>OV277858.1:98978574-103778574 GCA_922989275.2 Gari tellinella | reverse complement strand
TGAAAAATGGTTATTTAATAATATTCCACTAGAAGTCGTAGACAATTTTAACTATCTTGGGGTTGTATTTCATTATACAGGCACATTCCAACTCAATCAAGAAACATTAGCCGGTAAAGGCGTGCGCGCTCTAAATACACTTTTTGTTAATATCAGAAAATATTTTCTAAAGCCTAGTATTCAATGCGAGCTTTTTGATGCATTTGTCTCTTCGATATTGAATTATAGTTGTGAGGTCTGGGGATTTAGTAAAAATAAGGAAATAGAACGGGTGCATCTTAAGTTTTGTAAATCTCTTTTGCGAGTTAAACAGTCTACTAGTAATATGTTAGTTTATGGAGAATTAGGCAGATGCCCATTGTACATACATAGATATACTCGCATAATCAGATACTGGGTTAAAATCCTGTCAAGTGATAATAGAATTATAAAATGTGTTTACCAGTCGTTATTAGCTGATGTTGAATTAGGTAAAAGCAACTGGGCGTCTAAAGTCAAATCATTGTTAAATAGCACAGGTTTTTCATATATCTGGAATAATCCCGAAATTGTTGACTTAAAAATTTTCTGTATAGTGTTCAAGCAAAGGTTAATAGACCAGTTTATCCAATCATGGTATACAACCATTGATACTAGTTCGGCATTATATTTATATAAGCATTTTAAAATGACTTTCGAATTTGAACCATATCTCGACAAAATTCCAGCAAAATTTCGAGTTACTTTTTCCAAATTAAGGCTTTCATCCCATCAGTTAAGAGTTGAGACAGGCAGATACGGTAATAACAGAATAGAGCGAAATGAAAGATACTGCGTCATTTGTAATTCAGGTGATATAGAAGATGAATATCATTTTACCCTAGTCTGTAGCGCATATAGCGATATACGTCAAAATTACATCAAACCATACTATGTCAGTAGGCCTAGTGTATTTAAATTTGTCGAACTGATGAAAAGTAAGCAGTTTTCTACCCTTAAGAATCTATGTAAATATGTTTATGATGCCTTCCGCATACGTCAAAATTTCATCAATATAACTTAACTTTTCAATAGTTAAGGTTCTTGTTTTGTTATATTGTTTTCTTATTTGTGTATTTACGCCTCATCCTCACCTTACGGAATTATCCCTCTTGAGCGACTATAGTCGCTGTTGAGGGGTAGTACCGTATATCATTCATATTTCAGTTTTTGTTTAAATGTTTTTCCGTATAAACGCCTCATTCATATTTTACGGCATTATCCCTCTTGAGCGACTATAGTCGCTGTTGAGGGGTAGTACCGTATATCATACATATTTCAGTTTTTGTTTAACTGTTTTTCCGTATAAACGCCTCATTCATATATTACGGCATTATCCCTCTTGAGCGACTATAGTCGCTGTTGAGGGGTAGTACCGTATATCATTCATATTTCAGTTTTTGTTTAACTGTTTTTCCGTATAAACGCCTCATTCATATATTACGGCATTATCCCTCTTGATCGACTATAGTCGCTGTTGAGGGGTAGTACCGTATATCATTCATATTTCAGTTTTTGTTTAACTGTTTTTCCGTATAAACGCCTCATTCATATATTACGGCATTATCCCTCTTGAGCGACTATAGTCGCTGTTGAGGGGTAGTACCGTATATCATTCATATTTCAGTTTTTGTTTAACTGTTTTTCCGTATAAACGCCTCATTCATATATTACGGCATTATCCCTCTTGAGCGACTATAGTCGCTGTTGAGGGGTAGTACCGTATATCATTCATATATTAGTTTTGGTTAAACTGTTTTTCCTATGTGCGTATTAACGCCTCGTCCATATAATACGGCTTTATCCCTCTTGAGCGACTATAGTCGCTGTTGAGGGGTGGCACCGTATATCATTCATATTTCTGTTCTTGTTTAACTGCTTTTCATATGTATGTATTAACGCCTCATCCTCACATTGCGGCATTATCCCTCTTGAGCGACTATAGTCGCTGTTGACGGGTAGTACCGTATATCATTTATAGTTCAGTTTATGTTGAACTGTTTTTCCTATATGGGTATTTACGCCTTATCCATATATTACTGTATTATCCCCCTTGAGCGACTTGTGTCGCTGTTGAGGGGTAGTACCGTATATCATTTCTATTTCAGTTCTTGTTCACTGTTTTTCCTATGTACATGTACTTATAAACGCCTCATTCTCAAATTACGACAATATCCCTCTTGAGCGACTATAGTCGCTGCTGAGGGGTAATACCGTATAACATCTGTACTATTATGTTACATGTACTTTTATGTTACATGTATATTACTATCCCTCTTGAGCGACAATAAAATTAGGCTTCAGTTGTGACTTCAAATTGTAGAACGAAAGTAATACAGAGGGCTTCTGTAGGAGCTCTCTGTGTTTGCAGTGATCAGCGTTAA
This sequence comes from Gari tellinella, assembly GCA_922989275.2. Lineage (NCBI taxonomy): Eukaryota > Metazoa > Mollusca > Bivalvia > Cardiida > Psammobiidae > Gari > Gari tellinella. The sequence continues at coordinate 103,776,172 of OV277858.1, read as the reverse complement.
GCAGTTGCTTTTAATATCCTAGTTCATTCTGATACGTTGCGGTCGAGAGGTAGAACTGTATACTTGTAGCACCCATAAATTGTTTCCGTTGTGTCTCAATAATATGGTATGCTCCTACTGGAGCGACACCGAAAGCAGGCCTCACATCGGCAAGTGGTCGTCCACTGTAGGACGATGTCAGTGTAGTACACTTCTTTTGAATCAAGTAACGACTCCCTGTTATACGAAAGTAATGCAGAAAGTTTCGGTAAGATCTGTCTGCGTTGCTGTTGTCTTGCAGTGTCACTGTGAGAAGCCACATGATCTGTTAACATTCCAATTCATCCTAAATGATCGGTAGCTGCTGAGGCATATACTATGTGCACATATGATTATATAAATTAAGAGCGATGTGGTTTGGATACGTCCAGCCTCAGGTATTACACATCTTCCAGAATTATAGTGGTATAAGTTATTCACCTATAGTTACTTAGTCGGACAACAGAGTCCATACAATGATATTGTCATGTATACTATATAATGAATCCATTGTATCATGTAACAAGAAACATGTATATGTTTACGTTACTTAATAAAATGTTTTGAATCTTGAATCTTGAATCATGTCTCAATGCTCAGGTTTTATTTTTCCGGTGTTTATCATTTTGCAGATATAATAAGTTTAACTCATTCACCCGCATTACTTCGAATTGACAACTCCAGTCAAGTAAGTATAGGTCAATTTTGTTTCATTTTTTTGAAATTAACTACATGTATAACACTAATTGGCAAAACGAAAACATTGCAGACCCTGGTCAGGGTCTACACTGTTTGCTTTGGACAAGTGTATCTTTCAGAGGTACACTGTTTGTAAATGTCGAGTGTATACGTCGCTAGGGTTGTAACCCTATTAGACACAGAACTCCAAACTCCAAACGGACATCAGTTATTGGAGTAAGATTGCGTTTATTGTGAAAGAACCTCACCCATTGAATCTTACATCAGCATTTATATTATGATGGCAATGATTACGTACAACGCTCTTCCATTTGCCTTTGAAGTACAAGTGTTCTGGAGTCTCATCCGTACAATAGAGAATACGCTATTCTTTCCCCTTTAAATGCACACGAAACGCAACGACATCGCAATAAAATGTAAAAGAATTACACATTTCATTAACAACACTGACTATTCATTGTTATCCGAGTGGCAACCGGTTTGGCGCCTTGTCAGACTTGGCTCCAAACAGTTTGCAATGTACAGTAAAACCTCGCTATTACGACCACTAAAACGAAGGCTAATTGATTGTATAATAGAGAGGTGACAGCTTAAAGCAAGGTGACAGTGAAACAGAAAGCTCCTAAGGAGCTTTCTGTTTCACTGTCACCTTGCTTTAAGCGGTCACCTACCGTAAAACACCCTAATAATTAACATAATTTAGTGGTCGTAATAGCGAGGTTTTACTGTAAATAACTGTTTAATCATAAACTCGTTCATTGAGAAATATCGCATTATCCACTGTATTATTAATACTTACGTGCAATCTGCAAACAGTCACGCCATCTGGTATATTGTTTGTTTTCATTCATGTCATATTGATTGTGGTATAAAAACTGATATCCAACAATACCATCTACTACACCCTCTTAAGTACGAATTATAGTTCGGTTGTTAATATAAGTTGTAGTTTTAAACTGGATGGAAGTAAAGCAGAAAGCTTCTATCGGAGCTTTCTGCTGTACTTTCATCCTGTTGTAAGTTGTCACCGGCTATCAATGGATCTGCGTTATTTGATTGGTCGTAACACAAGTATTGACTGTAAGAGAGAGTCACGTGGTTTTTCTTTGGCATAAGCACGTTATGCACGATCATTTGGTAGCATCAAAAACTATTGACAGTTTACTATAGACATTGTTGGAGTGTTGTTCCTACAGAAAACAATTATTCGGAAGAGCGTGCGGTTTTTCCTGCCAAAACAATTATGCATTTTATAGATGATTAATACGTACATATTACCCTGGGGATAAACACGTGATAAGCCTTGTACCAAAACCCGATGCAACATCGGTTATTCCTGTACGGAAGTTCCATCCCTAACCATTATCCGGATATAGCATCGCTTGCTTTGATATTTTGTTAAAGTCAAATTTATGCATTTTTACACTGAATTGTGTAAGGTCATGTGTTGATATGAGTGTAAAACAGTTTGGCTCCTGACCAGATGCCGCTACAGTGGAGAATCTGTTATTCTTTCCCAATAAACGCGTTTACACTAAAACTATTATTTGCAGTGCAAACAGTTTGGAGCCAGATCAGACGCCGGGTAACCCGGCGTCTGATCAGGCTCCAAACTGTTTGCCACCAATATAAACATGAATTATCAGAATTGTCCAAAAGTTGTACTTTTCTACGTTTTAGTGCTTTGCGTTTGCGTACGTTTGCGTTTAAACGGGAAAGAATAACAGATTCTCCACTGTATACGCGGCATCTGGTCAGGAGCTAAACTGTCTGCAATGTCGACTTCGGTTTCCTATGGAAGGGAAAGGGTTAAATCAACATCGTTTCATTATCTAGATACAGGCCTCCCTCTCAATAACGACCCTCCGAAGAAAGATTTCCTCCTTATAATAACGCCTGTCGCTGTCCCCAAACAAGACACTTATGTCTAACACTTTCACTGCTGTTATATCGTCGGCTTAAAATTGTTGTCTGCGTTTTTTTCTCAAAGTTATATATTATCTGATATTTTGACAGAGGAAAAGATGAGTGACAAACAGTTTGGATCTAGATCCGACGCCGCGTACATGTAATTGTTTTGCAAAAGTAAGCCAAGTCTAAAATTTCTCTCCCTATACATGTAACAACTCCCTGCGAACAACACACAAATCTTTGTCTCCCATTGGCTGTTGTTGTAGAGAGGGAACACTGTACATCAATTAAATCTTAAAAAATGTTTCGATCAGCGAGTATCTGATCGTCTCATCTGGATCCAAAATGTTTGTAGCTGCTTTTGATATTAGTTTCTTATGAAAGTACAGAGCTTCGACCATTAAATCGTGTTAATTATTATGTGTTTAGGCAGGCGACTGTATAAAGCAAGGTGAACGTAAAACAGAAAGCTCCTGAAGGAGCTTTTTTTTACGTTTACCATTCTTTAAGCTGTCACCTGTCTCTTATGCAGTCAATTAGCCTTCTGTTTAGTGGCAGTAATGGAGAGGTATTGTAAACGGCAATGTAATGCAGGCGATTTGTCGAGGGATATAGTTTTTGTTATCATTGTTTATATTATTATTATTATCATTATTATATTATCATTATTATTATTATTATTATACATTTGCTTCAAATGTATGTAGTGCCGAAGACGTCATTTTCCCAAAATAAACGCGTTTGTGTTAAATTAACAGAACAGAAGAACAGAACAGAACATAATTTTATTCAGATTTGTACAAAGTACATGATCTTAGTCACATATAAATATTCACAAACATATAACATCACGTGACAATACGAGGATGAATACATCAGTTAGTTTTCATTGTAAGAATGTCTTAATCTAAGAGCATCTCTTATATACATAACTAAATTATACAAAACATGCTTATTTGTTGAGTTCATCAATTCAGTGAATTTGAACATTGAAGGTCTTTGAAAAAAGTATTTATTTAGATATTTCACTCTCAAGTCATCAAAACGAGGACAGACGCATATAAAATGGAATTCATCTTCTATATCCCCAGAATTGCAAAATAAACAGATTCGTTCGTTATGATTTAATCTATTCTGTGCAAATCTGCCAGTTTGAACATGCAACATGCAACCATACATGGAAGTAGCACTGTGGACACAACGTCTAGAGTCTGAGTTGGACTTTCAGCTATATAGACAAATCAAAACTGATATTGAACCCGCTATTGTGTGGAGACCAGCAACCTCAAATTTGAACGTGACATCGCTCATACCGTATCAAAAGCGTGGATACGTACTCCTGAAATATCAGAAACTTATACATGTACATGTTCCGTAATAAATAATATTGACACACTTTGGCATGTATTTGGGTCATGTCAAGCTCTAGGACACGAACGCATCTGCTTTTTGTCCAACGTAGAACTATACTGTGGTAACGAGTCAGATACAGCAGATCTTCATGAAACTTGCAGCCAACTACGTATTTGTTTGTATAACTCTATGTAAACCTATCACAGAGTATACGACCATGCTAGTGTTGAAGTGACTAATACTCAGTGATGTATAGGTAGATTTTGACCCGTGAGCCGTGACCTTTAGGAAGAGTCCACCCATAGAGGTAAAACGCATCAAAAAGCATAAATTCGTTCAGGAGTTACCTACCTTTCATGGTTTACTAAGGATAGTGTGCCTTGTGTAGTGAAATTAAATCAATAATCGAGTTAGAGTAATAGGTAGAGTGTAAGGGTACTTGCAATAGGATAAAAAGGCTGTGGGTTCGATTCCCAATAGAAATTATTTCTTTTAAGTTTTAATTTCTATGTTTTATTGCCTTATTTTTCAATCAATAACTTATTTGAATTGTTTAACATATATGCTAAATGTGTCATAGACGACCTAAAACGTTTAACTTTTTGAAGTATTGAACGTTTTAAATGTATGTTATTTGTTTTCATTTATCACTGAAATTTTAACGGGCAATTTCTGTTTCCAATTAGGTCAAGTTAATGTATGACAATTGAAAAATGACAGACAGTGTTATCCTGATCAGAGTGCTCCTTAAGGAGCCCTCTGATCTGGTATTCACTGTTTTCAGGAGACAAGTGAAGTATACTCTTTCTAAATGACGAGTATACTTGCCGTTTAAGTTTTATTGGATTTTAAATCGTTTCTGCTTCTCCTTCTTACAGGCACGTAGAAGTTTTCTACAAGCTTCATTGTCATGGAATTTTAGTCTATTGACGCGGTGCTTTTGTCTGTCGTACCATCTTTAGTTTGTGGTTGTTCAGAAATGTAATAACAAATTGAATAATATATACATGTGCTTTATTTAAATACTGATCAATTACTTTATGTCCTTATGGTTATCGTCATATGTAGTATACAATACAGTACTGAACCTTATTAACGCAAGCGAATCGCAAGCGAATTGCCATCGAATTGCCATCGAATCGGGCGCTTCAATAAACAAATCCTACGTTTGAATATTTTTACCCGAATTTTCCGAAGCAGTTGTGACAACAATGGAATCTAAAAAATTAACGAAGGCATATTTGCGAAAAATTGTGAGATACACCATTCAAGAAAACTTACCCGAGGGTAAAGTTACTTTTTTGAATTGGAAGCGAATTTCCACCGAATTGCAAGCGAATTGCCATCGAATTGCAAGCGAATCGCAAAAAATGTTAATTTAATAAGGTTCAGTACTGTACCTTTCCAAACCAAAAACATTAATAAAAAACAGCATCCACTGGGTATCGAACCCATGACCTTACTCAGTAAAACGCTATCCACGTGCAGCAAGTACTCTACTCTCTCGACCACGATGACAAATATAGGTATCAAAATCTTATTTCAAATATCAAGTTCAGGTTTGAACCCTAACTTACCCATAACATGGAATGGTTGCAACTTCTATAAATAGAAAAGCTCAGTCACGGTTCAGCACGCAAAATTTACCTATACATGGATATGTGTATAGTGCCATGTAAATACACATTATGTTTACCATTGTTTACCATTATCTATATTGAAATGTTAATTAGCATGCATGTTTAAATGTTCCATGAAATCTCCTTGAATGGAGGAAATAAAGATACTGAACTGAGCCAGATCAAAAGCGCCAGGTAACTCACACTGTTTGCAAAACTATTCTCCACTCAGACAAAAAGATGTCAGAATTTTAAAAGAATGATTTTTTTCTACAATCTGTTGTATTGTATGTGCGCTTACTTAGGGAAATAGTAACGCCTTCTCCACTGTTCAGTTTGAGCGAGATTTTGGATTTCACCAGGACAACATATTTTATGCACACATGGTAAACGTACATGTTGTAATACTTCTTGTAGTAATACGAGGGGTGTTTCATAATTAATGCAACTAGATCAATAACTTTATTAATATAAATGCAAAATGCATGTGTTATATATCATTCGAAAGAGCCATTCTTCACCTACACAATGGTATAATGCACAGTAAGATCACGTGACTAGAAAAGTCACATCACGAGCCTAAATGACCCCAAGTCAAGGGCACTGGACCGTTTTTGTGTATTTTTGAGGTAAAGTTTCGAACAAATTTCGATACTATAATTACCATTACAGTTTTATTTTATAATTTTATGAAACTTTCGGTCATATTAATTCAGACAATTATACACACGTTACGCATTAAAATTTTTACTTTTTTACAAAATGACAAAAATATAGGTAATATTTAACTCTTACTGAAAATATCATAAAAAATGACACTTCCGGTATGTGCAAGAGGTTTTGTTGAAACCTAGAACACATTTTGATATATCAAACCAGGGCTATAATTGAAGCAATTGAAGTAGATGTTCATGTTTTAAAATCAAATTATAGATATACGAACCTAGAAAAATGTCATAGCGTTCGAAAACTCATGTCAACATTTTCTATTAGCAAAACGAGAAATTCTATTTTTTTAAAATTGAGGTTTAAAACAGCTGAGTCTTTTAATTGTAATGAAATCTTATTTATATTAAAATTCAGAGATAAACTGATATATTTCAAAACAAGGTATAGAAGTTCTACTTTTAAAAAAGCTATTAGGTCAATAAGTAATGTCTGAAAAGTGCTATGCTCTAGTGCCCTTGAGAAGGGGTCATTTAGATAAGTATTGTGATTTACCCCGTTATGTGATCTGATCGTGCATTATACCATCGTGTAGGTGAGGAATTACCATTTCTTACGATATATCACACATGCATATTATAATTACTATATCGAAGTTATTAATGGAGTTGCATTAATTATGAAACACCCCTCGTAATAATGATTACGACTTTATTTCATGTGGATTACATATTTGGTATCAAACAAATAAACCAATTAATAAAATGGTCCACAAAAATCCTTTACGCGCGTCTGATCAGGAACCGTCAAATGACTGTTCAGTATCTATTCTGTTCGTGATTTTCTACAGTCCTTTATGAAAGTGCTTGACGCTTTTAACTGGCAATTCCAATTTCTTATTAAGCCTAGTCCATTATTTGACTATTAAGAGTTGAATTTAACAATTAATTACAAAGTAACAAACAGGACAGACCCTGACCAGATGACTCCTTTAGGTGACCTCTGATCAGGGTTTATATTGAGTGTGCATGACAAGTGTAGTCCTCAGAGGTACACTGTTTGTTAACTCTTTCAACACCAAGTAACTCTTGTGAGCTATTATGTTTCATTGTTGATCATTTTAATTACCAAATTATGGACCAGTCAACTTGAAATTCTTGCTAGTTTAATAAATACATGTCGGAATTAGCAAACAGTGTGTACCCAGATCAGAGGGCTCCTATAGGAGCCCTCTGATCTCGGTCTGCACTGTTTGCAAATGTAATGAGTATATTCTAAACAGGTCAGTGGTGTTGAAAAAAAATTAATGACGATTCTCCCCGGTGCTAGGGTTGAATTTGTTTATGTGGTACTGCTCACGCTAATGTCAGTTTTACTAATCTAGATTTAGGTTGAATTTGTTTTTCTTTATTCCGTAAATAAATTAATATTTAGAATTCAGCTGTGCAGAATTTCAAGATTTGTTAGCGATATGCACATGCGTGCTTTTTTTTCATCAAATAAATTTTGTATTGAAACCATCGTTTGCTTTAAAATTGTCAAGAACAAGGTATATATACCTTTTTACATATTCTTACAGACAGAATATTTATAGTTTAAAATCATCAGTCTGATAAGGTTCCAAACTGTTTGCCCCTCACAATAATATATTGTCAATATTTTCAAAAAGCCTATTGGTTTCTACATTTTATTGCATTGCGGTTGCTTTTAATTTCATTTAGACGGGGTGTGCGTGTGTGTGTGTGTGTGTGTGTGTGTAGGGGGGGGGGGGTGTTAACGTCTTCTCCACTGTACTTGCCATTGAAGAAACTAAAACTACGGAGTATCAAACGGCTAAGATCTTGATCAGAAGCCCATGCAGTTACTTTAGTCTGCAAGCGCTAGTGATGTTTCACATAGCGGTAAATGTGTTAATGGATTTCAACTTAAATTTGACATACCACAATTTAATTGAATACAGAAAACACCCTCTGTTACGACCACTGGATAAAGGTTCGTTTTCCGGCGGTGTTTAGCCCGTTTGCACCCAGTGGATTCTTCCATGCTTATGCGTGTATATTGAATAAGCCCATTTTTTTATTATCTCGGGGTGCCTTGTCTAAATTTTCATTTTCGTTTTGTTTTATATTGAAACTCCTATCAGCAAACAGCGAAGACTCTGATCAGACGCCGCATTACATGTATGTGGCGTCTGATCAGAGTGTTCACTGTGTGCCTACATGTATCTGACCAGAGTCTACACGTTTGCCTGTATTCCACATACTAATATGGGATCGTGGGCACAAATGGGTTAAGTTAGGTGTCTGCTTAAAGCCTGATAAACGTAAAACAGAACACTCCTTAAGGTACTTTCTGCTTTACTTTCAACCTGCCTTTAGCTGTACCAACCAAATACAGTAAAAGCTCTCTATTACGACCATTGGAAAGAATGCCAAACGGTTGTATGAAAGACAGATGACCACTTAAAACAATGTGAAGTAAAACAGAAAGCTCCTTAATGAGCTTTCTGTTTTACTGTTACCTTGCTTTTAACAACCTCTTGACTTAAACACCTTAACAACTAATGATAAACACACTTCAAATGTCATAAAAAAGGTTGTGGGGTTACTGTAGTCTACGATTCAGTGATCGTATGAGAGGGATTTTCTCTTCTGTACAGTGGAAAAGACTTTATTATTTCACCTTTAAACGCACACACAACGAAAACATATAACAATAAAATGTATACTATGTCAACTTGTTGATAAATCTGGAAATTTATTTTGATCTGAGCGGCAAACCGTTTTGAGCCTGATTAGAAGCCGGGTTACCCGTCGTCTAATCCGGCTACAAACCGTTTGCAATGGAATTAAGGGGGTTGTTGGTAAAGAACAACGTCTTCTCCACTGTATCCCATGCTACAAAGTGTCTCGTCATCCTCCTGTAAATCAGATCGACAACTTAATTACTAACAAAAAATTGATACAATTTGTAAGTGCATCTGCATTCATTAAAATTAAACTAGAGTACAGCATGTATCGAACGACCGACCTGAAAAGAAGAAATACTATCTCAAAGGTACGTAGATGCCTAATGCAGGGCAAACAAATGGTGCAAAAAAACTTGTTTTCGTCCTGCGTTAAAGTGCTTCTTGTCTGTAACCCTTTTATGATAAAATTTATCGCGAGGTTTTTACCCCTTCACCGCTATATTGTCGTTCAATATTGTTGTCTGCAATATCGTTTCAAAGTAAGATTTAAGGCAGTATAACTGACGTAATTTCAAAACAAGTGGCAAACAGTTTTGATCCTGACTGTTTGCAAATGCGCTTTAACCCTTTACCTCATAGCCTGTTTCTAGTTTTGAAGACAGGTGACCACTTAAAGCAGGTTGAAAGTAAAGCAGAATGTGCCTTAAGGCACATTCTGCTTTACTTTCAGCCTGCTTTAAGCTAAAATCTGCTAGGCTATATAAAATATTTGTAATGGTAATTGTTCATGAGGGTATAAACTGGAACTATTTTCTTCAGCGGAGGAATAAATAAAATACGCTAAAAGTCGCTTCTATGGGGGAAAGGGTTAAGACGTCATTGAGAGTGAAAGGGTTATGACTGATAATGAGAGTGCTGTTTTCACCATTTCCCCAATAGTTTCTTATCTTCAGTATTGCAGACATTATGGTTGCTTGTACCAGGCTGAAAGTAAATCAGATTGCTCCTTAAGGATCATTCTGCTTTACTCTGAAATAAGACGAAATAACCGTATTTCAAAGTTATAAGGGTTTGTCGAACCAATGCGAGTTCGAATTATCGAGTGTCGACTGTAATACATTTACATGGTGCTTTTGTCCAAATGGACTATACCACACATTTGCAGAATTGTCAGGTTATGTCGATTTAAGGGCTATACAGTGCTCTCACACTTCAACGGCCCTCCCAGCAACGACTCCCTCCTTACAACGAAGTTTGCCGCTATTCCCCAAACAAGACAATTATGTCTAACGCTCTCAATGCTGCAATATCGCCTACTTAAAAATATCGTCTGTTGTTTTCCTGAAAGTTACATATTGGACATTTTGATAGAAGACACATAATTAAGAGTGGCAAACATCTTGAATCCAGATCAGACGCCGCGTTACGCGGCGTCTGGTCTTGATTCAATATGTTTTAAATTGTAAGGCAATTTCCCTTCCTATAACGACTCCTTCCGAACAACGTACACACTCTTTGTCTCTAACTGGGTGTCGCTGTAGAGAGGGAGCCCTGTATTTGAAAAGAAAATCAGAAAAAAAGTTAAGCAAACAGAGCAGACCTGGATTTGAGTGCTCCTGGCTTAAGGAGCTCTCTTAACAGGATAGTCACTATTTAAAAACATGTATACAAATGCTGATTTCTTGCATAGAAAAAGTTACCTAAATGTTAAAAACAGATCATTTTAAAGTTAACATAAAAATATGAAAACGTTTACCATATGAAAGAGAAATTGTTCAACCATATGAATCCGTTTGCACATAACTGATATTGATTTGCATAAATGATCGATTGGATGATATGTTAGTCATTTCGATCTAATTTGTTCGACAATTTCAATATTATTAATATTATTAGTTTTTTCGTGAAAATTATATTTATCCAATTCATCTTAAAACATACCACTTACTCGTTGACTTTTTTCAATGTCAAAATATTTATCATATCATTATTATGTTCTCTAAAATATACAATTTGCACAGTGTACCTTTACAATCAAACACTCTGAACTATATTTTTAACGAACATGTTTCTGTTTTCATTTGGCAAAACTAAGCAACAGTGTTTTATAGCATTGTCCATGTTTTCTCATATTTTGATAACGACCTACGTTTTACATTGCTCCAACCCTTCAACGGACCTCTAAACAACGATTCCCTCCTTGCAACGACTCTTGCCGCAGTTCCCTAAACTGGACAATGATGTTTAACGCTTTTACTGCTGCAATATCTTCTGCTTAAAACAGTCGTCTGCTTTTTTTTCTCTAAGTTACATAATTGACTTTTTTTTACAGAAACAAACTTATGACTATTGACAAACAACTTGGATACAGCGGCGTCTGATCTGGTTTCAAGCTGTTTGCAAATGTAAGCCAGTTTCTCTCCCTATAACGACTCCCGCCGAACAATGCATACAATTTTGGTCTCCCATTGGGTGTCGTTGTAGAGAGGGAGCGCTGTATAACGATTTACCATCTGCGAGCTGTAAATGTACCCTAAAGCTTATAATTTACCCGGCATCTGATTAAGATACAAACTGTTTGACTCTGGTGGTGTTTTCGAAAACGAAAATTTAAATAAATAAACTTAGAGAATGTTTTAGATGATATGTTTGCAGACGACAAATGACATTGTGCTGAGAGCAAATAGGTGTACAGCGTTCCCTCCCTACAACGGCCCTTCCAACAACGACTCCCTCCGAACAACGACTCTTGTCGCAGTTCCCCAAACAGAACAATTACGTCTAACGCCTTTACTGCTGTAATATCGTCTGCTTGAAGTTATCATCTGCTGTTTTTCTTAAAGTTACCTATTGAACAGTTTTATAGAAAAAACTTAATGAAGAGAGACAAACAGCTTGAACTCAGATCAGACATCGCGTAACGCGGCGTCTGATCTGAATCCAAGCTGTTACAAATGTGAACCTATTTCCCTCTCTATAACGAATCCCTCCGAACAACGCACACACTTTTTGTCTCCCATTGGGTGTCGTTGTAGAGAGGGAACACTGTACCATCTACACCGAGAAAGCATTGCTTCTGCACTTTAAATTTCAATTGAATATAAACGCAATTCAATTTCAAGTAGAAAACGACATTTATCTTAGATGATGTCGACTTCTCTAAGTGTCAAAAGTTTAGGGTTCGATCCGGTTCTGAATTATTTAGAATGGAATTCGTTCTTGGAGTAGATTTACTTATATAAATGAGGAAAAAGCACAACAGTATATCCATTCTTCAACACGACTTGAAAGTTACAAGTAACCCATCCAGTAATACAGTGGAGAATCTGTTATTCTTTCCCGTTTAAACGCAAACGTACGCAAACGCATAGCGCTAAAACGTAGAAAAGCACAACTTTTGGACAATTCTGATATTTCATGTTTATCTTGGTGGCAAACAGTTTGGAGCCTGATCAGACGCCGGGTTACCCGGCGTCTGATCTGGCTCCAAACTGTTTGCACTGGAAATAATAGTTTTAGCGTAAACGCGTTTATTGGGAAAGAATAACACATTCTCCACTGTACTAACACGATAAAGAACTGTACACTTGGTTTGAGGACCTTTTTTTTATACTTTTAGGTACAGACCATAGACACATTTGGTATCAAAATGCTAAATTTCAATTGGCTACACGATGGTGTATTTTTAATTGTAATTTAATTTCTCGCAGATCACAATTTTGTGTCCGAATGACGATGTTGTGAAAAGCAAATGTTGCAGATGTGTAATGTTTTGTAATTGTCGCTTGGCATCCTACAATCTTCATGTGCGAAACTGTGAAGCTTAGAGCATTGATATTTCATAATATCTAGCTGTGCAAAGTAGACCTCTACAAAAATTGTAAATATGTATGCCTCTGAGGTAAAATAAAAGGCCTCGCTTCGGGTCATAATTTTACATAGAGCTATAAAAATAGTACAAGTCTACGACTTTTACTTTCACAACATCGTCACTCACTCACAAACAAAATTACGGTATGAAAAATATCAAATCACAATTAAAAAATACACCATCGTTTAGCAAATACATGTGTGCGCATTGTGATACCATATTTCTCTATGGTTTGTACTTATAAATTTACCAAACGTAATTCAAGCCAAATAATACAGTTTCTTCACCGTGCTAGTACATTTTTATTATATTGAAGAGAAATGGTTGCTGATAATAAGCTGATAGTATAGCAAAATGCTTTAAGAACAATCAGCTAGTGAAAAACAGTTTAGAGTCTGATCAGACGCACGTTTACACGGTCTGGTTCAAAACTGTTTTCAATGAGCATTTGTTCTTAGAGTACATCAACAATCGCTATTGAGAAATAGAACAGCATATCATCCACTGTTTATTGTCCTCGTACAAAAAAGATGTTACAACCCCCCCCCCCCCCCCCCAAAAAAATCAGTTTAAAAAACGCGTACAAAACGCGAACGCATTGCAATAAAGTGTAGAAATGTTTTGCGATTCTCGCTATTCTTTTTATTCTGAATGCTAAACAGTTTGGAGCCTGATCAGACGCCGGGTAACCCGACGTCTGATCTGGCTCCAAACTGTTTGCACTGGAAATAAAAGTTTTAGCGTAAACGAGTTTATTGGGAAAGAATAACGTCTTCTCCACTGAAGTATTCCGATACTATTGGCTAGAAAAAAAGAGATAACATAATAACGATCCGACAAGGTCCAATCACTAAGATTTTAATTTCATTCACGATCAACTTTTTCTCTTTTTTCTAAGCTAACGTACTCAGTGCAATCATTTTATTAAAAAATAATCATGCAGACGACATTTCTGCTGCAGACGACAATGCTCTGGTGCAGGCGACATTCCCCGTGTACCAAATTGGATATGATCATTGACCTTCCGTGACCTATTTACAGATTTCATTAAGATAAAATATTTTCTGATGAAAAATTATATGTTTGATGACATGCGTCATTTATTAGACTTGTTGACGGATAGGGTGTGAAGATTGTTACTTTATAGCTAATTTTGCGTGAAGCCCGCATCCTTTACATGGGAAAGGAAGGGTACAGTTGAGAATCTGTTATTCTTTCCCGTTTAAACGAAACGAAACGCAAACGCAAAACACTAAAACGTAGAAAAGTGCAACTTTTGGACAATTCTGATAATTCATGTTTATCTTGGTGGCAAACAGTTTGGAGCCTGATCAGACGCCGGGCTACCCAGCGTCTGATCTGGCTCCAAACTGTTTGCAATAGAAATAATAGTTTTAGCGTAAACGCGTTTATTGGGAAAGAATAACAGTTTCTCCACTGTACATAAGCAGGGTTCCGGATAAGTGCAAGTAATACGAACATTTTCAACATTTTCCAGCTATTTATAACCCCCCACCACCTCAAACATATGCTTTAAATCTTCAGTCAAATCGTCTCTATTCTAATGAGTAATCACACCATAAGGTGTAGTGGAGAAATAAGGTAGTTACAATTTAAGAGTGACAATATTTGAAGGTCTGCTAAATGGACTACATGTACATGGTGCGTATACAGGATAAGTGTAAGAGCGAAACACGGATATAAGGTACAATGACTTATTGTGTATTTTACATGTATATTCTAATATGGCACGTGAATCAAGAACACATGCAAATGGCAGAGAGAGAGAGAGACTTTGACGCAATAAATGTACCAAACTGACAGATTTTAAAAAATGATGCCGAATTAAAAAAAATCAAAAAAATCCATCGCAAAAAGTTTTCTGGCAGATCAATAAGACGTTGCAGTAAACTGCGTCCAATCATGCTACGAACTGTTTGCAATGAGCGCAATTGTTTTATTACAAACGTCTTTGTTGGGGGGAAATAACGTTTGATTCCTGTATTTAGTCTGGACCAATTAATATTTGGTATTGATAGTTTGCTACATGTAGCACACTAAGAGTAAGAGTTGGTGAGCTAAGTTTGTGTCCCATCCAAAGCAAATGTACTCTAAGAACCGAGTTCCATTGCATATACAGGACAATACTTGAAAATGATAAGTCTTTCTGGACATATAACATTGTAAATACATTGCACTCAGCCTGCATTAGGCTACCAACTGCTCGGATTAAGAACATATTTCTCAGCTCTTTTCTTAAGTGTGGGAATGCATTTAAAACGTAAAATGCATACATATGGAGTAATAGGTTAGTATTTTATCTTGTTCACATCTCTGGCGTTTACATTTCTTCTGTCAATAATGGACATGGTTATTATTCTATCATCCTTTAACCCACTTCCCATAAATACGCCTTATTTCGCCTATGATCTATTCCTCCACTGATGAAAAACTCCCTTTTATACAGTCATGAATATGTATCACATAAGATAGTTTCTATATATTTCTTTAAAATTAGAAACAGGCAATGGGGTAACTTATCGCCCACCGATCGCAACTGGACTTGTGTTTGTTTACAGTTTGGAATCAGATAGGACACCGCCTTGCGCGTCCTCTGATCTGAATCGAACCTGTTTTATACTAGTATTTATAGGGTCGCTTCATATTTCAACATGTTTTATCTGGATCTGGCAAACTCTGCAGAAGACAATATCAAAGAGGACCATATTACAATATGAGATGAGTTACCATTTATCTTGTTTAGAGTATCTTGAATTTCAAATGAAAATAGTTTCATTTCAGATGAGATGTCGAGCAACTCGGCGTCTCAACTGAATCCAAACTATTTTACCGCAGTTTCACGTTTTCGAAAACTAAAACACTCATCGAAATTGTACACTACCGTTCACAAATAAGAATTGTGCGTTTTTGTAGCCGGATAAGGGATTCGCGTGGGTTACGGGGCTGGAGGGATTTGTGAACCTTAGCCCTGGCAATTTACGACCACTTTATTGAATTATAATCCTGCAGACCTATTCATCCTCTTTCATGCTTCATTATACGCGACAATCAGCTGACGTCATCAAAAGCCAAACAAACCAGACATGTTATAATTATTTTAAAATAGACGAGCATATTCCCAGAATCAGCTCTTTGCGTGAGTGTAATTCGCACAAAACAGCTGTTTTTATGGCAATTATACTCAACCCACTTCGAGCATTTGTAGTATCTGTTATCAACGAATTTCTTTGATCCTAAATATGTTCCTGATTATCGAATATCACACCAGTGATTTGGAATGTGTACTTTATCCATGTTTTTGTTTACAGATTGAACACTTTACCCCAATAAGCAAGTTTTTCTAGTTTTGAAGACAGGTGCCCACTTCAGCAGTTTGAAAGAAAAGCAGAATGCGCCTCAAGGCGCATTCTGCTTTATTTTCAGCCTGCTTTAAGCTATCGCCTGCTAGGATATAGAAAATACTTTCTTTTGATACGCGTTAGTGACTGTATAAATTGATACTCTTTTTGTCAGTGAAGTAATGAATTAAATGCACTGAAAGGCGTTTCTCTGTTGGGGGAAAGGGTTAACACTTTCAATGCGAGGCCAGACTACATTTTGCATAAGATCAAAAACTGAGTAAATGTCAACTATGTCTATGTTGTGGAACTCCAATACTAGTACATGTATCAAATAAGTTTGATACTGATCTGTTTTCAAACTGTTCACAAAAGCAAATAAAATTGTGCCACGCTTGATATGTTCAATGGATGCATGATAAAGCACATCTAGTACAAGCTTGGTTATATAGCGATAAAGGCACGTACGTGTTTTTCTAGGCGCCTGATGTCCTTTCACAAAAAACAACAACAATTGTTCGTCCAAAGCGAGTTTTGAGTCTCTAAATTTTAAAATTTTCCCACCAAATTTATAAGTATTTTTTATAATAATTATTATGATATCAATTGCAAGTAGTTAGTAGCCGTATCAGATGCTAGGTTGCCATTCAGATTAGTACATTTTATTACTTTTGAATTTGCTATAAACTACATATATATTCAAATGGGAAATAAAAACATTGCTACATTGTACGAGTATATAGTATTCTGGCCAATGAACGCCCGCATTTGTTAACGTTAGATTTCATAGTCAATTGTAAATTAACTAACCGGAGGCCCGTTTCATAAAACTTCGAACGACAAAAACGGTCGTAAGTCAAAACTCTAAAAAACATTTAATTTGTGATTTCTCTGTCTAATCCTGTCTTATGACATCTCTTAGGAATCGTCTTTTCAAGACGATTCCAAAGAGATGTTACAAGACAGGATTAGATAGAGAAATAAGTAATAATTGAGACTTTTATAATCTGACTTACAACAACATTAGTCGTACGAAGATTTATGAGACAGGCCCCTGCACTATATTTTGAAACACTCATTGTATTCTTTTTTCTGATACTCATACCGACATCAGTTTCATTTATGATATTGAACGACCATTCAGAGTTTGTGATCTGAAATCAATGACAATGGCAATGACAATGGCAATAACAATGACAATTACAACGGTAATGACAATGTCAATGAAAATAACATTGATTACGGCAACAACAATGACAACTGCAACGACAATGATAACTGAAATGACGACATTGGCAGTGACAGGAATAATGACAAATGTAATACCATTGACTGTAGAAATGACATTAGCAATGGCAATGCAAATAACAATGACAATGACAAAAATAATATACTATCAATGACAACGTAATATTTTTCATATAAAATCTCTTTGAAATTGAATATAATTACGTGATAAGTAATAAATAAATTGTATATGTTTAAGCACACATTTGAAAGTGTATTATTTTTACATTTACTGGATGGCATTATTTCAACAACGAAAATGTTGTAATAAATTATGACAGCCGTTTTACGGTAAAACTATTATTTCTAGTGTAAACAGTTTAGATCCAGATCAGACGGCGGGTAACCCGGTATCTTACCAGGCTCCAAACAGTTTGCAACTCAGATTAAAATAAACGGAAGTCAAGAAATTGTCATTTTCTACATTTAATTGTTATGCGTTTGCGTTTTGTATGCTTTTAAACGGGGAATATTAATAACATCTTTCCACTGTAACTTCTATTTGAAACCGCATAAAATAAGTCTCATACCTGGTGTGTTGCATACTAAATCTAACATTTGTGCAGATTAGATCCAAACAAGATAAGCCATGCAACAAAAGATTGCTTTTCACCCTAAGTGATAACTCGATGAGTCCTTTTAGCTTAATGATAGATGGTTAAACGGAATGTTTAGAAGGGCATACGCAATCGTTATTTGCAAACTGTTTGATTTCAATATTTATTCCTAAAATTTAAATTTGAGAAAGTTTAGCTGTCAATAGTTGTTTAAAGCAGGTGACGTCATGGATTACCTTGGAAATGACGCACTTTAAATGAATTATATAGGAGAGCTATTTGGTGACCCATGCCCTACAAGGACGACATCACCTTTATCGATTCTCTGTTTCATCTTGTTTGTTTGACTTATGGCTCGCTGTTACTCACTCGCGTGACTCATTTATTGGTACCTTGAAATCAAGCCATCATTTTGTTTTTACCGTAGCCTTTATCCAGCTTAACGCGACCTGAAGAATATTTGCAAACAATTTGAATCTAGATCAGATGCTGAGTTACTTGGTATCAGCCATTTGACATTCAGGTTAATATTGTTTTTCAGTTTAAGAGTGATTTAATCAGTTGTTTGCAGACGACAGTTTTAAGCATATGAGAATATAGAAGCATGAGGAATAGAACAATTGGGAATTAATTGTCATCTTTATTGTATTGAATAATATCATGCATTACACAACTTGCTGAGTCAAATGTCAAGCTATACGGTGATGTTATTCTGTATTAGTCTTGCTTTTCCAATTTGATTCAATCTACAGTAAAACCTCTCTTTTACGACCACTAAATTGTGTTAATTATTAGGTGTTTCAGGTAGGAGCCTTTAGGAGCTTTCTGTTTAACGTTCATCTTGCTTTAAGCTGTCATCTGTCTTTTATGTGGTCAATTCACCTTCTTTTTAGTGTTCGTTATAGAGAGGTTTTACTGTACACTTAAAAGTTGAGACCAAACTTCGACCGATATAAATTTGTAATGCTTTTATTATAAGGACAATAAAGTGATATCGTGACAAAAATATCATACATGTATATCATTTTATTATTTACGGATTTTTATAAGTTTAAACTTTGAGAATATTTATGTATTCTTGACATCAGTTTCCTGAATTTTGACCCATTATCCTTGTTTCGTAGAGTGGCAATTTCAACACGTAAAACAAAGCCTGGTTTTCTAGAATTTATTCGCAGACATGTTTTGTTATTCCATTATGGATAAAACAATGAGTAATCCTTCGTCATTACAATAAGCATGAAAAAGCAATTTCAGTGTAGAAAACGCCAGCTTTTCCTCAATAGACGTGTTTAGACTACCACCGTTATGTCTAATGCAAACAAGAGCCAGTTCAGACGCCATGCATCCCAGCGTCTGATCAAGTTCCAAATTGTTTACCACTCGAATTAAAACTAGTCATTACTATTTTCAAATAGCTGTCGTTTTCTACACTGTGCTGCACTGCTGCTCGTTTTAGAATACTTTAAAGAATAATGACTTCGCCACTGTTCTACTTCACGAATTACACGCAATTTTTATTCAGCAAATGTTTGTGACCAACAAACTGGTTTCCTTTACGAAGAGTTTGGACATCTGGTGCCCGTCTTACCAAACGTCGCACGACAAAAACGGTCATAAGTTAAAACTTTAAAATACGTCTAATTTCTGATTTCTCCATCCCTGTCATGTGACATCTCTTTGGAAGCGTCTTTTCAAGTCGATTCCAAAGAGATATTACAATACAGGATTTGATGGAAAAATAAATAACGATTGAGAATTTTAAACTCTGACTTCGGACAACATTTGTCGTACGACCTTTCGTAAGACGGGCCTCTGATCAGGCTCAAGAGTGCTAGTTTGTCACTCAGATTGAAATAAGTTAACATTTTTAAAATGTCTGACATCATCTACAGTTTATTGAATCGTGATCTTGAGTTTTTTTTCTATTATATTAGGAATAGATGAAGTGTTCAGATCCTGATCACGTATTGCAAGGTGTAATCTAGATATACAGTGCTCCCTCCCTACAACGGCCCTCACATGTTCCACGGGTATCCTCCGTACAACAATGCTTGCTGCTGTTCCCCGAATATGACAATTATGTCTAACTCTTTCACTGCTGCACATTGTCTGCATGTTTGCTTTAAATTGTCATCTGCAGTTTTTCTCAATATTACATATTGGCCATTTTTAAGAAATATAATGACGAGTGACAACAATTTGAATCCAGGTCAGACGCCGCGTGTCGCAGCGTCTGATCTGGATTCAAATTGTTTGCACTCTAATAAATGTAGTATTAATGTTCCTACCCTATAACGTCTCCCTCCGAACAACACACACTTTGTGTGTGCCATTGTGTGTTGTTATAGAGAGGGATCACTGTACAATATATGTACAAGTAAGTTGTCGGACGACAATATGGCTTTGTTCAAAAATAGTGAATTCACTTGTTGACTGGGCATATATTCAGAGTTGGCTAACCATCAGGTATATTTTATGATAAATGATGCTAAAAATATACTTTTTCAATTTACCCCATCTTTTACAACTCTCAAATCTTCTTGAAAAGCCTTTGAAATCCTTTCTGATACCGTCGTTCTTAATTTCTTCGAAATCTCGCAGACATTTTGTCTCTAGTATGACTGTTTCTAACACTTTTATTTCTCGCACGTGCATGTGTTACGTAATTCTTAATTACCCGTAAAAATAGCATTCCGCACTGTTAATTGGCATCTAGCGAGTTCAATAGTTGATATTTCACCAGCGTTAATCTCCTGGTGTGGAACCCCTAATTATCAACGAAGGCGGTGAATGTTTTCCAACACTAGGCCCAAGCTGAGTACAATGAAAAACAGTTATACAATAAACAAACACAGTGCTTCCTCCCTTCAACGGCTCTCCGAACAACGATTCCCTCCTTACAACCACGCGTGTCGCTGTTCCCCAATATCGTCTTCTAAAACTTACATATTGGGCATTTTGACAGGTAAAACTACCGGTACAGTGACGAGTAACAAACAGTTTGAATTCAGATCAGACGGCGCGTTACAAGTATGGAGCACGACTTACAGTGGAGAATGTGTTATTCTTTCCCAATAAACGCGTTTACGCTAAAACTATTATTTGCAGTGCAAACAGTTTGGAGCCAGATCAGACGCCGGGTAACCCGGCGTCTGATCAGGCTCCAAACTGTTTGCCACCAAGATAAACATGCAATATCAGAATTGTCTAAAAGTTGTTCTTTTCTACGTTTTAGTGCTTTGCGTTTGCGTACGTTTGCGTTTAAACGGGAAAGAATAACAGATTCTCCACTGTATCAGGATCCAAACTGTTATTGCGCAATATTTACATTCGTCCCATTCAAATCCATTGAACAAAATGACGTTTATTTCGTAAAGGCGCAATTTTTCAAGGGGCGGGACTTGCGGATGCCTTGCGAAGAGGAGACGGGGCTTATGGGTCTGCTCTTCGCGAATCATTTTGTTGCTTTGCCTCAGTAATGCAGGTATGGCTGTTCCTTTCAGGGTACACATTTTCCGTGTTAACAAACTCTAATATGATACTTTATTCAGTACAAAAGCCATCGGCTTATCAGTACTCAGTTGCTACATACATATAATTATGGTCATGTCAATGGTGGAACAGTAATATGTATTGATCTCAATTAAAGCTAGTGCGATGCATCGAAAAGTAGTTGCAAAGTGTAAACTTTTAAATGTAGAGTTTTGACTTGTAAACGTTTATACCAGAGAGAAATGAAAAGATTTTCGAACTAAGAATTTAGATGACTAGCAAATCAAAAGGAAAATATGGCTATACTATACAACCTGTTTGCCATGCATCAACTAGGCACATATACTGTACAAGTAAAACAGAGGTGAAACAAAATAGAACAATCTTGTATTAAGCGGCCACAAAATAGGAAACACATTGGTCGACCTAGACAGAGGGCTCCCAACCAAAACCTCTGGTCAGGGTCTGCACTATTTAATATACTATAAGGTAACAGGTAATATGGATTGGACAGACATGCATACTAATAAAAAATGTTCATTTAATTTAAAATATACAGCAAATATAATGTAAATATAAGAAATGAACTGAATTGTTTCGGCGTTTAAGCGAAATAAACGACAGAAAATGATTGGCAAATTTACGATAATTTTCTGTCGTTTATTCCGCTTAAACGCCGAAAAAACTCAGTTCATTTCTGAATTCACCCGCTACAGACTAAATCATAAACAGTGTGCCGATTGAAGTAGGGTAGAAATGCTTTACTATAATATTAAAATCATTATTGCTGATGCCCCGTAACTCGTGAATGAAATATATAAATGAGTGTCATACTCTGTAAACGTCTGGTTGCAGAGGGATGGAATATGTTGTCTGTGCCAATAAAGACTGATTCTTGACGTTACTTTACTTGACATTGTTATACAGTGTTGGGTCCACGGTTATTCTTTACCGTTTATAAACGCAGTGCACTAAAATAATGTACATAATGCATTTAAAACAGACTATTCGTGACGATTATTCTTAACCTGAGTAACAAACCGTTTGGATCCATGGTCCATATTTACAAAGCGTTTGAGTTGAGTCTGAGTGCGTTCTCAAGCATTTGATTGGTCGGATTTGAGTCTATTTGGAGAGTAGTGGCTGTAGATGTGGGATCGATAGACTGCCCGGTTAGCTCAGTCGGTAGAGCGCCTAGTATTGAGGTGGTCGTGGGTTTGAGTCCCAACCCGGGCGGACATTTATCCCCATGGCTCAAATCAGACCAATCAAATGCTTGAGAACGCACTCAGAATCCACTACAAACGCTTTATTAGCACTTGGTCAGATCAGACAACGAGAGAATGGTCATCTGACCAGACTCCAAACCATTTGCTGTGGACTTAATTGCTTTAATAATAAGAAGAAGAGAAAGAATAGTGTTTAATTGACTAAAACTACATGTATACAATTCCTCATCATACATACACATACATATACATACATATACACATGTACATTATAGTATGATATAATATAATATATACATATACATTTGATATAAAATAATATAATCTGTGTCTGGATCTGTGCTGTTGTCTGGATCTGTGCTGTCTGCACATGAACCCAACTTACTTTGTAATCTGTATTCTTGTGGGGGGGGGGGGATCATCCTATCCCGAAATAATCAATAATTATTAACAAACGGATCAGAGCCAGTTTAGATGCAGAATAACCGTACATCAAATATGACTCGGACCCATTTGAAATTAACAGGAATAATTTGTAAGTACCCCTCTCATTAGGATTAGGATGGGATGATGGAACCCTACCCACCCACTTGTATATAAAGTCTCTAGTTGTCTCTGTGTGTAACAGGAAAACATGATATTTCGTCTGTGATAGATGCTAAATCTATAAATATATATTTATAAAACAGGTGTGTATGTTGTGGATTTATAAAAGTGTGGTATATGCAGACAATCACTCACCCTAATGGGGCAACAAATTACTTGATGTCTGATCTGGTCTATGCTGTCTGCTTATAATCCCCCTGTCCACTATTCATTCTCTATTTGTGCAGCAG
The DNA here is from genome assembly GCA_922989275.2 of Gari tellinella. Lineage (NCBI taxonomy): Eukaryota > Metazoa > Mollusca > Bivalvia > Cardiida > Psammobiidae > Gari > Gari tellinella. The sequence goes on along the minus strand of OV277858.1, from coordinate 103,752,583 downwards.
CTAAAGCATGCTATCTCATATGTGATATCAAAAATCTGTGATGTATGAATGTATTTTATAATAGACTTTGTAGAATTTTACTGTATTAACATGATAATGTATTTCTTTTACAGGCTGTTAGTTAATCTTACTGTTAAGAAACTTATGTTATTATGTCGGTAAATAGCTTTTAGCTAATGTTATATATGTTGTGAAAACACCCGACTATAAATAAAGTTTTTGTATCTTGTATCTTGTAATGTAAGGTCAAATCTGAATTGTACATCTAGACATATATCAACTAAATTTCAACTAAAATTACAACAAGTAAATCAGGGCTCCAGATGTCAGAAACGAACGTAAATGTGCACACATTCAATTGTAGTCTATGCATAGAAATAAGTGCATGACCCTATTTGTAAACCCATGGACATGCTTCTGTTGCAATCACCAACGAAGGTTAAGTATCTGGAGTTAACGACAGGTGATTGCCTAAAGCAAGATGAAAGTATAGCAGCTTTATACTTTACTCTCACCATGCGTTAATTTTTCACTCTCAATGACGCAAAAAGAGTGCGTTTACAAACAGTTTGGATCCTGATCAGTACTTTCTATTATAGATAAAAATAGAATATAAAACCAGATACTCCTTTAATGAGAAATGTACTCACCCAATACACAACTATGAAAGAATCAACTATAGACATAAATGGATTAAACCAGTCATCCTTTTTTCATGCTTCTTTTTTCGCCTTCTTTATAGTGGTCGTAGTAGAGAAGGTTTGCTGTAAATGAGTTTTGCTATTCTGTATTTCTTGCTTTAAGCTGTCGCCCTTTACATAACACCGTTTAGGGTAGTGTTTAGTGGTCGTTATAGAGATGTTTTACTGTACACGTATATCACATCTCAGATCAGCAGTCTTACAAATACAGCTACAGTGGATAATCTGTTATTCTTTCCCGTTTAAACGCAAACGTACGCAAACGCAAAGCAATAAAACGCAGAAAAGAACAACTTTTGGACAATTCTGATAATTCTTGTTTATCTTGGTGGCAAACAGTTTGGAGCCTGATCAGACGCCGGGTTACCCGGCGTCTGATCTGGCTCCAAACTGTTTGCACTGAAAATAATAGTTTTAGCGTAAACGCGTTTATTGGGAAAGAATAACAGATTCTCCACTGTAACCAGCTGACGATAATTCACCTCAAATTATGCAGCATAAAAAGAGAAAATTATAGTAAATTGGTTTTATAATAAACCATATCATACCTATACCACTCCCTGTCTCAAATGAACCAACGTCAAATTAGTCTGCAGTTTATAATGTGATCCCATCAATATGTAATCGAGATAAAACATTGCAACAAAGAGGTCTATACAGTTTACAGTTGAAAACGTCATTACTTTCCGTTTAACCTACTGATCCGTAGTGACACATAAATATGCGTCATCAACCCTTTCACTCTTACTGACGTCATGAAGCGCCTTGGTCTACTCTGTCTGCAATGCAAATACCGGTTGTCAGGTTTTTTGATGGCGCAGCTTTAAATTATATAGTCTGACACGCACTGGACTTAATTTGAAATTGGAATTGTTTATTTGAAATGTCAGGGGTCAATGAGTTTACCTATTTGTGCCCATCGTCCCAAAAACGGGTCGTACGCAAACAGTGCAGACTCATATCAGTCGCGGCATTTATGAACGTTACTCACCCAAAATATAAGCATGGGGAGAGAACACACTTGGCATAAATGGGTTAATTAGTTATAGCACACTGAGAAAATGCAATGCAATCAAATGCAGAAATGCCTTTGAATTGTTGACGATTTGATTCAATTAGAAAGCTTAACAGTTTGAAATCTGATCAGACGCCGAATTACTCATCGCCTGGTCTTAATCCGAACTATTTCGTTAGATATCTAGTTCTTGGAGTATGTATGCGTTTGTCGGAGAAGAATTGCGCTACCCTTTATAACAGCAATTGAATGAACGAAGACATGTTTACACAAACGGTCAGCAGAGGCAGGGGTCATCGTTAGAAACATATTCAGAAGAGGTGACTCTAGATAGTTTCTTGCAATGGTCAGGTAATATACAGACAAAATTAAAACGTGAGTGATTAACTTTGAAAATTCAGTGTTGCAGATAACAATAACATAGCAATATAAAATTTAATATAAAATGGTCACAATAGTGGGGATTTTCTGTACACGTACATATTTACTATTTATTTCCTACTCATTTTAAGACATGTCTTTTCAAAATTGTTTTGCTCCTTTTAACGAAAACAGCGGCCTTTCAGAGCAGCCGCTTTTAACGCTTTCCCTTATAGAAGCGCCTTTTAGCACATCATATTTATTCCTACACTAAAGAAAATAGTTCCAATTTTTACGGTCATGAATATGTATCATAAAGAATATTTTCTTTATTCGAGCAAGTGGAAGCTTAAAGCAGGCTGAAAGTAAAGCAGAATGCGCCTTAAGGCGCATTCTGCTTTACTTTCAACCTGCTTTAAGTGATCATATGTCTTCAATGTTAGAAACAGGCTATGGGGTAAAGGGTTAACTATGCTAAGCGTAATACCGTTTTTCAAAACGCATTGAAATGTTTGTATGACGCAGAGAAATTATCGTAATTAATTTAACAACTCTTTTTGATGTTTACCAACAACCAGTATGTATGTATCAACTGAACATGTTTTTGTGAATGAAAATCATTTAACCTTTAAGACGTTAGGTAATTTTGGTCTGCTTAAATTGTCGTCAAATGATATTCCAATATTAAAATGTGCTTACAATTTACTGAAACGTCATTAAAGTTTCAAACAGTTTGGGCCCAGATGAGGCGCCGAGTAACTCGGCGTCTCATCTTGATCCAGACTGTTTGAAACAGTTATACCAAATTCAGGAACAGTGTGCCTAAGTTTAGGGCAGTGACATGTCTGTAAATAGATCTATTTCGGTTCACATAATTAAATATAATTTGTACACATTGACAGACTAATAAATCATTTAAAGTGATAGAAGACCCTATGATCTCGCCAAATGAAGCGTCAACGATTTCATTATGAAATCCTTTTAATGTCTGTTTAAAAACTTACTCAACTACTTTCACGGACGTGTGAGCTGCACGGAACACCTCTGGATTGCGGTTATATCTCTGTTTTATGAGAACATTCAGATAAAAACATACAACATGCAGTATCACAATGACGAAAGCTTTTCTTCTAATGTATCTATGTATATATACAAGCAGAGGAAAGATTGGGTGGCTACTATTTCAACAACAACAACAGCAAATACTACTACAGTGTTCCCTCCTTACAACGACCCTCCGAACAACGACCCTTCCTCACAACAACGCTTGCCGCTGTTTCCAAAAACAAGACAATTATATCAAAACTTTTCACGGATGCAATATCGTCTGCTTGAATCTGTCGTCTGCTGTTTTTCTCAATGTAACATAATGGTCATTTTGACAGAAAAAGCATAATGACTAGTGACAAACAGCTTGTATCCAGTTCAGACGCAGGGTTACGCGATATCTGATCTGGATTCAGGCTGTTTGCAAACCAATTTCCCTCCCTATAACAACTACCTCTGAACAACACACACAATCTCTGTCTCCCTTTGGGTGTTGTTGTAGAGAGGGAGCACTGTATATACGCACCACTACTTATACTGCTACATCTACAACAACTGCTACAACCACTACTTTTACTACCACTATCAGTTTAACTTCTACAACTTATTTTACTAATACTTATACTTCTATCTATTCTTTTTCGCCTACTTTTAGCATTTCCAGGAAGGGTCAGTTTTAGAACGAGTCCGACATTGTCCGTCCGTCCGTCTGTTTGTCTAAGCACTTAGTGATCCCAAGTTGTGTAATTTGTGACACGAACGCCCTCTATATACATGTAACAGTATTGCAAGTTTGAACATATGTAACATTCACATTTAACATGTGTGTCTGTTTGTTTTAAAACATGTATGCCTTTCCAAGAAATATATTACACGTAGATCGGCGCCCCATTCCCTAGACTTGTATTGACTTAGCTTCTGAAAAGAAGCTGTTAAATTATCTCCGATCTTGCAGAGTGTAAAAACAGTTCATGATCTCTTTTCTTGTTTAAAACATTCAGTAATTTTCTTATCTAACGACCGCTTCATCAATATTTACAAGCAATGCTATAGACAGATGAATGCTAAAAGCATGGTGACAGTAACATAGAAAGCTCCAGCGGGATCTTTCTGTTAAGTTTCTGTAAAATGCCATAAGGACAATGTTAACTTTACCAGTTTGAGGCTTGTCCTATAAGTACTTAAAGCAATCTTTCGCTTGCATTACAATATCCAAACTGTTTGCAAATGCTAGTCTTGTCGGGCTTGGCGGTGATGGGGTTAACTTTGGGCACCGAAACAGGGCGTGTTCTGAGTGACCTTAGTTAATATATATACAGTCGAATTTCGATATCTCGAACTCGGTTAAATCGCGTTTTAACTTTGAAACACGGGTACATGCATGTTCGCCTAAACTGAGCTTGAAATAAGGCATTTCATGTTTCGAAATATCGGATAGTTCGAGTTAAACGAGTTCGGGATATCGAAGTTCCACTGTACACGTTTTTTTCTTTTTGATCTTTTTTTTATTTGTGCACTTACATGTCAAGACTTATGATAATGAATGTTAAGATTATCAAAGACTATATTCACTTTTTGTGATAATCAAGCATTACACCATTTTATGAAATAAATATCACATTATGAAGACAATATCACAAATAGTTCAGTTGTTGTTATTATTTTACGCCAATATATAATTATAGTATTTGATGAACTTTTTGGAATATAAAATGGTGCACTGGATTGCAGGTAAAGTTTTGATTAACATTTTAACTGTAGCATGTAACTGTATTCAGGAATAAAATATATTTCAAATGATGAAATAGGTAGCTATTTCTGACTATGGCGCCGATGCAGTAACTTAGTGTGTATTTATGTGTTTTGTGAACAAAGAATTAATGGTGTATTGACGATATATCTGAGCAATAGTCTTCTATCTAGAACCAGCATCACTATGGTGCAACGAGATGGTTATAAAATCCTGACGGTTCAAACCACTACTCCTGCTAAACCGCGAATACATGTGTATGTGCAAACAGTTTGGATCCAGATCAGACGCCGCGTTACGCGGCGTCTGATCAGGATCCAAACTGTTTGACACTCAGTGAGAGATTTCTTCATACCTAAATGCATTTGAAATTTAAAGTTTGAAAAGGGTTAAGACAAAATAGTTAAAAGCAGACGATATTTTGTGGCAGTAGACTGGTTTACATTTAATTGCATCTTGTGAATATCACCCGGGGCATATGATAAGTAGAGCAGTTGCACAAAAGTGCATGAACGTGCTGAAATATGTAATTCTGCCTGCAAGCGAGTACTTGAGTATCGTGCATTATAGTGTAGCAGCACGTGCAACTAGGGTAACTGTTTATCGTATAGGTTTCGTCGATACTATCAACTCTCAAATATTGCTTGCAGAAAAAAAGTGAAATGAACGAAAACTTGCTAAGCTTTGCCGAACGTGTTTCAGTTTCAAGTTAAAAGTATATACATGTATGTTTATGGTTGAGATATAAGTTACTCTTACAGTGCTGCAATATTCTAAGTAAATAAACATATTCCCGAGCGTTTTCATATTTTACATGTATGTTTATATATACATGTATATATGTTGCAGGGATTAAGTGTAATCAGGGAATACGTAAACCCTCAATCTCTCAGGGAAAAGGCGTAATTTTGAAGCTTTTCGTTGATTTTTTTATAAATATTTGGCAGTTACTTTTGGTTGAAGTAATGAATCTTACCTCGTTTAGTTCATTAAGATCAAAGGCAAGTACCACGCTATAAACTATGTTGTTAACCTTATTAACAAGACAGATGTCTTGGTTTTTTAATTGTCCTAACTTAAATGCACACTGTTCACTTATTTTTATTCACTAGTGCGAGAAACTTTGTATAAACGTTCATTATACCATAATATTTCAAGAAAACATGATGTTTGAAACCAATAGAAATATCATGATAGTACAAATCTATTTGTTTGATAAAAAAGGGACATTTCATAAATTCCCTTAAACGTCCAGTGATTACACGAACTCCCATAAATGTTCAGGGATTACGCGTAATCCCTGATTACAATTAATCCCTGTAACATATATAAAGCAAACAGGCAGACATTTAAAAACGTTTTATGCACCTGGCGTCGACAGTTGTTGGGGCATAATGAGTGTACTGCATGTCTGTCCGTGCGTCCGTGTGTATGTCCGTGCGTACGAAATCAACCAGATTTCCCCGTTTCTTCAAGCATCAACACCACTTACTACAGTAAAACCCCTCTATTACGACCACTGAATGTGGTTAAATTATTAGAGGTTAATAACAGGTGATTGCTTAAAACAAGGTGACAGTAAAACAGAAAGCTCCTGTAGGAGCTTTCTGTTTCACTTTCACCTTGCTTTAAGCTGTCACCTGTCTTTTATAAAACCAATTAGCCTTATTTTCAGTGGTCGTAATAGAGAGATTCTACTGTATATAGAATGCTTTGATACGTATACTGTTTTGCCTTGGACCATGTCCAATCCGTCCATAACACTCAAATTAAATTTGACCTTGAACTTGATCTAATTCTGACTCAAACACTATTCAGAATATATTTGCAAGGATGCTACGGGAGCTTTTATCAGCGTCTTTTGTTTCATTTTGATCTACGCTACATGTCTGTGAACTGTGTACTGTTATCACACTGGAAAGTTGTCTTCTGTAACTTTGTCGCTTGCAGAAATGCTCAGAAAAGATTTACAGTCGAAATTCGACATCTCGAAGTCGGTTTTGTCGAACATCCCCGTATTTCAAAGTTAAAACGTTGCTAAGCCACGTTTAAACTCTGAAATATGGGTATGTTCGACTTAACTGAGCATGCAATAATGCAGTTAATATGTCAAGCTATCGGATACCTCGAGATAAACGAGTTCGAGATATCGAAGTTCGACTGTATTTCTCATTCCGTTTATCATGAATTTGCATGTATTGCGGTAAAGGTATATACATGTATGCATGTGCGTGTGTGTATGTTTGTATTCGTGTGTACAATGTAAGTATATTTTAATATTTAAAACCTCTCTTTTACGACCACTAAATCGTGCTAACTACATGTGTATTAAAATCAACCAGTTACCTGTTTTACAGAATGTCTTAAATATTTTAAAGCATAACACAGGCTTGACTGTACAAAAGAACATCAAAGTTCTAATTACAAATGATTATGCCAATAGCTTCAGTTGAGAAAACGTTATAATTTCCCAATAAACGCGTTTACGCTAAACCCATTATTTGCATTAAAACAATTTGTAGCCAGATCAGACGCCGGGTTAACCGACGTCTGATCTGTTTACAAACTGTTAGCGACAGAGATTAAAAGATAACTCGTTAAAATGTTAACAAAAGTGTCATTTTTATTGCAATGCATTTGCGTTTCGTATGCATTTAAACGGAAGAGAAATAACCTTTTCACCACTTTAATACAGGCTCGACTTACAATAGAACATCAAAGTTCTTATTACAGTAACATTGTGCCAATAACTATAAATGGGGACTGATTAAACCCCTTTCAATACATATATTAGAACAGAATCTTCTTAAAAACTATATTCTGCACGTATTTCTTAAATTCAGATTGCTAACACCTTGTTTGCAAAAACATCTACACAATAGTAAAACAATTTATATCAATACATGTTCCAGATACCGGGTTACTCAGCATCTGATCTGGACCGAAACCTTTTGCAAATTGCCCTGTAGGCGGACACAGTAGTCTAGTGGGTAATGATGATATGCTTCCTAATCTAGGTGATCTAAAGACACAGCAGACTGAGCAAACGAAATCTGCTGACTGTTGCTCTTTTTGACTGGTACTTAGAAAATATTTAGATCTCCTTAACCCATAAAATGTTGCTTCAAAATTGTCGTTTTCCGGTTTATTTTACAGTTTTCTAATCTTAAATGAACGGAAAGGACAACACTCATTTTTACCCTTCACTACATAACCCCGAGTACAATGATTATTTGCAAACAATTTGGATCCTGATCAGACGCCGCGTAACGCGGCGTCTGATCAGGATCCAAACTGTTTGGCACTCTAAACAATATTTCTGAAGTTAAATAGATCTACATGAAATTTAAATTTGAAAAAAAAAAGCAGACGGCAATTGTTCAAAGCAGATAATAGTATGTCAGTGAAGGGTAAACGTACGTCGTAGGTTCAGTATTTACTCGTCATATAGCATGAACTTTAACCCATTTACGCCCAGTGGATTCTTCCATGTTTTATATATTGGATTAGTCCATTTTTTATCAAAGGGATGCCTGGTCAAAATTTTAATTTTGTTTTTTATTGAAATTCCTTTCAGCAGACATTATAGACTCTGATCAGACGCCGCATCTGATCAGAGTCTACACTGTTTGCCTATGTCCCCTTTATGGGATCGTGGTCACAAATGGGTTAAACAGTGTATTGTACAGTGGGGAATCTGTTATTCTTTCTCAATAAACGCGTTTACGCTACATTTAAATATATTATTTGCAGTGCAAACAGTTTAGAGCCAGATCAGACGCCGGGTAACCCGGCGTCTGATCAGGCTCCAAACTGTTTGCCACCAAGATAAAGATGAATTATCAGAATTATCTAAAAGTTGTTCTTTTCTACGTTTTAGTATTTTGCGTTTGCGTACGTTTGCGTTTAAATGGGAAAGAATAACAGATTCTCCACATGTAGAGAAGGGATTTTGTTACTCACTCAAGAAACATCATCGGACTAAAGTAAATTCACATTTATGTTTTATCAGAATAAAATTATTAATTTGCTAATGCTATTCTATGTATAGGAAAATGCGTTTATCGAGAATGAAGTTTTAAGATTATATTGTTTGTAAGCACGGAAGATAGGCTTACACACGCCTGCTTGTGCTCACACTCATGACGTCATTTTGACTCAGGGTAATAAATTGTCCTATCACATGCAAGAGACGGCATGAACTCATCAGCGCCTACTAACGTTTTAGTTTTACTGTTAATAACGTGACGAAGGACATTGTTATTGAAATAACGAGAGCTTAACGACTATGACTAACCATCTACTTTCATTTCATCGGTAAATTGGATTTTACGCACATCATTGTGACTAAGGTGGTACAAATGACACCATAAATCAACCACAAGCGGTGACAATTTCATATAAGTCTATCCTTTATAAAAGATACATTCGGTCCTTTTTTAAAAAAAATATATTGGTTTATAAACCAACGTAAACCAAAACAAACGCATAAGTTAAGGCATCATCTAGCAATACAGCGATGTTAAAACATCATGTAAATATAAACATATTTGGAAAGTATATTATAGTTTCGGGTTTGATCCCATGCGCTGCTTCGTAACAAATGAGATTAGCCGAAACCATTTTCTTGTAATCATCATCATCTCAGCTCATCGCCCTTCTTCATTCATCGGCGCTATGACATATGTTTTCATTGCAAATAGTTTGGAGCCTGTTACCCGGCGTCTGATCAGGTGCCAACCTGTTTGCACTCAGATTAAGATAAATAATCAGAGTTGTCAAAAGGCTGTCATATTTAACAATTTATTGCAATGCGTTTGCGTTTCAATTGCGTTTAAACGGGAAAGACTATCGTCATTTCCTCTGTAGCTTCATTCAGATATAGTTTAGATGTTTATTGCACTTCAAGCTGCATCTTCTTATTTGTATAAAACTTTAACGCACGACAATAATCTTCTTATACGATTAATATGGTGATTCATTTATTACCGGACAGTTTGTTATTTTCGTGATGCTGATAAACCATATCACCTTCACGGCAATACCCGAAGTGTTCTGATACATGTATGTGTTATATGTGTGGTCTTGTACCTGCGTCATTGATTAAGTCATGCGAGTCTCTAAATCACCACTGCATAATATGTTTTCAATGATCTGCACGACAGATCAACGACTTATAAATCATTCAAATGAACCTGGATCAAAGTAACAAAAGAACGCAATGATTTAGAAATTAACATTGAAAACAGTACAACCTCGCTTTTATGATCTTTCATTAAAATTATAAATTTGCTCTTAGATGCAGATGATTGCTTACAGCAAGAGGAATGTAAAGAAGAAAGCTCTTTTAGGAGCCTTTTGCTTTACGTCAATCCTGCTTTAAGCTGATACCTATCTGGAACACACTTCTGGGTATTCTTGTCAGTTATGGAACTAAAGATAGGGTTTAATGTTGCACTTGGGCATGAATTCATTGAAATGTATATAGACACTGAAATGAATGATTGTAAATCATAGTTTAGCCGTATGTATAGTCAATGCAAATTGCTTATTCATGCCGCTGTTTTATCTAAAAAAAAAAACAATCTCGCCGGAGTCGCATAAAGTCTATTTTGCAAACAGTTGGATCAAGACGTCTGATCAGGAGACAAACTGTTTGACACTCTTTTCGATATTTCTAAAGGCTTACTTCCAGAAATCTAACTTTGAAACGATGTTGCCGACAACAATATTGAAGCAGACGACAAAGAAACGGCGAAGGGGTAAAAACCTCACGATTTAATTGGCACCAAAATGGGTGAACTCTGTACGGTGACGTCTGGCTATTTCGGCTAATTCAAAGAAAGCCTATTGTGATGTGCAAAACAGACGACAAGCTGAAATGTTGCAGGAAGCATTACTTTCAAACTAATTTGAGTTAGTTATTGTAAACGGTGTCAATGAACATTTATTTGGTGGTCGTAAAAGATGGGCATTATTGTACATTCGTCTTAATTTCGATCAAAGTTAGAGAACACCTTTACGTAAAAGATGAAATGTCATTTGGTTCATTTTACTCCTAACCATGCAAAGAGCGACTTGATAAACATTTCCACTAATTTGAATCCAGATCAGAAGTTCTAGTAAACCGTGATCCTGTCGGAATCTACACTGTTTGACACTAGATGTTTACTGCTTAAAAAGGGTGTAAATTGAATTTGAGTTACGTCGCAGACTGCGGCATCATATCAGGCGATTGCTTATTATAACACAAGGATTAATCCTTATTATGCTGAATTGTCGTCTGCTTAAAATATACCGTCTGCGATAAAAAATTAAAGTTTAATAGGTATTTTTACTGAAGAAGGGTCGGTGTGAGTGGCTAACGTTTTGGATCTAGATCAGACGCTGCGCAACGCGGCGTCTGATCTGGATCCAAACTGTTTGCAAATGTTTATCATGTCTCGCTTTCAAATGATACCCTAGGCAAAAAATGCACGGGGGTCGTAACGAAAGCGGCTTACATTTACATTGTATTAGCTTATACGTTCATCCATCGAACACAAACTAGCAGCTATGATTTCTTGTCCACGAATATTATTTATATAATCATTAGAAACTGTAAAGTTTACGTGAAATAAAATTCTGTTCTGTTCTGTTCTGTTCTGTTCCTATAGCTTGATAACATTTAAAATATTAGAACACACTCAATAATCATAAAGATAAAATAATACAATAAAGAATCTTTAATACGACCAATAAAAAGAAGGCTTATTGAGTGTTTACATGTACAAAACAGTTGACAGCTTAAATCAAGATTACAGTAAAACTTAAAGCTCCTGCATTAGCTTTCTGTTTTACTGTCACCTTGCTTAAAGACGTAATATGTCTTAAACACCTTCTAATGAACAAAATTTAATGGTTGTAATAGGGAGGTTTTACTGTAAAATATTTTTTTCACTCATTTTTAAAGTCAACCCGAACGATTGCATAGTCTGCATTAGAGAAAACAACACAGTTAACCCTTTAAACTGTGAAACTTTTAATGGATAAATTCCAATTCCCAATTACGTCGTCTACATGTTTGACTATTTAGAGTTGATTTTAACAATATATTGCAATGACAAACAGTAGAGACCCTGGTCAGAGATTAAGGGACCCTCTAATCATGATCAACTCTATTTGCATAGGATAAGTGTTCTCTTAGGAGAGACTCTTTGACAAAGACGAGTACTGCAAAACCTATCTATTACGACCACTAAATTGTGTTCATTATCAGGTATTCAAGTCAGGTTCAGGAGCTGTCTGTTTTACATTCACCTTGCTTTAAGCTGTCACCTGCTTTTCATTCTGTCATTAAGCCTTCGTTTTAGTGGTCATAATATAGAGGTATATAGTGGATAAAACGTTATTCTTTCCCAATAAACGCATAAAATTTACGCTAAAACTATCATTTGCAGAGCAAACAAAAGAAAAGTCAGAATTGTTAAAAATGGTGATTTTCTACGTTTTATTGCAATGCGTACTACCTATAGCGTACTACAGTGGAGAATCTGTTATTCTTTCCCGTTTAAACGCAAACGTACGCAAACGCAAAGCACTAAAACGTAGAAAAGAACAACTTTTGGACAATTCTGATAATTCTTGTTTATCTTGGTGGCAAACAGTTTGGAGCCTGATCAGACGCCGGGCTACCCGGCGTCTGATCTGGCTCCAAACTGTTTGCACTGCAAATAATAGTTTTAGCGTAAACGCGTTTATTGGGAAAGAATAACAGATTCTCCACTGTACATAACATTAACTTGATAAGATGACATATAGGTCCAATGCATATGCCGGGTGATTTTTGTATGTAGATATATTGAAACAATATGTGATTTATAACTTTTGTAATTTTATACACTTGTCACGAATGTCGGTAATAGAATAAATTTACTTACTTACTTACTTACTTATACAGTGAACTTATGTGGTTTATGTACTTCACGAAGTTGTGATCTTGTAAAATTATAATATACACTATACTTGTAAAAATATATATGACCTCTTTGCCTATTTGTTCTTGATTTATTTTTGTGCGATACACGATCTAGGTACATTGCTATAATATATTACCGCTTTGCTATTCATGTATGTTGAGGAGAAAGGCAAAATATTACATAGTTCATGACCACATATCATCAGAGAATGTCTTTGCTACATACATGTATATTCACCACAGTCTATTGTGGCATGACATTGTGTGTCATCTGTTTAATATTATTATTATTATTATTATTGTTATTATTATTATTATTATTATTGTTATTATTATTATTATTATTATTATTATTATTATTATTATTATTATTATTATTATATTATCATTATTATAATTATTATAATCATCATCATTATTACTATTACAAATAATATTATTAGTGTAATTATTCATATTTTTGTCATGTTTTATTGTTATCATTCTTATTATTGTTATTATTTTTATTATTATTATTGTTATTATTATTATAAAGAATATTATTAGTGTTATTATTGATATTGTTACAATGTATAATTATTACTATTATTAATCTATTAGGAATGGATAAACACATAATTATACATACATGTAATTAATTAATTATACATGTTTACATATAATTTACCACCTTGGTAAATTAATTTAAAAATGCAACTCGACGAAAAATTGAAATACAATATTCGTTTTTAACTTATATTTAAGACGACCAAAGTACAACTATTTTTTATATACGACTTGTTTTTCTGTTGCATAAACTTTGAAGGGTTTCACTAAATCAACTACAAGCAGACGACTGGTTAAGCAGCAGACCACCAGTAGTGGGCGTACTAGTTCATACACATAAATGTTTTAGCCCTTATCCAGCTGGGTGTGACTCGATTTGCATTTGCAAACAGTTTGGAACCAGATCAGACGCCGAGTAATTCGGCGTCCGATCTGGCTCAAAACTGTTTGGCACTCACATTCATCGGATGCAAGTTTTAGTTAGGAAGCATATGCACTGAGCTGTAAGATAAAATGCAAACATCAGGTTTTTTTTAGCAGACGATAAATCAGCATGGTATGTATTATGTGCCTTTAAAAGTTGGACGTAGTTACCCCTGTAAAAATCAAAGTCATTCCTTGCCCTGCAATTCGCCAAAATATTTTCAAGAGAAATAAATACTAATGTTTACATCAAACCCCTTTCTTAAGATACATTTCTATCCTAAGATCTTCTATAATTCAAGCCTGTTACTTTTTGATATTAATGTTAGTACAGTGGAGAATCTGTTATTCTTTCCCAATAAACGCGTTTACGCTAAAACTATTATTTACAATACAAACAGTTTGGAGCCAGATCAGACGCCGGGTAACCCGGCGTCTGATCAGGCTCCAAACTGTTTGCCACCAAGATAAACATGAATTATCATAATTGTCTAAAAGTTGTTCTTTTCTACGATTTAGTACTTTGCGTGTGCGTACGTTTGCGTTTAAACGGGAAAATATAACAGATTCTCCACTGTATATAATAGTCATTGATGGAATTAAGATAGTGAAATACATTTGTATAATGTAAATCATGTTTTAATCCTATAACAATAAATAGAAATCATAGAATATATAAAAAGATAACGAAAAGTCGAGCGGCAACCACAAAATCATATCCCCACTCTCATCCAAGCCCCTCTCTCGTCTATATTTCCTCTAGGGACATACAGTGAACCCCTTTAAACTGGACATGTCCGGTTTAGAGGGGTTTCCGGTTTAGAGGGAGTTTTCATTCATACCTTGTTCTAGTATAGAAGATAGCTGATCACTTAAAGCAGGTTGAAAGTAAAGCAGAATTCTGCTTTGCTTTCACCCTGCTTTCAGTTATCATCTGCTACAGTGGAGAATCTGTTATTCTTTCCCGTTTAAACGCAAACGTACGCAAACGCAAAGCAATAAAACGTAGAAAAGAACAATTTTTGGACAATTCTGATAATTCATGTTTATCTTGGTGGCAAACAGTTTGAGCCTGATCAGACGCCGGGTTACCCGGCGTCTGATCTGGCTCCAAACTGTTTGTATTGTAAATAATAGTTTTAGCGTAAACGCGTTTATTGGGAAAGAATAACAGATTCTCCACTGTAGAATATAGAAAATATTTCTGATGATACATTTTCATTAATATATTTTCTTTAGTGTAGGAATAAATCAAAGGCGTAAAAAGGCATATTTATGGTGTATTGGGTTAAAATAAAGAAGAGTTTGAAACGGGACCTAAGGTTTTGTCCGGTTTAGAGAGAATTCCGGTATTTAGAGGTTCCGGTTTAGAGGGGTTTCACTGTACTGGTATATACATTTCATATCTAATTATTTCTGTCTGTTCGTTTGTCCGTTTATTTGTCGCTCTTTCTCTCTGGTTTCCTCTCTCTTTATCACATGTACAATCTTCCTTCTCTCCCTTTTTCTTAAATATTTTGCAAACCACTTTCTACTCGTTTTTTTCCTTTGATTTCATACGGTTCTATATGTTTCTCTCGATTGTTCCCCTCATTCAAATTGCATCAACTTTTTAATTTCTTTCCTATCATTCTCTTTCATTTTGCCGTATGTTTTTCGTGGTTTTGTTCAAATAAAACTAAACGCAAACAAAATGTTATAAAACATAGAAGTGATAGGCATGTTCTTGAAAATCCTGACAATTGTTTTTAATCTCTACATTGTATGTGCCAAATTGTTTGGAGTCTGATAAGACTTCGAGTCCTGTGGCATCTGATCTTGCTCAACAGTGCTTGCAATTTGCGTATGTTGGGAAAGCGTATGGTTCCATCATTTTGTTTGATGCAGCGACCTACCTTAAAGCTCAAATACAAACCTTCTTTGAGTGACCCTTATAACTTGTTTAATGTTCAATTCGGAACACCTCGGTCCAACTGTTCTTGGAGTGGTGGGGCGGAGACAAAGGTTCGTGTAACTGGGTATGAAGTACAGTGGAGAAGACGTTATTGTTTCCAATAAACGCGTTTGTGCTAAAAAATATCAGTCCCTTTCAAACAGCTCGGAGCCTGATCAGATGCCGGATATACGGCGTATGATCAGGCTCCAAACCTTTTGCCATCCAGATTGAAATAAATCGTCAATTTTTCAGAATACCTGTCATTGTCTACCGTTTATTGTATTACGTTTGCATTTAATTTCTTTTCAACGGTAAATAATAACGTCTTCTCCATTGTACGTTCATGAGAAAACCAAAGGGATACTGAGGATGGTTTATCGGCCAGGTTGTTTAGTTCAAATATATTAATATGTTACATTGGCTGAGGTCTACAGGTACTTCAATACAAAACAAACACATGTGATAGTATTATGTGGCTTAGACATAATACATATGCAATGTTTCCTCAAGCAAAACCGACGAGTAAGCCTTCGTGCATTATATTTCTGTGGTTTATTTCTATTTGGGGAAGGACAATAAACAGTCTATGCCCAACTTTAAATTCATCATCCCAGAAACTTTATATTTATGAACATTTATTGTTTCATATTAAACCTAGTTCAAATTTTACTATCAAAGGTTGTTTTACAATTTATTGCAAAATGGCAAACAGCACAGACCCTGATTAGCGGGTTCATTCTTAAGCCCTCTTATCGAGGTCTTCACCAATTGTTTTCAATTGCAAAAAGGTTGGAGCCTGAACAGACGCCGGTTAACCCGGCGTCTGATCAGGCTCCAACCTGTTTGCCACTCAAATTAAAATATATCGTTTACTCTTTCAACTGTCTTGTAATCTTCCTTTCATTTGCTTGCCTTTGCTTTTAGTTTCGTTTAAGCGGGAAAGAACAGCAACAGCCCAAATGTATAGCGAGTTAAACTGTTTCATAAGTCTTAATTTGTTGTAAGTTCGTTTATGAAAAGGACTCAGTGTATATGTTTTCGTTTGAAGACATTTTCGATTTGTTCCAAACGTGACCTTTTCCTTTCCAACTCAGGACAGCTCTGTCAAACACATGATTACAGTTCATGTTGGGTCGAGACAGGTTTTATAGATTCCTGTCTAGATATCATGCCTTGAATTTGAAGGCCCTATCGTACAGTGGAGAGGACGTTATTATTTTCCGTTTAATCGCAAAAAAAAACGTAAACGCATTTCAATAAAACGTTGAAAATCACCATTTTTAACAAGTCTGACTTTTCTTGTTAGTCTGAGTGCCAAACAGTTTGGAGCCTGATCAGACGCCGGGTTACCCGGCGTCTGATCTGGCTCCAAACTGTTTGCACTGGAAATAATAGTTTTAACGTAAACGCGTTTATTGGGAAAGAATAACGTGTTCTCCACAATATCATTCCATGAAGCTTTTGGCACTATCATATGTTGCAATGATTTCGTCTGCTTGAATATCGAACTTCACAATAATTTATACCCAAATTGAGACATGTTTAATGTTATGTATTCTACGTCCTGTTAGTTGGTTTTTTGTCTAATCTGGATCTGTACAGTTTGCAAACGTAAGCATTGTATTACATTTTTCTGCATAGGGGTGCGGAGCAGTTGAGTAAATATTTACACTGGCATAAACAAATGCAAACATTTTCTCTCAGTGCAGCTTTCAAAATGCACGGCTTCATTGAAGCAGGCAAAATCATCCAATTTGCTTAATGACACTGAAAGAAAAAAATTGTTTATTCATGGAAACTTATTTGTCTAATTATAACATTTCATCATAGGCAAGTCTGGAACAAGAGCGTGCTTATATTTGATCAGTGATTCAGAGATACAGGAAGTAATCTGTAGTAGCCAACGGCGAGGAAACATATGACAATTTGTTTGTGCTTCTTTACGAAGATGGGCCCAGTTTCATAAAACATCTTACGACAAATGTTGTCGTAAGTCAAAACTTTAAAATACATTTAATATCTGATTTCTCTATCTAATCCTGTCGTGTGACATCCTTTTGGAATCGTCTTTTCAAGACGATTCCAAAAAGATGTCACAAGACAGGATTAGATGGAGAAATAGACTTACGACAACATTTGTCGTACGAAGTTTTAGGAAAACGGGCCCCTGATGTATGTTCTAGCAGCAACAGCAGTGGTAGTATAAGTAGTATCAATTGTTGTTGTACACTTGTCGCTAAACACTGTTTAGTTTACTGCAAGATATGCTACTTTTACAATTGATCTCTAGTGACATGTGTTCGCGTCCTTTACATATAATAGTGTACATGGGAAGAGTACAGTTGTCCTATATTCAAGTCGTGTATACTCAGATCAGATGGCTCTGTAGTGACTTTCTGATCAGAGTCTTGCTATTTTACAATACATTGTACAGAAACAACTCTAAAAGTAAAACATTGATTGAGCCTTTGTCCATTTCAAGTTCCCGGGGTCAATAAGAAATAATACATAACTCGCAGCAGTATAGTTCAACTGTTTATTTCCAGTTAAACGTGTTGAATATACAAAGGAAAAGACGTTATTCTTTCCCAATAAAATTTAAACAAATGAAATTGAATGAGTGTATTTTCAGTATTGAATTTGTTGAACGAGTTGGATAAAATAAAGGTTGCGACCCTTGGCGAGCAACAATATCATTTTTATCCAACGAGTTCAATAAATTCAATGATGAAATCACACGAATTTCACGTAAAGAATAATGTCTTCTCCAAAGTACAGTGGAGAAAACGTTATTCTTTCCCAATAGACGCGTTTACGCTAAAACTATTATTTCCGATGCAAACATTTTGGATCCAGATCAGACGCCGAGTAACCCGGCGTCTGATCAGGCTCCAAACTGTTTGCCACCAAGATAAACATGAATTATCAGAATTGTCCAAAAGTTATACTTTTCTGTGTTTTAGTGCTTTGCGTTTGCGTTTCGTTTGCGTTTAAACAGGAAAGAATAACGTCTTTTCCACTGTACGTCACATAAAGCTTCACGAAAAGGGTGAGTGAAACGGAGCTCATTTAGGAGCTTCCTGTCTTGCTTTTGATCTGATGTGCACCTGGCCGCTGCATAACTAACCCTTCTCCTGCTATAGTGGAGAATCTGTTATTCTTTCCCGTTTAAACGCAAACGTACGCAAACGCAAAGCACTAAAACGTAGAAAAGAACAACTTTTAGACAATTCTGATAATTCATGTTTATCTTGGTGGCAAACAGTTTGGAGCCTGATCAGACGCCGGGTTACCCGGCGTCTAATCTGGCTCCAAACTGTTTGCACTGCAAATAATAGTTTTAGCGTAAACGCGTTTATTGGGAAAGAATAACAGATTCTCCACTGTATCAACAGATAATGAAGGTTTTTAACTCCTTCACAACTGAAACTTTTAATAGACTATTCCAATTTCAACTTAAGTATAGTCCATTTTTGACTGTTTATGGTTGATTTAAACAATATATTTTAAAATGACAAAGAATGTAGATCCTGATCAGAGGGCTCCTTAACAGTGTTGACCCTGATCAGAGGGCTCCTTGAGGAGCCCTCTGATCAGGTCCTTCACTGTTTGCATATGACAAGTGTAATCCTCACAGGTATATTATTTGTAATTATTATACCTCACTCGATTTATCTACTATATAGCCTAATGTGACGTCAGTAGGTGAAAATCCGTAATGTTACATGGCTAACATTACATTTCGGCCCGCGTAACATCACGAAATTACCCTGCGTATTCGGCCCGTGTTTTAGTACCCCTCAGTTCAGAAAAAGGAAGATTCAAAACGCTTCTAGTGAAATAACGGCAATGAACTGGAAAAGTGAGTCGATTCAAATTTGCAAAGTTACACAATCGAAATCAAATGGGCCATCTACTTTACGCTTCATCTCATGAGATAAGATTTTAAAACAATCGACTGCAAAGTGTCACCAGTTTTCGCGTTGCTAATCAATGTCGTTCATTATTTTGGAACAATTTCTTTACTCACTCCTTAGATTCAAACTCTGCATCCTGTTCAATATTTATGTCGAAATTTGCTACTAAATTTGACATTCTGCTTTGTCTATTAGCCTACCTAAAGTATCTGTCAACTTGTTGCTAGTGTGACAAATATATAGTTTACCAAGGTTTCAAATGTTACCTCCCTTGAATTAATTACGCCATTTGTTATTAGATACAGAATTTCGAAATCGGCTTCAAATAGACTCTTTTAAAGGTAGATATATCAATTATTTGGAATGTTACTTTACGGAAAGATTACCCAGCCCAAGCTTGTACGTCTAATACATGTAGTATTTGTTTATTCATTGAGTTTATAGTGATATTGTTTATTGATCATGTTTTGATCAGTGGGTGCTTTCAGAACGGTTAAGCGATAGGAAGTTGTCTAGAGTAGCTTCCCATGATTTCCTGGCAAACATAACCAGGCGGCGCCACGTACAAACCAATGTTATATAAACCCCTGTCGCTCTACAATCTGGGCAGAAGGTTTCTGCCAGCCGGCCAGTTAACATCCAGAAGAGTTATTACTTGTGAATATTGTGGGAGAACGAGGGCTTTGGACAAGTGTTTTGGAACCTTCAGGCATTATTGCAATGTGAAGAAACACCAAAAACTAGCTCCGGGTCGTCACTTCCCAATATTTAGTTTGAGACTTACTTCAGAGTTAGATCTAAGCAGTTAGTAGATCTAGGTTACGTAGAGCTATGTCCACCAATACCTAAGCAGGTTTGGAGGTGCTCAGACCGTGCTAGTGTGTCTGAGATCAAAATGTATGGCTCTGGGAACAAAATCGACTCCAGGTCGGATTTTGTGGTCTGAAGTCATCATTTCTGGTTTGGAACCATAATTTGAGGTTCCAGGTAGAAATAACCGGCAACGTTTTCTTTAGTTATTGGTACTAATTATTGGTTTTGTCATTGATTAATTCAGAGGCAGATAGCCTGTTTCATTTATTTTATTAATACTCTGTATATATATTGTCCTGTTTTAAACCTCAAACCCAAATACATGTATTGGGTTTCGGTGGTTTTGTTTGTAAATCATAGGCTAGGTAGCCCCGAGGAAAATTAAATGTCTTGTACCCCTTTTTGTGGTTTAGTCAGTTTGAGTTAAACATACCCGGTACACGTTACACTAGAGTGCCGTATTGCTAAAGATAGAATAAGACAGACAGAATTGGAGACGATTGTAGAATGGTCTATAACAGCGTAGAGCTATAAGGGAATACAAATAACGAATGGATATGTGTTTGTTAACTTTTTGTTGGCAATATTTATTCAGAATAAAGATTTGTTGCTTGCAATTCGATTTTTTTTTAAAAAACGCGTCAATATAAAAACTTTATATACAACTAAATTCAACGTCACGTGATCTGTGTCCGTGGTCTAGAGGTATGATGGTCGACTCTGCCCACGGCGGTCTGAGTTCGAATCCCGATCGATCCAAACTTTTTTTTTTTCAAATATTTTTTTTTTTGTGGATACCAAATGGTTAACAAACATATATTTATTGTGTTTTTTGCGTCTAAAAATAAACTTCTCCGTTATTTGTTTTTAGTAATGAAAATAAAATAGTCCGATACATGTATTCGCGATCGTTGTTCTGTATTGAAAACAGTGGTAATTAGATCTAAATTTTTGTTCGGTATAATAAAATAAATATCACATCTCACAGAGGGTGAGAGAACGGATTGGTCACCCTCGACAAGTAAATGTCAACCTCGGCTGACGCCTCGGTTGACATTACTCGGGTGACCAATCCGTTCTCTCACCCTCTGTGAGATGTGATATTTATATAATGACGAGTATACTCGTCGCTGGGATTAAATGTGTTAAGAACAGTAAAGTCAAAATAATGGATTCATACGCTGTCCAAACATACGCAAATTGCAAACAGTGTCAGACAGCCCCTTAGGGATATGTATGGTCAAAATCTACACTGTTTTATATGATATTTCTGCCATGAGTCTGCACTCTTTCCTAGACAGTTTACCGTATTTCATTAGCCTGTGTAATAGTTCTAATGACAATTTCATATATTTTGGTAAATGAAATATGTACAGTGGAAAATCTGTTATTCTTTCCCGTTTAAACGCAAACGTACGCAAACGCAAAGCGCTAAAACGTAGAAAAGAACAACTTTTTGACAATTCTGATAATTCTTGCTTATCTTGGTGGCAAACAGTTTGGAGCCTGATCAGACGCCGGGTTTGCAATAGAAAAAATAGTTCTGATCAGGATCAAAACTGTTTGCCACTTGTTTTTGAAATAACGGCCGTGAAGATGGGTGTATTTAATGCATACTAAAGTAATGCAGAAATTAAGCTTTTATCTCT
Organism: Gari tellinella; assembly: GCA_922989275.2. Classification (NCBI taxonomy): domain Eukaryota; kingdom Metazoa; phylum Mollusca; class Bivalvia; order Cardiida; family Psammobiidae; genus Gari; species Gari tellinella. Next base: position 103,730,469 of record OV277858.1, on the reverse strand, counting down.
CTTGAATACGACTGATACTTTTTATTTCAGGTGATCTCTCTAAGCAAAATTGATTGTAACGACAAGTCAGATGAACCTCAATGATTTCCCTTAGCTTCAGATCTTGATGCATATAACATTTTCCGATCATTTTCATCATGAAGTTTAATTAATGTCATTCCAAACGTTTTAAACTCGTAGCAATAGGTTATGCATCATTTGTAACATATGTTTGACATATGCTGAAACAAGTATGAAATGAATACCATTTGTACATGCTATTATAATATTTAACATGATAGAATATACATCAAATACTTGTATTATTGGCTGGGGGCCTTCTATTACAATAAACTATATGTTATGTTACAGTTATGTTATGTTATAGTTTTCCGGATAAACTTCGGACAAACAAAATGTTGACGAACGAACGGACGGACGGACGGACGGAGAGCCATGCCAATATACGGCCACCTTTAGAGGCGGGCGTATAAAAAGCTCAAACTGAGCTCAGAATCGTTATTTTTCGGCGGAGCTGTCTGTTATCTATTTAGTCACACATTTCTATTTAGACAAACATTTGAACCAATCATATTTGATCAGAAATTTAGAATTAAGAGCACCTGTTGAAACTGAATTGTCTGATTGGATAGTAGCCAGGGCTCCAGATAAGAGAATTATTTCAAAACTTAAAAACTTTATTTGTGCATTAAACCCTATGGTGTCCAACTCATATGAATTGTCTCTTCGAGACGATAAAAATGAGTGGTAACACCATAGGGTTTGGTGCTGAAATGAGTGAGAAAATGTTAGATTTGTTCAATTTACTCCCCTCTTATCTGGAGCCCTGAAACAGTAGCCTAGCTGTTTATGCACTGATGTGAGTGTAAAATTAGACACAGCCAGTGTGTAATACTGAGCTTCTATTTTAAGATATGCTAGCAGCATCTGATGTGTATTTATAGATAGACAGTGGTAGCTAGGTATTTTGTTTAATAATGGTTTACTTCCAATTTATTTTAATTGTTAACTATTAATTTTGTACAAATTTACCATACATTGATAGCAATATAATAAATTGCCTCAAGTGAGTTAAACACAATTGTGTTATTTCATCATTTATTTACAAGAGTGAGGTGTTATAGACCTTGTAAAGCAGGGCAGACTGTTCTGTATGGGCATGCACAGTTTATCTAGTTATAGTTTGTTTAAAAAAAATCCCCATGAATGAAGTTTGATATACAGAACAATATAATTTAATCTGAGGATCTCCTACCAGTAGCTAGGATATGTTTTGCATTTCTGTACATTTATAGTTTTTTAGTCAGAGTTATGCTATATCGTTGAATGTGTATTTTTTGCTTTTCAATCCAAGATATTACAATTCTTTGAAAACCTCCAATTTCGTACAATTTTGCACACCCATCAACAGCATGAATTCCACCAACCATTCCGCCGAATATCTTTTTTAAAGATATTTCTTGTTTTTAACTAAACCGCGCAATGTGCAAACGCTTTCTAAATATAGCGCCTCTAAAAATAGATTGTTATTTTGGTTTCGTTTTGACACGTCAGAGTCGTTTTGAGATGTCAGAGTGTAGCAGTTATTCAGAAAATGAGCTTCAGATAAATCCGGTAGTGTCTGTGTTATGTGTACAAAATGGGTCAGGCTGCCTAAGGATATACCGTTTATAATACATAGCTCTACAAATGCTTTAGATGCATGTGTGTGTCAAACAGTGTAGATCAAGACCAACCGCCGCGTCTGTGACGCGGCGGCTACAGACGCGGTGGCTGGCATTTATCCACACTGTTTGCAATGCAAGAAGGCAGGTTTTCCTATAGCACGGCCCAAACCTATATTTTTATCTTTGATTTGGCTGTCATAAAATTGTCATGAGCGTGCATGTATTTTTACGGAGAAAAAAGTAATCTAAATACATGTATATTAAAATGCGCAAAAATGCATTTATCCGGGATAACCTTCATCATGTTTTGCAAATCTTGATTGATATTTGCAAGCAGTTTGACTCCAGATCAGACGCCGTGCTATACGGCGTCTGATGAAGATCCAAATTGAAAGCAACTCATACTGATATTTCTTTCTTTATACATGTACAGCATAAAATGCATAAAAAGTTACCTAAACTAAAAACTGATATTTTTGCAGACGACTCTGTTAAGGCAGACGTAAATTGTTCATGATAATGGTTAAGCCAGGTTGGCACATGGTTCGATGGCGCTAGCCATTGTGGCGAAACACCGTGGGGTGCTTGAAGGATAATCCTGTTAGAAGCTCTACTGAGAAATAATAATAGTAGATTATCTAATTGTTTTGCAGGTCGAAAGTGGAGATCCGGGTGGTTTTGATTTCAATGGCTTTAGCATTTCAATTGTCATATTAACATGGCATCTGCTTCCAAAAATGGCGTCTTCCAAAGCCGGCTTATTTTTCATGCCCTCGCACGACTTAGTCGTGGGGTTATTGCTTTCGCTCTGTCTGTCTGTTCACGACTTTAAACTTGACCATAACTTTGGAATTAAACGTAAGAGAACCAAACTAAATTAATTAATAACACCAAACCACTTGAAGTGTGGTAATCAAACGCTGATTAACGCACATGCAATGCAGTGAAATTTAGCACAATTAATTTTCAAACGCAGTAGTTAGTAAATGTGATTTTGACGAGTTTCTACGTGTATTTTAAATCCTAACAAACAGTTAAACCAGTTTGCATAGAAGATGAAATCAGATGCAGCGCCGTTTTGGAGAAGAAAAGAACTTAACCATTTAGCCCAGTGGATTCTTCCATGTTTATATATATTGGATTAGTCCATTTTTTATCAAAGGGATGCCTGGTCAAAATTTTCATTTTCATTTTGTTTTATAATGAAATTTTTATCAGCAAACAGTGAAGACTCTGATCAGACGCCGCTTAATGCGGCGTCTGAACAGAGTCTACACTGTTTGCCTATTTCCCATATATGGGATTGTTGGCACAAATGGGTTAACCATCTGTATGATACAGCGGAGAAGGCATTATCCTTTCCTAAACGAAATCAAATACTATTGCAATACAAAAAGGTAGACAATGACAGGTATTTTAAAATGCTGTTGAGTTATTTTAAATTCAGTGACAAACACTTTGAAGCCTGCATAGACGCCTGGTACATGTACCCGGTGTCTGATCAGGCTCCAACCTGTTTGCAGCTGAATATAAATTGTTTTAACATAAACGCGTTTAATGGGAAAGGATGACGTCTTCTCCACTGTACTAGTCTATACAAACCAATGACAGGCCGAGTCCAATAAAATGCAAATGCATTGCTTACTTCAGGGCTGCCATAAGTTGACATAAAAAATCCTAAGATTTCCAAAATTGCATTTTTAAGTGCTATTTTACGAATCGTACCTTTACCCCATCGCCTGTGTCTAGTTTTGTTGACACGTGGCTGCTTAAAGCAGACTGGAAGTAAAGCAGAATGCGCGTTAAGGCGCATTCTGCTTTACTTTCAGCCTACTTTAAGCTACCATGTACTAGAAAAAAATCCGGAGATTTAGGAATAATCCGGAGAAATGGCAGCCCTGTTACTTCTATGCGGTTCGATTTTCATTCGGCTTAAGGGACAGATCTGAGTGCGTTGATAAATATCATTTAAATTAGAACATTTTTAGAATTTAAATCATCTAAATTTGAATAATATCAATGAAGTGGAGTCTTAATCGTTGATTCGTTCTTGTGTTAGAGTGTGCAGCTCGGCCAGTGGTTGATGACAGGTGTGCAAACTGACAGCGAACTGTCAATAGTGAAGTCAAACGCGGAATGTGATTGAGAGACGATGATGATGTTGTAACAATGGCTCGGCTAAAATGCGTACCCAATACAATAACCACAATCGGATTTTAATACCCGCAAGGTGAGTAACGATATATAGGAATGACCGTTACAATTCAGATATTGCGAGTTAATGAGTCGTGTATACTTAGTAAGCATGTATTCGATGAAGTAGAAATTACTATACTGTATACAAAAGCACGTGGGAGATTGTTACAAACATTTATGAATAAGTAATAAGTATACAATAAAATCTGTATTCATCGGTTACCCAAATAAAGATAAATTTAAAGGGCTTTCTGAATGGTGACAGCTTAATGCATGATATAAGTAATGCAGATTGCTCCTATAGGAGCTTTCTGCATTACTTATGTCCTGCATAAAGCTGTCACCTGTATTTAATAATTTCCGTTTTTCTTCAATGAATGCTCATATAGTACAGGTTTTACTGCACGTATGAAGTGAACTGAAATACATTTGTTATGACTGATTGGTATTTAGTGTCAAAACTAGCAATAATATAGCAAGTGCCGCGGTAAACGAGTTTCACTTGAAATCATTTCTCCGTGTTGTTAACATCATATAGTAAAGTGTGGGAGAGATTTATTGATAAACAGGATGGTGTTTGAGATATAGATCGGAGACTGAGTGTGAATGTTTTACTCCGAGGTATGCCGGGATATTATATGTTGTTTCATTTAGTTTAATATGTCGTAGAAGAGAAATAAAGTGAAATCGCCTGAAACTGAAAGTAAAAACGTCAAGAAGCAAGGTATATAGGAAGATAATTATTTATGCTGATGAAAGGTAGGTATAGGAACATATGTACACCTCTTTACGAGGGGTTCATATCAATATAAAACTTGTTGAAGGCAATTAGTGCCAAAATAAATAAAATTTTATCATTATCATTATTATTTATCATTATCATTATTGTTTTTATTATTATTTATTCATTTATTTATTATTATTATTATTATTATTATTGGTGACTATTGCAAACTATTTGGAGCCGGGTCAGATTTTTATAAATCGTCAGCATTAAACAGCGTTCATTTTACTGTTTTTCTTGCACGGTGTGTCGTTTAAACTGTAAATAACAAGACCCTTACGCCACACACACACACACACACACACACACACACACACACACACACACACACACACACACACACACACACACACAGGATTTCAAGGAATATAAGATACACACACCGTTATTTGTTCAATAGCCATTCAAGTAACGGAGTACATGTAATCTCTAGCAGCAATTTAGTTAACACTCCTATAGAACTTTCTGTATAACTGTTACCCTGCTTTCAAAGTCACCTTTCAGTAAGCTTTCAAGTTCATCTTACTTTCAGCAACATTTCAACACCAGCCTTAGTGGAAATATATATAATGTTTATTAAATTAATATGCATAACTGTTAAAACAAAAACAGCCCACCTGGCGTGTAAGTTGACACTTCTACAGATCACTATTTGAAAACTAATCGAAAAGCTTCATTTTTATCACCTCTAAATCTGCATCAAAACAGCTTTCAGCAAAATAGATCAATATCTGAAAAGAGGTTTTTAAATTAAAATTAAAGTACAGACACTATCTTTCTCTCACTATTTCGGCATGTCGCTGAAAGGGAGGACTATCATCAAATAATTACAGTGTAATGCTTTAATTGCCAGTCACGACTTTACTGGGACCTCGCTGAATAGAAATCTGTAATTGAATATTCTTTATCAGATCCAATATCTTAAGATTTTATAATCGCATTTTGTTTTCCCTTTTAACACGTCTATATGTTTTTATCAAAGCGAGATTTCTGATTTCGCGATAAGCTTTGTGCCTTTTCACACACGCTGGTAGCGGCTGAACACCTTTCAGCACAGTTGACCTCTCCTTAACACTACCATAACTATAAAAATCATTTTAATATTCATAAAGCCGGACCAAGAGGCCGAGAGATATTTCCCCCCACTCACTATACAGATTCGTCAGCTGGTTATTAACAATAAACTTTCGCTAATACGACAACGCACGATGACTACTATTTTATGGTTTTAAATACAAGTGAATGCTTAAAGCCATATTAAAATAAAGCAGAACGCTCCGTAGTAACGTTCTGCTTTACTTTAATATGGCTTTAAGCATTCACTTGTATATGAGACCGAACATAAACACCAATTATTCGAGTGCTAGTAACAGCGAAGGTTTATTGTATCTATTTTTTGTGTTCGGTTTGTTGGCGAAGAAAAGAGGGGTTCGGTTTTGGACATTCAGTTAAAAAACAGTATTAATACTCGGGATTTAGTCTCACAAATGCGCGGAATGATATGTTTGTATGGGGATTACCTTAAGCTGGGACTATCATACCCGACTGTCAACAATCAAGAGGTATTTCTAATCAAAATGTTTTGATTATTAACCCTAAACGTGCTGCATTACTGTCAGGTCAAAATGTGTCTGTTTGCGAACTTATCTAAGTTCAACATTATGCTTTTATTTAATTAATGGTAAACAGAAATTAGTGGCTTAGATCTTGCTCACATGCCATGTTACTCGGCGTCAGATCTGGACTCAATATATTTGTATTTGTTATTCGAGTCGCCGTTAAGTGGGTAAGGTTTAGCACCTTCTTTAACGAGCACAATCTTGTATAAGCAGATTGAACATGTAATATGTATGTCGTTTTGGAACAACTTTCAATCTCAGGACAATGTGGCTAATCTGTTTCTATATCACTTACTACCAACATTAAGTATGAACTTATATGGAAGTGAATGAGAAAAATGAAACAGTATACACCTCTGTTACCACATCTTAAAAAATGGCTAATTGGTTGTATAAAAGACACGTTTTTGTTTTACTGTCACCTTGCTTTAAGCAGTCACCTGTCGTATTACTATTTCTTCCGCATCATTGACCCATTTTATGAAACGTCGTACGACAAAAACGATCGTAAGTCAAAACTTTAAAAATACAAAAACCATATAATTTCTAATTTCTCCATCTAATACTGTATTGTAACAACTCTTTGGAATCGTATTTTTAGGACGATTTCAAAAGAGATGTCACAAGACAGAATTAGATGGAGAAATAAATTATTATTGATAATTTTAGAATCTGACTTACGACCATTTTAGTCGTACGACGTTTCATAAAATGGGCCCCTGAGCCGTATGCATGTAAGGACGCCTTTACCTATTCTTCCAAATAAGTGCAACAAATGAGAATGCATGGTGTTAGATACAGGTTACAGTATAAAGCAAACTGTATGTAAAGCATAAAGCTCCTATAGTAGCTTTCTGCTTTACATGCATATTGCTTTAATTAAGTAGCTAACTGCCAGTTGGACATGAATGCTTTTAGCGTTTGACTATATGGAGGGACAGTTTGAAGGTAAAACATTAGTCGAATCATTTGGAACATTCTTGCAGCTGTTTTGAGGTCACCACAGGGTCCAAAATTATCAGGATTTGTAGAATAAATATTTATGTTTGTGGACAATATATATATCTTTATGTACATAATTTAGGTCAGACCCCCTCATTCTTCATATGACATGGTTTTTGTTTTTGCTTCACATAACGAAAGGTGTTCCAAATTGTGGTACATGTAGACCCTGGTAAGGTGTTACGTTTTGAGTACGACACTGATCTGGATCGGATACTAGTACGCTGTTTTCAATATCAGAGTATATCAATTTCGTGAAACTGCACATTTTAATTATGTTAGCTGAAAGTATAATTAATAAGCAGACTAGAACAGAACAAAATAAAACTTTAATACATTTTATTCATAATACATGCAACACAAGGAACGTTTATAAACATGTACATTTTACTGATACATGTAACTGGTGAACGAACATACATGTACATTGCAATATACATATTTCTGTATATTCATATGTAAATACGGATTTTCTTAAATTAATAAAATACCTTGATTTTAAGTGTCAAACAGTTTGGATCCTGATCACACGCCGCGTTACGTGGCGTCTGATCAGGATTCAAACGGTTTACAAATGTCAATACAGACTGGTTTGGCAATGAAAGATTTAATAGTGTGAGACTGACTGGTTCTGTGTATATTGCAATGTTGCTGTTGTTGTTGTTATTGTTATTTCTATGAAGGTTTAGCGTCCCACCAAGCATTCCCAATGGCGTCTGAATTTGACACCGGTCAACGTCATGCTTATTTTGGAATGGACGTAATTCTCTGTCTAGTTATTAAACAGTTCGTTGTTATTAATACCAGTAAATTTTTAAAGATTTATGGTTTATATAATTGAAGCTTTGCCAAAGATTGTGTGCGTAAATTTGTCATATCGCGTATACAGTTTCTCCTAGCGTAAGTCAAGTTACCATTGTACAGTAGATCCTTGCTATTGAGACACCCCGAATGAGGACACATTGGTCACGTGACTTTAACTCTTTCAAAACCATTGACCTGTTACAAATATACTCCTAGCATTTTGAAGTAGTGTAGACCCATATCAGAGTGCTCCTACAGGATCCCTCTGAACTGGGTCTACACTGTTTGCTCATTTAGACCAGTATCTATTTATCTAACCAAAGTTCCAAGTAGACTGGTTCATGTTTTGGTAACTACAACGATCCACAGGGGTACTTAATAACCCCAGTTACGTAGTTTTGAAATGCAGATACATATAGTAAAGCAGAATAACGCATCACTTTCATCTTGCTTTAAGCATACAACTGCTTTAAATCCTGATCTTGGCCCCAGAGACCTCCCTGCCTTGTCGTGGCTCTGGGGCTAAATTGTCATAGGGAATTGTTTCTGTTTATTACACCGAGACTATCCCCTCTACCAAGAACTTAAATGAAGGCAGGTTGGTAGTTTTGATCCAAATACGCTGCTAAACAACGAATGAGATTAGCCGAAATCAACTTCCTGAAATCATTGTCATCTCATCTCATCTTCCCTCATCATTCATCGGCGCTATATGAATTATTTTGTATCGCAGTGCCGTAAAACCCATCTCATCCATCCATCCACCTCTGACCTTGGTCTACACTGTTTGTATGTGACAATGGTACATGTACTCTTCACATACACACTTTTTGCAAGTGAAGCATATTTACGGCACAAGGGTCCAAAGGAGATGAAATGTTCAAGTCACATTATAGTCAAGCATATTTGTATACGACTACTACATAGGAGACTCTGTGTAGTCTTAATACAGAATATTGCTTAGTTCCTAATAACATTATGCAGAAATCTCCTGCATTGCTTTCAGCATTATTTCATCCTGTATTAAGCAATCACCTGTCTGTATATCATGTACATTAACACCACTTAACCCTTTACCCCATAGAAGCGGCTTTTAGCGAATCTGATTTATTCATCCGCTGAAGAAAATAGTTCCAATTAACTAATTTAATATATATTATAGGGAACATTTTCAATATATTCTAGCACAGGATAGCTTAAAGCAGGCTGAAAGTAAAGCAGAATGCGCATTCAGCGCATTCTGCTTTACTTTCAACCTGCTTTAAGTAGTAACCTATTTTCAATTATAGAAATAGGCTATCAGGTAAAGGGTTAAGACAGTGGTCGCTGAACACGAGATCGGCTGTATTTGGAAATCAATATATTCCATTGTAATGTGTCCCCGCCCCTCCCCTCTGTCTGTCTGAGGTTAGTTGCCCGTCTGTCCGATTTTCAACACTACTGTTTAGGTATCTTTCATCGCAAAAAAAACGACATATACATATACGCTATATGCACGCTATCACCATTAAAATCATACCCCGTGGAAGCTATCAGGCTAAAAACATAACCCCGGCCATACATCAAAGACCAGATTTCATGTCTTATTTAAACAGGATTGACAGTGCCTGCTTGGGAGCTAATTAACAGCTATTCATTCATAATTTGAACACAATAGGACTTACTAGGAGGAATTCAGAAAAGATATATATCGCTGGTTAATACACTAGGTGCCTTGCCGATTTAAATCACATACAAAAGAGTCCTATAATTCGCGGTTTTCATTCATACAATTTTTTCAAACATGCGGATTGAAGTGGCCTGTTTTGAATGACTGTGGTTAAATATTGGCTATCATAAGAGCCCTGAAGACTATTGGATAGAGGAAATCGAATTAAGTCTGTGTGAAAAGCGAGCTCTAATTAAAGGAACTGGTCATTATTGTAAAACTGACTTTATCTATTACCACTGCGGATAAGGTGAAAGAAATCTTTAAGCGTTAGTCTAATCTACTGGAAATCCAGCGATTGATATAAAGCTATTAAAGCGGAAATATTTTTAGTAAGTTTTAATCACTAAGCTAAAATATTGGACTTATCGATAACAAGCGAATTTTCGGAATACTTTTATTACTCGAGTGCTTTCACGTCACCATGGGATGGCTCTTGCCGAGGTTTTAAAGTCTTAACTGCCTCAAACATATCGCAAATCTTTCTGACATAACGCCGCAGAGATTATCTAATTGAGTGAGTTTAGCCTTTATACTTCTGGTCCCTGATATTTCCACCTTTTGCAAACAGTGTAGAACCAGATCAGAGGGCTCCCGAGGAGCCCTCTGATCTGGTTCTACCCTGTTTGTCTATTTTTAAAAATAATTTTGGAACATACCCCTAAAATGATATTGAAAACAAGTCATTTATTAGAAAACGGACGAGTCTATATGAATTTTCATCATTATAAGGGTGAACTACTGTTCTTCCAAAACGTTTGAATGCCGAGGTGGCGTGCGCTTAAACGTTTTATCACTATGTAAAAATGTTAGCTATAGTGAGAATTTTACTGACAGCCGTCTGCGTGTAAATCGCCCGGCGTTAATCGCGCATCCCCACTGTTCCTGTATGTTGGAAGACTTTTGGTGAGAAATATGTTTTGATAATTTTTATTTATTCGATCGCACACACGGTGTAGCAAAATACATGTATTAAAAAGTTAAATCATTTGTAACCGATGTCAGAGTAGGCAGCCAATCAAATTCGTTTTTTCATCACGCTTCGGTGTGTGCATCCCGCGAGAGAGCCTCAATCAATCAAAACTCTTCTTACCGTACAGTGGAGCACAGGCGGTGTTAGCGAGTCTGGATTTGCCTGAGATTTCTGTAAAATACATTTTGTACGATGCCAGAGGTGTGGAATTTACGTATTTCATGTTTTTTCGGTCCTTAAATTATACACACAGGCGGTATGTCAATAACACTCAGGCTGGAGCAATAGATAGATCGAAAGAAAAATAGAATATATCTACATAACCTGTGAGAATTGCGAATTGTTTTGTCTACTATCTAGGTTGATTAAAAAGTTTTAAATACAGAAATGACTTGACAAAATTATTTGTCTATTTCCAGAATAGTTATCTCTCAACCGTGGATAATTGAGAAATAATAGAAACGATATTAGACGACAAAAACCAAGAGACGGAATAGGCGTTATAGTCAAACCACCAACGCTGGGCTACCAGTAAAAAGGGTCGACTTGGGGAAACTGTGAGCGGTGTCTCTGTGTTTATACTTTGTGAAAATTCTACGGAGGAAGTTTTAACAACAAGTGTTCATTGGATTAAAGTGTTTCTGATTGCCTTTTGTTAATTGTAAGGTGTGTGCTACACTGATTGTGTTATGCTAACATGGCTAGGCTAACTAGATGGTGGGATGCTCTAATGAAACTGACGGTGTTATGGATTCAGATATGTGCGACGTTTGCATTCAACGGAATATGGTGGTAAGTACTTTAACTTCTTTGATATCTGGGTATTTTTTTCGTATGCAACAATAGTCGTCTGCTACTGTTTTGAAAAAATGTAATCATAGTGTCAAACAGTTGAGATATTGATGAGACGCCGCGTGACGCGGCGTCTCATCAGGATCCGAACTGTTAGCAAAGATAATCATGATTTCCCTGCTAGCATGTAAGCTACACATACAGAGGATAAAATGCTACTATTTGCCACAGGGAGCCAGAACGTAGGTGGTACTTGTGGCCTTAAATGGCCAAAAAAATATATATCATATACTCATATAATTATTTTTATTTATTTTTTTGTCATTTAAGGCCACAAATACCCCTTACGTTTTGGCTCCCTGTGCTGTTTGCCATTCAAACAATTCTAAACGCAAACACACTGCAATAAAATATATAAAATAACATATTTTTGACAATATTGCATGTTTGTTTTAATCTATGTGACAAACAGTTTGGAGCCCATGAAGATGCCGGGTAACACGGCGTTTGACCTGGTTCCCAACTGTGTACACTGGACATAAATAATTTTTTGCAAAAAAGGCGTTTATTTGTAAAAGATATAACACATTATCCACTTTATATCGAGTTGATAGACATTCAATAAGATATTCAGTCTGAGTTTGCAGAGTTTGTTCTCTACAGTGGAGTCTCAGAGTAAATTTAGCTGTTGTTTATGTTAGAAATATTACCATAGTAACAAACAATTTGGATCCAGATGAAACCCAGAGCTATTTGAAGTCTCACCTGGATCCACACTATTTACAACCGTCATCACACACTCGCCCATACATGTAGCGAGCTAAAAGTTCAATATTTTACAGAGCTCAAGACAAGGGGCGTTTTTCAAAAATTTAAATCTTTATTTCTGTATTATACCGTATGGTGTCACTACTCAAGGAATTGGTATATACTGAAATGAGTGTGAAATTATTGGATTTGTTCAGTTTACTCCCTCTTATATGGAGCCCTGTATTTTAATTAAGTTCCTCCTTCAAAGAATATCGAGAAGATCTAAATTATGAAAATAAAAACTACCGAAACTTCTTTCACAGAAATAATTTCAATTCAATAGATAAAATGTTGCAGTTTCCATTTCAAAACATAAAGTCAATTGCTATTTAAATATCCTGTTTTTCTGTTTCAAATCATCACACGCATGCACGGACTATAGAACATAGTCAATGTGCATTTTCTAAACAGGGCTGCCATTTTTCCAGAATTTTCAGAAATGGTGGATTTTATGCTAGCAAATGGTAGCTTAAAGCAGATTGAAAGTAAAGCAGAATGCGCCTTCAAGCGCATTATGCTTTACTTTCAACTTGCTTTAAGTAAACAACCTTGAAACATAGAAAATTTGCAACTCTTAGGATTTTTCATGATCAAGTTATGGCAGCCCCGTTTTAAGGTACATGTACATGTATCATTTTAAATTTTAACCCTTTACCTGATAGTCTATTTCTAGTATTGAAGATAGGGGACTTCTTAAATCAGGTTGAAAGTAAAGCAGAATGTGCCTTAAGGCACATTCTGCTTTACTTTCAGCCTGCTTTAAGCTATCATGTGCTAGAATATAGAAAGTATTCCCTATCATATATCTTTATAACTGATTAAATTGGAACTATTTTCTTCAGCGGATGAATAAATAAAACACGCTATTGGGGAAAGGGTTAAGAAGCATACACCATGGCAGACAATCAATATAAAGGATGAAATAAACAAGATAACAAATAAATCAAATCAATAGACGATACTTTTTTACGTTTTTCGTTTTAAAAGGAATCCAGTCGCCCAGGAAGAGTACTGTATCTATGTTCCTTTCTTTAAAAGAAGCATGTGAAATAAAAACAAAAACAAACAAACACTTTATACATAGTCTTTCGAACCTTCAAGACAATTAGCTGCAAGAATAAACCACATTAGTTTTTTTAATTATTTAGTCAATTTCCAAGTCTATTTACATGTTTTCTAGGATACATGTATAGTTTATCAATATTTAATAAATAATTGCACGAATGAAGCCAACCTCATTCATTACGAAATTGGATACAACGAAATATTGGATATAACAAAACAAAAACTATTTCCTATCTTTTATCTAAGTACAGTGGAGAATCTGTTATTCTTTCCCGTTTAAACGCAAACGTACGCAAAGCAATAAAACGTAGAAAATAACAACTTTTAGACAATTCTGATAATTCATGTTTATCTTGGTGGCAAACAGTTTGGAGCCTGATCAGACGCCGGGTTACCCGGCGTCTGATCTGGCTCCAAACTGTTTGTATTGTAAATAATAGTTTTAGCGTAAACGCGTTTATTGGAAAGAATAACAGATTCTCCACTGTATAGTAAAATGAATAGTTTTGTGAACATCATCCAACCCATGAACCCCTTAAACTTTTTTAGCCTAGTACATATTTTGACCCTTAACGGTTGGTTCTAACAAAATATGTCAAAATGGCAAACAGTGCAAGTACTGATCAGAGGGATTCTTTAGGAGCCCTCTGATTAGGGTTTCTCACTGTTTGTATAGACAAAGGTACTCTTCACAGGTACATTGCTAGTATATGAGAGTATACTCGTCGCTTGTGTTGAATATGCTAAATGTGGACATTATGTTAAAATACATGTACATACATGTTAAGCCAGGCAATTGCTTAACCCTTTACCCCATAGCCTGTTTCTAACTTTGAACATAGGTAATCACCTATAGCAGGTTGAACGTGAACATTCTGCTTTACTTTCAGCCTGTTTTAAGCTACCATCTGCTAAGAGTAAAAAACCAATTTCTTATTGTACATGATCATGTCTGTATCAAGTGGAACTATTTTCTTCAGCGGATTAATAAATGGAATGTGCTAAAAAGCGTGTTTATGGGAAAAGGGGTTAAGACAACCAAAACAGTATAACATACATCATACATACATACATGTACAGTAAAACCCCTCTATTACGACCACTAAATTGTGTTAATTATTAGGAGTTAAGAACGGGTGACTGCTTAAAGCAAGGTGATAGTAAAACAGAAATCTCCTAGAGGAGCTTTCTGTTTTACTAGCACCTTGCTTTTATTTGTTACCTGTATTTTATACAACCAATTAGCCTTATTTTTAGTGGTCGTAATAGAGAGGTTTTACTGTATAAGCTTTCTTCGTTGCGTTCTACGTTCATTTCAGTCAGACTGGTCGTCTCCGATTTCAATCCTTCACCAATTTAATCATTTCAAATACTATCAGTTTACTATCTAATTCATTTCATTCTTGAATATTAGCAATTTATTCTAAATTAATTTTCCTCCCTTTTACGACATTTTTCAATCAACTAACAACCAATACTAGACGCATGTTATGACTACCATTTTAGTACCCATACGACCACAAACCTTGGCTAAGATGGTAGATTTTATTCTTCATTAAGTTTCTCCGTCATTACAGTCACATGTATACAACTGTTTAACCCATTACACCATAGCCTTAAGACGCATTCTGCTGTACTTCCAGTCGGCGTTAAGCTATTATCTGCTAAGATATAGAAAATAATTATTATGATACATATTCATCACTGTATAAAAGTAAATTATTTTCTTCAGTGGGGGGGAAATTATAGGCGTAAAAAGGAGTATTTATGGAGAATAGATAAAAGACACGTAACCATACTTATACATGTATAGTGTTTCAATTTACAAACCCATATATGTAACCTTCTTTTAAATAGCTGTAACAAAACAAGTCATGTACACTGGAATAAACGCGTTCACGCTAAAAATATTATTTCCATTTCAAATAGCTTGGAGCCAGATCAGACGCCGGATAACCTGGCGTCTGACCATGCTCCAAACTGTTTTCCACACAAATTAAAATGAATAGTCTAAATCATCAAAACGTTGTCATTTTCTCAGTTTTATTGCAATGCTTTGCGTTTCGTTTGCGTTTCAACGGGAAAGAACAACATCTTCTCCACTGTATCACTAAAACAAAGTTACTGTTTTCATTAATGTATGATATGGATATTTCTTGTACGTTTGTTAAAACGGTTTTCATTTTCTATAGTGTTGGTGTTGATTAGACTCATGATTTGTATTCCCTAAACCAGGGGTTCTGGGTTGTTAATAGCATTATTTCCCAACAAACAAAACTATTTTCACAGTGCCCAATACGAACAGTGTAGAGCCACACCAATCTCCATCGTACGCGGCGTCTGATCTGGATTCAAGCTGTTTGCAAATGTAAGCAAAGTCTTAATTGTCCCTCCCTATAACGTCTCCCTCCGAACAACACACACAATCTATGTCTCCCATTGAGTGTCGTTGTAGAGAAGGGATCTTGTATTACAGTGGAGAATGTGTTATTCTTTCCCAATAAACGCGTTTACGCTAAAACTATTATTTGCAGTGCAAACAGTTTGGAGCCAGATCAGACGCCGGGTAACCCGGCGTCTGATCAGGCTCCAAACTGTTTGCCACCAAGATAAACATGAATTATCAGAATTGTCAAAAAGTTGTATTTTTCTACGTTTTAGTGTTTTGCGTTTGCGTACGTTTGCGTTTAAACGGGAAAGAATAACAGATTCTCCACTGTACGGACGGTGCATACCCTAATGAATGGTCTCATTGTGTAGTCTTTGGGATCTGCAATGTTTTCCATGTTCGAAGATTGTGCATATACGGGTGTGCATTTTCAAGTTACATATTCATTATCATTTTCAAACCAGGTGCTTCTAATATTGTTACACTGCTCAATCTGTTTTCTCGCGATTTGCTTGCCCGATTCTCACAACAGCTTCAAGCTTTCTCCGTCAAACCCTGTTCCTCCCGACCGAGACTGATATTTGTAAACAGTTTGAATCCAGATAACGCGGCGTCTGATCTGGATCCAAATTGTTTGACACTTGTCTTTTAGTGTCTTTAATTAAAAGATCTACAAATCTTTATGGAATATTTTTGCAGTCTATAATTTTAAAGCAGACGATGTTGCGGCTTGACAAGGGTTAATATCTTCGAATCTCTCGCAAGCAGGGCTCTCTCCGGATCAAACAGTAAATATTCTTTTGACATTGTTGCTCCTAATGAATTGACTCTCGGAGCTATCGACCCGTGATCTTTCGCCCCCAACCACGTGCGCTAATCTAAAAAACTCGGAGTATTTCATGTACAAATTAATACTAGGAAGCCAACTACAGCATCCACATTAAATATTAACGCGAGCCAACAAATTGTACAAAACTTTCACCAATCCAATTTTCTGTGTAACACCATAGACAGTATATGTACGAAAGCTTCCTCTTAAATCACTAACTTCGGAAACTGGAACAAATGGACAATTCCAGTTTGCAAGTACAATTAGTCCATTTTTGACCATTTAGGGTTGTTTTAACAATACTTTGCATAATGGGAAACAGTGTATACCCTGAATAAAAGGCTCTTGCAGGAACCCTCAGGTCTGGGTTTACACTTTTTGCATAGGACAAATGTACTTTATACAGATACACTGTTTGTGTAAACGCGTCAGTTAAATCATGACCGATCACTGCACTAGCGACTGATCTTTGAAGACCACAAGGGAGATCAGTTGCTTGTGTGTTTTACTTGTGTTACCCTCTTGAAATAAAGTCTTTATTATTAATAATATTATTATTATTATTCTCATTATTCATATTATCATCGGCATCACTACTCCTAAGAAAATTATTTCTGTCCAACCAAGTGGTTATATTGCTCATTAGAATCGTCTTGAAGAGACGATTTTCTAATGAAAAGTCACACGATAATGGTTTGTTGGAGAGCTTAAATAAGGAGAAAATGTTGAAATCGTACATGTTTACTCACTCTGTTCTGGGACACTGTTTCTCTGTAATCGATTGCCAAGCGCCTTAACCCATTACCCCATAGCCTGTTTATAATTGTGAAAATAGGTGACTACTTAAAGCAGGTTGAAAGTAAAGCAGAATGCGCCATATGGCGCATTCTGCTTAACTTTCAACCTGCTTTAAGATTTTACCAGCTAGAATAAGGAAAGTATTAAATATGACACATATTCATTACGGTTTATATTGGAACTATTTTCTTCAGCGGATGAATAAAACGCATGTGCTAAAAGTCGCTTCTATAAGGGAAAGGGTTAATCACATGGACCCTTGAAAAAAGTGTAAAACAAGATGATGCTGTCAACTGACAGTGCATTTTTTACCATATATTGGGAAGTTATTTTCTATGTTTCGCCACTTACAGTTTTTTCCTGTTTAAACGCATACGAAACGCAAACTAACGCACCTAAATGTAGAAATTTACAACCTTTTGAAATTTCTCACGTTATTCAAAAATCTGAGAGGCAAACAGTTTGGAGCCTGATCAAACACCGGGCTACCCGGTGTCTGATCTGGTTCCAATCTGATTGCGATGGAAATAACAGTTTTAGCGTAAACGCGCTTATTGGGAAAGAATAACACCTTCTCCACTGTACATGTATAATAGACAGTGCATTATTTTTAATAAAAACACTAGAAACTGACATTAAATATTCGAGACTTTAATTGGGTAGTTATGTCAGAAGCTAATTTGAACAAATTGTAAAGCAGTTTGTAAACACTGATTATCTAGCATAACATACACTCAAAATAATGTTTATTTAGGTGTTAACGACAGGAGCTGATCAAAACGGTGTGAAAGTAAAGTAGAAAGTGCCAGCAGGAACTGTCTGCTTTACTATTACCCTGCTTCAAGTTATAAACTTTATAATTGCATGTATTTCTACAACAGGAAACGTAGTCCTTTGCTACATGTAGGACGTTCTGGAAATTAACAATGGATTGCGTTTTCAAGCATTTGACACGTAAGATTAAAAGTAAAGCATTCTGTTGAGTCTAGTCTGTCTGTAAGTACATAATGCACATACCTGGAGCAGTCGAGACGACGTTAGTCTTACAAACTGGTTGCTTCTAAGATGCAAGTATTATTATCTATCGTTATCAATATTTTTAAAAAAAAATGTCATTTTCAAAATCCATATTTTACTGTTTTGCGTTTGCCTTTAGTTACGTTTGAACGGGAAAGACTAACCTTTTCTCCATTGTTCAGCAGTGACCAGTTTATATGCCCTGTTTTCTTGGAAACAACACCAAAACACATCCCCGAGTAATAAAACCTTTTTTCTCCATGCCATAGACCCAGTGATTTACGTCTTTTGCACGGTTGAAAGTTTGAAATAATTTAGACTAAGCATTTTGTTATCGTTTTGACGATAATAAAATGGGGGTGGCACCCGTCTGGTTTTTCTGATGACTGACTCCCGGCACACTCACAGACACGAGACCCACCAGGGAACCAGTCTCCGACTTCACAACCAGGGAAAGTGATGCAGTGGTTGTAACCTTTAGTGTGTAAAAACGTCATCTGCTTGAAACTTGTCGTATACAAAAAAATATTTTCGTTTACATGTAGTTAAATATCTATTAAAATAAGAAACTTTAAACCTGTACTCTATATACAGTCAAACCTGCGAACAACAGCCACCTGATGGAACTTGCAAAACTGGCTGTTGTTCACAGGTGGCTGTTGTTCGGAGGTGACCGTTCACGCAGGTTTGACTGTAGTCTGTTTAAGTTTTGAAGACAGGTGACCGCTTAAAGCAAGCTGAAAATAAAGCACATTGTGCCTGAAGGCACATTGTGCTTTACTTTCAGCCTGCTTTAAGCTACCGTCTCCTAGGATATAGAAACTCTTTCTTATTATGCATATTTACGTATGACTATATAATGCTACAGGCTACAAACTGTTTGCTACTCAGAAATGAACCAAATCGTCATTTTTTACCAGAAGCTTCAGTTCTCTACATTCTATTACAATACATTTGCGTTTCGTAGTTTAGTTTAAACGGGAAAGAATAACGTCTTCACCAGGGTGCCAGATACATTTGTAAAAGGGACTAGACTGAACAAATAATACATGTTCTCACTTGTGTCAGCACCAAAGCCTATGGTTTAACTACGCATTAGAATAGTCTCTTCGAGTAGTGACACCAAAGGGTTTAATGCATAAATAAAGATTTTATATTTTGAAATACTCCCCTTATCTGGAGCCTACATTCTATCCACATTCTAAATCACTAGACCCTCCTCGTGTTATAAAGACATTCTTTATATTGAAAGTAGGACATTAAGCTGTATAAATAAAACGTTTTCATCACGACCATAAGCAATGAAAGTTATATTGATGTCTAATGATAGGAATCGGAGCAAAATCAAATTTATACAGAGGAGAAAACGTTATTTTTACCCAATAAACGCGTTTACGCTAATTTATTATTTCCAATGCAAACAGTTTGGAGCCTGATCAGACGCCGGGTCTGATCAGGCTCCAAACTGTTTGCCACTCAGATTAAAATAGATAGTCATACTTGTCGAAACGTTGTCATTTTCTCCATTTTACTGCGATGCGTTTGCGTTTCGTTTGCGTTTAAACGGGAAAGAATAACGTTTTCTCCATTGTAAGGCCATTTCCCTTATGTTCTGTCTGTTCTGTTTCTTACCTCTCTGAAACTTCAAATGGACAATTCGGGTTTCCAGTTTAATCTAGACCATGGAACAGTACAAGCAATGCAGACCCTGATCAATTAGCTCATGCCACAGTGTTTGACTGGGACAAGTGTACTCTTCACAGGTACAATGTTTGCAACGGACTTATATATTTGTGACTAGGGTTCAACTCTTTTTCTATAGACCTACCTTGTGAAGTACTTACATGTACTTTGTATACCCTACGAGCAAATTTGAATAACTATATTTATGGCAAACAGTTTAGATCCAGATGAAACACCGATTAACTTGGTGTCTCATCTAGATCCAAACTGTGTGACCATACTTTAATTCTCTGATACATGTATAAACTGCTGATAAATCGACCTTGAGAATAGCTGCAGACGACAAATCCTGCAGACGACATTAACATCACGTGACTAAAGGTTAATGATTGTTACAAACAGAAGCCCCCGTACCTTTATCTACGGGTATACAGCACCGTCAGGCTCTGCTGACGTGCCCCGGGGTCTGTTGACATACCCACGGGGTCTGTTCATATGTCAAAGTTTTTACTCATCTCACTTTCGAAGCGATGCAAGATGTCAATAATTTTATCAGCGATCTTATGTAAGCAAAAACCGATTCCACGTGAGTATGCTCTCTTTCAACACTGTCTCAGGAAGTTTATCTGGTACATGATTATAACTTAATATCGATAATTTAACCGTTGTTTGACTATACCATCGTCTGCTTTGATTTGTTGTCCGTTATTATTTTTCAAAATATTTGAATCTAAAACACCAAATCTGCAAATTACAGAACAGAACAGAACAGAACAAATCTTTTATTGTCAGTCGAACCTCGTTTTAACTTTGAAATATGGGTACGTTCTTTTCAGTCGAGATCGAGTTATGGAAATTCAACTTAAGAATTACAGGTAAATTCTGATTAACTCTTTCACTGCCAACGGCGCCAAAAGGCGACTTTGCAAACAATTTGGATCCTGATCAGACGCCGCGTAACGCAGCATCTGATCACGGTCCAAACTGTTTGACACTCGTATTGACATTTCTTCAGTCAAAAACATCCGGAAAGTTGACTAAGAGAGTTAAAGTAGACGATACAACCTGAGAGTGAAATAGTTACAGTGGAGAATATGTTATTCTTTCCCAATAAACGCGTTTACGCTAAAACTATTATTTGCAGTGCAAACAGTTTGGAGCCAGATCAGACGCCGGGTAACCCGGCGTCTGATCAGGCTCCAAACTGTTTGCCACCAAGATAAACATGAAATATCAGAATTGTCAAAAAGTTGTTCTTTTCTACGTTTTAGTGCTTTCCGTTTGCGTACGTTTGCGTTTAAACGGGAAAGAATAACAGATTCTCCACTGTAAGCGAAGTAGCGGGTTCCAACCTTACCAGTAAACTCTTTCCTCCCTGAAACTTTAAATGGACAATTCCAGTTTCCATTTTAGTCTAGTCCATTTCTGACTTTAAAGGGTTGTTTTTGTCAATGTTTTGCATTATGACAAACAGTGAAGACCCAGATTAGAGGGCTCCATAAGGAGCCCTCTGATCTGGGTTTTCGCTGTTTGCATAGGACAAGTGCATTTTTCATATGTACAGTTTGAAAAGAACGCCTATATGCGGGACTAGGGTTCAAAGGGTTAAGTCGCACATACATAGTGCAATTAAATGTAGAAAATGGCAGGTTCCTGAAAATAATTTCGGTTTAGTAAAGGGTGATTGATTAACAGTTTCGCTTTGGAACAATTAGCTCCAACATTGAACCTTTTCCTCTACCTTTTTATCGTCGGCTTTGAAAGTGTCGACTTCAAGTTTGTAAAATTAATACATGTAGATTCTACGTGTGCACGTTTCAATTGAAGCAGTTTTGAACTGGTACACGATTTGAAACCAGATCAGACGCCGCGTGATCTGATCTGGATCAAGTCAAAGCGCGGTAGGCAGGCAAAGGTTAAGGTTTTTTGTACGGACAGACATGTATCAGTTACATTCAACGTGTTAAAAACCAATAAATCTCATTAGTTTAACATACAGTGACGTTTTAACCCTATATTCCATAGTAGTGAATACTGAAAGCAGTTTGAAAGCAAAAGCAGAATGCGCCGTAAAATAATTTTTGACTGCATGATATTGGAATTATTTTTTATCAGTGGATGCGTAAAAATGAGTACGATGAGTACTTGTACTTTACCCTTAAAGTCGCTAAGTAATATAGTTTTCGTCTGCAACAATTGTCGTGTGCAATATTTGTCGTTTGTTTTAAGCTACCATCTGCTAGGATTTAGAAATATTTCTTGTGGCAAATATTCATGACTACAAATTTAACAAAATTTAACTATTTTCGTCATAGAAATCTGGCTCCAAAGTGTTTAAAATGGAAATATTAATTTTAGCGTATTTACGCGTTAATTGGGAAAGAATAATGTCTTCTCCACTGTAACTGTATTTGATAGTTTCTGCAAACGACAATTGTTTGCAGAACGGCGCGGGGTGCATAAAGGTTACATGTAAACATATTATATGCAGAGCAGAAACAGCAAATATATATGTAATTTGTCCTTATGACTCATTTGAAAAGAAATTTATATAAGGCTACATTGACAATTCTCCTGGTAAATTACGAGAAATTTGCTGGATTAGCAATTTAACAAATTACGCCAAATTAATTTTGTTCCATTCAGACAAGCAATTTACGCGGCTCGTTTCGTCAGTCTTCTAATATTTCACTTAGGGTCGCGCGTAAACCTTAGGCTAGCTATCCCGCAAAGTAACACAAACAAAAGATTGACAGTTACTTGTCAATTCGTCCACGATATATTTCGCCCTCCGACCTCACCGAACACTTCATACAGTAGATCATAAAAAAGTAGTGGCACAGTAACGTTCCACTATCTCGACTACTCAAAATACTGTATGTTTCCGTTACATGTATTTAAGGCAAGTTGTTGTTCGAATCAGGGTGAACGTAAAGCAGAAAGCTCCTGTAGGAGCTTTCTGCTTTTACGTTCACCCTGCTTCAAACTGACCCTGTCTTTCAAATCACCAATGAGTGCTGGCTGCATTGGTCGTAATAGCCATATACTTATTGCCATTTACGACATTTGGTGTGTTATTGTGTCTTTATACCAACACATGGCGTAAAAGTCAGAAAGAGTTGTACAGGCTATCCTGTCCGAAACGAACATCGATGTTTTACAGCGCTCCCTCTCTACAACAACACTAAACGGGAGACAAAGATTGCTTGTGTTGTAAGGAGGGAGTTGTTATGGGGAGGGTAAATTAAGATTTGACTTCCATTTGCAGAAACACTTGAAATCAATGCTTTATAATTCTTTCAACCTGTATCGAGTTTTCACCTGTTTTCAAAACGTGGAACAGGATGCATGATACAGAAGAGAAGACGTTATTCTTTCCCATTAAACCCGTTTACCCTAAAACTATAATTTCCATTGCAAATAGTTTGGAGCAAGATCAGACACCGGGTTAACCGGCTTCTGATCAGGCTCCAAGCTGTTTGCCACTAAGATTTAAACGAATAAACTAATTGGTCAATAAGTCGTCATTTTCAACATTTTATTGTATTGTTTGCGTTTTGTTTGCTTTTAACAGGAAAGAATAACATATTCTCCACTATAAAGGGTTAACTAGTGTTATAGTACTCCCATCCTACAACATCCCTCCCAACAACGACTTCCTCCTTACAACGACCCTTGTCGCAGTTCCCCCAAAACAAGACAATCACGTCTAACGCTTTAACTGTTGCAAAATCGTCTATTTAACATTGTCGCCAGTTGTTTTTTCTCAAAGTTACAAATAAGTGGACAATTTGATAGAATAAATATAGTGACAAACACCTTGAATCCAGATCAGACGCCGCGTTAAGCGTTAAGCGGCGTCTGATCTGGATTCAAGCTGTTTGCAAATGTAAGCCAAGTCTTAATTTTCCCTCCCTATAACGACTCCCTCTGAACAACACACCCAATCTGTGTCTCCCAATTGGTGTCGTTGTAGAGAGGGGGCACTGTATACGTCTACATCAAGAATAACGGCGTAACACAAGTATAGGAGTTACAGTGGAGAATCTGTTATTCTTTCCCGTTTAAACGAAACGAAACGCAAACGCAAAACACTAAAACGTAGAAAAATGCAACTTTTTAACAATTCTGATAATTCATGTTTATCTTGGTGACAAACAGTTTGGAGCCTGATCAGACGCCGGGTTACCCGGCGTCTGATCTGGCTCCAAACTGTTTGCAATAGAAAAAATAGTTTTAACGTAAACGCGTTTATTGGGAAAGAATAACAGATTCTCCACTAGTTATTACGACTACTTCTAGTCGAATCCGTTCTCTATTTACGATAGGCTCGGAAGCCAAATAAGAAATAAATGATTCCAAAAAAAGATTCAGTCATTTAATCAGCTTGTAGACAGTCTCATTTTTCTTCATGATTTAAGTCAGAAGAATGTTCATTAGGGATCTATGGTAATGAAGTAATGGTAAAAAACTTTGATCATAAGGAGGATCGCAATTTATCTTAACCTTTAACATGGTTGTAATATCGTCTACTTTAACTATTGTTTGCAGGAATTTTCTCTTAATAAGATTGAGAAGTGATACTCTTTCAACTGAATATCGGAATATGTGTCAAATGATCAGAATAGTGATGATATGTCGAATAGCTCGGCGTCATATCTGGATCGTCATTGTTTGCAAATGAAGTTCAAATCTCGTGAAACATGATGAAAGTTAATGCGAGAACCAATTAGCGTAATGTTTTCGCAATTCGTCTTCGGTTTTATATATTATTCCTGCAACATTATGTTTTTGAGACAGACAGACAAACAGACAGATAAACAGAGACATATAGACAGAGGAAGAGGGAGATACGGGTAAGAGAGATACAGAGAGAGAGAGACAGAGAGAGACAGAGAAAGACAGAGTCAGAAAGACAGAGAGAGACAGACATATATATAGATATAGACACAGACAGAGTTGGAGAGAGAGAGAGAGAGAAAGTGAGAGAGAGGATGAGAAATAGAGGTGTGGATTTGTCATAGCGTGTGACCTTTATTGAATGCTGGGATGGTTATATCAATTTTACAGAACAGAACAGAACAGATGTTTTATTTGACTTAAGCATACAAGCTCATCATCATAACATAAATTATATACATTATAACATAAAACTAACAGAATAACATATATTCGACCAAACCATTTCTACTAAAAAGTAAATATATACGAAAGATATACATTTTTCTGTAAAAATTATCTAAGACAAAAGCATTTCGTCGGCAAATTTTCATTTGCTTGTTTCTATACCCAGACAGATTTTCCGACATTTTATCTGGCATATGTATAAAACGTTACCGTCAAATTTTGCTTAACAAGCATTTCAACCGTCACACTGCTACTTTATCGTCTGTCTCAAACTTATCGTCTGCAAGTGTATGTTTTTCTTCGAATTAAATTTAAAGTATTTTTTCCAAAGATGACATAGAGCTACCAAACGAGTGTCAAACAGTTTGGATCCTGATCAGACGCCGAGTTACTCAGCGTCTGATAAGGATCCAAACAGTTTGCAAATGCGAATCAAATCGTGGCTAAGCATACTAAGGGTGAAACTCCTATCTCATGTACATTTCAATATTTCTTTACACAATCTGAGTCTCATCAGTATCTAGTGTAATTAAACTAAAACCCCGTGAACATATCATTTCTCTCCTTACACATCATTAACGAGCTGCTTCGTGTACTTCTCTTCTGCCTTTTAGCCCTTATTCTCCCGTAATATCGTCTGCTTTGAAATTGTCGTCTGCAAAATTTGTTAAATTAGAATTGTGCAATTTTTTATTAACCCTTTCACTGCTCCGGCCGACAACATTGATATTTGCAAACAGTTTGGACCCCGATCAGACGCCGCGTTACGCGATGTCTGATCAGGATCGAAACTGTTTGTGAAGCATATCAGCTTCTCCTAAATTCAATGTGTATACAAATTCCAAGTTTTTATATTAATAAAAGTAGACGAAAAATTGAAGTACACTATATCAAGGCAGCGACTGTGTGAGCCTGGTTACTGTAAAACAGGGTATTTTTCGCGTCATGAATATTTCGCGTAATGCGATTTTGTATTAATTCGCGACATCATGCAATATTTCTAACAGGTTGTACCTTAAAGCAGGCCAAAAGTAAAGCAGAATGTGCCTTAAGGCACATTCTGCTTTACTTTCAACCTGCTGTAAGAAGTCGCCTATTTTCAAAACTAGAGACATTCGCGAATTAACGCGTAAATTATATTCTCGCGAATAAAACCGGTTTAACAGTATTATGTCACAATGGCTGTGAAACGGTTAAATAAACATAAAGACGAGTGTCACGCGGCGTCTGATTTGTATCCAAACTGTTTGAAGACGCCATTGAAGTCGCGATCGGCAGTATAAAGATTAAAAACTGTCGTCTGCATTGAAAAGATTCTCCGCAAAATTCCTAACGAATTTCTCAACACAGAAATAAATATTTAACTTCCTTTGCATCAGATTAATTCTTGTAAGCATGTCAAATCTGATACTCATGGCTTTTCTTGACGGTATTAGGTGACCGATCTAGAGTCAATCTATTTTTAGTATCGTTTTTAACAGGTTATGATAATAAAACAGTCGAATAGGATTTTCAACAAGTTATTCTTATCTTACGTTCACTTTCCTCCCATTCTCTCAGGCTCACGGTTTCAAGAATAAACACAGTCAGAAGCTAATTATATAGTTATCAATCAAGTCAAACAATTGAAAGACCGTCTAATGTACCGGAATTTGCCACAGACGAATCGCTTATACCATTAATCAATACTTATTTAGCCGCTTAGGTAAAAGATAATTACATATATTTTCATTCGACAAGATAGCGTTTGTCAAATAATCTGGACCAAACATGTCACTTATTGGTACTACATTTAACTAGGTTATAAAGTGAAATCAATAAACGTCTTAATCTTTAGCAAGCCATGAAATTGTCATCTGCACATTTTGTTGTCTGTAACATTCGTTAAAATTGAGTTATCAGTACTTTCTTTCAGAAACTATCATCAACGTTTAAAACAGTTACTCGGCGTCTTATCAGGTTCCAAACTGTTTAAAACAATTTCCACTAATCCGCCAGTAACGCGCCCTTCACTGCCTTACCACGAGTACAATATTAATGGTTACTTACAAACAATTTGGATCCTGATCAGACGCCGCGTAACGCGGCGTCTGATCAGGATCCAAACTGTTTGATACTCTTAATGATATCACTTACGCCCATTAACCTTAAATTTAAATTTAAGAAGGAAAAGCAGAAAACAATTATTTAAAGCAGATGACGTCATTGCAGTGAAGGGGGTTAAAGCGACAGTGATTTGAGAGAAGTCTAGTTTGATACCACAGAACAACTGTCGACGTTCGTTCTGGTGCCAGTTGTGCTGTACAAAAACAGCGTAGTTTTAGTAAGGTTGAATGAAAAAGAACTTTCTCCCTAAAGAATTTAGAACTGGAGTAAAACGTGTAAACGGTGAAATCTGATGAAAACTAGAGGGAAATGCAGAATCTGTAGATATAAACTTGGCATAAGAAATGACTGGGCATCAATCAAGGAGAGAAGGCTGATTTAAGCATTTCATTGCCGTATGGCATGCACTGATACAATGTATGTGCAAACAGGTCTGATCAGGATCCAAACTGTTTGACACGTTAATTATCGATGTTTCTTATCTGAAATTGACTTAAACTGAAATTTGAGAAATAAAAGCAGACGGTTAATATTTATCAGGCGATAGCCTAACAGTGCAGGGATTAAGCAGGAAAATTTAGTTTTTATATTGAAATCTAATGTAGTGATATTTGCAAAATATTTTGGATCTAGATCAGCTGAGTCGGTGAATCTTTAATTGTATATCCATCAATAACCGAACAGTTAAGACAAGATACGCATTGATATGGTTTATTAATAATCAAAATGACAGGTAACTATCTAAAACAAAATTTAAATAGAGATTTCCATCAGGTGGTTTCTGTCTAATCACTTTGCACAGATTTCTTGGTGTTCCTTTCGTAAATTGCTTTAAGCTGATACCTGCTCTTAATGACAGAAACAAATAATAGTTTGTGTGGTCATAAAGCGAAAGTTGTTACTTATTACAGTGGAGAATCTGTTATTCTTTCCCGTTTAAACGCAAACGTACGCAAACGCAAAGCACTAAAACGTAGAAAAGAACAACTTTGAGACAATTCTGATAATTCTTGTTTATCTTGGTGGCAAACAGTTTGGAGCCTGATCAGACGCCGGGTTACCCGGCGTCTGATCTGGCTCCAAACTGTTTGCACTGCAAATAATAGTTTTAGCGTAAACGCGTTTATTGGGAAAGAATAACAGATTCTCCACTGTACGACCATACGTTATTGTACAATGTATCTACATGTAATTGTAGTAATAAGTAATATGTTTTATGAAATAAGTACGCTCGTAAATTGATTTAAACGGGGGTGGGTGGGGTGTTGGGAAGGGGGGGGGGGGGGTAACAAAAACATCCCGCTTGGAATTTCTATGAATTAACGAACTTTTCGAATTAGGCATATTTCCATATCCAAAGAATTAAGGAGAAGGACTTATGTACTGTTGTTACATGTAGAGCGTGTGATCCAATCATTTTCACTTTATGTTCATGAAAAGTGAATAATGATAAAACTGTTTGTAAATTTCTTTGAAAATAAAGTATGTTTAAACTAAACAACGAATTAACTCTACGGATCCTGTGATTGGACAAATGCATACATGTACAGTGTACATGTACATGTATACCCCGATCAGAAGACTCCTTATGGAGCCATCTGATCAAGGTCTACACTGTTTACTTTACCAATTAATACGAGTATGTATACCAGTATCGTTTTTGTTTGCAAGTGTCACGGGATCACGACTTCAAAGTAAACATAGACATGTTCTAAAACTCCTTCTTTGGCAAGTTTACCTAGCTAAATGTTGGAGTAAATTGGTTATAGGTACGAACACACCAGCGCTATTATTCAAAAGCATTTCGCGTACTAATGTGTGCTTGTCCAAAATACATGCCACTGGTAATTCCTTTCCCGTCAATGCCGTTTACAATATATTCCACAGTAATTTGTTTGATTTTGTCAGAAGTGGTTCAATTTCGTGTATCATCATTGTCGCTTAAGTCTGCATGAGGTTTTAAGCCTTTTACACGCGGACGGCAAATTTGTGATACCTGTTCTAACAATTTGGATCCAGATGAGACGCCGAGTAACTCGGCGTCTCATCTGGATCCAAGCTGTTTGACACTTTGATGATGTTTTCGGGAGGAAAATGCAGTTTAATCAAATCTGAGAGTTGTTGCAGACGAGAAATTTCGCAGACGACAATTTACATAGCGCGCTAAATAGTTAACCCTTTCACTGCCCTGACGTCATCAATTGGAAACAATTGTCGTCTGCTTTTATATCATTAATTTGAATTTGAGGAATTTGACTTAAGAAATATTGAAATGAGTATCAAACCGTTTGGATCCTGATCAGAAGCTGCGTTACGCGTCGTCTGATCAGGATCCAAACTGTTTGCAAATAGTAATTGTACTCGGGGCAAGATAGTAAACGGGATAAGACACTCGTTCACCCAGGGACGGTCGAACATGTCAATCTTTAGTATTGATATAGATCGTTAGCAGCGTGTCCGTTTTCGTACTGATGTATCTAGATCAGATCCTGTGCAATTGCTATTTTAACCCCTCACCCCAGTCCGTTAAATGCAGTTATCTTTGCAACTGTTTAGCTGATAGCAGGCAGCGTTTTTCAATCAATCAAAATATTGAATCCTATATCATCTACTGTCGAGAATTTACTGATATTGAGCAAACAATGTAGACCCTGAGCGGACGCCATATGGCCCGACTTTTGATCTAGATCCAGACTGACACTTCATTTTGATGTGTTCAAAGTCTAAACATATACAGACACTGAATTTGACGCCTTTGCAGACAACAAATTCAAAGCAGACGATTCTCTAGCGTGGTTAAGGTTCATTCCTCTGCCTGCCGATGGGGGCTTTACCGTTTTTGCAAACAGTTTGGATGCAGATCAGACGCCGCGTTACGCGGCGTCTGATCTGGATCCAAACTGTTTGACATCCATCTTTTATTTTCTGTAATTAAAAGTGTATAAATTTCAATTTTACATATGTTGCAGACTACACTTTCATAGCAGACGATATCACGGTGGTGCAAGGGTTCAATAATAAATTTCATTCCTGTACACGAGGCTCGAACAAAACTTTCAGAGCAAACAAGCGCACGGATGACTTGCCGGTAACCTCGCCGATCAGCGCCGAGTAAATATTGGTATTTCACAAATAATTTAGAGATGACTTTCAAAATGTCAAAACCTAATCAAGATAATCTTGAGAGGATTTGGGGCGCATTACGAAGCGATCTAAAATTGGCCCTCTTGAAAACCAGGGGTTTGTCCCCTCCCTGACACATTGTGTAGCAGATGTTTGTGTCAAAACCTCTTCAAGACAAGTTTGCCAAAGTCAAGACATATTTGTGTAAGGCACCCCGTGTCTAAACATATGACCCACTGATCAAATAAAAGTTCACAAATCTCGAAACCGCAGAAAGCATAATATGCGACATTTATCGTTTTTTAATGTCATGAATTAAGTATTGTTGATTGATTGATCGATTAATTAAATTGTAAATTTATTTATTAAATTATTCACCCTTATTAACTTTTGCACCCATTTGTTGACTCATTTGCGTACTTATTTGATTTATTAATTCATCACTTGTACCACATTCATTCTTCAGTTTAGTTTTTACTTTACTGTGATATATTGGATGTGCATGCAGTAGGGAATCAGTTAGACATATTATTTGCCGTTTAACCCACTACTCCATGAATATGTCTTTTACGTCTATAATTTATTCAACTCTTGAAGAAAATAGTTCCACTTTATACGATCATAAATATGTAACGAAAGACTACTGATCTTACTCTAAACTTTTTGCAATGGGTATACATCCTTCACCATAAATTTATACGTTTATTGGGAAAGAATAGCATCTTCCCCACAGTAATTTTAGCGTTTTTATAGCCTTATCGGTGACATCAGCTGACTACGAAAAGTAAGCCCCATTTAAAGCACATTTTTAAATCTCCAAAACTTAAAATTTCAGAACGTTAAAAATGTTCTTTGCTTCAAAATCGTCAACATTCTCTAAATCTAGATGGACGTGCCTTTTTAGAAGTAAAAACTTAAATGATGAAACCTTAAGTTGACAGTCTGCAATGATTGCAAAAGTCAGGAAAATGCGATTTAACGTTCGTAGAATGAATGTCCATACTTCAAGCAAAGGGTCCGTTGTTTCACTCACGACACTCTAACACTTAAATTCATATTATTAGTATTAGAGTGTCGGGAGTCAAACTACAGACCCCTATGGCTTCAAGCAAACCTGTTTTGTGTGATTACTACTGCCGTTTTTCACTAAGAAGTCCTTAATATCTTTTTACCTTCAAATTTTTATCTACTTATACTTAAGGCCTTTCGCTACCGGAAGTCGGTCTTGCGGGCGAGCGGATATGCGTCTTGGCAAATAGACTTTTTCCTTACGTGCTTATACTAGAAAATTTATATAAAGGAAAATGTTGATACGATTTAGTATAATCCTTCATAGCGCAGTGAGCAGAGTGATTGACTAAAAATTCAATGGTCATAGGTTCGAGACCCATCCGATCCAAATATGTATTTTAAGTGTCCGATTTATTGACTTGTCAATCCATAACGCAGTAATCAAGGGACATGTTATGTTTAGTCTTTGTTGATTAGAATAAGTGATGTTATATACGGTCCAATTATATGTCCACTTACATGTACGTTTTAATTTAATGACTTACAAGTCAATAAAATCGGTATGCATGTACACGATTTGATCGAACTATAAAGCCACACATTGAAGCTTATCAATACGTCAACCTTTTCAAGATCAACATTGCCCATTATTATTATGTTTAAACAATAGAATTAACCTTGTATGCAAGTCCGTGAATAAATAATAGCGCATTCTAATTTTAAGGTAAGTAACTGTATCTCAACTTCAAAGTGCCCCCATTTTAATAAGAAAATATGTTATAACAACAAATCCTGACTGTAATATTTTCTAATTTTTTCTGACCAACTGTTTAATCAACCATATATTTGAAATAAATGAAAAAAAATATACATTGAATGAGTCAGTTTTTTGTAATTCAATTTTTTAGCATTTTGCAAAATTTAAATAGCTGATAACATCTTTCTGAACACCTTTATTCAAAATGTTTTTAGCTTTTCTTGTAATGAATGTTGTGGACTTCTTATTGGGCCAGACTAAAAGTCATTAGCTTTATTTATTTTTGAGAAAAATAAAATCATCAAAAGTCCAGGTTTTTGTCAGAAAAAGAGACCTTAAAGACAAACCACACGATAGATTTTGCTTATATTTTCACACATTGATTCTATGCATATTATCATTCTTCATGAAAAGTTTCATAACAATTGTATGGAAACTAAGCGCACATGCGAAGTACCTTAAGGATATAATAAAAAAGACCATTCATTAAAGTCAATGTTTTGCGTGTGAATACGCTTTGAAATCGCGAAATATTAGAAAACTTTAGATAATATTTAAACAAAACCAAACTGATTTGCTAAATTATCTACACTCACGTTTTAGATTAATTAGGTTTTAGATTAATAAGATATATATTTTCCTCTCGGTATCTCTAATTACGAAATAGATTTACACGGCGTTGATCACGAACCAAATTGTTTGACACTTAATTGATGTACTTTCTGCAGACGACATTTGTTTAAGTAGACGGTGATTTATATGGACTTGGGTTAAACCAGACTTGTTCAAATACATGTACGACGTTCATGCATATTATCCAACAGAATAAAACTTTATTTCCTACCAATTTTCACATCACCAGCAAAGACAAAATGGAGACGTTTATTACAACTGAATAGGTACTTAAGTTAACAATTTTAACTCAACAAATAATTACTGAATTCCTTACAGGCAAGATTTGCTAACTCAAAACCTACAATTTTCTTCCGCGTTTCGCCAAATTGAGATATCGTTTACAAGTTTGATTACAGTGGAGAAACTGTTATTCTTTCCCAATAAACGCGTTTACGCTAAAACAATTATTTCCAATACAAACAGTTTGGAGCCAGATCAGACGCCGGGTAACCCGGCGTCTGATCAGGCTCCAAATTGTTTGCCACTAAGATAAATATGAATTATCAAAATTGTCCAAAAAATGCACTTTTCTACGTTTAAGTGTTTTGCGTTTGCGTTTCGTTTGCGTTTAAACGGGGAAGAATAACGTTTTCTCAACTGTATTTGGCAAGAGTACACGAAACTGTTGCTAGATTTCACCACCGTGCTTTTGCAAAGATATAAACAAAAATGTGAATTTATACACGTTTTCTGAATATGTTTTCAAGAATGTTTCTATACAATAAATTACTTATGTTTATGTATATGGAATAGGTAACATATTAATCGTACCCCTAAACAAGATTAAACGCAAATGCAACACCACACAATTTAAAGAATTAAAGTGTTTTGGTGATGTTGACAAATTTCTTTATTCTGAGTGTGAAACAACCTGTTCAAATATATATTAGATAGGGGTAAACGTTTAGTCTTTCTTAACAAGTGTAGATCTAGTTTTATTCAGTTGCCTATACCCATTTCAAACTGTTTCACACAAGACCAATCACTGTTTGACAACATTTCTTCATATGAAGACATAATTTAACCCATTACGCCATAGCTTATTTCTATTTCTGATGACCACTTATACAGTGGAGAATCTGTTATTCTTTCCCGTTTAAACGCAAACGTACGCAAACGCAAAACACTAAAACGTAGAAATGAACAACTTTTAGACAATTCTGATATTTCATGTTTATCTTGGTGGAAAACAGTTTGGAGCCTGATCAGACGCCGGGTTACCCGGCGTCTGATCTGGCTCCAAACTGTTTGCACTGCAAATAATAGTTTTAGCGTAAACGCGTTTATTGGGAAAGAATAACAGATTCTCCACTGTACCAAGTTGCACAGTGCTCTCTCTATACAACAGCACCCAATGGGAGACAAAGAGTACGTGTTTTGTTCGGAAGGAGTTGTTATAGGGAGGGAAAATTATAACCTTCGAGTACCAAGCACGACGTAACTTACATTTGCAAACAGCTTGAATCCAGATCAGACGCCGCGTTACTGTTTGCCACTCTTCATTGTGTGTTTTTTTCTGTAAAAAATGTCAAATTTGTAACTTTAAGAAAAACATAATTAGTGCAATAGTGAAAGGGTTAGACATACTTGTCTTGTTTAGGGGAACATCGGAAAGCGTTGTAAGGTGGGAATCGTTGTTCGGATGGCCGTTGTAAGAAGGGGGCACTGTAGGTTCTACTACTCCCCAAACAACTTGGGTACCACACTTATAATTGGTTCCGTGAATTCTGTAAAGCATAGCATATATTTAACATCCCCAACATCGACATGTCTAGTCCTAACCAAATATTTGTGATATACAAGTTTTTCTTTTTGAATAGTGTGCGTGATTCCGCCTCACAATATTAATCTTATAATATACCGACATTATATAAAACTCTTTGACAATCGTCTTAATTTTAAATACATGGCAACCATTAATTGCTCATAAAAATTCTAAGCTTTCAAGATTTTAACGCACATGCAACACTGCAAAATTGAAAAAACTAAAGTTTTGGTAATGTTGACAAATTTCATAATTCTGAGATTTTAGGAATCTTACCTTTACCCTTTCGCTGCCAGTCTCTATAAGACAAACATAATTATGCAGACAGTTTGGATCCAGATCAGAAGCCGCGTAACGCGGCGTCTGATCTGGATCTAAACTGTTTGACACCCACATCAATGTTTCCTGAGTAAAAAACGCACACACTTTATCATATGATAAAAGTAAGAGCAGAAATTCGAAGATTTCGAAAAATAATCCGTAGGTCCGGGGGAATTTAAGAAAATCCGAATATTTCGGAAAAAATCCGGAGAAATGGCAGCCCTGTAAGTACATAAAACCTAAACTTGACAATTGTTGCAGCCACCAATCGTAAACAAGACGTAAGCAAGAAACCAGAAACACCGTATCGTCAGCGCACAGTTAGTCGCATCCCATTCAGTCAGTTTCTAGTTATTTGTTGTGTGACTTGTTTTTTCAGGGCTGCCATAAGTTGACATAAAAAATCCTAAGATTTCCAAATTTGCATTTTTCAAGTGCAATTTTACGAATCGTACCTTTTCCCCATCGCCTGTTTCTAGTTTTGTTGACACGTGGCTACTTAAAACAGGCTGACAATACAGCAGAATGCGCCTTAAGACGCATTCTGCTTTACTTTCAGCCTGCTTTAGGATACCATGTATTAGACAAAAATCCGATGATTTAGGAAAATTCCGGAGAAATGGCAGCCCTGGTTTTTTGCTTCCACAACTTTTATGAGAAATGGGTTTTCACTGTTCACCTATGTCTATTTTAACAGTCTGTAATTAGTAGTGAACCTCTTACTGTACAAATTGCATATCAATTTGGTGCAAAAAGCCCCATATATTATAAAGAACAAACTTCGGCGTTTTTACTTGACTTTTTCATGCCACCTTTTATCGTCTGTTTTAACCCTCTTACCGCCAAGATATCGTCTGCATTGGTAGTGTCGTCTGCAATACCTTTAGAATCAAATTAAGGGCTGTCTTAACTGAAAAAATGTCGATACGAGTGTCAAACAGTCTGGAAACTGGTCAGACGCCGCGTTACGCGGCGTCTGATCAGGATCCAAACTGTTTGCAAAGTCGTCCTTTGACGCCATGGCAGTGAAAGAGTACAACGAATATGGGGATAAATCGACGTTATAATACAAAATAATTCATCTGTAGACAACAGCAACATTAACCCATTTGTGCCCACGATCCCATATATGGGACATAGGCAAACAGTGTAGACTCTGATCAGGCGCTGAATTATGCGGCGTCTGATCAGAGTCTACACTGTTTGCTGAAAGGAATTTTAATATAAAACAAAATGTAAAATGAAACTTTTGACCAGACATCCCTTTGATAAAAATGGACTAATCCAATATATAAACATGGAAGAATCCACTTGGTATAAATGGGTTAAATGTATCGTGAAAGTGACCTATTATACTGTCACTTTTTACGGGTCGCATCTTTGACACACATCAGGCATTTACATAACTGATAAGATCAATAGTCTTCATCATACAGATGCTTTCTGCCAGTGTACGAAACCACGTGACCTCATTACCTGATAATATCGCGATGATATTTTACCAAACATGCAAAACATGCCCGGTATAATACATGACATTTACCCCTAATAGCTGCCATAGAACAATTTACTCTGCATTTTATAATACAGTTAAATAACACTAACACGCCGACGCTCAACCGAAGACTCATTTACAAATGTAACTCATTCACCCCTGAAACTTTTAATGGACAATTCCAATATACAAAAATATCTAGTACATTATTGACTATTTAGGGTGATATTAACAATATATTTCAAAATGACAAACAGTGAAGACCCTGATCAGAGGGCTCCTTCAGGAGCCCTCTGATTAGGATCTTCACTGTTTGCATGGGCCAAATGTAATCCTCACATGTTCACTGTTTGTAAATGACGAGTATACTCGTCGCTAGGGTTGAATTTGTTACGAAGTCAAAACCAGATGGTAGTTTAACTCTTTCAACACTTTGGACCTGTTTAAAATATACAGTAAAACCTCGCTATTACGACCTCTAAATCGAAGGCTAATTGATTGTATAATAGAGAGGAGACAGCGTAAAGCAAGGTGACAGTGAAACAGAAAGCTCATAAAGGAGCTTTCTGTTTGACTGTCACCTTGCTTTAAGCAGTCATTTACCGTAAACACTCTAAGAATTAACATAATTTAGTGGTCGTAAAAGAGAGGTTTTACTGTACTCATTATATTTGCAAACAGCGTAGACCCAGATCAGAGGGCTCTTATAGGCGCCCACTAATCAGGGTCTTCTCTGTTTGCTTATTTAGATCAGTATTTATTGGACTGCCCAGAATTCCAAGTAGACTTGTTCATGTTTTTGGTAACTAAAAGATCCACATGGGAACCTAATAACCCACAAGAGTGGTACCTTTATTTAAGTATTGCATTTTAATTGTTCCTCGACTAACCAATACACGTATACTTTAATCATACATGTCCAAATATTCGAAATCATGGAGAACTATTTGCTGATAAATGTGCATATAGAGCTATAGATTAACTATTTCGCCCCTGAAACTTTAAATGGAAAAGTCCAAAAAGTCTAGTCTATGCTCGACTATTATAGGATGTTTATTACAATATGTTGCAACATGACAAACTGTGTAGACACTGATCAGAGGACTCCTTAAGGAGACCTCTGATCAGGGTCTACACTGTTTGCCATAATACACGTGTATTATTTACAGGTATATTTGAAATTGACGAGTATACTGGTCGCCTCGGTTGAATGTGTTGAGTGACTACAGTGGAGAATCTGTTATTCTGACGTCATTGGTGACGTCATACAGTGGAGAATCTGTTATTCTTTCCCGTTTAAACGCGAACGTACGCAAACGCAAAGCACTAAAACGTAGAAAAGAACAACTTTTGGACAATTCTGATAATTCTTGTTTATCTTGGTGGCAAATAGTTTGGAGCCTGATCAGACGCCGGGTTACCCGGCGTCTGATCTGACTCCAAACTGTTTGCACTGCAAATAATAGTTTTAGCGTAAACGCGTTAATTGGGAAAGAATAACAGATTCTCCACTGTACATGTATCATGTACTAAATTTCGCCGTGCCAACTTATTTCAGTCCTCCAAGAGAAAGAACAATGCTCAACAATACTCAAGCACCAGAGCAAGATAAGATACATATGTTCAACGCTTTAAGCCTGTTATGGAAACCAAATATTTTGAAACAATAGATGCGTCTTTACTTTAATTGATTATATGGTGTATTTAGTTACGGTAATTAAGAAGCAGGTGGTCTAATATAGCTCATCGCTGGCTCAGTATAAATTACAACTTAACATGCAATTGTCTTTGATAACAAGTAATGCGTTGAGAGATGCATCAAATGAACTTGATGGAAGAGCTAGGTGGCATTCAAACATACAAAGTAGTATCCTCTTCAAACGTACATGTCTAGGCCTTGATTGGGTAGAGCAGCTGTATTTTAATCTCTATCTCGAAGTCGCTTAAGACGAATTTACACGTACAACAACACCCAATGGGAGACAAAGAGTGTATGTGTTGTTCGGAGGGAGTTGTTATAGGGAGGGGAAATTCATACTTGGCTCATAATTGCAAACAGCATGAAATCAGATCAGACGCCGCGTCATGCGGCGTCTGATCTAGATTAAAACTGTTGGTCACTCGTCTTTATGTTTCTTCTGTCAAAATATCCAAAACGTAACTTACCAAAAAAGAC
Source organism: Gari tellinella (assembly GCA_922989275.2). Classification (NCBI taxonomy): domain Eukaryota; kingdom Metazoa; phylum Mollusca; class Bivalvia; order Cardiida; family Psammobiidae; genus Gari; species Gari tellinella. The sequence goes on along the minus strand of OV277858.1, from coordinate 103,691,777 downwards.
GATATTGTAGCAGTGAAAATGTTAGACTTAATTTTATTGTTTGGGGGAACAAACATTGTTGTAAGGAGGACATCATTGTAAGGAGGACGTTGTACAGTGGAGAATCTGTTATTCTTTCCCAATAAACGCGTTTACACTAAAACTATTATTTGCAGTGCAAACAGTTTGGAGCCAGATCAGACGCCGGGTAACCCGGCGTCTGATCAGGCTCCAAACTGTTTGCCACCAATATAAACATGAATTATCAGAATTGTCCAAAAGTTGTACTTTTCTACGTTTTAGTGCTTTGCGTTTGCGTACGTTTGTGTTTAAACGGGAAAGAATAACAGATTCTCCACTGTAGGGATGGAGCTCTGTATAACCGACTCTTGATCAGTTGGTACAGTTAAATTTTAATCTTTACGTCGAAATCGCTTAAAACGAACTTACAGTGGAGAATCTGTTATTCTTTCCCGTTTAAACGAAACGAAACGCAAACGCAAAACACTAAAACGTAGAAAAGTGCAACTTTTGGACAATTCTGATAATTCATGTTTATCTTGGTGGCAAACAGTTTGGAGCCTGATCAGACGTCGGGTTACCCGGCGTCTGATCTGGCTCCAAACTGTTTGCAATAGAAAAATTAGTTTTAGCGTAAACGCGTTTATTGGGAAAGAATAACAGTTTCTCCACTGTACAAGTATTTCAAGTTAAAAATGTGACCAGGTAACATTTTGCGGCGTCTCATGTGAGTATTCACAATTTAAATGTGATTTTGGAAGAAGAGCAAATATTTTAAGCAATTTCGTTGTATACAGTTTAACACATATTCATCAAAATATTTCATGAAAATTGTGCAATCATTAATTGTCGAAGGGCGAAGTATACTTCAACTTTAAAATCCATTTGCGTTGATGCACCAATTTCAATAAATACTGCGTTACTATGCGGTTACTATTGTGCAATTTGCTAACATGTTTATCAGTGAAATTTGAAATCCTGCACTTGAATGAATAAAGAGATGCTTATCGAATATAATGGTTTAATAATGAGAAGCATCCATATGTGTGCCTTTGAAGATTCATTATGAAAACATTATGAAATAATAGGACGTAACTTGATTGCGTCAAACAGCATACATTTCAACGCATTGAACATTGTGTCTCGGTGACTCAAATCCGCCTTATACGAAACTTGATATCTCGCGTTCAAACACACTTCTTTTGCATAACATACCCGTATTTCAAACGTTAAAGCTTAGACTTGGCTGCATACATACAGTGGATAATCTGTTATTCTTTCCCGTTTAAACGAAACGAAACGCAAACGCAAAACACTAAAACGTAGAAAAGTGCAACTTTTGGACAATTCTGATAATTCTGATAATTCATGTTTATATTGGTTGCAAACAGTTTGGCGTCTGATCTGGCTCCAAACTGTTTGCAATAGAAAAATTAGTTTTAGCGTAAACGCTTTTATTGGGAAAGAAAAACAGTTTATCCACTGTACAAATTCGACTGATATTGACGAGATTTAATTGTTTGTCAATAAGTCATTTCATCAAGAAAATATTTTACACTGTATCATACATGTACTGTAGATTTAGGACGACACTGTTCTATATATGGCAAACTATCAATTGTAATTTAGATAATATCAAAGACTCTTTGCATGCTTGGTATTGTTTCGTCTGCAACAATAAAATGTTCAAGCGACTTAACTATTCAAGTATGATGGGAGCCAAACGCAGTTAATTTGCACTTGCTTGCAAGACTTTTTGCGTTTAAGCTAACTATATGAACAAATGTCTTAGTTTAGACCGTGTCTTCGTTTGAAACATGCAAGTTATGATACGTTTAAGCTTACCTTTCCTTAGCATTATTTCAGACATTGTCCTCCATCGAGGCATGCAAGACTTTTGGGTTCAGCTAAATTCACTATAGCATTATTTCACTATAGCCTTTTTCTGGCCTCACTTGAGGCACGCAAGACATTTTGGGTTTTAGTCTATTTAGCTAATATTACTATATATAGCCTTAATTCAGACAAAGTCTTCACTTTATGCATGCAAGATATTTGGCGTAAGAACTAACTTCACTATAGTCTTATTTCAGACCGTGTCTTCACACGAGGCATGTAAGACAGTTGACGTTTAAAGCTAACTACAGCAGCCTTAATTCAGACCGTGTCTTCATCGTTAGGCATTCAGTAATCTTTCACGACTGACGATCCAATGCTGGTCTTTTCCTTCACTTGTTTTATTTGCTTTAATGGAAACTCGTTTACTTTCAAACATATTGGATCCTGATCAGACGCCGAGTTATTTGGCGTCTGATCAGGATCCAAATCGCTTGTTAAATCGTTGCAACGGTTGTACATGTTGAGAAAAACTAATGGAACCCAGAATGATAGAGAACGCGCTTCAGACAGCAATTTTCAGTCAGACGATATTATAACATGATAATGCTTAAGAAATTCATTCATTCATCCACAAAATGTTAGTTCAAGTCCCATAGTTTTCAAAAATTGATAAATCATATCTGATGTCAATATTCGGAGTGGAACCCGGGGCTTTCCCGACTAGTTGAACGATGCACAAAGAGATACAATCATATAGTATCGATCAGACTTGGGTCCTTTGTGGGAAGTTGTCGAGCGAAACATTTCGTTCGACCAGTCAAGCAGAAACCCAGTCTCTTCATGGTTAGTGACTCCATGGTTACAGCCGCATCATGGTAACGTCTGCTTCATCATTTTATCGTCTGCTAAAATTTCAAAGTTTCAATCTTAAGTGAATTTGGTATTTGCCACTGACGAAACGCCATATTAAATGTCAAATATTTAGTATCCATGTCCACGGTGTTAGAATTGTTTCCAATATATTTATAAATGCGGTGTAATGGGCATTTAACATATTAAGGGTTAAGCCCTGCCAAGATATTACCGAGTCAGGCATGAAATCAAACTCAAAACGAGCATAGCGTATGCGACATTTTAACTCTTTCGCTCTCAATGACGTCTGAAAGCGCGTTTGCAAACAGTTTGAGTCCTGATCAGACGCTGCGTAACGCGGCGTCTGATCAGGACCCAAACTGTTTGACACTCTTGTCGATATTTATTAAGCCATGCAACATTGATATAACTTTGAAACATGTCTTGCAGACACCAACCCTAAAGCAGACGACAATAAAGCGGTGAAGGGGTAAACGTCTCCCGAATAATTTGATCATGGAAGGGTTAAGTTAGTTCCCTTTAAAGTACCGTCTGCTGAAATTTTTTAATATTGTCGTCTATACACCCAATCAAAATCAGATTTTATGTAAGTTCACTGACAAGACGTCAGTACGAATGTTAAACAGCTTTGATTTAGACCAGAGTCCAATTTACTCAGCGTTGGTGCTGTTTTCTAAAGTCAGGCAAGTCGCTTTAAACCTTTCCTCATTTTCCAATTTAGTCTAGTCCATTTTTGAATATATAGGGTTGTACATTGTATTGTTAAAATGTAATGCAAAATGACAAACAATGCAGACGCTGATTAGAGAGCTACTTTTGGAACCCTCTGATATGGGTCTACATTGTTTGCATGGGATGTGTATACCCTTTACATGTTCGCTGCTTGCAAAGAATACGTATATATGTTACCATGATTCAAGGGGTGAAGCGGGGATATGACCAGCTAGTTTTGAAAATACTTTCTGCTATTGGATATCCCAAATGATCTTAAATGATAAATACCCTGTTATAGTACCAACTGAAATATCACTATTCCCATCAAAAGTTTAAGACCAGTATTATTTGCCAAAACCACTGAGTACTTCTATACTATTGTCATATCAATGGATTTTTCGCGTACATTCCAAAGTTCGCACGCATCTTCTAAATGTTATCACAAAAATGCAAAACACGAAACTTCAAGCTTTCGATGTTTGTGTTTTAATTACAAACCTTGCAGATAAGAAACCTAACAAAAACACACGAGCTGATGTAAACATTGAAGCCATCTTAAATCTTACTTCTTTACAGTCATACAGTGAAGAGGACGTTATTCTTTCCCAATATACGCAATTACGCTTAAACAATTACATGTATTTCCATTGCAAACAGTTTGGAACCAGATCAGACGCCGGGTTACCCGGCGTCTGATCAGGCTCCAGACTGTTTGCCACTCAAATTAAAAATAATCGTGATTTGTTTTTAAATGGTCATTTCTACATTTTATTGAATTGCGGTTGCGTTTCGTGTCCGTTTAAACGGAAAAGAATAACGTTTTATCCACTGTACCTTGATGTGTCTGAAGAACAAACTAGATGATTGCGACATCAAGTGTATTGAAATAATCATGCCTTATACGATACAAGGGAGGAGACATTGTTTATTACAAAACAAAACGTTTAGTGTCTGTTCAGTTGCCGAGTAAACCCGGCGTCTGATCAGGCTCCAAACTGTTAGCCTTCTAGATTTTCAAAATCCTATGACATATTACAATATAACATTTAATAAATAACCGTCACCTGATTTAACCGACAAACCGCCATAACCGACATTGTCCGTTTGTCCCGAAAATCGCCATATACTTTGCATTTAGTTTCGTTTAACCCTGTCACTCCTAATGACGTCATAAAGCGCGTTTACAAACAGTTTGGGTCCTGATAAGACGCCTCGTAATGCCGCGTCTTATCAGGACTCAAATTGTTTGACACCCTTATCGATATTTATTAAGTCATAGAACCGTAAATCTAAGTTTGAAACGTGTCTTGCAGACAATATTATGAAGTAGACGACAATAAAGCGGCGAAGGGTAAAAATCTCAATAATAATTTGATCATGAAAGGGTTAAACGAGAAAGACGTAAATGCATTCCATTTTGTACTATTGATTGTTAGACGTTCTCTTTTTAACGTTTATGAATATCATAGAAAATATTGTTTGATAGATATATCATGCTACAATGCAGATAGAGGCTTTATATTCTTCTACATTTAGCAGTTATATGGTATTTAAATATATGCACATTTTCTAAGGAATTGTCGTTTAACATAAGCAAAACATGATTCACAAAATTTCAATTATATAGTAAAATGCCTTTCAGTAACCGATACATGCATGTAGAGAGAAAAGTCAATTTCACATACCAATAGTCTTTAATTATTTATTCCTTTAAGTGACTTAATTTTACAAGAATAATGAACTTAAATAATTATCGCCGACGTTCAGCCATGTTCAGCTATTACGAGCATTTAACCAATCAATTCCAAGCTCGAAAAGTGTAAGCATATTCAAATAGTTTGGATCCAGATCAGACGCTTCGTAACGCTGTGTCTTAGCGGGTTCAACATTTCTAAAATTCTCTTTCTTTCGTTTAAACACTATTTTATTCATAAAATTAAATGTATTGGACATCAAGCATTGCCTATATACGTTATCGCCTTATCTTTAGAAATAAAATCGGCCGATATTTATCAAGCAGCAGCTATTATGTTAATAAATTTGTTCAACGGGTTATGGCATCGTTATGGCAGTGAAAGAGGTACTGGTGACTGGCCAAGACCAAGGGCCCGTTTTATGAAACGTCGTACGACAAAAACGGCTGTAAGTCAAAACTATAAAATACATCTCATTTCTGATTTATCCATCTAATCTTTTCAAGACGATTTCAAAGAGATGTTACAAGACAAGTTTAGATGGAGACATCAGATATTATATGTTTTTTAAAGTTAAAACTTACGACCATTTTTGTCGTATGACGTTTCGTAAGACGCACCCCATGGTATTAGTAGAGCAGACGTCTCATAAAAGAACTTTGCAACTATCGTGTAAATTAATATGTTGACAATCACATATATCCGTATGCATACAGACAATTAGATATTAAGGACAATAGAATGCCAATAACATAGTAAGAATATTTTGTTATCGATTACAGACAATGAACCGATCATTTAAGTTACAGAACAGAACAAGTACTGACAAAGAATAGTTCATTCCCAATTACACATTACATCATTACAATTACAATGCTAAATAACATGTATACATGCAATTTTAATCTATTCACCAAAAGCATCAATATTCGTCCATCACCGCTACTAACTGAACAGACCATGCTCATACACCGCGTTGAAAACCTAGTCTGCACTGTTTGTAATGTCCGAACGCCCTTTCCTCTGAACCCTTTACCACATAGCCTGATTCTAATTTTGAAGAGAGGTGATCACTTAAAGCGTGTTTAAAGTAAAGCAGAATCCGCCTTATGGCGCATTCTGTTTTACTTTTGAACTGCTTTAAGTTACCAATCTGCTATAATATAGAAATATGTCATATGATACAGGCTTATGATTGTATAAATTGGAAATACACATGTATTTTCTTCAGTTGAGAATTTAATTAAATGCGCTAAAATGGGGAAATGGTTAATACTGTTCATGTATAAAATGTACATATTGACTGGAGAGAATATAATTGATGTGTCATGATCACTGATAGTAACATCCCATCAATACTAGGCCAAAGCTATTCCATTGTCTCTGACAAGTAGAGTAAGAGCCTATAAATCATCGTGATACACATTTCTGATATGTCTAGATTGCATCAATTGACGGGAGGGAATTATTTCATTATGGAATAACACAACATACAGTCGAGAACACGTTATTCACTCCCGTTTAAACGCAATCGAAACGTAAACTCATTGCAAAAACATGGAGAAACTTTTTGGCAATTTTGAATGTTTATTTTTATCTGAATGGCAAACAGTTTGTTTTGAGTTATCCCGCGTCTGGTCAAGCTCCAAACTGTTTGCAATGAAAAAAATGGTTTAGCATAAACGCGTTTATTGGGAAAGAATAACGTTTTCTCAACTCTACACCGGCGAAAATGATATTTTCTGCTGTATAAACGGAACATTATTTTCTATCGTTTGAACGAAACTATACGCAATTAAATTGTATTTACTCACAGAGTGTTGAATACAATTTGGCTTACATTTCCAAACAGTCTGGTGACTCTGGTCCCAGATCAAACTGTTTAGGTTTCTCCTGACAAATTGTCGTATATGTTACATGTACTCATAAATATAATAACAGACTTCGCTTATTAACAGTCGATATTGCATAGTAAAAATGTCAAAATGTAGAAAATGACCAGTCATGGAAACGTTGATGATGATTTCTTACCTGGGATGCATACAGTGGAGAAATTGTTATTCTTTCCCAATAAACGCGTTTACGCTAAAACTATTTTTTCTATTGCAAAACAGTTTGGAGCCAGATCAGACGTCGGGTAACCCGGCGTCTGATCAGGCTCCAAACTGTTTGCCACCAAGATAAACATGAATTATCAGAAAGGTCCAAAAGTTGCACTTTTCTACGTTTTAGTGTTTTGCGTTTGCGTTTCGTTTCGTTTAAACGGGAAAGAATAACAGATTCTCCACTGTACATTTTGAAGTAAATCGACATCTTAATTATTAGCAATTGCCACCAGTTCTTAAACAGTCATATGCTTTTATGGGAAAGAATATAGACAATCAAGATGTCAATTGCGAAACGAACTGAATTTTAAAATGTGTTTAACTTGACAAACCTAACAACTAATGTCAAACAAATTCGTTTCCTGGTCAAACGTCATGATTCCTAACGTATGATACGGATCTAAACTGACTTAACCCTTTCAACCCTTTCAACTCTACAGCCCTCTGTAGAGATTACTGATTACATATGCAAATAGTGTAGACCTTATAGGACCCCTCTGATTAGGGTCTACACTGTTTGATATTTCATTCGGTTTTGTTGATGTAACAGTAGACTGGTTCAAAAGTCCTGAACTAGAAGAGTCCAAAAGGATAATAAATACAGTAAAAGCTCTCTATAGCGGCCACTAAAACGAGGACTACTTTGTTGTTTAAATGACAGGTGACAGCTTAAAGCAAGGTGACAGTAAATCAGAAAGCTCCTACAGGAGCTTTCTGTTTTACTGTCACCATGCTTTAAGCAGTCACCTGTCAAAAACAACTAATAAATTAGCACACTTTAGTGGCCGTTATAGAGAGGTTTTACTGTACCCACAAGAGAAATTTAGGGTTGAAGGTTAAGGGAAAGTGTAAGATAATGCAATAAATCGTTACATGACATTTGTGACTGGAGTCTTAGAACTGTAATTAAAATGAGATTGAGTCTATGACTAGACGAACCATTGTCATACTTTTGATTGTAGCATACAGTGGAGAATCTGTTATTCTTTCCCGTTTAAACGCAAACGTACGCAAACGAAAAACACTAAAACGTAGAAAAGTACAACTTTTTTACAATTCTGATAATTCTTGTTTATCTTGGTGGCAAACAGTTTGGAGCCTGATCAGACGCCGGGTTACCCGGCGTCTGATCTGGCACCAAACTGTTTGCACTGCAAATAATAGTTTTAGCGTAAACGCGTTTATTGGGAAAGAATAACAGATTCTCCACTGTACATTACATCAGTGCAGTACAGTGCTCCTCTCTACCACAACGTCCAATGAGAGACAAAGATTGTTTGTGTTGTTCGGAGGGAGTTGTTTATAGGGAAGGAAACTGGCTTAAATTTGAAAACAGCTTGAATCCAGATCAGACGCTGCGTCACGCGGATTCAATCTATTTGTCACTCGTCATTATGTTACTTCTGTCAAAACGTCCAATATGTGTCTTTGAGAAAAACAACAGACGATATTTTATGGAGACGATATTGCAGACGTGAAAAGGTTTGGAATAATTGTTGTGTTTTGGGAATAGCAGCAAACGTTGTTGCAAGGAGGAAATCGTTGTTCAGGTGGTCGTTGTTGGGAGGAAGCACTGTAGTGTTAGATATTGGGTTGCAAACCCTCACAAAACTCTATAGTTGTCGATGTTCAACTGTTCTTTTCGAAGCCATTCAGAATTTTTACGTAATTTAAAAACCATAGCATTATCTTGTTTGAGAAGTTCTGGTATTTCAGAAACAGATTAGATATGTTAGAAAAATGTTTTGAGTATTTACGATACAGTAAAACCTGTACTCAGCAGCCATTAACTCTTTCACCGCCGAGGTCGCATAAAGTTGACTTTGCAACGCCGCTTCTGATCTTGATCCAAACAGTTTGACAGGACCCTATTGACTTGTATCATCACCCCGACAAACAATGATCATTGTGAATATTTATCCTATACGTTATAAACAGTGTAGACCTAGATCATAGAGTTCTAACAAGAGCTCATAGAGAGTGAAATGGTTAATTGGAAACTGGAGTGGCCCATTTGAAGTTTCAGGGGTCAATGCGCCAATTCTGGTACGACAAAAATGGTCGTAAAACAAAACTTTAAAATGCACCTTATTTTCTGATTTCTTCGTCTAATCCTGTCTTGTGGCATGTCTTTGGAATCGTCTTACAAAGAGATGTCCCAAGACAGGGTGAGTTAAAAAACTGATATTCTTATGAGCTGACTTACGACAATAATATTAGTTGTCGTACGACGTTTTGTATTCCTTTTGCTTTATATTAAGCTGTTTGCTTGCCGAAAAACTTTCCAATCGTAAAAATGGAATTATATCGTAACAAAACAATTATATCTTATTTGCAGACTTCAGCATAACTGTTCGCCATTGTAAAACAATATCCTAAATTGAAATTGTTCAAGGGTTTTCTTTCCTTGACATTGATACGACCGCTAAAAAGTTTGTTCCTAACAGTACAGTGTTCCCTCTCTACCACAACACCCAATCGGAGACACAGATTATGTGTGTTGTTCGGATGTAGTTGTTATAGGAAGGGAAATAACCTTACATTTGCAAACAGCTTGAATCCAGATCAGACACCGCATCTGATCTGGATTCAAGCTGTTTGTCACTCGTCATTATGTTTTTTCTATCAAAATGTCCAGTACATGTATTATGAAACATTGAGAAAAAAGACCAGACGACAATTTTAAGCAGATGATATTGCAGCAGAGAAATGGTTACACATAAATGTCTTTTGGGGGGGAACAGCGGCAAACATTGTTGTTAGGAGGGAGTCGTTGTTGGGAGGGTCGTTGTTGGGAGGGTCGTTGTGGGGAGGAGGCACTGTATAGAGTATTCTATGCCCATTGGTAAAAGGGTTCAATGGTCGTTCAATACAATATGATTATTAAACTGTAACCATGGTTTGTTTCTTGTTTCAGGAGTCTGGGTATGTCCGGAGCTGGGTTAGATATGTTACAAAGTCCAAATCTCTACATAGTGGGAACAAAGTCCATGTGTTTACAGCTAACAGGACTGTCTTTAGGGCAACAGAAACTCTGCACCATGTATCATGACCATATGCCCAGTATAGGCAGAGGGGCTCAAATGGGAATACGCGAGTGTCAGTACCAGTTTAGATTCAGGAGATGGAATTGTTCTACAATACAAGGAGATTCATCTGTGTTTGGTCCAGTTCTAAAAATACGTAAGTAAAAGTGTTTTTATATATACATTGTACATGTATATTACAAATTTGATTTATTGAAAGCCTGAAACTAAAACCCATTGCAAAGGCGATAGCAAATACGAAACAAGCATCAGGTGCCCGTTTCATAATACATGTACTTCGTACGACAAAAACGATCGTACATGTAAGTCCAAAATTTAGATATATATTTAATTTCTGATTTCTCCATCTATTTTATGAAACGGGCACCAGATCCTAGGAAAACTGTGAGGTTGCGTCCAATACTCCATAAGTATGCATTTTACGCATTTAATGTATTCCTCCACTGAAAAAAGAGTTCCATTTTCTAAAGTTATAAATACATACAATAAGAAAAGGTTTCTAAATCCTAGCAACTTATAGCTTAAAGGAGGCTGGAAGTAAAGCAGAATGCGCCTAATGGCGCAATCTGCTTTACTTTCAACCTTCTTTAACTGGTCACCTCTCAAGTTTCAAAATTAGAAACAGGCTATGAGGTAATGCATCAAATGGAGACCTAGATACTTTGACAATGTTTCACAATTAGGTTGCAGGTTCGAACCCAAGTGCTAGAGCGTAATTTATTACTTTCACATGTTTTACCGTTAAAATGACATAAATTAGAAATCCATGCTAAATATTCATTATACGAAACTGTATATTAAAGTCAAAGTTATTGTCAGCTCCTATAAAAATCAGATGGTTCAGACACAAAGCAGAAAAATAGTTAATATGGCTCCCTGCTTCACCTGCAATTAGCAGGATTTTAATGTATGTACAAATGTGGCACGAAGCCGGGATTCATCGTACATTGAAGAAGACGTCATTTTCCAATTAAACGCGTTTACGCTAAAACTATTATTTCCAATGCAAACAGTTTGGAGCCAGATCAGACGCCGGGTAACCCGGCGTCTGATCAGGCTCAAAGCTGTTTGCCACTCAGATTAAAATAAGTAGCCAGAGCTGTCAAAACGTTGTCATTTTCTAAGTTTTATTGCAATGCGTTGGCATTTCGATTGCGTTTAAACGGGAAAGAATACAGTCTTCTCTTCGGTAATCCCAGTAAAGACAACAGCTACATGAACTGTAGCCTATAGCCTAACTAATCGGCTTGGCAAAGACTCATTCTCGCTCTGTCGACCGTTTGTTAAGTTGTAATCTGATGTAGATTTAATCCTTGTTCTGCTAAAACTATCGTCTGCTTATTAATTATAGTCTGCAATAGAACATCTTTTTTATTTTATATTATTTTTATTATAGAAATATCGATACGAATATCAGACAGCTTTAGATTCTGATCAGACGCCGAGTTACTCGGCGTCATGTCTGGATCTAGAACTGTGTGTAAATTTCAAGGCAATTGGAATTTTGCGGGATAAGGTTTCAAAACGGATGCGTAATTAACCCATCCAGAATGACAATTAAGGTATTCAAATTAGGCTGTCAACTAGAACAACGATGGGTATATCCTACTCATTGAAATTAATTAGCGTTTGGCCGGTTACCGCTCGTTCAGAAACAGACATTTATTAATTCTTTGAACGTCGGAAAATTGTCTTCTGCTTCCTTAAAATTATCGTCTGTCATTTTTATGCAAATTAGGTGTTGAGTTATTCCATTTATAATAAACATCAATTGCAGATTCAAACAGTTTTGATCCGGATCAGACGCCGAGTTACTCGGCGTCTGGTCTGGATCAAAACTGGTTTTGAAAATGCGAATGTAAGTTATCAACTGTGTAAGAGTATGTATCTAATTTGTAAATTGTTAGATGGCAATCTGACAGTTAAACACGAGCGGGGCTTCTCTGCATATCTCCATGTTGTCTTATCATTACTTGGCATACACAATAGACACGGGCGGAAAAAGATGATTGGACGGTTAATTTAAAACTCATTAAAAATCTATTACTGATTGCAGTTTACCGGCGCTTTGTCGACCTTTTTGGGGACCCTGTTTGACCTCCTATCTGTTCATGCTGATTTGATTTATGAATAGATGCCAGTGATTGCAGTACTGTATACATGTAAATATACTGTCATCATGTATATAGGCATTTCATCAAATAGTATTTGCAAACAATTAAGACCTAGATCTAGGTCTGCAATGTTTGCTTTAAAGCGACTCGCAACCAGATGGTGCATTAAAAATAGTAATTTGTAAATATGTGTCAAACGCTTATATAAATGGTAAAGAATTAGTTTAGGATAAGAAATTCTGTTTAAAAAAAATGTATTTCAATAAAAAAAAATATTGGTCTCTGGTGGGATTCGAACCCGGGGCCCGGCATTGGCGGACAGAAGGCAAAATAGGGGAAACCGCTTAGACCAATGGACCACGGAACTATCCGTTTATCTCGGATCGATTTAACGTATTTTAATGTGTAGCGATCGAAAGTGCATACAACTTCGTAATTCGGCTCGTGTTTATGTCTGAGCCCGTGTAGAGAAGCAACAACAACAACTATACCGTCTACTAGTCGGTATAGAAAAACGATGGAAAATATCTAAAAATCTAAGATTCGGTGACGATTCTTGAGACTTTTTTTGGACTGATCATATTTTTTTAATGTCAGAAGCCAAATATTGCCACAAATTTGCTTTTATTTGAGTATTTTATTTTATTTTGACAAGTACACCGTCCGGTTGCGAGTCCCTTTAATGGTTTCAGGTTTGCATTATATTGTCAGATACATGTCGTATTAAACAACCAGAAATATGATTAACATTCTAACAACCTCAGTGAACGAATATTTTTCAAAAGTACGGGGTAACGAGCACAGTACTAGGGTGCCCGATACCTAAAGATTGTCAAACTTAATACTGGTATAAGTACATGAATTAAACAAATACTCAGTAGCTACATTTTATATATTAAAGCATTTATACTTCGGTATGTATGGTGCAATACCATTAGGGACATATTTAAAAAATGAAATAATCATAAATATAATACGGAACATACTTGTATGTATTTTAATTCCTATTTATAGCAAACGATAATGCCAACAGCAGCTTGTTTAGAATGCGGTTAATTCCTATAACGCATATAGATAAATAATTGGAGTGCAATAAATGTGTTTATCAATAAACTTCTTCTTCTGTACTTGCATTTGCAAACAAACTGCATCCAGATCAGACACCGAGTGACTCGGTGTCAATTCAGGATCCAAACTACTCTACACTCATTTCAATATTTTTTCAACAACAGCATAATTCATGTAAGGAAAAACGCAGACAGACCAGACTTATGAAGCAGGCGGTATTTTAGAGTCATAATGACGTAATATATGTAACGTACCTGAAGCGCATTTAAATATAAATCAAACTTTAGTTAAGCGGCTAAAAAGCGAATATTTATCTTAAAGACATGTGACAGTATAGTGCTGGATAAGAGTATTACAATAAGCTCCTACAGTGACATTCTGCTTTAAGTTTGCCCAGCATAAAAATGAGATTATTGTGTATAGCATTTTGTTCCTTTTAATATGATGGTATTAAAGCTTAACGTAAGATCTTATGTGTGTAACTTTATGTTCTATTGTTTCTTTACTGTCAGAAAATCAATGTGTTTTAAATACGTTCTAATCAAAACAGTATAGACCTGCTCGAATGTAATGGATATCTCACTTCTAAGGATTAACATGATTTATAACATTCTAAATGATCTCAGCTGTGATAAATACGTCGAACATCGATAGCTCGTGTAACTCTTACATGTATTAAAATCCAAATTGTTTAGAGCAGCTCAAAACATTGTTAGTATATAGCGTAAAGAAGATTATTACAGGGCTCCTGATAAGAGGGAGTAAACTGAACAAATCTAACATTTTCTCACTCCTTTCAGCACCAAATCCTATGGTGTTACTACTCATTACATGTAGAATCGTCTCTTCGAGACGATTCTAATGAGTAGTCACACCATAGAGTTTAATGAATGTCGAAACAAAGATTTTAGTCTTGAAATACTCCTCTTATCTGGAGCTAGCTCATATTAACATACATGTAACAACAGTGCCCATTGTCGCTGTTTCGCTTCTACACAGAAACCCTAGATCAGCTCCTGCAATGAATGGTAAAACAATTAGGACAAGGTTTTCTAAATCAACTGTAGACTTTCGAATTGCTTTTGGAGTAAGCCAGTCTATTTACTCAGGAGCTTATTTGCTGGGGGTCATTTAGTCAGCTGTTTAGTACAGGTATGGCTACTTTTTAAAAAGAAAATCCAAAGCATCTTTATTCCATAATTTCAACTACTAGTACATGTATTTACTTTGGTAAATGTTCGCTGTAAACTTCAATTGTCAATTTGGAATTGCTTGAAGGGGGGCATTCTTTTCGTTATAGGGTTGTTATAGGTTGTGGCCAAAAACCTTAAGACTTTCCATTTAACCCATTAACCATTAACCCCTTCACTGCCGTGACGTCATCAATTTTAAAAATTGTCGTCTGCTTTTATGTGTTAAATTTTAATTTTTACTATTTTGACTGAAGAAATATGGAAATGAGTGTCAAACAGTTCGGATCCTGATCAGCCGCCGCGTAACGCGGCGTCTGATCAGGATCCAAACTGTTTGCAAAAAACTGTTGTGCTCGGGGTAAGGCAGTGAAGGGGTTAATGACGCGTTAGTATACCTGTAAAGAGTGCATGTGTCCAATGGAAACAGCGTATACATTGATCAGAAGGGGTCTATAGAACGTTATGATCAGGGTAAGCGTTGTTTTGTTATTTTGCTATGCATTGCTAAAACAACCATATATACAGTGCTACTTCTCTACAACAACACTCAATGGAACACACAAAATGTGTGCGTGGTTTTGAAGGAGTCGTTATAGGGAGTGAAATTGATTTACATTTGCAAACAGCTTGAATCCAGATCAGGCGCCTCGTAACAGGGCGTCTGATCTGGATCCAAGCTGGTTATCACTCATCATCATGTTTTTCTATCAAAATGTCCAATATGTAAATTGAGAAAACCAGCAGACGACAATTTAAGCAAACTATATTTCAGCAACAAAAACGTTAAACATGAATGTCTTGTTTAGGGAACCGCGACAAGGGTCGTTGTAAGGAGGGAGTCGTTGCTGGGATAGCCGTTGTAGGGAGGGAGCACTTTACATGTAGTTGAATGGACTAAACTAAATTGGAGATAAGAATTGTCAATTTGAAGTTTCGGGGGCGAATGAGTTAAACAAGATTTTGTGCAAACCCATTTCAATTAAATGCAAAAAATACAGTGGAGAATCTGTTATTCTTTCCCGTTTAAACGCAAAAGTACGCAAACGCAAAGCACTAAAACGTAGAAAAGAACACATTTTGGACAATTCTGATAATTCTTGTTTATCTTAGTGGCAAACAGTTTGGAGCCTGATCAGACGCCGGGTTACCCGACGTCTGTTCTGGCTCCAAACTGTTTGCACTGCAAATAATAGCTTTAGCGTAAACGCGTTTATTGGGAAAGAATAACAGATTCTCCACTGTAACAGTCTCAAAAACAAAACATGGACATGGAGTTACTCGGCGAATGGTCTGGCTCTAGACTGTTTAATAGATTAAACCAATATCTGAAGTACAGACATGTTTGGTGGCACTTATTATCGTAGAATCTCTACACTGCCGTGACGTCATCAATTTTAAACAATTGTCGTCTGCTTTTATTTCTCAAATTTAAATTTGAGGTATTTTGGCTTAAGAAATATTGAAATGAGCGTCAAACAGTTTGGATCCTGATCAGACGTCGCGTTACGTGGCGTCTGATCAGGATCCGAACTGTTTGCAAATAACTATTGTATTCGGGTTAAGGCAGTATTACAGGTTTCATAGTTACGGTGCCGTAAACACTATGCACCCAGCTCACATCTGAGCAAAGAATGTTGATCTGCGGTTGGGCGTCTGTTCTGTATTCATTTGCAACAAGTCGGCCATTTCCGCTGAACGGTAATATTTCCGATTACTCCGAATGCTCTTTTTTACCTCTCCGTTTTGATACTAACATCTCATTCCTTGCATCTCGCCCCATCCCGTTCGACACATTAATAGGAGAAATATTGCTTTACGATCATTAGCAGTTGGCTCAGTTATCCAATGAAAGTCCTGAAACATACCATACCTTCGTCTAAACAAAACTGTTCCAAGATTTCTCTGCCCTGAGTCTTTAAAACGTCTTCCATGATTCCAATATCGTTTTGAAATAGTGTAGATCCAAATCAGTCGACACTTTGATAAATCAGCGTCTAAGAGTTAAAAAATAGTTTTCGATTGTCGACGTCATTGAGCGATATAGGGAGAAAGTTATTGAAGACTATATTAGGTTTTTGTATATTGTCCGGATAGCTCAAACGCTCTTAGGCCGAACTAACCCGTATTATAAGGTTAAAACGTGGCTTAGCCACGTTTTAACCTTGAAATACGGGTATGTTCGCTCTTCACGAAATAGAGTTATTGAATTCGAGATGTAAGATTAAGGATGTGTTCGAGTTAAACGATTTTCGCAGTATCGAACCTTGACTGTATCGAGGTTCACCAGAATAGCGAATCCCTCTTTGATCATCAATCATACATGCCGCATGTAACAAAAAACACATGCTAACACCTCAGCGCTACTAAGTTCATCCTGATAGTAAATGATTCAACTTCTCTCTTTCATTCTTTATTGCATATTTATCTACATCTTGATATCCAACATTACTGAGCTCATTTGAAAGCTTTTAGAGCAACAGGAACAAGCGCTTGTCGATCATGACTTTAATGCCGCTTTGTCTACCGTGCTCATAGGCTACACAGGAAAGTGTCGATTTTAGAAATTATTGATTTTGGTTCTGCTTTAAGCGGATTGAAAATAAAGCAGATTTCTGCTTCACTCACTATATAACTCAGGCGCGGAGCAAGTCATTGTTTTTAGAAGTGGGTGGGTGTATCCAACTGAGATCTCAGGGGTCCAATTAAAAGGACATGCAATATAAACTCAGTGCAGGATTCTCTGTAGAATTGTCCAAGGGATACTGGGTGTCCTGATCCACCCGTCCCCGTTCATGGGTCCACGAATGTATCTGTATTTACCGTCATGTTGATCGATCGTTCACATAAAGCATGGAAACTTTTAAAGCAAAATGGCTGCCTAGTAGAGAACTACATGTAACACAATGCCACTCGTTTTGGAAGCTTATTGCAATTTAAGAATTGTTTCTATTACACTTCTTCCTGACTGAAAATTCGCCTACTACTTATAATATCGCCCAGAATATGTTTTACTGTACCTTTTGGAATCTCGGCTGCTGAAAAGTTTCGTCTACTGACATTGATAAACCGACATTTTCTATTACAAGATTTCAAGGTTGCAACTCTCATCAATAAGAATAATTACGGATAAACCGACTTGCAAAGTATTCCATAGGTCTATATTCAAGATCCTCTTGTGTAGTGGAGAATATGTTAGTCTCTCCCAATAAACGTGTTAGAGCTGAAACAATTTTGTCCATTGCAAACTGTTTGAAGCCTGGTCAGACGCCGAGTAACTCGGCGTCTGATCATGCTTCAAACTGGTTGCTATCCAGATTTGAATAAATGGTCAAATTGCTCATGAACATGTCATTTTTATATTTTATTACCCTGCGTTTGTGCTTAGTTTGATATAAACTGCAAAGAATAATGTTTTCCGTCATTGGAACTAAACTTGTCAAATTTATTATTAAATCTAAATGACCCAACCTAATATCATGCAAATCTCTCTAAGATTCGATTATTCTAAAACTCAGCAGGTTTACCACCTGTTCTGAAAATCCGTCTTTAAAATCCATTATGCTACAATCAAATCTAGGTGTTCCTTCGTGCATGGTGTCCAATGCAGGTGGTTGGAGCTTAAACGGGATCCAAGTTTAGCTTCGTGGTCCTAAAGGATCTTTTTAGGTTTTTTCCTTTAGTATTTCCCATTAGCGGCATGCTTTCTGCATTACGTCCATCTTGATTTTTTCCTTCCACTGTCTGACCCCGGGTACATGTACAATGGGTTTTTTGTGGAATTGTTTTGCAAACAGTTTAGCCCTTGATCAGATATGTTTGACACTCATTTCAATATTTCTAAAGTGAAAACACCTTAAGTTTAAGTTGGGAGACATACATGTAAAGGTAGACGACAATGGTTTCAAACAGATGACGCCATAAGCACAACCAACACGTGTCCTAGCGAGTTGATGTTCAGTAGAAACTTTTTTAACGCAATGCAATAAACTGTAGACTTTTTTCATTTCTCTCTATTGGCAATTATTTACAAAATAAAGGTTAAACAGTTTGGATCCTATTCAAACGCCGAGTTACTGATCTGGTTCCGAACTCGTTTTACGCCATATAATTTCCAGTATTTCTCCTGGCGTGATTCAAATACAGGCTCTTGCGTTTTGGTAACTAAAAGTGTGTTACTATTTAATCCAATCACTTGCAAGAACAAGAGAGTTCGAGGAAATGTTTGGTCTGTTGCGTTTTCACCTCATCAAATGAAGCACTTCCCTTTGAAAGATGTAAACATTTTACCTTCTATTTACATCTTATGTGCATGAAGTTGTACAGTGGAGAAAACGTTATTCTTTCCAGTTTGAACGCATACGAAACGCATATTAATAAAACGTAGAACATGATACCTTTGAGAAATAAATGCAGACGACAATTATTAACAATTGATGACGCCACGGCAGTGATTGAAATAACTGGAAAATACGTTTTAAAACACAAATGAAAGGTAAAGTCAATGCAATAAAATGTAGAAAACTCCAATGCTTTGAGTTTCTAAGTGGCAAACAGTTTGGAGTCAGATCAGACGTTGGGTTACCCGGCGTCTGATCTGGCTCCAAACTGTTTGCAAAGGAAACATTTGTTTTAGAATAAAGGTGTTTTAGGGTAAAAAAACGTCTTCTTCACTGTATAAGTATGTGCACTGCAAGAGTTAACTTTAGCCATGATTCTAGATGATTGTGAAACGAATACGTGTTAACTGTACATGCTATTCGCATGAAGCATTTTACTTCCAATATCACATACGTAACTAAAAGCCCTCTGACTTGCATATGCCAAAGGTGCAAACATTTGGAGCCAAGATCGTAAACGTGCCTTGATCAGAATTCCATCTCTTTGATAACGAGTTAAGTTTGAACAACATAATTCTAAACTACTTCCGGTTGGTGCTGAGCCTTAAGTACTACAGTGGATAATCTGTTATTCTTTCCCTTTCGTAAACGCGTTTACGCTAAATCTATTATTTGCAGTGCAAACAGTTTGGAGCCAGTTCAGACGCCGGGTAACCCGGCGTCTGATCAGGCTCCGAACTGTTTGCCACCAAGATAAACAAGAATTATCAGAATTGTCCAAAAGTTGTTCTTTTCTACGTTTTAGTGTTTTGCGTTTGCGTTTAAACGGGAAAGAATAACAGATTCTGCACTGTACTACATACGGATATTGTAAAGTTTTTCTACTGTACGTGTACTTCGACCATTTTAAAATCACAGGTTTGATGTTTAATCCATGTGGTTCTTTAAAGCAAGATAAACATTAGACAGAAAAATCATGGCGGATTTTTTTTACTGTGGAGAAGACGTTATTCTTGCCCCATAAACGCAATTACGCTTAAACTATATTACCCATTGCAAACACTTTAAAACCAGACCAGACGCCGGGTTACGGCATCTGACCCAGTTCCAAACTGTTTGTCACTCATATTAACCCTTTGAGCCCTAGTCCCGCATATAGGCGTTCTTTTCAAATAGTATACATGTTAAAAGTGCACTTGTCCTATGCAAACAGTGAAGACCCAGATCAGAGGGCTCCTTAAGGAGCCCTCTGATCTGGGTCATCACTGTTTGTCAAAATGAAAAACATTGACAAAAACAACCCTTAAAAGTCATAAATGGATTAGACTAAAATGGAAACTGGGATTGTCCATTTGAAGTTTCAGGGAGGAAAGAGTTAAAATAAATAGTCAGAATTGTCAATAAATTGTCATTTTCTACATTTTATTAAAAAAAATAGCATCTTGACTGTGTCCCATTTGCATCCTATGTTGCTGCAAACAGTTTTAGATCCAGATCAGAATTCAAACATTTTGGTACTTGTATATATGTTTCCTTTGCCGGGCTGCTTTCAAATTAATCTTGCAAAACATGCAGATGACAATGCCAGACATGCTATTTTGTAAATGGAAATGTTCACCAACAAAATAACCAATAAAACATCCTTACATATACAAGTATCTAATCAAGCTTCTTGCGTGACCTTTGCCCTGCATTACTATAACTAACAGTCTGTCTGATTGGCTAGTCGTGTCTTCTATAGACTGGTCTCCTAACACAGACAGTTTGGCTATTTCAAGAATTCACACACCTACTGTTTAACTTCACAGACACTCAGCGCAAAGTGCATGAACGTCTTTTTTAAAAATAAAAAAGTGGAATTTCTTTTGGGATCGATCCAATGAAGCGTTCATTTAGATTGATGCAAACAGGCGTCATGTGGGGGAATGTCTAGTAAACGCTACAGGCATCACAGTGAGGAAGACGTTCTTCTTAATCCTTGCCCCAATAGAAGCGCATTTTAGTGCATTTGATTTATTCCTCCACTGAAGAAAATGGCTCCAATTCACACAGTCATAACATGTACATGTACCAAACGAAATAGTTTCTATATCCAAGAAGATGGTAGCTTAAAACAGGTTTAAAGTAAAGCAGAATGCGCATTCAGGCGCATTCTGCTTTACTTTCAACCTGCTTTAAGTGGTAACTTGTCTTTAAAACTAGAAGCATGCTGTGGGGTAATAGGTTAACAAAGGTAAACGCACACGCAGTTTGAACGCACAACCCCTGTGTGAAAAGAGCGCTATGTAAATCTAGTATAATAATAATAATAATAATAAAGTAGACAATAATAATAAACTAGACAATAATAGCAACTTGGAAATATTGACGATTCATTTAAATCTGAATTGTGAACAGTTTGGAGACAATAACAGTATAATAAACATGTTAGCAAATCACTAAAATATGCGTTCTAAACATTTTGAAACCTGATCAATCATCGAGTTAGATATTCTCACTCCAAACTAATTGCAAATTAAATACTTATTTTACGCTGTGTTCTGGGAAACAATAACTTCTTCTCAATTGTATGCGCCCTTGCAGCATCACCGAGGATTTACTAAAACTGAATTTTATAGATATATCAAAGTTTGTTTTTATCTCTTCCCTCGTCGTTGACGACTTGATCCCAGTCTTCTTGCTGCCAATATAATGTCAGGATTTACCCTGGCATCGCGGCTCGTACGCTTTAGGCAGCCCATCTCTTTTACGGCCCATCCATAAATCTCTCATGATAACCCTATCATTGTAACTGTTTAACCCTTTCACTGCAACACGCGACTGAAGTTTTGTCTTTGCAAACAGTTTGGATCCAGATCAGACGCCGCTTAACGCGGCGTCTGATCAGGATCCAAACTGTTTGGAATTCGTATCAAATATTCCTTATTTCAAAACTTTCTTAAACAATGAATTTGGCAAATAAATGCAGACGACAAATTCAGCAGAAAGTATTTTAATTATAAACGGGTTAAAGCAGACGATAAAACTTAGCGGACGAAAGAGTTACAGTAATATAACAATGCAATCCCTTAGTTCACAGTGAACTGTCCCATTCACCAACGCTCTGATGAGTCCATATACTCCCATGTATGGATCTACTGTGAAAATGAAAGTTGGGAACAACAAGGTAGATTACGATCTAAGTATTTGTTCTCGATTCTGTGTAAAGACACATTGCTGCATAATTATACAATGGAGAAGACGTTATTCTTTCCCATTTAAACGCAAACAAAACGAAAACGCATTGCACTAAAATGTTAGAAATATTCAATGTTGTGACATTTCTAACGATTTACTTTCATATATCAGAGTTGCAAACAGATTGTGGCCTGATTAGACGCCGGATTGTCTTGCGTCTGTTCTGGTTCTAAACGGTTTGCAATGGAAATAATAACTTTAGCATAAACGTGTTTCTTGGGATTTTAGGAGCTAACAATTTAAATATCAGTAAATTCACCGGATAATTCTGGTATTTATATAAACCTTTGGAAACAGTCCCTATGGATTTGTTCTTTCCGGATATAATGACTGCGACATACGTCTACAAAAACCAATCGCTCCAGACATCCAGTGCTATTTCTCGCTGATTCGCTTTCCGCATGTGCTCTAGAATGCATCGAAAATCTTACACGAGACCAGGTCTTAGGATTCTCTCATTCATGAAATTGTGTGTGTAAAACAAGTATTAAAATCCTATATTAAGCCTAGTGTCTACTAAAGTGGACATTGGCAAACAGTGAAACCGTGATTAGAAATATTTTGCTGTACGGACAAACGCTGCAACGTCACTCTTTTTTATCTACAATGAAATCTTCCAGCAAGTGTACAAGGAAAGTTCATTACAATATTCAGGCATAAATTGGTAGAATCGCTTTACTTTCAACCAGCTTTAAGTGGTCACCTGTCTTCAAAACTAGAAACAGGCTATGGGGTAATTGGTTAACAGATAGACTGTTTATAATTCCGCTACGGTTGAATGTGTTTAACGAAAAACAACAAAAACACTATGCAGTAAAGGTAGAAAATGATAACTTTTTGAAAAACTTGACGATTTTATTTCTACAATGTATATGAGTAGCAAACAGTGTCTATCCTTGTCAGGCTCCAAAATGTTTGCTGTGGTCAACATTGATTAATCATAAACGTTTTATTGGGGAAAATAACGCTTTCGTCACTGTAAAGAATCTAATGGTTTAAAAGACAGAGAAATGGGCTGTTTCCGAGGTTACAGGGAATGTTCTGTTTCATGGTCTAAATTCTGGGCATTAAATGCCAAGAACTGAAATACTTCTCTGATATGAGGCATCATAAAATAAAAACCGCCGTGATGAAAAACACATTGCAACTTTTTTCCGACAGTGAAAGCTTGTTGCAAATATCTTGTCATATGGGTTTTAACCTTTAACCGTAGAAAAATCATGGGCATGTCATTATACCAGTTGTAACGTTTGCAGGTTAGCACCCTGCTAATTGTTGAATGGTTCGTCTTTGATCCCGAAATGTAACGAATTGTTTTCTTTGTGTTGTTTTTATTGTTGTTTCTTTTTTCGCTTGTTTTTTTTCTGTTGAGAGGGCAGGTAAAATGATATACATGTATTTACTTACTATTTTACGTCAAGGGTTAATATATCTAGTAATAAGGCGTACGATTTTGGATAAGAGATAAGATACGCTTTCCTTTTAATCAAATTTGAAAAAAGTACCGACAAATATCGTATGCATTGTTAGTGTCGTCTGCAATATTTTTAAAGACAGCTTTCGGGCTGTTTTGACTGAGGAAATGTCGATACGAGTGTCAAATAGTTTGGATCCTGATCAGACGCCACGTTACGAACTGTTTGCAATGTCGCCTTTTGAAAAATTGACGCCGTTGGTAGTGAAATTGTTAAACAAATGCTTCTTTTCCTGGAAGATTTCATTATAGATATACAAGGGTGATTTAAAGACACTGCAGTGCTTTTCCGTATACAGCTAAATAGTTCATATGATTAGGCAAACATTGCAGGCAGCGTCTCATCCGGGTCTACACTGTTTGTCAATGTCCACTTCAGTAAATACTAAGCTTAAATGGGTTTATATCAATGCTGAGCCTATCTTTTAATGGGTGTGTATAACTGGCATTCAGTGTTCATATATATTGAAAATGACAGCCTAGGTTTCATATAAACTTAAACAGGGAACTCTCTTCAGAGTTAAACCTAATTGAACCAGTTTAAGTGGTCATGTGTGTTCATATACAGTGTTCCCTCCCTACAACGGTCCTCCGAACAACGATTCCCTCCTAACAATTGTTCGTGTTATCCTACGTCTGATCTTGCGCCAAACGCGTTTATTTGGAAAGAATGAAGTCTTACCCACTGTCACGTAATTCTTTAATAAAGACTTGCTTCTCACTTGCAACAGTTAAGATCCAGATCACATACCGAATTGTTTTGAATTATCATCTTGGTTCATGCTGTTTGAGTATTCGTGTGTAGGTGTCTAAAGTTAGAATGGCGTAAAGTACAAGTCAAACTAACCTGATTTTGCTACTGAAGATTTCAAGCTAATGCTATGATACATGTACATATGTAGTACAGTACTGAACCTTATTAAATTAAATTGATAATCGCAAGCGAATTGCCATCGAATTGCCATTGAATCGGGCGCTTCAAAAAACAAATCCTACATTTGAATATTTTACGCGAATTGTCCGAAGCGGTTGTGACAAAAATGGAATCGCAAAAATTAACGATGGCATATTTGCGAACATTTGTGAGATACACCATTCAAGAAAACTTACCCGAGGGTAAAACTAGTACTTTGAATCGCAAGCGAATTGCCATCGAATTGCAAGCGAATTACCATCGAATTGCAAGCGAATCGCAAAAATTGTTAATTTAATAAGGTTCAGTACTGTACTGGTTAGTGTTTTTATCGGTCCTGTTGTCATAATTTGGATGCTGAGCAATTGTTCAGAGCATCTATCGACCCTCGGCCTTTTCCGTAGAAACGGAAAAGACCGAGCGATGTTCCGATTGCTTATCCATGTATTTCATGAACAATTATGCTCACTCATAAGCAGATGGTAATTTTAAATATCTGTAAAATGTAAGCACCGCTGTTTTTATCACCGGGGACCCATCTAAACTGTAGCAGTTTTGTTGATTGATGTGAAACTAACTGACTGCAAGAAAATATCTGCATGTTATCGCCATACACGATTGTGCAATTTCGTCCAGGTATTTGTGTTCGCCTGTTTGGTACAAATAAACTAAAATGCGCTCGGATACGTTTTCAAAGCTCCCCTATGCACGTGTAAATAAGCATTAATGACAAGTGAGAAGTTACAGGTTTCTTATAGGGGATACAGTGGAGAAGGCGTTATAGTCCGTTCCGTTTAAACGAAACGAAACGACATGGCATTAAAATGTAGAAAACGACGTTTTCTGGCAAGTATTGACGATTTGTTTAACTCTGAGTGGCAAACAGTTTGGAGCCTGATCAGACGCCGGGTATCCCGGCGTCTGATCAGGCTCCAATCTGTTTGCAATTGCAATAATTGTTTTAGCATAAACGCGCTTATTGGAGAGAAAAAACGCGTTCTCCAGTTTAAATGATTATGATTTTTTAGATAACAGAGAAAAAATAACTTCATTTTTAACGCCTGTATATTTGTGTCTTGGATAAGCATAATAATATATAATGAAATATTCCAGTAAGCGTACAGGGAGGGTTCATTGTAACATTCAGGGCATAAAACAGCTCAGACCTGTTTTACAGCATCGTCAATGGATCTTCATGTGATAAGTGTAATAGCGGGGTTGAGATATATTATGAATGACTGTTCGTTTCTCGGCGTGACATTAAGTGTAATTTGATTATCAAGGACCATATCCACTGCACCGTCAGAAGGCTTAAAGTATATCCCATCCTTAGAACTGTACAAAATTGTCATCTGCTTCGCTATTTTCAAGTTTGTGACATGTTTGCAAATTAATATTTTTCACATTTTCCCGCCATTTCTTGACCTGGTTATCCTATATAGTGGAGGAGTTATATTAAGGCGATAGTTTTGTGGAACGGTCTGGATACGAACTGTTATGCAAATGCCGACCAGGTTTTCGTCCGTGCCTTCAGTATGACAGTAATTTCTACGTTGACAACGAGGGAATGCGACGTCGACAGTCTGTGAAAGCGTGTTTGTTTTAACGCGGAAACAGACATGTTTATTACGAATCTACGGCTCTCCACTCTTAACCAGGCAAATCTCGACTTGTGTGGCCATTTGCAAACAGTTTGGATCAAGATCAGACGCCGCGTCACGCGGCGTCTGATCATGATCCAAACTGTTTGAAAACATGTGTTTAGATTTTCACAATATAGAAATACGAAACTAACCTTTGTAGATAAAATGCTGGCTGTAATTTTGAAGCAGACTATAGTATGGTTTGGTAGGGGCTAATGCACTATCTGTGTTTTTCATTTATTAAGTTGAGTGGAAAACTGATAGGCTTTTGGGAACAGTTTTGATCCAGATTAAACGTAAAAAATCGCCTGATCTGGGTCTGCATTTTATAGCTATGTCTATGAAGTAATGATTAGCCTTTACAATTTCACTTCCTCAGAATAGACGGCTTGTTGTTTGGTGTTTAAGACAAAATGTTGAGGATAAAGCAAAACACTCCTATAGGAGCTTTCTGCTTTGCTCTCATCCTACTTTAGCTACCAATGTTCTTTAACACATCTTCTGTTGAGTGGTTGTGATAAGGGAAGCGTAGCTTAAAATTTAATAATACCGTACACGTAACTGCAAATGGTGATTTGAAAAATAAAAAAACAGCAAACGATAAACCTAACTTTCGCGCCATTCGCCAATTAGAATGATCTTCATTGGAAACTTTCATTCAAACTTTGATTTGGCATTTTATACTTGTTTGATTTGAAGAAACATCTTCGAAAAAACAAGCAGTCTTGGCCCTGGTTACATCATCATGTGCACACCGTATTGCTTGGCGTCTGATCAAGCCCGGCTACAGTGGAGAAAACGTTATTCTTTTCCGTTTTAACGCAAACGAAACGCAAACGCTGTGCATTAAAATGGGTAAAATGAAGACTTTCAGACAATTTTGACGACTCATTTTAGACTGAGTGGCAAACAGTGTGGAGCCTGATCAGATGCCGGGTTACCCGGCGTCGTATCTGGCTCCAAACTGTTTGCAATTGAAATAATAGTTTCAGCATAGACGTGTTTATTGGAAAAGAATAACGTTTTCTTCACTGTACTTGCAAGGGCTAAATTGCTTTAATCTTAACTCATGTATGCCTGGACTATGCCTTTCCCCTTTTGTGCTTGCCTGAAAATGTCAGATTTTGATCGGAAGACACTGCAGTGTTTGACCATGCACCGGAGCATTTTATTTGAAAAAGCAAACAGTGTAGCCCCCGAGGAGACGCCGCGTCATGTAACTTCTTTTCAGGGTATACACTGTTTCCAATACTTTAGTAGACTCTATGTACAGATAGGTAGAACAATAACCACCCTTTAGATTAGACATTATTTGAAAGTTCCCCGTCATTAGAAGGATGTGGCAAGGTGACCACGAAGAGAGGGTTTTATCAATTGTTGATAGCACATAAATAGTTGGAGACCTGGGTCTCTACAGCCTGCCAACTTTAGTTATACTTCATTTAAAATTCGTTCTCTGTTGATTTCAACTTTTCTCTAACATGTAACTGTAGAGTTGCGCCATTGAGACCCATTTACAGTCGAGAAGACGTTATTCTTTCCCGTATAAACGGATTTAAACGCAACCGTAATGCAATTACAGTAAAACCTCTCTATTACGACCACTAAATTTTGTTAATTATTAGTGTGTTTACGATAGGTGACCGCTTAAAGCAAGGTGACAGTGAAACAGAAAGCTCCTTAGGAGCTTTCTGTTTCACTGTCACCTTGCTTTAAGCTGCCACCTCTCTATTATACAATCAATTAGCCTTCATTTTAGTGGTCGTAATAGCGAGGTTATACTGTATATGCAGATATTCGCAACGTGTTGAAAAAAAATCTAACGTTTTATTTTTATCTTAATGGCAACATTGGTCAGGTTTGAGCAAAGGCTGAAATACATTTGTATGACCAATCAAAGGTTTCAGAACGATCTCACACTCAACTCAAAGCGTTTTGTAACCATTGACCCAGGCCTAAGATCCTGAACAGTCAACACATAAATCAATGTTTTCTTTCCTGTTATGCAAATAAAACCATTGCAGGAGCTTGATCAAACGACGATCAGGGGCCCGTTTTACGAAACGTCGTACGACAAAAACAGTCAAAGTCAAATATTAAAATTATCAATTATTATTCATTTCTCCGACTAATCCTGTCTTGTAACATCTCTTTGGAATCGTCTTTTCAAGACGATTCCAAAGAGATGTTACAAGACTGGATTAGACGGAGAAATAAGACATTATACGTATTTTAATATTTTGACTTACGACCGTTTTTGTCGTACGAGGTTTCGCAAAACGGGCCCCTGGACCCAAACTGCTCTAATGGACCAGTTTTTTTAAGTAAAACATAATTGGTATTGAAAATTATCGTTTACTTACTCTTGCAGATGCAGTTTTGAGATAAATGGTCGATTGAAGCATTTGCAATGGTAGACACAAAACAAGAAATCTCTCAAAATGATATACAGTATGGAACGCGTTATTATTTGCTGTTTAAACGCAATAAAACACAAATGCAATGCAATAGAATATAGAAAATAAAAATGTAAAACGAAACAAGCAAACCCAACAACATGCGTTATTCTTATCTGAATAGCAAACAGTTTAGAGCCCGGTCAGACTTCGTGCATCACGGCGTCTGATCTGGCTCAAAACTGTTTGCGCTGGAAATGTTTCGCACAGACGGTGTTTTTGGAAACAATATATTTTTTCACTGTAAATATGCATATACGTGTTAATTATTTACTAAAGTTTTAACAATTTCACAGCTCAATTAAAATCAACTATTGCAACCACTCGAATCAATAATGCTCATTGGTGATGTTAAATACACGCGGAAGCTTAAAGCAACATGAAAGTGTAAAGCAGAAAACTTCTAAAGAATAGTTCTGCTTTACTTTCATATTGTTCTAATAATTTACCAGCCTCTAAATACATCCCTTCTTTCGAACGATAACAACAGGCATACTTAACTGTATTTTACAAATTCATTCCTTAAGGTTATAAAAATCTAATCAATTATCGAGAAAAAAACATTTTTAAGTAATTGTTCTACCTTTAAACAAGTATGTGCAGTTTTTTGAAATCAGATACATTTTCCAATATATCATTATCTAGTGTTTTGTACGCGTTGACTCGCTGGTTACCTTGTTGGCCCTTATAATGCTGGAGCCAGATATACCCTTTGCAAACAGCGAAGATCTAGATCAGAGGGCTCCTGAGCCCTCTGATCAGGATCTGCACTGTTTGCTGTTTTATAACAGTTTCGGAACACACACATAGAACGTAAATATAGACTAGTCCGTTGTCCGAAAACTGACAAGTCCATTTGGGAATTTAGAATGCAATTTAATTCAATGTTAAGCTGACTTGTATAGGTTGACCTTTCTCCCAATTATTTAGCTCTAACTAAGAATAAAACGTAGACCTTAAAACAATCAGCCATTTGTTCAGGTAACAAACGATACACTCGAAAGTGAGCTTTCAAATAAAATCATATTCTGTCAAATCTTTATCCTGTCCTATCGAATTCCATTCACTCCTGTAAATAGCGCCAAGTTCATTCAAAATTTGCCTTCACATATTACCAATCCATGTCACGTAGTCTCTACTCTTTGACAAGTAGGAACCGTAAGGTGATTTTTATAAAACACGCAGACGACGCGCTGAAGCAGACGTCAATTTTTGCGCGCGCAAAAACT
The DNA here is from genome assembly GCA_922989275.2 of Gari tellinella. Taxonomy (NCBI): domain Eukaryota; kingdom Metazoa; phylum Mollusca; class Bivalvia; order Cardiida; family Psammobiidae; genus Gari; species Gari tellinella. Next base: position 103,661,841 of record OV277858.1, on the reverse strand, counting down.
AATGGGTAACGTCTGCTGAAACAGCTGTGCTGACAGGGCCGTTACAATGGGGCGTACTTACCTCTAACGTCTTTATTGCCCCACGTTTTGTTGAGCCCCTTATCGTAACCATTATCATGCGTTAACTCTTAAGTGTGCTAAGCACGATATTACTTACCTTTGCAAACAGTTTGGATCCAGATGAGACGCCGCGTAACGCGGCGTCTGATCTGGATCCAAACTATTTGTCACACGTCATTTTCCAGAGTTTCTCATGTTAAAATGCTCAATAATATGATTTAGAGAGAATATAACAGTTTTAAGCAGACGATATTGCAGCATCAAAAGGATTAACCATTACAGTGGAGAATCTGTTATTCTTTCCCGTTTAAACGCAAACGTACGCAAACGCAAAGCACTAAAACGTAGAAAAGAACAACTTTTGGACAATTCTGATATTTCATGTTTATCTTGGTGGCAAACAGTTTGGAGCCTGATCAGACGCCGGGTTACCCGGCGTCTGATCTGGCTCCAAACTGTTTGCACTGCAAATAATAGTTTTAGCGTAAACGCGTTTATTGGGAAAGAATAACAGATTCTCCACTGTAGCATGTTATGTGTTACTTTATGATGAGTGTTGCAAGCACGTTTGTATCCAGGTTAAACGTCGAGAAACTCGGCGTCTTATCTGGATCCAAACTGCCTGACATTTAGTTAGAATAATCCTTAATTAGTTGCATGTAGAATTGGACCTGAGACTTGTTGCAGATGACAAATTCTGCAGAGAGTTTCCTGTTACAGTGGAGAAGACGTTATTGTTTCCCAATATACGCGTTTACGCTAAAACTTTTATTTTCCATTGCAAACAGTTTGGAGCCCTGTAAGACGCCGGGTAACCCGTCTGATCAGGCTCCAATCTGTTTGTAACTCATATTTCCCGTTTGCAATGAAATGTAGAAAATTATATCTGTTTGAAAATATTGACGATTGCTTAACTCTTTTAACAATAAGTACATGTCACTCGTGTGGGTTATTATGTTGCATTGTCGACTAAAGAGGACATTGGCAAACGCCTTACCCCAATGAGATGCTGCATGTTTTCAAAGTCTGCAATGTTTGCTATTTCATTTAAACATTTTAGTGACCACATATCATTAGCCAATTACCACATAACCTGTTGTTTTAGCTTTGATGATAGGTGACCACATAAAGCAGGTTGAAAGTAAAGCAGAATGCGCCTTAAGGCGCATTCTGATTAATTTTCAGCCTGCTGTAAGCTACCATCTACTAGGATAAAGAAACTATTTATTTTTGCTGCTTATTCATAATAGCATAAAATGGACCTATTCTCTTCAGTGAAGGAATAAAATAAAGGCGTAAAACACGAATGTATGGGGTAATGGGTAAAACTAGAAACAGGCTATAGGATAACGGGTTAAATCGAACATTAAAACAAACCCTTACCATGTCCCTTTAAAATGATATGAAACGCAAACTCAGTGCAATGAAATGTAGAAAATGACAGGTACATGTGTATTTTTAAAAATGTTGATAAACTTGTTAATCGTAATAGCAAATGGTTTTAAGCCTTTTCAAACGCCTAGTTACTAGGCGTACATGTATGAATTGATTATAATATGTAATGGACATAATTTCTTGGAAAATAAATGCGTTTTTAGTGGTACGAAATAGCATTTTAGGCCCTGTAACTTAGATAAGACTATCACATAGATATGAATATATATCATTCAGTGCACTTGAGTTATGAACTGGCATCAAACAGCGAAAATCTTCAATAATACAATAAAAACTTTTTTAGGAAATCTAAGCTGACAAAAAAGTGATAGCCACAGATACATGTACTTTCTTTTTGAATTTCGGTTGGAAATGTTCCCGTTAAATACTACATTTAGTTAGATTACATGCATTTAAGGGGCAATGGGTTAACACTAATGTTGATTTATCTTCAGTCGAAAGGCATACATGTACATGTAAGCTGATTATTTGAGGAGCACGAGTAAATAGCACTTTTAAGAAGGTTATCTTGTGGTATTGACACATTAACCCTTTCAGTCTCATTGACGCTTAAAAGTGCGTTTGCAAACAGTTTGGAAACGGTGAAGGGGTAAACGTCTCACGAAAACATGGCAGTGAAACTCGTCTTTTACACACTTTCTACATTGAAAGAACTAATTTGTCATATTTAAGCAAACAGCGTAGACCCAGATCAGAGGGCTCCTAAATGAGCCCTCTGATCAGGATCTGCGCCGTTTGTCATTTTGCGATATAATTATTGCAATTATCAACCTTAAATATTTAAAAATGGAACAGCCTTTTTGGAAACTGGAAGTGTCCATTAAAAGTTTCAAGGAATGAGTTACGCATTTGCAAGTGCGTCCGTGAATGTAACTGTTTCTCTCGTCTTTATTTCAGCGAGACCAAATGTGACGTTTTATTCGCGTCTTTAAATATTTGTTCGTTTATTAATTTCAGCGTGCTGCATGGGGATGCTGTGTTTTTATTCGCGTATTTATATTAACTATTTGTTGTTTTCTTTATTTCAGCGAGCCGGGAGGCAGCGTTTACTCACGCGATATCAGCGGCGGGAGTCGTGCACGCGATCAGTCGAGCGTGCAGAGAGGGGGAACTCACCACGTGCGGGTGCAGCCGGGCCCTACGGCCCAAGGACTTAAACAGAGATTATATCTGGGGAGGGTGCGGGGACAATATTGAATACGGGTATCGGTTTGCAAAAGCCTTTGTGGATGTTCGGGAACGGGAGAAGAATCATCCAAGACATTCGAAAGATCTGTCCAGAATGCTAATGAATTTACATAATAATGAGGCTGGACGACGGGTAAGTCTAACGACTTTCTATATTTAGTAACACGTCTGTAACAGTGGAGAAGACGTTATTCTTTCCCGTTTAAACGCAAATGAGACGCAAACGAATTGTAATAAAATGCGAAGAATGACAACTTTTGACCATTCAGAATATTTCCTTTAATATATGAATGGCAAACAGTTGTTTTAGCCTGATCAGACATCGGGTTACCCGGCATCCGATCTGGCTCAAAATAGTTTTAACGTAAACGCGTTTATTGAGAAAGAATAACATTTACTGTATACATATATACACAAACAGACGAAACACGTGTTGTATAGTAAACCAAATCTTCTATGGTACTTATTGCTGTAGGAAATATGCATAGAATGATGAATTTGTTTTAAATGACCCCTCTCACCACTTACAACTAAGACTTTAATGCCTCGCTATCTACGATCCTAACGACTTTGTCAATTGGAAGCCAACTTTCTAATGTATTAATAACTATTTTTTGAGGGTGTCATTGAAGCCGGTTCTTACCGAGCAGGCTGTGTGTGAATTTATCACCCTCAACCCTGATAATCGGATACTACAGTTGAGAAGGCGTTATCCTTTCCCGTTTAAACGCAAACGAAACGCAAAAAGGCAAATCTATTAAATGTTGAAAATGACTCTTTTTTTTTTTAAATTTAACTATCTGTTTTAATCTGGGCGGTATAAACCCCTTTACTGCCGTGACGTCATAAATTTTAAACAATTGTCGTCTGATTTTATTTCTTAAATTTTAATTTTTGCTATTTTGACTTTACGAAATATTGAAATGAGTGCCAAACAGTTTGAATCCTGATCAGACGCCGCTTAACGCGGCGTCTAATCAGGATCCAAACTGTTTGCAAAAGACCTGTTGTGCTCGGGGTAAGGCAGTGAAGGGGTTTCATGTAACAATGTATAAAGATGTAAAGGTGCGATTGGTCAAGCTATTTCTTTCCTTTAAATATCCCAATTATTCTTTTTCTGAGGAATTGTACAGAACAGAGCAGAATAGAAAACCCTTTAAGTCCCTTGCATGGTTACACTATGTCTCAACAGGGCTACAGTATATATAGCCCTGTATTTACATTTTGTGGGTATGAACATTATATCGGAGTTTCAGTGGATTAAACGTTATTCTTTCCCGTTTAAACGCAAAAGAAACGCAAACGCAAAACACTAAAATTGAGAAAATGACAACATTTTGATAATTCTAATTTTTCATTTTTATCTGAGTGGCAAACAATTTGTAGCCTGATCAGACGCCGGTTTACCCGGCGTCTGATCTGGCTTCAAATAGTTTTAGCGTAAACGCGTTTATTAGGAAATAAGAACGTTTTCTCCCTGTATGCACAATATTATTTGAAGATTATCAACAAGCACGGTACTTACAGTATTCTAAGAAGGCATTGTAAGATATCTAGACAGTGTACTGTTTTGCTGTTGGGAATCCACATTTCTCAATTCTCGTTACATGTATGTATCGCAACCACTTTAAACATATGCTAAATGCATAAATACATGTACATGTAGTAGATTGAAACTATTCGTGTGCGGAAAATCACACATTCCGTGAATTCTTTATATTCTGCATTATACAGTAAAACCTCTCTAATACGACCACTAAATTGTGAAAAATTATTAAATTTGGGAAGAATATGTCATCCCCTCTGTAAAACGAATGCCTCTGGTGACGGTGATATTATCCCCTTCACTGCCGTGACGTCATCTGCTTGAAACAATTGTCGTCTGCTTTTATTTAAATTTAGATTTCAGACAAATTGACTTCAGAAACATAGGTACGAGTATCAAACAGTTTGGATCATGATCAGACGCCGCGTTACGCGGCTTCTGATCAGGATCCAAACTGTTTACAAATAACCAGTGTACTCGGAGTAAGGTAGAGAATGTGGTTTAGAATGCTACCGTTGAAAGGAAATATAAGAATAATTAAAATGCTTGGTCTTTCCTCCGTTGGAAACTGTTCGGCAGCCCCGTCTCTGTCAGCATCACTTCTAGGTCCTGTAAAAATGATTAACCCCTTCACTTCCATGACGTCATCTGCTTTAAATAATTGTCGTCTGCTTTTATGTCTCAAAATTTAAATTTCTGGTATTTTGATTTTAGAAATATTGAAATGAGTGTCAACTAGTTTGGGTCCTTATCAGACACCGCGTTACGCGGCGTCTGATCAGGGTCCAAACTGTTGATAAATAATCATTGTACTCGGGGTGAGGCAGTGAAAGGGATATTTCTGCGAGAATCCCTGGCAGGCTCCACTGGCAATCTATCTAGCCACAGTTAAAGCGATCACTGACGAGAAGCTCGTGCAACCCGAGCGGAACATTTTCAGGCAAACTGGTGCATCAGATAGGGGTTAGAGTAAAGCGATGAGGCCCGAGTCTAAGCCTGGCATTCTAAAGCTGTTTTGCAGATGGAATTTGGCTACGTCTGATTACAATTGCATGCTACAAAGGTTAACGGACGAGTGTTAAGTTCGATTCGTAATTTTCGTAGAGGAAAATTTAGTGTGAAATGGGAAAACAAATTTCGTCTAATCAGCATTTCAGATCATGTTAAATCTTAAAGTCACGCCCCTTAGAACATGATTAAACCACAATTTCTATAGGAATCTAAGAAATGTCATTTTCAGTATTAAAGACAAGTGGCAGCTTAAAGGAAAGTGAAAGTAAAAACAGAAATCCCCTAAAGAGCTTTCTATTTTCATGACTTTCACTCTGCTTGGCCATGGAAATAATTGTCTGGTATAAACGCTTTTATTGGGAAAGAATAACGTCTGTAAAAATGCATTCGTACTTAATTTGAACATTGTACAGGGGATAAGACGTAATTATTTCCAAATAAACGCGTTTATATTAAACTACTATGCCCATTGCAAAAGGTTTAGAACCAGACTCAAAACTGTTTACCACTAAGATAGCAAAAACATCAGAATTTTCAACCAAAAAAAAGGAGTAACTTCTCAAATTTACTGAATTGCTTTTATATTCAGTTTCGTTTAAACGGGAAAGAATAACATTTTCTCCACTGTATCAGATGACTATTAAAAGCAGGCGACAATATAACTAAATAATGGTAAACCCCTTGACTGCCATGACGACATCAATTTCAAACAACTGTCGTCTGCTTTTATTTCTCAAATTTAGATTTTACGTTAATTTGACTTAAAAATATTGAAATGAGTGTCAAACAGTTGGGATCCTGATCAGACGCCGCGTTACGCGGCGGCTGATCAGTATCCAAACAGCTTGCAAACAACTTACTCTGGATTAGGATGTGAACGGATTAAAGCCTTTGTGGACTACTTTGTGTAATATATATCTATGCACCCAGAGACACCATTATACGCAACTAGGCCGTTGAAAGGTAAATTGAAGAGTGCAAGTCTTCACTGTTCAAGCCGAAAAATCGTTCGAATATTAAATTTCCTGTCAATTTTCACATTAAGCCTGAAATATACGAGAATTTAGCGCAATTTAAACATCGAAACGAGTGCATATTTCATTCTTGAAAATATACATGATCAGTGTGTTATTATTTTAAGAACTTAAAATTTTATAGCTCTATAGATATTTGTTTTTTAATTGAGCTGACGATAAGTTTGAAGCAGACGACAAGGTTAAAGCTTCAGAGAGAGTGAAAAGGGGTAATTCCGTTTGGTATATTATGGTGTTGAGGTCTTCGTCACATTTCGGCTGTCAGTCTTTATAAACCTCTTTGTCAGCAAAACTCTGTAATTTGTACGTAATTACAAGGAAAATGACAAGCTAAACTACCGTAACGCTGATTTTACTTATTGCGAAATTTCTAAAATTTCAAACATTTTGAATCCTGACGAGACGCCGGGGAACTCGATTCATCTGCGTCTGGACAGAATCCCAAATGTTTGAAACATGTTTCAGCTCATATATAATATAACTAATTAAATGTTATAATTCAAAGAATTATTGACTTCAGATTTGGTAAATATGATATGTTATCGCCCTAAGGGACAATATTGAGTCGTAAATACCGGCCTTAACAGTTAAAAACCGAGGGTAATGATATATTAGGAATTAATTATAAGGGTGGAGTGGGGTGGGACTGAATGGAATATTTTACTTTTCAAATCATCTGTCATTACTTCAGGAACAACATTAACCATTTGCTATGCTGGAAACCCGTATATATCTTTTGCAAACAATGTAGATCCTAATCAGAGGGCTCCTAGAGAAGCCCTCTGATCAATTACGACATTGTTTGTTTTACTTTTATTTATTTTTTAGCAAAAGCCCAAACATTCAACATACACTAGGTTTTGTTTTAAAAGTTGAATAGCTCATATGGAAAATATAGCAATAAAAAGGTTTAGTTGTAAATCTTGAATTACCTAGATGCCTTTCGTCAGAGTGTGTTGTTTTCTATTTTACAGTCCCTTTACTTCACACAAGCAATTTCTGATTGTTATGAAATAAGCACTGTATAACAATAATAACTATTCTTCCTTGACAAAGATAGAACATTTATGTATCGAGGACACCTGTTAAACTCATATATCAAGTAATCGTTTAAAGTAGTTCAGAAAAATCAGACAGATAAAATCGCTTTAGAAGACAAACATTCCGTCCCTTCTCATTGTCAATTAATTTTTCAGTATTTTAAAGTTTGCTAGAATAGATTTTAATACATTTATCATGTGGCAAGTGACCCAGTGATCTACAGTCAAATACTGTTTACAGTAGAATTATGATTTCTAGAGGTCGAGTGGTTTATCATTTTGACTCTATCGTGGCCACCTTATCATTTACTTAACCCTTTACCTGATAGCCTATTTCTAGTATTGAAGATAGGTGACTACTTAAAGCAGGTTGAAAGTAAAGCAGAATGCGCCTTAAGGCGCATTCTGCTTTACTTTCAGCCTGCTTTAAGCTATCATGTGCTAGAATGTAGAAAATATTCCCTATAATATATATTTATGAATGATTAAATTGGAACTATTTTCTTCAGCGGAGGAACACATTAGATGCGCCAAAAGTTGCTTCTAAGGGGTAAAGGGTTAACCCGTTGCCCGATGCATAGCCTCTTAATTTCATTTCATTTCAATCATTTATTGCATAAAACATACATCAGCATGCTTAGAGCAAGATCAAATATAACAAGCAAAACATGAATTTACAGAAGAGCTATATAGTCGTGAACGGTTATGTATGGTTTACAGAAGTGTCTTAAATATATGATTTGTAAGCCTTAATACATTTAGTGTTGCACTGTTTGTCATTTTGCAGTATATTGCAGAAAAAAAATCATATTAAGTCATAAATAGACTAGACTTAATTGACATTTCGAAGTGTCCACTATAAGTTTCAAGGATGAATGGGTTAACCTTATTGATGTTTCCAAACTTATAATGTTTTATGGTATAGTTTAAAGTAGTCATTTTCTACATTGTATTGCAATATGTTTGCGTTTCGTTTGCGTTTAAACGGGAAATAATAACATTCTTTCCACTGTATGTACGTATCAATTACAGTGGAGAATGTGTTATTCTTTCCCAATAAACGCGTTTACGCTAAAACTATTATTTACAATACAAACAGTTTGGAGCCAGATCAGACGCCGGGTAACCCGGCGTCTGATCAGGCTCCAAACTGTTTGCCACCAAGATAAACATGAATTATCAGAATTGTCTAAAAGTTGTTCTTTTCTACGTTTTAGCGCTTTGCGTTTGCGTACGTTTGCGTTTAAACGGGAAAGAATAACAGATTCTCCACTGTATTTACATGCGTAGCATTAATCTGAATCTACGTGGCTTGCAAATTCTGTTTAGATTACGTTGGTTTATGCAACTTATTGTGAATTCTTCGGATTATTATGAGTTTTAAACAACAAAGGTGTTTAAAGCTTTCCTTAACCCTTCGCCTGCAAACTAAATTTGCCTGGAATATCCAAACAGTTTGGATACAAATCAGATACCGAGTAACTCGGCATTTGATGGGGACTCATTGTGATTGTATATTACATGTCAATGCACATTCAGTCAATATGCCAAACTGTTAAATGTTAAAAAAGGGAAACAGGCGAAAATGTTTAGGCAAAATTTATGATTTTTCAGAGAAATATTAAATCATTCCTTAATAGTGTCTGGTTTGGCTTGCTTATTGACGGTGCTGCCGCCAAGCGGGCGACGCGTTAATCACAGTAATCCTACTTAAACTCCTTATACCCGACAATAGCCCTTGATTTCTGGAGATCAAGAGCTTCCATTATAAAGACCTGTGGATTAAACTGTAATCAATGTGGTAAGGTGTAGTAACACTCTAGACCTGTAATTTATAATAAGAAAGAAAAACAATTGGACTTGAAGAGTGCGTTTCAAGCTTTAGTATTCTTTAATCTAATTAGTTATATCTGAAGCAATAAGTTTAGATCCAGAAGAGACGCCGAGTAAAACGGCGTCTCATCTGGATCCAATCTGTTTGACAAAGTCTGATATTTTTTCCTAGAGAATTTGCAGAAAACTAAATTTTGAGAAATGTTGGAGACGAAATATTTTCTGACGATTTCTTGCTAGCATGCTAAAGATTTAATCAGTGCATAATAAGCTTGCAATGTTGATCAAATATTACACATCTCTAAACTGTTATAAAACCTTTTTCTCAATCCGGTAATAAGAAACAAACGTCTATTGAACACGCATTATCCTAAAACCTAAGAATGCTAAAGTGGAGAATCTGTTATTCTTTCCCAATAAACGCGTTTACGCTAAAACTATTATTTACAGTACAAACAGTTTGGAGCCAGATCAGACGCCGGGTAACCCGGCGTCTGATCAGGCTCCAAACTGTTTGCCACCAAGATAAACATGAATTATCAGAATTGTCTTAAAGTTGTTCTTTTCTACGTTTTATTGCTTTGCGTTTGCGTACGTTTGCGTTTAAACGGGAAATAATAACAGATTCTCCACTGTATGATTTGATTAACAATTTGAAAACAAGTTTGATTCAGAACAAGTATAGAGTTACATGTGCCTATATCGAAGTCCAGCTTCAACTAATTCACATGGTAAACCCATTGCCCCATATATACACCTTTTTCGCCTTTAATCTATTCCTCCTCTATAGAAAATAGTTCTACTTTATACAGTCATGAATATGCACCAAAATGTTATATTCCCCATATCCTAGCAAATGGTAGATTAAAGCAGGTTGAAAGTAAAGCAGAATGCGCCTTATAGCGCATTCTGCTTTACTTTCAATCTGCTTTAAGCAGTCACCTATCTTAAAACCAAAAAACGAGCTATGGGGTAATGTGATTAGTAAAGTTTCTTACAACAAAACACGAATAAATACATATAACATGCATATTTTTTTAACAAGAAGTCATAATTATTATTATTTATTTGATTAATTGTCCTCCGAAATTTCAATTACTTCATCCAAGTTTTCATTTAAGTGTAGTCCATAATAAACTATTTAGAGTTGGGTTTTTTACCATGCATTGCAAAATTCTGTGTCTACATTGTCTTCATATGACAAGTGCATTATTCACAGTTACACTGTTTGTAAATGACGTGTATAGTCGTCTCTAGGGTTCAATGGGTTAAGTATATACAGGTTAAATATGCATCAACAGGTCACTAGTAAAGAAGACTGGTTCGAAATACATGCACCAGATCGACCGACTCTGATCCATGTAAACCCCATATTCTATAAGCAGTCTTGATATTGATCCAAATTTTTGTCAACGCCATCTAGGACACATTTAGTAGTGTAACCTCTACCCTGCCAATATATCGTCTGCTTAAAAACTGCCCTCTGCAAAAAATGATTTGTGTTATTCAAGAGATACATAAACATATTGGGTGATATTTGCAATCAGTTTTGATCCGAATCAGACGTCAGGTTACTCGGGGTCTGATCTGGATCCAAACTGTTTGCACATATTTTAGTGTAGTTTCGCTCGGTAGAAGTTCGTAAAGTTACAACAGTCTTGAGTGCCCCGGATGTACCCGTATGTAATGTTTTATATTTTGTTTCTGTGCTTGGCATTCTGACCGAGGACCATGAACCTATCGGCTGATAACATCAAAGATGAGATAGCTCCATGCTGATGCCAATCTCAACCATTGTAAAGACGTCATTATCCACCCAAACTATGCTCGTACAGGACTACTTTCTTTTGAAAAGATTCGGCGTAAGAATTTTAAGGAGACATTAGTGGTACACTTATTGTCAAGTCCAGTTTCCTCAGTCTCCGGCTGGATATCTAACATGCACGCTGTTAAGCATGGTAACTTGCAATTGCTAAATGTTTGAAGCCAGATCAGACCCCTAGTAACTCGGCGTTTGACAACGATTCAAACTGTTTGACACGCGTGTTGAACTGTTGATACTTCTTAAGTCAGAATTCCAACAATCTAAATAATAAATCTTAATGAAGGTGACAATTTTAACCAACTGCTATTGCGGCAAGGAAAGGGTTACAGTGGAGAAAACGTAATAAACGTGGAATAAACATGTTCATATGCCAAAACTATTATGTCCATTGCAAAAAGTATGGAGCCTGATCAGGCGCTGGGTAACCCGGAGTCTGACCAAACTTCACACATTTTTGCCATTACGATTAAAATGAATCTTCATGATTATCAAGTTTTTTTAATAGTTCTCAATTTTTACAATTCAGTACAACGTGTTTGCGTTTTGTTTGTGTTTAAACCGGAAAGAATAATATCTCTACTGTAAAATGTATCGTCAAACAGGTCTGTATCTAATACAAATCTATGTTTGATAATGAAAAAGCCAGTCAAAATGTTATCTTAGTACAGTGGAAAAATGTTATTTCCTTATAAACGTGTTTGTGCTAAAAACAATTATTACCATTGCAAACAGTTTAGAGTTAGATCCGACGCCGCGTAACCCGTTGTCTGATCAGACTCCAAACATTTTGCCACTCAGATAAAAATAAGTTGTTAGAATTGTCAAAACATTGTAGTTTTTCTTCTTTTTATTGCATTGCGTTTGCACTTCGTTTGCGTTTAAACAAGAAGGAATAACGTATTCGCCACTATACCACATTATCGTCAACTGAATTCCTGAAACATGTTGAAATGGTTTGACTGATGTTGCGTTTTTGGGCGAACACCCACGCAAGATCAACTACATGTATTACCCATCCAAGATAACAAATATCTCTGAGTTTCCAACAAGAAGTTGGGAAAGCATTGCAGAATTTTTTCTGGTAGCTTTCTACTTTAAGTATTGTCCCGTTTTAAACCTTACTGTGTTGGAAAGGGCATATGTATTATAGAAATGGTGTAGACCCATATCAGAGGGTTCTGAATAGGATCTGCACCGTTTGCCAAAACTTTCAATACATTTGAGACAAATACCTTAACCCCATTCACTGCCTTACGCCGAATACAATGGTTATGTGCAAACAGTTTGAGTCTTGAACAGGATATTCAATATTTTCATGTCAAAATACCTAAAAATCATATTTGAGCAATAAAAGCAGACGGCAATTGTTTAAAATTGGTGAAGTCATGGGAGTGAAGTGGTTAAGATTCAAATGTGTGCAAGATGTCTCTTTTATTAGTGAAATAATTGTAGTACCATTGTTTCGACGTTAATCCTTTCAACCCTAAATTTCTCTTGTGGGTACATGTATTTATAATCCTTTTGGACTATTCTAGTACAGGCATTTTGATACAGTCTACTGTTACAAGTTTTGTATGACAAGGGAAACCAATGGAAATATCAAACAGTGCAGGCCCTGATCAGAGGGCTCCTACAGGAGCCCTCTGATCAGGGTATACACTGTTTGCATATGTAGTCAGTAATCTTTCCAGAGGGCTGTATGGTTGAAATGGTTAACCCTTTCAATGCCAAGGACGACAACACCAAAACAGTTTCCTGAACAGGCGCCGCGTAACGCAGCATCTGATCAGCATGAAAACTGTTTGATTCTCACATCAATATTTCTTAAATAAAAACCAAAATAATTTCCAAATTGTATAAGTAAAACATACGGAAATATAAGCAAACTATAACTTGGTAGCGACTATGTTACGCCGGTTATTACGTCATAATGGTATTGATTGGGCTAAGGAGTGTGAAACAATACATTCTTATGAACGGGCTTTACTATCATTGATAAAACACATTCTTTTGCTGTATTGAATGACTTCGAACCTTGGCCCATATGCATGCTAGAAATGCCGTTCTGTTAACCAACCATTATAGGGGTCGCTGCACACCACCGGTTCCACGAAACATTCCCATAAGTTGCAGTGAAACTTCGCTATGCCGGCCGCTCAGACGAATGCTTATATTTTCGGTCCTTAAGGGACACGACTACTTAAAGCAAGATGATAGTAAAGCAGTAAGATTGAGAAGAAGCTTTCTGATTTTCAGTCATACATGTACTTGTATTAGATATCAGTTGTCAAAATACAATTGACCAGGGCTCCAGATCAGGGGTCCTGACTTTCCATCATCTGTAATAAGACGCACTCTGCTTTACGTTTTTCCTACTTTAAGTTACATTGTACCATCTGCAACTATATAAGAAATATTTCTCATGATTCATATTCATTTTCTTATCAATTTGAACCATTTTCTTTAGTGGCGGCATAAAATTCAAGGCGTTTGGTAATGGGTTAAACGCTCTCCCGTGATCAACCTTGAGGTCTAAATAGATCATAACAAGTCTTTTCACCTATTTGAAAATTGAAAAATAAGTTGAGTGTTCAAACGAAAAAGACAAGATAATAAGCGATAAGAACGCTCTTCCAGCAGGTGTTCCTTATGGGTAACCTCTTTTGCTGCCATGACGTCATTTATCTAAATCAATTTTCGTCTGCTTTTATTTCTCAAACTTAATTTTTAGTAATTTTCACCTAAGAAATATTGAATTGAGCGTCAAACAGTTTGGATCCTGATCAGACGCCGCGTTACGCGGCGTCTGATCAGGATCCAAACTGTTTGCAAATTACTATTGTACTCGGAGTGAGGCGGTGAAAGGGTTAATTGTCTTAACACTTAGACTCCATTTTCACAACAATCCTTGCATTTGCAGACTGTTTGTATCAAAATCAAACCCCAAGATCGAGATCTTATTAAACGCCTAACTGCTTGAAACTACGCCTGATGTTTGTGCAACAAATGTAAGGGCCAAATGTGATTAAAGAAAATGGACAGACGATCATGAAGAAGCAGACGACAGTGTCACGTGCTAAAGGTCTATATAGTGGACCATCTACTTTACTTGATTAGGCATTCGTTTGTTGTAACTGATATGTCTCAATACTGTAAACCTAGTGTTAAATGACCACTCGTTATAATACGAATTTGATATTCGTTAAATAAAGGTATCAGCTTAAGGCAGGACAAAAGAAATGCAGTAAGCTCCTTTAGGAGCTTTCTGCATTACTTTTGATCTGCATTAAGTTGTGACCTATCTGTAGATATTTCGACGCTTCTTCAATGAATGACTGTTGAATACATGTTTTATTGTAATATTCAGTGTTGGGGTTTCTTCAATGGGATTCGATATCCTGGTTAAAACGGGTAATGTCGTCAGAGAAGACCCTGCACGTGATCAGGTCATTTGGAGTAGCTAAGCAGGGGGTCGTGAAGCTTCGCATGCGACTTTCATACTCTTTAAGGATCAGAGACCTTTTGCAAAGCATCACGTGACCAAGTTCTTCACTAACCGGAAATAAAGTTGTTGTTTTTTTTCAAACGCGTCGACTGCGGATGGGTTATCGTCTATTTCTTAACTATATGACAATGTGCGAAATATTGCGTTCCCGAGTCTTAGATTGTTCAATAATTAGGTTATGTACTAAATACCTCAGTTTTGTTCATGGAACTACATATGTAACTTATGTTTCGCCTCTGAGTGAAGGGGTTGCAATAATAAGCGGTAAGCCATTCTAGACAGACACCTACAGGAGCTATCAGATCTGGGTCTGCGCTGTTTCGTTCATTCAGTCGAATCTCGATAACCTGAACTCTCTTAACCCATTACCCCATAAATACGCCTTTTTACGCCTTTTATTTATTCCTCCACTGAAGAAAATACTTCCAATTTATACAGCCATGAACAATTATGTTCTATAAGAAATAGTTTCTGTATTCTAGAAGATGGTAGCTTAAAACAGGCTGAAAATAAAGCAGAAATACTTTCAACCTGCTTTTAAAAGTGGTCATCTCTCTTCTAAACTAGAAACAGGCTATGGGGTAATGAGTAAAGTCGAACATAACCGTATTACAAAGTTAAAACGTGGCTTAGCCACGTTTTAACTTTGTAGTACGGGTATTTTGATTGTTCAACCTAGGAGTTCTTTTTATATTTAACTGTGGAATTATGGGTAAATCGACTTCAAAAAATAATAGTTATCGAGATTCGGCTGTATATATAGTCGTGTAAATGCGTTAGTAAAGTTAATTTTCATATGTCAACAAACACTCTAGCGAGTTACCTAAATCTGTTTATTTTAACACATTTTAGAAGTTTTCTGCAAATATTTGTATTTCGAATTAAACTGATAGATACATACCCCCCGAGTGAAGTGTTAACAACCTAGGGTTGTGTCAGTTACCGAATATGAGGGGAAAATGACTAACAAAAGTAGTCATTATTTTCCCGCCAGTATTCTTAATACGTTGGACCCTACTAGTGATGCGTTCTTTACGTAAAGTATATCTGTAAAAGAGAACACTTGTCCTCTAAAAAATGGTTGATATGCAGATCAGCGTGCTCATACAGGAGCTCTATGATAAACGTTTGCCATTTTGCAATTCACATGTACAGTAAAACCTCGCTATTACGACCATTAAAACGAAGGCTAATTGATTGTATATTAGACAGGTGACAGCTTAAAGGGACTCGCAACCGGATGGTGTACTTGTCAAAATAAAATAAAATACTCAAATAAAAGCAAATTTGTGGCATTATTTGGCTTCTGACATTAAAAAAATATGATCAGTCCAAAAAAAGTCTCAAGAATCGTCACCGAATCTTAGATTTTTAGATATTTTCCATCGTTTTTCTATACCGACTAGTAGACGGTATAGTTGTTGTTGTTGCTTCTCTACACGGGCTCAGACATAAACACGAGCCGAATTACGAAGTTGTATGCACTTTCGATGGCTACACATTGAAATACGTTAAATCGATCCGAGATAAACGGATAGTTTCCGTGGCCCATTGGTCTAAGCGGTTTCCCCTATTTTGCCTTCTGTCCGCCAATGCCGGGCCCCGGGTTCCAATCCCACCAGAGACCAATATTTTTTTTTATTGAAATACATTTTTTTAAACAGAATTTCTTATCCTAAACTAATTCTTTACCATTTATATAAGCGTTTGACACATATTTACAAATTACTATTTTTAATGCACCATCTGGTTGCGAGTCGCTTTAAAGCAAGGTGACAGTGAAACAGAAAGCTCCTAAAGGAGCTTTCTGCTTCACTGTCATCTTGCTTTACGCGGTAACCTATGGTAAATACCCCAATAATTAACATACTTTAGTGGTCGTTATAGAGAGGTTTTACTGTATTGTAAAATGCAGCATTAAGTAGTACAACGAAATGGACTAGACGTAATTTGAAACTGGAATTGTCCGTATGAAGTTTCAGGGGTGAATGAGTTAAAATATTTTACAATTAATATATAGAAGAACAAAAAAAGAGAGAAAATAGCGATTGGTAGACGTCTGCCATTTTTTTTCTTTTTCAGTGGAGAAGTCGTTATTCTTTCTCAATAAACGCGTTTACACTACAATGTAACACACTTACATGTACTAAAACGTGTTTAACTTTGATGAAAAACGGGTAAGTTCGACTTTACCGAATTCGAGTTACTAAGGTTCGACTGTTGTTGTGTTTTCGATTTAATGTTTGATGGACCGTTCATTTCTCCCAAATTAAAGCCGACGACAATTTAACTGAAGCTATGGATATACATGTACGCACAGTAAGGGCATTAAGCAAAAGTGTTATCAGTGACGTTATCAAAGTGAGAAATTTGATAGCACAGTCATACTTCCAGTTAGCGCCCTCAGTCAAAACGCCAGTTAGCGCCCACAGTCATACCGCCAGTTAGCGCCCATAAAATATTTACGCTACCAGTAAATAAGGCTATAAGTGCTGCAGGAGAAAAGAAGCTATGCTTACGAAACCACCTGTATTTAGAAAAGTATTCAATTAATCCACCTATCTCTCCTTTTGCTCAGAAAAATTACCGAAATCTTCGTTTAACATACCGATATGTCGTTTGGAAGATTTAATCTATTAGAACTTATTGATAAGCAAATAGTGTAGACCCTGATCAGATGTTTCCTTTAGGAACCATCTGATCAGAATCTACACTGTTTACAAATGTACCAATGTTAAATCTATCGAATTCGGAATTTGTTTCATGGTCTTTAAATAGAAGGGGCTGACTGTGTACTATAGAAAATTGTTGATGTACTAGTGAGTAATTCATCTTAATGGTTCACAGCCAATTTGTTCAACAAGACTGCAATGACAAATGGTAGCCACCTGCTCTGTGCACTGTTGTCGCTGTTCTCATCTATTTAACGCTATGCACTGTTTCAAAACAAACTGCTTAAAGTGCAGATACAGATCGTTATATATTCAACCCTAGCGAAGAGTATACTCGTCATTTACAAACAGTATACGTGAACCTAGGACTGGAACACTTGTCAGAGTATGCACTGTTGTTTTGCAATATATTGTTAAAATCAGCCCTAAATATTCAGAAACGGACTAGACTAAATTGGATTTGTCAATAAAAAATTATCAATGTGAATGAGTTAACCTTTTCAGTGCCAATGGCGCAATAAGGCGATATTGGAAACAGTTTGGACCCTGATCAGACGCCGCGTAACGTTTGGACCCTGGATCAGGCTCCAAACTGTTTGTCAATTCAATTAAAATGAACATTCAAAATTGTCAAAATGTTGACGTTTTCTATTTTTTTTATTGCAATGCGTTTGCGTTGGAAAGAATAACGTCTCCTCTGTACACTCTTCACAGGTACGATGTTTTTGTACAGGACGCGTATACAAGTTACTAGGGTTGATACAGTGGAGAAAACGTTATTTTTTTCCAATAAACGCGTTTGCGCTAAAACTATTATTTCTATTGCAAACAGTTTGGAGCCAGATCAGACGCCGGGTAACCCGGCGTCTGATCAGGCTCTAAACTGTTTGCCACCAAGGTAAACATGAATTATCAGAATTGTTCAAAAGTTGTACTTTTCTACGTTTTAGTGTATTGCGTTTGCGTACGTTTGCGTTTAAACGGGAAAGAATAACGTTTTCACCACTGTAAGGTTAAGAACTTCGCTTTATGTTTACGACGATTTATATGTTAGTCAATGCAATTATGCGATATGACGTTGGGGTTTCTACTGAATCTGCTTGCTGGCATTTATTGACGAGGTTATATGTCATTTAACCCGATTTGTGACACGTTTCCAGAGATTAACCTTAATTGGATCCGACAAGGGCACTGCAACGGAATAAGCCTTTCTGGATAATCCGACAAGGCGTTAAAACTAGCAGAGGATATAAAACGGATTATCAGCCATCAAAGCTCAAGATAAGGGTACATATCGAATACTCCAATCCTCGGAAATCATGTTTATACAGTGGATAATCTGTTATTCTTTCCCAATAAACGCGTTTACGGTAAAACTATTATTTGCAGTGCAAACAGTTTGGAGCCTTGTCTGATCAGGCTCCAAACTGTTTGCCTCTAAGATAAACAAGAATTATCAGAATTGTCCAAAAGTTGTTCTTTTCTACGTTTTAGTGCTTTGCGTTTGCGTACGTTTGCGTTTAAACGGGAAAGAATAACAGATTCTCCACTGTAACCCTGTGTTGTTACTACTACAGAATTAATGTACTCAGAATCTTCTCTTGCGCTAACACTTAGAGAAAATAAACATTCAAAGCTTTGTTTTGGTTTATACATGTACTTAGCAAAATTTCAAGGCTGGAACGCGACGACTGATCTGGATCTACTTTTTGGCAAAACCCAATGACTTTTCCTTAGAGCAAGGATACTCATATAATTTCCTGGCGCCCCGTATGCTAATGGTGCGGGGTGAGTGTTTTGGGGGCGGTTTGGGTAACCACAGAGATTGGGTACATTCAATGATTCTATCAACACTCGGCAAGTCAAGCTATTTGATGTGGTCACCTCTATTAGCTCTTCGTTTCATATTCTTCATTAAATAACCTTGTTAATTACTTCACTGCCATGACGTCATTTGCTCTAAACAACGATCGTCTGCTTTTCTTCCTAAAATTTAAATTTCAGGTATTTTGACTTAAAAAATATAAAATGGTAAGTGTCAAACAGTTTGGATCCTGGTCAGACGCCGCGTAACGCGGCGTCTGATCAGGATTCAAACTGTTTGCAAAACAAGCATTGTACCCGTAATAAGGCAGCGAAGGGGTTGGTTCTCGCACCGCTATAGGCGCTTATATATACATGTGTAGGTGACTTTGCAAACTTAATAGTTTGGATCCTAATCAGACGATTCCTAATGTTGCGTCTGATTACGATCAAAACTGCTTTACAGTATCATTTCAACATGTGTTGAAGTCATTTGCCTTAAATCTAGCTTTGAAACAATAGTACAGACATGAAGCCCCAATTTGCGAAACCTCGTACGATAAATATTGTCGTAAGTCATATTATAAAATTCTCAACTATTATTTATTTCTCCGACCATTCTAGTCCTGTCTGGGGACATCTCTTTGGAATTGTTTTGAAAAGACTATTCCAAAAATATGTTACGACAGGATCAGATGAAGAAATCAGGAATTAGATGTATTAAGATGTTTCGTAAAACCCAGGGGCCTGTTTTACGAAACGTCGTACGACAAAAACGACCGTAGATCAAACCTTTAAAATACATCTTATTTCTGATTTCTCCGTCTAATCATGTCTCGTTACATCTCTATGGAATCATCTTTTCAAGACGATTTCAAAGAGACGTCATAAGACAGATTTTAGATATAGAAATAAATGATAATTGATAATTTTAGAATCTGACTGACGAACATTTTGTCGTACGATGTTTTACAAAACGGACCCAGGTTATTAAAGCAGACGACATTTTAGCGGTGAAGGGGTTAATGCAGACATGATTTTTTTGCGGGAAAAGGGTAAACGTGGCGCCCTTCACTTCGTCTGGGTAAACTTTGTCGTCTGCTGTTATTTATCAAGTTCAGATTGTGAGGCATGTTGACTGCAGAAATGTAGAAATGAATGGCACAAAGTTCGAATCCTGATCCGATGCCGAGTTTCTCAGCGCCTTATCTGGATCCACAATGTTTGACATTATAAATACATGTAGTTGCAATCCGGGACAGGTGGTGGAGGGGTCAATGTTTGGTAAATTGACTCAAATATTCAATTAGGCATAGCATGAAGTCAAATAAACATTATGAATAAACTACCTTCCCACCGAATATCTTGATGGACTGAAATATTCATAGTATGTGTCATGGCTATTGTCATATTCAGGGATGGATTCAATTTTAAACTCAAAATAATGAATATTTTCGTAATAACGTCGTAAGTATCAGTCATTTCTTGATTTCGACTTCTCATCATTTGAACAGAGCTATCGGCCATTCTCGTCAACTGTCGGCTTGTTCCGAACCATGCTAAAGCATGGTTCGGAACAACCGGCAGTTGACGAGAATGGCCGATCGCTGTACGAAGAGTTCCACTTTGGGTCTGTTAAATTAGGGGTCAGCGACCTTAAACGGGAAAGACTAACGTCTTCTACACTGTATTCATAATCTGATCAAACCTAGCTAATTATGTAGACACATCTCGTTGGAAATGTGAGAAATACAGTTGGTTAAAATATGTACCAGCTGTTTGTAAGAATGCACATTAATTCTTCATAATTGAAGAAACAGGTACTAACGTCGAGATTGCACCATTCATCCGCGGTATGCAAATAGTTTCAAGGGACTATTTTTATCGCAATAATGTTGCACCGCATTAATTTTAACTACCCCCAATCAGTTCTTCCCAAAATGGTTGACTGTGGCTTTTACTTTAACTTTTAACTCTTTCAACACCATGGACCTGTTTAAAATATACTCACTACATTTGTAAACAGTGTAGATCCAGATCAGAAGACTCCTATATGAGCCCTCTGCTCAGGGTCTACACTGTTTTGCTAATTTAGACCAGTATTTATTAAACTACCCAGAATTCCAAGTAGACTGTTTTATGTTTTGGTGAAATTGATAAAAAAGGGAACCCAATAACTCACCAGAGTGATACTTAGTGTTGAAAGAGTTAACTTATTCAGTTCCTACACAAGAATGATGACGATCTGCCAGATATTTTCTAAAGTAATTTAACCATTGTAATATTTCCTATATTGATTCAAAGCATATTCCTATTCAAATGGTACCGATAAACAGTGTAGACTCAGATGTGAAGCCGCATAGAACGATGCCTTATCTAGTTTGGTGTTATTTTTTAAAAATAAAAACCGAATATAATAATAAAGAACATTCATTACATTTAACATGGGCTTATTCCCCTTTAACCCTTTACCTCATAGCGTCTAACCCGGCAATATAAATCGTTAATATTTTATGAAAATTGTCATTTTCTACATTTCATGTTATACAATGTAGCATTGGCATTTCGTCTCGTTCAACCTATTACCCTATTGCCTGTATCTAGTAAACTTAAGATAGGTTACCACTGAAAGCAGATTGAAAGTAAAGCAGAATGCACCTAAAGGTGCATTCTGCTTTACGTTCAACCTGTTTTAAGCTACCATCTGCTAGGATAAAACAATGTCTTATGGTGCATATTCATTGACTGTATGAAATTGAACTATTTTCCTTCAGTGGTGGAATAAATTAAAAGCGGATAAAGGCGCTATATGTATTTGGGAAATGGGTTAAACGAGGAAAGAGTTTGAACGTTTTATGGAACAGTTCTTTTATTGAAGACATGTTGTAGAGCGGAAGATTTAAACAGCTGTTTGAAGATATAAACTATTATACATGTAGTACGCTTTTCAGTCGCCATGCCTCGAATTCACCGATGTACAAACAATGTTGATCCAGATCAGATGCTAGCACCTTGGCGTCTGATTCGAACCTGCACGTTCTGACACTCGTATCGGTGGTTCTATAATGAACAAAGTCTAATAGGGCTTAATAGAAGACTGTTCGCAGACAACAGA
The DNA here is from genome assembly GCA_922989275.2 of Gari tellinella. Classification (NCBI taxonomy): domain Eukaryota; kingdom Metazoa; phylum Mollusca; class Bivalvia; order Cardiida; family Psammobiidae; genus Gari; species Gari tellinella. Next base: position 103,639,754 of record OV277858.1, on the reverse strand, counting down.
CTTAAGCAGACGATATTTTCAACTTCCTAAGGGTTTATAACTCTAGCGGTTATTGTATTTTAGGTTCCAGTGGTATCTACTTCTTTTTCTGCAACCACTGCTTCGTCTGCAAAATTTACGAAAAACTTTAATCCCACAAAGTCTCATTTCCGTTTCGTTTCCACCATAGCAAACTCTGATCTGGTTCAAACAATTGAAACTAATAGTACCTTGTGATTTAATTGATCTGTTTCTAAACTAACAACAAAAAACAAACTTTATTTAACCCTTATCCCTTGTCCCGATCGCGACTTGACCGGTATTTTGCAAACAGTTTGGATCCAGATCAGACGCCGCGTAACCAGACTGTTTGTCACTCACTCGTTTTCCGTTTTCTTTTTACTTCAAACATTTATAAAAAATCTAAATTTTACGAATTTCGCAGACGACAATTTCAAAGCAGACGATATTACGGCGGGATAGGAGTGGTATAAGCGCCCGGCTGCAGATTCGGCACCTGTTACGGTGGAGAAAACGTTATTCTTTCCCGTTTAAACGCAAACGAAACGCAGTGCATTAAAATGAGTAAAATGACAACTTTCTCACAATTTTGACGACTCATTTAAAACTGGGTGGCAAACAGTTTGGAGCCTGATCAGACGCCGGGTTACCCGGCGTCTGATATGGCTCCAAACTGTTTGCAATGGAAATAATAGTTTTAGCGTAAACGTGTTTATTGGGAAATAATAACACATTCTCCACTGTACGTCTGTGGTAACCTTTAATGCTTAGAGCTGTTTTAGGGAAATTTGTGATGACCCTTTACAAACAGTTTGGATCCAGGTGAGACGCCGAATAACTTGTCGTCTCAGCAGGTTTCAAACTAACTAGCTCTTTGATAATAGTGTTTGAAATATACGACAGAAGCACTACGCGCTAAACACTTTTGAAGATTACGAGTTGGGGGAAGAGGGTGTTTTGAGTGCTTAAGGTTAAATAAATCAAAATTTCGTCTGATTATAATTATATCGTCTGCTTTCTTTGAAATAATAATTCTTGCGATTATAAAGAAACGATAAAACTGGCGTTATAACAAACAGTACTGGATCTGTTATATGTAAAGGTGGACGTTCATTATTGAAACTTTCAACACCTTATTTTCTAATGTCGTATACACTTCATAAAACTCATCATTTTAGACTTGTTGTAAACCTTTGGGGCAGAAGAGACCTCAACACGGAAAACGGTTTAGACGACGGCCAGATATCGAGTGGTTGATACAAACTAAAAAATTGACTCAACATTTAATCTGGATCTAGGCTGTTTTCAAAAGTTGTCAATTGAGAGTCAAACTCATAGTTATGTTACAGTGGAGAATCTGTTATTCTTTACCATTTAAATGCAAACGAAACGCAAACGCAAAACACTAAAATGTAGAAAAGGACAACCTTTTGACAATTTTGAGTTTTCATTTTTATCTGAGTGGCAAACTGTTTGGAGCCTGATCAGACGCCGGGTTACCCGGCGTCTGATCTGGCTCCAAACTGTTTGCACTGGAACTAATAGGTTTAGCGTAAACGCGTTTATCGGGAAAGAATAACAGATTCTCCACTGTAAGCGACCATTGAATGAAGATGCATGGCGATATATAAAGACAGGTGGTCGCTTAATGCAGGACGAAAGTTATGCAAGCCTTCTGCATGAATGTTGTCCTGCATTAACTCTTTCCTCCCTAAAACCTCAAATGGACAATTCAAGTTTAGATTTAGTCAAATCCATTTTTGACTTTTTAGGGTTGATTTTTACAGTATATGTCAAAATGACATACAGTGTAGACCCTGATCAGAGGGCTCCTTAAGGAGCCCTCTGATCAGGGTCTACACTGTTTGCTTAGGACAAGTGTACTCTTACCAGGTACACTGTTTGCAAATCACGCATATAGGCGTGACTAGGGTTCAAAGAGTTAACCGTTTTACTGTTACGGCGTCTGATCTGGATTCAAGCTGTTTGTCACTCGTCATTATGTTTTTTTCTGTCAAAATGTCCAATATGTGACTTTGAGAAAAACAGAAGGCGACATTTTTAAGCAGACGATATTGCAGTCATGAAAATGTTGGGACATAATTGCCTTGTCTGAGGAAAAACGACAATCGTTGTCGTAAGGAGTGAATCGTTGTTCATATGACCATATGGGAGGGGACACTGTAATGGGCAACCGATGCTAATCAGTTATAACAAAACATCAATTAAACGTAACTTGCTGTATGCATTGCTTTACATTATCTGAGTCTACGCGGTTTGCACGATGTCGGAAATGGGCGTGGCTCGGGCGCTGGGCTCTAATGACTATGAGTACAATCCACCCACCTGGTACAACTGTCATCATGTCATTTATGGATTAATTAAATCATACCGATATTGTCAATCATTATTGAAGACTTGTCATGATTATGTCACTTGTTTCATATAGTTTATAGCCTACTTTTTAATCCTTTTCCCGCCAAAATAAAGCATGATAAGCACTGGAAAACAGTGTAAATCCAGACGAGACGCCTGGCTACTCGGTGCATCTGATCTGTACTACAAAAGTTTTGACTAACGGCTTTAATTTGTTTTAGTTAGAAAAATATAAGAACTAAGTTTCAACACCTTTTGCTGACGACATTTTGAAGCAGACAAGAGTGTGCCAAAATAAGGCCTACCCGTATCATGCTGAGTTGTCGCCTGCTTCAAATATATCTTCTGTGAAAAATAACTACAAATCAGTTTTTATGCTTTATAAAAAGCAGAGGAGTAGAATATAAGTGTCAAATAGTTTGTATCCAGATCAGACGCCGCATTACGCGGCGTCTGATCTGGATACAAACTGTTTGCTAAATGTTAGCCAAGTCGTGGTAAGCATAATAATGATTGATTAAGTTTAATACATCAGATTTGTTTCTGTAGTTACGATACTAGTGTCAGTTACAGTCAGATTGTTACTTGTACCATGAGCTGAAGTAACTTTCTCCTTTCAAAATCGAACCCTGATCCGCCCGTTATATCGTCTGCTTTAAAACACATTGTCGTCTGTAGATAAAAAAAAAAAAAAAGTCAAAATTCATTTTTCATGCAATGCGGAACACATCGATATCAATTTCAATCAGTTTGGCTTCTGATCAGACGCCGAGTAACTCGGCGTCCGATCAGAATCCAAACTGTTTGAGAATGCATAGGTAGTCGTGCCGTTGCAGAAGGAGACATTAAAAATTCTTAAGATTAATATGTCACATTTCATATAATAATTATATATTTATCAGCAGTGCCTGTCAATCAAAATATATTTCTCTGATAGAACCTCTTGTTTTATCTGTGTGTTGTAGCAAATAGGTCAGCGCCCCGCCTTTCTGTGATCTTGTATAAATAATTGGGTCTTTTGTTTCCAGCAAATTTATGTTTTATATAAAAGGCAACCATTATGGAAATATGAATACAACTTTCTTGCAATACATGCATCCATTATTGTAAATTTGTAATGAACACTGATTCAATTTTAAAATTTCTCGTCATGCGATTGGCATCCAGACAGAATTTTTCCAATTATGAAAATACTAGGGTTTTTTTGTTAACTATTAACATTTTCAATTTTGTTTCATTAACATTTTCGTTTTTAGTGTTTGTCAACCTGATACGAATCTGTCGTTTTCAAACATAGGTAATTACGTAAATAAATAACCTCTATACTCTATGCACGTTCGCGGCGAAACAGTTGTTACCTTTGCAAACAGTTTGAATCCTGATGAGACGCCACGTGTCGCGGCGTCTCATCAGGATTCAATCTGTTTGACACTCTGATCCTATTTAAAAAAGAAAATTCCGAAAGTTCTATATTTAGAACAGTAGAAGACGACAATTGTTGCAGACGATAGTACTTTCAGTTGAAATAGTTCATAATACAAAAAAATAATCATACTATATATTTCACAATTGACTTCTGCGAAAATATCAAAATCAAGTGGTTTTGTCATTTTCTATTTCAGAAATTTACTCGACGTCTAATCAAGATCCAAACTATCTGACGCTGTTTTAATGGCACTAAAATTTCGTTTAGCATTAAAGGTTAAAGGTTACCCTTAATGCTAAGCGGAGGTTAAAGTGTCCAACAATTGTTTGTTGCTACATTGTACAGCGTCAAAAACATGTTTCCTACTTCATAATTTTGTTTCTTTCGAAAAGGAAATCCAAAGTGGCACGTGCTTAAACATACATAAAACTACAATTTACCCAAAAATAGTAATTGAAAAAGCAAACTTTCAAAAGGGCTGGTATTTTAGCACATTAAATGTTGATGTTGGAGATTATTTCGTCTACAATTTCACTTTCCGATTTTCAAAACCAATTAGCCATTAACTAAATACATTTCTGTACATATCAAGTTTGAATCTGGTTGTTCATTGGTTAGTTTTCATAGTCAAATATTGTTGTACAATGATCTAGAAGTAATGTGTAAAATACAGTAGAACATCTTTACTAGGACCACTAAAATAATGCTAGTTGGCTGTAAAAAAAAGGCAGGTGACAGCTTAAAGCAAGGTGACAGTAAAACAGAAAGCTTCTTTAGAAGCTTTCTGTTTTAATGTCATTTTGCTTTAAGCAGTCACCTGTCGTAACGTAAACGACGGATAATAACACAACTGTGGTCGTAATAGAGAGGTTTTACATTTATAATGTAGCATTATCTAAACATAGATATGGCAAATTAAAGAACTTTATCTGAACGGGCTAAGAATTTCTCTCAATTTTTCTAACCGGGGCTAAGGGGCATATACTCGTCATTATCTACATACGGGTATAATAGTTCCTTGTACGGTGTCAGTGGTCAGATCTGTTACATCTAGGTATGTTACATTGACGTGCAAGGAGCAATTAAACATTTAGATTGCAATCGTTACCCCTTCACCGCCACATTATCGTCTGCTTTAATATTGTCGTCTGCTAATATTTCTCAAATCTAGATTTAAAACATTTGACGGAAAAAAAAATATATGTAAGTGTCAAATAGTTTGGAACCTGATCAGACGCTCAGTGACTCTGAATCAAATGTTCTCAAAATGTTTGCAAAGGAAATACATGTAATGTATTGCACCTACTCCTGTTTTGGTAAAGAATAGCGCCTTCTCCACTGTAGCTCGCAATGGTATGCATTTACAGCATTCCCTCCCTAAAACGACCCTCCTAACAACGACTCCCTCCTTATAACAACGCTCGGCGCTGTTCCTCAAACAAGACAATTATGTATAACGCATTTACCTCTGCAATATCGCCAGCTTAGAATGGGCGTCTGCTGTTTTTCTCAAAGTTACATATAAGTGGACATTTTGATAGAATAAATCTAATGACGAGTGACAAAAAAGCTTGAATCCAAGTCAGACGCCGCGTTATGCGGCATCTGATCTGGATTCAAGCTGTTTTCAAATGTAACCCTTGGGTCTTTAATTTTCCCTCCCTATAACAACTCCATCCGAACAACACACACACATTCCGTGTCTCCCATTGGGCGTTGTTGCAGAGAGGGAGCACTGTACTTACAGTTTGGGTCAACATTAGGATCGGTATCCAAACTATATTACAATTCGTATGCTTTTCTTATTTCTTTCACTCTGCAAGCAGCCATCTATTTTTAAATGTGACTTCTTAAAATTGTCCGGTTAAAGAGAGATTGGGTTTGGTATTTCACTGACAAATTGATTCTTTACCAACGGTGGACAGCAGTAAATCTGTTGAACCTATGCTCCTGTTCGTTCTTACTTCATCACATGTCGCCAAATGCCAATAACAATAACCTCCAACCTGCTGAAGTTAGTTCATCCTCCTCCCACATGTCGATCGCGACTTAACCCTTTCACTGCCAACTTTTTCGTGAGATTTTTTACCCTTTCATCGTTTCATTGCCGTCTGCTACAATTTTGTCGTTGGCAAGACCGTTTCAAAGTAAGATTCAATGTAGTATGACTTAAAACATACCCAAACGAATGTCAAACAGTTTGGATCCTGATCAGACGCTGCGTTACACGGCGTCTGATCAGGACCAAAGTTGTTTGCAAACGCGCTTTTAAGCGTCATTGAGAGTTAAAGGGCTAACTGCCTGTGCAAACAGTTTGACCTACATGTATAATCAGACGCCGAGTAACTCTCTGATCGCGTCTGATCAGGATACAAGCTATTGTTTAACACTTGTTGCTTTAGGATCTTTTTTCAAATTTAAATTTCGAACAAAATTATTTGAATTGAGGTAGACTATACTATGGGAGGAAAAGATAAACTGTTAAGAAATATAGCATAGGTACGTTGTATGAAGGCATGGTCCTAGAGGTCGAAGACAAAATTTACGGTGGTTAATTTTTCACTGCCAGATTTTTCGTGACAGTCTTATCCCTTCACCGTTTCATTGTCGTCTGCTTCAACGTTGTTGTCTGCAATGTCGTTTCAAAGTTTTAGTGTAAACGCGTTCATTGGGAAAGAATAACGTCTTCTGCACTGTAACTGGTTTACCTTCATCCTGCTTTAAGCGTTTCTGTCCTCAATACCAATTATGTTCCTATAACACCCTGAATAATCTTTAAAATATACGTGACTTGACGGACTGAAATTTCATACCGGAAGGACACGAGATCGACATCCGGGTACTGCGTTTTGTGGACGACAAATACTGATCCTGGGGCCCGTTTTACTGAACTACTTGCGCAAAATTTTTGCGTAAGTCAAAATTTTAGTTTATATTTTTTATTATCACTTGCTACAAACAGCAAATAGCCTGATCTGATCTGACTATTTGCTGTTTGCAAACGTTTATGATCGAAAAATAAGAGTTAAACGATTTTGACTTACGCAAAAGTTTTGCGTAAGTTGTTTAGTAAAACGGGCCCCTGATCAATGTTTGTTGGCAACTGTCATTCAAACTTGTTTATCAAATTGAGAATTAAATGCAAAAATAGTTTGTCCATAGCAAGAACGAATTCGAAATTAAACTCGACACTAATTAGCGGATATTTATGATTTAAAAAGGGATTTTTTTATCTATTTATAACTGCAACGTTATTACCCAATACCCACTTAATTATCTTTGATCCTATGTTACATGTATGGACGTAACACATACAGTAACTTAGCGATACCTTTAAAGGAGGCTTTGTAAGGTTTTGTTAATCTAGCGCATATGGTTGCCTAAAACAACAAGAAAGTAAAACATAAAGTCCCTAAAGAAGCTTTCTGTTTTCTGTTCACATTGGTTTTATTTACATCTAAGCTGCCTTCGGTCATTGAGCCTTCATTTTAGTGAGCATGTTAACGTGGGTATATTGTATGTTATCAACTGTCAATAGTCATGTTAACCATTCAATAACGAAACTGATCACATCTGGCCAGCAAAAGGGCAAACATGATTGGTTTAACGAAGCAGAAGAAAGATAACCGAAAATGGCAACATTCTGAGTTGTTTGACAGTAGGAATGTTTAGGAATACAAGAATACCATAAATCTCAGACAATTTGCGATAATTGCAGTCATGTATACATGTGTTCTAAACGGTGCGTGGGTAGCAGTCTATTCAAACAGCTACAGTAGAGAAGATGCTATTATTTCCTGTTTAAACGCAAATGAAACGCAAACGCATTGCAATGACATGTAAATTAATATTTTCTGCACATTTCTGAAAATTTATTTTAATCTGAGTGGCAAACATTTTTAGCCAGATCAGACGTCTGATCTGGCTCCAGATTTGCAATGGACATACTGAGGGTTATAATAAAAAAAAAAAAATGAGGGTTATGAGCAAACTTTGGTCATGTCTAATATAGTACATGTACACCATAGCTGATTATTACAGTCCAGCTTGCCCATTGTAAATAAGAAAGGAGACTATAATAACGATTAACCATTTCTTTTATTTCTCTTTTATACTTTCTGCTTAAATATTTTCTTCCTCATTTTAGCTCGCTTACCGACAAACTAAGTGTGTGTTTTAACCATTCCCCACCACAGTATCTCCATCTTCAATATTATCGTATTCATTATCGTTTCAAAGTTAGATTTAATGCAGATTGTAGAAGAAATATCGATACGAGTGTCAAACAATTTGGATCCAGATCAGACGCCGCGTTACGCGGCGTCTGATCTGGATTCAAACGGTTTGCAAATTCGAATATGGTCATCTTATCTAGGTCTATGTTTTAAAAAATGCGAGTCAGGTGTTTTTTAACAGGATAAGGGGTAATTGTTTCAACTGTTCATCAAGTCAACTCCAATTCCAGGGTCAGTCAATACAGTGGAGAATCTGTTATTCTTTCCCGTTTAAACGCAAACGTACGCAAACGCAAAGCACTAAAACGTAGAAAAGTACAACTTTTGGACAATTCTGATAATTCTTCTTTATCTTGGTGGCAAACAGTTCGGAGCCTGATCAGACGCCGGGTTACCCGGCGTCTGATCTGGCTCCAAACTGTTTGTACTACAAATAATAGTTTTAGCATAAACGCGTTTATTGGGAAAGAATAACACATTCTCCACTGTATCTATTACAACGACCTTATCGTTTTGACCTTTTAGGTTTAGAATATCCATATCGATCGTCACACACTGAAAAGGGGGTGGGGTTGTTCTGAAAATAGCTATCTGCATTTAAAATATCTAATCGCAGTGATCTGATCCTGGTGTTGAGTGATTTATGGCTATTTTTATCAATCCCTTTGCCAATTAGGGACTTCAACAATTAGTGTAACTGAGTTAAATCTTTAACCTGCAGCAACATCGTCTCCTTGGAAAATTGCTGAGTGCAATTAAAATTTCTGTATTTTTGAATTGTAGAAACTGAAAGGCGAATGTCAAACAGTTTGGATCCAGATCAGCGGCAACTGATCTGGATCCAAACTCTTTGCAAATACAAGTCAATTCACGATCGACAGACAAATATTCAAGTTTGCGTTAAGCGAACAAACAAGAGAATATGCATTGGTTATCGTAAGGACATTGTGGCTTTCTTCTTCTTTTAACATTATCAAATAATCTGACTATATTATATCATCTACTTGAACCCTGAAAGTAAAGCAAAATGTGCCTTAAGGTGCATTCTGCTTTACTATCAACCCGCTTTAAGTGGTAACCTGGCTTCAATACTAGAAACAGGGTATGGGGTACAGAGTTAATGCATTTATACTACATGTATTTTGTGCACTATTATCAAAAAATTAGATTTATAACATTCAGCCCTAGCGACGAGTATACTAATCGTTTTCAAACAGTGTACCTGAGAAGAGTACCTTTGTCATACGCAAACAGTGTATACCAAGATCAGAGGGTCCCTCTAAGAGCCTTCTGATCAGGATCGGCACTGATTGTCATTTTGCACTATATTGCAGAAACTAGTCAAAATAAATAGTCATAAATGGACTTGACTTAATTGGAAATTGATATTGTCCATTGAAAGTTTATGAGTGAATGAGTTAAGGCACTTGGACTGAAGAAATATCGATGCGAGTACATGTATCTAAACCAGGGCTGCCATTCCTACATCTTCGGATTTTTTCCAGCACATGGTAGCTTAAAGCAGACTGAAAGTTAAGCAGAATGCGCCTTAAGGCGCATTCTGCTTTACTTACAGTCTGTTTTAAGTAGTCGCATGTCAACAAAACTAGAAACACGCTATGGGATAAAGGTACGATTCGAAAATCGCACTTGAAAAATGCAAATTTTGAAATCTTAGGATGTTTCATGTCAACTTATGGAAGCCCTGCTAAACAGTTTGAATACTCATTAGACGCCCCGACACACGGCAGCTTACAATGTATCAAGACCCCAACCGTTTACAAAGTCGTATACGCGATAAAATGATTATGTGACCGTACGGAACCAAAATCGTTGTTCATTCCCTAAACGCAAACGCTCAATAAAAAAGTACGAAATTACAGGTTTTGTTGTTGTTGTTTTTTTTATTTCTACCGTTTATTTTATCTGAATGAGCCTGCTCTAAACTATTTGAAATAGATTTAAATAGATGAAGTACAAACTGTTTTTCTCGGAATATATAACATCACAGAACAAGTAGTAACGACTTTTAATGTAAATTAAAATACCGGTAGTGTTGCAAAATATGCAGTTTCAGTTTAAGTGTCTATACAATTTTTATATATGTCATAATAATACCGATAGAACTTAAAACACCCATGTATATTGCGTATTTTGTAAGAATTGTTTGATAACTGGTCGAGGATCATGTTATCGTATTCGATTGCTTTGAGATGTCGATAAAGATGTTCACTTGTAAAGGAATATTTTATTAGATGTTCATTTTTTGGTAAAGGTGTATTTCAATTATTTATTTACAAGTGCTTAGGGTAATAAATGTCAGAACGTCAATTTGAAACGTAAATTAGCCCATTCCCAAAATACGAATCTACCGTTAACACACTGTGGGAGAATTAGTACTAGCTTTTATCACTCTTTGGGAGGCATTATGATAACAATGATCACTTTTAGTTTATGGGAGCCATTGTGAAATAACGTTTGCAAGCAGTTTGATCATGATGAGACGCCGAGTTTCTGGGAGTCTCACCAGATCCAAACTGTTTGGCGTTTAAAATGAGTTTTCAAACAGAAACGGCAAGATGGTTTGCTTTCAGTTTTGCCCGCAGACGACAATTGTTGCAGATAAATATTATCCCGTAGGTTAAAGATTAATGTAATTATGAATTCGATTATACGACTATATTGGCCCACATGTTCAAAGAGTAAATTTATTCTAATCTTGAAAAGTAGGAGGATAATACACATAGAAACGACGGCGATATATATTTTACCTGCAAGCATTAAAATCTAAATAGGATGGTTGCTTCATGTCTAATTGGATCCGAGTGCTCCGAATCAAATCGTGTTTTCTACTTATTCGTAAGAATAGCAAAATTCTGGACCAGACCATTGGACAAATATAAAGAATATGGCATGTTGATCATGTTAGGGAATAATTATAGGAAATAAAGGCATTTACACTATCATGCTGCTCAGGTCTTTTAGACGTTTTTATTTTACATCTGCTCAGCTTTTTATTCGTTGTCTGTAATCCGCGATTAGCGGTCTAATTCAAAGGAAATTATTTAAAAATTATTTATAAAATTCAAAACGGCTTAATTTGGTTATCATCAGATTTTAATACATCTCTTTAAAAGGAGATTTAAATTTGCTCAATTAAATCGACTAGGATATCTGAGTTCAGTGATCACCCATGCTGATCTGTGTGAACAGTATCGTAATGCTACTGTGGGGAAGGTGGTATTCGTTTCCGTTTAAAAAAATTCAATGAACAACACCATTTTTTTCCAATTAAGTCTAGTCCATTTTTTTACTATATCGGGTTGTAGCTTGCAATATTTTGTACCATGACAAACAGCGTAGACGGTGATCCGAAGGCTCCTGTCTGGAAGATCCCTTCTGACCAGGAACTACACTGATTTCACAAAACAAGAAGAAGAAGAACGTTTATTTGACTTAAGCTATACAGTTTCTCGTCATAATACATAAATATTTACAATATAACATATACTACAAGGTCAAATCTGATATGTAGATCTAGATCTAGAATCTTCTAACTTTCAGCAAGAATTATTTTACATGAAGTAATTATGAAAATATCACGAGGATGTTATCTTTAGAATACTAACGTATACAAGTATACTCCTCATCCGTGCATTGTTTGCATATACTTTTACGAATATAACTTGTCACTACCGCAAAAGCTGTTTAATACGATATTTGATTTGATTACGATTGGGGAAAGTCACACAGGTGTGTGGAATATGGTAAAAAATGTCAAAACCTCTCGGGGATGGAGCAATAATTCATAAATATTGTACGTGGAGTATATAAAATAGAGCATATAAAATACAACCTTTAAGTATATGGTATTTAATGCAGTATATATGTCGGCCGATAGGTTATAAAATCACAGGCTATAATCGCAAATTTAGTAGCCTGCACTTGTATTCAAATCTAGAAACAAGCTACATGTACAATGTATGGAGTAAAGGGTTAGGCAGAACAAGTAATTTTGGATATCCCATTAATATATCCGTGTACAATTGACACGACACCCATGGCCTCGTTTGCGTTAACCACTTACAGATCCTGGCACTGATATAAGGGTGACAAGTGTCTAGAATACCCTTGTCATTTAGTCCATCTTCACCCACTGGCGAAATATTTCACTCTTTATTTTCCGTTTGACCAGTCGCCTCAATTGCAGTAATACCCCTCTATTACCACCACCCAAAGATTAAACTGTAGTTTAGTGTTTGACAGAATATATAAATTTACAGCTTAAAGACGGCATTGAAGTAAAACAGAAAGCTCCTGAAGGAGCTTTCTGTTTCACTTTCTTCCTGCTTTAAATATAGACCGGACATACGCGTTGTTGTGAGTTGTAAGTATAGGTGAGAGTTACTGTATCTATCCGTATTTTTGTATTTTGTATCATATAAGAAAGATGATCAAGTATAAAGATATATACATTTGTTTAGAAATAGAAGATTTGTAAAATACGTTCGTACGAGTATTTATGGATATGCGCATACCTTGTAACACTAATCATTGTCCTGCAAATGGCAGCTAAACATACATTTACAAAATGTCGGCTTTTTGATCGGGATCCAAACTGTTTGACACTCGTATTGATAGCTCTTCGTTTTGAAAAACAACACACACCTTAAAGACTGATTAAAGATTTTATTTTCTCACATAACTACCCCTGTTTTCTATAGCGAACAACGATGGCGATTATCCTTATCTCCAGCATGTGTGAGATCAATTTGATGACGTCACCATAACGTCACTATTAATAACGGCGTTTTGACGTCACCAGGGTTTTAAAAAAATGCATTTTACTTTAAAAATAGCTTAAATCGTTGGTAATGTGAGAAAAAGAATCTGTCACTCGTCGATGTTTAAGACAAGTTGATCTCAAACTCGTCTAGAATAGAAACGTTATTAAGCTCGCCAAGGCTTGCTTAATAACATTTCAATTCAACTCGTTTGAGATCAGCTTTTCTTAAACATCGACTCATGACAGATCCTATATGTTTTGGCATACAACATTTTTTTTCAGAAAACAATGTATGCATACTTTGTATAAAGAGAGAGGGGAAGGGATTGTAATACGCAGACATTTTCTGTGTTTTTCTGCTTAAAGAAATCGAGTACCCGGTACTTTAACCCTTTACCCCATAGGAGCGACTTTTAGCGAATATGATTTATACCTCCGCTGAAGAAAATAGTTCCAATTTAATCAGTCATAAATATATATTATAGGGAAATTTTTCTATATATTCTAGAACAGGATATCTTAAAGCAGGCTGAAAGTAAAGCAGAATGCGCCTTAAGCGCATTCTGCTTTACTTTCAACCTGCTTTAAGTAGTAACCTATTTTCAATTCTAGAACTAGGCTATCAGGTAAAGGGTTAAAGATCCATTCAATTCAAGATTGAAAATATTGTATTATCACTTAAACATACAATGTTTCTCATTATATACGATGATATATTAATACAAAAAATGCATGGCAAGATACTAAAAACAATAATAATGTTAAAACAGCGTTCCCTCTCGTTAAAGACACCCAATGGGACACAAAGAGTATGTGTGTTGTTCGGAGGGAGTCGTTATAGGTATGAAAAATGGCTTACATTTGCAAACAGCTTGAATACAGATCAGACACCGCGTAACGCGGCATCTGATCTGGATTCAAGCTGTTTGTCACTCGTCATTATTCTATCAAAATGTCCACTTATATGTACATGTAACTTTGAGAAAAAACAGCAGACTATAATTTTAAGGAGATGGTATGGCAGCCATGAAAAAGTTGGACATAAATGTCTTGTTTGAGGAACAGTAGCAGGGTCGTTGTAAGGAGGGAGTCGTTGTTCGGAGGACCGTTGTAGGTAGAGAACACTGTTTGCATATTATTATTGTTTTACATATACATATACATGTAGTATCAGCAACATGCATGTTATTGTCTACTACTGTTATGAGGCTGAACGCCTACTTGCAGTTCATAAATGGAAACTTTAGAATAGTTAGTATAGGAAAATATACCTTTAATGTTAACATGAACTCCTTAAATTCCCGGCGTAATCAAGTCACATTTTAATTTGCATTAAGTTTAGACTTATCAAATAGCAATGCACTGTGCCAAGTCTAAGCATTCTTATTGCTTCTGTTTCTATAAACATGCATTCATTTGTTTGCATTTGAGAAATAAATGTTATTATGAAATATTACCATTTCCAGTATGCCAAAAAAGCACGCCTTTATGTTTCTAGAATGTGACAAAAAACAGTTATGATGTTGAAGAAATATACATTTTGTCAATGTTTCATTATAATTGCCTAAATGAAATTATTTTCATTGGAAAATGAAAGGATCTGAATTTGTTTTACGACCCTTTCCCTTGTAATTATTTAACAATCACCACCCCATCTGAAGTTTAAAAAGAGAGTATTAAGTCTTTTAAACTGCTAGTTAGGTTAAAACGAATATTAAATCCAGTGGCAACTTAACACCTTCATGATCAAATTATTCGGGAGAGTTTTACCCCTTCACCGCTTTATTGTCGTCTGCTTCAGTATTGTTGTCTGCAAGACACGATTCAAAGTCAAAGGTTGTATGATTTAATAAGTATCGATAAGAGTAGCAAACAGTTTGGGTCCTGATCATATGCCTCGTTACACGGCGTCTGATCATAACCCATTATCCAATAGCTAGCATTGAATCATAAATAGGCACCATGATAAATATTTCTTAAATCCCATCAGATAGTAACTTAAAGCAGGTTAAAGGAAAAGCAGACTGACCATTAAGGCGCAATCTGCCTTACTTTCACCAAGATAAGCAAGAATTATCAGAAGTGTCCAAAAGTTGTTCTTTTCTACGTTTTAGCGCTTTGCGTGTGCGTACGTTTGCGTTTAAACGGGAAAGAATAACAGAGTCTCCACTGTACAAGGATTTCAATGCACACGACACACAATTAGGAATTTACATTTTATTGCACCACGTTCAGTTTGGTTGAAAAAGAAATAAATAACATTTGCCCCCAATTGGTATGCATATTTCATTGTTTGAAATTAATGTCCAATTAAAAAAACAAAATTACACTGTTCGGATTCAACACGGACCTCGTAAAAACGGTTCAAAATTCCTTTGAAGTTTCTGTCACACCTGTTATCACGGGGAGCTAGTTATTATTCAGACATTTGAAGGCGACAGTCATTAAAAAGGCAAACTGCCTTTCGGTTTTATTACAAATAGTTTTAATAAAACGTCATAACTCGTCACCAATCAAATAGTCATAAATAAGTCTCCCCCGTGGAGAAGTTATAAGTCTCCCCCGTGGAGAAGTTAGCTCAGCATATAGTCAAGCCGAACTAAAACGACAACTACAGTGCCATGGAAATGTTATTCTGTCCCGGGTTACAGTAGAGAATTTGAATTTGAATTTGAATTTGAGAAAACGTAATTATTTACCATTAAACGCGTTTAGGGTAAAGTGAGTATTTTTCCATTGCGAGCCAGATCAGACATGGGGTAAATGTAACTCGGTGTGTAACCAGGCTCCAACTTGTTTGCCATTCAGATTAAAATGAACAATGATTCAGAGTTGCAAACAAATTGTCATTTTTTACTTTTATTGCAGTACGTTTGCGTTTAAACGGGCGGTGACGGGTATAATCTTCATTTACAAACAGTGTACATGTGAAGAGTAAACTTACACTATGTAACGACTGTAGATCCTTATTAGACGGTTCCTGTAGGGTCTCCAATAAAATACCAGGGTTTATCATTTTACAATATATTGTAAAACTATTAAAATAAGGAAACAAATACAAAGAAAGAAAGAAAACAAAACTAACACAAAAAAAAAGATAAAAAGGTGAAATCTTAGAAAACTGGAGTATTCCAACTGACGTTCCAGTTTGTTTTATTGAGTCAAACAGGAAAGGATTACGCTTCTCTATGATACTATTACTACGTATGAAATAATGTGTCCTTTATTCTTATATCTACTAGGTACATGTAATATAAGTTTATCTTACATACTGCAAATAAACGTAGTAAATCATTCAAGTAATAAAAGTTATGTTTTATTACTTAATGAGTATGTAGTCCTTTAAGATTTGGATCTCGAAGAGATAGCTCAATCCTTATCATGTTAAGCGAAAATGACTAACATATATAAACATTTTGAATCCAGATCAGACGCCGCGTAACGCGGCGTCTGAGCTGAATTCAAAATGTTTGCCAATGAAGTTCAATTTTGCTTCCATTTTAAACTATTTAAACTAGTTTTATGTTGTTGTTTTTTGTTTTTGCAGACAATAATATTATATTTGATAACAGACTATATATTTTTAAGCAGAAGACAATTCAGCATGATATGGGTTAATAATATTAAACATTTTCAGGCTGTATCACCGTTTAATGGGTTACCCGGCATCTGATTAGGCTCCAAACTGTTTGCCACTTAGATTAAAATAAATCCTTAAAATGGTTTTTACAAAAGTGTCACTTTCTCCATTTCGTTTGCGTTTAAACGGGGAAGAATAAC
The DNA here is from genome assembly GCA_922989275.2 of Gari tellinella. Classification (NCBI taxonomy): domain Eukaryota; kingdom Metazoa; phylum Mollusca; class Bivalvia; order Cardiida; family Psammobiidae; genus Gari; species Gari tellinella. The sequence continues at coordinate 103,623,151 of OV277858.1, read as the reverse complement.
GTTTTCTGCACTGCTTGAAGAAATCATGTGCAGGTGCAGGATCAAACTAACAAATCCATCCATAATGCATGGTTCTAACACACAGGATGTGGCATTAACTCTTGGAATGCTGAGTAAAATTGTCGTCTGAAAACAAGAATTGCAGTCTGCTATTGTATAACAAAATAGGATTTTCGAAACATTAATACATAATAGGGCCAGCGTGTTAAACAGTGTAAAGAGTTCACCTCCATTGTACTTCTTGTATTAAATTTTGCTTCATGTACTCGGGGTGCATCCAGAGTTATCACGTTTTAACCCTTTCATGATCAATTTTTTCGTGAGATTCTTACCTCTTCACCACCATAGGTGTCGTCTGCTTCAATATTGTTGTCTGCAATATCGTTTCAACGTTAGATTTAACGCAATATGTCGGACGAAATTTCGAAACGAGTGTCAAACAGTTCGGGTCCTGATCAGACGCCGCGTTAAGGCGTCATTGAGAGTGAAAGGGTTAAAGCAATGGAATTACATGTAGCATACTGAACCCGATTATGACATTTTGTTTATGGCAAACTGTTAGCTACTCAGATAAAATTGAACCTATCTAAAAGCTGCAATTTTCTCCATTTTATTGCAATGCGTTTGCATTTCGTTTCGGGAAACGGGAAAGTAAACGTCTTCCATTGTACAGTATATACATGTACATGTACCTAGTTCCATTTTTTGTTTTCTATTTCGGTGTTTCATAATTCTGTGCCTGTTTCAAATTACTTATATTGGATATAATTTGACGTAATATTATCAAAGAGATTGCCAGCTTCTGGTTTGTAATGCAGTTTAACTTTTTGTCAGACTTGTGGGCGTGAGTTAGTTGGTATAATCTAATTGTTTCATTTGATGTTTTAATTAATTAGGCATTAAACGCGCATTTTATGACGTACTCGTGTAATGTTGGCGACTGGTGAAGGACGAACAGTGCTCGTCTGTTAGACACTCACACTAGGTTGTGTGTGTTGTTAGATCTGATTAGCACAGCTACTTCACTTATAATATGTATTAAACATTTCATATGTGTGTTTAATATATTCTTAAATGTGTATGTACCAGGGCTCCAGATAACAGGTAGTTTTTTTCAACAAATCCAACATTTTCTCACTCATTTCAGCACCAAATCCTATGGTGTTACTACTCATTAGAATCGTCTCGAAGAGACGATTCTAATGAGTAGTAACACCATAGGGTTTAATTCAGAAATAAAGATTTTAAGTTTTGAAAAACTACCCTTATCTGGTGCTCTGATGTACATAATAATAATCTTTATTACCTCCAGATAAGGAGAGCATTCAAAGAGTACATGTACATATATGCAAATTAAACAGAAACAAAAAGCACAGAAGACAAACACTAGATACATGTATACACCATACACATACTCGTACATGACAACAATTCACATACAACCACATAGAGTTGAATTGAGAAAAAACGTGCATTAACATGTATACATTGGCAATTGATGTTAGTCACACAGAATTAAACCAGTTCATATTGGTTATGATATACATAACTATTTATTAGCATTGTATATACAACGTGTCAACTTTAACCCATTATTCCATGAATACGCCTTTTTTAAACCTTGATTTTATTCCACAACTGAAGAACAATGGTCCACTTTATGCAGTCATGAATATGCAACATAAGAAATATAGTTACAGTGGAGAATCTGTTATTCTTTCCCAATAAACGCGTTTACGCTAAAACTATTATTTGCAGTGCAAACAGTTTGGAGCCAGATCAGACGCCGGGTAACCCGGCGTCTGATCAGGCTCCTAACTGTTTGCCACCAAGATAAACATGAATTATCAGAATTGTCTAAACGTTGTTCTTTTCTACGTTTTAGTGTTTTGCGTTTGCGTACGTTTGCGTTTAAACGGGAAAGAATAACAGATTCTCTACTGTACTATATCCTAGCAAATAGTTCACTCTCATTGACGCTTAAGAGCGCGTTTGCAAACAATTTGGATCAGGATCCAAACTGTTTCACACTCGTTTTGAAATTTCTTCAGTCATACTGTCTTATTATTTTTAACTTTGAAACGATATTACAGACAACAAAATGGAAGCAGACGACAATGAAACGGTGAAGGGGTAAAACTCTTACGAACAATTTGGCAGTGAAAGGTTTAAAGCAGGTTTAAAGTAAAGCTAATTACGCCTTAGGGCGCATTCTGCTTTACTTTCAACCAGCATTAAGTGTTCACCTGTCCTCGGAATTATACAAGATGTATAATTCCGTGACCTATCTCCACTACTAGAAATAGACTATGAAGTAAAAGGTTCAACGACTTAACACAAGTTTGACATTAAAGTAGATGATATTTTGCAACTGTATCTGTGAGGGTTGGTACATGTTCCAGTCTTGTGGGAACGAAATCAGTTCTGCTTTGGCTCGGATATGTTTGTAAGCTTCAACCATTCTGTTTACAAGGCAAAATATACATTACAAAAAGTATCCCCTTTATCGTGACTAGCACGAGTTGGTTGAACTTTGCAAACAGTCTGGACTTAGATCAGACGATGAAGAACCCGGGCGTCTGGTCAAGATCTAAACTGTTCGACGCTCGTGTGATGATGATTTATAGAATAACAAGACGCTTAAATCAATAATAATTGCAGACGAAAAATGTTAAGCAGACGATATTGTACATGTAGCAGGCGAAGAATTAATCTAACCCCTTCACTGGCATGACGTCATTAATGTTTAACAATTGTCGTCTGCTTTTAGTTCACACATTTAAATTTGCGTATTTTGACTTAAGAAAATTTGAAACGCGTGTCAAACAGTTTGAATCCTGCTCAGACGCCGCGTAACGCGGCGTCTGAGCAGGATCCAAACTGTATGCAAATAACCATTGAACTCGTGGTAAGGCAGTAAAAGGGGTTAATAAACAGCCCCATTCATGAAAATTGTAAAAACGCGACCCGAATTGGCTGATTACAGGGCAGTTGATAATGAGGTGACTATTAAAAACACATAAGGCATTACAACAGTTTACCATTATAATTTACATAATAAAAGCCCGGGTATTCACTAGAGCCCTGGGTCCCCGGGTACAACTAATACCCGGCAGAATGAACCGCCATGCATTGCGGTTGGTAGGTCTATACAACCGGCCAATAGATGACATTCAGTCGTTGATTAAATTTATACCGTACCCTTATCCTGCCGTAATATCGTCTGCTTTGAAACTGACGTCTGCAAAATTGGTAAAATTCAGATTTATACAATTTTAAATTGAAGAAACATAAAACAAGCGTCAAACAGCTTAGCTCCAAGATCAGACGCCACGTGACGCGGCATCTGATCTGGATCAAAACTGCCTGATAATACCAGTCAGTTCTCAATCGAAAGGACCAGGGCTAACATTTGCGATTAAAAAGCATTAAGCGGATTAACCTTAAGCTGACTTCCGGCGAATTCAATTTAGTTTGCGAACTGTTTGGGCCCAGACCAAATTTGAAATAAGCGGACGAACGACTGGATTATTATCCTAAGACGATTGAAATAGAAAATGTCGGTGCGAATATTTGCTGAAAGACAGTTCTTACCCTGACACAATTTCCTGATAATGTCGATGTTGAATAAACGGTGTATCGATATATTTAGATAAAGAGGTTATATATAGGTTCCCATCATTCGGGGTGAGACAAAATATTTCTTGTTGAAAGGGTATCCCATCGGGTGTTACAGTGGGGAATACGCCTTCTTCACTGTATAAAAAAATAAAAACAATACTGTTTGCAATTAGAAAATGTTTTTTTTTATCATACATGCGTTAACTGGGATTTGATTTAATCATATGTTATTGCAAATATCAGATTACTTATGTACATTTCGATATAGTGCATCTGGCCAGTATCAAGACAAGTTGACGATCATTAATGCATTTTTTGTTACTTCAAACTACATTGAGTCAAATTTTTGAAACTGCATATAAAACGGTTTTGAAGCAGGCGATATTATACTCGTAGTATATATGAAAGGCAAATATAATATTGATGTTGGGTAAACGACTCTAATTTGCATAGTGAATGAGAAATTGTCGAAGGCGTGGCTATGGCGAATTGAAGGAAGACTCTTGCCGTAAAGATCACGTATGGTTTAAGGTTGGGGACCCCTAATGAGATTGGGTCACTGTCGGTCAATATCGGAAACTCTACGGAGAGTGATCGGGCAGTCTCGTCAAATGCCGACCTGTTCCGCACCATTCTAAACATGAACCATGTTAAGCCTGATTCGGAACGGTCGACAGTTGACGAGAATTACAGATCGCTGTTCGTAGACTGCCGATTTTGGCCCGATCTCATTAGGGATCATCAACCTTAAAGTTGTGATTTGTTTTCTTTCCCAATACAGTTGAGAACACGTTATTCTTTCACGTTTAACCCTTTACCCAATAACCCATTTATAATATTAAATATAGGTGATCACTTAAAGCAGGTTGAAAGTAAAGCAGAATGTGCCTAAAGGCACATTCTGCTTTACTTTCAGCCTGCTTTAAACTACCATCTGCTAGGCTATATAAAAATATTTGTTATAGTAATTGTTCATGAGGGTATAAACGGGAACTATTTTCTTCAGCGGAGGAATAAATTAGATATGCTAAAAGTCGCTTCTATGAGGGAAAGGGTTAAACGCAAACGAAACTCAATGGCATGACAATAAAACGTAGACAATAGCATCTTCTCGACAATTCTGACTGTTTATTCTAATCTGAGTGGCAAACAGTTTAGAGCTTGATCAGACGCCCGATGACCCGACGTCTGATATGGCTCCAAATTGTTTGCACCGGAAATAATAGTTTTAGCGTAAAACGCATTTATTGGGAAATAATACTGTATTCTCCACCGTATGGCTGCTATTGCATATTACTTGACCACTAATTCCTGTATATTTTTGTCTATTTCAGTCTGTTTATAACTATGCCAAGGTCAGCTGCAAGTGTCACGGTGTATCTGGTTCTTGTAGTCTCAAAACTTGCTGGCAGCAACTACCAACTTTCAGAGAAATCGGCGAACGACTGAAGGAGAGATACGATGGCGCAGTGGAAACCAAATTCAACAAACGGGGTACCAAACTTAGACGGAAGCACAAGAAATACAACAAGCCTACACCAGAGGACTTGATATATCTGGATCAGTCGCCTGACTATTGTCAAGCAAATAAAGAGACCGGGTCCCTAGGGACGATGAGTAGGGAGTGTAATAAGGGCTCAGATGGGATGGACGGATGTAATCTTATGTGCTGTGGGAGGGGCTATAATACTTTTAAAAAGACTCTTACAGAACGTTGCAACTGTAAATTTGTCTATTGTTGTTATGTACAGTGCAAAACTTGTGAAAGTGTAAAAGATGTTCATGTTTGTAAATAAGAAATCATCTCCACATTAGACATGCGCAGTCCAAAGGTTATAAAGTGTTTGGGTGAGTCTGGGATTGTTCTCGGGCTTTTGACCAATCAAAAGCTTGAGGATGATCTCAGAATCAACTCAAACGTTTTGTAACCACGGTTATGAAAATGTAAAATTACAACGAAGAAATCGATATGTACTGGAAAGATATGTAAAACAGACCTGCTTTATTCAGGCAGAGGTTCTTGTAAAACAGATTGTCTGGTTTTCGATTTTAGAACCAGTCTTGCAAGAAAACTGCAAAGTAACGTGGTGCCCTCTGTCGGCAAACGTTTTGAATGGTTTCTTCAAGCCGTTTGTAGATGGCTTTTCATTTCGATGGTATGTCTCAGAAAATGTGGCCAGAGTCGAGGACACGTGGAATAAAACTGTGATGACGTAACGGGTGACGTAACAACCTAAAAGACAGGCTGTTCAGGCTCCCGCGTAAGAATATATATTTAAACTCGTGTAAATTATGGCCAGTGATAGAACTATACTCCCTCGCGGATGATTGGTGCAATAAGGCGCTACACAAAACTGTAACTCGGCTCAAAAGTGTACAGGAGACTCTGGATTTTTTTCAGTGACAATGGAAGAGCTCGGGTAGCTCGTGTGACCATGACAACTGTGTTGATTACAGTGGATAAGATGTTAGTCTTTCCCCATATAAACGAAACCATGCGTAAAGAAATAACATAAAATGACAAATTGTTTTCGAAATTTTGACAGCTCATCCTAAGCTGAGTTGCAAACAGTTTTGAGATGATTCAAACGTCGGGGGATACCCGCCATTTGAGTTGGCTCCAAATTTGTTGCAATGGTGATTATCGTTTTAATACAAGCGCTTTTATTGGGAGAGAATAACGTCTTCTTTACCGTACCATGAAGACATACTTTATATATGCAATGGCATATTTCAGAGTGTGCTGTTATGTTGTATAGTACTCTGAAGATAGATATAGAAATGCAAAGAGTCACGTGATGTGAAAACAGCTCTCGGACATTGCAAACCATGCAGACCCAGACCGATCGTTGCCCTTGTTATTATTTTTTTATTTGCCGTTGACTGTGGTCAATTTCAAAAGATTGTAAACTCGTTTAAGACCCTAAACCCACAGCCTGTTTCTAGTCTCGAAGACAGGTGAACACTTAAAGAAGGTTGAAAGTAAAGCAGCATGCTCCTTAAGGAGCATTCTGCTTTACTCTTAACCTGCTTTAAGCTACCATCTGATAGGATATAGGAACTATTTCTCATGTTGCATAATCATGTACGCGTAAAGTGGAACTATTTTCTATAGTGGAGGTATAAATTATAGGCTTATGTATGGGAAAATGAGTTAACAGCGGCTGGTCTGGGTGTGCATGATTTACAACATACGAAGGGACATTTTTTCTCGGGTCACGGCTCAATTGGTAATGTTATGAATCATCTTTGTGCTATTAGGTTGTTGTATTACGTTCCGACGATCATTGATCAGTATCTAGGACCCAAAGCATGGTTAAGATCAGGGATCTCATTAAATGCAGTCAGAATGCTTACAACAAGAGAAACACCCTCCGAATATAAACAATATAGAAAACGACAGATTAACCCATTTACGCCCAGTGGATTCTTCCATGTTTTATATTTTGGATAAGACCATTTTTATCAAAGGGATGCCTGGTCAATATTTTCATTTTCATTTGTTTGATATTGAAATTCATATCAGCAAACAGTGTGGACTCTGATCAGACGCCGCATAATGCGGCGTCTGATCAGAGTCTACACTGTTTGCCTATGTCCCATATATGGGATCGTGGGCACAAATGGGTTAATTAATATCAAATTATAGAGATGTTTGGTAGATAAACGAGAGGGAAAATAAAATACAAGTCAAGAAATGAAATCAATTAAGTACATACATTACTATGATAAATGATTTGTTCTTGGTTAAGATTTAGCATTTGAATCGTGGTCTGTCTTACAAATTTAGGTAGCACGACTCAAATAAGATCGGGGAACATCGGCAAAGCTCGGTCAATATCGATACTCTACAAGAAGTGCAATAAAAATATATGTTTTAGTTGCCTTTTTATTTATTGTTTTACATCAATCAACAGTTGCACGATAGAAATATTAATTTCATTAATAAATATTTGGTAGATTTTAAAATACAATCGCAAAACCATCAATCATAACTCGGTACAGACCGATAGTTCACGAAAATGGCCGATCGCTGTCTGTAGAGTACCGATATTGGCCGGGACTGGCCTGATTTTATTACAGTCGTAGAATCTGCTACTTTAATTTCAACAAATACACACTTATAGCTGACAATGATTTCACAGGCAAGACATTTCAGTTGTTTTGCTACATTATGAAATGTTATACATACATAGTGTTCACGCGAATCGCTCTAAACAGGGTCAATATTTTTGTACATGTGTATATTAGTAATCATTAAAGTCGAACTTCCCCCACACTAGCTCGAGCACCTGTCGCTCGGGAACTTTGGGAAATTCGAACATCATTCGAAGTCCCAATCGTATTTATTTTTATTTCAGTTAGATTTACTGTTTTTACATAAATTAGGCAATGCATTTTCTCTAATAGCTCGTCTCGATAGACTTATACAGTGGAGAATCTGTTATTCTTTCCCAATAAACGCGTTTACGCTAAAACTATTATTTACAATACAAACAGTTTGGAGCCAGATCAGACGCCGGGTAACCCGGCGTCTGATCAGGCTCCAAACTGTTTGCCACCAAGATAAACATGAATTATCAGAATTGTCCAAAAGTTGTTCTTTTCTACGTTTTATTGCTTTGCGTTTGCGTACGTTTGCGTTTAAAAGGGAAAGAATAACAGATTCTCCACTGTAGTAGTTGATTCATCGAAATACAATTTTATGAACAAAATAGTTCGATAATTGTGAAAACAGGCACACGGTTGTAAAATAATTGCATTTCACTAGTTAACTCATTAAAATTTAAGGGCCTCCATTACAACAAAAACCTTAAAACGCACATTTACTTTAGAATTTGTAAACATGATAGTATTACATCGGTATGATGCATGGTCAAATCCGGTTAGAATGTTGATATGTCATGTAACATAAAATGAACAACTATAGGGGTAACATCTAAATAACATGCCTTATATATAACTATTAACTCTTCTAAAACACGCAATAGAAAGCATTCATTAATACTGGAGTTACGCATTTTCTCCGATACAATAATCATTTCAAGCTTATCCACTTCTCAGAATAATTTGTCGATAAAGTGAACGAGTTGACATTCGAAATTGGACATCCCCGTACGACGTTTCATTTGCTTTGAGATTGTTGTACAGTGGAGAAGGCATTTTTTCTTTCACGTTTTAACGAAACGCAAACGCAATGTTTTAAAATGTAGAAGATGGCAATTTATTGAAATTGTTGACAGTTCTTTGCAGCTGAGTGGCAAGCAGTTTTGGGCCTGGTCAGACGCCGGATTCCCCGGCGTCTGACCTGCGTCTGACCTGGTTCCAAACTGGTTGCCATTGAAATAATACTTCACGCATTAACGCGGTTATTGGAAAAGAATAATTCTCCATTGTAATCATGTGTGCGACTAAGAAATCCTCAGAGATTTGTAACAGGCAGATTTCCACTGAAACTACCTTCTGTGACAATGAATATTTAATTGTTAGCCAAATTTACTCAATTAGAATAGTTATAAACATCACTCGAAGCGACAGCTACTGTAAGCAAGAGGAACAAACAAGTTTACTACCACAGAAGTACATTCGAGCCTCGGTAAATCGATTTCACTAAAATAAAAAAGTTCGCTTCCCCACTTTTACAGCTGAATTTGGCTAATTGGCGAACTCGCTTTTGCCGAAGACTTCCGTATTCCAAAGTAAAAACGTGGCTAAGTCACGTTTTAACTTTGGAATACGGGTATACTCGATTTGTGCGAGTTCGATTTACCGGGAGTCGACTGTATATATTTGTCTCTAGCAGTATGAAGTTTTCCAAAGGAAGTCGAGACTTAGGCAGAACCATACATCAAATTACTGAAACTGAAGAAGCCACTTTCTATTACAGAGAGTCTGGTTCCATGCTTATAAAGTCTAGGATCGTTCTCAAGCTTTTGATTGGTCGGATTTGAGCAGATAACTAAAATCTGACCATTCAAAAGCTTGACAATGATCTCAGACTGAGATTCATGGCTGTATAAATTGGAAACGTATTGTTCATTTGAGAACTATTTAAAAGGCGTTAAAAATTAATGAAATCAGGAATAAACTTTTTTAAATTACCCATTTTAACGATTTTAGAGCCGCTCAAAAGATGATAATTATATTGTTTTTAAAACAAAAACTTTAAGGTTTGAAATAGGATGAAAGGGCACCAGAATGTTTTGTTCTGCAATTAATTTTTACCTGTCTTAAATATCAATTCTATAAGTCTTCAAATAACCCCCTTTTTCGACTTAGGATATATTGATGAGTGTCAAATAGTTTTGGCCCTGATCGGACGCCGCGTTACGCGGCGGCTGATCTGGATCCAAACTGTTTGAATATGTTAGTGTTAAGAGCTTGGGAGCGAAAGGGTTAATGTTAGTATGAAAATTCACTGTTTACAAAACAACCTGTCATGTACGAGTGTACTATACATGTATTTGATTTAAAACCGTTTTATGCGGGGACTGATAGTGTCTTCACCTCTGTTAATGTGTTATTACAGTGGAGAATCTGTTATTCTTTCCCAATAAACGCGTTTACGCTAAAACTATTATTTACAATACAAACAGTTTGGAGCCAGATCAGACGCCGGGTAACCCGGCGTCTGATCAGGCTCCAAACTGTTTGTCACCAAGATAAACATGAATTATCAGAATTGTCCAAAAGTTGTTCTTTTCTACGTTTGATTGCTTTGCGTTTGCGTACGTTTGCGTTTAAACGGGAAAGAATAACAGATTCTCCACTGTATATTACCTACGTTGCTGATAAGCTATTAAAGGAAATCTATTGCCGATTACTATGCATTGTGTGATAAATCTAACTGTTTCCATGGTCACACTTACTATTTAAATGCGTGTCAAAATTGTTTATATATACATGTTCAAATATTTTATTTCAAAGATATTTATTACCACTTTTTATTATTTAAAGTCGAAAAATGTTTCATACATTTGGATCCCAAATACAAGTATTCATAGAAAACATATTAGTCGTGCCATGACAAAACCTGCCTTATTGCATTGCAAACAGTGTAGATCAAGACTAGCCTTGACATACACTATTTGACGCCCACATGCGTCTAAAGCATTTAATATGGATGCATTACATACATGTACTGGCTAAAACTATGCCATTGTGCTTTTTAATGCCAAATAAAGATTACGTTATGTTATGTATATCTACAGTATACGGCAGTGTAGACCAAATTCAGATACAGAGCCTGGTATGACAATATTGCCCGGTCTGTACAATGTTGCAATGCAATAAAACTGGTTTTGTCATGGCACGGCTCAAATATAAATTACAATTTCGTCGCATCGCCGCGATATAGCAGACAGCGAATACTAAGTCGGAAACTTCTTTTGAAACCTTCTAATAAGGTCTTCCCTATTTGCATTGGGCACTGAAGTGTGTCACATTATGCGGCTCATTTAACCCTTTCTCTGCCAAAAGGCGGGTTGGCATTAGTTTGGATCCAGGGGCCCGTTTCATAAAACTTCGTACGACAAATGTTGTCGTAAGTCAGATGATAAAAGTCTCCATCTAATTATGTTTAGTGATATCTCTTTGGAATCGTCTTGAAAAGACGATTCCAAAGACATGCCACAAGACAGGATTAGAAAGAGGAATCAGAAATTGAATGCATTTTAAAGTTTTGACTTACCAGACCGTTTTTGTCGTACGAAGTTTTATGAAACGGGCCCCTGATCAGACTCCGCGATAACGCGTAATCGTGTATTCTGATCAGGATCCAAGCTGTTTGACATTCGTTTCGAAATTTCGGCAGTCATACTGCCTTAGATTTAACTTTGAAACAATATTGCAGACAAACATATTGAAACAGACGAATATGGCGGTGAATGAGTAAAACAACCGCACGATAGATTCGAGCATGTACGTGTTAATAGATGCCATGTTGCATTCATGACACTGAACGTGTAGAATACGATAGTCTTTCCCGTTTAAACGCAAGTGAAACGCAAATTGAATACAATAAAATGTAGAACACTACCTTTTATGAAATTTATAACGATTTTTTTTAATTTGAGTGGCAAACATTTTGAAACGAGATCGCACGCCACGTTACCCGGCGTCTAATCTGGCTTCAACCTGTTTGCAATGGTCGTATTATTTTTGCATATTATTTATTATATTTTACTGGGAAAGAAAACGTCTTCACCATTGTATTTAACCCATTACCCCGTAGCATGTTTCTAGTTTTGAAAACAGGTGGCTACTTAAAGCAGGTTGAAAGTAAAGCAGAATGCGCCAAAGGGCGCATTCTGCTTTACTTTCAGCCTGCTTTAAACTACCATCTAATAGAATCAAGAAAATATTTTTTATGATGCATATTCCTAACTATATTACATGTAGTTGGAACTATTTTTTTCAGTGGAAGAATAAATCAAATAGGCTAAACGTCGCTTCTATGGGGGAAAGGGTTAAACAGCCTCAAGTAATCACATGTTTCTGTTTCACAAATATTTATTACATTAACGCAATCATCCTTAGTGTACAAAGCGACAAGCAAATTACCCATTAATATCCAGCTTCCTTGAAAACGAACATGCGCAAACAGTAAACCGCAAACGGTGCATATCCTGGTCAGAGGTCGAATTATTCGGAGACAGGTCTGGATCCAAACTGTTCGCGAATACCATAGGTTGGAAACGCTCAAGTAAAATTGGCGTTGGTCATTCGATCATGCAATGTACATGTAGACCTTCTTAAACTTGATCACGATTCGTTTTTTCTCAACATATTTGACAATTTGACGGAAGAAACATATTGACGAGTGACAAACAGTTTGAATCCAGATCAGATGCCGCGCAACGCGGCGTCTGATCTGGATTCAAACTGTTGCACGGTACGGATATTAATTTTCTCTCCCTATAACAACACACACACACACACACACACACACACACACACACACATCCTATGTCTCCCATTGGGTGTTGCTGTTGAGAGGGAGCACTGTATTTCTTAATATATATTGGGAAAGATGTTATTCTTTTCCAGTACATGTAAGCACGTTTGTGCTAAACAATTACATGTACTCGTATTTTCATTGCAAAACAGTTTGGAGCCAGATCAGACGCCGGGTCACTATTTGCTTTTCAGATAAAAACTTATCGCCTGATATTTTCGAAACGTTGTCATTGTCGACATTTTATTGCACTGTGTTTGCGTTTATTTCGTTCAAACGGGAAAGAATAGATTCTTCTCATATGCACTGTATGCATGATTGTAAGTGAACATTTTTCAGTTATGAACACATTGACATTGTTAACACCTAAATAATACATTGTATGTTATGAATCCTCCAATACCGCACAATGGAAGGGTTCTTGTATAAGAAAATAAGTTGAGGTACGAGTACATCCAGTAAAATGAATTTGTAAATGCTTTTTTGTATAGAATATCTGGTATTTTTCGACTTTTATAAATGAGTGAATGCTGTATATTTAGGAGGATTTCATCTTCTGTCATCGCATGGTGTTTCTGATCATTTACTCGCTCACTGTGGCGATATCGTCTGCTTAAAATACACCGTCTGTTTTTTATTCTCAACTTTAGATTTAAATTTAAAAATATATTTAAATTCAGACAATTTGACTATTTCTGCCAACAGCTCGAATTCTGATCAGACGCCGCGTAACGGCCAAGAAAGCGAAGGGATTGATTGGAAAGCTGTTACTCACATCAAGACCCATGGTTATAAAGCGTTCGAAGTGTGTCTGTGATCATTCTCACGCTTTTGATTGGTCAGATTTACACAGACCGTTCTAAAGCTTTTGATTGGTCAGATTTGAGTAGATCGTTCTCAAGCTTTTGATTAGTCAGATTTAACTATTCTGCTTAAATCTTACCAATCCAAAGCTTGAGAACGATCTCGGACTCATTTCTATTGATTTGTAAGTATATGATCATATATTGATCCATTGATCACGTCGCATAAAGGAGATACACGTTCTCGGACTTCACAGATAATGTAAACAAATACTACTTTAAATCAGCAAATTGTAGATCCTGATCAGAGGGCTCGTATTGGAGCCTTCTGAACTGGGTCTTCACTAATTACGTAATACAGTAGAGAAAACGTTATTCTTTCCCAATAAACGCGTTTACGCTAAAACTACTATTTGCAGTGCAAACAGTTTGGAGCCAGATCAGACGCCGGGTTACCCGGCGTCTGATCAGGCTCCAAACTGTTTGACACCAAGATTAAAATAAATGGCCAGGATTGTCAATAACTTGTCCTTTTCTACATTTTATTGCGATGCTTTTGCGTACGTTTGCGTTTAAACGGGAAAGAATAACGTTTTCTCCACTGTAAGTATGTTCTAAACAGATTGACGGTGTTGAAAGGATTGAACAGCAATGGGGTTTCCGTTAAGCGGCCGTAAAAGAGGGATCTTACAGTATCTGTTTTAAATGGTAGCATCTTTTATTATTTTAAAAAGGTGTTATTAATCTTTATATACCTTTTATGGAATGTACTTAGAAATATCGTTCCATATGCGTCAACCAGTTGGGATCCCGAAAAAAATGAAAAATAAAAAATGTTTAATCAGGATCCAATGTTTCCAGTCATCAATGGCGTTGAAAAAGGGTTCAATCAGTCGTTATTGTAAATGTTCAGAAAGAAAGTCGGTGACAGGATATTTACATGTCATTCACACGTACAGTGGATAAGGCGTTATTCTTTCCCGTTTAAACGCAAACGAAACGCAAACGCATTTCAATAAATGTAGAAAATGACAACCTTTTTAAAAAATTAACGATTTGTTTTTGTCTGAGTAACAATCAATTTGAAGCCTGATCAGACGCCGGGTAACCCGGCGTCTGATCTGGCTCCAAATTGTTAGTCCATTGAAATAACACTTTTAGCGTAAGCGCGTTTATTTGGGAAAGAATAACGTCTTTTATACACGTAGTTACTCTCGTCATACATGTCCACACATATCATTGAAGTTTTATTTGTTAGTATATATTCTTTGTTGTTATTTTGTTCTGAAGATGAAAATATCTCTCTAATGTTGTTTAAATATACATTGACCCATAAAAAAACTTACACTGCACTTTCATAAAAATAAAATACCCAGAAAACAATCCAGTCATTTGTTGTTTCTGATTTATTCCAGTGACCATAGAAACAAAAGAATACTGTAAAACAGGTATTTTTGCGTCATGAATATTTCGCGTAATGCGATTTTGTATTAATTCGCGACATCATGCAATATTTCTAGCAGGTGGTATCTTAAAGCAGGCTTAAGGCACATTCTGCTTTACTTTCAACCTGCTTTAAGAAGTCACCTAATTTTGTCCCAGAGCAAAACATTTGAGCCGTGTCATGACAAAATCTGTCTTATTACATTGCAACATTGTACCGACCAATCACCGTTTTCATCTCAGGCTGGTCTACACTACCAAATACAGTGGATAATCTGTTATTCTTTCCCGTTTAAACGCAAACGTACTAAAACGCAAATCACTAAAACGTAGAAAAGAACAACTTTTGGACAATTCTGATATTTCATGTTTATCTTGGTGGCAAACAGTTTGGAGCCTGATCAGACGCCGGGTTACCCGGCGTCTGATCTGGCTCCAAACTGTTTGCACTGCAAATAATAGTTTTAGCGTAAACGCGTTTATTGGGAAAGAATAACAGATTCTCCACTGTACGGTATATAATACTGCTAAGTGCAATGCTTTAGTTGCATTTTGGGTGTCAAACAGCGTCGACCAATGCCAGCCGCCGCGTCTTAAAACGCTTGCTTTGATCTACACTGTTTGCAATGCAATAAGGTAGGGTTTGTGATGGTCCGGCTAATTTAGTCAGGTAACAACTGAACCTATTGCACACTATTGACGCATATAAGCATTCAATATGAACAGCGTACCTGTGAAGTGAACATGTGGTCCATGCAAACAGTGTAGTCCAAGATCAGAAGGCTCGCGCAGGTCCCTCTAATAAATATCGACACTGTTTGTCAGATTGTTATACATGTGTATTCATACGAAAATAGTTCAAATTGAATAGACTTTGAAAATAGAACTATCCATAAAAATGTTTCAAGCCCGATGAATTGGTTAAAGCAGGATGGAATTAAAATAATAACCATTACTTTTCTTTTAACCCTTTCCCCAATAGAAACGCCTTGTAGCGCATTCATTTTATTCCTTAGTTCCAATTTACACAGTCATACATATGTATCATAAGGAAAATTGTCTTTAAACTAGCAGGTGGTAGCTTAAAGCAGGCGGAAAGTAAAGCCGATTGTGCCTTTAGGCACATTCTGCTTTACTTTCAACCTGCTTTAAGTAGTCACCTATTTTCAAAACTAGAAACAAGCTATGGGTCCAGTGGTTAAAATGTGACTCTTGGATCGTTGGCGAATAAAAGTATCGTAACGCTCCGAACCATTGGGGCGCATTTACGCGTCCTTTGAAAACAGTGTAAAATAGGCCTCCGGCCCATAGACAGTATATACATATACATACATAATGAAACAAAAAGTAAACAGGCAGGGTCTACACTGTTTGTCATATTGCAATACATTGGCACAGAACTGCATTTGCAGTTTCAAGTAGTTTTTGTACATGAAAGGAAAAAGGCGTCCGAAATGAATCTTTGTGATGAAAAGATTTCATGTTTGATACGAGGGTAGTTCAAAATGTTTTGATACTGGATCAATAACTTCATTATTATAAGTGCAAAATGCACGTGTGATATATCTTTTTAAAGATCCATTCTTTGCCGACACGTTGATATCATGCACGATAAGATTGCATTACTCGATCAGCCCCAACATGAACCTAAATGACCCCTCCTCGAGGACACTGGACCTTTCTTGTGTATATTAGAATTAATTTTCTAAACACAATTTGATACTAAAATTATTATAACGGCTTTATTATTTGAATAAGTTTATGAAAGCTTCTGTCAAATATAATATGACAATTATGCAAACACTACACAGTTTTAAATGTTATTATTATATAAAATATAAAAAATAGAGCTAATTTTAAACACGCCCTGAAAATATAATAAAAATTGATCTCCTGTTATGTATAAAAGTTGTTAGAGAAACTACAAACTATTTTTGTATTATTAAACCAGGTTATAATTGAAGTCATAAAAAATGGTTTCATGTTTTAAAATCAAAATGTAGATATACTGATCTAGAACATTTTCATAGCGTTCGAAAAAACATGTCCACTTTCGCCATTAGCAAAATATGAAATGTTGATTTTGAAAAAAAATGAGATTTTAGACAGTTAACCCTTTCAATAGAAATAAAATTTAATTTACATTAAAATTTAGACATAAACTGACATATTTCCAAAACGAATCCGGAAATTGTACTTTTGAAGAAGTTATTACGTTAAAAAGTAATGTCTGAAAAGTGCTATGTGCCAGTGTCCTCGAGTAGGGGTCATTTAGGTTCATGTTGTGACTCATCGAGTTATGTGATCTTATCGTGCATCATACCATCGTGTAGGCAAAGAATTGCTCTTTAAAATGGTATATCACACATGCACTTTGCACTCATTATATTGAAGTTATTGATCCAGTATCAAAACTATTTGAACACCCCTCGTACATGTAGCACAGTAGGGAAAACGATTTTCTTTAAGTAAACGTGTATGTGCTGAACTATTGGTGTTCAGTGTAAACAGTTAGGAACCAGATCAGAAACAGGTTAACCCATTACCCCATAAATACGCATTTTACGCCCTTAATTTATTCATCGACTGAAGAAAATATCTCCAGTTCATACTGTCATTTATATGCCCCATAAGAAATATTTTTACATTCTAGTAGATGGTAGCTTAAAGCAGGCTGAAAGTAAAGCAGAATGTGCCTAAAGGCACATTCTGCTTTACTTCAACCTACTTTAAGTGGTCACCTGTCTTCAGTACTAGAAACAAGCTATGTGGTAATGGGTTAACCATCGTCATACCAGGCCCCACATTGTTTGCCACTCAGATTTAAAAGTTCGTAAACAACATTCAACAGCCTGTTATTTTCTACAATTTATGGCACTAGGTTTGCTTGTTTTTTAATTAAGAATAACGCATTCTCCCCTGTATACTGTATAACAATATAAAATACGCCGCACTCATAAATGGGGATGAAAGGTATGAAATTACCATTCTTGCAAAATAAAAATAAAAAACATTTAAACAAAAATAACTGATGTCCACTGTAAACTGTTTGGAGTTAGATCAAGTGCCTATTACCCGTATGTCTGATCTAGCTCCAAACTGTTTTGCAAGCAGATTAGAAAATATCGTCTATATCTTAAAATAAACCTATTACCTACAGTGTTCCATAATTTGTCGCATTTTCGTTTATTTTGTTTCATGGTTTCAGCGGGAACCTTTCATCAACTGTCAAACATCTATTTTCTTCCAACGAATCAGTTACGTACTCAACATAATGATGTCTATTCTAAACCGTTTGACACTAAGAAACAAAATCGACAATATCTTTTTACACCCCTTCACTGTCGTTCCCCGAGTACAATGGTTATTTGCAAACAGTTTGATCCTGATCAGACACTAATCAGGGTACAAACAGTTTGACCCTCATTTCAATATTTCTTAAGTCAACAAACCTTCAATTTAAAATTGATAAAAAAAGCAGACGAAAATAATTGTTTAGAATTTGTGATGTCATGGCATTGAAAGAGTTACTCGATTTAACGTTTCTTTTCATTACAATGGAAATATTGAAAACGTCACAACATAACGTCACCAAGCGTTTCCATATTAGGAAATAGACTTCAAAAAGTCGTGACGTCACTGTATTAGACCTAACACATGAGGTTGTGTAAAGTGCGCCAACAGTTTCTCTACTCATCACTGTCATTTAAAACGCGTCTTCGCTTTGGATTATTGGGCCCTTCATCTGTGTTATTATAAACATGAATGTGAAAATTTCTTCCGTGAATCGGGGTGCCAAAAATGTTGCTGAACCCTCCAGAGACATGTAAGGTTGTAGATGACCTGGATTCAGTGCTGACTGTGGCATATGATTGTGCAGGGATACTGGGAACATTTTCGCGATCACCTGTGCTTGAGTATAATATGTTGGAAATCTGTTTGTGTTGAACCGGATTCAGATGACTATAAATGTTGATGGACGCGATGTTTTTGTGACCTGACAACTGCATTATTTGGTTTGCTTTGATGTTATTATCATTCAGCTTTTGGATCATGTACTTGCGCGCAGAGTGATTGGATAGTCTCTTATTGCACGGCGCCACGGCACTTTGTATTCGTTCGTGGTTGCTAGGCATGGGTGTCGCCATATTGGCAAAAGCTATCATTCGGAACCCTCGATTTTGCGATTCGGAATTGTTTAGAAGAGCCCAAAATACGCAGCTATGTCGTTATTTGTCTGATGGGAATGCGGTATAACATGTTTCAAAAATCTAACAGACCTATGTCGTGTGTTAATTTACATGTAAAAAATGGTTATTTTGAGTAGTCCAAAGCTCTAGGTTTTCAGTCCTGATTTAATCGAAGGGGTTGTCATTTCCTAACTTCGTGATATTTTTATGAATTCTGTTGCAGTTTAAGTAAGAAACAGAAAGTATAGCAGTTTTGTAAAAGTAAAGCTTTTAAATTCAGACCTGCTTTGTGGACCATACGTTTCAGCGTGGTGGCTAATTTGTTTATTCCAACTGGATTTCATTTAAACCAAAAATCTTGTGGTGAAATAAACGGTACAGTTCTGGTGGCAATATAAAATGGATGGCTGAGATCACAGTAACTAGTAGGTCTTTTTTCTGCATAAATCTTGTAGATTATAACCGGACAGCGGTCAGGATTTGTTTGATTTGACCAAAGTTTAGGGGGACAACTCTTACATCCCTTGGGTTTTTGCCTGACCTGGTCTTAGTCTGCCTCTCTGTGAATTGTAGATACTCATGATCACTGTCGTCTTTTTTTAAGTCGATATCGCCCCAACACATATCGCGATGCTCCTGGCAACTTCTCAAACCAAAATGGACCGTATTGTATAACCATAAAGTTTGTATTAAAATGCTGTCTGGGGTTGCTGATCCTAACTGGCCCTTGATCCAAAGTTTGTCTATGTCATCATCACTGAGGGCTTCGCTTTTTTGTGGAAGATTTCCCTTGCCTGCACTCTTAAGCTGACGCTGTATTTTAGATAAGGTTTCTCTGACTTTTGCAAATCCTTGGCCATTTGCAATAGATTGTTCATACCTTTTGCGACGGAGTTGGCGATCAAAACTAGATAGCATGCCTCTAAGACAAGATTGCTCGTACTCGTCACCATTCTTCTTTTTAACACTTACGAGAAACCTACAGAGAACAGATGACAGTTCAGGCACAGGGAGTCGATGGATCTCACGGGGCTCTTTGATTTCAGGCAGATCGAAGAAAGTTCGTAATATCTTCAGATCGTTTGCAGTTTTAATTAAAGTGTTTCTATTAGTTTGTTGGCAGTTGAATTCATCTACCTGTTCCTCGGAAACGACCCTAAAGCGGCTTGTCTGATCTGTTGTTGAAACTTGCGTCTGTTGATGAGCGTTGCATTCGGGAATGATGTTTTCGACTCGTGCAAGTCTTTCACAAGAAATAAATACGAAAGACTCAAGCAGGAAGTTCTACTTCAAAGTCACTGCCAGATAATTGTACAGTATAGCATGTTCCAAAACCTCTAAATATAGTTGATTTGATTGTCCCTAATCTTTTTCCATCAATTGTCACTTGATCGTTGACAGCTAGCCATTTTGTTTGTTATGACAGCGCGTAGGAATATCACTCGCCCGTTCAAATGTAATAAAGATGTGTGTGTTACCAAAATTAAAATATAGTCTTATTCACCCGCAGATTCCCGCGTTATGTTATAAGATTTGATTATACGTCACTTTTAACAGAATATCACGACGTTAAACTAAGTACATTTTAGGAAGGCCCCGATGTCCCTTATACACATGTGTACATTTTAGGTACAAAAATTGGCAAATGTGTAGAACCCGTTTGCAAGCTAACTGAATATTTCCCTTTATGAAAATTCCGAAGTACTCTGGCAGAGATTTGAACCTAACCGGTAGAAGCTAAGTGATTTCCAGTCACAGTGACTATGTCACCTAAGCCACGGAGAATAAGCTAGAGCAAGATTGCATTCAATGAACGCTTATGCCCCACAATGGCACCCTTGCCAATATATTCTGAATCTTTTTTATGTCCAAATAAGGCCAATGTCAAGGTCAAAACCAATGTATGGTGACATGATTGAATCGACAATGGTCCACGACAACAACTGAATTAGTATCCAAGGCTTCAGTGGTGATTCTAAAAAACCGGTAGAATCTGGTTAACCCCGACCGACCGCACGCACGCACGCACGAATGTATTCTCACGTTTTTATTTGTGGCTATTTATTTTGAGATTTTCTGTAGACGCATTTGCACACATTTTGGGTCCTGACACTCGTTTTGAAATTATGTAAGTCATTCTGGCTAAATTCTTACTTTGAAACGATATTACAGACAACAATATTGAAACAGACGACGATATTATGCTGAAGGGGTAAATACATCACGACAATTTTGACAAGGAAAGGTTTAAAGTTTGCGATAAAATTCGACGATGAAATTCATAAACTGTTTGACCAAACGTTTTTCCAATATAGCAGCATAGATACTCTTTAAAACAGGCGGTGGCCTATTACTGTTCAACTGTAATCCAGAAAGCGAAAGAGAATACTCGATGACTGGAGAAAAGTAAAATAGATTACTAGTAGATCTATGTTGTTTCTTATCGGGTAATTTTCAAATGCTAAGCTTTTATGCAGTTATTATCGAGGTATTGTGAATTCAGACATGAATTTATTTAATTTGATAATTATTTAAACTGATATAAGAAGGTCGTTTAGCGAACATTTTTACAGAAACCTAAAAACACGTGGTTTGCCGTAGTTTTGTCAAAGTTGCGTCATTTTCGTCTTCAAACTCTTAATTAAGATGTGTTAAACGACTAAAACGTTATAAATATCTACGTATATCAATTTCTCAGCGCCTCATCTGGATCAAGACAGTTTGCAAAATTCAGCCAAGTAAAATTATTCAGAATAAGAGTTAGATACTTTACAAACATTTGTCAACAAATTAACTCTCATTGGTATGGTTTAGGTGTTAATCTGCACCATTTGTAGAACTTAATTTAGATAACTTTCTCGCTCGTGTTAAATGCCCAGTTTATTCAACACTCATTCTGCCTATCACGACTTCACTTGTATTTTCAAATACTTTGGATCGAGATCAGACATTTTGAATTTAATCAATTAAAAATAGCATAAAACTTAATTGAATTTCAATTGCAATCATCAATTTTAGACCCGGCTATACAATTGAATGGTTAATATTAGTTTTAACCAACGCAAATATTGCAATTGAATGTATTAATAAATGGAACTGGCAACAGTATTGCCCTTAGATATGTCAACACTTCAAATATAGTCATATTGCATTATACCGTGGAGAAGAACTTCCTCGTTTAAGCGAAGCGAAACACAAATGCAATAAAATAAAATATAGAAAATGATAGTCTCTGGCGCAAATTTTGACGATTTATTTTACTCTGAGTAGCACACATTTTAGCATTGAGCCTTTAACCCTTGGTTTCCCGGCGTCTGATCTAGCTCAAAACTATTTGCAATAGAGAATAAAAGTGCTTCAGCATAACGCATGCTGCGGATTTTATGGAAATAATTTATACAGTGTGACATGTGAAAACCGAACTCCTTTTTAAGTCTGGAAACGGACACAATTTACTGACCCCCAACTCGTTTTCTGTTCTCTTTAACCAACACTTCCTCTTAACCCTTTACCATATAGCCTATTTATAGTATTGAAGATAGGTGACTACTTAAAGCAGGCTGAAAGTAAAGCAGAATGCGCCTTAAGGCGCATTCTGCTTTACTTTCAGCCTGCTTTATTCTATCATGTGCTAGAATATAGAAAATATACCCTATAATATATATTCATAACTGATTACATTGGATCCTTTTTCTTCAGCGGAGGAATAAATCATATTTGCTAAAAGGCGCTTCTATTGGGGGAAAGGGTTAAGCAAAACGTTTCAATAATGTAAATTTCCTATCTGTGTATTGTTGTCCTACATTAAGCAGGGGGCCTCCGTGGCCGAGTGGTATAGTCACTGTGACTTACATCACTAAGCTCCTCACTGCTGTGAGTTCGAATCGCAGTAGGGTCGTTCGGATTTTTCATGTGGGGAAGCCTTTCAGCTGGCTTGTGGAAGGTCGGTGGTTCTACCCAGTTGCCGATTTGTGCCTGAAACAGTGCATAAAAGGCTTCTAGGGTCTTCCTCCACCTGTCATTAGCTGGACGTCGTGATATGACTGAAATACTTTTGAAAGCGACGTAAAATCAAAACAAATTAAATCAAACCTACATTAATCTACCATTTAACGATTAACTTTTCAATTTTCCAAGTTGGCAGCGAATCCCGACTCCAATCTTCAAACTGTTGGGGCACCTATATAGGCTTTGCTTATTGTAAAATCATTTTCTTTGAATGAATATTGTTTAAACTAAATTATTTGCAACTCCAATTTAATTCAATTAAATGTATACATTATAGAGGGGCTTACATTTTAATCGTTCTACTATTAATGTCTGTTATACATAGATTTCGCAACATTTTATCAATTCATTTCTGGATATTGCAATGAACTCTCCCTGTGTGCTTGCTGGAATATTTCCTTATACAGTGGAGAATCTGTTATTCTTTCCCAATAAACGCGTTTACGCTAAAACTATTATTTACAATACAAACAGTTTGGAGCCAGATCAGACGCCGGTAACCCGGCGTCTGATCAGGCTCCAAACTGTTTGCCACCAAGATAAACATGAATTATCAGAATTGTCTAAAAGTTGTTCTTTTCTACGTTTTAGTGCTTTGCGTTTGCGTACGTTTGCGTTTAAACGGGAAAGAATAACAGATTCTCCACTGTACATATACAAGGATGACACTTTAGTGGTTGTCTACATAATAGAGCAGTTCATATGAAATAGCAAACACTGCAGACCCTGATAAGACACCGCGACACACTGTTTGCTAATGTCTACTTACATGGTTTAACAAGTTCACTACTACCCCGAGTATTATTGTTATTTGCAAACAGTTTGGATCCTGATAAGGCGCCGCGTACGCCAAACTGTTCGACACTCGTTTCAAAATTTCAAAATCAAACTTCCATTCAGAAATAAAAGCAGGTGATATTTTTTAAAAATTGATGACGGCATGGCAATGACGGGGTTAATACAGGGATCCGTCAACACTTATGAACGTTTGCTCTTTCACTGCTAATGGCGACTTCAGTCGCATTTTCAAACAGTTTCATTCCAGCTCAGATACCGAGTAACCTTTTTTCTTATATTGGTCAATTTGTTTATCATTCGAATTGAATTTGTTTTCAGTCAATACGCACATTTCTGAATTTAAGAAATAATTACATACGATTTTTGTTTTCAGAAGACGAATGTATTGCAGGAAAACAGTTAAACACTACAAACAGATTTTCTTTTGTAACATTATCAAACATAGGATAAATCTTTCAGATCCAACACAATTCAAACAGAGGCATCGGAGAGTATCACATTCCATGGTAGAGGGTGTAAGACTTCACATTCAACGTTTGACATGCGGAGTTATGTGCCCTTCGAAATCTCCTTAGACTTCAAAAGTAGTTATTGTGCGAAAGAGGATTGGAAAATTGAGTATTTGTGTTGACTACAGGATATCAAATGACAAGACTGTTTATGATTACCTAGAATGAGGAAAGTTTTGTTCAGTAAATGATGCCAAATATTTTTCACCACATGACATGAACTCCGGATATCACGAAGATGAAGTTGAAGAAGTCCACAAGGAACGAACAGGATTTACTGTTACAGTATGGTTCTTTGATTGCAATCAAATGCCATTTGGGCTTTGTAATGCGCCCGCGACGTACCAATCGTTAATGCAGGATTGTCTTTGAAACCTCAATATGACCATTGTTTTTCATTTATTAGGACAACATCACCAGGTGTGCATACTTTGAATCGCTAAATTATTGATGTACATGTTTACAAAGAGTCAACAATAATGACACATCGTTTTGTAAGAATAAAAAAATTAACATCCTAAAAACCTTCACTGACATGATGTCATCAATTTTAAACAATTGCCGTCTGATTAAATTTCTCAAATTTAAATTTTAGGTATCTTGGCTTAAGAAATATTGAAACGAGTGTCAAAAAAGTTTGGATACTGATCAGACACCATGTATGATCCAAACTGTTTGCAAATTACTATTGTACTCGGAGAAAGGCTTCGAAGGGGTTAAACAACAAACTAAATTTTGTCTGATATGTGTACCAGTTAACGATTTGGCGTGTCCAAACTTTGCTTAGATAATATTTTCCAATCTTTACAGGTACCTTCTGAGCCAAGTTTTTAAACCCGTCCACTGTCACGACGTCATCAGCTTTAAAAAATTGTCATCTGCTTTTATTTCCCAAATTTAAATGTTGGGTTAATTCAATAGAGCAATACCGTAAATAGTGTCAAACAGATTGGACCCTGATCAGAGGTCGCTTTACTCACCGTCTAGTCAGGATCCAATCCGTTTACAAATAACCATATTACAGAGTGTAAGGCAATGAAAATATTAACAACCCCCTCACATTTGTTTGTGTCTGCAAATCATAGTCCTAGCATATGGATACATCACCAGCTGGTATGCGGTAGGTAAGTGGTAATACCCTAAAATAGTTCTTCTTATTGCATATGCAAACAACAACACTTGTCAGGCTTTGTTTTGAACAATGTCGTCCATATTTTGTGTGCGTGATTAATGCTTATCAGGTAAATTATTCCGAAATGATTTCTGAGATCTCCGTGACTAGACAGACTCTTAAAATCTCGGCATATAAATACAGATCTTGTCATATTCAAAGACTGCATCTATAACGCAATAAAAATGTCTTTTGGATTAAATAAGGAGTCGATCGCCATATATGTTAAATGCACGTTTTGAACATTTCTGATTTGAAAGACGTGACATATGGATAATATATAATATCATATATTTATCGATACCAAGCAAATATAAGCATTACAAAATAGCAGTGGTAATATGTAAGCAGCATCAACTGTAGGATATTTTTATTTATTCTTTGATGTTTGCTATACAGTTAAGAAGACGTTATTATTTACCAATAAACACGTTTATGCTAAAACAGTTATGTCCATTGCAAACAGTTTTGAGCCAGACCAGACATCGTGTAACCCAGCGTCTGACCAGGCTCCAAATTATTTTCCACTCACATAAAAATAAATCATGATAATTTACCCAAAAAAATCATTTTTTACATTGTAGTACAATTTATATGTGTTTCGCTTGCGTTTAAACGGTAAACAATAACGACTTTTCCACTGAAGCAGCTGTGATAAGTGGAGGAGATACTGTTGTCTCTAGACAAGTTTACTATTAGTTTACTTTGATGTGGTTCAATTTATACACTTTTGTAGTGTTTCCAAATCATCGTCTTTAGTAATTCAAAGTATTGTTCCAACATTTTTGAGACGGAGACGACGATAGATATTATATTCGATGTTTCTAAGCTCTTCGTATAAAATGTTTATACACCATTATGTTAGCCTTCTACAATATAATGTATGTTAAGCCCCTCCACTGCCTTCCCCCCAGATACCTTCTTACCTTGTCTGGGTTCTGGGGCTTAATTGTCATAGGGAATGTTTCTGTTTATTGGACCCAGATTATCCCCTCTGCCAAGAACTAAAAGGAAGACAGGTCGGTGTTTTTGATCCCATGCGATGCTTTACAACGAATGCGTTTAGACGAAATCAACTTCATGAAATCATCATCATATCATCTCATCATCCCTATATGCGTCTGTCTAGGAACCAACCTGTTTGCGATAGCCATAGATGGATGGCACAAACTCTTTCTATTGAGGATATAAAACGGTATTTCCTCAGTAAAAGATTTGGAGTTCATGACAGTTCAATTAATAACACAACGCCACTCCACAAAGATTTCATTTTTGCTAAACTCTTTCCTGCATACTCTTGATTTCAGTTTTTGAGACAAGTTTATGTTTAAAGTAGGCTGAAAGGAAAACTAAAATCTCCATAGGACACTTTAAACAGTGAAATGTCAAAATGCATGAACAATTTCCGGTGTTTAAAAAGTTTTCAGCATGAAAATCCGCTTCTTTGGTGAAAATGTAAAGGTGTGAAAATGCGTAGCTATAAGGGAAAGAGTGTAAGTGCTTTACCCATTTATAGCAAATTAATTCTTCCGTGTCTATATATTGGATGAGTCCATGTTTCGTTAAATGGGTGCCTGGGCTAATTCTTCATTTCAGTTTGTTTTTGACAGAAATTCGTGGTAGCAAACAGTGTAGACTCAGATCATTTTGCGGGGTCTTTTGAGTCTGCACTATTTAGTTATGTCAAATTTCCGGGACACTATTCACACATTGATTAAACCAAAGACTTTTCTGTTGTACTTTCAATTTGAGGTCATTTGTATGGGCATCATATAGGAACTCTCTACTATACACTCAGCCCGATGTCGATATAAGCCAACATTTGTTTGTCTCGGAAACACTACTTTGCTGGCATATAAATATTCCGAGAGGGAGGATGACTGCTTAAAGCAACATGAAAATGAAAGTAGAATACTCCTGTAGAAAACTATATCTTAACTTTAAAACCACCAGTGCATGTTTGATCTGATTGTTTGCAATAGTTAGAAGCTGTTGTTCGAGCATCGATAACTCAAATTAGCTTCAATCGAACTTGGATGTATTTCTATACAGTAGAATTTCGATAAGTCGGTCCCGTTTAACTCTTTCACTGCCAAGTTTTATCATCTAAGTTTACCGCCAAAATATCGTCTGCAATGGTAGTGTCGTCTGCAATATTTTCAAAGTCAGCTTTAGGGCCGTTTTGACTAGAGAAATGTCGATACGCTTGTCAAACAGTGTGGATCCTGATCAGACGCCGCGTTACGCGGCGTCTGATCAGGGTCCAAACTGTTTGCAAAGTCACATTTTGGCACCGTTAGCATGGAAAGAGTTAAGCAATATTTCAACTTTGACATGGGAGGAGGTTCGACGTAACCCTTTCAACACAAGTCACGCATTTAAGCGTTATTTGCACATGTGACGAGTACACTTGTCATATGCAAAGATGAAAACCCAGATCAGAATGTCTCTTAAGAAGCCCTCTTATAAGTTCTGCAATGTTTGTCATGTTGCAATATATTGACAAAAAAGCTTTGAATAGTCGAAAGTGTAGACTATACTACATGTAGTTTGAAAACTGGAATTGTCTATTTTAAGTTTCAAGGAGGAAAGGATTTAACGAGTTATCGATACTAGGTTCAACTGAATGTGAAGAGGATAGATGATTGCTGGGATGCTGAGAGATGCTGCAGTCAGCATATGTACCCCCGGGCACATTGCATAACTGGCGGAGCAGAAGTGGCAACGGTGCTTCATGAAATGGTTATTTGTTTGAAATCGCAGGTGATCCAATCGTCTTTCAGACTGCGTGACCCGCTCTTTTGTACCTGTACTGCAGTATAATGTCTAAGAAGTTGTTTCATGAAACTGATTTTATGTTGCATTGCCTCTTTAGATATGCAGATTGTGTAATGAAATTTAAGCACCCTTGAATACAGACTATTGACATAATAGCAGAAAGCTCCTGCGATCAAGTAAGCATTATAAATATTTCGGTATTTTCTTATTTGTTAGTTTTATATTGTATTTATATGCGCAGAATATAATGAAATAAAAAGTGTTTCTATGGTACTCTGCTCACTTGTTCGAGCAGTGATGTGAACAGTGATTCTCATCGGCGCTATATGACCTAATTTGTGTCGGAGGGCCGTAAAACCCAACTCATTCATCCATCCATCACTATTGTTTACGTTTGTCCTGCATCAAACTGCTAACTATACACGTATGACTATTTTAATGTTCCTTTGAGATATTTTCCCAACACATGTTTTGACTAAACAGTTATAACTACATGTACAGTGAAACCCCTCTGAACCGGACATGTACGGGACAAGATAAATTCCCGATTTAGAGGGATTTCTGGTTTAGAAGGGTTTTAACCCATAGCTTGTTTCTAGGCTTGTTTCTAGTATGGAATATAGCTGATCACTTAAAGCAGGTTGAAAGTAAAGCAGAATGAGCCCCAAGGCGAATCCTGCTTTACTTTCAACCTACTTTAGGCTGTCATCTGTTAGAATTATAAAGTGGAACTATTTTCTGCAATGTAGGAATAATCCAAAGACGTAAAAAGGCGCATTTGTGGTGAAATGTGTTTAAATAACAAAAGATTGTAAACGGGAACAACGTTTTTGTCCGGTTTAGAGAGAATTCCGGTATTTAATTAACTATATATATATATTTATTGAAGTCCTATCTGTGTACATAACATATAATAACAAATATCACATATACAACAAATATGGCGTACACAGCCATTCTTTCTAAGAATTATAAGAGCCTATCACAGTTCAAGTATCAAAGACATCATTCGATTCATTAGTTACAATCATATAAATATATACAAAGGTAAGACCATGTGGATGTTGCTAATCGTTGAACTAAAGAATGCAATACGACAAAAGGCTTAAAAGTCTGAGATTCAAAAGGTTCACTAATTCGTAATATTAAGAAATGAATTAAAGAAGCCGTTATCATCATTGATCAGATAAAAAAAATGAACTGATTAGCAACAAACACATGGGATGGGTATAAGACTTTAATCTAAGAATAAGAAAAATATGCATTACATGTACTTACATAAAAGTTGAGTTCTTCTTTTTAAATATTGAAATATTAAACTATTTGGATCTCAACACAGTGGAGAAAACATAATTATTTCCCGTTTTAAAGCAAACGAAACGCCTTGGGAAAATTCTGACAATTTACTTTCGTCTGAGTGACAAACAGATTGGAACCTGAACAGACGCCGCCTCCAAACTGTTTCCAATGGAAATAATAGTTTTAGCATAAACGCATTTATTGGGAAAGAATAACGTCTTCTCCACGATAAAAAAATATAAAAATAGGGATGCGTTTAGCAGTGCAAAGAGCTGTGCACCGGGTTGTCATGACAACTATCTTTTAATAAATCCATTTTGCATCAGAAAATTCAAAGAATAATGCTGCGAGGTATTTAAATCATTTATAACAGATATACAGATAACGGGTGGAACTTTGTTACCATGGATACCCAGTAAATCGTAAATTCTGCGTTGACCGACAACTCGCTGAGGAAGAACGGATAGTTTCTTAAAATTCAAGAGGCTGCTTAATAAAGGGATAAGAGCGAAACAGTAAGCAGTGCTAAATATCTATCTGTCTTAAGGAACTGCCGCGATTTTACAATTTAAAAATAATCTCTTAACGTAAACTTGACGATTAACAATCTGTAGTATAAATGTTCGAGTGGAGAAGGAATTATTCATTTCAAACAGTTTGGAGCCAGATCAGACGCCGACGTCTGGTCAGGCTCCGAACTATTTACTCATTTTAAAAAAGATAAGCAATGATTTTTCAATAATCTGTCATTTTCTATATTTTATTGTAGTGCACTTACGTTTAGTTCGGTTTCAACAGGACATAGAAACATCCTGTTCCACTGTGTTTGTATAATCAATTTCAAATTGGGTATCTAGATTGAGAGATAACGCCGTCACTATCAAGTATGAGTAGAATTTATTTTATGAACTTTTATCGATGGTTTTAACTCTTTAACTGCATCACTTTGAGTGCAATAGTTATTTGCGCAACGGGGCGTCTGATCAGGATCCAAATTGTTTGACACGAACTTTTATATTTCATAAGTCAAACTACCTAAAATGTTTGAGAAATAAAAGCAGACGATATATAGGATATTACATGAGTGTTGATAATTTATTGGATTTATTAAACGAGTCTTTTAGAAAACGATAAAAACGAGGCTTTGCCGAGTTTTTATAGTTTTCTAAAACGACGAGTTTGATAAATCCAATAAATAATTAACACGAATGTTATATTCTTTTTATAACAAAACCTAGAAATGTTATTTATTGCAGCCTTTGATGTCAAGTGAATGCTAAGCGCGATATAAGTAGATCTATACGGGGAAAAAGTTGTTCCAAATTAACCCCGTTCACTAGCATAATGTTTATGTTGTTATATGTATTAATAAACATTTTCATGTAGATCTAATATTGATTAATTACACCAAAAATCTATAAATTGAATCTACATGATGGAATGAAGACGTTGGAAATCGAACGCGCATAGAACGCATTTTAACGACGTCACAAGTAAACGACGTCGTGGCGTACCTCATTTGCATAGTTATATAACTAGTTATATATGACATTTAAACAACGGGTGTTATTCAACGCTCACGCCGTCTGTTATGTTATAAAAATGTTTAAAGTTGATGACGTCATTGCAATGAAGATGTTAACTGTCATCGGCTCCTCCACTGACATCTGCAAGATCAGACGCCCTGTTACTCAGTTTCAGTTCAGGATCCAAACTGTTTGACACTCAAGTCAATGTTTATTCAGTTAGAAATGCCAATTTATTTTCGTTAAGAAAAGACCATGTAGACTTCAAGTTTTAAGCAGACGACATGAACGGGTTAAGACTTGGCAAACATGTTTTGTGCCACCTCCCAACAAAGGCCCTCCGAACAACGATTCCCGCCCTACAACAATGCTTGTCGCTACAAGAGTATTGTGTTTAACCCTTTGCCTGCTGGTTGCGATTTTACTGATTTTTGCAAACAGTTTGGATCCAGATCAGACGCCGCGTAACGCGGCGTCTGATCTGGATCCAAACTGTTTGACCCTCGTCTTTA
This sequence comes from Gari tellinella, assembly GCA_922989275.2. Lineage (NCBI taxonomy): Eukaryota > Metazoa > Mollusca > Bivalvia > Cardiida > Psammobiidae > Gari > Gari tellinella. The sequence continues at coordinate 103,591,537 of OV277858.1, read as the reverse complement.
GGATTCTTTACTTATAAATTGTATAAATCTAGATTTAACAAAGTTTGCAGACGACAATTTCGAAGCAGACGATATTACCGCAGAATAAGGGTTAACACTTCCACTATAACAATACTGTCTGCTTACAATTGTCATCTGCTGTTTTTCCCAACCGTCACATATAGGACATTCTGAGAGAGAGAAAACATAATGACGATGGACAAACAGCTTGACTCAAGAGCAGACGCCGCGTTATGCGGCGTTTGATCTTGATTCCAGCTGTTTGCTAATGTAAGCCAATTTCCCTCCCTATAACAACTCCATCCGAACAACTCTCACAATCTTTGTCTCTCATAGGGTGTTGTTGTAGAGAGAAAACACTGTTTAAGGAACACAGAAAAGGAAAACAAACACTTTATACTTCCAGCGTATCGTCTGCCATAAATTGGTCAAAATACTGTTTAGGTACATTTGGCTAAAAAAGTTCGATATGATTGGAAAACAGTTTGCATCCTGATCAGACACCCAGGTACTCGAACTCTGATCAATACGCAAACTGTTTGCAAATGTAAGTACATCCGGACTTTGATAGCTGAATCAAAAAGGTACTCGTTACTTCGAGTGCAATAGTTATTTGCAAATAATTTAGACTCGTTATGATGTATCGCTGAACTCTTGCACTGCCAACGACACCAAAAGGGGACGGTGCAAACAGTTTGGATCCTGATCAGACGGCGCGTGACGCGCCGTCTGATCAGAGTCCAAACGGTTTGACACACGTATCGACAATTCCTCAGTGTTAAAGCAGACGGGAAAAAGTAAATCCACCAAAAAACTACATTTTTATTAAAAATCAAAAATGTCTCTCTATTATGTATGTTTTTGTTAAGTTTTTTAACTGTATAATATTTAAACTGCAAATTAAAGCCCTCTTTTATGACAAGTCATACTTCAACATTCATAGAACTCTATCCTGATTTTGAAGTTACAACTGTGGAGTTTTGTCAGTTTTGTAATGTTGATAGACAAATGTTTATCTTTATTCTACCTCGAAGGAAACCTCATACAGTGAGAAGACGGTTATTCATTCCCAGTAAACGGGTTTACGCTAAAAACTATTATTTCCATTGAAAACAGTTTGGAGCCAGGTCAGACCGAATTACCCGGCATCTGATCAGGCTCCAAACTGTTTGCAACTCAGATTAAGATAAATCATTAAAATGTTCACAAACGAGTGATACTTTATCCATTTTATTGCAATGCATTTACGTTTTGTTTGTGTTTAACTCTTTCCTCCCTGAAACTTTAAATGGACAATTCCAGTTTCCATTTTAGAATAGTCCATTTCTGACTTTTAAGGGCTGATTTTGTCCATGTTTGGCATTGTGACAAACAGTGAAGACCCTGATCAGAGGGCTCCTTTCGGAGCCCTCTGATCTCGGTCTTCACTGTTTGCATAGGACATGTGTACTATTCACATGTACACTGTTTGAAAAGCACGCCTATATGCGGGACTAGGGTTCAAAGAGTTAAACAGGAAAGAATAACGTTTTTCTCCATTGTAAACATTACATGTACTATGCTCCCTCTCTACAATGGCCCTACCAACAACGACTCCCTCCTTACAACGACCCTTGCCGCAGTTCCCTAAAAATGACATTTATGTGTAACGCATTAATGCTGCAATGTCGTCTGCATAAAATTGTCGTCTGCTGGTGTTGTTTTTTCAAAGTTACATAGTGAACATTTTGACAGATTCTTTTTAATGAAGAGTGACAAACAGATTGAATCCCAAATCAGACGCCGCGTCACGCGACGTCTGATCTAGATTCAAGCTGTTTGCAAATGTAAGCCAGTTTTCCTCCCTATATAACGACTCCCTCCGAACAACGCACACTATATTTGTCTCCAATTAGGTGTCATTGAAGAGAGGGAGCGTTGTATATTGATAAATTCTGGAAAAACAAGCTGTACCGGAGAGAAAATGCTTATACAAGTATACCCATTGCAAACAGTTTGACTCCTTTCCTGCTGATTACTCAACCTCTTGAGATATACGCACTTGGGTCATTTTAATAATTCGTTCTTAGCAGTGTTTTGGTGAGCCAGTGTCCGTTTTAGTTATTTCTACCCTTTCATGATGAATTTGTCGAGAGTGTTTACCCCTTCACGTCCACAGTGTCGTCTGTTTCAATATTGTTGTCTGCAATATGTTTCAAAAGCAATATGACTGACGAAATTCCGAAGCGATTGTCAAATACAGTGGAGAAACTGCTATTCTTTCCCAATAAACGCGTTTACGCTAAAACTATTTTTTCTATTGCAAACAGTTTGGAGCCAGATCAGACGCCGGGTAACCCGGTGTCTGATCAGGCTCCAAACAGTTTGCCACCAAGATAAACATGAATTATCAGAAGTGTCCAAAAGTTGCACTTTTCTACGTTTAGTGTTTTGCGTTTGCGTTTCGTTTCGTTTAAACGGGAAAGAATAACAGATTCTCCACTGTAGTTTGGTTACGCGGCGTCTGGTCAGGACCCAAACTGTTTGCAAACGCGCTTTAGTGTCGTCATTGGTAGTGAAAGGGTTAAATATACTTTATTTTAGTCATCAGGGACCCGTTTCATAAAACTTCGTCAAAACTGTAAAATACATTTAATTTCTGATTTCTCTATCTAATCCTGTCTTGTGACATCGTTTTGGAATCGTCTTGAAAAGACGATTCCAAAGAGATGTCACAAGACAGGATTAGATGGAAAAATGAATAATAATTGATACTTTTATAATCTGACTTACGATCGTTTTTGTCGTACGAAGTTTTATGAAACGGGCCCCAGATCCCATTTGGTGTTTTCTTTTTACTTTTATCGGACGTTCTGGTGATTTAAAGACACGTGATAGCTTAAAACAGAAACTAAAGGTAAATTTGAAATTGATGAATCAAATAATAATTAATGCTAAATGCCGTACAAAAGTTCCAAACTATTTGACATTAATTTTAATATTCTAGAAGTTATAACACAAATTTGAAAAAATAACTTAAAGAAATTAAAACAGACGACAATTGTTATACCCACAGTTATTCTGCATCATTCTTATATTGCAATATTTACATTCGTCCCGTTCAAATCCATTGAAAAAAATCGACGTTCAATGCGTGTAAACGCTATTTCTCGAGGGAGTGGGACTTGTGGGTATCTCTTGTAGAGGAGGCGGGACTTGTGTATCTGCCCTCCGCGAATCATTTTGTTGCGTTGTTTCAGCAATGCAGTTAGGGCTGTTTCTTTCAGAGTACACATTATTCGTGTTAACAACCTCTAATGTGGATCAAACATACATCCATTCTAATAAAATGTTAATTTGATATTAGAAATTACATCAAATATAATGTAAATATAAGAAATGAACTGAATTTTTTCGGCGTTTAAGCGAAATAAACGACAGAAAATGTTCGGCAAATTTACCACGAACCGCTAGTTCACTAGTCTTTAGAGACATTATTGAGTGTTCGCTTTACACAAGTTTCGCTGTCTATATAAAACAATAGAAATGTGGTTAAAGTCATCTAAACAGTACAAGTCCTTCCCTTATCATAATAAAGGGCTGGCACTTTTACTGCTCTTAGCAACACTCTTACTGAACAGGTGCCAGTTTTAACTCAATTGTGGTACTTGAAGAGACTAGTGTCTGACTAAACAAAAAACATACAGTAAAACCTCTACTATACGAACACTGAAATGTAGACTTATTTGTAGCATTAAGGAAAAGTGACAGCTTAAAGCAAGATGGTAATAAAGCAGAAAGTTCTTATAAGAGATTTCTGTTTTTCTGACTTCTTGCTTTAAGCAGCCACCTACATGTACCTACTTGGAAACATTTATAGCATGTAGTTGTTGTAAAAGAGAGGTTTTACTGTTTTTCATTTTTACTTTTTAGACTTTGCTAGACAATTGAGGTTTTATCAATTTATTAAGGCATCCATTAATCTGTTTAACCAAGGAGAAGCATTAGATTACAATGTTACATGCAATGACTAAAGTTTGTGTTATCATTACTATTTTCACGTTTGAGATCTAAAGAAATGTCTGAGATAAAAGAAAGTCTAAAAGTAACATTCCGACCTACTAACCCTGTTTTATACAGTGCTCCCTCCCTCCCTTCAACGGACCTCCAAACAACGAACCCCTCCATACAACGCCCCTCCCAACAACGACTCTCCCCTTACAACGACCCTTGCCGCAGTTCCCTTAACAGGACAATTATGTCTTTTCCCTCAAAATTACATATAAGTGGACATTTTGATAGAATAAATATAATAATAAGTAGCAAACGGCTTGAAACCAATTCAGACGCCGCGTCACGCTGAGTCTGATCTGGATTCAAGCTGTTTGCAAATGTAAGCCAAGTTTTAATTTTCCCTCCCTGAAAAGAATCCATCCGAACAAGACACACAATATGTGTCTCCCATTGGGTGTTGTGGTAGAGAGGGAGAACTGTATTAGTGAGAAAACACCCGATCTCGCGTCGCTTGTGAAAGCTATAAAACATACAATTTTATAAAACATAAAGTGTTTTATAATACATAAAATGTTATAATATGTAAATTGTTATAATAGATCTATATAAAATGTTATAAAACATAAAGTGTTAAAATATATAAATTGTTCAAATACATAAATTGTTATAATACATATATTGACATTGTTATAATGTATTGATTGTTATAATACTTTAAATTTTATAATACATAAAGTGTTACAATACATAAATTGTTAAAATACATAAATTGTTATAATACATATATTGACATTGTTATAATGTATTGATTGTTATAATACTTTAAATTTTATAATACATAAAGTGTTACAATACATAAATTGTTAAAATACATAAATTGTTATAATACATATATTGACATTGTTATAATGTATTGATTGTTATAATACTTTAAAGTGTTACAATATATAAATTGTTATAATACATAAATTCACATAATAAATTAATTGATATAAAACATAAATTGTTATAATACATAAAGAGTTGTAATATATGAATTGTTAGAATTCATAAAATAGTGTAATACATTAAATGTTATTATACATAAAGTGTTATGGTAAATTGATACATACAATGTTATAATATATAAAACTGCCGTCTGCAGTTTCAGGTAAGTGTCAGATGAATGTGCATGTAATGCATATGGAATATTTATGTAAATGAAACCGTTTATATTCATAATATCGTCTGCTTTTACCTGTCATAATCTTAACCATTTCACGTTCAATGACGCCATAAAACGTGTTTGCAAGCAGTTTGGGTCCTGATCAGACGCCGCGTTACGCGGTGTCTGATCAGGACCCAAACTGCCTGACACTCTTATCGATATTTATAAAGTCATACAACCTGCAATCTAACTTTGAAACGTGTGTTGCAGACAACAATACTGAAGCAGACAACAATAAAGCGGTGAAGGGGTACAAATCACGAAAGGGTTAACCTTTGTTCAACGATTAATTGCAAACAGTTTTGATCCTGATCAGACGCCGCGTCAGGATCCAAACTGTTTAGCACTCGTTTCAATATTTCTTCGGTCAAATACCTTAACTTTTATATTTTATAAGAAAAAAGCAGACGGCAATTGTTTAAAAATTGATGATATCATGACAGTGCATGATTTTTTACGTTTTAGGTTAACATTTAAGGCATATTGACCACAGAAACATATACACCTTTAAAGTTCAAAAATCTTATTTGGTAAAATCGCATTGGTTATTTAGTGCATTAAGAAAACTATATACAGTAAAACCTCGCTATTACGACCACTAAAACGAAGGCTAATTGAGTGTATAATAGACAGGTGACAGCTTAAAGCAAGGTGACAGTGAAACAGAAAGCTCCTATAGGAGCTTTCTGTTTCACTGTCACCTTGCTTTAAGCGGTCACCTATCGTAAACACCCTAATAATTAACATAATTTAGTGGTCGTAATAGCGAGGTTCTACTGTACTTAATTTTAATTATAACCATAACCCTGCTGTTGCTAGAAATTGCGATATAAATATATCAATATAAACATTTTAATTATGTGTATTTTTTCTGTTACTTCAGGGAATATCTTAAGTTATCCGTTCTTATTTTTAACTAAAATAGACGTAACACGTTGAGTTATTTTAGTTAACTCGTTTATTTAAAATGATAAATAATGAGCACTCATGTACATGTAATATCCTCTATTTATTCGCCCAAATATATTAACTTTGACTAAAATGGTAAACACAGCACAGTTATTCTATATCACCATTAAATGAGTACATGTATTTGAAAAGTCCGAGTACTCTGTTACCTATGACACAGCTTCAAGCTAAATAGTATTTATGACACATCTTTAATAATAACCATCCATGGCGGACCTATATTTTAGTGTACAATATCCTTATGCTCGAAGAGAACAACATTTCGCTATCCCTAGAGAACATCCACATTAATATGAACTCCTACATCCGCCATTGCTTCTATACATCGTATAAAGTGTGAGCGGCAACCATGGAAATAGGTTTCGTACATGTACCCGTTTAGTCTATATAATATGTAACAGTTTAATGCAGGGTAAAGGCAAAGCAGAAAGTTCCTTAAGGAACTTTCTGCATTACCTTTGCCCTGCATTTAACAACTATCCGTTATCACGAGTTGAAATATTTCGTTTTTAAATTGTCGCGTAGCAAAAGTTTAACTGTATATCCGAGTTCATATTTAGTTTTATATTCTGATTCATAATTTAAATTTAGGCTTCGTGTGCACTGTACAGAATCGAACAAACACATAAAAACCAACCAACGCAGCATTAAAAATCACACAAAATCTAATGAAAAACACAATTAAGGTTATCCTAAGGCCATGAAATATGAAGCAGAAAGCTTTAAAACTGGCATACCATACCACCTCGGGTATAGTATAAAACACGAGCATGGGATGAGGCCTGAATAACATGGAGATGATTATCAATACTATAAATAATTATAAGATTTAATATTTCCTGGCTTGGAAAATTCCTCACTATATTAATGTAATAAAACTATATAAATTGACCCAATCAAAGCTAACAAGATCTACATTGACATTTACGAGATATATAACAGTAAAGCACCGTTTATACTACACGAAACATTTTCAAGTAGGAGACTGCTTAAAGCATGATAAAGGTAAAGCAGAAAGCTCCTTAAGGAGCTTTCTGCTTTACTTTAATCTTGCTTTGAGCTGCCACTCTGCTTTTTACACTGCCAATATTTGTTTCTTATTTTGATTGGATGCAATAGCTGGTAGTTATTATATACTCTGATCCAACTGAGTTTTAAATTGATAGAATTCTGAGTTTGGTATGACGATGTATATCTTTTTCCGATATTGCTCAGTTATTTTTCTACAATTTTGTTCCATTTTTCTCATCATTTAGAAATGGTCGAATATAAAATATTTATCATGACAGGGCATATTCGGGACACATAACAGTCATAAACGTCAAGTTAAAATTAAAGCTTTGATACGTTATAAACAACAGTAAAATACGCTCTATAAAGACTACTAAATTGTGATTTTTGTTAGGAGTTTAAGGCAGGTGGTTGCTTAGAGCAACATCAAAGTAAAACAGAAAGTTCCGTCATATTCAGCAGGAATCGGTCTATAAAACAACCAAAAAGCTTTGTATTAGTGGTCGTAATAGAGGACTTTTAATGACCACTTTTAACGCACAGTCACAAGAGAGGTGACTGTTTAATGCATGATACGAACAAACAGCCCAGACAGTCCCTGTATGTTTTCGTCCTGCATTAAGAAACCGCCTGCAATATAAATACCGACATTAATGGTCGAGTAATACATGGTCGACAATATACCGTAGTACTCCCTCCCTACAACGGCCCTCCGAACAACGAGTCCCTCTTTACAACAATGATTGCCACATGTCCCCAGACAGGACAATAATTATGTCAACGCTTTCACAACTGGAATGCCGTCTGCTTCAAATTGTTGTTTGTCGTTGTTGGACATTAGTTAAGGCAGTTGACAGCTAAATTTCCAAATAGACAATTTACTCGTTTAAAGAATATGAAGACAAGTACATCTACTTAAAATATGGACATAATTAATATGAGACGACTAATATTTGACAAACTTTAGCGGTCGTAATAGAGTGGTTCTACTGTACATTGAATGTGCCATTATATTAAAACCTCTCTCGTACGACCACTAAACGAAGGCTAATTGACTCCAAAACAGGCAGGTGACAACTTAAAGCAAGGTGACAGTAAAACAGAAAGCCCCAAAAGGAGTTAAAACAGCTCCCTCCGAAAAACAAATACACTCTGTCTCCCATTGGGTGTTGTTCGGAGGGAGCTAGCACTGTGGTTGAGATGTCTTGTTGGCGGGTTTTGCTGCACTATCGTATACAAGAATGTAACAAGGTGTGAATGAAACGGGGCCCTGATGCAGGAATGTTCGCATCATCGCCCAACCCCGAATCACACAGTCGTCTGGGAATAAAGTCATATGTACTCATTGACCTACGCGTTCAGTCCTCCGCCCAGAAAACACTTGTAAACATGAAGGGAGTGACGTAATTTCATAACGACAAAATATCGTCTGCTCTTTAATTATCGTCTGCAATTGACAGTCTACTTAACTGAAGAAACACAGAAACTCTACATGTAGTGTCAAATGATGCGGATTCAGATCAGACCCCGAAAATTAAGCACATAAGTATATTTGTTATCATGTAACAAAAACCTTTCCAGGCGCTACACTACATATTTAATCATTCTTCAGTTAATTTCCTATATATGCATTCTAAATGACAAATATTTTCGATAATAATCAGACGCAGAGTCACTCTGTTTCCGATCTGGATCCAAATTGTTTGCTTACTGCAGTTAATTGAGGTAAGAATTCTATCATAAAGTATGTTGTAATTTACAACATATATAATAGCACTTTGTCATATAATTGGGTCCGTTGTCACATAATTATATTGGATATCTCTCTGTCGTTTGCAGCGGCTCCCACTCTGCAACAACGCCCAATGGGAGACAAAGAGTGTGTGTGTGTGTGTGTTGTTCGGAGGGGAAATTTATACCCTAAGGGTATATTTGCAAACAGTTTGAACCAAGATCAGACACCGCGTTACGCGGCGTCTGATCTGGATTCAAACTGTTTGCAAATGCATTCTAAGTTATTAATGTCCCCTCCCTATAACAACTCTCTCCGAACAACGCACACGATATTTGTTTTCCGTTTGGTGTTGTTGTATAAGGGGAGAGCTGTACATTGAGTTTGGTACGCATTAAGCCCTAGCGAAAGTATGCTCGTCCTTTGAAAAACGATACCTGTGAATAGTACTATTGTCGTATGTAAGCAGTGCAGATCCAGATCAGGAATCTTCTGACCAGGATCTACACTGTTTATTAGTTTTTCAAAGTATTGTAAAACAACCCCCAAATAGTAAAAATGGACAAGACCTTGTTGGAAACTGGAATAGTTTATTTGCAGTTTCAGGGGCGAAAAATTAACAATAAACCAGAGGCCCGTCTTACTAAACGTCGTATGACAAAAATTGTCGTATGTCAGATTCTAAATTTTTTATTTACATGTATTTCTCAATATAATCCTGTCTTGTGACAACTTTTTGGAATCGTCTTGACTTGATTAGATGAAGAAATCAGAAATAAGATGAATTTTACGAACGAACGCTTTTGTCGTAAGTTCGTGACGTTTCGATAGACGGGCCTGTTGAGCCGAATTCTTCACACTTCGAATTCTTCACACCGTAATCAGACGTGTGAAGAATTCCCACGAATTCTTCCACTCGTGTGACCAATGTGTGAAGATTTCGTACGAATATGTCACACAATGGCAGTGTGAGATTTCCGTACCCCCTTTTTTAACGACCTGTTGGTACCTACGGATTCTTCACACATCACCTTCCGTTTAACATTTCTTTATGAAACAAGTTCTGACAACTTAGGCAAATCACTTTCCATAGCGCAAAAGGTGCTGTATTGCGTCGTTTTGTGGGATGACACTAGAGTACTAGGGAAAATCAACGTCTTCGGACAGGCGACCCTCTCACGTACTGTCACGACCCGGGATCGAACTCGGGATGCATTGTTAAGAAGCGGGTGCGCTAAAACTGTGTTATCCACCCTTTTACATGCAGTTTTTACGATTTGATCAAAAAAGCTCTTAAACAGCCGACCTAAATACGAAGAATTATCTGTGGATATGTGCAACCCTTTTTATCCCATGATCAAACTTAAGTCCCGTTGAGTTTATGCTTAGTTCCCGGCATCCTTTGAGGCGTTATAGACGAACGACCGACAGGTTGCCGGCCGAATGCTGGTAGATTGTTGGTATTCTTAACGGGATGGGGAGGGATGGGACCCGTGGCCGTGGTCCAGTGCTCATAGTGACTATGACTTACACTCACTTAGCTCCTTACTACTGTTGGTTCGAATCCAAATCTGAACACTTGGGCTTTTTCATTTGGAGAAGCCTTCAAGCTGGCTATCGGAAATTCGGTGCTTTTACCCAGATGCAAATTTTTACCTGATACAGTTTATGACGTGCATCCGGTTTCTTCTCCCATCTGCAATTAGCTTTATGTCGAAATATGACTGAAATACTGTTAACATAGTATGAACTCAGAATGCTGGGCCTCGATTTGATTTTAAAGTGGAGTTAAAGGCTAGTTTCAACGACGGTCATCGAAACGACATCGATTAAAATGGGTCGATTCTAGGCACCTTACACGTCGATCGGACCCGAGAAAGCTTTTGACCAAATATACAAACGTATACAAGCGTATCAGAGGTCGGGCAAGGCCGTCTCCATCCGGCTTTTGCCCATCATATACCGGCCGGTGTAATGATGAAAAGTGCCCCACCACTCAGAATTGTGACCCCGGGACATTTTTCGACTCAGAAAATTAACCTTCCGGGTCATTTTACTTGTATTATGCCAAAGCAAGTCCCAATGACAGTTTTCTACATCAAAAATTGTCCTCATGTGTCACTCTTTAGAGGGGGACACATTTCGTCTTTACACCGGCGCCCGTCTGGCAACCGGATAACACCGGTTTCCTTTCGGTATCCCACAGTATTGCACGTTATTACTGAATGCCCATGATGTGGACTACACGAGAAGGCAATCGGTAGTATGGTTCCATGTAAGAAAGTGAGCAACATAACAAAGAAGTGAAATCAGCGCGTCTTTATAAACCTCATTCATATATTGAACCCACGATAACCAATATCGGGCGAGGATTGTCGCCCGTCTTTAAACCGTTGCCCGTCCGGTATTTAAGGACAATCGCGGCAGTTTGTTCGAATTTTCAAAACATTCAATTTTTTTTTAAATGTTGCATGTTGCTAGTATATATCCTGTTGTGCAGAAATATGAAATAAAAATAGGGAGTCCCCGGACTGGTTCTTTTCTTAATAGCTTTCTTGACACGTGCTTTTGATCATAAAATCTCAGAAAGCACCTCTTCAGCTTTGTAATTTTCCTTAAATGTTGGGTTATTCATATGTTTTCACAAAATAGAAAATAAAAGGAGCAAGTACCAATAAAAACATGGAAACAACATATTATTCCTCAATAAAGGGAACACATCAAATAGTTATTTTTCAAAGTTTTTTTCTCCTACAGTTCTTTGACAAAATTTTCCCAAATATTGATATAGCATTAATTTACTGAAATCACTAATAAAAATTATAGGTACCCGAACTTTTTTTCTAAAAAATACAAATGTCTGCATAAAGAGTAACGCATGTCAATCCAGTTACATATAGAGGATAACTGTTTTTTTCAGTGTAAGATCGAAATTTAATCCATTGAGTGAACATCAGACGTTATATTTTCACGAGTGGCGAAGCCACGAGTGAAAATATAACAGGCTGATGTTCACGAGATGGATTAAATTCGATCTTACACTGAAAAAACACAGTTATTCTATTTATTTATGCTTTTAAGCCACTTTTAAAACGAAATTGTTTAAAAATTGAAAGCGAACGTACATTATTTATCCCGTGTTGAGCCCCACGTTTTATGTCGAACACATGTGCGTGACAGTTGGCGGTATAATGACGTCACTTATTTGTCGATTTGACGTCATCCGAATGACTTCGTTGCTCCCGAGTTTGGATTCGTGCTCTTCCGGTGAGTAATTCGCGACAAATCGGACTGCCGGAATTTAACGATAAGACACGATTGACTACGATTCTAGGGGAGCCCTACGGGGAAAATCATAATAGAAGCGATTTGTGATAATCCACTGCAGTGGATTACCAAGTGATCATCCACTGCTTTTTCGTGGTAATCCACCGCAAAGCATAAATAAATAGGGTTATCTATAAATGATATATGTTAACCACTTTTAAATTCTAGAATGTGTCCAAATCCACTGTTTAATCGTCGACAATATATCACTTTACAGGCATTATTAGTATATATCACTTATCGTGGTCTCAAAATGCTGCTATGACCGCACAATTTTGCTTTTTGAGGTAGAACAAAATACAAATTTCAAATACAAACTACATGTATATAATAGAGAATTAGGCAAAGGGAGACAACTCATCAGAAGGTTTGCAAAAGTTGCTTCCCTTTGACTGTAAAAAAATTGAAACCAGCGCGATAGTCCTGAAAATCGTGGCCATACTGTCGGTTTTAAGAACTGTTATGTCATGGGCACGGTCGGTACATCTGGTGAGTGAAGGACACAACTGGGACATAGACCAAAGACTGACTGAAATTTTGGCATGGTTTTAATTAAAACGGGTCCCGTTCGTTGTTGTTGTTGTTTGTAGTTTATATTTGAAATTTGTATCATTTCCTGCCTCAAAAAGCTTAATTGTGTGGTCATATAATTTGGCGTCCAAGATAAATAATATATACTAATAATGCTTGTATAGTGATATATTGTTGACGATTAAACAGTGGATTTGGACACATTCTAGCATTTAAAAGTGGGTAACATATATCATTTATAGATAACCCCATATGTAACTGGATAGACATGCGTTACTCTTTATGCAGACATTTGTATATTGTAGAAAAATAGTTCGGGTACCCATAACTTTAATTAGTGATTTCAGTAAATTAAGGCTTTATCAATATTTGTGAAAAATATTGGCAAAATCTGAATGTAAGAACTGTAGGAGAATTTTTTTTGAAAAATAACTATTTGATGTGTTCCCTTTATTGACGAATAAAATGTTGTTTCCATGTTTTTATTGCTACTTCCTTCTATTCTTTTCTATTTTATGAAAACATATGAATAACCCAATACCTAAGGAAAATTACAAAGCTAAAGAGGGGTGTTCTGAGATTTTATGATCAAAAGCACGTGTCTCTGGATAAGTATGGGTATACCAAAAAAACAAGCTATTAAGAAAAGAACCAGTTTGGGGACTCCCTATTTTTATTTCATATTTCTGCACAACATGGTATATACTAGCAACATGCAGAATTTGAAAAAAAAATCTGAATGATTTGAAAATTAGAAAAAAACTGCCGCGATAGTCCTTAATGAAATTTAATTTCAAAAGATTCGGAATGGCAGAATCTCCCGGAAAATGTAGAAAGGGGAATACCTCTCACGGTGTTGATACAAGAATTATGAACTTTGTTTGCAATACACGTCTACTCATTAAACTCTTTAAATGAAATGTCACCTTAAAAACTTCAGTGGAACAGGCGTTAGAGTAAAAAACAAAACCATGACAGTCGGGCGATCGGACAGATAGACTACGGAAAAGTGACCGACCCCGACGTGTCATCTTTGCCTTCAGCTGGTGACACAGAAACCGGTCCATACATTTATAAAGTTCTTAGAATGCATCGTACAGACGGCCCGAATAATATCCGATACGACGGAATCGAGTAAATTATATGGCCACCAAAGTGCTATTATTACCATGATATTTTCAGTTTTATGTCTCTATAATTAATTATAACGAGTGCTGAAAAATGTGACATTTCTACCCCGTGTGACCTTGACCTTTTATCATTTAAATAAGCAGTCTAGTACATATGTTTTGTCATTATGTGAAATATAAGACCTCTATCAAGTAAAGCAAACCTAATATGTCCCCTTATCCTTCTGTGTGGCTAAAAGCTTTTTGGAAAGTGTGAGGTTTCGTATGCACAAAATTTTTACATTCGTTTTTAAAGAATTTCGACATGTGAAGAATTCGTATCTACTGTCAGGGGGGGGGGGGGGGGCTGAGAGTCAGTACGAATTATTCACACATGTGTGACATATTCGTATGAAATTCCTACGATTTCCTCACAGGTGTGAAGAATTCGTAGTGTGAAGAATTCGGCTCAACACGGGCCCCTGGTGTGTTACGCGACATTTCCTTGAAAAAGTACAAAATTTATGTCGACAGCTTCTTGTTCTGAACAACCCTTTCTCTGACTGTTATTACTATCATTATTATTACCTAAAAATGACATAGGAAAACTATAACTTTTTTTATTAAACACTAAAGGACACTCGCACTTTTTTCTATAAAAGCGTATTATGACACATGTACTTCTTCAGATTTAAAATTACAAATTCATCAGAATTCTTTAGATCACCTCGTCTATCTTGAATGAATTCTAGCAAGAACAATTAATATAGAGATATTGCACTGTTCTATCCAGCCATAAATGGGTTAAAGACAGTTGAATGCTAAAAGCAGGATTTAACTAAAGTAGAAAGCTACCACAAGTGTGTGGGTGGCTTTTGTTTTTACTTTTTCTTTAATATTACATTAAAATCGCAATGTATTGAATATCGAATACAAAAATGCCCGGAATTCACCGGTTAACTCATTATCCCCTGAAACTTCCAATGGACGATTCCAGTTTGCAATAAAGGCTGACCCATATTTTACTATTTAGGGTTGTTTTCTATAATATATTACAAAATGACAAACAGTGAAGACCCTGATCAGAGGGCTCCTGCAGGAGCCCTCTGACCAGAGACTTCACTGTTTGCATAGGACAAGTGTACTCATCACATGTACACTTTTGGTAAAAGACGCAGCTATGCGTCACTAGGGCTCAATGAGTTAATACACGCGCTATCGGTTGGATATTATGTGATTTACTCTGGTTGTTGCCCATGGACGAGAGAAGGCTATAGACTGTTCATGCATCTTATTTGTATTGAATGGTGGTATAAAATAGGTTTGATTGTATACTAACAAATCAGGTTTTATTGCTTCAGTACTCTGATAGGTTTTCATATAAAATTGGTTTATTATCTCCATCTCAAGTGAAGAATGGAAAATTACAGAAAACTATCGAGGGGGGATACTAAGACTATCCAAAGTAAGTGTGTACTTTTAAGCGGTTACAATGTACAGTGGAGAAAACATACTTTTTACCGTTTAATCGCAAACGAAAGTCAAATACATGACAATAAAATGTACAAAATTACAACTACTTGAAAATTCTTACAGTTTCTTTTATCTGAATTGCAAACAGTCTGGATCCTGATCAGACGTCGGATTACCCGGCGTCTGATCTGGCTCCCAACTGTTTGCATTGGAAATAATAGTTTTAGCATAATCGCGATTACGCTCTCTCCACTAGATCTACATACGCCTTCACTGCCAAAAACTATACTAGATCTGCACTAACATTTTCAAACAGTTTAGATCCAAAACGAACGCCGAGTATTGATTCATACGTATAATAAAGTAAAATACAGTGTTCCCTCTCAACAACGACACCCAATGGGAGACACAGATAGTGTGCGTTATTCGGAGGGAGTCGTTATAGAGAGGGACATTTAATACTTGGATTACATTTGCATTTACAACTTGAATACAGATCAAACGCCGCGTTACGCGGCGTCTGATCTGGATTTAAGCTGTTTGTCACTCGTCATTATAATTCTTCTATCTAAATATCCACTTATATGTAACTTTGAGAGAAAAAGCAGACGAACATTTTAAGCAGCATTTAAAGCGTTAGTCATAACTGTCCTTTTTAGGGAAATGTGACAAATGACGTTGTAAGGAGGGAGTCGTTGTTGGGCGGGCTGTTGTAGAGAGGGAGCATTGTAAAACGAAAATGAAAGCATTGCATGAAGCTTTCCTAGTAGAATATATTATTGTTTCTACAATGAAACTGGACCTGATATACTGATTGTAGTATACGGACCCATTTAACCCATTACCCCATAGATTGTTTCTAGTTTTAAAGAAAGACGTTTACTTAAAGCAGGTTGAAAGTAAAGCAGAATGCGCCTTAAGGAGCATTCTGCTTAACTTTCAGCCTGCTTTAATCTACTATCTGCTAGAATACAGAAAATATTTCTTATAGAACATAAAATTATTGACTGTATAAATTGGAACTATTTTCATCAGTGGAGGAATAAATCAAAGGCGCAAAAAGGGGCATTTATGGGGTAATTGGTTAACTATACCCAGGAGCGAGAAACATTTTCGTTATTTTCCTTGTGAAATAGTTCAAAGTTGGCTTATCTCTTTAAAAAAGAAACAAATAAAATAGACAGAGCATATAGAATCTCCCTGTTCGGGTGTTTTTTAAGATCGAAGGGACATCATTACGAAAATATATTATTTTCAGGTTTGTATTAGTTATCTCCCTTGGGTGATCTAATATTAACTAACTCACTGCCAATCAAGACTTCGCGGACATTTGCAAATTAGATCCAGATCAGACGGAGATCGACTGGTTGCCAGATTAGGGTTCAACCTTTTTAACACTTCCAGAATGGAAAATCAGGAAAGACCAACATATTGAAACAAAGTCACACTCTTATAGAGCAATTTTAGCCAGTTGCTACACCTGTGCAGTGTCATATTGTGACTGCTTCATTTTCTGGCTAATACTCCACGCTGCATGCTTACACTAATAATTAAGTGACACTAGTAAAGTAACTTTATATTTTCATAATACAGCACTCCCTCTCTACAACAACATCCAATGGGAGACAAAAATTGTGTGCATTGTTCGGAGGGAGTCGTTATAGGGAGGGAAACTTGGCTTACATTTGCAAACAGTTTGAATCCAGATCAGACACCGCATAATGCAGCATCTGATCTGGATTCAAGCTGTTTGTCACTCTTCATTAATTTTTTTCCTGTAAAAATGTCCAATATGTAACTGAGAAAAACAGCATACAACAATTTTAAACAGACGATATTGCTGCAGTGCAAGCGTTAGACAGAATTGTCCTGTTTTGGGAACTACAGCAAGGGTCGTTGTAAGAAAGGAGTCGTTGTTGGGAGGGTCGTTGTAGGAAGGGAGAACTGAAGGAGCTTTCTACTTTAGTTTAGTCTACTTTACGTATCTATATATAAAACATCCAATATTACTCAACTACATCTACTGCAAGTGTTTTCAGGTCCAACATGGCTATAGTGACCAACTGCAAAAAAACCTCTTTCTTTTACAGAACCACTGTAGAGTGGAAGCAGCTTGAAGAAGACATTGTATGTGCAGACAGTGTGGAGAGCTTTAAGTCAGCTCTCCAACAGTGCTACTAAAGCACCTCTCTCTCCCGGTGCATAAATCATTAAATGCCGTATCTGGCACTGCACTGTATTTAATCAGATTCAGACATTGATTGCATATTATGCTTTGTCTGTATTTCTTGTACTATGGGCTGGAGGCCTGATTGTATGAATAAACTATTTGAATTTGAATAGTCGTGCATGAAGATTCCACCTATATAAGACTGCTGTTTCATCTCTTTTTGAACGACTACTTACTTAACCCATTATGCCATAAAACATGCCATTATTCCTACACAATTTTGAATATGCAAAATAATATGCAAAAAAAAAAAGTGTTTGTTTGAATCTATGCAGATGGTAGCTTGAAACTGTCGCCCCTGAAACTTTTTAGGGTTAATTTCTGCAATAAACATGTATTGCAAAAAGACAAACAGTATAGACCCTATCAGAAGGTTACTTTATGAGCCTTTGAGCTGGGTATCTACTATTGGCATAGAACACTGTTCTCCTCAAAACTACACTGGTTGCAAAGGATCTGTATGTAAATGCATAACTAGGGTCCTGCATAAAAGTGTCATTAAATATCAACACGCTACCCAATTAAGCAGTCGCTTACCCCATAGCCCTTTTTTAGCTGAAAAAAAAGATGAACACATAAAGCAGGTTGAAAGTAAAACAGAATGCGTCTTTATGTGCATTCTGCATTACTTTCAACCTGCTTTAAGCTACCATCTGCTAGAATATAGAAAATATTTTATATGGTACATATCCATAACTGTATAAAGTGGAACTATTTTCTTCAGTGAATGAAAAAAATAAAGGCATATTTATGGGGTAATTGGTTAAGACAGGTTTGACTTACTTATGGTTTCTTTTATCTGCATTACTGTACATAATGAAATATTTTATTTTTAACACAATTTGAACGGATAGAGAGAAAAAGCGGTAACATAAAAAATTCCTTGATTCTAATGGCTGATTTTATTAAAGAATTTCACATGTTTCTGAAAAAAAATCTTGAATTGCATATTTCTATAACGTTTAACCCTTTGCCTGCTGATTGCAACTTTCCTGATTGTTGCAAACAGTTTGGATACAGATCAGACGCTGCGTAACGAAGCCTCTGATCTTCTTTACCTAATTAATGTATAAGTCTAAATTTAGAAAGTTTTGCAGACAACAATTTCAAAGCAGACAATATCACCGCAGGATAAGGGTTAAATTACTTCAGTTTTCCAAAACATAATGATCCTTGAACAACATATATTATGTATATATCAACAACAGATAATTCTCTTTAATACTCTGATGATTTTATTGTACATAATGGATACAGTCTAGTTTAACATGTACAAATTGAAATATGCTCTCACTCTCCATTAACCCATTACCCCATAGCCTGTTTCTAGTTTTGAAGACAGATGACCATTTAAAGCAGTTTGAAAGTAAAGCAGCATAATGTTTTACTTTCAGCCTGCTTTAAGGTACCATCACTTAGGATATTTAAAGTATTTCTTATTGTGAAAATTCATGATTGTATAAATTGGAACTATTTTCTTCAGTGAATGAATAAACAAAAGGCGTAAAAAGGCGTATTTATGGGGGAATGGGTTAAACATACTGTGTATATAGATATATTGCACTGTTTAAAACACAGCAAAGTAAAATCCTGCTTCCTCTCAAAAGAGACTCAGTGATGGTGCATAATGACAGGTGGCAGCTTAAAGTAGGAGTAAGCATTCCCTCTCTACAACGGCCCTCACAACAATGACTCCCTCCTTACAATGACCCTTGTCGCTGTTCCCCAAACAAGACATTTATGTCCAACCTTTTTATGGCTACAATACCGTCTGTGTCGTTTGCTGTTTTTTCAAAGTTACATATAAGTGGACATTTTGATAGAATAAATATAATGGCGAGTGACAAACAGTTTGAATCCAGATCAGACACCGAGTTAAGCGGTGCCTAATCTTGATTCAAGCTGTTTGCAAACTTAAGCCAATTTCCCTCCCTATAACATCTCCCTCCGAACAACACACAGAATTTTTGTCTCCCTTTGCGTGTCGTTGTAGAGAGGGAGCGCTGAAATACAACAAGCTCCTTTAGGAGCTAAGTTGCTTCTGCATTACTTTCATTTTGCTTTAGAGCACCACCTGCCGTAAACATCAAAATCAGGTTCCTTCTTCTGTGGTTGGTATAGAAGAGTTTTACTGGATAATCTTGTGTTTCTGTATATCTAAATATACATTCCAACATTTGCAGTCATTCAAAGTATAGTAGAACCTCTCTATAACGACCACTTAATTGTGTCAAATATTAGACGTTTATGACAGGCGACTGCTTAAAGCAATGTGAAAGTGAAAAAGAAAGCTCCTACAAGAGCTTTCTTTTTCACTTTCACATTGCTTTAAGCTGTCATCTGTCTTTTATATGGACAATTAGCCTTCTTTTTAGTGGTCGTAATAGATAGGTTCTACTGTATACCAGTGTTTTTCTACATTTTTTTCTATCTAACAAATCTGGAGTAATCAAAAGAGTTAATCATTGGATATTTTAAACATTTTCTAACATTATGGTGTCACTGTGACTACTCATTAGTCATTTCTTCAAGGAGATTCTAATGCATAGTCACAAAATATCTTTGTTCTTAATGTAGGTGATTTAAGCAAATTTGTTCTTGATGTAGATGGTTTAAGCAAATTTGTTCTTGATGTAGATGGTTTCTGGCGGGATTACTTGGCCTATGATTTCCTCCTCGACCCCTTGCAGGGCCCAGTTGTGACTACAGATCTCCAGGGCCTCCCACTCAGCTTTAAAGGCTTTCTGTGGATCCTGGGGTCCTGCCATCCCAGCCCCTGAGAACTGTTCCTGCATAGCCTTGGTCTGGTCAGCCGCTGTGAAATACAAACATGGCTTTTTAAAATCTTCATTATAACTTATTTTGTTAACAGAGACTGAGGTTTCTGCCCGTATTTCTGCAAGCACATACATCTTTAAAGCAAAATTTCTTATAATACATTTTCATGTCTGTACAAATTGGATCTATTTCCTTCAGTGGATATATAAATTAAAGGGGTAAATTTGTGTATCTATAGAGTAAAGGTTTAACCCATTCAAAACTAGCAACAAGCATACTCATCATTTACAAACAATGTACCTGTCAGCTATGCAAACAGGATAGACCCAGATCAGAGGGCTCACGCAATATAATGCAGAAAACAACCCTAAATAATAACAAATGGACTACATTTGATTTGACGTTGACCATTAACCCTTTACCCCATAGTCGGTTTCTGTTTTTGAAGACTTCTTATTATTTAAAGCAGGCTGAGAGTAAAACAGAATGTGCCTTACAGCGCATTCTGCTTTACTTTTTGTCTTCTACAATATAGAAACTATTTCTTATAGTGCTGCATATTCATTACTGTATAAAGTGAGACTATTTTTTTTCCAGTAAAGTGATAAATTTGAGACTTAAAAATGCATATTTATAGGTTAATAGATTAAAAAGATTCAGTGTTGAATAAGTCAAAGGCGGAACAATGTGTAGCTGTGGAGTAATCGGATAAGCCATTACCCAATAGCCTGTTTCTAGTTTTGAAGAAAGATGATCACTGAAAGCAGGTTGAAAGTAATGCAGAATGTGCCTTAAGGCACATTCTGCTTTACTTTCAGCCATTATCTGCTAGGATATAGAATAATTATATATATTATGATACATATTCATGACTGTATAGAAGGGAATTATTTCCTTCAGTGGAGGAATAAATCATAGGCGTAAAAAGGTGTATTTATGGGGTAATGGGTTAATACAGGATAAACTGCATCATCAAATGTTAGAGTATGTGTATAAAACTTACCATTATCCTGGCCCAATATCAATGTGTACATGCTTCTCAAGCCAAAAACATTTAGGAAATACCAGGACGCTGAACTAACCCTGAAATAAAACAAAACATTAAACAGTCATCTGTTTGACTAAATACCCATGTCTGGAACGCGTAACGCCGAGTGACGTTGTGGCTCGATCGCCAAGATGTCGCACGTCCTAACGTCTTATATGTGACGTTACATATAATAACATGTTTGAGAGTAAGAGTACAAGATGGAATAAACGCATTCTTCTTTACTTTCAATCCCCTTTAAGTGGTCACTTGTCATCAAATTTAGAAACAGGCTATGGGGTTATGGGTTAAAACAACATATTATTTTTTCTACCCATTTAATTTTTTCTTCTTTTGCAGTTAACAACTTGCAAGGTAAAACAATAACTCAATGACATTTAGTGACTTGTCTTTCAGAAGTGAATTCTCTCGTCATACGCAAATAGTATGTGCCAAGATTAGATGGCTTCTTTAAGATCCCTCTGATCAGAGTCTGCACTGTTTGTAATTTTGAAATAAATCATAAAACACAATCCTACACAGTAACAAGAGACCCAGAGGGTCACATTTCGCTCACCTGAGGACATTGTACCATAGAATCTGACTGGGCAAGACAACATTTTGATATAGCTATGACCCAGGTGCCATAATTTGATCTTGGTAGAGGACCACAAGGCAAAGCTACATGTCAGATATTAATGATCTGGACCTTACGGTTTAAGAGAAGAAGATTTTTTAAGGTTTTCCTATAAAAACTGATAAGCCC
Source organism: Gari tellinella (assembly GCA_922989275.2). Taxonomy (NCBI): domain Eukaryota; kingdom Metazoa; phylum Mollusca; class Bivalvia; order Cardiida; family Psammobiidae; genus Gari; species Gari tellinella. Next base: position 103,569,384 of record OV277858.1, on the reverse strand, counting down.
CTGGGTGGGACCAATTTTGACCCAGGTGTCATAATTTGAACACACTTGGTAGGGAACCACAAGGCAAAGCTATATGTCAAATATTAAAGATCTGGGCCTTACAGTTTCAGAGTAGAAGATTCTCAAAGGTTTTCCTATATATGTCTATGTAAAACTGATAAGCCCCGGGGCGGGGCCAAATTTGATCAAGGGGTCATAATTTGAACAATCTTGGTAGAGTACCATAGGGCAAAGCTACATGTCAAATATAAATGATCTTGGCCTTACGGTTTCAGAGAAGAAGATTTTTAAAGGTTTTCCTATTAAAAACTAATACGCCCAAGGGCGTGGCAATTTTTTGGCCCGGGGGTCATAATTTGAACAGTCTTGGTAGAGGACCACAAGGCAAAGCTATATGTCAAATATTAAAGATCTAGGCCATACAGTAGAAGACAATTTTTAAAGGGTTTCCCATATAAATCTATGTAAAACTGATAAGCCCCGGGGCGGGGCCAATTTTGACCCAGGGGTTATAATTTGAACAATTTTGGTAGAAGTCTATAAGGCAAAGCTACATGTTAAATATAAGTGATCTAGGCCTTACAGTTTCAGAGAAGAAGATTTTTAAAGGTTTTCCTATGAAAAACTGATAAGCCCGAGGGCGGGGCCATTTTTGGCCCGGGGGTCATTATTTGAACAATCTTCGTAGAGGACCACAAGGCAAAGCTGTATGTCGAATATTAAAGATCTGGGCCTTACAGTTTCAGAGAAGAAGATTTTTAAAGGTTTTCCTATATAAGTCTATGTAAAACTGATAAGCCCCAGGGCGGAGCCAATTTTAACCCGGGGGTCATAATTTGAACATTCTTGGACGAGGACCATATGGCAAAGCTACATGTCAAATATTAATGATCTAGGCCATACAGTTTCTAAGGAGAAGATTTTTAAAGGTTTACCTAAGAAAAACTGATAAGCCCCAGGGCGGGGCCATTTTTGACCCCAGGGTCAAACTTTAAACAATCTTGGTAGAAGATCATTAGGTTATGATACATACCAAATATCAAAGGTCTGGGCCTTTGGGTTTCTGAGAAGAAGATTTTTTAAGGTTTTCTTATCCATTAAAAGTTGTCTATACGGTCATGTTAGAAAATCTAGTCCCACAGCAAGGGGAATAACTCTAGCCAAAAACTTTGAACAAGATTTCGTTCCCCCTTGTCACTGATGCTTCTGATAAAGTTTGGTTGAAATCGGGTTTGTGGTTTCAGAGGAGATGTTGTTTGAAAATGTGGAGGGGGGGACGACGTATGACGTACTACGGACGACGGACGCCGGACGACGGACGCCGGACTGAATGGGATCACAATAGCTCATCCTGAGCCTATGGCTCAATTAAGTGAGCTAAAAACTGGACTAGACTTTATTGAAAACTAGATTTGTCTATTTGAAGTTTCAGGGGTGAAACGTAGAACAGGTTTGTAGAAACAACAGTTATTATGCCTAAATAATGAGCAGGGCTCCAGATAAGAGGGACTGAACTCAAGTTTTCCAACATTTTCTCCTTATGTCTGCTACAAACCCATATGAATTGACAATTCAAATTGAAATGAGGAGTCACACCATAGGTTTAGGGGCAGACAAAAAGATTTTAGTTTTTGAAATATTCTCTTTTTCTGGGGCCCTGAATGAGGTAACCATTGCTGTTGAAAGAAGATAAGGGAGAACTTACCATGAGGCATCTAACGACACAAGCTCAACTCCTCGCTGTAACATGGGCTTGAACCGTAGGGTCAATGGGAATGGCACTTTAGCTGAAAAACAGGTGATAAAACTACTCAAACTACAGTCAACTTTGTACAGTGCTCCCTCCCTACAACGGCCTCCCCAACAATGATTCCCTCCTTATAACAATGTTTGCCGCTGATCCCCACACAAGACATTTATGTCTAACACTTTCACTGCTGCAATATCATCTGCTTAAAGTTGTTGGCTACTATTTTTTCTCAAAGTTACAGATCAGTGGACATTTTGACATAAGAAATATAATGTACATGTACTATGGCGAATGGCAAACAGCTTGAATCCAGATCAGATGCCGCGTAATGCTGCGTCTGATCTGGATTCAAGCTATTTGCAATTGTAATCCAATGTTCCCCCCTATAACAAGTCCCTCCAAACAACACACACAATCTTTGTCTCCCATTGAGTGTTGTTGTAGAAAGAGTGTTCTGTAATAAGCAAAATATTGCAATGGAGATGCATTCATATTGGTAGTTTTAAGGACTGTAGCTGGCTTAATGCAGGACAAAAGTAATGCAGAAAGGACCTTTAGAAATGAGCTTTCAGCATTACTTTTGTCCAGCATTAAGCAGTTAACTCTAATAATACACCACGTTTTCATTATTTTCATTCCACATTAAGTCACTGTGGTCAAGACAACACATTGGTCTACTTTTGAAGTGTTGCAGTGAATTTGGCTTACATATGTCTTTTAAGCCCATGCCTAGGCCCCATAGTGTGTTTCTCGTTTCGAAGACTTGGCAAGTTAAAAGTAAAGCAGAATGGACCTTACTTAAGGCCCATTCTGCTTTACTTTCAACCTGCTTTAAGCTACCATCTGCTAGGACATAGAATATCTTTCTCATGATACATATTCATGACTGTGTAAAGTTGAAATATTTTCTACATTGGAGGAATAAATTAAGAATTTAATAATACAGCTGGCTGCTTAAAGCTGGCTAAGAGTAAAGGGAGATTTCTGCTTCATACTCAGTCTGCTTTAAGCAGGAAATCCGTCATTAAAGCAGCAACCTGTCATAATTCTGTAAACGTTTTATATTTATCAAGACATAGGAGCATGAAAAGGCGTTTCCATATAGAATGTGTAAATCTGTGAAATGACATTTGTATGAGGGAAAAACGTTAAAAGTAATTTGAATACACTTTGAATGTGTTCATTTAGTAGGTCAAATCCAATTACATAGAAAGTTCTTTTCACACTACTTGAATAACTTATTTATCTTCGACAGTTTTGACATCTACTTGTGTCTTTATCACTAAACTGGAAACTGACTGACAAGGCCAATTATAGCCGATCATCGCAGTGGGATTCTTGATAAAGACACCAGTAGATGTCGAAACTGTCCAAGGTAAATAATTTATTCAATTTGTGTAAAAAGAACTTTCTATATAAATAATTTGGTTTTTTTTATACTTACTTGTTAAAAACCCTGAGAAAGCCCAGTTGATCCAGCCTCCAATGATGATCATAGGTAAGACGTTAGTAACATTACCTTTCAACATGTCTGTCATCATGGATGGATCTGTGAATACAATGCAACAATAATCAAAGTTCACTAAAGACTTCTCTTATGCAGCCACTATATAATGTTAATTATTTGGTATTTAAGAAAGCACAGTGAAAGTACTAACTGAAAACTCCTAAAGGAGCTTTCTGTTTTACTTTCACCTTACTTGAAGCTGTCATCTGTCTTTCAATACTCCCTTTATCTGGAGCTCTGTTCGTTGCTAAACTGTGTGTAAAACATAAGGTAACAGAGCTCTAAATAAGATGAGTATTTCAAAAACTAAAATCTTTATTTCTGCATTAAACCGTATAGTGTCACTACTCATTAGAATCGTCTCTTCAAGACGATTCTAATGAGCAGTAACACCATAGGATTTGGTGCTGTAATCAGTGAGAAAATGTTGAAATTGTTCAGTTTACTCCACCTTGTCTGGCGCCCTGATAGCTAAACACAAGTTTACTTGTATGTACCTGTCATTGGGTTCTTCACTGGTGCCTCCCTGTCTGTCTTTGCTTTTGTTAAGTAACCACTATTCTCATGATTGAAGAAAGTCTTTCTGATGGCAAATGACTGGAAATGAAATGAAGACATGTATGTGTTTATACTTTCCTTACACAATTTATGCTTTACATGTTATGTGATGCATTTCGTTATTAAATCCTACAGTGCTTTCAGTGTTTGTGGCAGATGGCTGTCTCAGCAGCCTCTGGCTTACAACACAAATTTCAACCAGTTCTAAGATCAACAAAGTGACATTATGAGATTTGTTTTCTTTCAAGATTTTGTTGTCACATGTATTGATAAATTATTAGCATTTTCTTCTGCCCTGACTGTTTTATTTTTTAGATTGAAACATTCTAACAATGACAACAGGTGGCTATTGGGCTTGATAATTTCCGTAATGGTATGCAAGCGACAGTCAGCTAGGCAGTCCGTTAACTGTATTAATTGTGCATAATAATGTGTCAGTAATGTTAGCTCAGTAGTTGTATGCCCATTGAAATGCAAAGTAAAATGCAGTGCACTAAACGGTAGAAAATTACTTGTAACTTCTTGAAATTTCTGATACGGTTTCAGATATCTAATGAGTCAGTGGCAGAAATAGTTTAGAGCCTGATCAGACGCTGAGTTATCCTGCTTCTGATTTGGCTCCAAGCTGTTTGCAATAGAATAATAGTTTTAGTATAAACGTGCTCATTTTGGAAAGAATAATGTATATAAATAACATATATACTTAAAGTTAGCCTAGCAGTCTCGTGCTGCACAAGGATCATGCTGATATCAAAGTATGAAAACGTATGAATATATTGGATATTACCTTTACATACCTAAAAGGATATAGATTAACATTTATGTAATAAACTGTTGTGCTCTAAAAATAAAATGGCCAGGTATGAAAAATCGGACAATAACAGTTTCCCAATTTGATTTACTGTTTTACAAATCATGCCATTTGGACACTTACTTGTTTAGGTATATACTTTCCATTTTCTCGTAATATTCTACTTCTGAGCAAGGCATGGCTGAAAAGATACAAAAAACAAGGTATTTATTTACAGGCCTTTTTCTGGGAAAACTGCAGTCTTTGATTTGAAAATAAAATTGAGCAAAAAAATCAAGTGTTTGGGAAGAATTTTTGGAATTGATTTCATTTATTTAGGTAGGCCAGAAAAAAAGGCTTAATAACTAGTTTTCGACCATTGGTTTATTATCTTTGTGTGATTTTGACTTGTCTGGAACAACAACCAAAGAAAAGAAATAATCATTTTTTATTTTTCACAATTGGGATATTTTTACCCAAAATTGGGAATTATTTTTACAATTTCTAATTGAGCATTGGTCCCTTTACCAGACCCGAGGATACACCAGAACAAGAGCCGCATGCGGCCCTAAATCACTCACCTGAGGAACTATTGTGTTATACTCAATGCAAACTGAAGTTTGTCATTGCATGTATGTGGACTGTTGCATGAAGAAATTAACTCAGAATCCGTTTTTAAGGTTTTCCTATATAAGTCTATGTAAAACTGATAAGCCCCTGGGCGGGGCCATTTTTGACCTGAGGGTCATGATTTGAACAATCTTGGAAGATGACCATAAGGCACAGTAACATGTAAAATATCAAAGGCCTGGACCTTACCGTTTCAGAGAAGAAGATTTTTAAGGTTTTTCCCATATACAAGTCTATGTAAACTGATAAGCCCCGGGACGGGCTATTTTTGACACAGGGGTCATGATTTGAACAATCATGGTAGAGGACAATAGCGCAAAGCTACATGTCAAATGTAAAAGGTCTGGGCCTTAGGTTGCAGAGAAGAAGATTTTTAAAGATTTTCCTATATACCGGTAAGTCTATGTAAAACTGATAAGCCCAGGGGTGGGGCCATTTTTGACCCCAGGGTCAAGATTAAAGTTGTTCCATTTTGGCAGAGGACCATAAGGCAAAGCTACATATAAAATATAAAAGATCTAGGTCTTACGGTTTCAGAGAAGTAGAGTTTAAAAGCTTTTCCTATGTAAAACTGATAAGCCCCGGGGCGGGGCCATTTTTTACCCGGGGGTCATAATTTGAGCAATCTTAGTAAAGGTTCATGACATGATGCTTCATATCAAATTTGATTGTCCTAGCACTTACGGTTATTGACAAGAAGATTTTAAAAGTTTTGACTTTGGTTGTCAATATAATGTAAATGCCGAAAATGACCAAGCCCTCTGGCGGCAATGTTTTTTGACGGATCAAAAATCTTTGAACAACTTTGAAAATATATAAGTTGAGAAACATTTTGGTGAAAACCAAATTGAAATCGGACCAGTCGTTCTTGAGAAGAAGATTTTTTAAGATATTGCGCACGGTTGCCATGGCAACAAGCCCGATAACCCCACCCACTTTTTTTCAACAAGTTTTGAAGCTCACAACTACTGTATGTATCTGACCAAGTTTGGACAAAATTGGGCCATTGGTTTCAGAGAAGTAGTTATTTGAAACAAATTGTGAACAGACGACACCGACACCAACACGGACACCAACAACGACGTACGGCGACCGATCACAATAGCTCAGGTGAGCTAAAAAGGCATTGGTTTTAGCAGAAAAGATTAGATAAAACCAAGTATTGTCAACAGGTAACTAGGGTTTTGTGTCCTAGCATTTCATTTCCGGATAAATTTTATCTTTTTCAGCCCTACGAGGGTTGTATTTTTTGAGTCCTCAACTCATTGCTAAAATAATTTTGGGGGTATCTGTATGCAGGTCCTCAAAGAGCTCACTTAGTATAGGAATTATTATCAAGGAAACTGGCATACACGTATTACCGGATGATACCAAAATTTGCAAATAATAGTGTGTTAACTGTTATATGATTTTTCAGTACAAACAAGAAAGTGAGGCTTTTCAGTCCAAAAAGCGTTTGCTCTCTTGATAAATTCCTAATGCCAGACGTGCTGCAGTGGAGCCCCATCGGCCATATGATGTATGTGGTTTAGTCGATACCATTATCCGGATACCCTCGTCAGCTATCCTATTTCCCGGGAACCTCAGATGATATCTCAACGTGAAACCATACAGATGTACTGAATTACATCTTCTTCTTCTATATTAATGGCTAACATTCAATACTGAATATGATGGCCATATTTGTGTGGGTGGTTAAAAGAAAGAAATGCTGGGTAGTCATGAGCTACTCAATAACTACCTGCATGTGCAAAAACCTAACACCTTAAGAAAAAAGGACTTAAGATCCTACAGTATATACAGGTTTTGTTGTGCATAGAAACGGAGCGTTAGTGATTCATTGTTAACAAGAGTTGTCAGAGAGACAACATAGCTCGCCATCGGCACATTTAGAAACTTAAAAGCACACTCAAGGTCACCGAGTTCAACCTTTTTGCCTGCATGGAAAGGTCTTGTCCATATACACATGAAAATCAAATACATGTATGAAGTTACACCTCAGGGGACATAGGAAATATAAGCATTTTTTTAAACCTAAACACAGATTTCGAAACCTTAACCCTTGATCTAAGTTCAAGGTCACAGGGGTCCAAATTTTTCTGTGCATGGAAAGGTCTTGTCCATAAACACATACACACACATACCAACTATGAAAGCAACCCTCAAGGGACATAGAAGTTATAGGCATTTTTCGAAACCTAAACACAGATTTCGAAACCTAAACGCGGGCCCTAAGTTCAAGGTCAAGGTCACAGGGGTCTAAATGTTTCTGTGCATGGAAAGGTCTTGTCCATATACACACACATACCAACTATGAAAGCAATACCTCAAGGGACATAGAAGTTATAGGCATTTTTCGAAACCTAAACACAGATTTCGAAACCTAAATGCGGGCCCTAAGTTCAAGGTCAAGGTCACAGGGGTCCAACTTTTTCTGTGCATGGAAAGGTCTTGTCCATATACACACACATACCAACTATGAAAGCAATACCTCAAGGGACATAGAAGTTATAGGCATTTTTCGAAACCTAAACACAGATTTCGAAACCTAAACGCGGGCCCTAAGTTCAAGGTCAAGGTCACAGGGGTCCAAATGTTTCTGTGCATGGAAAGGTCTTGTCCATATACACACACATACCAACTATGAAAGCAATACCTCAAGGGACATAGAAGTTATAGGCATTTTTCGAAACCTAAACACAGATTTCGAAACCTAAACGCTGGCCCTTAGTTCAAGGTCAAGGTCACAGGGGTACAAATTTTTCTGTGCATGGAAAGGTCTTGTCAATATACACACACATACCAACTATGAAAGCAATACCCCAAGGGACATAGAAGTTATAGGCATTTTTCGAAACCTAAACACAGCAGGGTTGGCCGGTAAAAACCGGGACGGTTTTAACCGCCCGGTTTTAACCCGTTAAAACCGCCCTGGTCAATACTCCCTGAAGTGGTCAATACTGGTCAATACCGGTCAATACTCATTTTTTGTTAAAATAAAGCTCTTAAAGCTTCAAAAGGGTTTAATTATAGTGTAATGATGTATTACAGATACACAGGAAGCTATTTGAAGTGTATATAGGGGGTATAGGAAGCACAAAGTGAATTTTTCAAATCTGAAAAGACCACCCTGGTCGATTGAACTGACCACATTTATTGATTGAACCACTCTGGTTGATTGAAAAGATCACCCTGGCCAATTGAACCAGGTGTATGGTGATCCCTGAAGTATTTGTTGACTTCTACAACTTGCTTTATCACCTGGTCAGGAGTAATATCCTGTCCCAGCAGATTCAGCCAGTGTGCAGTCAGAGCAACCATAAACTGTCAGGCTGGGTCGTCCTCCTTCAGGTTCTGCTTCATCACAGATATCTTCTCATTATCTGTGACTATACTAGTGACCTTGCAGCCATACTTCTCTGTAGACTCATTGATGGCTTAGGAGTAACAAAGTGTCAACTTGTATAATACCCCTGTCAGTGTATAATCACCCTGTATCAAGACATTTGATTGGTCACAATCAGATCTATGCCACTCCCACTGCAGTGAAATGGGGCAAACTAACACATGATAATCTGTTTTGACAGCAATTTACAGGTGTTGCAACTTCCCATGATTGTAAATTATAATAGACATCAATGAATCTTAAACATTTAATTGTTGATTGACTATGGTTATATGACCTTAATGGTTAATTATTTGCTGTAATATATTCCAAAAGTGGTCAATACTGGTCAGTTGAAATTTTGAGTGGTTGATTGAGATTTTTAATGGTGAGTTCAGTTGTAAGTGAACAGTTGATTGAGTTGAAGTATTTAGTAATTGGTTGATTATGGGTATAGCTAGCCTTTTGGTTAGTAAACTCCCAAATTGATACTAGGTGGTCAATACAGGTCGATTTTCAATTGACAAGGCCAGTCATTTCAATCAACCACTTTGTAGTCCTGGTTTTATCAAATATTTACAAAATGTAATTCAAATTCAATATTTAGATTAAATCATTGATATTATGATCATTATTCCCAGTATAATGCTCATCATGACAATGTATGAATAAGATAGGTAGGGTACTAGTAGTTTATTTTGTAAGTAGTCTGATTGAATTGACCACATCGAGTGGTTACCGGGCAAAAGACCACTTGTGGTCATTAAAGAAAAACTTTGAAAAACAACATCAAAATATCATTCTGTTATTTAAAAAGATTCTTAACAGTACAATTTGTATGTACTGTACATATTAAGCAACAATTTAAATTACTAAGGGTATGATACATAGGTTATAAGTTGGTTTGAAGTGGTCATTTCAATTGACCAGTAATGACCACTAATGACCAGTATTGACCGCCCGGGTGGTCAATACTCTTATTGACCGGTCGATTGCCAACCCTGAAACACAGATTTCGAAACTTAACACGGGCCTTAAGTTCAAGGTCAAGGTCACAGGGGTCCAAATTTTTCTGTGCATGGAAAGGTCTTGTCCATATACACACACATACCAACTATGAAAGCAATACCTCAAGGGACATAGAAGTAATAAGCATTTTTCGAAACCTAAACACAGATTTCGAAACCTAAACGCGGGCCCTAAGTTCGAGGTCAAGGTCACAGGGGTCCAAATTTTTCTGTGCATGGAAAGGTCTTGTCCATATACATACACATACCAACTATGAAAGCAATACCTCAAGGGACATGGAAGTTATAAGCATTTTTCGAAACCTAAACACAGATTTCGAAACCTAAACGCGGGCCTAAGTTCAAGGTCAAGGTCACAGGGGTCCAACTTTTTCTGTGCATGGAAAGGTCTTGTCCATATACACACACATACCAACTATGAAAGCAATACCTCAAGGGACATAGAAGTTATAGGCATTTTTCGAAACCTAAACACAGATTTCGAAACCTAAACGCGGGCCCTAAGTTCAAGGTCAAGGTTACAGGGGTCCAAATGTTTCTGTGCATGGAAAGGTCTTGTCCATACACACACACATACCAACTATGAAAGCAATACCTCAAGGGACATAGAAGTTATAGGCATTTTTCGAAACCTAAACACAGATTGCGAAACCTAAACGCTGGCCCTTAGTTCAAGGTCAAGGTCACAGGGGTCAAACATTTTCTGTGCATGGAAAGGTCTTGTCCATATACACACACATACCAACTATGAAAGCAATACCTCAAGGGACATAGAAGTTATAGGCATTTTTCGAAACCTAAACACAGATTTCGAAACCTAAACGCGGGCTCTAAGTTCAAGGTCAAGGTCACAGGGGTCCAACTTTTTCTGTGCATGGAAAGGTCTTGTCCATATACACACACATACCAACTATGAAAGCAATACCTCAAGGGACATAGAAGTTATAGACATTTTCTTCAAATTGTTTACGCCGTTCACGACGACGCCGACGACGACGACTACACCGGGGGTATTGCAATAGCTCGTCATGTACTTCGTACAGGCGAGCTAAAAAGTAAAAGCATATGTAGCTCCTGTCCATGTAGCCAGTGCTGACCTGAATCTGGCTACGGAGTCGGCACCGACTTCATGCTGTAGAAGAGAGTTCCACACTAGGACTGTGCGAGGAAAGTAGGAAAATTTGAAAGTGTCATTTGTAGGTCGAACTAAGTGAAATGCTTGTTGGTGAAAGTGTCTTGAAGGTCTTAAATTTAGACTTGTATACCGTCGTAGACGTTTCTACGGGCTTGGAGCCACACCATGCTGTAGTCATGGCCTAGCCACAATATTTTCACCAGTCCTATTACATTTGCTGCCCAAAATAAATCAGACCGTGTAGAAATATGCTCCGTTTCCATTAATCCTTGTGCAATTCGGGGCGAATCTCAAGGGAAAAGGGAGAGTACCGTAGTCAGTAGTGTAGCGGGATTGAGTTTGGTTGGGTACAAGAAATATCAATAAGTCCCAGACCGGGTGGCTCGGTAGCTCAGTGGTTAGAGTGCTGGAACGGTAAACCAGAAACCCTGGGTTCGAGTCTTGGTCGGGCCACGATTTTTTTCACCAGTCCTGTTACAGTGAATAAAAAAATGCCCCTTCTCATAATCATCAGAATTGATGGCGTAGAAGTAATAAATAGAAATAGAATATGTCGGTATGTGCAATATTGTGTGCAAAAATTTGAGAAATGTGTGGAACAAATATACTATGCCAAACTGCCAACGCAACACCTCCGAGTTCCCTTCTATTTTCATATCAGAGCAGGTGTTTTAAATCGATAGAAAAGTTGACCCAAAATTATTAAATGTTTTTATTTGTTTTTAAATTGATGTACTGTCCTCAAAGTTTTTAATATTGGCAACGAATTTTCATTGACACTTCTGACGAATAATAACCATCTATCCAAATGTATCGCTAATTTCTGGTTAACATTCCCCATTGAAAATGCATTGGAATCAGATTTCTGTAAACTTGTTATCACATATTTCCATATTTTTCTTCATTTTCTTCTTCGTGTACAAGTGCAGGGCCCACTCTGGAGCATTGACGCACTGGTGAGGTATTTACAAGGTGACTGTGAGACACAGGGTTCCCACAGGCTTTTAGCTCAAATTGAGGGTACATGCACCCTCTGTGTCTATTTTTTGGGGGTGCAGACAAATTTCAGAGGGTGCATATGAAAAGTTTTTCTGTTTCTTCTGATGCGAGGACGCCAGGGACAAAGTACGATGAGGCCAGGGCCGAAAGGCATATGACGTATCCACGACGAGTGGCCCCATAACAAAGTAGCAATCCGTATTCAAACAATGGATACGCACCAGGGATGATCTTTGGAAATTTGTGGTTCCACCGCTAAATTTTTACATCATTTGTTTGGATGTGTACTGTTCGTATCTCTCACATTATTTCATAGCCGACATATTAAATTTGCAGACTACACGAATGCGTAGGCCTATGCTAAGACTGTGTCTCACTAAATCAGGCATTTTCCCCAACATTGTTAATAGACGGGATAAAATACATCTGATAACCCGTCCAGTTTTTCGACTGTGTTGTTTGGATTTCGCATAAAAATGCCGTCGCTGTTTTGAAATCGAAAGTGACCAGAATTAGACCTATGACCGGACTTTTTGTTTTAATCATTTGTCAGCATTTTTCAAACACATATTCCTCTAAATAAGTATTGAATTCTTATAAAAAAACAAAAATTGATAGAAAAAATAGCGACTTTATTAGGCACAAAGACGGGAAATCCCACAATCTATTTTAAACCATCATATTCGCGATACGGGTGAACCAGGCGCTTTACGTATTAAGAATGATAAGAATTGTCAAGCGCCTGATAGACACTATAAGGAAAATGAAAACAAATCTAAACTGACACGTCGGACTTTGACGTTTAACTTGTATTTTGTTGTTTGTTAATAAAACTGGTCTTCTTAGTCTTACATCCGATTTCGGCATTAACTGCAACAAAAATCTGCACGTGCATGCACGTTCAGGGCATTGATTTTATACGTGATTTTTTTAAATTATACGTGAATCACGTACATCTGTGCGTGAATGGGAACTCTGAGACATAAACGCTGTGCAGGGATAAAAACGTGAAGTGCGTCTACTGACGAGGGGCCAGTCCCACCTTGAAGCTGTCCAAGGTCTTGGATGAGGCGATGTCTTCTGGCAGCTGGTTCCAGTGGCGGATCGAAGAGGGGAAGAAGGAGTGTCTATATACATCTACCCGGCAGAAGGGGATGAAGTATGATAATGATATCGCAGTGTGTAGCCTCTGGTCGATAACCCGGCTGAATATAAGAATGCAGGAGCAGGGATATCAACTAGGTTGTGAGTAATTCTGTATATGAATACAAGCTTAGCATCGACTCTTCGCTGTTGCAGAGTTGTCCATCCTAGAGTGGATATCATCTGGCTGGTGCTGCTTGTTCTACGATAGTCTCCAGTGACAAAGCGTGCTGCTCGTCTCTGGACCACTTCTAGTTTGTTGACTTTACTAGCTGTGTGGGATCAAATGCCAATTCATTTTGTTTTTGTTTTAATATACCAAGAGTATGGTCCATTGATCACTCTGAATTGCAGAAGAAATCTATTCAGGATATGCCCACATTACAGAATTGACCAGACTAACTTAACTTAAGACATGTTTAAAATTGGAAGTATTGGGAATATCCGGGGTGTTGCGTGTTCCGTCTCATTAAAGCCAGAAGTGGTTCCTGAGACGTATTAATTCAGATTCAGTTTAAAAAATCAGATTCAGAATGGTCCAGGAAGTTTGGCATAGTATATATATTACATTTTATAAATCTTTAATACATAATTATCCATAAGTTTGGGAGTTCAAATAAAAAATGTGATTGACGTAGAAAAGATGAAGATTTAAAGAGGCTCGCAACCGGATTTAGCATTAAAAATGGTAATTTGTAAATATATGTCAAATGTCAGATATATAAATGGGTAAGATTTAGTTTAGGATAATAAATTCTGTTAAAAAATGCATTTCCAAAAAAAAAAAAGGAAGAAGCTCTGGTGGGATTCGAACCCGTGACCCTCCATTGCGGAGACAAACAAGAAAAATGAGGACGCGCCTTTACCGCCTCGACCACGGACGCTCTCTATATATACGGTAGCGAATTAACGTACTTCACTGTTACAGGGATCATTCTGGGCCGCGATTTCCGCGATATTTCGCACGAAAATGACAGATATCGCATCAAAATTTGTATAACGCGATTATTTCTCGCACTCGTTTCTCAGATACTTGCGAGCGAAACGTAATTCTTCTCGATTTATTTCCGATATTTACAAACATTTCTGATCAATTTCGTCGAACGCCTTATCGTAATCGCAGCATCCCGCGCACCAATAAGTATAACAGCAAACCAAAAAACGGAAAGGACAGAGAGTTCCGAATTTTGTATATAAAATCAAAACACATCCGGTTCAGAATAAAACGTGTACCAGACCGCACGTAGACTAATTGGTTAAGCAACGTGCGGTTAGAACCTGGATGGGTGACCGGCAGGGATTACCGTCGGCCCGGTACACGTTATGTCCTCTGTCATGGGATCGTACTTTCTTTCGAAAACAGGAATGTAATTTCCCTTCACTGGATTGAAAAACTACACAATGCACAAAAATACCGTTCATTTTATTCCTTAGTTATCGTCGTAACCGCGCCGATAATTTTTGTCATTAGTTTTCGCGAACTGACCCTCTACAGACGAAAATGAATCTGCCGATAACATATACGCTAATGGTGTGTGCGGTAAACTATCAATTTATGGTATGGGTTAAATCTTTTAACTAGATTTCGATAAGGAGAAGAAGAATAAGAGTTCCATGTCATATAAATATTATTTACACAAAACTCTCAAGCAGTAGATCACAAATGAATTATAAGTTATAATTCATTCGTGAGTAGATATAGCAGTACTGAGTAGTGCTTGTTGGTACAAACAGACTACCAATTAAAATTTCTCTCATCATCTAAAAAAATCTCTCACTTTTTTTGAAAAATGAGAGAATTTCTCTCACTTGTATTCTGCGACAGAATAATCCCTGCTGTTAGCGCTTAATTCTACATTATTCGGCTCCGTTTTATGTCAGAGCCCGTGTAGAGAAGCAACAACAACTATACCGTTAGCTAACGCTATAGAAAAACGATGGAAAATATCCGGTTACTAGAATAACCGGAATACACCGAAATACACCTATATATACATAGTATTGATCATAAAACAGTTTCAGGTGATGTATATACACATTTTATGGACTAATTTATTAAATTTTCAAAGAAAATATGCAATTTGTGGGTCATAAAAGGTTTTCTGTTGAAATCATAACCGAAATACACTGTGAATTCTCACGCATGTGTAATTCTCACATGACACATTACAAAGTGTATTTCGGTTATGATTTCAATAGAAAACCATTTATTACTCACAAATTGCATATTTCCTGTGCAAACTTAATATATTAGTACACAAAATGTGTAAATACATCATCTGAAACTGTTTTATGATCTATAACAGGTATATTTAAGTGTATTTCGGTGTATTCCGGTGTATTTCGGTTATTCTAGTAACCCGAAAATATCTAAAAACAAGAGGGCCATGGCCCTAAATTCGCTCACCTGAGGACATTGAAGTTTGTACCTAAGTTGACTGGGCAAGACAACATTTTAATATAGCTATAAATGGAGTTATCTTCCGGACAAGAAAACATGACAAAAGTGAATTTTGTTGCCAAGCTTATGACCCTTATCCATGACACATCCTCTTATCAAGCTATTTCCATTTCCGGTAAATGATAATTATTTCACTAGCGTCAGCAGAACTGGAGTTATTTTCCTGACAATAAAATATGACAAAGGGGAAAACAAAATATTGCTGCCCTTATGCACTAGGCATTTTCTCTCATCAGTTTCTTTCCATACATAAAATTTCATTACAATAGCATCAGTAGACCTGGAGTTGTCTTCTTGACAAGAAAATATGACAAAGGGAAATAACTAAAAAAAACAATGATGTCAGAGTTATGGCCTTTGCAAATGGCACTTCCTCTCATTAGGCTCTTTCCAAATAGGCAATTTCATTTTACCCATTACCCCATAGCCTGCTTCTAGTTTTGAAAATAGGTGGCCACCTAAAGCAGGTTGAAAGTAAAGCAGAATGGGTCTTAATGCACACTTTGCTTTACTTTCAAACTGCTTTAAGCTACCATCTACTAGGATATAGAAACTTATTTCACATCTTACATTTTCATGACTGTTTAACCCTTTCCCCCATAGAAGCGCCTTTTAGCACATTCAGTTTATTCTTGCTCTAAAGAAAATAGTTCCAATTTATACATTCATAAATATGTATAATACAAAATATTTTCTATATTCTAGTAGATGATAGCTTAAAGCAGGCTGAAAGTAAAGCAGAATGCGCTTAAAGCGCATTCTGCTTTACTTTCAACCTGTTTTAAGTGGACACCTACATTCAATACTAGAGATATGCTATGGGGGAAAGGGTTAAAGGGGAATTATTTTCTTAAGTGGAGGAATAAATCAAAGGCCTAAAAATGCACATTTATGGGGTAATGGGTTAACAAATGTCTGAACAAACGACTGAACCATTTCTAAACTTTAGCAGACAACATGTTCAGTTCTGTTGGCCTGATCACTGAGGTCAAATATTATGTAAGAGAACTGTAGCAGCAGCAGTCTGGGAGCTTACCCTTACCAGACTGAAATGATGTCTGCTAAATACCTTCTGTGTGTAAAAAATGTACATTTTTATTTTTTAGAAAATGTTAAGTTGGTAAATGAGTGGCAAATAGTTTGGATCCAGATTAGATGCAGCATTATGTTGCATCTGATCTGGATCCAAACTGTTTGCAAATATTGGTTATTTGCCCATAGTATATTAAGGGTAACTCAGGTAAATACAGTTCTGCCTAAATCAAAAATACTGTAAAACCTGCCTAGAGCAGCACTTAAACTGTGCAGGGTGGTGTCAAATGTGACCCTAGGGATTTCATTTTAACAAACTATAGAGAGATCCACCAGGAGATTCTACTGTACAAATATCAAAGCTTAGGGCCTAGTAGTTTTGGGCAAGAAGATTTTTTAAAGATTTTTGCTTTTTTGCTTTTTCAAGCAGAGTTTGTGCTTTTTTTCATTTTTTTTGAACAACTTCTGTAGAGAAGCATCCAAGGAACATCATGAGCAGTTTGAACTCTCCCTACAATCGGCGGGTTTCAGAGGAGATGTCGTTTGAAGTAAAAGTGAACGGACAGACGGACAGACGTACTACGGACGGTGAGCGGTCACAATAGCTCACCTTGAGCCTTTGGCTCAGGTGAGCTAAAAACTAAGATTCGGTGACGATTCTTGAGACTTTTTTTGGACTGATCAAATTTTTTTAATGTCAGAAGCCAAATAATGCCACAAACTTGCTTTTATTTGAGTATTTTATTTTATTTTGACAAGTACACCATCCGGTTGCGAGTCGCTTTAAGAAACGTTTTGTCCGAATTTATAGTCATCCGAATTTTTAGTATACTTGCATATACGAGTACCGGTTGCCCATTTTCATACCTATCTTTCACTTGGTCAAGTTCGGTCTTCTTTTCTGATGAAAGCAATATGGTAACATAATGTCTGATTATACCAACCAGAAAAGTAATGATTACAATAGGTAAAAATACCCAAACACGAATGTCTGAATCTAAAAGCAACTCCGCCATGTTTTCACCGTTTTCAATTAGTGCGTCAGGCAATTATCTTTTACGTCAGAACTACACTACCATTAAATGGATATAGTAGAATAGATGGTGATTCTGTTGAACGTTTTACACATTTAAGTATACTGTATAATCTGTTTTTAACCCATTACCCCATAGCCTGTTTCTATGAATTTCAAAATATGTGACTACTTAAAGCAGGTTGAAAGTAAAGCAGAATGCGCCCTAAGGCGCATTCTGCTTTACTTTCAGCCTGTTTTAAGCTACTAACTGCTAGAATTAAGAAAATGTTTCTTATTTTACATATTCAAGACTGTGTAAATTCGAAGTATTTTCTTCAAGGGGAGGAATAAATTTGAGACGTAAAAAGGCGTATTTATGGGGTAACGGGTTATGTGATAATTAACCAATTACCCCATTGCCTGTTTCTAGTATTGAAGATAGGTGACCATTTATAGCAGGTTGAAAGTATAGCTTTACTTTCAGCCTGCTTTAAACTAAAACCTGCAAGAGTATTCAAAATAATTATTTCTTATGGTACATACAGAGACCTACAGTTTATAAAGTAGAACTCTTTTACTTCAGTGTTGGAATAAGTTAGAGACGTAAGTTTTAGGTGAATTTATGGTTGTGTAATGGGTTAACCCTTTGCCTCATAGCCTGTTTCTAGTTTTGAAGACAGGTGACCACTTAAAGCAGGTTGAAAGTAAAGCAGAATGTGCCCTAAGGCACATTCTGCTTTTCTTTTAGCCTGCTTTAAGATATAATCTGCTAAGCTATATAAAATATTTGTAATGGTTATTGTTCATGAGGGTATAAACTGGAACTACTTTCATCAGCGGAGGAATACATTAAATACGCTAAATGTCGCTTCTATGGGGGAAAGGGTTAAACAAGAAGTAATGCAGAATCAGGATCAGAATGTCAAAGAATTGGTTCCAAATGAACTGTGGCATTACGCAGAGAAATATCTGCATCTAAACTGTTTGAATTTGGAGGAGTAAGTTAAAGGCATAAAAAATTATGGGTTATGGGTCAAGACAGGTGGCAGCTTAGAAGGTACATTGGGTAGAAAAAGAATACATATTGCTTTATAATATGTGCTTTCTGAATAATTATGTTAAACTACCACCTGCAAGAATTTAGACAAGGGCCACCATGTAACACTTGATCCATTGAGATTTGTAGCCTCTAGAGTTTTAACAAGGTTTTTCTGTGATTTGAACTAGTGACCTAGTTTTTTATCGAACATGAACCACATTAAAACTTCACCTAGATACATCCAGCGATCCTAAAAGCTCACCCTGGAAAACATGAAGAGGTATTTCTACCAAGAAAACAGTGTAACGGAAACCCAGTTATACATATTGTCAATATAATAATCAGTTATTCCCCTTTGTATAATTAGCCATTTATGATC
This sequence comes from Gari tellinella, assembly GCA_922989275.2. Classification (NCBI taxonomy): domain Eukaryota; kingdom Metazoa; phylum Mollusca; class Bivalvia; order Cardiida; family Psammobiidae; genus Gari; species Gari tellinella. The sequence continues at coordinate 103,550,533 of OV277858.1, read as the reverse complement.
AACAAACAAGAATCACAACAATACTGTTTAGTTGAAACAAAGGTAATTGTTTTGCAAGTCCATGTCGATTAAATGCTTCATTTAATTAGTTATTAATCACTGTTTATGTAGCATAACTTATTCATATCTTTCTTTCAATTGTTCGTTCTAATTCTAATAGAATCTTTATCGAATCAACAGACGCTCATTAATCAATGACGCATCTAGTCAGTTAGACGCTTTATAATTATTTGCCGCTAGGTAGAGCACGTTCTGCGATGGCCTATAAAAGCCGAGATTTCAGTGCATTTTAATCAATCTGCTCCTGGTCGTCGAAGGTGTAACATCGACAATTAAGATATTAAATATTTTACTCGCTAGGTACATAACTGTTTTGGAACGTTGGGAATTTAGACAAGTGCTGAACGTGTCCGACATTATTGCAATGTTCGGAACACAACAGAACTAGTTCTGATTCGCAACCTCCAATACAATTTATTAGTTGAGTAAATTGACTTCAAACCACTGAAACCAGGTTTTTGGTGCCTTTGCATTTGGGAAGGTCTCGGATGTGTTATAAATCTAGTGTTCCCAAGACTGTTTCAGAGTAGTTTAGAAGTAGTTCCTGAACATATGGTTTCAGGGTAGTTCCAAACCAGGTTTGGAACTGTTTGAAACGTAAGGTTTCAAAGTTGTTTCAAAAGTAGTTTGAAACATAGGTTTCGGGTTGGTTTGAAGCAAAGGTTTCAAACCAGTCTGAGACATACGTTTCCACATTAGTTACTGGAGCAGATAGACTAAAGTTCAAGCAGAACAAACACTTAGTTATTTGAATATTGTTTTTATATGTAATTTGATGAAAAGGCAGGTAGCCATTTTTCTGTTTTATTGCAATTCATTTTGAGAGTTATTTTGTTGTTAATCAAAGGCTAAGTAGCCCTGAGGAAAATCTATATATATTTAAGCCGTACACGTTACAACAGCTTAATGTAATCATGTAAATAGGATCAATTAAATACACAGGGCATTGTCAAATAAAAACTAACAAATCGTTATCCAGGACAAAATTTATTGAAAATTAATAACAAGCACATGCATTCCTTGAAACATGTAAAACAAAACATTAATGAGATTCTAGTTTGATCAATCACCTATCAAACATAAATTCAGTAGAACCCATATTACAACCACTAAATTGTGTTAACTGTTTGCCTAGGACAAATGTACTCTTCACAGATACGCTGTTTGTGAATGTCAAGTATACTAGTCACTTGATTTGAATGTTTAAGTCTCATATAGAAAGAGGCACAGGTATAGCTTTCACTATTTGCCTCTTGCATCAAAGATGTTTCAAACTTCATTTGATATATTACAACAGTAAACAGCATAAAAATAAAAGAGGACAACTGTTGGATGCACAAGAAGCATAGTCTTAGTGTAACAACAAACAAATGCTGTCCGCAAGACAGCGAGCTCGACTATCTGCTCCTTTGTACTAAAAGCAGTTATGGAATAAATATATGCAGTGGGGAAAACGTTATTCTTTCCAAATAAACATGTTTATGCAAAAACTAGTATTGTCATTGCAAACAATTTGGAGCCAGATCAGACGCCTGGTTACCCGGCGTCTGATCGGGATCCAAATTGTTTGCCACTCAGATTAAAATAAATCTTTAAAATGTTAAAAGAAGTGTCATTTTCTCCATCTTATTGCAATGCCTTTGCATTTTTTTTGCGTTTACACGGGAAAGAATAACGTTTTCTCCACTGTACAGGACTTGTGTGAAACTGTTTCAACAAATGCATTACATAATTATTCTAACCTTTCCCCATAGCCTGTTTCTAGTTTTTGAAGACAGGTGACCTCTTAAAGCAGGTTGAGGCACATTCTGCTTTCTTTAAGCCTGCTTTAAGCTACCATCTGCTGTGATTAAAAAAATAGTTCTTATGGTTCATTTTCATGTCTGTATAAATAGGAACTATTTTCTTTAGTGGATGAATAAGATAAATGTTCTAAAAGGCGCTTCTATTGTGGAAGAAGGGTTAAAAGAGAGGCTTCTTAGCATAAGTTTATACAATGTATGTACATAAAGTATGACAGAAAACACATTGACATACAATCAATAAAAGACAAAGAGCAGTTACATGTAGCAAATAGCACAAAAACAAACTCGTGGATTTCTGAGGAGGCTATTCCTGCTGGATATAGACAAGATGAGATGCTGCTCAGCTAGTGCTGCATATCGGGTGTTGGCAAATGCTGGATGCTCACAGTCTTTTCTGCATGTTTAGCCATATGGACTAAGATACAAGTTGGTTTAACCCATTACTCTATAAATACGCCTTTTACACCTTTGATTTGGTTTAAACAGTATTTATTTCAAAGTTTTTACACACATTGTGTCATATTTACAGAGCATAATGTAAAGAAACATTTAAATAATGATTAGATAATTATGGACCTTTGATTTATTCCTTCACTGTAGAAAATAGTGCAACTTTATACAGTCATAATAAGTATTTGCTATATCCTAGTGGATGGTAGCTTAAAGCAGATTGAAAGTAAAGCAGAATGTGCCTTAAGGCACATTCTGCTTTTATTTCAACCTGCTTTAAGTGGTCACATGTATTCAAAACTAGAGAAAGGCTATGAGGTAATTGGTTAACCCCTGACTGAAGCTAATTGTCAATGAGTATGTAAATACTTGGGTTAAAGCTAAGTCTCAATATATATGCAAATAGTGTAGATCTCTCATTATATATGCAAACAATGTAGACCAAGATATGATCGGTGCACCGGATAACTATTGATGTATACAGTGCTCCCTCTCTACAATAACAGCAAATGGGAGACAAAGATTGTGTGTGTTGTTTGGAGGGAGTCGTTAAAGGGAGGAAAAATAATATCCTTAGAGTGCTGTGCACGACTTGGCTTACATTTGCAAGCAGCTTAAATCCAGATCAGATGCCGCATAAAGTGTTGTTTGACCTGGATTCAAGCTGTTTGCCATTGGTCATTTTGAGTTTTTGTCAAAATATCCCATGTGAAACTTTGAGAACAAGCTGCAAACAACAGTTTGAAGCAGACGATCATCATCTACTGAAACAGTTACATATAATTGTCTATGGAAACAGCAACATGCATTGTTATAAGGAGGAAATCATTGTAGGGAGGGAGCACTGTACAGATCTGATTAGTGTCTGTCTTGACAAATGCACATGTACCTAAAATGACAGTTTAACAAAGGTGTAACCGTAGCTTGAAATTGGTCCATTCAAAATAAATACAATTAATAAATTAACAAAATGCTATGATTGTGACACTTGTGAACATTTTCAACTTACAATCAGCAGGAGTTTTCCAATATGAGAAAATTTCCAATGGCACATTTATCATAATAGGGTACACATTGTGACAGGACTCCAGATAAGAGGGAGTAAATTCAACAAAATCAACATTTTCTCACACATTTCAACATCAAATCCTATGGTGTTACTACTCATTAGAATTGTCTCGAAGAGACGGTTCTAATGAGTAGTGACACCATAGGGTTTAATTTTGAAATGAAGATTTTAGTTTTTGAAATACCCCTCTTATCTGGAGCTCTGGGTACATACATAATAAAGGAATTCTATGAGGAATAGGTTATGACATTCAAATACTTTTTAACCCATTACCACCTAAATATGCTGTTTTACACGTTAAATTTATTACTTTACTGACGACAATAGTTCCATTTTATACAGTAGTGAATATGCCTGACAAGAAATGTTTTCTATATTCTAGTAGATGGTAGCTTAAAGCAGGCTGAAAGTAAAGCAGAATGCGCCTTAAGGCGCATTCTCCTTTACTTTCAACCTACTTTAAGTGGTAGGCTATCTTCAAAATTAGAAAAAAGGCTATGGGGTAATGGGTTAAGAAGAAAGAATTCAAGCAGCTAAAAGTAAAGCAGGATGGGCCTATTTTGTTGTACCTATGTATTTGTGGTTGCTTTACAAACTGAATGAATCTTGATCTTATGTAGCATTAACCCATTTTATGCGGGATACACTTTTAGGTGTACCTCTAGGCAAACAGTTTTGATCTCAGATCCGGCACCACATTGTGGGGCCTGATCTGAGATCAAAACTGTTTGCAGTTAGTTCAGTAATCTATCAGAAACTGCTAAATTCTTTTGCAAATATTTGAGTTATACCTGCTGCAGACTACATTTTAAAATGGCCGCCAAATATTAACCAGCATACAAAGGGTAACATATTAACCTACATGGTAGTAGCAGTACTATCACATACTGTAATAATACTATAAGTTGTACCTGATAAAATGTTATAAAACAGCCATTATTACATACTAGATTAATACCATCATTAGTTTTACCCGATATAATGTAATACATGTAATATAATTTTTATGAACATTGTAAATAATACCATTTAATTATGACTTAATGTTGTTGTTATAGTTGGAATAGGGTTGAAGTTGCTTTAACAGTATTTCAATCATATCTCGACTCCAGGAGACAAGTTGCCAGATCAACACCTCATTTACATGGATCTTAAAATATGAGGTATTGGTCTAGAAATTTGAACCCTGACCAGAGAACCAGAGTTTCAAATCTTCTGGATTTTCACCTTCTCAGTATTTGAACCAACACACAAATATATCATTTCATAATGGATTTATCCACCAATCAAATCACTGAAAAGGTTACACCTTTTGGTAGCCTGCTACTGTATCATGCCAGGCTATGGCAGTGGTCCCTCATTCTTTTCTACCAGTTGACTGCCAGAATCATATGGGGTCGATATAATGTAATAATAGAAGTATTATGAACATTCTAATAATACCCTAATGGCATGTAAATAAAATTTTAAGTTGTAATCGTACCAACATTATCATGTTGTAATAACAATCATGTTGTAATAACATAAGCTTATACAATGTAGTACTATAAATTTAACTGTAAGTTTAACACCATTTTAATTAACCCTATCCCCCAAAGAGGTGCCTTTAAGCATCTTCAATTTAATCCTTCACAGAAGAAAATAGTTCCAATTTATACAGTCCTGAATGTGTACCATAAGAAATATTTTCTTTATCCTAACAGATGGTAGCTTAAAGCAGGCCAAAAGTAAAGCAGAATCTGTCTTTAAAACTAGAAACAGGCTATGGGGTAAAGGGTAAAACTAACGAACTTGGGTTTTCTTATGATAGTTATACAAAAAGCTTTCATTTAATTATCAGAGCTATCCATTTAAAACAACTTTTTAGGTCAGACATGTACACAAAATTATTTCTATGAACAAGCGGATATGTCAATAATTGGTAATAAAATGCTGCAGCACAAACACACACACGCATATACTGTAGCGGAATATGCATTTAGGTAGAAAACATGTCTAGTCCTCTATAATCAAATAATAAAATCCACAAATGGCAAATCTAACAAACAATTTTAATTAGTTATCAGAAATGTGGTAATAACCCTGTCCGCCATAGCCATTAATACAAATTGATTGATATTATCATATACAGTAAAATCCTTCTATTACACAACTAAATTGTCTTAATTATTAGGTGATTACGATAGGTGACTGCTTACAGTAAGGTGACAGTAAAACAGAAAGCTCCTTTAGGAGCTTTCTGTTTTTATGTCATCTTGCTTTAAGCTGTCACCTGTTTATATATATACATATATATATATAGAGAGAGAGCCTTTTGAACATCAATAAGCCTTCCCTCTAATGGTCATAATAGAGAGGCTTTAATGTATACACTTTTTGTAAAGCAGGTGTCTTACTTAAATAGCAAAGTGAATGTAAAGCAGAAATCTCCTATTATGAGCTTTCTGCTTCCATTTACCACACTTAGGGATTTCTTAGAGTGCATTTATCAGGATGGGGTACAGGCATTCTAAGATACTTATACTGTATCATGTTTTGTTAACTTTGTATTCTTTAAATGTATATAAAAATGTGCATGACATTTATTTTTTAAATTGTGGTGACTTATAGGCCCACTGGGCAAGGTGCAAATTGTTTGTATTTAAACAATATTTTGTTAAAAAATATTAGGTTCTATGCACATGTCACAATAATAAAATATTTACTTACTTACTTACTATAACCAGGAGGTTGTCTTACTAAACGTAGTATGACAATTATTGATGAAAGTCATAATCTAAAATTCTCAATTATTATTTATTTCTCTATCTAATCCTGTCTTGTGACATCTCTTTGGAATCATCTTTTCAAGATGATTCCAAAGAGATGTCATCAGACAGGATTACCAGGAGAAATAAGAAATTAGATGTATTTCAAAGTTTTGACTTTCGACCGTATTCTCGATCAAAGTTTCGTAAGACGGGCCTCGTGAAATTAGTAAAAGTCTCCTAAAGAGCTGTTGCCGACAAAAGAGTCAAATACTATTGGATGATAGATTACAAACCCTCTAAGGGTTTTGGATGGATTCATGCAGCTATAGTGCCGGCAGATGGCGATGTAGGGCAAAAATCTGCATACACATCACTTTTTAACATATGCTATGAACTATTTGTTCCCCAAAATAATTATGAGCGAAAATATCATGACATGACATGTCAAACTTCAAATAGTTAAGCAGAGAAACTCTCTACTAAGAATTTTAAACAAATACATGACCTAAGATATAAACTTTAACCCATTACCCCATAGGCTGTTTCTAGTTTTAAAGACAGGTAATCATTTAAAGCAGGTTGAAAGTAACACAGAATGTGCCTAATGGCACATTCTGCTTTATTTTCAGCCTGCTTTAAGCTATCATCTGATAGACTATAGAAAATATTTTTTATGAGACATATTTATTACCGTATAAATTGAATCTATTCTCTTCTGTTGAGAAATCATTTAAAGGCGTAAGAAGGCGTATTTATGGGGTAATGGGTTAAACAGTATGGCGATCTCTGATTTGTTATGAATGGATGCTAAATGCAGAATAAAAATAATGCAGAAAGATCCTTCATTTTTGTCTGCATTAACCAAACATTTGTATTTGAGATTCCCAGAGGGCCTTCTATTGAGTTGTCACATGACCCATTACCAAATATTTACGACTTTTTACACCTTTAATATATTCCTCAACTTAAGAAAAACAGTATCAATTTATACAGACATTATTACATATCATAAGAAATACTTTCTATATTCTAGCAGATGGTAGCTTAAAGCAGGTTGAAAGTAAAGCAGAATGCGCCTTAAGGCGCATTCTGCTTTTCTTTTAACCTGCATTAAGGGGTCACCTATCTTCAAGACTAGAAACCGGCAATGGGGTAAAGAATTAACCCATTGCCCAATAGATAAGCATTTAGAAGAAAACAGTTCCACTTGATGCAGTCATGAATATATAATAATATGCACTTTAAAATTAATTTTCATATTCTAGCACACAGTAGCTTAAAGCAGCCTGAAAATGAAATTAAGCAGAATGCGCCTTAAGGAGCATTCTGCTTTACTTTCAACCTGCTTTAAGTAGTCATGTGTCTTCAAAACTAGAAACAGGCTTTGGAGTAAAGGGTTAATACATGAGTGATTGTAAAAGTGTGAACTTTAACCCATTACCCCATAAATACACCTTTTTACGCCTTTCATTTATTTATTTGTTTTGACTTTACGTCGCTTTCAACAGTATTTCAGTCATATCGCGACGTCCAGCTAATTATAGGTGGAGGAAGACCCCAGAAGTCCTTTATGCACTGTTTCAGGCACAAATCGGCAACTGGGTAGAACCACCGACCTTCCGCAAGCCAGCTGGAAGGCTTCCCCACATGAAAGATCCGAACGACCCTACTGGGATTCGAACTCACAGCGGTGAGGAGCTTAGTGATGTAAGTCACAGTGACTATACCACTAGGCCACCTTTCATGTATTCCTCCACTGCAGAAAATGGTTTGTCTTTATTCAATCATGAATATGCTGTATAAGAATTGTTTTCTGTATCCTAGCAGATAATAGCTTAAAGCAGGCTGAAAGTAAAGCAGAATGTGTCTTAAGGCACATTCTGTTTTACTTTTAACCTGCTTTAAGTGGTCACATGTCATCAAAACTAAAAATAGGCTATGGGGTAATGGGTTAACACTATAGATATGGCAAACTGTATATTACCAACAGTTACATGTATTTTTTTTTTTTTCAAGATTAAAATCATGAAAAATGAGCATTACAAGTAGCCATTTTAATTTTGGAACACCTTTTAAATCCAGAAGTTCTTCAGAACTGGTGTATTCCACTGGCTTTCACTCTAGACTGATTTCAAGTTCTTTGTAAAATCCAGTTTATATTCCAACATAGTGCATAGAACCAGTCTAACTCAGTGTTGGTTTCCTGTTTCCCAGCTCAGTCTATTTTCTGTATGTTCAGATTGAGTGTTGAGAATCAGCCTAACTCACTGTTAGTTTCCTGTTTCCCAGCTCAGTCTATTTTCTGTCTTTGTTTAGATTGAGTTTTGAGAACCAGTCTAACTCAGTGTTGGTTTCCTGTTTCCCAGCTCAGTCTATTTTTTCTCTTTGTTCAGATTGAGTGTTGAGAACCAGTCCTGATACTGGAGTTCCACAATGCCACCTGCAGCAGCTATTTCTATCTTCCCTTCACTGATGTTTTTGTCTGTGAGAGTCCCTGATGGAGAAAAATATCCAATTAATTTGGCTGATTTTATAGTTGACAAATTGAACTCTGTGCATACCCTAGTAAATATCCTTGCACTTCATTAACCCATCACCCCTTAAAACGCCTTTTTATGCCTCTTTTTATTCATCAAATAAAGAAAACAGTTCCAATTTATACAGACAAGAATATGTACCAGAAATTTTTTCTATATCTTAACAGATGGTAGCTTAAAGCAGGCTGAAAGTAAAGCAGAATGTGCCCTAAGGCACATTCTGATTTACTTTCAACCTGCTTTAAGTGGTCACCTGTTTTCAAAGCTAGAAATAGGCTTAGAGGTAATGGGTTAATCATTTCTATGACAGTTCTACGGACTACTGCACCAGTTGAAAAATAAACTCAGGATCAAGTCATGCTGAAAACTAGAATGTGTGTATCTTGTATACCATGCAGACCTTGGTCAAGGGTGTAGACCCTGACCTAAATACATTTTTATATTCTTAACAGTGTAAAAGTTTTAGGCAAGATTAAGGTTTTGTGACACAGACAGACAACCAGCTAGGGCGAAAGCTATATGCCCCCGAATCACAGATTCTTGGGGCATAATAATCAGGGTCTACACCGTTAGATAAATAAATGTAACACTACAGTATACTGGGTTCCAGCACAGAGAGGAATAAGCAGCCATCTGAGACTGTTTGATTGGATGCTTGACAAAGACTGTACAGTAAAACCTCTCTATTACGACCACTAAATTATGTTAATTATTAGGGTGTTTACGATAGGGGACCGCTTAAAGCAAGGTGACAGTGAAACAGAAAGCTCCTTTAGGAGCTTTCTGTTTCACTGTCACCTTGCTTTAAGCTGCCACCTCTCTAATATACAATCAAATAGCCTTCGTTTTAGTGGTCGTAATAGCAAGGTTTTACTGTACATGCATTAAAACCATCGGGGAAAACATAACTGTTTCACTTAAATTCAAACTTAACCCATAAGCAGCGCAACACAATGAAAAAATATTTTATCCAAATCTAAGTTTCAAACAGTTTTGAGCCTGATTAGAATCATTAGATGCTTAGTTACTCAGCATCTGATCTGGCTCAAAACTGTTTGCATATCATGTATAGACTACATGTACCACTGATACAGTGCAACTGACCTTTGACCTTTACAAGGTCGTCCCCTTGTGACTTCTCTGTGTTGTGGATAGTAACCTTGTCCTGTTGAATTTCTTTTGCTTCCAGAGAAACCTCTGAGTTTAGAGTATTTGGAATCTTCAGAATCACATTTCCTGAAATTATGAATTAAAACTATAAAACTTCTGTTTACAGCCATAAGTTCAAACCACCTACATGTACAGTGGAGAATCTGTTATTCTTTCCCGTTTAAACGCAAACGTACGCAAACGCAAAACACTAAAACGCAGAAAAGTACAACTTTTTGACAATTCTGATAATTCATCTTTATCTTGGTGGCAAACAGTTTGGAGCCTGATCAGACACCGGGTTACCCGGCATCTGATCTGGCTCCAAACTGTTTGTACTGCAAATAATAGTTTTAGCGTAAACGCGTTTATTGGGAAAGAATAACGTTTTCTCCACTGTATATCCAAGTGAGTTTTTATTTTTAAAGAAAGATGACTGCTTCAAGCTAGATGAAAGTAAAGCAGAAAGCAGTTAACCCGTTTCCCCATAAATACGCCTGTTTACGCCTTTGATTTATTCAATCACTAAAGATATCAGTTCTACTTCATGCAGTCATGATTCATGAATATGTATTATTACAAATATTTTCTGTATTATTGAAGATGGTAGCTTAAAGCAGACTGAAAGTAAAGCAGAATGGACCTAGGTCCATTCTGCTTTACTTTCAGTCTGTTTTAAGTAGTCACCTGTCTTCAAACCTAGAAATGGGTTCAGTGGAGTTTAAGTTAAAGTTTAAACTTTATATATTTTTCATCGATTATGAAACAAGTTCCAGCAACTTAGGCAAATCCTTTTCGACAGCACGAATGATGGCGCATTTGGTTTTTTCTGTGGAGGGCATAAGGATTTTAATGTCTGAAATACACACCATATCTAAAGCACTGTCTTTAACTTACAAAATATACCATAATTACCTTGGTTTATGGTCTCAACGTCCCAATACCTCAACGTACCAGACGGAACGTCCCATATATCTGGATGGAACGTCCCACTTTATAAAAATTATAGAAAATCAGTTTTATTATACTATTTTTGTATAATATATTGTTTTTGAGATTATTCACGATATATAATCTGATTGATTTAGGATATCTGTTATTACAAAAATGAACACCCGATCGTAGAAAAAATTGCAAATAGTACACTCCGACGGCCGTGACGGCAGCTAAAGCTAATCTCCTGATAACCTTTTCAAACAGTTTCATCCAGATTAGAGACCAACTAAATTCTCATCATATATTCCAAACTGTTTGTAAATTGGATATTAATAAAGTCACATATAGAGGATATATTGATTTAAGCAGGCGTCATATTTAGCAGAATTCATTTTCTTTGTTTTCATCGACGGGCGACTCGAAATGCAGAGAACACCACAGGAAAAGGGTTTTATGTTGTAATAGCGTATTTAAAGGTATCTGTGCACCAGTTTATAAGTCATATATGAATTCCCGCTCAAAAAGATACTTTTATTGTCCAAAAATCGGCGACGATATGAAAAATGCCGATCCTACCTAACCTTCGTAAACACCAACTAAAATAAATTTGATATCGTATTTAAAGGCATATATATATTGTTTAAATAACTGTGTCGACACCCCTGTTAAAAAAGGTGGCTTTTCTTGGTTTACCGTAAATCGCCGATAATTTGAAAATACTCACCTTCCTTAACCTATTAATCCCTGAATGGACAATTCCAGTTTCCAGCTAAGTTTTGTCCATTAATGACTATTTAGGATTGAATAAGACAATATATTGCAAACTGACATACGAGCCCTCTGATCAGGTTCCGCACTGTATTCGTATGACATGTGTACTTTTCATAGGTACATTATTTGTTAATGACGAGTATACTCGTCGTTAGGGCTGAATGTATAAACCTACGAAAAACGCCCCGAGTTCCCCATTTAAAATGGGGGTTATGCATTAATTCTATTTTTGGACTTTTTTCGACACTCCGATACCGAATACAACAGGGCTGCCATAAGTTGACATGAAAAATCCTAAGATTTCCAAATTTGCATTTTTCAAGTGCGATTTTACGAACCGTGTCTTCACCCCATCGCCTGTTTCTCGTTTTGTTGACACGTGACTACTTAAAGCAGACTAGAAGTAAAGCAAAATGCGCCTTCAGGCGCATTCTGCTTGACTTTCAGTCTGCTATAAGCTACCATGTACTAGAAAAAAATCCGAAGATTTAGGAAAAATCCGGAGAAATGGCAGCCCTGATACAACATTTGAAATAGGTTTAAGATATAGTCTTGAAACTTATTATATCAATTAAAATTTATAGTATGAACTATGGTCGAACATTGACGACCATATAAAAGTGCCGAGATTCCCGGACATACGAAAACAAAAGCCGAAATCATCATTTAATATGTACATAATATTAGCTCGTTCCCTTGTGAATATTCTTTCCAGACTCCACCCACTATGAATAATTAACTAAATTTCCACTCGGTTATAATTAACAATCGTTTTTGCTAAACAGTTGTGACAACTCTGATCTATGATAACTCTATAGACAGGTATAGTAGGCCCTGACCTATGTCTGCTCTGTTTGCAGAGGCGTTAAAAGGCTCATTTGGGAAAGGGGTAAAAGACCTACAAATTGGTGTTAAAACAAAAATACCCTTCAAAATGATTCTTTTATTGGATTAAATGCGGCTACACTTAAAACTGAATTCTCAATCTGCCGTTAAATTCGAAAAATCTCATTTATGAAATTTAACTTGGTACTTTTATATTGACACCGATTTTAACAGTCCACAAAGGCATCTTTTTGAAACTTGACTGAAATTAGTCGCAGGTTCGAAAACACATGTAATTTAAAAGAAATCGTAATACATCAGTAAAAACTTACACATACAGTGAAGAAGACGTTATTCTTTCACGTTTAAACGCAAACGAAATGCAATTGCAATAAAATGTAGGAAATGACAACTAGTGGTCAATTCTGAGTATTTATTTTAATCTGAGTTGCAAACATTAAGGAGCCTGATCAGACGCCGGGTTACTCTCCAAAATGTTTGCAATTTCAATAATACGTTTTAGCAAAAATGCGTTTATTTGGAAAGAATAATATGTTCTCCACTATAATTACCTAACAAATCAATAGTCCAGTCAATATCTGTAACAAAACTGATTCGACTCATACACACAAACACGTAAGGGACGGGTGATTGACAGGACCAGGTCTTTTGAAGTTATAACGACACAGCTTCTTACAGGTTAACCGCCTTCTGACGACATGTACTGTTTCATCTGTTTCTGCAGACTTTATTTTCGGCAGCCGGCTCCACTTCAAAGTCTTTGATGTTGCCGCGCAGAGGGCGATTTTTTTTTGTTTTTAAAAAGGGACCACCTGATGAGAAGAATCACCAGTCAAATTATCAGAACACACTGTTTAAATGTTATATAAAAAAATTATAATAGTTATGCACCCATGCAAACCTGGCCTACTAAACTACCGCTGTACCCCGACCATTTAGCCTTTTCTATTTTGTTAAGTTAACAGTGTAGACACTGCTCAGATGAATCCTTCACGAGTTCTTTGATCAGAATCTGCACTATTTGATGCCCCCAGTATCTATAGATGCGAATGCGTATAGCGTTGTCCTGTCCGTGTGACCGTCCGTTAAGTATACTTTACCGTTTCCTCCAGCATCAATACCACTTACTCAAATCCCTAGATACTTATACAGTTGCAGCCCCGAGGTTATAAAACTTAAAACGAACTCTGTGCTCAAAACTCAGAACTTTTCTCAACTCATAATTCTCCGGCAAACATTTTATATACAACGAGTATTTGCATACATAATTCTACGGTAAAGATCTATCCAAATGAGGAAACAGAAATAAGTTAATGTATGTTATGTAAAAACTAGAGCATGAGATCAAAACTGAGTTTTGAGCATAGAGTTCGTTTTAAGTTTTATAACCTTGGGGCCTGGATCCAAACTATTTGTCACTCATTTCAACTTTTCTTCTTTTTCAAATGCATGAAAACTAGTTTTCAGCTTATCAGACAATATGTTTAAAAAAGACGACAATTCAGCATGAACACGTTAAAAACTCTTTGATCAAATCTTCAAAGTTAGCCGACTTCGCTTCCCCGCTCAACATATTCAACTCACAAGTAGAGTTTGTTGTTTTCTAAAAGTGATTGACAGCGGATTTTACTAATAATTATCCAATCGAAATACACCGTTTGGGAGCATGAAACTTTCCTATTAGGGTCCAGATGTGAAATTAACAAATGGATAACGTTTTCTAAATCTTCGAGTTACGATGTTCGTGTGTATGTAATGAGTTAACACGCAGTGATCTGTGAATGATTTTCTGGAATTTTACGAAAAATGCTGAAGATAAAAAATAAACTTGGCGTAAACAAAACACTTTTCATGGGAGTATAATTATAAGGTAAATCGTTAATTTCATTCAAGTGTCATATATAAACCAATAATTTGCTGTCTAATTATGATCTATTATGATATCAATATCTTTTTTTTTATAATGGCAATTTCGAATTGGAATTGAACTTTTGCTAAATAAATGAAACAAGTTGGAAGTTGGTTTCTGTGTGAATCAATCAGACATTTAAAAACGTTAAGAAAAGTTAAGAAAGTCGCAAACATTTGAACAATTTATCAAAGCGTGCCGATGTTCACACCCTCGCGAAAAACATGCTATGCGATTATCAGCGCGTGCCGAATACACAGCCAGTGGCATATTTCACTTGACACGTGTATGTGTTACGCCTCTCGTCTGCAACTTTTCCCTTTCATGTATGCCGACATTTCAAAGAGTGTAATCGTAGACATGAAACATATACAAAGTGAAAAATGGTAGCTACTTGGGCGTGGCATTAGCGAAAGGAAACTTATCTTCTACGAAATACGAAGATTAATTCGATGCTATAAGTGGATAAAACAACCCCGACTAACGGAGGATAATACTCACATAGGAACATCGTATGTACACAGTATGTAAGCAAAAAATATTTCATTTAATCCCAGTTACTCATTTAAATCACTATTTCACTTTTGCATCAATTAATAATTGTCAAATACGAGTGATATATATAATTTTAAAAAAAATGGCACGTTGGATCCACAAATGGTACGTTGATGTAGTGGGGCGTTGATGCGATGGGGCGTTGAGACCAGACACCATTACCTTTATCAGCTTTGATGTTTACATCTCCCTCTCTAGCAATGTAGACGTTGGTATCACCTGTAGTTACCTCCCCTGTTAGGTCCCCATCCATTGTATCTGAAAATAAAACAAACAAAATCTCAGGGCTCTAGATAAGAGGCAGTAAACTGAACAAATCCAACATTTTCTCACCCATTTCAGCACCAAATCCTATGGTGTTACTACTTATTAGAATCGTCTCGAAGAGACGATTTTAATAAGTAGTGATAACATAGGGTTTAATGCAGGAATTAATATTTTAATTTCTGAAATACACCCCTAATCTGGAGCTCTGAATCTTACATATACAAAGCTCCCTTCATACAAATGTCAAATTTTTTCACTACTGCAATATTATCTGCTTTAAAACAGTGTTTTCTGTTTTTTCTCAAAGTTACAAATCAGACATTTTGAGAGAACAAAAGAAGAGTGACAAACAGTTTGAACTCAGATATGAGATAAGACGCCACATCAAATGAAATCTGTTCTGGGTTTGAACTGTTTGAAAACGTCAGCCAAGTCATACTCAGCTCTAAAATGGTTTTAATTTGATAACCTACAGTAAAGAAAAGGTTATTCTTTCCCATTTAAACGCAAACAAATTGCAAACGCATTGCAATTGAACGTAAAAAATGACAATGTTTCGACAATTCTGACATTTTATGTTAATCTGAGTGACAAACAGTTTGAAGCCTGATCAGACGCCGGGTTACCCGGTGCCTGATCTGGCTCAAAACTGTTTGCAAAGGAAATAATAGTTTTCTCGTAAACACGTTTATAGGGAAAGAATAACGTTTTTTTAACTGTATGAACAACACACATAATCTTGGTCTCCCATTAAAAGCTAGAAACAGACTTAAGAGAAATTGGTTAACAACATACCTACAACCAAATTGCCATTCTCAACTTTGACCTCAGCATCACCATGGCAACTGCCCAAGTGTACGTTGCCAGACCGGGAGGTGAAGGTCGACTGCTGTGCATAGATGGCCTTGACACTGATATCACCAGCATTGGTCTCACACTTCACGGACTGGCCCTGTAGACGCCCGGCTGATATACCCTACAGGACAACAAGAGTCATAATTTTAAATTTGTAAGTCTTAGGGTCAAATTACAGTAAAACCTCTCTATTACGGCCACTTAATTGTGTTAATTATTAGGTTTTTAAGACAGGTGACTGCTTAAAGCAAGGTGACAGTTAAACAGAAAGCTCCTTTCTGTTTTACTGTCACCTGTCTTTAAGCTGTCACCTGACTTCATGCAGTCAATTATCCTTCTTTTTAGTGGCCGTAATAGAGAGGTTTTACTGTACAATAAAGTTTAAACTACCAATTAAAGCTGTGATGAAACAGGTAACATATATATTTTGTACTTACCTCATTCATCCCTGAAATTTTTAGTGGACAATTGCAATTTCAAAATTAGTCTAGTCCATTTTTGACTATTCATGGTTGATTTTAACAGTATATTTCAAAATGACAAACAGTGTAGACCCTGATCAGAGGGCTCCTTAAGGAGCCCTGGGATCAGGGTCTACACTGTTTGCATAGTACAAGACTTTAGTGTAATCCTCACAGGTACACAGTTTGTAAATGACAAGTATACCCGTCGCGGCTAGGGTTGAAATTGTTAAAGCAAGACAAACATTAACCAGAAATCTCCTGTAGGAGTTTTCTCTACAAATACCCATATACTAGGGTTTTTATTAAATAAAATAAAGAAGGTTTGGAAACGAGACTAACGTTTATGTCCAGTTCAGAAGAAATTCTGGTATCTATGGGTTCCAGTTTGGAGGGGCTCCAATGTATATAATTATTTAGGGTTGATTTTAACAATATATTGCAAAATGACAAACAATGCAGACCATGATCAGAGGGGCTCCTAAACTCTGATCAGGGTCTAGGCTGTTTGCATAGGACAAATGTACTATGCACAGGTAAATGAATGTGTTAAATCATGATGGATGTTCTTACCCACTTTCCAAGTGTGGTTAGCTGTAGGTTACCCTGGAGTACGCTGCGACTGATGATCCCACCTCCCTTAGTCTTCACCTCCACACTGCCACTCTGTGAACAGAAATACCGTCGAATTTCGATATCTCGAACTTGCTTAACTCAAACTATCCAATATTTCGATACACTAACTGCATTATTTCATGCTTGGTTAAGTTAAACATACCCTTATTTCAAAGTTAAAACGTGGCTAAGCCAGGTTTTAACTTTGAAATACGGGTATGTTCGATTTAACGAGTTACAATTTAATATTGTTTGTTTTCAGTACATTTGGTTAGCTGTGATTGGCTGTAATTTTTTTTTCATAACTCCATGAAAAAAATAAAATTCAGGCCACGCCTTGTCAGAACTACTTTCTCTTAGTTCATCTGCTCTCCACAAGCGCTGCATGAAGCAGGACGCCAAATGACGTCATTGACGTCGACGGTAACTGAGGGACTACAACAGTACAACCTACGTTTTAAGTGTTAAAAATGAATATTCGCGTAAGATTCTCTATTTAACTACTTTCTTAAACTCAGTAGTGATATTAAATTATAAGGAATAATCCGGAATATTTATTGTATTCATGGAGGTACATGTATGAAAAAAAAACCTGGTCACACTTTTGTATGAAACCACTTCGCGGTTTCATACAGTGTGACCAGGTTTTTTTTTCATACCTCCATGAATACAATAAATATTCGAATTATTCCTTAAAGAGATATCGAAGTTCGACTGTAGTACAATTTGGTTGTTGTTGTAACTAAGAAGTTTTATGTCCACTGGCAGCTACAATTACTGATATATTGATGCTTCTTTCCGTGCCTTGCAGCCCTGGTCAGCATCAGTTCACTTTTAGTCCAGGCGGGTTAAGGTTATAAAGCTTTTGAGTTGAGCCTGAGGTTTTTCTTAAGCATTTGATTGCTCAGATTTGAGCTTTTGCTCAGCAAAAGCTCAAATCTGAGCAATCAAATGCTTGAGAACAATCTCAGACTTGACTCAAAAGCTTTATAACCTTGAACCACCAGGCTCCAGAAAAGCGAGAATAAACTGAAGAAATCTCTGACATACCCGCACCAAAGCCCATGGAGTAACTACTCATTAGAATTACCTCCACGAGAACATTAATCTTATGAGTAGTGACACCATAGGGTGTAAAGCAGATATGATGACTTTAGTTTTCGAATTACTCCCCTTATCCCAAGCCCTGTAGGCTTTCTTTAACCCTTTACCTCATAGTCTGTTTCTAGTATTGAACACATGTGACCCGACTTAAAGCAGGTTGAATGTCAAGCAGAATGTGCCTTGGCATGGGGTACCCATAGCCTGTTTCTAATATTTTTTGAAAATAGGTTAATACTTATCCCTTTACCCCATAGTCAGTTTCTAGATTTGAAAATAGGTGACTACTTAAAGCAGGTTGAAAGTAAAGCAGAATGCACCTTAAGGCGCATTCTGCTTTACTTTCAGTCTGCTTTAAGCTATTATCTGCTAGAAAATAGAAGATATTTCACATAACACATATTCCTGACTGATTAAATTGGAACTATTTTCCTTAGTGGAGGAACAAACTATATCCGCTAAAAGGCGCTTGTATTGTTTGGGGAAAGGGTTAAGCAGGTTGAGAGTATAGCAGAATACACCTTAAGGTGAATTCTGATTTAAATTTTGTCTGCTTTAATCTCCCATCTGATGGAATATAGAAAACAGTTCTTATATGATAGATATAATATATTCATGACTATTTTCTTCAGTGGAGGAAGAAATTAAAGGCATAACAATTTGATTATGGAGAAACGGGTTACTTCTTAGGATAGATATATATGTAAGCAAGGTCACTTCATATACAGACTGTAATTCGATACCCCGTTTTACCCAACCTAGTGTAGTTTGAATGAAATATTTAGGTCAATTTATACCAAAGTTCACAATTTGTCTAATTGAAGGTTCATAAGAAATATACACAATAACTGAGTAAGTCAATACAAGGACACAACACAACTTAAATCTTTAACACTTACAATACTGAGGTTTCTTTAACCCATTTCCCCATAAGTATGCCTTTTTACGCCTATAATTTATTCCTCCACTGAAGAAAAATAGTTCCCTTTTATACAGTCCTGAATGTATCATAAGAAATATTTCCTATATTCTAGCAGATAAAAGCATAAAGCATGCTGAAAGTAAAGCAGAATGTGCCTAAGGCGCATTCTGCTTTACTTTCAGTTTGCTTTAAGCTACCATCTGTTAGAACTTAGAATATATGATCTATTTCTTATGCTGGATATTCTGCTTTACTTTCAACCTGCTTAAAATGCTCATCTTTTTTTTAAACTAGATATTAAGGCTATGGTGTAATGTGTTAAAGGACTTCTGTTTTCTTATAAGTACTAGTTCACGGTGACTCAGACTAAGCAGATTTGTCCCCTGACACTTCCAAGTTAGACAAACAGTACAGACCCAGATCAGAGGCTGATCTGGGTCTACACTGTTTGCAAATTGATGTATACACATGTTAGCATGCTTCCAACACTGTAAGCATTAAAAGCATTTCCCTTATTGCTTAGTCAGTGTTAACACTTTCCTCAACAATAGAACATTAACCCATTACCCCACAAATATGTCTTTTTACGACTATAATTTATTCCTCCACTGAACAAAATAGATACCCTTTATACCATCATATTAATATGAGTCATAAAAAACATTTTCTATATTCTAGAAGATGGTAGCTTAAAGCAGACTGAAAGTAAAGCAGAATGCGCCCTAAGGCGCATTCTGCTTTACTTTCAACCTGCTTTAAATAGTCACCTATCTTCAAAACTGGAAATAGGCTATGGGGTAATGGGTTAAGCCACACTATTCTTTGCTGGTATATTTCTTGTATATACATTTGTACATGTACAGTGCTTCCTCTATACAACAGCCCTCCGAACAATTATTCCGTCCTTACCACAATGCTTACTGCTGTTCCCTAAAACAATTATGCCTAACCGTGACTTTTAGTACTGCAAAACCATCTGCTGGGATTCGTTGTCTACTGTTTTTTCTCAAATTTACATATTCTGACAGAAGAAATGATTATGATGATGAGTGACAAACTGATCAGACACCACGTTATGCAGGGTCTGATCTGGATTCAAACTGTTTGAAAATTATGTAAGCCAAGTCTTAATTTTCCCTCCCTATGACAAATAGGAGTATAACTAACAACACCCATATGAATCTAAATCAATTCAAATTTGTAGACTATAGAGTGTAAACAATATTGGAATATAAATTATTCTTGTGTATTCAAGAACATCAAAGGCAGATAACTCTTGACACAAAGACAAAATGCATTCAACTGTAGTTGCTAGAGTGTAAACACTATCAATTATGGCTTTTTCAATACATCAAGGGCAGATAATTAAGATTTTGACAATAACTGCATTCCTTTAGAAACTTATAGCTATATGGATCTACATTGTGTGCAAGTATAATCAAAATCCATTGAAAACTGTAGTTTCTAGAGGATATAGGAAATACCGGTATTCATGATGACTGTATAAAATGAAACTACAGTTACTGTTGAACTTCGATATCTTTGAACTCGGTTAGGTCAAACATTCCTGTATTTCAAAGTTAAAAAGTTAGCCACGTTTTAACTTTGAAATACGGGTATGTCTGACTTAACTGAGCATGAAATAATGTAATTCATGTGTCGACAAATCGGTTAGTTCGAACAGAGACATAGATTAAATAATACACGTTCCTGGTTCGAATTAATTGAGTTCCAGATATTGAAGTTCGACTGTTCAAGTATTTTCTTCAATGGATGAATTAATTGAATGCTTAAAAATGTGTATCTATGTTGTCTGCTCCGAGCTATGGAGTAAACACAAACGTTGTTTAAATGAACTTCTATTACTATAGTAGCTGTGGAGAAAATAACTGTCATAAAAATACCATTAACTCATTACCCCATAAACACGCCTTTCAACGCCTTTAATTTATTTCTCCACTGAAGAAAATAGTTCTAATTTATACAGTTATGAATATATATCATAAGAAATAATTTCTATTTTCTAGAAGATTGTAGCTTAAAGCAGGTTGAAAGTAAAGCAGAATGTGCCTTAAGGCACATTCTGCTTTACTTTCAACCTGCTTTAAGAAGTCACCTGGCTACCAAACTAGAAAGAGGCTAGCCTATGGGGTAGTGGGTTAACTCACACATTAACAACCTGACCTAGCCTTTTCCAATTACAACTGCTCCAAATGATCACTGAACAGGTTCGAATATAAAACCAATCAAATAATCTGAAAAGAAAACATTGTTTTAACACAACCTTTGCCAGAATTTATATTTCCTTTCACAAATGTTACTTAAAATTCTTTAAAAGTCGAAATTAGGTGAAGGTCAAAAGGAAATCTAAAATGGGTGCATGGGTGGATCGGAAATAGTTCATAAGGCAACAAATCTATCTATCAGCTTTAAGTATTAAAACATTCTAATGAGCTATGTTGTTGCTAAAAGGTGAAATCGTGTTGACCAATTACTCAATAGATACACATTTCCACGCATTTAATTTACAGATTATGAGATATTCCTACACTGAAACTACTTCCATTTTATACAGTCATCAAATGTGTATCATAAGAATTAGTTTCTCTATTCTAGCAGATGTTAGCTTAAAGCAGGTTTAAAGTAAAGCAAAATGTGCCTTAAGCCGCATTCTGCTTAACTTTCAACCTGCTTTAAGTGGTCAACAATACTAGAAAGTAGAAAAATGCTGTGGAGTTAACTCAATATCGGATGCACTGGCAGACAGGACTGTGTCAATCACAATAATACATCAGTAGATGCTACGGGCTCCAAAATAAAATGTCTGTTAAACTTAAACAGTCTGGATCCCAACTGTTTTCTATTACCAGTAACTGTGTAGAAAGGCATGATAATGAAGAGGTAAAATTAGTAGCACAGTGACACTAACAGCTTGTTACTCTCAATATATTAATATCTTCATCATTTAAGCCTCATCATCATATTACATCCTTGAACTCTTTGCATGCTAGCAGCAGGCTCGGGATTATTTGTGCAAACAGTTTCGATCCACATGAGATGCAGCATAACACAGCATCTCATCAGGATCCAAACTGTTTGACATTCTGACCCTGTTTTAGAAAGGAGTCTTGAATTCTATTCTTAGAATTCTATTTTTAGAGCAATAGCAGAAGACAACTATTGTTGCAGACGACAAAATTACCCAGCATGCAAAGAATTAACTGAGTCTCATATTTTCCAAAGTGCACCCTTACACTGCTGTATTTTCTAATGGACTCGTCTGTTTGCTAGTAAGTGACCAGTTAACATTGAAACGAAGGGGTTTACTGCAAAATATTGTAAAGAATAACAAACTATGCAGACCCAGATCAGCGGGCTCCTGTAGGAACCATCTAATCTGGGTCTACACTGTTTTCAAAGGTTGAATAAACCCTTGTCTAGCATTTTGAGGGTAACTTGCAATTTGAATACCAGTAGCACATGTATAGGAATATTTACATATCCATTATAATACTATCAGGATATATGTATCTAATATCAGTAATATGCATAAACTATATAACTACAATGTCAGCTTATTACACATTCGAAACTCCATACCTCAAACTTGCATTAGTTCAAACATTCCCCATTTTCAAAGTTAACTTAAACATTTTAACTTTGAAATACGAGTATGTTCGGCTAGATGGACTTAACAAAATTCAACTTATGAAATGCTGGTAAGGTCCATTTAAGCAAGTTTGAAGTATTGAGTTTGGACTATGTGAAACCTATAAGCTGTAGTTTTATACTACTATTAACGGGTGAACCCCCTCCCCCTGGCATTCTTGTTTCAGATATCCTAGATGGCTGCTTGTACCAAGCTACATTCTGACAGATGGATGCTTAAAGCAGGCTGAAAGCAAAGTAGAAAGCTCCTACTAGTGTCAATATTTTTTGCCCTATTTTCACAAAATGTCATTAAGTACTCTCATGGCCCTCTGGTTTGAAATAGACTCCCCTTATACAGTCATTTGTGCAAACACAAGGAAATCTGTGATTCATCCTAAACAATACACAAACACAAATACTGTTGATAATCAAATTTATCAGTTTCAGTTTTACTTTAAGCATTCATCTGTCTTCAAAGCCAAATCAATATATCAAATAAAAGGATTAATCAAATGAAAATACCAAGTGTAATTAAAATATAGAATAATTCAACAAAACTGTGAAAATTACCCCCATTACCCCATAGCATGTTTCATTTTTGTTTCTAGTATTGAAGGTGACAATTTAAAGCAGGTCTGCTTTACTTTCAATTTGCTTCAAGCTACAAGCTCCTAGGTTATAGAAAATATTTCTTATGTTATCTATTCAATTTTCATGCCTATAAAAAGAGGTACTTTTTTCTTAGGCACATTGTCATTCTGCTTTATTTTGAGCCTGCTTCAAGCTCCTAGATTATCAAAAATATTTATGTTATGTATCCAACTATCCATGCATGAGTGTATTAAGAGAAAATATTTTCTTCATAAATTAAAGGCATAAAAGGTTTAATTATGGGGTAAAGGGTTACAATAAACAAGTATTACTTAAGATCTGAGTATGAACATTGTGACTATGTAATATATATCTGACTATAGTCCAACTCACCTTTATACTCTTCATGTAGCAGTGGCCTCTATGTGTTCTCACGCTGATCTTTTCTCCTTCCAAATGTTCAATGGAGGCATCTCCTGTTTCTTTGCATGCTACTGCAACATCTGCAGAATATAATAAAAATAATTGCACATTACAATAATATACCTTTCTCCATACCAATATCCACTATTATATATTTTTTTATTTCTGAAAATTAAACCCTATGGTGTCACTACTCATTAAAGTTGTCTCTTTAAGAGGATTCTAATAATCTAATAAGTACTGTTATAACACTGTAATAGGATTTGGTACCAAAATGAGTGATAGGTTGGCTCCAGCGGTCAAAGTCAAAGGTCTCCAAACTGCAATGCATCATGCTGTACTCATTGAGACATATATAAGCATGTGAAATGTGACATATGTGTCTAGCGTGACAGTATCTGCAGTATTAGTTCATTTCATTTCTGACCCAGCGGTCAAGGTAAAAGTTCAAGGTCATTAAACTGCAATGAAACATGATGATTCAGGCGCACGAGCAGTTGCACATGTGAAGTTGTGTGACTGTAGCTGCAGTACTTAGACTAAGTTAGTCCATGACTGACCTAAATGGTAATCCTTAACATCGTCTGCCGACAGACTGGCTGAATGGTCAATCATGTCAAAGGTCAATATATATATTCACTAAATTGCAAATTATGATTGCAATGCAAAATACTGTACTCATTGTGGTGCATCAGCATGTCGAGTTGTGTGGCATAAGCTGCAGTTCTCTGCATCACTATTTATTAAATGCAAAAAACTTAACATTGACCTAGTAGAGGTCATTCAGGGTCAGTCAGACTCAAAGGTCAAGGTCACTAATGACTATCACAACATCCATGATGGGGTTTGTCGGTTTGATGCTGACTTAATAAACTAATAAAGGTGAACATGCTAGGAAAATGTCCAGTTTACACACATTTGTATAAAACTCTGTAAATCAATAATTTATTAATTACCATATTTAATGGGTATCTGTAGATGACACTGGCAGGACGTCTGAATGTTCTTGTTCTTATATTGGATAGACACATCAAGCCCTTCATTCTTGTCATCAAGATTCACGTTCACGATGTACTTCTTGGTCAGTGCTGTCAGTTCGTCTTTGCTGAGCTTG
The DNA here is from genome assembly GCA_922989275.2 of Gari tellinella. Lineage (NCBI taxonomy): Eukaryota > Metazoa > Mollusca > Bivalvia > Cardiida > Psammobiidae > Gari > Gari tellinella. Next base: position 103,525,696 of record OV277858.1, on the reverse strand, counting down.
TCCTCGCCAATATAAATGACGTTGAGAAATATTTTGTCCATTGTTGGGTACTTCTGTGGGTCCAGTGGCTGCACGTGTATGGACATTGGTGATGTAACAACCAGCTTCCCAAATGTGTTGACGTCATAGTGCCAGGATTCCAACGGTTGGCCATAGGCAGGAATGTCCGCATATGCTTGCTCTTTCATGTTGTTTTTGAATATAGAAGACGCAGTGGCACTTGTATGCAAAGAACGCACACCGCTGGAGCTCGATCTTGCAGATATTCCTAAACAATGCCAGACACGCGTTGCTTTCAAGCTCCTTGGAGCTAACGTCTTTCTCACCTGATTCAGAATTATCAAAACGTGATAATTCTTGACAGACATAGCAATATGAAATATGTGTTATTTGCAATCGGCTACGAATTATTTTATAATGCTCTGGATTTACCACAAATTAAACCGGAAGTAGATTTGTTTACAGATTTGAGAAAGGGAGGTAAGTGATAAGAGGCTCGTAGCTTAAATTTGTGACGAAAACGTGACGGTCCTGCAACAAAACATGATGGTAATTATTTTTTTTGTTGCATACAGAGATAGTGTATACAACTGTCTCTGTTGCATATGAAATTGCAATTATTAGTAATTTACGATAAAGGAGGATTAATCAGTCAGCGTCTTTAAGACAGTCAATAATCTTACTCTACATCTACATGGTTACGCTGAACTGTCATAAAATCTGGCAATACTGCAGCGGCGCACAGACAGAAAAATAAAGAGAAGGATAGAAAAAGTTAGAAAAAGACACGGACAAGAAAACTGAAGAAATGCACATACAGACAAAGTAAGAAAAAGAGAAAGTGTCACCAAAACCACTTTCAACTCATCTGAGTAAGACCAATCCAGCTTGGGAGGCCCTGCTGGGGTACGAAACCCCGCTGGCACAGCTCCTACTCGTCATGTGAGTCTACCGGTGGTTGGCTTAGTACATTTAAATGGAAAGGTTGGAGAGCTCCTTCTTGAAACATGCCAAAGAAGGAGCCTCAGCTGCAGTGGCTGGGAGTCTGTTCCACACTGGAATGGTACGCGGGAAAAAGCTGAACTTATGACAGTCAGAGGTGGTGCTATGGGTAGCAAAACGCAACTTATGTGCTGCTCTGGTCCGCGATGTGGACGCCTGGAGATATGTGGACGATGTAATGTCAACCAGGCTGTTGATGATCTTGTATAACATCACAAGTTGCTGTTTCTGACGTCTGGCTTGGAGCGTGTCCCATTGGAGGTGCTGCAGCATGTCAGATACGCTACTGGTATTCCTGAATCTGTTGGTGACAAAGCGGGCAGCCCTCCGCTGAGTCATTTCCAGTTGTCGTAGCTGGTTCTTCTGGTGTGGATTCCAGACAGAGCTGCAATAATCCAGGTTGGAACGGACTAGGGGGATATAGGCGGAGGTCTTGGCTTCTTCACTGGCCTTTTGTAGGTTTCTCCTCAGAAAGCCAAGCATACTATTTGCCTTCTGCACCTTCTTGTTAATATGAGTGTTCCACCCCATGTTGGATTGTATGAAGACTCCAAGATACTTGGTGGACGACTCCTCTGCCAATGTTGTTCCCTTGAGGGTGTAGCCACAGACTCTAGGAGATTTACTAATCTTATTACTCTAATCTTTTACTAATCAAAACGACTTACTAATCGTCTTTAAAAAGCAAAACGACTTATTTTTACCAAAGTTTTGACAGAATTCCTACATGCTGGGTGGAACGATCGACTGGCTGTCAAAATAATAAGAACGTAAAATTAAAAACAGGCAAAAGCAACACACGTGACATTGATTTCCTATCTTAAAATTGCGACCGCCGTGCCATGGTTTTTTCAGTCTTTTGTTTCTTTCGTTTATAGTAGAGGGCATCTAGCGTCAAAAATCGAAATAAAGGAAAAAAAATGCACAGAATTGATTTTTGTGTTTTCATATGCTCCAATATGTACCGAATGACAGAAAAAAGTCTAGGAAAATCAAACGATGCGAAATATGATTTTTGGGGTAAAATGGCTAAAATAATAGGTGAAAGCACGAATTTTTGGGATTTCCAAACTGCGATCGTAGAAATCAATATAAAAGCTTGAAATCTACAGGCTAGACACATATTAATGTCAGTTGTGGAATGGTACTTGTTAAGATAAATAAAATTTTCAAAAAACTGATTTTTGGGGTGAAAATGTCAAAATTTTAAACCAAAATCACAAATTTGAGGATTTCAAACAGACCCTGACATATCATAGCAAATAAAGGAAATGAAGCATAGAGTTGATTAATATGGTATTATTTGCCTAAATATGTACCAAATAACAGACAAAAAGTCTAGGAAAATCAAACGATGCGAAATATGGTTTTGGGGTAAAATGGTTAAAATAATAACTGAAATCGCTATTTTTTGGGATTTCCCTTCTGTGATCGAGGATATCGATATAAAATCTCGAAATCTACAGGCTAGACAAATATTCATGTCAGCTGTGGAATGGTACTTGTTAAGATAAATAAAATTTTCAAAAAAATGATTTTTGGGTGAAATTGTCAAAATATTAAACCAAAATCACAAATTTTGAGGATTTCAAACAGACCCTGACATCTAAAAGCAAGTAAAGGAACTGGTGCACAGAGTTGATTTATACGTTATTATCTGCTTAAATATGTACCAAATAACAGACAAAAAGTCTAGGAAAATCAAACAATGCAAACTATGTTTTTTGGCTAAAATGGTTGAAATAATAACTGAAATCGTTAATTTTTGGGATTTCCCTTCTGTGATGGAGAATATCGATATAAAAGCTCGAAATCTACAGACTAGACAAATATTCATGTCAGCTGTGGAATGGTACTTGTTAAGATAAATAAATTTAAAAAAAAAGTGATTTTGGGGTGAAATTGTCAAAATATTAAACCAAAATCACAAATTTTGAGGATTTCAAACAGACCCTGACATCTAAAAGCAAGTAAAGGAACTGGTGCACATAGTTGATTTATACGTTATTATCTGCTTAAATATGTACCAAATAACAGACAAAAAGTCTAGGAAAATCAAACAATGCGAACTATGTTTTTTGGGTAAAATGGTTGAAATAATAACTGAAATCGCTAATTTTTGGGATTTCCCTTCTGTGACCATGGATATCACTATAAAAGCTCCAAATATCCAAGCTAAACACATATTCATGTCTACTTTAGAATGGTCCTTGTTAGGATAAATAAAGGTTTCAAAAAACTGTTTTTGGGGGTAAAATTATCAAAATGTTAAACCAAAATCACCAATTCTTGTTTGTAAAACAATCTAGGAAAATCCAACAAAGCCAAATATAAATTTTGGGGTATACTGATTAAAACAATTAATGTAAATGCATGTTTATGGAAATTCCACACTATGGCCTTAGACAGGAATATAGAAGCTACACATTTACAGGTAAGATACATATTACTGTGCACTGTAGCCTTGTACTATTAAGGATGAATTAAGCTTTAAAATGAAAACCCTTATCTTTTCATTTCACTACGGTGACCTTATTATAAAACCAAACGTTCAAAGTCTATAACTTACACACATACACCATTTTAATGTAGCTTAGTTAAAGGAAAGACAAATCAACCGGTAAAACATTTAAACAGACACATGTTTTTAATGTATTGTGACTTTAAATATGATTAAAAAAGCTCCAAATCCATTTAAAAGGCAACAGGCACCATGAAATAAAGCCTATAGCACTAGTACAAATAAATTATGATTTCTAAAATTAATAAATTTTGGTGATAAGATATAAGTTAAACGAAATCAGTTTTCACTGAGGATTTTTACAGTGGCATTGGATGTGACCATCAAGGCACTACAGTGTATTTGTTAGCATAGTTATATAAGTTTCAATGAAGTAATATACATGTATAACCTATAATAGTTAAACAAAAAGACAATATCTTCAGTATATTGTTACAGCAATATAACATGAATGTAAAACTTAAAAATATAGTTAAGACAAATATATAAATGGAAACTTTTTATAAGTAAGGATAACTACCATTTTGAATTTCATTACTATAGTCAAACAACTAGGTCTGGCGTGTCAAAGGGTGGCCGAGTCCATTTATAAGGGAGATCAGCATTTCAGATGTCCCCGTGTCAAGTTTTAAAGGAAAAGGTTTGGTTATCGGTACAAATAAACGAATTAGTTATTGGAAACATAACGTAGTGGATAAGACGTAGGTAGAAGTATATGATCGGATTGCATTTTATCAAGCACGGGTTCGAATCTCGCAGCAACCTATGATATTGTTTTGCCAAAACACTATTTAGGATTCTAGAATTACATTGCATTAAGGTAATGCAGAAAGCCCCTTGAAGAAAGTGACTAAAACTTATATTGATATTCATATTTTATCATCGATTTGTTTTGTGAAAGTATGGCTAATATAGGGCTAGAAATCCATGCACCTCTGCCCCAAATTTGACGAACATGTGTATAAATGGTTAGTATAACCACACAGTATGAAATTAGATAATTCATTTTAGATTAAAAAAAGTTTGAGGTCGACGCGGGATTCGAACTAATCTTGATTGTATAAAAATGGTCAGAGAACATGCGGAATGCTGCTCTCCTTAAAAATGGACTCTGCTGACCTTTGACACGTCAAGCCCGGTTGTTTGACTAAATGACTGTGGATATGACCAGTAAAGCTTCAAATGCACAAATAAGTTATGTATTCTTTCCAAAACAACAGCTTACTAAAGATGATAAATACAAAGTTTGAAAATAACTTTTTGAGGAAAACATTAAAAAATATACATAAAACAGCAATTTTTTAATTTCTGTATATGGGGGAGGATATGAATTAATAATAAAAACTCCAAATCAATAGGCTTGACACAGTTCTTTAAAATGAGATATGTAACTAGTTTATCCAAAATCACACATAACAATTTATAAATATATAGGGTTTTGGAAAAATACACCCCCTCCACCAATAAAAAAAAATCAAAACATAAACGAACGAACAATTTTCTGCCATGTTGGATTTTCTGCGCAAAACTAGTTGGTTCTGATGTTGGTTGGAAACTAATAGACACGAGCTATCCTGTACTTTGAGCTGTAATAATGGAATCTGACAACTGTATGAAATATCAGCAAATCATAGTATACGCACATTGGGCATGCATTGTACATGTAATTTATGTAATTAATTGATCTAACAGTGCTTGCTATATATATGAAATAACTGATAGTGTATATATCACCAGGTCAATAACATTCAATATTCGTTTTGTGGTGCTTATTGTCTACTATCAGTACACACTCTGATTTGACAAGCGGCATTTTAAATGCTGCCTCTAAGCTAGTACACTGGTTTAATTGTCAAAATGCTGTAATTTAACCCTTATTATGTGCGATGCGAATATAGGTTGTTACTTAACCCTAATTGTATACGAAACAAGAATATATATCATTTGAGGACCCAAATCAGAGTGAGTATAGCCTACAGTACAAAGTATAATGTGTTTTACCTGTAAATTTGAAGCTTTTACATTTATATCTAGAGCCATGTTGTGGAAATTCCAAAAATTCAAATTTAAACTAATTTTTTTAACCAGTTTACCCCGAAAAGTCATATTTGGCTTTGTTGGAGTTTCCTTTATTTTGCTGTTATTTAATACATACTAAAACATATAAATCAATTCTCAATATTTTTCCCTTTATTTGCTTATAAGGTTTTATTTTGAAATTTCAGGTCAGGAGATCTCTGCTAAATTCTCGAAAATTGGTGTTTTTTTGTTTAACTATTATAACAACTTTACTGCATAAATCAGTTTTTTGACAGTTTATTCATCTTTATCAGTACCATTCCACAGCGCAATTGAATATTTGTTTAACCTGTAGATTTGGAGCTTTTATTTTAATAGCCACCATCACAGTAGTAAAATCCCGAAAAAGCTCATTTACATTTTATTTTCAACGATTTTACCATATTTGGTATTGTATGATTTTCCTAGATGATTTTTCTATTAGTTTGTACATATTAAATCATATGATAACACATAAATCACTTTTGACTTTGATGGCAGGGATTGTCTACAAAAATCCCCAAAATTGGTGATTTTGGTTTAATATTTTGACAATTTAACCAAAATAACCCATTTTTTTAAAAGTTTTATTTATCCTTACTACTACCATTACACAGTAAAAATGATTTTTTGTCTAACGTGCATATTTGGTGTATTTATATTGATATCCACGTTCACAGTAGGGAAATCCCAAAAATTCGCGTTTTCATTTATTATTTCAACAATTTTACCCCAAAATTCATTTTTCAAAGTTTTAGCTATCCTTAATAGTACTATTTCACAATAGAGATGTATAAGTATCTAGCCTGTACATTTTGAGCTTTTATAATGATAACCAACGACACAGTACTGAAATCCCTAAAAATGGTGTTTTCATTTATTATTTCAACAATTTTGCCTCAAAAAACATATTTCGCATAGTTTGATTTTCCTAGATTTTTCTTCGGTTATTTGGTACATGCTCTACCATATGAAAACACAAAAACTATTTCTGTGCATCTTTTCCTTTATTTGGATGTTTGACACCAGGGAAGCTCTACTAAAAACTCCAAAAATTGGGGTTTTGTTTAATATTTTCATGATTTTCACCCAAAAAGAACCGTTTTTGAAAGTTTTATATATCCTAATTAGTACTATTCCACAGTGGATATAACTTCCAGTCTAATTTGTAGATTTGAAGCCTTTATAATAATACCCAGGGTCACAGTATGGAAATTCCAAAAATTATCATTTTCGTTTATCAATTCAATCATTTTACCCCAAAAAATCATATTTCGCATCGTTTGATTTTCCTAGACTTTTTTTCTGTCATTCGGTACATATTGGAGCATATGAAAACACAAAAATCATTTCTGTGCATTTTTTTTCCCCAAAATTTTTAAATGCCCTCTACTATTAAGGTACTTCGCATATGCGCGTAGTTTCCATACGACTGTTATGAAACTTTTCATGAAGAATGATAATAGCCTAAGAAACAATGTGTGTAAATATAGGCAAAATTTATCGTGTGGTTTTTCTTTAAGGTCTTTTTTCTGACAAAAACCTAGAATTTTGATGATTTTATTTTTCTTAAAAATGAACAAAGCTAATGACTATAATTCTCGCCCAATAAGTAGTCCACAACATTCATTACAAGAAAAGCTGAAAACATATTGAATAAAGGTGTTCAGAAAGATGTTATGAGCTATTTAGATTTTGCAAAATGCTAAAAAATTGAATTACAAAAAACTGACTCATTCAATGTATATTTGTTTTCATTTTATTCAAATATATGGTTGATGAACTAGCCAGTCTGAAAAAATTAGAAAATATTACAGTCATGATTTGTTGTAATAACATATTTTCTTATTAAAATGTGGGATATTTGTTGTTTAGATACAGTGACCTACCTTAGAATTAAAACTTTGTCATTAAAATGCATTATTATTTATTCATGTACTTGCATACAAGGTTTATTATATTGTTTGAACATAATTATAATGGGCAATATCGATCTTGAAAAGGTTAGCGTATTGATAAGCTTCAAGGTGTGGCTTTATAGTTCGATCAAATCATTTACATGTATACCGATTTAATTGACCTGTAAATCATTAAACTAAAATGTACAGGTAAGTGGACATATACTTGGACCGTAAACATCACTAGTACTAATCAACGAAGACTATAAACATAACATGTCTCTTGATTACTGCGTTATGGATTGACAAGTCAATAAATCGGACACTTAAAAAAAATATTTGGTTCGGATGGGTCTCGAACCTATTACCTTTGGATTGCTAGTCAACCACTATAGTCAACCACTATACTAACTGCGCTATAAAGGATTATACTAATTCGTATCAACATTTCCTTTATATAAATTTTCTAGTATAAACACGTACGAAAAAAGCTTGTGTCGTCCAGACGCATATCCGCTCGCCCGCAAGACCGACTTCCGGTAGCGAAAGGCCTTAATTGACATGTATTAAATGACAAAATGGCCCTATTCTAATCTTCTTCATGATAAAGACCCATACATGTTGAAGTATTCGAATAGAGCAATTTATTATTGAATACTATTTAAATTCCCTGTTTGAACCAGAGACAGTGTATACACTATCTCTGGTGTGGACTAATATTCTTTTATTATTGATTTGATATGATTTTACGTCGCCTTAAATAGTATTTCAGCCATATCACGGCGTCCGGCTACATGTATTTACGGGTGGAAGAAGACCCAAAAGCCATTCGTGCACTGTTTCGAGCACAAATCGGCAACTGACCTTTTTCAAGCATGATGCAGCAAAGGCATATATTTTTGCCTTTTCCGCACGGGTTCAAATCCGGATCTAACTCATTATTTTTTCTTTGAAATGTATTTTTTAAACATAATTCCATTTTCCATAACTAATATTACGTGTTTATATATAGGACGTCCATTCCAAAAAAAAATTGTTTTAGGCCAAACATGGGGTTCAGTCTCTTAAAAATGCGACATATATTATGAAACTGGCGAATTCCACGGTTTCTTCTAGTTGATAACAGACATGAGGTAATCGTGTAATCGTAATCGATTGCAATCAATTACATTTTTTTCAAAGTAATCGAATGTATTCGGTTACTTTTTCAAAATCGATTACATGTACATGTAATCGTGATCGTAACCATTACAGGACCAAAAAGTAGGGTAATCAGCGATTACATTTCGATTACTTGGAATGTTATCATAGGTATCTTATACAGTTGGTCTTATGATCTGGGTCTGTATTATTAGCACATCAAGTCTTGATGAATGAGGTTTACATTATAAGCATATCCGATCTTATAACCTGGGTCTACATTATTATCACATCAAGTCTAAATGATCTAAGTCCACATTAGTAGCATATCCTATCTTATGAGCTGGGTCTACATTATTAACATATCCAGTCTTCTGATCTTGGTCTACATTTTTAACACATCCATGCTTAATCTGTTTGCAAAGACACTTTATGGGTACCACACTTAAATATGCTTGAAGGTCTTTATTAACAATTAAAAAGGTGAGACGTCAACAACAATACAATGCCTATAATTATCCTGGGTGGATAATCAGTAACAATGAGAGATGCACCACTACCCGAACCCTTAACAAAGGCGATGAGTGTTTTAATATGTCTTAAGTGTGAAACCTATTACAGTAAAATCCCTCTATTACGACCACTCAATAACGTGAACTATTTTGTGTCCAAAGCAGATGACTGCTTAAAGCAATGTTATAGTAAAACAGAAAACTCTTAAAAGAGTTTTCTGTTTTACTCTTACCTTTCTTTAAGCTGCCACTTGCATTTCATATAAATAGTTAGCGGCTTTTTAAGTGGTCGTAATAGTCAGGGTTCACAAACTTTAATTCACCCTTTCTCTATTCTTCGTTTCTTTTTACAATTTAAGTTAAGCCATAACGATGACAACACTAAGTGCTTTTCAAACTTATGTCCAAGAGGACTTTATATACACCACATATAAATATAGTCAATGCCATTTAATGTACGTGTTGCTGCTGTTATAACATATGGCATTAAAGTTCTTTGAGATACTCATGGATACTTCAGCACAAGTGAAAGGAAATTGCAAACTGTGTGGGACATTCATATCGGGATCTACTAAAACCACATCAAACTTACATTAATAAAATAGTTTAATAATATTATAGTCAGTGTATGCCTTAAAAATTCTCCTATGTAATCGATGTAATCGAAGTGTAATTGCGATTACATTTTGCAAGTAATCGTAATTTAATCGATTACAGACTCTGTAATTTTCAAAAAGTAACCGTAATCGTATTTGCTGTAATCGTAATCGAAAGTAACCGATTACATTTCAAAGTAATCGGTCTCATGTCTGGTTGATAACCCTTTACTGAATAGCCACTTTTCATAAACAGCAAAACCTCTCTATTACGACCACCAAACCTAAGGCTGATTGATTGTATTAAAGACAGTTGGCAGCTTAAAGCAAGGTGACAGTAAAACAGAAAGCTCCTGTATGAGCTTTCCGTTTTACTGTCACATTGCTTTAAGCGGTCACCTGTCGTAAATACCTAATAATTAACATAACTCACTGTCAGTGATCGTAATAGAGGGGTTTTACTGTATCATTCGATATTTATTAAATGAAACAGTTCAAGCTGTCGTGTCGTACGGAACGTATATTGTGGACAACCATACAAGCATACATGTCATAATCTGTATAATAAAGTCATTTTTTCTTTTGACATGTGATTTTATTACTGTGCCCTATCTTGAATATATTACAAAAAATGCATACCTCATTGCATGTATTATGGTAAACACAACAAAGCCGGAGTAACAGTTGGTAATGCTGGCTCCAAGGTTATAAAGCGTTTGAGTTGAGTCTAAGTGTGTTCTCAAGCATTTGATCGGCCAGATTTGAGCCTAGACTCACATCCGACCAATCAAACGCTTGAGAACGATTTCAGACTCAAACTCAAACACTTTATAACCGTGGACCCAGATGTCATTTAATCGTCTCTGTGCACTTTCAAAGCCAGTGCAAATCAGATGTTCAATCGAATCATTTTACCTTTTGCTCCATAGCCTCTTTTTAGTTTTCAAGACAGGTGACCACTTAAAGGAGGTTGAAAGTAAATCAGAATGCGCATAAGGACACATTATGCTTTACTTTGAGCCTGCTTTAAGCTTTCATCTGCTATGATATAGATACTGTTTCGCTTATATGGGTGAAAGGGTTGGACTCAAAAACAACATCTCTGAAATAATGTTACAAATAATTCTACATCAACAGGCAAAGTAAACACAATCAACTCCAGTGACGACTACACTCGTCATCTACAAACAGTGTGCTAGTGGAGAGTACATTTGTCCTATGCAAACAGTGTAGACCAAGATCAGAGGGCTTCTAAAGGAGCAACAACAACACCCAGAGGGAGACAAAGGTTATATGTGTTGTTCGGAGGGAGTTCTTATAGGGAGGGGGATTAGCTTATATTTGCAAACAGCTTGAATCCAGATCAGACGCCGCGTTACGCGGCGTCTGATCTGGATTCAAGCTGTTTATCACTTGTCAATTATGTGACTTTGAGAAAAACAGCAGACGACAATTTTAAGAAGACGACATTGCACTGTTAAAAAGTTGGACATAATTGTCTTGTTTTGGGAACAACGTCAAGCGCTGTTGTAAGGAGGGAATAGTTTAGAGGGCCGTTGTAGGAGGGAGCACCACACTATATTCTTAATCATGGAAGTCAGATATAGTGTACCCTCCCTATACAACGGCCCTCCGAACAACGATAGTCGCTGTAACCCAAATAAGACCTGTCACCATTATGTATAACGCTTTAAATGCTGCAAAATCGTCTATTGAAAATTGTCGTTTGCCGTTTTTTCTCAAAGTTACGTATTGGACAAAATAACCATAAAGACGAGTGACAAACAGTTTAAACTTAAAACTTTTGCGCGGCGTCTGATTTGACTTCAAACTGTTTGCAAATGTACACTAAGGATATTAGTTGTCCCTCCCTAAAACAACTCCCTCCGAACAACACACAAATCTTTGTCGTTGTACAGAGGGAACACTGTATTCGTACACGTGTTTATCTCATCGGCCAAATCTGGCTCCCTTAATTTAGTCTGACCATATTATATTGAAAAACATATTATTAAAGTGAAGCTGTTACGTTAAAAGTACAATCTTTTCAGGGAGAATTGAACGTCTGTACTACATCGTGTCTGAACACATTACTCCATAGCCTGTTTCTAATATTGAAGACATGTGGCCACTTAAATCAGATTGAAAGTAAAGCAGAAAGTGCCTTACCGCGTATTCTGCTTTATTTTCAGCCTGCTTAAGCTATCATCTGCTAAGATAAAGAAAATATCTCTTTTGATACAAACGTCTTGTTCATGTGAACTATTGTATACAGTGAATGAATATATTAAATGCGCTAAAAGGCTCATCTTTGGGGGGAAGGGTTAAGCTGCATGCTTATTTGTTCATGTACATATACAGGAATATGTTTCGTATGTACCTGAAATCTGTAAATCCGACTGAAAGGCAAACAATTCTGTTTGTATCGTGGTGAATTATGCGAGAGTTATTTCCCTTGCACCAACCCGATGTTTATTTCACTTTTTACTCCATGTCCCTTTTTTGTCAGGTGAGCACTTTTAAAGCAGGTTGAAACTTGAGTAAAGTAAACTGCACCTAAGTGATGTGAATTTTGCTGTACTTTCAACCTGTTTTAAGCTACCACCTGCTAGGATATAGAATATAATATTTATTTATTTGGTGCATATTCATGACTGTATATTAAACTCTTTCCTTCAGTGCAGAAATAAATTAAATGCATAAAAAGGTGTAACAAACTGAAAGCAAAGAAACATGTTCTAAAGAGGATTTTCTCTTTGCTTTAAACCCCTCTACTACGACCACTAAATTGTGTTAATTATTAGGGGGTAAGAACAGGGGACTACATGTACTTAAAGCAAAGTGATAGTAAAACAGAAAGCTCCTGAAAGAGTTGTCTGTATTACTGTCACGTTGCTTTAAGCTGTCGCTTGTCTAATTATACAACCAATTAGCCTTATTTTTAGTGGTCGTAATAGAGAGGCTTTATTCGTTGCAATCAGTTTGGAGCCTCTAAACTGTTTACCACAAAGACTAAAACTATTCTTCGACATTTTCCAGACGCTGTTATTTTCTACTTTCAATTGCATTGAGTCTAGCTTCGTTTAAACAGTCCAAAGGGTGCCGTCTTTTCCCTGAACGACGGCTAATACGTAAGTTAAGGCGTGAAGAAGCGTTTCTATGTTTTGTGTTTGGTGGGATAGGATCGGGGTAAAACAGACTGATAATCATGGCTTTATAACAGTGGAGAAGAGAATACGTAATTATTTCCCGTTTAAACGCAAACGAAACTAACAAACTAACAAAATGCAGAAAACTTTCATGTTTTGAAATTTCTAACGATTCATTTTAATCTGCGTGGCAAACAGTTCGGAGCCTGATCAAACGCCGGGTAACCTCCAAACTTTTTGCAATGTACATAATAATTTTAGCGAAAAACCCGCGTTTCTTAGGAAAGAATAACACCATCTCCACTGTACAGATATTTTAGTTTTGCACGATCGGCCATATATAGTTTAAAGATTATTGATTTGGTTATCTCCCTTTGACTGATTGTAGAAATAAATTCTCAATTCAAATGTGAGCCCCGCCATAAGAAACAGTATAATAGCCACACTGTTGTTCTGGACCAGTTTACTTCACAAAGGTGAGGTGAATAAGTTTTAAGCTTTAACCCTATTTGTGCTGAATGTTTTCAAATGAATTCAACTTTTGAACAAATATCCAGGCTTATGAGCTTAGAGCTGGGTTTTTTTTTCTTCAAATATATATTAGAAATAATGTAAGTCAAACAACAGTTCAGATCAGAAGGTATCCTTTGCAGAGTTATTTGATCCTGAGGGTCTACACTGTTGGCTAAATATACACATACCCGTTTCCAGCACAGAAACGGTTAACACCTCCGGCGCCTAATTATTTTTTTGAGTTTTTTACCCCTACACCGTTATTGTGTCATATACACCAATATTGTTGTCTGCAATATCATTTTAAGTTAGATTTCAGAGAGTATGACATAAGAAAATATCGAAACGAGTGTCAAAAAGTGTTGGTCAGGATCAGACGCCGCGTAACGCGGCGTCTGATCAGGATCAAAACTGTTTGAAAATTCGACTTTAGGCGACTCCTGTGATGAAAGGGTTAAAAATCGAAGAACCATCAATAACAGATTTAGGAAGCAGAAAAGTCTAGCAGAATGAGTAAAACGGTGTCGATACAGCAACACTGACTGCCACAGGTCAACAATTGACGATGTTGACTCAGTTCACTTTCCTGACTGAACTGTAAATTCCCGGTTTTTACGACATCTAAAAGGATCCATGAATAATATTAAAGACGCGTATCAGCTTAAAGAAGGATGAAAGTAAAACAGAAAGCTCCTAATCTGGCTTTCTGGTTTACTTTCATCCTCCTATCTATCTATCTGAAATACCGAGGGGGGGGGGGGGGGGGGGGGGGGAGGGGGGAGAGAGAGGGGGTCGCTATCAAGGAAGTTTACTGTGCGTGATACAGTGGAGAATGTGTTATTCTTTCCCAATAAACGCGTTTACGTTAAAACGTTTATTTCCACTGCAAACAGTTTGGAGCCAGATCAGACGCCGGGTCACCCGGCGTCTGATCAGGCTCCAAACTGTTTGCCACTCAGCTGAAAATAAATCTTAAAAAATGTCAAAAAGTTGCAATTTCCTCCATTTTACTGCTACGCGTTTGCGTTTCGTTAATTTGCGTTAAAACTGGGTAAAAATAACGTTTTCTCCACTGTATGTTTGAACTATGAAGAGAATTCCTGTGTTCTTTGCACGATCCATTAATGGAACTGCTATTGAAACTGGTTGATATTTGCAAAACATGGTTGATTTTGAAATGAAAGAAGAACTATATGTACTTCGCTGGCCCTTCCCAGGGCTTGAAACATGAAATATACAGTAAGACAACTGAACATCCGTATTTAAAACAAGATTGAATGTACAGTCGAAACTCCATAAATCGAACTCGCGTTAGTTCGAACATACCCATATTAAAAAATGTTCGGTCCAAAGTGGTTTCCGGGTAATGGATTCAATTCAATCTTCCTTGTTATTTAAAGGGAGTTTAATTTTCAGTCGTTAACGACACATGGTAGATTTATACAAGGCGCTGTTAGTTAACTATAAATATAAAAAAATATCATCTGTTCTGATAATGCCCTACATTAATCAGCTTACTCTCTAGCTTTTTCAGTATTTAAGACAGATGGTTGTTTAAAGCAGGCTGAAAGTAAAGGAGAATGCCCAGTAAGTAGCATTCTGCTTTACTTTCATCCTGCTTTGAGCTACCGTCTGCTAGGATGTAGAAACCTTTTCCTATTTTGCGTATTCATGTGACTATTTTCTTCAGTGGAGAAACGAATTAAAGTCGTGAAATGGCTATTAGTTGAATAATGGGTTAACCCTTTACCCCATAGCCTGTTTTTAGTTTTGAATAAAGATGGCCACTGAAAGCAGGTTGGGGGCGCATTCTGCTTTACTTTCAGCCTGCTTTAAGCTATCATCTATCAGGATATAGAAAATATATGTTTATGACTATATAGATTGGAACAATTTTCTTGTGTGGAGGAATAAATCAAATGCGCTAAAAGGCGCTTCTGTCAAGTAATGGATTAAGGAACTTCGTTAAAGATCTGTTAGAAAAAAACCTAGAACAATCATGTTTCTAGACCGAGAGTTTCTTTAGATTTTCAGAGACTTCCGGTATTAACCCCTTTACTTCCATGACGTCATCAATTTTAAACATTTGTCGTCTGCTTTAATTTCTCAAATTTAAATTTTAAGTATTTTGACTTAAGAAATATTAAAATGAGTGTCAAACAGTTAAGATCCTGATCAGACGCCGCGTTACGCGGCGTCTGCTCAGGATCCAAACTGTCTGCAAACTAACTATTGTAGATACAATCGGGATAAGGCAGTCGATGGGGTTAAAGAAATTGGTTCTTCAATAATTACACTTGAAATCTCATAGTTAAATACCATTAAGGATAGGTAATAATATAGGACTGTTCTTGTATGTGAGAACCCGCCGAATCTTGTCTGAGTTGTGACACGATCCAACATATTTTAGGCACGACCATAGAGACGGGCCTTGGTGTTAATAATTGGTCCAGTTTGATTACTAGTAGCTATAAGGACACCTCATACATTGTACTTAGACATGCAAATTTATATACAGTCGAAACTCGCTTAAATCGATCGTATCAGTATTTCATAGGTTAAATTTCGATAAGTCGATCTCGCTTAAGTCGAACATTCCCGTATTCCAAAGTTAAAACGTGGCTAAGCTACGTTTTAAATTTGGAATATGAGTATGTTCGAACCAGCGCGAGTTCGAATTATCGAGTTCCGACCGTACATTCAATTTTGTATTAACTCATTAACGCTAGGGCCACGAATATTTGTCATTTTAACGCATTCACGACTCTGAGTAGGGTCTACATTGTTTGCATGGGACTAGTGTACATGTAATATTTACATGTACCGGTACACTGTTTGTAAATGACGAGTATACTCATCGCTAGGATGGATGTGTTAAATAGTGTACTAGTGAATAGTACATGTACACTTGTTCTATGCAGAGTCAGGGGATTCCTAAAATATCCATCTGCTCTGGATCTGCCATATTTGTCATATTTTTATACATTGACCGAAAAAAATAGAAAAAAGAGGAATACACTAAATTGTCAAGTCAATTTGCTTAGTTTTATTGAAGTTTCATTTAGAAGAAAGGGTTAATAAATTAATATATAGTCAATCATTATCAATTGACCACATATTGAAAACAAGTGTGGATATCTGTAATATAAATGCTGTATCATTTAGATAAAAATCTAAGTAATTTGCACTGCTGGAGAAACGGAAGTAACGATTTGGAACACTGTCCATATATAATGTGTAAACTTTATACAATGCAGAATGTATTAGAATCTCTCTTTTAAAAAAGAAACTAAATTCAATGACACTGTAATAAAATGTAGAAAATGACATCTGGTTGAAATTCTCACTAATAATAATATCATTATTAATAATAATAATAATAATAGAAATAATTATAATAAAGACTTTATTTGACGAGAGAGCTCATTTGATAAAATCAATCTTCAATGAGACCAACAACATATATACAAGCACATACATGTACACAAATTTGATGCCTTCGAAAAGACATTTCATACAAAACATATAATGAACAACAATTGTATCAATAATAACTAGATCTATCAATGTGTAAAAGCGACAGTATCTTAACCAAGAACTATTTGTATTTAGCTGAGTGACAAACAGTCTGGAGCCTGATCAGAAGCCGGGTTACCCGGCTTCTGATCTGGCTCCAAACTGTTTGAAAATGAAATAATTGCTTGAAACACATTGGGAATAAGTAACATATCCACTGTATCGACGTCTTAAATGTGATCTGCTAAATTATTTGCTCAGGTTAAACCATGGATCTTATTATATTGATTTCGTGCGTTATTCAGCGTATAAGCATTATACATGTATTTGGCTGTTTAATCTTGTTTAAACGGGCCTTTAAATAACCGCTAAACAAACAATTTATATGTTAACAATTCAAATTCAGATTATGGAGCCCTTGATACTCTGGCAGCAGACGTTCGTGTGAGATAGATTAGCCTGCCAAAAAGAGTGTACAGTAAAAACTCGCTATTACGACCACTAAAACGAAGGCTTATTGATTACATAATAGAGAGGTGGCAGCTTGAAGCAAGATGACAGTGAAACAACAGAAAGCTCATAAAGGAGCTTTCTGTTTTACTGTCACCTTGCTTTAAGCGGTCACTATCGTAAACACCGAAATAATAAACATAATTTAGTGGTCGTAATAGAGAGGTTTTACTGTATGTGGTATATGTTCCAATGGTCTATAAACTAGACAGATGCAAATTGTGTAGACCAAGATCGGACGACTCATAGACGAGCCACTAAATCAGGAGCTGTATATTTTCCTGTAATAATAAATATATTTCTTCATTAACAAGCTCAACAAAACGAACACATGCGACCAGTTTGGATCCCCAAACCGTTTGACACATCATGTGACATGTATATAGACATGCGTTTGAAGTCAACTTACTTGCGCATCTAAACGTTAGAAATGCGAATTTTATAAGAGACGGATATTTTAATAGCAGACCATGTTATTGCAGAGAATGTGGTTACAGATGGTCTCATTATGACAGTGAAATGATGACTAATAGAAGTACTTTAATATAATAGTTTTAGTATTTTCTTGACATTCCTCCAAGATATTTAAATAAAACAAGACAGTTGTGATAACAAAAGACTATGGTTTTATGGTTTTTGATGTCTCCTTCAAGAGCTGTCTGGTCAGGTTCTGTACTGTTTTCTTGTAGGATATGTCTGACATGAGTCTGGACTCTTTCTATAGTCTGTTCTATTTCTGTAGACTGTATTTCTTTCTTACTTATTCAGCAAAATTTAATGTAATAATTCAGATGATAGATGCTCACAGTTGATAGCTTTAAACATGTACATCTGTATGCATATGAATTTTCATAGGTAGAATGGGTAAGTTTCTTTAGTAAAAGAAATACACTATTAAAAACAACAACTTGATACTAAAAAATAAAAACGCAGAAGTTGCCGTAAGCCGATGGACTTTTTAGCAAAATCGTGTTTAACTCCCAGCATACATGTTAGCTGTTAAACCATGATATCCTTGGCAAACAGTTTGGATCCTGATGAGACGCCGCGTGACGTCTCATCAGGATCAAAACTGTTTGACACTCTAACCCTATTTTGAAAAATCTTTTTAGGAAATTCTAGTTTTACAAAGTAGCAGACGACAACTGTTGCAGACGGAATTTACGCAGCATGCGAAGAGTTAGCAGTCCATTACATTCAATCTTATACATGTATCAAACGAATCCTTTATCGAAACACCGTGAAAATCTCTCATATCATACCAGTGCTTATTGCAAAAAAAAAGTATAAAGCGCAAAGCTTTCTGAATTATTTTTATACTGCATGTTTCCCCAAAACGTCTTTTTACGCCTTTATTTTATTCCTCCAGTGAAGAAAACACACAAACAGATGTAGTTCTACTTTATACAATTATGAATAATATTGAATATGTACCATAATAAAAGTTAATTTTATATCCTTGCATATGGTAGCTTAAAGTAGGCTGGAAGAAAAGCAGAATGCACCTTTAGGATGCTTTAGGTGGTCATATGACTTCAAAACTAGAAAACGACTATGTCGACTATGGGGTAAAGGTAACAACTTGTATGTAGTCTGCGACTATATGGCCGATTATTACAAGAGTGACTGTAATGCAATGACCGTTCTTCCCAGTGACATCAAATACCATTCACACATTTCATTTCGTCAGATATTCAACTTCATTTATATTTTATGGACATGGGGTTATTATATGCATGTACAGTCAAGTTTTGCTATTCTAAAGCGGTAACTTATTTTAAAGAATCGCGAATTGTTCTAAAGACTAGTAATTGCTTAATGCAGATCAAAAGTAACGGAGTTTGGGCGTTACTTTTGTCCTGCATTACGCGGTCATCTGTGCTAAAGACTACTTCTATTATGTTTTGTCTTCTGTTAAGTGACTGCGTAGCATAAGTTTGACTGTATCTAGATGAAAAATTGATTGACTAAAATCTTAACCCTTTGCCTGCAGATCGCGACTTAACTGGATTTTGTAAACAGTTTGGATTCAGATCAGACGCCGCGGAACGCGGCGTCTGATCTGGATCCAAGTTGTTTGACACTCGTCTTTAGGTGTCTGTAATTAAAAAATAGATAAATCTGAATTTAACCAATTTTGCAGACGACACGTTCAAAGCAGACGGATATGACGTCAGGATAAGGGTATATTTCTTTGATATATAGATAGATCTACATGTTTTAACTCCTAGTCCAATAAGTAGATTCTATACTCAGTGGAGCAGCAAGTATGTTTGTATGTGGCTTATCCCACAATCTCCTTTCATTAACCTCTAACCCGCCATGGAAGTGTCGTCTGCAAAATTTGTCGTCTGCAGCAATTCTTTTGAATTATTCTACCCGCAATTTTCTTTAACAAAATATCCTTAAAATTTCAAAAAGTTTGGATCAAGATGAGACGCCGAGTTACTCGGCGTCTCATCTAGATCCAAACTTTTTGTAACTATTCTCACAAATTCATGCATAGTCGGTCAATTATTTAGCCCTTTGGTCTGTTTATATAGCGGAGCCACCCGGAGAAAAGGCTTGGTTTGTTTTAGCAACTGCAGTCATAACACAGAATTGTCTATTGAAATAGGCAAAATAACTGCTAAAATTGATCCTATAAATCTACTGTGTTTGCCCTTTGTCAAGGGTATTGGAGCGAGAGGTTCAAATTCCAACTTGACATTCCGCTTAAATATATATCTCCTGCAAGCTTGTACTAGGATTCATTTCGAACATGACGTTAGCTTAATTCTTTCCGGGTATATGTAGTTTGTTTTAAAAGTTAGTAAGATGCTATTCTTTGTTGGGTTTTTTCTTCATTTTAGCCCATTTGTACTACATGTACACGGATTAACGACCATTGCAAAATATATTGCAAAATAAGACCATTTCAAAAGATAACCATTTGCAAATATGACCATTTCAAAACATAACCATTTCAAACGATGATCATCTGCAAATATGACCATTTGCAAATATAACTAGTATAGATCTATTTCTAAAGATGACCATTGGAAAAGGATGACCATTGCGTAGGATGACCATCACACATAATATGACCATTGCAAGCGACGAGTATTGCAAACAGTTTGGAGCCAAATCAGACGCAGATTAACTCGGCGTCTGATCGGACGCAAAACGGTTTGACATTCAAAGTTTTGGTAAATACTGCATACTTTGCGTGTGGATTTTGTACTTTGAAAAGATTGTTCCATCTGAAGTTACTGTCTTGATGAAATATGGGTTGTTTCAAAATTGTCGTCTGCAAAATGTTTCACGTTTAGTTTTTATATAAAAAAGATATCAAACTGTTCAGTTCCTAATGAGTTTGGTTTTACGGAACTGCGACACAAAATAGGTCATACAGCGCCAATAAAAGACGAGGGATGGTGAGATGAGATGATAATGATTTCAGGAAGATGATTTCGGCTTATCTCATTCGTTGCGATGTTGCAAATGGGATCAAAACCACCGACCTGCCTTCCTTTTAGTTCTTGGCAAAGGGGATAATCTCGGTATAATAAACTCAAACAATTCCCTATGACAATTAAGCCGCAGAACCACGACAAGGTAGGAAGGTTCCTGGCGTATAATCAGGATCCAAACTGTTGACGCTTGCCGTTAATAGTGTAACAAATGCATATAAAGCTCGCCAAACGACGACTAAAATAGGACGGTATAGTGTTACGTGCAAACCGAGTGACCCAGCAACAACAAACCCCGTCGGTGCAAAGCTTAAGCTCACACCAAGATGTGTTTGTTGCGCTATACAATTGACTCACTTCCCAACAAACAACGATTTCGGAAGCCTCATTTGCATACACCAACGTACCAAGCTTGAAGAAGGTTGATAGAAAGCAGAAACATCATGTACGTGCTTTCAGCTTAATCTCATCCTGCTTTAGATAGCCAATCGTGTCACAGAGGGTAAACACGATTATTTACCCATCAATAATTTTTGTACTCAAAAAGCTGACGTCCATTTCAAAGATGAGACGCGAAGTATTTTATTAGGCGTCGTACATGTATCAGGCCCCAAAACTGTGAATGATCAGTTTAACTCTTTCAACACTAAGTAACTCTTTTGGGTTATTAGGTTCCCTTATGTATCATTTTAGTTTCCAAAACATGGACCAATTTACTTGGAATTATGGGTAGTTTGATAAATACATGTACTGTCCTAAATAAGCAAACACTGTAGATCCTGATCAGAGGGCTCATACAGGAGCCTTCTGATCAGGGTCTACACTGTTTGTTAATGTAATGAGTATATTTAAACAGGTCCATGGTGTTAAGAGTTAAGATACGTTGACATGCGTTTTTAACTAATTATCCCCTGAAACTTCCAATTGACAATTCCAGTTTTCAATAAAGGCTGGTCCATTTTAGACTATTTAGGGTTGTGTTTTGTTATAAATTGCAAAAAGACAAACAGTTAAGTCCCTCTGATCAGGGACTTCACTGTTTGCATAGGATAGGTGTACTCTTCATAGGAACATATTTGGTAAAGGACGCATATGTGTGTCACTAGGGTTCAATGAGTCAAGAGCTGTTGTGTTCTGCATTTAAATACATAAACATATATACGACTCGTGTGAACTCTCTTCGTGTGAAAGAACAGTCATTTCACTGCTGTAAATATCGAATTGTAGCTTACGGGCGATATGTTGCGATGAAACGAAACGAAAATAAATAAAAATGAGAAAATAACAGCATTTAGAATGTTTATTATTTGTTGAACTCGAGAGGCTAACAGTTTTTAGTCTGTTAAGACACTGAATAACCCTCTGACCTCTGATCTGGCTCCAAACTATATGCAATGAATGATTGTTTTTGCATAAACGCATTTATTGGGTCAACAAAACGTCTTCTCTACTGTACTATGATAGCGAGCCTGTATAAGGATCTGCCAGTGTTTGAATACAGTGCTTCCTCTTTACAAAACACCCAATGGGAGACAAATAATGACTGTGCGTGTTGTAAGGAGGAAGTTGTTATAGGGAGGTAAATTGGCTTACATTTGCAAACAGATTGAATCCAGATCAGACGCAGCGTAAACGCGGCGTCTTATCTGGATTCAAGCTGTTTGTCACTCGTCATTATGATTTTTCTGTCAAAATGTCCATTATGGGACCTTGAGAAAAACAGCAGACGACAATTTTATGCAGACTATATTGCAACCTCGAAAAGGCTGGACATACATGTTATTGTCTTGTTTAGGGATCAGCTGCAATCATTGTTGTAGAGAGGGCCGTTGTAGGGTGGGAGCACTGTAATACACTAAAAGTATTTGGTCCAAACTGTTGCAAGTGATTAATATTACAATATTGCGTGTTTACCTCCGTTATGATGCAAGGACAGTTTACATGTAACCCTTTCCTCCCTGAAACTTTAAATGGACAATTCCAGTTTCCATTTTAGTCTAGTCCATTTCTGACTTTTATGGGTCGTTTTTGGCAATGTTTGGCATTGTGACAAACAGTGAAGACCCTTAAGGAGCCCTCTGATAAGGGTCAACACTGTTTGCATAGGACATGTCTACTATTCACATGTACACTGTTTGAAAACTACGCCTATATGCGGGACTAGGATTCAAAAGAGTTAATACGACTTCTATATAAGCCTTAAGGAAAAGCCAAAGACGGAAAAGTCGTTAAGTACTGTACTACTTAAAAGGGAAATGGTTAAAGGTTTATGTGATTCGGCGTAAAACTATGTATACTCTTCTAGCTGTTAGCAAGGAATTGTACAGTACCATTCTAGCAGAATATTGTAAACAAAAACTATCTTTTACAACTTATAGTTTCGTATTAAAAGAATTTGAAGCTTCAGAAAAAAGTTAAACTCTTTCCCTGCTAATTTTTATCGTCTGCTTTAACCCTCTTACCGCCAACATATATGTATAGGCAGTGTAGTCTGCAATGTTGTTAAAGTCAGCTTTTTAGGACTGTTTTGACTGAAGTAATGTCGATACGAGTGTCAAACAGTTTGGATCCTGATCAGACGCCGCTTTACGCGGCGTCTGATCAGGATCCAAACTGTTTGCATAGTCGCATTTTGGCGCCATTGGTAGTGAAAGAATTATCCTTTATCATGCCAGAATATCTTCTGCTTCAAGATTCTTTTATACCAGTTTTTCAATACCAGTTTCATGCATTATAAAAATGTGATATTTTAAATTTGAGGTTTTCAAATAGTTTAAATCCTGACCAGACGACGAGTTTGGCCTATATTCAAACTTTGCAAAGACCCGTGAAGTTGCGATTGGCGGGGTACCGAAGAACCGGCACAATCTTAACAATTGGACTGAACCCTTTGACGTCACTAGGTTGGTTGGTAAGGTAGGTTGGTAGGTAAGATTTGTTTGTTCCAAACACTCTGCCATAATCAATGAAATACAACACTTATAATGTGACCGCCATTGTCCGCTTCATTGTTAACCATTATCCTGTTATAATCTCGTCTGCTTAAACAAAATGTCGTCTGCTAAAAATATTCAATTTCTTTTTTAGATTTTTTTTACAATTGAAGAAACGTATTACCGGGTGTCAAATAGTTTGAACCCTGATCAGACGCCGAGTAACTCGGCGTCTGATCTGGATTCAAACCATTTACAAATGACAGTAAAATCTTGTTTAGAATCGTGTTTAATTTAGCCCAAAGGACGTTTAAAAAAGCAAAGGATTAACCGGTTTGAGTAAATGCCACGTTTACAACCAATGACAATAGCCTGTGAAACTTTGATCGATAGCCTAGCAATTACATGTACAAGTCTAGTATGGGCACATTCAGAACACGTCAAAGACAGTCATTATTTCTTGCACGTGTATTCTGACTGTAATGATAAAACTTATCCTTGCGCGCTGACTGTTATGCATTCGCCAGACCTTTTTTATCATATATTTTCACATTTCATCAACATATTCGCTGTCTTCATGGTACATGTATAACTTCGCTTCAATTTCCACTTTTGTAAACTTCATTTTGAAACGCGGCGTCTGCTCATGTTCAAAACTATTTGACACTCATTTTGATATTCATTTACATGTAGTAAAATTATCTAAAACTTGAATTAGAGAACTAAAAGCACACGGGACTTTAAACTGTCAATTAATTATCTTAGTACATACTGCAGTGAAGTTCAAATTCCTTTATTTAATAAAGACTTTACTTATTTTTTATTTTTATTTTATTACTCTCAGTTCATGATTTTACATGAAAACGTCATTTATTTCCCAATAAATAGAGGATCTTACATGAGTGTTAATTATTTATCATTGTTAATAATCGAGTTGATTAAAGTAATATGACGCGAACCTTGGCGAGCGTCATATTAATTTTAGCCAACAAGTTTATTATAAATGATAAGTAATGAGCACGAATGTGAGATTCTATTTATCACATAACAATTTTAAACACATATTACGTAGTTTGTAGTATTTCCGCTATATAGATTATCCGTCAAAACTTGACGTTGTTTACGGTAACATCATTGCAAATGACGTCATTTGGTGTCCATCTACATGCAGCGCTTGTAGGCGAAACTTTTTGGTCGAAGCCCAAAAAACGATATCAAATTTTTACTAGTGGACTAAGATATTTATATAATGGCTTTATTCCACTCACAGACCGCAAGTTACATGTATGACGGGGATAAACGTGTTATGCCAAAACCATTTAATGTTTATCCATTGCAAACAGTTGTAATCTGATATCAGACGGTGGGTTACCCGGCGTTTGACCAGGCTCTAAACTGTTTGCCACCCGGATGAATATAAGTTTTTTTCAAAATGTAATTTTCTATATTTTATAGCATTGCATTTGCGTTTCGTGAAAATAATAAAAAAAAGTCTACTCGACCCTAAATTTAATAGACCAGATAAGTTGGTTTGTTAACCATTTATTGGTAGATTTAAAACATGATATTACAAAATAAAATTACTGTACATATCACAATTCTGAATGTTAGATGGTATATCATATATACATATCGTATATAGTCCTATATATTGTAGAAACTGGCATATATGCATAATCCTTCTCCGTTGTCACATTTAAACCAAACCTGCGTCAACTCTTTCTACGATAAGTAACCGTTGTGGGTTATGGGAATCCCTTGTAGATGTTTTCAGTTACCAAAGCAATAATCAATCTACTTTAAATGCTGGGTAGTTTAATAGATACTGCTTTAGATAAGGAAACAACGTAGACCAATATCAGAGGACTCCTATAGGAGCCCTCTAAACTGGGTTTACACTGTTTACAAATGTAATAAGTATATTTCAAACAGGTCCATGGTGTTGAAAGAATTAAATCAGTCAAACCTGCATGTTAATCGACCAATCTTCGAAGAACCATGTATCTCTCTAACAACATGTGGCTGCTAAATGCAGGAAAAAGTTAAAAAAAACTGCCACCTGTACTAAATAATTTTAATTAATCGTGTATTGAATGATCGCTTAATACAAGGTTTGACATTCATTCCCATTGCAGTCTTCAAGTCGTTGAAAGCTCTTTCTCTTTATCGCAATCTGGGGCCCGTTTCATAAAACTTCGTACGACAAAAACGATCGTAAGTCAATATATTAAAATACATTTAATTTCTGATTTCTCTATCTAATCCTGCCTTGTGACATCTTTTTGGAATCGTCTTTTCAAGACGATTCCAAAAAGATGTCACAAGACAGGATTAGATGGAGAAATAAATCATAATTGAGATTTTTATAAACTGACTTACGACAACATTTGTCGTAAGAAGTTTTATGAAACGGGCCCCAGACCTGTAGAGAACTGAAACACAAGCATGCTCTTATCGGTATAACCACACTGAATCTTTCTGATCAGCTACTATTTCGTTCCTTAATTAAATTACCAGATCGTGCTTTAAGCACACACGTCCAATTACCTAAGTTATGAAGATGCACATTTTAGGTAACACTTACTAAATGTCATTTAACATGCAAATACTGTAGTCCGTTTCAGAAAACTCACAGACTTGCTAGTATCACAGTTATTTTGACATTTTGGTGATGACGATTCGCGACCAGAATGCTCCACATGCCTCGCACACCGGAGCGATACAGCAATTGCAACACGTGCCCCAGAACTTCTGCCACGTGCCACATTCAATAGCGCACGTTTTCATGAAGGGAGTTACGCACCACACGTGGTTAAATGACACGCCGGCAAACTCGCAGCCCCAGCAAATGGCAATGCAGATACCACAGAGGAAAGTGAGGAACTTGTACCAGCAGTTCTTAAAGCAGTTGTAACAGCTATAGGCGTTCTTCCAGACACAGTCCATGCTGTGTGTTCCATCAGGCTCCCCAAATACATCTTCCCACAGGGCCTACAGAATTGGAAAGAATACGTCTTACCATCTGAACATATGTGCAAACTAGCGATTTTTGACAAAAGAGATGTTACCTTATAAGTTATAGATGCCACTATCCATTTTTGTATATTTTCTGATCGTTTATGGGCTTTAATGTTAATTTAAAAGTTTATAAGAAATTATAACACACATGGTGTTCATTTTTGTAGGATAAAAATATCTTGAAATTATGAACGATTTCATGATAAAAATATTTTTGGTAACCGGTTTGGAACCTTGTCAGACACCGAGGTACTCGGCATCTGATCAGCCTCCTTATTTCTTGCAAACTACTTAATTGTTTTGCATTTACACGTTATTTTGAGAAAGAACATAGTCTTGTCGCATGGAGCTTTAGAATTAAGAAAACAAGCGGGATAAACCCCCGGAATATAAGATATAAGATAAAATTAATAGAGAATGTAATGAATAAACATATACTTACTCTAACATGATTGTTGAGTCCGTTAGGATCGCGATTGACAAGGTCTACTTGCGCCATCTTGCTGGTTCTGTGGTCTAGCTAGGACTGTGACGAGTTTAATTATACCATCTTCATAAACAAACTATCTTTTATATTGGTGGGCAACCATTGTTTCAACGTGTATAGCTAAGACAATGGGGTCGGTATACTATATTCAGAATCTAACTATCTCAATACTCATCACCGATATACCATGTAATCTATGCCAAAACAGTGTAACTTCTCCTATACAATAGTAACATATTGTAAAACCTGTCGTTTAGGACCACTTCATTGTGTTAATTATCAGGAGCCCGTTTCATACATGTAAAACTTCGTACGATAAAAACGGTCGTAAGTCAAAAATTAAAAATATATTTAATTTCTGATTTTTCTATTTAATCCTGTCTGGTGATATCTTTTTGGAATCGTCTTGAAAAGACGATTTAAAAAGGAAGTCACAAGACAGGATTAGATGGAGAAATAAATAATAATTGAGGCTTTTATAAACTGACTTAGGACAATATTTGTCGAACGAAGTTTTATGAAACAGGCCCCAGGTGTTTACAACAGGTGACTGCTTAAAGCAATGTGACAACAAAACAGAAAGCTCATTTATACAATTAACTAGACTTCGTTTTAGTGGTCGTATTAGAGGGGTTTTGCTTTAAGCATCATCGTTGGTTTTTGAGACAGTTCGCAGCTTAATCCAGAAATAATAATACAGCAATCTCCTATAAGGCAACATGCAACTTATGTCCTCCATTAAATTGTAACTTACTTTTAAAGGTCATACTAAAAGGAGGTTATACCATAGTTGAAGATACAGCGGAAAAAACGTTATTCTTTCCCAATAAACGCTAAAACGACTATTTCCAGTGCAAACCGGGAAACCCGGCGTCTGATCAGGCTACAAATGTTTTGCCACTCAGATTAAAATGACAAATTAGAATTATCAAAATGTTGTCATTTTCTCAATTTTAGTGTGTTGCGTTTGCGTTTCGTTTGCGTTTAAACGGGAAAGAATAACGTTTTCTCCACTGTACGTGTACCAATGTGCAATGCCAATGCAGTATGAAAGACCTTACATGTATTTATTCCAAATAACCGCGTGTGTACTATTGATGTCCATTGTAGGTATAGTTTGGAACCAGATCAGACGCCGAGTAATGCTGGTGTCTGATGAGGTTCCAAACTACTTGCCGCTCAGTTTAGAATGAATCGTTAGAACTTTAAAAAACGTTTTCTACATTTTATTGCATTGCATTTACGTTAAACCCGTTCAATACTATAGAAAAACAGCAGAAGGCACTTTGAAGCAGACGATATTTCAGCAGTAAAAGCGTTAGTCAAGATTGTCTTGTTTAGGGAACTGCAACAAGGGGTCGTTTTAAGGAGAGAGTCGTTGTTGGGAGGGCATTTGTAGAGAGGGAGCGCTGTACCTACAAGAGATTTTAGGGGGGAAGTGTTAGACAAGAAAGAATAACATGTTTTTGTAACTTCCTCTACACACTACTAAAATAAGTACAGTTCTCGCTCCCTAAAACGACCCTTCTTACAACTATTCCCTCCTTACAACAATGCTTGCTTCCCCAAACCTTCATAAACTTTTCACTGTTGCAATATCGCCTGCTTTTTATTAAAATTGTCGTCCAATGGTTTTTCTCGAAATTACATACATTTACTTGCCATTTTGACAGAAGCAACTTAATGACGAGTGACAGGCAGTTTTTGAATCCAGATCAGACGCAGCGTTACACGGTGTCAGATCTGGATTCATACTGTTTGCACCCAAAGGGTATTACTATTCCCTTTCAAAAACAATTCCCTCCGAATAACATACACATTTTTGTCTCCCAGTTGGTGTAGTTGTAGAGAGGGAGCACTGTATCATCTTTTGTTTTTGAGACAGGTTACGCGCTTTAAGGCAGGACTTACATTATACATCATTCTCCTATTATACATCATGCGACTTTTGAACTGCATTAAGCTGCCCTATGGTACAAACATTTTGCCCCTTGCACCTTTGAGGTTTTATAAAATTGTTTGAATTCTGATCAGACGCCGAATTTGGCCTAGATTCAAACTTTGCAAAGACCCGTGAAGTTGCGATTGGCGGGGTACCGAAGAACCGGCACAATCTTAACAATTGGACTGAACCCTTTGACGTCACTAGGTTGGTTGGTAAGGTAGGTTGGTAGGTAAGATTTGTTTGTTCCAAACACTCTGCCATAATCAATGAAATACAACACTTATAATGTGACCGCCATTGTCCGCTTCATTGTTAACCATTATCCTGTTATAATCTCGTCTGCTTAAACAAAATGTCGTCTGCTAAAAATATTCAATTTCTTTTTTAGATTTATTTTACAATTGAAGAAACGTATTACCGGGTGTCAAATAGTTTGAATCCTGATCAGACGCCGAGTAACTCGGCGTCTGATCTGGATTCAAACCATTTACAAATGACAGTAAAATCTTGTTTAGAATCGTGTTTAATTTAGCCCAAAGGACGTTTAAAAAAGCAAAGGATTAACCGGTTTGAGTAAATGCCACGTTTACAACCCATGTCAATAGCCTGTGAAACTTTGATCGATAGCCTAGCATTACATGTACAAGTCTACTATGGGCACATTCAGAACACGTCAAAGACAGTCATTATTTCTTGCACGTGTATTCTGACTGTAATGATAAAACTTATCCTTGCGCGCTGACTGTTATGCATTCGCCTGACCTTTTTTATCATATACTTTCACATTTCATCAACATATTCGTACATGTATAACTTCGCTTCAATTTCCACTTTTGTAAACTTCATTTTGAAACGCGGCGTCTGCTCATGTTCAAAACTATTTGACACTCATTTTGATATTCATTTACATGTAGTAACATTATCTAAAACTTGAATTAGAGAACTAAAAGCACACGGGACTTTAAACTGTCAATTAATTATCTTAGTACATACTGCAGTGAAGTTCAAATTCCTTTATTTAATAAAGACTTTACTTATTTTTTATTTTTATTTTATTACTCTCAGTTCATGATTTTACATGAAAACGTCATTTATTTCCCAATAAATAGAGGATCTTACATGAGTGTTAATTATTTATCATTGTTAATAATCGAGTTGATTAAAGTAATATGACGCGAACCTTGGCGAGCGTCATATTAATTTTAGCCAACAAGTTTATTATAAATGATAAGTAATGAGCACGAATGTGAGATTCTATTTATCACATAACAATTTTAAACACATATTACGTAGTTTGTAGTATTTCCGCTATATAGATTATCCGTCAAAACTTGACGTTGTTTACGGTAACATCATTGCAAATGACGTCATTTGGTGTCCATCTACATGCAGCGCTTGTAGACGAAATTTTTGGTCGAAGCCCAAAAAACGATATTAAATTTTTACTAGTGGACTACGATATTTATATAATGGCTTTATTCCACTCACAGACCGCAAGTTACATGTATGACGGGGATAAACGTGTTATGCCAAAACCATTTAATGTTTATCCATTGCAAACAGTTGTAATCTGATATCAGACGGTGGGTTACCCGGCGTTTGACCAGGCTCTAAACTGTTTGCCACCCGGATGAATATAAGTTTTTTTCAAAATGTAATTTTCTATATTTTATAGCATTGCATTTGCGTTTCGTGAAAATAATAAAAAAAATTCTACTCGACCCTAAATTTAATAGACCAGATAAGTTGGTTTGTTAACCATTTATTGGTAGATTTAAAACATGATATTACAAAATAAAATTACTGTACATATCACAATTCTGAATGTTAGATGGTATATCATATATACATATCGTATATATTCCTATATATCATAGAAACTGGCATATATGCATATTCCTTCTCTGTTGTCACATTTAAATCAAACCTGCGTCAACTCTTTCTACGATAAGTAACCGTTGTGGGTTATGGGAATCCCTTGTAGATGTTTTCAGTTACCAAAGCAATAATCAATCTACTTTAAATTCTGGGTAGTTTAATAGATACTGCTTTAGATAAGGAAACAACGTAGACCAATATCAGAGGACTCCTATAGGAGCCCTCTAAACTGGGTATACACTGTTTACAAATGTAATAAGTATATTTCAAACAGGTCCATGGTGTTGAAAGAATTAAATCAGTCAAACCTGCATGTTAATCGACCAATCTTCGAAGAACCATGTATCTCTCTAACAACATGTGGCTGCTAAATGCAGGAAAAAGTTAAATAAACTGCTACCTGTACTAAATAATTTTAATTAATCGTGTATTGAATGATCGCTTAATACAAGGTTTGACCTTCATTCCCATTGCAGTCTTCAAGTCGTTGAAAGCTCTTTCTCTTTATCGCAATCTGGGGCCCGTTTCATAAAACTTCGTACGACAAAAACGATCGTAAGTCAATATATTAAAATACATTTAATTTCTGATTTCTCTATCTAATCCTGCCTTGTGACATCTTTTTGGAATCGTCTTTTCAAGACGATTCCAAAAAGATGTCACAAGACAGAATTAGATGGAGAAATAAATCATAATTGAGATTTTTATAAACTGACTTACGACAACATTTGTCGTAAGAAGTTTTATGAAACGGGCCCTAGACCTGTAGAGAACTGAAACACAAGCATGCTCTTATCGGTATAACCACACTGAATCTTTCTGATCAGCTACTATTTCGTTCCTTAATTAAATTACCAGATCGTGCTTTAAGCACACACGTCCAATTACCTAAGTTATGAAGATGCACATTTTAGGTAACACTTACTAAATGTCATTTAACATGCAAATACTGTAGTCCGTTTCAGAAAACTCACAGACTTGCTAGTATCACAGTTATTTTGACATTTTGGTGATGACGATTCGCGACCAGAATGCTCCACATGCCTCGCACACCGGAGCGATACAGCAATTGCAACACGTGCCCCAGAACTTCTGCCACGTGCCACATTCAATAGCGCACGTTTTCATGAAGGGAGTTACGCACCACACGTGGTTAAATGACACGCCGGCAAACTCGCAGCCCCAGCAAATGGCAATGCAGATACCACAGAGGAAAGTGAGGAACTTGTACCAGCAGTTCTTAAAGCAGTTGTAACAGCTATAGGCGTTCTTCCAGACACAGTCCATGCTGTGTGTTCCATCAGGCTCCCCAAATACATCTTCCCACAGGGCCTACAGAATTGGAAAGAATACGTTTTACCATCTAAACATATGTGCAAACTAGCGATTCTTGACAAAAACATAATATTACACGGTCGATTTTTTATATATTTTCTGACCGTTTGTAGAATTGAGAGTTTAAGAGACACTGGCGTAACACACGTTAGAATGTATATAACTTACGCACATACATACAGTTCTCCCTCTCTACATTATACAACAACACCAATTGGGAGACGTGATTGTGTGTGTTGTTCGAATTGAGTTGTTGTAGGGAGGGTACTTGGCTCACATTTACAAACAGCTTGAATCCAGATCATACACCGCGTAACGCAGCGTGTGATCTGGATTCAAGCTGTTTGTCACTCGTCTTTACGCCTTTTTTCTGTCAAAATGTCCAATATGTATGGAATGCGGTTCGGGACACGCTATTTGCCAAAGTACAAAATGTGCGCACACGTTGTTTTTTTACGCAATCATCGTATTTTTCAGCCACAAATGACAGGTTGAAGGAAGCGTTGAATACAAGTGCTCGTATTGTAATCAAGAGGTTAATTTCTCACTCTTTCTGCTTAAATCATCCAACTTGCCGGATAACCGACAAGCATTCTTTAGTGAAAAGAGACCAGAAAGTGTGACAAATGGCTACTTGATCTAGTATTTAGCAACTGCAAATTGGTATATTAGCAATAAGCATAAATCAACTAGCAACTGGCACATACGTTTTTGGCATATGTCAAGTACGTACTGATTGTAGTGGAGAAACTGTTATTCTTTCCCAATAAACGCGTTTACGCTAAAACTATTATTTCAAATACAAAGAGTTTGGAGCCAGATCAGACGCCGGGTAACCCGGCGTCTGGTCAGGCTCCAAACTGTTGGCCACCAAGATAAACATGAATTATCAGAATTGTGCAAAAAGTGGTACTTTTCTACGTTTTAGCGCTTTGCGTTTGCGTACGTTTGCGTTTAAACGGGAAAGAATAACAGATTCTCCACTGTAATATATTTCATTATTATGTTTAACAATATCATTCAGACAGAATAAAAGACATATTATTTAATGAAGCTAGATCTATCTTATATTTTCCTTATCCCGAAAAAGGGATGCGGAAGCTCCATTTCGCCTACTAATCGTATCGTCCTATTTGTCGGTCACCGGTGCAAGCACTCTTCAGGAAAAAGAAACCTGAATGATGACAAAATGGCATGTAGCATTCAGTAAAGTGGCATATTGGCATTTACATGTAGCAATTGTCACTTGTCATGTAGCAGATTGCAAAAATCAAAAAGCATTTGGCCATGTCCCGACCCTCATTCTATAAATATGTGCCTTGAGAAAAAACGGCAGACAACAATTTTAAGCAGACGATATTGCAGCAGTGAAAGTGTAAGACATAATTGTCTTGTTTTGGGAACAGCGGCAATCGTTGTTGTAAGGAGGGAATCTACTTTAGTAGACACTATGCTTATACAGTGGAGAATCTGTTATTCTTTCCCGTTTAAACGCAAACGCAAAGCACTAAAACGTAGAAAAGAACAACTTTTAGACAATTCTGATAATTCTTGTTTATCTTGGTGGCAAACAGTTTGGAGCCTGATCAGACGCCGGGTTATTCGGCGTCTGATTTGGCTCCAAACTGTTTGCAGTGGAAATAATAGTTTTAGCGTAAACGCGTTTATTGGGAAAGAATAACAGAGTCTCCACTGTATGGGTTGATCAAGAGGAAACTAAATGTAATCACAATGCAATCATTGGTTCCTTAATAATTTATATTGTCAAATCTAAGTGGCAAACAGTTCGATGCTCGATCAGATACAGTAGAGAAAACGTTATTATTACCCAATAAACGCGTTTACGCTAAATATATTATTTCCAATACAAACAGTTTTAGCCAGATAAGGCTCCAAACTGGTTGCCGTCCAGGTAAAATTCAACATTCTGAATTGCCTAGTAGTTGTAACTATCTTCATTTTATTGCAATGCGTTTGCGTTTCGTTTGGGTTTAAACGGGAAAGAATAACGTTTTCTCCACTGTACTGAGTTCCTCGGAGTATGACCAGCCTCTAGACTGCTTGAAAAGAGTATATTTACAGCATTTTTCCAGAAGATGACTTATGGTAACTTATATGGTAAATTATATTTGATCCGTGCAATGAGAAAACCTGCCTTTTTGCATTTGAAACAGTGCAGATCAAGAACAGCCGTCGCGTCTTGGTCAACACTGTTTGACATTCACATGCATTTAACGCATTTTATGTAGCTTTTTATTTATGGTATTTTGCGTTACAGACCAAACTCAGATAGAGAGCCTGGGATGACAACGGTACTTAGTCTGTACATGTACAATGTTGCAATAGAATAAGACAGATTTTGCCATGCCACGGCTCATTTGTTTTCGACAAAACGCGCTTATTTAGAAGGAATAGCATATTCTCTGGTGTAGCTTTTGCATAGAAAAAAAACGATTGAATATGCAATTCTGGACATAGAAATAGAATGAAAGTACCCCTTCCATTGTCTAACCGCAGAATACATACAGTGGAGAGTCTGTTATTCTTTCCCAATAAACGCGTTTACGCTAAAACTATTATTTGCAGTGCAAACAGTTTGGAGCCAGATCAGACACCGGGTAACCCGGCGCCTGATCAGGCTCCAAACTGTTTGCCACCAAGATAAACATGAAATATCAGAATTGTCCAAAAGTTGTTCTTTTCTACGTTTTAGTACTTTGCGTTTGCGTACGTTTGCGTACGTTTGCGTTTAAACGGGAAAGAATAACAGATTCTCCACTGTAATATAACTCGTACAGTAGAACCTCTCTATTATGACCACTAAAACGAAGGCTAATTGTCTGTATAAAAGACAGGTGACAGCTTAAAGCAATGTGAAAGTGAAACAGAAAGCTCCTGTAGGAGTTTGATTTGATTTGATTTGTTATGATTTTACGATTTGATTTGATTTGTTATGATTTTACGTCGCTTTTAACAGTATTTTAGTCATATCGCGACGTCCAACTAATTACAGGTGGAGGAAGACCCCAGAAACCCTTTATGCACTGTTTCAAACACAAATCGGCAACTGGGTAGAACCGCCGACCTTCCCCACATGAAAAATCCGAACGACCCTACTGGGATTTGAACTCACAGCGGTGAGGAGCTTAGTGATGTAATCCTGTAGGATCTTTCTGTTTCACTTTCACATTGCATTAAGCAGTAACATGTCTTAAACGACTAATGTTTGACACAATTTAGTGGTGGTAATAGAGAGGTTCTACTGTATTATAATTTGCAAATAGCTGGACCCTAATCAGACGCCGCGTAGCGCGACGTCTTACCAGGGTCACTCCTTTTGACACTCAAATGAATGTTTCTTAACCCTTTCCCTTATAGAAGCGCCTTTTAGCACATTTTATTTATTCCTCCGCTGTAGAAAATAGTTCCGATTTATACAGTCTTGAAAATGAACTATAAGAATATTTTTCGAAATCCTATCAGATGATAGCTTAAAGCAGTCTGAAAGTAAAGCAGAATGTGCCTAAAGGCACATTCTGCTTTACTTTCAACCTGCTTTAAGTGGTCACATGTCTTCAAAACTAGAAACAGGCTATGGTGTAAAGGGTTAAAGCAAAAAAGGCGAAGATAAAAAAAAAAGCTGATGTAATAAAATACTGAAACTTACCCGAACATGACCGTTGAGTCCGTTAGGATCGCGGTTTTCAAGGTCGAGGGCTGATTGCTGTGCCATTTTGCTGGTTCTGTGGTCTTGCTAGGACAACTACTAGATTAATTATACCATCTTCATAAACAAAATATCTTTTATATTGGTGGGCAACCATTGTTTTAATGTGTATAGCTAAGACAATGGGGTCGGTGTACTATATTCAGAATCTAACTATCTCAATACTCATCACCGATATACCATGCAACTTATGCCAAAACAGTGTAACTTCTCCTATACAATAGTAACATATTGTAAAACCTCTCGTTTAGGACCACTTCATTGTGTTAATTATCAGGAGCCCGTTTCATACATGTAAAACTTCGTACGATAAAAACGGTCGTAAGTCAAAAATTAAAAATATATTTAATTTCTGATTTTTCTATTTAATCCTGTCTGGTGATATCTTTTTGGAATCGTCTTGAAAAGACGATTTAAAAAGGAAGTCACAAGACAGGATTAGATGGAGAAATAAATAATAATTGAGGCTTTTATAAACTGACTTAGGACAATATTTGTCGAACGAAGTTTTATGAAACAGGCCCCAGGTGTTTACAACAGGTGACTGCTTAAAGCAAGGTGACAACAAACAGAAAGCTCATTTATACAATTAACTAGACTTCGTTTTAGTGGTCGTATTAGAGGGGTTTTGCTTTAAGCATCATCGTTGGTTTTTGAGACAGTTCGCAGCTTAATCCAGAAATAATAATACAGCAATCTCCTATAAGGCAACATGCAACTTATGTCCTCCATTAAATTGTAACTTACTTTTAAAGGTCATACTAAAAAGAGGTTATACCATAGTTGAAGATACAGCGGAAAAAACGTTATTCTTTCCCAATAAACGCTAAAACGACTATTTCCAGTGCAAACCGGGAAACCCGGCGTCTGATCAGGCTACAAATGTTTTGCCACTCAGATTAAAATGACAAATTAGAATTATCATAATGTTGTCATTTTCTCAATTTTAGTGTGTTGCGTTTGCGTTTCGTTTGCGTTTCGTTTGCGTTTAAACGGGAAAGAATAACGTACGTTTTCTCCACTGTACGTGTACCAATGTGCAATGCCAATGCAGTATAAAAGACCTTACATGTATTTATTCCAAATAACCGCGTGTGTACTATTGATGTCCATTGTAGGTATAGTTTGGAACCAGATCAGACGCCGAGTAATGCTGGTGTCTGATGAGGTTCCAAACCACTTGCCGCTCAGTTTAGAATGAATCGTTAGAACTTTTAAAAAAGTTTTCTACATTTTATTGCATTGCATTTGCGTTAACCCTTTCCCCAATAGAAGCGACTTTTACCGTATTTAATTTATTCCTCCGCTGAAGAAAATAGTTCCAGTTTATACCCTCATGAACAATTACCATTACAAATATTTTATATTGCCTAGCAGATTTTAGCTTAAAGCAGGCTGAAAGTAAAGCAGAATGTGCCTTAAGGCACATTCTGCTTTACTTTCAACCTGCTTTAAGTGGTCATCTGTCATCAAAACTAGAAACATGCTATGGGGTAAAGGGTTAAACCCGTTCAACCCCTCATTCTTCTGTAGCGATCATTTATAACGTTTGCAACACATGTAGACCAAGATCAAAGTGCTACTATAGGAACCCTCTGATCTGGGTCTGTACTGCTTGATATTTCATTGGTGTTTGTTGGTCATACGTAAAATGCAACAATAGACTGGTTCAAATGTTTATACTAGAATAACCCAAAAGGATTATAACTACAGCGCTCACTCTGTTCAACGACACCCATTGGGGAGACAGAAATTGTGTGCGTTGTTCGGAGGGAGTTGTTATAGAGATGGAAATTGGCTTACATTTGCAAACAGCTTGAATCCAGAGCAGACGCCGCATAACGCGGCGTCTGATCTGAATTCAAGCTGTTTGTCACTCGTCATTAAGGTTTTTATGTCAAAATGTCCTTCATATAACTTTGAGAAAAACAGCAGACGGCACTTTGAAGCAGACGATATTTCAGCAGTAAAAGCGTTAGTCAAGATTGTCTTGTTTAGGGAACTGCAACAAGGGGTCGTTTTAAGGAGGGAGTCGTTGTTGGGAGGGCATTTGTAGAGAGGGAGCGCTGTACCTACTAGAGATATTTAGGGGGAAAGTGTTAGACAAGAAAGAATAACATGTTTTTTGTAACTTCCTCTACACGATACTAAAATAAGTACAGTTCTCGCTCCCTAAAACGACCTTTCTTACAACTATTCCCTCCTTACAACAATGCTTGCTTCCCCAAACCTTCATAAACTTTTCACTGTTGCAATATCGCCTGCTTTTTATTAAAATTGTCGTCCAATGTGTTTTCTCGAAATTTCATACATTTACTTGCCATTTTGACAGAAGCAAATTAATGACGAGTGACATGCAGTTTTTGAATCCAGATCAGACGCAGCGTTACACGGTGTCAGATCTGGATTCATACTGTTTGCACCCAAAGGGTATTACTATTCCCTTCCAAAAACAATTCCCTCCGAACAACATACAATTTTTTGTCTCCCAATTGGTGGTGTTGTAGAGAGGGAGCACTGTATCATCGTTGGTTTTTGAGACAGGTTACGCGCTTTAACCCTTTCCCCATAAATACGTCTTTTGGCGCCTTTAATATATTCCTCTACTGAAGAAAATACAGTTCTAATATATACTGTCACAAATAAAAATCATGAGAAGTACTTTCTATATTCTAGCAGATAATAGCTTAAATCAGGCTGAAAGTAAAGCAGAATGCGCCTTAAGGCGCATTTTGCTTTACTTTCAACCTGCTTTAAGTGGTCACATATTTTCAAAACTATAAACTATAAACAGGCTATGGGGTAATGGGTTAAGGCAGTACTAACATTATACATCATTCTCCTATTATACATCATGCGACTTTTGAACTGCATTAAGCTGCCATATGGTTCAAACATTTTGCCCCTTGCACCTTTACTTCGTATAAACTACATCTTCTACATCTTCGAATGTTCTACAAGTTTCTGAAACCAAACTGTTTGCAAGGTTTATAGGAGGGATAGAAAGAGTTTACACACATGTCATTAAATGATAATATACCTTTTTCGTAATAAAGATAGATACTTTATTTAGTATAAAAGCCATCGGCTTATCAGTACATAATTACTACATACACATAGTTATGGTCATGTCAATGGTGGAAACAGTCATATTTATTGGGCTTGTTAAAGCTAGAGCGATGCATTTAAAACCAGTTGCAAAAGGTAAATTTAATCCCAGAGGGAAATGAAATGATTTTCGAATACACGATATCAACGACTATACCAAACCAAGAGTAAAATATCATGGCTATTAGCCTATTACATACAGCATGTTCGCTATGCATCAACTATAGGTACATGTAATAATAGTAAATCAAAATTTGACAATTTTATATTAATCGGGCACCTATTAGAACATAAGATTTTATGTTATTGTCAGGGCTGCCATAAGTTGATATGAAAAATCCTAAAATTTGCAAATTTGCATTTTTCAAGTGCGATTTTACGAATCTTACCTTTACCCCGTAGCCTGTTTCTAGTTTTTTTACATGCGACTACTTAAAGCAGGCTGTAAGTAAAGCAGAATGCGCCTAAAGGCGCATTCTGCTTTACTTTTAGCCTGCTTTAAGCTACTATAAACTGGGGGGAAAATCCGAAGATTTAGTAAAATTCCGGAGAAATGGCAGCCCTGCC
The DNA here is from genome assembly GCA_922989275.2 of Gari tellinella. NCBI lineage: Eukaryota > Metazoa > Mollusca > Bivalvia > Cardiida > Psammobiidae > Gari > Gari tellinella. Next base: position 103,485,831 of record OV277858.1, on the reverse strand, counting down.
ACCTATAAGAACATAAAATGTGATGGTCTTGTGATCTCTTCTCAAACTCTCTCATCTCGAGATTATGTCAAATGAGTACATGCTCACTGAATTAAAATATTATTGAAAAGAGTATATCTAAATCCAAATCCAAATTTGAATGTGAATTAATTTGAATGTAAGGATGTCAAAAAAAGTTTAGAAATCATAAAAATCCGATAAGCTTGATTAGTTACATCGACTTTCAACCTCATTATAATACTTATTCGACTTAAAAATCAAAGGACTGACAGCGAGGGTGAAAGATCAATGGATGTTAAACCAAAGTACTTTTATATACATTCAAACTAGGCTTAATCTCAAGGCGCGCATCGATGGCGAATTTGAATGCGTTTTAACTTTCGTTTCTGTATCTTCTTGAATTAAAACTCAAAAGAATATTGCTGTGGCTAATTAGAATATATATTTCTTTGCCTAAACTTAAACGGGACTCAAACTAGACAAGTGACTTACTGCCGACGTGGAACTATGTTTACTAACAACAATTCATCCGAACCTTCATTCTATAAATTGCGACATTGATGAACATTTCAAACAGGTTGGATCCAGATCAGACGCCGCGTAACGCGGCGTCTGATCGGGATCAAACCTGTTTGAGACCCCAATTGAGGGTTTTTAATTAAAAAGTGACTTTATTGCTAAATTTGGATTAATCATATAATGTCACTTATGAAGTAGTCGATTTTACAGCAAGAGGAAGGTTTAAAAATCGAAAATATGATATTAACATATTGTTTCTAAGGACACAAGACAAAAAACTGCCGTCATCTTAGATCTCGCATCATTTTACTTCGAACCCTCGTCGTGGAAGTTAGGTTTTTTTCTATCCGTGGGATTTAGACATTCAACCTGAAGATGGCACAGGAATTTGATGTTACTGCCGATAGAGACCCAAATGATTTAAACTCTCATGTCAAGGTACGTTGTATAAATGGTGCACATTGCAGATGTAGAAGACCTTATTATTTTCCAGTAAACGCGTTAACGCAAAAAGTTTTATCTCCAGTGCAAACAGTTTTGAGCCTGATCAGACACCGGGTTACCAAACTGTTTGTCATTCAGAGTTGAATAAGCCGTTAGAAATGTCAAAATATTGTAATTTTCTACATTTTATTGCAATGAGTTAGCGTTTTTTGCCTTTTAACAGAAAAGAATAAGGACCTCTCCATTGTAGTCACCGCTATACAGTGGAGAAAACGTTATTCCTTCCCGTTTAAACGCAAACGGAACGCAAACGCAACACACTGAAATGGAGAAAATGACAATATTTTGATAATTCCAACTATTAATTTTAATCTGAGTGGCAAACAGTTTGGAGCCTGATCAGACGCCGGGTTACCCGGCGTCTGATCTGGCCCGAAACTGTTTGCATTGCAAATAATAGTTTTAGCGTAAACGCGTTTATTGGGAAAGAATAACGTTTTCCACTGTCCATTGCAGTTGGAGGAAAACGTGTTTCTTTCCCTTAACAATTTACTCCATAGTCCGTTTTTATTTTTGAAGTCTTCTGGTAAACGTTTAAAGCAAAATGCGCCTTACTTTCAGCGTGCTTTAAACTACCATCGACTGAGAAATAAATATTATTTCTGATGGTGCATATTCATGACTGTATAAAGTGGAATAACTTTATTCAGCGAAGGAATACATTAAAGACTTAAAATGCGTAATTATGGAGTTAAGTGTTAAAGAAAAAACGTGAATCTTTCCCGTTTTAAGCCAAATTTGGCACACACGCATAGCAATGAAAATCTAGAAAGTTTCATTGCGTTTCATTTCGCTTATACGGGAAAGAAATAACACTATCCAAACTGTACAATATACAGTGAAGAAGACGTTATTATTTCCCATTTAAACGCGAACAAAACGCAGCCGCATTGCAATTAAATGAACAAAAACTTCATTAAAAATCTAGCGATTTATTATGATCTGAGTGGCAAACAGTTTGGAGCCTGATCAGACGCTGGGCGTCTGATCTGGCTTCAAATTGTTTTCAATGGAAATAATTGTTTAAGCGTAAACGCATTTATTGGGAAAGAATAACGTCTTCTTCACTGTATGTGTTTTATACTATGCATAGTATTGAAAAATTGTTCGCAATATCCAGGCAATGCTATATGAAACTACCACTGGCCGGTGGTGGAATGCATCAGAACGAGCCAGAATCGTTTTACTAGTATCGTACTCGCGCGTGTTTCTTCTTTACGACAGTAACTGCTTGGTGTTGTCTAAAAATCAAAGTTTGTGGTTTCCTTATCACAAAGTTTTCTTCGTTTTCCTAATAGATTTGTTTTTTCCGTTATGACAAGATTTGCGTATTTTCTTGTAGCGAGATTTGTATATGTTATTGTGAGATGTGTGTCTATTCCTTATAGCGAAATAGTTTTCTTATCAGAAGAGTTGTGTTCCCTGATAACACACTTTGTGATTTTTCTTTATAATGATATTTGTGTATTTCCTTATCCTAAAAAATGAGTTCCCTTGTTACACAATTTTTGTTTAATCTTTACAACGAGATCTGTGTTTTCCTTATCACAAGAAATGTCTCCCCTTATTACACAATTTGTGTATTTTCTTTATAACGAGATCTGTATTTTCCTTATCCTAAAAAATGAGTTCCCTTATTACACAATTTTTGTATAATCTTTACAACGAGATCTGTGTTTTCCTTATCACAAGAAATGTCTTCCCTTATTACACAATTTGTGTATTTTCTTTATAACGAGATCTGTATTTTCCCTTACCTAAAAAACTGTGTTCTCTTATTTACACAATTTGTGTATTTTCTTTATAACGAGATCTGTGTTTCCTTATCCTAAAACATGTGTTCCCTTATTACACAATTTGTGTATTTTCTTTAAAACGAGATTTGTGTCTTTCCTTATAAGAAGAAATGTGTTACTTTATTACACAATGTGTGTGTGACGAGATTTATGAGTTTCCTTATCAAATGAAATGTGTTCCCTTATTACACAAGTTTTGTATTTTTCGTTCAAGTAAATTGTATTTTCCTTTTAACAAGGCTTGTGTTTCTCTTATGAAAAGGTTTGTGTTCCCTTATAACAACGTCTGTGTTTCCCTGTGCTACTTTTATTACAAGAACTGTGTTAATCTTATAAAAGGTTTTATGCCTCTTTATTAAAATAAGATTTGCGTTTTCCTTATAATAAGAGGTTTGTATTTTCCGTATAACAATATTTAACTTTCGCTATAGACAGCCGATTTTCAATACTCACTTTCCACTTATTATTATTATTATTGTTTAGTAACTCGTACGCATCGCTTCATTAGAGGAAGACAATAGACCCGTCAGATATGTATTACAATACCTATATCATATTCCGTTTCTATGGGTTGGCCCATACTCAAACTAAAACATAGCAGAGTACCGGTGTATGCCTTTTGTGGCACTTTGAGCAATCACCTCCGTAGAGTCGGACTTACTTTTTAGCTTGGTGTTTTGCTACCAAACGCTAAGGAATCATGGGCGACTTAGATATGAATAACCGAGATCCTAATAATCTCAATTCACACGTCAAGGTATGTCAGTGCACGTGTAATCACAGCACATGCAACAACGTGCACGAGTTTCTAGATGAATGCACCAATGGCACAAAAGAGGAAAACCAATATAGATGAATGGCACAAAAGAGGAAAACCAATATAAGTTCGGTTGGCATACATTTAGAGAAAATTAGAACCTGCATGACGACCAATATAAATATTTGCTGTCTGTTTTTAAACAGGGGGTCGCTCAAATTAAGGATGAAAGTAAAGCAGAAAGTTGTTGGACTTCTTCCTTACCTTCATTCTTCTTTAAACTTGACCCAGTTTTGGCTGCCATTATTTATTTTTATTTTGAGTGTTGGTCAAAGCAGATTTCTTGAAAAGTTTTATACAGCGGGCCTTGGATTGAATGTTGTCTTCAGAAGTGGCAATTCAATGCCAAAAATAACTTAGATAACTTTCTGTCACACATAATGGCCGTCGGCTTAACAATTGTCGTCGAAATCTAGGGATAAGGCTTTAGAAAGAAGAATTTATACGAATGTCAAACACTATAAAATATATTCACTTCATCCCTGATCAAGATCCAAACGTTGCGGTGGTTACAGTGGAGAAAACCTCATTATTTCTCGTTTAAACGCAAAGGAAACGCAAACACAATGCAATCAAATGTAGAAAAGTATGACATTTTGAGCTCTTTGGAAGTTCATTGGTAACACGGCGTCTGATCTGGCTCCGAACTGTTTGCAAAGGATATACAGCGCCCCCTCTCTACAACGACACCCAATGGGAGACACAGATTGTGTGTGTTGTTCGGAGGGAGTCGTTATAGAGAGGGATATTATTTTACATTAGCAAACAGGTTGACTCCAGATCAGACGCCGCGTAACGCGGCGTCTGATCTGGATTCTAGCTGTTTGTCACTCTTCATTAAGTGTTTTTTCTGTCAAAATGTCCAATATGTAACTTTGAGAAAAACAGCAGACGACAACTTAAAGCAGACGATATTACAGCAGTAAAATCGTTAGACATAATGGTCCTGTTTAGGGAACTGCGACAAGGATCGTTGTAAGGAGGGAGTCATTGTTGGGAGGGCCGTTGTAGAGAGGGAACACCGTAATAGATTTTAGCGTAAAGGCTTTCAATGGGAAATAATAACGTCCTCTACACTGTAACTCATAAGGCAATTGCATCGTTCAATATATAGTAAAACACCTCAACGTTTTTCGCATCTCCAGAGCTGCCATTTCTTGGCCGGGATGTTTCCGAAATCTTCGGATATTTCTTAATATTTCCGGACCTGCTGATTTTTCCGAATTCTTCGGACTTCTGCTATTACTTTTAAAATTTGGATTTTATGCGTTTTTTACTTAGGAAACATTGATATTGGAGTCAAACAGTTTAGACCCAGATCAGACGCCGCGTTACGCGGCGACTGATCTGGATCTAAACTAGTTGCATAATAATTTTAGTGTTATAGAGCCTGGCAGAGAAAGGTACGATTCCTAAAATTGGGCTTGAAAATTTGGGAATCTTAGTATGAGTAACTTATGATAGCCCTGTATCTCAATTCACAAGTATACTATCACATATATATTTCCATTGTTACGAACGGCATTTACATTTGTAACAATGTTTTATGGCCAGTTTCAAGATTTCTGTATACAGTAAACCCTCTCTTTAACGACCACTAAAGTGAATTGTATCAGTTGACAGTTTGAAGCAAGGTGGCAGTCAAACAGAAAGCTCCTACAGGATTTTTATGTTTCACTGTCACCTTGCTTTAAGCAGTCACCTGTCGTTGACGCCAAATAGTTAACACATTTTTGTTGTAGTAATTGTAGAGGTTTTACTGTATTCTTTATAATTGTGGTGTCGCCTTCTTAACGCCTGTTTTAACCCTATGGCATAACCCTGTGCCTGTTGATCGTGACTTCACTGTTATTTGCAAACAGTTGAGATCCAGATCAGACGTCACGTTACGCAGGGTTCCATCTGGATCCAAACTAGTTGTCTCTCTCTCGCTCTCTCTCTCTGTATGTCTGTCTGTATGTCAGTCTCTCTGTCTTTCTGTCTTTCTGTCTCTGTCTCTGTCTCTCTGTCTCTCTCTTTCTCTCTCTCTCTCTCTATTTATGTGTATGGCTCTCTCCCTCTCCCTCTTTATTTCTCTCTCTCTCTCTTTCTCTCTTTCGTCCACTCACTTTCTCAGCTTCCTATGGCCATTATACGTGTATTCAGTGTCGCGGTGCCGTTAACCCGACTCAATCAACCAGCTCCTTGTAAATCGCTACATCTTTCGGCTTCTCTGCATGGCTTCTCTCCTTTTTCCGCAATCGAAATTCGAACCGTCGGTAAATGTACACAAATACACAAACTAGATATTGCTCTCCTTTTTGTATATGTATATGTGTGATACAAAATCAAAGCAAAACCTGGCATCAGAGAACAACCAAATAGATTGTTTTGTTTTTAGCTACCGGAACGTATCGGTTCATTAGAATAAGACAATAGACCTTTCAGATATGCATTGGAATACCTATATCAGTTGCCGTTTCTATGGGTAGATCAATACTCAAAATAAAACAGACCAAAATTCTATGTCTGCGGTGACACTTTGAGCAAACACCTCCGTAGAGACGGACTTACATTGAAGCTACTTGGTTATTAGCTACCAAACGCTAAGGAATCATGGCGCAAGAATTAGATATGAATAACCGAGATCCTAATAATCTCAATGATCACGTCAAGGTATGTCAGTGCACGTGCAATCACAGCACATGCAACAAAGTGCACGAGTTTTTAGATGAATGCACCGCTTGCACACAAGAGGAAAACCAGCACATGACATACAGTTCTTAACAAATAGAGTAATTACGACCAATAAAAATGCTCACTGTCTATGCGTAAGTCAGGCGAATCCATAACGCAGTGTTAAAGTAAAGCAGAAGAATATAACAGCTTTCTGTTTTCCTTCCAATCTGCTTAGGACTTAACCCAGGCAGTCTTGATTGCCATTATTGATTTTTATTTTGAGTGTTGGTCAAAGCAGATTTCTTTTAAAGGTTTATGAAGCGGACCTCAGATTGAATGTTGTCTTCAGGAGTAGCAATTTGATGCGAAAGATAACTTAGAACTCTCTGTCACACAGAATGGCCATCTGCTTCAATATTGTCGTCGGAATTTAGGGATAAGTCTTTAGAAAGAATAATTTATACGAGTGTAAAGAGTTAAAGTATTCTTAATAAAACTGATCAGAATTAAAACTTTGCCAGGCCGCCTCAAGGGTCCTTTAACTTCTTGTGAAATCAGCTTTAATGGCAAGACAGCAACCCTACTCTATTACAACCACTATACAAACGACTGTTTACAGTGGAGAATATAAGAATCCACCATGAGTGTTGATGTAGGGTAGAAATTACCAAATAATTGCAGTTTGTGTGTTCTTTTTCCGTCGAAACATGACGTTGTTTATAGTAACATCATCGCAAATGACGTCATTTGGTTACCCGCGTCATGCAGCGCTTGTTGTTAAGCTGGGCAGGAATTTGACGATACTTGGTATGGTGGATAGAGTTATTTGCCATGGGGCGAATCCCTATCCCACATAGGCGAAAATGAGAGGGAACGTTATTCTAACGTCATTAGTGACGTCATACATTGGAGAAAATAAGAATCCACCATGAGTGTTGATGTAGGATAGGGATTTCTCCCCCGAGGGTCAGAAAATTCATGCAGAGACGAGGCTTGCTGAGTCCCTGCATGAATTTTCTGACCCTCGGGGGAAAATCCCTACCCTACATCAACAAAACGAATGGTGGGTTCTTATTACTAGACTTTGACTAGGACGTCACCTATTAAGATTAATGAGGACGACGACGTCAAAGTAACTTAACGACTGTCACAGCTTCCCGCTTCATTTAAAATAACTTCTTTAGATTGCACAGGTTGTGGACAAGGTTGTATTTATGAACGGTCCACTTAGTCCTTCTCATGTTGAATTTTCGTCTGCTTCAAATATATCGTCTGCAAAAAATAGTTTTATGCTTTCAAACAGAAAAACAGTTGAATATGAATGACAAATAGTTGGTACTCATTTCAGACGCCGCTACCGGTGGCGTCGGATCTTGGCGCAAACTGTTTTTGAAATGTTAGACAATTCTAGTTTATATTAATAAGGGTTAAATGACATATCTAACCTTTTAACCTTTATCCCTGCTGTTATATAGTCTGCTTCGAAATTGTCATCTGCATTTTCTTAAAGATTAGTTTGAGTATCTGGCGAACCCTAATACCGAGTGTCAAATAGTTATGATCATGATCATACTCCGAGTTATTCGGCGTCTGATCAGGAACCAAACAACTGTTTGAAACTTCCAGTCACATCGAGCAAAGCAGAATAAATGCCAATATACTCAATAGGGATTGTCGTATATACATTTATGTTTTCACGATTTGTAATCAATATTTCTCAATCATAATTCAATCATTTTTCTCTTTGAAGGCTCAGTTTTAGATGTCACCTATGTCGGACAAATATCTGATTATGTCTAACGTTTCTAAAAATCTTGTTTCTAGTTTGACAATCCTTGGTCATAAAAATCAAAGTGTAAAACTGCTGACCAACTGTTACAGTGGAGAATCTGTTATTCTTTCCCAATAAACGCGTTTACGCTAAAACTATTATTTGCAGTGCAAACAGTTTGGAGCCAGATCAGACGCCGGGTAACCCGGCGTCTGATCAGGCTTCAAACTGTTTGCCACCAAGATAAACAAGAATTATCAGAATTGTCCAAAAGTTGTTCTTTTCTGCGTTTTAGTGCTTTGCGTTTGCGTACGTTTGCGTTTAAACGGGAAAGAATAACAGATTATCCACTGTACATGTACTAAGTGAGATATTTCATTGTTAAATCGTTAAATTTAACATCTGCTTTAACCGTTTCACATCTATTATATCGACTGCTTTAGTTTTCTTGTCAGCTGTTACATGTACTAAGTGAGATATTTCATTGTTAAATCGTTAAATTTAACATCTGCTTTAACCATTTCACATCTATTATATCGACTGCTTTAGTTTTCTTGTCAGCTGTTACATGTACTAAGTGAGATATTTCATTGTTAAATCGTTAAATTTAACATCTGCTTTAACCGTTTCACATCTATTATATCGACTGCTTTAGTTTTCTTGTCAGCTGTTACATGTACTAAGTGAGATATTTCATTGTTAAATCGTTAAATTTAACATCTGCTTTAACCGTTTAACATCTATTATATCGACTGCTTTAGTTTTCTTGTCAGCCAGTATTGATTCTAACCCAGATCTAAGAGAAATATCGATACGAATGTCAAAAAGTGTTTATCCTAAACAGACATTGAGTTACATCATCTGATCATGGTCCAAACTGTTTGGATTCAACCACTGTACTCGGGGTAGTTTAGGGGTTAATGAAGCTCAAAAGTAATACATATAGCTCTATTTCAGCCCCCTCTCTTTTCTCCATATATAGCATTGAAAATAGGTGACAAGCTAAAGCAGGTTGAAAGTAAAGCAGAATGCGCCTTAAGGCGCATTCTGCTTTACTTTCTGCCTGCTTTATGCTACCATCTGCTAGAATGTAGAAAATATTTATAATGATACATATTCATGGCTGTTATAATTAATGCGTAAAAATGTATCTATTGAGTGAAGGGTTACATTTTCCCCTATAGAAATATCTTTTAACACATTTACACATTTCTTGCAGAAATGCCTATATGTGGTTTAACCATTTCCTCATAAGAAACATTTCCCATATGCTCACAGGTAGCTGTTGAAAAGCAGCTTCTATAAAAGGCGACTGTCTCTCTCTGGACTATAATGTCAGTCTTCCCGTAGCACCAGTCTCTCTCTCTCACTCACAAACACACATTCTCTCTATCTCTCTCTCATTTTCTCATTCTTTGCGTGTATGTGTGTCTCGTTCTCTATATCTCTACATCTCTATTTACCCCCTCTATCTCTCTTTCTCTCCCTCTCACTATCTTTCTCTGTCTGTTTCTCTGTCTGTCTCTCTTTCTTACCCACCATTCCTTCTGTCTCTTTCTCTGTGTCTCTGTATCTGTCCGTCTCTCTTTCAACGTCTCTCTCTATGTCTCTCTCTCTTTGTCTCTCTCTCTCTCCCTTTTTCTCTCTCCCTCTCTCATTCTTTTATTCTTTTTCTACCATTTCCCCATATACAGACATTAGTTTTCAACTCTATGCTCGTCAAACATGTCAGTCTACATGTATTAGTGTATTTAAGCTAGAGCATAATGGGACCATTGAAAATGCGGTCGATCAATATTAAACTCCGGTGGGGTCGTTACTATAAACACTGGTACCCGTGTCCATAACACGACACAGGCTCAACGATTACCAATCAATAAAAATCCTAACTTCTACCTGCCAAACAAGCCCATAGTTGGGTAGTAGTGATCGTGAAATATGCTTGTTAATGTGCTATCCCAATCACGTATGCTATTTTGAATATGGAAAAGGTGCAGCATTACACCATTACAGCCAGCAGTTTTTTAACCCTTTCCCCCATAGAAGCGCCTTTTAGCGGATATGATTTATTCATCCGCTGAAGAAAATAGTTCCAATTTAATCAGTTATGAATATGTATTATGGGGAATATTTTCTATATTATAGCACATGATAGCTTAAAGCAGGCTGAAAGTAAAGCAGAATGCGCCCTTAGGCGCATTCTGCTTTACTTTCATCCTGCTTTAAGTAGTCACCTATCTTAAGTACTAGAAATAGGCTAACAGGTAAAGGGTTAAGTACATGTAGAAAGTTTACCCCATTATACCTAAAGTAGATGTTCACACTGTCTTTAATGAAAGTGATCATTGTCAGTGATTAGGGTTGTATAAAATGCCGTTTTGGTCCATGTTGATGCACAAATAAAAAAACAAGTATTGATGAAATTTGTTGCCTACTATCATATTTTTATGTCTCTTGTCACTTGAATGGGTATTCTGTATTAATAATAACTGGAATTTTTACTCTACGGCACTTCATCAATTAAACACCAACTTTGAATTGCTTAATAAATCATATCATAATGCAATCTAAATACATTGTGGGTACGTACAAAATGGACTAAAGCACTAAAAACCGACAAACAGACAGATAGACAGAACAAGACAGACGAATAGACATACAGATAGACAGACACGGGGATAAAAGCCTAAACGTTAGAACGTTGTTGTACCAATACGTCATATTTAGAACTATAAAACTGTCACTAAGACAGAACTGCCATTTCTCAAAATTTTTCCTAAATCTTCGGATTTTTATCCTTGCAGATGGTTTTTAAAGCAGGCTGAAGCAGAATGCGCCTCAAGTAAACGCGCTTGAAAAATAGAAAATTTGGAAATCTTAGGATTTTTACGGCAGCCCTGTTAAGATGATGAATCAGCGAAATTTAGTACCCATATAAACTAAATGCTGGGAAAACAATGACGCAAAATTTTCCTATAGGAGCTTTCTGTTCTACATTGTATTGGCATTATATGTTAAGCAATCACCAGTCGACTTTTTTTCAAAGAAGTCACGGTCGCTAAACACGAGTATGACTGTACGTTCAATTCTACGAGTGCTTCGTGATGGTTCATTGGCAGGCGAGACTACAGTATGAACGATCGATCCTGCGCCCACTTTCATTCCCCTCAAGTGGGGTACTATAAAACCTATACATAAGGTAGACATTTAAGAGACCAAACACACATAGATGTTTATGTACGAATGCCTGCTTTTTGCAGAGCGAAAGCATTACATTTCCATAATGCATGCGCTACATGTCAACCGTCTTGTTCTAGTTAAAGCACTGCTTACTCTTAGATACAAGTATCTTAACACATACTTAGAAAAACATGTATATGTAATATTATTAAATGTTTAATTAATTGAAGTATGAAAATAACCATGCTTTGGTAGTTTAAGATAAAAGTACAGCTTATATTTTTTAATATTAATCTAATAAATCAATGTATTCATTAGCACGAGCTTTAAGTACCACTCATTGCTGCTAAGTATATACATGTGTATTTCAAAAGCATATTTCCTCATACATATATTACTGCATTAAACATTGAAGAGAGGATTCTTATGAGTAGTAACACCATAGAATTTGGTGCTAAAATGAGTGAGAAAATGTTGGATTTGTTCAATGAACTCCCTTCTATCTGGGGCTATGGTTAAGCAAGTTCAGTTTATGAAGGTTTGACTGTATAAAGACCAAGTGTAGCCTTGCCTTCGTAACCTTGGGACGTTTGTTGTGTGTGAACCGATATTACCAATAATAAAATCGCATTGAAACTAATATTAGGTCAAGCGCTCAATGCCCCATGGTAACAACACAAATATTTATAGCTAATTGTATTCTCTATTGATTTTACCCGGGGTAGTCAACAAACTCATGGTGTAAATAGTGGGTAACCAAGGGCACCCCGGGGACGTGTTTTAGCCCGTCCCAAACAGTTAAATCTTTAGCATGCTATACAATTGTCGTCTGTAATATTTGTCGTCTGCAACTTTTTTTCCATGTCAATTTAACTACATACATGTACATTTTCTTTCAGAAAATAACTCCAGTCTAAATCAGTTTGGATCCAGATGAGACGCCGAGTTACTCGGTGCCTCCACCGTATGCAAACTGTTGCAAAAATTATTAAAATTCCCCCGTAAAGTGCAGACTTCATCGTATATACGTACTATTGGATTTAACCCTATGGCCACCTCAAAATGTTGCCAGCTCAAAATGACAGCTGCGTTCGATTAAAAAAATGTATCTTTATTTACTAAATATCATATGAAATCGGACCGACTGACAAACAGTTTGGAGCCTGATCAGACACTGAATTTAGCTCTAAACTATTTGCAACTACCAATTGTACTCGGGGTAATGTTAAATATGGGTTAAACGTTCAGGATGAACTGGTAAAGAGTTGATTGAATAAATTCAGTTAATCAATACAGACAAATTGAACTTATGTTCAACAGTTCAAAGCAGCATTTGGACTTTTCCTGGCAGAAACAGAAGTACGAGCATTGCTTCCAACGTTTCGATCCATTGAAGCACAAGGCCATAAATATGAGAAAAAATTACTGTGCTAAAGGACGTTAAGAACTACGGGCAAACATTAATCCCAAACTAATCGTGAGATTTTTACCCCTTCACCGCCATATTGTCGTCTGCTTCGATAATATTCTCTGCAATATCGTTTCAAAGTTAGATATAAGGCAGTATAGTTGACGAAATTCGAAACGAGTGTCAACAGCTTTGATCCTGATCAGACGCCGCGTTACGCGGCGTCTGATCAGGATCAAAACTGTTTGCAAAAGCGTTTTTTCTGACGTCATTGAAAGTGAAAGGGTTAAAGCAAAATCAAATTAAAATGACAGCACTCGCGTAGTCTCGCCTGACTCTTGACCTCGGGGATTTGACCAACTTTCTCTTTGTTTGTTCTGCGAATAGAAAACTATTTCTCAGATTAATTTGTCTGATTAATTTTAAAAGTTTTACAAAATATAGATTGAAAAATATTTACACGATGTATTGAAACCTTTTTGGAAAATCCAAGTGAATCATTTATCTTATCAAAGCAATAAGTAAAGCAATAATATGTCTCTAGACACGAAACCTTCCATTTTCCACATTCCGGTCTTTGGTGGTCAACCCATTCCTCCATGAAATTTCAAATGGACAATTCCAGTTTCCAGTTAAGTCTAGCCCGTTTATGACTATTTGGGAGTGTTTTCTGTAGTAAAGTGCAAACCGGCCAATAGTACAGACCCTGATCAGAGGGCTCTTTTAGGAGCCCTCTGATCTGGGTATTCACTGTTTGCATATGACAACTATACTTTTTACAGATACACTGTTTGTAAATGACGAGTATACTCGTCTCTAGGGTTCAATGTATTAAGAACTATAAGACAAGGTTTTGCAAGCAGATTGAACTTATATCAGACACCGTTGAACTTGGCCTCTAAAGCGAATCCGAAATATTTGACACTCACAAATTGGAGCTTTTCGTGTAGAAAAGTGAAATGTTTTAACACTTTACCCCAGTCTGTTTCTAGTTTTGACGATGGATAACTACACTTAAAGCAGGTTAAAAGTAAAACAGAATGTGCCTTAAGGCACATTCTGCTTTACTTTCAGCCTGCTTTAAGCCACCTTCCCTAGGAGAAGAATTTAATAAGCAAACTTTGCTTTCGTTCTCATACTAATGTATATTTATGTTTGATTATAAAATATGTACTATTTTGAAATAAAATATGTTTAAACTAAGCCACCTTCTGCGACATGTAGGATATATTTGGTATATGTGTACATGTATGACTGTATAAAATGGAACTATTTTCTTCGGCGGAAGAATAAATTAAATGTGCTGAAAAGCGCTTCTATGGGGGAATGGGTTAAGTAGATAGCCATTTATTAGCGGACAATAATTTAGAAGTGTAGAAATGGCGCCGTTGATCCAGTCATGTATAGACTCGTATACATGTAAAGCTTTCACCTTTCGCGCGCTAGAAAACCGTCTGTTCCATAATGTCGTCTACATTCATTTTCTATTTAAATTCATCACGAGTCTTCGTTATTAAGAAAACGACAAAAAGACTTACTCCGATTTACGTCAATCCGATCAAAATCCATACACCCTTTTTGTCAAGTACATGTACAGTGGAGAATCTGTTATTCTTTCCCGTTTAAACGCAAACGTACGCAAACGCAAAGCAATAAAACGTAGAAAAGAACAACTTTTAGACAATTCTGATAATTAATGTTTATCTTGGTGGCAAACAGTTTGGAGCATGATCAGACGCCGGGTTACCCGGCGTCTGATCTGGCTCCAAACTGTTTGTATTGTAAATAATAGTTTTAGCGTAAACGCGTTTATTGGGAAAGAATAACAGATTCTCCACTGTAACGACTACTAGTCAAATACTCTAACCCTTATCACGCATGCTAAAAGCGACTTGGCTAAAACTTGCAAATAGTTTCGACCCAGATCAGACGCCGATTATCTTTTCTCCAGTTCAAAAGATTTTAAACCAATATTAATTGCTTTTCGCATGGTGTTTTTTTAAGCAGACGACAATTCAGCATGATAAAGGTCAATCATCGATCTGTATTCTTATCGACTGATCTGAATGATTTATTTTGTTAGTTCATTCATTGAGCATCTGAGCCCTGTCAGGTCCTTTAATGCCATGTCTCAAGCGATATGCCTCTTGCAAACAGTTTGAATCCTGATGGGACGCTGAGTTACCCGGCGTATAATCAGAATCCAAACGGTGAGCACTCGTATCATCAAAGTGGCTGCAACTGAATTTTGCTGAAATTCATTTTTGAGAAACAATAGCAGACGGCAGTTGTTTAAAACAAATGACGTTATGGAAATTAATGGACTTAACTTGTAAAGCAGAACAGCATGCGACATAAAGAGGTCACTATAGTTAAGTGATCAGGATCCATAATGTTAATCACTTTTATCATGAAATCAACTTAAAAAGATAAAGCATTATCGTTTTATAGCATTGTCTACACGAAATTGAAGTATTTTTTCTATTCAAAGGACAATTATTACATTAGGGAACAAAGGGTACTACATGTATAGCATTATACTAAACATGTCGAAAATTACAACTTTTTGGACAATACAGACTATTTATCTAATCTGAGTGGCAAACAGTTTGGAGCCTGATCAGACGCCGGGTTACCCGGCGTCTGATCTGGCTTCAAACTGTTTGCAATGGAAATATACAATTTTTACTTTCTTACTGTTCGAAGGATAATAATTACACTGGCGAACAAAGGCTAATAGCGTGTCTCTATGGTTGGTAAACACTAAACATATAACAAACCATTGGTTACAGTGTACAAGGTGACAAACAGTGGGGAACACGTTATTCTTTCCCGTTTAAACGCAAACGAAACGCAAACACATTCCAATAAAATGAAGAAAATTACAACTTTCTGACAATTCAAACTCATAGTTTTAATCTGAGTGGCAAACAATTTGACGCCTGATCAAGCGTCTGATCTTGCTCCGAACTGTGGGCAATGGAAATACATGTAAGAGATTAAGCGTACACACGTTTATTAAGAAGGAATGATTTTTTTCTCCACTGCACAAGGTGACTTAACAATAAAGACTGCAAAGAGCCCACGTTCACATGAATATTCCTATAAAATCTATGCTTAATTATGAAAGAGAGAAAGAGAGGGAGAGAGAGAGGGGGAGAGAGAAATAATGAAGAGTTTGTGTTTGAGAAAGAGACAGGGCCAGAGAGAAAGGGACATACAGGTAGAGAGCGAGCATGGTGTGTACACCAAATGGTGTATTTGCAAAAATAAAATTAAATACTAAAATGAAAGCAAATGTGCATCATTATCGTGCATCTGGCATCAAAAATTATGATCAGTCTAAAAGCATCCTAAGGAAAAGTCACAAAATCTAAGCTTTTTAGATATGTTCCATTACTTGTTTCAATTGAGTCTACAAGACTCTATTGAAATCGTTCAAATCTATTCACATCGTTTGCGTACGCGCAGACTTAAATCGGAAAGAAAACCGTGTTCTTCTTCGCTGTACATTTAAAAAGAATATAATCAGTCTAAAACATTCTCAGGAAAAGTCATCAAATCTAAGCTTTTTAGATATTTTCCTTTACTTGTTTCAATTGAGTCTACTGGACTCAGTTGTAAACGTTCAAATCCATTCACATCATTTGCGTACACGCAGGCTGAAACCGGAAAAAACCGTATTCTTCTTCGCTGTGCAATTTAGTACGTTAATTCGGTCGCCGATACTTGAATAGCCCTGATAGTTCACTCGATAAGGCGTTCTACTCAATTTTCATTTCCCACCCCGCATGCCAGGTCCCGGGATCGAATCCCACCAGAGCTAATTGGGTTTTTTTTCCATTGAAATGCATTCTTGAACAGAAGCTCTTATCCGTAACTAATATTGACCTGTTTATATTTATAAGCGTTTGATATACATTTACAAATTAGAGCCTACTACAGTGGAGAATCTGTTATTCTTTCCCGTTTAAACGCAAACGTACGCAAACGCAAAGCACTAAAACGTAGAAAAGTACAACTTTTGGACAATTCTGATAATTCTTGTTTATCTTGGTGGCAAACAGTTTGGAGCCTGATCAGACGCCGGGTTACCCGGCGTCTGATCTGGCTCCAAACTGTTTGCACTGCAAATAATAGTTTTAGCGTAAACGCGTTTATTGGGAAAGAATAACAGATTCTCCACTGTATTTTTATGCTAAAACTTGTTGCCAGTCACTCTAATGGGTTAACAAACCATTTCTGCTTCACACTAAAGGCCAACATAATTAATATCAAGCTTGGAGAAGGCTTGTTGGGAGACACATCATGGTCAATATATATATTTAAGATTATGATAAAATACTGTTTTTAAGCGATCAGCAAAATTGTCAATTAAGTATAAAGAAAGATGACCTTTAAAATACATTACAATGCAATGGAAGGTGTCAGTTGTATGATGCCCAATAGGAGATTGCTGTATTAGTTTCTTTCTGGATTAGGCTGCGAACTGTCTCTAAAACCAACGATGATACTTATAGTAAAACCCCTCTATTACGACCACCAAAACGAAGGTTTATTTATTGTATAAAAGACAGGTGACAGCTTAAATCAAGGTGACCAAATACAAAAAGCTCCTAAAGGAGTTTTTAGAGTATTTTAATATTGTATAGGAGAAGTTACACTGTTTTGGCATAGGTTACATGGTATATCGGTGATGAGTATTGAGATAGTTAGATTCTGAATATAGTATACCGACCCCATTGTCTTAGCTATACACGTTGAAACAATGGTTGCCCACCAATATAAAAGATATTTTGTTTATGAAGATGGTATAATTAAACTCGTCACAGTCCTAGCTAGACCACAGAACCAGCAAGATGGCGCAAGTAGACCTTATCAATCGCGATCCCAACGGGCTCAACAATCATGTTAGAGTAAGTATATGTTTATTCATTACATTCTCTATTAATTTTATCTTATATCTTATATTCCGGGGGTTTTATCCCGCTTGTTTTCTTAATTCTAAAGCTCCATGCGACAAGACTGTGTTCTTTCTCAAAATAACGTGTAAATGCAAAACAATTAAGTAGTTTGCAAGAAATAAGGAGGCTGATCAGATGCCGAGTACCTCGGTGTCTGACAAGGTTCCAAACCGGTTACCAAAAATATTTTTATCATGAAATCGTTCATAATTTCAAGATATTTTTATCCTACAAAAATGAACACCATGTGTGTTATAATTTCTTATAAACTTTTAAATCAACATTAAAGCCCATAAACGATCAGAAAATATACAAAAATGGATAGTGGCATCTATAACTTATAAAGTAACATCTCTTTTGTCAAAAATCGCTAGTTTGCACATATGTTTAGATGGTAAAACGTATTCTTTCCAATTCTGTAGGCCCTGTGGGAAGATGTATTTGGGGAGCCTGATGGAACACACAGCATGGACTGTGTCTGGAAGAACGCCTATAGCTGTTACAACTGCTTTAAGAACTGCTGGTACAAGTTCCTCACTTTCTGCTGTGGTATCTGCATTGCCATTTGCTGGGGCTGCGAGTTTGCCGGCGTGTCATTTAACCACGTGTGGTGCGTAACTCCCTTCATGAAAACGTGCGCTATTGAATGTGGCACGTGGCAGAAGTTCTGGGGCACGTGTTGCAATTGCTGTGTCGCTCCGGTGTGCGAGGCATGTGGGGCATTCTGGTCGCGAATCGTCATCACCAAAATTACAAAATAACCGTGTTACTAACTGGTATACGACTTTTCCGAAAAGGACTATTTGCATGTTAATTTTAGTGTTACCTCAAATTTGCAGTTTCATAACTTGAGCGTGTGTGGCAAATCTGACGTCTTGCTTATAGCACGATCTGGACTGTGGTTTCTTAATAAAAGATCGAAATATAGGAGTGCGGGAGCAGAATCAAGTAGCTGATCGGACAGATCCAGTGTGGTTATGGCGATAAGTGCATGCTTGTGTTTCAGTTCTCAACAGATCCTACATGTATTTCGATAAAGAGAAATAGCTTCCAGCGAAGACAGCAAACGGAATAAAGGTCAAACCTTGCATTAAGCGATTATTCAATAGAAGAATTAAAATTCTTTAGTACAGGTGGCAGTTAATTGCAGGAGAAAGGTATATAAGAAATTCCTGGTTTATCTTTTTCCTGCATTTAGCAGTCACATGTTGTAAGAGAGATACAGTGGAGAATCTGTTATTCTTTCCCGTTTAAACGAAACGAAACGCAAACGCAAAACACTAAAACGTAGAAAAGTGCAACTTTTGGACAATTCTGATAATTCATGTTTATCTTGGTGGCAAACAGTTTGGAGCCTGATCAGACGCCGGGTTACCCGGCGTCTGATCTGACTCCAAACTGTTTGCAATGGAAAAAATAGTTTTAGCGTAAACGCGTTTATTGGGAAAGAATAATGTTTTCTCCACTGTATGTGGTTCTTCAAAGAATGGTCGATTAACGCAGGTTTTACTGATTTAAATGTGACAACAGAAAAAGGACTAGTTTAGACACCGGTTTCCATGACAACAATCTAGCATGAAGAATTGTGATATGTACAGTTATTCTATTTTGTAATGTCATGTTTTAAATGTACCAATAAATGGTTAACAAACAGACTTATTTGGTCTCTGATATAGATATAGATCGAGTGTATTTCTGAATTTTGCCATAAGATTATATTGACGCGTTACTCTCCACGAAGACATTTTAGCCTTTTATCCTGTCTAATCTAGTACATTTTGTACTAGGTACATGTACCAGGGACAAGATTTATCTTCTTGATCAACCGCGGCTTAAGAATATCCAATTCACTACTTTAACCCTTTCATGATCAAATTTATCTTGAGGCTTTTACCCTTTTACTGCCATAATGTCGTTTCCTTCAATAGTGGTGTCTGCAATATCGTTCCAAAATTAGTTTAAAAGCAGTATAACGGACGTTATTTCAAAACAAGTAGCAAACAGTTTTGAAACTGATCAGACGCCGCTTTAAGACGTCATTGAGAATGAAAGGGTTTAACGTGGATGACGCCCAAAGGCGCACTTGCAAACTGTTTGAACTTTGAATCCAAAGCAGGCGCCGAAGTACGTCCGATCAGGGTCCAACCTAACTTACACTAGTTTCGAAATTTCTTCAGTCATACTGCCTTAAATCTTAATTTTAAACGACATTGCAAAGCGCAATAATGAAGAAGACAATATGGCGGTGAAAGGGTAAAAAACATCACAATACAAATGGCGATGAAAGGGTTATATTTTTCAGTTTTAACATAAGCGCAAACATTTACTTTTCAATTGTAGTATTCAGTTATGTTGAAAGAAAAACATACATACGAGCAAAGGTACATAACACATTTTGAAATTATTTTTTTATATTTTGTTCTTACTATATATCATATATAGAGCAAAAATATGGTAGATGGTAAATACAAAATCAAAATATGTCAAGTACCTGTGGATACGAGATCTTGATAGAATCTTTATTAACATCTCATTATTGCACATTCAATATACAAAGAAACATATACAATAGCTTTAAAATAGCGCAATACCATTTCCTCAAAGGAATTATAAGAGATGGTATAAATTGCATCTCATGCCTTAAAGTAAACACATATAAAACATAACATTTTGACACCGAGAAATCAGATATTGGAAAAGTTCCAATGCTGATTTCACATATCAACATAAGTACAAAAATTAAGAGTATCAACATTATTAAGAGTAATCAACAATATCTAGATAAAGTACTCTAATGCACACAATTCAAAATACACATATTACGAGAACTTAAAACTCAGACTGAAGTGCAAACATTAAGAGTATAAATAATAATAACAGTAATCAACAAAATCATGATAAAGTATACTCATAGTTTGATGTACTTAAATACAAACATTACGAGAAATTAAAGGTCTGAATGATACGACTTTACATAAATAATAATATTAAACTAATTGATTGGTCAAGTTTGAGACGTTTTCTCAATTCTGACCAATCAAATACTTGCGAACGATCTCAACTCAAAAAGCCTTACAACATTTGGACCATGACCCTTATTTGTTTGCAAATATCAACACTGTAACTGCTCTTAGCAGTGGAATGGAGTATCCCGAACCAACTTAAATTGTTAACTCTTTCAAAACAGAGTAATTCATGTTGGTTATTATGTTCACTTGTCAATCATTTTAGTTACCAAAGCATGAACCAGTCTACTTGGAATTCTGGGTAGTTTAAGAAGTACTGTGCTAAATTAGCAAACAGTGGAGACCCAGATCAGAGGCCTCCTATAGGAGCCCTCTGATCTGGGTTTACACTGTTTGCAATTGAAATGGGTATATTTAAATAGGTCCATGGTGTTGAAAAAGAGAAGAAAGGAAAGATTTGACATTTGTCACATTTAACCATAATGTCCTAAATTCAACTTCGTCGAATAAATTAGATATATAGATAATTTATTATATTAGAAAGGAGACATGTAGTCTTTATTACCTTAAACCTTTCTTAGTGGTTAGTGTTTTTACCAGCTGTGTTTGATAAGTAAAGGAAATAATTGACCTTCATCGCGTCTTACCTGAATATCCGAATCACCTTTGTCTGATATTACCTGAATATCAGAATCACCTTTGTCTTATATAACCTAAATATTCTGAATCACATTTGTCTGATATAACCTGAATATCTGAATCACCTTTGTCTAATATAAACTGAATATTCTGAATCACCTTTGTCTGATATTACCTGAATATTCTGAATCATATTTGTCTGGTATTACCTGAATATCTGAATCACGTTTGTCTTATATAACCTGAACATTCTGAATCACCGTTGTCTGGTATTACCTGAATATTCTGAATCATCTATGTCTCATATAATCTGAATATTCTAAATCAGCTTTGTCTGATGATACAGGCGAAAGTCGATAATTCGAACTCGCTTAAATCGATCGTATCAGTATTTCATGAGTTGAATTTCAATAATTCGATCTCGCTTAAGTCAAACATGCCCGTATTTCAATGTTAAAACGTGGTAAACCCATGTTTAAACTGTGAAATATGGACATGTTCGAACTAACGCGAGTTCGGATTATCGAGTTTTGACTGTATAAGAAAAAACCCTTCTGTTGGATTTGTCGGTGGTTTTTATAGAAAAAGGTTGCACTCTGAAGATCTGCACACACCATGCACGGGCTAAGGTAAATAGTTTAGTGTTTATTACAATGTATAGTTTACACCATCTATATTTATAAAATACCATACCTGTGATGTAATAGGAGAAATTGAGTCTTTTTGACAGTGCAAACAACCTAGATCCTGATCAGCCGCCGCATTGAGCATGCATGTTTGTAGGACATTGTTCCTTGTAAACCAACATTATATGTTTACATACTCTTTAACCCTTTTCCAACGTCTGTTAACGCCTTTAATTTATTCCTTTAGTGAAGCAAAAATTTCCACTTTAAACAGTCATGAGTATGCACCAATGAAACTTTTTTCTATATCTTAGCAGATGGTAGCTTAAAGCAGGCTGAAAGTAAATCAGAATGCGCATTCAGGTGCATTCTGTTTAACTTTCAACCTCCTTAAAGTAGTCACTAGTCACATGTGTTAACAACTAGGAAATAGACAATCGCGTGAAATTAATCGTTCTTTTTGAGTGACCGCTAACCACTTATTTAACCTTCTTCTCTTTTTTTAAATTAATTTAAATGAAAATAATATTAATATTAACTTGCAACAAATACTCACATTCTGATAGTATCTATTGACGTTGGTATTTTCTTCGATTGTAGTGTGATTGGGAGGATACCATTGGCGAGCCTGATGAGGTCAGATCCATGGATTGTGTTTGGAAAAATGCCTACAGCTGTTTCATCTGTTGGAGGAACTGCTGCTATAAACTGTCCACTTTCTTCTGTGGAATATGCATCGCGATGTTTTGGGGATGTGAATACGCCGGAACAGCCGTTTGCCACGTTTGGTGTATTACACCTTGCTTCAGGAGCTGTACAATCTGTTGCATTCCCTGCCGAAAGATGTACATGATGTGCATCGACTGTTTCTATGGACCAATGTGTGAGACATTAGGTCTGTGCCTCAGTAAGATCAAGATTGCGAAAGGATAATGCACCATGACAGGTGTATGCTGTCAACAGAAAGCCAACTGCATACCAGTCACGTGACAAACGAACATATTTTACAAGTTAACAAAAGACATTCATCTTTCCAGGGACAGTGACATTATGTAAACCCTTTCCCTCATAGAAGCGACTTTTATTGTATTTAATATATTCCTCCGCTGTAGAAAATAGTTCCAATCTATACAGGCATTAACATGTACCGTAAGAAATATTTTCTATATCCTAGCAGATGGTAGCTTAAAGCTGACAGAAAGTAAAGCAGAATGCGCCTTAAGGTGCATTCTGTTTTACTTTCAAACTGCTTTAAGTGGTCATCATTATGTGGGGGGGGGGGGGGGGGGGCGATATATATTTCGGTTTCAGTAAACTGCACTCAGTAACGCATTCGCATAGCAAAGCAAAACAAAAAACAAACAAACATGTACATGTATGTACAGACTTCAGGTTCTTAGAAATATCGATGCATATTCAAATATTAGTGACAAATTCTTTTTGAGCTCCAAGTTAATCATCGTCTGATCAGACTTGAGAATATTTTGTTGCGTGTTTTAAGCTATGGTATAGACGCCTTAGTATATATATTTGAACAAAGAGTAAATAGTAGTCGGATATATGAATTGGTAAGAAATCTTATCAAGGAATTCAACCGATCTACAGTAGCAGGGATATGTATCAAGGCCCTACTATCAGGTGCATGTGCACCCAACAAAATATTTGTGTTTTACTGAAGCAAGAAAAAAGTAAAGCTGAAAGCTCCTAAAATATTTTTTCCTGTTAAATACAGTAAAAACTCTTTTTTACGACCACTTAAAGCTAGTGATTAGTTAGTTTGTGTTTAACCCTTTGAACCCTAGTCCCGCCTATAGGCGTCATTTCAAACAGTGTACATGTGAATAATACACTTGTCCTGTGCAAACAGTGAAGGCCCAGATCAGAGGGCTCCGAAAGGAGCCCTCTGATCATGGTCTTCACTGTTTGTCATAATGCCAAAAATTGACAAAAACAACCCTTAAAGTCAGAAATGGACTAGACTTAAATGGAAACTGGAATTGTCCATTTAAAGTTTCAGGGAGGAAAGAGTTAAGGTAGGTTGCTGCTTAAAGCAAGATGAAAATGAAACAGAAAGCTTACTGTACATGTACTTTCATCATATTTTAAGCTGCCTCCCATTTTCAACATTACTTTCTTTGTTATAACAGCGATACTAGTGGATTTTACTGTTGATATTACAAGGCTCCAGATAAGAGGGGGTTACGTGAACAAATTCAACACTTTCTCACTCATTTCAGTTCCAAATATTGACACCAAAAGGGTTTAATGCAGAAATAAAGATTTAAGGGTTTGAAATACTCTCCTGATCTGGTGACCTGTGAATGATATTGTTGGCATATTCTCTACAATGAATTCCTTTTATTGTGAATGAAATAGAAAGTCTTCATAATGAAAACGTTGACTGAAATAAATGTAATCAAACCAAAATGTATTAGTTTTATTTACAATATTTTCCTAGATTTCTTTTTCTATCTCTTCTAGATTTCTAAAAGGTACTGTAGTTGTTGAGATTAACCCGTTTACTCTCAATGACGTCATAAAGCGCATTTGCAAACAGTTTTGATCCTTATCAGACGCCGCTATATTGCAGACAACAATATTGAAGCAGACGACAATATGGCGGTGAAGGGGTATAAACCTCACGATAAACTTGATCATGAACGGGTTAAATACAAATTAACCCACTAAAACTTATCTACACGTATACGTTTCCTATACCTGTGCAGAATATACTTGTCCTGTGCAAACAAGGAAGACCTCAATAAAAATACTCCTGCTGGAGGCCCTGGTAAACGTTTGTCATTTTGCTTGACATTATCAAACAATCGGAATAGTCCAAATGGACAGTACTTTGTTGGGAACTGGACTTATTCATTTGAAGTTTCAGGGGTCATTGACCACTGGATTCTTCCATCTTGATATATTGGATAAGTCCATTTTTACCTTGTCTAAATTTTCAATTTTCGTTTAGTTTTATATTGAAAATCGTATCAGCAAATAGTGAAGACTCTGATCAGACGCCGCGTTATGCGGCGTCTGATCAGATTCTTCATTGTTTGCCTGTGTCCCATATATGGGATCGTGGGCACAAATAGGTTAACCCCTTCACTGCCTTACCCCGAGCACAACAGGTGTTTTGCAAACATTAGCAAAAATTAAAATTTAAGAAATAAAAGCAGATGACAACTATTTAAAATTGATGACTTCACGGCAGTGAAGGGGTTAAATCATGATTCATGGAAGGCAGAAACAGCCTACAGTCCTTGACTATGGAAAACAGTATTTTGAGTGACCGTAATCGTTGAGCTATATTACTAAATATATGTTAATCATGATCAGTTTTATGCTGTATGCAGTTCATCCGGTCAAAACTATGAAATGAAGATTTAGCAACTAATTAAAATTGTAACACGACCAACAAGGTTTTGCTTAATGCACAACAACTTGTATGCAGAGAGGTTCTAATCAAAAGATTTCAATACTAATTTCTTTACAGGGTGAGACAAAACGAAAGAAAAGAAACAAATAAATAAATGATGGAAACGAAGAAATAAAGAGAAGAGAGAGAAGGATGGAGAACGAGAAAGAAATATAGAGTTAGAGAGAGAAAGAAATATGTAGAAAGGGAATTCTTCATACATCAAACATTAGATATATATAGTAAAACCCTCAATTACGATCATTAAAATATCAGTTAATTGATTGTATAACAGACCCGGGATATCTTAAAGCACGTACCTTTTTAAGCAGGGACGTGCTGTCTTAAAACTACCATAATCATAGATGTGAATGTGAAACAAACATTTGCGATCACTCTATAAGAGTTACAAAAATATAAAATTAATGACAAGTCCTAAAATTATGAATGCTTTAAACTGGGTTATTTGAGAAATAGTAAATTCATACCAGTGTTTTATCGTGCAATAGAACATAGGTAGGAGTTGAGATGCGTAGTAATTAAATAACGAAGCCGAAGGCCTCGTGATTTAATTACCAGTATCTCAACGACTACCCGTGTTCTATTGCACGCTATAATTTTTGTAAAACACAGATATTAATTAATTATTTCGATGCTAACATTTCTATCTAACCACAATTTATACCGACGCAGAGACGCTATATTTCTTGGCGTGCACATTTTCGAAGCCATATAATGTCACATTAAGCCGTTAAAGCCAGTGCGTGTTTTATTGAGAATTTAAACACAGATAATTTCCTTCCTTGTTAGGAAGGGGTGTGCGAGAGGAGTGTTAAAATTATAATAGTTATTTATTTTCTGTTTGACGTTCATCCTGCTTAAGTTAAAAAAATGACGTTTTTGAGTGGTCTCTAAAATAAATGTCAATATTTTCAAATTTCCTCAATGCCATTGGATGTTTTGCTGAATATGAATCACATGGTGTGAACATATTCCATCACGTATTGCATGTTTTTGGTGGCGGTTGCACTTTCTTGGGGTTGACGATGTATGCACTTGAATACGGAATTAAAGGTAAGTCTATCTTTTATCTTGTACGTACATTGTAAACTATATTTAGTCAAAAAAGAAAGTACCCAATTTATACATTAACTTCACATTAAGTAAATTTTAAAGCTCCCTGCCTTATAAAGTACCTTACCAACCCCAGTTTTGTGTTAGATTTTAAAGGCTCATGCGTTTACCAATGTATTCCATTAAAACCTTCAGATTAGAAGACACGCGTAAGGAAAATGAAACACTCAAAGTTCATTATTATTTCAAGTCAAAGGGAAGTCATTTGGTATAATAAGACTTTCTAGTCTTAATTAGGTCATGCGTATTGAAATGAATGAAATTCTAATGCGATTTTATTTTCTTTAAGGAAAAATTCTAACTGCTCTATCGTTTCTCTTATATGGTAAACATTTATAAGCAAAAATGCTGTTTTCAGGAAAAAGAGTTACATATATTTCGGAAGTATCTATTGACGTTGTATTTTCTTCCATTGTAGTGTGATTGGGAGGATACCATTGGTGAGCCTGATGAGGTCAGATCCATGGATTGTGTTTGGAAAAATGCCTACAGCTGTTTCATCTGTTGGAGAAACTGCTGCTATAAGCTGTCCACTTTCTTCTGTGGAATATGCATCGCGATGGGTTGGGGATGTGAATACGCCGGAATGGCCGTTTGCCACGTTTGGTGTATTACACCTTGCTTCAGGAGCTGTACGATCTGTTGCATTCCCTGCCGAAAGATGTACATGATGTGCATCGACTGTTATTATGGACCAATGTGTGAGACATTAGGTCTGTGTCTCAGTAAAATCAAGATTACGAAGGGATAGACATAAAACACGAGCAAGAACGATCTGGACATTGCAACCTGTTTTATCTACTCATTAAAAATACTGCTTTTCAGGCTGTCACATTAAGAACGACCTTTTTCTTTTCCATTTAAACTAAATTAAATGCAAATGTAGTGCAATTTAAAACCGGTTAACGATTTATTACAATCTTGTTAACAGTTATGAACTTGATCAATCACATAGTTACCCGGCGTCGAGTGTGGCACCAAACTATTCGCAAGTTTGTTTAACACAAATACCTTTACATGTAGCTGGAAAGAAGTCCGTCTTCCCCACAGTACAGATTGGAAAATAGTTCAAAATACAGTACTGTAAAACAAGCCACGGTATTTTTCGCGTCATGAAAATTTCGCGTAATATGATTTTGTATTAATTCGCGACATCATGCGGTAGTAGCTTAAAGCAGGCTGAAAGTAAATAAGAAAGTGCATTAATGCACATTCTGCTTAACTTTCAACCTGCTTTTAGAAGTCACCTATTTTCAAAACTAGAGACATTCGCGAATTAACGCGTAAATTATATTCTCGCGAATAAAACCGGTTTTACAGTATTTCTCTCTATTACGACCACATCTTTGTGTTAATCATTAGGCGTTTAAAGCAGGTGACTGCTTAAAGCAAGTTTTAGTGGTTATGGAAAATCATGTGTTTAGTTTTCTGTATTCGGAGAAACATGTCAGTGCTCTAGATAAGAGAGAGTAAACAGAACATATCCTTCATTTCTCACTCATATCAGCACCAAATTCTATGGTGTTACTACTCGACTTGTGGTTCAATACAGAAATAAAAAATGTTAGTTTTTGAAAAACTCACCTTATCTGGAGCATTGGCAAGGATGTTTCTGAAGTAAGGTTGCTGCTTAATATTGAACAAAAGTGAAGCAGAAATCCCTTTCTGATGTGTTTTGTGCTTCACTTGTGTCCTGCAGTGAACTGTCGTCTGTAGATAACCCCTTCACTTGCCGTGACGTCATCAATTTTAAACAATTATCGTCTGTTCTTATTTCTCAAATTTTATTTTTTGCTATTTTGACTGAAGAAATATTGAAATGAGTGTCAAACAGTTTGGATCCTGATCAGACGCCGCGTTACAGGATCCAAATTGTTTGCAAATAACAAGTGTACTTACGGGGTAAGGCAATGAATGTGTTAAATATTGATTGTTCACCTTACTTTTTGTAGCAACATAGCACAATTTTGACTATTAAGTAAATTCTGTTTACAGTGTCTACTCAACAGAAGATGAATCCGCTATCTTTATTTTAACCCTTTCACTCTCAATGACGCCTTAAAGCGCATTTGCAAACAATTTTGATCCTGATCAGATGCCGCGTTACGCGGCGTCTGATTAGGATCAAAACTGTTTGCCACTTGTTTTTAAATGACGTCCGTTATATTGCCTTAAATCTAACTTTGAAACGATATTGCAGACAGCAATATTGAAGCAAACAGCACTATGGCGGTGAAGGGGTAAAAGCCTCGCGATAAATTTGACCATGAAAGGGTTAATATATAAATATGGCAGCTCAATGTAGGAGAAAGGTGGCATACACACAAAACCTGTATGGTGTTTGTGTATTACTTTTGTCCTGCTTTAAGCAGTAATCTGTCTACGCAGATTCACCATGATTCTTTACTGAAAGGCCACTGTTTGCATACTTTACTGTATAAATGATTGTTGTTTGTATTTATTGGCTGATTGAAATGTTTTAAAATCAAAACCTATAAACTCCTACTTTTTGTCGATACAGTAAATCCCCTTTAATGATATTAACATCTTAGACGATCTAGTTTTGCTTGACTTAGAACGGCTGTATGAAATGACGGTTTTCTGTCGTCATGGAAATAATTCCGCTCTGAGTCTAGGCCATAGACCCCAAGACCTTTAACCCTTTCTCTGTCAAGATATAATCAGGGCTGCCATAAATTGATCATGATCCTACGATTTCAAATTGTTCTATTTTGTAGGCGCGATATCTTAAAGAAGGTTAAAAGTAAAGCAGAAAGCGCCTTCAGGCACATTCTGCTTTCCTTTCAGCCTGCTTTAAGCCACCATCTCCTAGGAAAAATATCCAAAGATATCGGAAAAAATAAATCCGGAGAAATGGCAGCCCTGTATCATCTTTGTAAAACTTGTAGTCTCCTTGTTTCCGAATTTTAGATTTTTAGCAATAGTAAGCAAAATATATATAAATCAGTGTCAAATCAAAACAGTTTTGATTCAGATAAGACGCCGAGTTGCTCGGCGTCTGGTATTGATAAAAAATGTTTGCATAAGTGAGGTTTGCTCAATTGGCATTGGAAGGGGTAACGGTTAGTTGACGATCGGGTCCCTAATGAATATGCTCATCAATGAATGACGTGAATTAAAGTGTGCTTCTACCAGATATGCTACTTTGTTATTTGTATTTTGTTCACTCACCTTAAAGACTTTTCCTCAGTCCTTTGATGAACTACCCCCCCCCCCCCCCCAACCCCCCACATTGTCTGGATAGGTGTGAATTTTAACTGTCAAAGCATGCATCACATGCCAATTTACCTGGTGAGGCTCAGAATATACTCATGCTCTAGTGATTTTCAATGGTTATTTCTAACCAAACTATCAAATATAAAGGTTGGGCTCACACGAGAAGCTTCAATGGTTCTTTGCTACCCACATATCCATAAGATCCATGCTTTTTGCAAGGAAATTGTCTGGCAAGGCGTTATGATCGAAAGGTCGTCAGGAGATGTATTTAACAGATAAGGAATCAAAGGGTACCTGAGCGATCAATTTTTACTTCATTCGAAACAAGAAAAAAAAACGAAAAATTAAACACGTGTTTAACCTTGAATATTTGAACTAACAATCTTTTTATTTAAGAAATAATCTATGTTCTACCGTTGTGAAACGGTATTTTACAACGGTTGGGAGTTGTGATGCGCAGGAATTGTCCACGAAGGCCGAAGGCCAGATGACCAGATTTCAAGAAATTATTTAGAAAGGAAATCAAATGTTTCAGAATTATTTCCACAGCGGATGCAGTTTTTCGACCGAATAACTGCTCCCGCGGTTTTTACAAGAATCTAACATCCAACAGCAACTTTACGTACAGCAGAGAATTCGCACACACAATATACATTTATCGACCCACCATCTGGCAGAGAACAAACATAACATGAAACAAGACAGAAAAATGGGGAAATTACAGTAACATGACTGGTTAAAAGTGTATGGTCTTTACGTAACACGTCATGTCATTTAACCGCGGGAGGCGCGGGGTAGGGAAGAGCGTTGTAAAACGTCCCAGGTATACCACGATGAGCTTGTTCTATTTTTACAGTGACTAAAACGCGTGTCATGGTAGAATAAATGATGGAAACCCATAGAGTAAATAGAAGAAATATTAATTTTGAAAAGTGCACTTATCATCTTACTTTGATAAATGTAAAGCAGGAAGCTCTAATAGGAGCTTTCTGCTTTACTTTTGTCCTGTATGAAGTCTTAAATTGGTTTTTAAAAGGTTCGTGTTTCTTCAAACAATAATTGCTTAACCCTTTCGACGCCAAATTAATCGTGAGGTTTTTACCATTTTGCCGCTTTATTGTCGTCGGCTTCATAATTCTTGTTTTGCAAGATCGTTTTCAAAGTATGATTCAATGTAGCATGACTTAAAAATGTCGATACCAGTGTCAAACAGTTTAGATCCTGATCAGACGCCGCGTTCGCGGCGTCTGATCAGGATCTTAACTGTTTGCAAAGTCAACTTTATGCGACTCCGGTGCCGAAAAGGTTAATAAAAGATTGTCTATTACTTCATTGAGACAAAACACAAGGTTTAAGCCTCGCACGACAAGAACAATACCGGTTACTATAATTAAATCCACATTGATCATACAATAACTAAAACTTAACATCTTTTGTTCTCAACTTGATAATAAATTGGTGTATACATGTATGCCCTACTGCCGTTTGAGTGTTGTGCCCTACGCCGGTTTCAAAACGTTTGGTTAGTGCATGGAGGACACAATAATGTCTTAGACTGTGGATAGCAAGTAGCTGGATAGTCAACGACGAAGGGAGGAAGGAAATCAAAATGGTTCAGATCGATCTAGATAATCGGGACCCGTTCGATTTAAATCTACATGTACGGGTACGTATCCTTTAAACCTGTAGTAAAATATACAATCGTTTTTCATTCTGTGTTCAGTGGCTTTGTAAAGGGTACCATGGCGATCTCTTTAGATGAACTACTATTTAATGCATTATTATTATTATTATTATTATACCAGATTTATATAGCGCTCTTTTCACACAGGGATTGTGCGTTCAAAAGCGCTTTACATGAAATAACACATATGTACCTATAAATCGTGAAGAGACAAAATAACTACAATTAGATCTGAAATAAAACATGAATAAACATATAAAAGACAGTCCCCCAAAAACGGCGATCACATTACCCCCATCAATCAGCAATGAACCGACCGGCTAAGTATTGTCGACTGATATAAATAATGGTAGAGCGCCCAATGCAGCCAATGCATGACAAAAGTAATGCAGTAACGGGACTTTCTGCATTTCTTATGTCCATCATTAAGCTGTCATGTTTATATAATGCTCCGAAGTAATCAGTTTTAGAATGGCCATTAACCCTTAGCCCGCCAAATAAATTGTCGTCTGCTATATTTCTCGTCTGCTTCAAGTTTCAAAGTGCTTCAAAGTTGCTCAAAATTGCTGAAAATGTTGTACGAGTGTCAAACAGCTTGGATCCGGATGAGACGCCGAGTTACTCGGCGTCTCATCCGGACCCAAGCTGTTTGCATATGGAGCTATAGTCGTGAGTTGCCGGCTAAGGGTTAAACGCAGTTTTGGATTGTTTGCTTTTTCCTTAATCCTTTATGTTATAGATACGCTACGTCTTTAAACGCATTTAACCAATTGCTGCACTGAATAAATTACATGTAGATCCATTTATTACAAAGTAACGAAGCATGCATTTTGTTTGCGTTTCGTTTGTACATGTATGTAAACGGGAAAGAATAACGCCTACCTACTCCACTGTTCAAGTAGTGTACGTTGTAAACGGACACACACAATAATGAAAATGTCAAACAATTTACATGCAGTGAAGAAGGCGTTATTCTTTCCCGTTTAAACGCAAACGAAACTGTTGCCCTGCATTTAGCTACCGTGTGCCGTTAAATCTCTATATTTGTACGTATTCATTGAATGTTTCTCTATCAAGCAGAATACAGTGATCCCTCCCTACAACGGCTCCCTCCCAACAACGACTCCCTTCCCACAACGACCTTTGCCGCAGTTGCCTAAACGAACAATTATGTCTAACGCGTGCACAACTGCAATATCGTCTGCTTAAAATTGTCGTCTGCTGTTTTGCTCAAAGTGATATGGTTGGAATTTTGACAGTAAATGAATCAATTAAGAGTGACAAACAGCTTGAATCCAGATCAGACGCCGCGTTACGCGGCGTCTGATCTGGATTCAAGCTGTTTGCAAATGTACGCCAATTTTCCACCTTATAACGACTCCCTCCGAATAACGCACACAATATTTGTCTCCCATTGGTTGTCGTTGTAGAGAGTGAGCACTGTATATAAATAAATCAGTCCGAGGACTTTGTTCCATTTTCTGATACGTCTGGCTTTAGAGAATCCGTTTGGTTTAAAAAAAGAAAAAAAAAGGTTTCAACATACATGTAATTAGTACAACTTACAGCATGTATCCTTTCTTCAGATACATCTATACCTTATTCATCTATTTATATTTCAGTCCAGGTTTGAAGATGTTTTCGCTGAGCCTGACGGTACACACAGCGTTGGATGCGTCTGGGAAAACAATGCATTCTGCTATAATATGTGCAAGTCGTGCTGGTATAATGTTCTTACCTTCTTCTGTGGACTGTGTATTGGTATGTATTGGGGCTGCCAGTTCGCCGCTCTATCATTCAGACACGTATTCTGTATCACCCCGTCATTGAGGAGCTTCTCGATCACGTGCGGAACGTGGCAGAAGTTTTGGGGAACATGTTGCACGTGTTGTTTAGTCCCCGTGTGCGAGGCGTTAGGCTCGTATTGGACTCGTATTGAAATATTAACTGTCAAGAATTGATGGCAGATGTATAGTAGTAGTACAAAGGATAAATTATCTTTGATGTGTGTTACTGATTTGGGGATACAATGAATCTTTTCTTCAAATAAACTTAAAATAGGTAACGTTGTCGATCAATTAGACATCTATCAGCATAGTGCAATACATACAGCGGAGGAAACGTTATTTTTTCCCAATAAACTATTATTTCCATTGCAAACAGCTAAGAGCCAGATTTGGCCACTCAGATCAAAATAAATAGTCTTGATTGTCAAAAAGCTGCCATTTTCTAATGTAAACGGTAAAAGAATAACGTCTTCTCCACTGTATGTA
The DNA here is from genome assembly GCA_922989275.2 of Gari tellinella. Lineage (NCBI taxonomy): Eukaryota > Metazoa > Mollusca > Bivalvia > Cardiida > Psammobiidae > Gari > Gari tellinella. The sequence continues at coordinate 103,452,237 of OV277858.1, read as the reverse complement.
ATGCAAAAGCTCTTTTAGGAGATTGTCCCACAATAAGCAGAAGAAGGCAACGAAGACGGGGATATAACATCGATGTAAAGTTACCTTTGTATTCGTTACTGTGTGAAAAGCAGCCACTTGTTGAATCTCCCATTCTTTATAACCGGTGAATCATTTAAGAAATTGTACATTGTATATGATGTGTTTGTTAATACAAGACTTTTGTTTTTAAGTTTTGACTGCAGAAATATTGACGACAGTGCAAAACAGTTTGATTTCATGAGTAGACGTGGCGTTTGGCAGTGTCTGATCTTGATCTAAACTGTTTGCTCTTCGCCCTGGTCGATTCGCCTTGGTCACTGAAAGGGTTAACCGCAACAACAAAAAAGCAGAAGCAATGAAAAGAGCAAAGAAAATGACAGTTATGTTTCAAATTATGCAAATGTTGTTTTAATCTAAATACCCAACAGTTTGAGGCCTGATCTGACACCGAGAATACGGTGTCTTATCTGCTTCCAAACTGGAGTGGTTAATTGACATTAGTTCTTGAAGTACCATTGACCTTGGTTGGAAATGATGCGTTCTTATTCCTCATATGATTACATGTACTACATGTATGTATGTGATCTGAGAGTAATAAATGAAGTTCTGTTCTTAACTGTTCGGGAATAGTTTATCAGTAGATCATCCCTTACAACCATAATGACGCATATACACATACTTGCAAACTATATATATATCAAGAGTACACTTGTCCTATGCAAACAGTGCATACTAAGACCAGAGGACTCCTAATAGAGCCCTCTGATAAGGGTCTGCACTGTATATAATTTTGCAAAACATTTTAATACTACCACCCTTGATGGTCAAAAATAGACTTGACTAAGTTGGAAACATGAATGACTCATTTGAAGTTTCAGAGAGGAAAATGTTATACGTGTATAAAGGGTGTTGCAAATGTTGAGTTTATTTATTGTTTGCGTTTTGCATAAGGTCCATTACCATACTGTGTTAGCTGTAAATGGAGTCGTTATTCTGTTTAAATAAACGCATGTGCTCTTGAATAAATTGAGTTTGAGATAACCAAGCATTTCAGTTGGGCTTGAGATCGTTCTCAAACATATGATTGGTCAGATTTTAGCAGAACGATCTCATACTTAACTCGAACGCTTTATGATCTTGGTCTCGGATAAAGTACTACTCCGAGCCTTGAGGATTGTGATCTTTACAAAGAGTTTGGAGTCAAATCAGACGCCAAGCCGAGTACAAGTTACTCGGAGTAACCCGGCTTCAAACTATGTGTGATATTTGGATTATCATATATACCGTCTTCATTTCAAAACATGTTATTTTTTTATAAAAAAAAAAAAATGTTATTTTACATTTCCTTGCATTACGTTTGTGTTGAATTTCGAATAAACTGGTAAAACAATGTGTCCTCCTCTATAGTACATGTATGTCTCAAATATTGTTTTCATTATCATTTTAATACATGTAATAAACGAGATATTTATTGTGTGTACTGTGGTTATTTTTTCAACATTAAACTCGCCCACTCTTTCTTATCCTAATTCTACCCTCTGACATTTCATAATTTGAATGTCGCCTGACATGCCTAAATGTTATCCTTTCACTAGCATAGACGTAACGTCAAAAGCTCCTGACCCACGGCGTTACACATGACGTTGAAATACAGTTCTACTTGATCTATACCAGGCTAATTAACTAAGCCGCCTATACACATTTACCGTTTGCCCTAGATTGCCAGCCAATGAAAGGGCTCCATTTCAGCGAGAAATGAAAAAATATATCGCATATTCGTTCAATTTTGTACTTGGGTATGGCAGAGAAATAAACAAGTCATGAACCGGCAAAGGACACCGCGTGCTAAGGAGGAGCGTAGCGCATCATTACGTCATACAGCAACCGCTCAGCTGGGAATTACAGTATAACCTATGGACTGCGGCCTTTCAATGAAGAGGCCCGAATAAATCAAATATTTCTGTAGACAGGAGACTATAGTTAGTGCATAATGAAATTAATATGAAACGCTCTGAATTTACCTTTCTGCATTAATCATGTCCTGCATTAACTCATTGAACCCTTGGTGACGAGTACACTCGTCATTTATAATGTACCCGTTACACTTGTCAACAGCAAACATTGTAGAACCACATCGTAGATCTCCTATTACAAAAATGGCCCAGACTCGAATTGTTCATTGTATAAGAGTTGGGTTGAAAGGGTTAAGCAGCCGACTTGTGGGTATTGTCAGTATTGACTGTAAAACTTCTCGAAAGAAATGTGTTTATTTTCAATATTGTACTAAAATACGGTTGCTTTTTATCAATGCATAAGGCAAGCAATACAGAGGCTCTTATAAGCGTTTAAATCTTGCGTTAAACAGCCACCCGTCTTCAACCCCTTCGGTGTCATGGGCATTTTTGTCATTTATAGTATAATGCACTAAACAACACAGTCCAGACGAATGTCATTTAAAAACAAAGAATGCTCTCGACTTAGGATGTTTTAACCCTATAATTTGTGGGTTTTTTTCTAAACTGACTTTAAAACAATTATTGCTTGGCTCCATTAGTGGGTTAAAGGACTCGAATCTTGGTTGACCAGGTGCTGCTTAATGCTTGGTACTATTTTTTAGCAGATCAACTGATCAAGCATTTTCATGTCACACCTGTCCACAGCAGCTCGTTCACGCCAGTTTTTAACACTTTACTGTCGGAACACAAATAAAAATCGTCCTCAATTGAATCTATTTTTAAATTCCATTTGGGTGACTCGCTAGCTCATTCTAAATGGAAAAGCATACAGCGAGCCGTACACGCGTACATGGTTCCAGGTCGATTTTCTTGTTTTTCGTGTGACGTCATGTGTAAAATGGAACTCGCCGGCTTCCGAAAATACAAAGCACCGCCCTCCGAAATAAAGCCCTTTTATTGGCTGACAAACTAGGTCGAGCGGTAATTTGGGTTGAGCGATAACTTAGTATAGGTAAAGTAGGTTGAACGGTAACTGTCATACACTAGCCTACGTGCCATATTTGAGGCAAACGGTAAATCAGTTATAGTTCATTTGTTTGAAAATTATACAACATAAACTGTTCGCTCCCTACGGCCGCTCCAGGTTATATTGCATAATTTTCAAAAAATGAACTATAACTAATACATACATAATATTTATCGTGGTTTTTTTCGTTGATGACGTAAATATACAAATACTGGTGACGTCAACTATGACACCACTTTTCCCATTAAAATCAATATTGACCATCAGATTGGTAGTAGGGTTGGTTTCCGCCAACGACAGGTACACTTGTCAAAATGAAAAGGCTGTCGAGACTTGAAATAAAAGAGGAAAAAAAGAGTTTGGTTTGTTGACTGTAAGCAGTTGTGCATAGGCCTACAGTAAATAAGTACATCTGTTTAGAATACAGAATATGACAATCAGTCTATACTCTGGTCAACATCTGTATGAAAATGCGGTGTCTGATCAAGGTCTGCATTGTTTACAATTCATGGGTACCATACGCGCCATGTTATCTGGACCCATGCAGACCGATATCAGTTGCGGCATTTCAATGAGGTAACGTATCTTTGTTTACACGGTTTGCTACGTTTTATATACATGTATTGAAATTCACTCGAAGTTGGATCCAGAGTTGTAGAACTAGTCAATAAAAAAATGTTATTTATATTTTATACATGTACACGCGATATTTCGGGTGTTACTATAATTCTGCTTCTGTAGAGACACGTATACTTCCATTTGCAAAATATAAATTGCACAAGAAGCAAAGAACAATAAAAATGTTCAAGGTAATTATAATGAAGGTGTTTAACTGAGTTTTTACGATTTGATTTTGGCTTTTAACCGTGCTTGCTTTGAAAATTCAATGCAGGACCGTCGTGGAAATTGAATGTGCGTGACGTTATTTACGCAGCGTGACGTTTGGGGACATTTTACTGCATATTTCATTTTACGAATTAAAAACTATGATTAAGCAGATTTTTTAAAGCAAATATATGCTTGAAAACCGTCAAATATTCTTGTTGCTTCTATGTAACTCTTTTCTCGCTTACACTATTTTTTGTTTTTCAAATTCAACGCTAGCTTTATGCATTTGTAAATATGGAATAACAATGACGTTATTTTGGAACTTTGGGACATTTTACTAGACAATTCCATTTAGGGACTAAAACGATACATGAAGCGGTTATGTAAAAACGAAAATTAATTTGAAAATAATAGAAAAAACGTATTTTTTCTATGTAATTTTTATTTTTCTAAAGTCCATTATTGTTTTGAAAAAATAACGCTACTTTTTCGGAACTTGAAAAAATGACGTTATTTTTAACTTTGGGACATTTTACTAGACAATTCATTTTAAGGAATAAAAAGGCACCTGCTGTGTTTTTGTTAAAACAATAATATTTTTCAGAACAGTAGAAAAAACGTATCTTTTCCTGCAAATATAATTTAATTTTATCAATCCTTTCAATGTCAGTAATCAGGCAAAAACAAATACTGACATTTTTTCGGGAAATTGGGACACATTTCTTCCGTTTGAATAATTCTCGTTTCAAGCGCTTCTAACGTAGGATTTTGAAAAAAATGGATGTTGAAACCAGAAATGACATTCAGTCAACGTTACAGACAAGATGTGCGTATTTTTCTTACTTTTAAACGGATACCAGGCGTTTTTTCTGACTCCGCGGACCGCAATTGTAACGTGGGACATTTGATTTTTTAATGATCGGCGCTGATAATGACGACTGATTTTGAAAAATTAATGTATATTTCTAAAATATTATATCATCACTGTATTCAGCAAGTTTTGATCTTTATTTTGGTATATAATACTTATATACTTTTCAAGCTTTACATACTTTAAAAAAACGAAAGAAGCGCCGTGGGAGTGATTTTCTTCGGGGGCCACAGTTTTTGACGTTACGTCATAGGCGTCTAAAGATGACGTAACGCAGTGTCTGATCAGGATCCAAAACTGTTTGATACCAGTATCGATATTTCTTTGGCAGAACTTATTGAAATAATAGTTCAGGCAATATCTTAAAAACAGAGAATACAATTTAGCGATGAGGGGTTTAAACATTATACACCTGACCCTTTTTTAAACTGTTAAATCTGTATTCAGCAGGCATTCTTATCCCATTAAACGTTTCTGTCTATAAAACAAGAAACAGTTTATGGATAGTGAGTTATCTCTTCGCTCTCAATGACGCTTAAAAGCGCGTTTGCAAACAGTTTGCTTCCTGATCAGACGCCGCGTAGCGCGGCGTCTAATCAGGATCCAAACTGCTTGACACTCGTTTCGAAATTTCGTCAGTCATATTGCCTGAAATCTAACTTTAAAACGTGTCTTGAAGACAATAATACTGAAGCAGACGACAATAAAGCGGTGAAGGAGTAAACATTTCCCGAATAGTTTGATCGTGAAAGGCTAATCGTGTATCACTCGTGTATATAACAATGGAGAAGAAGTAATCGCAAACGAAATGCAAACGCATTGCAATATCGACATATGAAGACAATTACAACTTGTCGATCATTTTGAAAGTTCATATTAATATTAATGGGCAAACAGAATGAAGCCTAATCAGACACCGGGTTACCAGACGTCTGATCTCGCTCCAAACTAATTGCAATGGACCTCATAGATTTAGCGTAAACACGTTTTATAGGCAAGACTAACGTCGTCTCCACTCTAACCCTTTATGTCTAGAATGGATGTTCTAATTATACATGATGGAATAGTCCACTTTTTGGGGGTGATCTTAAGGCAACAAGTCTTTTCTTTGACATAGACGAAAATCACATTTTTTTATATACAGTAGAAACTCGTTAGTTAGAACTCGCGTTAGTTCGAACATACCCATATTTCAGAGTTAAAACGTAGCTTAGCCACGTTTTAACTTAGAAATACGAGTATGTTGGATTTGAAAAGATTCATTATATCAAAATTCAAGTTATGAAATACTGGTACGATCGGTTTAAGCGAGTTCGAAATATCGAACTTCGACTGTATTTTAATTTAGAGCAAAAAGTACAAAAGCAAGATGATACTTGTCCGCCGTGTCTCATTATGGTCTTCATTGTATGTCTAGGTTATGCTACTTCAGCGGAGAAGACTTTATTCTTTCACGTTTAAACACAAATGAAACGCAAACGTATTTCACTAAAATGCATAGAATAACAACGTTTTTACAATTCTGAATATTCTTTTTAATCTGAGTGGCAAACATATTAGAGCCTGATCAGACTACGGGTTACCCGGCGTCTGATCTGACTCCAAACTATTTGCAACGGAAATAATAGTTTTAGCGTAAACGCCTTTATTGGGAAAGAATAACGTCTTCTCCACTGTACGATCTATATACACAATATATAGACAGTCATTTCCTTTTCTACATTTCATTAATCTTTCATAAAGTTTCGTTTTAATTGGAAAAGAATAACGTTTTCGACACAATAATGTGTTGATGCGTGAGTGTTGATGAATTTCTTAGGAAATGTTTAGTTGAATAATAAACCCGTTGTGGGTGGGGTTTTCTTTTTATTTCAATCGTCAGTCTTTTAACCGGTGGTTGCTTTAAAATACACAATACAAATTATGCAGAAAGTTCCTGTAGGGGTTTTCAGCATACTGTAAAACCGGTTTTATTCCCGAACATTTAATTTACGCGTTAATTCGCGAATGTGTTGCCTCGCTTCTCTAGTTTTGAAAACAGCCGACTTCTTAAAGCAGGTTGACAGTCAAACAGAATGTGCCTTAAGGCACATTTTGCTTTTCTTTCAGCTTGTTTTAAGCTACATGTACTACCTGCTAGTAATATTGCACGATGTCGCGAATTAACACACAATCGAATTACGCGTTATATTCATGACGCGACACATACCTGTTATACAGTAATTGAAAGCATTGTGTTAACATACAGTGGAGAATCTGTTATTCTTTCCCAATAAACGCGTTTACGCTAAAACTATTATTTGCAGTGCAAATAGTTTGGAGCCAGATCAGACGCCGGGTAACCCGGCGTCTGATCAGGCTCCAAACTGTTTGCCACCAAGATAAACATGAACTATCAGAATTGTCCAAAAGTTGTTCTTTTCTACGTTTTAGCGCTTTGCGTTTGCGTACGTTTGCGTTTAAACGGGAAAGAATAACAGATTCTCCACTGTATTTGACTTCATGTATATCTTGCAGGCTGAGTTTGCCGATTGTATTGGAGAACCAGATGGAATCAACAGTATTGACTGTATTTGGAAAGGCAGTTACTTCTGCTTTAACTGCGGCAAAAACCTCTGCTACAAGATTCTGACCGTATTATGCGGGCTGTGTCTCGCTCTCTACTGGGGTTGTGAGTTCGGTGGTACGGCCTTCCAGCACATCTGGTGCTGCACACCATCTCTCAGGATCTACTCTATCTGGTGCGGACTCTGCCAGAAGTTCTTTGGCACAACTGTCAACTGTTGCTTGGTTCCTCTTTGCAAGGCGTGCGGCACGTGTCTCGGGGATATCAGATTCACCAAACAATAATAATTGGTATGTTGATAAATACCCTTAAGTAGTCTCATATAACTCTCTAATGAATTGCGTTGTAAATTTAAATTTATTATTATTAAACCCCTTCACTGTCTTGTCCCGAGTATAATGGTTACATGTGTTTGCAAACAGTTTGGATCATGGTCAGCCGCCGCGTTACTGTTTCATACTCATTTTAATATGTTTTAAGCGAACAAATTAAATATTGTATTTGAGAAGTAAAAACAGACGACAAATTCAATTGTTTGCACTTGATGCCGTCATGGCATGCACTGAAGGGATTATTATAAATGTAAATCAAAGTGATATTGATTGTATAAAAGCTTTATGACAACTTAAAGCAAGATGAAAGTTAAACAGAAAGCTCATAAAGGAACTTTATGTCTTACTGTCACCTTTATGAAGGCGCCAGCCTTAAGCACATAATAATTAACACAATTTGATTGTAGTGACTTAATGTAGTGTAGAAGACGTCAGTCTGACGTCATTAGTGACTCCATGTAATGGAGAAGGCGTTATTCCTTCCCGTTAAAACGCTAAACGAAACACAAACGTTTTGCAATTAAATGTAGAACTGACATTTTACTACAATTTTTATTTTTTATTTTAATCTGAGTGGAAAACAGTTTGGAGCCAGATCAGACGCCGGGTAACCCGGCATCAGGCCCTGAGGTTATAAAACTTAAAACGAACTATGGGCTCAAAACTCAGAATTTTTCTCAGCTCATTACACTTATGCGAACGTTTTTATTTCATAATTAGTATTTTCATACATAGTTGTACTGTAATGATGTATCCAAATGAGGTAACAAAAATCAAGTCTGTAATCGAAAATGAGTTTTGAGCACAGAGTTCGTTTTAGGTTTATAACCTCGGGGCCTGACGCCGCGTAACATGGCGTCTGAACTGCATTCAATCTGTTCGTCTCTCGTCATTATGTTTTTTTATCAAAATGTCCAATATGTAAATTTGAGAAAACTAGAAGACGACCATTTTAAGCAGACGGTATTATAGCAGTATAAGTGTTAGACATAATTGTTCTGTTTAGTGAACTGTGGCAAGGGTCGTTGTAAGGAGGGGTCGTTGTTGAGAGGGTCGTTGTAGAGATAAAGCACTTACTTATACATGTAGCTTGCTAAACACTTCCACCGCCGATGCCAACAAAACTTTCATTTGCAAACAATTGAGATCCTGATCAGACGCCAAACTGTTTGACACTCATGACGTCAATGTTTCTTGATCGTATATTCGCTATTGACAGTCGTCTGTTTAATTTTATATGTAAAAACAGACGAAAACTATAAGCAGACTGTAATATGACAGTAACATTACTACACCTGTTTTCAATAGCGAACACCAATCACGAATATCATTGTCTCCAACACGTGTGAGATTAAATGCCAATTGCTTTAAAAAGAAATAACTTAAAATCGTTGGTTATGTGAGGAAAAGAATATGTCACTCGTCGATGTTTAAGTCAAGACAAGTCTTAAACATCGACTCATGACAGATCCTATATTTTCGTCATAATGGTTAATATAACGAGTGCTTCCTCTTTCCAAGTAAACCCGTTTTTGAAAAAAGCATGTTCCCATAGTCTATAGAACAATATATGAATATATATCGTTATTAATCAGAATTTCCTTTCTTTTTACAGTGACAATGGTGACGAAAAGACGCACATGTGCTTTGGCGAAAAACCACTTGCATTTTTCTAGAAGCATTTTCCCAGAAGCATTTTCCAGATGCATTTTCCACACAAGCATTATCTTATCCATGTCTTCCTTTAGTACAACATAATTGATTCAACAGCATTTTAATGAAACAGATATCTAAATATATATTCAATCAAATAATGCAAGCGCAGATACTGCAGAAAACTTCCACAGGAGCTTTCTGCAATACCTTTGTTTAATATTCTGTTTGTAATATAACCTAGAAGAATATTCATGTTCTTTGAATTGTTTTTCTGCAAATATTGTTTAGCTTCTTAACTATGATGATAAACAGCTCAAACGTGTTTTAAAACTAATTACCTCTTTGCATTCTAGCGGCGGAGTCGTGATTAAATGTGCAAGTAGTTTGGATCCTGATGAGATGCCGCGTAACTTGGCGTCTCATCAGGATCCAAACTGTTTGACCCTCTGACCATATTTGAAAAGAAGTTTAGAAAAAAAGGTTATTAAAACAATAGCAGACGAAAAAGGATTACCCAGCATGCAAAGAGGTAATGTGTTTGATATATGAAAGCCATTATTGTGATTACAGAATTACTTCAACAAACAGCGATTTTTAAAGCAGATGTGCTCGTCGTTTCAATAAAAAAATCAACATTTCAGACAGTATAGATCCAGATATGAGGCAATTTTAATGTCTTATCAGGACCTGAACTATTTGCTAAATGTTATCACGAAACTCGCACAAAAATAAGCTTAGCGGTAAAATGAAAACTGATATTTGAGGGGTCGATATATTTGATTGAGGATCTGTTGTTGAGAAGTAATCCGATCTATTAACGGCTGGATCATGTTACTCTTTAAACACGTATGGCTGAATTGATGTATAAGTTTAGAAGTTAAATGAACTGTTTTATCAACTTTTAACTGTTTGCATGCTAACGGCGGATATGTCCCATAGTGATTACTTTTGCAAAATAGTTTGGATCCAGATGAGATACCGTGTCACGCCAGGATCCAAACTGTTTGACACTCTGACCCTGTTTTGAAAAGAAATTTAGAAACAGGAGCAGACGACAATTGTTACAGATGATAAAATTACCCAGCATGCAAATAGTTAAAACACTATCGTTGCACGTAAGGGTTAGTATTGTTAATTCTCACAGGGTCTTATTTTAATCTCAGTAATTTATTTAAGATATATTTAAATAAAATATCAACGAAATACGTGGTCAGAATTGTTCTTTTGTTACCAAGGAAACACGAAAGTATGAACATTACTTTCATTGATACAATGAAAAAATACATGTATGTACGATTTATCAAAATCTGACTTAAATGTAAATAGTTTGGAGCGAGATCAAATCCCAAGCTATGTCTGATCTGACTCCAAACTGTTTTAAACCGACTTTGTCTTTTAGTAGTAGAAAATTATAAAATCTCCAAAGTAGTTCTTGGTGATTTTGTCGATAGCATAAGCGACTTACATTTATTATTTATTAACCCTTTCCCTGCAAACGGCGCAAAAAGGGGACTTGTCAAGTAGCTTATTAGATCCTGATCAGACGCCGCCTAACGCGGCGTCTGATCAGATTCTAAACTGTTTGACACTTGTTTCGACATTCCCTCGGTCAGAGCATCCCTAAAGCTGACTTTAAAAATATTACAGACGATATGTTCGGTAGGAGGGATAAAAGCAGACGATAAAACTTGGAAGTGCAGGAGTTAATATTTAACATGAATCGCATTTGAGTGGTCGCTTATTCCCTTCACTGCCATGACGTCATCAATTGTAAATATTTATCGCTTGCTTTTATTAATCACATTAAAACTTTAGGTACTTTGACTTAAGAAATATTGAAATAAGTGTCAATCAGTTTGGACTCTGATTAGAATTAAGGGTACGCGATGTCCGATTAGGAACCAAAATGTTTGCAAATGGATATTGTAATCCGTATAAGGCAGTGAAAGTGTTAATGCAGACATATGCAGACTTTCATGTATACTATGCCAAACTGCCAACGCAACACCTCCGAGTTCCCTTACATTTTCATATCAGAGCGGATGTTTTAAATCGATGGAAAAGTTGACATATACTTATTAAATGTTCTTATTTGTGTTTTTAGATTAATGTACTGTCCTCAAAGTTGTTAACGTTGGCAACGAATTTTCATTGACACTTCTGACGCATAATAACCATCTATCCAAACGTATCGCTAATTTCTGGTTAACATTCCCCATTGAAAATGCATTGGAATGAGATTTCTGAAAACTTTTTATAACAAAATTCCATATTTTTGGGAACAAATGCCAATTCATTTTGTTTTTGTTTACCAAGAGTATTGTCCATTGATCACTCTATGAATTGCAGAATAAATCTATTCAGGATATGCACACATTACAGAATTGACCAGACTAATTAAGACATGTTTAACATTGGAAGTAATGGGAATATTCGGGGTGTTGCGTTGGAAGTTTAGCATAGTATATAATAAATCAAGTATTCATATTTTAAATAGTACCGTGTGTGACACGATAAGAAACACTACAGTGGAGAAAACGTTATTCTTTCTCGTTTAAACGCAAACAAAACGCAAACGCACATCTCTCAAATGTAGAAAATGTAAATTTTAAAAAAAAATCTGACACTTTGTTTTAGTATGAGTTGTAAACAGTTTGGAGCCTGATCAGATGCCGGTTTACCCGGCGTCTGATCTGGCTTCAAATTTTTTACAATGGGAATAATAGTTTCAGCGTAAACGCGTTTATTGGGAAAGAATAACGTTTGCTCCACTGTACAAGAAACAGAACCTTATCTAATATTTAAAAGCTCAAAATGAAAAAACAATCAGTCTGCATCATACAGTAAATCTGAATAAGGGGAGATCCTTTGAAAGCACAGAAAACAAAGCAAATACTGAAAATTGCAGACTCGGTTTAATTGAGTCTGTTCATGAGCAATACTGAACTATGGAACAGTGCTCACGCCCCCTAGCACCAGCTTAAGCGGAATTCAACTTCCAACTGTAAATGCGCTGAAATCAATGAATCCAAAGGACCAGAAAGTATAACAACACTGAGAATGAAGTAAAACCGCTCTCGTACGACCACTAAAATGAAGGCTAATTGACTGCATAAAATACAGGTGACAGCTAAAGGAGCTTTCTGTTTCACTTTCACCTTGCTTTAAGCAGTCACAATCTATAAACACCAAATCAATATCAAAATTTAGTGGTCGTAATAGGGAGGGTTTTACTGTACAAGAAAAGTACAGAGGGTTTCATGAATATATTAAACTGTATATGGGTATGTAGTTCCCACTCTACAACGGCCCTCCCAACAACGACTCCCTCATAACAACGACCATTGCGGCTGTTCCCCAAACAAGACATTTATGTCTAACCTATTCACGACTGCAATGTTGTCCCTTTAAGATTGCCGTCTGCTGTTGTTCTTTCTTCAAAGATGCATAATGATCATTTTGACAGAAATACCTTAATATCGAGTGACAAACAGCTTTAATCCAGATCAGACGACGCATTACGCGGCGTCTGATCTGGATTCAAGCTGTTTGCAAATGTTAGCCAATTTCCCTCCTTATAACGACTCCCTCCGAAAAACGCACACATTATGGTCTCCCATTGGATGACGTTACAGAGAGGGAATGCTGTATATTAAGAAACATACACAAAGTACGGTATGTTTGTGTATTTAAAATTATATAGAATAGTATAACTATTCTCGATGGTCCTGTTTGAATGAAAGCAGTTCTCTCAAACACCACCATTTAGAAGAACCATATTTAGAATTCTGGAACACTACACATCAAAATCATTATAGCACGGTTAGAATGCCTTTCTGGTATGACAATCTTGTAGAAAACAGCACTACACACCACTCACAGCTACCATGAGTTGCTCATAAAAGTCCTCCTAAAATTCCATATTTTCAAGCATGTTTGTTGGTATCGTACCTTAAACCTTTCACTGATAGGCTCTTCAACACTAACATAATTATGCAAACACTTTGGATCCAGACTAATAAACGATTATTGTTCTTATACAGTGATGCACATTGCAAACAGATTCGAGACTAATCAGTGATGAGTTCAGTAAAGAAATCGATGGCCGTCGATGGCCATCGATTGCGAGTTGGGTACAGATTGTAAATATATATGAGAAAACATTATTCCTCCGTTCAAACGCAAACGCATTGCGATGAAATATAGAAAATGGCAACTTTTTGACCATTCTGACTACCAGTTTTAATCTGAGTGGCAAACAGTTTGGAGCCTGATAAGACGCAGGGTTACCCTACTGTTTTGCCTACATTAGTTTCTAAACATAGCAAATGGTTAACTAATTGTTCTGAATCTTGATATAAAACTGCAGCTGCTCTTGTATAAAGAGAGTATCTAATAGAAATAGGCTGTCAGCCAAGTTGAAAAAGAGCTCTATTTAAGGAGCTACGTCACCCCGAAAGGTAGAAAATTTCTACTTATATCATGATGTAGCATACACATAGGCGACCCCATTTAGGGTGGATGACAAGCCTGAAAGTGGTGCAGATTTTTTTAATTAGCGTTTCCATGGCAACCGCTCATTTTTGCACAGTGATTCAGGAAAACGTCTGTAACTTGGTCAATTTTTGTAATAGAAGAATGACAATAGTACAGTGATGGAGCTTAGACATTGAGCTTTAATAAAATGAGAGTTTGTGTAAATTATCTCATTTGCATACTTATGAATATTAATGAGAATATTAAAAAACTCGTAAAAATAGGAAAAATAATATCAAAATCAAACTATCAACTAATAATTAAACACACTCAAAGGATACAAAAGATGCCAATTTTGCTTTAAAAACATATCTGAACATTCCTTGAAAGAATGAGCTGGGTTTGATTAAACACTGGCTACTGTATATGCCCCAAATTCCGTTTCTATGACAAACGTCCATTTCTGACACAGAAAACATGGCAATTCCCCAAACTTGCCCCATCCTCCAGAAAATCCTCTGTAACTTTGTCACTTTTGGTAATATAAGTATGAAAATTGTACAGTGAGTTATAGAGCTTAGAAGTTGGCCTTTAATTAAATGAACTTTTTATATTAATTATCTCATTTGCATAATTATGAATATTAATGAGATTATTAAAATCCTTAAAAATGCAGGGAAAAATTATTAAAATCATACTGAGTACGTAAATATTGAACTGACTCGGAGGACACAAACAGAGCAAATCGTAATTACGATATATCAGAGAATATTTCTAGAATAATTGAGTCGGTTGGCGGGTCATAACCCTTTGATCACACGTGCAACGAGTTCCGTTCCAATGACAACAGGTCCACACAGATTCATTATTCATTCAGGAAAGCCACTGTATCTTTGGCGTTATTTGTGAAAAAGAATGAAAATGAATTTTCAATAGAGCCTAAACATTTGCTTTTACTTGGATGAAAACTGATGCACTTTATCTAATTTGCATACTGATGAATATTAATGAGATAATAAGAAAAACAGAGATAATTTATGAACATGTATCAAAACCATATTTCGAACTAATCCTTAATCTGGCACAGGGGTCACAAGAAGAACATGTTGTAAATTGATTACTAGTATTAAAGGGCATACATAGAATGAATGAGCTTCTTTTGTGCCAAAATTATCTGCCAAATCTGTTTTAGCTCACCTGAGCAAAAGGCTCAAGATGAGCTGTTGTAATGGCCTTGTGTTCGGCGTGATGTGTCATCCATCGTCGTTAACATTTGCTTCAACTGACATCTCCTCCAATACCACTTGACAGATTTCCCCCAAACTTTACAGAAATGTTTCTTGGATAAAGTTCTTTCAAATTTTTCCAAAAGATAAAAACGATGCAGAATTTTGGTTGCCATTGCAACCGAAGTAACAACCTTAAAGAAATTTTAACAATTCTTAACAAAAACTACAAGGGTCAGAGCTTAGATATTTGACACATACCGGTAGTAGCAGCTATAGGTTCTCTATCAATTTTATTTAAATTATTCCCCTGGGGTCAAAACTGGCCCGCCCTGGGGGTCACAGTTTTACAAAGAAAGATACAGTTAGATTTTGAACAGCTTGTCCTCTGAAGCAAATGTAGCCAAAGCTTTGATATTTGGCATGGATGACATTGCTAAATGTCCTTTACCAATATTGTTGAAATGGTTTGGGTCTATTGAATAACTAGGTCACATGAGCAAAAATAGATATGGCAATGAAAACTTCAAAAAACTTTCTGATCTGAAACCCTAGTACACAGAGTTTAGATATTAGGCATATAGTATCAATTACAGGTTTTATGTCAAGATTGTTTAAATTATGTCTCTGTGATAAAAAATGGTCCACCCGGGAGTCACAGTTTTACATAGAGTACGTTATTTAGTGACATTTTAAAACATCTTCTTCTCTCAAACTAATGTGACCAAAGCTTTGATATTTTGCGTGGTGACACTTCTAGATGGCCTTTACAAATATTAAAGAAATGATTTTGGTCTGATGCATATCTAGGTCACATGAACAAAAATTGATTGTTCCCATGAAAACTTAAACATGCTTCTTATCCGAAGTCCTAGTATAGGTCGTTTGCAGTTCAAAAAAACACGATAATTTTCAAACATCTCCATAACAAGACAACGGAGACAAATGGAATTTTACATAGATTTATGATATACCTATACCAACTCTGACAAAAAAGAACATTTTTTTTCTCCTCGTAATAAAAAAGTTTTATTCATAACTTCTATATAAAGTTTACACTTCTAAGGGACACTTTTCCGAAGGGTGATTTCAAGTTATTCAACAGCCTATATTTCTCGACCCGGTAACGCCTCACTGTTAAGCCATCGCATACCATAGCATTTTACAACTACCCGAACGAGGCCCTGACTGGGGTACGTTAAACGTATTAACCGACCATGCTGTTATTTGCGAACACGTTAGATCCTAATCGGACAACGGAGCCATTTCGTATCTGAATAGGATTCCAACCATGTGCCTATCAAAACGCAAAATAACTAAATGTGATAAATAGCAGAAAAGACATATTCATATAAGACGATCTACACCAACTTACCATTTTCAAATTTTCAACAGAATGTTTCCAGAGCAGTTCGAAAACCTTTTATTATTTTATCGTTTAAAGGAAACGTAACGTAAACGTACTGCAATGCATCTCGAACACTGATACATATTAAGCTCCAGATAAGGGGAGTATTTCCAAAACTAAAATCTTTATTTCTGAATTAAGCCCTATGATGTGACTACTCATTAGAGCCGTCTCTCTTCGAGACGATTCTAATGAGTAGTCACACCATAGTATTTGGTGCTGAAATGGGTGAGAAAATGTTAGACTTGTTCAATTCACTCTCTCTTGTCTGGAACTCTGTAATTATTTAGAAATGTTAGAGCTGCGGTTTGAAAAGTAATTGCAATTCTCTTTATTCCTTGTGAAGAGTTCGTGGTTTAGGCATAGTAAAAATGTAATGGATTATGGGGCCTCAAAATTAATTTTGTACAACTAAACAACCAATATCAGCACGGGATTCACCTTTCAGACAGAAGCAACTTGCACGGGATTTTACCTAGGGGTATTCTCCAATATAAACAAACATGATCAAGGTAATAGCCTATAACACCCCACGTAATTGACCATTTTCAGCGACACAAAATTTATATAAAACAAAGAAGAAAAGTATTTTGTCAGACTATCAAAAATTCTGAATTTCCTTGTCAGAGTTGGTATAGGCACATCATAAGTGTATGCAAAATTTAATATAAATACGTCCATTAGTTTTAAAGTTATCTAAGATTTATCGTGTTTTTTTTAACTGCAAACGACCTATACACAGAGCTTAGATATTTGGCATATATCATCCTCTGCTGGTTTTCTATCAAGATTATTCAAAACATGCCTCGGGGGGTAAAAATGACCCGTCCTGGGACATAAAATCATTCTCTTCATTTATTCAGCTTTTCTGAATTGGGCGAAATATAACACATGTGCCTCTTGTTATGTTGTTATTACAATCAACAAGCTTTCAAAAGCCGCATCATAAACATTTCCTGCTTCAGACAAATCTTTTGTACAATTTTCTTGCTTGATATACTTGCTATGATGGTCTTTGTGATATTTGGCTTCATTTGCAATGAGCTTGCTGTAGTCACTAATCCTACAGCTAGTTTCTGTGTCATTCTTTTCCTGTGTTCTCTTCTCCAATATGGAACAAAATTCAAATATTGCCACATTTGTGAGATTCTTGTCTCTTTTATAAGACTTTTTCTCACAAAATAAACACAGTTCTTTCCAGTTGAAAAACTTCCTCTGAATTTTATATGTAGAAGGACCTCGTTTCCCATCACTACCAGTGTCAGGGTCAATGTGTGATCTTGCAACGTAGTGTATGTTGAATAACACCCATTATCCTCATGCCAGTGAATATCTCCCACAGATTCTTTCAATTTGTACTCATCTTCAGACATCCTTTTAACATAGCTGTCTATGGTCTCGGCGAATTCTATATCACGAGTCCTCCTTCTAGAAAGTAAAGCACCAAGGAAGGTATCTATCCCTTGAGACGTAGCCTTTCTCAAGGCCTTGTCTTTTCAGACTGGCATATAATCAAGTTGAGCTTCTCTGTTTCTTGCCGGTTTAAGTGTTAAGACATTCTACACTCTACATAGCACATGTAACTATGAGTTAATGTCAGAATAGACTTATCTGAAATGAAATATCGGTGTATTTTGCTTCAATGTGTAAAAATGCAAAGATTTCCGATTTGGCATCAACTCCAAATGATGTACAGGCTTTCAATATGTAGACTTATCCGCGTATATGTGATCTTTTAAGTACGTCTGACTGAACGTGTTCAGATCGAAATCTGAACTGATTTGTCATCGGTTGTTTTGATCCCATGCTCTGATTCGGATGAATGGGATAAGCCTAAATCTTCTTCCTGAAATCATCAGCATCTCATCTTATAATTCCTCATCGCTATATGACCTATTTTGCATCGCAGTACTGTAAAACCCAACTCATCCACCAATGCAATCACTCATTAATCCGTTTCTTTCAAAAGGCTAAATACTGTAGTGACATTTGCAAACAGCTTGGATCTGCATAAGACACCGAGTTGTTTTGCATCATACCCAGATCCAAGTTTTTTGTCACCCAGACAACATTTTCACCTATTTTGAAAGGCTTTGAAAGATTTCAGGACCTTTGGCCACCTGGAATTTCGCTACCTTAGCATGTTCGCTACATATCAAATATCATAAATATTATGCCAAATATCAAAGCTTTGGCCACATTAGCTTCAGATGACAATCTGGTCAAAACTTTACTGTATAATTCCTTTTACAACTGCGACCCCCGGGGCAGGGCCAGTTTTGACCCCAGGGGAATAATTTGAATAAACTTGATAGAGAACCTAAAGCTGCTGCTATGTGTCAAATATCTAAGTTCTGACCCTTGTAGTTTTTGTTAAAAATTGTTTTCAAGATTTCCTTTTGATTTTTACTTCGGTTGCCATGGTAACCAAAATTCTGCATCGTTGTTATCTTTTGGAAAAATTTGAAAGAACTTTATCCAAGAAACATTTCTGTAAAGTTTGGGGGAAATCTGTCAAGTGGTATTGGAGGAGGTGTCAGTTGAAGCAAGTGTTAACGATGATGGATGACACATCACGCCGAACACAAGGCCATTACAACAGCTCATCTTGAGCCTTTTGCTCAGGTGAGCTAAAACATATATGGCAGATAATTTTGGCACAAACCAGCTCATTCATATGTATGCCCTTTAATACTAGTATTCAATTTACAACATGTTCTTTTTGTGACCCCTGTGCCAGATTAAGGATTAGTTCGAAATATGGTTTTGATACATGTTCATAAATTATCTCTGTTTTTCTTATTATCTCATTAATATTCATCAGTATGCAAATTAGATAAAGTGCACCAGCTTTCATCAAATTAAAAGCAAATGTTTAGGCTCTATTGAAAATGTATTTTCATTCTTTTTTCACAAATAACGCCAAAGATACAGTGGCTTTCCTGAATGAATAATGAATCTGTGTGGACCTATTGTCATGGGAACGGAACTCGTTGCACGTGTGATCAAAGAATTATGACCCGCCAACCGACTCAATTATTCTAGAAATATTCTGATATATCGTAATTACGATTTGCTCTGTTTGTGTCCTCCGAGTCAGTTCAAAATTTACGTACTCAGTATGATTTTAATAATTTTTCCCTGCATTTTTAAGGATTTTAATAATCTCATTAATATTCATAATTATGCAAATGAGATAATTAATATAAAAAGTTCATTTAATTAAAGGCCAACTTCTAAGCTCTATAACTCACTGTACAATTTTCATACTTATATTACCAAAAGTGACAAAGTTACAGAGGATTTTCTGGAGGATGGGGCAAGTTTGAGGAATTGCCATGTTTTCTGTGTCAGAAATGGACGGTTGTCATAGAAACGGAATTTGGGGCATATACAGTAGCCAGTGTTTAATCAAACCTAGCTCATTCTTTCAAGGAATGTTCAGATATGTTTTTAAGCAAAATTGGCATCTTTTGTATCCTTTGAGTGTGTTTAATTATTAGTTGAAAGTTTGATTTTGATATTATTTTTCCTATTTTTATGAGTTTTTTAATATTCTCATTAATATTCACAAGTATGCAAATGAGATAATTTATACAAACTCTCATTTGATTAAAGCTCAATGTCTAAGCTTCATCACTGTACTATTTTCATTCTTCTATTACAAAAATTGACCAAGTTACAGTGGTTTTCCTGAAACACAGTGTAAAACTGGGCTGTTGCCATGGAAACGCCAAATAAAAAAATCTGCACCACTTTCAGGCTTGTCATCCACCCTAAATGGGGTCGCCTATATGCATACTAAATCATGGTATATGTGGAATTTTTCTACCTTTCGGGGTGAGGGGGACGAAAAATTTACTTAGCCAGCTGATAGCCTAAAACCCCTGAGCAACATTGCTTAACCCTTTTTTACCCCATAGAAGCGACTTTTAGCGAATCTGATTTATTCCTCCGCTGAAGAAAATAGTTCCAATTTAATCAGTCATGAATATATATTATAGGGAAAATTTTCAATATATTCTAGCACAGGATAGCTTAAAGCAGGCTGAAAGTAAAGCAGAATGCGCCTTAAGCGCATTCTGCTTTACATTCAACCTGCTTTAAGTAGTAACCTATTTTCAATTCTAGAAATAGGCTATCAGGTAAAGGGTTAAAGCAATTTACAGATAATACAGGATGCTCATACATGAACTTTAATTTCTGCATTGTTCTATCATGCTATAAGCAGACATCTGTCTTTAAAGACCTCCGTCTAACTCGATATTTACTTTGCTACATTACAATCTTATCATAATCGAATAACATGTATGAGATAAAGTAATATACGAAATATGCAAGAATATACGAAATACAGTCGAATATCGATGTTTCGAACTCGCGTTAGTGACTTAGTGGCTTAGCCACGTTTTAACTTTGAAATACGGGTATTTTCGGCTTAAGCGAGATCGTCTTATTAAAATACATTTTATGAAATATTGGTACGATTGATTTAAGCGAGTTCGAAGTATTAAGTTTCGACTGTACATGTCGTTTTGAAAAGTGAAGTATTTTACTCAAATATCGTTTCGGACGACACTAAGGACAATTATGTATAATTGATGTCATTACGATCATTGGCGTAGAAGGAATACCTTACTTAAACCATTCTGTGTTGAATTTTTCAAATTTATTATTTCGCCTTTGAAAATATACTATATTTGCTGAATTGTAGGACCATTTTAAGAAAGTATTTCAGACAGTTAAAAGTTAAACCGCGTCAATCTCTCTTAAGGAGCCCTACGAATATGATCTACTATGTTTGCAAAGAATAGATATACATGTAGTTGTTTCTGTCAAAATAAAGGTTCATTGTAAGAACAGTTATTATTGTTGGAAGGCAATTGTTTTATCTGCAGAAATTCTCAAAATATCTTCATTTCTTGTAGACAAAAGAGTCGGAGTGTCATCGTTTGAATTCAGATGTAATAGTATTTGTTCGGCATCTTATCTGAATCAAAACGTTTCGCAACAGTTACAGTGGAGAATCTGTTATTCTTTCCCAATAAACGCGTTTACGCTAAAACTATTATTTCCAATACAAACAGTTTGGAGCCAGATCAGACGCCGGGTAACCCGGCGTCTGATCAGGCTCCAAACTGTTTGCCACCAAGATAAACATGATTTATCAGAATTATCCAAAAGTTGTTCTTTTCTACGTTTTAGTGCTTTGCGTTTGCGTACGTTTGCGTTTAAACGGGAAAGAATAACAGATTCTCCACTGTATACTATCTACCAGGACATGCATGCTAAGGATTAAATACACCTAAATGCTCGCAGGTTCTTTTTAACCTTTAAACTCGACTAAGAAAACAACTTACTTGCAAAGAATTTTAATTCAGATCAGCCTTTTAGCATCTCATTATATGAATATTTGCTCAAAATATACTCTCATGAACTCAAAATATACTATCATAACGTATATGTATAAGCTTAAGCCGTGATAGAAAACTGTAGAAAATGCTAAAGTTTTCATATAGAAGTGTAATTTAATGAGCATGGTATGTGCATATTGCTGCTACCTAAATGATAATTGACTAGCAACGGTAATGTTTGACTAAATGCTACAATATATTAGAATTAACTTCGTCGACACCGCAGAGCAGTTTATGCACCTGGTCTGACAGAACACCAGTGCAATATTTACAAACTTTATAAAGCGATCGCAGAGTTGAAGTTTCAAAAATGGGAGAACAAGCTTTAAATATGGAACAACGAGATCCAAACGACCTGAACGGTCATGTGAAGGTAATCAATCTTAATGTTTTCATTGTTTCAAGGTTATTCGGAATGTTGCCATGGAAAGTTTGGCAGATTGTTTTTTCTCATTATCCTCTGAAACTTCCCATTGACAAATCCAGTTTACAACAGAGGCTGGTCCATTTTAGACTATTTTTGGTTTGTTTTTATAATATATTGCAAAATGACAAACAGTGAAGTCCCTGATTAGAGGGCTCCTGCAGGAGCCCTCTAATCAGGGACTTCACTGTTTGCATTAGACAAATGTACTCTCCACGGGTTCACTTTTGGTAAAGGTCGCATATATGTGTCACTATGGCTCAATAAGTTGAAACACTGAAAAACTATTACAACGAAGTTCGCTTATAACGAAGTCCTCGGAACTGTCTGATGTTCCTTCGTTATATCCAAATTTCTTTATACTGCAGTCGAACTTCGATATCTTTAACTCGCTTAACTCGAACTAACCGATATTTCGACAAATGAATAGCAATATGCCATGTTCGGTTAAGTCCAATATATCCGTAGTTCAAAGTTAAAACGTGGCTCAGCCACGTTTTAACTTTGAACTACGGGGGTATGTTCGACACTACCGAGTTCGAGATATCGAAGTTCGACTGTAGGTTCATTTAGGTAAGATATGTGGAATAAAGCTTGTTTTGTTATATCTTATTATCCGCTCAATCCAATTTCGTTATTAGTGAGCTTGACTGTATTCTTTCTTTAGGGGCTTAAAATATTCAGCTAAAATGCTAATTTTATCATATGTTCCTTTGTGTTTAAGACTCATTGGGCAATATTTATAACACATACAGAGTAGCAGCTGCTAAGAATAAAAAAAGTTGGTCATTGGTCCTTTATCATTCACCTCAATCATATTGCTATAATTTGACAATGAAGCATTTTAAGACAAATCTATTTTATTTGTTAGTTTCTGAGTGACCAACTTCTGAGGCCAGGATACATAACAAACATTTCTATCAGACTAGCAACTAGTTCATGACATTATGATCAAACAAGTCTATAGCCATATGAGGAACACTGACTCCACACCCTACTGGTCATGATTTTTTATCTAGAGATCATCACCCTTTGAACAATCTTGATAAAAGGTCAAATTTACACTATTCCTGCTGTATGATAATACAATCATGAGAGTCGTTTTGGAGAAGAAGATTTTCAAATTTTCTATATACCTACTGAATATAACAGCTTCGTGTTTTGAGATTTCATCATGATATGAACAGTCTTAGGAACAAATCACCTAAATACTATTCATGCAAAATATTTTTAAATTCTGACATGAAGCTTCGAAGAAGAAATTGTTTTCTGAAGGGTTTCCTATATAAGGCTATATAAAACTGATAAGCCTCAAGGCGGGGTATTTTTTTATTTATAATTTGAACAATCTTGATAGAGGACCATTAGACAATGCTAAATGCCAATTATGAATGTTCTGGGCATTTCGGTTGCAGAACAGAAGAGGTTTAAAGTTTGCTTTTAAATGTGTCTATGTAAAACTGATAAGCCCGGGGCGGGGCTATTTTTTACCCCGGGGATAATAATCTGAACAATTTCAAAACAGTACCATAAGGCAAAGTTGCATGTTAAATATCAAAGGTCAAGACCATATGGTTTATGAGAAGAAGATTTTTAATGAGTATTCTTTGAAAAATTGATAAGCTCTTTAGCGAAGTCATTTTTGGCCCGGGGCCATACTTTGAACAATCTCGGTAGAGGTCAACTATGTTATGCTTCATTCCAAATTCCAAAGGTATATGCCTCGTACAAGAGTATTTTTATAATTTTTCATTGTTTTCCTTTTCTTTGCAATTCTACACAGAATCAAATTATTTGGAAAGAATTTGTAGAGCTTTATCCAAAGAACATTTCAGTACAGTTTGGTTGAAATTGGGCAAGCGGTATAAGACAAAATGTCATTTGAAGAAATTGCTAAGGACGACACACAACGCACGACGAACAGCGCACCTCACAATAACTCACATTGAGCCTGGATTAAATGCTAATCTTTCCCGTCAAAATGGTTTGCTCTATAAAAACGTGTAGTTGGGAATCCGACCAAATGCCGAATATATCGACGTTTGATTGGACTCCAAACTGCTTGACACTCTGGCCAACCCATTTGCGCATAGTGGATTTTTCCATACTTCTAGGTTTATTGGATAAGCTCATTTTTATCTAAGGAACGTCTGGTTTTATATATAGAAATTTATCAGCAAATAGTGTAAGACTGATCAAAAACCTCATTATGCGCCGTCTTATCAGAGTCTACATTGTTTGCGTATGTCTCATATATCGGGTTGCGAGCACAAATTAGTTAAGATTTAAGTATAAAGGATCCCCTTTTAGATAGCAGGAGCCCGTCTAACGAAACGTCGAACGACATAAACGGTCGTAAGTCAAACATTTAAAACGCATCTAATTTCTTACTTCTCAATCTAATCATGTCTTGTGTCATCTCCTTCGCGCCCTTTACACAATTTTATTTTTGTAACCAGGTTCAATTTGAAGATGTTTTCGGAGAGCCCGAGGGCGTCAAATCCATGGATTGTGTTTGGAGAAACAGCTACAAATGCTTCGAATGCGGCAAGCGTCTCTGCTATAAGATATGTACCTGTTTGTGTGGAATCTGCATAGCTCTGTGGTGGGGCTGTGAGTTTGCTGGCTTGGCTTTCAACCACGTCTGGTGCTGGACCCCATGTATGCGAGAATGTTCCATCACCGCTGGGTGCATTTCTAAGATCAACTCTATCTGCGTGAGCTGCTGTTTAGTACCATGCTGCGAAGGCGTTGGAATGTTCTTGAGTCGAATCAAGATAACAAAAGGATAGTAGCTCTTCAACAGTTGATGAGAATTCGCGGTGGCAAAATGATTATCGTTCGATTGACGACTATTCTTAGAATTTATAATGTGACAGAAATATTCTTCATCAAAACATTGGTTTTATCTTAGAATGTGTTGTCAGTGCGATGTACATTACACTACTGTACGTTTTCTCAACTACTGACAATGTTTGTTCGTTCAGGGATGGTTTGATGATCAGCTGTGAAAGACTTTGAGTTTCTGAGCTGTTCTATGGGAGAACAGGGACATTCTTCATGTGACTCAGCTTTCAACAGCTGTTGAGGTTATTTATCATTCCTGCTCTCCTCATACTTTCATTAAATCTTTAAACCTGTGTTCACATAGAATGATAATTTTACTACTCAAAAGATTTCACAACACAATGGATTGACGTACATGGAATGTAACCCTTTTGAACGCACAACCCCCGTTTGAAATGAGCGCTATATAAATCTGGTGTAATAATAATAATAAAACAATAACCTTCTCAACATCGAAAGCAACAATAAAATGGAATAAGGAATATTTTTGTTACACATTTCTGTACATGTGTCTCTGTTAAGTATTATATAAATAAATACTATTTATCCTTTTCAATATTTGTTGTGAGATTAGTTTCAAGTCCAACGTAAAAGAAAACATGTTCATAAAGTGTACATTATGTGTACAAAGGTCATTTAAACGGCATTACTAATAGTCTGCATTATCCTATTCATCGCCAAGTGTAACTGTCCTTTTGAACCCCTTACAGACACATGAAGGTCTGTAACATTTCAGTCTTCCGCTTTTTGCAAAATTCAAATATTTTATAGCTTAGTTTCTGATCAGACCCTGCGTTATGCGCCGATTGATCTGAATGTTAACTGTTTATAATGTCGAGTTAAGTAGCTCATGGCGATGTAACGGTTAAGCATTTAATTGTTTTTAGTGATCGTCATGCGTTTCTTATGTCCTTTCACTGCTCAATTTGATTCCTACTGAAATATAGTCGGCTTCCAAGTTAGATTATGTAACATTTTTTCAATTTTTGTTGTGACAGATTTACTGGAAACCACTGTGGTTTCAAAATAATTTGAACCGTATCAGACATACTTGTTTCTTTAGAGATGAAGTATATTGGGTGTTTATGGCTGGTGATTGCTTAAAGCAATGTGACAGTGCCGTAAAACCCAATTCATCCATCTTAAATAAATCGTCAAAAAAACTCTCATATCATATCTTGTTGTAAGCGGTTATATATTGAAGCTATTTGAAACCCTAAAAGATACAATTGACAATTTATTGGAAGACAAACATAAAGCAGAATAAAAAAGGGGTTTTATTGTTTCTTGGTACTGCATTAACCCGTTTGTGCCCACGACCCCATATATGGGACATAAGCAAAAAGTGTAGACTCTGATCAGACGCCGCATTATGCGGCATCTGATCAGAGTCTACACTGTTTGCTGATAGGAATTTCAATATAAAACAAAATAAAATGAAAATTTTGACCAGGCACCCCTTTGATAAAAATGGACTAATCCACTAAAGAAACATGGAAGAATCCACTGGGCGTATATGGGTTAAGCCAGAAAAATGTCTTCTTGTGAGTGACCACTTTACTGAGACTGACTTGTCATTTGTCCCCTTCCCTGATAGAAGCGCAGTTGATTTATTCCTCCTCGAAAGACAATATTTATATTATACAGTAATAAACATGTTCAAAAAGACATATTTTCTATATCCTGAGACATAGTAGCTTAAAGAAGGCTAGACGTAAGGCATATTGTGCAATCAGGCGCATTCTGCCTTACTTTCAACCTGCTTTCAGTGGTCACCATTTTTGAAAATTAAAAGCATTCTACGGAGTTAAGGGCTATCAACGATTGGCAACATTCAAAGAAATAATATACACTCAACACTCAATTAAATTCTTGCGATTTCAAAATATGACTGGACGTATATTTACAAGTAATACATTTTTCTCATATTGTGACGTTACTTGTCTATACTGAATCCGTAATTGAATCCTAATCAGGATTTAAACTCTCACCGAACTGTCTTCAGCCAGAATTCCACAAATATTAAAACATTAATGCAGATGACAAATATTAAAGCAGACGAACTGAAATGGCTAAACATAAAAGTATGAGACTTTACCGTCACGTGGTCATGAAGAAAAGTATGTATAATTGAGATAATTACGCCCAAGGGCGCGAGAGAGACCCTATTTAACTTTATTAAAATTGATTCTTCCAGTTTTGAAAACAGACACGGTCATGCTGATTTTAAAGGCAATATTCCAGAGAAATAAATTAAAAAGTGTATATCCTATTCAGATTGTTCCTTAAGGAGTACTCTGAACAGGGTCTATTTTGTTTGTAATGTATAAATATACTGGTTCACAGGTTAAATGGGTTGATAAAAAGAGTATATGTCGATTGAAAAGCAGATTTCATCAGCAGCCGTTACCATACATGTAGCATCATTATCTTCACATCAGGTGGGATATATAATCAAAAAGTCATGTTTTGGGTTCATTTAAATTAAATATATATTCAGCTATCTTGATCTAAACACTTTACAACAGTTATAAATCTACTAAAAGCATGCTAAAGATTAAATTGACGCCTCAATTAGCGGAATTCAAATCTTATTTAAAACCCTTTTCTGCATTTTGAAAATCATACTACAAAATATATTAATCCAGATAAGTTTTATAATAACTAACCACACCAATTGTTCATACATCAATAAGGTTTAGCCATAACTGAACATGTGAAAAATTTGACGTTTTCTTATAGAAAAACACTTTTTGAGTATGTAATTTACGCATTTCAGCTAACTAAATGGTAATTGACTAGCAACAGTTATGTTTGAGAGAAGGGCACAGTATATTTAACTTACTTAGCTGGTCGTTATCACAGAACAGATTGGACATCCGTTTCGAAAGGACATCTGTGTATACCTGATATTATACAGAGGAAGTAGACTTACAGCCTCAAAATGGCAGACAAATTAGATATGGAACATCGTGATCCAAATAATCTGAACAGCCATGTGCAGGTAATTAATCCAAACGTTTTAATTGGTTTAGTGTGACTGGAAATTTTGCCATAGAAATTAGTGTTCCTCGATTATTATTTATAGCATGATACAATTTTTTCTTCATTTGAGCTTGGGATATTAACTTGGTATCATATTTCGTTTGTTTTAGATTTGTTTGACAATATTTATAAGACCTTCAAAACATGTGCTGATATAAATATATATATACACACATTTTATAAAAGACATTAAACTCATTATTTCCCACCCAACATGTGTGGTCTCCAAGAACGGGTATCAAATATGTACACAGTTGTTTGGAGATTGATGCTAAAAAATGCTCATGATTTCCACGTCTGATCGGCCTCCAAACTGTTTGATTTTCATTCTTAGATATAATAATAAACCGTTTTCGCCTTTAGATAGTAGTCAGTTTTTACCTTATATTGCATTGAATATGCATTACGTTTAGGTTTAACGGGTAACAGGCAATCAGGGTTGAATAAAGTAACATTATTTCTTCACTTCTATTTGCTCGTATTCCGCGATAAAACATTCTGCTTTGTCATTTTGTAACCAGGTTCAATTTGAAGATGTTTTCGGGGAGCCCGAGGGCGTCAAATCCATGGATTGTGTCTGGAGAAACAGCTACAAATGCTTCGAATGCGGCAAGCGTCTCTGCTATAAAATCTGTACATGTTTATGCGGAATTTGCATTGCTCTGTGGTGGGGCTGTGAGTTTGCTGGTCTGGCTTTCAACCACGTCTGGTGCTGGACCCCATGCATGCGAGAATTGTCAATCACCGCTGGATGTATTGCTAAGATCAACTCTATATTCGTAAGCTGCTGTTTAGTACCATGTTGCGAAGGCTGTGGGATGTTCTTAAGTCGAATCAAGATAGCTAAGGGATAGTCCTTCTTCAACAGTTTGATGGGAATTCGCGGTGGCAAAATGTTTATCGTTCGAATGACTTTATGCTGTATAAGAGGTATTCTTCATCTATGCATTGGTTTTTATCATAGCATGTGTTGCCGGTATGATGTACATTAAACTAGTGTGCGCTTTCTCAACTACTGACAATGTTTGTTCGTTCAGGGATGGTTTGATGATCAGCTATGAAAGAATTGGAGTTTCTGAACTATTCTACGGGAGAACAGGGATATTCTCCATGTGACTCAGCTTGCAACAGCTGTTGAGGTTATTTTCCATTCCTACTCTACTCACTCATACTTTCATTAACAATTCTAACCTCTGTTCACATAGAATTGGAATTTTAAGAATCAAAATGTTTCACAACACAATGTATGGATGGACATGGAATGTAACTTGAAGTCAACATCAAAGCAAAATGAAAGAATTCTATTTTAGTTGTAACCTTTCACGAAATGTTTTTGTTACGTACTTTTGAAATGTGTACACTTGTCTCTGTCAATTATGATAAATAAAATTTGTTTATTCATTTCAATCTTTGTTATGTGATCATTGTCACGCCCAGATAGACAAATGTAAAGTACATGTTAATGTACATTAAAATGTGTGTACAGCGGTAATTTCTGTATTACTTCTGCCCTGCATTAACCCATTCAACGCCATATTTAACAGTCCATAGAACCTTAGTCTACTGGGGCCCGTTTCATAAAGCTTCGTACGACAAATGTTGTCGTAAGTCAAAACTTTAAAATAAATTTAATTTCTGATTTCTGTATCTAATCTTGTCTTGTGACATCTCTTTAGAATCGTCTTTTCAAGACGATTCCAAAAAGATGTCACAACACAAGATTAGATGGAGAAATAAATAATTATTGAGACTTTTATAATCTGACTTACGACAACATTTGTCGTAAGAAGTTTTATGAAACGGGCCCCTGCTTTTCACACAATTTAAACCTCGGTAGTTTTTACCGCAGAAACATTGATTCGAGTGACAAATAGTTTCATGTCTGGGGCCAAGGTTATAAAGCGTTTGAATTGAGTCTGATTTTGTTCCAAGCATTTGATTGGTTAGATAAGCTAGACCCAAATCTGACCAATCAAATGTTTGAAAATGACTTTAGTCTCAACTCAAAGGCTTTGTAACCTTGGGCCCAGATCAGATCCTGCGTTATACGGCGATTGATATTGATCAAAACTGTATGTCAAGTCTCCTTTTCTTAGCGTATGGCGGTGAAATACTAACACATTCAACCCTAGCGACGAGTATACTTGTCATTTACAAACACTGTACCTGTGACGAGTATAATTACCCATTGCAAACAGTGTAGACACGGATCAGGAGTCCTCTGAACAGGATCTGCAATGTTTGCCATTTTTATTGTATTGCAGAAATAACAGTAAACAGTCAAAACATAATCGAGATTTATTTCAAAATTTGAATTGTCTATTAAAAGCGGATTAAACATTAAACTTTCGTTATATATTGCCATGTGTCTCTATTGTCATACTGCTGTTCACTTTTAACCCTGCTAAAATAGTGTCGGCCATGATGTTAGCTTGTGTAACATTCTTTTAGACCATTTATGCCATGCTATTGAAATAAACTATCATAGTGTGCTTGCTAGAAAATCTCACTTCAGATATACAAAAGTGTTCCAAGAACACTGTACATGAAGTGTTTTTCCATACAAAACATATTTCATATGCAATAACAAACGGTGTAGAGCCTTATGAGACGCCGAATAACGCGATATCTCATAAGGATCTACACTTGTTTAATAGACACTATGCTTAACCCTTTACCCAATAACCTGTTTATAAAATTAAAGGCATGTGATCAACTAAAGCAGGTTGAAAGTAAGTTTTACTTTCAGCCTGCTTTAACCTACCATCTGCTAGGTTATATATAAATAATTGATATGGCAATTGTTCATAAGGATATTAACTGGAACTATTTTTCTTCAGCGGAGGAATATATCAAATACGCTAAAAGTCGTTTCTATGAGGGAAAGGGTTAAATGGGTTAATTTGTGTTATGAAAGATTTGCTTGAAATGCCTATGTACACGTTTCAAACAGTTTGGACCCGTATCAGACATTGTGTGTTTTCATTAAGGGGAGTATGAAACTTTGGTAACGCTGATTGCACTTTCTGTATGACGACAGTCATGTAGAAGATCCTCTCTGACATTTGATTGATTTTGTTCAGCATTAATTGTGCAACAGACTTAACACTTCTCCTATGCGCGACTTGACTGTTAAACACAGTTCCGATCCAGATAAAAAAGTTCTTACTCTTTCACTACCAACGGCGCCATAATGCGACTTTGCAAACAGTTTGAATCCTGATCAGACACCGTATAACGCGGCGTCTGATCAGGATCCAATCTGTTTGACACTCGTATCGACATCTCCTCATTCAAAACAGCCCTAAAGCTGACCCTAGAAATATTAGACGACACTACTAATGCTGGCGATATTAAACGGCAATAGGGTTAAAGCTGACGATAAAACTTGGCAGCGACAGTTTAAATATT
Organism: Gari tellinella; assembly: GCA_922989275.2. NCBI lineage: Eukaryota > Metazoa > Mollusca > Bivalvia > Cardiida > Psammobiidae > Gari > Gari tellinella. The sequence goes on along the minus strand of OV277858.1, from coordinate 103,420,730 downwards.
CAATATGTGTCCTATAGTGACATTAAGGTGAAGTTACACAATAAGCACCATTATAACGAACACTATGTGTGATTTTTTTAAAGCAAGATTCAAGCCAATGAACAATGCTACCAATATTTAAAGGACTTTGAATCGGTTTGTCAAATAGATATTCAAATGTGTTGTCTTATACATACAAACTCGTGTTGGTTCCAAACTATTTAACAGTCATTTCAAAATGTCTTCAATAACAAATAACAATTAAAACGCAATCTCAACGATAAGATCGACATATCATCTTTGATGTCAGCGAGCTTCAACTAGGCTAGGTTTGTCAAAGTTTGGTAAACACACTTCTGACTTAGCGAGCACGAACAAGCGTACGTTTTAGACTTAAGTATGCACATACGACTGAGCGAGCACGAACAAGCGTACGTTTTAAACTTAAGTATGCACATCTGACTTAGCGAGCACGAACAAGCGTACGTTTTAAACTTAAGTATGCACATCTGACTTAGTGAGCACGAACAAGCGTACGTTTTAAACTTAAGTATGCACATCTGACTTAGCGAGCACGAACAAGCGTACGATTTAAACTTAAGTTTGCACATACGACTTAGCGAGTCTGATCTAGGCCCCATTTTAACTTTAATATACGCACATCCTTCAGCATTAGTATGTTCCAGTTACCAATATTAAATACAATGTATTATGTTTCCTATACATGAATTCATTTCTAACTCATATGTGTAATTAATAGTTCACCGTCAAGCTCGACCGCCTGCTATAACCCATTACACCATAGCCTGATTTTAGTTTTGAAAATATGTGACCACTTTAAGCAGATTGAAAGTAAAACAGAATGTGCAGCTAAAGTGTTAAAAAGAATTTTAAAAAGGCTTACCCAAATGGTACAGATCGGAAAACCGTTAATATTTTCAAATGTAAGCACTTTTGCGGCTAAGACTTTGTCCGTTACAAACAGTTTCAAGTCTGATCAGATGACGACTAAATACATGTATGTGTCTGATCAGGCTCCAAACTATTATGTTCCAAACAATTGTTTCAAAACTCGAATAAACTCGTATTGTACGCAGTCATATAATGTATATGTTTTAAACTCGTAAGGACACTGTAGACAATTTAATGCGGGGTAAATGTGAATCAGAAAACTGATAAAGGTGCTTTCAGTTTTATCTTTGTGCTGATTTAAGATGTCAGTTTTATTAAATACGTTCATTTTTTCTCTTTTTGTGAGGTCAGTTTACTGAAAGTGGTCTGTATATCCCCTAATTTTCAAATATTGGCAACATTCAAAGAAATATATACACTTAACAAATTTCTAAGTGTTCAACTTCTTACTTGCGGTTTTCAAAATATGACCAGACGTAACATGTTTTAACCCCTTCACTGCCGTGACGTCATCAAGTTTTAGCAATTGTCGTCTGCTGTTGTTTTTCTAAATTTAATTCTAGCGATTTTGACTTAAGAAATATTGAAATGAGTGTCAAACAGTTTGAATCCTGATTGGACGCCGCGTTACGCGGCGTCCAATCAGGATTTAAACTGTTTGCAAATAACCGTTGTAGTCGGGGTAAGGCAGTGCAGGGGTTAAGATGATATAAATTATCAATCAATCAATTGTCTTCTCAAATGTAATTCAACAATCAAACCTGAGATGTACTGGGTTTGTTGTTTTTTTAAAAAAAAAAGATGGATGCACGGTCTTGAAACTAGTAAAAGTTTAATGCTCACTGAGGAGTTTTTTGTACGAACATGAAGTCACGTGTCTATAGGCTGGTACAGAATCCCTTATTTATTCCCGTTTATGATTCATTCATTATACCTTGAAACTTCCAATGTACAATTCCAGTTTTCAATCATGGCTGGTCCATTTAAGACTATATAGGGTTGTTTCTTATAATATATTGCAAAAGGACAAACAGTGAAACCCCTGATTAGAGGGCCCTCAATGATACATTGACTAGCAACAGTTATGATTGACAGAAGGTCACGGTATATTAAAACTGACTTCTCTCGTCGTCACCACAGAACAGGTGGGGCCTCGGGTTTGAAGGACATCATAGAAAACTGGAACATTATACAGAGGTAGCAGGCTGACAGTTTAAAAATGGCAGACAAATTAGATATGGAGTGTCGTGATCCGAACAATCTGTACAGGTAATTAATTAAAACGGTTTAATTAGATAAGCGTGATTGGCAATGTTGCCATAGAAATTATTGTTCCTGTGTTATTGTTAAGGCATAAATTATAATTTTTTCAATGAGCTTAATATATGCATATTGGTCATTTATTTCGGCTGTTTTATACTTAATTGGCAATATTTACGTATAAGACTTCCATGACAGTTGCTATTGTATATTTATATGAAAAGCACAAACTTTTCATACAAATCATGAAACTCATTATTTCCCATCCAACGTGTGTGCTCTCCAAAAACGGGTATTACATGTAAACAGTTTGGAGATTGATCAAATGCTCATTAGCTCGACGTCTGATCAGTCTCCAAACTATTTGACACTCATACTAATATATAATAAATAATCCTTATTCGTCTTTAGATAGCAGTCAGTTTTTAACTAATATTGCATTGTGAGTGCAATACGTTTCGTTTTAACGGGAAACAGACAATATGGTTTAATAAAAGATATGATTGAAAATTATTTCTTCACTTGTTTGCCCTGCTTCTGTAATAAAATATTCTGCTTTGTCATTTTTCAAAATATTGTAAAGTAAAGATGTTCTAAATAGTAATATAAGACCAGATTAAATGTGAACTGGAAATGTTCATTTGAAATTTAAGGGGTCAAATAAATTTGCAAGCATGAAAACCCGACGGATTTATTGAGTACATGATAAATACTTTTAAATTCCGTTTTGCAATAAGAATTTATCAGTCGTTAGAAATCTACATGCGTCTTCAAATCGTGACCACTTAACACAAAGTAGAAAAGTTTTGTTGAGCTTACTATGATACTGTAATAGTGCATTCAGTGTTGTCAGTGTAAGAACTGTCACAATAGGATATTCTCTTTGTAATGCTTCTAACACAAATTAAAGTTGTTTCATTTTTTATAACCAGGTACTATTTGAAGATGTTTTCGGAGAGCTCGAGGGCGTCAAGTCCATGGATTGTGACTGCAGGAACAGCTACAAATGCTTCGAATGCGGCAAGCGTCTCTGCTATAAGATCTGTACCTGTTTGTGTTGAATCTGCATAGCTCTTTGGTGGGGCTGTGGGTTTGCTGGTCTGGCTTTCAACCACGTCTGGTGCTGGACCCCATGCATGCGAGAATGTTCCATCACAGCTGGGTGCATTTCTAGGATCAACTCTATCTGCGTAAGCTGCTGTTTAGTACCATGCTGCGAAGGATGTGGGATGGTCTTGAGTCGTATCAAGATAAGAAAGGGATAGAAACTCTTCAACAGATGTTGAGAATTCGTAGTGGCAAAATGTGTATCGTTCGACTGATAATTTCTTCGAAATTATGTTGCATTAACTATATTTATTAAAACAGTGACTATTTCTAGAATTGTTGACGGTGCGATGTACATTACACTACTGTGCGTTTTCTCAACTTTTGACAATGTGTGTTCGTTCAGGAATGGTTTGATGATCAGCTGTGATAGACTGGGAGTTATGAGCTGTGTTAAGGGGAAAGTGGTATTCTTTCTGTAAACTCGGCTTTACTTTCGAAATATTCAAAACACAATATACTGATGGACATGACATGTAACCTGCTCAAATTCAACAGAGGCTTTATCTTCTTTATAACATAGTTTTTATTATTTTTAACTGTGATTCTGTGATATCAATAAATTTAACTTATACTTATTACATTTGCTATGTTGTTATTTTCACAGCGTTCTGGTCCAACTTCAAAGGTTATATGTACAGTAAGTTTTGTGTACAGCCGTCACTTGCAAAGAAAATCATGTCGAAAATCACATCACATTTTTGTTGCATGCATTCAGCCATAAAATCTCTCCGATTTTTTAACAAAATGCCTGTAACAAAAATGTGACGTGTATTTGGACATGTTTTCTTTGACAGTCCCTTAGGGCTCGAAATATTATAATACAGTAATTTTATAGTTTACTGTTAGTTTAAATCCCTATTTGGAATATTGTTTTCTCCCATTTTCGCCCTTGTGGGTTTGAGATTTTCCCCATGTGGAATGATTCTATCCTCCATACCACGTGACGTCTTTTATTGTTTGCCCAGCTTACAATCAGCGCTGCATAACGCGGGTAACTAAATGACGTTTCTATGACGTTAATATAAACCAAGTCGTGTTTTGGCGGAAAAAGCGCATACAAACTGCAATTATTTCGTTTTTTGTATCATGTTTTTATGATTCAAATGGGAGAAAAAAATCAACAATTCGTTAAGTTGATGTAGGACAGGCATTTCTCCCCCTCGGATCAGAAATATCTCTGACCCGCGGGGGAGAAAATTCCTATCCTACATCAACACTCATGGTGGATTCGTACAATTGTTACTGTATTACATTCTACCCCGCATCAACCCTTCCATCGTCATCTGCGACTGGAGTTTGCCGTGTAATCACACGTGGTGTGTGATCAGAGTACAAACTGATTGACGCTCGTATCAATAATACTACTGTTGTCGGGTGAATGTTGACTCTGAAACTTCTCCAAATCTTTACTCTTTAATTCACAATCTTCTTCGTTAACTCTAACTACAACTCTGATTCTCAAAACATGTTTATATGTATATGACGTAACGACGCGCGACCTATTGGCGGTCGCGCCACGGCGTCGCTCGGCGTTACGCAATCCCGACATACTCGGGGCCACAAAATGTTTGCAAATTTGACTGCACAAAGTAATTAGAAAATTTGTTAAGCCCTTCGTTTAATCAAATTATTACTTTCTTACTTGTCTTTTAACTTTATCACAATAGTATCTACTTTGCTAAATATCAATATCACAGTCTCTTGGAACAACGTAGATCTAATAAAGTCTCTGATGAAAATCTAACTGTACTGTCGCTGTATTTTAATTAACACCTGTAATCACGTATTAGTTCTCTAGTTATTAATTGTTATTCTATAACTTCAAGTGGGTAGAGTCTCACTATCGTCCTGTTAGTAACATCAGAATTAGTTCGAATTTTAGCGGCAAATCGTCGTGTTTCCAGCGTTCTCGCAAGTTGTAGATTTAGATTGAACGTCTTTTCAAACGCTATATGGACGATCTTGAAACAAAAAGTGTTGGTGCACATTTAACTCTTACCATGCTAGCGGCAGATATGTCCCGTTAGGCTAGCGATTACCTTTGCAAATACGAGTGAGACGCCGCATTACGCGGCGATTCATCGGAATCCAAACCGTTTGACACTCCCACTTTGTTTTGAAAGAATTTATTTGAAATATTGTGTTGGAACAATAGCAGACAACAACTGTTGCAGAGGAAAAAATACCCAGCATGCAATATATGTACATGTATATGTTTCCAACTTACATTTATCCCATAACTATCCTTAGCAAGCCTGACCCATTTTGTACACATAGCACAGACACTACTTACTGAATAAACGCTTCACTCTGACATCTCAAAACTACTCTGACAGGTCAAAACGAAACCGAAAGTGGAAAGCATTCTGTCCGTTAAAGTTAAAAAAGACGATTCTGAGCTCAGTTTGAGCTCAGTTTGAGCTTTTTGAGTTTGTGTTGACATGTCATTGTTACAGAATTCAAGCATGAGAGCTATTATAACAGATTTTGACAAAAAGATCGCGTACATTTTAAACCGAAAGTAGAAAGATGGACAGTTTCGGCCCATCTGGCATTTGCATTTTACCAATCTTCAAGTTTGTGCCTGGACCCATGTTTAATGCTGCCTGAAAGTGTCACATTTTGCAAGAGATCATTGATATTCTAGAAATAAGAAGTGCCAAACCTGGCCTTTCAGAAAAGTCTTCCAACGCGATGTGAGAATGATAACTTTTCATTCTACGAAAGCCAAAATTTGCCATAAACTTCAAAACGTTTTATACGTTATAGGCTTGGAAAGGATATCTAAGAGTCATTGGTCTATAGAGAATCCCTAATCTCTTTATTAAATTGTTTCTGAACGCAATTTTAACTGTACGATCTTACTCTCTAATCCTGCTGAAAGCAACTTTTTAGCCATTTGCAAACAGTTTGTTTCCTAACCGCAGATATCGAGTAACTAAACACCTTATCATAATCTAAACATGCTTTGACACTCTAATCGAACTGTTTTCGGTCAACATTCAATAAAATCTTAAAATATAAATGCACACGATAATCTTTTAGCAGACGAATCGGAAAGGCTAAAATTAAATTGTAAGAGAATTTACCTTCACGTGATCATGACAGAAAAATTGTGTATAATTACGATAATTGCGCTCAAGGGCGCAGAAAGAATACCTTACTTTAACCCATAATATGCTGAAATGCTCAAATGGACTATTCCTTCTATGAAAATAGATCAGTTTATGTTGATTTAAAGGGCAGGTTTTAGACAAAATTGCAGAAAAAGACCCTATTTAGAGGAGCTCAGTGGGAACCCTCTGAATATGATCTACTATGTTTTTAAAAACATATACATACTGGTATCCATCACATTAAGGGTAAATAGTAAGAACAGTACATATGTTAACCCCTTCACTGTCGTGACGTCATCTGCTGTAAACAATTGTCGTCTGCCTTTTTTCTAAAGTTTAAATTCAGGTGTTTTGACATAAGAAATATTTGAATAAGTGTCAAACAGTTTGAAATTTGACCAGACGCCGCGTTTCCGCGGCGTCTGGTCAAGATTCAAACTGTTTACGAATTACAATTTGTAATCGGGATAAGGCAATGTAGGAGTAAATAGTTTAGTTTTGGGGAGAAAGTTGTGTTTTCTTCATCAATTCTCAAAGTATCTTTCTAATTTTCAGTTGGAAATATAATGAGAGTATCAATGTTTGGATTCATTTGAAATATATATTTATTCGCCGTCCTATCTGAATCCGACCTTTTCGAAGCAGTTATAGAACACGCCAATCACAGGCATGCTAAAGATTAAAGTTACGCCTAAATACGGCCGATTTCTTTTAAACGTTAAACAGATGTGTGTATTTGAAAAATTAACTTAATATGTGTTTTATCCAGATCAGTCTTATAACAATAAAAGCCCGAACTGCTTTTTTAACTTATACATATAAATCCAAAGCTTAAGTCATGACTGAATAATTGTAGAAAATGCTGAAAATTATATATTGAGCAAGGTATGTGAGTAATTCAGCCAACTAAAAGATAATTGACTAGCAACAGTTGTGTTTGACAGAAGGTTACGGTATATTAAAACTTATTTCGTTCGTCGTCGTCACAGACCTGTTTAGGCATCCAGTTTGAAAGGACATCGTTGCAGACTTTGACATTATACAAGGGACGCAGGTTTAAACTTTTAAACATGGGAGAAGGACAGGAATTAAACATGGAACAGCGTGATCCAAATAATCTCAACTCTCACGTTCTGGTAATTAATCCATTTGTTTAAACTGTTTTAGTTTCCACTTGAAATGTTGTCATTGAAAGTATTGTTGTTGGTATTGTTTTAACAAATTACTCCTTAGATACACATTTTTCGGCCGGCATTTACTGGATAGTTCTAAGTTTTACAATCATAAATATATAGATCTGTCATAAAACATATTTTCTGCAAGAGGTTTTAAGGTGAAGCAGATTACGCCTTAATGTGTATTCTGCTTGACTTTCAATCTCCTCAATGTGTATTCTGCTTGACTTTCTATCTGCCTTGAGTGGCCATCGGTCTTCAAATACTAGAAACAGGCTATGGAGTAAAAGGTTAAAGGTTAAAGAAAATGAATGAAAACATAACTGTTTGTTTCTTTGGAGCTTAAAGAGGCTCGCAACCGGATTTAGCATTAAAAATAGTAATTTGTAAATATATGTCAAATGCTTATATAAATGGGTAAGATTTAGTTTAGGATAATAAATTCTGTTAAAAAATCCATTTCAAAAAAAAAAAGGAAGAAGCCCTGGTGGGATTCGAACCCGTGACCCTCCATGCGGAGAGAAACGTGAAAAAATGAGGAAGCTCCTATACTACCTCGGCTACCAGCGCTCTCTATATCTATAGTAGCGAATTAACGTACTTCACTAGTAGCGATCGATAGTACTTTTACTACTTTATTCGTCTCGGGTTTATGTCTGAGCCCGTGTAAAGAAGCAACAACAACAACTATACCGTTAGCTAACGCTATAGAAAAACGATGGAAAATATCTTAAAAAACTAAGATTCGGTGCCGATTCTTGCGACTTTTTTTTGGACTGATCATATTTTTTAATGTCAGAAGCCAAATAATGCCACAAATTTGCTTTTATTTGAGTATTTTATTTTATTTTGACAAGTACACCATCCGGTTGCGAGTCCCTTTAAGATATTCAGCTTAAATTCTTAGTTATATAGATCATTGTCACTTGCGCAAAAAGATGCCGTTGCATACAGTTTAGATCCTGGTCAAATGCCGCGTAGTGCGACGTCTGATCAGGATCCAAACTATTTGACACTCGTTTCAAAATTGTGTCAGTCTATCATTAAAACGATATTACAGACAACAATATTGTAGCAGACGACACTAATTATGCTATATAAATTTGACAATGAAAGGGTTAATATTTATTTGGAAATGACAGTGATTCTCGCTTATAACGATTTTGGATATAACGAAATATGGATAAAGCAAAACAAATTTCATTTAACGTATAGTAAAATAGACCTGATATAACAAAATTTAGATATAACGAAAGAAATAAGGCGTTTCCAACTACTCCGTTATAATTGAGCTTCACTGTATCTATGATATCTATAGCATAAGCTAAATGATAAAAGACAATTGTGTACAATGAATTAGTCCATCATCTGATTTTATCGTATTTGTGACGAATCTTTAACAGTGTATAAACCCAGACCAGACAGCTGATGATCGAGCTGTCTTATCAGGGTCTGCATTGTTGTTTGTACTCAAAAAATGGGTATACACTGCAAACTCCACCGAGCAATCATCTGTCGTTAGAAACATACATGCATCTTCAAAGTGTGGCCTTTTAACCCTTTCAACCTTACAGCCTACTGTCGAGATATACAAACAGTGTAGACCCTGATTAGAGGGCTCAAATATGAGCCCTCTAATCAGGGTCTGCAATGTTTGATATTTTCATTGTTTTTGTTGTCATATCAAAAATGCAACAGTAGACTGGTTCAATATGCATTAACTAGAAGAGTCCAAAAGGATACTAGATACCCACAAGAGATATTTAAGGTTGAAAGGATTAACACAAATTTTACTATATGTCCTTTGCGCTTACTGAAATACCTGCATTAAGTCAGCGTTTAAACTGTCACAATATATTTGTTTCCGTCGTCTGAATTGTTGTTGTTAATATTTGGTTACCAGGTCCAATGGGAAGATGTTTTCGGGGAGCCTGAGGGCGTTAAGTCCATGGATTGTGTCTGGAGAAACAGCTACAAATGCTTCGAATGCGGCAAGCGTCTCTGCTATAAGATATGTACCTGTTTGTGTGGAATCTGCATAGCTCTGTGGTGGGGCTGTGAGTTTGCTGGTCTGGCTTTCAACCACGTCTGGTGCTGGACCCCATGCATGCGAGAATTGTCCATCACCGCTGGGTGCATTTCTAAGATCAACTCTATCTGCGTAAGCTGCTGTTTAGTACCATGCTGCGAAGGCATTGGAATGTTCTTTAGTCGAATCAAGATAACAAAAGGATAGTAGCTCTTCAACAGTTGATGAGAATTCGCGGTGGAAAAATGATTATCGTTCGACTGACTATTCTTAGAATTTTTGATGTAAAAGAAATATTCTTTATCAAAAAATTGGTTTTATCTTAGAATGTGATGTCGGTGTGATGTACATTAAACTACTGTGCGTTTTCTCAACTACTGACAATGTTTGTTCGTTCAGGGATGGTTTGATGATCAGCTGTGAAAGACTTTTAGTTTATGAGCTGTTCTATGGGAGAACAGGGATATTCTTCATGTGACTCAGCTTGCAACGGCTGTTGAGGTTATTTTCCATTCCTACTCTACTTTTATACTTCCATTAAATTTTTTAATCTGTGTTCACATAGAATTGGAATTTTAAGAATCATAATGTTTCACAACACAATGTATGGACGTACATGGAATGTAACTATTTTGAGCGCGCAATTCCTGTTTGAAAGAGCGCTATATAAATCTGGTATAATAATAACAATAACAATAACCTTCTCAACATAGAAAGCAAAAATAAAATGGTTCTGTTTTATTTGTAACCTACATGTATTAAGGAATAATTTTGGTTATGCATTTCTGTACATGTGTCTCTGTTAAGTATAATATAAATAAATACTATTTATCCTTTTCAATATTTGTTGTGAGATCAGTTTTAAGTCCAACGTAAAAGAATACGTGTTCATGTTGTGTGAATTATGTGTACAGAGGTCATATAAACGGCATTACTAATGTTCTGCATTAACCTATTCATCGCCAAATATAACTGTCCTTGTGAACCCTTTTACAGACACAACAAGGTCGGTAAAATTTCAGTCTTCAGGTTTTTGCAAATTCCCAAATTTTGAAGCTGAGTTTCAGATCAGACCCTGCGTTATGCGTCGATTGATCTGTATGTAAACTGTTCATAATGTCGAGTTAAGTAGCTCATGGTGATGAAACGGTTAAGCATTTAATTGTTTTTAGTGATCGTCATGCGTTTCTTATGTCCTTTCACTGCTCAATTTTACTCCTACTGAAATATAGTCGGCTTCCAAGTTAGATTATGTAACATTTTTTCAATTTTTGTTGTGACAGATTTACTGGAAACCCCTGTGGTTTCGAAATAATTTGAACCGTATCAGACATACTTGTTTCTTTAGAGATGAAGTATAGTGGGTGTTTATGGCTGGTGATTGCTTAAAGCAATGTGACAGTGTTACATGTTTTGTGTCGCAGTGCCGTAAAACCAAATGGCAACATTCAAAGAAATATTTACACTTAAAAAATGTCAAAGTGTTCAACTTTCAATCAGGGGTTTCATTGTATGCATTAGACCAGTGTACTCTCAAAATGTACCCTTTTAGTAAAGGACGCATATATGCGTTACTAGGGATCAATGAGTTAACAGACTCACCGAAATGTCTTTAGCCAGATTTCCATAAAACATGGACACATTAATCTAGACGAACAGGTTTGAAGCAGACGAACTAAAAAGTTAAAATAAAAGTAAAAGAGAATGTGCCGTAACGTGATCATGACGATAAGTATGTATGATTGAGATAATTACACTCAAGGGCGAGGGAGATAGACCCTATTTAACTCATTCTTCCTTTACTTTTTTAAAATGAACTCGTCCAATTTTGAAGACAGACCAGGTTATGCTTATTTTAAGGGCTGTTGTTGTACAGAATTTCAGAGACATAAAACGAATTTAACAGTGTAGATTCTATTCAGATTGCTCCTGTACAATTCTTCTGAAAAATGTCTGCTTTGATTGCAAAGTATAAATATACTCGTTTTCAGCATATAAGGGTTGATACTTAGAATTTTAAGAAAAATATTTAATATGGAACCGAAGTCATAGCATCTTTAACTCTAACTGCAGGTGGGAACATACTCAGTATCAACGTTTGGATTCATTTAAAATACATGTATATATTATGTCAGTTTTTGATCTGAATCCATACGCTTCGCGATGCACATTTCACTACTGTATTTTTGCTCGACTATTGACAATGTTTGTTCGTTCAGGGATGATTTGATGATCAGCTGTGATAGGCTGGGAGTTATGAGCTGTGGTATTCTTTTTGTGACTCAGCATTGCTATTGTCCATCCCTAATTTACTCATTAACTTAGCTTTCATTTCAATAGACAAACATGTGTTCATATAGAATCCGAATTATTCAAAACACAATATAAGAATGGACATGATAATTATGTAACCTGCTCAAATTCAAAAGAGGCTTTATCTTCTTTATTACATAGTTTTTATTATTTTTAACTGTGACTCTGTGATATCAATAAATTTAACTTATATTTTTTACATTTGCTATTAGGTGGTTATTTTCACAGCGTGCTGGTCCAACGTCAAAGGGTGTATGTACAGATGGTTCTGTGTACAGCCGTCACTTTCTATCATATTTGATTTTTATTAAATAATGAAATTGCCTTTTCCTAATATTTCGACGTCTAAGGGCCCTTTTCAAAGAAAATCATGTTCAAATACACATCAATTTTTGTTAAATGCATTTAGCCATAAAATCTCTCCGAATTTTTAACAAAATGCCCGTAACAAAAATGGGACGTTTATTTGGATATGCTTTTCTTTGAAAAATCCCTTAGGGCTCGAAATATTAGAATAGAGTAATTTTATAATTTACTATTAGTTTAAATCCCTATTTGGTGTATTGTTATCTTTACTGTAGAATAGTCTAGCCCGCATAAACCCTTCCATCGTCATCTGCGACTGAAGTTAGCCGTGTAAGGTGGTGTGTGATCAGGATACAAACTGATTGGTACACTGGAGAAAACGTTATTCTTTCCCGTTAAAACGCAAACGAAACGCAAACGCATTGCAATAAAATGAGGAAAATTACAACTTCTAGGCAATCTAGAATGTTGAATTTGATGTGTATGTGATAAGTAGGATACCAAATTCGTGTGTTTTCAGTCATGAATTTATTGAACGAGTTGGATAAAATGATTTTATCCAACACGTTCAATAAATTAAGGACTGAAAACACACTCATTCAATATCCTCTATATACAACGAATGCTTAATGCTGGACACAGCCTTACAGCAAGCTCGATCCTGTATTAGTTTTCTGCATTATATCTATCCCGTATAAAGTAACTTATAAATCACCCATCCCAACACTTGACCAAATACCATCCATCGATTTACCTTCTAATAAACAATCTGAAAACATTTACCCTTTACCTGATAGCATTGTTTCTAGTATTGAAGATATGTGACTACTTAAAGCAGGTTTAAAGTAAAGCAGAATGCGCCCTAAGGCGCATTCTGCTTTACTTTCAGCCTGCTTTAAGCTATTAACTGCTAGAATAAGGAAAGTATTAAATATGACACATATTCATTACGGTATAATTTGGAACTATTTTCTTCAGCGGATGAATAAAATGAATGTGCTAAAAGTCGCTTCTATAAGGGAAAGGGTTAAGCAAGTACATGTACATGGCTTAGTTCTGCCATAGACACACGTGACTGCAATTGTTTTGCCAATGGTTTAGATCCGGATCAGATGTCCATCAATTCAGTGACTTATCAGGAGATTGATTGAACTGGCACTATTTATATCAGTGCCATTTAAAGAGAAATGCCTATTTTAAACACAATGAGAATACGCTATTCTTTCCAACGCGGGTGTATGGTCAAACAATTTTGGTCATTGCAAAAAGTTTGAAACCTAGCCAGACGCCAGGTCTACAAGTAGCTGATTCGGCTCCAAGCTATTTGCCGCTCGATAAGATTAAATCAAATAGATTTTGAAAAAGCTGGGTCTGCTTGTACAAATTATGCTTTGCGAAAGAATTTGTTTTCGTTGAAACGGAAAATGACACTCTTCTCTCAACTGTAAACAGCAATATATGCCATTTATCTGGGGAGATTAAAGAAGTATAGAGTCGAGACTCGGTTAGTTCTATCATACACATATCGGCTTAGCCACGTTCTATCTTTGAAATACGTGTATGTTCGACTGAAGCGGTATCGGCTTATCAAAATTCAACTCATGAAATACTGGTATACTCGTATTTAAGCGAGTTCGTAGTATCGAGTTCTGACTATACCCCTTTATCGCTATTTTATCGTGTATTTTAACCCTTTCCCTTATAAAAGCGACTTTCAGCACATGCATTTTATTCATCCGTTGAAGAAAATAGTTCTAAATTATACCGTAATGAATATGTGTCATATTTAATATTTTCCTTATTCTAGCAGGTAATAGCTTAAAGCAGGCTGAAAGTAAAGCAGAATGCGCCATAAGGCGCATTTTGCTTTACTTTCAACCTGCTTTAAGTGGTCACCTACTTTCAAAACTAGACACAGGCTATGGGGTAACGGGTTAACCTTGTCATCGTCATAATACTGTCTGTTTTGCAAATGCTGGCTTCGCTAAAGTTTCAATGTAAAATTTAAAGTACAGCACTGCCTCTCTACAACGACACCCAATGGGAGACACATATTATGTGCGTTGTTCGGATGGAGTCGTTATAGAGAGGGAACTTAACAATTTAGTTACATTTGCAAACAGCTTGAATCCAGATCAGACGCCGCGTAACGCGGCGTCTGATCTGGATTCAAGCTGTTTGTCAGTCGTCATTATATTTATTCTATCAAGATGTCCACTTATATGAAACATTGAGAAAAACAGCAGACGACAAATTTAAGCATACGTTATTGCAGCAGAGAAAGGATTAGAAATATTTGTCTTGTTTGGGGAACAGCGGCAAGGGTCGTTGTAAGGAGGGAGTCGTTGTTTAGAGGGTCGGTGTAGGGAGGGGACACTGTAGTTTGAACGCAGAAATATCGATACGAGTGTCAGCGGTTTTTATTCTAATCAGAAGCCGCGTTATGCAGATCCGAACTGTGTGCAGTGTCGAATTTAGTTATCTATAATGGTGAAAATGTTACTAACGTTAGCAGACAGCAGTATTAAAAATTATTTTGTGACAGAAATAAATGTAACAAGTTTGGATTGTTAACCTGAACGCCAAACAAACATTAGATTTCTATTAGATCCTATTAAAACTTTAAAAGACACCTAATGCAGTTTTTACCAAGGATCCAAACATGTTTACTCCAAGGTACTCCGCAAAAGCCGTAATTACTCGCCATACTGATTGCTTTAATTGTCAGACTGGTGGTAAAGCGACCATCTACCGGTATTGAATAGCAAAAGCGTGTGACAATTAAATACAAGTCAAACTTGTTTTCAATTTTATATGCATTGTCCATGACCATGGATGAAAAGGAAATAGAATTTACCAAGGGTTGTTCAAGTGTTATGGTGAAAACAATAACACTTTAACAAATGTACCAAACTCAAAATTGGATATTCTAAGTGATCTTGTAAATTTGGTGACAACGACAAGCTACTCGATAAGACCTTGAAACGTTCTGTAACTTGATATATTAGATTATGGTGATATAAAACATTTATTGAACTAAGTAAGTTGAAACTTGATTCTTCGAACTCGCTTAAATCGATCGTACCTTTCAAACTTTGACCAGCATCCATATTTAGAATCTCGAAATCTCATAATTCGTTAGACTTTATTTTTCAGATTCTCCCAAAAGACGGATATTTTTTATAAAGACAAATAAATGATTCTGAAAACAGGGAATACATGTAAAATTGTCATTTTAGTGATATACGAAATATCTAAAGAATCAGAGATGTCACGAAATCCATAAATTAGCTTAATTATACACACTCAAAAGTCTTAGCAGCCACAGGATTTCGAACTACATGTACATGTATTTTTATTTATTTTTTAAAAAAAAAAACGTGAATTAAGATGTATTAATTGATCAATAGAAAGGACTAAATTACTCATTTACAGTCTACGAATTCAAGACAATCAATGCAAATAAACAGAATTAAAAGGTGTGTAAATGACGATAAAATGTGTTCGTTGGTTGTCTTCAATTTTACCAAACATCTAAAAGGCCGGAAACAGTCTATGTCCACGGTTAAACGAGACCCAAACGCGGTCCAGGTAAATGTAAAAGATATTGGTTTTTTAGAGTGAAGATGGTTTATTTTAATTAGGACGTCAACCTATTTGGTTTAAACCATATTCTATTCCATGATTTACTACATATTGAACATAAGATGGTGATTTAACAATATTGGAATATGATTTGATCGGAAGCTATGCTCGTTAAGATCCTTTCCTTAAACAGTGTAGAGCCTTATTTTGTCACAAGCTGTTTCAAAAAGGTACCAAGTCCTGTTCGGTTACAAAGGTTTGATAGGAATTAAAAGAGTTTTGACCTTGAAACATGCATATACACGTTATTCAAATTTACATTCCAAGCAGTACAATCCGTTGAAATAGTTTCGATGGGAATACAGTGAAAATACAGTGCCCCCTCTCAACAACGACCCTCCCAACAACGACTCCCTCCTTACAACGACCCTTGCCGCTGTTCCCTTAACAAAATAATTATGTCTAACCTATTCACGGCTGCAATGTCGTCTGCTTTAAATTGTCGTCTGCTGTTTTTCTCAAAGTTACATAATGGATATTTTGACAGAAAAAAATAAAGACGAATGACAAACAGCTTGAATCCATATCAGACGCCGCGTTACGGGCGTCTGATCTGGATTCAGGCTGTTTGCAAATGTAAGAGAATTTCCATCCCTAAAACGACTCCCTCCGAACAACGCACTTATTTTGTTTCTCATTGGTTGTCTGTAGAGAGGGAGCGCTGAAACACTAGTATTTCCAAAATAAAACTATGTTAAAAAGTTTATACAGTGGAGAATGTGTTATTCTTTCCCAATAAACGCGTTTACGCTAAAACTATTATATGCAGTGCAAACAGTTTGGAGCCAGATCAGACGCCGGGTTCTGTTCTGTTCTGTTCTGTTCTAAAAGTTGTTCTTTTCTACGTTTTATTGCTTTGCGTTTGCGTACGTTTGCGTTTAAACGGGAAAGAATAACAGATTCTCCACTGTATGTCCTTTGTAAACAGTTTTGAGCCTGAATAGACATCGGGAAGCCTCTCAGCTTAAAGTAAATCGTCCACACTTTCAAAAGTCTGTTACTTCCCACATTTTATTGCATTGCATACCATTTGCGATATGTTCCGTTTATAACATGGGAAAGAATATCGTCTTTTTCACTGTAATTAAACAAACAAACTTTAATTGAACGTCTTTTCAAAAGCTATATGGACGATCTTGAAACAAAAAAGGTTGGTGCGCATTTCACTCATACCATGCTAGCGGCAGATATGTTCCACAGCGGTTACCTTTGCAAATAGCTTGGGTCCAAATGAGACGCCGCATTACGGAATACAATCTGGCTGACACTCATACTCTGTTTTGAAAAGAAATTTACAAAATCTTTTCTTTTTTTTAACAATAGCAGATGACACTTGTTGTAGAGATGAAAATACCCAGCATACAATATATGTATATGTTTCCAAGTTACATTTGTCCTATATCTAAAAGTCAAGGTTCTAAAGAGAATTCCTAACTTCTTTATCAAATTGTTTCTGAACGCCAGTTCAACCCATTCACTGCCTTGCCCCGAGTTCACTTGGTACAAACATATTGGATCCGGATCAGACGCTGCGTGACGCGGCGTCTGATCGGGGTCCAAACTGTTTGACACTCATTTCAATATTTCCTAAATGAAAATACCCAAAATTTAAATTTTAGAAATAAAACCAGACGATGTCTTTTAAAAAATTGATGACGTCATGATCACACTCTCTTATCCTGCTGAAAGCAACTATTCAGCCATTTGTCAACAGTTTTTTTCCTTACCGCAGACATCGAATAACTAAACACCTGATCAGAATCTAAACATGCTTTGACACTCTAATCGAACTTATTCGGTCAAAATTTGATCAAATATAGAAATATTAATGCAGCCGACAATCGTTTAGCAGACGTATCGAAAAGGCTTAAAATGGAAGAGAATTTACCTTCACGTGATCAGGACAGAACATTATGTATAATTAAGATAATTGCGCTCAAGGGCGCAGAAAGAAGACCTTACTTTAACCCATAATATGCTGAAATGTTCAAATGGACTATTCCTTCTATGAAAATAAATCAATTTATGTTGATTTAAAGGGCTGATTTTAGACAATATTACAGAAAAATACCCTATTTAGAGGAGCTCAGTGGGAACCCTCTAAATATGATCTATGTTTTATAAATATAAATATCACATTAAGGGTAAATAGTAAGAACAGTACATATGTTAACCCCTTCACTGTCGTGACGTCATCTGCTGTAAACAATTGCCGTCTGCTTTTATTTCTAGAACTTAAATTTCAGGTGTTTTGACTTCAGAAAAATTGGAATAAGTGTAAAACAGTTTGAATATTGATCAGAGGCCGAGTTACGCAGCGTCTGATCAATATTTAAACTGTTTACGAATAACAATTGTAATCGAGATAATGGCAATGTAGGAGTAAATAGTTTAGTTTTGGGGAGAAAGTTGTGTTTTCTTCGTCAATTCTCAAAGTATATTTCTCATTTTCAGTTGGAAAAATCATCGGAGTATCAATGCTTGGATTCATTTGAATTATATATCTATATGCCGTCCTATCTGAATCCGACCTTTTCGAAGCAGTTATAAAACACGCCCATCACAGGCATGCTAAAGATTAAAGTGACGCCTAAATACGACCAATTTCTTTTAAACTTTAAACACATGTGTGCATTTGAAAAATTAACTGAAAATGTGTTTTATCCAGATCAGTCTTTTAGCGGCTAACTATCATATTTAAAGCCCGAACTACTTTTGTCACTATATATATAAATCCTAAGCTTAAGTCATGACTGACTAATTGTAGAAAATGCTGAAAAGTTCATATTGAGCAAGGTATGTGAGTAATTTAGCCAACTAAAAGATAATTGACTAGCAACAGTTGTGTTTGACAGAAGGTTACGGTATATTAAAAATTACTTCGCTCGTCGTCGCTACAGAGCTGTTTAGGCACCCAGTTTGAAAGGACATCGTTGCAGACTTTGACATTATACAAGGGACGCAGGTTTAAACTTTTAAACATGGGGGAAGGACAGGATTTAAACATGGAACAGCGTGATCCAAATAATCTCAACTCTCACGTTCAGGTAATTAATCCATTTGTTTTAATTGTTTTAGTGTCCATTTGAAATGTTGTCATGAAAAGTGTTGTTGTAAGTATTGTTTTAACAATTTACTCCTTAGATACACATTTTCACGCATTTAATTTATACTTCGCTGAATAAACAAGTTCTTATTTATACAGTCATAAATATATTGGTCTGGTATAAAACAAATTTTCTGCAATCCAGCAGTGGTAGCTTAAAGAAGTTTTTAGGTGAAGCAGATTACGCCTTAAGGGTTATTCTGCTTGATTTTCAATCAGCTTTAAGTGGCCACCGGTCTCCAAATACTAGAAACAGGCTCTGGTGTAAAGGGTTAAAGAAAAGGAATGAAAACATAACAATTTTTTCATTGGAGCTTAAGATATTCAGCTTAAAACCTCAGCTATATGGGTTACTGTCACTGGCGCAAACAGGTGTCATTGCAAACAGTTTAGATCTGGTCAGACGCCGCGTAGTGCGGCGTCTGATCAGGATCCAAACTACATTGTATTTGACACTCGTTTCGAAATTTCGTCAGTCATACTGCTTCAACTCTAACATTAAAACGATATTGCAGACAACAATATTGAAGCAGACGACAATTACTATACTATATAAATTTGATAATCAAAGGGTTAATATTTTTTTTGAAAAACAGTGATTCTCGCTTAGAACGATTTTGGATATAACGAAATACTGGATATACAGTGGAGAATCTGTTATTCTTTCCCGATAAACGCGTTTACGCTAAAACTAGTTTTTTATTTACAAACAGTATGGAGCCAGATCAGACGCCGGGTAACCCTGCGTCTGATCAGGCTCCAAACTGTTTGCCACCAAGATAAACATTAATTATCAGAATTGTCCAAAAGTTGTACTTTTCGACGTTTTAGTGCTTTGCGTTTGCGTACGTTTGCGTTTAAACGGGAAAGAATAACAGATTCTCCACTGTAGAACTAAACAAATTTTATTCCCCATCTCTAATAAACGTGTCGTAAAATGAACCTGATACAGGGCTCCAGATAAGAGGAAGTAAACTGCACTAATCCAACATTTTTTCACTTATTTTAGCATCAAATCCTATGGTGTTACTACTCATTAGAATCGTCTCTTTGAGACGATTCTAATGAGTAGTGACACCATAGGGTTTAAAGCAGAAATAAAGATTTTAGTTTTTGAAATACTCCTCTTATCTGGAGCCCTGCTGATATAACGAAGTTTAGATATAACGAAAGAAATAAGGCGTTCTCGACTACTCCGTTATCATTGAGCTTCACTGTGTCTATAATATCTATAGCATAAGCTAAATAATAAAAGGCAATTGTGTACAATGAATTAGTCCGTCATCTGCTTTTATCGTATTTGTGACGAATCTTTAACAGTGTATAAACCCAGACCAGACAGGTGGTGAGCTAGCTGTCTAATCAAGGTCTGCATTGTTGTTTTAAAGGAACCATCTGACATGAATATGCAGTTTTTCTTCATTTTATAAATATTTTAGATGACGAATGAGTGTTATATATAACTAGTCATCGAGAGGAACCATATTGTTTGTACTCCAAAAATGGGTATACACTGCAAACGGTCTAACTCCACCGAGCAATCATCTGTCGTTAGAAACATACATGCATCTTCAAAGTGTGGCCTCTTAACCCTTTCAACCTTACAGCCTACTGTCGAGATATACAAACAGTGTAGACCCTGATTAGAGGGCTCCAATATGAGCCCTCTAATCAGGGTCTGCAATATTTGATATTTTCATTGTTTTTGTTGTCATATCCAAAATGTAACAGTAGGCTGGTTCAATATGCATGTACTAGACTAGTACAAAAAAGGATAATAGATACCCACAAGAGATATTTAGGGTTGAAAGGGTAAACACACGTTTTACTATATGTCCTATGCGCTTACTGCAATACCTGCATTAACTCTTTCCTCCCTGAAACTTTAAATGGAAAATTCCAGTTTCCATTTTAGTCTAGTCCATTTCTGACTTTTAAGGGTTGTTTTTGTCAATGTTTGGCATTATGACAAACAGTGAAGACCCTGATCAGAGGGCTCCTTTCTGATCTGGGTCTTCACTGTTTGCATAGGACAAGTTTACTATTCACATGTACACTGTTTGAAAAGGACGCCTATAAGCGGGACTAGGGTTCAAAGGGTTAAGTCAGCGTTTAAACTGTCACAATATATTTGTTTCCGTCGTCTCAATTGTTGTTTATCTTTTGTAACCAGGTCCTATTTGAAGATGTTTTCGGGGAGCCCGAGGGCGTTAAGTCCATGGATTGTGTCTGGAGAAACAGCTACAAATGCTTCGAATGCGGCAAGCGTCTCTGCTATAAGATATGTACCTGTTTGTGTGGAATCTGCATAGCTCTGTGGTGGGGCTGTGAGTTTGCTGGTCTGGCTTTCAACCACGTCTGGTGCTGGACCCCATGCATGCGAGAATGTTCCATCACCGCTGGGTGCATTGCTAAGATCAACTCTATCTGCGTAAGCTGCTGTTTAGTACCATGCTGCGAAGGATTAGGGATGGTCTTGAGTCGTATCAAGATAGCAAAAGGATAGGAACTTTTCAACAGTTGATGAGAATTCGTAGTGGCAAGATGCCTATCGTTCGACTGATTATTTCTTCGAAAGTAAGCTGTATTACAAATATTTATTATTTTAACAGTGACTATTCTTAGAAATGTTGACGATGCGATGTACATTACACTACTGTGCGTTTTCTCAACTATTGACAATGCTTGTTCGTTCAGGGATGGTTTGATGATCAGCTGTGATAGACAGGGAGTTTCTGAGCTGTGTTAAGGGGAAAGTGGTATTCTTCCTGTGAGTCAGCATAACTGTCTGAAACTGCATCAGCTGTTGATGTTATTTTCCATTCCTTCTCTACTTATGGAATTAGCTTTCGTCAAAACTCTTACGATGTGTTCAAATATCGTAGAATTGACATTTTACGAATCAAAACACTTCAAACACACAATAGATGGGTGGACGTGAATTGAAACCTGCTAAACATCAAAACTAAACTTAAATGACTTATCTTATTTATAAACTATCAAGAACTTAATTTTGTTTACTCTATTCTGTTCCTTTTACCCGTGCCTCTGTTAATTATCAAATAAATAAAATTATCTTATCCTTTTTCATATTTGATGTTTGATATTTTTCATATCCAGATATTCAACCGTGCACATGTTCAATAAGATATGTGCACAATGGTCACTTTCTGTGTTATTTTTGTAAGTAAATGTTAACCCCTTCACTGCCGTGACGTCATCAATTTTAAACAATTGTCGTCTGCTTTTATTTCCTTAATTTTAAGGTATTTTGATTTAAGAAATATTGAAATGAGTGTCAAACAGTTACGATTCTGATCAGACGCCGCGTGACGCGGCGTCTGATCAGTATCCAAACTGTTTGCAAATAACCATCGTACTCGGGGTAAAGCAGTGAAGGGGTTAAGCAGTTAACTACATTAATTCGAAGCCTAATGAAAACGCATTTTAAACGCCTTTAATGTAATCCTCCACTTAAAACTGTCATGCATATGTACAGTGGAGAATCTGTTATTCTTTCCCAATAAACGCGTTTACGCTAAAACTGTTATTTGCAGTGCAAACAGTTTGGAGCCAGATCAGACGCCGGGTAACCCGGCGTCTGATCAGGCTCCAAACTGTTTGCCACCAAGATAAACATGAAATATCAGAATTGTCCAAAAGTTGTTCTTTTCTACGTTTTAGTGCTTTGCGTTTGCGTACGTTTGCGTTTAAACGGGAAAGAATAACAGATTCTCCACTGTACCATTATAAAGATTTCTATATCCTAAAACCTAGTAGCTTAACGCGGAATGAAAGTAAAGCAGGATGCGTTTAAGGACATAGTCTTCTTTAGTTTCAACCTGCTTTAAGTGATCGCCTGTTTTCAAAATAAGAAACATACTATGGGATAATGGGTTATGATATTGATATGTGTTTCCTTTGTACTGACGCTGCTCAAATTAAACCCTGTTAAAATAGTGTAGGCTTCAAGCAAGCCTATGCAATATACGTTTAACCCATTATCCCATAGCCTCATTCTAGTTTTGAAAATTGGTGATCGCTTAAAGCAGCTTGAAAGTAAAGAAGAATGCACTTTAGGCGCATTCTGCTCTACTTGTAGCCTGCTTTAAGCTACCATGTAATATAGAAAATAGTTCTTATCATTCATATTCATAAATGTATTAAATGGAACAATTTCTGTCAGTGGAGAAATAAATAAAAGACGTTTTTATTGGAAAATGGGTCACTTTTAATTATTACAGTGTTATTGAACAGAAGAACAGTTTCGACTCAGATCAGACGCCGAGTTCCTGTTTGTTTTTGCCAATCAAGTCGAACTTACCAATATATGGGTTAACCCCTTCACTGTCATGACGTCATCAGTTTTAAACAATTGTCGTCTGCTTTAATTGCTTAAATTTAATTTTAGGTATTTTAACTGAATATGAAAATGCGTGTCAAACAGATTGGTTTCTGATTAGAGGCCGCATTTCGCAGCGTCTGATAGTGATCAATTCAGTTGGTAAACACAGTGAAAAAAAGTTATTCTTTCCCAATAAACGCGTTTACGCTAAAATTATTATTTCCATTGCAAACAGTTTGAAGCCAGATCAGACGCCGGGTAACCCGGCGTCTGATCAGGCTCCAAACTGTTTGCCACCACGATAAAAAAATCATCAGAATAGTCCAAAAATTGCACTTGTATACGTTTTAGTGTTTAGCGTTTGTGTTTCGTTTCGTTTAAACGGGAAAGAATAACAGATTCTCCACTGTAACCATTGGACGCGAGTTAAGGCAGTGAAGGTGTTACAGTGGAGAATCTGTTATTCTTTCCCAATAAACGCGTTTACGCTAAAACTATTATTTGCAGTGCAAACAGTTTGGAGCCAGATCAGACGCCGGGTCAGGCTCCAAACTGTTTGCCACCAAGATAAACAAGAATTATCAGAATTGTCCAAAACTAGTTCTTTTCTACGTTTTAGTGCTAGCGTTTTGCGTACGTTTGCGTTTAAACGGGAAAGAATAACAGATTCTCCACTGTAACTATTGGACTTGAGTTAAGGCAGTGAAGGTGTTACAGTGGAGAATGTGTTATTCTTTCCCAATAAACGCGTTTACGCTAAAACTATTATTTGCAGTGCAAACAGTTTGGAGCCAGATCAGACGCCGGGTAACCCGGCGTCTGATCAGGCTCCAAACTGTTTGCCACCAAGATAAACAAGAATTATCAGAATTGTCCAAAAGTTGTTATTTTCTACGTTTTAGTGCTTTGCGTTTGCGTACGTTTGCGTTTAAACGGGAAAGAATAACAGATTCTCCACTGTATACATGTATCATGGCATAGTGGAGAAGACGTAATTGGTTCTCATTCTTACGGAATAAAAAGCAAAGATAATGCAATAAAATAAAGAAAGTGACAGAGTATTCTTAATATCAACGATATCTTTGTTTTATGAGTAGCAAGCAGTTTGGAGTTTGATCAAATATAGGGTACATGTAACTCCAAACTGTGTGTAATGGACATAACAGTAACTACAGCGTTCCCTCTCTACGACACCCAATAGGAGACAAAAAGGGTTTGCGTTGTTCGGAGGGAGTCGTTATAGGGAGGGAAATTGGCTTACATTTGCAAACAGCTTGAATCCAGATCAGACGCGTCTGATCTGGATTCAAGCTGTTTGTAACTCGTCATTAAGTATTTTCTATCAAAATATATTTTTTATGTAACTTTGAGAAAAACAGCAGACGACAATTTTAAGCAGACGACATTGCAGTCGTAAATAGGTTGGGCACTACGACAAGAGTCGTTGTAAGGAGGGAGTTGTTGTTTGGAGGGCCGTTATAGGGAGGGAACATTCTACATTCTTCTAGGATATAAAACATTATGGCATATTCTGTTTTACTTTCAGCCTGTTTTAGCGGTTATCTGTTTTCAAAACTAGGAAGACTATGAAGTAAATGGTTACAGCAGGATCTCTGTAGCTAATATCTATTGAAATGAAGGACATCAGTGCGAAAATTTATACTAATTTCAGTACACAATACAAGTAGCTGCTTAACTCTTTCCTCCCTGAAACTTTATATGGACAATTCCAGCTTCCATTTTAGTCTAGTCCATTTCTGACTTTTAAGGGTTGTTTTTGTCAATGTTTGGCATTGTGACAAACAGTGAAGAACCTGATCAGAGGGCTCCTTTCGGAGCCCTCTGATCAGGGTCTTCACTGTTTGCATAGGACAAGTGTAATATTAACATGTACACTGTTTGAAAAGCACGCCTATATGCGGGACTAGGGTTCAAAGAGTTAAAGTATGAAAGTAAAATAGAAATCTGAGGAGCTTTCTGTATTGCCTTTGCATTGCTGTTAGCTGCCGCTGGTGTTGTTTAGCACGACCACTGCGACCCAAATGGCGAGGCTTTACAGTACTACCGTGATGAAATGTGATCTTGCTGAGGTAGTTGTAAGCAGGGTGCAAATTTTATATTCATTGCGTTTTAATTATAGGTAATTAGTAGTTTAACGATTTTATAAAGATTTATCGAGTTAACCACAAAATGCACATATTCTCTGACTTTCGAATACCATACGTTTTACAATAAAACCTCCCTCAAACGACATTCAAATAAAAAGCAATTACATGCTTTTAAAGACAGATGAGTGTTAAATGCAGGGCGAAAATAATACAGAAAGCTAACTGAAGAGCTTTATGCATTACGTTCACTTGTTTTAAACAGTTACTTGTCTTTACAAATCCCCAGTTTTCCTTAGTTATAATTCAAGAGGTGTTTACACTGTAGTATATAAGCATCATGGATTTGCCTTATGTGTCACATGGTTCTGTATGAATACTGGGACTAGGGTGAGACCAGAAGGCACGGACAATACTACGGACGACATGGCAGGACCGGAAAAACTAACACCAAGCATGGAGGTTCGAGACCCAAACGACCTCAACCAGCACATTAAGGTATGCACACTTACAGCGCTTTAGATACATGTACAGTCGAAACTCGATACTACGAACTCGCTTTAATCGATCTTAACAATATTGTTGAATTTTGATAAGTCGATCTCGTTTAAGTCGAACATACCCGTATTTCAAAGTTATAGTGTGGCTAAGCAACGTTTTGAATTTGAAATATGGGTATGTTCGAACTAACGCGAGTTCGTATAATCGAATTTTTTACTGTACTTGTTTATTAACCATAGCAGGAGTAAACGCAATACTTTCCTTCCAAATGAGATTTACCGCAGGAACTATTGCACTGCAAGCAGTTTGGAAGCAGATCAGACGCCGAATCGTCCCATGTCTGACCAGGTTCTTAACTGTTTAACAATCGCGGTGGCGCTTCAATCCGTTTTTGCGCTTCAATCCGTTTGGCAAAGAAAATAAAATGTTTATTCCACTGCAGAATATTGACAATTAATTTGATTTAGACTTTAGTTTAGAATACTTTTACACTTTTAAGTTAGTTCTAACCTTTTTCACCATAGCATATTTTCAGTATTGAAAACATGTGGTTGCTTAAAGCATGCTGAAAATAAAGTAGAATTCTTCTTACGGGGCATTCAGCTTTCCTTTCATCCTGATGTAAGCTACCATCTGCTAGAAAACAGAAATTGCTTTTCGGAACATGTTCATAACTGTATAAAGTGGAACTATATTCTTAAATGAAGGAATAAATCAAAAAGGTAAAAACGAAACGCTTACCCATATAGAAAATTTAGGGATCTTATTACCTTTATTAAAAGGTAATAAAACATCCTGGTTTCATTTTATAGAGCAGTGGCGTAAACGCCATTAATTCACATTTGAAAAATCTCAAATGAGTTGCAATAACATGCAACTGCACCTAATGAAACTTTCTTGAAATATTTATGCTTGCCTTTAGTTCAGCACGTTTTGGGCCTGAACCATCAGACCTCAAATTACTCGCCGTCTGATCTAGCTTGGGCGATTAGTGAAGCACAAACGTTGTGTCATAAGAGCGTGTAATACTGTAACAGTATTGATGTAAGTTTATCCCTTTCCTTCCTGAAACCTCAAATGGACAATTCTAGCTTGTAATAAGGTTTAGTCCATTTTTTTTACTTTTTTGGGTTGATTTTAACAATATATGTCAAAATGACAAACAGTGTAGACCCTGATCAGAGGGCTCCTTAAGGAGCCCTCTGATCAGGGACTACACTGTTTGCATATAGGACAAGCGTATTCCTCACAGGTAGGCTTTTTGCAAATGACGCATATATGCGTGACTAGGGTGCAAAGAGTTAACCCATTTATTCCCAGCTATTGCAATGAACTCTCCTTGTATAGTTACTGTAAGATTCCATTATAGATATATAAGATACTGTAGTGATTTAGTGTTTGTCCATAAAACAGACAATTTCATATGATACCGTATATAGTTGGTATTTTCTGCGGCGTGACATTTCTACATCCTAGGATCGCAGAAAATAAATCCGCAGAATAAAATTACTGTACTTTTTTAACACGTAATGAATAACTACTTTGTAAGTTTCTTCGATGAACGTTTTTCCCACACAGGATACCCTGGAATGAATTACTTAAATAAAGCGTTTGACCTCGTCTAATACATATAATTTGAAAACATATTAATGGTCAGATTTTAGTAACTTCACACTGCTGATATGACAAGGCAAACAATTACGTTTAATTTTTTCGTGCTGTATGTTTAATTTGTTTCAAAATAACACGAGACATATCTATGCATCTTAGTATCTTTTTTGTTGAAAGATTTAATAATATAGTGTATGTCTTTTCTATACAACAGGTTCAGTTCGATGACGTAATAGCCGAGCCTGATGGAGTGCGCTCCCTTGACTGTGTCTGGATCAATGGTTTCAAGTGTTTCGAATGTGGCAAGAACCTGTACTATCGCATCATCACAGTCCTCTGTGGGCTCTGGATCGCAATCTTCTGGGGCTGTGAGTTCGCCGCGAGCAGCTTCTTCCATATCTGGTGTTTCACGCCTCTTATTCGGGAGTTCTCAATGGCCATGGGTTGTCTAAAGAAGTTCCACGTTGTTTTCATAGATTGTTGTCTCGCGCCTGTATGCGAGGCGTTTGGACTCGTGTTTAGTAGGGTGCATATCATTAAACAATGATCATAACAACTACATTTTTAAATTCGAATCCTGCAATTATTTACCATGCTTGAAGTTTATGGACTTCAAAGACAACCAAATGTGAGATTTAGCATTCTAATATATGAAAGCAAGCGTCAAACGAGCTAAAGTGTTCACTCCCTACAACGGCCCTCAAAACAACGACTCCCTCCTTACAACGAACCTTGTCGCAATTCCCTAAACAGGACAATCACGTGTAACGCTTTTACTGCTGTAATATCGTCTGCTTAAATTGTCGTCTGCTTTTTTTCTTTAAAGTAACATATAAGCGGACGCTTTGATAGAATAAGTATGATGACGAGTGACAAACAGCTTGAACCCAGATCAAATTCCGCGTTACGTGGCGTCTGATCTTGATTCAAGATGTTTGCAACTGAAAGCCAATTCTTAATTTCCTCTCCCTATAACAACTCCCTCTGAACAACCAACACGATATGTGTCTCCCATTGGGTGTCCGTGTAGAGAGGGCGCACTGCACTTCAAAACCAGACACCAAGTTATCCCTTTACCTGATAGTCTATTTCTAGTAATGAAGATAGGTGACTTCTTAAAGCAGGTTGAAAGTAAAGCAGAATGCGCCTTAGGGCGCATTCTGCTTTACTTTCAGCCTTCTTTAAGCTATCATGTGCTAGAATATAACAAAATATTTCCTTTAACATATATTCATGACTGGTTAAATTGGAACTATTTTCTTCAGCGGAGGAATAAATCATATTCGCTAAAAGGCGCTTCTATTGGGGAAAGGGTTATAAGTGTCTTCACGCTTTCAAGTGTAGTTAGCCCATTCGTTGCCATTAAATCGTAAAAACCCGCCTAACACAATCATTGACATAATATCGTCTGCTTAAATTTGGCGTCTGTTTGTATTCAAAGAATTTGATAATTTTAAGCGTCTGTTAACTTAAAAGTTATTCAATATGAGTGTCAAACAGTTAGGCTCCTGATCAGACGCAGCGTTACACGACGTCTGATCTGGACCCAAGCTGTTTGCATATGTTAGTGGTTAGATTCTGGCAGCTAAAGGGTTGACTTAATTCAATTAAGAAATTGAGAATTAACGTGTACAAATGTAGTAAATCAAAACAAAACCAATATATGGGCGTGTGTCCTATTGGAGTTTGAGTCTTCAACTGACTGTCCTTTTGCAAACAGGCTCTGAGGTTATAAAGCTTTTGACTTGAGTCTAAACTCGTTCCCAAGCATTTGATTGGTCAGATTTGAGCCTAGGCTCAAATCTGACCAATCAAATGCTTGGGAACTCACTCAGACTCAACTAAAATGCTTTATAACCTCGGATCCAGTTTTGATTCAGATCAGACTCTGAGTATCACGACTTCTGATCAGGACCCAAACTGTTTGACACTCCTATTAATATTTCATCAGTCCTTGTGGAAAAACACAAAAATCTAGATTTGAAACATGTAGACAATAGTTTAGGAACAGATGACGATACGGCAATGAGAGTTAAAGGGATACATGTACACAAGAGTAAAACACCAATTTCATATCCAGACTCTTTTACTCTGGACATGCTCGGTATTTTTTTCGTCTGCAACAATTGTCGTCTTCTGTTGTTCTTCAATAGAATAATTTTCTACTGCTCTTTTCAAAACAGGATCAGAGCGTCAAATAGGTTGGATCTTGATGAGACGCCGCGTTACGCGTCGTCTCATCACGATCCAATCTGTTTGCAAAGGTAATCACTTTGAGGCATGCAAAAAGTTAATCATGAACTGGTCTGCAATGTATGATTCACCAATTCACTACCATAGGCAACTAAATCCCACTTAAATTATAGCTTGGATCATTATCAAATACCACGCAACGCAGCGTCTGATCAGTATCAAAACTGTTTTACACTCGTGTTGACATTTCTTCAGTAAAATTGGCTTAAATAAACCTTATATTGTAAACAACAATATCGATACATACTATAGTAGGGCTATAAAAACGTTAACTCTTTGCATGCTGGGTTAGATTACCACCTGCAACAATAATTGTTGTCTGCTATAGTTTTCAAATAAGTGATTTTCTGAAATTTCTTTTCAAACCAGAGACAGAATGTCAAACAGTTTGGATCATGATGAGACACCGCTTTACGCGGTGCCTCATCAGGATTCAAACTGTTTGCATTTAGGTAATCAAGATATCACCGCTTGCGCGCAGATGCGTTAAAACAGACCATAAAATTTCGTTAACCTGACACTATCAAAGTGATATCTGATACTCGACACTTGTTGGCAAATAAATAATATTATGTGGCAGAATAGTTTGTTTGTTTACCCGTTTATGCAAATTGAAGTTTCTGTTTTGTGTGCTTTGGAGCATTTCATTGTCAAAGATATTGGACCAAACTATCATATGCAGTTTGTGACAATCGCTGCAAGAGACTGGAAGAGGCAATATTAAGAGTATCGAAGGATGGAAATCATTATTAACTACAACAGAATCATCAACCAATGACGTATATGACTCTCACATAGATGTCTACGATATGGGCATGTACGGGTGTGAATTACATTGCAAACAGTGCATACAGTTGTGTTATAATAATGATAATAATAATTACAACAATATTGGTTAAAAAATATTTTGTTTCAAATTTTACATGCATCACCCAAGCGTACAATAGAGTTTAGGATTGGAACGAAAGCAAAATAAGGATATTGTGTTATTTCTGTTTTTGCTTTCGTTTCAATCCTAAACTTTATTGTTTGCTTGTATAATGCATGTAAATATTTAAAAAAAATATATGTTGAAACCAATATTATTGCTGTTATTATTATTATTATACATTATATAACAAAATTTATGATAATAAAGATTTTATTAAACGAGGGAACACATTGGTGAAACCAATCTTCCATGAAGCCCTCAAGTATCGCGTCATCTATTTTTGTCTACACTGGCTAATAAAAAGGATGTAGTGTAATCGATTCCTTTGGATTGATATGAAAAATATATCACGAGAATGGGTTGTTATCCGTTAGGCAGAATAGTGGACACCGATAGATTATCGATAAACTGTCCTACGCTAGCTTGCGTGCCCGTCAATGTTCGGCTCTTACCGCTCGGTATTTACGGAAACTCCCGACGACTCTTTGAACATATTAATTTTATTTTCAATTTGAAAAAGGACCAAATTAACATTAACTTACAATTCTTAAATTTA
Organism: Gari tellinella; assembly: GCA_922989275.2. Classification (NCBI taxonomy): domain Eukaryota; kingdom Metazoa; phylum Mollusca; class Bivalvia; order Cardiida; family Psammobiidae; genus Gari; species Gari tellinella. The sequence continues at coordinate 103,389,477 of OV277858.1, read as the reverse complement.
TATCAAAAGAAAGAACAAATAGTCAAGTATACGAGCCCGTTTGCACAGAATTGATATCGATTTGTATAAATGCACAAGGTCGTGTTATATTATCCGTGTCGAGGCTTATTTTCAGCATTTTACTCTTTGTTTAATGTGATTTAGAGGTGTCTTTTTAAACTTAAAAAAGGACCAAAATCTTATTAAAATATTTTTTCAAAACAAATTCCATCATAAAGGAAAATGTTTAAACTAACACAGGCCGTTTGCACAGGAACAATATCTGTCCAGAAAAAAAAGTTATTACAAGTTATGTAAAAATGCCCTTCTTATTTTAATGCTCGAAAATGAGAGCAAGTGGGCCACCTGCGTGTCCACTATTCTGCGTAACGTGGTTAAAAACGAGTTCGCATGACGAGTTTTTTTTAACCAGATAACAACCCATTCGAGTGACATATTTTTTTTCATTGCTTATTCTTTATATCAATACAATGGAATTGATTATTCTATATATCATATACATTTTAATGACGTTTTTACAGAAAGAAACACACAAAATTAATTATTTATGCGCGACGTCACAAAAGATATTTTGATGTGACATCACAAAAATGATATTGTCACTGCATATGAAATTTATCTAACTGAGAAATCTCTATAAATCATCGATAGGTATACATGTATAATAAAATACTTTAACTCATTGGCCCTAGAAACTTCAGCTATTCAAGTGTTCAATCAGTTACATGTACATGTATATTATATTTCTGGTTGTGTTGTTTTCTGTAGTTTTTAACAATACATTGCAATATAACCAACGGTGTAGAGTCTGGAGACTACATGATCCCTCTGATCCGGGTCTACACAGTTTGCATAAGACACATGTACATATGACTATGGTGCATTGTTTGTAAAGGATGCGTATATGAGCAACTATGGTTTATTGGGTTAACCGAAAGGTGAGGCAAACACACCATAAAATAAAATGTAGAATATGACTATTCTGGCTCCAAATTGTTTGCAATGGACATAAGCACATAGAGAACAAATAGTTTAATCTTCTACTGGAAATAGCATTTAGATACAGTGGAGAAGACGTTATTCTTTCCAAATAAACGTGTTTATATTGAAACATGTATGGCCATTGCAAACAGTTCGGAGCAAAACCAGACGCAGCGTCAGTCTCCAAACTGTTTGCAACTCAGATAAAATTGAATTGTTAATAATCTCAAGAATTATTTTCCGGGGGTTATTATTATTATTTTTATACACTGCATTTGCATTCCGTTTTGTTAAAACTGGAAGGATAATATTTTCTCCACTGTAGCAGGTTCGAATTTCCGATACTCTCAAAATATCGTTCAAAGTATTAAAATAAAACCTAACGCCATCGTAAAGTGTCGTGTTTCATCCACTACTTTAACCTTTATCCTGCCGATCGCGACTTTGCTCGTATTTGCAAACAGTTTGGATCCAGATCAGACGCCGCGTAACGCGGCGTCTGATCTGGAACCAAACTGTTTGGCCATCATCTGAAAGTTTCTTTCATCTAAAAAAACAAAAGGAAAAAACAAATTTAAATTTATTTCACAAAATTCGCAGACGGTAACGACATAATAAGGTTCAATTGATATTTACCGAACCTCCCAAAATCGGTCAAACTCTTTTCAACAGAAACTTTAGATATGACAAGTAGAGTTCGGTTTGTATAAGGTTGCACTGTGTTAGCATATATATTTGAGAAATACACAATAAAGAAAGCTCAAATTCATATTCAGATAGGTATGGGGTATTTGCGCATTCTTTGATAAAATGACAAAGCCGACGGAATGTCTATGAATATATTAGATTAATGTGTTTACTTTTTAGCATACCCTACACATCTAATTCTTTTTCTGAACAATTCATTGAAAAAAGCTTTAGGATAACTATAAATGGAAGCTTCATTCCACCGTAAAAATATCTTTAAATGGACAATTCTGGTTTGCAATTAAATATTGTCAAACTTGGATATTTAGGATTGTTTCGGACAATTTATTTCAACATTACAAAAAGCGCAGACAATGGTCAGAGGGCTCTTGTAGGGACTCATAAATCGAGGTTTTTACTTTTTGCTTATGTCAAGCGAACTATTCTCCGGCACAGTGTTTGTAAATGACGTTTCTCGTCGCCACGGTTAATGCTGTATTCATAAATAGAGTAAATTCTAACATGTATTCATAGTTAAAGACTGACGCTTGATTGTATTCACTCGATGACTCCTATTACTTCAAATTTACAATCCAAGTTTCATTTTAAGCCTGGTCCATTTTAAAATATTTCTGATAATGTTAACACAAAATTGAAAAATGACAAATAATGAAGACCCTGATCAGAGGGCTGCTGTATAGGAGCCCTCTGATCGTGGTCTATTCTGCTTGTAGTTGCATGTGTAAAGAGTATTGTAATGGGATGCCGTTTGTATTACAGTGGAGAATCTGTTATTCTTTCCCAATAAACGCGTTTACGCTAAAACTATTATTTACAATACAAACAGTTTGGAGCCAGATCAGACGCCGGGTAACCCGGCGTCTGATCAGGCTCCAAACTGTTTGCCACCAAGATAAACATGAATTATCAGAATTGTCTAAAAGTTGTTCTTTTCTACGTTTTATTGCTTTGCGTTTGCGTACGTTTCCGTTTAAACGGGAAAGAATAACAGATTCTCCACTGTAACAAAAATGAGCCGTTGTTTACAAAGGCATGTGAAGATGTATCAATATTTGGCTTCGGATGGACGTAAATCTGTCTTAGGAACAACAATAGCATAAGACATTTTCGATTTACCATAAATACCTGCTATTAAGGCCGGTGTTTGTATTCATTAATTAAAACATTGGGTTGAAAATAAAAGAGACAAGTCCAGTGTTAAGCAGCCATATGTCGCTAACTACGAGGACATTAATTGCTGGAGTCATCAGGATAACTGTTTGAAAGAGAACAACTCCAACAACATGAATCATACATGTATCATTTTTGCATAAACAGAACTGAATCCATTCACTTCCATGACTTCATCAATATTGAACAATTGTCGGATGATCTTATTTCTAAAATTCAAATTTGAGGTATTTTGAGTTAAAAAATATCAAAACGAGTGTACAGTTTGTATCCTGATCAGACGCCGCGGCGTCTGATCAGAATCCAAACTGTTTGCAACTAACCCTCGTGCTCGATGTAAGGCAATGTACAGTGAGAGGGTGATATTGTTCGGCAGTATAAACGATCTTTTAAAAAAAGAAAAAAGAACTCTTTATAGGTTCAGGTAATGCGAGGTTTGAAAAGACCTATCGATATTAACCCCATTATACTATTGATGAAACAGGGTCTCAGCACCTGAACCAATCAAATACAATGTACAGTAAAATCTCTCTATCATACCTCTAAAATGAAAAGAAGGCTAATTGATTGTATTAAGGACAGGTGACAGCATACAGTAAGGTAAACGTAATACTGTAAGCTCCTAAAGGTGTTTTCTTTTTTTTTAGATCATCCTGCTTTAACGAGCCACCTGGTAATGATAACAATTTAGTGGTCGTTAAAGAGAGGTGGTCGTTATAGAGATATTTTACTGTACTCTAACACTGTTACCCGTTTGTAGCCTAAACTAATATAGCTTAGCAAAGTTTAACTTGAGTTTGCAAACAGTTTGGATCCAGATCAGACACAGGGTAACCCAGTTTACGCTCCTGTTGATGCTTCATTGGTTATAATGAAATATATGTTTTTGGTAAAACGGCAGACGACAACGATAAATGTTCACGCAGCTCAATTGAAAAGCAGTTGTACAGTGGAGAAAACGTTCTTCTTTCCCATTTAAACGCAAACGTACGCAAACGAAACGCGCTAAAACGTAGAAAAGAACAACTTTTGGACAAGTCTGATATTTCATGTTTATCTTGGTGGCAAACAGTTTGGAGCCTGATCAGACGCCGGGTTACCCGGCGTCTGATCTGGCTCCAAACTGTTTGTATTGTAAATAATAGTTTTAGCGTAAACGCGTTTATTGGAAAAGAATAACAGATTCTCCACTGTAAGCGCTCAATATTGAGTGAAATTTAATATTTTCTATTCACAGGGAACAAAAATTATTGAAAAGGGGCGTGGTCTACCATTCTTTCGTTTCCTATATAGCCTTTCGGTAACCTTTAGGACGTCAGAACTGGCAAATCAGTATGGATCCAATTCACATATGGGATTATAGTGTATTGGTGGAGCTTGAAAATGGTTTTAAACAATCTATTATTTTACTAGGTATAATGTCTTAATGCACAGCGGAGGTAAAATGTTGTGCAAAACACATTTATTAATAAGAAATATAGATCTACCACCGTCTTTAAAAGGAAATATGTGATAGAATGAAACATAGCAACGGATCCCGGTCAGTATAAAACTCGAGCGCGAGGCAAACTCTACCACTTTTTAAATTCCATCGGCTTATACGACTTTAACTTATTTTCGTGAAGTTCCAACCTTCAAGATGTCCCAAGAACAAGACATGGAAAACAGAGACCCCAACAACCTGAATGATCACCTTAAGGTAAGGTGTCGATGTATTTTGTCTGCTATTAATTCCAGTAAATGTTCTTTTCACCTTTTTACGCATTCGATTTATTCATCCACTGCAGAAAATAGTTTTAATTTATGCAGTCATGAAAATGAACGAAACAATTATTTTTATAACCTTTCAGATGGCAGCTTAAAACAAGCTGCAAGTCAAGCATAATGCGACTAAAGTCGCATTCTGCTTTACTTTCAAATTGCTTAAAGTAGTCACCTTTCTTCCAAAATAGAAACATGCTATGGGGTAAAGTGTTTTAATCAAACTAGGCAAAAGTTCATCTGTAAACTATCTGCCGTTTTCAGTGATTCTTAGAGTTTAATTTATCTGTCATTTATTTAAGAAAATATCAACAGTGTACAGTGGAGAATGTGTTATTCTTTCCCAATAAACGCGTTTACGCTAAAACTATTATTTGCATTGCAAACAGTTTGGAGCCAGATCAGACGCCGGGTAACCCGGCGTCTGATCAGGCTCCAAACTGTTTGCCACCAAGATAAACAAGAATCATCAGAAGTGTGCAAAAGTTGTTCTTTTCTACGTTTTAGTGTTTTGCGTTTGCGTACGTTTGCGTTTAAACGGGAAAGAATAACAGATTCTCCACTGTATATCATGCAGCAGTTTGTATTCATATATGATTTACCGTCTCATCTGAATCCAAACAGTTTGCATCAGATTTACACATAAGTATTACCCGCCCATAAGAACCACTCAACAGACGACTAAACGACGGTGTAAGCCAAATGGAAGCCAAGGCTGCCATTTCTCCGGATTTTCCGAAATCTTCGGATTTTTTTTGATTTTTCCGGGCCTACGGATTTCCCCCGAAAGCTTTTGATTTTGGCTCCTCCTTTTAAATTAATTCACCCACTAAAGAACGTTGTTCAATTCTATACAGTTCTGAATGTGCAAACATATTTGAAATATTTCCTATTTAACTTAATATGGGTAACTTAAAGCAGGCTTAAAGTAAAGGACAATGCATCTTAAGACTTTCCTTTCACCCAGCTTTAAGAGTGCACCTGTCTTCAAAACGAAGCAAAAGGCTATGGAGAAAAGTGTTAAGGAAGCTCATTCTCCGCTTATGAAAATTAAAAAGAAAACTTGTAAATTGGTTCGAGTGGCATCAATGTTCACTTCCATAGCATACATTTTTTTAATGTTTATTATTCAGGTCAGTTTCGAAGAGGTACTTGGGGAGCCAGAAAGTGCTCATTCCGTCGACTGCGTTTGGCGAAACAGTTACAAATGTTTCGAGTGCGGCAAGAACCTCTGTTACCGTATCATGACCACCCTGTGTGGAATCTGTATCGCACTCTGCTGGGGATGTGACTTCGCTCTTGTGGCCTTTAATCACGTCTGGTGCTACACGCCATGCATTCGTGACTTCAGCATCTGCGTTGGCTGCTTCCAGAAGGTCTTCGGCACCGTCATCAACTGCTGTTGTGCACCCTTATGTGAAGTGTGTGGTCTGGTGTTTAGCAAGATAAAAATATCTAAAATGTAGTAGGATTTTGATATAAAAATCGAGTGATTTCATCGACGACTGGTGATGTTCTCTTATGATGTGCCCACACTCATGTGACGTCTCTCCCGGGGATACATGACACTAAATTGAAGAACGGAAAATACCTGAACATTATTTTTGAAATAAACATCTTAACGATTGGTGACTTTTGTGGATGATCACGAAACCATTAAGAGACCTGGACTTTCATCCGAACTTGAGTTAAGCGGCTATCAAAATGATGGCGCATATTTTAGATGATCATTATAGTGGGGTTTAACCCTTAGCCTGCCAGTCACGACTAGCTCCATATGCAAACAGCTTGGATCCGGATGAGACGCCGAGTAACTCGGCGTCTCATCCGGATCCAAGCTGTTTGACACTCGGACAACATTTTCAGCAATTTTGAGCAACTTTGAAGCACTTTGAAACTTGAAGCAGACGAGAAATATAGCAGACGACAATTTATTTGGCGGGCTAAGGGTTAATAAATTGTCGCTGAAACAAATTATACAGTGAAACCCTATCTAGAGTAGAAATGGCAGCAACGTTTTGATTTGGATGTGAGTTACATTGACATTTTCCAAATAATTTGAATACTTTTCGTGTGGATTTTATTCGAACAAGAAACATGTGGATGAATACTTCCTATCACCAAGTATTTGTAATGTAGAAGGTTTAATAGAACGCGGGAGAATCTGGTGCACTGATGTAACTGATCAGTCGTGTATCAATTTCCCTTTAATTCTTTTCATGCTAAACTACTATTGGAGTTTCAAAATAACAGTCCACAATATCTACCATTTTGTTATAATTATGACGGTTTGTTCTTTTCAATTGAGGAAAATTTCTACATTTCAACAGTGGAAACTCGATACTCATTGCTCGCTCGCTTAAAACGTGGAAATGCTACACGTTAGCTTTGAATTACGGATATTGTCGCTTTGAGTGAGGTTGAATTATCGACTTTCAAATAACAGTCGAGATTTGAGTGGTATTCGAATTCAGGTGTGCCACTGAATAAACCGGATTCTTGCAGTGAAGGAGATGTTACTCTTTCCCATTTAAACGACACGATTCAATAACAACTATTCACCTTAGTAGCACATATTTTCAAGCCTGATCAGACGCCGTGTTACCCGGTGTCTGACTTTGTTCAAAACGGTGTGCAGTGGAAATATTTGTTTTAGCATAATGGCGTATATTGGGAAAGAACGTCTTCTCAACTGTATATAGCTCTAAAACCGTTGCTTAGCATGATAAGGACTAAAATGGAAAGTATATTTAAAACTATTGTGATAAACTATTTTAAAATAAAATTGTTACTTTTTTACAATGTCTTTTACTTTAAACCCTTCGATGAGTTTTTCCTCTAATTGCTGTATTTTCTTTCGATATTTTAGATGACTTTGTAGTTGTTGTACATTTTATATCATAAACGATATAAACCAATGTTTTACTCCTGTTTGCCAAATACATATATTTTTCATATCCACGTGTTCGTTGTTTAACCCTTTCATCGTCAAATTTCAGTTGTCGTCTGCTTCAACCCTTTACCGCCAGAATGTCGTCTTCTGATCACTTATTTTCTTAAGAAGTCTGGATAAATATATCAATAATTATATGAGAGCAGTTGGGGTATATGAGGACAGTTTGGTTTCCAGATTTGGCACTGTCATACTTGGTGTCTCATCTAGATTTAAACTGTTATATTGTATTGAACAGTAAATTAGCCTCGCATATATGGCAGTGAAAGGGTTAAAACACGTGACTTTTATATATTAGCTTTGTCAGTTGGCGGTGCGATACAGGGCGATGTATTCAGCTTGAGACGTTCTTGGCGGAAACAGCCAATCGAGAACGTCGAGAACTAGGCCCTTTTTCATAAAACTTCCAACGACAAAAACGGTCGTAACTCAGATTATAAAAGTCTCGATTATTATATATTTCTCCATTTATTTCTGTCTAGTGATATCTCTTTGGAATCGTCTTGAAAAGACGATTCCAAAGAGATGCCACAAGACAGGATTAGATAGAGTAATCAGAAATTAAATTAAACTATATAGTTGTTGAAATATTTTATATCCAGACATATTAAGTTTGATATTTGAAGCAGAACAAGAAATATGTTGTGCCTCAAACCTAAGACGGTCACGCAGTTTAAATGATACTAGACGCAAACACAATATAGTAAACGTAGAAAATGGCTGGATTTTTTCGAAAAAGAAAACACAATTTTTGACTATATATTTTAACCGTATTGACAAACAGCTTGGCGGCTGATGAGACGCCGGGTAAAGAACATACACACTATATACCCACACACGCACGCATTCACAGAGGCGTTTTTAAAAACGAAAAGTGTATGTAATGCTTATTATAATGATGCTATTATAATAGTTATAATAATGATAATTATAATTATAATAAGAACGTTAATACTATATTGTTATAAAATCGGCGCTTGATCCAGCAGACGACAATTTAGAAGCATTTGGGATTTTCCCCGAGCTGGACTGGTCACAGTGAGTATAGATGGAACATGACATGTTTCCAGTCAAATATAGTACAGTGCTCCCTCTCTACAGTGGCCCTCCCAACAACGACTCCCTCCTTACAATAACGCTTGCCGCAGTTCCCTAAACAAGACAAATATGCCTCGGTAACTGCTGCAATATCGTTTACTTAACGTTATCGTCTGCTGTTTTTCTCAAAGTGACATAATGGACATTTTGACAGAAAATAAATTAATGCAGAGTGACAAACAGCTTGAATCCAGATCAGACGCCGCGTCACGTGGCGTCTGATCTGGATTTAAGCTGTTTGCAAATATAGCCAATTTCCCTCCCTATAACGACTCCCTCCGAACAACACACACAATCTTTGTCTCCCATTGAGTGTCGTTGTAGAGAGGGAACGCTGTAGATGGAGCATGGCATGTTTATAGGCGGTATAGTGTAGTACCAGTCTACAGGGACTGACATCAGTAGTTTGTATGAATGACAGGGGGCCTTGTCCATCACTGGTGTACAGCCAATACAGTTACATCTCTTTTCAGTAAGTTCAGATCAACTCACATTGTCGACTCTTTATAACATGTGACAAATAAATGCAACGCAAACGTAATGGAAAAAGCCAAACAGGTAATTTAATGTTCGTTAACAAACGTTCGTTACATTTCGAGTTTAGTGATGTTTCGATTTATAAATAGAAACGATCTATTATGTAGCATGGGACCTTGGAAAATAACCCGAGCTCGCTAACTGGTACTTCTACAGTTCAATTTCAAACGTGCGAACGTAAGTCGAACTTACCAACACGTATTTTAAAGTTATAAACTACGTTCTTTCACTTGGGGTACAAGAAAGTTCGACAAAACGAGAATTCGTATTAAGCGAGAATTCGTAATAAGCGAGAACTCGTATTATCGAGTCTCGATTGTGTATATAATGTATTACGAGAACTGGTAACACTGGAAACACTAGAAGGTGTGGCAACTATCACAGTGTTCTGTTGCCAAGAGGAAATTGCTCATGTAATGGATAAAAACAGACGCTAAAGTTTTTCCGGTGCCTTTCCATTATTGAAATAATGAAATTATTTTGTAGTTTCAAACACTTTGGAACCTGATCAGACGCCGGGTAACTCGGCGTCTGTTCAGGAGCCAAACTGTTTGAAACTACAAAAACTATGTCAGTTCTAGATGTGATTGTTTTTGCAGACGATGGCATCGAAACATGCGACGTGCGTGTATAATAAGGGGACTCGGAGAGTTTGTTTTCTGCGTTCTGTAGTGTAAATACAACCTTGCTGTGCATCAATTTACCTGTAGAAATGCATCTTACAGAGGGCAAGACTTAATTTTCCCGATCAAACGCGTACGTAACACGAACACATTGCAAATAAATGAAGAAAACTGTTTGCCAACTTCTTGAAAATTCTGACAATTCATTATCATCAGAGGGGCAAACTGTCTGGAGCACGGCTTTATGGGGAAATATTTACATAAAGTTATTACCCAACTGTAACATTTGAATTGAATAGGTAAATATAATTTTGCACAACACAATCTAGCGTTTTCTCAAACCTTTATTATTTGACAGTATAAAAGATGACATCAAAAGAAAACATAGTATGAAAGAATGTGATCTTTGAAATCGATAAAATTTATGAATGATAAAAACGACTTGTTCAAAACATTGACAAGGGTCCACTGTCGTGAAATCTATTACATTCACAATAGCATGTTTGCTATTAATTTTCTGAAATTTACATTTCTTTTCAAACTTTTACATATATTAAAACTTATAATTTGTGACAATCCTTTCGGCGCCGAAGTCGCATAAAGTCGACTTTGCAAACAGTTTGGAACCTGATCGGACGCCACGCAACGCGGCGCCTGATCAGGATCCAAACTGTTTGACACTCGTATCGATATTTCTTGAGTCATATTACCCTAAATCTTATTTTGTAATGATCTTGCGGTCAACAATATTGCAGCAGACGTAAAAAATAGTGTAAGGGTAAAATATAATGATTAATTTTGCGCCGAAAGGGTGCATTGATCATCATCTCTAAAGCATACAAAATATATCTAAAGACAGGTTACTGCTTGATGCAGAATAAAAGGGATGCAGAAAGCTAATTTTCAAGCTTTCTGATTTACTTTGGTTCTGCATATAAGCAATCATTTGTACATGTATCAATAAAATACTGCTAAACTTGTGGGGTTGTTTTAAGTAGCAACTTGACTATACCAGCTTGTAAAAACCATGAAATTTTAATAGTCACATGAATTTACCAATTAATGATCATGTTAAGGAACCCATATATGACCATATATTGCAATGAATTCTACATGTGTGCTTACTACATGTAGAATATTTCATTGTAGATATACATTGGTGGACTAGAGACGCTGTGCACAGTGATGGTCCATAAAACACAAACAAATTATATGAAATAGCAAACCGTGAATATCCTGATGAGACACCACGTAACGCGGCGTCTCATCAGGATCTTCACGGTTTGCTAATATCTTTTTAGTAGTCACTACGCTTAACCCTTTCCCCAAAAAAGCGACTTTTAGCGCATTCAGTTTATTCCTCTGCAGTAGAAAATAGTTCCAATTTAAACAGTCATGAATACATGTACGTATCATAAGGAATATTTTCTTTATTCTATCATGGTAGCATAAAGCAGGCTGAAAGTAAAGCAGAATGCGCCTTAAGGCGCATTCTGCTATACTTTTAGCCTGCTTTTAGTAGTCACAAATTTTCAAAACTAGAAAAAGGCTATGGGGTAAAGGGTTAAATGGGTTAAACAATACAAAATGAGTATATCATGAAAAGAAAACAACGTGTAAAACAGATTAACCATTAGCCATAGACATATAGAGCCCATAGTTGAGTTGTCAGAGGTGTTGCTTTTTCGTGTTTGTCTCCGCAATGGAGGGTCATGGGTTCGAATCCCACCAGAGCTTCTTCTTCTTTTTTTTATTTTGAAATGCATTTTTTGACAGAATTTCCTATCCTTAACTAAATCTTACCCATTTATATAAACATTTGACATATATTTTCAAATTACTATTTTTAATGCTAAATCCGGTTGCGAGCCTCTTTAATATATAGCAAATATTACAACCAAAGCAGACCCTGCTCAAAGGGTACCCTCTTATCTGAGTTAACACCGTTTTCATTAGGATAAATGTACTTTTTCACAGGTGCACGTAACCTTTTAGCAGAAAAATAAGTACGATAAAAATGTTTTTTTCTGCAATTGCAAACAGTCTAGAGCATTAGCAAACAGCTGATAGTCTCATCTGGATCTGAACTGTTTGATACTATGATGACATATTATATAACACACAGATAAATACACAACGTTTAAAGTTTATGATTTTAAAAAAATGACTTCCTTCTAATATGACAATGTGAAATATGAATTAAAATGGTTAAAATGTGATTGTTGATTAACAAACATGATTAGCAAACGTGAGTGATATACGAATGTTTCAGTGGAGAAAACGGTATTCTTTCCCGCTTAATAATCTTTACCGATTAAATGTTGGTGATTTACTTTAATCTGAGTGTCAATCGGTTAGGAGCCTTGTTGGGAGACGTCGAGTTACTCGGTGTCTGATCAGGTTCGAAACTGTTTGCAATAGACAGCGATATATGGGGTACAGTGGAGAATCTGTTATTCTTTCCCGTTTAAACGCAAACGAAACGCAAACGCAAAGTACTAAAACGTAGAAAAGTACAACTTTTAGACAATTCTGATCATTACTGTTTATATTGGTGGCAAACAGTTTGGAGCCTGATCAGACGCCGGGTTACCCGGCGTCTGATCTGGCTCCAAACTGTTTGTAATAGAAAACATAGTTTTAGCGTAAACGCGTTTATTGGGAAATAATAACGTTTTCTCCACTGTAGGCAAAGAATATCGTTTAACCCATTGTATTATAAGGCATTATCGTGATAAAATTGTTACAACAATAAATAACAAAACAGTTAAAAACAATAACATTAGATAACACTATCAATATAATACGAGTATTTCTAGTAATTCAAAGCATTAAATGGATATATTACACAAAACAAGGTTTACATATAACAAGTGGCGTATTTGGTTTAGTAATTCTATATATACCCCGCAAAAACTCTCATCAGTCCGATGATAGTTTGATATTTATAATATTTTAGCTGACATTTTTCGCTTTTCTGACACAATTTTGGTATAATATAGTTCAATAGAAAAAACAGTGTTACATGTAACAGCATGTTAAACAAAACAATCCTATAATTGACAACGGTGTCCAAGGTTATAAAGCTTTTCAGTTGTGTCTGAAGTCGTTAGCAAGCATTTGATTGGTCAGATTTGAGCCTCAGCTCAAATCTGACCAATCAAATACTTGAGAACACATTCAGACTCAGCTCAAATGCTTTATAACCTTGGACCCGGTCCTTCAAACAAGCAACATGGGTAACAATAGGTGAACAAATTCAAGTTTTAGTATATGGGTTAGAATAACAGAAATGGTGTTAATATAACATTACAACGTCTTCGACCACTGTGATTCTTCCAAACCAACCAATCTGTGCCTAGCGTTACATAAATGAGACCACAGGTGACCGTCACAATAGTAGGCTGAACCCCAAAAGAAAAAATGTTTATATCAAGTGTTTATACATTTTGTTTTCTTTTGGGGTTCAGACTTCTTTTGTGACGGTCCCGTGTGAATGAGACATAGGCAAATAGTGTAAACTCTTTTCAGAGGCCGCATGACGCGGCGTCTGATCAGAGTCTACACTCTTTGCTTATAAGAATTACAATGTCAATGAAAATTTAGACCAGGCACCCCTTATACAGTGGAGAATCTGTTATTCTGACGTCATTGGTGACCTCATACAGTGGAGAATCTGTTATTCTTTCCCAATAAACGCAAACGCAAAGCACTAAAACGTAGAAAAGAACAACTTTTGGACAATTCTGATAATTCTTGTTTATCTTGGTGGCAAACAGTTTGGAGCCTGATCAGACGCCGGGTTACCCGGCGTCTGATCTGGCTCCAAACTGTTTGCACTGCAAATAATAGTTTTAGCGTAAACGCGTTTATTGGGAAAGAATAACAGATTCTCCACTGTATCAATAATGGTCTAACCCAATTTATAAGCATGAAAGAATCAACTTGGCATAAAATGGTTAATCCTTTCACCCAAAATATTCAACCTTCTACATTACATGTAACTCTTTTGCAAACATATTATCGTTTCTTTGTAGTCGACAATTTTATGATAAATTCATTATTTTGAAGATTTGTTTGAGGACATTTTGATACATGTACAAGTGTCAAACAGTTTGGAACCATTTCAAACGCCGCAATACGCGGCGTCTGATTTGGATTCAATCTGTTTGCAAAATCGACTTTTGTCGCCAAGATTACCTTTCCGCACATAACAAGCGAAATTAACCCTTATCGGGCTTAGCGCAACTTGGCTTACATTTGCGAACAGTTTGGATCCAGATCAGACGCCGCGTTACGTGGCCGCTGCTCTGGATGAATACTGTTTGTTACCGTCATATTCAAATTTTCTTCAGTTTAAAAATGCACTAAAATTTAGAAAACAATTGGATAACCAGAGCACTTCTGTCTAGTTTGTGTTCAGTAACCGATAACGTTAATCGTAACTTCCGTCTCATATAAAATACTATGATTTTGGTCCCATTAACAGTCGAGCAACGATCACTTTAACTCACAAAAGTCGAATTACAGTGGAGAAAACGTTATTCTTTCCCCGTTTAAACGCAAAAGAAACGCAAACGCACATCACTAAAATGTTTGCTCAAATCTGACTAATCAAATGCTTAAAAACGATCTGATTCTCAGTCTAAACTCAACTCTTTATAACCTTGAACCCAAATGTCCACTGAAAACAATTTGGAGCAAGATCAAAACTCCAGATATTCGGTGTCTGATCAGAATCCATACTGTTTGATACTTGTATATAAAAAACAAACAGTTTGTTCGACATTACTAGTTTAACTTATCAAATTTCAATTGTACAGTCAAACTTCGATAAATGTAACTCGCACTGACTTAAGTCGAGCGTAACCGTATATCAAAGTTAAACGTGACTAAGCTACGTTTTAATTTTGAAAAAAGGATATGTTTGACTTAAGTAATATCAAAATAATGAATATCAACAGTAAAACTATGAACATATGGAGTTTAAGTGATATCGAAGTTCAGCTAATTTAAAATGAAATTTTTTCGTTTCAGCCTCCACCAATTCAGTCTTTGGACACGTGGACTCGAATACTACTGAAGATTTTACCAATCGTGTCGAAGCAGGGTTCCACAAATGACCTAATACATAACTGGTGCATTTGGGCGAGAGGCCGAATTTGTATGGAGAAGCTTCTGATACCCGGTTGGAAATACCAGATCTGACAGAAGGACAGACAGGCAAAATGGAGGCCCCAACAGAAGGCGCATGGTACCGCGCACATAGCTGACAAAAATTTATAACACCATAACTTAGTATCGTTGAATAACTTGTGGCTGGCTCCCCATATCGTGCCAAAGCTGTATATTCCTTCAGGTTCCGCAAACACTTCCTCGAACTGTATCTGTAAAATAGAATGAAGAATGATTGAAAGTGTCTCTGAGAGCTTCATCGGTAAGATAAGCCGAACTAAACTCTAGGTGTACATGTACGATGTGATATTTGGCAAAACAAAAGGCAAAACTGTGTATATATTGGGCAATGGGTTAAATGAAACTTAAAGCCAGAACGTTTTCTCTGTTGTAAACCAGGCAGATGAGAGTTCTCTGATCGAGGTATGAATGTTAGCGTACGAAAACATGTACCTTTCATATATACAGTACACTGTTTGTAAAAGACGTGTATACATACTCCTCGATAGGGTTGAATATGTTTAGCACATTTTAATTTAATATACCGGTAGTTACTAAGTTCATCCTCCTTCATAAATTGTTATTTATACAATGCGATTTATACGAAATGCGGATCCTGAGCGATACCATTGTCCTGGTTTGCCATTAGGATAAAACGTAATTGTCAGCATTTCCAAGCAATTGTCGTTTACCAGATTTCGTGAATTGCTTATACGCTTGAAACATTTAGACATTGCAAGCAGTGAAGGAGCAAATCACACTCATCTGTGCTCGCGGTAATAAAGCGTTTGGGATGAGTATGTGATCATTCTCAAGCATTTGATGTGTCAGAATGGACCTTGGACTCTGGAAGGGAATAAGTTTTTCAGTTACAGTATATAATTATATTCAAAGAAAAACGACATACTAGTAGATTTGTAATCATGATTTTGAAGCAAACTGTTATTTAGTAAACTTCCTTAACCTCGAGTTGCAGCGAAGCCAATCTAATTTTCAATCAGCCAAAAACAAACGTTCGGTGTCTTTAAATAATTCAATAGGTCGTTCATCACTGTCAGATGTACCACCATGACGCAGGGCTGCCATAAGTTGACAT
This sequence comes from Gari tellinella, assembly GCA_922989275.2. Classification (NCBI taxonomy): domain Eukaryota; kingdom Metazoa; phylum Mollusca; class Bivalvia; order Cardiida; family Psammobiidae; genus Gari; species Gari tellinella. The sequence goes on along the minus strand of OV277858.1, from coordinate 103,373,375 downwards.
GAAAAATCCTAAGATTTCCAAATTTGCATTTTTCAAGTGCGATTTTTCGAATCGTACCATTACCCCATAGCCTGTTTCTAGTTTTGTTGATATGCGACTACTTAAAGCAGGCTGTAAGTAAAGCAGAATGTGCCTTAAGGAGCATTCTGCTGTTCTTTCAGCCTGCTTTTAGCTACCATGTACTGGAATAAAATCCGAAGATTTAGGAAAAATCCGGAGAAATGGCAGCCCTGATGACGCAAATCTAGACACTAATCAGGGTTCCAGATAAGGGGAGTATCTCATAAACTAAAACCTTCATACCTGCCTTAAACCCTATTAAACCCATTAAACACGATTCTATTGAGAAGTCACACCATAGGATGTGTTGCTAAATTGAGGGAGAAAATGTTGGATTTGTTCAGTTTACTCCCTCTTATCCGGAGGCCTGACTAATTTTCAGACATTAATTGTTACACGGTGTCTGATCAAGATAATAACTACTTCATGATCAGATTGATGTTTCTGCATATAAACTGACAGAGTGCAGTCAAAACTTGAAATAATTGCAAAAGCAGTTTTAAGAAGTCTATTTTATGCAGGATAAGGGTTAAAACTTCCATTATCGTACATAAATAAAACACACCGTGAAATTAAATCATCCTTGTCTATTTATGCATGTTAACGAACCTATTTTCAATTTTGACTTTTGACCTGACTAAACGGAATAAGATGATTTTACAAAAGGTCTGCAGCCAAATCTGAAGCCAAGATACTCGAACTCTGCTCACAGTCCAAAAAGGTCGACATGCATTTCATTTGATTTTTTTCTCAGTCAAATCACCGAAATATCTTAGTGACATAAATACGGATGACGACGTTTAGAAAACAATACTGCATTCAAAGTGTTAAAAGTATACATTTGTGCTTCATTAAATCCACATTTGCAAGGATATAGTCTTTTCGTCTCTTTAACCCCTTTACTGCCATGACGTCATTAGTTTTAAACAGTTGTCGTCTGCTTTTATTTCTCAAATCTAAATTCTAGATATTTGGACTTATGAGTTTATTAAAATGAGTGTCAAACAGTTTAGATCTTTTACGGAATGGGTGGAGATCAGAGTTATTCAGCACCTGATGTGAATACAGTTTGAAAATACAGCGCTCCCATTCTACAGCGACACCCAAAAGCAGAACAAAAATTACGTATACGTTGTTCGGATGGAGTCGTTATAGGGACGGAAATTTGCAAACAGCTTGAATCCAGATCAGACGCCGCGTTACGCGGCGTCTGATCTGGATTCAAGCTGTTTGTCACTCGTCATTAAGGATTTTTAGGTCAAAATGTCCAATATGGAACTTTAAGTAAACAACTGACGGCAATTTTACGCAGGCGATATTGCAGCTGTAAAAACGTTAGCCTAATTGTCCTGTTAAAGGAACTACGACAAGTGTAGTTGTAGGGAGGGAGTCGTTTTGGCAGGGTCGTTGTAGGGAGGGACCACCGTGGTATTGCTGTCGGACAAAGGCAATGACCGTGCACTACTAATAAAACTGTGTACTAATGAAGTACTAACCCAAACCATTCCCAATGGTTAATCTGGTTGTACATATGGTTACTTATATGGGGGGATACCGGGGTGTCCGGGGGCAATACTGTTGTCCAAACAATAATACATTGTTCCACTTCACATACAGTCCCGGGCAGGGATCGAACCGTGGGTCGCGTTTGAGAAAGGCGGTAGTGAAACCACTGCGACCCCTAGACGTAAAAATAATGTTTGATTCGTAATGTCCCGAAATATTATATATGTCAACGACGTGTGGCCGCTTCAAGCAGTGTGAAAATAGTTTAGTTGAAAGCTCCAACAAGATATGTTTGCTTTACTTTCATCTTGCTTTAGCAAAATCACCAGGACTTAAACGCCTCTTTTTTATCGAATAGCCGTAACAGCGGGTTTTAACTACAGAGCCAATCCCCTCAAGGCCACGGGTTCGTGAGAATGACTAAATCACTTTAATTAACTAATGTCGGTTCATACAAAATTCCACCGAAAACACATCAATACTGGACTAGCATGTGCGGTGGGTTGGCCTTCGACTCTTCGTCATCTATTCTACAGACGATTGTATACTAGTATACTGAGTTAATCTATATAGAAAGCTATACAATTGTGGTCTGCTAAAAATGTCGTCTGCAAAAAATTATCTTTTGCAACAATTCTCAAAACTTCTTTATCTGTAATTTCCTCTCCGAAAATTTCATTAGTGGGTCAAACATTTTTTATCAAGATGAGACGCCAATTAATACGGCGTCTCATCTGGACCCATACCGTTTGCAACAGTATCACACATTTTGCCCACGACGTTAACTTCAGATAAAAGCCAAAATAATCAAAATAAAGAATTCTGTTTGTCATGCCTGTATGCTCTGTTGCATAATTATTTATTATGACAGCCCTTGCATGTATTGTTATGCTATATCGACAAATAAGATTAATCACCTATATCAAGTTAATACACGTATACATACTAAGCAATCAAAGCCCTGAGAAAATGTGATTCTTTCCCGTTTAAATGCAAACGAAACGCAAACGCATAGCAGAAAAATTGAGGAAAATACAACTTTTTGACATTTCTTTAATTTATTTACAGCTGAGTGGCAAACAGTTTAGAGCCTGATCAGACGCCGGGTTACCCGGCGTCTGATCTGGCTCCAAACTGTTTGCAATGGAAATAATAATAAAGAATATCTCCACTGTATATTGACACTTTGATATACCCTACAAACTAGTTGTGCTCTGCTATATAGATAATCATATATCCATAACTCCTTCATTGACATTACGTCATCAATTTTAAACAATTGTCGCCTGCTTTTATTTCTCAAATTTAGATTTTAAGTATTTTCACTTAAGAAATAGTGATACAAGCGGTACTGAAGCTGAATGGTAGCAGCAATGTTTCTAAAGTGGCGTCTGATCTAGGTCTACAGCGTTCCTCTCTACAACGACAACCAATGGGAGACACTGATTGTGTGTGTTGTTCGGAGAGAGTCGTTATAGGAGGGAAATTGGTTTCGCGTAACGTGGCGTTTGATCTCGTTTCAGGTTTTAGTAAGGAGGAAGTTGTTGGTGGTACATGTAGGGCCGTTGTATGGAGGGAGCACTGTATATTGTATGTAATGGTTGTGCGTGCTCTTCGGCGCTACCAGATAAATGTGGACTTGAATTATGTTTGCTTCTACACCGTACATAATATTATATCCATAACAGAATCCAGTACATACTCCTTGAATTATACAGTTTCTTTTCTCTAATACAGTAATTACATTACTTGCAATTTGCTTTACTGCATATAAACGCATTTTTACGCTTTTAATTTATACAACCACTGACAAATATCCTTTTCAAATGTGCACCAAAAGAAATATGTCCTTTATCCTGGCAAATGGTACATAAAAGCAGGCTGAAAGTAAAGCAAAATGCACCTTATGGCGCATCAAACAAGTAAGTAAACACATGTATTTGTACTAAAAAGTAAATTACTAGAGTGCGTGTTTTGCATTAAGTAATTACAGTGCTATGTGTTAGATAGATATAATCTGTGTTGTTAACGTTATATCTGATTATCCACCTGATTTTACCATGTAGTTTGCTTTCTTGTCTGTCCCAGCGCTAATAAAGCGTTTGAGATGAGTCTGAGTTCGTTCTCAAGCATTTGATTGGTCAGATTTGAGCCTAGGCTCAAATCTGACCAATCAAATGCTTGATAATGATTCAAGATTCAACTCAAACGCTTTATACGCATGGGCCCTGTTTGTTGCAGGATTTGCAGTGAGTTTGTCTCGATTTTTTTTTTGTTGTTGTTGTGTTTTTTTGCATTGGTATAGTCTATGATCTGGGTTTATTCCAACATTAAATGTCTTTTGTTAGTCTATGATCTAGGTCTCTTTCAGGATTGAATGCTTGAATTAATTGATTTTGTTTTTATTTTGATGATGTTGATATTTTTTTTTGATTATGCTGATTCTCATACTGATGAGGTATATGGTTTAATTATTATGTTGAAGTTTATTTTCGTGGCATTGATGTATGACTGTAGTTGTACGCAGAGTGGATGATTTTAACCCATTGAACCCTACACACACGTATACTCGTCATTTGCAAACAGTATACCTGTAAATAGTACACTTGTCAAATGCAAACAGTGACAAATCAGATTAGAGGATAGGAAATCATATGATCAGGGTATGCACTATTTGTTATATTGCAATTCATCGACAAAGACAACCATAAATAGTCAAAAATAGACAATAATAACATGGAAACTGGTATTGTCCGGTGTAGTTGTATTTATACCGTTAAAGAACATTATAGTTCTTTAAGTTCTTAAATATGTCTCCGCCGTACAGTGGAGAATATGTTATTCTTTCCCGTTTAAACGCAAACGTACGCAAACGCAAAACACCAAAACGTAGAAAAATACAACTTTTTGACAATTCTGATAATTCATCTTTATCTTGGTGGCAAACAGTTTGGAGCCTGATCAGACGCCGGGTTGCCCGGCGTCTGATCTGGCTCCAAACTGTTTGCAGTGAAAATAATAGTTTTAGCGTAAACGCGTTTATTGGGAAAGAATAAAAGATTCTCCACTGTACCATATGCTGCGGCTACTCGATAAAATCGTCTATTTAATGCAAGTTTAATGATTTACAACATCTACAAGATATATATTGGAGGAGCTAAACACATTTTTATTAATATAGATCTACATATATATTTTACGGAATATTTATCTTTTACTTTTATCATGCTTTAAGCAGTTACCTATCTACTACATCGAACACATCCCTTCGTCTGAGTTGTCATAAAGGCGAGGTTCATTGTACTTTATGTGCTGATAAATATATTTCTTTCAAACGGACCCATGATCCAGTTTCACACAAATTCTTACGTCGAAAACTTGTTTGAATTAATGGAGAGACTATGCTCCTATGTTAAAAACCTTTTGAGTTGAGTCTGAAATCGTTCTCAAGCATTTTATTGGTCCGATTTGAGTTTTTGCATAGCAAATATGACCAATCAAATGCTAGAGATGAGCAAAAACTCAAATATGATCAGTCAAATGCTTGAGAACGATTTCAGACTCAACTCAAAAGCTCTATAACATTGGACCCTGTTTGGGAAAAAATATAAATGAGTCTAGTGAGTCTACATTGGGCACCATTCATAACAAAGGTTTGTGGTTGATATAAAGTAAGACAGCGGAAAAGTGTTAAGAAAGATGGATTCAAGTAACGACGATAAAAGGTTGAAAGTGAAGGGTCAACCCATTACACCAAAATACGTATTTTACTCCTTTAATTTATTTCTCCACTAAAAAGAATAGTTCCACGTTATAGAGTCATTCATGAATATTCACCGTAATATTTTGTTTCTTTATCCTAGCAGACGACTGAAAGTAAAGCAGAATTCGCCTTAATGAGGACTCTGCTTTACTTTCACCCTGCCTTTAAATGTCACCTGTCTTCAAAACTAGAAACAGTCTATGAGGTAATGGGTTATGGTTAACAAAGTTGAACATGTGACAAGTGAACACAACAAATAAATAACGATTACCTTCACTATGTCATTTACATTCTCCGGATCCCGATTATCACGGGAAATATTCATTTTAGTAGGCGTCCGTCCGTGAATTCGTGACGTTTTTAATGACGGTGAGTTAGATGATGACGTCTGGGCGTAATAGGTTGGGTCATCTAATGACGTCGTTTTGAACGTCAACGCCCCGCGTGGTGACGGCTTCGGTTCTAATTCCACCTCTACAGTCGCAGGATCCTGTAACGGCTCCGTTTCCACGTTGGCCGGTTTTGACGTCGTATTCACATTTTCAAATGATGACGTCGACGATGAAGACACTGACGACTTCCGGCTTGAGTGTTTGGAGATATTGTCCAATGGTATTTCCACAGATTGCGGGCCATCACTGGCGTTTGACGGTTTACTGTCCGACATTGTAGGCTCACAGGATGTATCTACTAGTTATATACTACTGCCAAATACTCCCTGGAAAACATGTCCACATCTATTTTTGTCTAACTCCAGCATTGGTGCAACCTGCCTTAGCGTGCTATAATCTTGATTACTTTACAACAAGATGCCTCTCGCTGTACCATTATCAAAGCCACTAGGGACTACACAGGGGCCTGTTTTATTTCCAAATGCAATCTATCGAAAACACTGTCCAGCTTACATTAAACGACCACTCAATACACAGTCTATATCATACCTATTAATGGGTTTAAAAACAGATGGTTGCTTAAAGCAGGATAAAAATGATGCAGAAAGCTCCGATAGGAGCTTTCTGCATCATTTTTGTCCTGCTTTAAGCAAACACCTGTCTGAAGGGATATCCACGCTTCTTCGATTATTGGTCGTTTGATATAAGATTGACTGCCATTATCAGCTAAACTGGCTTTTAATTTGTATATTCGATGGATGGTGGTGTCTTTGGTTACATACCGGGATGTGGTTTATGTTGCATGCCAAGTACTGTGACACGGAGGTTTCGGGTTTTGATGCTCCGCATGGGGGGATTAACTTCCGGTTAAGAGAGAGAGACTTTGACATTTATTTTATATATGGATATTTTGGAGTCCATATACGCCTCCCTTTGGGGCGACAGTAAGTCATCAATTATTGTAAAACCTGTGTCCACCACGACTCAATACATAATATATACAGTCGAAACTCGATACTTCCAACTCGCGTTAGATCGAACATACCCATTTTCCAAAGTTAAAACATTGTTTGGACACGTGAAAACTTTGAAATACGGGTATGTTCGACTTAAGCGAGGTCGAGTCATTGAAACTTTTCTTTCGAAATAATGGTAAAGTCGATTTAAACGAGTTCGAAGTATCGAGTTTCGACTATAATTCGATGTATAAATAAAAAAGATTGCCTACTGAAGGACAATGGTAATGCTGAATGCCCTTAAAGGAGTTTTATGTATTACGTTTACCTGCGTTCAACAACCACCTTTATATAACACTAAATTTATCTTAAAAAGGCATTGGAAAATGGTCGTGGTACAAAGGTATTTCTATAGATAATCGACTAGCACTACAATGTAGCTCGTTCGCCAAGTCTTTCACTACCAAGTTTTATTGTCCGGTTACCGTATGCATGTAGAGTGTCGTCTGCAAAGCCCGATTTAGGAATTTAAACTAAAAAATATCGAAATTAATGCAAACAAGTTTGGATCCTGATCTATCACACAAAAACAAAAATAATGTTTCACAAGTACAATGTCTAATTAACACTGCAGCTTATGTTGAATGCTCAAAATCTGATTACGAAAAATATCTTAATCAACTTAGATCATTCCTTGAATTTCCTTCAACGCTTTATTCAGTGTACAAGTAGCTAAAATAAAAACAGAAATCTCTTGTAGGAGCTTTCTGCTTTACATTACAGTCTGCTTTAAACAGTCGCATGTCATGATGATAAAGGAATCGTTTCCTGTATCTTTTTTAATCAGAACATAGTAGAAGCATCAAAGCATTTGAACGGTACCATGACAAAACCTGCCTTATTGCATTGCAACATTGTACAAAGCACCATTGTCATCCCAGACTCTATATCTGAGTTTGGTCAACTTCGCCAAAATACCGTATATAATACAGCTACAGTGGAGAATCTGTTATTCTTTCCCATTTAAACGCAAACGTACGCAAACGCAAAGCAATAAAACGTAGAAAAGAACAACTTTTAGACAATTCTGATAATTCATGTTTATCTTGGTGGCAAACAGTTTGGAGCCTGATCAGACGCCGGGTTACCCGGCGTCTGATCTGGCTCCAAACTGTTTGTATTGTAAATAATAGTTTTAGCGTAAACGCGTTTATTGGGAAAGAATAACAGATTCTCCACTGTACATGAAATGTTTTAGATGCATGTTGATGTCAAACAGTGTAAATCAAGACCAGCCGCCGTGTCTTTGTCGCGTTGGCTGGCCTTGTTTTATACTGTTTGCAATGCAATAAGGAATGCTTTCTCATGACACGGCTCATTTATCCCTTTACCTTATATAAGCGACTTTTCGCACATGCATTTTATTCATCCGCTGAAAAAATAGTTCCAAATTATACCGTAATGAATATGTGTCATATTTAATACTTTCCTTATTCTAACAGGTAAAAGCTTAAAGCAGGCTGAAAGTAAAGCAGAATGCGCCATATGGCGCATTCTGCTTTACTTTCAACCTGCTTTAAATAGTCACCTATCTTCAATACTAGAAATAGGCTATCAAGTTATATGAGGAATAGTAAAATGCAAGAAAAGGCGTTTCATAGTATTATATTTCAACTATAATGTTTGATTGTATGTTATTTCACGAGTTTCCTGATTGTGTACAACTTGAATAAAGTATGTTCTGTTCTATGTTCTATTCTATTAAGATAGACAAAGGAATGCAAGAAAGGCGTTCCGAATATGTAATAAAAGACTAATCGGTTCGTCGTGAAGCTTCAAGCACATTAATGTTAGACATACTGTTATAACTGTTACTTATACAAGAGACAGAAACAATAGCACGTCAATTAACATTGCCCTTTCACTGTTTTAGCCCTATAGTAGTACAGTGGTTATTTACGAACAGTTTGAATCGTGAACAGACATCAGGATTCAAGCTGGTTGACACTCATAGCGATGCTTTTGCAGTCGAATACCCTAATTTATAAACTTAAGAAACAAAATCGTACGTCAGTTGTTTAAAACAAATGACACCATGACATTGAAGGGGTTAAGTGCTAACACAATACCAACTGATAACTTTCTCGCAGCGCCCCATTGTTAAAGATTAAAAGTGTAATCTAATTCCTTATTTGTCGCCTGCTAATTGTTGAAAAACCTTCGTTTAACATACATGTAACTTGCAGTGTGGGAACACTTTTGGACAGGTTTAGCCCTGTAGCATTGTCGTCTGGATCTAGATTATTGGACAATCTTGAACGACGGAACGAGTTTCTTAGCTGAGCAAGTGATGTGTTACATAGTATTCTGATTTAATGCCAGCTGCAAACTGTCTTCTGCTAAACATCTATAAATACCGGAAATGTGTCTGATCTTGATTCGGACAGTTTGGTGGGTGTAGTTTATGATTTTACATAGATCGAATCGGATATCTATGCTTATCGTTTTCAAAAAGCAGACATTTGCAAACCGTTTAGACCCTGATTACAAGCCGCGTTACGCGGTGTCGCAACAGGGTCCACACTGTTTGCTAGTTCATATGACACTACAGTGTCTTATGATCACACTTTGTTAGCAGAAGATATCGTAATCATAGGTTTCATAGGATAACATGTATTCCTCTGTGCTCGAGATAACAAACACAATAAAATTTGTGTTCACAATTTCAATCAGTTACTCGGCGTAGGATCTGGATACAAATTGTTTGATACCATTATTTATGTTTAGTCAATAAAAAAAGCGCACACACACACACACAAAACATTAAAGAAATGCTAGTCAAAATCAGCCAGCACAACCTTTATAAAATACCTCACGTGGCATTTCAAAGTTGCGCGCTATAAACTTTATCACCTGACCTGTATTGATTGGTTGATAGACCGTCAATAGCTGTAGTTATAAACTGGGTGTATTTCGCTGAAAGTATATCGGGAATATTTGTCGATATTTACATTTACAGTGGGGAAATACAACTACAATAAAACATCACTACTACGACCATTAACTTTTGCTTATTATTAGGTGCTTACATGTAAGACAGATGACTGCTTAAAGAAAGATGATAGTAAAACAGAAAGCTCCTTTACTTTCATCATGCTTTAAGCTGACATCTGCTTTTTTATAGAATTAATTAACCTGCTCTTTTAACCCCTTCACTGCCTTACCCCGAGCACACCAGTTTTTTGCAAACAGTTTGGATCCTGATCAGACGCCGCGTTACGCGGTGTCTGATCAGGATCCAAACTGTTTGACACTCATTTCAATATTTCTTCAAATCATTTAGCACAATTCAAAAATTAAGAAATAATTGTTATGACGTCACGGTAGTGAAGGGGTTAATAACGTCTCATCCCCTGTATGTGGCAGGTAGTTTAGAGCATACTCAGTCGTAGAATTACTCTAAAACACCAGGTACAATGGCCAACATAAGAAACTCTAATGAGCCACCGCATATAAGCGGGATCGTCTCAACTAAGTCGACGTTGTTTGCATTTGTGTTTTATTGACGTTAGGCACCAACAAATGATATGTAACCAAAAACACTGGCATGCCGAAACGTTATGGATCAGGTGGCTTTTCGATTATGAACCTGTGCCAAACTGCATAAACTATAAACAATAAATACAGACACACACTGCATTTCGTGGATGTATCATCGTTCACATGCAGAATTGATGACAAAGCATGGCCTTTCTCAAGTACAGAAGAACATCGTTAAATCAAACTCGCTTAGTCCATTACTTCGTAAATACGCCATTTTACGCCTCTAACGTATTCCTCAACTGAAGGAAATAGTGCCAAATTATAGTCAAGAATAAGCAACATAAGAAATATACTTTATATATACTAAATGATGGCAGCTTAAAGCAGGTTGAAGGTAAAGCAGAATGCGCCTTAGGCGAATTCTGCTTTACTCTCAATGGTGCAGTCTGCGTTTGTTTCAATCTACCTTAAGTGGTCACATTTCTTTGCTACATTTAATACTACAAAAGCTATGGGACGTTTGGTATTGCTCGTATTTAAAAGTTAAAACGTAGTTTACTACGTTTAAACTTTGAAATACGGATGAATTTGAATATCTCAAGTTTAGGTTACTTGTGTCTTTAACATTGAAATAACAGTATGTTCGATTAAGCCAAATTACATTAATCTAGACTTTACTACGTATACATGTATATTCAATGGCGAAGTAAGCGCCTTCCTATAGCCTTCCCATAGCCTGCATTGGCAGTGTTTAGATCAACGACAAATGAAAGACGAACGAAAGCAATGCAGAAAGCTCCTTTACGAGACCTCTGATTTATTTCTATTCTGCATTAAGCAGTAACCTGTCTTTAGTGATTTCCATTCTTATTCAGAGAATACCAGTATTCGCTTAATCCTTATTATGCTAAACTCGAATTGGCAAAATTACATTAGTAAAACAGTTTTGATCTAGATCAGACGCCGCGTTACGCGGCGTCTGATCTTGATCAAAACTGTTTGCCACTCATATGCATTTTTCTTAAGTTTATAAAGCATTTGAAAACTGAGTAAGAGTGTTTCCGCAGACGGTAATTATATTTGTAGCAGACGGCAATTCGGTATAATAAGGCCGGTAAAGACAAGCGTGACTGTATTACATGTAAGGGGTGTACACTATGTAGGTGAGTAAACAAGTCTTTTGTACTCTAATTACAACGCACAGGATGCCGTCTGCTTCATAATGGTAACAACAAGCACAATATAATTCATACAGCGGGAAAACGTTATTATTTTCGGTTTAAACGCAAACGAAACGCAAACACAATGCAAAAAAAAAATGACAACTTTTTGACAATTTTGAATGTTCTTTTTAATCTAAATTGCCAACAGTTTGGAGTCTGATCTGGCTCCAAACTATTTGAAGTAGAAAAAGAGTTTTAGCGTTATTACTCGTTTAGGAATATTAAGAATAAACATCGTCTTCTCCGCTTTTTAAAATGCTTCGTAAAACTCTGCAGCTTGCAAATCTAAGCAAATATTTAACGTTTCGTCCACTTTTTCTGTTATGCATCTGTTATAACATGTGCAATTGGTTTGAATCCATATCAGACGTCGAGTTTCTCGGTTTAAAAGGGCGTATTTATGGTGTTACATGTATGGGTTAAATCAACAAATTACAGTGGATAATGTGTTATTCTTTCCCAATAAACGCGTTTACGCTAAAACTATTATTTACAGTGCAAACAGTTTGGAACCAGATCAGACGCCGGGTAACCCGGCGTCTGATCAGGCTCCAAACTGTTTGCCACCAAGATAAACATGAATTACCAGAATTGTCCCAAATATGTACTTTTCTACGTTTTATTGCTTTGCGTTTGCGTACGTTTGCGTTTAAAAGGGAAAGAATAACAGATTCTCCACTGTACAAAGTCTTTTAATCGTCTTTTAACTATTGGACATCACTGTATTCGGCGTGCTAATTTCGTAGTATCCTTCATAAATGCTTGCAAAATCTGACAATATTTACAGAATTTATCATTTCATAACCTTAGTATTGAACCTGTTGCCATGTGATTTTCATATTTATCTAGACTCAAACTGTTTGCAAACTCTCATCACTGTTTCACCTTGCATTTTAACGCTTTCACTGACATAGATAGAATCGTCTGCTTTAAATTGTCGTCTGCTATTGGGGGGGGGGGGGGGGGGGTTGTTGATTTTTTTTCATCTTCAAATTTAGATATTTTGTTATTTTTAAATGAAGAAATTAGTGTCAAACATTTTGGATTCTGATCAGAGACCGAGTAACTCGGTAACTCGGCTTCTGTTCTGGATCCATACTGTTTATAGATGCAAATGAATATGCCATAAGCAGTGGAAGAGTTTTGATATGGATATTATGCAGTTCACCTTTAGCACAGTTCTAAGCACAACTCGAAGTTATCAAGCTAAATGCACACCTGCTAAAGATAACGATAAGCTTCAACTCACATAAAAAAAATCACTAGAGAAGACGTTATTCAGGCTTTCCCAATAAGTGCGCCATAGCAAACAGTTTGGAGCAAGATCAGCCGCCAGTAAACCCCGACGTCTGATCTAGCTCCAAGTTGTTTGCTTATCAGGTGAAATTAACCCCTTCACTGCTGTGAGGTCATCAATTTTAAACATTTGTCTGTTTTTATTTCTTAAATTTTAATTTTTGCTATTTTGACTGAAGAAATATTGAAAGGAGTGTCAAACAGTTTGAATCCTGATCAGACGCCGCGTCACGCGGCGTTTGATCAGGATCAAAACTGTTTGAAAAACAGCTGTTGTGCTCGGGGTAAGGTAGTGAAGTGGGGTAAAACTATCAGGAAAGCTATGCATAAAATATAGATTTAAAACAAGAATCGCAGACGACAATTTTAACCGTTTCCTCGATAGCCGATTTCTTGTTTTGAAGGCAGGTGGCCACTTAAAGCAGATTGAAAGCAAAGCAGAAATCGACTTTAGGCGCATTCTGCTTTACTTTCAATCTGCTTCAAGCTACCATCTGCTTGAATATAGAAATTATTTCTTTTTATTCATATTCATGCCTGTATAAATAGGGACTATTTTCTCCAGGGTATGAATAATTTTAAAGCGTAAATATGCGTATCTATGGAGTCAAGGGTTAACGCAGAGGATAAATATTGAAATGACAGAGTTAAGCATATTCGCATATTTACTCAATCAATAGTGATATGCATACAGGATACATGTCACATCATGTTCTGATTACTACTAGCCCCGACACTGCCTTAACCCTTTGAACCCTAGTCCCACAAATAGGCTTTCTTTTCAAACAATGTACATGTGAATAGTACAATTGTCCTGTGCAAACAGTGAAGACCCAGATCAGAGGGTTCCGAAAGGAGCCCTCTGATCAGGGTCTTCACTGTTTGTCATAATGCCAAACATTGACAAAAACAACCCTTAAAAGTCAGAAATGGACTTGACTAAAAAGGGAACTGGAATTGTCCATTTAACCCTTACAACCCTACATCACTCTGTAGATATTACTGATTACATATGCAAACAGTGTAGACCCTGATCAGGGGGCTCCTTTAGGAGCCCTCTGATCAGGGTCTGCACTGTTTGATATTATCATTGGTTGTTGTTGTCATACCAAAAAATGCAACAGTAGACTAGTTCAAAATATCTGTACTAGAAAAGCCCAAACAGATAATAAATACCCTCAAGAGAAATTTAGGGTTGAAAGGGTTACAGTTTCAGGGAGGAAATAGTTAACCCTTATTCTGTCGTAATTTCGTCAGCTTTTAATTTAGATATATTTAATTTTATAATATATACAACATGTAAAAACAAAATACATGTTTATACATTAGGACGGGAACGAATGCAAAGGCTTTTTTGGTTCTTCTTCTAAAGCTTTTAAATTGTCGTCATAGTGGCAAAACATATCCAATTAAAGACATAAGTAGTAATACGCAACCGCCAGCTTCCTTGATTGCTGTTTGCTGTACTCAAAACCCCGTATAACCGGGATCCCACAGCCCAGGGACCCGTCAGAGAATTTGGGGGGGGGGGGGGGATAATATCTCACGCACGATTAACTTCCCAGACGTTTTCTTTCTTGAATCGAATTTTATTTAATTTTTTTTGTCAAATTCCAAGCTCGTATACGGCGCGTATCGCTGCGTCTCTCTAGCAAGCGTCCAATCCTAGTCAAAAAAACAAACTACCGCCATACTAATGCTGGACATGGTAGACCCCGTAACTGACAATTCTATACCATTCGCTATTTTCTTTCTAAGCCGACTACACTTTATGTAGAAAACCCGTATACGTATTTTTTAATACCTCACACCTGTGCCCTGTTGAATCTCATTAGTGATGTCATCCCTCAGGCATGACAACCTTTTTATCATTTTAATTGAAATCTTTTCGTCCAAAAATTAAAGTCGGTGGGGCGCCTCGATAGTGTTTGTGCGTTTCAGTAAACAGAGGGGATAAGATCTAAATGAGATTTTGGGCGTACAAAAGAAACGTTTAAATAAATTCAGCGGGGTATGAATAAATTGAAAAGGGATTTCATCACGTTTAAAATTAAAGTGTCACTGGAGCGTCATAGGAATTTGGCCAACAAAAGAAAATGTAGATGTGATCGACCTACGATGATAATTGCATTCTCGCCCAAACACGTCGACGATGATGTCATTGTAAAAACCTGAACAAAGACTCGAACTCTATAGAGTAAACGACTTAACGATTGGTTAAGGAGACACTGATTCTTATTGATCGTCATACTTGGACCTGTATGCGTATCGATTCAATACGAGACTTAATACATCGTTTCATCAAAAGCCTCGAAGTTTCCATCATGACTCAAAAACAGGTGGACGTAGTAAGTGGTGAAAAGGGATTCGAGGAGTTTAGCTCTATTCAGTGGCAACAGAACCAAATCACTTGCCGATTCGACGATCGCTTTTCTCTCGTGCTGAAACGATGTAGTAACTCGGTTTATATTTTATTGGGCAGCGGCAACAAATTCATCAAACTACCAGTCGACGTATTTGATGCCATATGTCACTCGCATATCAGCGTTACCTACCTTAGACAGTGTTTTGAACAACAAAAATTAACTTGCTCTTGGTTGTGCTGTTACTGCGGGGCGCTATTCATGACAGAAGCGGCTTGTCTCGGACACGAAGAACAGGAACACCTCGAGGCCGATGACGTTTGCTTTCACGTCAATGTGATGGAATGTGTGGACTTGTGAGAAATCAGTCGCTCAAAAATAACCCTAGAACAGTCATGACGACGTTAATGGATTCTTATCTGTTTTTCTTTTATGCTAAAGAAGTGTTAAACCGTCTGCCGGAGGTGTTGAAACGCCAATGCGAAGGATGCCTAATGGAGTCTTTATCACAGACTGATCATATGTGCCTACGGCTGACCAAGCGTCAACAGTTATCCCTCTGCTTCGAAGACATTCTTGATGTTATAGACGAACGGGACATCGTACTTAAATGGAAAGAGGCCGTGGCTACCTTAGAGAACGGATCTCCGGAGTATCTCGTCCTGTACGAATTGAAATTGAATTGCTCGGACTGGTGGAACGCGATGAAAACCCCGAGTTGGAGGCGTCGTCTTCTTACAACAGCTACGCAACTTTTGCGCTTGGAGAAGTACTTTATATAAGACCAACGCTGCGAGAACCTGTATTCGCGAGAGTGATTTTCAAGTGACAACATGGATTCGACTAAGTTTATCTATCCAAACTATATCTTCTTCAAGAAACGGATTGAAAGCTATACCATGTGGCCGCCCCAATTGGCGCAAAAGAAGACGGAACTCGCGCAGGCGGGATTGTTTTACAGTAACGTGAGTGACAGAGTGACGTGTTTCGCTTGCGGCGTAATACTGTATGGATGGAAAACGAGAGACGATCCCTGGATTGAACATTACAACCACGCCAAAGACTGTATCTATCTTAAGATGATGGGAGGCGTGAGGCTGTTACCCGAGGACTATTCAAACAGATTCTCTACGCTCACCATAGGTGATGAGATGTTGAACGCCGATTCTCCGCGGAAAAACAGAACCTTTCATTCTCAACGGGGGTGGGACGAACCGGACATGTGAGACAGTGATATAGGGACAGTGGTCTGTTACTAGTGAAACGTTGTATTACTAATTGACTGAGAGAAATAAGAACATGCGAACATGACACCCAAACTGTGCTGTTAGTCAACATTTGGACCCTTTCTATCATCGCCTAAGTGTTTTATTCAACAGTGTTTGCTATATTCGTTTACGTTTATGTATTAAAATACAAAAAGGTCTCCCGCAGTGTTGTGTTGTTTCTTACATGCCGGTAGTAAAAAAATATAATGGACAAGGTATGTCTCGATTATACACGTTTTATTATGATATGGGTATAACATGTCAATACATACAATGGCATTCAATATATACAAACAAAAGTCATGTATATGTTTAATTTATTTATTTGTTAGATACGTGGGATACATGCAAACGGTATAGACCGTGATGAGAAAGTGTATACTTTCCTATCACAGTCTGCACGGTCTGTTAGTAATTCAAACACACCAAATACTTCATACAAATGATACAGTTGGAGTTTCGATCTTTATAATAATTGTCGGTCTTTTTCCAGATGACCTAATCAGAGAACTTGTAATGGGAGCCGTCTGATTTGGGTCACTTAGAATTATTTTTGTTTTTGTTTTGTTTTGTTTATAAAGCTTCTATCTTAAACAACAACGCATTCACGACTAAAATTGTTTGATATAATATAACAAATTCTAAATATATATAAATCCAGATAGTGTAATAAAACACTCGCGGACACTGAACTTCTTCGATAAAAGAAAATGCGTAATACTTTTCTAATAACTTAGTTGTAACACAAGTAAACAGGTTTTTTCTTCTTTTTTAAAATATTGAATGATAGATTGATCTTGAGACGTTTGAAGCTAAGCGTATAACGTCGCAAGAACCAATTCCTGTAATAGGGCAACGAATAAGTCAGTGTTCGGTTGATTGTTTTAATACGACATACATCTCGGGTGACACGCCTGATTGTATGCAAACTCATTCTCTACGCACTGAGGATAGACACGCGAGAACAAGTCCTGTATGTAACGATCATTCGTCTCCGTGTCTAAGCTACTAAATGTTCTAACAATGTTATCCATGCTCTCTCCTATGAATCGTTGGTGTAGAAAATAGATACAATAGAGTCCGCAGACATTCGATGTGTCACTCTGAAGACGCGTGTGGTTCACAAGTAAAGTCCTGGCATGGTGTCGAATCCATGAATTAAACATGGGGTTATAAACCCCAGGATGTTGTCCGTAACTGTCAAAACACTCTACAATACTGTCTCTAATGAAAAAGGCTAACCAATGACGTCCAGGCTGACCACTATTGTCAGTGTTAGAGATGAATCCACAAGGGTGAGTCGGAATGTCACGTGGCAATCGATCCGCCGCAAAGACGCCTAAAGTCCGATTCTGCAACACTGGGTCGCAGGAAAGTATACATTGTAGTTGCGAAGTATTCATGATTGTATGATGATGTCTCTTTCTCGGTTTATTTCGAAGTATCCTGGTCCTTCGCTGTACACGATGCAGCTCATAGGTTCTGAAAAGATACACGACAAAAGATACATAAACATCGTTATCCTTGTATTTTCAAGTCATGTTACAAAGAATGGAGCACAATCAAAGGGCTGCGAACTCATGAAAGTTTTTTTTCCGCGAATGAGTGAAGTTGTATAAAAAAGTAGGTATAATCAAAGCACTGCGATCTCATAACAAACAAAACAACAAAAATCAAACAATTATCCCCCACCCAAAACAAATAAAAAACACACTACCGCGAATGAACAAAACATTAAATGAGCGATTTTAAACTAAAGTAAATCGAACATAAATATGAAACTAACCTGAGAGTCCTGTGCTGAACTGCACCTCGAGTCTGACGTTGCCGCTCTTCACCAGGGACAGGTACTCGCCGTGGTGCGTAAAGTCGGGATCCAACTGGAAGGCGAAGAGAGTGCTACCGCTTATAAAGTGTTCTCTGTCCAAACCATTGCCTTCATCCTGTCTCCACTTCCCGGCGCTCATCAGCAGATTGGTATAAGCCCGTGTAATAGACGTTCCATCAGCGGTGGTAAAGTCCATTTTCAAGGGATTCCCACCCACTGGCATCCCATCCACGTACAGGGCGATGTGTCTGATGCCGCAGTTCTCGAAGTTGAAGGGATTGGTGGTGTAATCGCCATTCAAGGCCTTGCTCTTGACGAATCCGATGATAACTTTTTCCGGTTTTCGTCCTTGAAACATGTTGTCCCAGTGAAAGGAAGTGCTTCCCGTAGCCACGCTCTGCGATCGACATTCCGTCTTTGTATAGGGATACAAGGCATTTTGCTTCTCCAAGATTTTTGAATGTCCGTAGAGCACTGCCGGGTTGACTTTAATTTTTCTAGCTAACACGTAGACGTCATCAAACTGGATTTTGTAGTTCGTGCTGGCATCTTTGGCGAGAAGTACGAAGTTGGCCGGACTTTTGAAGACCCTGATTTTCACATCCACTTGATTGAGCAAGTAACGATCTAGATCATAAAACAGATCGTGGAAAATGGGACCTTGTAGATCGAGTGTCTTGGACTCCTCAATCCAAGCGGCTCGTTTAAAAAGCCCGTTGTTACTCCCAAGAGGATCGGCGTCCCCCGGAGAATCAAAGTCATCCCTGATCCATCCTTGAGTAGTCACTTGAGACGATAGCGCGTCTTGGCTTTTGTTGAGCAACGTGCTAATGTAGGCACGATAGGGATTAAAATTACAGGTGATGCTGGCTTTACTCTGTAATGTCACCTCCGTCGCCGAGAATAGACTTTGTAAAAACAAATTGGCTGGGCCCACCTCATCCACGGTCGTTTTTCCGAGAGCGGAGCCGTCGGCTTTCAGAACCCTCAACTTAACGTACAACTGCGAATTCTTAAGGTCCAAGTAATCCGTCGAGTTCTGTCCATTAATTCGAAATTCGAAAGGCGCATCTCCCGATGCATGCGACAAGGGTCGAATTTCTTCGTAATAAATCTCGTTAACACTCGTCTGCGTGCTTGGCAAGTCAAATAGATCCAACTCTGACACGAGACCTTCTTTAAATTGTTCTTCGTTAAACACAGACATGCTTTTCACTTGATTTCGAAAATGTCACGATGTTCCTTGGTATATAACAATCCCGAGCTTGTATTCCCGGCGCTTTTCTTATTGGTCCGCTTGTTTACTCCCGTTTTTGTACGTTTCGTGTAGACTGAAGACAGCTCAGACGACCTTCTTTTCCTGTTGCTCCTCGGAGGTCCAGAGATATTCTGAAACGCGTTCTCCACGCTCTTGGGATTTATATCTTCTCTCTCGAGGGCCGATTTGGCCTGAGCGGCCGCCTGTTCCGTGGGCAATACCGCTTTAATGGTGACTTGTTTCTCTTCCGAGGTCGGAGTTACTTCTATAACACGAGGTCTTCTGCCTCGACCCGACTGATTCAAAGAAGCTTTGCCTCGACTCACGCGGTCAAAGAAATCCACCCATACTTGCGGATTCGGCACGTATAGTTTCATATTCACCAGAAAGGGTAGCGCTTCAAGTGAAGTGTCAAGTGCACTGGTTTCGTCAATTGTGTAGTCTCGTTTCCGTTTTCGCGTCTTATATAGATCTCGAAATCCCTCACCTCCCTTTTCGAGACACCGATGTAAAAGGGAGTATTGAGTAAATAATCCCATCGGCTTCTGCTATTCTTTTCCAATCGTCGCAACAAGGATTGTTCTTCGCCATGCACGATACTTTGCGTACACAAATCGCTGTAAATGTACAATCCTTCGTCCGTTTTTATGTTGGATTTGGCTTTTTCGGTAGCGTGAAACTCGACCAAGGCCACTTTCCACGTTCCATCTAAATACAGGGGGAAATTGAGCTGTATCCGAAATTTAGACGTAGTATTGTCCTCAAAGAAGACGTTGCTCTCGTCACTTTGCACGTATAGGTAATGTTCCATGTTAGACGCACTGCGCTTTTGACACACCTAGTGACTACTCCTTGGATAAAAACTCGATCACGGGTTTTAACAAAAGAGGCAGAAGCATTCTGTGTTTGACTAAAAGACGTTGTTGCTGCTGACGAGTGAGGTCTTTGGACACCAGGCGACGCAGGATCCTTCGACTGTGGTACAGTTTCTTCTTCAGCTTGTCGTCGATAGGACAAGTGCCTCGCAACACGTTGTAAATCGCCTCTAACACCACTTTTAACTGCGACGGGTTTAACGTTTTTAAAATGGCCGATTTCTGCGCCTCCGCGGACTCCACTAACAATGTCAGCAATGGTAGATGTTTGCGAATGGTCTCTGCCATGATTTATGACGATGTGGACTCGGAGACAGACGTATTTAAAGCGTCGACGTCTTCTTCGTTGACCCAAGAGTCGTACTTGGATGGCCAACCTCTCCAGCGTACCAACATTTGCTTTTTGCCGCGTCGCCTTCGGCTTTGAATCACTTTGTCGACCAAATAAGTAGCTTGTTCGTAGGCCTTCTTCAATTGCGATTGGTAAAAGGTACCGCTGACGATTTCTCCGTCGTAATCTTTCAATCGATACTGAGGAAGAGTGTCACTCATAAAACGATCATTGATGACGAAAAGTTCTCGAGACCAGCGTTCGTCATACTCGCGTTGAAAGGCTCTCCTTAGAAAAGACACTCTGACCAGATCGCCCACTTTGTATTTAAATTTTCCAACCGGCGGTGACCGTTGTCTTGCGCTGACAGGCTTGGGTAAGGTGTCGTATTGACGTTTCCAAAGCTCCACAGAGTCTTTGGCGGTGACGCTCTTTGGACTTCTTTTGATCGATCGATGATAGGTTTCGTTGTAGCTCTCGGTGACTTTCGAAAGGATGTCAATCCAGCGCCTGACTTGTTTATGCGTCATGTATCGCACGAGTCGCGATTTAATGGTTTTGATGGCTCTTTCGGCGTAAGACGCTTTCACCATATTATGAGTTACAAAGAACGTCACGTCTTCTTGTTTGAGGAAGGCTTTGACCTTTTGATTAACAAACTCAGTACCTTGGTCACTGCGGAGGTGAGTCGGTTTCCTTCCGGAGTCAAACATACTTTTCAAAGCTCCGAGCATTTCCTGACCCGTGGTCGTTTTCAAAGGCACAGTCCACACGTACTTAGATAAAATATCGATGGCCAGCACGAAATAGGCGTACCCATCGTTGTCTTTCTTGTAGTCCGCTAGGTTGGCGGTGTCCACATCCCACTGATAATCGACGAAAGGGGCTACCACGCGGCGTCGTTTAAATTTGGATCTTGTTTCTCGATGTACGGCGTAGTCTTCCTGCTTTAACAGCCAGTTACGTATCTTTGTCCGACCAAGGACGAATTTGCCATCTTTTCTCACCGCTCTGTACAATTTTTCCACACCACCATAGGCTCCGGCGTGACTGGGATCGTAGTAAAGGCTGGCAAGATACTCCTCGTAGTTCATAGGCAAAGCCATTTGATTTTCTTTCTATCGGGCTCTTTCGAAGAAGCGCTTTTTTCTTCGCTGATAGACTGTCGTTTAACTGGAATGCCCGGAGGTGGGGGTATATTGCCCCTTCCTGTCTGCCGTCTGGTCCCAGCCGCCAACAAACTGATAGGAACGTTGAGGTCTGACAAAAGCTTGCCAAATGCTTCTCGGCCCTCAGGATGAAAGTCTTTATAATCTTTGACGTGCACCTTAATGAGATCGACGATATTTGAACCTGGGATCGCTATTTCCTCCAATGTCACCTCTCCTTTGTCATTCCAAGTAACGTGGGGACGAATGTAATATAACAAGCTTCGCACTCTGTTCTGCATGGTTTTAGGAAATTGCGGTATCAGTTCTTCCGAAACACTCAATTCTGTCACAGGTGGTTTTTCTGAACTCGTTTCCATCCTATCCAGTGTAGTCTCTTCTAGCTCGGGTTCTAAGCTAGGTTCAGAAACAGTCGAAGAAGCGGTCCTTTGGCTGGCCGAAACTAAGCGCTGATATCGATCGTAAGGCAACAGTACCGATTTCTTCATACCGGCTGGTAGATAAAGGTATCTTCTCCCAAAAACACCTTGGTCCGCACGCGATAAGCCTCTTCCGCTCCCGGTGAAAAGTCCAACACTAAATACCCGTAAGGCTGTGAGGTGGCGTCTTTATAAGCCTCCATGAGAAAGGCACTTTTCCCCAAGACCGCTTGTCTGCCCAAACACTGAAGCTGCGACATATCTCTCGGGTTTTTCATCAACACATACACGTGCGTGTTCAGGTTGATCGTGCGACTGTGCTTGCCTTTGCAGTATAGATTTTGGTTGATATACAGCACGCTCAAATGAAGATGATGCACCCCTTTTACAAACAGGCTTTCCATCTCTGATGATCCTGTCACGTCGCCCATCAAATCGTCCAAAATCACCAAGTTGCAGTGAGTCGGACTCGATAACTCTCTCAACATGTCCTCGGTCGGTAATCCTTGATGGAAAGACACGAAAGGCAACTCCTTTTCCATCTCTTCAAACAGGGGTTGAAAGATGCCGTAGCAATACAGTACTTTTTCTGGAGGCTTGCCGAACATAAAATCTTTCTCACGTAGCAACCGAAACGTCCAACATGACTTGCCACTCATGGTGGTCCCCGAGACGGCGATGGACGTACATTCCGGAAATGGATACATCTTATTATGGTGTAGACTAGAAGCGTTTCTGTTTTTATACCACTAATCTTCGAAATTGTTGGCCAGCATGTCAATTAACTGTTGATCATTCACCTCAGGTACTTGCGGTTGAAGGGGACAGAGCGTAATGTCTAGAGGCTCGGTATGAATTCCGTCGTTCAGCACCTTTCTCTTACAGTACAAGTAAGAGAAACCCCGCCTTTCTTGGGTGTACGTAAAGATCGTGTTATTCCTCACACGAAAGCCTCGATTGAGTCCACTTTGAGCCTTTCGCGATGTCAGTACGCGACGAAACTGAGTCATCGGAGCCTTTACATGTCGCTTGCTTATGCCCTTGGAGCTGAATTTGAACTCATGGAGCTTTCTTGAGACATTGGGGTATCGCTTACGTTTGAGCTTCATATAACGCCGCAGCAAATGAAATGCCGCTATTCGGGTCGTAGAGGGTTGGTAGACCTTTGTTTTCCTGACAATGTAAGTCTTGCTACACAAGCCAATCATCTCGTCCCCCTGATACTCGAGCTTGAAAAGTCCAGGGGTTCGCTTGTCGTACTTGGTGTGTTTAGAGCAGCACGTGCGCGGAAACCAGTGTTGTTTAGCATCGGCCTCTATCTCAGTATCGTTGCAAAATCCCTCCAACCCTTGCTCATACTTTTGACGCATCTCGGGCTTGATGACGTCTTCCAGACTGGATCCCGAAATGGCCATATAGGCGCTGTCCGTATCCATCTCGCAGTATTCGAAATCTGCTCGATCGACGTACACATCCATAAAGTCGTAATAGAATTCGAGCATTCGAAGCTTCGCGTACTGCAAGATGAAATAGCCCAATTGAATAGGCAAATCCAGTTGAATTTTCTTCTTGGCCATCTGAATCTCGTAATACTGCTCTTCTTCGTCCAAGCAATCGAGACTTCGAAAGCGAGGCTCATTTACTTTAAGGCAGGTCTCGTTTTCCCCTTGCACGTATTCGATGTCTCGATGTTTGGTCTTGTCCATGATCATAGACCCGTAACCAGAATTGCCGATGACTTTCATCGTGTCTGCGATAATGGATGTCGCTGGGTCCCTGTCGCCTTCCCGACGTGCTTGGCTGACTTCAGTCACGAATTGGCGAAAGCATCGCTGAGCTTGAAACTCGACGACTTGGTAAATACGAGTGACTTGCAGTCCATGGTTCAAATACCATCGGAGCAGAGGTGTGGCCAGTAAAATTTGTTGAGCCCTCATGGCCCCTACAAGCAGGCGTCTAGGTTTATCCGAGAGATGGTTTTCCCAAATATGAGTCTGCATGTGTTCACCCATATCGTCAAAGGTCACTTCCGTGTTACAGAAAATCGGGGACATTTCCCGAAAGTAGTCGTAGGGGGACATCTCAGGCTGTTGATGACAATACCACGGCCATTCATCCGGAACCTGAATATCCACCTCGACCATGCCGAATAAGCTCTCTTCGACCACGCCTCGCAAGATCACGTCTTCACTTATCTTGCCTTTGTGCAGGCGAAAGAACGACGATTTCATAGCGTCAATGAAATCGTAGATCTCCGGGTTGCGGCGGCAGAATTGTCGAAACTCGCATTCCCACATTTCAATGAGATGTTGCTTGCTGCGGATGAAATTTGAAATCTCGAGCGTTTTTAGGTATTTGCCGGCTCTGGATGCTTTCCACTTGTCGTCTTTAATGCCTCGGGTGATCTCGCAGTCATGTCCGTGCCAGTAACACCCGTGAAATTGAAAAACCGTGGGTTTCTCCTCTGGGTGCGAAGCTTTCGCGTAGCCGTCCACTGGATATCGACCAACTCGAACTTCACGTCCCGTGTTCAATTTATGTTCAATTTGAATACCGTGAATATGGGCCATCCAATCCATCCAATAGTAGGCAGACATGTACTTATCTCTGACCTCGGGTCGAAAATCGTTTTCCGCCAGTCGACGAATGAACGAGCCCACAGGCATAGACTGCCCGATAGACTGCAGGTAGAGAGCATTGGCATCAAACCCGAGAATAGATCGACAGAGCTTTTGACCGCGGATTAAGGTCCCTCCAGCGCAATGATGTCTGGTGAAGATAATGCTGGGACCTCCGACGATGTTTGACTTGACTGTGTGATAAAGATCGGCGTTGTTGCTGTCGAATAACGCGAAATTGGCCATTTCTTCTTTAGCCGTTCGAAACAGCAACTGTCTGGCGATGCCCGGGACGGATATGGCGGTTTTGAAAACGTCAATGTTTTTCTCAAAGTAGAACTGTTGGAACCGTTCAACCGCCTCTACGAATGGTTGGACATCGAGGTTGTTGTACCACACAAGAAAGTCTCGAAAGGTGGTCATCTCACGTTCTTGCCACACGGTCTGACATAATTCGTACTCGGCCTCTGAAATGTTGCTCCCTTTCAGCTGGCTATAGAAGCAGGCATGATCCGGTAAAGTCGGGTAGTCTAGTTTGTCCGCAGAATCGAACCATTCGTAACAGAAGAAACCCTTTTGCTCGGCGACTCCATAAGCTTTCAGAAAGCCTGCGTAGGATGAGCCAGCTGCCAAGTACTGGGACATGTCCAGGAACTTGAACTGTTCTGTGGCGATGCACGCGTATGCGTTGTCTTTCTTGACGACAAAGGCTTCCTTAGACTCATGCAACTCGAGGTATTTGGCCAAGCTCCGTTTTATCAGATTCAGGTCATACTTGGCTGAGTTGAATCCGAGTACGGGGACTTGAGACATGTAGGTCTCCATTTGGGCGTAAACTTTCTGAAGCGGGTGGGTATATTTGTTGGTTTCTTTATCGTCTCCCGCGGTCTCCTCAGCCATATTCTCATTCTCAACTTGTAAAAGCTCATTCTCTATTGATCTATCTTGGTTGATCTTAACGTCGATGGCCTGCAATACCCATTCCCATTTAGCTTCGGCCAATTCGTAGACTGTATACGCGATAATACTCATAGCCGAGACCATCTGCTGAACCAAATGGTCGGGGTTAGAATTCACCAGGCAGTGGGGTTCGCGATGTCCGTCCACGTTGCTGCAGACCGAAACACTAATAGGGATGTGTTGCTGGGTCCATGCCAACGACTCCGTGGGCCGATCATCAACGTTTTGTAGGATAGCTTCAAAGTCATAACAGATGAACCAGGGGAATGTGCGGTCTTCGCTGGGCACGTCGATCCCATATTGGTCCAACTGCTCGAAAACACTCTCCTTCAAGCGATGAAAGCCTCCAGGAAACACGTATTTCGTCTTGTTGGTGCATATTCGCTGGTGGGTATGGAGGTTACCAGCATGATCAAAGTGGCGATCACACGTCAAACACTGATATTTCTGGGCGTATTGGGCAAACTTTCGAATGTAAGACATGTGATTTTCAAACAAGTTGACATACATCGTTGTCCCGTGTTGTCCTCTAGATTTGTAGACGGAGCGTGCGAATCCGTCTTCCTGCATGGAGTAGGCTTCAAGATTCACGCCGAACATATTTTCAAAAACGGGGATCTCGTCAAACGTCAACCCATCAAAGATATTTTCTTCTTTGTCTTCCATCCATTGACGCCAATAGTCTTGAGCGGGTCCTTCGATAGCTTTGATATCGTACTCCCTGTGCAAAGCCAGACAACGAAAGGCACAGAGCTGGTCCTTATAGGGCTTGCCAGTTTGTTGATTTTTGACTAGTGGGTAGAGGCTGTCCTTTTTTAAAAGGAAGTCGGGCAACGGGCCTTGACCAATGGGGTAGTGAGTGCTCCACACCGGAAATCGGACGTTAGTGACTAACACGGGAATCCATTTCGTATCGGGTCGGTTCCTCAATAACTCCGCCGTAATGTCTTTCAGTTCCAGTTGTCTGCGGAGGCGCTGGAGATCGGTTCTTCTGGAGACGTAGAGCGCTCGTTCGAGAATCCCACTGTTAGTGTAGGGGACGAAATATCTATACTGCCCCGTCTCTCGGTTGCGAAGAATGACTCCAAACACAAGGTTAAGGCGAAAGGCGTGGTGTTGTTGTCTAAAAATAGTGTCGGCGTAGTCCATGATCAGGTCGATACTAACCTCGTTGTTTAACGCGAAGTTGTATACAGACTGGATGGGGCCTAGTCTGTGCGGTTGAAGAATAAGCGGGATATTAGTCTCGTAGATTTCGCGCAAAGCTTCATCGGACGTACCGTCTTCGTGCTGCCATGGTGCCAAAGCATACTGACCCCACGGACGTCGCTGCAGGGCTCCGCCAACTTGGTAGTGCGCTCGCATACCGTGGAGATAAAGGTCGTGTCGATTATCAAAAGCGTCAGCACATCGACGACAACGGTATTGTTTACAGGGCGCTGTTGTGGTACTGGATTTAGAGGACGTCGGCTTGCTAGTGACCCGAGTATGTGGATTCTTTCCTGTACGATCTCCTACGGCGTGATCTCTGGCGTGCCATTGTTGATGACTTCGAAGCCCCTGGGCAGACGAACACCTCTTTAGGCACTGGGCGCACACATGGCTGGTCTCGCCATCGCAGATTTTCTCGTGGCGGCAAGCGTCGCTAATGTACTTGAAGGCTTTCTTACATTTCCCGCAGCGAGGGGTGCGTTTCTCATGTTCCGCTCGAATGTGCCTCAGTAGGCTACTTTTTGCCGTGTAGACTTTGGGACAGTGGCGACACGCATGACGGTTCGTTGACTGATCTTCGGGAGCATGCTGAAATGAAAAAGAAAGGTTGAACATTAACAAATCCACATTTCAGTCCCTCTGTATAATTGTGCATTTTTACTATCTACAGAGAAAAGAAAGTTTTGACTCACTGCTGTTTGGTGGAATTCTCTATTTAAGATTTAAGAAGCGTGTTTATTAATGTGATATGATAGTATTTAATACAATTTTATATCAGTAATAATCCTATTGGTTAAAACATATTATGACGTAATCTTAATCTACTTACGAGAGCAGAACATCGGTCTTGATCACGGTGACTTTCCTCGTGTTGACGCAGTGCTTCGGTGTCTTTAAAGAATTCACCACACCATTTGCAAGGTCGGGCCATCTGCAATGAATTAGTTGAAAACGTTTTATTCCATTTTACGATACGAACAGTGAACATACTTTGCTATTTGTTAAACAAACAAACAAAGGAAAAAAAAATCTAAGGTTTGTTTTTGTTGTGTTTCTTCAAACACACATGGCAATTAAGACCCTCAAAAGACAGCTTTTTATTTATTTATAAAACAAGAAAAAATTCGATAGACTAAATACACCTACAAAACATTCACATGCAAAGGTATACATTTTCATCTATGAGACACATAGCACTAGTTGCATCGGTCACGCGATTTCATCCAACAGAATGAATTGCTTACGAAGATAAATTTTGGCACTCTAATTATTTCACTTTCCACTGGACCAAGAATACAAAAGGTAACATGATCAAACGTTTAATGTAAAAACTTTTTGAACGACCCTCACAGACTTAAAAACCATTATGATCAACCCTCTTTTGCAATTTTTCAAATTTAGGTAAATCAATCTTATTGTAAAAACTTTTTGAACGACCCTCACAGAATTAAAACATTATGATCAGCCCTCTTTATCTTTTATTATTTTTATTTATTTGTTTATTTTTTTATTATTTTTTACGCGGGCGAAAGAGATCAGAAAAGACACTCAACTATAACACTCTCCCATATTTTAAAAACCGCAAATGTCTTCTTAAATGAGAAGACAACTTAAATAATAACTGGGATGGTTTTTTTTTTCTTCTTTTTAAACATTGCAGCGAGAATGATTTTAGAAAAATTGAATTAACGTTGAAAGACGACACATTTCGAAAAACATTTTTCATAATTTGTTCAATGACCATTGATGCGCTATGTTGAAAATAAGAAAAGTATTGTAAAACCAAATAATTACTTACCTTAGCTTGGTTTATATTCCCCCAAAAGAAACAAAATGTAAACTTTTCAAAATGTTAGCTAATCCTTTCTGTTACAAAAACGTGACTAGTCCAGTCGACGGTCTAAGTTTGTCTGCCTCTAAAATCCAAAAACGTCTCTAGTTATTTTAGGCAAAATACTTTTCATCAATTACAGTATAGTCTCTCTACACCGAGTACATGGTGACGGGATGAAATGACTCTTTGTAAAACTGATGGTCGCAGGTCCAAACTTGCACCCATGCTCTTTTGATGACCAAACAACATATTTGTTATCTGAATTCAACAGTCACCTTTGTTCAGTGGTCATTGCGTCATTAATTCTAAGTTCCGCTTAAAAGCGACTGTCTATGTATTATGACCATCATTTTTCGAAGAAGATTAATGTCGAATGGTAGAACTTGATACGAAGCTGTCAAATGATATAATATATTCAAATTAAATCAGATTATTCTTTTCAAATTGTAAAGTATCCAATTTATTTTTTAATGAAAATAACAGTCAAAATGACCCCGTTTTCAGATCAAGGTAAACTTGGCAACAAATTGTTCGCGAGCTTTTTACCCCCTCTGCCATCTGCTTTAAAAGGGTTGTCTGTAACATCATATCAAAGTTGGATTTAAGGTATGACTTCAGAAATAATAAAACGAGTGTCCAATAGTTTGGAACCTGGCTGCTTACGCGATTTGGATCCAATCTGTTTGCAAAGTTGACCTTAAACGAGCTGGCGATAAAAGGGCCGAAAATGAAGACATGTGTACCAGTCGGCTAAAGGGTAAATTTATGTATATAACATTTATTTTACAATTTTCGCTATAAAATGACTATAGCTATTTACTTTTTTTTTCTTTTTTTTTTTTTTTTTTTTTTTTTTACTCGATTGATACTAATAGTGATTGTCTAAACGTGTGTATGTCTCTTATAGGTAGGAAATGATCAGATAACGTCGCCATTTTAGACGAACAGTCCTAGTTGTCTTGGCTTTTAAACCTGTACCACGTTAAATGAAGCAGGCGACAATTTCTAGTATCATTTCCCCCACTGGGAGGTGAATTCAACGCTTCAAAACACACATATATAGGTACAGTACATAACAAGAGTTATACATCGGGTAATCGACAAACAGTGAATCCTTCACAAAAAAACCTATACATTTACGCAGTCTATTGTGACTCTTAATGGTATACATCCAGATGAGTTCCATCTTTAGATTACAATAAAAGCTTCTCCACGAGATAGAGTCGCCTTCCTTTACAGGATGAGTTAAGTTTTATAGTGAAGGAGAAGTTGGTAGATGTTTGGCATTATACATGTAACGTAAGAATACGGGTCTAACTGTCGTTACTTTAACCTCGTTTAACATTTTACACTTTTAGCGGCGAATTTAAAACTATTAAACCCATGTGGCTAAATACGTGTTTTACTTGTTTTCTACACACGGCGTATATCGGTCTAAAACAGTTTATGCTATACTGTAGAGGTTTTGTCGGACTGCATCTCTGTTCGTTCGTCCGTCCGAATTTAATTAAACCCTTCTTAGTGCTCGCTTATCTCTTATTACGCTTCGGTGACAGTTTAATCTAAAACGTGAGGCAATAGACTTTAATGTCTAGGCATTTCGTAAAAATACTAATGAGGTCGTCACGCTCCGTTCCTATGGCCCGGGTGAACGCTGATCAACAAAATGCGTATATAAGTTTGTCTACATGAAGTGTAGTCGGCTTAGAAAGAAAATAGCGAATGGTATAGAATTGTCAGTTACGGGGTCTACCATGTCCAGCATTAGTATGGCGGTAGTTTGTTTTTTTGACTAGGATTGGACGCTTGCTAGAGAGACGCAGCGATACGCGCCGTATACGAGCTTGGAATTTGACAAAAAAAATTAAATAAAATTCGATTCAAGAAAGAAAACGTCTGGGAAGTTAATCGTGCGTGAGATATTATCCCCCCCCCCCCCCCCCAAATTCTCTGACGGGTCCCTGGGCTGTGGGATCCCGGTTATACGGGGTTTTGAGTACAGCAAACAGCAATCAAGGAAGCTGGCGGTTGCGTATTACTACTGACATACATATTTCAATTAGAACAAACTTTAAAGACGATTATCAAACAATTTGGATCCAGAGGAGAAACTGCGTTACGCGGCGTCTGATCTGGATCCAAACAGCTTGCAAAAGACCAGTCAGGTCACGATCGGCAGGATAAGGGTTAGTTTCGTCTTCTTTTTAACCATTTTACTGCTGGTCGCGACTTTATTGATTTTTGCAAACAGTTTAGATCAAGATCAGACGCCGCGTAATGCGGCGTCTGATCTGGATCCAAACTGTTTGACACTCGTCTTTAGGTTAACTTATTTAAAAAATGTATAAATCTAAATTTAACAAACTTTGCAGACGACAATTTCAAAGCAGACGACATCACTGCAGGATAAGGGTTAAAGGCAAATTGGATTTTTTTGCAGAGAGAAAATATGAATTGATATGAGTAAGCAGTTCAGTTAAAATATCCACATTATCACCTGACTTCAGTAAGGACCACAATGAAAATAAAAATATGTTTTACTCTTTTTTGTGTTATCCTTGACATATAATGTGGAGTGACATGGCTGTATTAAATCATATATATTGTTGCTTACTGTTTACTGTGTATGCTTTTAATAACAGATTACCGTGTCATTGTACATTTTATGTTGAAATAATTATATATATATATATCTAAAAGAATCAAACAGTTTGGACCATGGTCATACGCCGAGTTACATTGCTTTTGATCTGGATACAAACTATTTAGAAATCGGACCAATGCAATGACCATTTCCATGCTTAATTGTCGTCTACTTAACCCATTTATACCCAGTGGATTCTTCCATATTTATATATTGGATTAGTCCATTTTCATCAAAGGGATACCTGGTCAAAATTTTCATTTTCATTTTGTTTTATATTGAAATTCCTATCAGCAAACAGTGTAGACTCTGATCAGATGCCGCATCATGCGGCGTCTGATCAGAGTCTACACTGTTTGCCTATGTCCCATATATGGGATCATGGGCACAAATGGGTTAACATGATGTTACATGTATTTCAAAGGGTTTTTAACGAAAGAAAAGTTGAATATGATTAACAAACATTACAAAACATTTCATAAAGAATAACACACATTGTAGACCCTGATAAGACGCCGTGTTACAGCAGAGTCTATCCTGTTTGCTAATGTCTAATTTGGTAGATGATGGGCATTAATTTGTTAGAGCAAGCATAACACAAAACTGTCTTGAGTGTTTTCTTCATTTTATTTTCATACTGTTCTATGTCGTTATCTGTCCTCACCACTTGGATTGTCGACTACTACAACCATATCATCTTATAATCAGTTGTTATACCTTTTAACCCATTCCCCCATAAATACGCCTTTTGAAGTCTATAATTTATTCCTTCACTGGTGAAAATAGTCCCATTTGATAATAGCCATGAATATGTAGCATAAGAAATATTTGCTTAAGGCGCATTCTGCTTTACTTTCAGCCTGTTTTAAGCTACGATCTGCTAGGAGAGAAATCCGAAGACTTAGGAAAAAGCCGGAGAAATGGCAGCCCTGACTTTTTGCAGTTTTGTTGTCAATCTACTTCATAAGATGAAGAAGTCATCTGCGCGCTCTGTGCAAATCTACGAAATTGGGTTT
Source organism: Gari tellinella (assembly GCA_922989275.2). Lineage (NCBI taxonomy): Eukaryota > Metazoa > Mollusca > Bivalvia > Cardiida > Psammobiidae > Gari > Gari tellinella. The sequence goes on along the minus strand of OV277858.1, from coordinate 103,340,841 downwards.
TAAATCACAGATAATTCAACTTAGGCAATTGCTTTAGTCAACATAATTTTGCAGACAAATAATTATTTAGCATGTACTACAATGTTACATGTATTAACCCATTTGTGCCCACGATCCCATATATGGGACACAGGCAAACCGTGTAGACTCTGATCAGACGCCGCATTATGCGGCGTCTGATCACAGTCTACACTGTTTGCTGATAGGAATTTCAATATAAAACAAAATGAAAATGACCAGGCATCCCTTTGATGAAAAATGGACTAATCTAATATGTAAACATGGAAGAATCCACTAGGCGTAAATGGGTAAATACGACTAGTCTTTAAGGCACCGTCATTTCCGTACTTCACATTAAACGTTCTTCTTAAATGCGGAGAACAAGAGACCACACGCCATACAGCAAGGATCAACACAACAGGAGACACACTGGCCCCAGATCTTCTTGCAGGAGCCGCACTCGATATTCATCGTCTTCAGGAAGGGCGTGAAGAACCAGATATGGACGAAGGAGAGTTGGGCGAACTCACAGCCGAGCTCGGCGGCGATACAGATACCGCAGCAGAGAGTGGCGATCTTGTAGCAGAGGGACTTCCAGAGGTTGAAGCAGGTGTAGGAGAGTTTCCAGACACAGTCGATACTGTGGGTGCCATCAGGCTCGGCCAGGACATCCTCAAACTTACACTGAAACAAGAATAAATGCCATTAAGAGACAGTGCCGCAAGCGTTATTTTTCCCAAAGACGCGTTTATACTTAAACCGTTTTTCCAATGCAAACAGTTTGGAGCAAGATCAGACGCCGGGTAGTCCGGCGTCTGATCTGGCTCCAAACTCATTGTAACTCAAAGTGAAACAAAAAGAGATATTTTCAAACAAGACACGTTTCACTGATTGAACAAATTTGTTTTAGAAGATGCTAGTCTAATAAGGGTAGAAATCTACAAGAGAGGAAAACGTTATTTACAATGTAGATGAAAGAAAACGCAAATGTAGTTCAATAAAATTTAAAAGATTTAAGCGTTTAAGTTGCAATGCACATCCGTTTGTTGAGTGCAAACGATTTCATGATGTAATACAATGACATTTTACTCTCAGTAACCATATAATATTCTTTACTCTGGTGTACGCCTTAAATCAAACTCAGATGTTTAATAGCATAAACCATGGATGAAATTTAATTATTTGCAACGCGGCTCGTGTTTCTTTGTAATAAATAACTCAATCTAGAATATTTACATGCTAAAAACCTTTTTACAGAAGATATTTCGAGTCATTTAAGCAGGTGACTTATTGGCGACGAACATTTTACTAGATGACAATCCAAACAGACGTCATTCAAGCACGATTTTTAAGCCAGACGACTTTAAACCATTACCCAAAACCCTGCTTCTAATTTAGAAGATAGATGACCACATAAAGCAGATTGAAAGTAAAGCAGAATGCGCACGAGGGCGCATTCTGCTTTACTTTCAGCCTGCTGTTAGCAACCATCTGCTAGAAAACAGAAAATATTTTTGATGGTACATATTCCTAACTGTATAAATTGTAACTATTTTCTTCAGTGGATGAATAAATTAAAGTGATTAAATATGCGTATCTATGGAGTAGAGGATTAATCAAGCATTTAAAGAACTCACCTGAAGATGATCGTTGATATTATTAGGGTCCCTGTTGAGCATGTCAAGTGATTCCGTCATTTTCCCCGTGGATATTAATTCTTGATACTATTACAAACTTCCTGTATCTTTCCTGAACAAACTGAGACTGGTGTGAGAGGGGTTAGGGACCGGTGTTAAATTTGGCCCTTATGGCAGAAATTAGCCGAGTGTCCATGGCAATAACAAATACGTGTGACAAAGTACCTAAATTTATTTCCCTGAAATTAGCTACAAAAAAGCCCACATGAAAACATTTCAAATTAAGATAATATTTTTCGTTCAAGATAGATGACTTCTAAAAGCAAGATGGAAGTAAAGCAGAATACCGGAGCTTTCTGCTTTACTTTTCATTTGCTTTAAACAGACTACAGGCTTATATTTCGGAAATAATTATTTTGAGTGGTCGTTTTTGCGACCGGTTACTGTACCTGGATTTGCCTCTCCAATTAGCTACATTTGAACCAATAGGGCACTTATAGCTGGATCTGATATCATATAATTAGTATTCTTTATAAGTTTTGGTGATTGACCTTTGGATAAGATAAGCAAACTAAATATGCTCAGTTTCTAAAACCTTTCTAATATTGTGGTCATTTGGTCATTTAATTGTTTTACATGTATTTTCTTTTTCGATCTTTTCAATTATGCTTTCCCCTGAGTAATCGATATTTACAGTTGGGAATAGTCTGTTCTTTTCCAATAATTACGTTTGTATATTGTGCTAAAACAAAATAAATGCAATATACATGTATGTACATTTGCTACATCTTAGTGCATTGCATTTGAAATTATACGTCTTTTCCATTGTAATAGTATTTTGTCTAGGCTAAAACCGTTTACACTTTTAAAATACTGCCCAGTGTCTAGCCTTAAATGAATTGTGTCTGAAGAGTTTATTTCGTTTTAACTGAAAAGAATAATAGGGGTATCACACTGTACCGAACGATATGAGAATTTTTAAGAACATGCCCCTGATAATTTTGAAACCGACAGTTTTTTTTAATTAAGCGAAACATTTGACTGCTAGTCCTAACATTTCAATACATGAAAAACAATTTGGATCCAGATAAGAAGTTGTACAATGCATCTAAAACTAAATGACCGTCATGTTTCAATTTCTTAAGCTGAAATAGCTTTAAAATAAATAAAAAAAATAAAAACCAGCACGTATTGCAGACAGTAACTGTGAAGCAGGCGATATTGCCTATGACGAGAGGATAAAGAATGTGCGCGAGCAGCTCTGTGAATGTTTTTAAACTTGAATATCAAACAAATTGGGATCTGAATTAGTTCATATCTTATCTGGCTCCAAACTGTTCTGCAATGTCTATTATGTTTACAGGGCTAACGCGTTTATTCGGGAAAACATATCATTCCAATCTCTGTTTGTAATCCGAGAGAGGTGTGTTACATGTATTATCAGGAATTTTGGATTGATTTAATAATATTGTTTTATTTATTTATCGACTTTGCCGTGACACCGCCTGCATGAATGAATGACCAGCGTCCAGTTGATCTTCCCCCGTAGAAGCCCACCTACCCGTGAAATAACGGTATTCTTATAGTACGGTGTTTAAACAAAGAGTAATATCTTACGACAACATTGCATATGGACCCATTACAAGAGTCAACAAATCGCAGGGCCAAATGACCAGTAGCCTTTAAGAGCTGTTAGCGGTTACAAACACTCTTTAGTGATTTTCTATGCCTTCATTTGTCCGCTACTTAAACGGCTTTCAATATCAACCCTTTACTATGATATCTACAAACAGTTTGAATCATGATCAGACGCCGCGTAAGGCGGCGTCTGATCAGGATTCATACTGTTTGCGATAGGTATAAATGTAACGTCAATACAAAATTGCATAAAATGGAATTTGAAATTATTGCAGACGAGATATTTTAAGCAGACGATAATGTAACATGGTAAGGGTTGATGAACTAGTCGATTGACTTCTTCAAAATAGTGGTCCATATGCAAAGTACTGTTTGTTTTACATATATAAATTAAAACCACTATAAATAAACTCCCCGTTTCCATGTGAACTTCCCTGGTAACGCTGGTCAGTGGTATAAAAAGTAGTGTCCAGTAGCCACCCTGCTTCAGAGACACAGAACGTGGTGAACACTCGGACTTTATTGCTTGACCATTAAGGAGTCGTAATTAACAAACAGCACAATGGCATCTGAACTAGATCTAGTTAACAGAGATCCTAACAATCTCAACCAGCATCTATCCGTAAGTATAAATTACTGTTAAATATAAATTACTATCAAATATAAATTACTATCAAATATAAATTACTAGATCTATTAAATTTATTGTAGAAATTGAATTTGTGTTAAGCGACTATTTCTACGAAAAACGTCATAATGTATATTTAAAAAAGAGTTGCAATCAATTTTGTATTAAACAAGAATTCATTGTGGTCAAAAATATTTTTACACTCAAATTTCTGTTCAGCGAGAATTTTACTGTAATCAAATTTTAGTTAAACAACAAATCATTGCAACAATTTATCTTTAAATTTTTAAATCTTATTTTAAAGATTTGTAATAGCTTAATGCAATATGGAAATAGTGCAGAAAGCTCCTATCGGTGCCTTCTGTATTATTTTCATTCTGTATGAAATAAAGTTCTGAATAAAAGACTATCCATTGGATTATTTTGAAAGATCACTTGTTATAATTTGACTGTATCGCAATAGGGCTTAGAACATATTCACTACATGTCAATCCAACTAGGAGTAAGATTTACTGGTGACTTAATTTCGAACAAATCTTAAGATTTTTAGAAAAAAATGATAACATTTGTTATTCAAAGTATGGTTCATATTGTACTTATATTACTTTTTTAAAAAATCCCGTAACTACGCTTAAAACAGCGAAAATCAATTAAACAATTCAGTTATTATATTAACGTTTTAGTACGGTATTAACCGTTAGAGGAATGACTCTTAAAAGCAAGCACTTGCTCTTTAATGCAACTTAAAAAACAGCTTAGATGTAAAATGCATTTGGATTTAATGTTGATTAATATGTTTATTGTTTTATCTTCAAAGACCAGAAAATCTTATGTAACACAATATCATATTTATAAAAATGAAAATATTGCAAGTTTTGAAGTAAAGAGTGACAATTTCTTTCAACTTAACTGATTTAAGAAAATAGTCTCTAAGTGTAATTTACACTTTTATCGCCAAATTCTGTCAACAACTTTAACCCTTTCACCACAATAAGATCGTCTGCTATCATTCCTTCACTGCCATGACGTCATCAGTATAAAACAAGCGTCGTCTGCTTTTGTTTCTCAAACTTAAAATTGTTGTGACAACAAAAGTGCTATCTGCAGGATATTTTCAGTCACTTTTAAAGGAGACAGCTTAGTGCATGATTAACGTAAAGCAAACAGCTCCTTCAGAAACTTTCTTCTTTACCTTTATCCTACGATTTATAGCCGCCTGTATTGCAGAGACACTCTTTACGTTCTCAAACAGTGGCCGATTAACACACTTTTGATTGTTTTTAAACGATTATAGATTCCTATCACATCCTTTTTCGAATATATTTTGTATAAACATTTCATTAAATTCTAACAAAACGTGTTTAATTGCCCCCATAGAAGCGCTTTTTAGCACATTTAATTTATTCCTCCACCGAGAACATAGTTTCAATTTATACAGTCTTGATAATGCTCCATAAGAAATGTTTTCTACCTTCTAGCAGATGGTACCTTAAAGCAGACTGAAAGTAAAACAGAATGCGCCTGAAAGCGCATTCTGCTTTACTTTCAATATGCTTTAAGGGGTCACATAACTTAAAAACTAGAATAAATTCGAAATGTTGACATGTTTGATTGAAACGAGTTTAAAATATTGAAATTAAACAATAGAGATACGAGTAAGTTAGGCTCAAGTAAATATGAGATACCGAAGTTCAAATGCATTATTCTGAAAGCATATTGTAATACGTATATCGTTTGTTCTAATTCCAGTGCCAGTTCGAGGAGGTCCTTGGTGAGCCAGAAGGCACCCACAGTATCGACTGCGTCTGGAAACTCTCCTACAGCTGCTTCACATTCTGGAAGAACATCTGTTACAAACTGTCCACCCTCCTCTGTGGTATCTGCATCGCCGCTTGCTGGGGCTGTGAGTTCGCCGAGGTCTCCTTCTATCACATCTGGTACTTCACACCATGCTTCAAGCTCTTGGACATGAACTGCGGCTGCATGAAGAGGTGCTATGGACAATGCGTATCATGTTGTATGGAGCCATGCTGTGACGCCATGAGCCGTCTTTTCTCTGCCTTCAAGAAGTGAGAACGTATTGTTAAACGTCCTGCTTAACGCTTTATGTGATATTTATATAAAGAGCGGTGGAGCGGACTAAGACAATATAATCATTGGAGCAATACTCAAAGGATTTCGATTACAAGCTTGTGTTGTGCGGCTACTCTTACAAGAAATATGCAGATCTCTAATGACGGGATAGTGCTTAATGCAGAACAAAATTAAAGCAGAAAGCTCTTTAAGGAGCTTTCTGCTTTAGTTTTATTCCGCATTAAGACATCCTGTTTTAAAGACTGCTAATTCGTAAAAGAGGGATGCTTACAGTGCATGTTAATCTCGGGAATTTACCATCTCAAACAATTTGTTATTCATGGACGTTTACCACCAGTCTTACTGGATTTTTTTTCGGATTTCGCTTTCATGTTAAAGAAAACATAGGACTACAACATCGGGGGAGCTATGCGCTCTGTGTGCATACAGTATGAAGACAATTTTATTGTCTGAAAGACTTATTTATTATAATTGAACGCATTTATTGTATAAAGTTGTTTTTTATAAATAAATGAATAAAGTTATATTTTCACCATCCTTCGTTAAAGTTCTATATTTAATATCCTTATTCTTGCTTAGATCAATTATTGATCAAGATATACAGAATTCAGTAATAAGGGGCGTGTTCGTTTATCAGTCCGGAATTGACAGGATTGACGGAATCGAAATCGAACGGTCCGGAATTCAATTCCAGAACTGTTCTATCAGTTCTGTTCAAATAGGTGGTGTGAGCAGAATTGTGACGTATCATCATGGTTCCCGGCACAATTTACCAACGCTTCGCCAGCAAAGTTGTAATAAGTAGGGAACCAGACTACCATATTTGCAAGGGTTCAATTCCGTTTTTATTCGATTTACTAATTCCATGGAATCGTTCCAAACAGTTCTGGAACTGATAATCGAACACGCCCAAGGTTTACCTTAACCCATGCACTGCCATGACGTCATCAATTTCAAACAAACTATCGTCTGCTTCTATTTCTCAAATTCAATTTTAGGTACAATTTATTTTGATTTAAGAAACATTGAAATGAGTGTCAAACGGCTTTGATCCTGATCGGACGCCATGTAACGCGGCGTCTGATAAGGAGTCACATTGTTTGCACATAACTATTCGGAATAAGGAAGTGAATGTGTTAATCTGCTATTGTTAACTTTTTAACAGACATAATATAATGTGTTGTGAAACTCGTTTTTCTCTAACTTTAAGTTTGAGATTTGACAAAATTAACTTTACATTAATAAAAGTGGATGTAGAGTTACTCTTTGTCTTATCTGGGCTAAATTGTTTCTATGGCAACCTCGGTCGCTCATGGTGGTGAAAGAATTAATGTAATAATTTTTATTACATGTTATGCTTGGGATGTGCCATCGCTTTATAATCAGGATCTACACTGTTTTTCGCTCTTTATAATCAACTTTTACACTATTGACTGCCATATTTTAAAAAAGGAGAAACCATTCCAGTTTTTCATTTCTCCAATGTCAATTAAGGACAAAACAACATTACGGGTTGCATAGCAACCACAGAACGCCTACCGAGCATGCGTGTTGCGCTAAAGCGAAATAGCATAACTGGTTCCGGTACAGCGCCAACAGACAGTTGACATATTTACATAGATATATAGTTATAATAATAATAATAGTAATGCTATTGAATGTTTATCAATGATGATCAAGTGTAATTTTAACATCTTCACGCCTATTCCAATGTCATGATTATATGCAAACATCTGTTTATTCATAAGAAATACTTTTTATTTAGGCTTTATTATAAATTATAAAAATTTCAAATGAATTTGCGTATTCCCAACTAATGACCTCTCTATTGATATGTATGTTTTCTATTTGTATAAATGTTAATGCTGTCCACGGTAGTGGACCTTATACAGATATATTTCAATAAAAGTTTCAAAGTTTCAAAGATCAAACGCCTTGTTACGTGACGTCTAATCTGGGTCCAAACTTTCGACAGTACGATTTTATTTTAATAGTTAATTAACATGAAATTCAAATATGAGAAATAAGAGCTGGCGGCAATTGTTTTACAATAGATCAAGTCCTAGCACGTCCTACTTCAGTGGAGAAAACGTTATTCTTTCCCAATAAACGCGTTTACGCTAAAACTGTTATTTTCATTGCAAACAGTTTGGAGCCAGATCAGACGCCGGATAACCCGGCGTCTGATCAGGCTCCAAATTGTTTGCTTCTCAGATTAAAATAGATAGTTGGAAATTTAAAAAAGATGCTATTTTATACACATCAGTGTTTTGCGTTTGCGTTTCGTTTGCGTTTTAACGGGAAAGAATAACGTTTTCTCCACTGTACGCATGAACCTTGTCACTGTTAAATATCAGAAACATCTAATCAATCTTTAGCCCTTTCACTGCCTAAAGGTCATGAGCTGTTGTTTCTCAAATTCTGAATTATGGTAATTCGACTGTAGAAATTCTTGTGAGTGTCAAACAGTTTAAATGGTTTGCGTCTGATCAGGATCCAAACAGTGTGCATGTACACTTGATGTAAGATAGAAAAGTATTTAAATCTTTACTACTATTAACTCTGTTTAAAGTATTGAATATAGGTGAACACTTAAATGTAATAACCCATTACCCAATAGCCTATTTCTTGTTTTGAAGATTTGATGACCACTTAAAGCAGGTTGAAAGCAAAGCAGAATGCGCCCTAAGGCACATTCTGCTTTACTGTCAGCCTGCTTTAAGTAACAACCTACTAGAATAAAGGAACTATTTCTTATGATACATATTTCTTTCATGACTTTATGAAATCGAACTATTTTCTTAAGTGTAAGAATATGTTAATGGCGTAATAATGCGTATATATGGAGTAAAGGATTAATTTATTAATCATAAACGTCCACAATAGTAGACATTTGCACACGAAGTGTAGACTCTAATATACGCCGAAATTAGTGGCGTATTATCAGGGTCTGCACTGTTTGCTATTTTATTTGAAATGATCTGCCGTAAAGAAAACCACTGCATTAACCTGTCTTTAGATCACCCTAGTATATTTATAATTAAGTATTTTTCACCGCTCATTGGCAGGGTGTATTGCATTAACCAGGTATTAAGGGGTTAATTAAACCAGAGGTATGTTTTACCAAAACAGGCTAATATAACAGAACACGGAAGTGTACAGAACAAACGTATTTCAATATAAACATTGGATAAATGTTTGCATTTATTTTTGCCATTTTCAAGCACCTGTCTTTCTAAACAAAAGTAAATGTAATTTTAACAATATTCCAGATAGGGAATTAAAATAGTATTCATATATATACTGCTCTTTTCTAATATTTCGTTTATATATTATACAAAAGTAATTGGGTTGTCATATGACACAGGTTTTACGATATACAAATACTGCACACGAAATACCTTCCAGTATGAAATATATTTAGGCTCAATAAGCTGCAAATGACGTGACAATGCCAAAAGCCAGTTAGTATCGTCATAATGTCAAATAGTTTGATAAGGCTGCCATTTCTCCGGATTTTTCGAAGTCTTCGGATTTTATCCTGAATGCGCATCCTGCTTAACTTTCAACCTGGTTTAAGTGGCCATGTGCCTTCAAAACTAAACCAGACTATGCGGTAAATGGTTAAAGGTGCAATTCGTAAAATCGCGCTGAAAAATAGAAAATGTGGAAATCTCAGGATTTTTCATTATCAACTTTAGACAGCCCTGATTTGGATCCAGACACAACACCCAGTATGTCGACGTCTCATCTTGAATCAAACTGTTAGCAGCATAGGGGCCCGAAATTTGACCCAGTTCCCTTAATAATAATATTTATATTATAAGTGTTAGGGGTGCCGGGGTCAATTTTCGGGGCCCTATGGTTTGCAGCATGCACAAGTCTAATACATACACTTCACATAATTCATTCTTTAATAAGCCGCACAACACACGTCCAACTGTTTGAGATTCATTCCAATATTTCTTCCGTTATTTACCTTAAACCTAACTTTGAAACAAAAGTACAGACCACAGTATTAAATCGTGCGATATTATGGTGGTGAATGGGTAAATAACAGACGGCAAATTTAGCGATGAAAGTGTTAATTGCATGTCTGAAGTGCCTAGTACAGTGGAGAATTTTTGACATTTCTTGAGATTTATTTTCAGCTGAGTGGCAAACAGTTTGGAGCCTGATCAGACGCCGGGTTACCCGGCGTCTGATCTTGCTCCAAACTGTTTGCAATGGAAATAATAATTTTAGCATAAACGCGTTTACTGGGAAAGAATAACGTTTTCTCCACTGTAGCGGTGAAAGTGTTAAATACATGTCTGAAGTGCCTAGTATGTTATAATTAGAAGTGTTTTATGCAACATCAAGAGCTCTTGTCCATTTTCCATTTCAAAAACTCCGTTTTAACACGACCGACTTTTGTTCAATGTAAATTTACTTAAACTTTAACTCAATATTAGTGATTTTATTATAACATAAGATAAACAGTTTGTATCCAAATGAGACGCCGAGTTACTCGACGTCTCATCTGGATCTAAACATTTTGATACTCTGTGAATATGTACATGCAATGGTGACAGAAACAGTCTAATTTGATATTTTCTGCAGACGACACTTATTTCGTACGAACATTATTTGACGTTCTAAAGGTCTTAAGAACGTTGTATCGACTAATCAAGCTCGTGTTAGAGTGGATCTATGTAAATAACTCGGTTGGCTGACCCGTGTTCGACAAGCCTTGGGCCGCAAGAAATATGATTGATGTGTATAGTATATAAACAATCAGAGATGATTGTGCTGACATACGAACATCTAATATTGATAAGAACACACTTAAAGATTGAAAGCTCAAACAAGTCAATTTACTCAGGTCATAGGTAAACTTTGTAATTTCAGCTCATTTGACAAGCAAATAAGGCACAGGGGCCATTTAAGGGAACACGTGCAAAGTTTGAATCCTTTTTACCACAATAGTACCATTTGCATTCAAAATGCCTGTAGTTCCAATTTAAAATACTTTTATTTAATCCATTTGTGCCCACGATCCCATATATGGGACATAGGCAAACATTGTAGACTCTGATCAGACGCCGCATTATGCGGCGTCTGATCAGAGTCTACACTGTTTGCTGATAGAAAAATTACAAAAGTAAAAATTTTGACCAGGCATCTCTTTGATAAAAAATGGACTAATCCAATATATAAACATGGAAGAATCCACTGGGCGTAAATGCACGTATCAAATAGTTTAAATACTGATCAACGCCGAGTTGTTCGGCGTTTAAGCTGCATCCTAACTATTTGCAGTGTTATTAAAGTCGAGGTAGGCGGAGACAGGGTAAATAAAACGAGACTTGAGCCAATTGTTTACATTATGTGAAATGTACAAGTACCATTAATAACATTCACTGATCAATTAAATTCAAAGTTAGTTTTCTAAAAGTATCTTGTACTCAAAGAAAAAGAAACATATTGCTGCCTAATAAGTTATTAACTATGTTTTGTTTTGTTATACTGTAAACCAAATAAATTTTCTGTTTCGCTTTGCGTTTATACGAACTTTAAGAATACCCTTAGGAGAGCCTCTTTTCGTGAAGTTTAAAGACTTTAACCTTAATTAGACACGTGGTCGTGTGTTTGATCTGTCGAAGAAGACAAACATGTGAAATTTGATGCTTCCATGGCAACTTACTCAAACAAAAGGAAGCCATATAAAAGTAACATTTTTGCGAAAACGCTGGTAATCGGGAAAAGTCTCTGACTGTTGAACCAGATTCTGTCAAAGGAAATATCCAGTGAATATAACCATGGCGGCGGAATTGGATCTTATTAACAGAGACCCTAACAATATCAACAACCATCTACAGGTAACATATATCTAAAAGGCATTTAATCGCCAAGATAATATCTTCGAGATAACTTCAATAGATCGTTCACGCACTAATTAAAAATAAAATTAATCGTTTTACGATTTTTTATTTTTATATATATATTGTCTTTTGATTCATTTATTCGATAGCATTATTAGAATTAAATCAGTATAAAACGGCTCTTCTAGTCTAATTTGTTTCAAGCAAAACATTTTACATGCATCGTATTGAAACTTAAAACATTCAAATTTGTTATTTTCTAATGGTTTATTACATGCTTTTATATACAAAAAAGAATAAAAAAAGAAGCGTTTTCCAAATTGAAAACTTGCTTTTGATCTGTTATGGTCGTTATTATAGATATTTTCTTAAAGGATAGTCTTCAAATATTTCGCAGTTAGGCTTCAAATGCATTCTAGAGCAACTAAAGATGTTGACTAGATGACGATAATCTCTCAAAACTTATTTTTGAAAACCAGAACCTAAATAAACGGAATATGATAAAGATTGAATACGCTTTTTCTAAAAATATAGTCTTAAAAAATAGAAGATATGCTTCAAAAGCATTCTAGTGCATCTAGAGACAATAATACCAAACACTTATTGTTGAAAACCGATACCTAAATAAATGGAAAATGATAAAGACTGAATACGCTTAGGTTGAAAAAAGACATCTCCCATTCAAAAATCAACGTGCCCACGTAAGACGTCGCTCCACGAAATAAGTTTCAACGTAAAACGTGCTAATGTACATTAATAACATTTCTTTCTATATACAAGTACATGGCCCACGTAACAAACGGCCAACGTAAGACATATACATTGTAATAGCTTTAACATTCAAGCACCACTCACAAAGTTATTGGACAATAGCAATTCCTAATTAAATTTACCCTGTTTATGAGTGTCCATGCCCACCTAATATTCATCCTCTAATAAATAAATAAAATGCCCAAGAAAAGGGTTTCCAGGTAACATATTTTCTGATACAGTAACACGAGAAAACGCTTTTCTTTCTCACTAAACGCGCTTATTCTACATGTAAACCCCTTATTCAACTATAGACAGTTTGGAGCCGATATCCTATCAGGCTACAAACTATAAACCATCCCTATTCAACATACTCGTTTACATTTTAAAGAAACAAAACATTTTCGACATTTTATTACATTTTGTTTGCCTGTTGTTTGGCTTCAACTAAGAAATTTACGGGTTTTTTTAAATGTATGGGCATATTTTCAACACCATCATATAAATTTGTACATACAAACTGATTTTGTTTTTATCTTTTAAAACTTATATTACACGAAGTAAAACGCAAGCCCCTAGTTCCCAAAAGAGTGCGAATATTCCTAGAAGCGGTGATCCATTGAACTTCAGCAGTTAAAGTCGTTTGAAAGAAAACCAAAACCGTTAACCCAACTAGTCGTAATTGCCGATCGTGCGCTAGCTTTTTATAACTTTTCACTCCTGTCATTTTAGATTTATAAAAAAAACATTCATAAGTGACATAATGTGTACCAGATCTCTATTATTATAGAATACGAACTTGAAAGTGCATCTTAATTATATATTACATCTATAAATACAAATTTAATCAGAATATGATGTCCAATGTTCAGTTTCCTTCCGCCTGCTTTAACTTAACCCGTCACTCGATAAATACGCCTTTAATGTATTATTTCACTGATGAAGATACATGTACGTGTGTACATGTAGATGCAATTTGTACATAAATACATGATGTATGTATGATAAATATTATTTTCTATATTTAGCAGATGTTGGCTTAAAGCAGCCTGAAAGAAATGCACATTCTGCTTTACTTTCAATCTGCTCTAAATGGTCACCTATTTTCAAATCTAGAAACTGCCTATGTGGTAATAGGTTAAGGTGTGTTACTCGTGGGTTAATATAAAACAGAGCGATATTCTAGCCAAAACTCCAAGAAATATTGTTTCATATCTATAATTTTATTTATGTGTTTCCATTGTTTCAGTGTCAATTTGAAGATGTGTTAGCTGAACCCGAGGGCACTCACAGTATCGACTGTGTATGGAAACTCTCCTACACCTGCTTCAACCTCTGGAAGGGTATCTGCTACAAGATCTCAACAATCTTGTGTGGTATCTGTATCGCCGCTTGTTGGGGCTGTGAGTTCGCTGAAATCTCATTCTATCACATCTGGTACTTTACACCATGCTTCAAGGTCCTTGACATCAACTGCGGCTGCATGAAGAAGTGCTATGGACAATGTATCAACTGCTGCTTTGAGCCATTATGCCAAGCTTGCGGACTTTTCTTCCATGCGTTTAAGAAGTGAACACTGGATACACTCACCCCTTGCTCATAAATGGCGTGGCCTTTTGACCCAGGCGTCGTGCCTAGGGACTTCAGTGCCGATTCAAACATTAAATTACAGGAGATTTCACAATTGTGCCGCTGAATGAACTTGTGATATTACAAGTGAGGCATTGCGGTTAACTAACATATGGATTACCATCTGAATTCATGCTTGTCTGTGATACTTGATTTGAATATATTTATTGAATAAAAATCCTCTGACAACACCAGCTTTTATTGCTATTTAACATATTCATTGCTATTTGTATTTAATGTACTGTGGAGAAGACGTTATTCCTTCCCGTTTAAACGCAAGCGAAACGTAAACGCATAAAAATAAAATGTAGAAAATAACAGCTTTTTGACAAATCTGACTATTTATTTTAATCTGAGTGAGCAAACAGTTTGGAGCTTGATCAGACGCCGGGTTTCCCGGCGTCTGATCTGGCTCAAACTGTTTGCACTGGAAATAATAGTTTTAGTGTTTTTTAACGCGTTCATTGGGAAAGAATAACGTTTTCTCCACTGTACAGTATAACTTTTATCAGTCTTCGAAAAATAGTGGATCTATGCAGAGACACATGACTGCTCAACCCTTCCACCTCCTAAGATAAATAAATTCGACCTTTCAAAAAGATTGGGTTCTATTCAGATGCCGCATATCGCAGCGTCTGACCAGGGGCCAAACTGTTTGTCACTTTTATCTGATATTTCTATAGGAATACTGCTTTAGATATAGCTTTGAAGCGAATGTTCCGATAGCAGAATTGAATCAGATCTGGCATAACTCAAACATACATGTATTTGTAATTAAAAGTTAACTTACTACATGGACCAAGTCACATTTTAACTTGGAATGGTTTAAACAAAATGTGTTCGACTAAAGCCGTTCGAGTGATTGCGATGCGACTGTATAAGCAATTCGCAATACACGTTGCTATTGATTGTATGAGAAATGGCTGAAACAAAGGGGTTGTTAGATTTAACCCATTACCCCTATGTCCTGAAACTAGTTTTGAAGTCAAGTGATCACTTAAAGTAGATTGAAAGTAAAGGAGAATGCGCCTTAAGGCACATTCTGCTTTACTTTCAGCTTGGTTTAAGCTACCATCTGCTAGGATATAGTAATCTGTTCTTATGGTGCTATTTTATGACTATATTGAGTGGGACTATTGTTTACAATGGAGACATTCAAGCGCGTATATGGGGGCGATGGGTTAACACTTGCGCATAAACCAACCGATGACTTTAAGCTTTATAAAAATAGACACAAGTAAACATTGAATAACCTTATGAGACGCCGCGTTACGCAGTGCCTCATTATGGTCTTCACTGTTTGACATTTCATCTATAACGTCATGCTGTATGGAAAAACACTGTAGTGTTTTAGATCACCAATGTATATATAACACACAATCTTCCAACAAGCACAAAGGGAGAATTCATTACACTATAATTATAGAGATAAATGGGTTAACGAAAGATGAAAATAACTCAGAAAGCTCATTTTCCTATCTCTTTTACTTTCACATTGCTTTAAGCTGTCACATATCCTTTAATCCTTTCCCCCATAGAAGCGACTTTTAGCGTATGTAATATATTCCTCCGCTGAAGAAAATAGTTCCAGTTTATACCCAATGGACAATTACTAGAACAAATATTTTATATAGCCTAGCAGATGGTAGTTTAAAGCAGGCTGAAAGTAAAGCAGAATGTGCATTAAGGCACATTCTGCTTTACTTTCAACCTACTTTTAGTGATCATCTGTAGTTAATGTTATAAACAGGTTATTTGGTAAAGGGTTAAACAACAAATAGTCTTCTATGGTTTATTCAGTAAAGTAGCCGTTAATCTTTCCCGTTTAAATGCAAACGAAATGCAAACGCCTTGCACTAAAATGTAGAGAAATGGCAAGTTTTTAACCATTCTGAATGCTCTGAATTTTAATCTAAATATAGCAAACAGTTTGGAGCCTGATCAAAAGTCAGGGTACCCGGCGTCTGATCAGGCTCCAAACTGTTTGTCACGCAGATAAAAATAAATCGTTAAAATGTGTTTTAAAAGTGTCTTTTTCTACATTTTAGTGCAATGCGTTTGCGTTTAAACGAGAAAGAATAACGTTTTCTCCGCTGTACAAGGACGTGCACTTGATATTTTGCTTCAAGTGTTTGCTATTCACTATCTCAAACCAAAGTGGCAGCATACTCAAACATTTAATCCTTTTCCCGCTGAAATGTCGTCTGCTTTGAAAGTGTTGTCTGCAATATTTGTTAAAATAACTGTAACGACTTATGTAAAACGGTTTGGAGATAGATATAGATCGTCTTCATGCGATGTCTGATTTGGATCCAAACTGTTTGCAAAAAAGATTAAAGTCACAGGCAAAAGGTTAACATTTCACTGCAGGTTGGGAATTCTCTTGATCAGGATATAAACTGTTGAAAACTCATTTTTAAGTCTATTCGGGTTAAAAAAAATTAGAAAAAATTAAATAAATGACAAAAGACAACGTTAGTGTTCTTCGATGAAGAAGATAAAACCATTGTAGCAGAAGATACACTGTTGACATTTTAAGCCATTCCTTTTACTTTTAAAGTAGCTCGTGTAAGGCATGCTGGTAAACTCGTATTTCGACATAAAATTGTAATATAACAACATGTGCTTTGCTGTAAATCTGATCGTATGAGTACATAACGTATATTCAGCGCATCACAAAACAATTTAAACAGTTGGTTCTAAAATAATTGGTAGCTAACTGCAGAATGACAGTAATACAAACAGGCATACTCAATGCTCTTCTACGAAACACCGGCGATGGCGTTAAAATTTCCTGCTAAACAGTTCTGATTTCCAACTTCAAACTTCCGACTTCAACGTTCAAAGTTCCAAATTATAAAATATTGAAAGTCGGAACTTTTAGAACATGGAAGTCGGAACTTTGAACTTGGAAGTCGGAACTAAGATGTCGGAACTTGGACCGTAAACAATACACACTATCCATGTAGTAAACTATCTTGGAAGTAAAGAACTTAGAAGGCGGAAGTATGATTTGGGAATGTAGAATGTAACCACCGGATTTTCGTAGTATTCTGCTATACTTCCGTCTTCCACTTGCAGTCACATAGCTTTAACGCACTCACTGCTGGAACTTTTATGAAGAATTCCAACATCCGATAAAGCCTAGTCAAGTTTTGGCTACTTAGGATTATTTTTTCCATCATTTATTTCAAAGTAACAAATAGTCCCTGATCAGAGGTATACATTGTTTGCATATGACAAGTGTACTATTTACATATAAACTGTTTGGACCCTGACCGCGTTACGCGGCGTCTGATCAGAGTACATAGTGTTTGACACTCGTATCTACATTTCTGCAGTTAGTACAGCCCTAAAGCTGAGTTTAAAAAATATTGCATACGACACAGACGATATTTGCAGACAGACGATATAATGCAGACGATATTTTGGTGGTAAGAAGGTTGAAGCAGACGGTACAACTTGGCAAGGAAAGATTTAATTAAATACATTCTTACCATGAAAATATACAGTGCCCGAATGTCGCTTCATATTGGAGATTTCTGTGTCACCTTGTCCGGCATGGATTACTTAATTTCGTTTCATCTTGGCAAATAAATCATTATAAATCAAATATGTAGTAGGTATCAGTTTATTCAACCCACAATCTAACTGATTACCGCAAAACCGATTAAGCATTTATGAAATAATTATCATTAATGCATGACACATATATTATATGTAATGCAACATTCTGCATTATGTTCAACATGCATTCAGCAACGACCCTGTTTTAAAGTGGAAAAGACATTATTCTATCCCAATAAACGCGTTTACGCTAAATCAATAATTTCCATTGTCTGATCTGGCTCCAAACTGTATGCCCCTCAATTCAAAAGAAATCTTTAGCATTTAAAAAAGGGAAATTTCAGTATTTTGGGGCATTGTATTTGCGAAATTCTCTCAACAGCCCGATATGGTCTACATACAATAAACCTACTTTATTATCAACATGTCATGTTCTAAGAGGACAATTTAAATGTGGGTATGGTTTGACCCCTTTACAGTGGAGAATATGTTATTCTTTCCCAATAAACGCGTTTACGCTAAAACTATTATTTACAATACAAACAGTTTGGAGCCAGATCAGACGCCGGGTAACCCGGCGTCTGATCAAGCTCCAAACTGTTTGCCACCAAGATAAACATGAATTATCAGAATTGTCTAAAAGTTGTGCTTTTCTACGTTTTATTGCTTTGCGTTTGCGTGCGTTTGCGTACGTTTGCGTTTAAACGGGAAAGAATAACAGATTCTCCACTGTACCTACATGGCGTCATCTGCTTTAAACAATTGTCGTCTGTTTTTATTTCTCTTATTAAATTTTAGGTATTTTGACTTTAGAAATCTTGAAATAGACGTGAAACAGTTTAGACCCTGATCAGACTCTGCGTTACGCGGCGTCCGGTCAAGATCCAACCTATTTGCAAATAACCATTGTACCATGCAGTGGTAAGGCAGTGAGGGGGTTAAATATTTATCATGCTCCCTTTATATATCTTTATTAGCTTGATCTTATAGTAACACTTTTCCTTGCTAAGCTCGAACATATATGGAGATCCAAACAGTTTGGATCATGATCAGACTCCCGGTAGCTCGGCGTTTGAGCAGGACTAAATCTGGGGGTTTTCACATCCGCTTGGTATATTTCTTCGGTGAAATGTTCATTAAAATTAACTTTTGAAAACAACTACAGTGACAATTTTGAACTAGACGACACTTCAGCATTAGAAGGGTAAAACTGTATAGAGTCAATTAGAGGGATTTTCACATTTCTTTTATACAACCATCCACACTCAGGGAATATAAATGTGCCTCCTATCTTAATTTATTTAAGCCTAGAGTTTTCTAAAATGAATATTGACAAACTGTGTAGACCACTAGACCCTAATGAGAAATGTCTTTTCACAACACACTTGATTTTATTTTGGTACTGCTTTTACCTATGGATGAGTAAAACCCAATAAAAGTTAGTTACGGCAATTAGTTTTCCTTTTAGCTGAGGAAAAATTTAGAGTCGGATAAAAGATTCTCAATATATTTTTTTATCCAACTCGTTCAAAAATTCAATACTGAAAACACACTCATTCAATATCCTCAATGAAGACAATCCTGAGTACAGAAACTGTTCAAAAGAGCTTGGACAGATATTAACACATACATGTAATTCCATAGCCTGTTTCTAGTTTTGAAGACAAGTAAACTGACACTCAGTTAGATAATACTTCAGCCAAAAACATTGAATTTAAATTTATAGAAATAAAAGCAGACGATAATTGTTTAAAATTGATGACGTCATGGCAGTGAAGGGGTTAATCTGCCACATGTAACCATAAAAACGAGTCGTCATTTAACACATCGAGCCCTAGACACGCATGTATAATGTCATTTGCAAACAATGTACCCATGAAAACTACACTTGTCGTTTGCAGTGAAAAAACCCCGACCCGAAATAGTAAAATTGGAAGAGACTTAATAAGGACCTGGAATTATCCATTTAATGTTTCAGGGTAGAAAGGGTTCAGTGGTCGAAATAACTGGGATTTGTTGTAATTATCATTATAATCAGCTAAGGGGATTTTCTATTTGATGTGACAAGCTTCACCTTTATCACAGTCTATTTGTACTGTTAGGTATTTATTGCCCTGTGTCTTTGAATATTTTTGAGTTATCAAAATCCCCTGTCAACAGCCTTTCTCACTATGTAAGCAATGGAATGTCCCGGATACAGTCACACCTGGATCAACGGCTTGCAATTAAGTAGATCTAACATGATATCGTTCGTAAAACGATTCGCTGTTTAATACAATAAACATATTACATGAAGGTTAAAAAAACTGTAATAGGACGATCAGGGTCCAATGTTATAAAGCGTCTGAGATGAGTCTGAATTCGTTCTCGAGCATTTGAGTGGTCTGAATTGAGCCTATGCTATTGTTGTGCACCGGGGTTTTGAGTTGTGTTCTGTTTGTAAATTCTATGGTCATTCTTTTTCGATTTCTTGATGTTTATTATCACTTTTTAGTTTAACTATGTAACCACCACATTAAAAATCTATGTTGAACCATTTCATAGACAATATTTCATCTGCTAAACTATGTCCTCTGCAATGATCTGGATCTTAACTGTTTTCAAAGACTAATTTAGTTATATGTACGAGAAAAGGTCATAAAACCGGTTGGAGT
Organism: Gari tellinella; assembly: GCA_922989275.2. NCBI lineage: Eukaryota > Metazoa > Mollusca > Bivalvia > Cardiida > Psammobiidae > Gari > Gari tellinella. The sequence continues at coordinate 103,320,380 of OV277858.1, read as the reverse complement.
AAGTCAACAAACATGATTTATTGCAATAAGTTCGGTGTACAGGGCAGACACACGTTTGCGACCCTTCTAAAGAAGATTTGTTTATGGCATTGAATAAATGTTGCCATTTTATAGCATGATAAAAGTATCGCGCGCAGCAAGATCGTTTGGAATCGTTCTGTTCTACTTTTACCATGCTTTAATCAACCACCTGCGTTAACTACCAGTTAGCAATCTTCTCTTCAGTGATCGGAATAAATAGATTTCACTGTACAGTCGAACTTCGATATCTCGAACTCGTTTAACGCGTACTATCTGATATGTCTATCCGATAGTTCGACTATGAACTGCATTATTTCATGCTCGGTTTTGTCGAACATACCCATATTTCAAAGTTAAAATGTGGCTTAGCCACGTTTTATCTTTGAAATATGGGTATGTTCGACAAAACGGACGTCGAGATATCGAGGTTCGACTGTACTATGATAATGAAATTGATTTCGAACCATTTCGATACTGTTGTGCTGTTGTTAAGATGGGTATGGTCTCTGATATGAGGATATATGGCTTGTAAGTGCTCATTTGATCACTAACAGCGTACCTATCAACCTCGTAAAGTACTGTAGCAAAGATGTCGAACTTGGACTTAGTTAACCGAGATCCAAATTCAATTAATAATCACCTTCAGGTAAGACAAAGGAAACTTATATAGCATCAATAGTAGTTTATTAATGAGAAGACATATGGGGGTTGTGTGGATTTATTTTAATCAGATGGTCGATCGAACAATTTGAGTATGACTTCTAGATTTCAAATGTTTTGGGATTTAAAAATAAGATTTTTACCTCATCAATCACAAAACATTGAATAGGAAACATTGCGAGTATTATTTCTAGTTTTGTTTAACAGTGTTTTGTCTTACTTGTCATTAATTTTGTTAGGTATATGGAGAATCTGTTATTCTTTCCCGATAAACGCGTTTACGCTAAAACTATTTTTTCTTTTACAAACAGTTTGGAGCCAGATCAGACGCCGGGTAACCCGGCGTCTGATCAGGCTCCAAACTGTTTGCCCCCAAGATAAACATGAAATATCAGAATTGACCAAAAGTTGTTCTTTTCTACGTTTTAGTGTTTTGCGTTTGCCTACGTTTGCGTTTAAACGGGAAAGAATAACACATTCTCCACTGTATATGGATATGCGATTGTGTGAGTTTATCCCTTTCCTGCAAGTGTGTGTTTTAAAGAATTTATAGCTATCATACTGAATACTTTAAATGTCTTACCCATAATTATTCTCTTTGATTTTGTGGCTGAATGCATGTAACAAAAGTGTGATTTGGCACGATTTTCTTTGAAAAGGGCCCTTAGAGGTAGAAATATTACAAAAAATCATCCGTTTTATAAATTAATATTATTTTAAATCCCTATTTGGAATATTGTTATGTTTATTTTAAAATGATGATAAAACATAAAAAATTGTCTTTTTAATTTGATGTCAAGCACGCATATAATCGTTGTTTGTTTGGATTTTTTGGATTTTTTTTAAAAAACAATAGTTTGTAATAGTCGGACCACGGAGTTTCGGACATATACTGCGAATTAAAAACTAAAATGCGCCGGCCATTCGACCGAGTGAAGAATAAATATGCGATTAAAAACTCAAACTAAAAGCCACGAAATGATGTTCCTTAGGCTAACATTTGTGTAAACATTCACTTTTAATGCCCTTTCCACAGAAATATAATATTTTTCTTTTATCTTATTTTTTTCTAAAACATTTTTACTTTGCTAGATTCTATCTTTTTCAAGCTCCTATACGAAGGACTTGTCAATATCTCTGTGTTGGTTATGAGCTTTCTACGTTACTATTATCTTGCTATACCAACTGTACAGGGCTGCCATTTCTCCAGATGTTTCCTAAATCTACGGATTTTTTTCCACTACATGGTATCTTACATCAGGCTGAAACCTGCTTTAAGTAGTCGCATGTCAACAAAAACAAGAAAAAGGCTATAAGGTAAAGGCACGATTCGTAAAATCGCACTTGAAAAATGCAAATTTGGAAATCTTAGGATTTTTCATGTCAACTTATGGCAGCCCTGACTGTAAAGGAATCCTCCTCTCAGTGGACGAAATAGTTATTGATCTCTTTGCTGTTCAATTTCATTTACCAAATCACATATCTTATACCGTTTCTTTTCATTATTTTCTAGTGCACATTTGAAGATGTTTTGGCGGAGCCAGACGGTACTCATTCACTGGAATGCGTATGGAAGTTATCATACACCTGCTTCAATCTATGGAAAGGTTGCTGCTACAAACTCTCCACCCTTCTCTGTGGTATCTGCATAGCCGCCTGCTTGGGTTGTGAGTTTGCCGCCGTCTCTCTGAATCACATTTGGTGCTACACGCCGAGCCTAAAACAATGCGCCATGAATTGCGGCTACTTTAAAAACATCTGGGGATTATGCATTGGCTGTTGCCTGGACCCATTGTGCACCTCATGTGGGCAGATTTTCCACGCCTTCAAGAAAGGATAATCTCGGAAATACTGGTTCTATCATTGGCTTTAAGTTGAGTTTATGACACTAACATTGATCTAGTTCGGAAGTCAACCTAATTCGGACATACACTCAGTATGTTGTCCAACCGATAAATTTGTTCATAATTACAACTACAAAATGAACATTCGGGGCTCGATTTTTGTACCCGTAAAATTACAACGAAAGGACATTAATAACTTAAGTTTGAGAAATAAAGGCTGACGACGATTGTTTAAGATTGATGACGGCATAGTGGCGAATGATTCATATGTCGTCTACATTTCAATTTCAACATTGACTCTTGTTTCTTAAAGTTTTCCATCCGATCGCCAAAAGTTTTATCCTGATAAAACGCCAAGTTATTCATAGTCTGGGGCCCGTTTCATAAAACTTCGTACGAATAATGTTATCGTAAGTCAGATCATAAAAGTCTGAATTATCATTTATTTCTCCATCTAATCCTGTCTTGTGACATCTTTTAGGAATCGTCTTATCAAGACGATTCCAAAAAGGTGTCACAGGACAGGATTAGATAGAGAAATAACAAATTATATGTATTTTAAAGTTTGACTTACGATCGTTTTTGTCGTACGAAGTTTTATGAAACGGGCCCCTGGTCTGGATCCCAAGCGCTTCTAATTGCCACGAAACTCGTTTTCATTTCAAGGATTTAATAACATGTTTTGCTTTTCTATCTTTGTGTCTGTGACATAAAGAGTGTGTTATACAATAATCACATGCTGCCAAAGTTTATTATATTATTATAATAAAGTGTGCACCTGTTTATTACTACATGTGTTAAGTAGAGGGACCTATGTCTGGCGAAACTTTAACCCATTCGCTGCCGAGCCAAATAACACTAACAGTTGCAGTACTCTCTGAATTAAACATTTTGCATTACTTTTATTCGACCTTAAACAATGACCTGGTTTACCATACAATTATAGAAACATATGTGTTCAGTGTATTTATATTACTTCTAGACATAGCTTGGTACATGCAGTTTCATAAAGAAATGGGATTGAAGTGATATTATAATATTGGTTTTTAAAAGATTTTATATTGCAAAAACAGTTTGCGCAAACGATTTTCTTTTAATATAAATCTTTTATTCTTTAATACGAAATATATATATGTTTATCAACTGATATGTAATTTATATATTTACAACACTTTTTATTAAATCCGTCCATTTTACATGTGTTGTTCTGTTTACGTTATTAACACTTTCATGGTCAAATTATTCGGGAGATTTTAACCCCATCACCGCTTCATTGTCGTCTGCTTTAGTATTGTTATCTGCAAGACACGTTTCAAAGTTAGATTGAAGGTTGTTTGGTCCAATAAATATCGGTAAGAGTGTCAAACAGTTTGGATCCTGATCAGACGCCGCGTTACGCGGCGTTTGATCAGGACCTAAACTGTTTGCAAAAGCGCTTTAAAGCGTCATTGAGAGTGAAAGGGTTAAGCTGACTCAACTTGTATTCACTATCGCAAAGGTGGTTTAACTCATAACCCAATAAATACGCCATTTTAAGCATTATATATATATACATGTACATCTATGTATTAAAGCATGTCATTTTGTCTACTCTTGAATTGGTTCATTTTTCCAAAATACGTGCATTACTGCAACATTACAGCACGATAATCGTGTAGGTGTCAACTCTAATGCTAATGTGACCTTCAGAAAGGGTCATTCGAACGTGAGCATAGGTTTTAGATTCATCATATCGTCTTTTATATAGAATTTATACTATAAAGCGTTCCCTGCCTGCAACTGCCCTCCGAACAACGAGTCCTTTCGAACAACAACACCTCTGTTTCCCAAAGAAAGCAAATATGGTTAACGTTTTCACTGTTGTAAAATCGTCTGCTTAAAAATTGTCATCTGATGTTTTTAGCAAAATTACATGTCACGACAGAAGAATCATAATGACGATCGAAAAACAGCTTCAATCCCGATCAGACGCCGCGTCACGCGGCGTCTTATCTGGATTCAAGCTGTTTGCAAATATAAGCCAAGTCTTAATTGCCCCTACCTATTACAACTCCCTCCGAACAACGCACGCACTCTTTGTCTCCCATTGTGTGTTACTCTAGAGGGTAAGCACTGGAATTGATTTGTAAACCCTCACTTGTTCGAATTTACGGGGTTTTGCAAACAGTCTAGATCCAGAATACACGCCGAGCTACTAGGTATCTTAGCAGGATTCAATGTGTTTAACTCTTTCGCTGCTGAGTTTTTTCGTCTGCTTTTATCCTCTTACCGCCAAAATATCGTATGTATCAGGAGTGTCGCCTGCAATATCTTTAGAGTCAGGCCTGTTTTGAGTGAAGAAATGTCGATACGAGTTTCAAACAGCTTGAATCCTTATCAGACGCCGTGTTGACGCTGCGTCTGATCAGGATTAAAACTGTTTGCAAAGTCACATTATGGCGCCGATGGCCTTGAAAGAATAACAAGTAAAAACGGAAGCCTTCAGTAAATTACTGATATGTCATATCTTATAATACAAAATAAGGCGACAATTTTAGAGCAAACGACTTGAGCGAGGAAGAGAAAGATAAAACATATTAAGTCAATAAGAATTTTTTTTTACATTTCTTTATGCATAACTAATACTCTTGAGATTTATATAGAGAGGATATCTCACCAAAACCGCAATAATGGCATGCTACCGCTTAACTTTGGCACATCTGTGTCAAAGAATAGAAAGCGTTTGAGTTGAGCCTGAGACCATTCTCAAGCTTATGCTTAACAAGGTCATATCTCACCAATCGAGGACGATCTCGCACTCATCTCAGACACTTTATAATCTTTGCTCCAGACAGTTGTTGTCAACAAAAAAAGGTTTTCTGCTGCAACTTTTCGCAACATTGTTTTCTACAACTTCTTTCCGTAACCTTCATCAGCTATCCAGTCAGTGGGACTCGGCTCTGAATCCTTTGACCGTCTATTTTTAGCCGTCGTAAAAAGTACGTTTTATTAACCCTTTCCCCCATAGAAGCGACTTTTAGCGTATTTAATTTACTCCTCCGCTGAAGAAATTAGTTTATACCCTCATAAACTATTACCATAACAAGTTTTTCTATAAAGCCTAGCAGATGATAGTTTAAAGCAGGCTGAAAGTAAAGCAGAATGTGCCTTTAGGCACATTCTGCTTTACTTTCAACCTGCTTTAAGTGAGCACCTATATCTAATGTTATAAACGGGTTATTGGGTAAAGGGTAAGGATGTGTACAGAGCCCCCTCTTTGCAACAACACCCAATGGGAGACAAGGATTGTGTGTGTTGTTGGGAGAGAGTTACATGTATTATAGGGAGGGAATGGGCTTTAATTTCCAAACAGCTTTAATCCAGATCTGATGCCGCGTGTCGCGGCGTTTGATCTGGAATCAAGCTGTCTGTCACTCTTCATTATATTCTTTTTCTTTCAAAATATCCACTATGTGGCTGAGAAAAACAACAGACGATACTTTTAAGCAGACGATATTTCGAATGTGAAAAGGTTGAACATAATTGTCTTGTTTGGGTAATATCGAGGGAATATGGAGGGAATCGTTATTCTGGGGCAATTGTAGGGAGGAACTCTGCTACAAGTGCTGTTATTACAACCACGTAAACGAACGCATGATTTGACAGAGACACTCCTTAACATTTAGTTCATCTTATAAACGTCACGTGATGTTCCTGCACACATATATTGCGAGTTCCATTCCTTTCGACATCATGGGCGCTCTGTGACGTTCGGGTAGTGTATCAAACAGGCCCGTAGGAAAGAAAATAGGATTTGGGGCACGCTCTTCATTGCTTCTATGGGGGTACACTTTCCATTAGGCACTCTTGATCGGAGGGCACACTCTTCATTCTGCGGAGGATCACACTGACAACGTTTTTTTTGTGGTATTTTTTTTTTTTTTTGTTCCCACGGGCCTGTCTAAAAAGCTCCACATCCCATGATGAATGTCATAGAATGAACTTGGTATTAATGGCATGTCTCTTAAGGTTGCGGAATACTAGTTAATTCATGCATCATAACGTTACTGGATGGCCTGGTATTTAACACTCGGATGGTGCATTGCGTTCTATGGCAGTCTAGGTCCCAAAATTATAAAGGGTTTGAGTTGAGTCTGAGATCATTCTCAAGCATTTAATTTGTCAGATTTGAGATTTCGATCAATTCTGACCAATCAAATACTTGAGAACGATCTCAGACTCATCTCAAATGCTTTATAACCTTGGACCCAGAATTTTCGAAAAAGTATTTCATACACTTGTTATTTATTTCTATTACGTTTCAGTAATAGAAGTAAAAGGTTGACTTTCTTTCAAGGGCTTCTAGTGATTTAAGGATGCATTAATTTATCGAAAGGCTGCGAATAAACGTAGAGTAGAAAATATGAGCTTTTCCCTTAACCCTTTCACTCTCAATGACAATTTAAAGTGCGTTTGCAAACACTTCGGGTCCCGATCAGACACCGCGTAACGCGACGCCTGATCAGGACCCAAACTGTTTGACACTCTTATCGATAGTAATTAAGTCATACAGTGGTAAATACGCTATTCCTATCCACTCTACGCGTTTCTTACGCGTTCGTTAACCGTTCGTTAACCGTTCACTATGCTTTTATTATCCGTTTCGTTAAACGGCTTTCCTAGCCATTTCTTTACGCATTTCTTTACGCGTTTAAAAGAGCCCGAATGAAAGGGTCATCACTTAGCCGACGGACCCCTTAGCTTCAGCGGTTTACACACCCACTTTATGAAATGGTTATTACAGAACACTAGGTGGTATCGCCGATAACATTGCTATCTTTAATTGGCAATACACTGTTAATCTCCCGATATCTGAGTGGCATATGTATAGGCGGGTTACATAAATAGATTGGTTACAGGCGGTGGTCAGTGCCTGTCGATAATATCCGAAATCTCCGCGTGAAACGGATACCTGAAGCACCAATCGCAGCATCTCTGGTATAATCGTTTATTAACGCGTTTAAACGGGTTAAGATCGTTAGGCGTTAATCGTTCGTTAACCGTTCGTTAACCGTTCACTATGCGTTTCTTACGCATAGATTAACACGTAAATGGGTAGGAATAGCGTATTTACCACTGTACGACCCTAATTCTAACTTTGAAACGTGTCTGGCAGACAACAATATTGAAGCAGACGACAATAAAGCGGTCAAGGGGTAAAATCTCCCGAATATTTTGAGCATGAAAGAGTTAAAAGTCGAACTTATCGGTCTTTCATAATTTATCATAAGTAAGTAACAGTAAAATTGTATGTATTAAAGGAGAGCCTTGCAAACAGTGTATGGCTAATAATGGAACTTAGTTACAGTGGAGAAAACGTTATTCTTAAACGCAAACGAAACGCAAACGCAAAACACTAAAATGTAGAAAATGACAACTTTTTGAAAATTCTTACTTTTCATTTCTATATGAGTGGAAAACAGTTTGGAGCCTGAACAGACGCCGGACTCTAAACTGTTTGCAGTTGAAATAATAGTTTTAGCGTAAACGCGTTGATTGGGAAAGAATAACACAGTCTCCACTGTACCGGCGCATCAACTTTAAAAGACTGGTATATACAATGGAGAGGAAGATATTCTCTCCAAATAAACGTGTTTGTACTTAAACAATTAGTTCCTGTGCAAACAGTTTAGAGCCAGGTCAGACTCCTGACTTCCTTATACTGCTTTTTAATCATCAAATGTAAAATTGTCGCATGCAAAATATTTCAAATTCATACTATTAATGTATTTATAAATAATAGTAGAAACAAGTATCTCTCTACAGGTGGTAATATTTAAAAAAAGAAAAATGTAAAAGCAAGCATGTTTTATGCATTTATTTTACATGTATTTATAAATATTTTGATAAGCGTCCGATCTGGATTTAAACCGTTTGCAAGTGTTAGTCAAGTTACGCATAGCGAAATTGGGGATCCATAAACGGTCCATATTTTTATCTTAATTATGCCAAAGTGTCTAAATATACACATCAATCTATCCATAATGACTGTTCAAAAGAGCAGACATGTTCGGTATCAAATGCAAATGGTTGTTAAACGGCTGAAAGAAGACTGAAAGTAAGCAAAACGCTCCTGAAGCGTTTTGCTTGCTTTCTGTCATCCTTCTTTAACTACCACGTGTCTGAACCCGTTACCTCATAGCCTGTTTCTGGTTTTGAAGACGGGTGATCATTTAAAGCAGGTTGAAAGTAAAGCAGAACGAAGGGCAGCACAGGCAGCTGCAAGTTACTAAACTGGAGAAGGACCTTGGGGTTTACGTGGACAACCAACTGACATTCCACCAGCATGTGAAAACTGCAGTAGGCAAGGCCAACAGAGTTCTTGGGATGATTAAAAGAACATTTGCCAGTCGAGCAAACATCGTCATAAAAGCAAACTCTAAACCAATATGGTCCGGCCAATCCTGGAGTACGGGAATGCTGCACGTATACAACAATGTGCAGGTGACACTGACAAACTCGAAAGAGTGCCAAGAAGGGCCACTTGAGCTGAGAGAACTGTCGTACGTAGGGCGCCTTAAAAGACTACAGTTGCCATCCTTGTACCATCGTAGAGAACGTGGCGACATGATTCAGACATTTAAAAATCATGACAGGAAAAGACAGGATGGATCAGAACAAGCTGCTACCGCGGTCAGACACCAGAAGAACCACGGGGCACAGTTTGTAATTGGCGAAACAGCAATGCAGATTGAACGTCAGGAAATGCTCATTTGGCGTCAGGGTGGTAAACAACTGGAACAGTCTGCCAGAATGGGTTGTTGCTGCAAGTAACCGAAACGAATTCAAGACCAAGTTAGATCGACACTGGAGCAATAAACAATATGAGACCAGACCCACGTATGCAGTGATCGGTATATTAAGAAGACCTGAGCGGGAGTTACAGGAGTAAGCCTACATCCTGTAGAAGAGGTACAGTGGAGAATCTGTTATTCTTTCCCGTTTAAACGCAAACGTACGCAAACGCAAAGCAATAAAACGTAGAAAAGAACAACTTTTAGACAATTATGATAATTCATGTTTATCTTGGTGGCAAACAGTTTGGAGCCTGATCAGACGCCGGGTTACCCGGCGTCTGATCTGGCTCCAAACTGTTTGTATTGTAAATAATAGTTTTAGCGTAAACGCGTTTATTGGGAAAGAATAACAGATTCTCCACTGTATCAAGGTATCAAGAATGCATTCTGTTTTGCTTTCATCCTGATTTATGTTTCTAAATAGTAGGATATAGAAAATATTAGGTAAGGATATAGAAAAGAATAGAAAAGAATAGAAAAATATAGAAAATATTTCTTATGGTATATATTCATGACTATATAAAGCGGCACTATTTCATTAGTTGAGGAATAAATGAGAGGCGTAAAATGACGTATTTATTGGGTACTGGTTTAAACACTTTTTATGAGTTTTTTGCGAAACCGTACTAATGGGGATTTTTTTGTCATGAAGAAGTTTACTTTCCCAGGGATTTCCTATTTTGTCTAACAACGATCACCTTTGTCATTGTCTATCTGTACACTTGACATTTGTCTTTAATCATATTTGGTTATCAAACATTGACCTGCCAATCATTATTCTCCATGTTTTTAGCAATGTTACGACTAAGATGCAGTTAAAATTTGCTATAAAAACACGAATTGTACGGGTGATTGTTTAATACGGTATACAAATTACATGAATATCCCAAAATTATATTTCATTAATACTGTCGTTTTGCATTAAGTTGTCACCAGTTTTACAGAACGGTTGCTAAACACAAGATTAACCCATAGCCCGCCAAATAAATTGTCGTCTGCTATATTTCTCGACTGCTTCAAGTTTCAAAGTGCTTCAAAGTTGCTCAAAATTGCTGAAAATGTTGTCCGAGTGTCAAACAGCTTGGATCCGGATGAGACGCCGAGTTACTCGGCGTCTCATCCGGATCCAAGCTGTTTGCATATGGAGTTATAGTCGTGAGTGGCAGGCTATGGGTTAACCCGTATCATGTTCAATTATATTGTCTGCGACGCACCAATCAAATTTAGTGTTATGCATTTTTACACTGAAGAAAGGTTGGGTATGAGTGACAAACAGTTACGCGGCGTCAGATCTGGATCCCAAATGTTTGTAAATGTTAGCCAGGTCGCGCTTAGCAGGACAATGGTTAAATGGAACACAACTATCAAGACAGTCCTATCTTTGTATGCAAAAGGATTTTCAGTTGTGTTCCATTTGTGATTTCTCAGTTCGATTTTGGGGGGATTTGCTGCGTTTGTAATATCGTTTTTTACCATTTCACTGAAATATCGGTTGCTAAAGTTGCAATTTTATGATAAATTCAAATGTGTGATGTGTTAACAGAAGAAATACTTATACTCGTGACAAAGTTATGATTCTAGTCAGACGCCGTTTAACGTAATGTGTGGTCTGATTCTAAACTATTTTGCAAAGACGACATTAACTCATTTTTGTAGGGAAAAGGGTCATACAACCGCTTGGATTATATCAACAAACATGGTTTATAGGAATTATTTCGGTGTACAGTGAAGATACATTTTTACGACCTCAATATAGAAGATTCGTTTATGGCACTGAATACATGTGGCACCTAACAGCAGGATGAAAATAAATTGAGCAAAACGTTATTTTGGAAGCTCTCTGTTAATTTGTTATCCTGTTGTAATCAACCACATGCGCTACATTTCGGTTAACCCTTTGAACCCTAGTCCCGCATATTGGCGTCCTTTGCAAACAGTGTACATGTGAATAGTACATTTGTTCTATGCAAACAGTGAAAACCCAGATCAGAGGGCTCTCTAAAGGAGCCCTCTGATCAGGGTCGTCACTGTTTGTCATAATGCCATACATTGACAAAAACAACCCTTAAAAGTTAAAAATGGACTAGACTTAAATGAAAACTTGAATTGTCCATTTAAAGTTTCAGGGAGGAAAGAGTTAATAGCATTCTCGTGAGTGACTGAAATAAATGGATTTTACTGTGGTATTATATTGAAATTGTTTTGTAGGCATTTCGATACTCTTTGCTTGTTGATAAGATTGGCACGACCTCTGATATGAGATATAGGGCTTGTTAGGGCTCATTTGATCACGGGCAGCGTATCTATCAGCCTGGTAAAGTACTGTAGCAAACATGTCGAACGTGGACTTAGTTAACCGAGATCCTAACTCTATTAATCCTCACCTTCAGGTAAGAAACATCAAGTTTTATTGCATAAATAGCAAGTAATTTATACAATAAGGACGAACGTTTTTTTCTTATCCATATAATTAAAATGCAAAATGGAAAGGAAATGAGGATTATTCTTAAATATTTAGACGTGTTTTGATTCCAGGGTCGAATAATTTTAGTCTATCATTTCTAGAGTGCAAACACGTTTTAAATGTTTTATAACATAATATTGAATGGAAATATTGCAAACGTTATTTTCATTTTAGTTCAACAGTATCTTTGTCATTTGCTTTTGATGAATACTTGTTAGATGCGGTTTATATAAGCGTATTCCTTTCTGGCAAGTGTATGTTCTAAACAATATACATGTATGCTATTACTAGTTTATTATATACCTATTATAAATACAAGCCAATGCATTTCCGTATCAGGTGGTTTGTATCAAATGGTGTAGATGCTACACGATGTTGACGTCACTGTTTTTATGCAACACAAGTTATACACTATATTTTTATATAAAGAAGCCGTGAGCGTGAAGTTTCGGAAATCCAGGTTTCGATGCTACTTTTAAACAAAATGGAAACCAAGTGCTGATGAACTTTGAACTTTTCATTTCCGTTTGGAGCGTGAATAACCCACAACACTCACTTTTATAAGTTTTTACTCCAAAGAAAAAAAGCTTAAAACAGCTAAATTCATACTCTTGCAAAACGCCACTTCTCAATCGAACCGATAAAAATAACGGATTAAGTCGAGAACAAAACGATACTTCATCAATATAAATAATGCATGACATAATTATTGGTGATCACACGACTTCCACAAATAGTTTTCAGATTGCACATACACGCAGGAGTTTCAACATATAGTGACCTAAATGTATGCATATATTTGATTATTCGGTTAAACAGCATATATATCTAGTCCCGAACAGTTTATGTATGTAGAGTGTGATCTTGATTATACAATCAACGAGAACTGATACACGACCCCAGATCACTCACTGTCCGTTCATATTGGTTGGATATACTTTTTTACCATCACTCGTGTGTAGATTTGTTATACCAACTGGATATTAAAGCAAATGGAGCAAACTGTATTGCAGCCAGCAGTGGTCAACTATCCCTTTAACTCGTTGAACCTTTATCATGCATATACAGCGTTCCCTCTCTACAACGACATCCAATTGGAGACAAAGAGTATGTGTGTTGTTCGGAGGGAGTCGTTATAGGGAGGGAAATTGGCGTACATTTGCAAACAGATTGAATCCAGATCAGACGCCGCTCCTCCTTAAGTTTTTTCTGTCAAAATGTCTATTATGTTCTTTGAGAAAAACGGCAGACGATATTGCTCCTTTGAAACGTTAGACATAACTGTCCTGTTTAGGGAACTGCGACAAGGCTCGCTGTTAGGAGGGAGGCGTTGTTTGGAGGTTCGTTGTAGGGAGGGAACACTGTATGTCATTTGCAAACAGTGTACCTGTTAGGAGTACAAGGAGACCTCTGACCAGAGTCTACAATATTTATTAACTTGACATATGTCGTAAAAATCAAACCTAAAATGTAAAAAATGGACTAGATTAAATTGAAAACTAGAATTGTCCATTTTAGGTTTCAGGGCCGAAAGGGTTAATCAACACCTGTTTACAACTAGTACACCTTCTTGTTGTTTATTACACTGCTATAAACTACAGTGGAGAATCTGTTATTCTTTCCCAATAAACGCGTTTACGCTAAAACTATTATTTGCAGTGCAAACAGTTTGGAGCCAGATCAGACGCCGGGTAACCCGGCGTCTGATCAGGCTCCAAACTGTTTGCCACCAAGATAAACAAGAATCATCAGAATTGTCCAAAAGTTGTTCTTTTCTACGTTTTAGTGCTTTGCGTTTGCGTACGTTTGTGTTTAAACGGGAAAGAATAACAGATTCTCCACTGTATGCTGTAGTTGGACTGGGTCTGGTGGTATTGACGCCGATAGAGAAATGAAAGTTATTTTTCTAAAAAAAATTCAAACGAAAAATATATTTTCTGTAACCTTACTAGGCTTGATTTAAATACATAAATCCAATATGTTATCAAACATTTAGTTTAGAAAACCTTAGAATGATGGTAAAAAACACAATATTTTACTTTTTAACTGGCTATTAAGCATCTGATATACCGGTAAACACTTAATCGCAATTAAGAAAGGTATTTATGGGTTTTTTAAAAAAAGAATCAATTCAATGAAAAATAATTATGTCATAGCCTATATATCAAACTTTGAGTTTCGGGCCTATGCTGCGAAAGCAAAGCTAAATTTGCGAACACAAACTACGGCAGTTCGACCGAGTAAGCTAACCTATAAAATTGGTGTCTAATCATTCTATTTCTACTCATGCCATTGATCTTTATAATTTGTCGGCGCAATATAACATTATATGTTGCGGTGCCGTAAAACCCAACTCAACCAAGCAATCAATCTTCATAATTGGAGGTCAATCAATAAACAATAGTAGCGGTGGATTAGGCAAGACATACATAACAAGATAGAAATAAGCAAAACGGTGTTTCATCCCCACAATGGCCCTCTGAACAACGATTCCCTCTTCACAACAATGCTTACCGCTGTTCCCCGATGAGACAATTATTTCCAACCTTTGGACAGTTGCAATATCGTTGTCTGCTTAAGAGGGTCGTCTGCTGCTTTCTCGAAGTCACATATTGGACAGTTTGATAGAAAGAAATAATAATGACGAGTGACAAACGAACTTGAATCCAGGGATTCAAGCTTTTTTGCAAATGTAAGCCAAGTTCCCCCTATAACAACTCCCTCCGAACAACACATACACATTTTGCCTCCAATTGTGTGTTGTTGTATAGAGGGAGCACTGTATTTAGATCAAGTAATATCAACAAAATTAACGTCCGAATGCTTATAATAATGTCAACAATCAAATTTTAATGCCATTTGCACAAAATATATTGGTATTTATTTACTTCAGTCGTTTTTTCTAAAACATTTTCAAATATTCCATCTTATTTTTAGTTTCTTTAAAATACCATTTATTCAGTTTCTGGTGGTTTTTAGAGCTCTCTACCTTACTATTAGCTGTCATCTGACTTTACCAACTATCAATTAATCTTCATTTCAGGGGAAAAAATAGTTATGCATCTCCTTGCTGTTCAATTTCTTTTCCAGATCACATATGTTATACCGTTTCTTTTCATTATTTTCTAGTGTGCCTTTGAGGATGTGTTAGCAGAGCCAGACGGTACTCATTCACTGGAATGCGTATGGAAATTATCCTATACCTGCTTCACTTTATGGAAAGGTTGCTGCTACAAACTCGCCACCCTACTCTGTGGTATCTGCATGGCCGCCTGTTTGGGTTGTCAATTTGCCGACATCTCCTTACGACACATCTGGTGCTACACGCCGAGTCTGAAACAATGCGCCATGAATTGCGGCTACTTTAAAAACATCTGGGGATTATGCATTGGCTGTTTCCTGGACCCACTTTGCACCTCTTGTGGACAGATTTTCCACGCCTTCAAGAAAGGATAATCAGAACAGAACAATCCCGGAAGTACTTGTTCAATCCTAACCTATGCTGCAAATTGAGTTTATGGCACTAACTTTGTTCTACTTCGGGCGTCAAGCTAATTCGGACACCTGCCTTATACATTACAACACACCTGTATCCGTTAACAACAAGAATGGACGTCATTTGCAAACAGTTTATAAGCGTGATCTCAACATGTCGTCTATGCTTCACTATCAAAAACTGGCTCTTACTTGTTAGGTTTCTTTGCACTCGAGCGGCAACAGTTTGAATCGTGATAAAAGCCGAGTTAATCAGCATCTGATCTGGATCCAAAATGTTCAGAAGTTTCTGAATGGAGCTTACTGTTTTATCTTTATTCGGCATAGAACAGTGATCATGCCCAGCGTTTGAGATGAGTATGAGGGCGTTCTCAAACATTTGATTGGTCAGATTTGAGCCTAGGCTAAATTCAGACATATTAAATGCTTGAGAACGATTTCTCAAAGATGTCCTTGCTTCTTCGTTAAGTTTGATCATACAGTTATGATTATCAGATATTCAATGTAATTTACGTTGTATGTACAATGAAGTCCCTCTTAACCGGATGTATGTGGGGATAACATAGTTTTTCGGTTTAGAGGGGTATTCATACATATTCATGAATGTATTTTCT
Source organism: Gari tellinella (assembly GCA_922989275.2). Taxonomy (NCBI): domain Eukaryota; kingdom Metazoa; phylum Mollusca; class Bivalvia; order Cardiida; family Psammobiidae; genus Gari; species Gari tellinella. Next base: position 103,304,446 of record OV277858.1, on the reverse strand, counting down.
AAATCTTCAGTGTAGAAATGACCCAACGGCGTAAAAAATCGTATTTATGATGTAATGGGTTAAATTAAAAAATGATTTCAAATGGGACCAAAGTTTTGCCCGATTTTGAGAGAATTCCGGTATTTAGAGGTTCCGGTTTGGAGGGGTTCCACTGTATCAGTGAGTCTATGTAATTTACGTTGTATCTAGATACAGATTGGTTGCTGTACTTAAATAAAGAAAAAATAATGATTTTTTTTTTATATAAAATTGGTTTTAACTCAACCCTACAACCCTCTGTATAGATTACTGATTACAAATGCAAACAGTGTAGACCCTGATCAGAGGGTTCCTATATGAGCCCTCTGATCAGGGTCGGCACTGTTTGATATTGTCATTGTTTTTGTTGTCATACCAAACATGTAACAGTAGACTGGTTTAAAATACTTGTAATAGAAGAGTCCAAAAGCACTTTAAATACCTACAAGAGAAATTTAGGGTTGAAAGGGTTGAAATGGTTAAAATATATTAGCTACTAAATATTAGCGAAGACAGTGAAGCACTCAAGCTGGCTTGTGGAAGGCTGGTGGAACTAGACAGCTGTCGATTTGTTCCTGAGACGGTGTTTGAAGGGCATTTGGGGGTATTCATCCGCCTATATCTAGCTGGGCGTCACCATTTTGACATAAAAAGTCAAAGACAATGGATTCGACAGAGTTACTGCTCTTTTTATTTCAATCTTTGCCTTTTACACGTTTGTCAGTTGATATGTTTTTGAAATAATTTACAACCATGATTTATTAAATCCGTCCTTTTTACAAGTGTTGTTCTGATTATGTTATGAAGCTGACACAACTAATACATGTACCAACTATTGCAAATGAAATGTGGTATGTAGAAACCGGAATTGCAATTACAAAAAATCAGCTTTGCAATTATTATTGCAAAACTGAGGGATTTGTTTATTACAATTCCGCTTGCTACACTAATATAAATGAAAATCTCAAAGCCACCGATTGCACGTTTCCCCGTGGGGTGGGCACATTTTCTTCTTTTTTTCTTCTTTCTTTCTTTTTTTGGTACGGGGATACAATATTATTTCCAAGTAAACGCGCTTGTCCTGCATGAATTGGATAAAACAATTGACGTTAATTTTTTCACTCTCAATGACGCTAAAAACGCGTAAACAAACAGTTTGGATCCTGATCAGACGCTGTGTAACGCGGCTTCTGATCAGGATAAAAACTGTTTGACACTCGTATCGTAATTTTGTCAGTATCACTGCCTTAAAATAACTTTGAATTAATATAGCAGACAACAAATAGAGGAGACAATAATGAAACGGTGAAGGGGTAAAAATCACACGAAAAAGGGTTTAGAGTATCCGCACATACTCCTTATATGATCACTGCATTGGGTTTGGGTCCTCGTCGCATATGACAGAGGATTATAACTAAATATTAACCTTAGGGTCAATGGTCCTCCCAACAACGGTTCCCTCCTTACAACGACCCTTGTCGTAGTTCCCTAAACAGGACACTTAATTCCAACCTATTCCCGGTTGCAATGTCGTCTGCTTAAAATTGTCGTCTGCTGCTTTTCTAAAAGTAACATAATGGACGTGTCGTCTGCTTTTGTTATTTAATCTAATGTGTAGCTTTTGTGACCAAAGAAATATAAAAGTTAGTGTGAAACAGTCTGTACCCTGATTGGACATTGTGTTACAGGGCGTCAGGATCCAAACTGTTTGCTATTAACCATTGTACGCGGGGTAAGGCAGTGAAGGGTTTAAGGCATTTAATCTAGTAGTCTATTACTACTTATACTGACCAGGGGCCCGTTTTACTAATGTACTTACGCAAAATGTTTGCGTAAGTCAAAATTTTTAATTTTTATTTTTATTTTTTATTATCACTTGCTACAAACAGCAAATAGCCAGACCAGAGGACGCGCTTTTAGCGCGTCCTCTGATCTGGCTATTTGCTGTTTGCAAACGTGTATGATCGAAAAATAAGAGTTAAACGATTTTGACTTACGCAAAATTTTTGCGTAAGTTGTTTAGCAAATCGGGCCCCAGACGCCTATATGATTAGTGTCTGCTCTGAATCCAAACAATTTGCAAAAGTAAGTCAACTTGCTCATAACAAGATATGGATCCATGCATGCTCAATATTTGCGTCTTAATATGTCAATTGGTCTCTTGTTACAATGCGATCCCGCCATAATGACTGTTTAAAATTTTTCGTTTTCGATACCAAATGCAAGTGGTTATACGAGAAGTAGAGTGAAAGTAAATCAGAACGTTCCACCAGGAGCATTGGAATTTACTTCCAGCCTTCATTAAGCTTTTGCGCGTATTAAACCCTTTTTGTAAGTCGTTTTAGGGATCGTATTAATGAGAGTTTGTTGTAATGAAAACGTTATCTTTCCCAGGGATTTTCAAATTTATCTGACAAAGGTCACCTTCGTCGTCGTCTGTTTTTGCACTTAAGTATCTACTAGTATTGCCCTTTATTTTTTGGTTATCAAAATAATCCCCTGCCAACCTTTCTCCCTATGTTAGCATGTCCCATATACAATCAAACCTGGATCAGCGACTAGCAATAAAGAAACATTAATAATTCTTAATACGAGTGACTGCTTAATACAGGACAAAACATCACAGAACTATCCGAAAACATAAGATATCTTCGCACTGCACTGGTCTGTCGTCAGTCTGTAAGTATGCTTTTGTGCACAACGTATTTTAAATGGTTGCTTAAAATACGTTTTATAGTCCTTTTTTGGTGCAATAGGGGTTGAGTTATATTTCTTGCTTTTTTATTATCGCCTTTTATACGTACAACCCCGTCATTAATTTAAATGATGTTTTAACCCTTTACCCAATAGGCTCATTCTATTATTGAATATAGGTGACTTCTTAAAGATGGTTGAAAGTAAAGCAGAATGCGCCCTAAGGCGCATTCTGCTATACTTTCAGCCTGCTTTAAGCTATCATGTGCTAGAATATAACAAATATTACCTATAATAGATATTCATGACCGATTAAATTGGAACTATTTTCTTCAGCGGAGGAATAAATCATATTCGCTAAAAGGCGCTTCTATTGGGTAAAGGGTTAAAGTAGGACGATAGTAAAACAGAACTCCCCTGTATGAGTTTCTGCTTTACGTACATCCTCTTTTAAGCAACCACCAGTCATCATTTCATTGGTCGTTTAAACCAAGCGTTGTTGTAGTTGTGAATATGAAATTGCTTCTAACTGTTTCAATACTTTTGAGTGGTTAAGATGGTATGATATCTGATATGAGATATAGGGCTTGTTTGGACTCAGTTGAGCAGCGTACCCATCAACCTCGTAAAGCTCCGTACTTGGACTTTTTTAACCGAGATCCTAACTCGATTAATCCTCATCTTCAGGTAAGGCACAGAACATTATGTATCCTCAATAGCAAATAGTTTATATATACAACAGGGACAACTTTTTTATCCGTTTCAATAAAATGCACAATATTTATATATAAAAGTTATATTACAATGGAGAAAACGTTATTCTGGCCCGCTGAAACCCAAACGCATTGCAATACATTGAAACATGACACTTTTTTTAACATTTTAACGATTTATTTTAATCTGAGTGGCAAACAGTTTTGAGCCTGATCAGACGCCGGGTAAACCAGCGTCTGATCTGGCTCTAAACTGTTTGCAATGATAACAATAGTTTTAGCGTAAAAGCGTTTATTGGGAAAGAATAATGTTTTATCCACTGTAATACATGTACTTCAATTCATTTTAATCTGAGTTTGGAGCCTTATAAAACGTCTGGTCATTCTAATTTGTAACAATCATTTTTAAGACTACCATTTTGGGTTGATAGGAAAAATAAAAATGTATTTCCTACATCGCAAAACATTTAACTGGAACTAATGAAGCATGTTGTTGTTTAACTGTGATTTTGTGTTATTTGTCATGTATTTTGAAGTATGTTGTGTCATTGCTTTTAAAGGTGACTATCAAGTTGGCATTGTTTCCAATTCTCCCACTTTAACTTTATCATATTGATAACTCACAAATAAAATATCAAGCTTAGAAATAAGTGCGTGTAAGACTTAAAGTGCAATCAATTTAATGGTTTTGATTTCCATGCGCTGTTTCGCAGCGAATGAGATAAGCCAACATCATCTTCCAGAAGTATCTCTCATCATCGTCTCATGTCATCATTCCTCGGCGCTATATGACATGTTCAGTGTCACAGTGCCGTAAATCCCACTTCCTCCATTGCCTCTTCGCCTGCTTTAAAGATGTACAGTGGAGAATCTGTTATTCTTTCCCAATAAACGCGTTTACGCTAAAACTATTATTTGCAGTACAAACAGTTTGGAGCCAGATCAGACGCCGGGTAACCCGGCGTCTGATCAGGCTCCAAACTGTTTGCCACCGAGATAAACATGAAATATCAGAATTGTCCAAAAGTTGTTCTTTTCTACGTTTTAGCGCTTTGCGTTTGCGTACGTTTGCGTTTAAACGGGAAAGAATAACAGATGCTCCACTGTACAACGAGTTGTTAAAAAGATAACATATTTTAGCCGTTTACAGAAACCGTAAAATACATGTGTAAAATATAAATATGCTAAAATGTGCCATCTTACATTACTAACCATAAAATAATACTAGTAGTCAATGGTAGTTATAGTAGTGTGTCCCCGTATTCAGTATAATTTAAATTACATACTTTATCACTGTACTATTTATTATAGTCTAGTGTACCTTTGAGGATGTGTTTGGCGAGCCAGACGGTACTCATTCACTGTATTGCTTGTGGAGATTATCTTACACGTGCTTCACTCAATGGAAAAGTTGTTCTTACAACACCTACACCCTCTTCATTGGCATGTGTCTTGTCGTTAGCTAGGGGTGTGACTTCGCCGGTATCTCCTTTCGACATATCTGGTGCAACACTCCCAGGATGCAAATGTTTGCCATGAATTGTGGCTACTTTAGAAAGATGTGGGAAATATGCATTGGCTGTTTCCTGGACCCACTTTGCACCTCATGTGGGAAAATTGTCCACGCCTTCAAGAAAGGACAATCCCCGAAGTACTGGTTCCATCATTAACTGCGAAATGAGTTTATGGCATTAACATTGTTCTAATTAGGAAGTCAGCCAAATTCGGCCATTCAATCAGTATTTAACCTGGTCGATACATTTATTCACAAATATATGTACATTTGGGGCACAATTTTGTACCCGTTACATATGTAGGACTCAAAGACATGCACGTTCATTGCACTCCTTCACTGCCTTACTCCGTACAAAAAGCTATTTGCAAACAGTTTTGATCCTGATCAGACTCCTGAACAGGATTCAAAGAGTGTCACATTCTTTCCAATATTTCCAATTAATTAAAATACATGGATTTAAATTTGAGAAATAAAGTAGACAGCAATTATTTAAAGTTAGTGACATCATGGTAGTGATGGAATTGATATGTCGTCTCCTTTACAATTCCGAAATTGACTTTTAGCTTTTAGATTTTTGAACCTGACTTGCAACAGTTTTGATCCTGATATAAGTTATCCGTTTATTTCATTTCAGGTTGTACTGATGATGATCAATGATTGATTTGCGCTTTTTTTTATCTGTGACTACTACCGGCGGTAGTAGCCCAGTGGTAACACATTGGACTATGGCACCAGGGGTCGTGAGTTAGACCCCCCCCCCCCCCCCCCCGCCGGACCAGCGATCTAACTAGATTTTTTTCTGAATCCCAGATGATGTACAGGGATGTTCTTGAGCAAGACATGTACCGCGAATTGCTCCTCTCAACCCAGTGGCTAAATTGGGTACATGTGAAGGGCCTGAGCCGGTATTGCGGCTACATTTGATTGCGCCATATGTTAGCAGTGCTCAATATTGTAGGCAAGATGGCTCAATGATCAGGCGAGTAAATGTATAGTCGGCTGAGCGGTCATTCAGACTGAAAGTCGACTATAACTTGGTATATTATATTATTTAAAGAGTGCGTTGTGCAGCTATCATGTGCTGCCAATGTGTAATATTTTATTGAATTAAACTGTGTACCGATTTATTACATGTACCACATGTGTCAAGTAGATAAGTTATAACGCCAACGAGTCAGTGACTTTGTCAGAATAACATGTGTGTTCTGTATAATTGACGGAAACTTATGTCGCAGTTACATGAACATGTATTGCAGAAATCTCCGAATGCATCTATTTGCATCACTTTTATTCGGCATTAACCCATTTATGCCAAGTGGATTCTTCCATGTTTACATATATGATTAGTCCATTTTTTATCAAAGGGATGCATGGTCAAACTTTTCATTTTTATTTTGTTTTATATTGAAACAGTGTAGACTCTGATCAGAGTCTACACTGTTTGCATATGACCCATATATGGGTTCGTGGGCACAAATGGGTTAAACAGTTACCTGTTTTCAGAGGGATCGTGCTTCTTCGTCACGTTTGACCATACAGTCAAAGAAATCTATTCTATCAATGCAGTTTACATTATTTCTAGATACATATTGGTACATGAACTTTCATAAAGCAATAGGATTGAATTGATTTTATGATATTTGTTTTTAACGATATTAATACCATAAGCCTATATTAGATGGAGTTGCTTGCATTAAGATCCCTTCACTTACTTAGATAATATGGCGTTTACATGATTCGGGATAATAAAGTGAGTTTTATTTGAACTATTGTAACTAAATTTATGTTTAGCCTTTTCATAGTTATGGTCGATACCTAACGTGAGTTTGATCCTTGTTTATTGCTCTTATGCCCCTTTAAATACTAAAACTTACATCTATCTTAAAACACGAACAAAACCTCATTTCTATTTTGCCTTTTGTAATGTTTAGTTGTTCAGCTTACTCATTATACAGAAACAATACATTGTGAGTTTCGCTCTGGTCCGAATTTTTTTTTCTGCAACTGCAATGGAGAATGATTTATTCTTTCCCAATAAACGCGTTTACGCTAAAACTATTATTTCCACTGCAAACAGTTTGGAGCCAGATCAGACGCCGGGTAACCCGGTGTCTGATCAGGCTCCAAGCTGTTTGTCACTCAGATGAAAATTAATTGTAAAAGATATCTAAAAATTGACATTTTCTACGTTTTAGTGTTTTGCGTTTGCGTTTCGTTTGCGCTTAAACGGGAAAGAATAACGTTTTCTCCACTGTATGCTCCTTTACATACTTAGCTTTTTAAAATTATACATATATATATGAGCCGTTCTCCAGGAAAACCTGCTATAATGACATCGGTTATGACGTTGGGAATTCCCGATTAAACATGACGTCAGAATTTTACATCATGATCAAAACTTACACATGACATATGTGTTTAAAAACAAAGTAAATTTTAACCTTTCGTGATCAAGAAGTTCCAGATGCTCTGTTAGCGATGGATAAAGATATCGAGGTACGTATCTTAAATTATTTATAGCAATATAACTATGTTTTCTCTCATCTTTTCGCTGGATAAGATCTAGTTTAGATCTCTATCAATATGAGGTCATTCGTGACCGCGCCATTTTTAGCTAACGACATTTCAATGTTTTGATTCGTAAATAATAACGTTGTAGGCCTACATGTAGAATCTACATAGTTACCCTAGCATACATTGCTTATTGTTTGTGTTTTCTCAGCTCGATAAGAATTTCCATCAAGCTGTCAAAGTTCATGACATTTTAGTCTCATCAATGAACCCCTGTGACGACAAGATAATTTTTGATGAGTGCCGTCCTCAGATCAGCGCCTGAAGTCTAAAAATAGCTCGCTGTCTCTAACTGTAAACATAGTGGACTAATGACATTTCGAACAAAATTGCTGTAAATGCATGTTTACGTAGATCCAACCTACCCGTTTGTTTCGACCTGTCGGGAAGTCTTTTCAACCAGATCTGCGTACAGTATTAAAGTGCTTCTTGGGGGTAGATCTGTTATGTTTTTTAACGAAAACAAAAAGAAGCCCCTAAAACAATAGGTGTGTTAAGATTTATTAAGGTTATATTACAAACCAGGTGTTTTTATAACGAAACACCCACACCGACCCGGGATTGAATCCGGGTCGCAAGGTTCGCAGACCAGTCATGAACTCTATCACGTCACCATAAAAACGCGCTTGTACAGCAAGGCCATACATGTGATGATTAATCTACACACTGTGACATACTCCACCGACAACTTGAAATTCGTCGCAAATTTATGGGTATGAGAACGACCGGGGGTTTGAACTCGGAGCCCATACAGTCACAGAAACCACAATGGGCGCCAAATGAAACCTGGTGAGAAAATATCAAAGCCCTATCTGGACTCGATCCCGGGACCCCTTCCTTACAGGGCAAGTGCTCTCCCGACTGAGATACCACACATCTCTCAGCATTTAATCATAAAAACTCAACCCTGGCTGCTACATATAGAATAATGATTAATGAGAAATTCTACATGTAAAGTGTGATAGCCCAGTATGTCGTCATAGGGGTCGAAACTAGGCAGAGACAAACCCTCGCAAAGTTTTAAATCTATAAGCTGTGTTGGTTTTAATTCAAATTTTGCGTTTAGACCTAGATCTAGATCTAGTCCACATTACATGGACTACAATGATTAAGTTTTTCAGATTATTGTATCCTCCTAAGAAATAAATTTTATCTGACAGTGGGGAAGACGTTAGATCTATTATTTCCCGTTTTTAAACGCAAAGCACAAAACGGAGAAAATTCGATCTACTTTTTGTTTTTCCTGCTGTAGGCAGAGGTGACACGTAGGGATCACTTTTTCGGCGTCTGTCTGTTCGTCCGTCCGTCCACCCGTCCGTCCGTCCGTCTGTCTGTCCGTCACGCTTTTTGTGTCACGCTTCATAACTCCTGTTCTGAATGTTCTACTGAAGCTTTGAAGATGAAACTTCATTTATGAAAAGAGCTTGACAAGTTGAAGAGAATTGCATAAGGCCTTGAAGGGCCATAAACCTTGTATCAATATTGTGAGATTTATTCCTCTTTTCAACATTTTCTTTTCATGCTCTCTGCTGTTTTACTGAATATTTTGAAATTAAATTTCTTTTATGGAAAGACAATGTTGTACTGATGCTTGCTGGCAGGTGACACACGTGTTCTGGGGAACATATGTACATCTAGGTCTATCTATTTTAATCTGAGGGGCAAAAGGTGTGAAGCCTTGTCAGACGCCGGGTTACCGGGCGTCTGATCTGGGACCAAACGGCTTGCAAGGGAAATAATAGCGTTCATCGCAAAAATAGTGTCTTCCCCACTGTACAGGGGAGAATCTGTTATTCTTTCCCAATACACGCGTTTACGCTAAAACTATTGTTTGCAGTGCAAACAGTTTGGAGCCAGATCAGACGCCGGGTAACCCGGCGTCTGATCAGGCTCCAAACTGTTTGCCACCAAGATAAACATGAAATATCAGAATTGTCCAAAAGTTGTTCTTTTCTACGTTTTAGTGTTTTGGGTTTGCGTACGTTTGCGTTTAAACGGGAAAGAATAACAGATTCTCCACTGTATGAATAAAGTGAATTTACATCGTAACATGATTAGTATTATTTTTCATATTCATTAATCTTCTTTTTAGGATTTAGAGAGTCTGCTGTTTGATAGAACGTCCACGGCCACACCATTTGGATCTCAAGAAGAAACTGACCTGGGCGCTTTTAGACGTTTGTCTAGACTCAGACTGATGATCGAGAGCTGGATGTCAAACATCAGGTCAGGACCTATTTAGAGTCTATTCCAGGCTTTAGGCTGCCGACTTTGTAGTTACTAACTTTTTGAGGTTCTGAAACTTGAAATTGATGAATGTTGGTTTCGGGAAGGGGGGGGGGGGGGGGGGTCCGGAAACCTCCCACGAATTAGAACTGAAATGTTGAGCTCTGAAGCGTGTTTAGAGTGATTTAGACTTAAGACATTAAGGTCTAAACACCCCACCCACCCAATCCTCACGCTACATGTTTTAAAATTTAATGTCACTTTTTGGCCATGTTTGATATTTCTTTTTTCCTATTGATGTTACGCACGTGCGTGATTGCGTATCGTCTGCCAAGCCCCAGTCTGTTTTATGAATAGTTTACTTATACTGTTTGTTTATTTCTATAAATAAAGCAAGAGCAACACCAGCACAATACCATATACATTAGACACTTCTTTATTAAGATGCTTTTGATCGAGCCTTATAAATTTAAATATTCAAATTATTGATAACGTTAGTTTAGCATTTTTTCCACATATCAATCTTTTGACGCTTTTGCAAAAAGAAAATTCTCAGATGAGAAAGTATGTTCCTATAGGAGATGTTTAATAGGGATCAGTAAATGTTGGCTTATTATTATACTAGATCTATACTACAGGGCTACATAATTATTGAATTTTCACTTTCATGCATGTAAGTGAATTTCAGTTACATGTAATTAGGTGGAACCTTGAGTAAATCTTTATTGAAGAAAGGGTGAACAAACATTCTGAGGCAAATTATATAGATCTAATAAAACATTTGTCTATTTTACTTTCAGGAAATATCAGTATTTCCGCTTCAACAGGACCAGTCTGACGTCGTTCTTGTGAAAGAGAGTGATGACGTTGATGAGAGAAGATATGATATTCTGAGGTCACGTGACGTCGATTTCCCCCACGAGCGTCTGCCGCACGTGCTTCAGCCTGCAGGAATATCTACCGCTCGCCAGAAGTACCTTTTTAATAGTGTGAGGCTATGTGTTCGCCATGTCTATCAGGACGTTAAGTGTCCTCAAAATACATACAGAAACTGAGATTTGTGTCCTTTTTAGGATTGCGTTACTATGGTAACTGAACTGTAACAGACTTTTCTTTTCTCCATAATTCATTCCAAATAAGTTTTATATGTTTATTCAACAGAAGCTTATGGCTTAATTGGAAGGAAAAGTGCATACTGTAGGCCTTGTTGGTTCTTAAAATACTGTTTCTGGACCGCTTTTTAAAAGTCAAATTAAGCACTCGCGTGACAATGTTTCATTGCTAGGGCAGATACTAAATTAGCTGTAATTTCATTAAAAATTGAGATATCACCAAAATTCTTTTTGTTCTGTATTTCTAACACCCTATTCTTGAACAAACAGCAAAAATCGGAAAATCGAAAATTTTGTCATTATAGCAGGTTTTGCTGGAGACCCAATCATATATATAATACATATATGTATAAAAAAACAAAACAAGTAATTTTAAATATGTTCTTTCCAGATGATACTTGTTAGTCTACTAGCCAGGTGCCAACCTTAGTTCTTTGTCTTAAGATATGCATACGAAATTTTATTTGTTGCTTGCTTACCATTTGCATTGCTAGTTTGGGTCATCGCGGTGATCTTGGTAATGCTGAATTTGACTTTTTATTTTTCGGCTTTCGGATCCGAAAGGCAAGCTTTTTTATCCTGATAAAACGTCGAGTTATTCAGCTTCTGATCTGGATCCAACCTGTTTGCAATTACTAAGATAACTTGTTTCCTGAAAATTCACTCTTAGTATTTGGTGAAATTCTCCAGGTTTTATTGATGGTGTTCGAGGATTGATTTGCGTTTTTATCTGCGATTTAAAGAGGGTGTTATTCACTTATCACACGCCACCTCGATGTATTATATTATGATATTGACTGCTGCTCCACTTTATTACCTTCGGATAGAGAAACCAATGGTGGAAACAGGTGATGGAGACGTATCTGGCTGGAGCCTTTTGCTCTACCTTTGTTCGGCATTAACCCTTTTCAATTTCAATGGCACAAAAGGCGCATTTGCAAACAGTTTGGATCCTGATCAGACGCCGCGTATATCCGCGTCTGATCAGAATCCAAACTTTTTGACACTCGTTTCAAAATTCGTTAGTCATACTGCCTTAATGTAATTTTTGAAACGATATTGTAAAACGTCAATATTGAAGCAGACGACAATATGGCGATGAAGAGATAAAAACCTCACGTTAAATTTGCCAATTTGAAAGGGTTAATCAGTAATCCATTCATCCGTCCAACCATTCATTCCATTCCATCGATTACATGTAGCCATCATACACTTATACAGTGAAGAAAGCGTTATTCTTTCCCCAATAAACGCGTTTACGCTAAAACTTTTATTTCCAGTGCAAACAGTTTGGAGCCTGATCAGACGCCGGGTAATCCGGCGTCTGATCAGGCTTTAAACTGTTTGCCACTCAGATAAAAATAAATTGTAAAATATATCAAAACATTGACATTTTCTACGTTTTAGTGTTTTGCGTTTGCGTTTCGTTTGCGTTTAAACGGGAAAGAATAACGTAAGGACTGCTATATTTGTTCTGCATGGATATCTCATTAAAAACGGCTAAAACAATTACAGAAAATAAAAACATTTATTGTTCATGTTGTAAGACACGAGTACATATGTATATTTCAAAAAGTTTTTAACATAGTCAAAGTAACAAAATCAGTACAAATATTTACAGCAACGATTATATATTTGCAGACTGATAGAACTGTGGCTTTTTGCTGAGAAAACGTTATTCCGTACAAGACTAAAGTGTGAATCTTTTAAAAGTACAATGGAGAATATCTTCTTTTAACCCATTTACGCCCAGTGGATTCTTCCATGTTTTATATATTGGATTAGTCCATTTATTATCAAAGGGATGCTTCGTCAAAAAATTATTTTCATTTTGTTTTATATTGATATTCCTTTCAGCAAACAGTGTAGACTCTGAACAGACGCCGCATAATGCGGCGTCTGATCAGAGTCTACACTGTTTGCCTATGTCCCTTTTTATGGGACGTTGGGCATAAACGGGTTAAACATATGCATATGTACTTAAATAAATTTGTCAATTGCAAAAACATGCAGTTACGAGTCAGATCGGATGGCGAGTAGCTCGGCGTCTGACCAGGCTCCAAACTTGTTTGCCACTCATTTTTTATCAACACTTTTTCAAAAACCTGCCAACCATTTTACTGTTTTGCGTTTCATTTCGTTTAACCCATTACTCAATATATACGCCATTTTACATCTTTAATTTATTCTTTCATTGTAGAACGTAGTCCCACTTTATACAGTAATGAATATGCTACATGTATAGGCTATGGGATTACAGTGGAGAAAACGTTATTCTTTCCGGTTTAAACGCAAACGAAATGCAAACGCAAAACAGTAAAATGTAGAATACTACCATTTTTTGACATTTCTGATTATTTGTTTTAATCTGAGTGGCAAACAATTTGGAATTTTTCTGACAATTCTGACTTTTTATTTCTACCTGAGTTGCAAACAGTTTGGAGCCTGATCAGACGCCGGGTTACCCGGCGTCTGATCTGGCTCCAAACTGTTTGCAATGGAAAAAATAATTTTAGCGTAAACGCGTTTCTTGGGAAATAATAACAGATTATCCACTGTATTGGTTAACTCTTTCACTGCCAATGGCGCCAAAAGGCGACTTTGCAAATAGTTTGGATCCAAACTGTTTCACACTTGTATCGACATTTCTTCAGCCCTAAATCTGACTTTAAAGATATCGCAGACGACACCACCAATACAGACGATATTTCGGCGGTAAGAGGATTTAAGGCAGACGATAAAACTTGACAGTGAAAGAGTTAAACGGGAAAATATTACGCTTTCCCCCACTGTATCAAAAGTCAACCACATGAAATATACATAATGAAAAAACACCATTGGACGGACTAACGTCTAAAGAAAAGACAATTGTTTGAGAAAGTTCCTATAAATGTTAGCTTGCAGTAATAGGTTTGTAATATGTAATAAAAGTATATATATGCTGTCGTTTGAATTTAAAAAGTGCAACTTCTACAAAGCAACTCCCAAAGAAAGGTATGAAACAAGTTGCTGTACATGTAGAGGGGCTTTCCGAGGTACAGTGGAGAAAACGTTATTCTTACCCAATAAACGCGTTTACGCTAAAACTATTATTTCCATTGCAAACAGTTTGGAGCCAGATCAGACGCCGGGTAACCCTGCGTCTGATCAGGCTCCACACTGTTTGCCACCAAGATAAAAATTAATTATCAGAATTGCCTAAAAGTTGCACTTGTCTACGTTTTAGTGTTTTGCGATTGCATTTCGTTACGTTTAAACGGGAAAGAATAACAGATTCTCCACTGTAACTACATTGTATAATAATTAAATGTGTTGTTTACATGGAGAAATGTTTTACAGGTGGCTGCAGAGTAGAGGTTATAAAATAAAACACGTAAACAGCAGCCACTCAAAAGATACTTAACCCATTACTCCATAAATACGCCCTTTGACTCCTTTTATTTATTACTCCATTAAAGAAAACATTTCCACTTTATAGAGTCAATAATATACACCGTGAGAAACAGTTTCTACATAAATATACTTGCATATGGTAGCTTAAAGTAGGGTTTGCTTTCAACTTGCTTTTAGATGCCACCTGTCTTCAAAACTAGAAACAGTCCATGAAGTATAGAGTTAAATTGTAGTATTATATAAATGTATCCGCTCACTGAAGGACAAAATTAATGCAGATAGCTCTCTGTATTTTTCTGTTTGGGGATCACATTCAACCCCAGCGACGGGTATACTCGTCATTTACAAACAATGTATCTGTGAGGAGTACACTTGTCCTATGCAAACGGTGTAGACCCTGATCAGAGGGCTCCTTAAGGAGCCCTCTGATCAGGGTCCACACTGTTTGTCATTTTTCAATCATTTGTAAAAAAAAAAAAAAAAAAAAAAAAAAAAATACCTTAATAGTAAAAAATGGACTAGACTTTATTCGAAACTGGAATCTTCCATTGAAAGTTTTAGGGGTGAATGGGTTAATAACGTGGCCACTGTGCACGGTTTTATTCTGTAATGAGTTCAAAAAATTAACACAGATCACCCGTTCTGAACTCTCAAATATCACAGATCCTTCGACCTTATGGCGACATAGTCACCAAGAAAAGTTTAAACTATAACAAACATCTACACAATCCACGAGTTCAACTAATTAAATAAATCAATCCGAAACTTCTTACGAAAACGATACGCCCTCTTCGTAGTCATTTTACCTAGAGCTCTCACCTGTTCTGTTTTTCTTGTGAGTTAAAATATGTTCCGATTCAAAATAAATGGTAGGTACAGTGGAGAAAACGTTATTCTTTCCCGTTTAAACAACGCAAACGAAACACAAACGCCTTGCAATAAATGCAGAAATTGACACTTTTTTTAAATTTTTAATTATTTATTTAAATCTGAGTAGCAAACAGTTTTGAGCCTGATCAGACGCCGGGTAAACCCGGAGTCTGATCTGGCTCCAAACTGTTTGCTATTGAAATAATAGTTATAGCGTTAACGCGTTTATTTGGGAAAGAATAACGTGTTGTCCATTGTAACAAGGACACACGAATTTTATTACAGTCGAAACTCGATAATTCAAACTCGCTTTAAGTACGAATATATCCTTAATTTCAAACTTAAACCGTGGAATAGCTTTGAAATACGGATAAGTTCGACTTAACCCTTTGAACCCTAGTCCCGCATATAGGCATCCTTTTCAAACAGTGCACATGTGAATAGTATATGTGTCCTATGCAAACAGTGAAGACCCAGATCAGAGGGCTCCTAGGAGCCCTCTGATCAGGGTCTTCACTGTTTGTCATAATGCCAAACAGTGACAAAAACAACCCTTAAAAGTCAGAAATAGACTAAACTAAAATGGAAACTGGGATTGTTCATTTGAAGTTTCAGGGAGGAAAGAGTTAAGCGAGATCGCATTATCGAAATTAAACTTATGAAACACTGGAAAGGTCGATTTACATTATTTCGAAGTATCGAGTTTTGACTGTATTTCGAATTAACCCTTTACCTGATAGCATTGTTTCTAGTATTGAAGATATGTGACTACTTAAAGCAGGTTGAAAGTAAAGCAGAATGCGCCCTAAGGCGCATTCTGCTTTACTTTCAGCCTGCTATAAGCTATTAACTTCGAGAATAAGGAAAGTTTTAAATATGACACATATTCATTATGGTATAATTTGGAACTATTTTCTTCAGCGGATGAATAAAATGGTAAAAGTCGCTTCTATAAGGGAAAGGGTTAAAAGAATGCACACGGAACTCGAGACAGTTGACATTTTTGAAAAAAGTCAAAGACAAACTATTTCTAACAACTTAATATCACTAGAGGATACAGTCAACTTCAATAACCCAAACTCGTTCAGGTAGAAATAAGTCGGCGTACTTCAAATTTTAAACGTAGCTTACATGAAGCGACTTAGAGTTTAGAGTTATTGAAATCCGTCCGTAAAACCCCGGTTATTTCGACTTAAGATAGTTCGAGTTATCGACTTAGAGCGACTTCACGAGGAACTATCGTTCGAACCTTGAAAGCATAATTGCGGCCGACGCATGCGTATTAAGGTCGGCAAAGGAACATCGTTTGTCGAACCAATGAAAACTGAGAATGGTCCGTCTGCGGTTAGGTTCACAGGTGAAATGACGTCACTTTAGTGTCTATAGATCGGACCATAGTTCCGCGTGAAGACGCTCTTAATTGTAGCTGTATGTAACAAAGCATTCGGAACACTTCTGAATTTTTGTTTTTCAATTAACTTTCACCAAAGACGAAATAAATGTTAGTAGTGGGGAAATGACCGAAATGACCGAAGTGTTCCGAATGTCTACAAGAGTTATAATACAACTCTGGGTCCCGTCTACGAAACGTCGTACGACAAAACGATCGTCAAAACTTATAAAATATCTAATTATTTATTTCTCCATCTAATCCTGTCTTGTGACATCTTTTGGGAATCGTCTTTTCAAGACGATTTCAAAGAGATGTCACAAAACAAGATTATATGGAGAAATAAAAAATAATTGAGAACATTTATAATCTGACTTACGACCATATTTGTCGTACGACGTTTCGTAAAAAGCGCACCTGGCGTTCTCTGCAACAGCTTAATAGGTTTCATAAAATGTTTTACGTGTCTTAAATTACAGTCATTTTTATGATGACTGAAAAAGTGCCGCTATTATTTACAAAAAACGGTTCACTCCTTTGTGCAGGAAAGTGTAAAATCAGAAAGCTCAAATGTGAGCGTTTTGTATTATCTTTATCATGCATTAAGTAGCGACTTGGTCTAATTACTACTTATTTATCATCATTATTTGCAATGGTCTTTTGATGAATGATTAACATAAGTTCTCTAAGGATGCCAAAATAAAAAGTTCTTTTTAAAAGATGATCTTCAATTTTCTTGTTCCGAAATTACATCCAAACAGTATTGTCATTTTCTATATTTATCTTGAAAGGTATTGTGATGTTAGACATTAACTCCTTCACTGCCTTGCCTTGAGTACAGTTGTTATTTACAAACAGTAACACGGTGACTTGTCAGAATCCAAACTGTTTGACACTCATTTCAATATTTCTTCAGTCAGAATAGAAAAACTTAAAATTTAAGAAATAAAAGCAAGCGACAATTGTTTAAATTTGATGACGTCACGGCAGTGAAGGGGTTAATTACCCATATATGTATGACAATTTCGGACGGTACCATACTTTTGTTGTCAAGATGAAGATCGGAACAGTAGAATGATTCGTTGAGATTTTTATCATTTCTTGAACGGCCAGAAGATATTGCCACAGGCCTCGCAGCAGGGTTGGATAAAGCATTGAGTGCATTGAGTAAAGACCTGCTTGCATACGCTACAGTTGATCTGCAGGACTCTCAGACACGGGGTTATAAACCAGATGTGCCAGAAAGCGATCTGTGCGAATTCACAGCCCCACTCAGCAGCGATACAGATGCCGCAACATAGTGTAGATATCTTGTAGCAAAGGTTCAGCCAACAGTTGAAACAAGTGTACGAGAGTTTCCATACGCAGTCTACACTATGGATAGCTTCGGGCTCGGCCAATACATCTTCAAACGCGACCTGAAATTAATATTGAAGATTGGGTGTCAAAAATTCATACTGATTTACATAAACTATGGGAGTGACGCTTTAACCCCATTACCTCTTAAATACGCCTTTTTACGCCTTTAATTCATTCCTCCACGGAAGAAAACAATTCCAATTTATACAGTCATGAACATTTTGCATAAGAAATATTTTCTATTTTCTAGCAGATGTTACAGTGGAGAATCTGTTATTCTTTCCCAATAAACGCGTTTACGCTAAAACTATTATTTCCACTGCAAACAGTTTGGAGCCAGATCAGACGCCGGGTAACCCGGCGTCTGATCAGGCTCCAAACTGTTTGCCACCAAGATAAACATGAATTATCAGAATTGTCTAAAAGTCGTTCTTTTCTACGTTTTATTGCTTTGCGTTTGCGTACGTTTGCGTTTAAACGGGAAAGAATAACAGATTCTCCACTGTAGCTTAAAGCTGTAAGTGGTGACCTATTTTGAATTTAGAAACAGGCTATGGTGTAATGGATTAACCCCATTCACTGTCTTACCTCGAATACAATGGTTATTTGCAAACAGTTTGATTCCTGATAGCAATCCAAACTGTTTGACACGCATTTTCATATTTCTGAATTCAAACTGATAACTGATTAAACTGAATAATAAAAGCAGACGGCAATGATTTAAAACTAATGCCGTCATTGAAGTGAAATGGTTAAAGTGAAGTATATTTTGTAAACTGGTAGATCCAGACCTGCCATAAGTTGACATGAAAAATCCTAAGATTCCCAAATTTGCATTTTTCAAGTGCGATTTGACGTATCGTACATGTACCTTTACCCCATAGCCTTTTACTTGTTTTGTTGGCATGCGACTTCTTAAAGCAGGCTGTAAGTAAAGCAGAATGCGCCTTTGGGCGCATTCTGCTTTACTTTCAGCCTGCTTTGAGGTACCATGTACTGGGAAAAAATCCTGAGATTCAGGAAAACTCCGGAGAAATGGCAGCCCTATAGATCTACGTTTTAGAGCAGGCCTGAAGTGAGTTGAAACTGTCCGTAGAGGGAGATGGGTCTGCCTTCTTTGTTGGGCCGTGATCTTATCAATTAATATATATACATGTACACGGTTTACAGTGCAAGAGATACAGTGAAGGAAACGTTATTCTTTCCCAATAAACGAGTTTACGCTAAAACTATTATTTCCACTGCACACAGTTTGGAGCCAGATCAGACACCGGGTAACCCGGCGTCTGATCAGGCTGCAAACTGTTTGTCACTCGGATAAAAATTAATTGTAAAAAATATCTAAAACATGACATTTTCTACGTTTCAGTGTTTTGCGTTTGCGTTTCGTTTGCGTGTAAACGGGAAAGAATTACGTTTTCTCCACTGTAGCATCTATTGGTTTGGCCCACTATCTGATATAATCTGTATTTGTAAAAACTGTAGGGAAAGGTCAAAGTCTTAGTTGGTAGAAAGTGTGGCCCACTCCATTTCTTGCATATAATTGGAATAGTTCAAACTAAAAAACATTGCAATTCATTCTTCCATTGAAGAAAATACTTTCAATTTGTGCATATTATAAATATGCATCAACAGAAATGTATTCCATAAACTACAGTGGAGAATCTGTTATTCTTTCCCGTTTAAACGCAAACGTACGCAAACGCAAAGCACTAAAACGTAGAAAAGAACAACTTTTGGACAATTCTGATATTTCATGTTTATCTTGGTGGCAAACAGTTTGGAGCCTGATCAGACGCCGGGTTACCCGGCGTCTGATCTGGCTCCAAACTGTTTGCACTGCAAATAATAGTTTTAGCGTAAACGCGTTTATTGGGAAAGAATAACAGATTCTCCACTGTAGCATAAAACAGCTAAATGCAGGCTGAAGGTAAAGCAGAATGCTACTTAATCTTACACAACGTAGTCTTTTTGTAGACTTTAAGGTAAGTGACTACTTAAATGCATGTTGAGGGTAAAGACAAATGCGCATTTAGGCACATTCTGCCCCTATGTTAAGCCTGCTACATAAGCTTCAATCTGCTAGAATGTAGAAAATATTTCTTATGCTACATATTCATGACTATATAAATTGGAGCTATTTTCTTCAGCGGAGGTAAAGGCGTAAAATCGTGCATCTGAGGAGTAATAGGTTAATACACAATATGCCCCACATTCAGCTTACTTTAAATGGCAATCTGTCAGAGCAATGTGGTTATGCAACATTTACATTTGCCCCCATTCAATTCCATTGAACAAAATGACTTTTAATTTGTATAAACACAATTTATCTAGGGGTAGGACTTGAGCATACTTGTCGCAGAGGAGTCGGGGCTTATGGGTCTAGTCTCCGCGAATCAATTTGTTGCGTTTCCTGAGTAATGGCAAATATGGCTGTTTCTTTCAGGGTACATGACGATGTACACATTATTCGTGTTAACAACCTCTACTATGGATTAATTTTACATGCATATTAATAAAATGTTCATTTAATATTAGAAATTACAGAAAATATAAATAAATGTAAATATGAGAAATGAACTGAATTTTTTCGCCGTTTAAAGCAAAATAAACAACAGAAAATGATCAGCAAATAAATACGAAAGAAGACTCAAGCAGGAAACGCAACACAAACAATACAAATTCATGGAATTGGCTGATCATTTTTTTGTCGTTCATTTCGCTTGTTCAGTTCATTTCTGAATTGAGATATCACGTGAGCTTTACTGAGTCTCTATATGCACACTTATGAGCAGCAACGAACTAGGGTAGAACTGTCATCATATTAAAAAACCGAGAATGATAAATGTGACCAACGTCATTTAGAATGATTTATATTTTATTTCTGACGATGCTATCAAAACTTAGATATCATGCAGACCATGTTCTTAACACCTTTACTGCCTTGCAGTGGTTATTTGCAAACATTATATAGGCGCATTCTGCTTTACTTTCAGCCTGCTTTAAGCTACCATGTACTGGAAAAAAATCCGGAGATTTAGGAATAATCCGGAGAAATGGCAGCCCTGTTTCAAGCCGATAACGTCATGGTAGTTTTAAGCTTAAAATCAATGTGAGGGAGGCAATATGAAGCATTACATCGATTATTGGTTACATTGGAAGGATACCACGTGTAGCATCTTGGTGGCAACAGAAGGTTTGTTTTGTATACAATATACGGTTGTTTCTGCGCATCATCGTTCCCTCATGAATAATTCATTGGTCTGGCTTTTGTTTACATAGAGACGTCAAAACAAACGTGGCGTTTGTGCTAGTAGTGAGCGTGACTACCGAATAAGGTTGACCCTTTATTGCCCTTCGTCAACTAAAATATTAACCTAAATTATTTTCAAGCTCCAAATATTCACACACAAAAATCGCTATTTTAGAATATTATGCGACTTAGAGTTTCCATAAATTACTCTCTTTTTTTCTTCAGAAAATAAATCCATCCAAACATACACACAATTAACATCTCTTTTGTACCTTTTATTGGCTTAAATATATATCACTGTTATTTATTGTCAATGCACACGTAATAACAACTGGACAAAGGACTGTGTAGGATTTTTAAAACACTTTTGAAAATTTAAATATTGTAAGAAAAAATTAATCTTGGCAGAATAGTCGCCAGAAGCTAGGCTTAACGAAAATTAGCTATCAGCATGGGTTGTCTGCTTTATTTCCAAATATTGCTTCAAAACGACCAATTTTAAACGAACACAACCCTTCTTTTTAATGGCCAAAGAAGCAAAAACCTTACAATGTTGTAAAGATCGAAACTCAAAAGAAAGAAATACATTCAATGTAATATTTATATAGATAGATTTTTGTAACACAAGATGATTTTTATTTCTTATACGTAGAATACTCAATCTTTAACGCATTCATGCAAGATATATCATTTCCACTCGATTGGTATTATGTTCATGCTCCGAGATTATACACCGTTTTAGTTGAGTCTGAGTGTGTTCTCAAGCACTTGATTGGTCAGATTTGAGCCTAGGCTCAAATCTGACCAATCAAATGCTGAGAACACATTCAGACTCAGCTTAAACGCTTTATAGCATTGAACCCAAAGCGCATGTTAACGTTTTTGTAGACCATTTATGAAATAGAGTTCATACAGTGAAGAGACGTTATTCTTATCCATTAACGCGTTTATGTTAAAACAATTAATTTCAATTGCAAACAGTCTGGAGCCAGATCATACCCGGCTAAATATATATATTGTCAGTTATTTCAATAAGCTGTTATTTACTATATTTCATTGCGTTGTGTTTAGTTTTGTGTAAGTGGGGAATAAGAACGCCTTCTCCACTGTATTAAATACAAAGACATTTCCTACCATACGACATCTTAACAAGATAAAATATATATTTACCTTAAGGCCAACGTTGATACTGTTAGGATCTCTGTTTCCCAAATCCACATCCATGTTTTGCATTTCTCTCTCACAGAACTAGTAAAGACAAGATTGAGATGCTGCTTCAACGACCAGCCTCACTGCTCGGCAAGAATCCGTGTGGTGGCAACAGGACGCGACGGCGCTTCTTTAGTCTATCAGCCCGTATCCTCGCCATAGTTACAATACCCTGGTGACCGTTTAATTATTAATAAGTTCTATCGAGTACGATGTTGTGATTCAGGTAGCGTGGCAGTTGGTTGTTACAACAATTAACCGTTTCTACAGTAGAGAAGACGTTACTCTTTCCGGTTTAATTCTTTCAATGCCATTGGCGCAGAAAGGCGACTTTGCAAACAGTTTGGAGCCTGATCAGACGCCGCGTGACGCGGCGTCTAATCAGGGTCCAACCTGTTTGACACTCGTGTCGATATGTTTTAAGTCATACTACATCGTATCTTATATTGAAACGGTATTGTAAACAACAAACTTGAAGTAGCCGACAATGAAATGGTGAAGGGTTAACATCTCACGAGTAATTTGGCAACGAAATTGTTTTAACTCTTTGCATGCTGGGTAATTTTTTTCGTCTGCAACATTTTGTCGTCTGCTATTTTTTTTGTTCTAAAATTAGAATTTTCAAAAATTCTTTTTAATTCAGGATCAGAATGGCAAACAGTTTGGATCTTGATGAGACGCCGCGTTACGCGGCGTCTCATCTGGATCCAAACTGTTTGCAAAGGCAATCACTATGGCGAATATATCCGCCCCTAGCATGCAAAGACTGTGTAAAGTTTGTAAAAGAGGTCATATAGAAGATGAATATCATTTTATTATAGAATGTGAAAAGTATAAGGTCACAAGGAAGAGATATATAGGTGAACATTACTGGAAAAGACCTAGTATGTATAAATTGTGTGAGCTGGTGAAATCCGAGGATAAAGACACTGTTAACAAGTTAGCTTGTTATATCAACTGTGCGAATAAGATGAGAATAAATGTCATCAACGAAATGAGTAATTAAAACATTTACTCTCTCTCTCAATAAGTATTTAGTATACACGTAATTTACATGAATTGAAATGCTGTTTACTTAATTGACTTTGACTGCTATAACTATTGCATAACATGTATATGGATGAGAAACGAAATGTTTAAATCCAAAGAAATAAAATATCTGTTCTGTTCTGTTCTGCAAATAGTTAAACGAAACACATCGCAATCGTAATGCTATAGAATGTTAAAAAACACAGGGTTTGCTTGCTGTTGTTTAAAAAATCTTACTATTTATATAATCTGACTGGCAAACATTTTAAAGCCAGATCAGAATCTGAGTTACCATACCGATTGAATCGAGACAAATTTGTGTTCGCAATACAGTGGAGAATGAGTTATTCTTTCCCAATAAACGCGTTTACGCTAAAATTATTATTTCCACTGCAAACAGTTAGGAGCCTGATCAGACGCCGGGTAACTGTTTGTCACTCAGATAAAAATGAATTGTAAAAAATATCTAAAAATTGACATTTTCTACGTTTTAGTGTTTTGCGTTTGCGTTTCGTTTGCGTTTAAACGGGAAAGAATAACGTTTTCTCCACTGTAACTCGTTTATTCATCGACTCCTGGAATTTGGAATGGTTTTTTCTTGGGTTTCTTTTTAATCTAGTCTTCTTTTTTTACTTTTTATTGTCTTTTTAGCAAATCATTGACATCTTACGAACCCTGTAGACCCTCATTAGATTGTTCCGTTTTAAATCCTCTGGTCAGGGGCGTCACGGTTCGCATAAACATGTCAACTTTGGTCAACTCCAAGTTTAAAAAGAGTTTGATAAGAGCCTGAGGTTTTTCGCAAGTATTTGATTGGTCAGGTTTGAGCTTTTGCAATTAAATGCTTGAGAACGACCCCAGACTCAACTCAAAAGTTTTATAACCTTTGACCTCGCTGTCTTATCTGGCTTCCAACTGTTTGCATAGGACATCAGGCTACGAAGTTATAAAGCCTTTGACTTGAGTCTAAACTAGTTCCAAAGCATTTGATTGGTCTGATTTGAGCATAGGCTCAAATCTGACCAATCAAATGTTTGGGAACACATTCAGACTCACACTAAAACTTATATATATAACGTCGTTTTATGTGGGCTTTATCTTGCCTCTAACTATTTAAATGTTCATTAATATAAATAACAAATCTCACGATGACACTAAAACAATGTTTTTTCAGCTTGATCTTTAAAATTCTCCAAGTAACCAATGAGGTATAGGGCCACCAAATAGACCGGAAGTGCTTCATGGTGTAGTCGATAGAAGTCCGGCAAAGAAATAGTGCCAAACATTTTGCCTCAGAATAGCTTTTTGTCAAGAAATATTTACTGTTTTTGAGCCTTTTATGTTATACATGGATGCTAGAGAATAGATACAACGACTTTCTGTCATAATAGATGGGTTTTGGGAGAAATTATGTGAGCTGAAGTGACATGTCCCTGTTTTAGCCAGTGCCTTATTTGAAAATGTAGCAAAACACCAGTAATGTCACTGAAGCCAAGAGATTTTCTTATATGCCACATGACCCCATGTTTTCTCTGCATTTTTCACTTGTGCAAGGGCGTATCTTTGAGGGAAATATAGGGTAGCACCTGTGATTGGAATAAAAATTGTATTTTTTACCTTGGAAATTACGCATTTTATATAAGTTATATAGGAGGGCCGTTTTGTTGACCCATGCCCTAGAAGACCCTGTTAAGAGCTCCTACAGGATCTGTCTTCTCTGGGTCCACTTTGTTTGCAAAGGTTTAAAAAAAATACTGATTGATGATTGTGTCCCCTTCTAACATGACTGTGTTGTATATAATGTTGTTTGCGGGACATATTGAAAATTGGTTTTCGGTACCAAACAGTGTGGATCAAGACAAGTAATAATAATAATCATAATTATAATACATGTAATAACGACTTTATTTCATGTGGATGATTATGATAATTATGATTATTATTATTATCATTATTATTATTATTATTATTATTACTATTATTATTATTTTTATTATATTATTATTATTACGTGCCTTGATCTCGCTGTTAACCATTCACCTGTCGAAATATCGTCTGCTTTGAAATTGCTGTATGCAACTTTGTTAAAATTCATATTTATACATTCGCAATATTGCAAATAGGAGAAACATAAAAACGAGTGTCAAACAGATTTGATTCAGAGCAGACGCCGCGTCACGCGGCGTCTGATCTGGATGAAATCTGTATGCAATACCATTCAAGTCTCGATCAGCAGACGGGTTAACCGATTTCTCTCTATAGTAGACTTTTGGACATGTTTGGACATGTTTGAATAAAGCTTAATACCACTCGATATCCCCAGAAGAAGACTTCAAGCAACAATTCATGTAAACAGTGTGAATAACTTCCCGTTTAAAAAAAAATGCAAAAAAGCATTGCAAAAAAGTTTAGAAAAATACAGGTTCTTGAAATAATGATTGTTCATTAAAATATGAGCTGTAAACAGTTTTGAGCCTTATCTGATACCGAGTAACTAAGTGTCTACTTGAGATCCAATCTACTTGCAATTGACTTTATTTTAAACGCAGAAAGCGTTTATTCTTGAAAAATAACGCATTCTTGGACATGCCTATTCTCTCCTATCCTATATGCAAATTCGGCGTACATGGTTATGTCTTTTTTATTTCATAACCGGTGGTGTATAAATTCATAATAAGCCAATTATTGCCAATAACTGTAAAATGGTTGGCAAGAATCCCTATTCTCCTGTAGGAACGACATTTGACGCGTTCATCTACCCCCCCCCCCCCCCCACCCCCCTTGGGTTGCCTTGAGCTCATTCACCCATGATACTTTAAATGGGGCATTCCAGTTTCCAATCAAGTTCAGTCCATTAATGACTATTTAGGGATGCTGTCTGCAAGAAATCACAAAACGTCAAACAGGGTTTACACTGATTGCAAAGGGCAATTGTTTTCTTCATAGGTGCACTGTTTGTTAACTCATTTGTGCCCACAGTTCCAGCTGGCTTGCGGAAGGTCGGTGGTTCTACCCAGTTGCCGATTTGTGCCTGAAACAGCGCATAAAAGACTTCAGGGGTCTTCCTCCACCTGTAATTAGCTGGACGTCGCGATATGACTGAAATACTGTTGAAAGCGACGTAAAATCTAAACAAATCAAAACCCACGATCCTATATATGGGACATAGGTGTCGGGTGAATGATAACTCTGAAACTTCTCCAAATATTTACTCTTTAATTCACAATCTTCTTCGTTAACTCTAACTACAACTCAGATTCTCAAAACATGTTTATATGTATATGACGTAACGACGCGCGACGTATTGGCGGTCGCGCCACGACGTCGCACGACGTTACGCAATCCCGACATAAGGCAAACAGACAAACAGGCAAACATAGGCAAAATAGTGTAGACTCTGATCAGAGTCTGCACTGTTTGCTGATAGGAATTTCAATATAAAACAAAATGAAATGAAAATTTGACCAGGCATCCCTTTGATAAAAAATGGACTAATCCAATATATAAACATGGAATAATCCACTGGGCACAAACAGGTTAATGACGAGTATTCTCGTCACTAGAGTTGAATATACGTGTATTGTCTTCTACCCTTTCGGTGCTGAATTAGTCCATTTATGACGATTTATGGATAGTTTCTGCAAGAAACTACAAAAAGGCAAATAGTGTAGACCCTGGTCGAAAAGCTCCTTTATGGGCCCTCTCATCCGGATCTTCACTGTTTGCATAGGACAAGTACACTATTAATTGGTACACTGATTGTTAATGACGTGTATACTCATCGCTAGGGTTGAAAATGTTAATGATTTTACCACGCTCTTTTACCCTCTCCCATAGCTTGTTTTCAGTATTGAAGACATTTAGTTGGTTTAATAAGGTTGAAAGTAAAGCAGAATTTTCCATAAGGTACATTCTGCTTTATTTTCAGAATTATTTATACTACATGTATCATCTGCTAGGATATTGGAAACATATATATTCTTGACAGCATCTGATAAGTTTACAGTGAAAGGATTTGTTTTCTTAAAATTTAATAAGGAGGAAAACATGTACAGTCGAGTTTCGAGTTCTCAAACTCGGTTAGGTCAAACATAACCGTATTTCAAAGTTAAAGGTGACTGTGCCACGTTTTAACTTTGAAATACGAGTATGTTCGCATAAAAGAATGCAATTCATGTGTCGATAAATCAGATAGTTCGAATTAAGCGAGATCGAGATATTGAAGTTCGATTGTATATGTTTTAAAATTGTGGCAGTCGAAACAGTTTGCATATGACAAACTACTCAAGACTGCCTATACTTTACAGTAACCCTCGCTATTACGACTACTAAGCTTTTGAGCCTTTTCGATCTCAGACTCAACTCAAACAGTTTATAGCCTTGAGCCCAGATGGCGGTTGTTCTAATCTTATTTAGTTTCTTGTTACAGTCGAAACTCGATTCTTCGAACGCTGTTAGTTCGAACAGAACAATATTTCAAAGTTAAAACGTGGCTTTAAATTTGAAATAAGGGTACGTTCGACTTAAGCGAGATCGAGTTATCAAAATTAAACTTATGAACTACGGGTAAGGTTGATTTAAGCGAGTCGAAGTATCTAGTTTTGACTGTATTTATTTATTTATTCAAATACGAGGGAGACGATGTCATTCTTTCCCAATAAACGGGGCTGATTTGATTTCTACATGTGTATATGACATTAAAGTAAGAAGTACACAAATATGTAATTTGTCTTTTTTATTAACAATATAAATCGAAATCAATTATGCTTATTTTCATGCACGGTTCGAAAAACAAACATCTTTGCATGCAACACAATGAAAAGGACAATAAATACATATTGTTTTTGTACAAAAATATCCTTCATCTAAACTTAACGAAATATATTGTCATTTTGTGTTTCCCCGGTACACTCTTGTTTCTTCAGTCTTTCAGACTTCATTTGTGCACCCTGTTCCAATGTCCCACTTCCTAATTCGCGGACTTCGTCGAATTTTCACGTCATCACTATTCATATGAACACACACGTGCATATAGTTCCATGAATCACGTGACTTCAACTAAGCATCCTGATTAGCCATTTACTTTTTGAAATGAAGAAATAGTCCTCCGCAAGCCTCACACACTGGCGTGATACAGCAGTTGATGCATGTTGTGTATACTTTGGTGCACACTGTGCAGTTGATTTCGCATAGCCTCAACATTGGTGTGATATACCATACGTGGTAGAAAGCGATACTGGCGAACTCACAGCCCCACTCGGCGGCGATACAGATACCACAGCAGAGAGTGGCGATCTTGTAGCAAAGACCGAGCCAAAGGTTGAAGCAGGTGTAGGATAGTTTCCAGACACAGTCGATACTGTGGACACCTTCGGGTTCACCGAGGACATCCTCGAATTGGACCTGAAATATCAAATAAACACCTTGTAACTTAAGTCCGTTAAACCGTTTTTCCTATGCTTAAACCTTTTTACACCAAAATTAGCGTAACTAGGCCCCAAATGTAACTACGCGGCCCTACTTGTAACTAAACGGCCCTAAATGTAACTAAACGTCGAAATGACGTCGAAAAAAAAGTGGCCCTACTTGTAACTAAAAACGGCCCTATATGTAACTCCGGCCCTATATGTAACTACGCGGCCCTAAATGTAACTAGGACCAATGTCAGCAAGTACCAACTATTAAAGGGGGATTATTTTTGTTGTATATCATCATCACTACCATTATCATAATCAACACAGTCTTTATTTAAAGTCCTTCCGTCCATCTGTCCGTCTGTCTGTCCGTCAACACTTTTGATATGTCACGATAACTCGAGTTCTTTACATGTACATATTAAGTATGTGTACTTGGTATTATGAGTAACACAAGCTTTGGGATTAAATATGATCATTATATCAACAGTTGCTTGCCCTTGATTTAGCAAAACTGCAATACTTAACCATGGCTACACTATAGCTGCCTGATTTGTTCATTAATCATCATAATATTTTGAAAGAAAGTATACCAGTATAAAATATTTATCATTTTGATAATGTCCCAAACTGGAGTAGACCGTGAAGAGTTACTGCCGCCGATTTATTATAAATGCTTTATTAAAAGTTTACATTATATTATGATTTACCCCCATACTCTTGTTCCAAATTATGAAAATAGGTTTTGGCCCGCGGTGAGTCCAGGTTGAGTAGACCGACAGTCACCGGTAGTCACCGGGAGTACAATATTGGCGACACCGGGGACGACCGGAAATATCTGGACTGTACCGTGTTCATCCGGCTCGAACCGGAAAGCAGCCCCGGATGCTTTGAAATGTTTAATACAACAGCGGGTCATCGGGAGTTACCGGGACAGATAACCAGAAACGGTTTAATCCGGGAATGTTAGGGCAATGCCGGAACAATACCGGAGCTTTACCGGCACATCCGGGGCAGGTCCGGGACTCTGCCGTGATCAACCGGGGGTGTTTGCGGGCATACAAATTAATAAACATTTTAAAAATAATGCAATTTTTTTTCATTTTATTTTTTGCGTTTCGTCTGCGTTTAAATAGGAAATAATAACGTCTCTATTGTTTAGAGTAAATCTGATACATTCAAAGAGGTTATTCTTTCTAAATAATTGGCTTCATGCGAATGTCTTTTTGTCCACTACAAACAGTATGGAACCAGACCATGAGCCGGGTACACTGTCTGCCATTCATATTAAAATAATGTTTCAACAGTCAACACCTTAATAATGTTCTACTTTTATTGTATGGTGTTTGCATTTCATTTCATCTACCCTGAGAGACAAAAGAGAATGAATTGATGCCGATCTACGTTCGCTCCGGCTCATGTTCTTTTTGGTAAAACGGGACCATACCGGTGAACAACCGGGGTAGAACCGGACGATATCCTGGTAATCGGGATACCACCGGCGATGACCGCGGTTACACAGGGATTACACGGGTTAGACCGGTCATGCGCCGCAATTACACAGGGGTTAACCGGGCACTAACCGCGGTAAAACGGCGAGATCCGGCTTCTTTACCGGTGTTCCACCGGAGAAGACGTCGGGATTATGAAAATGCAATTTATTTTTTCAGCACGACCACCCTTCACTTTATTTTCTGTTAAATGATTGCTTAATGCAATATCAACTGTACAGAAATCTAAGAACTGTTTGTTTATTGCATAGTTAAGGAAACATGACATTTCTGTAATATTCTTGTCTTTATTGAGCAACTTTCAGTACGGACCACCTTATCTTATAATTGCCGATTTTGAAATTTTGAAATCTAGACCGATTATTCATTGCAAATGCAAGTTTGTAAACCTTTCTACAGAGTTTGGGTATTGTTGAATTACATGAATTTTGCGTTAAGTTAATTGCTGTGCATTTTTATCCCCTTTTCAATGCGAAGTTCAAACTGAAGACTTTTATTAAAATTTCTTGAGACCTTCCTTAAAAAATAGTGGATGGATTAGTATGACATAAGAACATAACTGTCAATATGACCCAGTTTTGTTGCGAAATAAATAAATTCAACAATGTTCACCGGAATTAAACTCACTACAATTATTCCTTGCCACAATAGCTCGTACGAGTTCGCGTTTCAGACGTTTACAACTATTTTTGACAGAGTTATTTATGCCCCCTTAAATATTGATATGGTGATACAGTGAGTGAAGCGACTTGACATATATTTGTTTTTGCTTTGAGGTGGGTGGGGTTCTCGTTATTGTCAGAGTCATGCCACCTTGGAGTTAACATATTTTTTAAGATTGATTTTTTCTGTAAATAGTTTTAGTTTCATTTGACCTTTGGGATTCTTTTTTGTATTAAAGTGGTTCGACAGCGGGCGGCCCGCATCTCGAGTTCCGGAAATGCTGATGACTTTCACCTGATCTTTGCGACACGTGCTTATAGTAGAAAATTTAGATAAAGAAAACTTTGATCCGCTTCAGTGTCTTCTCTGTTAGCTCAGTTGGTACGGTGATTGACTTGCAAACCAAAGGTTCTAGGTTCGATTCCCACTCGCTTCAAAACTTTTTTTTAACAAATTGTCCGATTTTAGTGACTATTCAATTCATAACGCAGTGATCAAAGGACAGGCTATGTTTAGTCTAGTAATAATGAATAATATCAGATGCAAGTATAGTCAAGTGACAGCTAAATTTGTGAGGATTTATAGCCTATATAACAGATGGCAGCTTAACACAGGACAAAGGTTATGCTAAATGATAGATCCTAAAGGAGCTTTTATGCGTTACTTTTGTTATGCATTAAGCAGTCACTTGCCTTTAAAGATCTACAGGCTACCGTATTCAATGGTCCCTTATTACAGGTTTAACTTATGGTATTATTTAGAGCTGACGGCATTTTAAAGTTGAACTCAAGGGAGGTTACTCGTTTTGTGTTAACATTTTGTCAGAATTTCAGATATCATGTATAAAATGTAAATTCTACTGTAGATTTTCATTAAATTTTTGTAACTAGTAGAATTAAGTTATATCTATCTAATAAGAGTAAAATTAGTGTGTGTTAAACAGCTAGATTTTTTGTAATTTGAGATTTTCAGAATTTGACTTTTTTTAATATTGATATTTCCAGAAAATATGTCATGAAATATTTTGGTTTGCCCAATATCTTATAGTCTATATACAGTTTACTTGAATGTACAGAAATTATTGAGTTATATCATTTTATAAAGAAAATATTCCTGTTTATTTAAAAAGGAGATTTTCTCGACAAAAGGTCCTGTCAGAAAAAAACGGCACTGTAACTTTTTTTTATTTAACGATTTTTCACTCTCCAAATTGTATATTTCAATTTCATCAAGGTTTCAAAGAATTCTGACACAGAATAAGCTGACCCGCGAACCACCTTAAGCCTTTTCAGTATACAGTATACACGAAAATAATGTTCAGTCTTGGTTTCGGTGGGATAGTATATGGAGATATGCCCCTTTAATACGTTATTTTAAAGGAATTCTCCTTTCAAATTTTATATGTAACTTACCTATTATGCATGGAAGATGCCTAGAAATTTTTGTTTCGAGTCAATAGATTTTCCTTGAATTATTCCACTTTACATACTAAATGTATTTTACGGGCTCAAACATTTACGGTTGATAGATTTTCTTCTCTTTGCCTTATTGAAACCAAGTTTTTATACTTAACTTTCTTATCATACAGAAAATGCAGCGATTGCTTTTGGCTTTGATCTTATGATTATGACCCCCCCCCCCCCTCCCCACATACACACACACACGGCGACGATCAGTCGGAATTGGGGTACTATTTTACCCCTGGCTGCCGGTTGCCGACTGTTCGTCCGTTCGTCCGTCCGTTCGTTCTTCCGTCACATATACAGTACGTGCTTTGTCCGGCTTACCACCCTTACAGTAACTGTTGTCATGCTACAACCTAATAACTTAGCAAATTGTTTGCACATACATGTATACCATAGATGTGAACAGGATTTTGATCTGCTATAACCTTTCGCAAAATTACAGTCATTTGAACTTAGTCAATTTATTGCCGACGGGGTCATCATATTTATCTTACAAACAAAGCCATCCCTCTGGTTTTTATTTGAATTATGTCCCTTTATACACGAGTGTAGACAAAGATTTTTTTTTAGAAAAAAAACTCGTTTCCGGACAATAACTTTCTGAGGCAGATAGAGAGACATAGAAAAACATAGGGAGATACAGAGACAGACAAACGGAGACAGACATAAACACAAAGAGAAACAAACAGTGAAACAAAGACAGACATGGCCACATACATAGAGACAGACAGATATAGAGATAGACAAACATATATAAGGAGAAAGACAGACAAAAGATACAGTAACAGAGCCAGCGAGACAGATATGGAGACAGACAGAGAGCCTGACAGGTAGAGAGTGAGAGATACAGAGAGATATATAGGGGGTCAGAGACAGAAAGAGAGAAACATAGTTTCAGACAAACAAACGGACAGACAGAGAGAGATATGGACAGACAGAGACAGAAAGAGAGAGTCACGCATATTAACAAGGGCAGACAGACAGACAGAGACCGTGAGACAGAGACAAACAAAGAGACATACAGAGAGACGGACAGGGAGAGACAGACAGACGGGGAGACAGGGACATATGTATATATATAGAGATAGACAGACAGACATGTATATAAAGCGAGAGTGAGAGAGAGAGAGAGAGATAGAGAGAGAGAGATTCTGCATGCATGCGTGCAGTTGATACTTTTTTAAGGTAACCCGTAGACCTCCCTAACCCCGAATGTATTTACAGAAGGTAACAGGTTTGGGCCGGATGAGAAGCTTTATAACTAGGTACCGATATCTCATCAGGATCCGAGCTATTTGACACGTGAATGGTCAATTTCATCCATATTTGCCCTTAACTCCATAGTCTGTTTCTAGGGTCACTTAAATCAGATTAGAAATAAAGCAAAATGGGTCTTAAGGTGAATTCTGCTTTATTTCAGCCTGTCTTAAGCTTCGATCTCCTACGCTGTAGAAAATGTTTCTTATAGTTCATAATTATTCATAACTGCATAAAGTGGAACGATTTCCTTAAGTGGAGGAATAAATTGAAGGCGCAAACGAGTGTATATATGTGGTAATGGGTTAATTTAAGGTCACTTAAGAAATATAAAAAATGGTCGATTATTACAGCTTCCAAAGATGATCATAGCCTATATCACCTGACAAGTATGTGCATATTCATCCAACTTCAGTATTGACCTGTATTGTTAATTTATATTAAGTCAACATAACGAATATCAAATTCAGTAGCTATAATATTATATTGTGGATCATCCGCCTTTCAATCATAGTCCAGGTCACCTATATAATATGTTCCATATTTACAAAAAGGGTTCGTGCGTCTTAGTAACACAATTTAAGGCAGCAAATATCCTCCAAACCGGTTAGATTAGTTCGAATCCCAGTCTGGTCATTTGGAATTTTCATTGGGGAAGCCTAAGAGGTAGTTTACGGAAGGTCGGTAGCTCTACCAAGTTGCCGATTTGTGCATGAACCCGTATATAAAATAGAGAGGAATATATAAAGGGTTTCTGGGGTCTCTATCCACCTGTATTTAGCTGAGCGCCACGATATGACTAAAATACAAATCAAATCAAATCAAAACCGGTCAGCAAATACAGTCTCTAGAGTGTACTTATCCGTCAGCCAATCATAGTTCAGAGCTAATTAATTGATTATTAATTAATAGCTGATTTCTTCAGTATTCGAGCTAAAACACATCTTGTCAATATTTATCAACGTAAAATATTATCAATATTGGTCACTAAAGACATGAGAATAAAGCGTTATATAACAAATCAGGGTAATCACTCTTTACGGTCTATTCTGAGTTGATCCATTATCAAACTATACGCTCTTTCAAAATATTATGACGATTTATGAACAAATTAGGTAACTAAAGTGTTACCATGGTTAAGATCTGCATTTTATGATAAATCAAGGGCAAATAACTGTTTATATAATAATCAGATTCAAAAACAAAGCTATAAGTTTGTTTCACTCAAGATACCAAGTATACTTATTTAATATGTAAAGAATTCGAGTTATCGTGACATATCAAAAGTGTTGACGGACAGCAGACGGACAGATGGACGGAAGGACGGAAGGACTTTAAATAAAGACTGTGTTAATTATGATAATGGTAGTGATGATGATATACAACAAAAATAATACCCCTTTAATAGTTGGTACTCGCTGACATTGGTCCTAGTTACATGTAGGGCCGCGTAGTTACATATAGGGCCGGAGTTACATATAGGGCCGTTTTTAGTTACAAGTAGGGCCACTTTTTGTTCGACGTCATTTCGACGTTTAGTTACATTTAGGGCCGTTTAGTTACAAGTAGGGCCGCGTAGTTACATTTGGGGCCTAGTTACATATAGGGCCGCTACAGACGTGAAAGTTTGACCCCCTTCATCGCTATATTGTTGTCTGCTTCAATAGTGTTGTCTGCAATATCGTTTTAAAGTTAGATTCAAAGTGGTCTGACTTAAGAGATATTGATGTGAGTGTCAAACAGTTTTGGTCCAGACCAGACGCCGCTTAAGCGGCGTCTGATCTGGAACTAAACTGTTTGCAAAGTCAAATTTATGCGACTATGGCGGTGAATCGTTTACTAGTAATCCTGTTTATGCCTGATACAAAGTAGTTTACCTCATTCACTCCTAAAATTTAAAATGAACAATTCCAGTTTCCAATAAAGTCTAGCCCATTTATTACAAAATGACAGACAGTGCATACCCTGATCAGATGACTTTTGGAGTTTTCTGATCTGGGTCTACATTGCATATAAAAATGTACTCTTAACTGGTACAGTATCTGTACAGAACGAGTATACTTGTCTCTAGGAATCAATATGTTAAATATAGAGAATAATCAATTCCTTTGGATTGCTATGGAAAATATATCACGAGAATGGGTTGTTATCTGCTTAAAAAACGAGTCCTAAGGAATTGATTATTCTATTTATTATAAACATGTTAATGACGTTTTTACAGATAAAACACACAAAATTAATTATTTTCGCGCGACGTCACAAAAGATATTGTGACGTGACGCCACAAAAATGATATCGTCACTGCAACTGTGACGCATATGAAATTTATCTAACTGAACAGTCTTTATAAATCATCGATAGGTTATATGATAAACGGCTTCATCCACTTTTGAAATAATGACCAGTTTATGTTAAGGTTAAAGCTGTATTAAGAAAATATCTCAACGAAGAAACAAAAGTTCAACAAACAATGCAGATTCTATATTCGAGTCAGATTACTCCTAACGGAGCCCTCTGATCAGAGTCTGCACTATTTTCAAACTATACATACACTGTATACATGTACCAGCATAGAAATGGTTAACCATTTCGCTCTCAGTGGCGCCTTAAAGCGCATTTGCAACCAAATTTGATCCTGATCAGACGCCGCGTAACGCGGCGTCTGCTCAGGAACAAAACTGTTTGCCAATTGTTTTGGAATTACGTCAGTTATACAACTTTGACGTTAGGCAGAATAGTGGACATCGCTAGATTATCGATAAACTGCTATTCGTTAGCTTGTGAGCTCGGTATTTATGGAAAGACCCGATGACACTTTGAACATATTAATTTTATTTTTAATTTGAAAAAGGACCAAATTTACATTAACTTACAATTCTTAAATTTATATCAAAAGAAAGAACAAATATTCAATTATACGAGCCCGTTTGCACAGAATTGATATCGATTTGTATAAATGCACAAGGTCGTGTTATATTAACCGTGTCGAGGCTTATTTTCAGCATTTTAGTCTTTGTTTAATGGGATTAAGAGGTGTCTTTTTCAACTTACAAAAGGACCAAAATATTTTTTTAAAACAAATTTCATCATAAAGGAAAATGATTAAACTAAACGATATCTGTCCAGAAAAAAAGTTATTACAAGTTATGTAAAAGTGTCCTTCTTATTTAAGCTATGTACCATCTGTTAATATACATAAATACACATGTAGTTCGTATGGTGAATTTTTATTACTGTATAAAGTTGAATTATTTTCTTCTGTTGGTGAATAGATTACAGTGGTTAAAAATGGTATTTGTGTGAGATAAGAGTACAACATAAAGTCCCTTTATGCGCTTTTGCTATACTTTTATCTTGTTTAAGTTCTTTTGATTTACTGCCATCTTGCTATTAGCATATACCTACATGTAGCCCTAAGCATCAGCATTACGCAATCAGTAGATCAAGTGTACATATATATGTAACAATTTCTTATACTTATAATCCTCATAATGTGAAGATAATTTGATACTAAAACTTAATTATTTCTCATATTTCTTTCAAAATTGAATTAGATCGATTTGTTAATTATTTTATTTAATGATATGTTTCAAAATTGCCTTCTGCATTTTGGTGGGATTGTCTTAGTTTTATGCATTTAAACCTAACAGTTTGGATTCGGATCAGACGTCGAGTAGATCTAAGTCGATGGGGTTTTTTCTTGGTCCAAATTGTATGCTTTGCTTTGAAACGTTAATTCTTTGCATGCTGGGTATAAGTTTAGTCTGCGTCAATTGTCGTCTGCTACTGTTCTTAGAATATTTTTTCAACATTTCTTTTTAAAACAGGATCAGAGTGTCAAACAGGCTGGATTCTGATGAGACGCCGCTTTAAGTGGCGTCTCATCGAGATCCAAACTGTTTGCAAAGGTAATAACTGTGACACGTATCCTCCGCTAGCATGGTAAGAGTTAAGGTGCCGTGCTTAAGCGCCATGTTTCCCGTACTTATGCGCCATGTGTTTCGTACGTATGCGCCATGCGACCCATACCCATGCCGAATGACTCGTCCTCTGATCAATTTGAAAACGATTTAATGCTCAGTCGTCTACATTTTTAGAGGAAATTTCATTTTTTACATTTAAGTGCATAGTTTTTGCATTAAGTTCCGTTGAACCTTTTACCCCATAGCCTGTTTCTAGTTTTGAAGATAGGTGACGCATTTAAGCAGGTTGAAAGTAAAGCAGAATGCGCCCTAAGGCGCATTCTGCATTACTTTCAGCTTGCTTTAAGCTACCATCTGCTAGAATCTAAAATGATTTTTATATTATACATATTCAGTTATTTAAATTGGAACTATTTTCTTATATAGATGAATAAATTACGCAAACTCTTTATATATGGAATAATGGGTTAAAAAGATCCTAAACAAGCTGTATATTGTGTCTTACCTTAATATGACTGTTTAGACTGTTAGGGTCTCTGTTTACTAGATCAACCTCAGTCATTTTGACAGAATCCTTGCTTACTAGTCAAAGAAAACGAAACAATTCTATCCCTGTCCTGGAACAAACTGACCACTGGTCAAGAGATGGACTTCTTGGTCATTTTATATCGTATCCCCTGGCACTGTTGTGGCAACCTAAATTCGACAGCCTATTGTCAGCGACAGGGTGACATGCTATAAACATCGCAACACAAACATACAATTCTTCTAATTAATTGATATTTTGGAAACTTTCTAATGAAAGAAAAACACGGCCGCTCATTGACAATAGGGGCATAACAGTATACACGGATTTACAGGCAATATAATTTTACGATCAGCACTGGTAGGCCCCGTCAATCGTGTATTGAGCTACAATTCGACAGAAGACGTAATCCTTCTGTTTGATAAAGGCGGTTGCTTAATGCAGGATAACAATAATGCAGAAAGCTCCTAAAGAAGCTTTCTGCATTATTTTCATCCTGCATTAAGCAGTCGCCTGCATTTAGAAGACCCCACCCTACTTTGATGAGATGTCGCTGAACACAAGGTTGGCTGTATGTGGTCAGATCAGGATTATTGGCTTCTTCAACAGAAGTTTTTGTAAATGACTTACGAAAATAATTAACATAAAATATAAGCAAGCGAACGGCAAGTTACTTTGATAAGATTTATATGCCACGTTAAATAAATCACAGTCTAATATACCTTCGAATTCTAAAATATTCGGTTTTTCAAAGTGCAGTTTGCGAATTTTTGGTGCTGTCAATTTTTTATTTTTTTTGGTACTTTCCTTTTATGACTCATAGATTTGTGTATGAACAGTGTAGACCCTGATAAGATGTCAAACTTTTAAAATGTTCAAGTAACGTCTTGTAGAGTTAACATCTAATAATGATAAACGTTAGACGGTATATAGAATTGCATGTACATTGGAGAAGACGTAATTTATTCTATTCCCAGTATACGCGTTTATGCTAAATCCTCCATTGCAAACATTTTGGAGCCAGATCAGGCAAACTCAGATCAAGTAACCCGACGTCTGATCAGACTCCAAACTGACTGCCCCTAAGATTAAAATAGATAGTCAGAATTGTCCAAACGTTGTCATTTTCTACAGTTTGTTCCAATGCGTTTGCGCTTCGTTTTCGTTTAAACAGGAAAGAATAACGTTTTCTCCACTGTATGTCAAATGATACAGTGGAGAAAAGTTATTCTTTTCTGTTTTTACGAAACTAAACGCAAACGCGGTAGTTCTAAACGAAACAAATGACAGCCGCAAGTTTTAAAAAATGCTGAAATTATCTCTTAATTTGAGCTGCAAATTCTGTAGGAGATTATGCTTAACTATCAGTCAGCTCTTAAGCATTTAGTCGAAACTGTGTGTTATATTTTAACTTTGAAATACGGATGATATGTTCATCTTGGGTTGTTGGATTTCAATTGAAGAAATGTCTGTAAATTCTATTAACCCTTTCATGGTCAAATTATTCTGGGAATATTACCCCTTCACCGTTTTATTGTCGTCTGCTTCAGTATTGTTGACACGTTTCAAAGTTAGTTTTAAGGCAATATGACTGACGGAATTACGAAAAGGGTGTCAAATAGTTTGCAAACGCGATATTAACCCTTTACCTGATAGCATTGTTTCTAGTATTGAAGATATGTGACTACTTAAAGCAGGTTGAAAGTAAAGCAGAATGCGCCATAAGGCGCATTCTGCTTTACTTTCAGCCTGCTTTAAGCTATTAACTGCTAGAATAAGGAAAGTATTAAATATGACACATATTCATTACGGTATAATTTGGAACTATTTTCTTCAGCGGATGAATAAAATGAATACGCTAAAAGTCGCTTCTACATGTATAAGGGAAAGGGTTAAGCGTCATTGAGAGTGAAAGGTTATACTAATCGTGATGGTTTTGTCCTTTAACCGTCATATTGTCGCCTGCTTCAAAATTAAGATAATGTTGTTCTTACAAATTCCTAGATCTAGTTAGTATTGTTATATTGTTGTTAATCATATGTTTTGTATGAAATACCTTCTCGAAGTTTTATGTACCTATATATATATATATGTGTCAGGGCCTCATGTAGGATCGCTTTTTGTTAAATGAACTCTGTCTTTAAATAAAGTCTTTATTATTAGTATTATTAATAATGATATTATCGTCTGTAAGATCATTTCAAAGATATATTTGAGGTAGTCTGACTTCAGAAACGAGTGTCAAACAGTTTGTATCCAGATCAGACACCGCGTTACGCGGCGTCTGATCTGGATCCTAATTATTTGCAAAGTCGACTTTATGCGAGTCACCGATTTAAAACACTTTAAGCAATATTTGAAGGAAGATTAAAATGTAAGCTCGACTTCAGTTATGTCGAAATAGCATGTTTTTTTCTACATGTAAATATCAACTACTCGAAGTTACTTAAGTCAACCGTAGCCGTATTTAAAAGTTTAAAAGTCACGTCTTAAGTCAGATGTAATCGGCTTTATCGAAGTTCGACTGTCACTACAATCATACAAATTGGAATTGGTTACAATGGAGAAAACGTTATTCTTTCCCGTTTAAACGCAAACGAAATGCAAACGCAAAACACTAAAATGTAGAAAATGACAACTTTCTGACAATTCTGACATAAATTTCATTTTTACCTGAGTGGCAAACAGTTTGGAGCCTGATCAGACGCCGAGTTACCCGGCGTCTGATCTGATCCCAAACTGTTTGCAATGGAAATAATAATTTTGGCGTAAACGCGTTTATTGGGAAAGAAAAACGTTTTCACCACTGTAGATATAACAAACATATCCTCCGTTTCTACAATTGCAATGTGTTAACTCTTTGAACCCTACTCAAGCATAAACACGTCCTTTACAAACAGTGTACCTGTGAAGAATACATTTGTCCTAAGCAAACAGTGAAGACACAGATTAGAGGGCTCCTAAAGGAGCTTGCCTTTGTTCCATT
Organism: Gari tellinella; assembly: GCA_922989275.2. NCBI lineage: Eukaryota > Metazoa > Mollusca > Bivalvia > Cardiida > Psammobiidae > Gari > Gari tellinella. The sequence continues at coordinate 103,263,347 of OV277858.1, read as the reverse complement.
TATGGGACGCTTTAGGCACAAATTGGTCTACACTGACGTTTGAATAATATCCAATCCTACATGTAACAGAGTTAGGGTAACCATAAAGTTTCGTTATTTCACTGGAGAAGACGTTATTCTTTCCCAATAAACGCATTTACGCTAAAACTATTGTTTCCATTGCAAACAGTTTGGTAACCGGGCGTCTGATCGGGCTCCAAACTGTTTGCCGCTCAGATCAAATTGAATAACCAGAATTGACAAAAAGTGGTAATTTTCTCTATTTTGTTGCAATGCGTTGCAAACGGGAAAGAACAACGTTTTCTCCAATGTACCACTACTGCAGTGGAGAATCTGTTATTCTTTCCCGTTTAAACGCAAACGTACGCAAACGCAAAGCGCTAAAACGTAGAAAAGAACAACTTTTGGTCAATTCTGATATTTCATGTTTATCTTGGTGGCAAACAGTTTGGAGCCTGATCAGACGCCGGGTTACCCGGCGTCTGATCTGGCTCCAAACTGTTTGCACTGCAAATAATAGTTTTAGCGTAAACGCGTTTATTGGGAAAGAATAACACATTCTCCACTGTACATGTAAAAGGGCTTGTTTTCGGTCTTTATCTTATTCGGCCTCGAACCTTTTTCAGTTTCCAAATGCATGTAAGTCTAGTCTATTGTTCGGCTATTTAGGGTTGGGGTTTTATTTTTTCAATACAATTTAACCCCTCTGTTATGGCCTCTATAACTGGTTATATAAAAAAAACAGGTGACAGCTTAAAGCAATGTGACAGCAAAACAGAAAGCTCCCAAAGGTGTTTTCTGTTTTACTGTCAGCATGATGTAAGCGGTCACCTGTGGTAAGCACCTAATGATTAACACAATTTAGTGGTCTTAATAGAGATGTTTTACTGTATATTGAATAATTACAAACAGTGGAGATCCCGACCAGAGCTAATCTGATCCTGGTCTACGATGTTTACATAAGACAAGTGCACTCTTCATGGGAACACTGTTTGTAATATTCGTCGTTAGTGTCCAATAAGTTAGGACACGTATAGGATACATGTCCACTACAAGCAACTACGTCGTACATGTGTAACACGTAATGTTATTGGACAATTTCTACTTTCTCAATATTTGAACTCACTCCTTGGCTTTCAAATATGAATGTGACCATATGACGTTAATTGACTTTGTTGAAAATAACTGATGTATTCATCCTCAAAGGAGAAACAGTTACATGTACTTTCTCATTTTGTCATGTGATGATATTTGATGTTTGAATATTTCCGTATGTGATTGAGATGATGTACTTTGTACAAATCCGAATAAAATTATGTTCTGTTCTGTTCTGTTCTGTTAAAAAGACTACATAGTCAATTAAAACGAACTACATATTTAACTCAATGATCCCTGGGAGTTTGAATAGATACTGTAAAACAGGTATTTTTCGCGTCACGAATATTTCGCGTAATGCGATTTTGTATTTATTCGCGACATCATGCAATATTTCTAGCAGGTGGTAGCTTAAATCAGGCTGAAAGTAAAGCAGAATGTGCTTTAAGGCACAGTCTGCTTTACTTTCAACCAGCTTTAAAATGTCACCTATTTTCAAAACTAGAGACATTCGCGAATTAACGCGAAATTTATATTCTCGCGAATAAAACTGGTTTTACAGTAATCCTAATTTTCATTCTAGTCTTGTCCATTTCTAACTATTCAGAAATGTGTCTGGTAATATATTGCTGTGGTGCATATACATGTACATTTAAGAAACATTTCAACTTCTGGTAACGGATTTTAGAGCGATAAGAGTTAAACAAAAAGTTTGCATCTAGATGAGACGCTGAGTAACGTAGCTTCTCATCCGAATGCTAACTGCAAGTTTGAAACTCCGCTGGTACAGTAAAACCTCTCTATTACTACCACTAAAAGACGGTTAATTAACAGCATAGAAGACAGTCGACACCTTGCTTTAAGCAGTCACCTGTCTTTTAAACGCCTGATAATTAATACAATTTAGTGATTTTAGTGGTCGTTATAGAGAGGGTTTCCTTATACATTCAAAACTCGATATTTCGAACTGGCTTAAACCGACCTTACCAGTATCTCATAAGTTTAACTTCGAGCAAGTAATCTCGCTTAAGTCGGACATACCCGTATATCAAAGTTAAAACGTGGCTCAGTCACGTTTTAACTTTGATATATGGACATGTTCAAAATAACGCAAGTTCGAAGTATCGAGTTTCGGCTGTATTTTCTAGAATTATTTTTGATTACAGTCGACTCTGGTAATTCCTGTACATGTTACCGATTGCAAACATTTTGGATTTGATGAGAGGCCGAGAAACTCTGCGTCTCATCTGTTTCAAAATTGTTTCGACATATTTTCTCAAAGTTCTCAAAATAATAAGAGATACTTATCTCTAATGATTAAAGGCGTAATCTGATTGGCAAGCTAAATCTTAACCCTTCCTTTAAGGTCATGTGTACAAATTGCCTAAATTTGATCTCGATAAACTCGAACTTAAATTAGATTCAAGCGTAACAGATTTTTCAATTGAGCTCCAATAATTCGAGATCACCGAAGTCGAACATACCCGTATTCAAAGTTCAGTGAAGCGTGGCTAAGCCATGTTTTAACTTTAAACATTGGTAATTTCGACTTGAGTGAGTTCGATTATCGAGATTCGGGTGTATATCATATTGTGCACGGGGCAGGTGCTTGTTTTAAACAAGATGAAAGTAAAGCTGAAACCCCTTTAGATGTTTTCTGCTTTATTTTTTCTTTCTTTAGCCATCACCTATGTTCACCATTATCAGTGAACAATCATCTTTGTTTTATCTCTTGGCATGCTAGCGGTGAAACCGTGACATTTTTGCAAACAATTTAAATCTTGATGAGACGCCACGTAACGCGGCGTCTCATCAGATTTCAAACTGTTTGACACTCTGACCTTGTTTTAATTTAAATCAAGAGCATTTTGAATTCAGTCTTCATTATTAGAAGAGTAGCAGACGACAATTGTTGCAGACAAAAACATTGATACAGCATGCAACGAATTAAGTAGATAATTAGGTTAATACGTCCTATGGTTCGGGGGTTATGCTACAGTAGAACCTCTCTGTTACGATCACTAAATGATATCATTTTTCCATGTTTAATCAGGGCTCCAGATAAGAGCTCGTTATTTCAACAAATCCAACATTTTTTCTTTCTTTTTAGCACCAAATCCTATGGTGTTACTACTCATTAGAATCGTCTCTTCGAGACGATTCTAATGAGTAGTGACACCATAGGATTTAATTCAGAAATAAAGATTTTAGTTTTTGAAAAACAACCCTTATCTGGTGCTCTGTTTAATGCATGCTATTGCTTGAAGCGAGATTTAAGTAAATCAGAATTCTCATTCATCTTGCATTAAGCTGTCACCTGTCTATATAACCGCTAATTAGTACTCTTCTCAGTGGACAGTAATAGAGGGGATATACTGTTTACTGTTGATTCGCATTGAAAGTCTTAACATCTACACTGTTTGCTATATCATATTAAACATTTTGCTGTATGGACAATAACTACTGTGTCTTTAGATCACCCTTGTATTATACATGTACAATGAACTCTTCCAGCAAGTATACAGGGAAAGTTCATCACAATATTCAGGCATAAATAGGTTAAAACTTAAAAGGTGAAGAAAAGCATCATCTCCACTGTAGCTACATGTATCAGGGAAAAATGTATAACAAATAGATCAAGTATTCTTTATTTTTAATAACAAAACGTAAATATATAAAACATATGAATATAATACTGGACGGACGTGAAGCTGCAATGAGGCAAAAACAGTAACTTTTTCTAAAAATTGAACAGTTAACATATTTGCTTAGGTTCATATGTGTATGTGTCCTTTTTATCAAAACTTTAGGCAGAAAACAACAGTTCGGTCGTAAGATAAAAGGCTTACGACTTCATTAATGCCGCCTAATCCGAAAGACGAAAGTTGAAGCGTGTAACATTAACCAACTCCTTCCGGTCCGAGAGTTAACGTTGCACATGCGTATAGTCAAACCGGAAGCAAGCGTCATGGCACCAGTTTCTTTACTTCTTAAAGTTAACGAATAGTCCTCCGCAAGCCTCACAACATGGAGTGATACAGCAGTTGATGCACGTGGTATAGAGCCTTTTGAAGGTGGCACAGTTGATTTCGCAGAGCCTCAACATTGGTGTGATATACCACACGTGGTAGAAAGCGATGCTGGCGAACTCACAGCCCCACTCGGCGGCGATACAGATACCACAACAGAGAGTGGCGATCTTGTAGCAAAGACCGAGCCAAAGGTTGAAGCAGGTGTAGGAGAGTTTCCAGACACAGTCGATACTGTGGACACCTTCGGGTTCTCCAATGACATCCTCGAATTGGACCTGTAATAACAAATAAACTACTTAAATATTGTAGATAAACTTCACAACTACATTGTTTGAACAACGGAAAACCCCTCTCCATTACAACTAAAATATAGGCGTATTGTCTGTATAAAAGAAAGGTGGGTACTTAAAGCAAGATGAAAGAAGAACAAACGCTCCTTCAAGAGCTTTTTGGTTTAACTTGCACGTTGCTTTAACCAGCCACCTGCATTAAACACAAAATGATAAGAATAATTTAGTGGTCGCAATAGAGACGTTTCAATATATTCAACCCTTTGCTTCATAGATGCACAGTACTCCTCGAATTTATTCTTCCACTAAAGAAAATAATTCAAACTTATACATTCATCAATATGTATCATGAGACTTGAATATTTCATAATATAGAAGATAGAAGCTTAAAGCAGGCTGAAAGTAACCAAAATGTGCCTTAAATTTTACTTCGAGCCTGCGTTAAGTGGTCACCTACAGTGGAGAAAACGTTATTCTTTCCCAATAAACGCGTTTACGCTAAAACTATTATTTGTAGTGCAAACAGTTTGAAGCCAGATCAGACGCCGGGTAACCCGGCGTCTGATCAGGCTCCAAACTGTTTGCCACCAATATAAACATGAATTATCAGAATTGTCCAAAAGTTGTTCTTTTCTACGTTTTAGTGCTTTGCGTTTGCGTACGTTTGCGTTTAAACGGGAAAGAATAACAGATTCTCCACTGTAGACACGAATGTTTTCACCTTTACTTATTTAAGTTATTTTTCATAGAAATGCTTGCTCATGCTTGACCAAGATGTATTTCCTACAAACTAAATGATCGCTGCTTAAAGCAGACTGAAAGTAAAACAGAAACTTCTCGGCCTTTACTTTAAACAGCAACCTGTATTAAACATTGAAAACCAGATTCTTTAACCCTTTTCATCGTCGGAGTCGTATACATGCGACTTTTCAAAAAGTTTAGATCCAAATCAGACGCCGATTTACGCGGCGTCTGATCTGAATCCAAACTGTTTGACACTCGTATTGATATTTCTTAAGCCATACAACATTAAATCTAACTTTGAAATGTTCTTGCAGACAACAATACTGAAGAAGACGCCAATAAAGCGGTAAACGGGTAAAAATTCTCCCTAATAATTTGGCGCCGAGGGTTAATTAATGTGTTTGTTCGTACACATGGATGTTCGGTTATAAAAAGTTTTTAATTTACAGCAAAGCGTGATTTCTCTAGCATTTACCGAACAGTTTGTTTCAAAATTATACGCTAAATTACCATACAATTTACACGCATTAAAATTAATTCCTCCACTGGAGAAAAAAGTTCCAGTTTGAACAGTCGTGAATAGGTATTTTAACAAAACAGCTTCTATATTCTAGCAATTGGCAGCTTAAACTTGCGACATGCTTGAAGTATATCAGAATTTGTCCTAAGGGACATTCTGCCTTACTTTCAATCTGCTTTAAGCTATTACATGTATACAATGTTCTTCAATTCTAGAAACAGGCTATGTGGTAAGGGTTTTACATGTATTATGGTGTTTCTTTATCAAAAGTACATCTAAGTCAAACAATATTTGCAGCTGATAATTTTGATGGGCTATCATTCACGGATCATGAGATCTCGAAATGGTAATGTGGCCATGCAAACATTTACAATCTAACAAAATCGTTTACGTGAAAAGCCGTTTTCCACGTGCATACAGGTTGTCATCGGACAATAAGTATCATTATATTATTTGTATGTTGATGTTTCCTGTATTGCAGGACGTATGCTTGTTGAAATAAAAGTTGAAAGTAATTACACGACAGTGCTTAACCCTTTATCCCATAGAAGCGACTTTTAGCGCATCTAATTTATTCCTCCGCTGAATAGAATAGTTCCAGTTTATACCCTCATGAACAATTACCATAACAAATATTTTATGTAGCCTAGCAGATAGTTGTTTAAAGCAGGCTGAAAGTAAAGCAGAATGTGCCTTAAGGCACATTCTGCTTTACTTTCAACCTGCTTTAAGTGTTCACCTGTATTTAATGTTATTGGGTAAAGGGTTAAGGTAACGTAACAGGACTTTTCAGTCGTTGGGTTTCTCAAACTGACGACATGCATCGCTATCCTTTGCAATCTATCTTCTTATTTTTATTTCAAATCAGTATACTGAAATTCTGTTATAATTCAGTTTGTTTACATACAGACCCTATCAACAAAAAGAAAGGCATATTGAACATATTTTTTGCAGAGCAGAATTTTAAAGAAGATGATATTAAAATGTAAATGTTTTTAAAGACATTCACACAAGACACTTTAACCCTTTCGCTCTCAATGACGTCATAAAGCGCGTTTTGCAAACAGTTTTGATCCTGATCAGACGCCGCGTAACTCGCCGTCTGATCAGGATCAAAACTTTGTGCAACTTGTTTTAACATTACTTCAGTTATACTGCCTTAAATGTAACTTTTTGAAACGATATTTCAGACGACAAAATGGCGGTGAAGGGGTAAAAACCTTACGATAAATTTGGTCATGAAAGGGTTTAATGGACAAGTCCTGGTTACAATGAAGTCTAGTATATTTCTGACCAATAAGGGGTTGAATTTTACAATCATTGATTCTATAAGATGAAAAACAGGGCAGACCCTGATAATGGAGCTTTTCAAAGACCCCTCTGATATGGAAACACACTGTTTGCATAGTTTAAGTGTACTTCTAACAGGTTCAGAGTTTGTAAATAACGAGTATACTCGTCGCTTTTACTCAATAAGTTAAGAAAAAATACCTTGAGATGGTCGTTTAAATTGTTTGGATCCCTGTTGACAAGATCTACTTCGCCCATGGTTCCTTGTTACACACAGATACGTCCTTAACAAATAAATCAGGTCCAAGGACAAGACAACATCTGACAGGAGTATACAAATACGGCCGCGTTTTATACCGTATCCTAGTGTATCAACGGTTGCCTTGACGAAACGTGTGAAAAACTACTAAAATACGTTTCAATTTAGCTTTGTGACAATCAAATCAACAATCAATTGTAGTTGTCATAATATTTTGGTATTTTGACGGATAAGAATGTTTCATGTTGAAACAGGGGCTTAATCGTATATAAACATTACGCAAGCTTAACCAGATTATACTATAATAGAAGGAAATAAAGTAAGGAAAGTACACAATGTATAATTAAATGACATATAAACATTAACAACCTTACTATTGTGTATTCCTGCACTGGCATTAAAACCTTTCCCATCTAACTCATGATATCTTCAACCTGCTGTCTGCACATATTCGATTTGAATTCTGCAAGTACTATTGAAGGACGCAAAATCAATGAATTTCAAATAGTTTGGATCCTGATAAGATCAAGTGATTGGTGACATGACGGGCTTTTTTAGGATTCAAACTGTTTGCAAAGGACAACAAATTTGTACAAAGCAAGCTTAGGGTAAAATCGGATATTATCAATAGCCTTATTAAATGTTGTAGATGCACAACTAGTGCATACACGTGTCATCTTGGACAATGTTAATTGTTATGCAATTAAAACAGGTGACTGCTTAAAGCAGGGTGACAGTAGAATAGAAAGTCAGAAAGGTCATTCGGGAGATTTCTGTTTTATTCTCACATTGCTTAAAGATGCCATCTGTCTTTTACACAATCTTGTAAAATTCGTTTAAGTGGTCGTAATAAAAAGTCTTACTTACATTAAAACAATTTTAAAACTACAACTTTTTGAAAGTTTAGTAATGTAAGCGTATTTTTAACTTTATAGATCTAACTGTATTTGGGTTTACATCCTTCATTTATCCATTTGAAACTTCTAAGCATTTTTAAGACTAATTGTTTGTCCATCTTTTCACATGGATTATTCAAATGTTGAACAATTACAAGTTTATGTTGAAATATAGGGTAGTTTTCAGAATTATTTTAAAAAATCAATAAGGTTTAACCCTTTCCTCCCTGAAACTTTAAATGGACAATTCCAGTTTCCATTTTAGTCTAGTCCATTTCTGACTTTTAATGGTTGTTTTTGTCAATGTTTGGCATTGTGACAAACAGTGAAGACCCTGATCAGAGGGTTCCTTTCGGAGCCCTCTGATCTGGGTCTTCACTGTTTGCATAAGACACATGTACTTTTCACATGTACTCTATTTGAAAAGGACGCCTATATGCGGGACTAGGGTTCAAAGAGTTCCTCTGACCTGGATCTACACTGTCTGCACAATGTGTATATATTTTGGTTTACAGCAAAGAAAGAATGAAGTTGGTTTTTTCTTCAATATCTAAGCAAATTATGTCTTGCTTGGTTAGGAAATGCCATGTAAAGAACACAGGTAATGGTACCGACCGATTTTTTTTTGATTTTTTTTTTTGCCTAAAATTAGATCTGGATATAATATACATGTATATATATATATATACACCAAAAAAAATCAATTTTTTTTCTCCGCTCTTTAGCTATATATATATATATATCCAGATCTAATTTTAGGCAAAAAAAAAATGGGTCGGTACCATTACCTGTGGTAAAGAACGCGGTTTCTGTTAGGGGTCCGTGTTACGAAACATCGTACGACAAATATTGTCGAAAGTCGCATTTTAAAGTTCTCAATTCTTATCTATTTATCAGTCTAATCCTGCCTTATGACATCTCTTTGGAATCGTCTTGAAATAACATGTATTCTAAAGTTTTTACTTACGACAATTTTTGTCGTAGGACGTTTCGTAAGACGGGCCTCTGGTTTACAGTGTTTGCAATACAGTGGAGAATCTGTTATTCTGACGTCATTCGTGATGTCATACAGTGGAGAATCTGTTATTTTTTCCCGTTTAAACGCAAACGTACGCAAACGCAAAGCAATAAAACGTAGAAAAGAACAACTTTTAGACAATTCTGATAATTCATGTTTATCTTGGTGGCAAACAGTTTGGAGCCTGATCAGACGCCGGGTTACCCAGCGTCTGATCTGGCTCCAAACTGTTTGTATTGTAAATAATAGTTTTAGCGTAAACGCGTTTATTGGGAAAGAATAACACATTCTCCACTGTATGTTAAGGTGTGTGTGAAGTGACGCAAATACGTTTCTGCTTTCATAGGTTCTAATATCTATCAATAAGTACGGTCTGCACTCCCTCACTTCATAGCTGACACAAATATGCTAGTGTTGCTGATTGCTGTTGCTATTATTATCGTTGATGTTGTCGTAGTTGTTGAATATGAAAGACTGCAATTGTCTTTTCTACATCCCATTGAATTGCGTTTGGGTTTGTTTTTTCATTGGAAAACTTTGTATCACACAGTAACTGCCTGTTCTGGGTACACTCTGTTTGCATTGGTTTAAAAAATACTGATTGGTGATTCTGTCCCCTTCTCACATGATTCGTGTTGTATATATGTTAATGTTGTTTGGGGACCATATTGCAAATTGGTTTGTTTGTTTGATATCAAATATGTTAACCATATGAAATAAAGTCGTTATTATTATTATCATTATTATTATTATTATTATTATTATTATTATTATTTTATAAAGTTTGTGTCAAATGGCTACTCAAATTCAGCGTTATTACAGACAGAATATAGCAGCTTGGTGCAGGACAGAAGTAAAGCAGAATGCTCCTTTAGGAGCTTCCTGATTTACTTTTATTCTGCATTCACCTGTTTCTTGTATTTTACGATGTCAATGAGTTGACGTTAGAAATAAGTTACACTGTTTGTAATATAATGGTATATATTATGGTTGAAGCTTAATACATAAAAGTATAAAACTTGTATCAAGTCAGTGCTTGCACAATTTTGGACACCTGAAAGGCTTATAAAATAAAGCCCTACTACAGTAAATCCTTTCTATAAAGACTCCTAAAAAGAAGACTTATGCACTGCATAAAAGACAGGTGGCACTTTTAAGCAAAGTCAACGTAAATCTTAAAAGCTCCTTAAGGAGCTTTCTGTTTTACGTTCACCTTGCTTTAAACTGTCACCTGCTTTAAACACAATTTTGTGATCGTAAATTAGGGGTTTTACTGTATTATGACCACTTTTACGTAGATTGATTATGTAAGAGACATGTTTCTGCTTTCAGAATTGCAGTAAAGCAGAAACACATACTTGCTTTACTGGTATATTGCTTTGAGCAACCTTTTGCTTTAAAGCGGCGAAAACAATCACTTTTTGGTGGTGGTAGAAGATGCGTTTTACTGTTCATTAAGTTGTATTAGAGCCCACATAATCGGAATGATCGGATTTTATCCATTGTTAACCATGCAATAATCTGCTATAATAGTATTAGCTTAAAAACTGTCCTCTGCACAAAGACAAAAATATAGTTCCCTAGAGTGTTTTAATACCTACACTTCGGTATCCTGAGCTAACATGCATTTGCAAACAGTTTGAATCCTGATCAGACGCCGAGTTATTCGGCGGCTGATCAGGATCCAAAATGTTTGAGACTTTTGTCGATGTTTCTTAAATAAAACTGCCAACTACTCGCATGCTCAGATCAAACAACCTTAAATAGCTTTCAGTTCAACTATATACATGTAGTTAAGAGAAACAATGCATTTTCTTCTAAATCATCAATTTTTAATATGTTGTTGTAACAACCAAAAACTATATAGGAGAATCTGACATAATTGCGTTAAAATGAATATTGCGCAATCATGTTATTTTAAAACAAATGTATGTTCTTTTTAATACATTACTCCACTGACACGCATCTTTACACCTTTAATGCAATCCTTCACTAATCAAAATGCTTAAATCACCTGTTTTGGTGGTTATGTCTATTTTTCAACATTTCAATGATCTATATATTATGGTATATGATTATGTTTAAATAATATTATTAAACTTGGACCTTGGTTAATTTGAAAGAGCTTTTATTTAAGACAGGTTATCCAACTTTATTTAAAGCAGGTGGAAGTTTAAAGAAAGGTTAATGTAAATCTGCTTTATTTTCATATTGCTTTAACCCTTTCACTATCAATGACACAAAAAATCGCCTTTGCAAACAGTTTGGATCCAGATCAGACGCCGCGTTACGCGACGTCTGATCTGGATCCAAACTGTTTGACACTCGTATCGAAACTTTGTTAATCATACTGCCTTAAATTAACCTGGAAACGATATTTCAGACATCAATATTGAATCAGACGACAAGATGGTAGAGAAAGGGTAAAACCCCATGAACAGTTTGGCAGTGTTAATATGCCACCTATATATAACAACCTCAATCGATATCTAAAGTTTGTTCTATTTGGAGGTAGGGGTGTTTTCATGTCCTTTAGGGGAAGAAAGGCTCAAAGCTCCTGCCAGATCCCTGAGACAACTAGCTGGACCTTTGTATGTTTAAAACGTCTATATTAAGAGAATATACAAGAACATGTATCCCGTGATAACATTTAATGAATATGCAACACTCACATTATAGTTTAAACAGATACGTTGACAAGACATCAAATCATTTATCCTTCATGAAAGTCCGTTTGAAAGCATTCCTTGGTAGTTTTCGGAAACATAATGTCAAAAGCTATCCTTTCCAGTATACTAACGAACGTTCTCAAACAGCGTATCAACTTCTATGACAGTACTCCGATCCGTATATACATCCGACTGGCAGATAATCTTTAGATTAGAGTTCTAGCCATTGGAAATATGAAACTATTTCTTGCAATGGATGAAGAAAGCTCCACATGCCTCACAGCAGGGCTCGACACAACAGCCAATGCAGATACTGTAAAGCTTCTTGCAGACATTGCAGTTGAGGTCGAGCATCTTGAACATGGGGGTGATGCACCAGACGTGTTCGAATGCGATACCGGCGAACTCACATCCTAACTCGGCGGCGATACAGATACCACAGCAAAGTGTGGCGATCTTGTAGCAAAGACCGAGCCAAAGGTTGAAGCAGGTGTAGGAGAGTTTCCAGACACAGTCGATACTGTGGACTCCTTCAGGTTCACCGAGGACATCTTCGAACTGGCACTAGAAGAGATAAAAACAAAAATACTTTAAAACAGGTAATATGTATTAAGGCTTTGCCTATGGACGGAAAAAAGCAAAATTGTATTAATGAAAACGGAATAGATCTATCGCCAGTGTGTGATCAGCGCTCTTGTATCAGTTCGTTGTGTATTCCAGATCACACTCGAGGCTGCGCCTCTCGTGACTGAGATCTGGATTACACAACCGACTCGAACTTTTATTATAAACCTAAATTGTTTGGGACAAGATCTATATGTTCATGTATGTTGAATTACCCAATAATCAAATAGATATATAAGCACCCGTGTATACAATGTTAAAAGTTAAAACTCCTCCGTACAGCTATATTAATGAGGGCTGCCATTTCTCCGGATTTTTCCTAAATCTCCGGATTTTTCCTAAATCTCCGGATTTTCCCCCAGGTTATGGTAGCTTAAAGCAGGCTGAAAGTAAAGCAGAATGCGCCATCAGGCGCATTCTGCTTTACTTCCAGTCTGCTTTAAGTAGTCACATGCCAACAAACTAGAAATCGGCTATGGGGTAAAGGTACGATTCGTAAAATCGCGCTTGAAAAATGCATATTTGGAAATCTTAGGATTTTTCATTTCAACTTATGGCAGCCCTGTATTATAATGCAATCTGAAACTATTTTTGGAAGTCATATGACCACCAATAATGACGTCATTATTTATATTGATGACGTATGGTAATCCGTTATTTTTATCGGTTCGATTGAGAAGTAGCTTTTTGCAAATAACGTTCATTTTTAGCGTTAAAGGGTATGGATTGAACTGTTTGAAAGTTTGTCATTTGGAGGAAATCATTACAAGTTAGTGTTGTGGGTTATTCATTCTTAAAATGGTTTAAAAATATCACCGAAATCGGGAATTCCGAAACGTCACGCACAACTCTCTTCGTAAAAGCCGTGACGTCATCATCCAAGATGTCAGCCCCCATGTTTTGTAGTTGCCTAGTTTTGAGGAAATTATTCACGCGCAAATCAAACACTTTTCAATGTCTGTCAGTGATTAAATAGAATTGGAATACCTTTGATTTTATCATGCATTACTTAAGAACGGAAAAAAGGCAAGCCTTTTTTCCGTAATAATGTTACAATCGAAACAATAACTTTCTTAGTTGTAGATACAAGGGATTGAAAACAACCCTTGAAAAATAGGATTAACCCATACTTACTTAAGAGATTTTGAAAACATTCAAGATTTAGATAGCCCATTTGTGCCCACGATCCCATATATGGGATATAGGCAAACAGTGTAGACTCTGCTCAGACGCCGCATTATGAGGCGTCTGATCAGAGTCTACACTGTTTGCTGATAGGAATTTCAATATAAAACAAAATGAAAATATTAACCAGGCATCCCTTTGATAAAAAATGGACTAATCCAATATAAAACATGGAAGAATCCACTGGGCGCATATGGGTTAAAGAAAGACAACGTGTCTTGTTTTCTCATGACGAGGTTCATGTGGTATAGGTCATGGTAGGGAAAATGGTGCATTCGAACATTGCACTACGTTTAATTTATATGTTGGGGTTGATTTTGAAAAGGCTTTGTCTGGATTGTTAGATACACTGTTTTCCCTCCTAATGAACATCTTTCAATTAAATATGTACACTGTAAAATATTTTGGAACCAAATACAATTCGTTGTCTGTTCAGGCTTCCAAACGTTTAGTTTCGTATGAACTAGATCGTGAACATTTTCAAAATCCTGTTATATTACAGTGAATAATACGTAATACTTTCCCAATAAACGCGTTTTACACTAATATTTCAACGTTAAAGAGTTTGGAGCAAGATAAGACGCAGGGTAATCCGGCATCTGATCAGGCTCCAAACTATTCGTCACTGAACTTAAAGTAAATAAATATAAGTGTCAAAAGGCTGTCCTTTTCTACCTTTTATTACAATGCGTTTGCGCTAAGTTTGCGTTTAAACGGGAAAGAATTACCTCCTCCCAACTGTACTACATTTCGTTTGCGTTTAGTTTCGATATATCAATATCTTCCCCACCCACTGCAGCAATGTTTGTAGACGAAAATCCAGGGCTGCCATTTCTCCATGTTTTTTCGAAATTTTCGTATTTTTATCCTAGCAGATGGTAGCTTAAATCAGACTGAATGTAAACCAGAATATACCTTAGGGTGCATTATGCTTTACTTTCAATCTGGTTTGATTAAACACGCTTGAACAATGGAAATCTTAGGATTTTTTGGCAGCCCTGAAAAGCTATTGACAATAAACGAACAACGTGGACCTCTACATCATCATTGCTGGCCAGAGTACAATGACATTTGTCAATAATTTGGATTGTAATCAGCGCGTCAAGGATATCGGTCTTTTGATCAGGATCCAACTGTTTGACACTAAAACCAACGTTTGTCAATCCACGTAAGTCTGATCAGGACCCAAACTGTTTGACACTCTTATCGATATTTATTAAGCCATACAATCTTAAACCTAACTTTGAAACTTGTCTTGCAGACAACAATACTGAAGCAGATGAATGGCAATAAAGCGGTGAAGGGGTAAACATCTCTCCAATAATTTTATCATTAAAGGGTTAACCTTCTGTGGGCTATGTACAATGGATAATCTGTTACTCTTTCCCGTTTAAACGCAAACGTAAAGCACTAAAACGTAGACAAGTACATTTTTTGGACAATTCTGATAATTAGTTTTTGTCTTGGTGGCAAACAGTTTGGAGCCTGATCAGACGCTGGGTTACCCGGCGTCTGATCTGGCTCCATACTGTTTGTATTTGAAATAATAGTTTTACCGTAAACGCGTTTATTGGGAAAGAATAACGTTTTCTCCACTGTAAATGTCGCATGGAAACCTTGTCAGCTGTAACAATTCTCAAAACTTTACTTAACCCATTACCCCATAAATACGCATTTTTACGCCTCTAATTTATTCCTCCACTGAGGAATATAGTTCCAATTTATAAAATTATTAAAAAGTTTGATAAGAAATATTTGCAATATTCTAGTAGATCGTAGCTTAAAGCAAGCTGGAAGTAAAGCAGATAGCGCCTTAATGTGCATTCTGTTTCACTTTAAATATTCTTTAAGAAGGCGCATTCTGCTTCATTTTAAACCTGCTTAAAAGTAGTCGCCTATTTTATAAACTAGAATCAAGCTATATGGTTAAAAGGTTTGGGGTTTTCTTCAGAAAATACCATCAAAGTTGGAAAATAGGATTAACCCATACTTACTTTTGAAAACATTCAAGATTTAGATAGCCCATTTGTGCCCACGATCCCATATATGGGATATAGGCAAACAGTGTAGACTCTGCTCAGACGCCGCATGATACGGCGTCTGATCAGAGTCTACTATGTTTGCTGATAGGAATTTCAATATAAAACAAAATGAAAATATTGACCAGGCATCCCTTTGATAAAACATGGACTAATCCAATATAAAACATGGAAGAATCCACTGGATCCAACTGTTTGCAACAGTTTTCTCAATTGCACCACTACAGAAGGTTAACATCCGGCAATGATACTCGATTTGAGAGTCTCTTAATTCATAACCCAATTGATACGCCCTTTTACGCATTGAATTTACTCCTCAACTGAAGTAGTTCCGCTTTATACAGACATGAAAATGCACCATTAGAAATATTTTCTATTTCGTTGCAAATGGTCTGACTGTGAAGCAGCAATCTCCATCAGGAGCATTCTGTTTTACTTTCATCCATATTTAAGCAATCATCTGTCTTTTATATTGAAACCAAGATATGGGAGAAGGGTAAATTCATTTGAAACATTTATGCCTGGATAATGCAATAAACACTCCGCAAGCGTTTGTTTGAAAAGTTGGTTATAAATAAACAAGGGTGCTCCAAAGACACTGTAAAGTGTATCACCAAGCTGACTGTTTATAAAATATACAATAGCAAACAATGCAGATCGTGATGAAACGCCGCAAATTGTCGCGTCTTCACCAGGATTTTTACTGTAAACGAGCAATGCCACGACAAACCCTGTCTCATTGCATTGCAACATTGTAGATCTATAGACCAAACGCCGTTGTCATCCCAGACTCTGTATCTGAGTTTGGTCTACACTGCCAAATACCGTATATAATACAGCTACTAAAAATGCTTTTGATGACAAAATCGGCTTTTTGCATTGCAACATTGCACAGACCAAAAACCGTTGTCATCCTAGGCTCTTTATCTGAGTTTGGTCTACACTGCCAAATACCTTATATAAAACAGCTATATGAAATGCTTTAGATGACAAAATCTGCCTTATTGCATTGCAACATTGTACAGTCCAGGCAAACACCGTTGTCACCCAAGACTCTTTATCTGACTTTGGTCTACCCTGTCAAAAACCGCAGATAATACTGTTAAATACAATGCTTTAGATGATTGTAGATGTCAAACAGAGTAGAACAATGCCAGCCGCCGCGTCAAAGACACGGCGGCTGGCACTCATCTACTCTGTTTGTAATGCAATGAGGCAGAGTGTGTCATGGCACGGCTCAAATGTCTAATTTTGTTGATGATAGGTATAAATGGGTGAATAAAGGTTTTTTATATATTAACTAAAGTTACCTTCAAGTGCTCGTTCAAGTTGTTGGGATCTCTGTTGACAAGATCGACTTCACCCATGGTTTCTTATTAGCCGAAAGGAACGAAAAATACAAGAAAGACACAAACACCTTGCTTCAAGCCAAATGAATGATTAGCTGGCGGGTAAATCTTTTAAGCTTCTTTACCTATTAGATCTATGTCTCTATTTTCTAGGTGACCAAGGTGATTGTGTGAACTTTGAACTTTAAGGGAGATCTGTTTGAATGTTTGTTTCACGTCCACATGTTTAGGTCTTTTCGAATTTGGCTTTGTTTTGATTTTACGTCGCTTTAACAGTAGTTCAGTAATATCGCGACGTCCAGCTAATTAGTCGGGAAATACCCCATACGCCCTTTCCGTATTGTTTTAGGCACATATCGGTAACTGGGGAGAACCACTGACCTTTCGCAAGCCAGCTGGAAGGCTTCCCCATACAAACAAATCCAAAGTGCCAAGACCGGAACTCGAACCCACAGCTACCAGGAGCTTAGTGATTGTCAGTCAGGGACCACGGAGGTCCCATGAATTTTAGGTGCTCTTGGCATATTGCAAACCGTGCACTATAAATATATTTTCTCGTAAAATGTCCTAATCAACTTATTGCCCATCTAACTTAAAAAAGCCAGGTTCCAATTAAAACCTAATACGGTTTTTTACCTATGTATTGCAAAGTATTTACATGTACAATGTTTTGTAACGGACATGTAAACACGTCACTGTTATTCAATGGGTAAAACGATATAAACTCGTTTGCAACTCATCGTAGACATATTATGTATGAAATACATCGTAGAAATTTTATGTATGCAATGTATGGTAAAAATAATTAATATGTATGCAATGTATCGTAAAAATAAGTATCATGTATGCAATGTATAGTAGACATAATTATGTATACAATGCATCGTAGAAATATTATGTATGCAATGCATCGTAGACATATTGTGTATGCAATGTATCGTAGAAATACCATGTATGCAATGTATCGTAGAAATGATTATTATGTATACAATGTATCGTAATTTTTTTTATCATGTATGCAATGTATAGTATAAATAATAATGTATACAATGCATCGTAGAAATATTATGTTTACAATGCATCTAGAAATACTATGTATGCAATGTATCGTAGACATACTATGTATGCAATAGTTCGTATAAATATTATGTATTCAATGTTTAGTAGAAATATTATGTATGAAATAGATCATAGAAATATTATGTATACAATGGTTAGTAGAAATATTATGTGTGCAATGTATCGTACAAATAGTATTATGCAATCTATCGTAGAACTATTATGGATGCAATGTATCGTATAAATAGTGTGTATGCAACGTATAGTAGACAATGGCATCATTTTATTATTGACAATTGTCATAAAGTTTAAATCTGAATGTCAAACAGTTACTAGGCGTCTGATCTTGTTCCAAACTGTTTGCAATTGACATCCGTTGTCGAAGTACACTCGCTTTTCTTGTGAAAGAATACGTCAAAGTGTTAGATTCACTATAATACATACAACTCATGCTTACACTTTGCTATAAGGCTATTCAGGGAAGAAATACAAATGCCTTACATGATAATTTATATTTATTAACTCTGTTACATATACCGGTATATGCCATTTTTCGCCTCTAATTGTATATACACTTAGGGAGATAGTCCCCACAAAGGAAATGAATAACATAAAACACAGAAGTTATTCCCAGTATTTTCCTAATTGTAGCGTAAAGCAGGTTGAAACTAAAGCAGAATGCTCCTAATGGAGAAGTCTGCTTTGCCTTCAACCCGCTTTATGTGTTACCTGTCTTCAAAGCTAGAGGCATGCTATGGGGTAAAGGGTTAAAGTACCCAAAAAGCATTTTGCTTGGCCTTAATCATTAACCTGTTTAATTCACAATTATCTTGCGGAAATTTACAAACCATTTTGAGCCTATGCAGACACCAAGTAACTCGACGTCCGATCTTGCTACGATTTGTTTGACACTCGTCAAAGAAGACCTTTCAAAGCAAACAAATACATGAAAAGTATAGGAAACATTTGCTGAAGACAATTTAAAAGCAGTTGACATTATTCGTATAACAATGTAGGCATTAAGAGGTGACCTAACCAGTATTAATAATCCGGTTTAGCGAGTATTAGACATTGAAATACATTGAAATAAGCCTAAAATCCTAACAAAGGAAAGCTGAGAATAATGTCGTTTAACGTTATTATATTTTGTACAGTGGAGAAAACGTTATTCTTTCCCGTTAAACGCAAACGAGACGCAAACGCAAAACACTTAAACGTAGAAAAGTGCAACTTTTGGGACAATTTTGATAATTCATATTTATCTAAGTGGCAAACAATTTGGAGCCTGATCAGACGCCGGGTTACCCGACGTCTGATCTGGCTCCAAACTGTTTGTATTGGAAATAATTGTTTTAGCGTAAACGCGTTTATTGGGAAAGAATAACAGCTTCTCCACTGTATCTACCTGAACAAATACTATCGGCTATCGATATCTAGAACTCGATTAAGTCGAACATGTCTGTATTCAAAAGTTGAAATGTGACTTAGCCACATTTCATAAATGCGATCTAGTTCGACTTAAAGTTATCAAGGTTCGACCCTTTTTTGTAACCTTGTAGCCCCTTCACTACCTTTAGTTTAACTCATGACTCCATATATACGCATTTTTACGCAATAAGTTAATTCCTCCACTGAAGAAAATTAATCCAATTTTATACAGTCATGAGTATGTGTCAAAGAAATAACGGTAACCTCTGTACCATTAAGGCGCATTCTGTTTTATCTTAAACCTGCTTTAAGTGGTCACTTGTATTCTAGGATAAGGCTATCGGGGAAAAGGTTAATGTATTATATATACTACAGTTTGAATCTAGAGCAGTAAATCTGTATCTGATCAAGGGCCCGTTTCATAAAACTTCGTACGACAAAAACGGTCGTAAGTCAGATTATAAAAGTCTCAATTATTATTGATTACTCCATCTAATCTTATCTTGTGACTCCTCTTTAGAATATTCTTTGCAAGACAATTCAAAGAGACGTCACAAGATAGGATTAGCTGGAGAAATCAGAAATTAAATGTTTTTTTAAAGTTTTGACTTACGACCGTTTAAAATTGATGAACGAAGTTTTATGAAACGAGCAACAGGACCACATCTGCTTATTTAAAAAAAGAGAAAAAAACCAACACTCAAGCCAGTGTCAGGGCTACCATTTCTCCGGATTTTTCCTAAGTCTCTGGATTTTTATCCTAGCAGATGGTAGCTTAAAACAGGCTGAAAGTAAAGCAGAATGCGCATTCTGCTTTACTCTCAACCTGTTTTAAGCAGTCACGTGTCTTCAAAACAAGAAACAGACTATGGGGTAAAAGTACGATTAGTAAAATTGCGTCTGAAAAATAGAAAAATTGAAATCTTAGGATTTTTATTATCAACTTATGGTAGCCCTGCAGTGTTTTTACTGTCAGAATACTTTCAACCTAGATTTGGTCTATATAGGACCAGAACAAATCCTGTCAATGGATGGGGTGATATACATGTATAGTGTTGTTATTTGGTAACCTAATTAAACTTTAGTTGAACTTACTCGTATTTTGTATTTTTCGAATTCTGATAACACGATTACATGCTTAACCCGTTTATACCAATTAAAGTGTATTGGTGCCCTTTAAATATTGTGCATTAGAGAAAACGTTATTCCTTCCCGTTTAAACGCAAACACAACGCAAAGCATTGCAATGAAATAAAGAAAATGACAACTTTTTGACAATTCGAACTACCAGTTTTAATCTGAGTGGCAAACAGTTTGGAGCCTGATTAAACACCGGGTCACACGGCGTCTGATCTGGTTCAAACACGTTTGTAATGGAAATAATAGGTTTTACGTTAAGGCGTTTATAAGGAAAGAAAAACGTTTTCTCCCATTTTCTTCTATGTGGAATATGGATTTTCTCCCCTAGGGAATCACCCTATACTCAATGGCCGTGACGTCCATTTTTGTTTTGGCCTGCTTCACCACAAGAGCTGCATGACGTGGGTAGCTAAATGACTTAATTTCTTACAATCTGACTATAAACGACGTCATGCTTTGCGAAAAAAGTACACACAAATTTCAATTATTTTGTAATTATTATCATGTTTTATTGATTGAAATTGGAGAGAGGTGTTAACCAATCTTTTTATTAAGGTGGTTCGACAGCGGGTGGCCCGCATCTCGAGTTCCGGAAATGCTGATGACTTTCAAATTACCTTTTCGGCACGTGCTTATAGTAGAAAATTTACATAAAGTTACAGTGTCTTCTTTGTTAGGGAAGTTAGTAGAGTGATTGACTAGCAATCCAAAGGTAAATAAATTGTCAGATTTTATTGACTAGTCAACCCATAACGCAGTGGTCAAAGGAAAGGCTATGTTTAGTCAAAAATGTAATAATGAATAATATCAGGTGCAGGTAGTGTCAAGTGACAACTAAATTTGTGAGGATTAAGTAATGCTAAAAGATAGATCCTAAAGAGTTTTTATGCATTACTTTTGTCATGCATTAAGCAGTCATTTGTCTTTAAAGATCTACAGGCTATCGTATTCAATGATACATTATTACAGGTATGACTCATGGTATTATTTAGAGCTGGCGGTATAAAGTTGAACTCAAGGGAGGTTACTCGTTTTGTGTTGACATTTGTCAGAATTTCTGGAAATCATGTATAAAATGTTAATTCTACTGTAAATTTTCATTAAACTTTTGTGACTAGTATAATTAAGATATATCTATCTAATAAAAATAAAATGCGTGTATGTAAAACAGCTAGATTTTTTTGTAATTTGAGATTTAGTGACTTTTTTTCAGAATTTGACTTTTTTAAAATATTGATATTTCCAGAAAATATGTCATGAACTATTTTTGTTTACACAATATCTTATAGTCTCTGTACAGTTTACTTGAATGTACAGAAATTATTGAGTTATATTATTTTATAAAGAAAATATTCCTGTTTATTAAAAAGGGAACCTTTCTCGACAAAAGGTCCAGTCAGAAAAAAAAAGGTTCTGTATTTGTTTTTTATTTTAACGATTTTTCACTCTCCATATTATGGTAAATTTTAATTTAATCAAGGTTTCAAAGAGGTCTGACAGGGAATAATCAGACCCGCGAACCACCTTAATGTAGAATAGGAATATCTCCCCCTCGTATCAGAAATTGCACACATGGACTCAGGGAATCCACCATGAGTGGTGATGAAGGATAGGAATTTCTCCCCCTAGGGTCATGCAATTCATGCAGGGACGAGGCTTGCCGAGTCCCTGGGTTAATTTTCTGACCCGATGGAGAGATAATTCCTATCCTACATCAATAAAACGAATGATGGATTTTCTTTTTCCTTTAGAACATTTTACCTTAGCAGTGAGCATATGTTCTTTAGTGCTCCCTCTCTACAACGATATCCGACGGGAGACAAATATTGTGTGTGTTGTTCTGAGTGAGCCGTTATAGGGGTGAATTTGGCTTACATTTGCAAACAGCTTGAATCCAGATCAGACGCCGCGTGACGCGGCGTCTAATCTGGATTCAAGCTGTTTGTCACTAGTCATTATGTTGGTGTTTTGGGGTCGATGTGTCCATTATGTACCTGAGAAAAACCAACAGGTAACAATTTTAAGCAGACGATATTGCAGCAGAGAATGTGTTAGACAATATTGCCTTGTTTTAGGGAACAGCGACAAGCATTGTTGTAAGGAGGGAATCGTTGTTCAGAGGGTCGTTGTAGGGAGGGAACACTGTATGTAGGAATGTTTGAGCATTTATGTCCACATTGAAGATTGGTCTAGCTTAAATGTGTAGCCTCAGGCTAGGCTAATTTTTCTAATACAGTGGAGAAACTGTTATTCTATCCCAATAAACGCGTTTACGCTAAAACAATTATTTCCGATACAAACAGTTTGGAACCAGATCAGACGCCGGGTAACCCGGCGTCTGATCAGGCTCCAAATTGTTTGCCACTAAGATAAATATGAATTATCAAAATTGTTCAAAAGTTGCACTTTTCTACGTTTAAGTGTTTTGCGTTTTCGTTTCGTTTGCGTTTAAACGGGAAAGAATAACGTTTTCCCCACTGTATGATTGTCTTCATAAAACCTGAAGAAAAAAATAATCTTCAAAAACATCCGTCAGAGTTAATCAGTATTTGACAGGAACAGTCCTGAAGTATCCCATTACAACTAAGATTTTAGGTAACTAAAAAGCATAACAGCCAGGGGCGAATCTGATTTCTTTATATGTTTATATAGATACCTTAAAAGATATAATTCTCGACGAACATAACGAATGGAGCATTTATATTTTGTATGTATTATGTTTGTACGGGATTACCTAAAATTGTTCAATTTATTGCCTAGAGTTCAAAATTTGCCCCGCCCTAGTGCTCCCTTAATTTACACAGAATACAATGTATAGATCTATAAGAACTGTTTAAAACTGGTGCTTGGGCAGTCATTTGTAAAAGGAGTTCTTTATTTTAATTTTGTTATATATATGCTTGTTTTACATGTTACAGTGTAAACAATTTTATATAGAAAACTCGGTGTCTGATCAAAATTCATGTACGTATCGGATTGTTAAAAATATTGCTCCGCCCTTGGGATCCCTTAATTTACATAGAATTTAATTGTAGGAACTGTTTAGAACTGGTATTCGGAGATTTTTTTGTAAAAATAATTCGTATTTCTAATTGTGTAATATGAATGTTTTTGTTGGTAACTTAACTCCAACTTTGGTTCTAATATGTAAACACCTTTTACCTGGCAAATTCGACTACCCGGCATCGTCTGTGTGTATGAACTGTATAACACATTATCATTGTTCATTATTACTACATGTAATATAAATAAAGTAGTTTCTATCAGCATCGTATTCAATACATGCGGGTGTTTTCTATTTTTTTACTTTATGTTAGATTATTCTTCAAAATTAAACATTTTCCGCGCAGTCACCTAATGTAACAACGCCAAAATAATTTAACTTTATTTCAAAATGTTATTCATTTTGCTTGACGGCGACCCAATTCTTAACTCAATTTAATTTGCTTTTGTTACGAGGGTTGTTCAAAAGGTAATGATGCCTGCTTAATAACTTCCATTTAATTAGTACTAAATGGGGCATTCAATGTCTACACGATGGTATAACGCACAATAATATCACTGAACTCAATAAGTCACAGCATGAACCTAAATTAACCCTCCTCGAGGTTACTGGAACATAGCATTTTTCAGACTTTTTTTTTTGGACGTAACAACTTCTTCAAAAGTACAATTTCTGAAATTTAATTTTGCAATATTGAAGGGTTAACTGTCTAAATTCACACTTTTTCAAAATTGACATTTCTTATTTTGCTATTGACAAAAGTAGACACTCTACACTCAGTGCAAAAAGAAACGCACATTTTTATCACAATAGTATTTGTATGTAGAAGAAACTTATTTGTGAATTAATCTTATCATTAAAGTTAGTAGTTCTGTCATGGGCTATCAATGCTGAAAATGGAGGTTTATTATTGAATTGGTATCATCACAACCTGCACAAATCGGTGCGGTGTTTTAAACAAGCTATAGTTAACTCTTTCGCTGCCAAATTAATCGTGAGAAGTTTATCCCATCGCCGTTTCATCGTCGTTTGCTTCAATTTTGTTGTTTGCAAGCTCGTTTCAAAGTAAGATTCAATGTAGAATGACTTAAAGCATATCTACACGAGTGTCAAACAGTTTGGATCCTGATCAGACGCCGCGTTTCGACGTCATTAAGACTGAAAGGGTTAACAGACAGCACAGTGTTTTTAAGTATATGTTTTTCTGAACTTGTTGCAGAATTAAATCGATGTTGAGTATTGTCTTAGTATTCTAATATTTACTTTAAAAAAGTATCTTAATCTGCGCCTGCGCACGATGTGCGTATCTTTTTGCACTGAGTGTACATATTGATTTTAAAACGTAAAACCTTACTTCAATGGCTTCATTTATAGCCTGGTTTAATAGCAAATATGAGTTTGTGTTTTCACCAATTACTTTTATACATAACAGTTGATTATTTCCTAGTTTGAGTACGTGTTTAGTATTAGTTATATTTTTATATTTTATATAATAATAACATATTTAACTGTTAAGTGTTTGCATAATAATCTTCTATTTTTTGTCAGAAAGTTTCATAAACTTATTCAAAATAATAAAGCCGCAATAATAACCATAGTATCAAATATTTTTTCAGAAATTTTCCTCATCAAAACACAAAAATGTCCAGTGTCCTCGAGTAGCTGTCGTTTAGGTTCATGTAGTGACTTAATTGATTGAGTGATCTTGTCGTGTTTATACCATGCATGCATTTTGCACTTATATTATTGAAATTATTGATCAAGTATCATACTTTTTTAATGTTTATATATAGGATTAGTCCATTTTTATCAAAGGGGTGCCTGGTCAAAATTATCATTTTCATTTTGATTTATATTGAAATAAATGGGAAAATCAGCAAACAGTGTAGACTCTGATCAGAGTCTACACTGTTTGCCTATGTCCCATATATTGGATCGTAGGCACAAATGGATTCAGTTTTGATTAGTTTCTTACTCGTATATGAGTGGAGATGTCGGGGTTTTTTCTCTCGTTTAAACGCACACGAAGCGCAAACGCATAACAATAATGTGTAGAAAATGACAACTTATTGATAATTCTGACTATTTATTTTAATCTGAGTGGCAAACAAAATGAAATGTTTTTCCAATCTTTAATTATTGTACCCAAATAGCAGTTATATCTTTAAGCTTATGGTTTGAGATCACCATTGTTTGATGTTCTTATTGTAATTGTACTGTACTTTTCCAGGAATACTGTTTTTAATTTTGAAATTCAGCGATAATTTGTTCTTTTTATACGGTGGAGAAAACGTCATTCTTTCCTGTTTAAACGCAAACGAAACGCAAACGCAAAAACTAAAACGTAGAAAATGTCAAATTTTAGATATTTTTTACAATTCATTTTTATCTGAGTGACAAACAGTTTAGTGCCTGATCAAGCGCCAGGTTACCCGGCGTCTGATCAGACTCCAAACTGTTTGCATTTAAAATAATAGTTTTAGCGTAAACGCGTTTTTTGGGAAAGAATAACACATTCTCCACTGTACCTTAGGAATACAATGTTAATGTTATTTTCTTTTATGTATTTTTCTATTTCATATCTTTAAAGTGAGTAAATGGTATTTTGTTTTCTTTCCTGCATCAAATGTATAAATGTTTGATTGTAAAGCATTTTAACGTATTTGAGATATGAAAAGAGTGCTTTGTAAATATGGCCTAAAAATAGTAATTATACATGTACATGTCTCACAATCACTTATTTCTCTCTCACTCAATAATATCTTCTTGTTTGTTCTCAAGACAAAAATCAAGTTTTCTTTTGAACGTATTACAATTACAAATTTGTTATAATACTCATGTTGATAAACATTTGTTCTACAAATTTATCATAGGGTTCGAAAGAATAAATTACACCACGTAAATGATATCCTTTTAATGGTTTCTTAATAATAATGAACATGATAACAATTATAGTGTCTCTGTCAGTTAATTTTCCGTTACAGTCAAGAATCTCATTGAAACATATTTCTTCCATTCTAGCCTGTCACGGAAACACTCCTCACGTGATAACCACGTGACTCCTAGTGCCGAAAGATCCACGTGCAACCAGTGCAAGCTCTTGTGACGCTCGTCCCCAGTTTACGACATGTCCTATCACAACCTTGACAAGTTCTCAAAAGTCTACATTGATTTAAGGCAGTATCCACAGTTTACTTCTTGAAATGGATAAAACAAGCTCCACATGCCTCACAGCAGGGCTCGACACAACAGCCAATGCAGATACTGTAAAGCTTCTTGCAGACATTGCAGTTGAGGTCGAGCATCTTGAACATGGGGGTGATGCACCAGACGTGTTCGAATGCGATACCGGCAAACTCACATCCTAACTCGGCGGCGATACAGATACCACAGCAGAGAGTGGCGATCTTGTAGCAAAGACCGAGCCAAAGGTTGAAGCATGTGTAGGAGAGTTTCCAGACACAGTCGATACTGTGGACACCTTCAGGTTCACCGAGGACATCCTCGAACTGGCACTAAAAAGAGATAAAAACAAAAATAGATTAAAACATATGTCATCAGTACAAAGAAAATCGTATTTGGTGGCTCTCAATATTGGACTAGTTTGGAATTGCCTGTGCCCTTTTATCAAGTTCAAAATGGTTAGATACGCTTTTATCCAAACAACTCTTACTTTTGATTTGGACTGAATAATAGACGGATCATTATTGCACAAGTACATGTGCATACAAGTACATATTACACAAGTACACTGTGCACACTTTCCTTTCAACTACAGTAATTCAATGTGAATAGGACTGTATCGCTGGACGTAAATATAAGAGTAGCAGAACTACATTTTGAATTTTTCAAACTTGCAAATAAAAAGCTTGAATTGAATCTGAGATCGTTCTCAAGCATTTGATTGGTCATATTTGAGTTTTTGCTGACTCAACTCATAAGCTTTATAACATTGGGGCTTAAACTATCAGTGATGGTCCAGTTTCGTTCGTACTTTACCGTCGAGAACGATCATATTCATTTAGAATGTTGAACAATTTATAAAAACTATTTTATTAATCTCTGTATTGAGTCCCTCATGGAAAATTCCAGACAGGGATCAAATCGAACCATCTAACTCATCCGTTACGGTTTCATTTTACATTCAGTGAGATAAAACGTTAATTATTTCCCATTTAACCCATTTGCGCCCATTGGATTCTTCGATGCTTATATACTAGATAATTCCATGTTTTTATGTAAGAAGTTCCTGGTCTAAAGTTTTGTTTTCGTTTTGTTTTATATTTAAATTCCTATCCGCAAACGGTGTAGATTGTTATCAGAGTCTACACTGTTTGCTTGTGTCCCTTTTATGGGCAGCTACGCACAAACGGGTTGTTTAAGCGGAACTAAACGTATAAACCATGAAAAAAAATTGAACCGTGATAATAAATCTAAATTCGAACCTGTCCGTATTTCAATATAAAACTATAGTTCCGCTATGTTTAAACTTTTTAGAAAGGGGTATGTGCGACTTAACGAGTTCGTGTTGTTGAAACTAAAGAAAGAAAAACAATAGTATGTTTGACTTATACGAACTCGGGTTTCGCGAATGTACTTTATTTATGATGTGAGCAAAATATATGTCCTCTCTGACTTGACACCGTGTTTCAAAAACAGGTACCAAGCTAACAGAAAACGTTATTTTCAGTTTAAACGAGACTAAACGCTATGAAATAATATGAAGAAAATAGCAAGTGCTTGAAACGGTGTACGATTGATCAAAATCTGAGTACCAAACAATATGTCCAATCGCCGAGAATAATGCGCTTGAAGGTGAGTCTGAAATCGTTGTCGAGCTTTTGTTTGGTCAGATTTGAGCAGATGCTAAAACCTGACCAATCAAAAGCTTTACAGCGATCTCAGTCTCAACTCAAACGCTTTATAAGCGCTGTGCCAGGTTTCAAAATGTTTGCAATTAATTTTTTAGCACAAAGAAGCACGTCTGTCCCTGTACATCAGTAAAAGTTACCTTCAAATGATCGTTCAAGTTGTTAGGATCTCTGTTGACAAGATCGACTTCACCCATGGTTGCTAATTAGCCGAAAGGTCGGAAAAGTAACGAAAAGAAACAAGCACGTTCGCTGCCAGACGAGAAGTGAATACCCAAAGAAAGCCTGAAAGTATTCTGGCGCTAACGAACGTTTTTGAGCTTAGTGACCAAGGTGACGGTATTAACTGTGCACTTTGAGGGATAACTGCCAGAATGTTTGTTTCAGGTCCGTTTGAATGTTTGGCCATACAACTTCTATTGGTGCTATCGCATACCGAATAGTGCTCCGAAAACCGAAACATTAGTTGCTCTTTAGGACAACCGATCTTCGTTTCGACAGTAAAAGCTAATCGGAGGGGAAAGGTATTTTACAAGATACAACGTTCATTGAAAAAAAATGCCGGAATATCTAAATCGAAATCTAACCATAACATTTAGCTTGGCCGTAAGAAAAAGATCCAAACAATAATCATAATCCGATCAAAAGAGACTTTAATATTGTAGACTAGAATTAATATAGTATAAATCAGTATCAGTCTTAAGCCGTTTAATAACAATCAGTATCAGTCTTAAGCCGTTAAATAACAACTAAGTCACTATAACTTATTTTGCTAGCCCGTATGCTAAATAAAGTCGTCTGCATTGAAATTGTATCTGCAAATTTGGTAAAAATTCAAAACTATGCACGTTTAAATTGATTAACCCTAAAGATTCAGATCAAACTCCACGTCAGGCGGCGTCTGAGCTGAGTCTGCGCGCGGCGTCTGATCTTTATCTAAACTGTTTGCAAATACAGTGGAGAATCTGTTATTCTTTCCCGTTTAAACGCAAACGTACGCAAACGCAAAGCGCTAAAACGTAGAAAAGAACAACTTTTGGACAATTCTGATATTTCATGTTTATCTTGGTGGCGAACAGTTTGGAGCCTGATCAGACGCCGGGTTACCCGGCGTCTGATCTGGCTCCAAACTGTTTGTACTGCAAATAATAGTTTTAGCGTATACGCGTTTATTGGGAAAGAATAACAGATTCTCCACTGTATCAGACAAGTTGCAACGGTAGCCCAAAACTGCTTGAACCGAAGGTCTTTGAATATTGAACAAATCGGTCCAAACCAATGACGCATATGGGCAGGTGGCTGTTTAGTGAAAGACGCCGGCGACGTAGAAAGCTCTTGCATATGCTTTTTGCATGACTAAAGAAAGAAGTCCCCCGATAAATAGTCAAAATTGTTTTGGCCTTCGAACAGCATTTTGTCAAGAATTGTTTACTGTTCATGCTTTTTATTTAATATATCTTTTATCATATATGATAGATGGGGTTCATGGAGAAAGTATGTGACCTGAAGTGACAAGTCTCTGTTTTAGCCGGTGCCTCTGTCAAAAGGTAGTTAAACACCCGAGGCCCGTCTTACGAAACGTCGTACGACAAAAACGGTCGTAAGTCAAAACTAAAAATAATAAAGTGTAAATCCTGCATGTAATTTCTCAATCTAATCCTATCTTGTGACATATTTGGGATCGTCTTGAAAATAAGATTCCAAAGATACTTCACAAGACAGAGTTATATGGAGGAATCAATTGTAATTGAGAATTTTATAATCTGACTTAGACAATATTTGTCGCACGACGTTTCGTAAGACGGGTCCCAGAGTGCCGTTTTACGAAAATTCGTACGACAAGTATTGTCGTAACTCTCAATTGTTATCTATTTCCCCATCTAGTCCTGTCTTGTGATATCTTTTTTGGAATCGTCTTTAAAAGATGATCACAAAAAGAGATGTCACAAGACAGGATTAGATGGAGAAATCAGATATAAATTGTATCTTAAAGTTTTAACTTACAACGGTTTCTGCCGTACGACGTTTCGTAAAATTGGCACCAGTCATGTCACTGAGACCAAAAGAGGTCATGGTCGGCCCGGTTTATGTCCTTTCCGGCGAACTACGGGTAACGTCGGTGCGTCACCGGTGAACAACCGGGGTTGAACGGGACGACACCGGTGGTCACCGGGATACCGCCGACAACGACCGGGGTTACACCGTGTTATACCGGGATTAACCGGGAACAGACCGGCGCTGCACCGTAATTACGCCGGGCCAAACCGAGAACTCACCGGGATAGTCCGGGGAGATCCGGCTTCATTACCGGTTTTCCACCGGGGGAGACACCGGGAATATGAGAACGTAATTTATTCTGTCATAAAAACGTCCCGGCGCATCCCGGTTCTCCGACTATCTCCACCGGGGTCAGCACCGGGACAGTGAGATCGGGGCTTTACACGCCACGTGGCTCCCTGTTTTCTCTGCATTTATAAGTTGTGCATGAATGTATGTTTGGGGAAAATATAGAGTAGCAACAGTAGTTTGAATAAAAAAATCATCTGTTTACCTCGGAAATGGCTCAATGTATATGAATTCTATTGGAAAAGTGATACAATCTGAAAAATTAAAAGACTGAGAATGATCTCAGACTCGGCTCAAACGCTTTATAACTATAAGCCTTATTGGTTCTGCTCGAAACATTTCTGTCGAAAATAATGAAAATGAAAATATGAACTCGTCCAATATAGAAGCATAGAAGAATCCACTTGTCATTAATGGGCTAATCCTACCAACGGTTGTATTATCTATAATTCGGGTTCTGTTTCACTTTTCACTGCCAACGCCGCCAAAAGGCGACTATGCAAACAGTTTGCAAACGCGTTTTTTTTCTCAAAAAACATTTTTTACATTTTAGTTAAACTGAGATTTTTACAAAAATTAGGCAGGGGCATTCATAGTGACCACACTTAAAATTAACTTCCATGTCTCTAGAACAAAATAGAAAACAAATTAGGAGGGTTGACCTCATGTAACTTGAGAAAAATGAAATTGTGCTTGAGAGGGAAAGTAAAATCAAGGCAATTTGAAGTTTGTTTGTGTACCATGCACTGACATTTGCAAATATTTGTTGAATTCACAAAGAATTGTCAATTTAATAACTATTGTCTGTTTAACAAATTCTGTTCTGCAAGAAAAACAATATTATCCAGCAAGAAATGTGAAAAATACAGTCAATCTTGTATAAAGCAATCACCTTGCGAATAAGTGTGTATACCTCTTCATTATGACACTAGACTAATTAACTCAGGGTAGAAATAATGGAGAAAACTCCAACTGAAGCATTCTGAATTAGTTTTATCCTGCATTAAACAGACAGCTCCATACAAGACAAAATATGGGTCTTCACTAGAGTGATCGCTTAATACAAGATTGACTGTAAAAGTTGACAATGATTACAAAGTTTCATAATTAATGACTGGTATGTTGCAACCCAATAATTGCAATAGATATTTAACCCTTTACTCCATAGTTTATTTTAAGTATTGAAAAACAGATGGTTGCATAAAGCAGGCTGTAATTAAAGCAGGATTCATTCTGCTTTACTTCCAGTCTGCTTAAACTATGTACAGTTTGCTTAGATAAAACGATTTTTGTTGTGCATATTCATGACTGTATAATATTAAACTATTTACTTGAGTGAAGGAATAAATTAAATGTGTTAACATGAGTATCAATGGAGTAAAGGGTTGATTTAGGAAAACAAATCTGGCATCAGTGCACCACAGGTTTGATTTACAGTCATACCTGTATTTAAACGGCAGTCTGTTCCTCTACCTTTGTTGTGGTTCTGGGGCTTATTTTTCATACGGAATGTTTTCTGTTTATTAGATCGAGATGATCCCCTCTGCTACAGTGGAGACACGCAAACGTAAAACACTAAAATGCAGAAAATGACATTTTTTGACAATTCTGACTTTTCATTGTTATCTGAGTGGCAAACAGTTTGGAGCCTGATCAGGCGCCGGATTTACCCGGCGTCTGACCAGGCTCCAAACTGTTTGCACTGGAAATGGTAATTTTAGCGTAAACGCGTTTACTGAGAAAGAATAGCGTTTTCTCCACTGTACATGTAACAGCCAAAAGGAAGGCGGATTGGTGGTTTTAATCCAAACAGGCTGCTTTGGAACAAGTGAGATTAGCCGAAATTATCTTCCTGTAATCATCATCATGTCATCTCATCATGCATCCCTCGTCATCTATGGGCGCTTTTCTCGCAGATTCTGGCAAAACTAGCTCTTCATTGGCAGACTCAACAATTTTACCGTACGCACAATAGTTATAATCCACTAAAACATTGTTTTTCTTTTATTTCCGCACCGGTCACTCGTCGATTTGCAAAATTTTCCACTCAGGGCTCGATTTCTCACATGCATGAAATAATGTAATTCATGTGTCGACAAATCGGATAGTTGGAATTAAGCGAGTTCGAGATATCGAAGTTCGACTGTATTTTGCACTCGTATCAAATTTTCTTCAGTCAGAAATTCAAGCATTTGATTTTGGCATAAAATTACAGACGACAAATTGTATCAAAGGATAGTTTTAAGAGATTTTAACTCTTTCCCTGCCAAATAGTATCGTCTGCTTTACCATAGATTTGCAATTGGGTCAGGAATTTAATCTGCGCAATTTTTTCACATAATACAGCCATTTGAATTTAGTCATGTTTGCATATACAGTGGACCCCCTCCCCCCCCCCACCCCCCCCCCCCCCCAAACCGGAACCTCTAATACCGGAATTCTCTCTAAACCTGACAAAATGTTTGGACCCGTTTCAAACCATTCTTTATTTAACCCTTTACATCCTAAAGACGCCTTCGATTTATTCCTACAATGAAGAAAATATATACAATCATGAATATCTATCATCAGAAAAAAATTCTATATTCTAGCAGATTATAGCTCAACGCAGGTCGAAAGTAGACTTTCAACCTGCTTTACGAAGTCAACTATCTTCCATACTAGAAACAAGCTATGGAATAATTGGTTATAACCCCTCTGAACTGGAAACCCCTCTAAACCGGAAATTTATGTTGTCCCCACACATGTAGGTTTAGAGGGGTTTCACTGTACATGAATAATGTTCATTCATACTTTTTGCACATATACAATACGTGAGCATGTGCAGAGGATGACTTGAATTAAAATTCAATGTTGTTACTTTAAACGATCTTACAATCTTTTTTAAGCGAGCATCCATGTACACAATACCTTAAAGCGGGTTGAAAGTCAAGCAGAATGCTGCTTAAGTACGCCTTAATGTGTTTTCTGTTTTCTTTCAGTCTGCTTTAAGTTACCATCTGCTAGGATAAAGAAAATATTTCTAATGGTGCATATTCATGACTGAGGAATGTTTTCTTCAGTGAATGAATAAATTATGGGGGTAAAAATGCGTATGTATGTTGCAATGGCTTTAGGAGCCTCTACATCTCAAAAGACCAGTTGACAGTTGAAATTATTGGTCCCTGAAATTCCAAAAAAGGGACACTTCAAGTCTATATTGCTCACTCTTCACAACGGCCCTCCCAACAACGAATCCCTCCTTACAACAATGCTTGCCGCCGTTTCCCAATCGTTGACCAGGTAGGCATTGTGGAGAGGGAGCACTGTAATAGGTTTACACGAAGGTATTAGAAGGCGAAACTTATACCCCACAGCAAACTGTTAACCCTTTACCCTTTAGCCTGTTTCTAGTTTTGAAACAAGTGACCCCCTAAAGCAGATTGAAAGTAAAGCAAATGTGCCTTAAGGAACATTCTGCTTTACTTTCAGCCTACTTTAAGCTACCATCAGCTAAAATGTACAAAAATTTCTACTGATACACATTCATAACTGTGTAAAGTTGAACTTTTCTCTTCAAGGCAGGAATATATTAAAGAGTTAAAAAGGCGAATTTATGGGGGAAAAGGGTTAAATATTAATCAGCACGGAGTATTTGACATGATATAAAGCATTAGCCATGATCTGTTAATGTGTAGTTTTCAGACTCTTGGTATCTTGGGGATTTTGTTCTTTCTAATTGCTAGATCTAGTTACAGCGGAGAAAACGTTATTCTTTCCGGTTTAAACGCAAACGAAACGCAAACGCATTGCAATTGAACGTAAAAGTTAGAGGATTATGACTACATGCCACATGAACACTGACTATTCAATGTATTACATATTGTTCCTGTTCTCGTTTCAGATGACCGTTGTCATTGTTGATCATTGAAGACATTAAACTAGTGAGACACAAAGAGACATTGTTCTTATTTATGACAACGGTCATATACTGTCATCGTAAAATCAAGTGAGTGCCTTCAAGACGATATAAAAATGCCTGCTGTTGCCTGCCCGATCCCGGACTGTGAATATGTCACCGATGACCTAGATGCTGCTATTGTGGCCGCGCTCATCACTGCACATAGTACAACTCACGCCGTTGGACCTGCAGCTGCTGTCAAGGTAGAGAAAGTCAAGAGGCCCACAATCTCAGCTGCTGGAACCAGTGAAGAATGGGCATACTTTGAATCGCGCTGGGCTGACTATGTCGACGCTACAAAGGTCACAGGCCGCGACAAGGTAATTCAGTTACTGGAGTGCTGCGACGATCAGTTACGTAAGGACCTTACAAGATCAGCTGGTGGTAGCCTTACCGGCAAGACTGAAGCAGATGTTCTTATAGCCATTAAGAACCTGGCCGTCCGTGTTGAAAATACAATGGTAGCAAGAGTAACACTTCATAACATGCGCCAAGATCGTGATGAGCCTGTACGCAGTTTTGGAGCTCGTCTTCGTGGCCAAGCTGGTGTTTGTAAATTCCTAATGAAATGTACAGGATGTGAAGCCCCCGTGAATTACACTGATGAAATTCTCTGTGATGTGCTGACTCGTGGCATAGCTGACCATGAAATCCAACTTGACCTCCTTGGTGACAAGAACCAAGACATGACTTTAGAAGAGATCTTTAAATTCATTGAAGCCAAGGAGGCTGGAAAACGCTCAGCCTCTCGCCTGCTTGATTCCCATGCCATTGAAGCAGCTAGCAGCTCCTACAAGAAAGCTAAACAAGTGCAACCAAAGGACAAACACGATGCTTGTTCATACTGTGGAAAGAAAGGACATGGTAAAAGTGCCCCCGGTCGTGTACGTAAGACTGAATGCCCTGCATATGGCCATACATGCTCGCAATGCAACCGTTTCCATCACATGGAAAGCGTCTGTCGAAGCAAAGACAAGCCAAAAGCTGCAACCCGCGCTCCATCTACAACTGATAATTATGAAGGTGCTGTCTTTGATGCTTTGTGTACCATTGTTGCCCAGGGTCAACAGAGTAGCAGAACAACAATTGCCCTCGACCACCACATCTATGACCTCCTCTCAGATACATGGTCTAGAAAGAGCTCCAAACCTCAGCCATTCATTAATCTGACGGTTAAAATTCTACCTGAGGATTATGCTGCCATTGGATACACCCTTAATGCTCCCCCGAAGCTGACTATCCTCCCTGCCATGGCAGATACAGGTTGCCAAAGCTGCCTTGCTGGCATCAAAGTTATCCATAGATTAGGTTTACAGCAATCAGATCTCATTCCTGTCACCATGAAGATGCATACTGCCAATAATGACAGCAT
This sequence comes from Gari tellinella, assembly GCA_922989275.2. Classification (NCBI taxonomy): domain Eukaryota; kingdom Metazoa; phylum Mollusca; class Bivalvia; order Cardiida; family Psammobiidae; genus Gari; species Gari tellinella. The sequence continues at coordinate 103,227,177 of OV277858.1, read as the reverse complement.
CCGAATCCTAGGAGCCACTGTTCTCCGTTTGTCTGGCACAGATAAACAGGGCCGTAGTGTTGAAACCAGACAAATGACTTACATAACTGACACTTCAGACAAGTTGTTTATCAGCAGAGAGGCATGTGTTGCCCTTGGAATCATTTCCATGAACTTTCCTACTGTGGGTGGTATACACGAGACACACAGAACAACAACAGCAGCAGCCTTGCCTGAAAACTTGGACACAGGTATATCTTACACCAGTGACAGTGGCCTCACTGTCGAGTGCTCCTGCCCTGAACGCAAACTCCCACCCCCACCACCAGAAAAGCTGCCATTTCCTGCCACTGAAGTTAATCGCTCTAAACTTGAACAATACTTACTAGATTACTATAGGTCAAGCACATTCAACACTTGCGATCATCAGCCCTTGCCCCTTATGGATGGCCCACCCATGCAGCTGATGGTGGACCCTGATGCTCAGCCAGTTGCACATCATACACCTGTCCCGGTTCCCCTTCACTGGCAAGACGACGTGAAGGCTGGACTGGACCAGGATGTTAGACTCGGCGTACTTGAACAAGTCCCCATTGGTGAGCCCGTGACCTGGTGCCACAGAATGGTAGTTTGCGCCAAGAAGAATGGTAAACCACGCCGCACCGTTGATTTCCAACCACTCAATGCACATGCTACACGGGAAACCCACCACACACCTTCTCCCTTCCATCAGGCCAGGTCTGTCCCATGCGGGAAGAAGAAAACTGTATTTGATGCTTGGAATGGTTATCACAGTGTGCCTATTCGTGAAGAAGATCGCCACCTAACTACCTTCATCACACCATGGGGCAGGTACCGCTACAAGACAGCTCCTCAGGGGTATATTGCATCTGGCGATGGTTACACCAGACGCTACGACGAGATTGTATCAGACATTCCTAACAAAACCAAATGTGTGGACGATGTGCTACTTTGGAGTGATTCACTTAAAGATGCCTTCTTCCAAGCTGTCAAGTGGCTCGACATTTGTGGACGTCATGGTATCACGCTCAATCCTGACAAATTTGTGTTTGGTAAAGACATAGTTGAGTTCGCTGGGTTTGAGATTACATCAGACAGTGTCCGCCCTTGTTCTAAGTATCTTCAAGCAATCTCAGACTTCCCAACCCCAAAGAATATCACAGACGTGCGCTCCTGGTTCGGTCTCATCAATCAGGTTTCGTATGCATTCAGTATGGCTGACAAAATGCTGCCATTTCGAGAACTTCTTAAACCAGGAACACCCTTCAAGTGGGATGAACACCTTGACAATGTATTTGAAGAATCAAAGGTCCTCATCGTACATGAAATCGAAAAGGGAGTCAGGATTTTTGACAGCAGTAAGCCTACATGCCTTGCCACTGACTGGTCAAAGACCGGTATTGGCTTCTGGTTGCTTCAGAAGCACTGCACCTGCCAGGGATCAGAACCGTTTTGTTGTCATAGCGGATGGAAAATTACACTTGCCGGCAGCAGATTTACCCATCCAGCAGAATCTCGTTATGCGCCAGTAGAAGGTGAAGCCCTTGCAGTTGCAGATGCCCTTGACAAGGCCAGATATTTTGTCTTGGGATGTGAAAACCTCATTATCGCTGTAGACCACAAACCATTGCTGAAGATATTTGGCAATCGCTCACTGGAAAATATCTCTAACACTCGCTTGAGGAACCTGAAGGAAAAGACCCTGAGGTATCGGTTCCAGATGTTCCATGTCCCAGGTATTACACACCGTGCAGCTGATAGCATTTCCCGCCACCCCACTGGGAAACCTGTCAAATTCACCTTGAACGATGACATTGCATCCATCAGTCCAACCACTGCTCCCCACTCCTTATCTGTGACAGATGCTGACCACCTTGAGGACTGCATATTGGCTTCTGCCACTTCTGCCCTGGAATCCCTTCCCATTAAGTCAGTTACATGGGACAGGGTTCGTTCTGCCACAGCCAGTGATAATGACATGCATAGATTGGTTGATATCATCGAATCAGGAATGCCAGAACACCGACAAGACGTCCCTGCACCACTTCGTGAATACTTTCAATTTCGTGAAGACCTTTATACTATCGACGGAGTTGTTCTCTACAAGGACCGTGTTGTGATACCCCCCTCTCTCAGACAGGAAGTACTTGCTGCTCTCCATGCTGCACATCAAGGAGTGACCTCTATGAATTCCAGAGCTGAGGTGGCTGTCTTCTGGCCTGGCATTACTCCAGCCATCATAGAACTTCGAGCAGGTTGCAACCACTGCAATCGCATAGCCCCATCTAACCCATGCGCTCCACCTACACCTCTGATGCCTCCTGAATACCCATTTCAACATGTTTGTGCCGATTTCTTTCACTACAAGGGTGTCAACTACTTGGTGGTAGTTGATCGTTATTCCAACTGGCCAACTGTGGAGAAATCATCTGATGGTGCTGCTGGTCTTATTAACTGCTTACGTCGCACATTTGTAACATTCGGAATACCTGATGAACTGGCATCTGATGGGGGTCCTGGGTTTACATCCGCCGCTTCCAGACAATTTCTCCAAGACTGGGGTGTCCACCACAGGCTATCCTCTGTCGCATATCCTCATAGCAACCGCAGAGCTGAAGTCGGCGTAAAGACCATCAAACGTCTCATTATGGACAACACTGGTCGTGAAGGCAGCCTTGACACAGATGCATTTCAACGTGCAATGCTCCAATACAGAAATACTCCAGACAGAGATACCAAGCTTTCCCCAGCAATGTGCGTATTTGGACACCCGATTCGAGACTTCATCCCTATTCCCCCTGGAAGATACAGACCACATGACACCTGGCATGAGACCCTTGTTGCTCGAGAAGAGGCACTACGAAATCGCCACATGAAAGCTGCAGAACGATTTCTGAACATACAAAGAAATTGTTGCCACTTGTTGTCGGTGAATATGTTCGAATCCAGAATCAAATTGGACCTCATCCTCTCAAATGGGACAAGACTGGTATTGTAATCGAGGTGCGTCAGTACGACCAGTATGTTATCAAGGTTGATGGATCTGGTAGGGTCACACTAAGGAATAGGAAGTTCTTGAGGAAATACGTACCTGTCCAGAAACCGCCACCAAGGATGACTGTCGAGAATGACATCAAGTTTGAAAACACTGTACCATATATCCCCTTACAGAGTTCCTATAACGCTGACAGTCATAAGGCACCTGCTTATCCTTCTGTTCACAAGCCCTTACTGCCACAAACTGTCACTACCCATGGTGATGAACAAAGACTTTCCCCACAGAATAAATCACCTTGCATCACTGAGTTACAAACACCTGTCATCTCCAAGCAACAAGATAAATTACTTGACCCTATGAGAGCTACCCCAACCCTTGAGCGACGGCGTTTAGTCTTTGAAAACAATGTCGAGCCAAGAGTGACACACAGTACACCACAGCCTACAATCAGTTCTGACAAGACCCCACCAACTCGTGATGTCACAGTAGTCCAACCTACCATAGCAAATACCATGACTCCAACGCCAGCCAAGACTCCAAGACGGTCTAGTAGAAACACTCGCACACCAGTATGGCATATGGACTATAATATGAACACTTAGAGGACTAACAAATGTTTCGTGTTATTTTATGTATGTTCAGTTTCGTTGTTTAAATCAGAACGGCATATAGACTATATGAACAATAAGAAGACTGACCAATGTTTCACGCTCATTTGTGTATGTTCGGTACGCGTTTTGCTGTTTATATAACCAGCACGGCATATGGACCAAAATATGAACACTTATAGGACTGACCAATGTTTCACGTTCATTTGAGTTAATTCAGTTGTGTTTTATTATAAATACCAGTACGGCATATGGACCATATAATATAAACAACCAGAGGACTTAGCAATGTTTCATGTTCACTGTTTCAACGTTTATTCTGTTTACTAATCAGTCATTTCCATGCAAAAGACTTGGGGGAGATAGAGGATTATGACTACATGCCACATGAACACTGACTATTCAATGTATTACATATTGTTCCTGTTCTCGTTTCAGATGACCGTTGTCATTGTTGATCATTGAAGACATTAAACTAGTGAGACACAAAGAGACATTGTTCTTATTTAAAAGTGACAATGTTTCGGCATTTCTGACAGTTTATGTTAATCTGAGTGGCAAACAGCCTGATCAGACGCAGGGTTACCCGGAGTCTGATCTGGCTCCAAACGTTTTGCAAATAAAATTATCGTTTTTTCGTAAACGCGTTTATTGGGAAAGAATAACCTTTTTACCACTGTATTATTGATTATGTTATATTGTCTTTGATTAAATTGAGGCGTTTCATGACAAAAACCTGCCTTATTGCATTGCAACAGTGTACAGACCAAGCACCGTTGTCATCGCAGGCTCTGTATATGTGTTTGGCCTACACTAACAAATACCATATATAATACAGCTTTACAAAAATGCTTTAGATGCATGTGGGTGTCAAGCAGTGTAGAGCAAGACGAAGCTGGACTTAATCTACACTGTTTGAACTGCAACAATGCAGATTTTGTCATGCCACGGCTCATATGTTTTTTTATGAAATGCCTTTTCGAATGCCTCAAAATGTCTTATGTGCTTGTATATATGTTGAGGGCCTCATGGGAGATTGATTTTTATCAAATGAGCTCTCTCGTTAAAAATTCTTTATTATTATTATTGTTGTTTTCATTATTATTATTATTATTGTTATTATTATTATTATTATTGTTATTATTATTATTATCATCATCAAATTATTGTTATTATTATCATTTTTATTATTATTATTATTATCATCATTTATTATTATTATTATTATTATCATTTATTATTATTATTATTATTATTCGTGTATGATTTCGAACTATTGCCACTTTCTGTGTGAATCTCTGGACAGAGTTCTATCCTCCCTAGTAGAATATAGATTAAAGTAAAACCTATTTTGATCTCCCCTGTCCGTGTTTTATGACGTATGGCCACTTAAAGAGGACTGAAAATAATAATAAAAAAAATGCTCCTTAACCCCTTCACTGCCTTACCCGAGCGCACTAGTTATTTGCTAACAGTTTGGATCCGTTTGGATCAGACACCGCGTAACGCGGCGTCTGATCAGGATCCAAACTGTTTGACACTCATTTCAATAATCGTAGGTCAAAATACCTAAGATTTAAATTTGAGAAATGAGAGCAGACGACAAACATTTAAAAATTGATGACGTCATGACAGTGAAGGGGTTAAATCCACCTTAAATACGCCTTTTAACGCCTTTAGTTTATTCTTGCACGCAAGAATATAGTTCCACTTAACACAGTTATGAACATGTACCACAAGAAATATTTATATATCCCAGCAGATATTAGCTTAAAGAAGGCTAAAATTAAAGCAGAATGTGCCTTAAGGCACATTCTGCTTTACTTTCAACCTGTTTTAAGTGGTCACCTGTCTTCATAACAAGAAACATGCTTTTGGATAAAGGGTTAATGCGCATTCTGCTTTACTTTCTGCCTGCTTTAGGTTACAATCCGCTAGGATGTAGAAAAAAGGCCTTATAATACATATTTATGACTACATATAAATTGAAACTATTCTCTATAGTGGAGGAAAACCATTAGGGCGTAAAACAGGTGTATCTATGGAGTAATAGGTTAACACGTTTAGCTCAATGAGTGTTTAAAGTGTCAGCAGTCGATGGGGCTGAATTATGATATTGATAAAGAATGTATTGAGTTATATGGTTCGACATAGAATGCGCCGTCCGACATGGCTCAAATTTAGTCGTCAAGCGTAAATATGTTGAATAAATATAACTAGACTCCTTATACGAAAACAGGATCCAAGAGTTTTAGTCCCAATTTCGAATCCTGAGTGTGCATGCGCAACAACAGGATTCTGATCATCAAACCTTCCAGTATGTAATAGAGATATATGTTTAGCCGCATTTTGTTTTAAATGTATATCTAATTATGGCTCTGTCACATTTTGTTCAGCTTACACCAACAGCACGTTAAATTGATAATAGTTGCCGAAGTCCGAACACACAGAGGACGAGGAATCCGCTTCATCTAACTGTCATTAAGATTATAAAGCGTTTCAGTTGAGTCTGAGTTCGTTCTGAGGCATTTCATTTGTCAGATTATAGACTATTTAGCTTTTGAGTTGAGTCTGAGTTCTTTCTCAAGCATTTGAGTTGGTAAGATGTCAGCCTAGGCTCAAATTTGATCAATCAAATGCTTGAGAACGAACACAGACTCAACTCAAACTCTTTATAACGTTAGGGCCAGTTCTGATACAGTGGCGAAGACATTATTGTTTCCCATTTAATCATTTACTCCATAGCCTGTTTCTAGTATTGAATATAGATGAATACTTAAAGCAGGTTTGAAGTAAAGCAGAATGCATTCTGCTCCTCTTTAAGCCTGCTTTAAGTTACCATCTACTAGAAAGTAGAAAATATTTTCTGTGATACATATTCATGACTGTATAGATTGGAACTATTTTCTTCAGGGGAAGAATAAATGAAATGCGTTAAAATGTGTATATATGGAGTAATGGGTCATACGAAATTAAAGGCAAAACGAAATGCAATAACAATCATTGGATTACTGGTTCTTGAAAACGCTGACGGTCTATTTTAATACCAGTGGCAAATAGTGTGAAGTCGGATCAAAAATCGGGTCACCCGCTGCCTGATCTGGCTCCAAACTGTTTGTTATAGAAATAGAAGTTTTAACACAAACACGTCCATCTGTATATGAGCCGTGCCATGACATAACCTTGTTTATTCCATTGTTAATAGTGTATATCAAGGCCAGCGGCCGCGCCAAAGACGCGACGACTGGCCTTGATCTACACTGTTTGACACCCACACGCAGATAAAGCGTTATATTTAGCAGTAGTATATACATTTAAGGACAGTGTAAACCAAACTCAGATACAGACAGTACAATGGTGCAATGCAATAACACAGATTTGTCATGGCATGGCTCAATTATGTGTTCTTTTCCTAGTAGTTTTACGGTGTGCTTTTTACACTTTATCCTGTAGCCTGTTTCTAGTTTTGAAGGCAGGGGGCACTTATATGTAAAGTAAGTTGAGAGTTAACCCTTTACCCTATAGCCTGTTTCTAGTTTTAAAAATACAAATGTAGATGACTACTTAAAGCAGGTTGAAAGTAAAGCAGAATGCGCCCTAAGGCGCATTCTGCTTTACGTTCAGCCTGTTTTAAGTTACCACCTGCTAGAATTAAGAAAATATTCCTTCTGATACATATTCATGACTGTATAGATTGGAATTATTTTCTTCCGCGGAGGATTAAACGGAATGCGCTAAAAGGCGCTTCTATAAGGTAAAGGGTTAAGCAGAATGCGCGCCTTAAAAGTTAAAACGCATTCTACTTTACTTACAGCCTTCTATAAGCTACCATTTGCTAGGATATAGAAAATAATTCTTAGGTTGCATTTCATAACTGTATAAAGAGAAACTTTTTTCATCAGTAAAAGAATGAATCTAAAATGGTTAAAAGGCGTATTTATGGGGTAAAGGGTTAAACAAGAAAGGGACTATTCAAAGAAACAAAAACCAAGAAATATGTAAATGATAACGATTTAATGAACCTTCTAACAATAATGGCGTTGATCAAAATGATCTTTTATCCCTCGTGATAGTGTCACTTTCAGTTAATTTTCCGTTACCGTCAAGAATCTCATTGAAACATATTTCTTCCATTCTAGCCTGTCACGGAAACACTCCTCACGTGATAACCACGTGACTCCTAGTGCCGAAAGATCCACGTGCAACCAGTGCAAGCTCTTGTGACGCTCGTCCTCAGTTCATGACTAGTCCAATCACATCCTGGGCAAGTTCTCAAAAAGTCTACACTAATCTAAGGTAGTATCCACAGCTTACTTCTTGAAATGGACAAAGAGCGCTCCACATGCCTCACAGCAGGGCTCGACACAACAGCCAATGCAGATACTGTAAAGCTTCTTGCAGACATTGCAGTTGAGGTCGAGCATCTTGAACATGGGGGTGATGCACCAGACGTGTTCGAATGCGATACCGGCAAACTCACATCCTAACTCGGCGGCGATACAGATACCACAGCAAAGTGTGGCGATCTTGTAGCAAAGACCGAGCCAAAGGTTGAAGCAGGTGTAGGAGAGTTTCCAGACACAGTCGATACTGTGGACACCTTCGGGTTCACCGAGGACATCTTCGAACTGGCACTGTAAGAAGAACCAACAAAATCGGTAAATAAAAGTCAAATTGTGTTTTATTATGTATGAATATAACAGGCAGAGGGTCTCATACGAAAGACCAGCGGTGACATTTCCACTTCAAGATTTAACCCAATGGGGTCAACTTCACGACTTCGGTTGTATGATTGCAAAATTCCAAGATTCCTACTTCAACTTTCCCAATTCTACAATGTATCGAATTTTTCAATTGCACGATTTGCTTGAAATTTTTCAAATTTCAAATTTCTCGATTTGAAAAATTTGTGAAATTGTGACAAATTAAAAAAGAGAAATAAAAAAAAGCGAAATTGGGCAAATTGGAAGAAAAAAAATTGCAATTTAGAAATCGAGAAATTTGGAAATCGGGAACTTTAGAAGCGAAATCCTGCTATTTAGAAATTGAGAAAATTGGGAAATCGGGGAATTTTGAAGTGAAATCCTGCTATCGAGAAATCGAGAAATTTGGGAGAGAAAGCGTGAACTTGAAAAATCGAGAAATCGATAATCGGGAAATTTTGAACAGAAATCAAGCAATAGAGAAATCAAGAAATTGTGACTGATTTTGATTCGGAAATTTCCAAATTTGCAGTCGTGAAGTCGCGAAAAACTGATTTGGTGAAGTTGAAATCGTGAAATATGTTCTACTTTTTGAAATCTTGAAGTGGATATGTAACGGAGGACATTTCGTAGTCTAGAGCTAGAATATACTTTTATTTTTTGAGTCACTCTCTTTAATTGCCATAAATTCATCATTTATTTATCAAATCATAAAAGACGTTGGAATCACTGTAAAATTCGTTTGCATGTAAGTCCGTTAATATTTGTTCTTAAAAATACAAAAATAAAATATTATATGCTACACCATTGAGTTGGTATTGCAAATAATTTGTATCCAGATCGCACGTTGCGAAACGCGACGTCTGAAGAGAAACAAAACTGTTTCACACTCATAGTTTGTTCAAGTAGACATAAAAACTGATTAACAAAAAAAAATTAAATAAAAAAACTTGAGTCAGGCAATACTATTAAAACAATATTTTTAATTTTCATTGTTTACTGTTGAGGAGACGTTATTTTATTCCCTACAAACGCGTTACTGCTAAAACAATTATTTCAATTGCAAACAGTTTGGAGCCAGATCAGACGCCGGGATACCCGGCGTCTGAACTGGCTCCAAACTTTTTGCCATTCAAATTAAATTGAAGCATCAACGTTTTCAAAAAGTCGTCATTTGTATATTTTATTGCATTATGTTTAAGTTTATTTTCGTTTAAACGGGAAAGAATAACGTCTTCTCCAATCATTCATGGGTTGTGAGAGTTAAAGTAACATACCTTCAAATGATCGTTCAAGTTGTTGGGATCTCTGTTGACAAGATCTACTTCACCCATGGTTTCTAATTAGCCGAAATGTCGGGAAAGTAACGAAAAGAAACAAACACGTTTGCTGCCAGCGAAGATATGAGGGACGACAAGAAGGGAGAAAGCGTTTTTAAACAGGCGCTTATGTTTTTTCCAGTGTCCAAGGAGATTTTTTATCCTTGACCACCAAGGAAAAAGAAAAGAAAATGTTTGTTTGAGGTGCCGGGTGCCAAAGTTTCTACCCTTTGATTTACTTTTGTTTCTGGTGGCATACGAATATTATTACACGTATATGCATGGTTATGATTCTAGTCAATTCGTTCTTTATTTTCAGTATTAAACGAAGCTGCAGTAACAGACTTTCTCGAAGAATCGGTTTGGGTTGAGTTTTGTTTTTATGTTTCTTACCATCAGTAAAAGTAACCAACTATATATTTATTTGTTTTGGCCTAGTGTCCTTACTCTAAGCTATAATCATAGTGACATTGTTTCTTTCTCTGTTAAATTTAACATTATCCTTAACCCTAATCACTAAAAGCAACGTTTATCTACATTGGCAATAACTCTCAAAGTAGGTATATCTACAGTTTTTCTTATCAAGAATCATTTTTGTGCAAACAGTTTTGAATCCAGATGAGACGCCGAGTTACTCGGCGTCTCATCTGGATCCAAACTGTTTGCAAATGATACTACAAGGATGTATATAGATTGCTAAGGGTTAAACGCTCTCTAACTGCAATATCCGACAATAGGGATAATCCGATTTACAGGAGCTTTTCTCTAATCCCTGAATTCATTATAGCATATTCTTCTATATAAAACTACTTAACCAATGGCAAGGAAATATTACGCTATATACTAAACATAACGGTGTCGCTATGACAAAACAAGAAATTAAACTGAAAACATATTGACACAATTAACGTCATTAGGACCTACTCCCATCATTTCCTAGGCGTCCATGGACAACAAATAATTTTATTGACGGTTATATAATGGGCTTGAATGGGAAGAAGAGTTTAATCTTTCCCAATAAACACATTTATTTTCAAACAATAATTTTCGTTGCAAACAATCTGGTGTACATGTATTATCCGATACGCCGAGTAACTCGGTCAAGTTCTAAACCACTTGCTTCTCGAGAAAAAAAAATCAACTTTCTAAAAAACAGTTGAAACTCGATATTTCAAACTCGCTTATAACGACCTAACCATTATTTCAGAAGTTAAACTTCGTAAATCGATCTCGCTTAAGTCGAACATGCCCGTATTTCAAAGTTTTTAACTGTAAAATACAAAAATGTATGGGTATGTTCGAACTCACGCGAGTTCGAAGTATCGAGTGTCTACTGTACGGTCATTTACTTCTTGTTATTATATTGTATATATGCGTTTAATTTTTTCCACTGTAACTATAGCTAGATATAGCCAATTTTATCCATCCATAGTGCTTGACAATAATGATATTTTATAAAGGAAAAGACTGAAAGTCGCGTTTAGAGTATCTCAAAAGACGACACATTTTGAAGTAGAAAAGTGCCTATCATACAGTGGAGAATCTGTTATTCTTTCCCAATAAACGCGTTTACGCTAAAACTATTATTTGCAGTGCAAACAGTTTGGAGCCAGATCAGACGCCGGGTAACCCGGCGTCTGAACTGGCTCCAAACTGTTTGCCACCAAGATAAACATGAATTATCAGAATTGTCCAAAAGTTGTACTTTTCTACGTTTTAGTGCTTTGCGTTTGCGTACGTTTGCGTTTAAATGGGAAAGAATAACAGATTCTCCACTGTAACCATAAGTCTTTTTTAACGATTTACACCATTACATGTACCCCATAAATACACCTTTTTACGCTTCTATTTTATTAATCCACCTAAAGCAGGCTGAAAGTAAAGCAGAATGCGCCAAATGCACATTCTGCTTTACTTTCAACCTGCTTTAAGTGGTCACCTGTCTTCAGAAATAGAAATAGGCTATGGGGGGTAATGGGTTAATTAAGACAGGTGGTTATTTAAAGTTGCCTGAAAGTGAATTAGAAAGTTCCTGGATGATTGCTCTGCTTTATTTTCAGCCTGCTTTAACCCTTTGAACCCTAGTCCCGCCTATAGGCGTCCTTTTCAAACAGTGTAAATGTGAATAACACACTTGTCCTGTGCAAACAGTGAAGACCCAGATCAGAGGGCTCCGAAACATAATGCCAAACATTGACAAAAAACAACCCTTAAAAGTCTGAAATGGACTGTACTAAAATGGAAAGTGGAATTGTCCATTTAAAGTTCCAGGGAGGAAAGAGTTAAGGACCCACCTGCCAGGATGCAGGAAAATTTTCCTTTGGGTTTTGTGAGATGGCCATGAAACACACTGAAAAAGCATCTCAATGAGGAGTATACCTACAGTGGAGAATCTGTTATTCTTTCCCAATAAACGCGTTTACGCTAAAACTATTATTTGCAGTGCAAACAGTTTGGAGCCAGATCAGACGCCGGGTAACCCGGCGTCTGATCAGGCTCCAAACTGTTTGCCAACAAGATAAACATGAAATATCAGAATTGTCCAAAAGTTGTTCTTTTCTACGTTTTAGCGTTTTGCGTTTGCGTACGTTTGCGTTTAAACGGGAAAGAATAACAGATTCTCCACTGTATGCTAGAAAGCGCTTCTATGGAGGGTTAAAGATTAGATTGACGTATTGAATCTGGAAGTTGGCCGGGTAAAGTCGGGGTTCGAATGGTCACAGAGCGACTTAACCCGAGTTAACCCTCAAACGAAGTCCCTTGTCAATATTTACTATTATTAGTAAGCTCATAGGTATTGTCAAGATATCTATTATTCAGAATCGCATAGTTCTAGCGCAAAGAAGGCAGGTTCATATGGTTTTCTTGTGGTCTGTTTCAACATTCGCGCAAAGTTAATCCATTAATGCCATTATATCGCACACAAAACGTAGACGTTAGCAAACAGTGTAGACCCTGATGAGACGCCGCAAATTACAGAGTCTGCACTGTTTGCTTGTACAGTATAAACCGCTTTTCCGACATCTTTCGGTACCAACTAATGATGTCGGATAAAGTAGTATGCCGGTTAAAGCAGGTTTTAGATATACAGCCGAACTTTGATATTAATACTCACTCAGTGGAACATGCCCGTGTTTCAAATCTAAAACGAGCACGACATATAGAAACTGTTCAACAGAAATATATTGGTTCGACTTACTGTTTTTGAGATAGCGAAGTTGGACTGTATGTCATTCGAAAATTGGGTCCGACAGTCATTGTCAGATAAACAAAGTTTCTGACTTATATGTCGGATTAGCTAGCTTATACTGCATATATATGAAAGGTTCTGTTGTATGGCTATGTACAAACACCTGAGTCTTTAAAATAATCTTATATGAATAAAATTATAATGAATACTCCAGCAAGCACATGGGAAGGGTTAAACTTCATTGCAATATCAATGCATTAATAGGTTTAGTAAAAGTATGAGCAACAACAATACCGTTATAGTATAAATCAAGCATGAGAAATGCTCAAACAAACTTTTACTGCCTCGACAGTTCAATAGGTAAAGCGTCGGGCGATGAAGCGAGCGGTTGTGGGTTGGATCCTTAGACACATCAATTCAAATACTTTAACCCGTTTCTCCCTGATATTTCAAATGAAAAATTCCAGTTTCTTACGTATTTAGTATAGTGCATTTTTTTTTTTACTATATACAGTGGAGAATCTGTTATTCTTTCCCGTTTAAACGCAAACGTACGCAAACGCAAAGCAATAAAACGTAGAAAAGAACAACTTTTAGACAATTCTGATAATTCATGTTTATCTTGGTGGCAAACAGTTTGGAGCCTGATCAGACGCCGGGTAACCCGGCGTCTGATCTGGCTCCAAACTGTTTGTATTGTAAATAATAGATTTTGCGTAAACGCGTTTATTGGGAAAGAATAACAGATTCTCCACTGTAGGGTTGATTTTTTGTAAACGTATTACAATGTGACAAACGGTATAGACCTTGAGAAAGACCTCTGATCTTGGTATTCACGGTTGACATAGGAAAAGTGTGCTCTGCACAAGGGCTCTGTTTGCAAAGGCTACATATATGCGTGAAAAGGCTTCAAAGGGTTAAAATAACATAAGAGAAAACCTGCCTTATTGCATTGCAACATTATACAGACCAAGCACCGTTGTCGTCCCAGGCTCTATATCTGAGTTTGGTCTACAATGTCAAATACTGTATATAATTTACTATCGAAGAGTATTAGCACAACTATTCCATTATGCTTGATGCTTTGTTGCTTATTGTTAGTTGCATTATAACTTGCTTAAAGCTTTATTCATTATTCTTGGTGTATTATAGCACCAAGCATAATGGAATATTTACCCTAATACTCTTCCATATAATACAACTACATAAAGTACATTAGATGCATGTGGGTGTCAAACAGTATCATCCTTTCACGCGACGACTGGCCTTGGTCTACACTGTTTGCACTGTCAGGTATTCTCATGACACGGCTCAAATAATTCACTCAGTTGGAGCTGGCATTGCGGTGGCAATGCCACAGTTCTTTCCCGTTTAAACGAAACGAAACGCAAACACAATATATAATGCACAATGCACAAAAAACAGAGAATATGAAAATGTTTTGAAAGAGTTGATAAATCATTAATTCGAAAGGCATACATTTTGAGCCGGATCAGACGTTACTCAGTCGTCTGATCTTGTTCCAAATTGTTTGCAATGGAAGTAATTGCTTTAGCAACAACGTGTTTATTGGGAAATGATATATGACTTCTCTACTATAATAAGTGATTATGTATGGATTAAAGTCCCACCGCGAATTAAAGCTTTACAGTAAGCACGTTTAAAACTCACCAAAGTTGCTGTTCTATAAGAAAACAGAGTAGACCCTGTTGAGAGCTCGCACAGGAGCTGTCTTTTCTGGGTCCACTCTGTTTTCACATGTTCTGACTCCGAGGTTATAAAGCGTTTTAGTTGAGTCTGAGTGTGTTCCCTAGACTCAAATCTGACCAATAAAATGCTTGGGAACGAGTTTAGACTCAAGTCAAAAGCTTTATAACCTCGGAGCCTGATCTGTTCTGTTTGCATAAAGGTGTAAAAATTTACTGATTGTGATTCTTTACGTTACTATTCATACTGTATACATATGTCAATGTTGTTCATGGACCATATTGAAAATTCGTTGTTGATACCAATCCACATAAAATAAAGTCGCTATTATTATTATTGAAAATTTTATTGAATACTGCTAAGTATATTAAAGAGAGTATGAACATACTTAATCATACCCTGGATAGTATTGCTGCTTTGTGATGTATGTACTTAATGTATATGTATTTTGTATTTGCCATATTTCCTTATATCTTTGTTAATGGCCAAAGGCAATGTATATTGCTGATACAGTATGCTAATAAAACTGAAACTGAAGTATTATTGTTGTTGTTATTGTTTTTGTTGTCGTAGTTGTTTTAGAGTTTACATCCACTCAAATGCGTGTCAAAGCAATGAAATAAATGCGTCATCATGTTCTTAGTAGTGTTGCATTCGACCATTATTCTTTAACCCATTACCCCATAAAAACGCCTTTTTACGCCTTTAATTTATCCCTCCACCGAAGAAAATAGTTCCAATTTATACAGTTGTGAATATTTAACAGTAAAAATAATTTCTATATTCTAGCAGCTGGTAGCTTAGAGCAGGCTGAAAGAAAAGCAGAATGCGCCTTAAAGGGACTCGCAACCGGATGGTGTACTTGTCAAATAAAATAAAATACTCAAATAAAAGCAAATTTGTGGCATTATTTGGCTTCTGACATTAAAAAAATATGATCAGTCCAAAAAAAGTCTCAAGAATCGTCACCGAATCTTAGATTTTTATATATTTTCCATCGTTTTTCTATACCGACTAGTAGACGGTATAGTTGTTGTTGTTGCTTCTCTACACGGGCTCAGACATAAACGCGAGCCGAATTGTGAAGTTGTGTGCACTTTCGATCGCTACACATTGAAATACGTTAAATCGATCCGAGATAAAAGGATAGTTCCGTGGTCCATTGGTCTAAGCGGTTTCCCCTATTTTGCCTTCTGTCCGCCAATGCCGGGCCCCGGGTTCGAATCCCACCAGAGACCAATATCTTTTTTTATTGAAATACATTTTTTTAAACAGAATTTCTTATCCTAAACTAATTCTTTACCATTTATATAAGCGTTTGACACATATTTACAAATTACTATTTTTAATGCACCATCTGGTTGCGAGTCGCTTTAAGGCGCATTCTGCTTTACTTTCAACTTGCTTTAAGCGGTCCCCTGTCTTCAAAACTAGAAATATACTATATATGTGGGGTTATGGGTTAAACTGTAATTGAGGAGTATATACTTTAAGAGGTGTCGAAGTGTTTCCAAATAAGCGTGTTTTTATTGTTGTTTAAATAAAAAGCCTGGGTGTGAAATACTCAAAAGCCAGATCAGACGCCGAGTGACTCGGCGTTTGATATACCTCTAAATAAGTTGAGACTCGGGCTAAAATCAATCATGAAAATTTAACAAAAAGTCGTTTTCATCAATCTATTGCATTATGTTTCGTTTTATTTTAAGTGAAATGAATAACAGCGCGTTTAATTTGTAGTTATGCGTTACATGTACAGCGCGCGTAGAACCTGTTTATAAGGATGATTTCGAGTAAAACAAGCACTCTGTATTAACACATTCAACACTAGAGATGAGTATACTCGTCATTTACAACCAGCGTACCTGTGGTGATTACACTTGTCATATGCAAACAGTGTAGACCCTAATCAGAGGGCTCCTTAAGAAGCCCTCTGATCAGCGTCTACACTGTTTGTCATTTTGAAATATATTATTAAAACCAACCCTTAATAGTCAAAAATGGACTAGACTTATCTTGAAAATGGAAGTGTCCATTAAATGTTTCATGGGTAAATGAGTAAAAGAAACTTTAAAGACAATTAATTGTTTAAAACAGATAAAAAGAATGTTGAAAGTTTCAGGTAAGAGTTTTATACAATACTTTAATGTATCCTTCGTTATGCTACCACAAGTCTAAACCTTCTGGGGAACGCATGAACTGTCTGTTTTATTTCATCCTGTTTAACCCTTTCAACTCTAAAGCCCTCTGTAGAGATTACTGATTACATATGCAAACAGTGTAGACCCTGATCAGAGGGCTCCTATAAGCCCTCTGATCAGGATCTTCACTGTTTGGTGTGTTCATTGATTTTTTGTTGTCATACTAAAAATGTAACATGACAAAACCTGCCTTATTACATTGCAGCATTGTACAGACCAAGCACCGTTGTCATCCCAGGCTCTGTATCTGAGCTTGGTCTACACTGCCAGAAAATGTGTACAAAAATGTATATTATAATAGAACTATATAAAATGCTTTAGATGCACGAGGGTATCAAACAAAGTAGACCAAGGCCAGTCGCCGCGTCTTTTGCGCGGATCTATACTGTTTGCAATGTAATAAATAAGGTTTTCTTATGACACGGCTGAAATATGTTTCATATTGACTTTGCTATTGTTCCATTATTCATATACACTGTAGAGGGGGTCGAATCGAAGCTTGTAATAGCTTGTTGTCTGGCTCCATTGCCGTATTAATATGGATATATAAAATATATCTGTAGAAACTAAACTAAACTAAACTAGACATCGCGTTGCGTGACGTCTGATCTGGATCCAAACAGTTTGTAATGTCGTCTGTGAGATCCTCTATGTCTACGTAAAAGAGTTAAAGTTTTCACAGTTATCAGCAGACGTGTTACGACAGATACCGTAAAACCCGTTACCTTCTAGTTGCGATTTGACTAGTTATTGCAAACAGTATGGATCCAGATCAGACGCCGCGTAACGCGGCGTCTGATCTGGATCCAAACTGTTTGCCACTTCTCGTTAGGTTTCTCCAATTAAAATAAATATAAATATAATTTTTTACCAACTATGCAGACGTAAAATTCAAAGCAGACGATATTATAACCAGATAAGGATCAAATGCCCGCCAACACCCCTATTATTTGTATATAATAATGACAATGGGTAGATTAACTCTTCAACATGCTGGGCGGTATTCATCCGCCAAAGTTTGTTGTCTGCGTGATCAGATCTCAGAGGAGATATCTCCGTCACTAACATGTTTTAATAAAATACAATCAGTGTACTAAACGGTTTTGATCCATACGAGACGCTGAGTAACTCGGCGTCTCATCTGGATCCAAACTCTTTGCAGAAGTTATCACAATTTCAAGGCAGCATGCTAAAGACTAATGACAAACATGTATGTAGGCCTACTTTTGTATTATAGTATTAGGTATTTATTGGACATGAAACGGCGTGTTTCAACCGATCGAATCCTATATTGAATGATATTTGTCACAGTTGGCGCAAACCAATTACAGTTGAGAAAACGTTATTTACCCCGTTTAAAAGCAAACGAAACGCAAAGCAATGAAATGTAGTAAATGACCACTTTTTGACACTTCTGAACTTGATGTTCATTTTAATCTTATGGCAAACAATTTGGAGCCTGACCAGACGCCGGGTTTCAGGGTTTCCCGGCGTCTGATCTCACTCCAAACTATTGGCATTGGAAATAATGGATTTAGCGTAAACGCCTTTATTGGGAAATAATAACG
The DNA here is from genome assembly GCA_922989275.2 of Gari tellinella. NCBI lineage: Eukaryota > Metazoa > Mollusca > Bivalvia > Cardiida > Psammobiidae > Gari > Gari tellinella. Next base: position 103,208,886 of record OV277858.1, on the reverse strand, counting down.
TTTTCCTTACTGTAGATCTAAGCGTCTAGCGAAACACTGAATCGGATCAACACAGGCTATCTGTTAGAAGAAAGTAAATACATTTTATGGTGCATATTCCTGACTGAATGAAGTGGAACTATTTTCTTCAGTGGCGAAATAAATCAAAGGCGTAATTATGGAGTAATGGGTTAAACACGATACATGGCAATTGTACGCTTACACTCCACCCCTCAAATGTACTCACAGACCAAATTTGGTATCCATAGCCGATATAGACAAATATAGGCAAATTATTTCCTATGTTTGAGGTCAAAGGTCATATCCATGGTCACACTAACGTGACGCCTACATGTAACCATCCTTAGATGTACACATCCTCCAAATCGGTTGATATAATATAGGGACTATGCTCCGAATAAGCTTCTTCTATTATCGAAGTTGAAGGTCAAGGTCAAAATCACAGTGACCTTGAAATTATACGAGACACTTTATGCGCACCCAAGATGTATTTACCCATTACCCAATAAATACACCTTTTTACATGTACGCACTAGTGCTAAACATATTTTGGTTTCAATATTTGATGTCTATAGAAAATATGATCAGGACAAGCATTTTCTAATATTGAAGTCAAATGTCAAGGTCACAGTTACAGCGTACCTTAAAATGATATCTGACACTCTGTCATCCTGAGGTGTACTCTGAAAACAAGTTTGGTATCCTTAGCTGATGTGCTACGGAAAATATTCTATGAACACTGATTCTGTAAATTGAGATCAAAGTTCAAGGTCACAGTGATCTGAAAACGGCATGCGACACTACACACTCCAAAGATATCCTCACTCACAAACGTTCTTATCCTTATCTGGCGTGGTATAGAAAATATGCTCAAGACAAATGTATTCTATATAATGGAGGTCAAGGTCACAGTAACAATGAACTGAACATGGTACAGAGGAGAAAACGTTATTATTTCCCAGTAAACGCGTTTACGCTAAAATTATTATTTCCATTGCAAACAGTTTGGAGCCAGATCAGACGCCGGGTACCCGGCGTCTGATCAGGCTCCAAACTGTTTGCCACTCAGCTTAAAATAAATCGTAAGAAATGTCAAAAAGTTGCAATTTCCTCCATTTTACTGCTACGCGTTTGCGTTTCGGTTGCGTTTAAACGGGAAAGAATTATGTTTTCTCCACTGTATACGCAACACCCACCGTCCCAAAATATGTACATGTATATACTAACATAATTGGATAAACATAGCTGACTTGTAATAGTAAGTAACAAGCTTTTTTAAATATCTAATTGAGGTCAATGTAAATGGAATAGTGACCCGAACTAACATGATCGCACCGTCCCAAAATATGTACATGTATATACTAACATAATTGGATAAACATAGCTGACTTGTAATAGTAAGTAACAAGCTTTTTTAAATATCTAATTGAGGTCAATGTAAATGGAATAGTGACCCGAACTAACATGATCGTGTAGTATGTGCGACTCGCCATCCAAATATGTGTTGGTTTTTTGTACACACATTCTAAATTTAGTATCCCTAGCTGGCATGGTATAGGAAAAATGCAACGAACAAGTACTTTATATTATTAAGGTCAAACGTCAAGGTTACGAAACCCATGGCCTTAAAATGGTTTGCCGCACTCCGTTATGCCAAGACGACTCGCACACCAAATTTAGTATCTATATATATATATAAGCTTATGTGGTGTAGGCAATATGCTCTTGACAAACTTTTTCGATAATTGAGGTCAAAGGTCACGGTTAAGGTCAAGAGATCCCTCTCACAGGTTCCAGTATCGTGAGAGAGAAAATAAGTCGAAAAAACAATTCCCCCTATTTTCATATACATTGTATGTAAATGTATATGTAAATAGGGTGGTTCGATTTTTTCTCTCTCACACGATACTGGCACCTGTGACCCCCCTCTCTCTCTCTCTCTCTCTCTCTCTCCAGCTCTCTCTCCCTGTCTACCTCTATCTCTTCGTCTCTCTATTTCGCATTTTGCCTCTTTCTTGCTCTGTCTCTCTCCCTGCCTCTCTATCTCTAACACCATGGATCTGTCTCTCTGTCTCTATCTCTATCCGTCTTTTTCTCTGTCTCTCTGTCTTTCTATGTCTCTCTCGGTCCCTGTAGATATCTCTCTCTCTTTATATATATATCTATATCTGTCTCTTGTATTTCTCTCTTTATGTCTAACTGTCTATTTGTCAGTTTGTCTCTGTCCGTCTGTCTGTCCTTCTATGTCTGTCTGTCTGTCTCTCTCCGTCTGTTTCTGTCTGTATGTCTGTCTGTCGCTGTCTCACTATCTCTGTCTGTCTTTCTGGTTTTGTCTCTCTCTCTCTCCCCCCTCTCTCTCTCTCTCTCTCTCTCTTTCCGTCTCTCCAGGCTTTCAAAAGCACCGTTAGAGTTTTCTGGTTAAATCTACCGACTGTTTAAATACTGCCATTATCGCTCGAGAAGTTGATCAAACGACTTTCAACAGTTAAAGGGAAGCTACCTGAGTAGAGAATTTAGATATTGGCAAATTTTGTCGCTCGACTTATCTCCTATTTCAGAATATGTAAATGCTTTAGAGCTCAGGTCTTTGAACCCCAAATAATATTTCGACTGCAACAACTGTCATCTGCTTCTAAATTCAGTTGTTGTTGTTGGGGTTTTGGGTTTGTTTTTTTTTTTTTTTTGGGGGGGGGGGGGGGGGGTTGTTTTTTAACCAAATATGGTCAAAAAGCTTGGATCCTTATGAGACACCGAGTTACTCCTAGTCTTATATGGCTCCAAACTGCCGAGGTAATGGCAATTTCGCCGTTAGCATTTACAGAGTTCACCCATTACTCCATAATACGTCCTTTTCACGCCTTTAATCTATTCCGCCACTAAAGAAAATAATCTAATTTTATACTGTCATGAATATACACCATTAGAAATATTTTCTGTATCTTAGCAGATGGTGGCTTAAAGCAGGCTTAATGTAAATCAGAATGCGCGGTCTGTCAATTCCAGTCATTTCGCGAAATAACTGAAAATTTCAGGCATTTCGTGAAATGACTGATTACACAAATTGACTGTAACATATACAGAATCAGAAAATAGTTCCTATACTAGCAGACTGTAGCTTAAAACAGGCAGAAAGTAAAGCAGAGTGTGCCTAAATGCTTTAACTTCCACTTGTTTTTAACCCTTTACTCCAAAGCCTGTTTCTAGTTTAGAAGACAGGTGCTTACTTACAGCAGGTTGAAAGTATTTAAGCAGAAATTTTCTTTTCAGCATGCTTTAAGCAACCACCTGATAGGATATATAAAACACTTCTTATGGTACATATTTATATGACTGTAAAAAGTGTGAATAAATAAAAGGGGTAAAAAAGAGTATTTATAGGGTAATGGGTTAACTCTTTCCTCCCTAAAAATTTTAAATGGACAATTCCAGTTTTCATTTTAGTCTAGTCCATTTCTGACTTATAAGAGTTGTTTTTGTCAATACTGGCATTATGACAAACAGTGAAGACCCTGATCAGAGGGCTCCTTTGATCTGGGGCTTCACTGTTTGCATAGGACAAGTGTACACTGTTTGAAAAGGACGCCTATATGCGGGACTAGGGTTCAAAGGTTAAAGTAATCAACTGTCTTCAAAACTAGCAACTGATTGGCCTTTTTGGAATAATTGGTCAAGATATATATCTATGAAATGTTGCTGTTGTTGTAGCTGCCTGGTAAGATTGAAATCGAGCCCCGGGACATCTATTACATCTACCCCATTGTACAGAGTAGTCACTGGACCGTGTGATAAGAGAGACAACTCTTCCGGAACTCGCACCATCGTCGATTTTCCTCTCCTATTGCGATTATATCCGATTTCGATTACTTGACGTGAATGACTTACTGAGAATCAAAACGAGGCTGGCAGCAGTCGATGAAACCAAAATGGCGATAAACAGACGAACGTTCTCCAATTATCTGTTTCTTTTGCTGATTTATTCAATGATTTCGGATTTTACAGTCATATCAGAATCTATTCCAGAAGCACACATGTGAGTATTTTACATTACACTAATGTTCTTTAGCCTGTTGTACAGGTATTTATAGAGAAGTTGTATTTTTGTTCTGTAAATTGGGTAAAGGAATTCAGCATCAGCAGCCATTTGTGGACTTGTTGACTGTTTTTAATTCCGTTAAGCAAATGCTTACAAATGGGGTTTTATACAGAAAGGGTGTGAGGGAACGGTACATTAGGAAGTACAATATGTAGGTATTTACACATCCACTCAGAAAACCCGTTTTGTACATAATACAACTCATAATAACTACTGTGTACAGTGTACACAAAAGTTAGAGGAAATCTGAATGGAATGACAGTTCATCCTACTTTAGCTGTATTGTTTAACCCATAGCCTGTGTCTTGATTTGATGATAGTTGACCATTTAAAGCAGGTTGAAAAAGTATTTAAAGCAGAGTGTACCTTAAGGCACATTCTGCTTTACTTTCAGCCTGTTTTTAAGCTACCATCTCGTGAGAATGTACTATAGTAAATATTTCTTATGCTATATATTTATGACTGCATAAATTGGGTCTATTCTCTTCAGTGGAGGAATAAATTCAATAAATAAAGGGTTAAAAAAGCGTATTAATGGAGTAATTCTTTAACCCCTTAAATACACCTTTTTAAGCCTTTAATTTATTTCTCCAATGAAGAAAATAGTTACAATTCAGGGCTTTTTTCCCCTATATAACAGATGCCCGCAATTTTCTTTAAAAGCATGCAGTTTTCCCCTAAAAATGGGTTTACCCCAGGTTTTTCTTTCCCCTTTGGCAAACCCCGCATTATTTTTTCCCCTAATTAACTTATTTTACTATATAAAAAAGGGTGGTAATTTTTTCCCCTTCGAGTGAAAAAAAAACCCTGCAATTAATAGTCATAAAAATGTATAATAAGAAATATTTTCTTTATCCTAGCAGATGGTAGCTAAATAAAGCAGACTGAAAGTAAAGCAGAATGTGCTTTAAGGCTCATTCTGCTTTAATTTCAACCTGCTTTAAATGCTTTCACGTCTGTCTTCAAAACTAGAAAACTAGGCTATGGGGTAATGGGTTAAATAAAATGCTGACTTTCTTATTAAACAATTTTAACCCATATTTTAAACCCTATACTAAACCTGTTTCAAGTTTGAAAACAAAGTTACTACGTAAAGCAGGTTAAAAGTAAAGCAGAATATATTTATCTGCATTCTGCTTTATATTTCCAGCCTGCTTTTAGTTAGTACCATCTCATGGTCTGCTAGGATATAGGATTCTTTTGGTGAACAAACACATGTAATGCGACGGTATGATTGTGTAAAGTGGAACTTTTTTCTATGGTGAAATGATTAAATTAAACTTAAAAGGTGTAAATAACTTACTTATGCTAATTAATGGGGTAGTGGGTTAAAGATACTATTAACTGATACCCAAAACAATTATTAGTTTGACAAACAGTGCAGACACTGATGCCATGATTCCTTTAGAACCCCATTGATCTGGGTCTACACAGTTTGCAAATGATGTGTGTAGTCAGTTCGTTTCCAGCAAAATAAGGATTAAAATTGAAGTAAGCATACACTTATCCTTTACAAACAGTGTAACTGTGTATAGTACACTTGTCCGATGCAAACAGTTTAGACACTGATCTGGGTCTGCACTGTTTGCCATTTTGAAATAAATTGTAAAAGGCAACTCTAAAATATAGCAGGGCTTCAGATAAGGGGAGTATTAAATCCTATGGTGTCACTACTCAGGATTTACTTGGAGACAAATTTAATGAGTTGCTACACCAGAGGATTTGGTGCTGAAATAAGTGAGTCTTATCTGGAGTCCTGTAATAGTCAAAAAATGAACTAATACTCTTATTAACCCATTACCCCATATTGCATAAAAACGCCTTTTTACGCCTTTAGTTTGAAGAAAATAGGTTCACTTTTATTTATAGTTATGTATATGTATCATCAGAAATATTTTCTATATTCTAGCAGATTAAAGCTTAAAGCAGGCTGAAAGTAAAGCGGCGCATTCTGTTTTACTTTCAACCTGCTCTAAGTGGTTAAAGGTCACATGACTTCAAAACTAGAAACAGACTAGTATGGGGTAAAGGGTTAAACTGGAATATTCATTTGAAGATTCAGGGGGGGGGGGGGGGGGGGGGGGGGGGGGGGGCTGGGTTGAAATAAGTCATTACAATGAAGTAAAGAGATAATACTAATTAACTGTTTGTGTATACATGTACCGTATATACAAAAAGTCACACTTGAAAAATACAAGATTATATTACGGTTCAGTGACCGAGCGGGAGAATATTAATTAGTCCCCGTATATATAATTAACAATTAATCCTTCTTGTTTGTGCAGGGTAATTACACAGTGTCATAAGTTTCACGTATAAAAGTTGTGTCTATAATATTATTTATTAAGAGACATTAACCAGGGCTGCATTAACCCATTACCCCATAAAAACACCTTTTTATGCCTTTGATTTATTCCTCCACTGAAATATTTCAATTTTATACAGTCATGAATATATACCATAGAAATATTTTCTATATCCTAACAGATTGTAGCTTAAAGCAGGCTTAAAGTGAAGCAGAATGTGCCTGAAGCCATATTCTGCTTCGCTTTCAGCCTGCTTTAAGTGGTCACCTGTCTTTAAAACTAGAAACAAGCTATAGGGTAATGGGTTAAAGTTATATAGTTTGTTCAGCTGGAGACCGATTAAGATTGAAATTTAACCCATTACCCCATAGCCTGTTTCTAGTTTTTGAAGACAGTGTGCATTAAGAAATATTTTCAATATCCTAGCAGATTGTAGCTTTAAGGCTTAAGCAGCTACCTGCCTTGAATGCCAGGAAGTTTAAACTATATTGACCCATTACCCCATAGCCTGTTTCTAGTTTTGAAGATATGTGGCCACTTAAAGCAGGTTGAAAGTAAAGCAGAATGTGCCTTATTCTGCTTTACTTTCAGTCTGCTTTAAGCTATTATCTGCTGGAATATAGAACATATTTCTGATGATTTTCATTTGTGACAAGACTTTGTATAAATTGGAACTATTTTCCTCAGTCGGGATTTGAATAAAGGCGTAAAAAGACTTATTTATGGGGTAATGGGTTAAGTTGTCATAATACAGAGGTTTTTCAAACTTAGAAACAGCCTATGGCAGAGCACCAGATAAGGGTAGTTTTTCAAAAACTAAAATCTTTATTTCTGAATTAAACCCTATGGTGTCACTACTCATTAGAATCGTCTCTTCGAGACGATTCTAATGAGTAGTGACACCATTGGATTTGGTGCTAAAAAGAGTGATTTGTTGAAATAACTACCTCTTATCTGGAGCCCTGCTATGGGGTAATGGGTTAACCAGGCAGTGTTTATCATACGTTATATTATGTAATACAATCATTATACAATCATGAATATGTATCACAATAAATATTTTATTTATATTCTAGCAGATGGTCTACAACTTAAAGCAAACTGAAAGTAAAGCAGGCATATTCTGCTTTACTTTCAGCCTTAACCCTTTCCCCCATGGAAACGCTTTTGGTGCATTTAATTTATTCCTCCACTGAAGAAATAATTCCAATTTATACAGTCATGAATATGTATCATAAGAAATATTTTTTATTTTCTAGCAGATGGTAGCTTAAAGCAGGCTGAAAGTAAAGCAGAATGCGCCATAAGGCGCATTCTGCTGTACTTTCAACCTGCATTAAGTGGTCATATGTTTTCAAAAGTAGAAACAGGCTATTGTGACGTCATAACACATCATTGTGATTTGCTTTATTATGTATTTCATATGTATACAACGAGGTACCGTGACTGTACAAGTTGTGAATAAAATTTCTGTTCTGTTCTGCTATTGGGTAAAGGAAGGGTTAACTAGAAACAGGCTATGGAGTAAAGTGCTATTGTTTGGTGACAGGTAAGGTTAGACACTATTGGGTAATCATACACAACTGGGTCTTGGGGGTATCACCTTGTCGGTTCAAAGAATTAAATGTAAGTCATTCTGGTAATGTGACAGTGGCATTTATCACAGCGGCATTTATCACAGCTTTCTTACAACTGAAGTTCCTCCACTACTATCATGGTTTATCCAATTACCCCATAGCCTTTAGTTTTGCAACGGGTGACCACTAAAGGTTAAAGGCAGTATGTAAGCAAACATAGCGCATTTTTCAAACCTGAACATTCAGGCACATACATAATCTAAACATATAAAAAGAAGTAATCCGCTATGTATATGGAGGCAACATTGCTTACAAACCCATGCATTTGGTGGAAAGAAGTCGATTTTTAAATCGGTTTGTTGACATCCGATCAACGGCGGAGATTTTCCGAGTTCGTTCGGCTTGCACCCGGTAAAGATGTTTTCATAGTGTTTTCTTCTGACTTGGCAGAGTTATTTTTAGATTGGAACATTCTAAAACTTTAAAAGGGATGAGTATTCCCTACATTCAGCAAGAGACATTGATAGCTGTATTGTGCGCAATATACAGTAGAGAATATATTTTTCTTTCCGGTTTAAACAGAGACGCAATTCACTACACTGTGGAAATTTACTTTTAGAAATTTTAACTATTTTTTTAATCTGAGTAGCAAACAGGTTGGAGCCTGATCAGACGCCGGGTTACGCGGTGTCTGATCTGGCTCCAACCTGTTTGCAATGGTAATAATAGTTTTGTTTATAGATGAGTTTAATTTGAAAGAATAAAATATCAGTAAAGTTAGCGCAGCGTTCTCGTGCTGCACGATGATCATACTTATCTCAAGTAGGAATGTGTACGACTATGTATTCGATGTTACCTTCCTTACAGTGGAGAATATACTATTCTTTCTCAATAAACGCGCTTACGCTAAAACCATGATTTCAATTGCAAACAGTTTGGAGCAGATCAGACACCAAACTGTTTGCAACTCAGATTAACATGAATGGTCATAATTGTCTAAAGGTTGTGTTTTTATGTGTTTTATTGTGATGCGTTTGCGTTTCGTTTGCGTTTTAAACGGGAAAGAACAACGTTTTCTCCACTGTTACCTATTTACCATTATTAACTATTCTATTCTAAAGTAACACAGACAAGTCAGAAAAATCGGATCGATCACGTGACTCTTATTCGACCATGCGGAAATTCTCGTAAGAAATCGGCACATTTATGTATGGTTCTTAAAGAAAGGGGGGGGGCATGTTTCAGGCACCTGACAACGGATTTCGCTTAGTTTTAATACATAGAAAATGTTCTTATATAAGAAATTGCGCGATTTAAACATACATTTGGGTGACATTCTGGCTTTAAGCAGACCTGTTGAAAGTAAAGCAGAATGCAGTCTGCCTTAAGACTAAGCAATTATCTGCTAGAATATAGAAAATATTTCTTATGATTATTTTTTGTTACACTTTAAAGCAGGTTGGAAGTAAAGCAGGTTGAAAGTAAAGCAGAATTAATTCTGCTTTACTTTATTCTTTCTGGTTTAAAGGCAAATGAAACGTAAATGCAGCCCGTTAATATTGGTAAAATGACAGTGTTTTTAAATTTTGAAGACTATTCAAATTGAGTGGCAAACAGTTTGGAGCCTGATCAGACGCCGGGTTAACCGGCGTCTGATCTGGCTCCAAACTGTTTGCAATAGAAATAATAGAACTTAAACGTGTTTATTGGTAAAGAATGTCATGTCTTCTCCACTATCATGTATTTTATCAGAGGACAAATCAGTATCATTTAATTGGAAAAGGAACATATAATCAAGTGGCTTGTCCAGTACTAGCAGAATATCAATCACATGATTTTACCCCATAATGATTACTCCATAAATTTGCCTTTTTAAGTCTGAAAATATCACAGTTAGATTTCAGAAGAAACTGTAATGCAGACTGCACTGAATACTGTTCGTTATGCAGCAGTTTATTTCTGTGGAGGACTGCAGGACAGGGAGCTGTCTAGAAGCCAGTTGATGCCATTAATTTGAACAAACTGTCACTTGAAATCACACTAGCTAACTCTTACCATGCTAGCAGCGGATATATGCATTCAGGGTCTTCCCCAGAAAAATTGGAAGGCGCTGGGGGAGGGTGCGGGAGGGGGTGTTACCCCCTCCTGTATGTCGAAAAATTTTGAAGTTTTAATGTATAAATGGTGTTCCCTGAGCCACTTTAAGCATTATTTCAATGGTGTCCTAAAGATAAACAGCCTACTAAAACCTTTGTTTTTATTAATCAATTTAAATTTCTTTATGACAAGAACTTGCTAGAATCTACAGGTATATCATAACGGTAGATACAAGGAGTACAGAATTACTGATATGTTATTTTGTTTACAAAAAACTATACATCTTAATTCTTATAGATGAAATTTAGGGTTTGACAGAAAAATATAGAAAGACACATTACCTACATTGGTTTACTTGCTTTCTGATGTTATAATCTAAGACTATAAATGAGCATTAGATTATAATTTGAAGCAAAAATATTATTTTTAAAAAATATGTGTGTTTGCTTTATATGTTGCCAACTTGCCACGTAATTATGTTAGCATTATGATTTTATGATAATTTGAAGAAGAAAATTGCAAACATCGCAGTACTAGATCAGAGGGCTTTTAAATTATAAATAAGAGTTCTCAAATCTTGGTCTTCACTGTTTTCCTATATGTAGATACTTTTTGAAGTTTTTGTACAGTAATCCTGAATGTCATTTGTATTTCCTGTTAATTTTTTTGACTTTATATCTTCATTTCTATCTGCTAGATTAAGTTCTATCACAATTTAGAAAAAACTGTTCTTTGCTTAATCACGGGTGTACAACATGACTAAAATGCTTAAATAAACCACCTTTTATCATAAAATCGGATTATCTATGTTATTTCTTATGCTATATTTTCTATCTTATTGGTTGGGGATACATAACTCTAAGTGGAATATTATTTCTGTTGAAAAATGCTGCTATCGTTAATTCGCGAAAACCGATGACAAAATGTACGTGCACGATTGAAGGAAAACAGATGACAAGCTAACAAAATCATTCACGCTAACTTTGAAGTTACCAACACAGCGATATTTCGGGAAAATATATAACTATCCTATTTCAAACAAATAGATCTACGTGATAATTGAATAAATAGGCTTGATCGATTTTGATTACATTTGATTTCATAAGGCACAGAAACCATTTGTCTCGATTGTGGGCGTGGTATTTTCATCACTACAAACTGCTATGAGCTAAAAATAAACCAACCCAGCGATATTTCGTGGGGAGGGGGGGGGGGGAGGGCAATCCTAGAACATTTCAATGAAATAAAAAAAGCTCTAAAATCTAGATTTAATCGATTTTGATTTGAACTTAAATAGGGCATACATGTACTTGTATCTTGTTTTCATTTTGCATCGAAATTTGTGGGCGGGGCGTTTCTTCTGCAGTGAATGCTCGCAAGTTGACTACGGAAATTCACGATGCTCTATTGGAAACGTTGTTTGATAACTGATCGTAACTAACCGCCGAATTCCGAGACTCTCCGAGCATAAATTATGAAGACGAAAAGTCGCGAGTATGTGTCTGCATGAATGAATAATGACGGTCGTAATTCGTGGTGTCTGCGAATCGAAATAGTGCATTATAGGTTCTCCATAACGATGATAGCTTGCTTGCTTTATTCGTTTTAACGTCTCTTCCGAGTTATCGTTATCTGTGAAGACTAAACTAATGCGGGGGAGCGGGTTTTTTTTGTTTGTTTTTTAAAAAGTCTACGGCACCCGCGGTCACCCATCCAAGTATTAACCGAGCTCGACGTTGCTTAACTTCGGTGATAGGACGAGAACCGGTGTGGCCGTAGACAAAACGACGATATGCGAGATATTCAGATTATATATATTATGTTTAAATCATGCACAGTAAAACAATAAGCATGATTTTCTCGTCGTGTGAAGTTGAAAGATTGACAGCTATTTTAGAACGGTCACGTGAGAGTCACACGTGACACCATTGCAAAGGGATTATAACTGCCCCGGGCGGAACGCAATCAGAGGTATGCATAATTGTCTCCTGCTGAGAGGCCCCATCTACCCCACGCTTTAATTAACATACTGATAAGAATAGTTTTACGACCTTTTAGCAAGTTTGATAATAGCACTGTTTCGCAAGTGGGGATTTTTAAGGCGCTGGGGTCTCGGATTTTAAGCGCTGGCGAGAATTTAAGGCGCTGGGGCAATTGAGGTTCAGAAATTAAGGCGCTGGGGTACCCCAGCGCTTAAATGGCCTGGGGAAAACCCTGGCATTGGGTCACAGTGATTACCTTTGCAAACAGTTTGGATCCTGATGAGACGCCATGTATTTGGCACTCTGACCCTGTTTTGGAACTAAGTTTAGGGGAAAATATATTTTTAGAACAGTTGCAGACGACAATTTTTGCAGACGAAAAAATTACCAAGCATGCAAAGAGTTAATTCTTTGTACAAGTAGAGGATAAATTCATTCAACCCTAGCGACGAGTATACTCATCATTTAAAAAACAGTGTACCTGTAAGAATAACACTTGTCCTATGCAAACAGTGTAGGCTCTGATCAGAGGGCTTCTTTAGGAGCCCCTTGATCAGAACTTACACTGTTTGTCATTTTGAAATATATTTTTAAAATCGACTCAAAATAGTCAAAAATGGACTTGACTTATTTTGAAATTGGAATTGTCCATTAAAAGTTTCAGAGGGGAATGAGACTGATGCTCCTGTGGACTCCACTACTCATTAGAATCGTCTTTGATATGCAGGTAGTATTTTCAACAAAAAAATAAAATTGCTTCTGTACTAAACCCTTTAGTGATGATTCTTCATAATGATTCTAATGAGTAGTCACACTGTCACACCATAGGATTCAGTGCTGAAATGAGTGAGAAAATGTTGGATTTGTTCAATTTACTTCATCATAATTTGGAGCCCTGCTACTGTTTGCTGCTAATTGGCCTGAAAAACATGACCTTGTTTCTGACAGGTTTGAATCATTTTCATGAAATACCTTGTGAATGCTCTCAGCTAATTGGGTCCAGAGAGATACCCTGTCTGCACTTGGGGAACAATTTGTGTCAATGTTAAATGGTCAGGGATTTAACTGTCTGTCAGCTTGCATCATTGATTACATTGTATTGATTTTATAAGCAAATGAATACCGTAGATAATTACTAATGCTTTAGAGAGTAAGTTAAAGCTTTTCAACATATAAACTTTAACCCATTACCCCATAAATATGCCTTTTTACACCTTTAATTTAATCATTGATTCACTGAAAAAAATAGTTCCATTCTTTATGCAGTCATGGATATGGACTTGTCACTATAAGAAATGTTTTCTATATCATTTTCAACACCATGGACCTGTTTAGAATATACTCATTACATTTGCGAAATGTTTAGACCCTGACAAGAAGGCTCCTATAGGAGCCCTCTAATCAGGGTCTACACTGTTTGCTAATTTGGAGCATTAATGTATTAAATTACCGGTACTCAGAATTCCAAGGCGACTGGTTCACATTTTGAGTAACTAAATGATCCACAAGGTAACTTTATAGCCCACAAGAGGAACATAGTGTTATTGTTGAGAGAGTATTTGAAAAACTAAAACCTTTTATTTCTGCTTTAAACCCTATGGTGTCACTACTCATTAGAATCGTCTCAAAGAGACGATTCTAATGAGAAGTAACACCATAGGATTTGGTTTTAAAATGAGTGAGAAAATGATGGGATTTGTGCAATTTAATCCCCTTTATCTGGAGTCCTTTTAAACACTTAATCTTGATCTGTGTAAAGTGCACAGGTTGGCCTGACAGGCTAGAGACTGGAATCCTGATGATAAGCTGATCAATGGGTTTCAGATTCCCTATATTGATTTTCCACAGTGGCAGGCAGAAAGTTAAACACAATTTTTAATTATTTATTTCATGCTGATATGACCCTAACACAATGTTTCATTAATTTCAGAAATAAATACAACACTCATTTATTTGTCTTAGCCCTGATCTTTTTAAACAGACTTGTCTTGTGATTACAAACGATCTATATCTTCAGATCAGAAAGATCCAAACTTTAGGCATGCATTATATAAGTTTCAGGCATTTTCAGGATAAAAGACATAGTGAATCTAACACCACCGTTAGTGTCAGATAAGGATATCCCACCCGAGGTTTGAAGATATTTTAAAAACACGAGGCTCTGCCGAGTGTTCTTAAAATATCTTCATACCGAGGGTGGGATATCCATCTGACACTCAACTGTGGTGTTAGATTTATTTTCTCACCTCGTCAACCCTAAAAACGCGTTTAACTTGCTATACAGTAGCGAGTTGTATTTTAATGCGCTAATGCATGCATGACGATGTCATGACGACGTCATAACAACGGCAATAACAACCAATCATAAGATTGTCTGTCCGGACAGATAAGGTTATCTCACACACCCTAGATTTCGGTACATGTACTCTATTAATACTATTTTATGACCACTGCAAAAAAAGCAAATATATTAGAGAGTTCTCCATGTGTCTTCATAGAAATAATATAGCTGAAAACAGATATACTGTATTTAATTATACAAGACTCCTTACAGGGCTCCAGATTATAAGAGGGAGTAAACTGAACAAATCTACTATTTTCTCACTCATTACAGCACCAACTCCTATGGTGTCACTACTCATTAGAATTGTCTCTTTGAGACAATTCTAATGAGTAGTGACACTATAGAGTTTAATGCAAAAATAAAGATTTTAGAATTTGAAATACTCCCCTTATCTGGAGCTCTGTCCTTATTCCTATAGCTATAGGCCTATAGCTGTGAGATTTATTGTTGTTATACATTATCTTGTCTGAACAATTTCTTTTTTATTTGGCTGAAACTTGGAAGTCTTGGGGCGATGATGATGAACTGATTATCATACATGAACTGAGATTAATACTTATAAGATAACATTAACACAAGTTCACAGTAGCCACTTTATCCATTACCCCATAGCCTGTTTCTTTTGAAGACATGTGACCACTTAACTCTTTCCTCCCTGAAACTTTAAATAGACAATTCCAGTTTCCATCTAAGTCTAGTCCATTTCTGACTTTAAATGGTTGTTTTTGTCAATGTTTGGCATTGTGACAAACAGTGAAGACCCTGATCAGAGGGCTCCTTTCGGAGCCCTCTGATCTGGGTCTTCACTGTTTGTATAGGACATGTGTACTATTCACATGTACACTGTTTGAAAAGCACGCCTATATGCGGGACTAGGGTTCAAAGAGTTAAAGCAGGTTATAAGTAAAGCAGAATGGGCCTAAACATGCATTCTGCTTTACTTTCAAAAAGTTTTAAGCTACCATCTGCTAGAATATAGAAAATATTTCTTATGGTTTTTAGAGCTCCAGATAAGGGGGAGTAAGCTAAACTAAATGTAATCCACTAATTTCTCCCTCATTATAGTTCCAAATCCTATAGTGTTTCTACTTAAGTCTTATTAGAATCGTCTCTTTGAGACGCTTCTATTGAGTAGTGACGCCATAGATTTAAAGCAGAAATAAAGATTTTAGCTTTTGAAATACTCACTTATCTGGAGCCCTGGACTAAATTCATGACTGTTCACATAATAAATTGGAACTATTTTCTGAAATGGAGGAATGTTTATCTAATGCGTAATAATGAGTATCCATGGAGTCGTGGGTTAAACGCCCCAAGGGGATTGTGCAAAGTCCAACATTTTAATCAGGGTTTCAGTATTTAACTCTTTGGCATGTTAACAGCCAAACAGTATTACCTGAATGCAAACAGTTTGGATCCAGATGAGATGCTTGGTAATTGCGATTTCTCATCAGGATCCAAAACTATTTGACACTGTGGCCCTATTTTAAAATAGTTTTTGAAAATTCTAGATTTAAAAAGAAAATAGATGATAAAATAGTAGACAAAAAATTACTATTTCAAAATAATTTAAAAAAAAAAAGTTTATTTTTTTATTATTTTTGGTAGATATTACGAGAGGCAGTAGTAGGTAGGTGGAGTAACCTGAGCCTGAATCAGGGCTCAAGATAAGGGAAGTATTTCAAAAACTAAAATCTTTTATTTCTGAATTAAACCCTATGGTGTCACTACTCATTAGAAACGTCTCGAAGAGACTATTCTAATGAGTATTAACACCATAGGATTTGGTGCTGAATTGAGAGAGAAAATGTTAACTTTGTCCGGTTTACTTCCTATTACCTGGAGCCCTGTGAATACTTGCTATACCTGCAGAAAAAAGATGATAAAATAGTAGACAAAAAATGACTATTTCAAAATAATTAAAAAAAAATCTTTATTTATTAATTTTGGTAGATATAACTAGAGGGCAGAATGTAGTAGATTGAGCCTGACTACTTACTATACCTGCAGCTGTATGCCATGTGTGTGTGAGTGTGTGACAGCCCACGTGCAATGTGCAGTTAATTACCAGCAGTAGGCACTGTATCACAGTAGTATTGATTCAGCTCTGCCAATCTCCCCCCTCCTCCCTTCCCTCACATACTGGCAGACAGTACATATTGATCACACACATACCAAATCAAAGCTGACCTTCATCAGGACTCCAGATAAGAGGTAGTTTTTTCAACAAATCCAACATTTTCTCACTCTTTTTAGCACCAAATCCTATGGTGTTACTACTCATTAGAATCGTCTCGAAGAGACGATTCTAATGAGTAGTGACACCATAGGGTTTAATTCAGAAAAAAAGATTTTAGGTTTTGAAAAACTAAGCTTATCTAGTGCTCTGCTTCATGCTTATGTACAGTGAAACCTGGGACATACAGTCAAGTGATCAGTCATGGAGAACAATAACATAATGATAGCTTAGTAATGGTGGATAAAAAACAGGGCTCCAGAATAGAGGGAGTAAACAGAACAAATTCAACATTATCTCACTCTTTTCTCACTCATTTCAGTCTGATGGTGCTAAGTTCTACTCATTAGAATCATCTTGAAGAATGAAGAGATGATTCTTATGAGTAGTAACACTATAGGATTTGGTGCAGAAATAAAGATTTTAATAATCTTTTTACTCCCCTTATCAAATGCTATATAAAACACAATAAAACCTGAGTATCCTGTCCTCCATAGCTATTAATCATCTTTTTGTCTTTACCCTTTCTCATCACAACTTTTTCTCAATGTTTGATACAGGTGGTTTGTTAATGCAGGTTGAAAGTAAAACAGGAATCTCCCTCATAACCTGAGTCTAGTTTTGAAAATAGGTGACTACTAAAGCAGGTTGGAAGTAGAGCAGAATGTGCCTTAGGGCACATCTGCTTTACTTTCAACCTGCTTTAAGCTACTATCTGCTAAGATATAGAACACAGTTCTTATGATATCATACTCTCATATTCATAACTTTATAAATTGGAACTATTTTCCCCAGGGGAGAAATAAATTAAAGGTGTAAAAAGACCTGTGTATTTATGGCATAATGGGTTAACTAGCCCCCTATCAGAATGTACAAACGTATCCCAGTGGCTGTGTGTCTATATAGAGGCTATAACCCATTCCCTCATAAATACGCCTTTGTACAGCTTCAATTTATTCCACTACTGAAGAAATTCTCAAAATAGTTCCACTGTATACAGTCATAAATATGTACCATAAGAAAGATTTTCTATATCCTAGTTGATGGTGTCTTAAGCAGGTTGAAAGATAAGCAGAATGCGCCATGCTATGGCGCATTCTGCTTTACTTTCAACCTGCTTTAAGTGGTTACATATATATATCTAATTCTTATCTAGAAACAGGCTATGGGGTAATGGGATAACTCGGTTGTGAATCTCTGGCAGGTCAGATTGCATTTGCAGCCAATTGATCTTCCTATATTGTTCAAAGGACGAGTATCATATTCAATGGGATAGGTGTCTACTATATCAGAAACTAAGCTTGCTGACAGTAAATTGAGCATGATCGATGTATCATAACACACTTATCCTACAATAGAATTGTCTAAGTCTATTATGTTATTTGATCCATTACTCCCATAGATATGCCTTTTTATGCCCTTGGTTATACCCTCGCAACTTGTCGAGAGGGTACATAGTATGCCTTTCTATTAGGGCTGCAACGGTTCAGGTACTTCACGGTTCGGTTCGGGTTCGAGTAGACCCCTTCGGTTTTCGGTTATTTCGGTTCGGGTATTAGGATAAGAAACTTGATAAAATCAACCAGAAAAAAATTCTCATTTACTGGCACATGTCTACGCAGACAATAGATCTACACACTTTTTCGAAAACGCTATCACTGTCATCTATAATTTTATCATATGTACGAGAAAGATGTGCATTTCTTTCTACCATTTTAGGACAGATTGTAGCGAATTTAAGGCGTGGTTCGTCCCGACCTGTTTTTCATTGAAGTTTCGTAACTAAGCTTTCAGCCTATTTTATGTCAACGGTCAGTCTGGCTGGTCTTCCTTAAATGCCTCATCAGACTTCTAGTTATAAGCGCTAGAAGTAATACCTAGCTCCAATTATATTATTATTTTACTGAAAAAGTCATTAATATTTCAGTTTAATTATTTACATCGCCATTCGCAATTTGCGGTCGCTAAGTAATAGACTGGCAGGGGCGTAGCCAGCGATACGCACGTACGCACGTGCGTAACATCAGTTTGAAAAATGAAAAATCAAACATGACCAAAAATGGCTTAAAAACCGAAGGCTAAGGGGGGTTAGACCTTAATGTCTAAAATAAAGATTTCAAACACACTTCAGAGCTCACCATTACAGTTCTAATTTCCAATTTTCTCTCCGGGGGAGGTCCCCCCGACCCCCCGTCACCATTGGTCAATTTCAAGTTTTAGAAACCCAAGAACTTAGTAACTACAAATACGGCAGTCTCAAGCCTACGGTGTTGCATGTAATCTGCTACATGTACCTCTCGTGCCTCTAAACATTGAGTCAAATAGTCAAAACAGATGTTAGTCAGAATATAATGTTATGTCTTATATAACGAAGCTTTGAACAAAATTGTATGGTTCACATAGTTCGTACTTAGTGTCCAAATTCCCCACCAATACTTTTTCATAGTTCATATACATGTGGATCGTATGTACAATTTTACCTAAATCGTCTAAAAGTCGAAAATTCTTGGAAATATTTAGGTTAGTCACATTAGTTGATCATATTCAGTGTCCAAAATCCCTACAAACACACTTCAGAACTCACAGTTTCAGTTCTTATTACATTTTTTTTCTCCCGGGGGAGGACCCCCGGACCCCCACTTCCATTTGTCAAGTTCAAGTTTCAGAAATTCAAGAACTGATAGTTACTACAAAGTTGGCAGCCTGAAAGCTTCTACAGTGTTTTGTGCACGCCTCATACGTCTTAAAAGTCAAATAGTTCTGCCAGTGGGAAAAGTTAGTCACAAAATAAGGGTAGGTCTAATAAATCGGAGCCCTCAACGCAATTTTATGGTTCACATTGATCGTATTCAGTGTCCCAATTCCCTCCAAAAATACTCCAGAGCTCACCATTTCAGTTCTTATTTCCATTTTTTCTCCCGGGGGAGGACCCCCGGACCCACACTTGCATTTTTCATGTTCGAGTTTCCGAAACTCAGGAACTTTACAACTACAATTTTTAGTCGCCATCATAAAAAACTACGGTGCTTTATGTACCTCTAGTGCGGATAAAAGTCTAATTATTTTAGCAGAAAAATGTTAACACACATGTTATGTTATAACGGAGCTTTGAACACAATTGTATAGTTCACATTGGTCGTATTCAGTGCTCCAAATCCCTCTAAACACTCTTCAGAGCTCACCATTTCGGTTCTTATTTCCATTTTTCTCCCGGGGAAGGACCCCCGGACCCCCACTTGCATTTTCAAGTTCGAGTTTCGGAAACTCACGAACTTTACAACTACAAATTTAAGTCGGCATCATATAAAAAATGTTATAATGGAGTTTTGAACACAATTGTATAGTTCACATTAATCGTATTCAGTGGTCAAAATCCCTCTAAACACTCTTCAGAGCTCACCATTTAAGTTCTAATTTCCAGTTTTCTCCCGGGGGAGGCCCCCCGGACCCCCACCCTCCCCCTGATGTGCGTAACATTCGTTCAAGTCTGGCTACGCGCCTGACTGGTTACCCTTTTCTGATGCTGATTCGACTTTGGTACCTTTGAAGCCGGGCTATCAATCGTGCGCATGCGTTAAGTGCTGGGTTTCCCGGAATTATAAATAGCCGATATGAAAAGAATGAGACAGACGAGAAGCGAGCTATTGAAATAACTGCAAGAAGAAAAGGTTAGAACTGTGATTTAACCACAGAATTATACACTGACGTCTTCTGTATATTTCCTTGATTTAACTTTACATTTTGGAACGTCTGACCATCAAAAATATACACGCAGACTGCACGCTGATTGGTAAATTAGCGGTCTAGTGTAATTTACCATACATCGGCGCACCGAACCGAAAATTTGCAGTGCCGACCCGAAACTCGAACCGAGACAAACGAACCGAAAATAACCAAAATTCGGTGAACCGTTGCAGTCCTACTTTCTATGCGCTTAATTATACCCTCCTAACTTGTTGAGAGGGTATATAGGGATCTGCCTGTACATGTGTGTGTGTTTGTGCGTCCGTACGTAATGCTTTTTGTCAGAAGTATTTCCACATTAGCTAGGGACACAAAAATTGTTGTGTGAGTACATCTTAAGGATGGTGGAGTGTTGCTTACTACTTTAAGGTCACTGTGACCTTGACCTTGACAATCAACCTCAATGTTTTAGAAAAGACTTGTCTGGAGCATATCTTCTGTACCGTATCAGCTAGGAATATAGCAAATTTGGTATGTAAGTACATCATTGGATGGCAGAGTGTCACATACTTCTTTAAGGTCACTGTGACCTTGACCTTTGACCTCAATAATTGTAAAATGTATGTATGTTTGTATGTATGTAACTCATTTTGTTCCGGAGTATTTTTCCTTTACCACGAAACTTCACACACATATTCACAGACATCTCCCCTTTTAAAAGGTCATCGTCAGTATAAATAGAACTGAGCGAGGGTATCACATCATCTGCAATGTCTCATTTATTCCTGCATTAAAGAAAATACATGTAGTTCCATTTTATACAGTCATGAATATGCATGCATATTAAAGAAATATTTTCTATGTCCTGGGTTCTTACCTGAGGATAAGCACTTGGGCCCTATGGTGTAACTTCTATTTGATTCCATTGAGTAGTGACACCCACAGGGTTTAATGCAGAAATAAAGATTTTAGTTTTTGAAATACTCTGCTTACCTGGAGCTCTATGGATCAGGGCTCCAGATAAGAGGTAGTTATTTCAACAAATCCAACATTTTCTCACTCTTTTTAGCACCAAATTCTATAGTGTTACTACTTATTAGAATCGTCTCAAAGAGACGATTCTAATGAGTAGTGACACCATAGGGTTTAATTCAGAAATAAAGATTTAAGTTTTTGAATTACTACCCTTATCTGGTGCTCTGTGGATATACATGTATTTCCCTTATGCCAATGGTTGAAATTGGTCTAGACATGAAGCTTGTCATAATGTGAACGAATGGTTGAGAGTGAAGGAGTGAGTGATTTATGGTGTTAGAGTGGGGCGGCAATGATTGATCATTTCATATCATGCAGGCTGTAAAGTTGTTTGGCTGATTGTGCATTTCTCTTGTCTTTCCAATTCCGTCTCACAGTCTGGTTCACTGACCAGACAAATCTTTTCCTCCCTAGCCATTAGTGCCAATCACATACATGTAAACTGTTATAGCAGACCTCCAGATAAGGGGAGTATTTTAAAAAATAACTAAAATCTTCATTTCTGCATTAACCCTTTACCCAGTAGCATGTTTTCCTAGTTTTGGAGACAGGTGACCACTTAAAACAGGTTGAAAGTAAAGCAGAATGTGCCTTAACCCTTTACCTGATAGCCTATTTATAGTACTTAAGATAGATGACTACTTAACCCTTTGAACCCTAGTCCCGCATATAGGCGTCCTTTTCAAACGGTGTACATGTGAAAAGTACACTTGTCCTATGCAAACAGTGAAAACCCAGATCAGAGGGCTCCGAAAGGAGCCCTCTGATAAGGGTCTTCACTGTTTGTCATAATGCCAAACATTGACGAAAACAACCCTTAAAAGTCAGAAATAGACTAGACTAAAATGGAAACTGGAATTGTCCATTTAAAGTTTCAGGGAGGAAAGAGTTAAAGCAGGTTGAAAGTAAAGCAGAATGCGCCTTAGGGCGCATTCTGCTTTACTTTCAGCCTGCTTTAAACTATCATGTGCTATAATATAGAAAATATTACCTATAATACATATTCATTACTGATTAAATTGGAACTATTTTCTTCAGCGGATGAATAAATCATATCCGCTAAAAGGCGCTTCTATTGGGTAAAGGGTTAAGGCACATTCTGCTTTACTTTCAGTCTGCTTTAAGCTACCATCAGATCTGCTAGGATATAAAAAATATTTCTTATAATACTGGATCGTGGTCTAGTAGTAATGCGTAAGACTACCAATTCAGGTTGGACTTGATCCCATGTCGGACAATGTCTTTGAGATGATGATTTAAACTGAGATATCCCTTGTACCAGTTCTATATACTGGGCATATAAAAGAACAAGAGGGCTCTATCGAAAAAGAGCAGGGCATCACCCGGATTCTTCTGTTTCTGAATCTGTAATAAGTATCAACTTCTGTCTCTAGGACATCCCATTAGCCTAAAGTTTACAGAAACAAGCGTAAATTAACAATTAACAACTTCAGCCATTACTCCATGGTCTGTTTCAAGTTTTGAAAACAAGTTGCTACTTTAAGTAGGTTGAAAGTAAAGCAGCAGGTGCATTCTTCTTTACTTTCAGTCTGTTTTAAGCAAAAATCTGCTATAATATAGAAAATATTCTTAAGGTGCATATTTAATTATTTATGACTGTATAAAATGGAACTATTTTCCTTAGTTGCATGATGAATAAAATTGAGGTGTAAAAAGGTGTATTTATTGGGTAATGGGTTATAGCCAGATAAAAGTAAAGTATAGGAATGCACTGTTTTGTCTGTGTTTAAATGTGTTTTTGTTTTTATTTCAGTATTCAGAGCTGGACTGCAGAGATAGGGGACAAGTTTAAGCAAGATTTTAGGACCACAACCGGCTATGACATATTATCCAAGGTAATACAAGAACTCAATATAACAGGGGTGTTTCTAAACCTAAAACTCTAATGGCAGCACAAACACTGTCTATGGTGTGACTACTTGTTACAGAGTCGTTAGTATTGTCCCTTTGAGGAGAATTTATTCCTAATAAGTAATAAGTAGGTTTTGGTGGAGACATAAAGGTGAAAATGTTTGAAAATTGAAGTTTACTTGATATTTATCTGGGAGATCATTGTAAAACTCCTGACACACCTGAATACAAGGATGACAGTGAGTATTTAGGTTCTTTTACTCAGAGCAAGAAAGCTTAACCCTTAGCCCGCCAAATAAATTGTCGTCTGCTATATTTCCCGTCTGCTTCAAGTTTCAAAGTGCTTCAAAGATGCTCAAAATTGCTGAAAATGTTGTTACTCGGCGTCTCATCCGGATCCAAGCTGTTTGCATATGGAGCTATAGTCGTGAGTGGCAGGCTAAGGGTTAATTATATTTTCCTTTACCTTCGATTTTTTCGGAGATGTCTGATATATCTTGGTCCAGACTGAAGTCAATGCATATATATATAGAGTGTCAGTCCACTGTCAGCACACTATTGTTGGTTGACTGGTTTCCTGTTGCCGCTTTTAAACCACTACCCCATAGCATGTTTCTACTTTTGGAGACAAGTTACTACTTAAAGCAGGTTGAAAGTAAAGCAGAATGCACCCTTAGGAGCATTCTGCTTTACTTTCAGCCTGCTTTAAGCTACCGTCTGCTGGAATATGGTAATTACTCTTGAATATTTTTACAATCAATTTGGACCCTGATCAGGCCCATACATAAACTTGTCAGTATTTGTATTATTTAGATAAGAGGGAGTAAACTGAACAAATCCAACATTTTCTCTCTGATTTGAACACCAAGTCCTATGGTGTTACTACTAATTAGAATCATCTCGCAGAGAGAATTCTAATTAGTAGTGACACCATAGGGTTTTATGCAAAAATATAATTATTTTTTTTTGAAACACTCCCCTTGTCTGGAGCTTTGGTAATAATTACAATACATGAATTATGGTTAGTTGAAATTGACATAATTGGTTTGTAAGAAGCTGTGATGTTTATGTTTGATTTCAGGACTATAATAGTACCCACACTCTGGAGAGTAAAGGCAAGAAGTATATCCAGCTACGTGTAGAGGAAATAAATCCAGAAGCGATTATCAAGGATTCAGCTAAAGCTCTTTCCTCCATGTTTGACCGAAAGAAAGAAGCACTGAATGTAAGAACAGTGATCCCTCCCATCAACGATTCCCTCCCTACAACAGCGCTTGTCACTGTTCCCCAAACAAGACAATAATGTTAAACCTTTTTCACTGCTGCAATATCGTCTGCTTAAAATTGTCGTCTGCTGTTTTCTCAAAGTCACATAATGGACATTTTGACAGGAAATACATAATGTCCATACACAAACAGCTTGAATCCAGATCAGACGCTGCATTATGCGACATCTGATCTGGATTCAAGCTGTTTGCAAATGTAAGTCAATTTCCCTCCCTATAACAACTCCCTCCAAACAACAGACACACTTTTTGTCTCCCATTTGGTTTTGTTGTAGAGAGGAAGCACTGTAGTTATAAATGCTAGTTTTTCAAATTTGTCTATTGTTTTATGAATGATCATTTGTTAAATCATCTCTCTTGTAACTAAGATCTTCTATTTAATTATATACCCCCACACACAAAATTTGAGAGGGATATACTGGAATCAGTCTAACAGTCAGTCGTAGGTAAAGTTAATCAGGGGTAGTAGATGTGTAAGACACAAATTTCAGGTCTCTTTGACCTTGACATCTGACCTTAAAATTGGTGGCTAGTCTGTCGGCAAAATCTTGTAAAGTTTACTCTTCCTTCAATTGTGGTTCAATTGATACCTGGCATAAATATAAATCAGGAGTAGTAGGTTTGCAAGACACACATTTCTGGTCTCCTTGACCTTGACCTCTAGCTATTAGTGTTATCTGTAGCATTTAATATCGGACAAATCAAGATATTTCCCACACCACTAAGTGGCAATATGCCTTCAACATTCACCATTGTCTGGTCGTCTAGGACAAGCGAATGCCGAGTTAGATGACCATTTGGAAACTGGTAAATTGGATGTTTGAATGATTGAGGCATTACCCCATAGTCTGTTTCTGGTATGGACGATAGGTGACTGCTTAAAGCAGGTTGAAATTAAAGCAGAATGTGCCTTAAGGCACATTCTGCTTTACTTTTAGCCTGCTTTAAGCTTCCAGCTGCTAGAATATAGAAATAATTTCTAATGTTGAATATTCACAACTGTATAAATTGGAACTATTATTTTCAGTGGAGGGATAAATTAGAGGCGTAAAAAGGCATATTTATGGGGTTATGGGTTAAATGGTTAAACAGACAAGTGCTACAGATAATAGACTGTAAACTTTAAGTTTCAAGCATTTTCTCCTAATGCATCTACCATTTAATCTATGGTTGTGTTTATACCTCCACAAAACCATTTGATTTGACTTCTCATTAGAATTGTCACAAGGGTTTGTTGGAGAATATATAACCCATTACTCCATGGCCTGTATCTTGTTTTCCGATAGAGCAGTGATTTAGCTGGGTAAAAATGCAATTCTATGGAGTAAAAGCCTACCCTTTCAGAGCACCAGATAAGCGTAGTTTTTCAAAAACTAAAATCTTTATTTCTGAATTAAACCCTATGGTGTCACTACTCATTAGAATCGTCTCTTCGAGACGATTCTAATGAGTAGTAACACCATAGGATTTGGTGCTAAAAACAATGAGAAAATGTTGGATTTGTTGAAATAACTACCTCTTATCTGGAGCCCTGCCCTTTACCCCATAGGCTGTTTCTAGTTTTTGAAGATAGATGACCACTTAAAGCAGGTTGAAAGTAAAGCAGAATGTGCCTTTAGACACATTTTGCTTTACTTTTAGCCTGCTTTAAGCTACAATCTGTCAGAAAATATAAAATATTTCTTATGGTATATATTCATGAGTGTATAAGGTGGAACTATTTTCTGCAGTGGATGAATAAATAAAAGGGGTAAAAAATGTTTTAAATTGGGGAAAGGGATAATATGGAAAAGTACATTATTTTGTAGTAATTGGGAAAAGTACTTTATCGCTATTATAGCATTTTCTGGAGACGTAAGGGTGTTAGTTATATGAGATACCGGCCTTATCTGGTGCTATAGACTAAACACATAAAAGGGGGAAAATGGAAATTTTGCTATTTCTTCTGAAAAGCACTTAGAATTCCCCTGTTTATGGGTTTCAGCAGTTGATAATTGAATTGGGGGCTGAATAGATTTCCATTCTGGGGTTTGTTTCACAATATTAATCACTAATGCAGCCAAAATCCTGCAAACAAGATTGTAACATGGGAGAAGACGTTTTTCTTTCCCAATAAATGCGTGTATGTGCTAAAAGTAATTATTTCCAAGTTGCAAACAGCTTTGAGCTTGATCAGACGCCGGGTTAACCCGGCGTCTGATCAGGCTCTGAACTGTTTGCTACTCAGATTAAAAGGAGTAGGTAACTCTTTAAACAACATGTCATTTTCTATATTTCATTTGCTCTGTGTTTGCTGTAAGTTCCATTTAACTTGGAAAGAAAAATGTCTTCTCAACTGTTTATTCTAAAATTCCAAAACTTACAATGCCGGTGAACCGAGTATCAGGACTCCGTTAACTGAACAAATCCAATATTTTCTACTTCATTTCAGCTCAAAATTCCTATGGTGTTAGTATATACTCATTAGAATCATCTCGAAGAGTAGTGATATTGAATGCAGAAATAAAGATTTTCATTTTTGAAAAACTCCCCTTCTTTAGAGCCCTGTGTATCATACGTACATCCTTTGCCAACTTTGTAGCCCTGAGAGGATCCCTCTGATCAGGGTCTGCACTGTTTGTTTAAATGTTTTGCAAATAACCCCTTTCTGCACCAATGTAAAGTGGTAATTTATCAGAAAATGTAAACTGGTAATTTATCAGCAAATGTAAACTGGAACTGGTAATTTATCAGAAAATGTAAACTGGTAATTTATCAGAAAATGTAAACTGGTAATTTATCAGCAAATGTAAACTGGAACTGGTAATTTATCAGAAAATGTAAACTGGTAATTTATCAGAAAATGTAAACTGGTAATTTATCAGCAAATGTAAACTGGAACTGGTAATTTATCAGAAAATGTAAACTGGTAATTTATCAAATAATGGAAGAGTCCATATGAAACAGCAGCATTTTCAGAGTTAACTCTTTGCATGCTGGGTAATTTTGTTGTCTGCAATAATTGTTGTCTGCTTACTTTTCTTTAAATAGAATTTTCAAAAGTTAGTTTCAGAACAGGGTCAGAGTGTCAAAGGCGTAACACAGCGTCTTATGATCAAGATCCAAACTGTTTGAAAAGGTTTTCACTGTGGCACATGTATTCACATTTAGCATGCAAAGAGTAAAACATGGTATCTGTGTTAAGTGCTGGCACGTTCGGCAATAACTTATAATCAAACTGAATCTCATTTGTAAGACAATTAAATTCCCTTTCTTACAGTATCTGGCAAAATCTATAATCAAGAAAACCACACTCTAGAGAAAAATTATCTTATTTTGTTGAGGAAAAATAGATGACTTGTGACTTGCAAATTTATTATAGACGTACAGTAAAACCTCCCTATTACGACCACTTAAACTAATGCTAATTGGTTGTATTAAACACGAGTGATGGCTTAAAGCAAGGTGACAGTGAAACAGAAAGCTCCTGAAGGAGTTTTCTGTTTCACTGCCACCTTGCTTTTGGCAATCACTTGTCTTAAACACCCAATATAAATAAAACAAATTTTGTGGTCGTAATAGAGAGGTTTTACTGTACATACATAAGAAAGAAATAGAATTCCTCTGGTTTGGATCAAAGTGTTTTCAAATTGGTGGTTCTTTTTTATTTCCACAGATGATCAGTGTCTGCATTGTTTTCTTATAGGGTCTGCCAAATATGAAAGGGCTTTCTGGAGCCAAAAAAACTAAAATCTTCATTTCTGCATTAAACCCTATGGTTTAAATATCCATAAAAAAAAACCTACGGTGTTACTACTCATTAGAATCGTCTCTTCAAGACGATTCTAATGAGTAGTTACACCATAGGATTTAGTGCTGAAATAAGTGAGAAAATGTTGGATTTATTCAGTTAACTGCCTATTATCTAGAGTCCTGACTTGAGTCTGCACGCTTTTATTGGGAACATTGTTCTTGTTTTATTAGCCAATGTTATATTTCAGATTATACCTCATAGTGGAGTCAACATATATACATATTCTGAAGAAGTAGAAGCAGGGCTGCCATAAGTTGATCATAAAGATCCTAAAATTTCAAATTTTCAGACGTTATTTTACTTATTGTACCACCCATAGTCTGTTTCTTGTTCTGAATACACATGACTGCTTAAAATAGGTTGAAAGTAAAGCAGAATACGCCTTAAGGCGCATTCTTCTTTACTTTCAGCCTGTTTTAAGCTAGTCCATCTGCTAGGATAAAAATTTGAAGACTTAGGAAAAATCCGGAGAAATGGCAGCCCTGTAGAAGGGTTAAACGGTTTAATATGTTTTAGCTCCTGTTTACTACATTTTAGTTTGTTTGTGTTTGTTTGTTTGTTACGTCTGTTCCTGTCATCTATGGTCTAATTGGGCGCCCCAGAGAGAGGGGAGTGGATACAGAAAACCTGGGCGCAATGCCATACTCTTATTATCCACAGAGTTCTCTGCTTCTTTAAGATGCCCAGTATAAAGCACTGATACATCAGACCTCGGTTTTTATAAAGTTTCCTTTCAAGGACTTGGTCCGGCAGGGGATCAAACTCATTATCCCGGGTATATGTATTTGTAAAAACCCTCGGCCTGCCATAATGTTAAAAATATTGCTTTAAATTGTAAATGTTATGATTTTTTTCCAGAACTCTGTGAATAAAGCAGAAAAGGAAGCCTCAAGCTATAGGTGGAACTCCAAGATAACGGTAAGATGCCCACTTAGGTCAATTTAGCACCTCTTTAACCCATTACCCCATAAATACAACTTCTTACTCCTTTAATTTGTTGCTCTACTCAAGAAAACAGTTCTACTTTATACAGTCATAAATATACACAATAAGAAGTGTTTTCAATATCTGAGCAGATTTTAGCTTAAAGCAGGCTGAAAGTAAAGCAGAATGTGCCTTAAGGCACATTCTGCTTTATTTTCAATCTGCTTTAAGTGGTAAGATGTCTTCAAAAGTAGAAACAGGCTATGGGGTAATGGATTAACCCATTACCCAGTTGACACACTTTTTTTTTCACCTTTAAACCTTAATTTTTTCCCTTCACAAAAGAGCTGGATCATGTATAACAAAGGTCAAGGTTACTTATATTTAACCCTTTCCCTTATAGAAGTGACTTTTAGCACATGCATTTTATTCATCCGCTGAAGAAAATAGTTCCAATATATACCGTAATGAATATGTGTCATATTTAATACTTTCCTTATTCTAGCAGGTAATAGCTTAAAGCAGGCTGAAAGTAAAGCAGAATGCGCCATATGGCGCATTCTGCTTTACTTTCAACCTGCTTTAAGTAGTCACCTATTTTCAAAACTAGAAACAGGCTATAGGGTAATGGGTTAAAGGACAAATTGGCTGAACTTTACATTGGCCATAACTTTGGAACTACATGGGACACAGACTTCATATTTGGGTATGTGTACTCAACTCAAGAGGCCTTTGAGCTCAGTACAAGGTGGGTCATTTCAGACAACGGTCAAGGTCATTTAGAGGTAACTCTGAACTTGATCCAGTCTGTTTGCAAATGCTTTTCAAGTCAATTTTAGCAAGTTAAATATTAACCCTTATCCTTTACCCCATAGCCTGTTTGTAGTTTTACTTAAAAACTTTCAACCTGCTTTACTTTCGGCTACTGTCTGCCAGGAAATAGAAAATGTTTATCATGGTGCATATTCATGACTGTACAAAGTGGAACTATTTTCTCCAGTGGAGGAATAAATTTAAGTCATAAAAGGGTGTACAGTAAAACTTCTCTATAACGACCACTAAAACGAAGGTAAATTGATTGTATAAAAGAAAGGTGACTGCTTAAAGCAAGGTAACAGTAAACCAGAAGGAGCTTCCTGTTTTACTGTTACCTTGCTTTTAACCCATTACCCCATAGCCTGTTTCTAGATTTGAAAATAGGTGACCACTTAAAGCAGGTTGAAAGTAAAGCAGAATGCGCCTTAAGGCGCATTCTGCTTTACTTTCAGCCTGCTTTAAGCTACCATCTGCTAGAATATAGAAAACATTTCTTCTGATACATATTCATAACTGTATAAATTGGAATTATTTTCATCAGTTGAGGAATAAACTAAAGGCGTCAAAAGGCGTATTTATGGGGTAATGGGTTAAGCAGTCTCCTGTCATAACACCAAATAATTTACACAATTAAGTGGCCGTTATGTAGAGGTTTTACTGTATATATTGAGTAATGTGTTTAAAGAGCTGGTAATTTCTAATCCTGAAAGCTTGTCATCTCTGTCCCCGGGAGTTTTAACTGATTGTAGACTTGTCATTCTATTTCTGTCTTCCTCTTTTAAAACCGTCAAAGCCATTACTTTGTAAGACCTACCATTTTCTAGAAATTCTTTGTACATTTAAACCCTTTAAATGCTGGGTAATGTTTTCTTGTCTGCAACAATAATTATCATCTGCTACTGCTCTAAAAATAGAAATTTCAAATATTCTTTTCAAAACAAGGGTCAGAGTTTCAAACAGATTGGATTCCGATGAGACGCCGGGTTACCCGGCGTCTCATCAGTATCCAAACTGTTTGCATATAGGTTTAGATTATAATGGTTTTGCTGCTAGAGTGCTAAGAATTACACCCTGTTTTCCAAAAACCAAAACTGCAAGAATCCCCTATATCCAATAATGGCATTTGTGTTAAAGTCAGGATACTGCTTAAAGCAATATGATAGTAAAGCAGAAAGCTGCTAAAGCAGCTTTCTGTTTTACTTTCATATTGCTTTAAGCTGCTATTTGGTGTTCAACAGCATCAGTGAATATTCAGGGCTCAAGATAAGAGGGAGTAAATTGAACAGCTTTAACATGTACTTGGTAATTTCAGCACCAAATCCTATGTTGTGACGACTCATTAGAATCATCTCGAAGAGACGATTCTAATGAGTGGTGACACAATAGGGTTTTATTCAGAAATAAAGATTTTAGATTTTGAAATACTCCCCTTATCTGGAGCTCTGATTTATCTATTTGCAATGCTTATAAATGTGAAGGTTAGGGTTAAGCCTTTATTCTGCTTAATACAACTTGACTGATTTGCAAACATTTTACATCCAGTAAACTTGGCTTCTGATAAGAATTCAAACTGCTTGAAAAATTGGTTTCATTTTTTTTTCCAATGAGAATGGTATTTAAACTTACTTTTAACACAAAAATTACAGGTGAAAATTTTAAAGTACATTATGTTATAGGTTGACAAGCATGGGCTAAATTGACTTTAAGCTGTCTGGTAAATATTTAAGTACTTACAATCGGGAGTTTAGTTAAATAAGGGTTAATTAAACATCCCCCCGGAAATTTGAGTCTGGTAATGCGAAGTCTTTGTGACATGTTAATGGCCTGTTGGAATTATTTTTCTGAAATGAAATTGCAGTACTGTTGAAGATTGGGCCAGTCTGTAAAAAAATACGGTAGATTTAAATGAGATTTTTTTTTTGTAATGTATCGGGGCACCCAGACAAGAGGGAGTAAACTGAACAAATTCATAATTTCCAAACTCATTTCAGCTCCAAATCCTATGGTATTACTACTCATAAGAATCGTCTCAAAGAGACGATTCTAATGAGTAGTAACAACATAGGGTTTAATGCAGAAATAAAGATTTCAGGTTTTTTAATACTCCCCTTATCCGGAGCTCTGAATGTTCTCCCATAAGATAAAAACTTAACCACTTCTATGCTGGAAACCAGTATTTTTATGTATATTTAGTTTCACCTGTGTTTTTTGAAAAAGTCTTTAAAAGTGTGGTTTCGAGCTTATTGGAATGAGTAGTCGCACCATATGGTTATGTGCAAGTGTCATTTAATTATTTGACTCATTTTAAAAATGATTTTACAAACTTACTACATGTATAACAATTTTATAATCTTGGTAATAATATTGAAAGAATTTCCATGTTTCCATGCATCTCAATATTGTATCATTTTTATTGTGAATGTAGTTATTTGTCTTTCTCGCTTTGTAGGTACATTTACATTTATATAATTTCATGTGAAGCGCTTTTGAACGCACAACTCCTGTGTGAAAAGAGCGCTATATAAATCGGGTATAATAATAATAATAATAAATATTTTAATCTAAAAATAACCCCCCCTTCTTAACCCTTTACCTGATAGCCTATTTATAGTACTTAAGATAGATGACTACTTAAAGCAGGTTGAAAGTAAAGCAGAATGCGCCTTAAGGCGCATTCTGCTTTACTTTCAGCCTGCTTTAAGCTACCATGTGCTATAATATAGAAAATATTCCCTATAATACATATTCATTACTGATTAAATTGGAACTATTTTCTTCAGCGGATGAATAAATCATATCCGCTAAAAGGCGCTTCTATTGGGTAAAGGGTTAACTGGAGCTGTGATGATTTTATTTTATGAGATTAAATAACTAATTATTTCTTGTTTTATCTTTTTGTCCTCCACAGACAGATGATGTTGATTACGAGAGCGCCAAGAAGATAATGGACAACGATACTCGACTGGAATTCAATGAACGCTTCAAACAGAAGATCATGTCAAATGTCTCCAGTGTACATATTCCTGTTGAGATATTCGATGGAGGTTGGTCCATCAATTTTCCTATTGTTATATACCATTATTCAGGGCTCAAGATACTAAGGATTAAACTGAACACGTCCATCATTTTCTCACTCATTTCATTAACAAATCCAATGGTGTTACTACTCATTAGAATTGTCTCTTCGAGACGATTCTAATGAGTAGTAACACCATAGGGTTTAATGCAGAAATTCAGATTTTAGTTTTGGAAATACTCCCCTTATCTGGAGCTCTGATAATTTATTCCAATTTAACTATACCTGTCACTTGGTTTTGCATGGTCGGGTTTATTACTTAGTTAACCCTTCCCCCCATAGCTTGTATTTCTGTATTGAAGACAGATGGCTTCTTAAAGCAGGCTGAAATGAAGCAGAATGCTGCTTTTTGAGCATTCTGCTTCACTTTCAACCTACCTTGAGCTACCATCTTCTAGGATCAAGAGAATATTTCTTATGGTGTCACCGTGCATTATAATTACTGTAGAAATTGGAACTATTTTCTTCAGTGGAAGAATAATCTAAAGGGTTAAGAATGTGTTTTTATGGAGTAATGGGTTAAAATAATTTATTAATTTTGTTTCGTTGTAATTTCTGTTGATCTTTGCCATACCTTCATTCCTTTAACTCTTTCCTCCCTAAAACTTCAAATGGACAATTCCAGTTTCCATTTTTGTCTAGCCCATTTCTGACTTTTAAGGGTTGTTTTTGTCCATGTTTTGCATTATGACAAACAGTGAAGACCCAGATCAGAGGGCTCCGTAAGGAGCCCTCTGATCTGGGTCTTCACTGTTTGCATAGGACAATGCACTTTTCACATGTATCCTGTTTGAAAACGACGCCTATATGCGGGACTAGGGTTCAAAGGGTTAACTATTACCTATTGCCAGATATTTTTTTTGTTTTTGGCAGTATTTTATGCAATGGCATAGAATTTGCAAGATTATTTCAGAAGAAATCCTATAAATCTAATCACCTTCCCAGTCCTCCAGATAAGGGGAGTGTTTCAAAAACTAAAATCTGTATTTTTGCATTAAACCTTATGGTGTCACTACTCATTTGAATCGTCTCTTTGAGACGATTCAAATGAGCAGTGACAACGTAGCTAGGATTTGGTGCTGTCTTGAAGTAGAAATGTTGGATAATTATTTTTCGTTTTACTCCGTCTTATCTGGAGCCCTGCCTACCCCAAAATCTAATAGTGAAAGTATTTTTGCTATTCTCATGCTGAATATTGATATACGAGGGCTGTCCCAAAACATCGTAGACTTTTCTTATGAAATTGTTCGTTAAAACAGCAGAGACAAACGACCAACACTATATATAAACATAGGGTTTATGTAAACCTGTGTGAAGTTTTAACGTGTTATCTTTAAAACTGACCAGAACAGAGTATTTTGAAATACCCTACGATAACCCCGGCGCACACTAGATAACGTTACGACGTTATCGACGTCAACGTCACTCCTTTTCAAAATAGCGGATAATTAAGATCTTGAAAACCCAGCACGGTAAGTTCCAGATGTGCATGCTGGGAAATGTGGCACGAAGTGATAACCTGGTGAAATAGGTTGCTTTATAAATTGCCAATGAACCCCGGTCACTTCTCAATTGATCTGTGTGATGGGTGATTGCTGAAAAAGTCCTGATTTCTCGAATATCGTCTTAAAAAGGGGGTTGATACCTGGACACATCTTTCTTTTTCTTCTGCACTTAACAATCGTGGCACCCATATAGCACCGACTATCGACATTCTTAATTTCTCACGTAAAAGTCGATGTACAGACAGTTTGCTGACCACGGGGAGTTCAGCATTCTATCTCACCGCAAGACGCCGATTACCATTCATGACGCTACTCACGTTTTCTACAATGAAACCGTCAATTTCTTTCGGCCGTCCGATCTTTACATTATTTTCTCAGCCCATCCTTCTGAAAATCGTGTATGCTATTTGAATACCAACAAGCAACATACTGATTGATCAATTTATGTTGATTGTAGTTGTTTTAACGTCTGTTTTGGGATCAAATTCAACTCAAAGCAGTATTCTATGACATTCTGCTGCGCCGCCCTTTCCTCTGACGTCGTCATTTCTGGCGTCTTCAGAACACGGTATCATTCGCCATAACTAGACATCTTTTTTTTAAATGACGCTACGTTAACGATTTTTTCCAGGATGACGTCATATTATAACAACGTCAAGATTCATGATGCAATTTTGCGCGAATTCCGATTCGAAATTGCTTTGTAGGAGGTTGTAAAATGTACCTCTTTAAATCTACCTTTAAGAATTTGGCGTGCGCCGCATAATCTAACCAACAATGAATATTTACAAACAAAATAGGGTCAGGTGTGTTCAGGAACCTTATTATTCTTATTCAAATGTGAAAATGTTTGAAATAGCATTGGTAAAAAAATCAAAGAAATATTACGTCGGGTTCTTCAAAAAAAAAATTAGTTTTGGGACAGCCCTCGTACAGTCGAACTCGGTTAAATCGAACATACGCGTATTTCAAAGTTAAAACGTGGCTAAGCCACGTTTTAACTTTGAAATATGGGTATGTTCGAGCTAACCGAGCATGAAACAATGCAGTTTATGTGTCAAACTATCGGATAGTTCGAGTTAAGCGAGTTCGATATCGAAGTTCTGCTTTACTTTTGACCTGCTTTAAGAGGTCACCTGTCTTTTAAAAATTAGAAACAGGCTTATAATGGGGTAAAGGGTTATTTGCTAAAATGTCAGATGAGTTTGAACAGCAATAACAGGGCTTGTTTGAAGTCATTGATAACATTACAAAATATTGTCTATTATAAATATGATGCAGGGCATCAGATAAGAGGGGGGTAATATGAACAAATCCAACACTTTCTCCCTCATTTTACCACCAAATCCTGTGGTGTTACTACTCATTAGAATCGTCTTGAAGAGATGATTCTAATGAGTAGTGACACCATAGGGTTAAATTAAGAAATAAAAATTTTAGTTTTTGAGAAAAAAAACTTATCTGGAGCCCTGATGATGAATATTTAGTAACATCCTCTATAATGGACCAAGATAACTTCTGTTTTAACTCTTTACCCCATAGCCTGTTTCAAATTTTAAAGAAATGTGATTACTTAAAGCAGGTTGAAAGTAAAGCAGAATGCACCTTAAGGTGCATTCTGCTTTTCTTTCAGCCTGCTTTAAGCTGCCATCTTGTAAGATATAGAAAATGTATCTTATAAGTTATAGTACATGTTCATGACTGTATAAATTGGAACTAATTTCAGGGTTAGAAATTAGCTAAAAATTACACTTGCATTTTTTTGCGAGCGACTTTTGAACTTACTCGCAAAATGCAAAAAATACACACGAAAGTTAAACTGTCATTCTGAACACATATGTTTTAACTTTTAACCCGACACAGACGTGTAGTAATCAAATACGATCTACCTACACTTCCTGTATTTCATAGTTGTACATTTGTGGTTACAGCTGACAAGGGATAAGATCTTGATTTTCATATCTATGTGTACATACCAAAGGAGTATTTTTCTTACATTTTATAATATTGGGGAGAATGCATGCTGTATGCACTAGACAGACCGCACAAGATTTCATTACTCGAAAATTAGGTCAGGTTTAGATTGCCAATCTGTCTACGATACAAACGTTTTTTCACTGGTCGTATATTTCAGGGCTGTGGTTAATAAACAGTATGCCACAGTAGAATTAGAAGTATACTTGTACTCGTGCAAGTCTTTTAAATGGCCTCGTCTTTAAAGAACGGTTTCGGTTGTTGAGTCTCAGACTCTGTGTGTGATAAGAATTGTTTACACATCGGAACTCCGAAGCAGCAAAGTGCGCGTTTCATTAGCCAATGAGAATTGGGAAAGTCCGTCATTACGTCATTCTTACAGACAAAAAAGAGGTTGAAACTGCCCGAGAAGCTATGATTGGCTTACGAAAAGTATTCGCTTGTCTTCTCGTCCATTTCCGCCACTTGAAATGCTACGGAATAAACCGAGCATAGCCTTACAGACGCTATACTGTGTTTAGCTGTTCGAAAAACCGTACTCGCAATTTTTTGCGAGTTTGTTGAAAAATCACTCGCTATTTACAAATTCCACTCGCATTATGCGAGTATGCGAGCTTAAATTCGAACCCTGTAATTTCCTCTGAAGGAATAAATTAAATGTGCTAAAAGGCACTTCAAGGGTTAAGGTCATTGACCCTGAATCTTCAAGTAGACAATTCCAGTTTCCAATGACGTTTGGTCCAATTAAGATTTGTTTTAATTTGATTTGTTATGATTTTACTTTGCTTTAACAGTATCGAAAGTCACATCGTGATGTTCAGATAATTACAGGTGGAGGAAGACCCCAGAAGTGCTTTATACACTGTTTAAGGCACAAATTTGCACCTTGGCAGTACCATTGTCCTTCTGCAAGCCAACTGCAAGGCTTCTCCACATATCTCCAACTGGAAAGCCAGCTGGAAGGCTTGCTCACATGAAAAATCCAAAGGGTCTAGACCAGGATTCTAACCCACAGCGGTGAGGAGCTAAGTGGGTGTAAGTCACAGTGACTAGAACCACCCAATCACGTAGGGCCCCTTCCAATTTTGATTATTTAGAACTAATTCAAAGCATACAACTGTAGAGGCATTAAGTACAGTAGAGCCTCTCTATTACGACCGCTTAAATGAAGGCTAATTGATTGAATAAAGACAGGTGACAGCTTAAAGCAAGGTAACAGTGAAACAGAAAGCTCCTGAAGGAGCTTTCTGTTTCAATGTTACCTTGCTTTAAGCAGTCACCTGCCTTAAATACATGATATTTAGCAAAATTTGGTGGTCGTACGAGGGGTGTTTCATAATTAATGCAACTCCATTATTAACTTCGATAAATTATAGTAATTGTAATATGCATGTGTGATATATCGTTGGAAAGGGCAATTCCCTACCTGCACGATGGTATAATGCACAATTAGATCACATAACAGGGTAAATCACAATACTTATCTAAATGACCCCTTCTCAAGGGCACTAGAACATAGCACTTTTCAGACATTACTTATTGACCTAATAACTTTTATAAAAGTAAAACTTCTATACCTTGTTTTGAAATATATCAGTTTTTGTCTGAATTTTAATATAAATAAGATTTCATTACAATTAAAAGACTCAGCTGTTTTAAATCTCAACTTTAAAAAAATAGAATTTCTCATTTTGCTAATGGAAAAAGTTGACATAAATAATAATATACCAAGTTATAGTCTACTTTCAGTCCGAATGACCGCTCAACCGACTGTACATTTGTTTTAAATCTCAACTTTAAAAAAATAGAATTTCTCATTTTGCTAATGGAAAAAGTTGACATAAATAATAATATACCAAGTTATAGTCTACTTTCAGTCCGAATGACCGCTCAACCGACTGTACATTTGTTTTAAATCTCAACTTTAAAAAAATAGAATTTCTCATTTTGCTAATGGAAAAAGTTGACATAAATAATAATATACCAAGTTATAGTCTACTTTCAGTCCGAATGACCGCTCAACCGACTGTACATTTACTCCCCTGATCATTAAGCCATCTTGCCTACAATATTGAGCACTGCTAACATATGGCGCAGTCAAATGCAGCCGCAGTACCGACTCAGACCCTTCACAGGTACCCATTTTAACCCCTGGGTGGAGAGGAGCAATTTGCGGTACATGTCTTGCTCAAGGACATTCCTGTACATCATCGGGGTTCAGAAAAAATCCCCTAGTAAGACCGCTGGTCCGGCGGGGGATCAAACTCACGACCCCTGGTACCGTAGTCCAATGGTGTTACCATTGGGCCACTACCGACATGAATTTTCGAACGCTATGACATTTTCCTTGATTGGTATATATATAATTTGATTTCAAAACATGAACATCTACTTCAATTGCTTCAATTATAGCCCTGGTTTGATACATCAAAATGTGTTCTAGGTTTCAACAAAACCTCTTGAACATACCGGAAGTGTCATTTTTATGATATTTTCATTAAGAGTTAAATATTACCTATATTTTTGTCATTTTGTAAATTAATATAATTTTAAATTGTGTAATGTGTGTATAATTGTCTGAATTAATATGACCGAAAGTTTCATAAAATTATTTCAAATAATAAAACTGTAATGGTAATTATAGTATCCAAATTTGTTCGAAACTTTACCTCAAAAATACACAAAAACAGTCCAGTGCCCTTGACTTGGGGTCATTTAGGCTCGTGGTGTGACTTTTTAGCTCACCTGAGCTAGCTCAGGGTGAGCTTTTGCAATCCTTGAATGTCCGTCGTGCGGCGTCAACAATTTTAATGTTTACACTCTAGAGGCCACAATTTTAATCCAATCTTTCTCAAACTTGCTCAGATTGTATATTACCATAAGACTTCGAATGAGTTTGATTACCCGGTATGGTTGAAATCGGACCAATAGGTCAGGAGTTATCTACCTTTGAATTGCTGAAAATGCCATATTTAAGGGTGTTTACACTCTAGAGGCCACAATTTTTATCCAATCTTTCTCAAACTTTCTCAGATTGTATATTACTATAAGAGTTCAAATGAGTTTGATTATGGTTGAAATGGGACAAAGAGTTATCTACTTTTGAATTGCTGAAAATACCATATTTAATGGTGTTTACACTCTAGAGGCTACAATTTTTATCCAAGTCTTTTTCAAACTTGCTCAGATTGTAAATTATCATACGAGCTCAAGAAAAAGTGTGATTATGGTTGAAATCGGACCAATAGGTCAAGAGTTATCTGCCCTTGAATAGCTGAAAATGCCATATCTAACAGCGTTTACACTCTTGCAACTACAGTTTTCAATGGATTTTGATTATACTTGCACACAAAGTATGTAGCTATAAGTTCTCGAAGGAGTGCAATTATTGTTGAAATCTAATCATTGTGGCATTAGTTATCTGCCCTTGATATACCTTGAAATGCTAGAAAAGGCTTCATTTCAGTCTTGTTTAGGCTCAAGTTATCTGCCCTTGATGTACTCTACTATACTAGAATGATGAGGTTGTATTCCAAAATTGTTTACATGCTTTACTACAAATTTGAATGGATTTAGATTAAAATTGGTGAAACAGAAAGGTTAAGCTATCAGGCTTCAGTACAACAGGTGAGTGATATCAGTGCCTTCAGGCCCTCTTGTCTAATCATGTGATCTTACTGTGCATTATACCATTGTGTAGCTGAAGAATGGCTCTTTTGAATGATATATAACACATGCATTTTGCATTTATATTATTAAAGTTATTGATCTAGTTGCATTAATTATGAAACACCCCTGGTAATACTAAATAGAGAGGTTCTACTGTAATTGAACTCTGTGTGTGTGGATGTGTGTCCTTCCATCTGTATGGTTTTGTGTGTATATCTTGTTCGAAACATATTGCGGAATTTCTTATACCACATCAGCTCGGGATACCAAATTTGATATGTCAGTACATCTTGGGATATAGGCGGAGGGTTGCCTACAGCAACAAAATGCAATTCAGTATCAGAACACCTCTATAGGGGTACAGTGTTCCCTCTCTACAACGGCCCTCCCAACAACAGTTCCCTCCTTATAACGAGGATTGCCGCTGTTCCCAAAGCAATATAATTACGTCCAACCTTTTTCACGGCTGCATTATAGTCAACTCAGAATTATCATCTGCTGTTTTTCTCACATGTGAGCCTTTTTGACAGAAAAAACATAACGACGAGTGGCAACAGCTTGAATCCAGATCAGATGCATAACGCAGCGTCTGATCTGGATTCAAGCTGTTTGCAAATGTAAGCCGAATTCCCTCCCTACAACGACTCCCTCCAAACAACGCACATATTGGGTGTTGCTGTAGAGAGGGAGCGCTGTTTATGTCACTTATTGTGAATTTGTGATACAGTTATTGTTTGCAATAAATTGCATGATAACAAACCAGGGATCCAGATAAGAGGGAGTTAACTGAACAAATCCAACATTTTCTCACTCATTTCAGCACTAAATTCTATGGTGTTACTATTCAGTAGAATCGTCTCTTCGAGACGATTCATATGAGTAGTGGCACCATAGGGTTAAATGCAGAAATAACGATTTTAATTTTTAAAAATTTATACTCCCCTTATTTTGAGCTCTGACAAACAAAGCAGATCATATCTGGTTTGGGTAAATCAGTGTTTGCACAAGACATGGCTAAACTTATGGAACACCCCCAGCCTGTTAACCCATTACCCCATAGCCTGTTTCTTTTATTTAAGATTTGAGACTTCTTAAAGCAGGTTGAAAGTAAAGCAGAATGTGCCTTAAGGCACATTCTGCTTTACTTTCAGCCTGCTTGAAGTACCTTCTGCTAGAATAAAGATAAAATTTCTTATCATAGAGATTCATCACTGTATAATTTGGAACTATTTTCTACAATGAAGGAATGAACAAGAGGCGTAAAAAGGCGTATTTATGGGGGAATGGGTTAAGACCACAACATACCCAGGGCTCCAGATAAGAGGTAGTTTTTTCAACAAATCCAACATTTTCTCACTATTTTTAGCACCAAATCCTATGGTGTTACTACTCATTAGAATCGTCTCGAAGAGACGATTCTAATGAGTAGTGACACCATAGGGTTTAATTCAGAAATAAAGATTTTAGTTTTTGAAAAACTACCCTTATCTGGTGCTCTGCATACCAATATAACTTAAATACTGGTAAAGTAAAATCACATTTCAACTAACAGACATAAAATCAATTAAATCTGGGCATGTTAAGTATTTTCCATTCATCTTCCAATTTCCATTCATGCTGGCTTGACTTTTTAAAGTCCTTCACGAACGAAATTTTAACTTGACAGTAATTTTATTGAGACCAATGTAATAGAATATCACCTTTTGTGCTATCCCATACAGGGTAGGGGTCCTCAATTTGTAAAACACTTAACTTACTCCATAAATACTCTCTTTTTAATTCCTGAAGAAAATAGTTTAAACGAATATGCACATTAAAAAATATTTTCTGAAAGTAAGGGAGAATGTGCCTTAACCCTTTACCATATAGCCTGTTTCTAGTTTTGAAAATAGGTTATCACTTAACCCTTTACCCCATAGCCTGTTTCTAGTCTTGAAGACAGGTGACCACTTAAAGAAGGTTGAAAGTAAAGCAGAATGTGCCTTAAGGCACATTCTGCTTTACTTTCAGCCTGCTTTAAGCTAAAATCTTCTAGGCTATATAAAATATTTGTAATGGTAATTGTTCATGAGGGTATAAACTGGACATATTTTCTTCAGCGGAGGAATAAATTAAATACGCTAAAAGTCGCTTCTATGGGGTAATGGGTTAAAGCAGTTAAGGCGTTTTCTGCTTTATTTTCAGCCTGCTTTAGGCAACTATCTGCTAAGATATAGAAAATATTTCTTTTGGTACATGCTTATGACTGTATAAATTGGAACTAATTTTCTTCAGTGAAGGAATAAGTTTAATGTGCTAAAGGGGGAAAGGGTTAAGGCACATTCTGCTTTACTTTCAACCTGCTTTAAGTGATCACTTGTCTTCAAAACTAGAAACAGACTATGGAGTAAAGGGTTAAGTATTGTGTCTTAATATAGACTTATGGTATAAGACTTACCTAAATGTCAGTCGTGCCCATATTGCTTGTAACTTACTTACTAGTTATTTTATTGGCATAAAATGGGGGATTGGATGACATTACAGGGTACTAGAATATTAACAGGAAACCGGCTGTTAAACTTGCTCCATAAACCTGGTAATTAAACCTGACATAGGCTCATAAATTTTGGAACAGCCCTTGTTTTAGCTGTTTGTACATGAGAAGGGCGGTTGCAAGCTGTTTTACAAAATTATTTGTGTAAAGTTGCAAGGAATATTTTAGTACTTTGACATGTTAGACAGTATAGATTTACATATATATATATGATCACACAATGTAGATTGCGTTCAGATTCTGAATGCTGGACTAAACATGGTTGGATCTATGTGAGTCTGATAATTAACAGTCTAGGCTATAAAATCTCATTCAATTCACCCTTTACCCTAGTCTTATTAATGAACCCCTGCGACTGCATGCTAATTTTTGTGACAGTTGCCATTCTCAGGATATGGCCTATGCGAACAAATATTATCTAACTACACAATCATGTGGACTATACCTTTACCCAATAGTCTGTTTCTAGTGACCACTTATAGCAGGTTGAAAGTAAAGCAGAATGTGCCTAAAGGCACATTCTGCTTTACTTTCAGCCTTCTTTAAGTTAAGCTACCATCTGCTAGGATATATTAAAAAATAAATTTGGTACAATTATGTTCATGACTGACTGTATAAATTGGATCTATTTTCTTCAGTGGGGGAACTACATAAATGTGCTGTAAGGCACTACTATGGGACACTATAGGATTTAATGCAAAAATAAAGATTTTAGTTTTTGAATATTAAAGCTTTAGGATGAGACATGACAGGCCCCAGATAACCTGAACCTAATTATCAAACATTTTTCTCCTTCAAGACAGCACAAAATCCTATGGTTTCACTACTCATTCGAATCGTCTCATTTTAATGAATAGTGACGCCATAGGGTTTTATTCATAAATAAAGATTTGAAGTTTTTGAAATACTCCCCTTATCTGGAGTCCTGTAATCACAATCTGAGTTTAACTATAATCTTCTCAGCATGCTGGCAAACCAGGAGCAGTACAGACGATTCTCAACCCGCATACTTTTAACTGGCCCAGAAAAATTCAGAAGAAAATGTATGTTAATGTGAAATCATATGTGTATTGTAATTTAATTAATTAGCGCTAGTCTTATCTAATTTGGTAAATGTAAGCCAATTAACTTCTCCAGTAACATTGCCATAAGATTTGTCCTGGATATTTCCAAGTAGCTGGTTCCAGGCTTGTGAGAGTTAATATGGGAAGGAATATAATACCGTAACACTTTACCTCGTAGCCTATTTCTAATTTTGAAGATAGGTGACCGCTTAAAGCAGGTTGAAAGTAAAGCAGGATGTGCCTTACTTTCAGCCTGCTTTAAGCTACCATCTGCTAGGATAAGAAATCATACTTACAGTATGTTACAGTTTTTTCACTGTATAAAACAGAACTATATTTTTTGCTGGAGCAATGCCTTATTTCATATTAGTTGAAAATCAATTACCCCATAGCCTGTTTCTCAGTTTTGAAGACGGGTGACCACCTAAAGCAGGTTCTAGGTAAACTACTAGAAGCCCATAAGAGAACTATTTACTGTTTTCTCTGCCAAAATAGTCCCAAGGTCTTAATTGCCTTAGGAAATGAATACAAGAAAGGAAATATATTCCAATTATCTCCCTGCCTACATGTCTATTAACCCTTATCCCGCTGAAATTCTAATGTCTTCTTAACCCATTAACAGATAGATATATGCCTTTTTAGGCAATGAGGTTACTTCTCAACTGAAGAAAATAATTCCACTTTAACAATTGTGAACATTTCCATAAATATTGTAAACTGATTGTAGCTGAAAGCAGGCTGAGAGTAAAGCAGGCGCATTCTGCTTTACTTTCAACCTTCTTTAAATTTAATGGTCACTTTTCTTCAATACTAGAAACAGGTTATGGGGGAATGGGTTAACCCCTTTATGCCTGAACATTGCAATGCACTCGACCTTTGTATGTGCTGGAAGATTTCATGATACAGTGGAGAATCTGTTATTCTTTCCCGTTTAAACGCAAACGTACGCAAACGCAAAGCACTAAAACATAGAAAAGAACAACTTTTGGACAATTCTGATATTTCATGTTTATCTTGGTGGCAAACAGTTTTGAGCCTGATCAGACGCCGGGTTACCCAGCGTCTGATCTGGCTCCAAACGCACTGCAAATAATAGTTTTAGC
This sequence comes from Gari tellinella, assembly GCA_922989275.2. Lineage (NCBI taxonomy): Eukaryota > Metazoa > Mollusca > Bivalvia > Cardiida > Psammobiidae > Gari > Gari tellinella. The sequence continues at coordinate 103,163,917 of OV277858.1, read as the reverse complement.
GTAAACACGTTTATTGGGAAAGAATAACACATTCTCCACTGTAGATATGCAAGGGGGATCTTAGTCATACATAATTCTACATGTGTCTTATAAGGTACTACACTGTTTGCTGATAGGGTTGATTATAATTAAAAAGTTTTTACAAGTTTCCCTGACAAAGGATCTATACAATACAAATATCAAACAGTTCAAAAATTGAATTGCTCTGCATCTAAGTCAGACAGTTTTTCTTTACAATTTTTTATTCACTTGAAAATTTCCTTTTTTTATGCTCCACACAAACAGGGCTCCAGAAAAGGGGCCGGAGTATTTCAAAAACTTAAAATCTTTATTTTCTGTTTAAAACCCTATGGTGTCACTACTCATTAGAATCGTCTCTTCGAGATGATTCTAATGAGTAGTAACACCATAGGATTTGGTGCTAAAATAGGTGAGAAAATATTGGATTTGTTCAGTTTACTCCCTATTTATCTAAAGCTCCACACAAAAATCACAGCACACTTGATAAAATTGAAACAAACAGTCAATAAATGCTAATACTAGAGCTGTTTAAAATGTTACAGAGATTCTCACTTCTGGCGATTATCTGCTGCTCCATTTTATTGTATTTTCTCTTCATTAAATGCTGGAATCTTTCCCCATTTTCTCCGAATGACAGCTAAATTGAAAATTTGGACTGACATTATTGTAAATTATTCCTAACCAATGTTTGTAGTGCTGTTAGTAGGAGGTTTTGGCTACTAGTTGGATTAGAAGTTAACCCATAACTCCATAGACTGTTTCTAATTTTGATTGCCCTGTGTCCATCTTCATGTGTTGTCCGTTGTCATACCAATTTCTTCAAATGACATCTCCTCCTATACGCTTGCCTAATTTCAACTTAACTCTACAGGATTGTTCTTTAGGTGAAGCCCTTCAATAATTTGATTCCGTGTAGAACTCTCATTACCATGGCAACTAAAGTGAAAATTTTGAAAAAACCTGAAAAGTCCTCATGTGCCTAACTTTTGGGGCTTGAGCTTTTATATTTGGTATGAAGCATAACATAGCACATTTACCATTTACATTTGTCATTTGATATGGTGTAACTTCTAAAGTTCTTTGACCAATATGGTTTTGAAATGGTTCTGGACTGTTGCATATCTAGGTCACAAGAGCTTAAAAAAAAAAATTCGATAGAAACTTCAAAAATCTCCTTATCTGAAACTGTAATAGTACACAGGGGCTTAGATATTTGGCACAATATAGCATCATCTTCAAGTCTTCTAGGATGATTGTTCAAATTATGCCCCTTGGGTAAAAAATGGCCACACCTGGGGGTCACAGTTTTACATAGAGTTATGTTATGAAATGTTTGAGCGTCTTCTATGAAACTATGACTCAGGTGTGCAATATAGGGCCAATGGTCCTCTTGTTTTACTGTTTGTCAAACTATAGATATACATAATTCACAGCTCCAGATAAAGGGAGTATTTCAAAAACTAAAATCTTTATTTCTGTTTTAAACCCTATGGTGTCACTACTTATTAAGAATTGTCTCTATGAGACGATTCTAATGAATAGTAACACCATAGGATTTGGTGCTAAAATGAGTGAGAAAATGCTGGATTTGATCAGATAATCCATTTTATGCGTGTTACACTTTTAGATGTACCTCTAGGCAAACAGTTTTAATCTCAGATCGGGCCCCACATTGTGGGGCCTGATCTAAGATCAAAACTGTTTGCAGCTAAGTCAATATTCTATCAGAAACTGCTAAAATATTTTGCAAATATTTTAGTTCTATACCTGCTGCAGACGACATTTTAAGATGGCTGCCAAAAAGTTTCTCAGACAGTAAGCATGGATCCAGATAAGGGGAGTACTTTCAAAAGATAAAATCTTTATTTCTGCTTAAAACCCCATGGTATCGCTACTCATTAGAATTGTCTCTTCGGGATAGATGATTCTAATCAAATGAGTATTTACACCATAGTATTTAGTGCTGAAATGCGTGAGAAAATGTTGGATTTATTCTGTTTTATACTTCCTTTATCTGGAGCACTGAGTAAATGTCAATTTTGCTTATACTGCCTTTGAGTGATATATTTTGAGACACATTAGTGGAATTACAGCAGAATTCCATTGATAATTTGGATCGGTGATTTCCCTGCCTTGTCGATAACGTGTTTCTTATGGCATACTGCTGGGACGTCTTCTCGATTCTTTATGGTTGCCAGTAACTTTTATGACCAAGCATTACTTTTCATGTTTTCTGAAATTAATCCCCTTATTCTGCTGGAATGTCAAATGGAGTCTTCCATCAGGGCTCCAGGTAAAAGGGAGTAAACTGAACAAATCCAACATTTTCTCACTCACTTTAGCACTAAATCCTAAGGTGTATCTACTCGTTAGAATCTACTCGTTAGAAGTGTCTGTTCGAGACAATTCTAATGAGAAGTAACACCATAAGATATACTGCAGAAATGAAGATTTTAGTTTTTTTCCATTTTTGAAACACTGATACTCGATCCCCATATCTTAATTAACTCATTCCTCCCTGAAACTTTAAATGGACAATTCCAGTTTCCCATTTTAGTCTAGTCGATTTCTGACTTTTAAGGTTGTTTTTGGCAATGTTTCGCATTTTGGCAAACAGTGAAGACCCTGATCAGAGGGCTCCTAGGAGCCCTCTGATCAGGGTCTTCACTGTTTGCATAGGACAAGTGTACTACTCACATGTACATTGTTTGTAAAGAACGCCTATATGCGGGACTAGAGTTGAAAGGGTTAAACTCTGTTCCATTCATGAAAAGGTTGAGCAATTATGGTGACTATTGAGGGACGTGTTCCAAATATATTTAAAAGTATAGCAAACAGTGCAGACCCGGATAAGAGGGCTCCTATAATGCTGAATTTTGAAATTGACTTGTCTGTTTTTTGATGATTGACTTTAGTTAACATTGGGTGAAGCTCTAGGGGTTTGTCCCCCAAAATATTGCAAAATATGACAAACTGTGCATACCCAGATCAGAGGATTCCTTCAAGAGGTCTGTATTGTTTACTTTATAGCATGTGTCTAATGTTGAAAACTTGTGACTACTGAAAGCAAGCTGAAATTAAAACAGAAGGCACCTTAACCCATTGCCCCATAAATACCCCTTTTTACGCCTAAAATTTATTTCTCCACTGAAGAAAATAGTTCCAATTTATATAGTCATCAATATACATCAAAAGAAATATTTTCTACATTCTAGAAGATGGTAGCTTAAAGCAGGCTGAAAGTAAAGCAAAATGCGCCGTAAGGCGCATTCTGCTTTACGTTCAACCTGCTTTAAGTGGTCATCTATTTTCAAAACTAGAAACAGGCTATGGGGTAATGGGTTAAGGCATTTTCTGATTTACTTTAAGCCTGCTTTAAGCTACCATCTGCTAGAATATTGGTAATAATTAAAGTGAAACACATTCATGACTGTATTAATTGGAACTTTTTTCCTTCAGTGTAGAAATAAATTAAATGTGTCAAATTGTATCTAATCTATGGAGTAAAGGGTTAGATAATGTTCAAATCTTCGGTTACAAAGTATATGAAACTAATATCAGAATAGGAACGTCCCTATAGGTTATAGCTGTACATCCAAGAAATGGGATTTTACCAATAAATGTTCCCATTAAGAGAAAAAACCTACAAAATCACCCAGCATGATAGGCCAAATCACTTCATTGGTGAAAGAACGTAATTATCACAATAATAGGATTTCAGCGGGTTTCTCGGTACAGTCGAACTGGTGTTATATAATTAGTCCTACTTTGCCAATTAGTTCCAGATACTTAAAAGCAGTGACAGTGCTTAATGCATGAATAAAAGTAATGCAGAAAGCTCCTATAGGAGCTTTCTGCATTACTTTTGTCATGCATGAAGGTGTGAATTCTTCAGCAAAGTAAGCTATTTCACAATATTATGAGTGGCCATTTACACATGTGTTTGTCTGTAGTTTATTTAGGGATTTGGATGTTCCTGTTTTAATATTTAATACTGTAGACTATTATGTAGTAGAGGCCCGTCCATCTCAGGAGCTAAGCTTCAGTTTTACGTATTTATTTCGTTCATCTAAATAGTTCCAATTTATACAGTCATGAATATGTATTATAAGAAATACTTTCTATATTCTAGCGGAAAGTACCTTAAAGCAGACTGAAAGTAAAGCAGAATGTGTTATAGTCATCAATATACATCAAAAGAAATATTTTCTACATTCTAGAAGATGGTAGCTTAAAGCAGGCTGAAAGTAAAGCAAAATGTGCCGTAAGGCGCATTCTGCTTTACGTTCAACCTGCTTTAAGTGGTCATCTATTTTCAAAACTAGAAACAGGCTATGGGGTAATGGGTTAAGGCACATTCTGCTTTACTTTCAACCTGCTTTAAGTGGTCACCTAATTTCAATATAGTAACAGGTAATGGGTTAAATGCTATGAAAAAAAAGCAGAATGAATAGTTCTTGTCTTTGCTTTCATCCAGCTTTCTGCTTCAATGTATCTCTCAGAGCTCCAGATAAGGGTAGTATTTTAAAAACTAAAATCTTTATTTCTGCATTAAACCCTATGGTGTCACTACTCATTAGAATCGTCTCTTTGAGACGATTCTAATGAGTAGTAACACCATAGGATTTGGTGCTGAAATGAGTGAGACAATGTTGGATTTGTTCAGAAAACTCCCACTTATCTGCAGGGAGCCCTGGCCTCGAGGTTATAAAACTTAAAACGAACTCTGTGCTCAAAACTCAGTTTCGGTAACAGGCTCTAGTTTCTACAAAACACGTTTGAATTGATTTTTGTTACCTCAATTGGATACATTATTACACTTTAATTATGTATGAAAATACTAGTTATGAAATAAAATGTCTGCTGAAGTTTTATGAGCTGAGAAAAAATCTGAGTTTTGAGCACAGAGTTCGTTTTAAGTTTTATAACCTCGGGGCCTGGTCTCTAATATATTATTGTGTCTTGTTTCGAGCTCTCTTCGTTCTTGATGTAATTACATTGTCATTTGAAGTGGTAAGATGGCCTATGAAATGGGTCCCAGATGATTGTTTTTTGCTGATTTAACCCATTGTCCCATAAATATGCCTTTTTAAAACTTTAATTTATTCTGCCACTGAAGAAAATAGTTTTACTTTATACGATTTTGTACCACCCTGATGAAGGCCTTTGTAAGGCCAAAACTTCAGTGAATAATAAAGTCAACACAATATTGGCTTCAGATAAGAGGGAGTTAAAACATTTTGCCATAATTGGGTGCTTTACACAGTTTGGGGGGGGGGGGGGGCATTTTAGAGAGAGAAAGGGGAGGGGTGGGGTTGTATTTAATTCTTTCCTCCACTGATGCAACAAATATGAAACATGAATATTTATTACATCCTAGCAGAGGGTACCTAAAGCAGGCTGAAAGTAAAATTTTTCTTCCTACCTGCTTTAAGTGGTCATCTGTCTTCAACACTAGAAACAGGCTATGGGTTAAACAGGGTATATAGTAGATTCTATATGCAATACGTTTTATTTCCTTTGTTTATTCACTGAATGTTTACAACTGTGTTGATAAAAAGTATAGCCATAATTTCTGGGCAAGTGGATATAAGAAATTTGGGTTTGTTGTTCATGCACAGTTTTATTTACACAATAATCAAATGGTTTTGGTTCTTAATAATTACTTTTATTCCCACAACATAAATTATTAGTTTAACTCTCACCATGCTGATTTTCCTATTGGACTTATTCATTTTCTGTTAACCCATTACCCATAGCCTGTTTCTAGTTTTGAAGACATGTCACCACTTAAAGCAGGTTGAAAGTAAAGCAGAATGGGTCTTAAGGTACATTATGCTTTACTTTCAGCCTGCTTGAAGCTATTATCTGCTAGAATATAGACATATTTCTAAGATTTTTATTTTTGACAGTATAAATTGGAACTATTTTCTTCAGTAGAGGAACTAATTGAAGGTGTAAAAAGTTATATTTATGGGGTAATGGGTTAAATGACTTGTTTACATACATTGGCTCTTGAGTGTTTGTCCTCTGTAATATAAAGTGTAACAAACAGTGTAGACCTGATCAGATGGCTCCTTTAGGAGTCCAATTCTGATCTGGGTCTAGCTCCACTGATTGCAAAGGCAGGGCTCCAGATAAAGGGAGTATTTAAAAAACTAAAGTCTTCATGTCTGCATTAAATCCCTATGCATTGAAACATATGTAATTGTCTGCATTAAATTCTATGGTGTCACTACTCTTTGAATTGTTTCTAATGAGTATTGACACCATAGGGTTTGGTACTGACATAAACGAGAAAATGTTGGATTTGTTCAGTTTATCCAGGGCTCCAGATCAGGGGAATATTTAAAAAAAAATAAAAGCTTCATTTCTACATAAAACCATATGGTGTCACTACTCATTAGAATCGTCTCTTCAAGACGATTCTAATGAGTAGTAACACCATAGGATTTGGTGCTGAAATGAGTGAGAAAATGTTGGATTTGTTCAGTTAATACTCACCCTTATCTGGGGCTCTGAAAAGGATAGATATATCTGGTCCTTGCAATTCAAAGGTTAATAAGCATTGAAATAGTGTGATTGTATTTATTGATTGTGTGATATTTTATGGCCTGTCATCGTCTATGGCCATACTGGGTGCATAAATCACAGCCTTGGGTCTGCTTGAACAGACATTAATTAATCCTTTAGCCCTTTCCTCCATAGAACAACCTTTTCCTTCCATAGAACAGCTTAAAGTACATCTATACCAGTAATAAATAAATGCTCTTCTCATAAATATATAAATATACTCAAAAGTTATGTTATATATGTTCTTGATATTATATTAACCCTCGGCTCTAAATGACCTTTTTGTGTCAATGGGCCGTAAAACACCATTCATTCATTCATTTGATATTAACCCATAAGCCCATAAATACGCTTTTTATGACCTTGACCTAATTTGGACTTAAAAAAGATTCAGAATATATTGTCAGGGATGCCACTGGGGGCATAAGTGTTTATTGAATGCGCAGTCTTGTTACAGCTTTAATTTATTCCTCCCTGAAGAAAATAGTTCTAATTTGTACAGTCATGGAAATGTATCATTAAAGATATTTTCTAGATCCTAACAGATGATAATATAAAGCAGGCTGAAAGTCAAGAAAAATGTGCCTTAAGGCGCCTTCTGCTTTACTTTCAACCTGCTTTATGTGGTCACCTTTCTTCGAACTAGAAACAGGCTGTGGGACAAAGGGTTAACCCATACCCCCCTAAATATTATTAGAACTTTGTTCATTATATTAAAAACAGATAACATATTAAAGGCTGATGATAGTAAAGCAGAAAGCTCTTGTCAGAGCTTTTCTGTATTACTTGTATCGTTAATGAAGCTGTGTGAACCCCAGCCTGCTTTAACTCTTTGAACCCTAGCCATGCATATACATGTATGCGTCATTTGCATACAGCATACCAGTGAGGCGTACACTTGTCCTATGCAAACAGTGTATACCCTGATCAGAGGGTTTCTTAAGGAGCCCTCTGATCAGGGTATACACTGTTTGTCATTTTGACATATTTTGTGAAGATCAACCCTAAAAAGTCAAAATGGACTAGAATAAATTGAAAATTCGAATTGTCCATTTGAGGTTTCAGGGAGGAAAGGGTTAAGCTACATCTGCTAGAATATAGAAACTATTTCTTATGGTACATACTCATGGCTTTATTTGGAACTATTTTCTCTAGCGGAGGAATAAACTAAATGCGCTAAAAGGCGCTTCTATCAGAGAAAGGGTTAAAACATTTGCATCTGACCAGGTTCAAGTAGTGATAGACTCTGATGGAATCTTATTTATTATCCTTCCACTCATGGCCAGACTTTCACAGGGAATTTTTCTGTTTATTTGACCGAAATTATCCCCTCTATAAAGAACTAAAAATAAGGCAGGTCGATGGTTTTGATCCCCTGCCCTGCTTGTTAACAAATTTGCTGAAATCATCTTCCTGAAATCATCATCATCTCATCTCAGCATCTCTGAAATCATCTTCCTGAAATCATCATCATCTGATCTCAGCATATCTGAAATCATCTTCCTGAAATCATCATCATGTCATCTCTGAAATCATCATCATCTCATCTCAGCATCTCTGAAATCATCTTCCTGAAATCATCATCATCTCTCATCTCAGCATCTCTGAAATCATCTTCCGGAAATCATCATCATCTCCTCTCAATATCTCTGAAATCATCTTCCTGAAATCATCATACGACCTAATTTGTGCATTGCTGTAAAACCCAACTCATCCGTCCCATTCACTAAGAGCGATGTGTATTCCATCGTTCACAAAATGGGTATTAGTGTAGAGTGCAATAAATTTTTACCTATGCTAATTGTTTAAACACAACAAAATTATGAATATTTGAAAAAAATGTTTTTTTGAGCCTCAGAATTGTATTGTATTGTTTTCAGAACGTATTGCAATATATTGGAAAACCGGTTTTATTGCACATCCCTAGCAAATAGACCCTGATTAGGGAGCTCCTTGCTGTCAGGATTTGCACTGTTTGTCATTTTGCATAACGTTGTAAAACCATCCCTAAAAAGCCAAAAAAGAAAGAAGCTAAATTGGAAACTGGAATTGTCCATTTGAAGTTACATTAAGTGAATGAGTTAACTCTTTAAACACCTTAGACCTGTTTAAAATATATACATTACATTTGCAAACAGTGTAATCCAAGATCAGAGGGCTCCTATAGGAGCCCTCTGATCAGGGTCTACACTGTTTGCTAATTAATAGACCAGTATTTATCAAACTACCCAGAATTCCAAGTAGACTGGTTCATGTTTTGGGTAACTAAAATGATCCACAAGGAAGCTTGAACAACCCACACACGTTACTTAGTATTGAAAGAGTTAACAGGTAGATAGAATAGTATGAATCTCTGTGCATCTTTCCTCTACAGGGATCAAACTTGTACCTGATTGGAGCTCTCAACCCAAGATACCAAGGGGTAACACATGTAGCCAAACTGTCTAACCCTACCTCTCCTCATGTCTGTCTGATTTCACGACTCATCCAATCTGGGGCCTGTTTTATGAAACGTCGTACGACAAAAACAGTCATAGGTCAAAACCTTAAAATACATTTAATTTCTGATTTCTCCATCTAATCCTGTCTTGTGACATCTCTTTTGAATCGTCTTTTCAATTCCAAAGAGATATCACAAGACAGGATTAGATGGAGAATCAAATAATAATTGAAGATTTTAGAATATGACTTACAACAATATTTGTCGAACGAAGTTTCGTAAAACGGGCCCCAGTAAGAGGGAGTAACAGGGCTGTCATTCCTCCAGATTTTTCTGAAATATTTGGATTTTTATCCTAGGAGGTTAGCTTAAAGCAGGCTGAAAGTAAAGCAGAATGCACCTTAAGGTGCATTCTGCTTTAATTTCAACCTACTTTAAGTAATCGCGATTGAAAATTTGAAAATCTTAGGATTTTTCATGATCATCTTATGGCAGCCGCGTGATTAAACTGAACAAATTCAAACATTTTCTCTGTCATGTGCCAAACCCTATGGTGTTACTACTCATTAGAATAGTTTCAAAGAGAAGAGACGATTCTAATGAGTGGTGACACCATAGGGTTTAATGCAGACATAAATATTTAGTTTTTAAATTCTCACCTTATCTTGAGCCCTGCATCCTGTCAATTAGGGCTGTAGTGTGAATTGTTTTACATTTTACTATCATAGCTCCAGATAAGAGGGGGTAAGACTGAACAAATCTAACATTTTCTCACTCATGTCAGCACCAAATCCTATGGTGTTACTATTCATTAGTATCATCTGGAAGGGACGATTCTAATGAGTAGTGACACCATAGGGTTTAATGCATTAAAGATTTTCAAGGTTTTGAAAATTTATACTCCCCTTATCTGGAGCCCTGTTACTCTCAACTCTCATAGATCCAGAGAAGGGTGTATTTATATTTATTATTATATGTATGTAACAATCCTAAAAATTGGGACCATCCTGTGTAATTGCTGTAATTAACACAAAATTTGAACAAATTGCTTATATCACACAGTAATTTGTAGAAAAAGTGAAACAGAATCAGAAACAGTGTAGTTCCTGATCAGATTGCTCCTTCTGGAGCAGTCTGATCAGGGTCTACACTGTTTGCTCAGGCCTGTCTGTCCCAATACTAAGGATCATTATGGTATATATGCACTCTTCAGTTATGGCGGTAATAAATTACTCAATTATTCAAACAAGTTTTTAAATCCTGAAATCTCGACCAAGATGTATGTTGTGACTACTCATTAGAATGGTGTCTTTGAGACCATTCAAATGTGTAAACTAGGTTTTGGCAAAAAAAGCAAAAAAGAGCAAATGTTAGAAAAAGACGAGAGAAAATGTTGGAATTATTTAGTTCACTTAGATTTGATTATCTGGAACCTTATTTTTTTGTCTGTCCACAATGAAAGAGCGAAAGCAAGACTAAGAAATTTTGTCTCAGTTGGCGTCCATGCTAACAATCAGATTTGGTTCAAAGGTTAAGTTTCATTTGGCAGAGCTCCAGAGTTTTCAAAAACTAAAATCTTTAATTCTGCATAAAACCTTATGATGTCACTACTCATTAGAATAATCTCTTCTAGACAATTTTAATGACTAGATACACTATAGGTTTGGGTGCTGAAACGAGAAAATGTTGGATTTGTTCAGTTTACTCCCTCTTATCTAGTAGAGTCCTGAATAAACATGAGTCTTACATTTGCTTCTTCATTCTGCAATATTAGGATCTAATTTTATGCAATTCTTAAGTTCCTTAGAAAACTATGTTTTTCTGGTTAATTTTAAGTGAGCTTAGATAAGACAGTGATGAGAAACTGATGACTGAGCAGATATTAGGAGAGGTCCTGTCACTGCATGTACTCCTCAGCAGAAAACCAACAAATAATGGCTCCTACTTCTGACACCAGTGTTTGTGCCTTTCATACTGTTTTAACTCTTTGCATGTAATTTCTTTTGTCTGCAACAATTGTCACCAGCTACTGTTCTAAAAACAGAACTTTCAAATTGTCTTTTAACCCATTACCCCACAGCCTGTTTCTGGTTTTGAAGATACCTTACCACTTAAAGCAGGTTGAAAGAAAAGCAGACTGTGCCTTAAGGCACATTCTGCTTTACTTTCAGCCTGCTTTAAGCTAAAATCTTCTAGAATATAGAAATTATTTCTCATGATTCATATTCATATTTGTGTAAATTGGAACTATTTTCCTTAATGGATGAATAAACTGGAGGTGTAAAAAAAAGGCGTATTTATGGGGTAATGGGTTAAACAAGGATCAGAGTATCAAACAGTTTGGATCCTGACGAGACGTTGCATGATGCGGCGGCATCTGTCAGGATCTAAACTGTTTGGACAGATAGTCATGATTTCTACGCTAGCATGCAAAGAGTTAAAAGACTTCAAGAAATGTATTGTTCAAGTAGTAATCACAGATTCCACATGCTGTGAAACAAACTCAGCATGTGTATTAAACATAGCTAATTTATGTGGTATAAAACAATATTTGATACTGAATGTAGCATGAGACACAGGGGCCTTGAAAGAAAAATGTATTCAAATCTTTTTATAGTATATACAAGGGAAATAACTCGAACCCAATCAGAAACCTGACCTCCTGTGTTGGACAGCCCATGAAATAAAAGAATGTTCTCTTTACGCAATGTTTGTCTTGGTACATAGAGTTAAAAGGCTAATATTTCTGTTAAAACAAAACCCGTAACCGATGGCTTTGTATTTCTTTTGCAAAACAATGTAGAAATTGCGACTCGCCTCGGAAATGGTGCAGGGCGGAAAATCGAGGCCCCTGTGGCATGAGATAAAGGGACATTTCAAAATACCCTCATCAGAGGGCTCCTAAAAGATCCCTCTGATCAGGGTCTGCACTGTTTGTCAATTTGGAATATACCTCATTCATTGCTGCAATTACAGTGTTTCCTCCCTACAACGACCCTCTGACAAAGATTCCCTCCCAATAGCAAATTGTGTACTGCTGTTCCCCTAACAGAACATTTATGTCTAAAGCTTTCTCTGCTCCAATACCATCTCTTTTAAATTGTCATTTGCCATCCATTCACAAAGTTACATGTTGAACATTTTGACAGAAGAAACATCAAAACAAGTGACAAACAGTTTGAACCCTGCTCAGTTGCGCGTTACGAGGAGCCTGATCTGGGTTTTAACTGTTTGCAAATGTACTGTAAGTGTATATGTTTTCCCTCCCTATAATAACTCCCTCCGAATAACACACACCATACTTGTCTCTCATTGACTGTTGTTGTAGAGAGGGAGCACAGTACACAGTATAATTGTGTTAGCAAAGAGGAATATATTGCTGTTTGTTTTTTATTGATTGAAGACAGGGCTCCAGATAAGAGGTACATGTAGTTATTTCAACAATTCAAACATTTTCTCACTCATTTTAGCACCAAATCCTATGGTGTTACTACTCATTAGAATCGTCTCTTTGAGACGATTCTAATGAGTAGTGACACCATAGGGTTTAATTGAGAAATAAAGATTTTAGTTTTTGAAAAACTACCCTTATCTGGAGCCCTGGAAGACAAGTACTCAATCTGAAATTGTGTACTCCAACGAAGGAATAATTACAATACTGAAGAAATATGCTGGATGTGAATGTGGCCAGGCATGTGATAGTCACCTGATATGAATAATATCATAACCATGCACAATATACATGTATAGGCACTTTTCAATCAATGTGTATTGACACTTATTGTTGCCAAATTGTTTGAAGATTGTAAACAACTGTTAACCCATTACCCCATAAATGCTCCTTTTTATGCCTATAGTTTATTCCTACACTGAAGAAAATACTTCCTTTTTATACAGTCATGAACATGTATCATAAGAAATATTTTCTAAATCCTAGCAGATAATAGCTTAAAGCAGGCTGAAAGTAAAGCAGAATGCACCTTAAGGTGCATTCTGCTTTACTTTCAACCTACTTTAAGTGATATTCTTTCTTTAAAACTAGAACAGGCTATGGGGGTAATAGGTTAAAGAATATCAAATTAGGGCCGCTATATTGACACTTATTGTTGCTGAAATGTTTGATGTTTGTAAACAATTGTTAAAGAATATCAAATTAGGTCTGCAAGGTACACTTATTGTTGCCAAAATGTTTTGAGATTGTAAACAATTGTTAAAGAATATCAAATTAGGTCTGCTAGATACACTTATTGTTGCCAAAATGTTTGATGTTTGTAAACAATTGTTAAAGAATATCAAATAAGGTCTGCTAGCTACACTTATTGTTGCCAAAATGTTTGAAGATTGTAAACAATTGTTAAAGACTATCAAATTAGGTCTGCTAGCTACACTTATTGTTGCCAAAATGTTTGATGTTTGTAAACAATTGTTAAAGAATATCAAATAAGGTCTGCTTTAGGTACACTTATTGTTACCAAAATTGAATATCAAATTAGGTCTCATTTAGGTATACATATTGTTGCCAAAATGTTTGAAGATTGTAAACAATTGTTAAAGAATATCAAATTAGGTCTGATTTAGGTACACTTATTGTTGCCAAGTTGAATGGAGATTGTAAACAATTGTTAAAGAATATCAAATAAGGTCTGCTAGCTACACTTATTGTTGCCAAAATGTTTGAAGATTGTAAACAATTGTTAAAGAATATCAAATTAGGTCTGCTAGCTACACTTATTGTTGCCAAAATGTTTGAAGATTGTAAACAATTGTTAAAGAATATCAAATTAGGTCTGCTAGCTACACTTATTGTTGCCAAAATGTTTGAAGATTGAAAACAATTCTTGAAGAATTTCAAATTAGGTCTGCTGGCTACACTTATTGTTGCCAAAATGTTTGAAGATTGTAAACAATTGTTAATGAATATCAAATTAGGTATGATTTAGGTACACTTATTGTTGCCAAAATGTTTGAAGATTGAAAACAATTATTTAAGAATATCAAAATTAGATCTGCTATATTGACACTTATTGCTGCCAAAATGTTTGAAGATTGTAAACAATTGTTAAGGAATATCAAATTAGGTCTGATTTAGGTACACTTATTGTTGCCAAAATGTTTGAATATTGTTATGTCAAATAAGACCAGTCATGGGTACTTAGTAATTATCTTTTATTTGTCATCTTGGTTAACCCTTTACCTCATAGTATGTTTCAAATGTTTAAAGCAGATTGAAAGTAAAGCAGAATGGGCTTTAAGGCTCATACTGCTTTACTTACACCCTGCTTAAAGCTACCATCTGCTAGGATATAGAAACTTTTTCCTTTGTTGCATATTCATGATTGTATGATTTGCATTACATAAAAATGGGGCCCAATTTTTTTCAGTGAAAAGAAAAGAACATCTTACATTTGAAATAATTTTTGTGTCCATATTTTCAGTATAATACAGTATTCTTAACTCTTTCCTCCCTGAAACTTTAAATGGACAATTCCAGTTTCCATTTTAGTCTAGTCCATTTCTGACTTTTAAGGGTTGTTTTTGTCAATGTTTGGCATTGTGACAAACAGTGAAGAACCTGATCAGAGGGCTCCTTTCGGAGCCCTCTGATCAGGGTCTTCACTGTTTGCATAGGACAAGTGTACTATTAACATGTACACTGTTTGAAAAGCACGCCTATATGCGGGACTAGGGTTCAAAGAGTTAAAATCAATCCTAAAATGGTCAAAACTGTACAAGACTTTATTGGAAACTGGAGTTGTCCATATGATGTTCAGGTTTAAATGAATTAAGACAATTGGAAAGCACAGATTAGGTGCTGCTAGGCTCTATTTGTAAGTACAGGCACACATATGTCTCTTGTTACATTAAATTGTCTTCCAGTCATAGACTAGGACAATTTTAATCCTTTATATTCACACATAATCTCCAATTCTTTGGTTGGGAACCCAGCTTCTGCTGGAGGCCAGTCATGTAAGTGTTAGAGACTAAGAGTTCATTTATTTCAACCGTGATAATATGTTGATTAATTTTAGCCCAGGACACTTACAGAGCTCCAGATAAGGGGAGTATTTCAAAATAAATAGTTATAAACAGGCAACGGTTGCCCAGACACAGAACATTCTCAGGGCTCTAGCCCTGCGTTCATTAACGAAAGTACTTTGTGATAATTTGCCACGGCCCGCTTACCTCAAGGCGCACAAAGGTGGAGTGACTATGGAAAAGGACAAAAGCATGCATTGTTGAATGCACGTGAACCTGTGGGTGCCCTGAGGTAAGCGGGCCGTGGCAAAGCATCACAAAGCGCTTTCGTTAATGAACGCAGGGCAGATAAGATGGAGTTAAAACTGAACAATCTAACATTTTTTCCTTCATTTCAGCACCAAATCCTATGGTGTAACTACTAGTGGTGATCCGATTGTCGCAACGTCGCCGACAATCAGTTGTTAACTTCAAACACAGCGACAATCGATTGACATTTTCTCTCTTTCGCGACATCGCAAATCTATTTATAATGTTCAAAGATAGAAAAGATTTTCAAGAATGTTTTTGAAATTATAGGAAGTTAAACTTTTGCTCCGGAAGAGCAAATCCTCCACGTCCCATTGTTCTAAAACATCTTGTGACGCGTGACGTTCACATACAGCACGCTGTAGTTGAATTGTTAATTATTTATGTTGTAAGGGGCTATGACGTAAATAAATATGGCAGCCTGCATGGTAGTTGATGTTATCATATACACTGACTTCTTAGATACTGTGTCGCTGAAGAATGTAAGTTTGTTATATCAAATGGTTAATTCATTGCTTTAAAGGGTGCAAATGACATGCTATTAAACATATAATCTGAAGTTAGCCTTGTTTGGAAATGATTATAAAAGCACGGAAAAACGCAATTCCGTGAACATAGAAAACAAGAAATGCGTCAAACAATGCAAGCTAGATATGTCTTTAGAAACTATGAGTTAGGCTTACTCTACGTGTGTATATATTTTATTCATGTCAGTCGTATTTCTGGACAATGAGGAACATCAGTTTGTGTATGCACCAAATCACATGCATAAACATAAAGTACATGTATAGCGTTAATTCATTCTTGCTTCATATTGCCATAACGTAGGTGCTCAATGTGTATTGGAACCATTTTGTATCATACACTAAGGATAATGGAGCAGTGTAATTTCAGTGAAAATGTTAATCACTCTTTATGAGTCTGTAGTTAGTAAGTGATGAACTCATTTATTTTTTCATTTTCCAAATGTTAAAATTGTGTTGATGAAGAGTTGGTCTACTATTAATGTGTTTAATTTAAAGGTACTGGATGCTAATGTTGGAGACAGTCTCAAAGGGTTTAGTTAATTACTCAAATGTACCTCACATTTGCAAAAATAAGCTACATTTATGTGTGACTTCACCTTTGTAACAGAATATTTGTGCTGTAAGGCCACCTTTCGGTCAACCGATTAATAATCGGAAAGTTATCGATTAAGACCCAACCGATTGAACCGATAATCGGTTGGTCATTTTCGCAACCGATTACCACCACTAGTAACTACTCGTTAAAATGGTCTACCAGATGATTCTAACTAGTAGTGACATTGGGTCATAGAATTTGGTGTAGAAATAAAGGTTTATTTATTTATTTATTTTTTTAAATATTCCCATTATCTGGAGCTCTGATTTTGCTCAGTTACGTTTATCCAATTTCTGTTGAAGAAAATGAGATTATTGCAGAAGTTATTCAATTAGTGTTTGCTTTCATTATGTAAATTACTGACTATAAAATTGTTAGCTGAAGAATTACGTGATTATAGCAAATGTGTTAAACATGCATTGTTGAGTAGTTCTGCATTAAACCATTTTATGCGGGATACACTTTTAGTTGTATCTCTAGGCAAACAGTTTTGATCTCAGATCAGGCCCCACACTGTGGGGCGTGATCTGAGATCAAAACTGTTTGCAGCTAGTTCAGTATTCTATCAAAAACTGCTAAATCTTTTTCAAATATTTGAGTTATACTTGCTGCAGACCACATTTTAAAATGGCCTCCAAATATTACCCAGCATACAATGGGTTAAATCAAATAATCTAAATTTTCAAATGGATCCTCCATTGTTGTCTTATGTCCCAATTTAACCCACTTCCACATAAATATGCCTTTTTAAGCCTCTCATTTATTCCTCCACTGAAGAAAATATATCAAATTTATTCAGTCAGGAATATATATCATCAGAAATATTTGCTATATTTTAGCAGAGAATAGCTTAAAGTAGGCCTTCAGGCGCATTCTGCTTTACTTTCAACCTGCTTTAAGTGGTCACCTATCTGTATAAGATCTTCAAAACTAGAAACACGCTATGGGGTAACGGGTTAAATTGCTTATTGTAGTTCAGACCCTGATCAGGAGCCTCCTTTAGGAGCCCTCTGATCTGGGTATACACTGTATATAGGTACTTAGAGTTCCAGATAAGGGAGAGTAAACTGAACAAATCAAGCATTTTCTCACTATTTCAGCACCAAAGCCTATGGTGTTACTACTCATTAGAATCGTCTCTTCGAGACGATTCTAATGAGTAGTGACACCATAGGGTTTAAAGCAGAAATAAAGATTTTATTTTTTGAAATACTCCCCTTATCTGGAACCCTGGGTACTTATCTTTGCAAAGTAAAACTATACAGCCTTTGCAAAGATAAGTACCTTAGAATGGGATGTCTCCAAAATGTGTGATTAAATTTAACTTGGTACAAGTAGACAAAATTTGAAATGTCTGCTTTACTCCCTCTTATTTGGAACTCGGAGTATCTAATCTAAACAGTTATAGCTTTCTGCTCATTTAGTATTCATTCAATAATTTGTATAGAGCTCCATCTCTACATGCAAGGACACCCAATGGGAGACAAAAAAAATTTGCGTTGTTCGGAGGGAGTCGTTATAGGGAGGGAAATTAGTTTACATTTGCAAACAGTTTGAATCCAGATCAGAGGTCGCGCAAAGCGGCGTCTGATCTGGATTCAATCTGTTTGTCACTCGTCATTAAGTTTTTTTCTGTCAAAATGTCCAATATGTAACTTTGAGAAAAACAGCAGACGACACACTTTAAGCACACAATATTACAGCAGTAGAATCGATAGACATAATTGTCCTGGTTAGGGAACTGCTGCAAGGGTCATTGTTAGGAGGGAGTCATTGTTGGGAGGGCCGTTGTAGAGAGGGAGCACTGTATATTGCACGTGGATCTCCTTGACTAAATACAACAAGCATACATCGCAATAAGCAAACACTAATTGTTATAACTCTGTCCCTTATAGAGACACTTTTTCATGACTTTATTTGGAACTTGGAGTATCTAATCTAAGCAGTTATAGCTTTCTGCTCATTTAGTATTCATTCAATAATTTGTAGGTTGCACCTGGATCTCCTTGACTCAATACAACAAGCATACATCACGGTCACCACGTTTAAACACTAATTGTTAACTCTTTCCCTTATAGAGACACTTTTTCATGACTTTATTTGGAACTTGGAGTATCTAATCTAAGCAGTTATAGCTTTCTGCTCATTTAGTATTCATTCAATAATTTGTAGGTTGCACCTGGATCTCCTTGACTCAATACAACAAGCATACATCACGGTCACCACGTTTAAACACTAATTGTTAACTCTTTCCCTCATAGAGACACCTTTTCATGACTTCAGGGCTGCCTTAATTTGACATGAAAAATCCTAAGATTTCCAAATTTGCATTTTTCAAGTGCGATTTTACGAATCGTACCTTTACCCCATAGCCTGTTTCTAGATTTGTTGACACGTGGCTGCTTAAAGCAGGCTTGAAGTAAAGCAGAATGCGCCTTGAGGCGCATTCTACTTTACTTTCAGCCTGCTTTAAGCTACCATGTTCTAGAAAAAAATCCGAAGATTTAGGAAAAATCCGGAGAAATGGCAGCCCTGTGACTTTATTTGGAACTCGGAGTATCTAATCTAAGCATTATGGCTTTCTGCTCATTTAGTATTCATTCAATAATTTGTAGGTTGCACCTGGATCTTCTTGACTCAAATACAACAAGCATACATTGCCACAAACAAACACTAATTGTAAACTCTCTCCCCATAGAGACACTTTATCATGACTTTAACCCATAACTACATCCATAGCCTGTTTATGGTATTGAAGATAGGTGACCACTTAAAGCAGGTTGAAAAAGCAGAATGCACTTTTAGGCGCATTCTGCTTTACTTTCAGTCTGCTAGAATATAGATAAAACTTCTTATGGAGTATATTCATGACTGTATAAAATGGAATTTTGTTCCTTGATAGAGGAATAAATTAGAGGCGTATATATAAAAAGGTGTATTTATGGGGTAATGGGTTAAGTCTTGACCTTTTTCCTGATTAAAGGAGACACAGATTGTGTGTGTTGTTCAGATGAAGTAGTTGTAGGGAGGGAAAATTAAGACTTGGCTTACATTTACAAACAGCTTGAATCCAGATCAGACGCTGCATTATGTGGTGTCTGATCTGGATTCAAATTGTTTGTCACTCTTTATTACAGGTATATGTCTTCTATCAAAATGTCCACTTATATGTAACTTTGAGAAAAAAACAGCAAATAACAATTTTAAGCAGACGATAATTAGACATATTATTCCTGTTTAGGGAACTTTGGAAAGTGTTGTTGTAAGGAGGGAGACGTTGTTGGGAGGGCCGTTGTAGGGAGGGAACACTGTACTTATTTCTCAGGGCTCCAGATATGTGTATTTGAGCTTAGGGTGTTCAAACATTTCCCCTTTGTCTTAACCCTTTGTACCCTAGTCCCGCATATAGGCGTCCTTTTCAACAGTGTACATGTGAATAGTACACTTGTCATATGCAAACAGTTAAGACCTAGATCAGAGGGCTCCGAAAGGAGCCTTCTGATCAGGGTCTTCACTGTTTGTCTTAATTCCAAACATTGACAAAAACAACCCTTAAAAGTCAGAAATGGACTTGACTAAAATGGAAACTGGAATTGTCCATTTAAAGTTTCAGGGAGGAAAGAGTTAACAAACCCTTTGGTGTGACTTCTCATTAGAATCATATAGAGGAGATGAGTAGTCACACCATAGGGTTTGGTGCATCAAGGCTTTTACTTTTGGAAATACTCCTCTTATCTGTATACCTGATTTCTTACACCCTAACAAATGAAAGTAAAGCAGAAATCTCCATATAAGAGTGTAACCTTAGTCTGATTATTGCACTGTCATTTCTCATAAAGACTGCAAACAAGCAATATTGGGAGAAATTCAGTTACTACAATGATTAATTTGTAGATTTCCTAGCTTGAAGGGTATCACTAGTCAGTGGCTACATAATCCTGAGGACCTACAGGAGCAATGTACAGAGCTCCCTCCCTACAACGACCCTCCCAATAACCATTTCCTCCATACAACAACGCTTGCATCTATTTCCCCAAGCAAGACAATTATCATGTCTAACGCTTTCACTGATGCAATATCATCTGCTTAAAATTGTAATCATCTGTTTTTCGCAAAGTTACATAATGGACATTTTGACAGAAAAAACTTAATGACGAGTGACAAACAGCTTGAATCCAGATCCAGACACCCCGTTACACGGCATCCGATCTGGATTCAAGCTGTTTGCAAATGTAAGTTAATTTTCCCCCCTATAACGACTCCCTGACTGACCAATGCATACAAGTTATGTCACCTATTTGGTGATGGTGTAGTTAAGCAAAAAGTTGAATGCATAATGTAGCAATAATGTAATGAAGAAAGCTTTCTCTTGACAGATTTCTGCACTGCTAATGATTATTGCCCATATATAGGCTGCCAGTAGTCCTAAGTGTCTTCAATATTCACTGAACACTCTCCCTCATAAGAATATTTCCCTACACTTCATAGGAAACTTATCCTACATCCTTACAGATGATTGTTTAACCAGTTACCCCATAAATAAGCCTTTTTATGCCTTTGATTTATTCCTTCACTGAAGAAATTAGTTCCAATTTATATAGTCATGAATATGTATGAGAATAACTATTTTCTATATCCTAGAAGATAATATCTTATAGGAGGCTGAAAGTAAAGCAGAATGCTCCTTAACCCATTACCCCATAAATACGAATTTTTACGCCTTTGGGTTTTCCTACACTGTATGAATTAGTTCCAATTTATACATTCATGAATATGGACCATAAGAAAGTTTTCTATACCCTGTTAGATAATAGCCTGCTTTTAGTGGTCACTTATTTTCAAAACTAGAAACAGACTATGGGGTAATGGGTTAAGGCACATTCTGCTTTACTTTAAACCTGCTTTAAGTCATCATATATCTTCAAAACTAGTAACAAGCTATTGGGGAATGGGTTAAACCATGCATCTAACAGTGAAGCAGAAATTTTCCTGCTTTGTTTCCAACCTTCTTTTAGCAACCACCTGTCTCAAATGCTGGAAACAAGCTATGAAGAATAAGGGCCAGAGTGTAATGGAATCTAGATGCAGAACAAGGAAAACTACTTTTCATCTAATTAACTCGGTCCAATTCTATTTCTATTAGGTTTTCCTACGAACCTCTTCCCCTCTGTCCAATTACATGGCAACTTTGACCAAGGGCAGCATAGATGAAGAGTGACATTGATAAATAAACATCAGAATTGGGGGTGCCTTGTTTATAGGTCAGTTTAAGATTGGTCATAAAGAATTGGATGCTCCTGACACCATATTTCTCCCTGTCTTACAAGAAGGAAGATACTTGACTGTATTTTGGCCAGTATGAGGAAAATAGGCGTACTATTAGAGGGGAGTATTTGATGTTAAAATATAGGCATAATATTGGAGGCGACTTTGATCTTATAAATAGGCAAAATATTGGAGGGGGGTATTTGATGATAAAGAATAGGTGTAATATTGGAGGGGAATATTTAATGTTAAATAATATGGGTAATATTGGAGGGGAATAGTTGATGTTAAAAAAACACATAACATTGAAGGGGAATATATGATGTTAAGAAGTAGGCATAACATCTGGAGGCAATATTTGATGTTCAAAAATAGTCATAATAATTATTGGAGGGGAAAATTTGAAGATTGTTTTAAGTGATTAAATGGATGTTTAAAACAGGTTGAAAGGAAAGCAGAAGGCATTTGATTTCAGTACCTATCTTTCAGGCCTTAGGAATAAATTATGCGTGTTTCTCAAATAATGATAAATTACACTGCATATAAGATATGTGATCCAACTGGCAAACAGGATGGATCCAGTTTATGAGTTACCAAGTGTCTAATATGGGTTTACTGTTTTCAATTGCAAGATATGACACCATAAAACTCATAAACCCCGCATAAGACAGGAGCATTCTGCATTATTCTAATCCTACATTATATGGAATGCAGTTAATCTTCATGATTCTTTGTTGATTGGTTAATTAATGCAAGTTTAACCCTTTCCCTTATAAAAGCGACTTTTAGCACATGCATTTTATTCATCCGCTGAAGAAAATAGTTCCAATATAAACCGTAATGAATATGTGTCATATTTAATACCTTCCTTATTCTAGCTGGTAAAAGCTTAAAGCAGACTGAAAGTAAAGCAGAATGCGCCATATGGCGCATTCTGCTTTACTTTCAACCTGCTTTAAGTAGTCACCTATTTTCAAAACTATAAACAGGCTATGGGGTAATGGGTTAACAGTTGTAAAGCTTGGTTGCTTAAAAAACATTCTGCTTTTCTTTCAGCCTGCCCTAAGGGATTATCTGCTTGGATATAAGAAACATTTCTTATGTTGCATACATATTCATGACTGTATAAAGTGGAATAATTAAAGGAGTATTGATGGAGTAATGGGTTAACAATGTCACAAATTGTAGGGTTCCAAAACTGTGAAGAGAGTTGATTGTATTGTAAATGTAAGCTAATTACTGAGACACACTACATCCGCAAGGGTAACATAAGTCAGGAATTACAGAAACAGGCAATATACTTCTACCATTAACCAGAAAGTTAAGATAGGCCCGCTGTTGTTCAGAACACGTTCTAATTTCAGAGTTTCTAAAGTTTATTCCTGATTTTATGGGAAAAATAAAATACTCTGGCTATGGAAATCTGGATTCTAACTAGGTGTTTAAAAGGCCTAAAGCTTCCAAGAAGTGATGGTCAAATTTGTCCTTTCCATACAGATCATTCCTTTATCCCTTAGACTGTTTCTAGTGAGCTCGTCTTTTTTGAAGAAACTACGAACTATTGTCATGCATCTGTCTTGACTCCGGTGTCTGCGTTGTTGTTGTCGTTGGCGTTGTCGTCGTCCGCAATCTTAACGTTGACCATAACTTTAGAACTACATGTGATACAGACTTTATATTTGGTATATGTGTACTCACTATCAACAGATCTTGAGTTCAGTAAAATTTGAGTCATGTCAAACAAAGGTCAAGGTAATTTAAAGGTCAATCAGTTGTAAAATAGAATTGGTTTAATATTGGTCATAGCTTTGGAACTGCATGTGATAGAGACTTTATATTTGACATATGTATTCAACTGAAGAAGCTCTTGAGTTCAACTCAACTTCTGAGGGTCATGTCAGACCAAGGTCATTTAGAGGTCAAATATGTTTAATTTAAAAATTCCTATAACTCTGAAACAACATGTGCAAAAAGCTCTTGATTTCAGTATAAGTTTGGTCATGGCAGACAAATGTCAGGGTCATTTAGATGTTATTCAGAGGTCAAATAAGTTGAATTTAACATTGGCCATAACTTTGGAACTGCATGTGATAAAGACTTTACATTTGGCATGTGACTACTCAACGCAAGTAGCTGTTGAGCTCAGTACAAGTTTGGTAATGTGTGACAAAGGTCAAGGTCATTTAGAGCCCCACAGTGGACAGACAGACAAATATTCAAGACAGACAAAGGCAATAAGAATAGTTCACTGTTTCTTCTTAATCTATTAGGATAACATTTAAACAGACGCGTGTTGGCAACCACTTGCGGTTCTCGTTTTAAAGACAGGTGTTCACTTAAAGTAGATTTAAATAAAGCAGAAAGTGCCTGCTTATAAGCTATCATCTGCTAGGCTATCTATATAGAAATTGTTTCTTACAGTCCATGTTTATGACTACATATATTGGAACTGTTTTCTTCTGTGGAGGAATAAATAAATGGTGAACAAATGTGAATCTATTGAGTAATGGGTAAAAGAAGAAAAAAGGAAAAGAAAGGAGATCTTTACAGACAAGTGTTTGATTAACCCATTTCTCCATTACTATGCCTTTTAAACCGTGCTAATTTATTCCTCTACTTTCTAAAATCGTTCTAATTTATACAGTCATGACATGTGTAATTATCCATAATGGTGAAAACAGAATGATAATCCTTAAAGCAAGATGAATGTAAGGTTTAAAGTTTCTTTAAGAGTTGTCTGCTTTACTTTCATCTTCAACCTGCCACAGGTCTATTCATCAGTCAATGAATATTCATTTAGAAGACAGGTGATCACATAACTCTTTCCTCCCTAAAACTTTAAATGGTCAGTTCCAGTTTCCATTTTAGTCTAGTCCATTTCTGACTGTTAAGGGTTGTTTTGGTCAATGTTTGGTATTATGACAAACAGTGAAGACCCTGATCAGAGACCTCTGATCTGGGTCTTCACTGTTTGTATAGGACAAGTGTACTATTCATGTGTACACTGTTTGAAAGGATGCCTATATGCGGGACTAGGGTTCAAAGGGTTAAAGCAGATTGAAAGTAAAGTAAGTTATGCTAGGTTCACACCAACGGCGAATGCCGCGCTTTAAATCGGCGAGCAAAGCGTCGTCATTTTTGT
Organism: Gari tellinella; assembly: GCA_922989275.2. Lineage (NCBI taxonomy): Eukaryota > Metazoa > Mollusca > Bivalvia > Cardiida > Psammobiidae > Gari > Gari tellinella. The sequence continues at coordinate 103,139,069 of OV277858.1, read as the reverse complement.
TAACTTTTCAAAAAATATTACGATCTCTTACGCTCTGATAAGCTCTGATACGCTCTGATACGAATTGGTTGCCGCTTTGGGACGAATTATTTCCCGACCTGTTACGGTTCCTCGCGCTGTGGTCCCGCTTTCATCAGGCTTTGTTACGCTTGAAGTCACGCTTTAGTAAGCTTTATTACACTTTATTACGCTTTGATGCGAGTTTGGCGCTTCAAATCAAGCACTGATACGATTATCAAGCTTTGTTGTGCATTGTTACGCTCTGTTCAGCTCTGTTACGCACTGGAAAATGTCAAGATCGCCGATTTCATGCCGATTTTTTTCCAGAGCCTACATAAAGATGCAAAAGTTCCAAACTATCATTGCATCTTTGACTCCAGAACACGATGGCTGAACAACAAGATCCAGAATTTCCAGATGAACCAGAGCATGATCTATCTGAAGAAGACATGATGTTTGTCTCCCTGTTGTATAACTACATCCTAGCCCTTGAAAGCGTGAAAGAGCGTGAGAGAGCGTGAAGAAACTTGCCAAGCGTAACAAAGCCTAACAAAACGTGTCAATCCTTGATCGAAGCGTCTCAATTCGTGGGAAAGCGTGAGAGTCTTTCATGAAAACGTAACAAAACGTAATAAAGCGTGTCAGATCTTGATGAAAGCGTCTGACCTCGTGTCAGATCTTCATGCCAGATCGTAACAAATCTTGAGACATCTTAACGAAGCGTGTCAAGTGGTGACAGACCGTGAAGAATGGCGTCCCCGCTTTGAATCAAGCTCTGTTAAGCTTTCCTACGCTTTGAGTCAAGCTTTGCTGAGCTTTGTTACGCTTTGTTAAGCTTTGATAAGCTTTGATACGATCTAGGCGCTTTAATTAATTCGTGACAGAGCGCCCCAAATTTTTAAACAGTTTTAAAAAATTGGGCGCTCTTGCCGAATGTCCCGCTTTACTCCAAACTTTCCCACGATCTATTACGACCCTGACGCTTTAATCAAGCTTTGTTACGCTTTGGTGCCGCTTTGCACGCCGCTTTAAAGCGCCATCAAAGCGCCGTTGGTGTGAACCTAGCATTACCATCTGCTATAATATAGAAAATATTTCTTCGAACATATTCATGCCTGTATAAATTGGAACTATTTTCCTCAATGAAGGAATTAATGAAATGCGTAAAAAGCAGTATCTATGGACAGTGAATGCGTTCAAATGAGATCAGGGTCAGTGCTCTAAAACAACTCTAAAACTCAACATAAACTGGTTGTTTTTCAAAAGTGAAATAGCCTACTGTAAAACTGGTTTTAATCGCAAGAATATAATTTACGAGTTAATTCCCGAATGTGTTGCCTCACGTCTCTAGTTTTGAAAATAGGTGACTTCTTAAAGCAGGTTGAAAGTAAAGCAGAATGTGCCTTAAGGCACATTCTGCTTTACTTTCAGCCTGCTTTAAGCTACCGCCTGCTAGATATAGTGCAGGATATCGCAAATTAGTACAAAATCACATTACCCAAAATATTCATGACGCGAAAAATTCCTGTTACACAGTATATATGTAACATTCAGTGTAAAAAAATCCTGTGAAAAGTGTTCAAGAATTTGAGAATATTGGTGAGCGCTCAATGGCTGCTTCTGGAATTGTTCTAGAGCTTCAAGAATTACTTTACACATTCTTCAAAAGGAATTCATGAACTTTTGTTATTCTAGGACAATGGTTCTAAAAGCCATAAAATTTCTAGAATTTGGCAGAATATTCATGAACCTTAAATAGCACCTTCTAGAATATTGTTCATGAATATTCAAGACATTAATTATTTTGGAATAGTTCTTTATTAATTCAATACCTTTCCACAAGGATTACTTAACCCATTACACTAAATGACTATAGCTTATTTCTAGTTTTGAAGACAAGTGATCATTTAAAGCAGGTTGAAAGTAAAGCAGAATGCACCTTAATATAGGGTGCATTCTGCTTTACCTATAGCCTGTTTTAAGCTACCATCTGCTAGAATATAGAAACTATTGCTTATTATACACATTAATGACAGTATAAAATGATTCTATTTTCTTCAGTGGAGGAATATATTTGAGGTGTAAAAAGGCATATTTATTGGGGTAAAGGGTTAACTACATGACCGTCTTACAGGAGGGAAGTCTTCAGCTTGTATTAGAGATCTCTCTTGGTCCTCATTATCAAGTCATTTTGTTGGTTTTCTGAAAAAAGCCCTTGTATCAACACGGTTGTACATAGTGAAATTAGCCAGTCCTTTGGTAGAGAGAATGGATGGCCCTGCTCGGTTCAATACAGAGTTTATACCATAGCTGACTGTGGAATAATATCTGTATTGAATTAGCCCGGTTATTCATTTGTCTGTCAGTATATGTTGTATTGTGGCTTTGTAGAGAGAATTATGCCCTTTTGTGTTCTTTTGTAGTACAGTAACATCTCTCTATTACAACCTCTTAAACAAAAGGTTTATTGATTGTATAAAAGACAGGTGACAGCTTAAAACAAGGTGACCAATAAAACAGAAAGCTCCTAAAGGAGCTTTCTGTTTTATTGGTCACCTTGCTTTAAGCATCCACCTGCCTTATACATCTAATTCTCATAATTTAGTGGTCATTATAGAGAGGTTTTATGGTGTTTTACAGTATTGTGTTAGATCTTTGTTAGTAGAGAGTGTTGTTGTATGATTATGTCTAAGTGTAATAATTGTTTGACTACTGGATAAATAGACATAGATAATCTGATCCTTAACCAATTTACACTCAAACTTGTATGAACTCTTTGCATGCTAGCAATGAAAGTATTGCAAACCTTTGCAAACAGTTTTGGATCCTGATGAGATGCCACATGATGCGGTGTCTCATCAGGATCCAAAATGTTTGACATTTTAGTTCTGTTTTAAATAAAAAAAATGAAAATTATGTTATGTTATGAGCAGTAGCATACAAACTACTATTTTTAACAAATTACCCAGCATGCAAAGAGCCTTTATTGAACTTATTGAAATAGTTCATTGTTAATTCATGTAAGAGGTGGTGTATATTGAGTATATATATATATATATATATATATAGTAAATGGGAGTTAACTCCAACTTAAATTTCATTATTTATTGTACCTTGAGGAGTTATTTACCCTTTTTAAATTAAATTTTATGATTTTTGTCAACAATTTCTAGAATCCACAGTTTACCATTGTATGCCTATAACATTTGCTTCCACTGCATTTAGTTAACCCATTTCACCATAGCCTGTTTCACATTTGAAGACAAGTGACCACCTAAAACAGGTTAAAAGTAAAGAAGAAAGTGCCTAAAGGTGCATTCTGCTTTACTTTCAATATTATTATATTATTATTACAATATCTACAATATTATTTTATATGAAATTATAGTTACTAGGAGCAGATCGAGCTCTCTGATCAGGGTTTATACTATTTTCCATTTTGCAACCCTGAACCCATAACCCCATAAAAACGCCTTTTAACGCCTTTCATTTATTCCTCCACTGAAGAAAATAGTTTCCTTTTAAACAGTCATGAATATGTATCATAAGAAATATTTTTTATAACCTTGTAAATAATAGCTTAAAGCAGGCTGATAGTAAAGCAGAATGTGCCTTAAGGCACATTCTGCTTTACTTTCAACCTGCTTTAAGTGATCATCTTTCTTTAAACTTGAAACAGACTATTGGGTAATGGATTAATAGTAAAAATCCTTTGGAAACGGGTATTGTCTGTTGCAGCCATAGAATTTGTTTTGGTTTTCAGACTTAGGGAGTCGGTTTTTCAGAGGTTGCTGAGTATGTCCCAAACATCGGACTACTTAATTAGCATTGCAGACAAGCGTAGAAATTAGATATAAACCTGACTGACTTTGTCCATTGTCCACCTTGTTCTTTACAGATGTGCAGATACTGAATGGCTTGGCATGGTCTGGGAAACTGGACAGTGTATTCAAGGAGAACTTCAAGGATGACCCGGAGATTCTGTGGCAGTACTTTGGCAGCCAGACAGGCTTTATGAGGACATGGCCAGGTAGGGATCAGGGGCCAGATAAGGGGTCCTCAGTACCCAATATTTAGAAAAACTAAAAATTTTAATTCTGCATGAAACCCTATGGTGTCACAACTCATTGGAATCGTCTCTTCGAGACGATTCCAATGAGTAGTAACACAATAGGATTTGGTGATGAAATTAGTGAGAAAATGTTGAATTTGTTCAGTTCAGTTCCTCTTATCCGGAGCCCTGTAAGATTTTAAACACCTCCATCTTGTTTTGAGTATTGAAGGCAATTGGTTGCTTAAATTCTGCTTTACTTTCAACCTGCTTTAAGAGGTGACATATCTTCAATGCTAGAAACAGCCAATGGGTAAACTGGTTAAGTAGCTTTCTATTGTACTTTCACCTTGTTTTAAGCAGCCACTTGCTATAATAATCAACTAATTAAATTACAGTAGAATCTCTCTATTACGACCACTAAGTTGTGTCAAATATAAATTGTTTAAGACAGGTGACTGCTTAAAGCAATGTGAAAGTGAAACAGAAAGCTCCTGTCTTTTATACAGACAATTAGCCTATGTTTTAGTGGCAGAGCACCAGATAAGCTTAGTTTTTCAAAACCTAAAATCTTTATTTCTGAATTAAACCCTATGGTGTCACTACTCATTAGAATCGTCTCTTTGAGACGATTCTAATGAGTAGTAACACCATAGGATTTGGTGCTAAAAAGAGTGAGAAAATGTTGGATTTGTTGAAAAAACTACCTCTTATCTGGAGCCCTGTAGGGGTCGTGATAGAGAGGTTCTACTGTACATGTATTTAGTGGTCCTATTAGATATGTTTTACTGTACTGCACTGCCAACTCCATTCAATATCAAACTGCTTACCGTACTAAGGCGAGTCAATAGAGAAATTGGGAACGGAAATTGAATAGATCATAGAATGAACCTATTTGACATAAGAACTGCTTGATTAGACTGAGGTCGATTTATGCTTCAATAGAGGATTATTTCTTCTCTCCTTGAGCTTGTTGTTTGCTCAAAGAATGTCTTCTCTGTACAGTGCTCCCTCTCTACAACGACAACCAATGGGAGAAAGAAATTGAGTATGTTGTTCGGAGGGAGTCGTTATAGGGAGGGAAATAGGCTTACATTAATTTTGCAAACAGCTTGAATCCAGATCTGATCTAGATTCAAACTGTTTGTCACTCGTCGCTATGTTTTTTTCTATCAAAATGTCCAATATGTAAATTTGAGAAAACCAGCAGACGTCAATTCTAAGCAAATGATATGTCAACTGTGAAAGCTTTAGATATAATTACCTTCTTTGGGGAATAGCGGCAATGGTCGTTGTAAGGAGGGAATCATTGTTGGGGGGTCCGTTGTAGGGAGGAAACACTGTATTTTGAATATGTATTATGTAGTTTATTTTATTGAGATGCTGGTGTTTCCAATGATCTAACCCATTGCTCTATAGCCTGTTTCTAGTTTGGAAAATAGGTGACAACCTAAAGCAGGTTGAGAGTAAAGCAGAATGCGCCTTAAGGCGCATTCTGCTTTACTTCCAACCTGCTTTAAGCTACAATCAGCTTGAATATAGACAATATTTCTTATAATAATACATATTTATGACTGTTAAAGTTGCACTACATTCTGCAGTGGAAGAATAAAATTTAATTAAAGGGCGTCAAAAAGGCGTATTTATAGGGTAATGGGTAAATTTATATTGCCAAATTGGTGGTATTATGTTATGAAATAGATCTGAAATGCTAGTAATAATGTACGCTTTATAAACAGTTATCAGAGCTCCAGATAAGGGGAGTATTTAAAAAAACAAAAATCTTTATTTCTGCTTTAAATCCTATGGTGTCAATACTCATTAGAATCGTCTCTTGGAGACGATTCTAATGAGTAGAAACACCATAGGATTTTGGGCTGAAATGAGAAAATGGTAGGATTTGTTCGTTTTTTTTTACTCCCTCTTATCTGGAGCCCTGAGTTATTGTACTCTGATTTATTGGAGCAGTTCAAAGGAAGCCAGAATTAATTGACAGTAAGCTACTTGTTTGATATGACAGACAGCTCTATTGATTTTTTCCCCCCAATACGCACTGGTGACAATATACAACTTGATTGGTTCCCAGCTTTTCATTGGATAAATGCTGTAGAACAGCTGGTACCTGGCACCGTCTTGTTATACTTTTAACCCTTTCACCCATAGAAGCGCCTTTTAGCGCATTTAATTACTCCTCCACTAAAGAAAATAGTTCTAATTTAAACAGTCTTGAAATTTTACTATAAGAAATTTTTTAATATTTCCTGTATTCTAGGAGATGATAGCCTAAAGCAGGTTGAAAGTAAAGCAGAATGTGCCTTAAGGCACATTCTGCTTTACTTTTAACCTGCTTTAAGTGATCACTTATCTTCAGTTCTAGAAACAGGCTATTGGGTAATGGGTTAAGACTGAATATTCAATGAGAAAACGTGTTTTTTTATGCAAAACTTGAGTTTAATATCCTTTAAAAAGGAAATAAATAGTGTACAGTCTTACATAATATATAAATACAGTGCTCCCGCTCTACAACGACCCTCTGAACAACGATTCCCTCCTTACAACAATGCTTGTCACTGTTCCCCAAACAAGACACTTATGTCCAACCTTTTCATGGCTGCAATATCATCTGGTTAAAATTGTCTTCTGTTGTTTTTCTCAGTCACAAATTGGACATTTTGACAGAAAAAAACATAAAGACAAGTGACAAACAGCTTGAATTCAGATCAGACCCATTATGCAGCCTGATCTAGATTCAAGCTGTTTGCAATGTAAGTCAGTTTCCCTCCCTATAACAACTCCCTCCAAACAACACACACAATCTTTGTCTCCCATTGGGTGTTGTTGTAGAGAGAGAGAAATGTAACAAGCTTAACCCATTACCCAATAGCCTGTTTCTAGTTTTGAAGATAGTTGCCAACTTAAAGCAGACTGAAAGTAGAGCAGAATGTGCCTTATGGCGCATTCTGCTTTAATTTCAGCCTGCTTTAAGCTATTATCTGCTAGAATATGAAAAATATTTTTTTATGGTTCTTTTTTGTAACAGACTAAATTGGAACTATATTCTTCAGTAGAGGATTGAATTAAAGGTGTAAAAAGGTGTATATAATTTTTATATTATGGGGTAATGGGTTAATGTTGGGCAAAAGTAATGAAAAAAGCTCCTACAGCCTTAGTTTTATTCAGCATTAAGCAATCCCTTGTCTTAAGGATTATCAATGGATAGTTAATTTAAAAGGATTCAGAGGCAAATATTTACATTCAACCTGTAAAGTCCTTATGTAATCCTATTAAAAAATATGCAGTCATCTGCCGATGAACCTACGCTTCGAATCTGGATTTAACCAGTTTGGATTTCCCCCGTGCTATCCGTGGACTTCTTCAAATAGACTACATCGGGCACTTAACACTAAGCTCCCATTGGTCGACGGTAATATGACACTAGCGGAGTGATACAGACCCATAGGTCGTTGCCATCGCGTTGCTATGTGTGTAAATGGGTTAAGAAAACAACCGCGACCTGTACTTTTAGAATGTGCTTTGGCAATAGATATTCAAGTTGCACTGTTATTTGTTTGCCTTTTTAAGTCATTTCCATTCACAGAGAGAAAGTTTACTGGAAAAAATCCTGAATTTTTAATACAGTTACAGTACATGTAGTTGGGACTACTTTCTCACCATATTTAGAAACTGGAATGGCTATTACATCGACATTACATCTATCAAACCTCTTTGACCGGTATATGATAAATTCTTATACAGAAAAACAAATCTGGACAATAAACACATTAAATTGACAAGACAGAAAATATAAATATAAATATAAGGAATAAACAACATCTCTTTGCCGCTCATGACGGTATGACTACATCAGGTGAGCTAATAAAAAGGGCACTATTTTCTTCAGTGGAGTCATAAATAATGCGTTAAAATGTGCACATGTGGAGTAAAGGGTTAAATATAGGAATAAACAACATATTTTTGACGTGACGCAAACAGTGCAGACCCAGATATGCCAGCTCCTGTAGGATCTTGCTGATCACGGTGTGTACGTCTGCACTGAGATCAACATGCTCTGGCAGATCCGGATCTGCACTTTTTGCCATAATGATCATGGTATCTACTATCTAGTGATGTTAAACTGCTGAAATTAGTTTGATTTATCTTGCCGAAATTGTAACAATATATTTCTCCAAATTTAGTCCCGGAAAAGTCTAGGTAAGTTACTTAGGGGAGAAAGGGTAAATGTCCATGCATATCAACAAATCAACGTAAATGAGAACAAGTGTCACTTTGAAACCCAGGTCGAACGTATGGACGAACAGTACTGTACACATATACATGTATGTTGCCATGACATCGGTAGGACATCCAGGTTGAATTATACTTTGTCTGCCCGTAGCAGTCAGCTGCAAGAATATTGTGAGTTTATAAAATGTTAAATTTGATTTCATCGGAATTAAATGATTCCATTAAAGTTACAACACCAGTTAAATACAACACTTCATGTTCAACAGAGACTACACTCAGTTTAGTCTCTGTTGAACATGAAGTGTTGGTATTCCCTAATACCATTCATTGGCTTGTTCATTTCTCCCATGTCAAGTATATAAGAACACATATCCTGCTCACTTAACTAAGAAACACCGTGAGACTTACACCTGCAACCAATAGCAAGAAAGCGTCATATTTTGGCAATATCTGGATCGTTCGATTTCAAAATGTTACTGTGAATTCTTCTGCACACGAAATCGTAATTACTATCACTTATCTGTCATTTTAATTTACTATCCTTACTCCCTTCATTAACATATCGCCGAGCTCTCTTGTCAATGTCTATTCGGTCGTCTTTTTTCTCATCATCATTTTCATCACCATCACTTCTCGCCTTCTACCCTGCCCGTTACTGCGAAGATGCTAGAGTGCTGTCTGGTCTTCTCCCAAAGTGTTCTGAGTACAGGCTTTCAAGCTCCTGAAATATATACAATATTTGATCTATATGAAACAAAAATGAAACTAATTCTCCAATCAGATATAATAAAAGTCATTAACTATCGTAATACCAATGTTTATATTTTAGTCAACTAGGTAAAGACATTACTTCCCCAGTACAAGTGCAAAATCAACATGATTTCTTTAAGTGTTTGTTGATATATCAAGTGAATTCTGAAACCCAAGAGAGCGACTTGACACTTGAAAATGTGAAATTCAAATGCGAATATAAAACAAGAAAGAAACCAGAATGCACTGTGTAACTCGTGCAGATTTAAACGTTTGTATGTGTTTTCCATCAATTTATGTTTAATTGCTTCTAATGGAAGGCCAAAATCTGATTAAACCAGTCATGCAACTTTTAAATCTAGACGTTGTTCTAATTTCTGTTCTTTTAATAATATAGATCTATAGCTCTAAAAATCCACTTTGCAAATATTAATAAATGTGCAATGAAAAAAAAGTTGGTTTGTCGGATTTGAATCGGCGACCTGTACTAGACCGTCCGGCAGACGTAGTCGAGGGGTAAAGCACCCGCTCACGACGTCAGGTGTTGCGAGTTCGATCCCCGGCCGGACCAAGCCCTTCGGATGAGACTTTATAAACCGAGGTCGATGTATGGGTGCTTTACACTTGGCACCTAAAATAACCAGAGAACTCTTTCGATAATAAGAGTAGGTCATCGCGCTCGGGTTCTCTGTATCCGCTTCCCTCTTTTGGGCGTCCAATTAGCCCATAGATGGCAGAAACGGACGTTTCCAAACAAAACATTGTACTAGAATGCATCAGCGTTATCCACTGTCAGAGCTACGAGGCTTGTCGTTAACAGCGGTTTCAGTTATAGTTTCTTACTGGTAAACTCGAATGTCGCGACATGGCATATTTCACCATATTCACTCTCCCTCTCTGTCTATCTATATCTCTCTCATTTTTAAACAGAACTGACACAGAATACATTTATAATTACATTTTCATCTAGAGTCTATTGACTTGCATATAAAAAAAACACTCTTTACTTACCGAGTGGGGTAGGTCTTAACTCTATGTTACAGGCTTATAAAAATCCTAAGATTGTCAAATTTGCAAGCGCGATTAACATAATTACGCAAACAATTTGGATCCAGATTAGACGCCGCGTAACGTGGTGTCTGATCTGGATCTAAACTGTTTGACACCCATGTTTCCTAAGGGAAAACGCATAAAATTCAAAATTTTAAAAAGAAGAGCAAAAATCCGAAGGTTTCTGAAAAAATCCGTAGATCCGGAGAAATTCAGGAAAATCCGGAGATTTCGGAAAAATCCTGAGAAATGGCAGCCCTGAATTGTTAAGTAAACGTGTATGACCTTTACGAAAAGTTTGAAATAATTATTTAAAGGCTGATATTAGATCTATTAGATCTACAGCAACAATAATCTGTCTTATAAGGCCAGTGTGGTAACAAAAATGAAATAGATTTACCAGGTACATGTATATACATGTAGTACAGACTATCCAGTACACACTCGACAGTCGTACATTGTACATGTAGACATTGTAAAAAATGTCTGATGTCGCTTTCATTTCCAGGTCTAGATACAATTTCAATTCAAATGAATAAGAAAGACAGACTCACCTCTAATTCACCATTCATTGTAGTCCACGAGGATCTAACGATTCTTTAAAAACCGACTCTTAAATTAATATCAGAATAACTGGCTATGATTGTCATAAAAACACGCTTGTAAACAATGTTTACGTCATGCGGAAAACATGTGTTTATCGATTTGGATGACGTCAAAAAATTGCATTTTTGACGTCATTTCGGCGATGTCAATAAGACCGGTTTTGTCAGAGAACGGCTCATTTACCTTTGAATTGCTGAAAATAGCATATTTAACGGTGTTTACACTCTAGAGGCCACAGTATTTATCCAATCTTTCTAAAACTTGCCCAGATTGTATATGACTATAAGAGTTCGAATGAGTTTGATTTTGGTTGAATTCGGACAAATAGATCGAGAGTTATTTACCTTTGAATTGCTGAAAATGCCATATTTAACAGTGTTTACACTCTAGAGGCCACAATTTTTATCCAATCTATCTAAAACCTGCTCAGATTGTAAATGACTATAAGAGTTCAGATGAGTTTGATTATGGTTGAAATCAGACTTATAGATCGAGAGTTTTCTACCTTTAAATTGCTGAAAATGCCATATTTAACGATGTTTACACTCTAGAGGTCACAAATTTTATCCAATCTTTCTCAAACTTACTCAGATTGTATATTACCATAAGACTTCGTATGAGTTCAATTATGGTTGTAATCAGAACAAAAGGTCAAAAGTTATCTACCTTTGAATTGCTGAAAATGATATATTTAACAGTGTTTACGCTCTAGAGGCGACAATATTTATCCAAGCTCTCTCAATCTTGCCCAGATTGTATATGACCATAAGAGTTCGAAAAAGGGTGATTATGGTTTGAATCGGACAAATAAATCAAGAGATATCTACCTTTGAATTGCTGAAAATGCCATATTTTACAGCGTTTACCCTCTTGCAACTACAGTTTTCAATGGATTTTGATTATACTTGTACACAAAGGATGTAGCTATATGTTCTGGAAGAAGTGCAATTATTGTTGAAATGTAATCATTGTGGCATTAGTTACCTGCCCTTGATATACTTTGAAATGCTAGAAAAAGGCTTCATTTCAGTATTGTTTAGGCTCTAGTTATCTGCCTTTGATGTACTCTACTATACTACAGTAGGTCGACAAACTTGAATGGATTTAGAATAAAACGGGTGAAATTCAAAGGTAAAGCTATCAGGCTTCATCACAAATGGTGAGCGATATCAGGGCCTTCAGGCCCTCTTGTACAGTAATCAAAACATTGTATGTACTATAGAAACTTTTTTCTATATCCTAGCAGCTGGTAGCTTAAAGCAGGTTGAAAGTAAAGCAGTATGCGCCATTCTGCTTTGATTTCAACCTGCTTTAAGTCACCTGTCTTCAGAACTAGAAATAGGCTATGGAGTAAGGAGTTAAAGGGATTCATCAGTAACTTATCCAATTACCCCATAAATATGCCTTTTACGCCTTTAATGTATTTCTCGACTGAGGAAAATTGTTCCAATTTATACAGATATGAATGGGTACTGTAAGAAATATTTTTTCATCCTTGTAGATGGTAGCTTAAAGCAGGCTGACAGTAAAGCAGAATGTGCCTTAGGGCACATTCTGCTTTACTTTCAACCTGCTTTATGTGGTCACCTATCTTCAATACTAGAAATCGGCTATTGGGGAATGGGTTAAGATAGTTTTAATTATACTATACTTACAGCAGGGCTCCAGATAAGGGGGGTATTTCTCAACTAAACCCTATGGTGTCACTTCTCGTTAGGATCGCCTCTCCGAGACTATAGGATTTGGGAAGAAAATGAGGCAGAAAGTGTTGGATTTGTTCATTTTACAGTCAATGTTTACTTTTCTGTCTTACAGGAAGTCGATGGAAGTTAGGGCCAAAGGAAGTAGATCTGTATGACGTCAGAAGGAGACCCTGGTAAGAATATAGACGCTCAAATATGGAGATTGGGCAATAGAAATATGAAAAAAAGAAATTGGATTCCTTTATATCCTTTAGTTGACTCACAATTTGTGTGTAGTATTGTATTTGTCTTAAGAAAAAAAACCAGGGGCCCGTTTCATAAAACTTTGTATGACAAATGTTATCGTAAGTCAGATTATAAAACTCTCAATTATTATTTATTTCTCCATCTAATCCTGTATTGTGACATCTCTTTGGAATCGTCTTTTTAAGACGATTTCAAAACGATGCCACAAGACAGGATGAGATAAGGAAATCAGTAAATTAAATGTATTTTAAAGTTTTGACTTACGACCCTTTTATTCGTGCGAAGTTTTTATGAAACAGGCCCCAGAATTCCAGATAAGGGGAGTACTTCAAAAACGATTTTTTTTATTTCTGCATTAAACCCTATGGTGTCACACTACTCGTTAGAATCATCTCTTTGAGACGATTCTAATAAGTTACACCATAGGGTCTGGTTCTGACATAAGTGAGAAATTGTTGGGATTTGTTCAGTTACTCCCTCTTATCTGAAGTCCTGTATAATATGGTACAGCATATTGTTTGTTATAGATTATTGTTTGGGTATTGCATCAGCACTGTACAACAAAGCTCCAGATAAGGAGAGTATTTCAAAATCTAAAATCTTTATTTCTGCTTTAAACCCTATGGTGTCACTACTCATTAGAATCGTCTCTTTGAGACCATTCTAATTAGTAGTAAAACCATAGGATTTGGTGCTAAAATAAGTTAGAAACTGTTGGATTTGTTCAGTTTACTTGCACTTATCTGGAGCCCTGGTACAAAATGAAAACTGGTCATTGAAATGAGTGGGGGTAGCAGATTATGGTACTGCATATTGTTTGTAGATTATGGTTATTGTATTTCATGGGTAGAGCTGGGACACCCGCAGCAGTTGAAAACTAAACTCTGGATCTTAACTAACTGTGGGACTTCAGATTTTTGAAATGGATAGGGACTGTGATACATGTATGCTAATGCTAAGCATCACTATGTTTTTGTTTTCAGGTACACTCAGGGATCCAGCTCCCCGAAGGATATGATGATACTGATTGATGTGTAAGTGAACTGTGTTAACATATTCTGTATTAGTATAGGAGAGTAATCAAATAATAAATTCTTTGTGCTTCGCTAAAATCTAATATTTTGTTGTTACTGAAGGAATAAACATGTTTTTGCCGTGTACAGAAGTATTAACCCGTTGACTTCGCTGGGGGTAAGTTTCGTAAATGCACAAAGTTTATGCATTTTGTCATTGATTTACCTGTTTGTGTTACAGGAGTGGCAGTGTTTTTGGACAAGCCCTGGAGCTGATGAAAGTCTCTGTGAAGTCTCTACTAGATACCCTTGGAGAAAATGACTTTGTCAACATTGCCACGGTAACCGCCTTATAGTGATTATTATCCCAATAATGAACCACGACCTTTAACTCTTTGCAGGCTAGCGAAGGATATACCTGCCATAGTGATTACATCTGCAAACAGATTGGATCCAGATGAGATGCCGCGTATCGCGGCGTCTCATCAGGATCCAAACTGTTTGCTATTCTGACACTGAATTTAAAAGAAATTTTGAAAATTCTAATTTTAGAGCGATAGCAGACGACAAATTGTTGCTGATGAAAAAATTACCAAGCATGCAAAGAGTTGACAGAATTAAATTATGTCTTAGTTTGTACAGTAAATCCAATGTCTATTGACGATAATGGAAGCATAGTAATATCTAAAGGCAGTTTACTGTTAAACCCTTTACTCCATCGATACACCTGTTATGCATTTAATTTTCATTCTTCCATTGTAGAAAATAGTTCAATTTATACAGTCATAATTATGCTCCATTAGAAACATTTTCCATAGCCTTGCAGATGGTAGCTTAAAGCAGGTTGAAATAAAGCAGAATCTGCCAGTTGAATTTGTTTACTCCCTCTTATCTGGACCCCAGTACATTGAACTTTTTCCCCAGTAATGTCTACACCTCAATTTCAATAACTCTTTTCTCTGAAGTAATTCATGCTCATACTTCAAAGTTGAAATGTGACTTAGCCACATTTTAACCCATTCCCCCATAAATATGCCTTTTCCGATTTATTTTATACTATCATCATCATCATCATCATCATCATCCAGTTTAGTTTAACCAGGCCATTGATTAATCCTTCTTATAAGGGTGAGGCCTGGCTGTTCAGTCTGGAGCGAAGTCTCCCTCTCCAAGCTTGGCGGTTTTATGGGTTGATGTTTTCCAACCCTAGAGCTTCACGGTCTCGTTTTACAAGGTCCTCCCAAGATAGCTTTGGTCTACCTGGACCCCGCTGTGTTGGGATGTTCAGGCATCTGATTTGAGAGATCCAGCTAGAGCTTCTCTCTACATGGCCAAGCCATTTCAACCTATTTGATTGCAGGGTCTCCGCAACGCCTCTTATGTGCAGTTGCATTAACAAAGAGTCAAACGGGACATCTTCATCTGGCTTGACCAGGCAGATCCATCGTATCATCGCTTTGTCATTTGGCTGCATACGTCTGAGTGTATTTGCTGATACAGCCCATGTCTCATATCCGTAGAGCATAACACTCCTTACACAGGCTGAGTAGACTCTTCCTCTGGTTGCAGATGGCAGAAACTTGCTTGTCAATATGGGGAGGAGCTCTCTGAACTTTTTCAAGGCTGATTTGCAGCGTGTCACAAATAAAAATCAAAAGAAATATTTTCTATATTATAGCAGATAATAGCTTAAAGCAGGCTGAAAGTAAAGCAGAATGCGCATTAAGGCGCAGAATGCTTTATTTTCAACCTGCTTTAAGTGGTCAACTATTTTCAAAAACTAGAAATAGGCTATGGGGTAATGGGTTAACTTTGAAATATGGGTAAGTTCCAAGCTTTCTGTTTTGCATTAGTCCAGCATTAAGTGTGTAACAGCCAGCCAGACTGGGAATCAAACCCGGGACCCCTTGTTTACTGGGCAAGTGCTCTATCAACTGAGCCACTGGATTGCTTACACAAGTCTCTCACCATTTAATTATAGACTCAACCTCGCTACTCATACCCCCTCTACACAAGAATTCGTCCCGAATTCTTACTTAAAAAACACTCCATGAGTTTGTTCTTATTATATTTGTACACTCTACGAGTTACATACGTTATTTACGTTGGGAATCGGCGCCATATGACCATTTCATGTGTGGCGGTGCCGTGAAATCCAACTCAATCAATCAATATTTACGTTGGGTACCAAAATGTAACATGGTGAGAAAAATCTGCAGCCAGACCGGGACTGGAACCCAGGACCCCTTGCTTACAGGGCAAGTGCTTACCGACTGAGCAACCGGGCCGCTTACACAAATCTCTTACCATTTAATCATAAACTGAACCCGGCCGCAGTTGCTTTGACTTCCCGTATAGATTCTTGTGTATACAGTCAAATTTGATATCTCGAAGTCGGTTTTGTGGAACATACCCGTATTTCAAAGTTAAAACGTGGCTAAGCCACGTTTTAACTTTGAAATATGGATATGTTCGACTAAACCGAGCATAAAACAATGCAGAACATATGTCGAACTATCGGATAGTTCGAGTTAAACAAATTCGAGATATCGAAGTTCGACTGTAATTGACTGTGTGTTTGTATTGGAGATGTTAAGTTTGATTCTTATTTTACAGTTCAGTGAACAAGCCAATTATGTAACAGAATGTTTTGGTGGAGAGTTTGTCCAGGCCAATTACAGAAATAAGAAGGTAGGTTTTTGTTCAACCAATTACCCAATAAATACGCCTTTTTACACCTTTAATTTATTTCTCCATTGAGGAAAACAGTTCCACTTTATACAGTCATGAATATAAACTAAAAGAAATAATTTCTATATTTTAGCAGTTGGTAGCTTAAAGCAGGTTGAAAGTAAAGCAGAATGTGCATTCTGCTTTACTTTCAACCTGCTTTAAGTAGTCACCTATCTTCAAAACTGGAAACAGGCTATTGGGTAAGGTAATGGGTTATTGCTCACTCAAATCAAGTCTTACTATGATGCAGCTAAATTTTTACCGAAACAATAAATATGTAGTTATTAGTTTACTTAAGGGTGTTTCAATGTCATGACTTTGGGAAAGTTTCAAAGTATATGAAAACACTGACCTTTCAATTTCTTTTCATATTTTGAACTGCCTTAGCATGGGCTTTCATATGGTAGAATATAAAAAAAAAGTTAAATACTAGAACTATTTCATTTTCAAACTTTTTTACTTTTTTTCATAAAATAAAAAATCTAATAAAACCATGCCCTATACAAAGCACATTTTTGATATTCAAGGATCCATATTGTTTAAATCTAGTGCCTGTTTTGTCTAAATTTGGTTTCTATATGTGAAAATACCACCATTGACATGAAATAAATTATGAAAACCCAAATCATCATGTTTGTTTTGTTTTGAAATAAATTTTACTGAAGCTTGTACTCTGAATGGGTAAAATTTGAAAAAAAGGTCCAAATTTGACATACCTTTTTCAAATCGCTGTAGCTCAAAAACAAGGACACCACCATATATTTTTTGTTCCATTTTTTCATTCATCATAAACAGCTCTTCCAAAAAAACAATGTTAGAAAAAAAGTTAAATACTTTGAAAAATTGGCTTATGACATTGATACACCCTTAATTAAGAAATAACAAACTCGTAGGTGTTCATTACCGTGCATTAGATCACAGTTAGGAGTTGAGATGTGGAGTTATTAGATCACGAGGCCTTTAGGCCGAGTGATCTAATTACCCACATCTCAACGACTAACTGTGATCTAATGCACGGTAATGGACACCTACGAATTTGTTATTTTAATTCTAACGCGACTTTTATTTTAAAAAAATACTATTTATGTATTACGCGTATGGGGCAAATGTAACAGCGGATGGACACGCCACGCGTGCAGTTCATTATCGCGACGTAATATAAGTTTCCCGGTATTCTTTGTCTATATGCGGTAGGTTTCAGTCGTGTTAGAATTAAGGAATGACAGCTTTAATTCTAACGCGACTTTTATTATAAAAATTATTTTTATGTATTACGCGTATGGGGCAAATGGAACAGCGGATGGAAACGCCGCGCGTGCAGTTCATTATCGCAACGTAATATACGTTTCTCGGTATTCTTTGTCTATATGCCGTAGGTTTCGAGTCGTGTTAGAATACACAATATTGAATTAATGGAAATTTTATGCTCACAGCATCCTAGTAAAAAATGGGTTTCTATGGAGTAAAATGTAAAACATTTTGTTTGTATTTTAGATAATGATGGAGAGTGTTGATAACATACTGGCTGGAGGGATGGCCAACTTCGAGAAAGGACTGATATTTGCCTTTGAAGCGTTCCTCAAAGTAAGCCTTTGTCACACCGGTTTTTGTACAATGTTTTCTCTCTACAACAGCCCTCCGAACAACACTTCCTTCCTAACAACAACGCTTGTAGCTGTTCCCCAAACAAGAAATTATGTCCAACATTTTCACTGTTGCAATATTGTCTGCTTAAAATTGTCGTCTGTTGTTTTTCTGAAAGTCACATTTTGTACATATTGACAGAAAATAACATAACCAGGACAGCATGACTCCAGATCTTACGCAGCGTCTGATCTTGATTCAAGCTGATTGCATTTGTAAGCCAATTTCCCTCTCTGTAATAACTCCCTCCAAACAACACACACAATCTCAGTCTCCCATTGGGTGTTTTTTTAAGAAAGGGTGCACTGTACAATGAATTTGTAAATTAAAGCTGTACCAATTTCAGAAATTTAGCAGATTGCAGTTCAGTAGATGACAGTTAAGCAGGGCTCCAGATAAGAGGGAGTAAACTAAACAAATCATGTTTTAGCATCAAGTCTTATGTTGTTACTACGATTCTAATGGGTAGTAACACCATAGGGTTTAATGCAGAAATCAAGATTTTAGTTTTTAGCTCACCTGAGCTAGCTCAGGGTGAGCTTTTGCAATACTTGAATGTCCGTCGTGCGTCAACAATTTTAGTGTTTACACTCTAGAGGTCAGATTATTTATCCAATCTTTCTCAAACTTGCTCAGATTGTATATTACCATAAGAGTTCGGATGAGTTCGATTATGATTGAAATCGGACAAATAGGTCAAGAGTTATCTACCTTTGAATTGCTGAAAATGCCATATTTAACAGTGTTTACACTCTAGAGGCCACAATATTTATCCAAGCTTTCTCAAACTTGGCCAGATTGTATATGACCATAAAAGTTCGAATGAGTTTGATTATTGTTGAAATCGGACCAGTAGATCAAGAGTTATCAACCTTTGAACTGCTGAAAATACCATATTTAACAGTGTTTACACTCTAGAGGCCACAATTTTTATCCAATCTATCCCAAACCTGCTCAGATTGTATATGACTATAAGAGTTGGGATGAGTTCAATTATGGTTGAAATCAGACTAATAGGTATAGAGTTATCTACCTTTGAATTGCTGAAAATGCCATATTTAAGGGTGTTTACACTCTAGAAGCCACAAATTTTATCTAATGTATCTCAAACTTGCTCAGATTGCATCTTACCATAAGAGTTCGAATAATTTCAATTATGGTTGAAATCAAACTAATAGGTCCAGAGTTGTAAACCTTTGAATTGCTGAAAATGCCATATTTAACAGTGTTTACACTCTAGAGGCCACAATATATTATCAAAGCTTTCTCAAAATTAGCCCAATTGTATAAAACCATAAGAGTTTGAAAAAGTGTGATTGTGGTTGAAATAGGATCGATAGATCAAGAGTTATCTACCTTTGAATTGCTGAAAATGCCATATTTTACAGCTTTTACACTCTTGCAACTACAGTTTTCAGTGGATTTTGATTATACTTGCACACAAAGTTTATAGCTATAAGTTCTCTAAGGAGTGCAATTATTGTTGAAATCTAATTATTGTGGCAATAGTTATCTTCCCTTGATATACTTTGAAATGCTAGAAAAGGCTTCATTTAAGTATTGTTTAGGCTCTAGTTATCTGCCCTTGATGTACTCTACTATACTAGAATTATGAGGTTGTATTCCAAAATTAATTACATGCTATACTACAAATTTGAATGGATTTAGATTAAAACTGGTGAAACAGAAAGGCAAAGCTATCAGGCTTCAGTACAAGAGGTGAGCGTTATCAGGGCCTTCAGGCCCTCTTGTTCAAATACTCCTCTTATCTGTAGCTCTGATGATTTTGTAAATTTACAGAAAGCTGTACAAATTTCAGAAATTTTAACAGACTGCAATTTAGTAGACGACAGTGACTTGCTGCTGATAGATGATTCTATATGTAGTTAAAACATATAGTTTTGTGGAGACATAAGGATTTAAGTATTAGAAACAGTCCCCATATTTAGAGCTGTGAAAAAACGGTAGTGTGATTTTTGTGACATTAAACTGACACATAAAAGCCTTATGGTATTGGTACATTGTATTTGACAGACTTTTCTAATGTTCAGTCGAATGGCCTTGAGCATACAGTCGAAGCATATGCCTTGAGCATATGCTCAAACAAAAAATCATTGGATGTCAGCTTAATGCAGGACAAAGGTAAAGCAGGAAGCTCCTATAGCAGCTTTCTGCTTTACTTTTGTCTTGCATTAACCCATTACCCCATAAATACACCTTTTTACACTTTTAATTTATTCCTCTACTGAAGAAAATAGTTCCAATTTATACTGTTAAAATTAAGAATCGTAAGAAATATTTTCTACGTTCTAGCAGAAAAAACCTTGAAACAGGCTGAAAGTAAAGCAGAATGCGCCTTAAGGCGCATTCTGCTTTACTTTCAACCTGCAATAAGTTGGCAGCTATCTCCAAAACTAGAAATAGGCTATCGGTAATGAGTTAAGCAGTTTACTGTCCTTTTGAGAGCATCAAGCTTCTTCAAATAGTGGCCAATAAACACCAGTCTAACAGCATTTTGTGTTTTATACATCACAAACAGCTTATCCCCTTACCCTATAGCCTGTTTCTATTTTGGAAGACAGGTGACCACTTAAAGCAGGTTGAAAGTAAAGCAGAATGCACCTTAAACCGATAATGTTGCTTCTCAAATAGTATGTATTGTTACACTTCTACTGAGATGGACTATTCTAATGTACATTGTGATACTGTACTTCATTCACAGATGAACGAGACTGACAATACTCACGGGGCAAATTGCAACAAGATGATCATGCTGCTAACAGATGGTGGCACAGAGTATGCTGAGGAAGTGTTCGAGAAGTATAACCCCAAGGACAATAAGGTATTAACGGCAAATAGAAAGAAAACTGCAACACATCCAACATTCCGGCACCAAAACCTATGGTGTCGCTACTTATTAGAATTGTCTCTTTGAGACAATTCTGATGAGTAGTGACGTTATAGGGTTTAATGCACGAAGGAAGTTTTTAGTTTTTTAAACGCTCTACTTATCTGGAGCTCTAAATAGAATAGTCAAGGTTAAGAGTACATGCTGCAAAATGTATTGACATTTAACTATATGAACAGTTAAACTGGCATACAGCGGAAGCTTTAAGCAGGCTGAAAGTGAAGCAAAATGTGCCTTAAGACACACTCTGCTTTACTCATTAGGTTTTCTTGGGGATCTTTTCAGTTACTAAAACATGAACCAGTCTTCTTGGAATTCTGGTTAAGTTGAGGAATACTGCTCTAAATTAGCAAACATGTAGACCCTGATCAGAGAGTTCCTCTTATCTGGATCTACATTGTTTGAATATATGTCAAACAGGTCTATGATGTTGAAAGAGTTCATAGAGATGTTTGACACTATTTCAGACTTTCCTTGTATTTACCTATGAAGTCTAGGACACTATTTCAGACTTCTGTGTATTTACCTATGAAGTTTTTGACACTATTTCAAACTTTCTGTGTATTTACCTATGAAGTTTTGGACACTATTTCAGACTTTCCTTGTATTTACCTATGAAGTTTTTGACACTATTTCAGACTTTCCTTGTATTTACCTATGAAGTTTTTGACACTTTTTCAGACTTTCCTTGTATTTACCTATGAAGTTTTTGACACTATTTCAAACTTTCCGTGTATTTACCTATGAAGTCTTGGACATTATTTCAAACTTTCCGTGTATTTACCTATGGATTTTTGTACACTATTTCAGACTTTCCGTGTATTTACCTATGGATTTTTGTACACTATTTCAGACTTTCCGTGTATTTACCTATGAAGTTTTGGACACTATTTCAGACTGTCCATGTATTTACCTATGAAGTTTTGACACTATTTCAGACTTTCCGTGTATTTACCTATGAAGTTTTGGACACCATTTCTGACTTTCCATGTATTTACCTATGAAGTTTTGGACACTATTTGAGACTTTCCGTGTATTTACCTATGAAGTTTTGGACACTATTTCTGACTTTCTGTGTATTTACCTGTGAAGTTTTGGACACTATTTCAGACTTTCCATGTATTTACCTATGAAGTTTTGGACACTATTTCAGACTTTCCATGTATTTACCTATGAAGTTTTGGACACTATTTCAGACTTTCCATGTATTTACCTATGAAGTTTTGGACACTATTTCAGACTTTCTGTGTTTTTACCTATGCTGTTTTTGACACTATTTCAGACTTTCTGTGTATTTACCTATGAAGTTTTGGACACTATTTCAGACTTTCGGTGTATTTACCTATGAAGTTTTGGACACTATTTCAGACTTTCCGTGTATTTACCTATGCTGTTTTTGACACTTTTTCAGACTTTCCGTGTATTTACCTATGCTGTTGGGCCTACAGCCAACCCTACTGCAGCCATTAAGTGGATGGCCTGTGCTAATAGAGGTAAGACTTTCAACTTGCTAGACTTGATTGCAGTGTAAAGATAAAGACTCTAACGAGTTTTGTAAACAACATTTACATCAGGCAGGCTTCTTGTATGAGGTTTTGTGTTGATTTCAAACTGCCTGTCTGAGAAGAAGCAGTAATTTTAATATGATAAGATTGGTGCTAAATGTACCAAATGGTATTTATATTTTAATAAAACCGTAGGTTTCACAGAAGAACCTATCAAGTAGTATTGTTACAGGTCAACTTTAGAGATTGAGTAAAAAGATTAACAATGTTTAGTTTTAATTACAGCCTCTTTTCTTGAACTTTTAAAAACAGACATATTTTATTTTGCCTCAAGTCTTAAGTATAAATTGAAGACTGCTATCTTTCCTCTATTAACCCATTTTATGTGTGATACACTTTTATGTGTACCTCTAGGCAAACAGTTTTGATCTCAGATCAGGCCCCACATTGTGGGGCCTGATCTGAGTTCAAAACTGTTTGCAGCTAAATCAATATTCTATCAGAAAATGCTTAAATCTTTCGCAAATATTTGAGTTATACCTGCTGCAGACGACATTGTAAAATAGTTGCCAAATATTACCCGGCATACAATGGGTTAATTGCTCAAATGCGTTTTATATCAGACCATTGATTTCATTGTAGGTTATTTCTCCAAGATTCCAGCCATGGGTGCCATAAGATCTAAAGTGCAGGTGAGCATTAAAGTGCAATTTGCACCAACTTTGCAAATAAATTTACATGTAATATAAAATCTTATTTTAAAATTAGATATTTAAACTTAAATTTTGTAATAACTAGAAACATTTGCAAGTAAAGAAATATTGATATAATTTACTAATTAATTAATACTGCCAGTGTCTTTCCCTATCTAAACAAAACAGGGGCCCGTTTCATAAACCTTTGTACGACAAATGTTGTCGTATTTATCGTAAGTCAGATTATAAAAGTCTCAATTGTTATTTATTTCTCCATCTATTCCTGTCTTGTGACATCTTTTTGGAATCGTCTAAAAAAGACGATTCTAAAGAGATGACACAAGACAGGATCAGAAATTAAATGTATTTTAAAGTTTTGATTGTTTTTGTCGAACGAAGTTTTATGAAACAGGCCCTTGAACACAAACACAATGCTATCAAATTTATAAAATTACATATTATCATGAGAATAATGACTACATGCAGTAACAAACAGATTGGAGTCCGATCAGACGTCAGGTTATCTTGTGTCTGATCTTGCCTCAAACTGTTTTTAATGGAAATGATTGTTTTAGCACAAACAAGTTTATTGGGAAAATTATAACGTCTTCACAACTACCTACAGCATGAATTTAGATTAAAAAAATAATAAATTGTTAAATATTGATAGGTAAAAACTGCAAATGCTTAGCAGCATTTCTGTACATTATTATGAGTTTGATCTTTAGTTGACCATTCACAATATGTTTAAAGCAATTGATATAAAGTTATATTTTAATCACTTTAAATACCCATTGATGGTGTTAAGCACAGGTCACAGGTATAGAAATAAAAAAAGAAGCTCCAGGTGCCTGTCTTATTAAACAATGTATGACAAATATCTTCGTTAAGTCAAATTCTAAAATTCTCAATTTTTTAGCTCACCTGGCACGTAGTGCCAAGGTGAGCTTTTAGGATCGCTGGATGTCCGTCGTCTGTCTGTCTGTCCGTTCACAATTGTTCGTTAACACTCTAGCAGGTTCAAATCTCATTGGATCTTAATGAAACTTGGTCACAATGTTTGCCTCAATGAAATCTAGGTCAAGTTCGAATGTGGGTCATGTCCGGTCAAAAACTAGGTCACTAGGTCAAATTATCGAAAAACCTTGTTAACACTCTAGAGGCTACAAATTTCATTGGATCTTCATCAAACTTCATCAATAGGATTGCCTCAATGAATTCTAGGCCAATTTCGAATGTGGGTCATGTCTGGTCAAAAACTAGGTCACTAGGTCAAATTATCGAAATACCTTGTTAACACTCTAGAGGCTACAGATTTCATTGGATCTCCATGAAACTTCATCAATATGATTGCCTCAATGAAATCTAGGCCAAGTTCGAATGTGGGTCATGTCCGGTCAAAAACTAGGTCACTAGGTCAAATCTTCGAAAAACCTTGTTAACACTCTAGAGACTACAAATTTCATTGGATCTTCATGAAACTTCATCAAAATGTTTGCCTCAATGAAATCTAGGTCAAGTAAAAATGTGGGTCATGTCCAGTCAAAAACTAGGTCACTAGGTCGAATCATCGAAAAACCTTATTAACACTCTAGAGACCACAAATTTCATTTGATCTTCATAAAACTTGATGAAAAGGTTTGACTCAATGAAATATAGGTCAAGTTCAAATGTGGCTTATGTCTTGTCAAAAACTAGGTCACTAGGTTAAATCATCCAAAAACCTCGTTAACACTCTAGAGACTACAAAATTCATTGAATCTTCATGAAACTTGAAAAAAATGTTTGTCTCATTGAAATCGAGGTCAAGTTAGAATGAGGGTCATGCCTGGTCAAAAACTAGGTCACACGGTGTACATGGTTACCAGGTGAGCGATTTAGGGCCATAGTGGCCCTTGTTATCTATTTCTTCATTTAATCCTGTCTTGTTACGTCTTTTTGGAATTCCAAAGAAATGTCACAAGACTGGATTATTATTTTCAGAAATAATAAGATATATTTTAAAATTTTGACTTCTGAAAATATTTGTTGTAGATCTTTGGTAAGAAGGGCCCCTGGAGCTTACAGAATGTGTTAAAACTTACTGATTCACTTTTATTCTGCTTTAACCCTTTGAACCCTAGTCCCGCATATAGGCGTTGTTTTCAAAAGTATACATGTGAAAAGTGCACTTGTCCTATGCAAACATTGAAGACCCAGATCAGAGGGCTCCGAAAGGAGCCCTCTGATCAGGGTCTTCACTGTTTGTCGTACTTCCAAACATTGACAAAAACAACCCTTAAAAGTAAAAAATGGACTAAACTAAAATGGAAACTGGAATTGTCCATTTAAAGTTTTAGGGAGGAAAGATTTAATTAAGCAATCAACCTCCTGTCTCTTTAAATCCATCAATGACACACTTTAAATGAGTGTTTATAACAAAGAGAACTTCATAGTATTAAGATATGATGATGCTATAACTTCACAGTATTACGATATGATGGTGATATATTACTGGTTTCTAGGAGTACGTAGATGTTATATCGCGGCCTTTAGCCCTGAGCAACGTCGAGCATACGCTGTGGACGAGTATATACCCAGGAGATGCGGTACTGAGCTACGGCCACATAAGTCACCACATATGTGGCCTTTCCAACATAATATCACTTTGGTCTATGGAACACACAGCTCCTTGATCTCATAATGAATAAACAGTCAAAACTTTGAAGGATCAATGAAAACTATTGAAAAATAGCAGGGCTCTAAATAAGGGGAGTACAGTAAAACCTCTCTATTACGACCACTAAATTTTGTTAATTATTAGGGTGTTTACGATAGATGACCGCTTAAAGCAAGGTGACAGTGAAACAGAAAGCTCCTTTAGGAGCTTTCTGTTTCACTGCCACATTGCTTTAAGCTGTCACCTGTCTATTGAACAATCAATTAGCCTTCGTTTTAGTGGTCGTAATAGTGAGGTTTTACTGTATTTAAAAAAATCAAAAAATCTTCATACACCAAAGCCTATGGTGTGACTACAAATTAGAATCGTCTCTTAGGGAATTGTGCAGATCAGGGGAGTATTTCAAAGACTAAAATCTTCAATTTCTGCATTAAACCCTATGGTGTCACTACTCATTAGAATTGTCTCTCCAAGACGATTCTAATGAGTAGTCACACCATAGGATTTGGTGCTGAAATGAGTGAGATAATGCTGGATTTGTTCAGTTTACTCCAACTTATCTGGAGCCCTGTCCAAATCTTTCCATTGTGAACATTATGGACAAAAGGGAGGGGTTTGAGTGGCAGAGTGCATTGTTATACATGAAATAGTTATGGAAAAATATAATGACACCCTATTTATTCTGAATGACACGAGAGCAAGGAACTGTGTTTAATCTTTTTCTTCTGTTGTAAATTCTGATATATTTCAATTTCTTGTAGAGAGGTTTATTCATTACAAGGGCTTTGATTATCATTTTGGCTGGGCTTCAATTACTGTTATTATAGTACTAATAATTTGGGCTTTCATAATAGTGTATTTATCATCCGGGCTTTAACATTATTCATCATTGGGTCTCTAACACTTCATGTTCTTTTCACTTTAGGCTTTAATACATTCCACCCTGTGACTTTTAATGGACAATTCCAGTTTGCAATAGAGTCTAGTCCATTTGTTTTCTGTAATTTATTGCTAAATGGCAAACAGTGTAGACCCAGGTCAGAGTGCTCCTTTAGGACCTGGGTCTGCACCGTTTGCAATCTTTAACCCATTGAGCACTAGCAACAAGTATACTTGTCCTTTACAAAACAGTGTATCTGTAAAGAATCTACTTGTCCTATGCAAACAGTATAGATCCGGATCAGATGGCTCAGATCAGTCTTTAACTTTTTGCATGCTAGCGATGGATATATCTGCCACAGTGATTACCTTTGCAAACAGTTTGGATCCTGATAAGAGGATGCATAATGCGGCGTCTCATCAGGATCCAAACTGTTTGACACCCTGATCCTGTATTGAAAAGAAATTTAGAAAATTCTGTTCTTACAACAATAGCAGACGACAATTGTTGCAGACCAAAAACATTACCCAGCATGCAAAGAGTTAATGTTTTGTCCTTTGAAAAACATTGTAAAAAATGGACTAGACTTCTTTGGAAACTGGAATTGTCCATTTCGAGGGCTCGGCGCAAGAGGGGCGTAACTACATATTTTTCCAAAAATGACTTTTTTTTATTTTTCAGCTTATATTAGTCAAACTCATATGCTGTATAAATTTAAACAAAAAGTTTCAGATATTTATATCAATAATTTGATATTGCAATAAGGGCGTATCTCAGATTGTCAAATTATCTTAGCGCAAGAAGGGCGTAAGTCCACTTACGCCCTTCTTGCATGCTAAAAAACACCTGGTTGACTTACAATCTATCCTGCAATACAGACTTAAGTAAACAAATAACTGCTGTGTTGTTATCTTATGATGGCATTATGTTCTTTATGACATCACAACAGTATATTATTGTATCATAACAGTCTACTTAAGCACTGACATGACACAATATTTTCAATTTTAAGGTGAAAAAAAGGTTTAAATCTTATACTTGAGAAAAGAAGGCAGCCATAATGTGAATTATGGGGGCGCCTGAGTCTTGAATAAGGGCAGTTTGCATTTTATGTACATTAAATTTGTGTTGGAGGCAGGATGTGTAAATATTTATGTCATTTTTAGATATTTTAGGGTTCAGAATTTGGTTATAACAGTCTACAAAACCTCTCACTATTTCCTTTTCGGGCGTGAGGTATATTAGAATATTATTGATATAAGATTTAGTGTTAGAGTTATCAGTTTTTAATATTTTCAAAACTGAAATTTCCCTTTAAACACATTCAAACCTAGAAGCAATGAGTATACTTGTCACAAACAAACAGTGTATCTGCAAAAAGTACACTTGCCCTATGCAAATAGTGCAGGCCCTGAACATGTAGACAGCTTAGACCTGCAGGAGATCTCTGATCAGTGTCTCCAATGTTTGTTATTTTGCAATATGTTGTTATTTAAAAAACCCTTATTGGTCAAACATTTACTTAAACTTAATTGAATGTGTTCTGTTAAAGTTTCATAGGTGACTGAGTTAAGACTTTGCCAGTCAGTTGTTTTGGTTCTTCAGATATAAAACATACCTAGATCTACTGGAAATTTCCCAACCAAATGAAGATCTGTGGTCACTGGTCTCAACAAATTCACTTCAACAAAATTGAAACTTTGTTTATACTCAAAGCACCTGTTCTATTTTTGTGCAGGTGTATAATATCAGTATGCAGCTTTGCTAAATTAGGTCTCTTCTGACACAGTGTTGATCTTTAAAGACTTTTCCTCAGTCCATTGAGGGACCACCAGCCCATTGTTCTGAAGGTGTCAGTGTAACTGTCAAATCATGCGCATATCATGTGCAGCACAATCTCAGTTTACCTGGTGAGGTCCAGATTATACTCATGCTCTAGTGATTTTCAATGGTTATTTCTAACCCAACTACGGTATCAAATATAAAGGTAGAGTCTCAGACGAGAAGCTTCAATGGTTCTTTGCTAACGGTATGTCCACAAGACCCATGCTCTTTGCAAGGAAATTGTCTGGCAGGGTGTTATGACCAAAAGGTCGTCAGGAGATGTCTTTAAGTGCAGTTTTGACTTGCTTCTGTATACCAATAGTTTTAAGCACTCACTTGTAGCAGGTAAACCAGTATCAGGTTGAGAAGCTTAGACACCGCTATGAAAAGGGCATCATTTTATGAACTGAGTTAGCACAGCTTGCTTTGCTCGAGAGCTCTTACCATATCCTATTTCAAATTAAGTTCAGAGCTGTGGGGAAATCAGACCCATATAAGTCTGTGACTTGTTGAAACTCTGCATCATATATGGCTCTTGAACATCTCTTGGCAAGTTCATATGTATACATGTACATTCTGTACCCGAGCTGTTTTCAATACCATTTGATTTTAATTTAGTAATCATGCTCCATTATAATTAAGTACATGGTTTTGGTACAAGTTTATGTGAAGGAGCCCGTGTAAAGTGTTGTTATGGTGGCTTTGCTGCCTTAGCAATGCAGGGTCACCTACATAAGGAGTTTTGGTCAACTTTTCAACTTCCTTACTAAATTCGACAAAATTCCTCATCTCTAAGACCCTTTGACTGTAGCTGATGCCATGCTCCGACTGAACAATTTGGGTACCTCAAGTCTCTTTGCCTGATTATCACTATATGAGAAAACATTCTCACAGAGAATGCATTCTGAAGTTTGCCATATTTCTTCAGGATCTGCTTTATTCTACTGCATGGATGATGGCTACAAAATATTTTTCAGATGTTTTACCTTGGTTCAGCCTGTTCAAGAGCATTTGATGTCAGCTCCTTTACAATTTTCACCAGAATCATGTTTTCCTTATTTGGTTGAGGCCTGTGCATTCATAGTAGATAGGCATTTTTAGATAACAAGCAACAAGTTAATTTGGCTCCACATGTTGATATATGTCCACATGACATGTACTTCTTTTTGATTCGACTGTAATATATAGTCAACTGTCACACATTTTTGTTGAAAATTTTTGGTCACAAAAGTTAACCACTAATAATTTTTTGACTCACTTAAATCAGACCAGTGTAACTTGTAAAAGTGAAAGCTGTCCATAAACAGTTTGCTTAATAATAAAATTGGACATAAGGCCTGTTCTTATTTTTCTGTTTACAAATTGTAAAGATATTCTGAGTACATAGGGGCATAGTTTGTGATAAGAGTTATAGGCCTTGTCATTTCACATGGATAGGGTTGAGGAACAGTAATTTTTAACTTTTATTCAAATCCAATGTAGGTAGTAGAAATGAGCAAAACTGTAGAAAAGGTTAAAAAAAAAATGTATAGGACTTGTTGTATGTAAACCAGTCTTTTTTGGGGGGAGGGGGGGGAGGGGGGGACCATTCCCAAAAGAAAACAAGGACTTTTTTCCCAAAATGAGCTGTTTACGGCAGGATTTTCCCCCGAAATGAAAGTTTTACAACTCATTTTTTGTCCAAATCAAGTATTTTACGTTGTTTTAGAGCATATTTTCACCAATTAAATGGGTACCAACCCACTCCCAAAGTCAAGTGTTGACAAACAAATACTGAAGTCAGATGATAACTGAATGCTTGAGTAGTTTCAAACCTAATGAGGACAAACAATGAACTAAGGGCAAATTTCTAAGAAATTCATATTTGTGAAAGAGTTATATGCCTTGTGTCATTTTAGTAATGTGGGTGATTGTAAATTAGTCTTCCTTTACTATTTAATCAAATCCATGAAGAAATAACATAAGCAACATTGATAGTAAAATATATATGTGGTAGAAGGTAAAAAGAGGCATAACTCTTGTCAGATTTTAAAAGAATGATAAGACTTGTTGCTGTATGTAATCCAGATTATACTGCTCACTTGAGTGATGTTTCAAAATAAATGGCAAAATATGTGAAATATTCAGAGTTATAGGACATGTTGTACACTATGTCAAATGATACTGAACACTTTAATGAAGTTTTAAATTGATTGAGGCACAGGTGAGAAAATATAGTCTGATTATGTTTTCAACCGAAGAACTGTGAATGTTCTTAATTAAATAGATTGTAAATCAAAACGGAAATGTACATCAAAATAACCCAAGCAATACATGTACATATTCTGTTGTACATTTTATTATTTGCATAAAAGGTAATAATCACTTTTTTTTAAACTTCAGTTTAACTGAAAAATATATAATAGAACAGTCCTGCCAGATGTACTTGGGAAAAATGTGCAACGAGAGCATAAGTCAAACATTATCAATAAGATGTATTTCTGAAATACTATGCCCCCTGCATGTGACCTTGACCTTTGTATGACATGATCTAACTTGTACTGAGCTCAAGAGCTTCATATCAAATATGGAGTCTCTATCACATGTTGTCCCAAAGTTATGACAATTTTTTATTAAATTAAGCCTATTATCCCTTAATGACCTTGACCTTGGTATGACATGATTGAAGTTGGGTTGACCTCAAGAGTTCCTTGGGTTGAATACACATGCCAAATATGAAGTCTCAATCACATGTAGTTCCAAAGTTATGGCCAAGGTTAAGTTGACTTACGCCCTTCTTGCATATAAAATTTCTTCAGATTTCCTTGAAAAAGCATGCAATAAGGGCGTAAGTCAGATTTTTTTAAATATAACACTATTTTGTAAAATTTTAATATTTTTTTTTAATGTTTCATAAAGAATAAATTATCTTAAAACAAAACACATGGTAAATATGTATGTAACTTTCAATCTATAGAAATAAATTAGTTTTTTTCACTTCCTGAACATTTTTGAAAAATGTAGTTACGCCCCTCTTGCGCCGAACCCTCGATTTAGAGTTTCAGGGGTGAATGAGTTAACACTAATTATCATTGAAGCATTAGTACTTCACAAATTATGGGTTTACATGGTGCCCATTACTGGGAATTAACACATTCAGGCTTTAATACTTTGTTATTTGGTACATAACCCTTTCCTCCATAGAAGCGCCTTTTAGCACATGTAATTTATTCTATTTCTCCACTGAAGAAAACAGTTCCACTTGATAAAGTCATGAATATGTATCTTAAGAAATAATTTCTATATTCTAGCAGATGGTAACTTTTAAAGCAGGCCGAGAGTAAAGCAGAGTGCACCTTAAGGCAAATTCTGCTTTACCTTCAACCTGTTTTAAGTGTTTACCTATATTCAATACAAGAAACAGGCTATGGAGTAAAGGGTTATTACTTTTATCATAGGTTCTTTACTGGTAGTTAGTTTTATTAATTCTCTTTCTGACTTTAATTAACACCAGTCCTGGTTTATCTTTAGGTCTACAATTAACCCTTCACCTAGGAAGTCTGGAGCATAAAACTTGAAAGACATTTCCAGTTTCTTTCTAACTGGTAGCTTAAAGCAGGTTGAAAGTAAAACAGAATGTTCCTTAAAGAGCATTTGCTTTACTTTCAACTTACTTTAATTGATCACCTGTCGTCAAAAATAGAAAGAGGCTATGGGGTAAAGGGTTAAGACTTTAATTCCCCTCTGGCTTTGTATAACTGTATTAACCGTTTTGGGGTATTAACATCTATCTCAGAATTCCTATTACTAATATTTCCTATTCCTTAGTTTTTCTTCAAGAAATTCAGGTTGATATTTACTTTATCTCTTCAATAGATCATTCTAAGTTAACCCCTTCACTGCTGTGATGTCAGAAATTTTAAACAATTGTTGTTGGCTTACATTTTTCAAATTTAAATGTCAAACAGTTTTGCAAATAACTGTTGTATTAGGCATATTGTGTATTAAAGGGAGGTAATAATGAGTATTGTATTAGGCATATTGTATATTAAAGGGAGGTAATAATAAGTATTGTATTAGACATATTGTATATTAAAGGGAGGTAATAATGAGTATTGTATTAGACATATTGTGTATTAAAGGGAGGTAATAATGAGTATTGTATTAGGCATATTGTATATTAAAGGGAGGTAATAATGAGTATTGTATTAGACATATTGTGTATTAAAGGGAGGTAATAATGAGTATTGTATTCGGGGTAAGGCAGTGGAGGAGTTATAAAACATTTCTTACATGTTTTGACTTATTCCTTTCATTTCTGTATCATTAGCATTTCTACACACTGTTTTAGTGACTTTATTTATCAAATTGTTAATCTACGTCTATAAAGTCTGGTTTAGTGGTCTGTTGATCACATTTAACCCTTAGCCTGCCACTCACGACTATAGCTCCATATGCAAACAGCTTGGATCCGGATGAGACGCCGAGTAACTCGGCGTCTCATCGAGATCCAAGCTGTTTGACACTCGGACAACATTTTCAGCAATTTTGAGCAACTTTGAAGCACTTTGAAACTTGAAGCAGACGAGAAATATAGCAGACGACAATTTATTTGGCGGGCTAAGGGTTAATGCAGTACACAAGTATTGCAGAAAGCTCCTAATAGAGTTGTATACGCGCAGTTCGGAGGCAGACTGCGACTGTCGGACTTCGACTTTCAAGCAGGGCCCGTCTCAAAGAGGTTTTGAAAGCCTAAAACCTGCATTATTGCGGCAATCAATGCCTATCCATATTTTACCGCTACAGTATAGCTGTTGAATTTTAAAACATTAAATGGTGTTAAAGCATATCGTTAGAACTCTTCTCGTCGGACCACGACTCTCATTGCACATAATCAGGATAGAAAGATGAATAAACGCAGGCGTTTAAGCAGACATTATTTTACAACAGGCTAAAGGTTAAGAATGAAATATGCGTGGAGACCCTGTAAAGGTATCCTTCCGAAACGCCCGCACCTAATTTGAAAAAGAAATTACTTTCTTTAGCTGGATTGTTTCGATCATACATACGTTAATTCTGAGGCATTTTGAAGAAAATGGAAATCATAGTAAAAAATAGATAGATAAGGAAGCAATTTCTATTGCTTCATGTTGGCTACCGATCTGACACACTTTGGAGAAAATGTTATTCTTCCGTTCAAACGCAAACGCATTGTAATGAAATATAGAAAATGACAATTTTTTTTAACAATTCTGACTACCAGTTTTAACCTGAATGGCAAAACGTTTGGAGCAGGCGTCTGATCTGGCTCAAAACTGTTTGCAATTAAAAATAATAGTTTAAGCGAAAAAGCGGTTATTTGGAAATAACCGTTTCTCTACTGTACTCTGCACGCTGCACAAGGGGCTAAAACTGCTATCCTAAACAGCAAACAGGGGTAACTGAACACCCTACGGTCTATGGTGTTGAAAGTTTGCTCTTTAATGGACTACCCTAGCTGACAGTATACCTATAACAGTCATACTCATTATAGATTGTTCCGGAGTAACAAGTAGAAGTAAAATTCACAAGTTTGAAATTTCCATAACATTCAAATCAAATCAAATCAAATCAATATTTATCTATTGTCGGAACAGTTTTTAACATGTAACATAAGCTATGTACATGTATAGCTTTTAACCGACATTACAGACGACAAATTTAGCAGACATTATTATGTCTCCGAGGAAGGGTTAAAATGCGACGGGTTGAATTTGGCATAGAAAAATTTATAAGTCTCGCGCAAATATCGAATTGGCTGAATTTTTTCAAGTACATAAGTTTGGGTCCAGATATGACGCCGACAAGCCATTCGTCTAGTAACGACTAAAAATGTTTCACACTCATAGTGGCAAGTTTCTTCAACTACATGTAGAAAGGATTAACATTACTATTGTATAGGGTTCAGGGAGAATACCGTTACATATCGTCCATGAGCTTGACCATTAGCCTGTTATAAAATGGTGTCTGCTTAAACTCTTGCGTTTCTTCATCTTTCTATTCTGATTATTTACCATGAGAGTATAGGTCCAAAGGGAAGAGATCGAACGATATGCTTTAACTCCATTAGACGCTTTAAAATTCAACAGCTATAATATAACGTTGAAATATGGATAGGTATTTGCCGCAATAATGCAGGTTTTTAGGCTTTCAAACCCTCTTTGAGACGGGCCCTGCTTGAAAGTCGAGGTACGCAGTCGCAGTCCGACGTCCGACCTGCGCGTATACATCTCTATTGGTGTTTTTTGTTTTACCTGTCTTGCATTCAGTGGTCATCAGTTGTTAAGAAATCACCAGACTTAGTTCAGTAGTCAATTACTACAAGTTTGTCTTTATTAGTCCTTTATATTTTGGTTTTACATTTTCATACCAGCAACTCTGGTTTTTGTTATACGCCCATCTCTAAAGGTGGTCATATATTGGTGTGGCCCTGTCCATCCGTATGCATGTTCATCCGTTCTTTCCTCCATCCGTTCGTCCGTCAACATTTTGTGTTTCTGGAAAACTATCAAAATTATATTAATGAAACTTCACACAAATGTTATATGCATCAAGATCTGAAGCTGAGTCGAATTTGAGGTTCATTCAATTTATTGTTACAGAGTTATCTGCCTTTGATGTACTCAGATATGCTATAAAAGGCTGCCAGTGGGCATATTATGTTCTGTTTGCTCTTGTTCAGTATGTGTTTACATTACTTTTATATGGTTCAGGGCTTCAGATAAGAGGGAGTAAACTGAACATATCCAATATTTTCTCACTCATTTCAGCACCAAATCCTATGGTGTGGCTACTCATGAGAATCGTCTCTAATGAGTAGTGACAGTATATGGTTTAATGCAGAAATAAAGATTTTAATTTTAGAAATACTCCCCTTATCTGGAGTTAAAAGTTTTGGTACCAGTAATGTCATGCTCATGTTTTCGTTGCAGGACACCACATTAACTTTGGCGTATAACATTTTGTATTTTTGAGATGTTTCTACAATTTTAGTTAATATTTTATATTTTTAAATTTTTAGTTTCCGCCTCTATTTTGTTTTTGTGACACCATCATCTTGAAAACTAACCTAAAGGGGTGAGAAGAAATATTCATTTAGCTAACTTTCTGCCTGCCTAGGTATCAAGATTTAGTGCTATTTTCTTTCCACAACATAATCTATTTGGTAAAAATGTATTTCCCTCGATATATTAAAGTTTGTCTAATTATCAAGATATCATCTACTATATCTCAGAGTCTATTTGAAAACTAAGTTTGTTAGGGTTAGTACCTCTGACTACCTCAAAGCTAGGCTCCTTGCATGAGACAGCTTCCTTCAACACCTCATGTACCTACCATTTAAATGAGCATGGTATGCATGATCATGCTCCAAGGTTATTAAGCATTTGAGTTGAGTCTGAGTCTGTTCTCGAGCATTTGATTGGTCAGATTTGAGCCTAGGCTCAAATCTGACCAATCAAATGCTTGAGAACGACTCCAGACTCAACACAAAAGCTTTATAACCTTGGACCGAGGACTTTCTGTTTCTACATGAGGTCTTCAATGAGAAGGTATCCCATTACTCCATAGCCTGTTTCTAGTTTTTGAAGACAGGTGCCCAATTAAAGCAGATTGAAAGTAAAGTAGAATGCACACATTCTGCTTTACTTTCAGCCTGCTGTAAGTTACCATCTGCTAGGATATAGAATATGTTTCTAATGGTGCATATATGTGTCTGTATAAAGTGGAAACTATTTTTTCTTCAATGGAGGAAAAAATAACATGTGAATCTATGAAGTAGTGGGTTAAACATTAACTAATTCTCATTCCAAAGTTTTTAAGATACTTTTTTTGAAGAATCAAGCTCTCTAAAAACAGGTGTTCTCTTAATTCTTAACAAACTAAAACAGAAAGCTATCTTCACTGCAGTACTTATGTTCATCAGAACAGGGCTGCCATAAGTTGATCATGAAAAATCCTAAGATTTCCAAATTTTCTATTTTTCAAGCATGATTACTTAAAACAGGTTGAAAGTAAAGCAGAATGGACCTTGAGGTGCATTCTGCTTTACTTTCAGCCTGCTTTAAGCTACCATCTGCTTGGATAAAAATCTGAAGATTTTGGAAAAAACAGAGAAATGGCAGCCCTGTCAGAAAACGTTATTATCCATTTATTTATGACAGATTCCAATTATTATCATTGTACCAGATTTATAGGGATCCAGATAAAGGGAGTACATGTATTTCAAAAACTAAAATCTTTATAAATAGATTAAATCCTATGGTGTCACTACTCATTAGAATCTTCGAGACGATTGTAATGAGTAGTAAAACCATAGGATTTGGTGCAGTATGAATGGGAAAATGTTGGATTTATTCAGATTACCCCCTCTTATCTGGAACTCTGTATAGTGCTCTTTTTACAAAGGAGCTGTGATTAATTCAAAACATTCAGAAATTACGTTGGTAAAAAAAGCATAAGGCTGAGGTCTATTGAAGAATAAGATAGATGAGATTAGGAAGGCTGATGAATTTTTAAAAAAATGTTCAGTTTGTTAATTGAATGTTATAAGTTGGTTTGTTTTTGCTTGTGTTTCCTTTATGAGTGTTTCTTTTCCTTTTATAATGATAGCATGACAATATTTCAACATTTACAGTACAAAGCCGCAGTTAAGAGGAGCATTTCAAATACTTGAACTGACGTCTCTTGTGTCCATTAAACCCTATGTTGTGACTTTTCATTAGAATCGTCTCTTAAAATAGAGTCAATTCTAATGTGTAGTCACAAGATGTTTGGCTGAATGTCCACAGAAAAAATTGGAAATGTCTCAGGGCTCCAGATAAGAGGGAGAAAACTGAACAATCCCAACATTTTCTCAATCATTGAGCACCCAAATCCTATCGTGTTACTACTCATTAGAATTATCTCGAAGAGACGATTCTAATTACGGTAGTAGTGACACCATAGGGTTTAATGCAGAAAATAAGAATTTAGGTTTTTGAAATACTCCCCTTATCTAGAGCTATGGTGTTTGGGTTAATCACACTAATCTGAAGCCCTGACAATACTAACATGGTATTATCTCCCTTACAGGGCAGCAATGGAGTTACTGCCCTTGGCTCGATTGAATGGAGTTACTGCCCCTGGCTGTATTGTCATGTGAACTTGCTTGTTAACTTATTGTCATATCTTTTTCCCTTCGATACAGGAGTATATGAAATTTCCAGTGAAAGCTATGGAATCTTACTACATTCCATTACCCGAGCGATATCGATTATCCATCTCCCGTGATCACTGGGTAACTGCCTGCTGGTGTTTGCAATGGAACAACTTTTTCTCCATTTTTGTTTTATTTATCAGGGCTCCAGATAAGGGGAGTATTTCAAAAACTAAAATCTTTATTTCTGCATCATACCCTATGGTGTCACTACTCATTAGAATCGTCTCTTCGAGATGATTCTAATGAGTAGTAACACCATAGGATTTGGTGCTGAAATCAATGAGAAAACGTAGAATTTGTTCAGTTTACTCTTTCTTATCTGGAGCCCTGTTTATTATTTTTTACAGATACTGATATTAGATATGTTTCAAGGTGCATGTTGCGAAATCTTGATTTTGGTTTTTTAAAAGTTTATTCTTAATGCTTAGGACACCTCTTGCCCATTTCGTACTTTATGCTAACATCTGTAGAAAGTTTTTCTTATGGAACATGTTCATGACTGTATGAATTGGAACTATTTGTTCACTGGGGGAATAAATTGAATGAGCTAAACGGCGCTTCTATTGGGGGAAACTATAGGGTTAAGACATTTTAGTTGATGGTCAGGCAAAGGTGTAAAAAAAAAGTTCTGTTGAAAAAGGGATAAATTGGAAAGAATAATGTTTTCTTCCCATTATCTGATTACATCTTAAGCAATGTAAAAGGAAAACTCCAGATAAGTCCGAGTAAACTGAACAAATACAACATTTTCTCACTTATTTCAGCACCAAATCCTATGGTGTCACTACTCATTAGAATCGTCTCGAAGAGACGCTTCTAATGAGTAGTGACACCATAGGATTTAAAGCAGAAATAAAGATTTTTTGTTGTTGAAATACTCCCCTTATCTGGAGCTCTGTAAAAAAGAACCGATTTCTTGTCTCAGCACCGTGCTCCTTGAATCATACTCTGTGTATGACTTAAGTTATTACTAATAACATTTTGCCAGTTCAGACTTTCAGAATGTGGAGATGCAACCTTTTGTATTTTATTTATTTTGATTTATTTTACTTGAGCCTTGCTGTGCGAAAACAGGCCTACAAATACTGTGTGTACAGTGTAGACTCAGAACAGCTTCTGACTTGAAACCGCTTGGTTAATTATCATGTTCTACAGTCGACCACTAACAGGTCTCCAGACAAGGGGAATATTTCAAAATCTGAAATCTTTATTTCTGTATTAAACCCTATGCCTATGGTGTGACTATTCATTAGAATCGTCTCAAAGAGACGATTCAAATGAGTAGTGACACCATAGGATTTGGTGCTGAAATGAGTGAGAAAATGTCAGATTTATTCAATTTACTCCCTCTTATCTAAGGAGCCCAGAGTCACTGTTGCTGTGCTGTGTCCCCACCATAGGCCTTTTTTCTCATGATTGCTCGTTTGTTTAATGCAAGTTTTCATATCATTCTGATCACAGTGTGACTGAAAAGCCATATTTAAGCACTTTTTAACAGATTTGTCAAGTTTCATCCACAGGCATAATTATTTGTTACAAAATGAATAACTAATGTAAAATTTTAGCCAAGTTGAAAACATACATGTATGCTGCAAAATGAAATCATTATCTTAACTCTTTCCTCCCTGAAACTTTAAATGGACAATGCCAGTTTCCATTTTAGTCTAGTCCATTTCTGACTTTTAAGGGTTGTTTTTGTCAATAATTGGCATTATGACAAACAGTGAAGACCCTGATCAGAGGGCTCCTTTCGGAGCCCTCTGATCTGGGTCTTCACTGTTTGCCCAGGACAAGTATACTACTCACTTAAACACTGT
Organism: Gari tellinella; assembly: GCA_922989275.2. Classification (NCBI taxonomy): domain Eukaryota; kingdom Metazoa; phylum Mollusca; class Bivalvia; order Cardiida; family Psammobiidae; genus Gari; species Gari tellinella. The sequence goes on along the minus strand of OV277858.1, from coordinate 103,099,523 downwards.
TTGAAAAGGACGCCTATAGGCGGGACTAGGGTTCAAAGGGTTAAAACAATAAAATCTCTCTTAATCAAAGTCATGCATATATTCATCTTTTGCAAACCATGTACCTGTGAAGAATACACTTGTCCTATGCAAACAGTGAAGACCCAGATCAGAGGGCTCCTAAAGGAGCCATCTGATCTGGGTTTTCACTGTTTGTCATACTGCAATTCATTGACAGAAACAAATAAATGGTGGATGGGACGTGACTAGCTAGTTATAAAACTGCAAAGTGTGAGTTTTGAACTGATGAAGTACCTCAATCACGAAACAATAGATCTGCACCTGTAACTAGTGTGAAAGAAGAATTTTACACAGTCGCAAAACAAATCTAACTTTTTCCTGGTGAACCCTTTACTGCATAGCCTGTTTCTAGTATGTAAGATATGTGACCACTTAAAACAGGTTAATTGCTTTACATTCAGCCTGCTTTAATTAACTGTTTAATACCCCACAGAAGCGCCTTTTAGCGCATTTAATTTTTTCCTCCCCTGAAGAAAACAGTCTCAGTTTATACAGTCATGAACATGTACCATCAGAAATATTTTCTATATCCTATCCTAGCAAATGACGACTTAAAGCAGGCATAAGGTGTATTCTGCTTTATTTTCAACCTGCTTTAATGTTCATCTGTATTCAGTATCAGAAACAGGCTATGGAATAAAAGGTTAATAGAAACAGGCTATGGAATAAAAGGTTAAAGCAGGTTGAATGCTTTACATTCAGCCTGCATTAAGCTACCATCTACTAGAAGATCTGATAGAAAATATTTCTTATGGTACATATTCATTACTGTATAAATTGGAATGTCCTTCAGTGGAGGAATGAATTAAATGTGTAAAATGCATATCTGTGGAGTAAAGGGTTAAACTTTGACCTGTATTAGAGAGTGCCAGTAGTATATACACTGGAAACACTATTGAAGTTTTGCAGAGCTTATTGTTTTGCTGTTTTCCAATGAAAGGTACCACAATGGACTTTACCCATTGCCCCATAGCCTGTTTCTAGTTTTAAAATTGGTGACCACTTAAAGCAGGTTGAAAGTAAAGCAGAATGTGCCTTCAGTTTGAGCTTTACTTTTAGCCTGCTTTAAGCTAACATCTTCTAAAATATAAATAAAAAAAATTATGGTACATATTTATGACTGTATAAATTGGAACTATTTTCTTCAGTGGAGGAATAAATTAATGGCGTAAAAAGGCATATTTATGAGGTAATGGGTTAAATAACACTATCACACTGAACACTGGAGGTTTTAATCCCTTATAACTTTTGAATCACAGCTACCATAAGTTGTTCATAGAAATCATTAAATTTCCAAAATTTCAAGCGTGATTTTAGGAATGATATCATTAAGCATTTAGCTGCCATGCTCTGTGACACTAACATATTTATGCAAACAGTTTGGATCCAAATCAGATGCTGCATAATGCTGGATTCTAGTTTTGAAGACTGTAAACTAGATTTTGCCGTTTTCTAGAAAGGTTGAATATTTAAACAGTTGTTACCTTGGACCGTTACCATCCCAACCTCAATTTGACCTTGACCTAATTTGGACTTAGAAAAGATAAAGAATATATTGTCATGGATGCCACTGGCAGTATAAGCGTTTATTGAACGCAATGTTGTTTTATAGGGTTCTTTAACCCTTAGCCTGCCACGCACGACTATAGCTCCATATGCAAACAGCTTGGATCAGGATGAGACGCCGAGTAACTCGGCGTCTCATCCGGATCCAAGCTGTTTGACACTCGGACAACATTTTCAGCAATTTTGAGCAACTTTGAAGCACTTTGAAACTTGAAGCAGACGAGAAATATAGCAGACGACAATTTATTTGGCGGGCTAAGGGTTAAATGTTTCCTTATTTTATTAGACAATGTAGTACATATTGTCCAGATTATTAATATTCGCAGTAGGCAGAGTTTTATATATGAATATTCATCAGGAGAAGCATTAAATTTGAAAGTTGATTCGGGGATTACGTACTCCAGTGATCAGTGTGATTCATGATAAACCCAGGGCTCCAGATAAAGGGAGTTTTTCAAAACCTAAAATGTTTATTTCTGCTTTAAACCCTATGGTGTCACTACTCATTAGAATCGTCTCTTTGAGATGATTCTAATGAGTAGTAACACCATAGGATTTGGTGCTAAAATAAGTAAGAAAATGTTGGATTTGTGCAGTTTACTCCCTCTTATCTGGAGCCCTGATAAACCCTTTAAATGCTGAATGTTTTAAAGTATGTGCTCAGAATGTTTTCTGCTAAAATGCTTCCAATGAATGTTTAACCTTTCTCTCATAGAAAAGCCTTTTACATGCCTTTACCCAGAGCTCCAAATAAGGGGAGTATTTCAAAAACTAAAATCTTTATTTCTGCATTAAACCCTATGGTGTAACTACTTAACCCATTAAGCCATACTGACTCATTTTGACTCATTGCGCAATAGCCTCATACTAACTCATTTTGACTTACTTTAATCAACTAGCATGCATTGAGGTGAGCACTGATAATTGTTAATCGCTTATGAGTTAATGGGTTAATAGAATCGTCTTGAAGAGACGATTCTAATGAGTAGTAACACCATAGGATTTTGTACTGAAATTAGTTAGAAAATATTTAACATGTTCTGTTTACTCCCTCTAATCTGGAGTTCTGTTTACCTATTCCTCATAGAAATATAATGTCTGCTCACGCATCTACCCTATCCATTTAAAAATGTTTCTTATAAATAAATATTCTAACAGGCAATTACAGTCAAACCTCAATATCTCGAACTTGTAGAACTCAAATGTGTCCGTATTTCTGTTGTCAAATTTCATGATTTTAGCTTCTCTTCAGTTGAACTAATGAACATATACATATTTCAAAGTTAAAATGTGGTTTAGCCATGTTTTAACTTTGAAATACATATATATTTGACCTAACCCTTTACTCATTAACTCTTTGAACCCTAGTCCCCCATATAGGCGTCCTTTTCAAACAGTATACATGTGAAAAGTGCACTTGTCCTATGCAAACAGTGACAAAAACAACCCTTAAAAGTCAGAAATGGACTAGACTCAAATGGAAACAGGGATTGTCCATTTTAAGTTTCAGGGAGGAAAGACTTAACCTGTTTCTAATATTAAGCTACCATCAAGACAGTGGAATACATGTATAGAAAAAAAATTCTTACATATTCATGACTGTACAAATTGGAACTATTTTCTTCTGTGGAAAGATAAATCAAATGCATAAATATGTGCACTTACGGAGTAAAGGGTTAAGCTAGGTTGAGATTTCGAAGTTTGACTGTACTTAATTTAAAGCAGGTTGAAATACACCTTCCTATGCCTCTAACTTAATCCTCAACTGAAGAAAATAGTACAGTTATATTGGAGCATAATAATATTATGTACCATAAGAAATATTTTCTATATCCTAGCAGATAATAGCTTATAGCAGGCTGAAAATACAGCACAATGGGCCTTACTTTCAACCTGCTTTAAGTGATCATCTTTCTTTAACCCATTACCCCATAAATATGCATTTTTACACCTTTAATTAATTTCACAACTGATGAAAATAGTTCCAATTTATACAGTTATACATATGTATTATAAGAAATATTTTCTCCATTCTAGCAGATGGTAGCTTAAAGCAGACTGAAAGTAAAGCAGAATGCGCTTAAAGCTACCAGGCTGAAAGTAAAGCAGAACGCACCCTAAGGCACATTCTGCTTTACTTTGAACCTACTTTAAGTGGTAACATATTTTCAAAATTAGAAACAGGCAATGGGGTAATGGGTTAAAACTAGAAACAGGCTATGGGGTAAACAGTTAATGAGAAGTTACAACATAGGATTTGCACGAAACATCAGAGAGAAAGTGTTCAAAATTTACTCTCTTTTACTAGAGCTCTTGGGCCTGTCTTACAAAATGTACAACAAAAACGGTCTGAAGTCAAAACTTTAAAATACATCTTATTTCTGATTTCTCCATCTAATCCTGTCTTGTGACATGTCTTTGGAATGGTCTTAAAAAGACAATTCCAAAGACATGTCACAAGACAGGATTAGATGGAGAAATAAATAATAATTGAGAGTTTTAGAATCTGACTTACAACAATATTTCGTACGATATTTGATAAGACGGGCCCCAGATTATTTCTGAAGGGAAATTTTGCTTAACCCATAATTATGGCTGTATAAATTGGAACTATTTTCTTCAGTGGAGGAATAGAATTAAGGCGTAAAAGGGGTATTTATGGGGTAGTGGATTAAGAGTGCCAAAGGTCATGGGGTTATGCTCTGAGTGTATTTATTCACTAGCATGTACAAGGCCACTGCATTTTCAAGCATGTTAGATAACAAGGTATTGTACAATTGTTGAAGATCTATTGATATGTAGGGCTGTTCAAGTATTATACACACATATTGTAGTGGTAGTTTAAATATTTGCTGTACCACAATACGGCTAGGTATGATAGGTTATTGATTTATATGGAACAAGAAACTTCAACACATTTTAACTTTCTGTCCTGTGTAATGCCATTTAATATCTATAAATACAGGGGAATTGGGATCAGGGCTCCAGATAAGGGGAGTATTTCAAAAACTAAAATCTTTATTTCTGCTTTAAACCCTATGGTGTTACTACTCATTAGAATCGTCTCTTCGGGACGATTCTAATAAGTAGTAACACCATAGGATTTGGTGCTGAAATGGGTGAGAAAATGTTGTATTTGTTCAGTTTACTCTCTCTTATTGGATGTTAGCATTGTAATGTTTAAGGAATACAAACATGTCCTTGAAAGTTACATAATAAGTCCAAACTGCACTGAAGTGGTAAAATAATAAGACTCTTTGACTAGGTTTCATGCAGACCTGGTATATGACAGTGTTAAGATTAATTTTGCAAGGAAACCAACACAATTATAATTGTAAAATAGTTGATACTTAACATAGAAAATAACACACTAGACTCCAAACATTGATAGAACAGTCAGGTATCCAAATGCTATTTAAAATAGCCTTATGATCATAACAACGGTCCATGTATATATTGTATGAACTAATTATAGTATATAAGTTAAACCACTGGTTCAAACATAGTATAAGAAATTGTGTATGATAATGAATATATAAGGAATGGTCTAATAATGGTATGCATGTATGATATTGGTGCTATCAAAGTAAATAGGAAGTAAAAATGATCCAGCCATAGTGTATTAATCCATACCCCATAGCTTGTTTCTAGTTTTGTTTTAAAGACAGGTGAACACACTTAAAAATGGTTGAAAGTAAAACAGAATGCGCCTTAACCCTTTACCCCATAGCCTGATTTTAGATTTGAAAAAATGTGACTGCTTAAAGCAGGTTGAAAGTAAAGCAGAATGCGCCCTAAGGCGCATTCTGCTTTACTTTCAGCCTGCTTTAAGCTATAACCTGCTAGAATAAAAAAATATTCCTTCTGATACATTTTCATGACTGTATAGATTGGAATTATTTTCTTCCGCAGAGGATTAAACGGAATGCGCTAAAAGGCGCTTCTATAAGGTAAAGGGATAAGACACATTCTGCCTTACTTTCAGCCTACTTGAAGCTACTATCTGCTAAGATATAGACAATATTTCTTATGGTACGTATTTGTGACTATAAATTTGAACTATTTCCTTCACTAGAGGAATAAATAAATGGCATATAAAGGCATATTTTGTGGAGTACATGGTTTATTAACGTTAACCCATTACTCCATAAATTTACCTTTTTTACCCTTTTATTTATTTTTCCATTGAAGAAAGATGTTCCATTTTTATACAGTTATAGATATGCACCATAAGAAATAAAGTATATATTCTAGCAGATGATAGCTTAAAGCAGGTTGAAAGTAAAGCAGACATTTACTTTCAACTTGCTTTAAGTGGTCACATCTGAAATATTTTCTATTTCCTAGCAAATGACGACTTACAGCAGGCTTAAGGCACATTCTGCTTTATTTTCAACCTGCTTTAAGTGGTCACCTGTCTTCAAAACTAGAAACAGGCAATGGGGTAATGGGTTAAACATAGTACAAGTATGCATGTTTATACAATAGTTAAGTCAAGGAGAATGAATGATGGTCCTGTCATATATAAACAATGGTCCAATCTGTTTTGAAGGAATATGTTCCAGTGATCAGTCGACCACCAGCCATTAAAAACAAAAAGGCGTTCAAATGGGGGAATGTTTACTTAGACATACTGGTATAAAACATCATCAGGAGTTGTACATGAAGGGAACCAGTAAAATTTGAATGCATGACATAGGATATCAATTAAGTAATGAATATTCATAACTTTTTAGATTCAAAACACATTTTCAATATTTATCAAATAGTATATTTATAAAATACTTTTTAAAAATTGTATTTTTAGAAGTTTGTAAATTTAGACTTAGAAATTACCAGCATATTGTGGTGTTTTAGATTCAAGGATAATCTCTTACACTCAGATTTCATTGGCTCCCAAGCACTGCTAGAATGACAGAAGCTGGAAACCAAATCAGAGTGTTAGAGATTAATTCTTGAGCATCAGGCCAAAGAATTGGTGAATTCCAACCGAGGTTGAGTCTACCCACAAGTAAAGGATTTAGCTTTACTCATAATTATTTAGAAATGTCACACAGCCAAGAATTAACCCATTCAACCTTTGTGGCTAGTATACTTGTCATTTACAAATGATGTACCCAATTGGGCCCTCAAGGTCTGCACTGTCAATATATTGTTAAAATCAACCCTTATCCATCTAAAATGGACTAGACTTGTTTGGAAATTAGGCGTAATGTGGCATCACATCAGGATCCAATCTGTTTGACACTCTGACTCCTGTTTTGAAAAGAAATTTTGAAAATTCTATTTTTAAAACAGTAGCAAAGGACATTTAATTGTTGCAGACAAATTTTTTTTATCCAGCATGCAAAGAGTTAATTCTACTGGTTCCCTGCTGTATTCAGTTATGTACATCTGTCAGTGACCGTTGTAGTTCAGCGTGTACGTGTGTATTCGCTAGATGAACGTTGTATAGGTCCGTTGCGTGTCACGTAGCACTGTGGTATACCAGGTACCTGTGATTGTGGTAGATCGTAGTCACCAAAAATATGTATTGTAATGTGTAACAGAGCTCCAGATAAGGGGAGTATTTAAAAAAAAACCCACTAAAATCTTTATTTCTTGATTCAACCCTATGGTTTCACTACTCATTAGAATTGTCTCTTCAAGACGATTCTAATGAGTAGTAACACAATAGGATATTTCAAAAACTAAAATCTTTATTTCTGGATTAAACCCTATGGTGTTACTACTCATTAGAATCGTCTCTGAGACGATTCTAATGAGTAGTAACACCATAGGATTTGGTGCTGAAATGAGTGAAAAAATGTTCAGTTTATTCCCTCTTATGTGGAGCCCAGTGTAACATCCAGCCAGCCTACACTATTTGTACCAGAGCTTCAGCTCCTTCACCTATCCTGCAGTGTCCCTGAGTTCAGGTAATGAATCGGAACCCATCGTGGGCCAACAACTGTGACAATTTACACAAAAACGACCTGTTTGCACGATATCTTTAAGCAGCTACGCGAATAAGCCTCAATGGTAGTGTTCCGAAGCAAACTGCAAATCAAAAAAGGCGACCAAGTGAGTACATGATACGTGTATACCGTTTAACTGTACTTATAGGTAATTTCATTTTCATAAACCAACCATTTCCATACTTTATGTATCAAACAAAGCAGCTTACATATTATATTTAAATCTTTTTAGTACATGCAAAATTTGATGCATTTTAGTTACTGTTGATTACCGGTAATGCACTTTTGCGTGTGTGATTGGATTGGTAAATAATTCATGGCAAGTACATAGACATGGGTGGCAATCAATTATTATTGGAGAGTATTCAAGAATGTTTGATGTCTTATATTAACCCTTTGAACCCTAGTCCCGCATATTGGCGTCCTTTGCAAACAGTGTACATCTGAATAGTTCACTTGTCCTATGCAAACAGTGAGCCCTCTGACCAGGGTCTTCACTGTTTGTCATAATGCCAAACATTGACAAAAACAACCCATAAAAGTCAGAAATGGACTAGACTTAAATGGAAACTGGAATTGTCCATTTAAAGTTTCAGGGAGGAAAGAGTTAAGAATTGTTTGCATTCTTAATGGACGTTGTCCTCTGATTCATTACCTGAACTCACTGCTGTAGTCTGGTGGACCGTTGGGGCACCATAGATGTCACGACTATGAGCTTTATCTATTCCCCTCTGGTTTTTGCCTTTCACAGATAAGAGGGAGTAAACCAAATAAACCTTAACATTTTCAGCACCAAATCCTATTTGGTTACTACTCATAAAAATCATCTCTTTGAGATGATTCTAATGCGTAGTGTCACCATGGGATTTAATACAAAAATATAGATTTTTTTTTTATAGAATTTTTTTTTTAAAATCCCCTTATCTGTAGCTCTGTCGTAACCCAGAATTTGTCACACCAAATATATCAGAGAAGTGTAAAACTGGAAAAAATGTCAAAATAGTGAAAATCAAATACATGTATATACAGTTGAAGCTCGATAATTTGAAATTAACGTACCTGTATTTCTTTTGATAGATTTTGATAACTCGAACTCATTTAATGCGAACATTACCATTATTTCAAAGTTCTAAGCACAAGTTACATGAGATAACTATACAAGTTAATGAAAAACACGTAAACAAAATCGCATTGGTAAAACTAAAGAATGATCTGTTTCAATTTGATAGAGATATTTATATCTGCTGTACATAAAAAAAAAAAAATCTTCCAAATTCATATATTGTTATCGACTCAAATGGTTTTTGACTTTTTTGACGAGACTGATTTCGAGTTATTGAGTTTCGACTGTATTGTTAACCTATTACCCCATAGTCTGTTTCTAGTTTGGAAAAAAGGTTACCACCTAAAGTAGACTGAAAGTAAAGCAGAATGCGCCTTTAGGCACATTCTGCTTTACTTTCAGCCTGCTTTAGGCTAACATCTGCTAAAATATAGAAAACAATTTTTATCATAGTATTCACAACTGTTTAAAGTGGAACTATTTTCTTCAGTGTAGGAATAAATTGAATGCGTAAAAAGGTGTATTTATGGGGTAATGGGTTAAATTAAACAACCACTATTCATTATATAGATTATGTTATTGGTCAAAGTAAAGCAGAGAGTAAAGCAGAAAGCTCCTGTTGCTGCAACTGTTTCCTATCATTCTTGATCAGGATATATTATAACGCCCCCTTTAACCCATTACCCAATAGCCTGTTTCTAGTTTTGAAAATAGTTGATCACTTAAAGCAGGTTGAAAGTAAAGTATAATGCGCCTTAAGGAGCATTCTGCTTTACTTTCAGCCTGCTTTAAGCAACAATCTGCTTGGATACAGAAACTATTTCATATGGCACATATTTATGATTGTATAAATTGGAACTATTTTCTTGAGTTGAAGAATAAATTAATGGCTTAAAAAGGCGTATTAATTGGGTAATGGGGTAAAGTGGGGTGGAATGTATAATATTAATGTCAGTTTTAGGGAGTTGGGATTTTACATCATATCCATGACTGTATAAAATGGAACTATTTTTTTCAGTCGAGGAATAAATGAAATGCACAAAAAGGCATATTTATGCCGATTTGGATATAAAAGTTTCAGGGATGAACGTGTTCACGGTGCTGTATGAGTTAACGGTCTTGTATGTGTGAACGGTGCTGTATGAGTTAACGGTCCTGTATGTGTGAACGGTCCTGTATGTGTGAGTTAACCCATTACCCCACAGCCTGTATCTATTATTGAAGTTAGGTGACCACTTAAAGCATGATGAAAGTAAAGCAGAATGCGCCTTTAGACACATTCTGCTTTACTCACAGCCTGCTTTAAGCTACCATCTGCAAGGATTTAGAAAATATTTCTGATGGAACACAATCATGACTGACAAATAAATCAGTGGACAAATACATTAAAGGCGTAAAAAGGCGTATTTATGGGGTAATGGGTTAAGTTGGGTAGATGTATGCAAGTTGCAACAGAAGCCATACTGGCGTATTAATTGTATAGTCCCATTTGATAACTGGTCAGGCATGAGTAACACACGGATTAACGGACAAGTTAATCTAAAGGTAGTCTTCGTTGATTAGCATATGCTCTGTCAGTGATTTGGAAATCATGTAAATAGCATGGATGAACAGAAACGGTCATGGAACGTTTTGGATAGACTCGAATAAAAAAGTTCAGCCAAGGTTACAAATTGCTTGTCCTATTGCGTTGTTTTTCATGGCTTGACCGTTTGATAATACCAGAGTATATTAACCCACAACCCCAAAGCATGTTTCTAGATTTGAAAATAGGTGACCACTTAAAGCAGGTTGAAAGTAAAGCAGAATGTGCCTTAAAGCATATTCTGCTTTACTTTCAACCTGCTTTAAGGTATCATCTGCGAGAAAAATAGATGATATTTCTTATAATACATATGTATAGCTGTATAAATGTTATCTCTTTTCATCAGAGGAAGAATAAATGAAAGGCGTAAAAAGGCGTATTTAAGGGGTAATGGGTTAATGCTTCTTTGAAACAATGTAAACCCAGATCAGATGTCTTCTTAAGGAGCTGTATTGTCAGGGTCTGCACTGTTTTCTTTTAGAATTGTTCATGAGTCTGCTCTTTCCTAGGAAAATCTTTCTTTATTAAGTAAGCCAAGGTAATAGTTGAGTGCTTCAGATGATAAAAACAGAATATCACCACTGTGTGTGATCCAGGGTCTTGTATCAGATCGAGTTGGTTGTGTAATTCAGATTACAAGAGAACTATACAAGACCAAGGATCACACACTGTGGTGATATTCCTTTTAACCCATTACCCCATAAATACACCTTTTTACGCCTTTAATTATACCCCCACAAACAGAGTTTGAGGGGGGGTATACTGGAATCAGCCTGTCGGTTGGCCGTTGGTCGGTCGGTCTGTCTGCAAAATCTTGTACTTTCAACTCCTCCTTCAGTTTCAACCCGATTAATTTGATACTTGGCATAAATGTTACTCAGGTGTAGTAGATGTGCAAGACACAAATTTCAGGTCTCTGTGACCTTGACCTTGACCTTTGGCCTTGAAATTAGTATTGAAATTGGTTGGCAATATCTTGTACTTTCAACTCCTCCTTCAGTTTCAACCCGATTCATTTGATACTTGGCATATATGTTACTCAGGTGTAGTAGATGTGCAAGACACAAATTTCAGGTCTCTGTGACCTTGACCTTTGGCCTTGAAATTGGTCTTGAAATTGGTAGGCAAAATCTTGTACTTTCAACTCCTCTTTCAGTTTCAACCCGATTCTTTTGATACTTTGCATAAATGTTACTCAGGTGTAGTAGATGTGCAAGACACAAATTTCAGGTCTCTGTGACCTTGACCTTTGGCCTTTAATTTGGTCTTGAAATTGGCAGGCAAAATCTTGTACTTTCAACTCCTCTTTCAGTTTCAACCCGATTCATTTGATACTTGGCATAGATGTTACTCAGGTGTGGTAGATGTGCAAGACACAATTTTCAGGTCTCTGTGACCTTGACCTTTGGCCTTGAAATTGGTCTTGAAATTGGTAGGCAAAATCTTGTACTTTCAACTCCTCTTTCAGTTTCAACCCGATTCATTTGATACTTGGCATAAATGTTACTCAGGTGTACTAGATGTGCAAGACATAAATTTCAGGTCTCTGTGACCTTGACCTTTGGCCTTAAATTCTTCAGTTTCAACCCGATTCATTTGATACTTGGCATAGATGTTACTCAGGTGTAGTAGATGTGCAAGACAAATTTCAGGTCTCTGTGACCTTGACCTTTGGCCTTGAAATTGGTCTTTAAATTGGCAGGCAAAATCTTGTACTTTGAACTCCTCCTTCACTTTCAACCTGATTCACTTGATACTTTGCATAAATGTTACTCAGGAGTAGTAGATGTGCAAGACACACATTTCAAATCTCTGTGACCTTGACCTTTGGCCTTGAAATTGGTCTTGAAATTGGCAGGCAAAATCTTGTACGGCAAACTCCTTCACTTTCAACCTGATTTACTTGATACTTGCCATAAATTTTCCACGTTTTTATGATGGTGGCAGCACCCTGCCATTGTCAAACCTCATTGAAAACGTCTGCAGAGTGTGACAGAGTGCTGCATAGTGGGGGGTATTTATCACCTTTAGTGATAGCCGTTCTAGTTTATCCCTCAACTGAAGAAAATAATTCCGTTCTATACAGTCATGAATAAGTATCATAAGAAATATTTCTATACTCTAGCAGATGATGGCTTAAAGCAGGCTGAAAGTAAAGCAGAATGTGCCTAATGGCACATTCTGCTTTACTTTCAACCTGCTTTAAGTAGCCATCTGTCTTCAAAACTAGGAACAGACTATGGGGTAATGGGTTAATGTATATTAACAGTTATTAACAAAGGTTACACAAATTGGTTGGGGGGGAAGGATTTAGATACAAGGAAATAATAATAATTACATAGTTATCAGATAGTTGATGAAGCGCAGTATAGACTTAGAATATCAAATACCATCTTTATCTGTGTAATTGATATAATGTCAAAGTCATCATATCTAAGATCCCTTCTGATTATGAATATTTGATTCTGATTATAATCCTATCAAGAGCCATTTCTATTGTAAAGATCTCATAAACAAGATGCCTTCTATGCTTTGTTGTTGCTAACCAATTTGGAAAAGTACAGTAAAACCTCTCTTTAACCACCACTAAATTGGCTAATTAATGATTATGTGTTTAAGACAGGTGACTTATTAAAGCAAGGTGACAGTAAAGGTGGCAGCTTAAAGCAAAGTGAATGTAAACTTCCTGTTTTACTTTCGCTTGCTTTAAGCAGCCACCTGCCAAAAACTCAAAATAAATTTTGAAACTTGGTGGTAATTTGGAGGTTTTATTGTAATTCAGGAAGAAGTCATCTTGATTGCCCTTCTGTGTAGGTCCAATGAATTATTCATAGCTATTGCCTGGGACTCTTATCCTGCTCTTGTTTGATTGGTTTAGAAGTAGCCTACAAAAAAAACCAAGGTTAACATTCATGTTTTATCAAATGGGATGAATGGGTATAAGTGTCAATATAGTTTGGATTTGATCAGCCTTTAAATTTATCAGCGTCTGATTTGGATCCAAATTGCTCGCAATTTAAAAGACAGAGCTGTTTCCTTGGCAATATAAGAGTTAATCTTGGTTAGGTATTACAACATCACAGAAAAGATGTCAAATGTGTCTTTGTTACCATGGAAACGCAATATTTCAATAAGTAAGGGTGATTTTTGTCATACTCTATGAGAGACAGCCCTTATTATAGAAAACGTGACAAGGCTTAATGTTTTCCTCAATAGAAGCGGCATAGGGCACTTCTAAATACCCCCTCCATATAATTGTCACAAAAATTCCTTGATGATGTTGAATAGTGGTGACAGCTTAAAGCAAGGTTAAAGTAAAGCAGAAATCACAGAAAGGAGATTTTTGATTTACTTTGATCTTGCTTTAAACACACACTTCTGTTGCCTTAACCCATTACCCCATATCCTGTTTCTAGCTTTAAAGAAAGATGATCACTTAAAGCAGGTTAAGAGTAAAGCAGAATGTGCCTAAAGGTGCATTCTGCTTTACTTTCAGCCTGCTTTAAACTATTGTCTGCTAGGATATAGAAAATCTTACTTATGATACATATTATTTCTGACTGTATAAAAGGGAACTATTTTCTTCAGTGGAGGAATAAATTACAGGTGTTAAAAAAGGGTATTTAATGGGCAATGGGTTGAACACGGTTTGATCAAGGGAATATACGCACAATGTGGCTAAGAAGGAAAGGGTGTCTATGAAAATAGAGTTGATTTTTTAACCCATTACTCCATATGAAATATGCATTTTATACCTATATTTTATTCCTCCAGTACAGAAAATAGCTCCATATTTTACAGTCATGAATATGCACCATTAGAAATATTTTCCCTATCATAGCAGATGGTATCTTAAAGCAGGCTGAAAGTAAAGCAGAATGCACCTTAAGGTGCATTCTGCTTTACTTTCAACCTGCTTTAAGTGGTCACCTTTCTTCAAAACTTGAAACAGACTATGGAGTTGATGGGTAATAATATGAGCTACACCATTGGAAAAAGGATCCCAAAGACTACAAACAGTGTAGATCTAGACCAGTATTTCGTCTCATACATGGCATATGATCAGAGTCTACACATCAGCTGCTGCTGTTATTTTAACCTTTCTACCATAGTCTGTTTCTAGTTTTGAGGATAGGTTACCACTTAAAGCAGATTGAAAGTAAAGCAGAATGCACATTAAGTCACAGCCTGCTTTACAGTCAGCCCTGCTTTAAGCTACCATCTGCTGGAATATAGAAAATATGAATCTTATTATACATATTCATGACTTCAGAAAAAACTATTCTTTTCATTTGAGGAATTAATTAAATGAGTAAAAAGTTTATATGAAGTAATGGGTCAAACAGTATAGTTTATAACTGAAAATTATTTTGAACCTTCAGTGTTTTCAATACCTGTACTCTAATTCCTATCTCGTGGAATATCATAATTTGCCTCTATCAGACAATATATTTGACCAGAGTATGTAATACACACTATCAGTTGTGGATGTAAATGTATATTGAAATCATCATTTTCTCCATCTACTTAAAGAGTATACCCAGTACCTATGCATTACAAAAAGTGTTATTGTTAGAATTGTACATTTTCACATAGATGTGGTTTACTCAAGTGAGCTTACATCGAAAGGGGGAAAATATTCCATAAACAGCTCCCAATAGCTGACAGTTTCCAAACATTTCTCCCTTGTTTCGTCACTAAACCCTACTGCAACCATTAGAATTGTCTCAAAAAGACAATTCTGACCAGTAGTCACAACATACATATTTGTGGAGAAACAAAATATTTTACCAAACCCTATGTTGTGACTACTCGTTAGAATCCTCTCTTCGAGACGATTCTAATGGGTAGTAACAACATAGGGTTCAGTGGCGACAAAAAGATTTTAGTATTTGAAATATTTCCCTGAGCTGGAGCTATGTATGGATTTACTTCCTAGATATAACATTGAGATATGTAGTTTACTAGTTGAAATGAAACCCTTCCCCACCCAGCGCATGATTGGCTTGCTGTGTTTAATGTGCTATATGATGTGTTGTTATATTTGAGCATGTCTAGTGTACGGCTTTGTTAAATATAACCTATAGCATGGCCATCTGTTAAATATAGCATGTTGATATCTTTTGCTATGCTAAATATAGAATGTTTATATCTTTTGCATTTCTTAGCTCTGCTAAATATAGCCTGTTCATATCTATTGCATTTCTTAGCTATGCTAAATATAGCATATGTTTATATCTTTTGCACTTTTTGGCTATGCTAAATATAGCATGTTTGTATCTATTGCATTTCCTGACTTTGCTTAAGTTGATATGTATTGCATTTCTTGCTTTGTTACCTCCTCATTGAAAGCTTACTGTTGCACCCTAGGTTGTTAAACCTGTGTTGAGTGATCATAGAATGAAAAAGGTTAGATATCTTTAAAGGTAGGTGAGTTCGTAAAGCAAGACAACAGTAATGCAGAATGCTTCTGAATTACTTTTGTCTCTCATTAAGCTGCCACCTGTCCTAGAAGACTGAGCATGCATGTTTAGAGTGATCCCTAAGCACCGGTTTGACAGTGTGTACCCTTGTTTTTCTAATTGACACCAGGGCTCCAGATAAGGGGGGTATTTCAAAAACTAAAATCTTTATTCTGTTTTAAACCCTATGGTGTCACTACTCATTAGAATCGTATCGAAGAGACGATTCTAATGAATAGTAACACCATAGGATTTGATGCTGAAATAAGTGAGAAAATGTTGGATTTGTGCAGTTTACTCCCCCTTATCTGGAGCCCTGGACACCTTTTATTGTATGAATTAAATGACTTGGCATTAATTGGAATTAATTCTTATTAAGGTATTAATAATAGTAGGGCATTATGTATGTAATGCTTGGTTTATTCAGTTAGAATTATATAATGACAGAAAAACTAAAGCAGTGTTGATTGTTATTTAAGTTTGCCAGTATTAATGCACCTGCATAATGGTATACCTTGATACACTGCATTGTGATAAACCTTACATGTAATTTTCTGACTGAAACATTGTGACATACCTTCCATGTATTTTACTGACTGAAACATTGTGAGACTTGAACCTTTCATGCATTTTACTGACTGAAACATTGTGAGAAACCTTCCATGTATTTTACTGACTGAAATATTGTGAGAAACCTTCCATGTATTTTACTGACTGAAACTTTGTGAGAAACCTTCCATGTATTTTACTGACTGAAACCTTGTGAGACTTAAACCTTCCATGTATTTTACTGATTGAAACATTGTGAGACTTGAACCTTCCATGTATTTTACTGACTGAAACATTGTGAGACTTGAACCTTTCATGTATTTTACTGACTGAAACATCGTGAGACTTGAACCTTTCATGTATTTTACTGACTGAAATATTGTGAGAAACCTTCCATGTATTTTACTGACTGAAATATTGTAAGAAACCTTCCATGTAATTTTCTGACTGAAATATTGTGAGAAACCTTCCATGTATTTTACTGACTGAAACATTGTAAGAAACCTTCCATGTATTTTACTGACTGAAATATTGTGACATACCTTCCATGTATTTTACTGACTGAAACATTGTAAGAAACCTTCCCAGTTTTTTACTGACTGAAATATTGTAAGAAACCTTCCATGTATTTTACTGACTGAAACATTGTAAGAAACCTTCCATGTATTTTACTGACTGAAACATTGTAAGAAACCTTCCCAGTTTTTTACTGACTGAAATATTGTAAGAAACCTTCCCAGTTTTTTACTGACTGAAATATTGTAAGAAACCTTCCATGTATTTTACTGACTGAAATATTGTGAGAAACATTCCATGTATTTTACTGACTGAAACATTGTAAGAAACCTTCCCAGTTTTTTACTGACTGAAATATTGTAAGAAACCTTCCCAGTTTTTTACTGACTGAAATATTGTAAGAAACCTTCCATGTATTTTACTGACTGAAATATTGTGAGAAACCTTCCATGTATTTTACTGACTGAAATATTGTGAGAAACATTCCATGTATTTTACTGACTGAAACATTGTAAGAAACCTTCCCAGTTTTTTACTGACTGAAATATTGTAAGAAACCTTCCCAGTTTTTTACTGACTGAAATATTGTAAGAAACCTTCCATGTATTTTACTGACTGAAATATTGTGACATACCTTCCATGTATTTTACTGACTGAAACATTGTAAGAAACCTTCCCAGTTTTTTACTGACTGAAATATTGTGACATACCTTCCATGTATTTTACTGACTGAAACATTGTAAGAAACCTTCCATGTATTTTACTGACTGAAATATTGTAAGAAACCTTCCCAGTTTTTTACTGACTGAAATATTGTAAGAAACCTTCCATGTATTTTACTGACTGAAATATTGTGAGAAACATTCCATGTATTTTACTGACTGAAACATTGTAAGAAACCTTCCCAGTTTTTTACTGACTGAAATATTGTAAGAAACCTTCCCAGTTTTTTACTGACTGAAATATTGTAAGAAACCTTCCATGTATTTTACTGACTGAAATATTGTAAGAAACCTTCCCAGTTTTTTACTGACTGAAATATTGTAAGAAACCTTCCCAGTTTTTTACTGACTGAAATATTGTAAGAAACCTTCCATGTATTTTACTGACTGAAATATTGTAAGAAACCTTCCATGTATTTTACTGACTGAAACATTGTAAGAAACCTTCCCAGTTTTTTACTGACTGAAATATTGTAAGAAACCTTCCATGTATTTTACTGACTGAAACATTGTAAGAAACCTTCCCAGTTTTTTACTGACTGAAATATTGTAAGAAACCTTCCCAGTTTTTTACTGACTGAAATATTGTAAGAAACCTTCCATGTATTTTACTGACTGAAATATTGTGAGAAACCTTCCATGTATTTTACTGACAGAAACATTGTAAGAAACCTTCCCAGTTTTTTACTGACTGAAATATTGTAAGAAACCTTCCCAGTTTTTTACTGACTGAAATATTGTAAGAAACCTTCCATGTATTTTACTGACTGAAATATTGTGACATACCTTCCATGTATTTTACTGACTGAAACATTGTAAGAAACCTTCCCAGTTTTTTACTGACTGAAATATTGTGACATACCTTCCATGTATTTTACTGACTGAAACATTGTAAGAAACCTTCCCAGTTTTTTACTGACTGAAATATTGTGACATACCTTCCATGTATTTTACTGACTGAAACATTGTAAGAAACCTTCCCAGTTTTTTACTGACTGAAATACTGTGACATACCTTCCATGTATTTTACTGACTGAAATATTGTAAGAAACCTTCCCAGTTTTTTACTGACTGAAACATTGTAAGAAACCTTCCATGTATTTTACTGACTGAAATATTGTGACATACCTTCCATGTATTTTACTGACTGAAACATTGTAAGAAACCTTCCCAGTTTTTTACTGACTGAAATATTGTAAGAAACCTTCCCAGTTTTTTACTGACTGAAATATTGTAAGAAACCTTCCATGTATTTTACTGACTGAAATATTGTGAGAAACATTCCATGTATTTTACTGACTGAAACATTGTAAGAAACCTTCCCAGTTTTTTACTGACTGAAATATTGTAAGAAACCTTCCCAGTTTTTTACTGACTGAAATATTGTAAGAAACCTTCCATGTATTTTACTGACTGAAATATTGTGAGAAACATTCCATGTATTTTACTGACTGAAACATTGTAAGAAACCTTCCCAGTTTTTTACTGACTGAAATATTGTAAGAAACCTTCCCAGTTTTTTACTGACTGAAATATTGTAAGAAACCTTCCATGTATTTTACTGACTGAAATATTGTAAGAAACCTTCCCAGTTTTTTACTGACTGAAATATTGTAAGAAACCTTCCCAGTTTTTTACTGACTGAAATATTGTAAGAAACCTTCCATGTATTTTACTGACTGAAATATTGTGACATACCTTCCATGTATTTTACTGACTGAAACATTGTAAGAAACCTTCCCAGTTTTTTACTGACTGAAATATTGTAAGAAACCTTCCATGTATTTTACTGACTGAAATATTGTAAGAAACCTTCCATGTATTTTACTGACTGAAACATTGTAAGAAACCTTCCCAGTTTTTTACTGACTGAAATATTGTAAGAAACCTTCCATGTATTTTACTGACTGAAACATTGTAAGAAACCTTCCCAGTTTTTTACTGACTGAAATATTGTAAGAAACCTTCCCAGTTTTTTACTGACTGAAATATTGTAAGAAACCTTCCATGTATTTTACTGACTGAAATATTGTGAGAAACCTTCCATGTATTTTACTGACTGAACATTCTTGTAGTTCATAAATGTTTCGTTTAAGTATAATTTGTTCCGAGAAAAAATAAGATAAATGAAGTCAGTTTTGATCACCTATTTCTCAGTTCATAAATAAGTACACATGTTATGAGTGAATAATAATCAGCCCATATTTCTGATGAGAATTCATAAATTTTAAATAAAAACTTATTAACAAACAGTTTGGGTCAGATAGCAATTAAGAGCTCCAGATGAGGGGAGTATTTAAAAAACTAAAATCTTTATAGGATTCCAGATAAGAGGGAGTAAGCTGAACAAATTAAACATTTTCTTACTCATTTCTACACCAAACCCTATGATGTAACTACTCATTAGAATCATCTTGAAGAGACTATTCTAATGAGTAGTGACATAGGGTTTATAAATGCAGAAACAAAGATTTTTTTTTAAATACTCCCCTTATCTGGAGTCCTGTCTTTATTCTGGATTAAACCCTATGATGTTACTACTCATTAGAATCGTCTCAAAGAGATGATTCTAATGAGTAGTTACACTATAGGATTTGGTGCTGAAATAAGGGAGAAAATGTTGGATTTGTTCAGTTTACTCCCTCTTTTCTACAGCCCTGGTTATTGGATCAAAATTGTTTGCATAGGGCAGCAGCATTTGTATTTAGGAAATGATAACATGAAATTATAAGTTTCCTTGTCTAATCATGTCATGTACCAGGTATGTAACATTATAGTTGTTTTTTCATGTTTTATATCTATGTTTTGGTTTCCATGGTAACAGGGCCTGGGAATGATGACCACAGTAACCCTGCCAGTGTACAACAGGACAAAAGGATCAGTAAGTACATGTACAGTGGAGAAGACATTATTCTTTCCCATTTAAATGCAAATTTTTATTTTTAAAATGAGTGGCAAACAGTTTGGAGCCTGATCAGATGCCGGGCAACCCGGCATCTGATCAGGCTCCAAACTGTTTGCATTGGAAACTATTATTTTAAGCGTAAATGTGTTCATTGGGGAAAAAAATGTATTCTCCACTCTACTGCATGGCAATATATTTGATTATTAACTCAACTCAACTCAACTCAATTTTATTAACAGATAAATTAATCCTTTTTTCTCACAAAGTGTAATATGGACCCTTTTGCTGGTACTTAGAATATTCTAGAAAGTTCTTAGAATGCCATGACTTGATGGTGAGAAAGTTAATTTTTTGAAATACTTAAAATTGTCTTTCTGTCTTTTTTATGCCCCAAACATCTATGGATGCCGAGGCATATAGTGATTTTCCTGTCCGTTCATCCATCTGTCTCTAACAAGGTTAACTAGATTTTATCCTTTCGTCTAGCATCAACACCACTCTCTCAAATACTTGGATACTTATACAGTTGTTGCCTTGGACCATTCCCAATCCACCAATATCACCCAACCACATTTGACCTTGACCTAATTTGGACATTGGAATATTGTAAATGGACTATTTTTTGATTAACTCAATTTACCATTTTTGTCCAGCGCCCACACTAATTACTACAATGCTTGGATACTTAAACAGTTATTGACTTGGAACACTACCGGTCCACCCATATTACTTAATCTCAATTTGACCTTGACCTAATTTGAACTTTTGAAAAAAATCAGAATACCTGGTCAAAGATGCCACCAGGTGCATAAGCATTAATCGAACAGAGTCTTGTTTTGTTTTATGTTTCATTCTTAAAAAGTCTTCAGAATATGAAGAAATGGTAAGAGTAGTATAGATAATCTTGTTATGAATAAATAACTTGACTACAAGCGTTCCGTTCTACTTAAGGCAAGCTTGCAAAATATCAATCAAATGTTTGAGAATAATCTCAGACTGAACTCATACTTATTATAACCTTGAACTTTGATGTATTTCTGTGTATTTTCAGAACAATCAGACTATTCTAGGGGTAATGGGTGTTGATGTGACAACCCAGGAGATGCTGAAACTCATACCCAGAAGAAAGGTACTCGCTGCAAGTCTTTTATGAGTCTCTCCCGGCCGTATTATACCTTAACTCTTTGAACCCTAGTCACGCATATATGTGTCATTTGCAAATGGCAAATCTGTGAGGAGTACACTTGTTTTATGCAAACAGTGTAGATCCTGATAGGAGCCCTCTGATCAGGGTCTACACTGTTTGTCATTTCTGTCATTTTGACATATATTTTAAGAATCGACCCTAAAAAATCAAAATGGACTAGACTAAATTGAAAACTAGAATTGTCCATTTGGTGTTCAGGGAGGAAAGGGTTAAAGTATATCTATCTTTTGAAAACAGTGTAGACCCGGGTAAGCCTGAATAATATTTTAGGGACAGTCCCATTGGGATTATTGTAAACTATTTATTTGTTGGAAAACATATCAGTTAAATTTACTCTTTGCATGCAGCGTAATTTTTTTCGTCTGCAACATAGGTTGCATCTGCTATTGTTCTAAAAATAGAATTTTCTAAATTTCTTTTCAAAACATGTTTAGAGTGCCAAACAGTTTGGATCCTGATGAGAAGCCGTGTTACGCCGGTCTCATCTGGATCCAGTCTGTTTGCAAAGGTTATCACTGTGGCAGATATATCTGCCGCTAGCATGCAAAGAGTTTCTACATAATTACCTAACTTAGGCTCCGGAACTCTTTACCCTTTGCTGAAACCTGACTCCAAATAAAAGATTCACTGATTATGTTAAATACAGGTGGTTTTTTAAAACAATATGAAGGATAGCTTGGAAGCTATTACATGTATATATGAACATTCTGATTTACTTTGAATTTGTTTTAGCAGCTAGCTTCCTGGGGACCTCCGTGGCCTAGTGGTATAGTCACTGTGACTTACATCACAAGCTCCTCACAGCTGTGAGTTTGAATCCCAGTAGGGTCATTCAGATTTTTTATGTGGGGAAGCGTTCCAGCTGGCTTGCCGAAGGTCAGTGGTTCTACCCATTAGCCAATTTGTGCCTAAAACAGTGCATAAAGGCTTCTGGGGTCTTAATTCCTCCACCTGTAATTAGCTGGACGTCGCGATATGACTGAAATACTGTTGAAAGAGACGTTAAGTCATAACAAAACAAACTACATGTAGCTTCAAAGGTGTCATACATATATTACAGTAAAACTTCTCTATTATAACCACAAAGAGTAATTGACAAAAAGCTAATGGACTGTATAAAGACAGATGACAACTTAAAACAAGGAGAAAGTAAAACAGAGCTCCTTAACCCTTTGAACCCTAGTCCCGCATATAGGCGTCTTTTTCAAACAGTGTACATGTGAATTGTACACTTGTCCTATGCAAACAGTGAAGACCCAGATCAGAGGGCTCCGATAGGAGCCCTCTGATCAGGGTCTTCACTGTTTGTCATAATGCCAAACATTGACAAAAACAACCCTTAAAAGTCAGAAATGAACTAGACTAAAATGGAAAATGGAATTGTTTATTTAAGTTTCAGGGAGCAAAGAGTTAAAGGAGCTTTCTGTTTTACTTTCACCTTGCTTTAAGTTGTCACCTGCCTTAAACACATCATAATAAACATAATTGTGTGTCCTAATAGAGGGGTTTTACTGTAGATTAGGTATATATGTGATTTTAACTGATTGTTTAACCCTTTACCCATGGCCTATTTCTAGTCTTGGAGACAAGTGACTACCTAAACAGGTTGAAAGTAAAGCAGAGAGCTTTAAGCTACTTTCTGCTAGAATATAGACAGTATTTCTTCTGTTGCATGTGCATCACTGTATAAAGTGGAACTATTTTCTTAAGTGAAGGAATAAATAGGAATAAAGTGAAGGTGTTTTTATGGGGTAATGGGTTAAGGAGGATATAAGTTAGGTATGCTCAATGACTTTACTTGTACTATGGTGGGTGTTTTTCAGTTGGGACCCAATGGTTTTCCGTTTGCCATCAACTCCAATGGGTATATAGTATTCCATGATGGATTGAAGCCTCAGCCAGGTGTGAAAGACCCGCCCAATGTGGACTTTCTAGATTTGGAGGTGGAAACGCCCGAGAAAGAACAGGTATTCAGGGCTGCAGATTAGAGGGAGTAAATTGAACAATTCAACATTTTCTCACTCATTTTAGCACCAAATCCTATGGTGTTACTACTCATTAGAATCGTCTCGAAGAGATAATTCTAATGAGTATGACACCATAGGGTTTAATTTATAAATAAAGATTTTAGTTTTTTAAATATTTCCCTTATCTGGAGCCCTGGGTAATTACCGTTAAGTTCTCCCTTTTCAGGTGTGCAAGATAACGTTTTGTTACTATAAATAGCTCGAAACAGCAGTTTAGCAAACCTTATGCACTATACAATAGCATCTCTCTGTTAAGACCACTAAATTATGTTAATTATAAGGTGTATAAGGCAGGTGATTGCTTAAAGCATGGTGAATGCTTAAGGCTGTCCTCTTTTTTTTATGCAGTCAATTAGCCTTCTAATTAGTGGTCGTAATAGAGAGGTTTTACTGTATAATAATACCGATGTATTCCGCCTCATAAAAGAATAAGAAATAGAAATTAGGTAATTAAATGTCTCATAGATTTTCATGCAAGTTTATCAAATGACCACAATATTAGTTTTACAAAACAGAAAACAAGATACAGCTGCTAATAGACAGGATTGTAGTCAATAGAATAGTTGCTGGTAAGAAAAAACATAGTTAAAACTCTTGGCTGATCTGGAGCCTTCAGGTATATTCTTATGTTTTTAACCAATTACCCCATAGCCTGATTATAGTTTTGAAAATAGGTGACCACTTAAAGCAGGTTGAAAGTAAAGCAGAATGCGCCTTAAGGTGCATCCTCTTTATTTTCAACCTGCTTTAAGCTACCATCAATCTGTTAGAATATAGAAAAAATTGTTATGGTGCATATTCATGACTGTATAAATTGGAACAATTCTCTACATCAGAGGAATAAATAAAAGGCTTAACCCATTACCCCATAAATACCCCTTTTTACGCCTCCAATTTATCCCGCAATTGAAGAAAATAGTTCAAATTTATACAGTTGTGAATATTTAATATTAGAAATAATTTCTATGTTCTAGCAGCTGGTAACTTAAAGTAGGCTGCAAGTAAAGCAGAATGCGCCTGAAGGTGCATTCTGCTTTACTTTCAACCTGCTTTAAGTGGTAACCTGTTTTCAAAACTAGAATCAGGCTATGGGGTAATGGGTTAAAAAGGCGTATTTATGGGGTAATGTTTTCAATCGGAAGAAAATGTTGTTTTGTGATTTTAGCTGCGGAGGGACATGATAGACATGAAGCCAGGCAAGATGGTTTTGGATTCTCTCACTATAGCACCTGATCAGGTAACAACTTTATTTCTCACATAACTACCGCTGTTTTCAATAGCCAACAATGATCGTCAATATCCTTGTCTCCAACATGAGGGAAATCACTCGGTTGAGATCAGCTTGTCTCAAATACTGACTCTTGACAGATCCTATATATCTTTTATGCAGGGCTTCAGATAAGGGAGTTGACTGATCATATCCAGTCTTTTCTCCATTTTAACTGCACTGAATCCTATGGTGTTACTACTCATTAGAATCGTCTCTTTGAGACGATTCTAATGAGAAGTAGCACCATAGGGTTTCGTGCAGAAATAAAGATTTAAATTTTTTAAATACTCCCTTTATCTGGAACACTGTTTAGGTATATCTTGTTTTAACATGTTTCACTTATAGATTGTTTTCAATGGTTTAAAGGAAATTTGGTTTCCCAAAGGAGGGTTAAGAAAAAGCTGTTCTGTTTTATTGTCAGCCTGCTATGAAAATCAATCCGTCACGATGGAGGACATTTTTAAACTGTGTTTAAGGTTGGCGGCTGCTTAAAGCAAGATAAAAGTAGAGCAGAAACCTTGTTCAGGAGCCTTCTTCTTGCTTTAAGCTTCCCCCTGTATTAACCCATTACCCCATAAATACACCTTTCCTTTTACGCCTTGAGTTAACTCCTTCACTGAAGAAAATATTTCCACTTTATACTGTCACAAAAATGTATTATAAGAAATAGTTTCTATTTTCTAGTAGATGGTAGCTTAAAGCAAGCTGAAAGTAAAACAGAATTAAAGTAGGCTGAAAGTAAAGCAGAATGTGCCTTAAGGCACATTCTGCTTTCCTTTCAAACTGCTTTAAGTGGTCACCTATTTTCAAAACTAGAATCATGCTATGGGGTGATGGGTTAAGCCTGCATCTGTATTAAGATATGCATGGTTAGCACTTTTTTCTATGGAAATAGGCCTGTAAATAGAGATAGTCTCTGAATAAATGAAAAAAAAGTTTCAAAGGGCATAGTTCCAAATCAAATTTCTGGGG
The DNA here is from genome assembly GCA_922989275.2 of Gari tellinella. NCBI lineage: Eukaryota > Metazoa > Mollusca > Bivalvia > Cardiida > Psammobiidae > Gari > Gari tellinella. The sequence goes on along the minus strand of OV277858.1, from coordinate 103,073,662 downwards.
TTTTAAACCATTTAGTCCATAGCTCGTTTCTAGTTTTGAAAACAGGTGACCACTTAAAGCAGGTAAAAAGAAAAGCAGAATGCACCTTAACCCTTTACCACATAGCAGGTTTCTAGTATTTAAGATGGGCGATCCCTGAAAGCAGGCTGAAAGTAAAGCAGAATGCGCCTTAAGGCGCATTCTGCTTTACTTTCAGCTTGCTTTAAGCTACCATCTGCCACAATATAGAAAATATTTCTTATAATACATGTTCATGGCTGAATAAATTGGAACTATTTTCATCAGGGGAGGAATAGATACAATACGCTAAAAGTCGCTCCTATTGGGGAGAGGGTTAAGGCACAACCTGCTCTTCTTTCAGCCTGCTTTAAACTATCAGTTCTGCAAGAATATAGAAAATATTTCTTTTGGAGCATATTCATAATTGTATACAGTGGAATTATTTTCTTCAGTGGAGGAATAGATTTAAGGCTTAAAAATGCCTATTTATGGGGGTAAATGAACATTTATTTATTCATTCATTCTGCTTCTTCCAATAGAGACATATAGACAGAGAACTTGATGGAGACAAGAGGAGCTACTACTATACAGGAATAAAGGGAACTACATTCAGGTCAGTCAATGTACTATACAATAAAGACTCTTATAGATAAGGGGAGTATTTCAAAAACCTAAAATCTTTATTTCTGCAATAAATCCTATGGTGTCACTACTCAAGACGATTCTAATGAATAGTCACACCATAGGATTAAGAGCTGAAATGAGTGAGAAAATGTTTGATTTGTTTAGTTTACAAACAAGAGAAGCTACTACTATACAGGAATAAAAGGAACTACATTCAGGTCAGTCAATGTACTATACAGTGCTCCCTCTCTACAATGGCCCTCCCAACAACAACTCCCTCCTTCCACCACCCTTGCCGAAATTCCCTAAACTGGACAATTATGTCTAACGCTTTTACCGCTGCAATATAGTCTACTTAATATTGACGTCTGCTGTTTTTCTCAAATTTACATATTAGACATTTTGACAGAAAAAAACATAATGAACAGTGGCAAACAGCTTGAATCCAAATCAGAGCCTGCGTTACACGGCATCTGATCTGGATTCAATCTGTTTGCAAAATTTTAATGTAAGTCAATTTCCCTCCCTACAACGACTCCCTCCGAACAACCCACATATATTTTGTCTCCCATTGGGTGTCGTTGTAGAGAGGGAGTGCTGTACAATAAAGACTCTTATAAAACAGAGCTTCAGATAAGTGGAGTATTTCAAAAACCTGAAATCTTTATTTCTGCAATAAATCCTATGGTGTCACTACTCATTAGAATCGTCTCTTTGAGACGATTCTAATGAATAGTCACACCATAGGATTTAGAGCTGAAATGAGTGAAAAAATGTTTGATTTGTTTAGTTTACAAACAAGAGAAGCTACTACTATACAGGAATAAAGGGAACTACATTCAGGTCAGTCAATGTACTATACAATAAAGCATCTCTAAACATTTATAAAATACAGCTCCAGATAAGGGGAGTATTTAAAAAACTAAAATCTTTATTTCTGCATTATGTCTTCAACAGGTGTTGTAAGCTACTGTTCTAAAAAAAAAATTTCCTTTTTAGCTCGCCTGTTCGAAGAACAGCAGAGCTAATGTCATACCCCCGACGTGAGTGAGCGTGAGCGTAGCCAAGGTTAAAGTTTTTTGGACGGGTTGTTTGAAGGCTTAGTATTTGTGCTAGGGTGCTGAAATTTTGTATGGAGGTTCATTTGGGGTTAAACGTTGATGTTATGAAGTTGGAATTTAAAAATGATTTAAATTTATGTCAATTTTTATCATGTTTTGGACTTAGGTTTGTCGACTACAAATCACCAGGTTAAAGTTTTTTGGACGGGTTGTTTTAAAGCTTAGTATTTGTGCTAGGGTGCTGAAATTTTGAATGGAGGTTCATTGGGGTTAAACATTGATGTTATGAAGTTGGAATTTAAAAATAATTTAAATTTATGTCAAAAAATTTTCATCATGTTTTGGACTTAGGTTTTTCGACTACAAATCACCAGTTTAAAGTTTTTTGGACAGGCTGTTTTAAAGTTTAATATTTGTGCTAGGGTGTTGAAATTTTGAATGGAGGTTTATTAGGGGTTAAACATTGATGATATGAAGTTTGAATTTAAAAATAATTTAATTTATGTCAATTTTCGACATGTTTTGGACTTAAGTTTTTCGACTACAAATCACCAGGTTAAAGTTTTTTGGACGGGTTGTTTTAAAATTTAATATTTGTGCTAGGGTGCTGAAATTTTGTATGAAGGCTCATTAGGGGTCAAACATTGATGTTATGAAGTTGGAATTTAAAAATTAATTTAAATTTTTGTCAATATTTGACATGTTTTGGTCTTAGATGTTTTGCTACAAAACACCAGGTTAAAGTTTTTTGGACGGGTTGTTTTAAAGTTTAATACTTGTGCTAAGGTGCTGAAATTTTGTATGAACTTTCATTAGGGGTCAAATATTGATGTTATGAAGTTGAAATTTAAAATAATTTTAATATTTGTCAATTTTTGGCACGTTTTGGACTTAATTGTTTTGACTACAAATCACCAGGTTAAAGTTTGGACGGGTTGTTTTAAAGTTTAATATAACTAGACTAATACTCACCATTCATTTAATAATCTTTCTAAACTGAAAATTGATTTGCTTTCGATACAAGATGTTTTTTAGACTTAAACTTTAAACAGGCGAGCATCAGGTGGCTTTGACTTGTGCTAGGGTGCTGAAATTTTATATGAAGCTTCGTTTGAGGTCAAACATTGATGTTATGAAGTTGGAATTTGAAAACAATTTTAATATTTGACAATTTTTAACATGTTTTGGACTTAGCTTTTTTACTGCAATCACTAGGTTAAAGTTTTTTGGACGGGTTGTTTTAAGGTTTAATACTTGTGCTAGGGTGCTGAAATTTTGTATCGAGCTTCATTTGGGAACGAACATTGAGGCTATGAAATTAAAAAGGATTTTAATTTATTTCAATTTTTGACATGTTTTGGACTTAGTTGTTTTGACCTCAAATCAACAGGTTAAAGTTTTTTGGACGGGCTGTTTTAAAGTTTTATATAACTAGATTAAGACTCATTATTCATTTAATAATCTTTCTAAACTGAAAATTGATTTGTTTTGGATACAAGATGTTTTAAGACTTAAATTTTAAGCAGGCGAGCGTCAGGTGGCTTTGACACCCATTTCTGGTTAAATAGGGTCAAAGTGACAAGCAGTTTGGGTCAATATGCGACGCCACATTATTCCGCATCTCATTTGGATCCAAACCATTTGCAGGGGTAATCACGTGATCACCGCTGGCTTGCAAAGAGCTAAACATCCATTTGATACCAAGTTTTTACTACATGTATATGTTTGTATTGCAGTCTTGGCTTGAGTATACCGGCCCACCATAAGTTCTACCTGTCTGTGAACGTTAACATCTCTGAGCTGATGAAAGAAGGTAAGTCATGGTTACAGGCCCTACCTATGTAAGAAACCTAAGTGTCTTTATAGCTACGTAGCTGATAAATCAGGGTAGTGCAGATCTTGATCTGAGGGATTTTGCAAAATGACAAACAGTGCAGATCCTGATCAGAGGGATCCTGTAGCTGCCTTCTGATCTTGTTGGACAACTTAGGAACATGTGTTTATACATGTATAACTAATACTCAGTTGGTTAAAGCTAGATAGTATTATTTATTATGGTGTGTTGTTATTTTACAGCCTAGGACAAGTTTGAGTGTGTAATATGTGGGTTTTTGTTATTTTACAGCCAAGGACATTCTGAATGCCAGTAAAACAGCCCTACTGATAGCAGACTGGTGAGTGGCAGGCTCTGTTATTGTTCTGAAGACTTTCTTCATTCCCGTTTAACTCTTTACCTTATAGCCTTTTTCTAGTTTTGAAGACATGTGACCACTTAAAGCATGTTGAAAGTAAAGCAGAATGTGCCTTAAGGCGCATTCTGCTTTACTTTCAGCCTGCTTTGAGCTAACATCTGCAAAGATATAGAATATTTTTTTATGGTGCTTCCATCTTGAAAAAAATACTTGAATGCTATTTCCAGGGTTCAAGATTATAAAGCATCTGAGTTTAGGTTAATATCCTTCTCAAGCATTTGATAGGTCAGATTTGAGCCTAGGCTCAAATCTGACCAATCGAATGCTTGAGAACTATTTCAGACTCAACTCAAAAGCTTTATAACACTGGAGCCAGTACTTTCTAACTAAGGCCTACTTTTCTTAGTTGAAGAATAATTAAAGGCATAGAAAGGCATATTTATTGAGTAATAGGTTATCTGGAGTTGTGATGAATATTTCTGTTATGTTATAGGGAGTACTACCCAGGCTATCTGAAGAAGAACGATCGTACGGGCACTGTACTTGATCTGGAGGATGTGGTCAAGAACCCCGACAAGTACCTGTCAGCTGATCGGGACCTTATATACCACCTGCTGTGGGACCTTAAGGCCACCCAGAATGTCGGAGAAATGTGGGCACTTGTCAAGAACAGTAACACCACCAAGTCAGAGAGTTACGGGTAAGCATTTTAGTGTATTTATCAGGGCTTCAGTATTTTGAAAACTAATTTTTTTCTGCATTAAACCCTATGATGTCACTACTCATAAGAACCGTCTCTTAGAGACGCTTCTAATGAGTAGTAACACCAAAGGATTTGGTGCTGAAATAGGTGAGAAAATATTGATTTGTTCCGTTTACTCCCTCTTATCTGGAGCCCTGTTTATTATCTCTGCATCAATGAAGTGAAAGCGAAGTTAACTCTATCAACACCATGGATCTGTTTAACTCTTTCCTCCCTGAAACTTTAAATGAACAATTCCAGTTTCCATTTAAGTCAAATCTATTACTGACCTTTAAGGGTTGTTTTTTTCAATGTTTGGCATTATGACAAACAGTGAAGACCCTGATCAGAGGGCTCCTTTCGGAGCCCTCTGATCTGGGTCTTCACTGTTTGCACAGGACAATTGTACTATTCACATGGACATTGTTTGAAAAGAACGCCTATTGGCGGGACTAGGGTTCAAAGGGTTAAAATATAATAACTACATTGCAAACATTGTAGACCAAGATCAGAGGGTTCCTATCACATGCTCGGATATAATAGTACAGCATAAACACGTTAATTGTGAAAGAATAGTGCCTTTTCCATTGTAACTGACGAATGCTTAGAATATTCAGCCCTTTGAGATCTGCGTTATTCTTAACTAGGTCAATAAAATCAGACTACAGTGCTCTCTCCCCCCTCTGAACAACGATTGCTTTCTGCTGTTCCCCAAACGAGAATAGTATATTTACATGTAACACTTTCAATGTTGCAATATCGTCTGCTTTATTGTCGTTTGTTGTTCTTTCTCAAAGTAACATGAATGATGATAGTGGACATTTTAACCCTTTACCCTATAGCCTGTTTCTAGATTTGAAAATAGGTGATTATTTAAAGCAGGTTGAAAGTAAAGCAGAATGCGCCCTAATGCGCATTCTGCTTTACTTCCAGCCTGCTTTAAGTTACCACCTTCTAGAATCAAGAAAATATTTCTTCCGATACATTTTCATGACTGTATAGACTGGACTTATTTTCTTTCGCGGAGGATTAAAGGGAATGTGCTAAAAGGCGCTTCTATAAGGGAAGGGTTAACAGAAAAAATATAATGATAGTGGCAAACAACTTGAATCCAGATCTGATTTAGATTCAAGCTGTTGCAAGTATGTAGAAGACACTTTTTAATTTTCCCTCCCTATAACAACCGATCCCCCCGAACAACACACACATTCTTTGTCTCCTATTGGGTGTTGTTATAGAGAGGTAGCACTGTATTATATAAGAGCAAACCCCATAAATAAGACTTTTTATGCCTTTAATATATTCCTGCCTTGAAGAGAAAAGTTCATACGGTTATGAATATGTATCGGAAGAAATATTTTGTATATTTTAGCTCATGGTAGCTTAAAGTAGGCTGAAAGTAAGGCAGAATGTGCCTGAAGGCACATTCTGCTTTACTTTCAACCTACTTTAAGTGGTCGCCTATTTTCCAAACTAGAAACAGGCTATTGGGTTAACAACTGTTATATGATATGTGTTGTAGAATGCAAGGAGTGTTTGTTGGGACTAATGGAGGACTCACAAGGGTTTTCCCAAAAAGGTAAGTTCCTTAAACATATATTTTGCAAGAAACCTGAAATCCTTAATGACCAAGGGCCATGGTAAAATGTAGAAAAGTTTCCCCCCAAAAATATGTTACTAGGTTATAATTAAAAATCTTTACATATAATATTTGCTCATAATGGTTAAGGCATGTCTGTTCAATTTAGGCTGAAAGTGAAGCAGAAAAATCTCCTTAACCCATTACCCCATAAATACACCTTTTTACGCCTTTAATTCATTTCTCCACTAAAGAAAGTAGTTCCAATTTATACAGTCATGGATATGTATTATAAAGAATATTTTCTATATCCTAGAAGATCGTGGTTTAAAGCAGGCTGAAAGTAAAGCAGAATGCGCCTTAAGGCGCATTTTGCTTTACTTTCAACCTGCTTTAAGAAGTCAATTATCTTCAAAAAGTTTGAAACAGGCTATGGGGTAATGGGTTAACCTATTTATGCCTAGATATTGCAGTGGAGTACCCCTGTGTGCTTGATGAAAGGTTTCTTTTAGATATACAAAGGTGATCTAAAGGCACTAGATGGAATATATTAAAAAGGTCTTAGTGCTTTATTTAACTCCTTCTTTATCTAGCAGCCTGGGTCTAAGGTTATGAAGATTGTGAGTCTTAAGTCTGAGATCGTTCCCAAGCATTTGATTGGTCAGATTTGAGGTTTTGCTTAAGAACAATCTCAGACTCAACTCAAACTCTTTATGATCTTAGGGCCTGTTCCTACAGGTGTATTCTGAGGAGAATTTCTTTCTTGTAATACTATCTATTTACATGTATAAAGCACTGACATGTACCCACTATGAAGCATGAGTCAATTACTAATACTATAATCTGAGCATGAGTTTGTTAACACCGATATGTGTGGAGCACATTAATCTAACCAAGTCATGTGACCATCATGTGACCACCAAGTCATGTGACCTTCATGCCTGAGCAATGACAGCCTCCTAATTGGCTGTCACTGAGCTCAGGGCTCAAAGTAAGAGGGAGTAAACTGATCAAACTCGGCATTTTCTCAATCATTTCAACACTAAATTCTAAGATGTCATTACTCGTTAGAATCATCTCAAAGAGACGAGTCTAATGAGTAGTGACACCATAAGGTTTAGTGCAGATATAAAGATTTAATTTTTCAAAAAGCTCCCCTTTTCTTGAGCAGTGTCAATAGCAACTGTGACTTTGAATTCGTTTGGATTATTCAAAGCCTTCATGTCAGCTGCAAGGTTTATTCTTGTAAAGTTCTGAAAAGGTTTGGCACAATTCTAAGTGTATCAATATTGTATTTTGTAAAAAAAAATGGTTAAAAAAACTACAAATAATTGTTCCCCAGATTAAATTGGTGACCAGCCAAATTGTGAAAAAAGTGTTTGTTTCTACAGGACTCAAGATAAGTGAGAGTAAACAGAACCAATCACACAGTTTCTCAAAAACTCATTTGAGCACCAAATCCTATGGTGTCAATACTCATTAGAATCTTCTCTTTGAGACAGTTCTAATGAGTAGTGACACCATAGGGTTTAATTTCAAAATAAAGATTGTAGTTTTTGAGATACCCGTTGTCTAGAAAAATCTGTCACAGATGCATATATTGTATATCAATAAAAATAACAAAAAATATTTTACGTACATAATTATACAGAGGTGACCTAACAATTTTTTGTTTGTTTTTTTTTGTTTGTTAAATACCTGTGGTTTCTATAAAGTCTAAGCTAATTGTGAAGAAAAAATGTGTGTTTCTATTTCTCTGTTTTTCACTTGTATCAGCTGTCACTATAAACATCTAGCCACCCACGGGAAGTGTAAGGACCCTGAGTACCGTGGCAAAGAGTGTGAAATAAAGTGTGTCAATGTGACCGCTAGGTAAACCACCACTAGTCAGTATTGTCCAGCTCTTACAGTAGAGAGAAGACACTATTCTTTCACCATTAACACATTCAACCCTAGCGACGAGTATACTCGTCATTTACAAACAGTATACCTGTGAGGAGTACACTTGTCCTATGCAAACAGTGTTAACCCTGATCAGAGGGCTCCTTAAGGAGCCCTCTGATCAGGGTCTACACTGTTTGTCATTTTGAAATGTATTGTTAAAATCAACCCTAAATAGTCAAAATGGACTAGACTTATTTTGAAATTGGAATTGTCCATTAAAAGTTCCAGGAGTGAATGAGTTAAACAATAGAAATAAGTTTCAGCATAAACATGTTTATTTGGAAATAATAATGTCTTCTCCACTGTACGACAAAATGCAGAGAAGACCTTATTCTTTCCCAATATACACATTAGTATTAAAATATTTGAGCCGTGCCATGACAAAACCTGCCTTATTGCATTGCAAACAGGGTAGATCAAAGCCAGCCGCCAGGTCAAAGACGCGGCGACTGGCCATGATCTACACTGTTTGACACCAACATGCATTTTATGTAGCTTTATTATATAGGGTATTTGACAGTGTAGACCAAACTCAGATACAGAGACTGAGATGAAAACAGTGCTGGGTCTTTACAGTGTTGCAATGCAATATTAACCCTTAGCCCGCCAAATAAATTGTCGTCTGCTATATTTCTCGTCTGCTTCAAGTTTCAAAGTGCTTCAAAGTTGCTCAAAATTGCTGAAAATGTTGTCCGAGTGTCAAACAGCTTGGATCCGGATGAGACGCCGAGTTACTCGGCGTCTCATCCAGATCCAAGCTGTTTGCATATGGAGCTATAGTCGTTACTGGCAGGCTAAGGGTTAAAGGCAGTTTTTGTCATGACACGGCTCGTTTAAATCTGTTTCAAACAGTTTGGAGCCAGATAACAAAGAGTAACTTAGCAGGCATCTGATGAGGCTCCATACTGCTTGCCACTCAGATAAACATATACAGTAAAACCTCTCTATTACGACCACTAAATTATGTTAAATATTATGGTGTTTAGTTTACGGTAGGTGTCCGCTTAAAACAAGGGGACAGTGAAACAGAAGCTTTCTGTTTCACTGTCACCTTGCTTTAAGCTGTCACCTGTCTATTAAACAATCAATTAGCCTTCGTTTTAGTGGTCGTAATAGCGAGGTTTTACTGTATTGTGCAAAATTAATTTTACACACTATCTTACATTGTGTTTGCATTTTGTTTGTGTTCAAATGGGAAAGAATAATGTCTTCTGTACTGTAGCGACTCGGTAGTGTTTCAGTTGCTGTGTTGGTTCTTGTCTGTAGCTACTGAGTTCAACATGCCTCCTTCCACTTCAAGGAACACATTGCGCCAGTTCAAGCTCTCTTTTCTCTCAGTTATTCATGTCAACACTATATATTTTTGTATTTTTCAGTTTCATATTATTATATGATAGATGTATTCTAGAATAGAGTAGAGCTGTGTATACAGTGTTTGTTGTCATCATATACAAAATGTACGATAGACATCGAGCTTACTCTCTTTGTTTTTGTCTTGGTTCAAGGTCATAAAGAGTTTGAGTTGAGTCACAGATCATTCTCAAGCATTTGAGCATTTGCTCAAATCTGACCGATCAAAAGCTTGGTAACGATCGCAGACTCAACTCAAACTCTTTTTGACTTTGATCTCTGGCCTCCAGGATTAATTAGCTGGACATCCCCACCATAATACACATGTAGGTCTGTAGGGACGTTAAACCTTACATACTTTATACAGTCGAAACTACGATATCTCAAACTCGCTTTACTCTAATTATCTGATAGTTCGACACATGAACTGCATTATTTCATGTTCGGTTAAGTCGAACATACCCATATTTCAAAGTTAAAACGCGGCTCAGCAACGTTTTATCTTTGAAATGCGGGTATGTTCGACTTAACGGAGTTCGAGATATCGAAGTTTGACTGTATTTGGCATTTGCACTGCACTCTAGAAGCCATTGGTTCAATACAACTTTGGTCAAGTCAGACAAGGTCAAGGTCATTTAGAGGTCATGGTAATATCAAGGTGCATTGTGTTTCACAAACACACCTTGTTCAAATTTTGAAACCGATACTAGTTAAATCTTTGGGCACAAGTGGAGAAATCATGATTACTATCGCAAACAGTTTGGTTAAGTTGAGAAATAACTTTACATAGTGTCTCATCAGGATCCAAGCTGTTTGACACTCTGTTTTAAAAATAATTTTTGAAGATTCATGCTTTGGAACAGTAACAGAAAATGATTTTTTGCAGAGGACACTATTAATGTTTGAAGAGTTAAGAAGAGATATTTTTGTTCTCCATGACTACACCATGGTTACTGTTGCTAAATATACCATGGTTACTGTAACTAAGCTGAGAGTAGCTTTTTATCCTCAAGGAAGGAGCGAAAGCAAGACTAAGGTACTGTAATGATCCTTAGCATTGGGACACACATGCCTGAGCAACCAGTGTAGACCCTGATCAGACTGATCCTTAGGGAGCAGTCTGATCAGCGTCTGTACTGTTTATCACCTTGTAGACAAATTGCTGTGCAATTTGTTAAGTTTTATGATGGCTAGATCTACAGGGTCCCAATATTTTGGAGTTTTAAGGTATTCCTCACAGTTGATGATGACGGGCAGCAGAGTCTAACATTTACCTCCAAACTTTTCTTTTCAGCATTAAGTTTTTATTTGAACACAGTTTCTCCTTACAACACTTTAGTATTGCTTTTACAGTAAGCCCCCAGAGACCTTCCTACAGTGTTACATGGTTCTGGGGCTTGCACACACTGCAATACACACTGTGACAGCTTAATGTGAATTAATATGGCTTCGACAATTCCTGTACCAAGAAATGTAGCGCTGTTGCAGCAATACAAAATCTTATTAAATTGAAGTGTTAGAATCGAATGAATAAATTCATACCAGTATATTATCGGGCAATAGAACATTGATTGTCATTGAGATGCTGGTAATTAAATCACTCTGCCTATGGCCTCATCACCTTAATTACTACACATCTCAACTCTTACAAGTGTTCTATTGCACGATAATGCACTGGTATGAATTTATTATTCTTAATTATATGAGATTCTTGATGTAAGAATAGATTTGTTGTTATTATTTACCAATCATACAATCTTGTATAAAACAGCCACTAATGGAAGTAGCATGGATAGGTGACTGCTTAACCCATTACCCCATATATATGCCTTTTTACCCCTTTAATTTATTCCTCCACAAAAAGAAGAGTTTCATTTTATTCAGTAATGAATATGCACCATTAGAAATATTTTCTATATCCTAGCAGATGGTAGCTTAAAGCAGGCTGAAAGCAGATGGTAGCTTAAAGCAGGCTGAAAGTAAAGCAGAATGCGCCTTAAGGCGCATTCTTCTTTATACTCAAGCTGCTTTAAGTGATCACCTATCTTCAAATTTAGAAAAGGGACATGGGGTAATGGGTCAATGTAGGATAAATGGAATGTAGAAAGCTCCTATGGGAACTTTCTACATCATTGTTTTCCAGCATTAAGCATTCACTTGTATTTAAGAATTCTCGAGGGTCACCTTTAGTGGTCGCTGAACCTAATACTCCATAGTCTGTTTCTAGTTTTGAAGACAGGTGACCACTTAAAGCAGGCTGAAAGTAAAGCAGAATGTGCCTTTAGGTGCAGTCTGCATTACTCTCAGCCTGCTAAAAGCTATGATCTTCTAGAATATAGAAAATATATCATATTATGCATATATATGACTATAAATTGGAACTATTTTCTTTAGTGGAGGAATAAATCAAAGGCGTAAAAAGGATTATTTCCAGTCATCATAAATTCTTGGACTCTGATAGGCTAAAACTGCACATGTGACCACTGTGTACGAGACCGTATTCATTGATTTTGCCGGGTAGTACGGATCACGTGACTTAATAGATGTTTCTCCCTCGATCGATTCGCATAAATAATCTCTCTTTTTCTGTATATTAAGCAATTGTTTATCAAGAAATAAAAAGAAATCTCAATTATAAACTGTATTGAATCTATAATTATGCGTATGTGTAACTCAAATATCGATTAAATGCTAATTTCTTGCTTTGTTTTCCCTGACTTTTTTACCCCACCCACGTCGTACCATGGTAAACAAAAGACTGGAAATGAAATGGCACTTGTCACTGGTTTATAATGAAATTGACACATAATTAGGACATATTTAGATCAATATTTTTATCGAAATCAACCCAAATAGACTTAACTCGATATGCATAGCCACTGTCCTACGTATTAATTCGTTCGCTCCTGATTATTTCCGTTCATTTGTTAGAACTTATCGTTACAGTGTTTCATAAAACATAAATGTCGTCCTAGAATTGTCTGTTCGAAATATTTTGGTAGCCTACATGTAATGAACATTTATAAGATGCCCACATTCCAATGTGATGACGTAATCATGTTAGATACAGTTAAACTTAGGGCCTATCTTGAATTCTGTTCACTCGAACATATCGGTATTTCAAAGTTTAAAAGGTGGATATGCCACTTTTTGAGCTTGAAATACGGATATGTTCAACAGTTCTAAGCGGGTTTATGACATTAATCTGTAGAAATGCAGGTAGATTCTACTTATGCGAGTTCCAAACATCGAAGTTGAACTGTATAGACTTTTTTGCTCTAGCGCGAGAGATTTCAGTGAACTGTTGCCCGTACACCCTGCCGGAATGCCATGTAACTAATAGTTTTTATGGGGGAATGGGTTAATATAAGTTTGACTGTTATTGTGAGAAGAGCTATTTGCACAAAGCTTAATAATATTAAAAGCACCACATATGGCATGAATTGTAATTATAATTTTGTAAACTTGGTTTAGTTGATGTTATAGTAAGGGAATATTTTTGTATGTTAGATATGTGTAGATTGTTGCTATAGTAACAGAGCTTCTGTTATCAACAGCTGTATGATGTTTAGCAATGCATTTGAAATTTTACACTTATTTGTAATGGCGCTTCTGGTTTTTTTTTGGTCATTGAAAAGATTGAATGCTTCTAATTTTAGAAGAGAAAGTGTTGCAAATGAAAAAAACAAAAAAACTTGTTGTTCAAAAGGTTAAAAGTCTAATGTCCAAAATTGTTGCAGTCCAAAGAGCTTCTTAATCCATTACCCCATAGCCTGTTTCTAGAATCGAATATAGGTAACAACTTATAATAATCTGCTGTCCCTTTTGAAGATAGATGCCCACTTAAATCAGGGTGAGAGTAAAGCAGAATGTGTCTTAAGGCACTTTCAACCTGCTTTAATCTATCATCTACTAGGGTATAGAAAATATTTCTTACTCTACATATTAAACACTTAATAAAATGAAACCATTATCTTAGGTGGAGGAATAAATTAAAGGCGTATTTATGGGCTAATGGGTTAAAGCAAGATGAAAGTAAGGTGCATTCTGCTTTACTTTCAGCCTGCTTTAAGCTATTATCTGCTAGAATACAGAAAATACTTCTCATGGTGCATGTTCATTAATGTCTGGAACTATTTTCTTCAGTGGCTGTATAAATTGAATGCGCTAAAAGGCGCTTCTATTGGGGAAGGGTTAAGCTACTGTTGCTTCTACTATTGTTGCTGCTGCTATTATTACTACTTCTACTGTCGCTACTACTTTATCTACAACTACACTTATTACTGTTGATACTATCTATTCTATTCTATATAATATTATATCATTATCTTTCTATTGTCACTATCTACTGCATCTTCTTTTGTAGCTACTACTACTACTACTTTCTCGTGTGGTTTTATGGCAGGATTACTTGTAAGAGGTCTGTTAGTGTTTTCAGCACAGTGTAAAAAAATGTTGGAAATAATTAATGTCTATTACAATTCTAAATTTTTTTTTGTTCAATCCCTTTATATTTACTGCTAGAATTCTAATATTTGTTCAGTCACATTATATTTACAGAATCAGGGTCCTGATCTGGCCCAAGATTTAGTAGGGCCTGAGCTGGATTCAAATTGTTTGCAAACAATTCAATTTCAGCACCAAATCCTATGGTGTAACTACTCAATAGAATCGTCTTGAAATGACGATTCTAGTGAGTAGTGACACCAAAGGGTTTAATGCAAAAATAAAGATTCAGTTTTTGAAGTATACTCCCCTTATCTGGAGCCTTGAATACAGGTCTACACTATTGAAAGGGTTAAGTAAAGTGTCTTGTTTATATCAAGAAAATGAACCATGTAAACATGGCAGTGGCTTGGTAAACACAAATTGAATTTTGAATTTTTTACTATGCATGATTTGAGATATGCTTGCTTTTAACTATACCAAGATTGGCCTCACATGGCAGGAAATGACAGCTTTAACCAACATACCGTAATGACTCCAAGTATTGGGACACCAGTATATAACTATGGTAGACCCTGACCAGACTATATATAATTCCCCCAAGTATTGGATAGACAGGCCTGAGCAAGCAGTGCAGACCCAGATCAGAATGATCCCTCAGGAGCAGTCTGATAAGGGTCTGCACTGATTGCCATTCAGTTTGCACCTTTTGCACAAATTATTGTATGATAAAAATAATTGAAAGTTCAGGATAATCACAGCAGATATACAGGATGTAGCAATATTTAGGAATTGTCAGGGTATGCATAGACTAACTCAATTACGACCACTAAAATGAAGGCCGATTTATGTTGAATAGACAGATGACAGCTTAAAGCAAGATGAGCTTTCTGTTTTACTGTCCTTTTGCTTTAAGCAATCACCTGTTGTAAATACCTGCTAGTTAATACAATTAAGTGGCCGTATAGGAGAGGTTTAACTGTAGTAGATGTTGTCATTGACCATTGAACTAAGTCACATGGAGACTATAAACAAAAGTGGAGCCTTTTACTGTCTCACATATATCTCATGTAATAACTCTTTCAACACTTAGTAACTCTTGTGGGTTATTATGTTCCCTTTTGGATCATTTTAGTTTCCCTAACTTGAACCAGTCTACTTGGAATTCTGGGTAGTTTAATAAATACTGGTCTGAATTAGCAAACAGTGTAGACCCTGACCAGAGTGCTCCTATAGGAGCCCTCTAATCTGGGTCTACACTGTTTGCAAATGTAATGAGTATATTTTTAACTGATCCAGGGTGATGAGGAAGTTAAGCAGACACCTGCCCTGCGTTCATTACTGCAAACTCAACAGAACATTTTGCCACTGTCCACTTGCCACAGGGCACCCACAGGTTCACGTGCCTTAACATTGCATGCTTTAGTCGTTCTCCATGGTCACTCCTCCTTTGTGCACCTTGAGGCGAGAGGACTGTGGTGAGAGGTTCTGTAGAGTTTGCGGTAATGAATGAAGGGCTGTATTGATAACTATGCATGTATCATATTTTGAATGATTGTTCCACTCAAGTTTAACTCTTTGAACCCTAGTCCCGCATATAGGCGTCCTTTTCAAACAGTGTACATGTGAATAGTACATGTGTCGTATGCAAACAGTGAAGACCCAGATCAGAGGGCTCCTTTCGGAGCCCTCTGATCTGGGTCTTCACTGTTTGTCACAATACCAAACATTGACAAAAACAACCCTTAGAAGTCCGAAATGGACTAGACTAAAATCGAAACTGGAATTGTTCATTTAAAGTTTCAGGGAGGAAAGAGTTAACTGTTCAACACAGGGTTGTCCATACTAATCTTAACTTGTTTACCATACTCATGCTGAACCCATTTCCTAATAAATACACCTTTTTCACCTTTAATTTATTCCTCCACTGAAGGAAATAGTTCCAATTTGTACAGTAATGAATAATTATGTATCATAATAAATATTCTCTATATTCTAGCAGGTGGTAACTTAAAGCAAGCTAAAAGTTAAGCAGAATGCTCCTTCAACCTGCTTTAAGTGGACACCTGTCTTTGAAACTAGAAACAGGCTATGGGGTAAAATGGTTAAAAATACTGCCTTCTTGAAAACAGGTAATATTTCTGAAACTGACCTTTCCTTCTCATATCTATGGGATAATGGATTAAAGTGTTGTCATTACCCCATTATCCCATAGTCTGTTTCTAGTTTTGAAGACATGTAACCACTTAAAGCAAGCTGACCGTAAAACAGAATGTGCCTTACCACACATCCTGCTTTACTTTCAGCCTGCTTTAAGTTACCATCAGCTATGATATTGGAAATATTACATGTTTATGACGGTATGAATTGGAACTATTTTCTTCAGTGGAGGAATAAGTTGAATGTGCTAAAAGGCACTTCTATGAGGTGAAGGGTTAACTTACATGCATATTGTTACAGTGAGGACCTGGTGAAGTTCTTCATGGACAAGAGGGAAACATGGTCTACCACATACTACAAACGGGCCATCAACTCACCCAAATATATCTTCAGTGCTCCATATGTTCTAGGTGAGTACCCATTAATGTGCCAATAGATTTTGTTATATACTGTGTGGAATTTAACCAATTACCCCATAGCGTATTTCTAGTTTTGAAGACAGGTGATCACTTAAAGCAGGTTGAAAGTAAAGCTGAATACGCCTAAAGGCACATTCTGCGTTACTTTCACAGGGCGCCAGATAAGAGGGAGTAAAATAAACAAAACAAACATTTTTTCATGCATATCAGGACCAAATTATATGGTGTAACTACTTATTTGAATCATCTTGAAGAGACAGTTCTTATGAGTAGTGACACTATAGGGTTTAATGCAGAAATAAAGATTTTAGTATTTGGAATACTCCCCTTATCTGGAGCCCCGTTTCAGTCTGCTTTAAATTACCAAGTACTAGAATACAGATAATATTTCTTATGATACATATTCATGACTGTATAAATAAGATTTTTTTCTTCAGGGTATCAATAAATCAAATCAGTAAATATGCTTATCTATGGAGTAAAGGGTAAAGTTTTGGTTTGTGCACGTTTTATTCTCATTGCAACATCTTAGTATTACTTTTGCTTCATTATCATGGTTAGACATCTAACGGGGCTTCAGATAAGGGGAGTATTTCAAACAATTAAACAAATAAATTAGTTAAATCAAACAATTAAAATCTTTATTTCTGCTTTAAACTCTATGGTGTCACTACTCATTAAAATCTTGTCTTCGAGACGGTTCTAATGAGTAGTAACACCATAGTTTGGTAATGACATAAGTAAGAAAATGTTAGATTTGTTCAGTTTAATCTCTCAAGTCAAGTCAAGTAATATTCATTTATAAAGTCAGTTTGACAAACATCTCTGAGCTGGAGCCCTAAATTATCTAATATCAGGGCTCCAGATAAGATGGAGTTAACTTAACAAATAAAACATTTTCTCACTTATTTAAGCACCAAATCCTATAGTGTTACTACTCGTTAGAATCGTCTCGAAGAGACGGTTCTAATAAGTAGTGACACCATAGGGTTTAATGCAGAAATAAAAATTTTAGTTTTTGAAATACTCTCCTTATCTGGAGCCCTGTAATATTACATAATTATCTCGGTGTTGTTGTTGTTTTGTCAGATCCCAAGAAGAATGGAACAGTGAACGATGTGATGGTTGTAAGGTCTGTGGCTGTGACAAACTCTGACTTTGATAACAAACTATCCCCAAGGCAAGACTACAAAACAGCAGGTAAGAACTCTTTAAACACTAACTCTTGTGGGTTATCAGTTCCCTTGTGGATCTTTTTAGTTGCCAAAACATGAACCAGTCAACTTGAAATTCTGGGTAGTGTAATAAATACTGCTCAAAATTAGCAAACAGTGTAGACTCTGATCAGAGGGCTCCTATAGGAGCCCTCTGATCTGGGTCTACACTGATTGCAAATGTAATGAGTAATTATTTTAAACAGGTCAGTGGTGTTTAAAGAGTTAATGCAGTAAAACTCTGCAAGACCAAACCTTTTCTTGCAGCATGCAGAACTGAACAGAACATTCAGACTTGTGTTATAACATAAAGTAAATATACCACATGTATGACATAATCATTTAAAAATCAGTTCTAACACACCTCATGCACACACCTATATTAATAAAGAAGGAACGTATCTGTGTTTAAATTTTCTATAAAACATGCTTGTGTTGTACGAGCTTAATGTGACATAATATGGCTTCAATAATTCGCACACCAAGAAATGTAGCGCCAATACGGTGATGCAAATTGTAGTTAAATTGAAGTGTTAGAATCGAAAAAAGATAAATTAATACTTACGGCCTCATGATTTAATTGCTACGCACCTCAACTTCTACCCATGTTCTATTGCACAATAATACACTGATATGAATTTATTATTTCTTAAGTAATAACTATGTATATTTGATATCTCCGAAATCTGGCAGAAGCTTCCAAATTCAATAGTTCATGTAGAATCTTTTGATTGGGAGACAAAATCTGCCGTCTTCATGACTTACTCGTGTTGTGTTTTGGAAACCGGATTTTCGTTGTTAAAAGCAAGTTGAAAGTAAAACAGAATGTGCCTTAAGGCACATTTGGTTTTACTTTCAACCTGCTTTAAATGGTCACCTGTCTTCAAAACTAGACACAGGTTATGGAGTAGTGGTTTAACTGGCACCCTGAATCACATACCTTATTCTCTCTGCAGTGGTAGGGGCTGTATTTAGCCATCAGAGTATGCTGGATCGGCTGACAGCTATTACCTCACTGCCTGGTATGATGGCTGATTGTAGTCAGCCAGACAAAGTCGCCTGTCACCTACTGGACGATGGTGGATTCATGTTGGTTACAAACCAGGAGGCTTATAATACAAGTGTAAGTATTTATTTAGTAATTTTTCAGGGCTCCCCATAATTATTTTACCAGATATGAGAGAGTAAAGGGCTGTAGGGTCAATAATATTTGGCAAAATGAGAAAAACAATTGCAGAAACCTGATAAGTGGGCTCCGCTCAGGATTTGCCCTGTGTGCATTGGACAAGTGTATACTTCACAGGTACACTGTTTGTAAATAACAAGTATACATGTTGCTAGAGTTCAGTGGGTTAATACAGTTATGTGAAAGTATGTGTGAGTAATATGTCTGGTTATAGTGGTACTAGATTTGCTATGAGCGTGTATTATTATTTTGGTTGCAGGTTGGACGTTTCTTTGGCCATGTTGACCTTGAGGTGATGAAGGACATGTATAACAAGTCAATATTTGAGAGGTATACTTCCATCACTGTCATACAGTAAACCTCTATTATAAGGAACTCGGTCATAAGGAATACTCAGCTTGACCAACAGTTTTAACCCTTTTACGCCTTCAATTTATTCCCCCACTGAAGAAAACGGTTCCAATTTATACTGTCAAGAACATGTACCATAAGAAATAGTGTCTATATCTTAGCAGACTGTAGCTTAAAGCATGTTGAAAGTAAAGCAGAATGCGCATTAAGGGGCATTCTGCTTTACTTTCAACATGCTTTAAGTAGTCACTTGTCTTGTCATAATTGAAAACAGGCTTTGGGTTAATGGGTTAAAATCCCCAAATCTTACCCTTGTTTGTTCCATATAAAAAATATTGTTAAAAGATACTCAGTTTTAGGGTAATATATAAATATTAGATGTCAGTTTGCGTGACATTCAAATTGTCAACCCGAGAAACAGCATGTCTTGTTTTCGAGGGTTGACAATTTGAATGTCACGCAAACTGACATCTAATATTTATTTTATTACACCGAGCTTATCTACTCTTGCTTTGGAATTGTTTTATTCGTATTTTATAAAATGTGTTGTGAATACCAATTTAGCGCAGACATGTACATAACGCGGGAAATAACGTCGCCGTCTTACGACGTCACATTGTTTATAATTATATTACAAGAAAGAAAAAGAAGAACGTTATGACAAGTAAATTGAAGAAACAGCGTCTTTACATTGTCTAGGTG
The DNA here is from genome assembly GCA_922989275.2 of Gari tellinella. Classification (NCBI taxonomy): domain Eukaryota; kingdom Metazoa; phylum Mollusca; class Bivalvia; order Cardiida; family Psammobiidae; genus Gari; species Gari tellinella. Next base: position 103,053,692 of record OV277858.1, on the reverse strand, counting down.
GCAAATATCCTCTTCCGAAATGGTGGAAAATCGATAAAGGGAAGCAACTTGTACAGAATATGCCAAAAGTTGATTAGAAGTTACCACTCTTTAAAATGTTCTATTATCGCCCATAGTGAAACTCATGTCAAAGCTGACAGTAATTTATAGGACGGAGAAAAAAAGTAATGCCCTTTAGAGTGACGTCATAAAAAGAATATCATAAAGAGTGACAGTATATTTTGGATAGATGTAAAAGACATGCAAAATGTTAACTGTAGGTCTATGGGAAATTAACATTGTAACTCAAAGCGAGGTGTAATAAACTCTGATATAGCGTACACTATTTTCCGGTACCGATTCATCAAACTTCATTAGAATATCATTGGCTGTAGGGTATCATCTCTGGGACTGGAGAGTGATATAAGCCCTTATTTTGATATAGTCCCTCAGGCTAAAGCCCTTTGGCAAATATCAAGGTTGCAGGCCAACATCAAACTCCGACCCTTGTCTCCCATGTAATAATCTCTATTTAATTGGTTAAACATCATATCGAGAGTGTGTATGGTATTGTCTATTGTACAGACTGGAGCAGTATGACTACCAGGCTATATGTACGGCAGCTGATGATGCCGACTCCAGCAGTGCAGGCTTTACCAGCTACAACATTGTGAGTATATCTAGTGGGTCTAACATACATTTGTGATATTTTCTTAACCCCTTCACTGCCATGATGGCATGAATTTTTATGCCTTTAACCCATTCCCCCATAAATACGCCTTTTTACGGCTATACTGTATTCTTCCACTGAAGAAAATAGTTCTATTTTATACAGTCATCAATATGTATCATAAGAAATATTATCCATATCCTAGCAGAAAATAGCTTAAAGCAGGCTGAAAGTAAAGCAGAATGCGCCTTAAGGCGCATTCTGCTTTACTTTCAACCTGCTTTAAGTGATCATCTTTCTTTAAAACTAGAAACAGGCTAACTTATTTCCACCACTGAAGACTTTAGTTCCAGTTTATACAGTCATGAATCTGCTTTACTTTCAATGTGTTATCTTCAATACTAGAAACAGACTAGTCTATGGAGAAAAGACTTATTAACCCTTTACCTCATAGCCTGTTTCTAGTTTTAAACACAGGTGACCACTTAAAGCAGGTTGAAAGTAAATCAGAATGTGCCTTAAGGCACATTCTGCTTTACTTTCAGCCTGCTTTAAGCTAAAATCTGCTAGGCTATATAAAATATTTGTAATGGTTATTGTTTATGAGGATATACACTGGGACTATTTTCTTTAGCGGAGGAATAAACTAAATACGCTAAAAGTTGCTTCTATGTGGGAAAGGGTTAAAGATTTACTGATTGTTTGGTAGCTTTAAGTAAGATTTAAGTGAGCCTATTACAGCTTTCTCCTTTTTTTATGCCCCCGGCATCGACAGATGCGGGAGCATATAGGAATCGTCCTGTCCGTCCGTAACCAGGTTAAGTAGATTTTACCGTTTCGTCTAGCATCAACACCGCTTATTCAAATGCTTGGATACTTATACAGTTGTTGCCGTGGACCATTCCCTAGCCACCAATAATACCTAACCTTGATTTTGACCTTGACCTTGACCTAATTTGGACTTAGAATATTTTGAATGGGCTATTTCTTGGTTAACTAGATTTTACCGTTTCATCTAGCATCAACACCGCTAACTCCAATGCTTGGATACTTATACAGTTGTTGCATTGGACCATTCTCTATCCACCAATATCACCCAACCTTGATTTTGACCTTGACCTAATTTGGACTCAGAATATTTTGAAAAGGCTATTTCTTGGTTAACTAGATTTTACCGTTTCGTCTAGCATCAGCACTACTTACTCCAATACTTCTATAACTATACAGTTATTACCTTAGACCAACCCACCAGTAATACCCAAGCTCAGTTTGACCTTGACCTTGACCTAATTTGGACTTAGAAAAGATTCAAAATATATTGTCAAGGATGCCACCGGGGGCATAAGCGTTTATTGAACGCAGTCTTGTTTATCCTGCTTTAAAGTAATTATCTGCCTTTTAGTATTGTATAATGACGATGGGTTAAATTCTGTATTTCTTTCTACTTTAAGCCATCTGTGAACCTGTTCTATGAATTCCTGACATTTAACTGGTGGACCAGTGTGGTGACGTGGTGCGTATATTTTCATCTATTAGGAATGCATTTCTATATATAGAAAGATCACATGGTAAAACACACAAAATGTAGTACTTCAGTGTCTAGAATTTGATTAGATTTTGTTTTCATTTTGTACCACACTGATGAATGACTTTGTAAGGCTGAAACGTTGGTGAATAAAATCCAGTAGACATAGCACTGCCACATCGTTTGTTCTATATATTTTGACCTATGTATTGGGTCTATGAGGAATGTTTGAAGTGACACACCATTTCCATAAGGAATTTCATATCATTGTTGTACAGCTGATTACCTCTATTGAGCAGATCTCCATTTAAGAACTAAAATCTTTATTTCTGCATTAACTTCTATGGTGTGCATACATCCAATCAATATTGGGTCCGTCTAAAGACCCCAAACTACTTTAATTCCTTAATATCTAATCAAATCAAGCCTATTGGGCTTATATGATTGCAAGAGGGAAGTTGATGTATTTAAAGTTTTTTTGTTTTTTTCAGGACCTTTACCAACCTCAATTTCTACAAGTAAGTACATTCTAATTAGTATTGGGGTAAAAATTAAATACAAATTACAACAACTGTACCCCTTCACTTGCATGACACCATCAGTTTTAAACAATTCATGAACTGCTGTCTGCTTCTATTTAACTCTTTCCTCCCTAAAACTTTAAATGGACATTCCCCGTTTCCATTTAAGTCTAGTCAATTTCTGATTTCTAAGGGTTGTTTTTGTCAATGTTTGGCATTGTGACAAACAATGAAGACCCTGATCAGAGGGCTCCTATAGGAGCCCTCTGGTCTGGGTCTTCACTGTTTGCATAGGACAAGAGTACTATTCACATGTACACTGTTTGCAAAGGACGCCAACTGGCGGGACTAGGGTTCAAAGGGTTAAATGTTGCATAATGTGTCGTCTTATCAGGATCCAAAACATTTGCAAATAAAAATTAAACTCTTTCAACACCATGTACCTGTTTGAAATACATTTGAACACAGTGTAGACCCAGATCAGAGGGCTCCTTTAGGGACTGCACAGCTTTCTAATTTAGACCAGTATTTATGAAACTACCCATAGTTCCACGTAGACTGTTTCATGTTTTTATGCCCCCGCCATCGACAGATGCAGAGGCATATAGTAATCGTCCTGTCCGTCAGTCCGTGCTCACAAAATGTTAGATACGTGGCTAAAATTAGCGTCCATAACAAGACGCATAATTGAAAAACATTAACCTGGCAGTTTCTTGTAACATTAACCTGGCCATTTCTTGTGACATTAACCTGGCCAGTTGTGGGACATAGGATTAGGGGTAGGGTTAGCCTCCAGATCATTCTATAACAAACTTAGATTTCATTTATGTGGCTAACCACATTTATTTTAACCACATAAAAGAGAAACAATAAAGAAGGAGATGGCCACTTAAATGAAGATTGTGGGTAAGTCCGTCCGTCCGTAACAAGGTTAAGTAGAATTTACCGTTTTGTCTAGCATCAACACCACTTACCCAAATGCTTAGATACTTATACAGTTGTTGCCTTGGACCATTCCCTATCCACCAATATCACCAAACTTTGATTTTGACCTTGACCTTGACCTAATTTGGACTTAGAATATTTTAATAGGCTATTTCTTGGTTAACTAGATTTTACCGTTTTGTCTAGCATCAACACATCTGACTACAATGCTTTGATACTTATACAGTTGTTTCCTTTGACCATTCCCTATCCACCAATATAACCAAATTTTGATTTTGACCTTGACCTTGACCTAATTTTAACTTAGAATATTTTAAATGGACTCTTTCTTGGTTAACTAGATTTTACCCTTTCGTCTAGCATCAACACTGTTTACTACAATGCTTCGATACTTATACAGTTATTGCCTTGGACCATTACCAATTCACTTATAATACCTAAGCTCTACATTAATGACATGCCGAAAGGATTAACATCACGATTAAGACTGTTTGCCGACGATACCATAGCATACCTCAAGGTGACATCAGACTCAGACTGTGATAATCTGCAAGTTATCTCAGTGGGAAGACAGGTGGCTAATGGCTTTTCATCCGGAGAAATGCAATGTCCTTTCAATCACAAAAAACATGAAAGTCATAACTAGAAACTATACGCTGAGAAATCACACACTTGAGCAAGTCGCTTCAGTCAAATATCTTGGACTAACGATCACTTCAGACCTGAAATGGACTCCACACATAAACAGCATCTGCGGCAAAGCAAATGGCACCATCGGCTTCCTGAAAAGAAATCTCAACATTAGTAACAGACATATTAAGGAGAAGGCCTACAAATCACTTGTTAGGCCGTCTCTAGAATATGCCTGTTCGGCCTGGGATCCCCATCTTAAGAAAGATATCGACAGACTTGAGAAAGTTCAGAGACGAGGGGCTCGATACGTGCTCAATCGATATCACAACAGATCCTCAGTGTCTGAAATGATTGACCATCTAGAGTGGAAACCGTTGGCAGAAAGGAGAAGAACAGCAAGACTGTGTATTTTCTATAAGCTGGCAAATGGCACTGTGAACATTGACACTAGTGCGAAACTCACACCATACCAAAGACAGTCGCGATCGTTCAATGAAAGAGCATACCAGCTGCCAATCTGTCGGACGAATGTCAGGAAGGAATCTTTCTATCCGCGAACGACATGGGAGTGGAACACTTTGCCCACGAGTACCATGCTTTCGCAGAGCCTGGATTCCTTCAAGGCTCATCTTTCAGCATAAATAGGCTGCAATGCGTTTCATGCGCACATCCTGAAAACGGCAGAACAATCAACTTTTTGATGGAGGCCGTATCATAATGGTAGAAGTAGAAGTAGAAGCTCATTTTGACCTTGACCTTGACCTAATTTGGACTTAGAAAAAATTCAAAGTAAATTGTCAAGGATGCCACCGGGGGCATAAGCGTTTATTGAACGCGCAGTCTTGTTTGTAACTAAAACAATCCACAAGGGAACTTAATAACCCACAATAGTTACATAGTGTTGAAAGAGTTAAAGATTGCTACATGCAGTATACTCATTATTTTAACACAGAACTTTGTTTTGCTGTAAAATTCTAGACGCATCGTAACCAATTTTTCTCTATAGAAACAAGTACTTTTGTATCATTGATATATCAGAGCTCCAGATAAGGGGAGTATTTCAAAATCTAAAATCATATTTCTGCATTTAACCCTAAAGTGTCAACTACTCATTAGAATCGTCTCTTCAAGACGATTCTAATGAATAGTAACACCAAAAGATTTGGTACTGAAATTAGTGAGAAAATGTTGGATTTGTTCAGTCTTCTCCCTTATCTGGAGCCCTTGATATAATACAAGTCTAATTTATCACAATGTAGTGTCAGCTTATGTTTTGATTTCTTGTCTTGTTTCAGCATGTTGTTTTCAAGCCAAGTACAGCAAGGTAAGCATTTGATTGGTTTTGTTTCAGATTAATGATTAAAATTAGTAGTTAAAACTTTAAATCTGGTACAAGTGCCTTTTGTCATTATTGTGTAATGCGTTTCCATGCGATATCAGGGCCTTCAGGCCCTCTTGTTGTGTAATGCGTTTCCATGCTTTGTTTGTATTACAGCACTTCCTACCTTCAATGGCCCCCGGACAACAATTCCCTCCTTACAACAATGCTTGCCTCTGTTTCCCAATCAAGACAATTATGTTATACAATTTCACTGCTGCCAAATCGTCTGCTTAAAACTGTTGTATGTTGATTTTTCTCAAAGTTAGATAGTAGTGGACATTTTGACAGAAGAAATATAATGATGAGTGATAAGCAGTTTGAATCCTAATCAGACGCTGTGTTACTCAGCATCTGATCTGGATCCTAGCTGTTTGCAAATGTAAGCAACGTCCTTATTTTCCCTTCCTATAATAACTCCTTCCCAACAACACACACAATTTTTGTCTCCCATTGGGTGTTGTTGAAGTGGAGAGCACTGTCTATCATTTGAGCTATTCAATGGAATAATGCACTGGTTATATTTACAGCGGAGGCCTACGTTCACCCAGACAAGGAGAAGCCATGTATTAAAATGCATGCTATTTACTATGTGAATGAAGCCCTGGCCCTAACTGAGGGGCAGACAGATGAATGTGAAGTTCGCATGATCAACTGTTCCAGGTACGATTATGCATTCACTTGATGGCCAGTTTGCAATTTATCATTCTTAACCCATTACCTAATAAGGCTTTCTAGTTTTGAAGTCAGGTGTTCACTTAAAGGAGGTTGAAAGTAAAGCAGAATGCACCTTTAGGTGAATTCTTCATGACTTTATAAATTGGAACTATTTTCTTCGGTGGCAGAAGAAATTTAAGCCTAAAAAGGCAGATCAGTGAAGAAACCTGAATATATTTAAATATTATAAAGTTAGTCAGCAAAAGAAAACTGTCTGCATTGCTTGTTTCATTTGTTGGTTCTTTCTTTTGTCCATCTTTCCAACAGTCTGTCTATATATACGGTACATACTTAGCCCATCTAACTCCTCCTAAAGTTTTCAAGCCACAATCTATTCTACAGGACACTTTTACATATACCACATATGTACTCTAAACTGGACATGTGTGGGGACATCAAAACATTCCGGTTTAGAGGGGTTTCCAGTTTAGAGGGGTTTTAATCCATTACCAAACAGCTTGTTTCTAGTATGTAAGATAGCTGACCACTTAAAGCACCTGCTTTAAGCTATGATCTGCTAGAATCTATAAACTATTTTCTTCAGTGTAGGAGTAAACCAAAGACGTAAAAAGGCGTATTTATGGTGTAATGTGTGAAAATAAAGACAGCTTGGAAATGGGACCAAAGCTTTTGTCCGGTTTAGAGAGAATTCCGATATTCTATAAAAACACCCAATGGGTGACAAAGATTGTGTGCGATGTTCGGAGGGAGTTTTTATAGGGAGAGAACATTTATAAAATGCTTTAGATGCATGTGGGTGTCAAACAGTGTAGATCAATACAAGCCACTGCATCTTTTGATGTGGCGGCTGACCATGATCGACACTGTTTGCAATGCAGTAAGACAGGTTTTGTCATGGCACGGCGCAAACCTTTTCAAGTTACTTCTATGAGAATTTGGTAAATATGTGAAAAGGTTTTGTCATGGCACAACTCATTAGTTGATTTTTCTGATCAAACTCCAACTGTTTGATGCTCAGATAAAACAAAAGTATCAAAAGTTTTCTAGAAAAGATTAATTTTTCATTAAATTGCTTTGTGCATTCATGTGTTTTGCTTCATAAACCAGGTATGAATATACAGTTAACCTCTCTATTACGACCACTAATTGTGTTAATTATTAGGAGTTAAGAACAGGTGACTGCTTAACGCAAGGTGATAGTAAAACAAAAAGCTCCTACAGGAGCTTTCTGTTTTACTAGCACCTTGCCTTAAGCTGTTACCTGTATTTTATACAACCAATTAGCCTTATTTTTAGTGGACGTAATAGAGAGGTTCTACTGCATTCCAATTATCCAATTTCCTTGTTTTTTCCTACCAGGAGTTATACCGTTGCCCCAGTGGCAGGCACCAACTTGTTACTGGTCATATCTGAGGCACAGAAGGAAGAGTGTAAATATTGTGAGACAATTATAGACAAGACAGAGCTCATACAAGAACCCACCAAAAGTAAGTTAGCTTCTAGCTCACCATTACCAATACTGTGAGACAATTATAGACAAGACAGAGCTCATACAAGAACCCACCAAAAGTAAGTTAGCTTCTAGCTCACCATTACCAATACTGTGAGACAATTATAGACAAGACAGAGCTCATACAAGAACCCACCAAAAGTAAGTTAGCTTCTAGCTCACCATTACCAATACTGTGAGACAATTATAGACAAGTCAGAGCTCATACAAGAAACCACCAAAAGTAAGTTAGCTTCTAGCTCACCATTACCAATACTGTGAGACAATTATAGACAAGACAGAGCTCATACAAGAACCCACCAAAAGTAAGTTAGCTTCTAGCTCACCATTACCAATACTGTGAGACAATTATAGACAAGACAGAGCTCATACAAGAACCCACCAAAAGTAAGTTAGCTTCTAGCTCACCATTACCAATACTGTGAGACAATTATAGACAAGACAGAGCTCATACAAGAAACCACCAAAAGTAAGTTAGCTTCTAGCTCACCATTACCAATACTGTGAGACAATTATAGACAAGACAGAGCTCATACAAGAACCCACCAAAAGTAAGTTAGCTTCTAGCTCACCATTACCAATACTGTGAGACAATTATAGACAAGACAGAGCTCATACAAGAAACCACCAAAAGTAAGTTAGCTTCTAGCTCACCATTACCAATACACATGAGGTCTGGTAAGATCGGTCATCTGATTGGCAATATAATCCAACCTGCAGGGTACATAAAAAGCTTCTAAAGAATTTTATGTAGTATTTATAAAGCATTATTTTCTTTAGCCTCTTATGTAAAGGTGATGGCTTGATGCAGAAAAGAGTGGTGCAGGATGACTTAATGCAGAATAGGAACTTTCTGCTTGGCTTTTGCAATGCATCGCTCCACTCATTGTAACATAAGATGATCTATTTTCATGCATGCCTAGTTGTAGCAAAATATACAAATGTTGTGATGAGAGTTTTGTAAGTACAGTGAAACCTCTCTTATTATGACCACTAAAACAAAGGCTAATTGTCGTAATTGATTGTATAAAAGACATGTGATGGTTTAACCCTTCATTCCATAGCCTGTTTTAAGTTTTGAAGATAGGTGATCACTTAAAGCAGGTTGAAAATAAAGCAGAATAGGCACATTCTGCTTTACTTTCAGTCTGCTTTAAGCTATCACCATCTAGGATTTAGAAAATATTTCTTCTGGTACATATTCTTGACTGCATATTGGAACTATTTTTCTTCTGTAGATGAATAAATAAAATGTGCTAAAAGGCGCTTCTTTTGGGGAAAGGGTTAAAGCAAGGTGACAGTAAAATAAAAACCTCCTAGAATACTTTCTGTTTTACTGTCACCTTGCTTTAAGCAGTCCCCTGTCCTAAACATTTAACACTTGACACAATTAAGTGGTTGTAATAGAGAGGTTTTACTACAGGTGATTTCTTACTGCTTCTAGCTCCACCTTAGTAGCATAGAATGCTTGGTGTAGTACTTAGCAGCTTTGTATGTGATACATATATGCACATGTTCCTTGGAAAAAATTGAGACTTCGAAAAAAGAGTACCCCACTCGAAATTAAAAGAAGTATACTAACAAATTCAAATGTTCAACCTTCATGTCTAAACCAAACTATATATTGTGATAACCCATTAGAGTTATCTTAACCCATTACTCCATAGCCTATTTATAGTTTTGAAGACACTCAATCACTTAAAGAAGGCTGAGAGTAAAGCAGAATGCATCAGAATGCGCATTCTGCTTTACTGTCAGCTTGCTTTAAACTACAATCTTTTAGAGTATAGAAAATGTTTCTTATACATAATTTATTCATGACTGTATAAATTGGAACTATTTTTCCATGGTTGGAATAAACTAACAGAGTGAATTATGCATATCTATGGAGTAAAAGGTTAAAGCCTCTATTATTATGAGTAGTCATACCATAGAGTTTGGTGAAAGCCCAAATGTGTTTCTGTGTTATTGATATGAGTATTCAGGGTCTACGCTGTTTGTAAGCAATGCAATGTTAACTGCCCTGCAAATGTGCAGATCCAGATCATACAGCACCTGAACTAGGTTCAAAATGTCCAGAATATTGTGTGTGCTTTCTGAATGTGTAGATGTTAGTAGCTTCAGCTGTGTTAATAACACATGAGCCCTGTGTCTTGACAAAACCAACCTTATTGCATTGCAACATTGTACAGACCAAGCAACATTGTCATCCCAGGCTCTGTACATGAGTTTGGTCTACACTGCCAAATACAGTATATAATACAGCTCCATAAAATGCTTAAGATGCATGTCGGTGTCAAATAGTGTATATCAAGACCAGCCGCAGCGTCTTTAACATGTGGCTGACCTAGATCTTCACTGTTTGAAATGCAATAAGACAGGTTTTCTCATGGCACGGCCCAAACCTTTTCAAGTTACTTCTATGAGAATTTGGTAAATATGTGAAAAGGGGCCGCTATCAGGGAAGATACATGTATGTATATTTTGCAAACCGTGTATAGCCCGACATGTATATTTAAGAAATGGATTGAATTTTATGTAAATATTAGCAATTGTTTCAGCAAAAATAAAGTTAAACCAACCAGTGCAGACACTGATCAGAGGGCTCCTTTACCCATTACCCCATATACTGTTTCTAGTTTTGAAAATAGGTGACTACTTAAAGCAGGTTGAAAGTAAAGCAGAATGCGCCTTAAGGCTCATTGTGCTTTACTTTCAGCCTGCTTTAAGATATCATCTGCTAGAATAATGAACATTTTTCTTATAATACACATTGATAGCTGTATAAATATGTTCTCTTTTCTTCAGCGGAATAAAAAAATAAATGAAAGGCGTAAAAATGTGTATTTATGGGGTAATGGGTTAACAGAATATTCCCTGTTTGCAAAATATACTATAATACATTTACTGGTTTCCAGCAAAAGAAGGGTTAAACTGTTTGTTACAGGAATGGGTTTCAGCTCTCATGCATGGTTTCTTGTCTAGGCTCAGTAGATAGAAATGAATCATCAATGTATTGTCTGTTGTTTTATGTACCCCTATGCTGTCTTCTCTACTTCAGTAAAACAGGAAACTTTGTATGAATTACTAGAGGAACAGAACAGTGGCAAGTAGACCCACAAAAACACCTCCACCAAACGCCCTCAAACTGCACACGAATAATCTGCATCATTACTACCCTACTCGGGGCTCCAGAATAGAGAGAGTAACTTGAATAAATATCATTTTCCAACTCATGTCAGCACTGAATTCTATGAGATGATTCTAATGAGTAGTGACAACATAAGGTTTAATGCAGACATATATTTTAGTTTTTGAAATACTCCCATTGTCTGGAGCCCTGCCTTCTATAGCCCAGTCACTAAAGATAACTGGAATTCCTAAAACCATGCACAGCTGACCGGAGTGGGGCAGTTAACTCCCCTGATCCTAGTGGGACAGTTAGCTCCCCTGATCCTAGTGGGGCAGTTAACTCCCCTGATCCTAGTGGGGCAGTTAGCTCCACTGATCCTAGTTGGGCAGTTAGCTCCTCTGATCCTAGTGGGGCAGTTAGCTCCTCTGATCCTAGTGGGGCAGTTAGCTCCCCTGATCTTTTTTCCAGCACTCCTTTCAAGGAATAACTGTCTGTCTCAAGTCCTAGTAGCCTAGGCAATATTATTATCTATTATTTTAGCTAAATTCACTAATCATTGTTATTTAAACCTTTACCCCATAGCCTGTTTCTAGTATTGAAGATAGGTGACCACTTAAAGCAGGTTGAAGTAAAGCAGAATGCACCTTAGGGCGCACTCTACTTTACTTTCAGCCTGCTTAAAGTTATCATGTTTTAGAATTTAAAAAAATATTTCTCATGATACATATCCATGCCTGTAAAAATTGGAACTATTTTTTTCAGTTGAGGCATAAATGAAAGGTGTAAAAAGGCATATTTATGGGGTAATGGGTGAATATAAAATGTTTGTACCTAAGGCTGCTAAAATGCATTACGACAGTTCCTTTCAGTTTATTATTCATACATTAAAAACAAAATATTCCTTTAATTGTTTTAGGTATAAGTTACTTCTGTTTTCCCCCTGAGACTTGCCACCATTCTATATAAACTTTCAAGTGAGCCATATTGATAGTTCACGTCACTTGCATGTGTCCAATATTGGTTTTATGAAGTCTTCATACCATTGAACTTTGCATGTTGAAACCACTCTTACAGGGCTCCAGATAATGGGAGTATTTCAAAACCTAAAACCTTTATTTCTGCTTAAACCCTATGGTGTCACTACTCATTAGAATCGTCTCGAAGAGACGGTTCTAATGAGTAGTAACACCATAGGATTTTGTGCTGAATGAGTGAGAAAATGTTGGATTTGTTCAGAATACTCTCTCTTATCTGGAGCCCTGTTCTTATGCAAATTTCATATTAAACCATTACCCCATAGTCTGTTTCTAGTTTGAAGACAGGTGACCACTTAAAGTAGGTTGAAAGTAATACAGAATGTTCTTTACTTTCAATGCACTTTACTTTTTTTCAGCCTGCTTTAAGCTTCCGTCTCCTAGGATATAGAATATATTTCTTACCGCGCATATTGATGAATTTGAACTATTTTCTTCAGTGGAGGAGTATATTAGAAGAATAAAAAGGTGTATTTATAGGGTAATGGCTTAAGTGACAAGTACTACGTAGTAAATAAATTACACAATAGAAGTCTGTAATACAGGCCAACTCTAGATCTCTGAAACTGAAAATAGACAATTCCAATTTCTATTGAAGTCTAGTCCATTTATGACTATTGGGGGTTTGCACAGTAATTGCAGACAGAACATACCTTGATCAGAGGACTCGTTTAGGAGCTCTATGATATGGGTCTACACTGCTTGCATAGGACAAGTGCTCGAATTTCAGGTACACTATTTGTAAAGGGTGGGTAGAGATGTTGCTAGTGTTTACTCCATAGAAGAGCCTTTTAGCGCATTCAGTTTATTCCTCCATTGAAGAAAACAGTTCAAATTTATACAGACATGTTCATGTACCTTAAGAAATATTTTCTATATCCTAGCACATGGTAGCTTAAAGCAGGCTGAAAGTAAAGCAGAATGTGCCCTAAGGCACATTCTGGTTTACTTTCAACCTGCTTTAAGTGGTCACCTGTCTTCAAAACCAGAAACGGGTTATGGGGTAAAGGGTTAACGGGTCAACTCATTGAAAATATTGCCAGAAACCCAAATAGGTAAAGTCTGCATTATTTCTTGTTTTCTTTATTTAGATGATTATATTGAGCTGCCAGTATGACCTTAATATTTATTCACTGATAATGTGTGTACTTTATGGAGTAAATAATGTGTATGTCCATCTGGTTGCAGCATGTTTATTGCACTAATTTGGTTTAGCATGGGAAGCATAGGCAAACCCCATACCTCACAACCATAACATCATTACTAGCATGTCAAATCATCACACAAGTTACACTATAGATATCTATGAAGATCAGATATTTTCAATAATTGTATTTATTTTTTTTGTATAAAACTGACAAAAACTAGACAAATTTGCGATAATTGTTACAAACAGTTTGGAAATTCTGAGGTCAAGTAATTTGCCGTCTCATCTGCATGGATCTGAATTGTTTTACTCTCCTCAGATAATTCTAAAAATAAACGGTAGATCAATCAACAAAAACCTTTGTTAACAATATATTTTGCAGATAGGAATTGCCAATTACCTCATAGTCCATAAAGTTGACCTCTTAAAGCAGGTTGGAAGTAAAGCAGAATGCTCCTTTACCCCTTCACTCTTTGGTCTTTTTGTCTTGGAATGAGACCTGTCAATCTTTATGAGTACAAGGGAAAATTATCAGAAATTGCATATTGTTGAGAGAACGGAGCCTGTTTCATAAAATTTCGTACGACAAATGTTATCGTAAGTCAGATTATAAAAGTCTCAATTCTTGTGACATCTCTTTGGAATTGTCTTGAAAAGACGATTCCAAAGAAATGTCACAAGACAGGATTAGATAGAGAAATCAGAAATTAAATGTATTTTAAAGTTTTGACTTACGACCTTTTTGTAGTACGAAGTTTTATGAAACAGACCCCAGGTGAGTAAGGTCTTATAATGAGTTGGTTATCGTTGTTCAAATTTGTGAAGAATTACTTATCATATAGAATACATATCAGACTTATCAGAATGTGTATCTTGAGTACATACTTTTATCTTGCCTTTAGCTGCTACTTAGTATCAACATTGTTACTGAATATTCAATTTAGCATGCCTGTGGACGAGCAGGTTAAGCGGTTGATAATTAAGACCTCAGAAGACAACCTATTACTTATTGGTTATGCAGGCAAAAGTAATGAAAAGCTCTTACTGGAGCTTTCTGCTTTACTTTTATCCTGCATTAAATACTAACCAGCTTAAAGCCTTAACCCTTAGCCTAGTTTAGACCTATTTGGAGACTTGAAGTTTAGGTGGCCACTTAAAGCAGGTTGATAGTAAAGCAGACTGCACCTTAAGGTGCATTCTGCTTTACTTTTAACCTGCTTTAAGCTAATATCTGCTAGGATAAGGAAAATATTTCTTATGGTTCATGTTCTTGACTTTATCAATAGGAACTATTTTGTTCAGTGGAGGAATAAATAAAAGGCATAAAAAAGCGTGTTTGTGGGGTAATGGGTTGAACCTGTTTTTTATGGTTTACATTCTTTTTGAAAGAGTGTCCAGAGGTTTGACTGTATTACACAGTTTGTTTTATTTCTTTCAGGAGTTCCCAACTTCTGTGAGATTCAGCCGAGATATCGTAGACCAACAGACGAATGCTTTGATCATGATCCACTGGTACGTCACACATTGAATTCACTATTACAGGAAGGGGGAGAAGTTTTTGTTTCACAATACTCAGTAATAGCGGGAAAATAGCTAAACTGCAAACAGTTTGGAGCCAGAAGTCAGAAGTCGAGTATCTTGGTGCCTAATCTGGCTCCAAACTGCTTGTCACTCAAATTGCAGTAAGATCTTGCAGTAAGATCTGTGTTGTGGCCACCAAGATTGTCTTGCAGTAAGATCTGTGTTGTGGCCACTCAGATTGCAGTAAGATCTGTGTTGTGGCCACTTAGATTGCAGTAAGATCTGTGTTACGGCCACTCAGATTGCAGTAGGATATGTGTTGTGGCTACTCAGATTGCAGTAAAATCTGTGGCCACTCAGATTGCAGTAAGATTTTTGTTGCAGCCACTCAGATTGCAGTAAGATCTGTGTTGCGGCCACTCAGATTGCAGTAAGATATGTGTTGTGGCCACTCAGATTGCAGTAATATCTGTGTTGTGGCTACTCAGATTTCAGTAAGATGTGTGTTGTGGCTACTCAGATTGCACTAAGATGTGTGTTGTGGCCACTCAGATTGCAGTAAGATGTGTGTTGTGGCTACTCAGATTGCACTAAGATGTGTGTTGTGGCCACTCAGATTGCAGTAAGATGTGTGTTGTGGCTACTCAGATTGCACTAAGATCTGTGTTGTGGCCACTCAGATTGCAGTAAGATTTGTGTTGTGGTCACCCAGATTGTAATAATATCTGTGTTGTGGCCACTCAGATTGCAGTAAGATTTGTGTTGTGGTCACCCAGATTGCAGTAAGATCTGTGTTGTGGTCACACAGATTGCAGTAAGATTTGTGGTGTGGTCACCCAGATTGCAGTAAGATCTTGCAGTAAGATCTGTGTTGTGGCCACTCAGATTGCAGTAAGATCTGTGTTGTAGCCCCCCCCCCCCCCCCCCCCCCGATTGTAGTAAGATCTTGCAGTAAGATCTGTGTTGTGGCCACTCAGATTGCAGTAAGATCTGTGTGTTGTGGTCACCCAAATTGCAGTAAGATCTTGCAGTAAGATCTGTGTTGTGGCCACTCAGATTGCAGTAAGATCTGTGTTGTGGTCACCCAGATTGCAGTAAAATCTTCCAGTAAGATCTGTGTTGTGGCCACTCAAAATAAGATGGAAAATGAGCCATATAGAAAAGTGGCCACTCAGATTGCAGTAAGATCTGTGTTGTGGCCACTCAGATTGCAGTAAGATCTGTGTTGTGGTCACCCAGATTGCAGTAAGATCTTGCAGTAAGATCTGTGTTGTGGCCACTCAATATAAGATGGAAAAGGAGCCATATAGAAAGGTGTCAGTTTAGTACAGGACAACATTATAGCAGGAGCTTCCTGTTCAGGTGCATTCTGATCTATTTTGAGCCTGCTTTAAGTTACCATCTGCTAGGATATTGAAAGTGTTTCTTATGGTGCATAATATTTTATATTTTCACATTTTACATATTGAATTCCGTTTCTGTTACAGGAGGATGCCTCCAAGTGTGCGGGATCTTTAACTCACCCCGTCTCTTACCTAGTCACTGGGCTGGTTGCCATAGCAACATCAATACTAATTCTACGGTGACGTCCCTTGGCAGACTTTTAGGGACAGATTTATATGTAAACAAAACAGCTTGCTTAGCATGATCAAACAAAGAAAAAATCTTCAAAATCCTATTTTGTAATGTTTTAAGAATTGGTGTAAAACACAAAAATCAACTGTTACATTGTTTAAACATGGTGCTTCCAGACTTTGTCGGATGAGTTCTTTTTTTTTATACAATATGAAAATATCTATTCTGCAACCCCAGCTATTACAAAGAATGCAGGACTGCAGATAAGGGGTGTACATGTATTTTAAAATCTACAATCTTCATGCCTCCACTTGACCTTAGGGTGCAGGGCTCAAGATAAAGGGGGTATTTCTAAAAATAAAATATTTATGTCTGCATTAACCCCTATAGTGTAACTACTCATAGGAATCGTCACTTGAAAACAATTCTAATGACTAGTTACACCATAGGGTTTGGTGCTGAAATGAGTAAGAAATTTGTTCAGTTTACTCCACCTTATCTGGAGCCCTGTATGGTGTTGCTTTGCAATTATTCTAATAGTGAGTAGTCACAACATAGGGTTTGATGGAGGCATAGGGGAGGAAAGGCTGGAAGTTATGTCCCCTTATCTGGAGCCCTGCACTACAAAGAATATTTGAGACATTGATGTGGTGAGAAAACTGATGGTGGTGAGAAATGGTTCTGAACCTACCCAAAAGGTTGACGAGTTTGATAATACTTGTGTGAGTCCTCCTCCCTGAAATAACAGTGTGAGACCTTGTAATAGAATTGTGTAAAGTAGTTGATGGTATAAATAAATGACTGGCGACAGCTTGAAGCAAGATGAAAGTTAACCCATTACCCCATAAATACGCCTTTAAAATATGTTTCTATTGAAGAAAAAAGTTCAAATTTATACTGTCAAGAATATATATCGCACAAAATATTTTCTAGCTGATGGTAACTTAAAGCAGGCTGAAAGTAAAGCAGAATGCACCTTAAGGCACATTCTGCTTTACTTTCAACCTGCTTTAAGTGGGCATGTATGTTCAATACTAGAAACATGCTATTGGGTAATGGGTTAAGTAATGGGTTAAGCGTAAAGCTCCTACCTCTTGAGAGGCTGATGTTGACCCGAGCAGCAAGGAATGGGATGATGCTTTGAGCGGACGGGACTTTTTATTTTAGAAACAACAACAAAAATCAGGCTTACAATTAAGCAAAAAGCTCCTTCATGAGCTGTCTACTTTACTTTCAGCCTGCTTGAAGTCTGCTCTGTTAAGGTAGTAGAGAATTTCTCCTTGACTCCAAGTCTTTAATCAGCCCATGGTTGAAGCAGGGACCGGTTTGCTAATAGGAGTATGTAGATACGTTAACCCATTACCCCATTTCTGGTTTTGAAGACAGGTGACCATTTAAAGCAGGTTGAAAGAAAAGTAGCATGTGCCTTAAGGTGTATTCTGCTTTACTTTACTTTCAACCTGCTTTAAGCTACCATAGGCTAGGTTAGGCTATAGAAAATGTCTTTGAATTCTGAATATTCATTACTGTATAAATTGGGAACTATTTTCTTCAGTGGATGAATAAAAGAAAGATGTACTAGTCAATCACTTGTTTCCTGTTCTTGAGTGGGGCTGTTCTTGAGAACATTGTTATTGTGACCATGTCTATAGTGAATAGAGTGCTGTGGAACCCATTCCAGGGCTGCCATTTCTCCAATTTTTTCCGAAGTCTTCGATTTTTTATCCTAGCAGATGGAAGCTTAAAGCAGGCTGAAAGTAAAGCAGAATGCGCATTATGCTTTACTTTCAACCTGCTTAAAGTAAACTCGATTTAAAAATAGAAAATTTTGATAACTTGGGATTTTTCATGATATAGTTAAGGTAGCCCTGCCATAAGATCAATTCATACTGTCATGTAGAATGTATGATCCTTCATTCAGTGACCATTACATAAAGATGAATGGTGAACTCTTTAAACAGATAGCTGCTTAACCCATTGCCCCATAGATATGCCTTTTGGCGCCATTAATTGATTCCTCCACTAAAGAAAATAGTCCCTTTTATGCCGTCATGAATATGCACTATTAAATTTTTTTTTCTGTTTTCTAGCATATGGTAGCTTAAAGTAGGCTGAAAGTAAAGCAGAAGGCACTTTGAGGTGCATTCTGCTTTACATTCAATCTGCTTTTAAAGTTGTCGCCAGTTTTCAAAATTAGAAACATGCTTGGGGATTATGGGTTGAATTAAAAAAAAACTTCACCAAAAAAACCTACTCCTTTAAAGACTTTCTCCATCAAAACCTTCGTTTGAGACTTTATAAACCGACGTCCGATTTATCATGTAGTGGTTTACACTGGGCATCCCAAAGAATCGGAGAACTCTGTCGATAATAAGAGTAGGGAATAGCGCTCCGGTTTTCTGTATCCGCTCCCCTCTCTCATTGAGGCGTCCAATTAGCCCTTAGATGGTAGAAACTGACCTTAACAAACAACAAAACAAATTAGTAGTCACAACATAATGTTTGGTGGAGACATGAGAGTATAAGTATTCGTTATATTCCACTTATTTACCCATTACCCCATAGCCTGTTTCTAGTTTTGAAGAAAGGTGACCACTTAAAGCAAATTGAAAGAAAAGCAGAATGGGCCTTAAGGCGCATTCTGCTTTACTTTCAGCCTGCTTTAAGCTACCATTTACTAGAATACATATAAAAATTATTATGGTATGTATTCATGACTACATAAATTGGAACTACATGTTTTTTCTTTAGAGGAGGAATAAATTAAAGGCGTAAAAAGGTGTATTTATGGGGTAATGGGTTAAGAGATGTTTTATAATACCGTATGTCAGTGCTCATTCAACATTTTTCAAAGTTTGAACTTTGTGTATGATGTCCACCTCTTAGAAGGGAATTGTATACATGTGTGTTAATTTTCCAGGGGCCAGTTTTACAAAACCTCGTACGACAAAAACAGTCGTAAGTCAAAACTTTAAAATACTTGTAATTTCTCATTTCTCCTTATATCCTGACTTATGACATCTCTTTGGAATAGTCTTGAAAGGATTAGATAGATTTTTAAAATGAATGTCATTTTGTTCAATGCAGTTGAATGGGGCGAATGCAAATATAAATAAATAAAATTCGAGAATTTTAGAACTGACTTACGACTATACTTGTTGTACGACGTTCCATAAGACCGGCCCCAGGAGTTTGGATTTGTTTTTGTATTTTCATAGATATACCCTGTAGTAATGTATTTTGTTTTGTCGCCTATATGATGTTTGTTAGAATGGAAGTTTTTATATATTTTATATGATGGAATTTAACAGAAAGAATGGTTGTACATGTATATAGTGTTGCGTTCCAGTTGTTGGGATTTATGAGGTATTTATTTCCTACATGTACATAAAACCAGTGATCCAGATAAGGGGAGTATTTCAAAAACAAAAATCTTTATTTCTGCATTAAACCCTACGGTGTCACTATTCATTAGAATGAGTAGTGACACCATAGGATTTCTTGTGACATAAGATAGAAAAAGTTTGTTTAGTTCATTTTACTTCCTCTGATCTGGAGTCCAGTAAAACTCTCATGACTGATAATGAGACCTTCAGTGAAGTACAGTGGAAGAGTCCATTGTAAAAAGTCAAGATTGTATGTGGCCAGGGCTCCAGATAAGGGGAGTATTTCAAAAACTAAAATCTTTATTCCTGCTTTAAACCCTATGGTGTCACTACTCATTAGAATCGTCTCAAAGAGACGATTCTAATGAGTAGTAACACCTTAGGATTTTTATCTAAAATGATTGAGAAAAAGTTGGAATTGTTCAGTTAACTCCCCCTTATCTGGAGCCCTGATGTGGCCATGTATGTACCTCTGAGGTCTGGCCCCAAAGGTAAGAAAGAGTTTGAGTTGAGTCGAAGATTGTTCTTAAGCATTTGATTGGTCAGATCTTAGGTGAGCTTTTGTCAAATCTCACCAATCAAATGCTTGAGAATGATTTCAGACTCTGCTCAAATTCTTTATAACCTTGGACCCTGATGTGGGTCTTATATATTATCATATGTAATTATATTTATTATATTATACAGTTAAGTCTTGTGTCAAACGGATATTTACAAGAAGATAAAACAAAAATAGTCTCAGGGCTGCAGATAAGGGGAGTATCTTAAAAATTAAAATCTTAATATCTGTATTAACCTATTACCCAATAGCTTGTTTCTAGTATTGAAAATTAGTGACTACTTAAAGCAGGTTGAAAGTAAAGCAAAATGTGCCTTAAGGCACATTCTGCTTTACTTTCTTCCTGCTTTAAGCTACCATCTACAAGGATAATATAATAGGAAATATTTCTTATTGTACATATTCTTGACTGTATAAATTTGAACTAATTTCTTCAGTGGAGGAATGAATTACAGGGGTAAAAATGTGTATTTATGGGGTAATGAGTTAAAAGCCTATGGTGGCACAACACTTCTAATCATAGGGTTTGGTGCTGACATGAGTGAGAAAGTGTTGGATATGCTCAGTTTACTCCCTCTTATCTAGGGCCCTGTCTGAAAGAACATAGAAGATACAATATACTTGAAACATGTAATAATCTAGGGCCCTGTCTGAAAGAACATAGAAGATACAATATAGTTGAAACATGTAATAAATTATGATCAAATTTAATTTTTGCAGAAAGGTGGAAGCTTTAACTAGAACAAAAGTTCTCATAAAGCAGAAAGCTCCTTAGGGTTTTCTGCTTTACTTTAGTCTTTATATCTGTCTAATAACCCTTTATCCCATAGATGCTTTCAGGATTGGAAGACAAAACAGGTTGAAAGGTAAAGCAGAATATGCCTTAAGGCACATTCTGCTTTGCATTCAGCCTGCTTTAAGCTTACATTTAGAATATAAATATATTTTTTCGTTTCATATTCATGTTTTTATAAAGTGGAACTATTTTCTCCATTGGAGGAATGAAAAAAACAAATTAAGGAGCAATGGGTTACAGAGAGACTCATGATTCCGCAAAGAATATTCTTTTTATGCCTTTGGTTTTTTCTTCCACTGAAGAAAATAGTTTCACTTTTCATAAAGTCATAAAGATGTACTACAATAACTATTTTATATATCGTTGTATGTTTTATCTTAAAGCAGGCTGAAAATAAAGCAGTGTGCGCCTTAAGGCACATTCTGCTTTACTTTCAACCTGCTTTAAGTGGTCACCTATGTCCAAAACTAAAATCATGTTGTCTATGGGGTAATGGGTTAAGACTGCAGACCCGTAGTAGAGTTGTTAATTATCCAGAATTTATTTATATATTCCTGTTTTAAAGCATGTTTTCCTATTGAAATGGTTGTGTGAATGGTCACGCCCTTATTTGTTGCATGTACAAAAGTGATCTTATATTAATGGTTAAGTTTCAAGCTATGTATTTGATTTAAAATATTCACCCATGAGAAACATTTAATGGACACTTCCATTTAAGTCTAGTTCATTTTGGACAATTCAGAGTTGGTTGTAACAACATTTCAAAATGACATGTAGTGCCAGATTCCGGTCAGAGGTCTCCTTTAGGAGATCTGTATCCATGGTCTACACTGTTTGCATAGGACAAGTGTACTTCTCAAAGCTACACTGTTTGTAAATGGCGAGTACATTCGTTGCTAGGGTTGAGTGTGTTAAACTTGTTTGGCAATGTATGAACGGTGTAATAAAGACAAAAATTCTGATAGAATTCAAACAAGAGTAAGGAATATTGAAAAACAACATTAACCCTAGACTATGCTGGACGCATATAAATCTATTGCACACAGTATACACCCAGATCAGAGGTTTCTAAAGGAACCCTTTGATCATAGTCTGTATTGTTTACCATAGTTTTAAAAACTTAATTGGACAAAGCCCATCAAGAGTCAATGTAAAGCTGACATTGATTAGTACACTGGTGAGTTCATTTTGGTTAATGGTTTTTGTTCCAGTTATCCGACTCTTTGCACGCTCGCAGAGAAACTGGGATTACCTTTGCAAACAGTTTGAATCCAGATGAGATGCTATATAAAGAGGCATCTCATCAGGATCCAAACTGTTTGACACTCTGACCCTGTTTCGAAAATAATTTTTGAAAATTCTATTTTAGAGTGGGCAGAATAAAATGATTACCTAGCATGTCCAAGAGACCCCTCTTTGTGTGTAATGTTATACTGACTATAGAGAATATACGGGCTATAGAGAATATATTGGCTATAGCGAGATGTTATCATGTTTGTGTGATTGTATTTTACATTACTTCAGGTGTTGTGTTCATATTTGGCTCACCCTGAACACATTGTGCTCATGGTGACATATTTTGATCGCCCTGTGTCTGTCTGTTGTTATCTCAAGGTAGAACAATAATCCTATAAATTATAAAATCATTTCTACCCCCATTCAACACTAGCAACGAGAATACTCGTCATTAACAAACAGTGTACATGTGAAGAGAACACTTGTCCTATGCAAACAGTGTATACTCTGATCAGAAGGCTCCTATAGGTCTACACTGTTTGCTAATATGCAATATATGGTGAAAATCAACTCTAATTAGTCTCCATGGACTTGGCTTAATTTGAAACTGGAATTGTACACAGGCAACAGCTTAAAGCCAGGTGACAATAATACAGGAGCTTTTTGTTGTACTGTCATCTTGCTTTACGTAGTCACCTGTCCTAAATACCTATTAATTTACTCAACAAGAGGTTTACTGTATATACTGGTATAATTATTGCTTGGTGAGTGATGCAGGACCATAATTATTCATGGTTCTTGTGTGGTGATGCAGGACTATAATTATTAAAGGTTCTTGTGTTGTGATGCAGGACCATAATTATTTAAGGTTCTTGTGTTGTGATGCAGGACCATAATTATTAAAGGTTCTTGTGTTGTGATGCAGGACCATAATTATTAAAGGTTCTTGTGTTGTGATGCAGGACCATAATTATTAAGGGTTCTTGTGTTGTGATGCAGGACCATATTTATTAAGGGTTCTTGTGTTGTGTAAAATGAATAATGTGATGAGCCTGGTGTTTATTACCTCCCTTTGTATACCATATTATTGTCATTTGTACCTGTACAGCTATTACCATTTATTAGTTGGTTCATTAGACATTTTATAGAGTTTTCTAACTGAGAGTTGAGCATTGTTTTTGTTTTTCTCATTATCTTGTGCAATATAGACTCGTTTCATCAGTTTACGGACATCTGTGTGAGAGGGATTGACATAAGTGTGATGGCATGACTGAGACTGATTGGGAAAAATATGTATTTCTCTCTTACAATAAACATGAGTATGATTTACCCATTACCCCATTAGTCTATCTCTAGTTTTGAAGATAGGTGACCACTTAAAGCAGGCTGAAAGTAAAGCAGAATGTGCCTTGAGGCACATTCTGCTTTACTTTCAGCCTGCTTTAAGTTATTGTCTACTAGGATGTAGAAAATATTTCTTATGGTGCATATTCATTACTGTATAAAGAAAAGTTTTTCTTCAATGGAGGAATGATTTAAAGGCGTAAAAACCATATTTATGGGGTATTGGGTTAAGCATTACTAACAGATCGGAGAATTTTCAGATGCTGAATATCTGATCAGGCTCAAACTCAGAATTTTGATAAACGGTAAATATTTTCAAACATTTTATTTTCTACAGATGGAAATTTAAACTTATTGAACACATATCCAGTAAACCCCCTCTATTATAACCACTATAAAAGACAAATTGGTTGTATGAATATTGGTTGTATGGAAGGCATGTGACAGCTTAAAGCAAGGTGAATGTAAAATAGAAAGCTACTAAGGGAGCTTTCTGTTTTACTTTCACCCTTGCTTTATAAGCATCAACATGCTTGAAACACCTAACAATAAACACAGTTTAATGGCCATAATAGAGAGGGTTAACTGTATTGGATCTTCTTTTGAGTGTATTTACCCGGACATGGTTGACAGTTTCGAGATTATTTACTGATGTATGTATGGGTAGGTGTGTTGTAAGACATGAAAGTGTTTTCTTTTTTTGTGATATGCAACCTGGTTAATATTTTTCAATAAACTTTTTCCAACCACTGAAGGCTCTTGTTGTTCATCAGTGATCCTTTTTTCCTGCTTAACCCTTTCCTCCCTGAAACCTCAGTGCCAATTCTTGTTTTCAATGTAGTCTAGTCCATTTTTGACGTTTTAGGGTTGATTTTTACAATATATTTCAAAATTACAAACAATGAAGACCCTGATCAGAGGGCTCCTTAAGGGTATTCACTGTTTGCAAAGGAAAAGTGTGTTCCTCTCAGGTACACTGTTTGTAAATGACGCGTATATGCGTGTTTAGGGTTCAAAGAGTTAACCCATCTTCCGTTTCAAAATAATCTATATACTTTTTCAGAGTACACGATGCAAACAGTGTTGACCCAGATCACTTTGCAATATATTGTAAACAGACACTGCATAAATTATGCTCCCCCAGCATCTTAGACCGTGAGTCCAAATGAAGTCGAGGTCAAATCAAGGAACATTGCTATGGGTGGGTTTTGAAATGGTTACTGTTGCGTTCAATAAATGCATACTTCTCTGGTAGCATCCTTGACCAGAAATCTAAAACAAGTTAAGATCAAGGTCAAGTTGAGGAGAGGTGATACCGTTTTATTGGTAGTGGTCGAATGCAACAACTGTTACGTTAAAAAATGCATGGCACATATCAAACATAACAAACAAATCAAGAACAAGTACTTTAGTTATCTTTTATTTTCTTTTTTCAGTTTTTGACACTTAAATTTGCAATGAATTGTAGTTTTCCTCAAAATAGCTACACTTAACCTATTAATGCCTCTTGTCAACAAAAGTAGAAATTAGCAAACAGTGTAGACCCTGATATGATGGAACTCGCTTAAATCGAACATACCAGTATTTCAAAGTTAAAACGAGCATGAATTAAAGCAGCACATGTGTCGAAATATCTGATAGTTCGAGTTAAGCGAGTTTGGGATATCGAAGTTCGACTGTATATCATTCTATAATGGAATCTTTCAGCAGCCACACCAGGCAAAAAGTGGTTAATCCTTTACTCCATAGTCCGTTTCTAAGTTTTGAAGTTAGGTGACAACTTAACCCTTTCCCTTATAGAAGCGACTTTTAGCACATTCATTTTATTCATCCGCTGAAGAAAATAGTTCCAAATTATACCGTAATGAATATGTGTCATACTTTCCTTATTCTAGCAGTTAATAGCTTAAAGCAGGCTGAAAGTAAAGCAGAATGCGCCTTAGGGCGCATTCTGCTTTACTTTCAACCTGCTTTAAGTAGTCACATATCTTCAATACTAGAAACAATGCTATCAGGTAAAGGGTTAAAGCAGGTTGAAACTAAAGCAGAATGCACCTTAAGGCACATTCTGCTTTACTTTTAGCTACTATATGCTAGATTATAGAAAATATTTCTTATGATAAATTTTTATGACTGTATAAAATGGAACTTGTATAAAAAGGCTCCTACATTGCTGCAAGACATAAAACTAACATCCTTAGTTCGCCACCCAGATCACACGGCTGCTGAAGGAATCGCACTACCAGGGGCTGTCAACTGTTTGTTGTAATTTTGAATATTTTAAGGTAATCCAGTAAACAGACGAGGCCAATTTAGCATTGGTTATTATAGATTAAAATTGACAAAAAAATTCCAAACTGTCAGTTAACCCATTACCCCATAAATACGCCTTTTTACGCCTTTAATTTATTTCTCCTCTGAAGAAAATAGTTCAACTTTATATAGCCATGAATATATACCATAAGAACTATTTTCTATATTCTAGTAGATGGTAACTTAAAGCAGGCTGAAAGTAAAGCAGAATGTGCCTCAAGGCACATTCTGCTTTTTTTTCAACCTGCTGTAAGTGTCCACTTGTCTTCCAAACTTAAAAAAGGCTATGAAGTAATGGGTTAACTAAATTTCCTAAATATACCCAGCAATATCATCTAAGTAACAAACTATTTGGATTCAGGTCTTGGCAGCAAGTCCCAAAATTGCTCATGTTATATTAACTTTAGCAGAGGAAACGAGACAATCAGTTAACTAAATTTCCTAAATATACCCAGCAATATAATCTAAGTAACAAACAATTTGGATTCAGATCTTGGCATCAAGTCCCAAAATTGCTCATTTTATATTTACTCTTTGTATGCTAGCAGAAGAAACGTGATTATCTGTGCAAACTCTTTAACACTCTCCGTTTTGAAAATTCCTATTTTTCAGAACAATAGCAGTCGATAACTGTTGCAGACGAAAATATTACCCAGAATGCAAAAAGTTAACCCTTCCTCTCTTTTACAACTAGCACCCCAATATTATCAACCCCACCTCAAATCTAACTCCTCTAGTTGAAACGTCTATTGTTCAGGATTTATTTATCTTGTTCATATAACTAAACATACTCTTCTCTTTACCCTTGGAATAAAGCCATTACATAAATATGGTAATCAACTAGTGGAATTATGTTTTTTGCGCTCCGGTCAAACTTTTTTGTCCACAAGTGTTGCATGTAACGGGCTACCAAATGACGTCATTTAGGATGATGTTTCCGTAAACAACTTCAGGTTTTGGAGGAAAACCTATATAGCAGAAAGGCTACAAACTACAGATTTGATTGATTTAATAGGTGTTTATAATTGTTACCGGTATGCGATAAACAGAATCTCACATTCGTGCTCATTACTTATCATGTTTCATAAACTCGTTGACTAAAATTAATATGACGCTCGCCAAGGCTCACTTCATATTATTTTAGTCAACTCGTTTATTAGAAATGATAAATAATGAGCACTCATGTAAGATCCTCTATATACATCATTCGTAAAGTGGACCTATTAAGGGTCTGCACTGTTTGTCATAATTTTGATTATTTCTTGGACATTATATTAGCACACTGAACCCTAGCGACGATATACTCGTCATTAACAAATCATATACCTATTAAGAGTACAAGTGTCCTATGCAAAAAGTACAGACCCTGATCAGAGGTATCTGATCAGGGGCTACACTGTTTGCGATTTTGTAAAACTCTGTTAAAATCCACCCTAAATAGTCAACAAGAGGGCCTGAAGGCCCTGATATCGCTCACCTCTTGTACTGAAGCCTGATGGCTTTACCTTTCTGTTTCACTCGTTTTAATCTAAATCCATTCAAATTTGTAGTATAGCATGTAAACAATTTTGGAATACAACCTCATAATTCTAGTATAGTAAAGTATATCAAGGGCAGATATCTAGAACCTAAACAATACTGAAATGAAGCCTTTTCTAGCATTTCAGAGTATATCAAGGGCAGATAACTATTGCCACAATGATTAGATTTCAACAATAATTGCACTCCTTTGAGAACTTAGAGCTGTATACTTTGTGTGCAAGTATAATCAAAATCCATTGAAAACTGTAGTTGCAAGAGTGTAAACCCTGTTAGATATGGCATTTTCAGCTATTCAAGGGCAGATAACTCTTGACCTTTTAGTTTGATTTCAACTATAACCACACTTATTGCAACTCTTATGGTAATATACAATCTGAGCAAGTTTGAAAAAGCGTGGATAAAAATTGTGGTGGCTAGAGTATAAACACTGTTAAATATGGCATTTTCAGCAATTCAAAGGTAAATAACTCTTGACCTATGCTTCTGATTATAACTATAATCAAACTCATTTGAACTCTTGTGGTCATATACAATCTGAGCAAGTTTGAGAAAGATTGTATAAAAATTGTGGCCTCTAGAGGGTAAACAATGTTAAATAAGGCATTTTCAGCAATTCAAAGGTAGATAACTCTCGACCTATTAGTCGGATTTCAATCATAATCAAACTCATTTGAACTCTTATGATAATATACAATCTGAGAAAGTTTTAGAAAGATTGAATAAAAATTGTGGCCTCTAGAGTGTAAACATTGTTAAATATAGCATTTTCAGCGATTCAAAGGTAGATAACTCTTGACCTATTAATCAGATTTCAAGCATAATCAAACTCATCCGAACTCTTATGGTAATATACAATCTAAGCAAGTTACAGAAAGTTTGGATTAAAATTGTGGCCTCTAGAGTGTAAACATTGTTAAATATAGCATTTTCAGCAATTCAAAGGTAGATAACTCTTGACCTATTAGTCAGATTTCAACCATAATCGAACTCATCTGAACTCTTATGGTAATATACAATCTGAGCAAGTTACAGAAAGTTTGGATTAAAATTGTGGCCTTTAGAGAATAAACACTAAAATTGTTGACGACGAACGACGGACATTCAAGGATTGCAATAGCTCACCCTGAGCTAGCTCATGTGAGCTAAAAATGGACAAGACTTATATTGAAATTGGTATTATGCAATAAAAGTTTCAGGGGTGTAGGAGTTCATTAACCCTCTCAACAATTGATGTAAACTGCAAAGTCAGCTGTTAGTGTGTTCTCAAGTATTTGATCGGTCAGATTTGAGCCTAGGCTCAAATCTGACCAATCAAAAGCTTGAGAAGGACTTCAGACTCAACTCAAAAGCTTTATAACCTCTGGCCCAGTTTCCTAAAACTATGTATGACAAATGTTGTCATAAGTCATATTATAAAAGTCTCAATCATTATTTATTTCTCCATCTAATCCTGTCTTGTGACATCTCTTTGGAATCGTCTTTCCAAGACAATTTTCAAAGAGATGTCACAAGACAGGATTAGATTGAGAAATCAGAAATTAAATGTATTTTAAAGTTTTGACTTATGACCGTTTTTGTCGTACGAAGTTTTATGAAACGGGTCCCTGATCTTCCATCACTCTAATCTTTCTCCTCATTCAAGTTAACCCATTACCCCATAAATACTCCTTTTCCCCCCTTTCATTTCTTCTTCCACTGAAGAAAATAGTTCCACTTTATACAGTCATGAGTATGTTCTATCAGAAATATGTTCTATATTCTGATATATTGTTGCTTTAAGGAGGCTGAAAATAAAGCAGAATGTGCCTTAAGGTGCATTCTGCTTCACTTTCAACATGCTTTAAGTGGTCACTTATCTTCAATACTAGAAAGAGGCTATAAGATAATAGGTTAAGTCCAACCCCAAGCCGTAATGTTCCTGCTCTAACTCATATTTTAAGGTCCTAATAACCATTATAACCCTTTACCCCATAGCCTGTTTCTAGTTTTGAAAATAGGTGACTTCTTAAAGCAGGTTGAAAGTAAAGCAGAATGTGCCTTAAGGCACACTCTGCTTTACTTCCAGCCTACTTTAAGCTATTACCTGCTAGAATATAGATACTATTTCTTATGCAACATATTCATGTATGTATAAATTGGAACTATTTGCTTCAGTGGAAGACTATATAAAGAGGTGTTAAAAGGCATATGTATGGGGTAATGGGTTAATATCCCTCCTACTAGCACTCTTCTATTACCTTCCTCTACAAACTATGGCCTCTGTCCCTTCCCCTACAAACTATGGGACTGTCCCTTCCTCTACAAACTATGGACTCTGTCCATTCCTCTACAAACTATGGCCTCTGTCCCTTCCTCTACAAACTATGGACTCTGTCCCTTCCTCTACAAACTATGGCCTCTGTCCCTTCCTCTACAAACTATGACCTCTGTCCCTTCCTCTACAAACTATGACCTTTGTCCCTTCCTCTACAAACTATGGCCTCTGTCCCTTCCTCTACAAACTATGACCTCTGTCCCTTCCTCTACAAACTATGGACTCTGTCCCTTCCCCTACAAACTATGGCCACCTTCCCCTACAAACTATGGCCTCTGTCCCTTTCTCCTAGTTGTACCGGAGTATTGGGATGTAAACAATATAACACAACTCACAAATAGCTGCACCAGAATTCCAGACATGTGTCTCTCCCAATAGCTTAACCCTTTACTCCATAGATACACATTTTATTGCCTTTAGTTTATTCCACAACTGAAGAAAATAATAATTCAATTTATACAGTTATGAATATATACGATAAGAAATGGGTTATATACATGTACATGTATACTAGTAGATGGCAGCTTAAAGCAGGCTAAAGGTGCATTCTGCTTTACTTTCAACCTGCTTTAAGTGGTCACCTATCTTTGATACAGGCTATGATTTGATTTGATTTGATTTGTTATGATTTTACATCGCTTTTAACAGTATTTCAGTCATATCACGACATCCAGCTAATTACAGGTGGAGGAAGACCCCAGAAGCCCTTTATGCACTGTTTCAGGCACAAATCGGCAACTGGGTAGAACCACCGACCTTCCGCAAGCCAGCTGGAAGGCTTCCCCACATGAAAAATCTAAACGACCCTAACAAACTAAACGGGCTATGAAGTAAAGGGTTAAGTCTTCCTGGTAAATACTAGCACATAGTAAGATTTCAAAATCATTTTAAGATTATGCGAACAGCGTGGGAGCACTGTACTAAGACTAGATGTAAAATGACACACCTAACCGAGACAATCACAGACATGTCAACAAGCACAACAACATACAAAAACATAAACCACTCAAACCTACAGTCTACAGTCATTTAAATAAGATGTAATTGCTCCAATACTCCTGTAACCCATTACCCCATAAATACACCTTTTTACACATTTAATTCATTCCTCCACTATAGAAATTAGTTTCATTTTATAGTTATGAGTATGTTGCAAAATATATTTTTTCTTTATCCTAGCAGATTAAAGCTTAAAGCAGGCTGAAAGTAAAGCAGAATGTGCTTTACTTTCAAAATGCTTTAAGTGGTCACCTGTCTTCAATGCTAGAAACAGGCTATGGAGTAATGAGTTAACGGGCTTTATCCTAAAATGACTGTCGAACAATAGTTGTAACCAATTACCCCAAAAGTACAACTTTTTACGACTATAATTTATTCCTCCACCGAAGAAAATAGTTCAAATTTATATAGCCACAAATATTTTCTATATCCTAGCATATGGTAGCTTAAAGAAGTCTGAAAGTAAAGAAGAATGCGCCGCGCCTTAAGGCGGATTCTGCATTACTTTCAACCTGCTTTAAGTGGTCACCTATCTTCAATACTAGAAACATTCTATGGGGTAATGGGTTAAAGCACAATGACACAATATGAATTTGAACACAGACATGTACTAAGACATGGAACCTGACAATATAACACAGATTAATTCATTAGCTAACAAAAGAGTTATGCTTGACAATATATTGTCTCTCTCCCCTTGAAGAAATGTTAATTCCTTAAAACATACTCTTTATGAGATCATCTAATTGCCTTAACCCTTTCCTCTGTGGCCTTCATATATAATAACCATTTTTATGTGTTGTGGTGCCGTAAAACCCAACTCAGTCAATCAATCATATAGCCATACAATCATATGAATCATTTTTACTGAATTCAGCACGACAGGGTATATGCATCCAGAGCTCCAGATAAAGGGAGTACATGAAAATGTATTTCAAAAACTTAAAAAAAAAAATTCTGCATTAAACCCTATGGTGTCACTACTCATTAGAATTGTCTCTTTGGCGTTTGGTGCTAAAAAGAGTGAGAAGATTTGTTCAGTTTACCCCCTCTTATCTGGAGCCTTGTGCATCCAAAGAGGTATCAAAGT
Source organism: Gari tellinella (assembly GCA_922989275.2). Taxonomy (NCBI): domain Eukaryota; kingdom Metazoa; phylum Mollusca; class Bivalvia; order Cardiida; family Psammobiidae; genus Gari; species Gari tellinella. Next base: position 103,021,864 of record OV277858.1, on the reverse strand, counting down.
GCTTACGGTACTACAGAGGAAAGGGTTCATACCTCATAGGCGTGATAAAATCTGCTTGATATCATACATACATGTACACATTCAACAAAATCAACAGAATTTCATCTAAAAGAAATAAAAGCACACAAAACTAATACCGGTATTTAGATTTGCTCATCTAACGAAATTCATGAAAAAAAAAATCATGAAATATACTAACGCTATTAGCCCCATATGACCATATTATGTGTCGCGGTGCCGTAAAACCCAACTCAATCAATCAATACTATCAGTCCTAATCAGATTACAATAAATCCTCTTTATTACGGCCACTACAAAGAAGGTTAATTGATTGTTTAAAAGACAGATGACAGCTTAAAGCAATGTGAAAGTAAAACAGAAAGCTTTCTTTAAGCAGTAACCTTTCTTAACTCTTTGAACCCTAGTCCCGCATATAGGCGTGGTTTTCAAACAGTGTACATGTGAATAGAACACATTTCCTATGCAAACAGTGAAGACCCAGATCAGAGGGCTCCGAAAGGAGCCCTCTGATCAGGGTCTTCACTGTTTGTCATAATGCCTAACATTGACAAAAACAACCCTTAAAAGTCTAAAATGGACTAGACTAAAATGGAAACTGGAATTGTCTATTTAAAGTTTCAGGGAGGAAAGAGTTAAACACCTAATAATCAACACAATTTAGTGGTCGTAATAGAGAGGTTTTACTAAACACACAGGACACTGGTTTGATCCAAGGATCCTCCTGTCTTGCGTATGAGACAATAAAAAGAAGTCCCATCTAGATATAACCTCAATGTTAAAGGGATGTAAAACACTAAAACCAACAAAACTAAAATACAGTAAAAGCTCTCTATTATGACTACTAAATGTTGTTAATTATTGGGTGTTTAGGACAGATGACTGCTTAACTCTTTGTGCCCTAGTCCCGCATATAGGCGTCCTTTTCAAACAGTGTACATGTGAATAGTACACTTGTCCTGTGCAAACAGTGAAGACCCAGATCAGAGGGCTCCGAAAGGAGCCCTCTGATCAGGGTCTTCACTGTTTGTCATAATGCCAAAAATGGACAAAAACAACCCTTAAAAGCCAGAAATGGACTAGACTTAAATCGAAACTGGAATTTTCCATTTAAAGTTTCAGGGAGGAAAGAGTTAAAGCAAGGTGACAGTAAAACAGAAAGTGAAGGAGCTTTCTGTTGTTACTATCACCTTGCTTTAAGCTGTCACCTGTCTTTTGTACAATCAATTAGCCGTCATTTAGTGGTCGTAAAAGAGAGGTTTTACTGTACATATATTTCATGGAATTACATTAGGTAAACTATATCCAGAATGGCAGCTCTAAGCTGCAGTCAGAACCCAGCTGTGAGCATGAGAACACATAAGATTGCACCAAATAACACACTACAAAATAATGTAATACTTATCACATGCTATACAAAGGTCAGGTAATAATGTCATACAACATTACCCATAGATACGCCTTTTAACCCATTACCTCATAAATATGCCTTTTTACACCTCTATATTCCTGCACTTGAGATAATAGTTCCCTTTTAAACAGTCATGAATATGCACCAGCAGAAATAGTTTCTATATCCTAGCAGATTGAATGTTCCCTGCTTTACTTTCAACCTGTTTTAAGTGGTCACTTATCTTCAATACTAGAAACAGGCTATGGGGTTAAGGGCTAAAGCAGGTTTTAAAAGTATTGCCTGCTATCATCTGCTATGATAACTGTAAAGTGAAACTACTTTTTCAGTGGAGGAATAAATTGAAAGGCGTAAAATAGAGTATTTAGAGAGTAATGGGTTGAAACAAAATGAAAGTAAAGCAGAAAGCTTTAAGCTGACACCTGTATTCAACACTTTTCATATGTGAGTACACATGGAGTAAAGGGTTTGAAAGGAATCCATCGAAAACTGAGAAATACTGGTACTGGATCTTTATGCAACTGTTCACATAAAACAACATCAACATCAATGTCACATTACATGGAAGTTAACTAAATGAATTCTTAACCCATTACCCCGTGGACTGTTCCTAGTTTTGAAGACAGGTAGCCACTTAAAGCAGGTTGGAAGTAAAGCAGAATAAGCCTTAACTCTTTCCTCCCTGAAACTTTAAATGGACAATTCCAGTTTCGATTTTTGTCTAGTCCATTTCTGGCTTTTAAGAGTTGTTTTTGTAAATTTTGGCATTACTGACAAACAGTGAAGACCCTGATCAGAGGGCTCCTTTCGGAGCCCTCTGATCTGGGCCTTCACTGTTTGCACAGGACAAGTGTACTATACACATGTACACTGTTTGAAAAGACGCCTATATGCGGGACTAGGGTTCAAAGAGTTAAAGCAGGTTGGAAGTAAAGCAGAATAAGCCTTAACCCATTAAGCCATACTGACTCATTTTGACTCATTGCGCAATAGCCTCATACTTACTCATTTTGACTCACTTTATTCAACTAGCATGCATTGAGATAAGCACTGATAATTGTTAATCGCTTATGATTTAATGGGTTAAGGCGCATTCTGCTTTACGCTACCATTTGCTAGAACATCCATGTCACATTACATGGACTTTAAACTAAAATTCATTGAGTCATTCATTTGCTTAACCTATAGCCTGTTTCTAGTTGTGAAGACAGGTGGCCACTTAAAGCAGGTTTACTATTAGCGTGTGTTAAGCTACCATCTGGTAGAATATAGTAAACATTTCTTATGAAGTTATGATACATATTCCTGACTGTATAAAATGGAACGATTTTCTTCAGTGAAGGAATAAATTAAAAGCATCAAAATGCCCACCTATGGAGTAATGGGGTTAATAAACACTTAACCTTTTACCCCATAGCCTGTTTCTATTTTTGAAGACAAGTTACCACTTAAAGCAGGTTGAAAGTCAAGCAGAATGCGCCTTAAGGCGCATTCTGCTTTACTTTCAGCCTGCTTTAACCTACCATCTGCTAGTATATAGAAACTATACATGTTCATGACTGTTTAAATTGGAACTGTATTCATCAGTGGAGGAATAATTTAAAGGTGTAAAAAGGCATATTTATGGGGGGATGGGTTAATCTGGTAATGCTTCCATCTCATTCTTGTCAAGCAGTTTTCACATCTCTTACAATAACATCCTTTGTCATCTTATACATAATACCAGATAAGAGGAGTAATTCAAATATTTACTCACCATCCCTGAAACTTTTAATGGACAATGCCAATTTCCAATTAAGTCTAGACCATTGCTGACTTTTTAGGGTTGATGTTAACAATATATTTCAAAATGACAAACAGTGCAGACCCTGATCAGATCTGATCAGGGTCTACACTGTTTGCTAAGGACAAGTTTACCCTTCACAGGTACAATGTTTGTTAATGATGAGTATATTTGTCTTAACTCTTTCCTCCCTAAAGCTTTAAATGGACAATCCCAGTTTCCATTTTAGTCTAGTCCATTTCTGACTTTTAAGGGTTGTTTTTGTCAATGTTTTGCATTATGACAAACAGTGAAGACCCAGATCAGAGGGCTCCGAAAGGAGCCCTCTGATCTGGGTATTCACTCTTTGCATAGGACAAGTGCTCTTTTCACATGTATACTGTTTGAAAAGGACGCCTATATGCGGGACTAGGGTTCAAAGGGTTAAGGTCTGAAATTGTTAAAATGAGATTATCCTTTGATCTCTATCAACCTCGATCATGTTGTGAACACTCATTAGAATCTGTGAAACAATTTTATGAGTAGTCACAGCATAGGGGTTTTATCGAGACATTAGAAAGTTCTAGACATTTTAATTCTCCTCCTTCTTTCGGTCTGTTATTTTATTATAAATATATTGAACATCTAACAGTTCAAAGCAATATGTCTTAAGCTTTCAGGATGTTCAAATGACTTAAATGACATTATACACATGCATCCACTAGAATGTGGCCACAGAAAAACATAGTTGAGGACATAAGAAATAATTAATCAACTGATTAATGAGACAAAGAAATAAATGCAGAAAATAATGACACCTTAGACAATTTCATTCTAACACAGTCAAATCTGTTATGCAATCACTCAATAAATATTGAGATCTAAAACGATAAATGACAGCTTAACCCATTACCCCATAAATGCACCTTTGTTTATTCAACTGCTGAAGTCCTGAACATAAAGCACAGAAGGCATTTCAAACTTATTTTTTCAGCTGGTAGCTTAAAGCAATATGAAAGTAAAGCAAAATGCTCCTGAAGGCATTCTGCTTTACTTTTCAACCTGCTTTGAATCTTCAAAATTAGAATCAAGTTCTGGGATAAAGGGTAAAGGATACAACATTATGCCAAACAAATTTCTTGACAATACACTCAATCTTCTATTAACCCATTACTCCATAAATACACCTCTTTATGCCTTTAATTTATTCACCCACTGAAGAAAATAGTTCCACTTTATACAGTCATTAATATGCACATAATGAAAGTTTCTATATCCTAGCGGAAACTTAAAGTAGCTGCTTTACTTTCAGCCTGTTTTAAGTTACTATCTGCTAGAATACAGGAAGGGCTTAATCTAATGTTGTGAGAACTTGTTGCCCTCCTCCATTTCTCTGTCTCTGTATATATTGAAATATTTAAACTTTGGAATAAAAGGTAGAACTAATTTTTCAGTGGAAGAATATATTAACCGCATATAAAAGTGTATCTATGTGGTACCTTAACAACTTGTCAAGCATATGTATAATATTATACTGGGACATAAACAAAAGAAATAACAACCAAAAATAAAAATCTAGCCTGCCTAAAAGATTCAGAATCTCCTGTATGAACACATCACAGACAAAAACAGTGTCGCCCTTCTAACAACATTAGTCGGGCTCCATATCAGAGGAAGTAACCTGAACAAATCCAATATTTTCTCATTTTAGCACCAAACCCTATGGTGTCACTACTCATTGGAATCGTCTCAAAGAGACGATTCCAATGAGTAGTGACACCACAGGGTTTAATGCAGAAATAAAGATTTTTAATTTTTCTAGCCTGTCTTAAAGATTCAGAATCTCCTGTATGAACACATCACAGACAAAACTAACAACCTTAGCCGGGCTCCATATAATAGGGAGTATACTGAACAAATCAATCCTTTCAGCACCAAATCCCATGGTGTTACTACTCATTAGAAGAGATGATTCTAATGAGTAGTCACACCATAGGGTTTAAAGCAGAGATAAAGATTATAGTTTTTTTTAAATACTCCCCTTATCTGGAGCCCATGCCTTAGATAAGAAATTAAAGTGTCGTTTCCAAGATGAGTAACTCTTGAAACACAACACAGTAGGGGAGTCAGGGGAGGTTACTCCGCTAGGATTTGTGACCCGCCAATTCTTTCAGACTTTTGAGGTATGCTTCATGAATGGTGCTTATAAAGTTGCTGTCATTCTGAAATTAAAAGAAAACAAAAGAAAAATTAAATCAATATTAGCGTTCATAATTGCATTTTATTATACAGTCAGGGCTGCCATTTCTCTGGATTTTTCCTAAGTATTCGTTTTTTTTCCTGTTAGATCGTAGCTTATTGCATAATATTATTATGTCGATCCAGTGTACAGTTGATATGAGCTCAGTATAGAAACGGTGACAGAAAACTGCATTATTTAGGAAAACAGAAAATTGTCCTGCATTAGACTGTCACCTACCGGTAGCTGTTTTATAAAACAGTTCAAAAAATGTTTTTTGAATGTTTGCATATGATAGGTCTAACTGTATTCATATTATTGGAGGTAATCTAACACTTGTACAATATTGTGCAGCTAAATCAATTATGGCTTAACTCCTTCAACATCATGGACCTTTTTTTAAATATACTCATTACATTTGCAAACAGTGTAGACCCAGATCAGAGGGCTCCTGTAGGAGCCCTCTGATCTGGGTCTACACAGTTTGCTAATTTAGAGCAGTATTTATTAAACTAAAACTACCCCGAATTCCAAACAGACTGGTTCATGTTTAGGTAACTAAAATATTCCACACGGGAACCTAATAACCCACTAAAAGCTACTTAGTGTTGAAAGGGTTATAGTCAAAATACAGCTGTAAAGGTCAGTCCATGTTTTTTCGTCTGCAACAGTTATTGTCTGCTATTGTTCTTAATATAGAATTTTCTGATTTTCTTTTCAAAAACAGTGTCAAACAGTTTGGATTCTGATGTTCGCTATTGAAAACAGGGGTAGTTATGTGAGAAAAGTATAATTCTTTAATGGTGCAGTTTTGTGAATGATGAGAATACTCTTCACTATGGTTGAATGTGTTGACCCTTATTCCCAGCTCTGGGTACTTACCTTTATAAGATGTAAGAGAGCTTGTTGAAGCTGTTCTTTGGTTAAAGCTGCTACAGGAAGAGGGTCTGATTCCTTTACCTTCTCTTCTACAAGTTGTCTATCTGAAAAATAATAAAGAAGACATCAGGCCTCAATATAAGATGGAGTAAACTGACAAACTAGACATTTTCTCACTCATTTCAACACTAAATCCTATGGTGTTACTACTCATTAGAATCGTCTCAAAGAGACGATTCTAATGAGTAGTTACACCATAGGGTTTTAAGCAGAAATAAAGATTTTAGTTTTTGAAATACTCCCCGTATCTGGAGCTTAGGAAGTTTTTATAGTGCATGATACCCATTTCTGCAATCAGTGTCAGTAATATAATTTACAGTAGTAAAGACTATACTGAGATTATACTTAAGAAATAAACAAGAGGGCCATGGCCCACAAGTCGCTCACCTGATAACATTGTACCTAAGCTGACTGGGCAAGACAATATTGTGATATATATACATGTAGATATAAAAGGAGTTTTAAAGGTTTTCCTATATAAGTCTATATAAAACTGATAAGCCCCGGGGCAGGGCCAATTTTGACATGGTGTCATAATTTGAACAATCTTGGTAGAGGACTATAAGGTTAAGCTACATTTCAATTACAAATGATCTGGGCCTTACAGTTTCAGAACAAGATTTTCAAAGGTTTTCCTATGAAAAACTGATAAGCCCAAGGGCAAGGCCAGTTTTGGCCCAGGGGTCATAATTTGATCAATCTTGGTAGAGGACCATAAGGCAAAGCTATATATCAAAGCTGAAAGATCTGGGCCTTACAGTTTCAGAGAAGAAGATTTTTAAAGATTTTCCTATATAACTCTATGTAAAACTGATAAGCCCTGGGGCGGGGCCAATTTTGACCCTAGGGTAATAATTTGGACAATCTAGGTAGAGGACCATAAGGCAAAGCTACATGTCAAATATTAATGATGTAGGCAATACAGTTTCAGAGAAGAAGATTTTCAAAGGTTTTCCGAAGAAAAACTGATAAGCCCAAGGGCGGGCCATTTTTGGCCCAGGGTCATAATTTGAACAATCTTAGTAGAGGACCATAAGGCAAAGCTATATGTCAAAGCTGGAAGATCTGGGCCTTACAGTTTCAGAGAAGAAGATTTTTAAAGAGTTTCCTATAAAATTCCATGTAAAACTGATAAGCCCCGGACGGGGCCAATTTTGACCCGGGGGTCATAATTTGAACAATCTAAGTAGAGGACCATAAGGCAAAGCTACATGTCAAATATTAGTGATCTAGGCCTTACAGTTTCAGAGAAGAAGATTTTTAAAGATTTTCATATATAACTCTATGTAAAACTGATAAGCCCCGGGGCGGGGCCAATTTTGACCCGGTGGTCATAATTTGAACAATCTACGTAGAGGACCATAAGGCAAAGCTACATGTCAAATATGAATGATCTAGGCCAAAGAGTTTCAGAGCAGAAGATTTTTAAAGATTTTCCTATATAACTCTATGTTAAACTGATAAGCCCCGGGGCGGGGCCAATTTTGACCCGGGGGTCATAATTTGAACAAGCTAGGTAGAGGACCATAAGGCAAAGCTACATGTCAAATATTAATGATCTAGGCCATACAGTTTCAGAGATGAAGAAATTCAAAGATTTTCCTAAGAAAAACTGATAAGCCCAAGGGCGGGGCCATTTTTAGCCCCAGGGTCAAAATTTGAACAATCTTGGTAGAAGATCATTAGGTTATGATACATACCAAATATGAAAGATCTGGGCCTTTTGGTTTCTGAGAAGAAGATTTTTAAAGATTTTCTTATGCATTAAAAGTTGTCTATATGGTCATGTTAGAAAATCAAGTCCCAAAGCAAGGGGAATAACTCTAGCCAATAACTTTGAACAAGATTTCGTTCCCCCTTGTCAATGATGCTTCTGACAAAGTTTGGTTGAAATCGGGTCAGTGGTATCTGAGGAGATGTTGTTTGAAAATGTGGCCGGACGCAGAGCGGTCACAATAGCTCATCCTGAGCCGAAGGCTCAGGTGAGCTTAAAATCTAAACCAGTGTTTTATCCTGAAGTAAAACAGGGGTAGGAGTTGAGATGCGTAGTAATTAAATCATGAGGCCGAGGGCCGAGCGATTAAATTACCAGCATCTTAACGACTGATCAGACTGCTCCTATTTGCCATTCTGTTTAGGACTGAAACGAAAGCAAAATATCTTATTGTGTTTCTCTCCTAATAATTCAGAGAATAGATGTTAACAGTAGGCTGAGTTTACATAATGATTTCTTAAATTCTGTACAAATTCATTTAGGCTCAAATTATAATTCGCAGTTAATTTGCATATATATAGATATAGATTTCACAGTAAAACAGGGTATAAATATTCTTAATTGATCATCCTTAGAGATGTTAATGCCACATCATACATCACGAACCTGCTAGGCAGAATTAACCAGTGCACATTGTTAATTTCAGCGTTTCTAAGTAATTTAACTCTTACCATGCTTGCGGCGGATATGTCCTACAGTAATAACCTTTGCAAACAGTTTTGGATCAAGATGAGACGCTGCAGATCGCCGCATCTCATCAGGATCCAAATTGTTTGAGACTTAACCCATTACCCCATAGCCTGTTACCATGCTTGCGGCGGATATATCCTACAGGAATAACCTTTGCAAACAGTTTTGGATCAAGATGAGACGCTGCAGATCGCCGCATCTCATCAGGATCCAAATTGTTTGAGACTTAACCCATTACCCCATAGCCTGTTACCATGCTTGCGGCGGATATATCCTACAGGAATAACCTTTGCAAACAGTTTTGGATCAAGATGAGACGCTGCAGATCGCCGCATCTCATCAGGATCCAAATTGTTTGAGACTTAACCCATTACCCCATAGCCTGTTACCATGCTTGCGGCGGATATATCCTACAGGAATAACCTTTGCAAACAGTTTTGGATCAAGATGAGACGCTGCAGATCGCCGCATCTCATCAGGATCCAAATTGTTTGAGACTTAACCCATTACTCCATAGCCTGTTACCATGCTTGCGGCGGATATATCCTACAGGAATAACCTTTGCAAACAGTTTTGGATCAAGATGAGACGCCGTAGATCGCCGCATCTCATCAGGATCCAAATTGTTTGAGACTTAACCCATTACCCCATAGCCTGTTTCTAGTTTTAAAGAAAGATGATCACTTAAAGCAAGTTGAAAGTCAAGCAGATTCTGCTTTACTTTCAGCCTGCTTTAAGCTATTATGTTAGGATATAGAAAATATTTCTTATGATACATATTCATGACTGTATAAAAGGGAACTATTTTCTTCAATGGAGGAATAAATTTAGGCATAAATAGACGTATTTATGAGGGAATGGGTTAACGGGAAACTGGAATTTTCAGCAGCCAATGAGTGAACACAATTGCATGGAGAAGTCTAGCAGCATGCTTATTCAATTGGAAAGAGCTGGAAATGAATGTGAGTCTCAATTTATACAACATGAAACCCCACTTTAGAAAACACTACAACACCGATACAAAACAATCTGAAACTGAAGACACTCACAAACAATGTAGACCAATATCAATGGACACACAATAAGCATCCATATTAAGGGCGAGTCCAGAAATTTAATTTGTAAGATTTTCAATTATCATAGCTGAACCAATAAAAAGGAGACATAGGCAAATCCTGCATCTAATCAAAGGGAAACACAGGGCTCCAGATAAGGGGGGTATTCAAGAAACTAAAATCCTTATCTCTGCATTAAACCCTATGGTGTCATTGCTCATTTGAATCCTCTCTTTGAGACGAGTCTAATGAGTAGCAAAGTCATAGGGTTTGATGCTAAAATGATAGGGATGTGCAATAAAACCGGTTTTCCAATATATTGCAATACGTTCTGAAAGCAATACGTACCGGTACGGTTGATAAAAAAACGTTTTTTTTTCCTCTATGATAAATAAATTAAATTCCCTTTGTTTCACAACTAAACTTCTTCACGATTTTGTTTTGTTCAAACTAAATAAGCAGCTTGCATTGCAGGGCAGAGGGATTCCCCCCTTGTTGTTTTTAGCACAGGGCATGGTATAATATCAATGAATCACTGCCTTATCAATGAGTATATCAGATTTAATATCTTTATCAAAGATGATAAAGGTTTACATATATGAATGAAAAACATAAAGTTTCTAACAAATATGTATTAAATACTGACATTGTCGGTCATTTTAGATAAAAATGTGATAAGAACTTTGTCAGATACTGTCAACTGCATGGCACCGTTAAATGTACCCTGTCAGTTACCATCATGGTGGACAATTTGGTTATGAAAATCCCGAAAGAAATGTCAGAATTGAAAATACAAAAACACATATTCATATACAAAACATGACAAACAGTGCAATTTGTCTTAAATGTAACATGGTTGTTAAGATTCAAAGTGGTACAACTAATTTGTCTTTACATATTCACCCCAGATCCATTGCTTAAGTTCACTCTAATAACAGGCAATATATTGCAATACGTATTTCAATACAGTGATGGAGTATCGCAATATATTGCAATACAAAAATTCTGGCAATACCCATCCCTATAAAATGAGTGAGAAAATGTTGGATTTGTTCAGTTCACTCCCTCTCATCTGGAGTCCTGGAGACACTGTAGCACCTTTAATCCAAAAAGCAGCTTAATGCAGAACCAAACTAATTATGTAACGACATTTGGGGTCACTGATCTCTTGTTTGCTAGCATCGAAGCTATGATAACCTTGGCAACTGTTTGGATCCAGATGAGATGTCATGTAATACAGATCCTTACCAGGATGCAAACTGTTTGACACACTGACCCCATTTTGAAAAGATTTCAATGTTGAATGGTTTAACTCTTACCATGCTAGCAGTAGATATATGTTCCACAGTGATTACAAAAAACAAGAGGGCCTGAAGGCCCTGATATCGCTCACCATTTGTAATGAAGCCTGATAGCTTTACCTTTGAATTTCACCAGTTTTATTCTAAATCCATTCAAGTTTGTCGACCTATTCTAGTATAGAAGAGAACATCAAAGGCAGATAACTTGAGCCTAAACAATACTGAAATGAAGCCTTTTTCTAGCATTTCAAAGTATATCAAGGGCAGGTAACTATTGCCACAATGATTAGATTTCAACAATAATACCACTCCTTCGAGAAGATATAGCTATATACTTTGTGTATAATGAAAATCCATTGAAAATGTAGTTGCAAGAGTGTAAACACTGTAAAATATGGCATTTTCAGCAGTTCAAAGGTAGATAACTCTTGATCTATTGGTCCGATTTCAACCATAATTACACTTTTTCGAACTTTAAAGTCAAATACAAACTGGGCAAGTTTGAAAGAGCTTGGATAAATATTGTGGCCTCTAGAGCGTAAACACTGTTAAATATGTCATTTTCAGCAATTCAAAGGTAGATAACTCTTGACCCATTACTCCGATTACAACCATAATTGAACTGATCCGAACTCTTATGGTCATATACAATCTGAGCAAGTTTGAGAAAGATTGGATAAAATTTGTGGCCTCTAGAGTGTAAAAACCAATAAATATATCATTTTCAGCAATTCAAAGGTAGATAACTCTTGACCTATTGGTCCGATTAAAACCATAATTAAACTTATCTGAAGTCTTATGGTAATATACAATCTGAGCAAGTTTGAGATAGATTGGATAAAAATTGTGAACTCTAGAATGTAAACACCGTTAAATATGGCATTTTCAGCAGTTCAAAGGTAGATAACTATTGATCTATTTGTCCGATTTCAACCAAAATCGAACTCATCTGAACTCATATAGTGATATACAATCTGGACAAGTTTTAGAAAGATTGGGTAATTATTGTGGCCTCTAGAGTGTAAACACTGATAAATATGGCATTTTCAGCAATTCAAAGGTTGATAACTCATGACCTAATTGTCAGATTTCAGCCATAATTGAACTCATCCGAACTCTTATGGCAATATACCATCTGAGCAAGTTTGAGAAAGATTGAATAAATAGTGTGGCCTCTAGAGTGTAAACACTAAAATTGTTGACGCCGCACGACGGACGCCGCACGACGGACGCCGGACATTCAAGGATTGCAAAAGCTCACCCTGAGCTAGCTCAGGTGAGCTAAAAACCAGCATGCAAAGAGTTAAAATAAACAACTAGGCATAAATGGACACAATAATAGCCATTCCATTAATCTAATCATGAGTCTAATTTAGTGGTAAGAGCGTTCGCAAAGTAAGCCAAAGCCTTAGGTTCGAGTCACAACATTTTCACCATGTAACAAAGCATAAATACCAAACTCAACATAAGAACAGCACAAAGTTGTACTATACACATTCATTTATGTAAAGCTATCATTTAAAGGAAGATCATGGACAATCTTTAACCCTTTACTCCATAGATATGCATTTTTACACTTTCAATTTATTCCTACATTAAATAAAATATTTCCAATCTATAGTCATGAATATGTAATGTAAGAAATGTTTTCTGTATTCTAGCAGAATGGTAACTTAAAGCTGGCTGAAAGTGAAGAAGAATGCTGCTTTACTTATCCCTTTCCCTCATAGGAGCGCCTTTTAGCACACTTGATTTATTCCTCCACTGAAGAAAACAGTTCAAATTTATACAGTCTTGAAAATGAACTATAAGAAAAGAAATTTAAATTGTAGCAGATGATAGCTTAAAGCAGGCTGAAAGTAAAGCAGAATGTGCCTCAAGGCACATTCTGCTTTACTTTCAACCTGCTTTAAGTGGTCACATGTCTTCAAAACTAGAAACAGGCTATGGGGTAATGGGTTAAACAGGCTATGGGGTAATGGGTTAAACAGGCTATGGAGTAAAGGGTTAAAACAGGTGGCAGCTAAACACATGACAAAAGTTGGACTAAGTTACCTCTCATCCTTCTACTTGTTTGGCCTAAAGGTAAAAGTATAATTTATCATCCAGATCATTTAGTATAATACAAGCATTTATCACGTGCTTTCTTACCTCAATCTTGTTCATGGTGAAACAATAAATATTTATGCTAATTATAATGTCTCAAATAATTATCAAACTATTAACATATTATCCCATAAATACGCCTTTTTAAGCCTCTAATTCTTTCCTCTGCTGATGAAAATAGTTCCAATTTATACAGTCATGAATTTGTATCATCAGAAATATTTTCTGTATTCTAGCAGATATTACCTTTCGATTTGCAGAGAACTATCAAGCTTACTTCAGGTTTTGGTTGGGGGTAGTGGTTTCCCTTGGTTGACTTAGCTATAAATTTGCCGAGAACTATCAAAACTAACCTCAGGTTGGGGGTCAAGGGTAGTTGTTTCCCTTGGTTGACTTAGCTATAAATTTGCCAAGAACTATCAAAACTAACCTCAAGTTGGGGGTCAAAGGTAGTTGTTTCCCTTGGTTGACTTAGCTATAAATTTGCCGAGAACTATCAAAACTAACCTCAGGTTGGGGGTCAAGGGTAGTTGTTTCCCTTGGTTGACTTAGCTATAAATTTGCCGAGAACTATCATAACTAACCTCAGGTTTTGGTTGGGGGTAGTTGTTTTCCTTGGTTGACTTACCTACAGTTTTGACAAGAACTATTAAAACTAACCTCAAGTTGTGGTCACGGATAGTTGTTTCCCTTTGTTAAATTACCTACAGATTTGCAGAGAACTGTCAAACTTACCTCAGGTTGTGGTCTAGGGAATTTGTTTCCCTTTGTTAACTTACCTACAGATTTGCAGAGAACTGTCAAACTTACCTCAGGTTGTGGTCTAGGGAAGTTGTTTCCCTTTGTTAACTTACCTACTGATTTGCAGAGAACTGTCAAACTTACATCAGGTTGTGGTCTAGGGAAGCTGTTTCCCTTTGTTAGGTTACCTACAGATTTGCAGAGAACTGTCAAACTTACCTCAGGTGGTCTAGGGAAGCTGTTTCCCTTTGTTAACTTACCTACAGATTTGCAGAGAACTGTCAAACTTACCTCAGGTTGTGGTCTAGGGAAGCTGTTTCCCTTTGTTAACTTACCTACAGATTTGCAGAGAACTGTCAAACTTACCTCAGGTTGTGGTCTAGGGAAGTTGTTTCCCTTTGTTAACTTACCTACAGATTTGCAGAGAACAGTCAAACGTACCTCAGGTTGTGGTAACGGATAGTTGTTTCCCTTTTTTAACTGAACTACAGATTTGCAGGGAACTGTCAAACTTACCTCAGGTTGGGGTCACAGGTAGTTGTTTCCCTTTGTTAACTGAACTACAGATTTGCAGAGACTGTCAAACTTACCTCAGGTTGGGGTCATGGATGGTGGTTTCCCTTGTTTAATTATCTACAGATTTGCAGAGAACTGTCAAACTTATCTCAGTTTGTGGTCATGGATGGTGGTTTCCCTTTTCTTGTGACCATATGGTCTAGAGTTTGTCTTTATTGCCTAACCTGTAGATTTATATGGGTTTATTAAACTTGTAGCTGTGGTAACTAGGGTGTTTAATTCCCCTCGTTTACCAACCTGTAGATATATAAGGGTTTAGTATATTACCTGTAGCTGTGGTGACTGGGGGAGTTTTTCTAGTTGTGGTGGAGGAGATGAATGCCATAGGGGACAGAAGTTCTGTGGTGAGAGAAGCAGCAGCTGCTGCAAGATTGGGATTAGATTGCTGAAACAAGAACAAACAATAATGAGCATTTTACACCAATCTTACAGAGTTTGTTTCATACAGAGCTCCAGATAAGGAGAGTACTTCAAAAATTTAAATCTTTATTTCTGGATTTAACCCTAAAGTGTCACTCCTCATTAGAATTGTCTCCAAGAGAAGTGACACTATAGGGTTAAATGCCATAGGTGGTAGTAACACCATAGGAAATGAGTGAGGAAATGTTAAACTTGTTTACTCTCTCTTATCTGGAGTCCTGAGTTAGAACTAGATGATTTGCACCAATGGCTATAGAGACAAGGGTTGTCTAGGAATGTTTGATTGACACTTCAGGTAGGTACTTTGGAAAGATGAGTTATAGTACAGAGGGATTTTATCTGTTGGCAATTAACTCATTGAATGAGCACTATAGAAATGCAGTCTGTTTAACCCATTACTCCTTAAAAACCCTTTGAGCCCTAGTCCCGCCTATAGGCGTCATTTCAAACAGTGTACATGTGAATAATACACTTGTCCTGTGCAAACAGTGAAGGCCCAGATCAGAGGGCTCCGAAAGGAGCCCTCTGATCAGGGTCTTCACTGTTTGTCAGTAATGCCAGAATTGACAAAAACAACTCTTAAAAGCCAGAAATGGACTAGACAAAAATGGAAACTGGAATTGTCCATTTAAAGTTTCAGGGAGGAAAGAGTTAAAGAGCTCTGTTTAACTGATAAAGTAATTCTGTGTATAATGCTGATCACTGTATTCATTCTTCCGGCGAAAAAAATAGTTCCAATTTATACAGTCATGAACATGTTCCATAAGAAACGTTTCAGATATTATAGCTGATGGTTGCTTAAAGCAGGCTGAAAGAAAAGTAGAATGTACCTTAAGGCCCATTCTGCTTTACTTTCAACCTGCTTTTACTGGTCGACTGTCTAGAAATTAGTAACAGCCTACAGGTTAATGGATTAAAACAAGGAAAAAGTAAAGCAGAAAGCATTCTTATATTTTTTTCTTTTCATTTAACTCCTTCCCTTGTTTTCAATGTTGAAAAACAGGTGGTTGCTTAAAGCAGTCTGAATGTAAAGCTCCTGATGGAGTTTTCTGCATTACTTTTTAGCCTGTTTTAAAGCAGCCTGATTGTAAAGCAGAAAGCTCTTGATGGAGTCTGCTTTACTATACAGCCTGCGTTAAGCAATTATCTGCCAGGAGGTAAGAAAAGTTTCAAATTGCTCTTAGTCAGGGCCTAAGTATGATGTAGTTTTAACAACTTTCACTCATAGAAATGACAAGTGCAGTATCAAAGACTAACCTTTTCTGGCTGACTTGAGAACAGGGCAGTTGATGGCTGTAGCAGATCAGCCGGGGTCAAGAGGGCCTCTGACTTGGGGGCTGGGGGACTAGCTTCTGGTACATCTTTTTTCACACTATCTCCTTGGCCCCTAGGGGACGTCTTGCCCCTAACTACAGTGTCTTTAGATGTGATCTGAACACTTGATGACTGGCTGACAGTCATGTGCTGGCTAGTTATGGCACTAATACTGCTGGGACCCAGTGTACTGGGTAATATACTGGTTGAGGCCGATGAGCCGAGCATCAGCTTAGGCTTAGACTTGGTACCTGGCTCACGTTTAGCTTTGTCCTCTTCATGCAGCCCAAACACTACAGTGTCTTTAGCACTAGGCTGCACTTCCCTGGGGGATTTCCGTGGCTGTTGCATGTGCGACAGGGATTGGGTGTGTGGGGAGGGGCCACGGTAGGCAGGGTGGTTAGGTGGGGGTTGGGAGAGGTCTGGTATGGTGGGTATGGGCTCGTCCCGGGCAATGTGATGTCTCTCTATGTCCTCCACCATAGAACCTGATGACATGATATGCTTCAGTATTGATGGCAACTCATTGGCACCGCTACTCTCTTCTGTGTAATCTCCCGTCGTTGGCTGGCCAGACGTCATGGAAACAGATCTGATGGCAGAATAAAGCATGTCAAAGAGGAAATACACAGTAAAACCTCTCTATTACGACCACATAGTTGTGTTAATTATCAGGTGTTCAAAACAGATGACTGCTTAATGCAAGGTGGCAGTAAAACAGAAAGCTCCTTTGTCAAAAGAGAGTACAATAAAACCTCTCTATTACAATCACTAAAATGAAGGCTACTTTGTTGTGAGAAAGACAGGTGACAGCTTAAAGGAGCTTTCTGTTTTACGGTCACCTAGCTTTAAGTAGCCATTGGTTGTAAACACCTATAAACACAACTCAGTGGTCATAAAAGAGAGGTTTTATTGTATATATAAGCAGGCTATATAAGCATATAAGGCAATCTTGCATTGAGTGATCATTCAGTATAAGATCCAATTATAGATTTTAAAACATCTTGCTTGTTTTGCTTAAGCCATTACCCCATAAATATGCCTTTTAGGCCTTTAATTCATTTCTCTACCAAAGAAAATAATTCCAATTTAAACAGTCATGAATATGTATCATAAGAAATATTTACTAAATTCTAGATGACAGCTTAACCCTTAACCACATAGCCTGTTTCTAGTTTGAAGCATAGGTGGTTCTCTCGAAAAAAAAAATGAAAAAAAAAAAGAAAAAAAAATTGTACCCTTACTCTTTTTATATACAAGGTATACAACTCTAAAAATGGCATTGCCAGAAAATTGGAAAAAACATGTTTAATCCTAACAAAAACGGGTTTTATTGTTCGTATAATACACCATATTCATAAAAATGGTACTAAGGTATAGGTCGTTCAACTTAAAAAGACGAAATTTCAAAAATATTTGTCACGGAGCTCAATTACATGAGCTCGTCCCGAGAGTTCACGGGTTTCAACCGCGTAAAGTTGCGTAAACACACGTTATAGGGGATATCACACATAATTAACATTACATTTATAAAATAAAAGTCAAAACTCCAATCACCAACCATCAAACTTTATTCAAACTCATATAAAATGGACATAAGAGACCAAAATATGACGGCCGAATTTGCATTTAACTATTTGACTTCCATTTTGGAAGAAAATTAGAGTTATGTAAAGAGCGATTTGATTGGCTGGTCGATTGGTTCCCTAATACATTGCGCCGAAGGCTAACTACTATCGGAAACGGTAAACAGTCATTTCCGCGAAATAGAAGGCGCCGTAATGTCAGCGGTTGTTTTCTTCATCTGAATATGAGTTTCTTACGCCGTAGAATCATATAAGGACGGGTTTACTTGGTATTTATCTTTGACGTCTGGTTGTGGATCAACCGTTTATGCAGTCTACCAAGTGTTACAGTACGTCGATTACGAGATATGCATAATGATGTAGACTACTCCTTCTAGAAAATGTCCACTGATGGGATCGTTTGAGGTAGATCTACAGATTCATATAGGTAAGTGAATTAATTGTATATAAATTTAATTGATCCCGTAGTCAGAATAAACGACATTCTATTTTGTTGCCAACTGATACGACCTAGATGCATCAGATTCAGTTGTCCGGTTGTTAGTCCACCTGGTCTAGATCACAGGCACTCGATGACAGGAACGAATTAAATCGATATAAATTCCCGTGTCCCCTGTCATATATATAAATAACACAAGGTTCCCCTCAAGCCATTTTTTAAAACAACGGAAGTGCTAGATATTCAACCCTGACCCGGCTAGCTCGCGGTTTTGTTCGGGAACCAGTGACGAGTTCAGTAAAGAAATCTATGGCCATTGATTGCGAGTTGGCTACCGAAATACAATGGAGAAAACGTAATTCTTACGTTCAAACGCATGGCATTGAAATATAGAAAACGAATCTTTTTGACAAATCCGACTACCGGTTTTAATCTGAGTTACAAACAGTTTGGAGCCTGATCAGACGCCGGGTTACCCGTCATCTGATCTGGCTCCAAACTGTTTGCAATGAAAATAATAGATTAAGCGTAACCGGGTTTTATGGAAAGAAAATGTTTTCTCCACTGTATTAGACCGGTAGCCAACTCGCAATCAATGGCCATCGATTTCTTTACTGAACTTGTCACGGTGTATTGTTATTCTCCTTTCCGTTTGGGACTGGTTCCCGAAATGTCCGTACAAAACCGCGCTCTAGCCGGGTCAGGGTAAAATATCGGCACTTCCATTGTCATAATAATCTCAAACTACATGTAGTGTTTCATAATCAGATGATTTTCATAATACATTTTAATCGCCACTGGCAAGCACAGGTTTTCGGCGCTGAGCTATTTGTTCTGTAACCGACGAATATATATATATATATATATGTCAAGGTCATTCAGTTGAAAATAAATCTACGAAATTGACCTATCAAATTGTTCAGTTTTGCTATTAATATTGAGTATTAAAACATATTTACGCGCCAATCTACTGAATCTAGCATTGTTTGTATTTAGCACGGAGGACGTGGTATTTAGTATGTAATCTTGATCATATCAGCGTTTGTATGATGAGGATCAGATATGAAAACATTAAATTTCAAGCCTCTCAGGAACTGATGTGATCCAAGTAAAAATGGCGACCAAACAGCATCTCCTCAATGGTGAAAAAGACTTAGAGTCTATTGAAGTAAAAAGGCAAAACAAAATAATCATCAAAGTATAAAAATCTGTACAAAGACTGACAGAAATGTCTTGGACCTTTGTTGAACCAAGAAAAGTGAATTTAAATTTTTCGATAATATGCAATGCTGACTCTGGGGGCAACATCAGCATCTTATTTTTTTCTGACCAAACTTTATATACAGTTAATTAACATTGCCCTCTGGAACTACATAACAAAAAGCTTGTCCGGAGCATATCTCCTTTTGGTGTGTAAGTACATGTTAGGATGGCAGAGTGTTGCATACCATTATTAGGTCACAGTGACCTTTACCTTTGATTGCGATTTAACAAAAAGATTTTCTAGAGCATACAAGTATCTCCAAATTAGTTGTGTGAGTACATCTTGGGATGGTGGAGTGTTGCGTACCGATTTTAGATCACTGTGACCTTGACCTTTGACCTTGATGTCACAAAACGCTTGTCTGGAGCATATCTCATATACCTTATCAGCTGGGGAATCCAAATTATTGTGTGAGTACATCTTGGGATAGCGGAGTGTCATACATGTACCACTTTCAAGTCACTGTGACCTTGACCTTTGACCTTGATTTAACTAAAGCATGTCCGGAGCATATCTCCTATACCTTACCAGCTAGGGATTCCAAATTTGGTGTGTGTATACATCTTGGGATGGTGGAGTGTCCCGTTTCACTTTACTCTGACCTTGACCTTTGTAATCGATTTAACAAAAAGCTTGTCCAGAGCATGTATCCTTTACCTTATTAGCTAGGGATTTCAAATTTGGTGTGTGAGTACATCTTGGGATGACGGATGGCCGTGTACCATTTTGAGGTCACTGTGACCGTTGACCTCAATTTTACAAAAAGGTTGTCTGAAGCATATCTCCTTAACGAAGTTAACGTTACCAGTTACGGATACGAAACTTGGTGTCCAAGTTCATCTTGGTATGGCGGAGTGTCGCATAGCATTTTTAGGTCACTTCGACCTTTGACCTCAATTTTACAAAAAGCTTGTCCGGAGCATATCTCTATTAAAGAGTGTCGTTTTTAATGTAAAGAATTGACTCCTGGGTCATTTTCAACAGTATCAAAATTTTTAGTTACACCTGCATTACATTGTCCATATTTTTTTTCGCCAAACTTAATTTTGGTGTCAAACGTACACTTTTGGGGCATATGTCACGTGTGATGGCTGTACTTGTTTAATCTTAGATTTGTAAATCTGCCTCCTAAAGGGGCTCGCAACCGGATTTAGCATTAAAAATAGTAATTTGGAAATATATGTCAAATGCTTATATAAATGGGTAAGATTTAGTTTAGGATAATAAATTCTGTTAAAAAATGCATTTAAAAAAAAAAGAGAAGAAGCTCTGGTGGGATTCGAACCCGTGACCCTCCATGCGAAGACAAAGATGAAAAATGAGGAAGCTCCTTTATCCCCTCGGCTACCAGTGCTCTCTATATATATGGTAGCGAATTAACATACTTCACTGGTAGCGGTTGATAGTACTTTATTCGGCTCGGGTTTATGTCTGAGCCCGTGTAGAGAAGCAACAACAACAACTAAAAGTCTATACCGTTAGCTAATGCTATAGAAAAACGATGGAAAATATCTAAAAAACTAAGATTCGGTGACGATTCTTGAGACTCTTTTTTGACTGATCATATTTTTTTAATGTCAGAAGCCAAATAATGCCACAAATTTGCTTTTATTTGAGTATTTTATTTTATTTTGACAAGTACACCATCCGGTTGCGAGTCTCTTTAAATATAACCAACAGTACAATATAAATAAAAGAAATTGAGATAATCATCACCTTCTAAAAAAAAATTCCATTGACATACATGTACATTTGTAATTTATTTCACTAACCATGCTGGTCATCAGCAGCAACCATTTGTAATTTTCATTCACTATTAATCGACTCGGATTCCAGTGGATAAAGAAACGAGTTCAACAAAGAAGCTCATGAATAATTGCATGCATGTCAAAATTTGAAATACTGGATGGAGTCACCAAGTTTGTCTGGAGCATAACTTCTAAAGTATAAGAGCTATTAACTTCAAACTTCATATACAGATAGATCCCATTGACCAGGAGTGCAGTGCGCAATAACCATTACTCTGTCATCAATATTATTGGAGTTATTGCCCTTTGTTATTTTTATTAAATTTATTCTTGTCCGGAGCATAACTTCCAAAGTATAATAGCTACTGACTTCAAACTTCATATACAGATAGATCATATTAACTTGGAGTGCAGTGTGCAAGAACCATAACTCTATCATCAGTATTTTTGATGTTATTTCCCTTTGTTGTTATATTTTCATCCATTTATGGAGTTGTTGCCCTTTGTTTTTTTTGTACATGTTAGGGAGCACTTTAGTACACACATCAACTTTATCCAGAACATTTACCTCTTGTGACAAGACTCTACTGGGGGTATGAATCACCATTTGTGATAGGTCTAGTTTTGATTGTTGTGAAACTTTGGTGTAAAATCCCGGTAAGTTTTAAAAATTACCAAAATTAAATAACTAATGAGGGATTTGGGACCTTTGATTATTAAAAACAACTGTTTCAGCCTTGTCCCCTCCTTGTATTTGGAGCCGTTTAATTATTTTTGTGAGTAATTTAGCAGTAAGTGTGTGTGTGGAGTGTTGGGTTTGTTCTCTCCAACGTCTACTTGTCTAGGAAGCTTGAATGTCTAAAAATAAATCCTTGTCTAGCATTTTGTGTATAAATCATGTGTACACCTTTAATTTCAATGACAGCCTTACAGATACAGAGTGACTCTTGAAGGTATGCACCAAAAAATTAAAAGTTTATAAACCTGTGACATTTGTGTTTTTCTTTTGTACATGTAATTATTTTTTATATTTCAGTGCTGCAGACGACTTTGTGGAGTGGAGTGGAGAGTTTCAGTTTCCTTTCTACTGGCTTTGTTTTGGAGTTTCTGATTGCCCTACCGCTGTACCTAAATCTGACTGCTATATCTGGTAAAAATTTATTTCCGTCCTTTAATTATCATTATCCTATTATTTTTATGTCTCAACTCTCAATAATCTGAGATTCAGGGCCATATAGTTTTGTGTCACCTGGTGTAGGCATACAGTTATGGATCACTTTTCCGATATATGTCTGTCTGTCCTTCAGTCCGTCCATGTCGGTCACGCCTCATAACTGATGTTCTAATGATGCTCTTAAGATGAAACTTCATTTATGGAAAGAGCTTAACAAGTAGAAGTGTATTGCAAAAGGGTCAAAACTCTTGTATCAATATTGTGCGAGTTATTCCCCTTTTTAACAATTTATTTTCATGCAGATTTCTTCTGCTTAAGTGAAGATTTTGAAGTTCAGTTTCTCTTATTGAAAGAAAATGTTATACTGATGCTTGCTGGCAGATGACACACACAGGTTCAAAAGAACACATCTATATATTTTTCTGTTTGTCGCTTTGTGTCACAAAACCTTAACATTGTCTATAATATTTGCACTACTGGACATTCTGATTCCATAGATGGTCAGTGCCTTGCTTTTGTCAGGACCGGCGGCAGTAGTCCAGTGATAACACATTGGACTACGGTACCAGGGTTCGTGAGTTCGATCACCCGCCGGACCTATGGTCTGACTAGGGGATTTTTAGCTCACCTGGCACGTAGTGCCAAGGTGAGCTTTTAGGATCACTGGATGTCCGTCGTCCGTCGTCTGTCCGTCCGAGCGCACGAAAGGTCCTTTGTTGGGTAGGGAGAACAATAGATTCCATTCATTCCGTGATTGCCCTATTGTTATTGTTGGGTATTTTAGTGTACTGTTGGGTACTTTTAAACAAAAAATATACCCAACAAATGTCCAACTGTGAGAACGTCCGTCCGTCCGTCCACAATTGTTCGTTAACACTCTACCAGGTTCAAATCTCATTGGATCTTGATGAAACTTGGTCACAATGTTTGCCTTAATGAAATCTAGGTCAAGTTCGAATGTGGGTCATGTCCGGTCAAAAACTAGGTCAGTAGGTCAAATTATCGAAAAACCTTGTTAACACTCTAGAGGCTACAAATTTCATTGGATCTTCATGAAACTTCATCAATATTATTGCCCCAATGAAATCTAGGCCAAGTTCGAATGTGGGTCATGTCCGGTTAAAAACTAGGTCACTAGGTCAAATCTTCGAAAAACCTTGTTAACACTCTAGAGACTACAAATTTCATTGGATCTTCATGAAACTTGATCAAAATGTTTGCCTCAATGAAATCTAGGTCAAGTTCGAATGTAGGTTATGTCTGGTCAAAAACTAGGTCACTAGGTCAAATTATCGAAAAACCTTGTTAACACTCTAGAGGCTACAAATTTCATTTGATATTCATGAAACTTCATCAATATGATTGCCTCAATAAAATCTAGGCCAAGTTCGAATGTGGGTCATGTCCGGTTAAAAACTAGGTCACTAGGTCAAATCATCGAAAAACCTCGTTAACACTCTATAGAGACTTACAAAATTCATTGAATCTTCATGAAACTTGAACAAAATGTTTGTCTCATTGAAATCGAGGTCAAGTTAGAAATAGGGTCATGTCTGGTCAAAAACTAGGTCACACGGTGTACATGGTTACATGGTTACCAGGTGAGCGATTTAGGGCCATAGTGGCCCTTGTTTTAATTAAATTTAGGTTCAGTTGGAATGTTGGTCATGTCGGGGTCAAAATCAAAGCCACTAGGTAAAATCACATAACAGCAATGTTAACACTCTAGAGGCTACAAATCTGATTTGATCTTCATGAAACTTTGCCTTATTAATATCTAGGTCAAGTTGAAATGTGGGTCATGTAGGGTCAAAAACTAGGTCACTAGGTAAAATAATTTAACAAGGGTCACCATGGCCCTATATCGCTCACCTGGTACATCATGTAGACTTAACCTATAGTGACCCAGATTAGGACTGGACATGACCCACAATCAGATCTAAAGAGATTTTTAGCCTCAAGAGGTTTTTTTTTTATTTGACCTAGTGACCTAGTTTTTGACCCGACATGACCCATATTCCAAATTGACCTAGATAACAATTGGGCTAACATTCTGACCAAGTTTCATTAAAATCCATTGAGATTTGTAGCCTCTAGAGTGTTAACAAGATTTTTCTATGATTTGACATAGTGACCTAGTTTTTGACCGGACATGACCCACTTTTGAACTTGACCTAGATTTAATCAAGACAAACATTGTCATCAAGTTTCATGAAGATCGGATGTAATTTGTAGGCGCTAGAGTGATAACGAACAATTGTGGACGGACGACAGACATTCAGCGATCCTAAAAGCTCACCTTGGCACTTCGTGCCAGGTGAGCTAAAAACCTTGTTAACACTCTAGAGGCTAAAAATCTCATTAGATATGCATTTAATTTCAGTTGACTACGCAGTGATTTTTTCCCTTCAATTTTGAATTGGTCTGGTACCCCTAAGGTTTAAAATTTTGTTCTGTATTGCTAGCATTGTGAACAAAAATAGTTCATAAACTATGCTGATTAGAATCACTGAATAGACCTTGATCAAACTTTTCATTATGTATAATAAATTATTTTTTTTAGATCTACATGTATTTGTCTTTTCAGAGTGAAAATTCTGCCAAGTAGATGTTTTGAGTGACCACAGGAGAAATTTATGAGGGAGCAAATCTATATCCAAGGATTCTCAATTCATTCACCAAGAAATTCCACACCCAATACTTAAAATGACATTGATGGCATCATTGACCTTAATGAGAGGACTAGAGAGTGCTCTTACATAAATGGAATAAGAATAAATAAGTGTCTTCAATATGAACACTTTGCTGCCTGTCCCTTTTAACCCATTACTCCATAGATACACATTGTTATGCCTGATATTTATTCCTCAATTGAAAAAAAAAGTCAAAATTCATAGACATTTATATAATAAATTATTATAACAGATGGTAGCTTAAAGCAAGACAAAAGTGAAAAATAATGCACCTTATTGTACATTTTGCTTTACTTTCAATGTGCTTTTAATTGGTCACCTATCTTCAATAATAGATATAGGATATGGTGTTAAACCCTAAATGGAATTATACTATAGTCAAACTTTGATAATGTATTTCGATCTCATTTTGGTGGAACATATTTGTATTTCAAAGTTCAAATATGCCTAAAATTTTAATTTTTAGCTCATGGTGAGCTTTTGCAATCCTTGAATGTCCGGCGTTCGTCTTCAACAATTTTAGTGTTTACACTGTAGAGGCCACAATATTTATTCAATCTTTCTTGAACTTGCTCAGATTGTATATTACCATAAGAGTTCGAATGAGTTCAATTCTGGTTGAAATCGGACAGATAAATCAAGAGTTATCTACCTTTGACTCACTGAAAATGCCATATTTAACAGTGTTTACACTTAAGAGGCCACAATTTTTATCAATTTTGTATCAAACTTGCTCAGATTATATTTTCCATAAGAGTTCGGATGAGTTCAATTATGGTTGAAATCAGACCAATAGATCAAGAGTTATCTACCTTTGAAATACTGCAAACTCCATATTTAACAGTGTTTACACTCTAGACGCAACACTTTTTTATCCAATCTTCCTCAAACTTACTCTGATTGTATATGGCTATAAGAGTTCAGATGAGATCTATTATGGTTGAACTCGGACAAACAGGTCTTGAAAGAGTTATACCCCCTTGAATTGCTGAAAATGTCATATCTAACAGTGTTAACACTCTTGCAACTACATTTTTCAATGGATTTATATTATACTTGCTGATAATGTATATAGCTATAAGTTCTCGAAGGAGTGTAATTATTGTTTAAATATGATCATTGTGGCAAGATTTATCTACCCTTGATATACTTTGAAATGCTAGAAAAGGCTTCATTTTAATTAGGCTCTAGTTATCTTCTCTTCATGTACTATACTATACTAGAGTAGGTTGTATTCAAATGTTGTTAATATGCTATACTACAAATTTGAATGGATTTAGAATAAAACAGGTGAAATTCAAAGGTAAAGCTATCAGGATTCATTTCAAATGGTGAGCGATATCAGGGCCTTCAGGCATTAACTCCATCAATACGCATTTTACACATTTAACTTTTATTCCTCCAATGAAGTCATGAGTATGTATCAAAAGAAATATATCAACCTACTTTAAGTGTTTACCTGTCTATGGAGTAAAGGTTTAAAAAGAAAGGGCTGTTCTATGAGATGTTCCATGTGATTTGTAGTTTAGCAAGCACTCATTTCCAGATCAAGGAGACATCTAAAGACAAGTGACTTTTTAGCTCGCCTATTCGGAGAATGGGGGGGCTTATGGAATCACCCCGGCGTCGGCGTCGGTGTCGGCGTCGGCGTCGGCGTTGGTTTTTCATGGTTAAAGTTTTGGGGTAAGTGTTGTTATGCACTAATACATCATGAAATATTTGCATTAGGAAGCTGATATTTGGATTGGAGATGCCCTGTGGGTTGAACATTGATGTTGTGTAGTTAAAATTAAAAAAAAAGTTTAAATTTAGTCAAAATTTCACCTTTTGTGGACTTAGGTTTTTCGGCTGATTTCTCATGGTTAAAGTTTTGGGGTAAGTGTTGTTATGCACTTATACTACATGAAATATTTGTATTAGGAAGCTGATATTTGGAATGGAGGTGCCCTGTGGGTTGAACATTGATGTTGTGTAGTTAAAATTAAAAAAAAAGTTTAAATTTAGTCAAAATTTTACCTTTTGTGGACTTAGGTTTTTCGGCTGATTTCTCATGGTTAAAGTTTTGGGGTAAGTGTTGTTATGCACTAATACTACATGAAATATTTGTATTAGAAAGCTGATATTTGGATTGGAGGTGCCCTGTGGGTTGAACATTGATGTTGCGTAGTTTAAATTTAAAAAAAAGTTAAAATTTAGTCAAAATTTTACCTTTTGTGGACTTAGGTTTTTCGGCTGATTTCTCATGGTTAAAGTTTTGGGGTAAGTGTTGTGATGCTCTAATACTACTTGAAATAATTGTATTAAGAAGCTGATATTGGGAATCAAGGTGCCCTGTGGGTTGAACATTGATGTTACGTAGTTAAAATTTAAAAAAAGTTTAAATTTAGTCAAAATTTCACCTGTTGAGGACTTAGGTTTTTCGGCTGATTTCTCATGGTTAAAGTTTTGGGGTAAGAGTTGTAATGCACTAATACTACATGAAATATTTGTATTAGGAAGCTGATATTTAGAATGGAGGTGCCCTTGGGTTGAACATTGAAGTTGCGTAGTTATTTTTTTTTAAAAAGTTTAAATTTAGTCAGAATTACACCTTTTGTGGACTTAGAGTTTTGGGACTGAAATTTCAAAGTTAGTTAAGGAGTAAGTGTTGGAATGCACTTATACTACATGACATATTTGCATTAGGAAGTTGATATTTTGAATGGAGGTTCCCTGTGGCTTGAATATCAATGTACTGATACACTTTTATTTTGATAGTTACCTATTTAAGAAAGGTTTAATTAGGCGAGCTTTGCTGTTCTCCGACAGCTCTTGTTAATGCAGGGAAAAATAATGCAGAGAGCCACAGAATTTTCATGCATAATTGTTAATATTCATTAAGCAATCACCAGACCATATTCTTGTATAAGTTAATAGGTGCTTAATAACAGATTGACTGTAATCAATAACAAATCTGCTTTTGGTAGATGGGAGAAAGAAAATAAAATCATCAACTTGACAACATTTTATTTGTTTTAATTGTATGTAGGTACAACCAATCCTTGCTGTTTGCTTTGTTCATTCAACTATACCAGAGGGCTCAAGATAAGGGGAGACTAAAATTTTTATTTCTGTATTAAACCCTATGGTGTCACTACAGTACTCATTAGGATCCTCTCTGAGAGGATTCTAATGAGAATAGTAACACCATAGGATTTGGAGCTGTATTAAAGGGGGATTTATTGGATTTGTATAGTTGACTCCTTCTTATCTGGAGCCCTGTTTAGACTACATGCACCATGGATAATCAAACTGGAGTTATATGCCTATTTTAAGCTACCATCTGCTAAAATATAGAAAATATTTCTTAATAAATATATTCATGGCTGTCTAAATTGTAACTATTTATTCACGAGAGAAAAAATTAAAGGCGTAAAAATGTGTATATTTGGAGTATTTGGTTAAACATACTTTAATCTTTCACACCATAGATGCTCATATTAATGTCTTTAATTTATTCTTACACTCAAGAAAATAGTTCAGCTTTGTAAAAGTCTTAAAAAAAATGTTTTCCACATCCTAGCAGATGGTAGCTTAAAACAGACTGAAAGTATAGCAGAATGCTCCTTATGTAACTGTAATGAAAACATTGTCGAGTAAAGGGTTAATATAGGTGATTGGCGCATATATGGGTAATTGGAGTAAAGATCAAAGCAAGCTGAAATTTGATCAGAATATATCCAGTAGGAGATTTCTACTCAAGTTAATTTTAGCCTATGCAAACTGTTGACACAGGTCAGAGGGCTCCAAATAGGGACCCTCTGATAAGGGTCTTCTTTGTCTTTCATGTTGCAATAAATTGTAACAAACTCATTGAAACCTACCAGTAAAACCTCTCTATTACGACCACTAAAAAGAAGGCTACTTGACTGCTTAAAGGACAGGTGACAGCTTCAATCAAGGGCAATGTATACGTTAACCTTGCTTTAAGCAGTCACATGTCTTAACCACCAGCTAATTCACACTATTTAGTGGCCTAATAGAGAGGTTTCACTGTATATTCATTATTAACCAACAGTGTACATGTGAAGAGTACACTTGTCCCATGCAAACAGTGAAGACGAAGATCAGAGAGTTCCAAATTCGGGTCTTCGTTGTTTATCAGGTTACAATAAATCGTTGCAACCTAGTGCCACATATTTACATCATTAACAAACGGAGTAACTGTTAGGAGTACTAACATACAGAGTAGATCCAGATCAAAGGCCTCTCAAACTCATTGAAATATACCACCACATATTTACATCATTAACCCTTTCAAACCTACAGCCCTCTGTAGAGATTACTGATTACATATGAAAACATTGAAGACCCTGATCAGAGGGGTCCTTAAGGAGCCCTCTGATCAGGGGCACTGTTTGATATTTTCATTGCTTTTTTTTGTCATAAAAACCCCCCAGCTGGTTAAAATGCATATACTAGAAGAGTGAAAGGATAATAAATACCCACAGGAGATATTTAGGGTTGAAAGGGTTAACAAAATGTGTACCTGTGAAGAGTACACTTGTCCTATGCAAACAGTGACCCAAATCAACGGCCTTCTAAAACAGTCTTTTCTGTTTGTCACATTGCAATTAATTGTAACAGACTTGGAAATAGAAAATCTTTCTTATGGTATATTTTCATGACTAAAAAGTGACTATTTTCTTTACTGGAGGAATAAATCGACGTATTTATGGGGTACTGGTAGCTTAAAGCAGGCTGAAATTAAACCAAAATGAGTCTAAATGTGCATTCTGCTTTACTTCCAACCTGCTTTAAGTGGTACTTGTCTTCAAAACTGGAAGCAGGCTTTGAGGTAATGGGTTAAACATGGAATGCAACCTATCAGATAAATGGTTAACAGTAGTTGTTGCAGGTCTTTAACCTATTAAACCTCTAATCAATAGATACACCTTTTTAGGCATTTAACTAACTCCTCCACCAAAGAAATTGATTTCAATTTATACAGATATGAAATTGTGCGCAGTCCAAATCATATCCAAGTAGATGGTATCTTAAAGCAGAATGCACTTTATGGCACATTCTGCTTTAATTACTATTACCCTGCTTTAAGTGGTCACATGGTCACACTAGAAACAGGCCACTGACTAATAATGGTTTTTCCTATTTTCTCTTTAACCCATTACCCTATTTCTAGCCACTTTACCCAACATGTATGAACTATACATATTCAATCCTAACAAGTTTAGTTTTTTAACATCCTTTTCTGCCATCAATGGGCTAATTGGACGCCCCATAGAGAGGGGAGCGGATACAGAGAACTTGGGCGTGATGCCCTACTCTTATTATCGAAAGAGTTCTCTGCTTCTTTTAGATGCCAAATGTAAAGCACTCATACATCGACCTCGGTTTATAAATTCTCAACCGAAGGACTTGTTCCGGCGGGGGATCAAACTCACAACCCCTGACGTAGTAAGTGGGTGCTTTACCCCTCGACTACGTCAGCCGGTCAATCCTAACAAAAAGCAACATGTATACCACATAAAAGTCACCTGACTGTTAAAAATATTGCCATTTGAAATATTTGACCTTGACCTTTCACCACACATGTCTAAAAGATACATATTCATACTCCTTCAAATGAGAGCAACATGAATACAAAATATAATGCTCAGATCAGATGGGGTTCACAGGTTATGGTTATTTAAAAAAAAAAAATTGACCTTTTGACCTATGTGACCTTGATCTAGGAGCTGACATGCTCAAAATCCCTCTTCATATTGGCAACATGCATTTTAACTTTATATAATTATTACAGCCGTTATATTCAAATGTGACCTAGATTTTGTCAAGATGGTCATTTTGACAAAGTTTGATAAAGATTTGTGTGTGATAAACACCACAGGTAAAGAATAAATTCTATAAGCAAACAGTGTAGATCTAGTGGTTGCTCTTTGGAGTTAATATTCACAACTTGATCAACAGTACATATTTAACTCCGAGTGTTTATGCAAGTAACTTCATATTTTAGTCGCCTCTGGGTCCAACAGATTTATAGTGCATTTGTTTATTGGAAGTTTCATGTGAATGATGGCAAGATCTCCAATTCAGAATCATGCTCCCGAATCAACTCAATATGTGAAGAGCACTACATAGGACACAAGGAATTATGGCTTTCTGAACTCAAATATGGCATCAATCATACCAGGAAACCATCTGAAAGAGCAAACACCTTAGCAATTCCATCATAGGCTTGTCTCATTGGCTAACTTTTGTCTTCAGGCTGTAAATGTTTCCAAGATATGAGTGGAATGACTGTGCAATAAATTACTCGTCACAAAGACCCAAAGTTATCTAAATCACTCCGAAAAGTCCCCTGGTTGCTTAAATACCACAAGCAGGCAAAATAACCTTCACTCTAGGCTGATTGACCATACAGTAGTGAGGGGTGACTAATAAGCTCCAACAGTCTGAAAGAGAAAAAAACGTACATATAAATGTCAACAGCCAAGTTCAAGTTAAATTAAGAAAATCAAGACTGTGTTCATTGTTTAACAAACCCTTCTCAAATGTCTGCAATGCTCGAAAATTGGAAAAAATGTTCTAAATTCAAAACATGAAAAACCTAGGAAATATCCAATCAATCCTTACCAAAATTTTATTATAATTAATTTGAGCCTATACAAACAAACAATAGAGTATCAAAAGTCACTTAGTGATACACGTCATGATAGCACACACGCCTTCACCCCTTTGGGCCCATTTACACCCCCAAACTATTTATCCCGGATCAGGATTCGCACCTGCAATCTTTAGGAAACAAGGCGACACCTGTCACAAACATAGCATGCCATCCCAGGACCGATCATAGGGGGTTCATTGATCATGAGACTAGTCCCCATTTAGAGCATTACCCTTACTTCTACCATAATACGGCCTCCTTAATCGTGACTAACTGGCCATCGGTTTTGTGACCATATCTCGGTCAAATTTCAACTTACGTGGCTAACAATTTCAGTATAAATAGTTTGAAAACATTTAAAAAGATTGACCAAATCACATTTTTTTGTTTTGATTGCGTCTTTCAATTTAAGGGCAATATACGGGAGAGGGGTAGATCTCTATTGTTCGAGAGCACGGCGTTCATTTTGTGAATTTTCCAATTGTTTAATTGTTTGATTTCAAATAATGTTACATATGTAATCATGTATACCTATGGTGACTCTAAATCAATAGCTGTCAAGTGCCGAAAAAGAACGTATTAAGAGAAAATACGCATTTACTTACCCTCGTTCACCCGTTACGAACCATAACGGCGGCCAATAAACTTGCTGTATCCCGGCATGTAACGTAAATATAACACGCTCGATGAACGAAGGAACCAGTTTTCCGGATGGTTGAGATACTTAGCAACAGCCAATGGAATGCCATGTTTCATATCGCTCATTTGCATAAATAGTTTGCAATCGACAAAAAATACGCATCTGTACTGAATTTTGCCCCACAGAACTCTTATTTCGCATCGACTTGTAACAAACGCTTATGTTTCGAAGTCATTTTTTGTTTATTGAACAAACTATTGCGTTTAATTAGTGCATTTGCGAGCATAGGGCGAGTATATGGTGGTTTTGACCCTAACTTCACTGAAATTTCGGGGACGAGCTCATGTAATCGCTCGACAGGCCGAGTTGTATACCTTGTATATAAATATAGTAAGGGTACAATTTATTTTTTTTTCAGAATTTTTTTTTTTCAGAATTTTTTTTTCTTATTTCGAGAGTATATAAATATAGATCTAGTAAGGGTACAATTTTTTTTTATTTTTTTTTTTAATTTTTTTTTTCGAGAGAACCACCTATGGTTTGAAGACATGTGCCTACTTAAAGCAGGTTGAAAGTAAAGCAGAATGTGTCTTAAGGCACATTCTGCTTTACTTTCAGCCTTCTGTAAGTTATCATCTGCTAGGATTTTGATTTTTTTCTTTTGCTTCATTTTCAAGACTGTATAAATTGGAAATTTTTCATCAGTGGAGGAATAAATCAAATGTGCTAAAAGGCACTTCTATGAGGGAAAGGATTAAAGCAGCTAAAAAAGCAAAACCCGGAATGTGCCTTATGGCGCATTCTGCTTTACTTTCAACCTGCTTTAAGTTGTAACATATCTTCTAAAACTAGAAACAGGCTATGGGGTTAATGAAAGAAACAAATTATCAGCATTATTTCTATCCTGTGTTAAGCAGTCACTTGCTTTATTAAGAGGCATGTACATTACATCACAAAAGGTTCCTTAACCCATTACACCGTAAATACACATTTTTACGCCTTTAATTTATTCCTACACTGAGGAAAATAGTTCCACTTTATACATTCATGAATATGACTGTATCATCAGAAATATTTTCTATATTTTAGCAGATAATAGCTTAACCCATTACCCCATAAATACACCTTTAATTACTTTCTCTACTGAAGAAAATACTTCTAATTTATACTGTCACAAATTAAAATCATAATAAATATTTTCAATATTTTAGCAGATAATAGCTTAAAGCAGGCTGAAAGTAAAGCAGAATGCACCATAAGGCGTATTCTGCTTTACTTTCAACCTGCTTTAAGTGGTCACATATCTTAAAACTAGAAACAGGTTATGGGGTAATGGGTTAAAGCAGATTGAAAGTAAAGCTATGAGGTAATGGGATAATACAAGATGACTGTACTCAGAAAGTTTTCAGACAATTTATCTCAGATACATCTTACTTGGACAGAAGTAAATATTTATAAATGTCCTATGGTGATTAACCAGTTCCCTCATAGAAGCGCCTTTTAGTGAATATGATTATTCCTTCTCTGAAGAAAATAGTTAATTTAATCAGTCATGAATATATATCATAGGGAATATTTTCTATAATCTAGCACATGATAGCTTAAAACAGGCTGAAAGTACAGCAGAATGTGCCTTAACCCTTTACCTGATAGCCTATTTCTAGTACTTAAGATAGGTGACTACTTAAAGCAGGTTGAAAGTAAAGCAGAATGCGCCCTAAGGCGCATTCTGCTTTACTTTCAGCCTGCTTTAAGCTATCATGTGCTATAACATAGAAAATATTTCCTATAATACATATTCATTACTGATTCAATTGGAACTATATTCTTCAGAGGAAGAATAAATCATATCCGCTAAAAGGCGCTTCTATTGGGGAAAGGGTTAAGGCGCATTCTGCTTTACTTTCAACCTGCTTTAAGAAGTCACATATCTTCAATACTAGAAATAGACTATCAGGTAAAGGGTTAACCATGTACCTCATCGAAGTGACCTTTAGTGCTTTTAGTTATTTCTCATAGAGATTACTTTTCATGCTTTTAGAGTATCCAGTTAAAGAGTCATACTAATATTTCCCTGCAGGCTGATAAGTGGATGTGTAAAGCAGGCTGAAAGTAAAACAGAAAGCTCCTGCTTTACTTTCAGTCTGCTTTAAGAAACTGCCTGTTTTAAGCTCTGGAAAAGGCTACAGGGAAGAGGGTTAACACTGGTTGGCCTTGTAAAATAATTTGCTTATATATGTACAGTCAAACGTGAATAAAACACAAGCCCATTCAACATGGGATGGTTTAACTCTTTCTCTAATAGAAGCGCCTTTTAGCACATTCAATAATTTCAATTATTCATCCACTGAAGTAAATAGTTCCAATTTATACAGTCATGAATATGTATCATAAGAATTTTTTTCTATTTTCTAGAAGATGATAGCTTTACTTTCAACCTGCTTTAGGTGGATACCAATGTTCAATACTAGAAACAGGCTATGGGGGGAAGGGTTTTTTTTTTTTTTTTTTTTTTTTCCAGGCCTTGTCAGTAAGGACCTCATTTATTGTCCCCGTCATAGGTGTGTCGGGGTCGGGGTCGGGGAGCTATCCACCGCCACACCTTACAAAACATGTGATAACGTATAACTATGTCACTGACAAAACTAAAAAAAATAAATAAAAAAATAAAAAATAAAAAAATACAAAATTGCCAAAAAAAAGATTACCCTAAGCCAGGATCACTAATTGATTGTTTTTTGTTGGGTATTTCGAACAGAAATATTATTGTTACATTTCTTAATATTAAGATGTATTTATATTAACCATCTTTATCAACACCTTTTGTACTTTAAGATATATATATATATATGTAAGTGCATACATTTGAGAAATAGAAACAAACAATAGAAACAAAAAAATGTTAATATGTGTTTTTCTACAAAATTGTATACTGCTCCCATTGTTTATAAAATGTGTCTTCAGGGTTGTTTTGAACTGCTATTGACTTGAATAAAGTGTGCTTTAAAGATAGGTAGCTCCTTAGACCTTGCGTTGTAGGTTTATATTTATTATATTTGCACTGGAAAATATACATTTTAAAAAATATTAGAATAAGATTTTTTACATTTTCTGCATTTTGTCTAAATCCAAGGAGCATTTTTTCAATATTTAGAGTGTGAAAAGTGTTATGAATGGAAAAAAGTGTGCTTTTTATTAGTTTTTGGCTGATAGGGCACCGCCAAAACAAATGTTCGACAGTTTCTAACTCTTTGTTACAAAAAGTACACAAAGGGCTATCAGCATATTTCATTTTGAATAGGTATGAGTTTGTGCCTAGTATCCGATTTATTACTCTAAACTGGAACCATTGTATATCTGTATCATTAGTTATTAAAAAAGGCATATGAAATATATATTTCCAATCATTGTTAGAAATTTTCTTTCCTAATATTTTACCCCATGTTTGAATGCAGGTCGGGGTATCATCGTTTCTATTTAAACATTCGTACATTGCTTTTGAACCTTTAGAATCTTTAAAAAGTATTTTTATGTAAGGTGGGAAAGCTGGTTTCTGTATGGACTTTAAATTTCTCTTTTGTATTTTTAAATTTTCAAGCCCCTTTTCAATTGCAAGTTTAATTCCATTGTAGATTAAAGAATTGGTAGACAGATTATATTTATTTATAAATTCATTAAAGTTCATGATAGATCCATATTCATTTACTAGGTCTCCAATACAATGTAACCCTGCATTAAACCATGACTTCAAAAAAACACTGTTTTGCCCAACCAAAATCATATGGTTATAAAACAATGGATAATCTTGAATTTCGTTTTTATCTATAATGTGATCAGTGAATACTTTTGAAAATGCTATAAATGTTTCAGCCCAAAATATATTACTACACTTATTTGCTAATGATTCATAAAAATGTTTCCCACAGTTAAGCATTTTGTTTAGGTCAATGCTATTTTTTATTATGTCAATCCATCCGCAATTATTTAAAATTAGCCTTCTGATCCAGGTGATCTTAAGTGAATCGATAAAAGCTCGCAGATTTATCATTTTTAAACCTCCTTCTTTATAGTCTTTTACTATAATTGATTGCTTTATTTTATTACACCCGCCCCAAATGTAGGTAAAAAATATATTATTTAACTTGTTTATCATTTGATCTGTAGGTTTTGGTAATGCAAGAAACAAATGATTTAATTTTGAAATTAACAAACTTTTAATAACTGTTATTTTGCCTATTGGAGTTAATACTCTTCTATTCCAATTTTTTATGGTGTCTTCGATTTCAATAAGTTTTGAACTATAATTCAGATGTATCATTTTATCTAAATCTACATGAAAATTTATACCTAGCATTTGAAAAGTTTGTTGGTTCCATGTAAGTTTCCATTTAGTTTTAATTGTATCGGAACTATATTTTTTCTTGCCAATCCATACCACTTTTGTTTTATCAAAATTAACTTTTAAACCCGATATTTCTGAAAACTTCGAGAGTGTATCCAGAGTTTCATTAAGAGATTCACTTGAACCATCCAATATTATACTTGTGTCGTCTGCAAATTGGGAGAGTTTATATTCTGTTTGATTTATTTTTATTCCTCTAATGTTTGGATTTGATCGTATTTTAATAGAAAGAATTTCTGCACATAAAATAAAGATATAACATGATAAAGGATCACCTTGTCTGCAGCCTCTTCCTATTCTGAAAAAGTCTGAAAGGAATCCACATTGAGTTACAGTTGATTTAGCATCTTTATAAAATACATCAAACCATGTCTGTATGGAATAACCAAAGTTAAATGCTTTTAATGTTTTCCTTACAAAGGACCATGACAGAGAATCAAAGGCTTTTTCAAAGTCTATTAAAAGTAAAATTCCTGGAATATCATGTTCTTCAGTATAATGGAGCAAGTCATATATTAATCTAGTATTTTCTCCTATGTAACG
This sequence comes from Gari tellinella, assembly GCA_922989275.2. Classification (NCBI taxonomy): domain Eukaryota; kingdom Metazoa; phylum Mollusca; class Bivalvia; order Cardiida; family Psammobiidae; genus Gari; species Gari tellinella. The sequence goes on along the minus strand of OV277858.1, from coordinate 102,984,365 downwards.
CCCTTTAAGAAAACCTGTTTGATCTGGATGGATTAGTTTAGGAAGAAAAGTTTTTATTCTATTTGCTATACACCCAGTTCCTATTTTATAGACTGTGTTTAATAATGTTATCGGACGCCAATTCTTAAGGTATTGTTTAGGTTTGTCTCCTTTAGGAATACACGTAATTAGACCCTGGGTAAGAGTATCAGACAATTTATTACTTTGATAAGATTCGTTTAATGCCCTTACTACAAAAATACCGATTTTTTTCCAAAACACTTTATAAAAGTCAGCGCTAAATCCTGATGTACCAGGACTCCGATTATTTTTCATATTTTTCAAAACAATTGTAGCTTCATCAATGGTAATATTTCCTTCTATAAGTTCTGATTCATGTATACTCAATTTCGGTATGTTTTCCTTTTCAAAAAAATAGTTATGTTCTATTTGATTTGTAATATCGTCTTTTGATTTATATAAAGTTTCGTAAAAACTTTTAACCTCTTCTAGAATTAAATGTTGTTTAGTTATTTCTGATCCATCGTCTTTTATAATTTTTCGTACCGTTTTTGTATGCATGTTTGTTTTTTCTAGACCACAAAAATATTTAGTTGGTTTTTCACCTTCTATGCTCCATTTTACCTTAGATCTGATCATATGCCCTTTCATTTTATTTTCATTTATTTGTTTAAGTTCATTATGTAGAGAAACCAGTTCGCCTGAATTTTGCTCTGTTAAATTTTGTTCAATTTTGTATATTTCGTCTTTCAGTTTTGCCTCCTTATTTTGATTAGTTTTTTTCTTATAGGAGCTGTATGAAATCGATTTTCCCCGTAGTTCCATTAATAAAGTATCTAAGAATAGCTGGTCACTAATGCTAAATTGGATTTCATTATTTGGAATGTCGTTTATCGCATCTATGTTGTATACGGGTAATGAATATTGTTCTTTTATTTCTTCTATTTTCTTATTTATTGTATTAATGTACTCTATGTCATTTAATAAGGAATTGTTATGCTTCCATAAGCCTGACTTATGTTGAAACTCATTAAATTGGAAAGACGATGATATGATTGAATGATCAGAACAAAAACTATGCTGTATGGACGAGTCTGACAAATATGTTGCCATAGATGGTGAAATTAAGAAGAAATCAAGTCGAGCTTGCTGAATAGGTTTTTGTTTTCTCCAAGTAAAAAGTTGCTTTTGAGGATTAAGTTCTCTAAAAGGGTCAATTAGCTGTCTATTTGAAATATATTGTAAAAGTGTGTTTCTAGCATGTTTATTGTTTATGTGTTTATAATTATAATAATCTTTATCTGGATCTAAAACTAAGTTAAAATCACCACATATTGTATATGAGACATTTCCAAGAGCATCTATATTGTCAAACAGTTTATCGTAAAAAGACGGCTGGTCGAGATTTGGACCATAAATTGATGCAAGTGTAAACCGATAGTCGTTTACACTTAAGTCTAGTATAACAAAATTTCCATTTGTGTCGCGTATTTCTTTATGTATTTTAAAATCAATTTTATGGAATAGTATTGCTACACCCCTACTATGAGAAGTATTACAGCTTAAAACAAAATCAGACCCCCATTCCGAGTATATACTTTTTTGCATGTCCGGAGTGAAGTGAGTATCTTGTAAACAATATATATCATTTTTTAAACCTTTTAGGTGTTGGAAAACTGTTAATCTTTTCTTTTTACTGTGTAAACCTCTACAGTTAAAAGACAATATATTCACTTTCTTCGAATCGCCAAGAAATTGATAAAAGAAACATTATTTTCTGTAGAAAATACATCATATCATATTTGGAAACCTGGCTTACAAGTAAAACAACAATAAAACAAAAATACATTTGACAGAAAAACAAAAAAATATTGAACACATTTAAATGAAAACATCTTTACAAGATCAACATTTGTTTCTTTCAGGACTCCAGTCAAGAGGTATTTTTCCAAACAAATCCAAGATGTTCCCCCTCATTTAACCCATAGCCTGTTTATAGTTTTGAAAATAGGTGACTACTTAAAGCAGGTTTGAAAGTAAAGCAGAATGCGCCATATGGCGCATTCTGCTTTACTTTCAGCCTACTTTAAGCTTTTACCAACTAGAATAAGGAAAGTATTAAAAAGGACACATATTCATTACGGTTTATATTGGAACTATTTTCTTTAGCGGATGAATAAAATGCAGGTGCTAAAAGTCGCTTCTATAAGGGAAAGGGTTAAAGAATCTACAGGCCTCTCCACTGTATTTCGGGTTTACATACAGACAAAACGTTAACATAATAAAATAAACAAGTAAAAAAAATTATTTTTTCAAAGCCAAAATAACATTATTCCTAGTCCTTGAACAGTGAAGCAGAAAGCTTTTCAGGAGCTTTCAGTATCACCCTCACCTACTAGAATCACAAGATGTACACTAAAAGCAATTTATCTAAACTACGCTGTCTATCGTAAAGACTGGACAACTTGGCAAAGACAAATGTAATTTACTCGAGTAACTTTGAACGTATAATTTATCATGCAAGCAACTCACTATGATAATGATACATGTAGATCTATATGATACCGTAAATTATATAATTGAAAAAGTTTGAAATAGTTTTCATCAATATACTACCCGCTATGTTTTATCAAATTACATTTGAATAAACAACAGGTTTTGAAAATTAAGACTTAACCATAATGTATACAATAATAACTTATATTTTTAAATCATATACAGGTGCAAAAGGGAGGTAATAGTCTAAGCTTTAACTATAAAATTCAAAGGGAAGTAATAAGTATTTCCTGATCCTATAATATTCTCAATATTATTTGACTTCTCATACAATGTATTTTATACAATGAATTATATACTAACTGAAAACTGTGACATAATGCCATTTTCGGTATACCCCATGGAAAAGGAAAGCTCTCTAGCGGAACGAAAACTAGAAGAGATTTTGAGGTACAATCCGTCATACAAACTACAAAAAGTGCAGCGAAAAATCCACCATTATTTTTATTTTTCCAGATAGTGGTAATAATTAAAGAAAACTGACCATGGTTTCAGATGTACTCAAAAAATAGATCTCCCTAGCGAAACGAATGTTAGATGAGATCTTTAAGTACATTTTTTAAATTCAATATTACAGCAACAATGTTCACCACTTCATCTATCCCTTAACCCTTACCCTGCTGTAATATCCGCTGCTGAGAATTTGTCGTCTGTATCTTATGTAAAATTCAGATTTACGCACTTTTAAATGAAAAATAAACTAAAATAGGAGTGTCAAATAGTTTGGATCCAAATCAGAAGCCATGTTACTCGGCGTCTGATCTAGATCCGAACGGACTGCAAATACCAGTCAATTGGCGATCAGCAGGATAAGTGTTAAACAACGTACATGCTACTTTCCTAGTATCATTGCCACAAACACAGCTTCTCTGAGTTTCATACAAGAAAATAAAACTCAAAAGTGATAATAATGGATTACGAAATACGGCAGAAACCCCTTCCACCAAGGGCGCAGAATTGAATCAATCATTTGGTGTTAAAAACATATGGTTGCTTAAAGCAAAACGAAAGCAAAAAAACCAACAGAAAGCTCCTTCGGGAGCTTTCTGTTTCTCTTCCGTCTCGCACCAAGTTGTTACATGATTTTAAAGCAATAACTAATCATTTTTGTTCGTAGAAGTGCAGTCTCACCTCACACATAAAGCTTTACTGCTGTTACATATTATATTTTTAAGCATTTTAACCGGTACCAAACTGCAGTAAACATACATAATTGTGCCCGTTAATTGCTAGGTAGAACTTGTTAAGTATCATTGTTAGAAGATAATCTGTTTGTGTGTGTGTGTGTGTCTGTCTGTGTGTCTGTCTGTATGTCTGTCTGTCTCTGTATGTCTGTATAATTGTCTATCTATATATACGACTGCCTGTTTATCCTTGTCTGTCTCTCTGAGTGTGAGTATTTCTCTCTCTCTCTCTATCTCTTTGTCTGTCTGTCTGTTTGTCTCTCTCTCTTTCTCTATATTTGATAATACACCATACTTCATGAATATACAATGTAATGTTTAAATATACATTTTAAAGAAGTGCAAATTTTCTTCTTCTTAATTGGTTAAATGCCTTGTAAGGCTAACACCAACCGTCTGCGTCGGAATTGTCACATGTTATGATGCTTTCAGCATAACGAAATTTCAACTGGCTAACAGTTTGGATCCAGAGAAAAAGCAGCACCACGCGGCGTTTAATATGGCTCCACACTGTTCAGAAAAAAATGCAAAGACATACCAAAGCAATCGCATTGGTGAAATTTAACACATTCAACTATAGTGACAAGAATACTGGTCCTATTCCAACAGTGCACCTGCAAAAAGTACACATGTCCTATAATAAACAGTAACACTCCGGAGCAGAGGGTTCTTTAAAGAGCCCGTTATACTATAAAACTAAAGTCAAATAACAAAAAGCATGCAGCCACCCTTATACAAAGTGGCAAGCAATTGAAGAGGTAATGGCTTTATTAAGAAAGGACGACTGCCTAACGCATGACATGAAAACAAGACAGGAATATCTCATTGGAGAATTCTGCATCATTCCCATACCACACCAGGCAACATCCAAGGATACAATAAGATCTTCTAGTGGTCGCTCAGTATAATACCGACTGCATACTTAACATTATCGTTGTTTCCTTTATGAAACAGTCACTAATAGGTACCCTTAACAGCTTGCATACTGATAAGACGCAGTGCTACATAGCATCTTACCCTGATCCACACTGTTTGCCTATGACAAGTTAAACTTTTATTAATTTCGGACATAGATGTAAGCTCCGTTGATAATCTGACATTATTTTTAACTTTGCTGAGAGCGTTAATATACATTTATATAAAAAAAAAAAACAATTTATTTATTTTACACTGAAATATTTTTTCATTACGATTGTGTTAGATAGTGTCTGAAATCTGAAAAAAGAGAAAGTCAATCTTCACACTTTTGCCCTTTTTGGCCATGGCTTGTTTAACCAAACAGCGTAGTCTTTGTACTTAATCTCTGTGTTCTGAGTACTGTTCTTGTACTTAAGGAATAGTTTACCCTCAAACGACCAGCACTTATCCACGTGTTCTGGGTCTTTCAGTCTAAGTGACGATAACACTTGCTGGTTTAGCCAGGTTAAGTCTTCATTTACGTAGATTTTCTTTTGTCGCAGATCTTTCGCGCATTTCATTATTTCAATCTTTGTCTGTCTTCTTGTAAGCCTAACTATCACATTTCTTTGTCTCTCTTTCTTCCATGGTCCTAGTCTATGTGCTATATCTACATCTGTTGCTTTAATGTTGAGATTTGTTTTCTCGTTCAAAGTCTTAACTACAAGATCAATGACTGATCCTGATGGCTGCTTCTCGTTGTCGCTCGGGATGCCGGATATTCTAATGTTGTTTCGTCTACTATACTGCTCAGAGTCGTTATTGTCTTTTTCCCTGGCTTGTTTCTCTGTATCAAGTTTAGATTTGAGCTGTACGTTCTCGTTCTTTAAGATGTCGATCTTTTCGTCTCTTTTTTTCATTTCCTTCTTCATTGAATCGGTCTCCTTTTCCAATTTTGCTTTTAGCTGTGTGCTCTCGTTCTTAAAGCTGTCGATTTTGTCGTCTCTTTTCTTCATTTCTTTCTTCATTGATTCGGTCTCTACACATTTATCGTGTAGATCGCTTTCCAATACTTCAATTCTCTTTATGACTGTTTTTAGAATATTTTCTTTCATTTCCTCCAGAGTAGTGCATATGATCTTCTTTAAAAAACATGAATCGTCCTTTGTTAGCATGTTTGCGAGCTTCTCATTTATCAAGTCTATTTTCTGCTCTACACTCGATGGTTCATGCTCCGACTGCAAGTCTGACTGTCCATAAAATTCATCCATCTTTCTCTGTTTGTTTGTGTTCTTCTTCTTTTTCTTTTTATTCTTACCCTCAATGTTACTTTTTCGATCCGAGGGAATTGATTGGTCTAGAGCGCTTGAGTCTAGGTCGGTTGTTGTTGAAGAATGTGCTCTTTTGTTTGTCTTTGGTTGGCTCATTTTCACCGTGCGTGTGAAGTATACACCGTAAGGGTATTATAACGGTTTACAATGGAATGTGGAATGTGGTAAATAAAGGTAGATGTCTACCATGCAGTACAACGCATGCTCACTCAGGCGTGACGAATGATTTTTGGCAGCACTCCAACAGTCTTTGTTCTTTGAAAATAGTTTCCCCACCCACTGCAGTTTACTTAGCAGTTGTTGACAATCAAATATCTTCAATTTCAATAAATTTGAAATCAATTCACAGACAGTACCTGCAAGTGGGTGCTTTATCTCTTAATACACGTAATTTCTAGTCATATTGTTGATTTATAAAGATGTTTTCATGTAGTGTCGTCCTCTACTCAAACATAGTGTTGTTTACATTCGAAACCGGAAGTTTTTTATGGGGGGAAGGGTTAATGTTGCACAAAAGTAATAGAGAAAGATCTAAGTCAATTTGTTCTGCATTGAGATACAAACTGATTAAACCCATTATAGCGGGTAAACAGTGAATCAAAATCAATTGCAAACTGTGTAGACCCAGAAAGAGTCCTCTGATCAGGGTCTGTACTGTTTGTCATACTTTTACAATAGTTTGACCCCTTAAGGGTTCAAGGTTATAAAGAGTTTGAGTTGAGTCTAAAGTTGTTCTCAAGCATTTAGGCTCAAATCTGACCAATCAAATGCTTGAGAACAAACTCAGACTCAGCTCAAATGCTTTATAACCTTGGACCCTTTATAGTGTATATATAAACTGGGAATTCACCAGACATATACACGTACATTCAAAATCCTCCAATTTTGAAGGTTTTCCTACCTAAGATTCTATCATAGCTTTCCTATGATTTCAATCTAAGCTTAACAATCTAATAGAAACTAAAAGTAGTTTATATAATTATGATACTGTGTCCTACATTTATTTCATTTCTCCTGCACTGAAGTCAGTCAGTCCACATCCTAGTTAAGAAACCATTAAGATTTAATGTTTGATGCAATGGTTGCCACGGCAACGTATTAGTAATCTCAAATATCATAACAACAAGGTACATTAACCTTTATGCACTTTTAATGTGTTTTGCTTCCAGGTAACTGTTGCATGCTGGGATGCCTGGTACAGTTTCACCTGTGTACTTGTCTCTGTGCAGCCACATCAAGGTTTCTACTAGCAGGTGGCTAAGAAATGAACGGATTTTTTTCGGTGTTTAAAGACTTCTCCTGACGACCTTTTGGTCATAACGCATTGCCAGACAATTTCCTTGCAAAAAGCATGGGTCTTGTGCATATTGAACCATCTTGTGTGAGACTCTACCTTTATATTTGATAGTTTCAGTAGAAATAACCATTGAAAATCACTAGAGCATGAGTATAATCTGGACCTCACCTGGTAAATTGCACGTGATTTGACAGATACATTGACACCTCCAGAACAATATGCTGGTGGTCCCTCAATGGACTGAGGAAAAGTCTTTAACACATTCAACCCTAGCCACGAGTATACTTATCATTTTCAAACAGTATACCTGTTATGATAACACTTGTCCAATGCAAACAGTGTATACCCTGATCAGAGGGCTCCTTAAGGAGCCCTCTGATAAGGGTCTGCACTGTTTGTCATTTTAAAATATATTGTTAAAATCAACCCGAAATAGTCAAATGAACTAGACTTATTTAGAAATTGAAACTGTGAATTAAAGTTTCAGGGGTGAATGAGTTATGCGAAATAAACCACAGAAATTGATCAGCAAATTCCATGAATTGCGCTAGCCATTCATGGTAAATTTGTCAATCATTTTCTGTTGTTTATATCGCTTAAACGTCAGAAAACCCCAGTTCATTTCTTATATTTACATTATATATGCTGTAATTTTTAATATTAAATGTTTAATCCATATTAAAGGTTGTTATCACTAATAATGTGTACTCTGATAGGAACTGAAGCTGTGATTCATGGAGAAATGATCCATAAACCCCGCCTCCTTTGCGAAGGATACCAACAAGTCCTGCCCCTAGAGAAATTGCGTCTAAACGAATTAAATGTCATTTTTCTCAATGGAATTGGCTGGGGCGAATGTAAATATAGGACAAAACACAGTAAAACTTCTATTACGACCACTTAAGCGAAGGCTAATCGATTGTAAAAAGTACAGGTGACAGCTTAAACCAAGGTGACAGTAAGACAGAAAGCTCCTAAAGGAGTTTTTTAAAGGAGCTTTCTGTTTTACTGTCACCTTGCTTTAAGCAGTCACCTGTTGTAAACACCTAAGAATTGAGACAATTTAGAGGTCATAGTAGAGAAGTTTTACTGTCAATGCAAGAACACCACAACAAGGGTGTTTAACCCATTACCCCGTAAATACACCTTTTTACGCCATTAATTTATTCTTTCACTTAAGAAAATAGTTCCAATTTATTCAGTCATGAATATGTACCATATGAAATATATTCCCTATTCTAGCAGAGGATAGCTTAAAGCAGGCTGAAAGTAAAGCAGAATGCGCCTTAAGGCGCATTTTGCTTTACTTTCAACCTGCTTTAAGTAGTCACCTATCTTCAAAACTAGAAACAGGCTTTGGGGTTATGGGTTAACCCTTTATCTGATAGCCTGTTTCTAGTTTTGAAGACATGACCACTTCAGCAATATGACATGTAATTAAGGGTAAGCAGACATTAATTCACTTTAATAGTATTCACTTTCATTTATACTAACCGTCGGTTTCATTTAGTCAACATTGTATATGCTTTTACTCCCAAATGTTTGAGACCTTTGATATGTTGAATTATGAGACACAAACAACACCTTTAACTTACGATGTCTCATGTCTGTCAATCATGTGACAGTAAGGCAGAAATCTCTTATAGGAGCGTTCTGCTTTAATTTCATCTTACCTTTTAGCTGCCTCCTGCATTTAACATAATGAATGATTATTTATTATGACAAACATATTCCTACCTCTGTAAAATAGTTGGTGGTTTAGAATCCGGGGCTGGGAAGGCTGTAGCCCCACCCCCTTGTTGTAGACTAGCTGTACGAAATAGGGCATCTAGACTGATTGTCCCCGCTGTTAGAGGTGTCCTGGTGGCCCCTGTCTCCTCAACATCTAAAATAATTATCAAATTCAATAAAACCACTGAAAAGAAGACCAACTTGGTATCTTCAACGTATTATACAGAACTGGTTGCATAAAAGACAGGTGACAGCTTAAAGCAAGGTAAATGTAAAACAGAAAGCTCCTTTAACACCACAGACCTGTTTAAACTCTTTCAACACCATGGACCTGTTTAAAATATACTCATTACATTTGCAAATAGTGTAGACCCAGAAGCCCTTCCTATAGGAGCCCTCTGATCTGGGTCTACACAGTTGCTAATTTTGACCAGTATTTATCAAACTACCCAGAATTCCAAGTAGACTGGTTCATGTTTGGGTAACAAAAAAAAGACCCACAAGGGAACCTAATAACCCACAAGAGTTACTTAGTGTTGAAAGAGTTAACCCATTACGCCATAGCCTGTTTCTATTATTGAAGATAGGGGACCACTTAAGGCAGGTTGAAAGTAAAGCAGAATGCGCCTTAAGCGTATTCTGCTTTACTTTCAGTCTGCTTTATGTTACCATGTTCTAAAATATAGAAAATATTTCTAACAGAACATATTCATGACTGTATAAGGTGAACTTATTTTCTTCAGTGGAGGAATAAATTAAAGGCATTAAAAGGCGTATTTATGGGGTAATGGGTTAAGACGGGGAAGGCATCGTACCTTCTACTATATCTTCTGTGTCGGGTATCTTGAGGGGTTTGGGGCGTATAATATTACTGGTCTTGCTTGTGGCTGAGGCATTGGGGTTGTCTATCATGGGCTTGGGCTCTGTCTTCTTCCTGACCCCAGCTGGCACAGCAGTTCCCTGCTGCAGAATAGAAACAATAAGGGCTCCAGAAAAGAGGAAGTAAACTGAACAAATTCAACATTTTCTCACTCATTTCCGTACCAAATCCTATGGTGTCACTACTCATTAGAATCGTCTCGAAGAGACGATTCTAATGAGTAGTAACACCATAGGGTTTAATGCGGAAATAAAGATTTTAGTTTTAGTAATGCAGAACAGAAACAAAGAGGACTTACAGAACAGCATAGCTCGCCTACTGTAAACTGGTCTTGACAATTTCATATAAACCTTAACAAACGCCAATGTCAATACCAACAAAAGACATATTAAGTGCCCCTGATTTTCAAATAGGCAACCTATAATAAAACACTGGGATAATTTAATCTCTATTACAATGTAATGCAAAAATTTAAGTAAGTTTGGAATCAGAGTTGAGTCGTTTGCAAGCCTTATTTTGATTGGTCAGATTTGAGCAAAAGCTTAAATCTGAATCACATGCTTGAGAACGATCTCAAACTCAACTAAAACTCTTTATAACCTTGGACTCTGGTTCATGTGAAAGAAAGGGTTATTTTTCTAGAATTGTAGCCAAAAAATGTTCTGTGAATAATACTTGTCCAAAAAAGCAAATTTCTTTTTTAACCCTTTACCCAATAGCCTGTTTCTAGTTATGAAGACAGGTGACCACTTAAAGCAGGTTGAATGTAAAGCAGAATGCGCCTTAAGGCGCATTCTGCTTTACTTTCAACCTGCTTTAAGCTACCAAATGCTAGAAAATAGAAAATATTTGTTCATGACTGTATTAATTTGAACTATTTTCTTCAGTGGAGGAATAAATTAAACACGCTAAAAGCCGCTTCTATCAGGTAAAGGGTTAAAATCAAAACTGAATAAAATCTGTTCCATTTCTACCCAAGATCATACAAGATAGCCCTATCTGACAGACAGGCAATAATGCTGATAAAATATGATGATTTGTGATGATGGAAATAGATACATTATGACTTCTCAACTCTTTGCATGCTGGGTAATATTTTTCGTCTGCAACCTTTGTCGTCTGATATTGTTTTAAAAATAGATTTTTCTAAATTTCTTTTCAAAACATGTTCAGAGTGTCAAATAGTTTGGATCCTGATGAGACGCCGCGTAACGCGGCGTCTCATCTGGATCCAAACTGTTTGCAAAGGCAATCACTGTGGCGGATATATCTGCCAATAACATGCAAAGAGTTAAAACAAATACCTGGAAAAACAAGAGCCCCATGGCTCACCTGAGAATCACTAACAAAATGGAGATAATGACTTTTGTCCAGGATGTGGTCAGTTTTTATCCGAGGGGCATAATTTGAACAATCTTGATAGAGGCCCTGTAGATGATGCTATGTGCCAAATATCTAAGATCAGGGTACTAGGGTTTTAGACAAGAAGATTTTTTTAGGTTTCCATTGAAAAAAACTTTTTTTTAGCTCCTGTGACCTACTTATGCAACAGACTGGAACCATTTGAACAAAATATGTAAAGGACATCTAGAAGTGTCACCATGATGAATATCAAAGCTCTGGCCATATTAGTTTCAGAGGAAAATGTTTGAAAATTTCACTATATAACTCTATGTAAAACTGTGACCCCGGGGCGAGGCCAATTTTGACCCTAGGGACATAATTTGAACAAACTTGATAGAGGACCTGTAGATGATGTTGTGTGCCAAATATCTAAGCTCTGGCCCTTGTAGTTTTTGACAAGAAGATTTTTAAAGATTTCCTTATTTTTTCACTTTGGTTGCCATGGCAAACAGAGTTCTGCATTGTTTTTAATTCTTTGAACATATTTGAAAGAGCTTGACCCAAGGAACATTTCTGTAAAGTTTGGTTGAAATCTGTCAAGCGGTATATGAGGAGATGTCATTTGAAGCAAATGGTAACGACGATGCACGTCGGACACATGGCCATCCAAATAGCTCACCTTGAGCCTTTGGCTCAGGTGAGCTAAAAACAATGACAAGATACAATAGAGGCCAAGTTTAACCCCATAACCCAAACCCCATAGCCTATATCGAGATTGGAAGAAAAGTGACCACTTAACTCTTTGAACCCTAGTCACGCTTATAGGCGTGCTTTTCAAACAGTGTACATGTGAATAGTACACATGTCCTATGCAAACAGTGAAGACCCAGATCAGAGGGCTCCGAAAGGAGCCCTCTGATCAGGGTCTTCACTGTTTGTCACAATGCCAAACATTGACAAAAACAACCCTTAAAAGTCAGAAATGGACTTGTCTAAAATGGAAACTGGCATTGACCATTTAAAGTTTCAGGGAGGAAAGAGTTAAAGCAGGTTGAAAGTTAAGCAGAAAGCGCCTTAAGGTGCATTCTACTTTAATTCTAGCCTGCTTTAAGCTAACATCAGCCAGGATAAAGGAAACATTTCTTATATTGTATAAAATGGATTTTTTTTCTTCATTGGATGAATAAATCAATAGAGTAAAAAGGTCTATTTATGGGGTAATGTGTTACCCACTTAACCCTATATTCCATAGCTATTAGTGCTAAATCCTACTGATAATAGATTTATCATAAATTTTGTGTTTAACCCGTGACCCTATGAATATGCTTTTTTTTTCTGAGACACAGAATAAGTCATAGAGAAAATATGTCTTAAGATACATATTTATGACTATAAATTGGAAATATTTTCTACAGTGGAGGAGTAACTTAAAAGTCATAAAAATGTGTATCTATGGAGAAATGGGTTAACCCATTACCCCATAGCCTATTTCTAGTTTTGAAAACAGGTGACCACTAAAAGCAGGTTAAGGCGCATTCTGCTTTACTTTCAGCCTGCTTTAAGCTACTATCTGTACTAGGATACAGAAAATAGCTCTTGTGGTACATGTTCATTACAGTATAAATTGGAACTATTTTCTTCAGTGGAGAAAAAATTTAAAGGCGTAAAAAGGCGTATTAGTGGGGTAATGGGTTAAGTCATTTTTTTATGCAGATGTAAGAGTTACAGTACTGACTTACTGTGTCGTATTCCTTCTGAGCTTTAGACAACATCTGCATGATGTCCACCTGGGACTGACCGGGCTTCTGCTGTACATGGACAGCCATCCCTACATCTCGCCCTTTCTCCCTCTCACTTCCTGTTGCAGCGCCCCCTGCAGGAGAAACCCCTTGCTTCCTCCTCTGCTCCTCTAAAACCCCCTGGACATATCTGCAAAAAAAAAATCAAAACTCCTGCAGGGCCCAAGATAAGGGGAGTATTTCAAAAACTAAAATCTTTATTTCTGCATTAAACCCTATGATGTTACTACTCATTAGAATGGTCTCTTCGAGACGATTCTAATGAGCAGTTAGACCCTAGTATTTGGTGCTCAAATAAGTGAGAAAATGTTGGATTTGTTTGGTTTACTCCCTCTTATTTGGAACTATGCTAGAAGCGCAAAGGTGTTCATACATGTGATTCTAATGAGTATTAACATCATAGGGTTTGGTGCTGAACATTTTGAATTTGTTCAGTTCACTCCCCTTGATCTGGAACCCTGTCATGAACATATTAAACAAGAGACATTTGGACATTTACTGTCATCAGAGAATGATGGAACAAATATTTATGTACATGTATCATCATCATCATCGGATTTTTGATTAACGTGCAGGGGTGGGAGCATTGTTCACAACAGTGGGCTCCCTTCCAGGTAACTGGCTAGCTGCACGCATGGGGGTTCTACCACAGGATCTCCAGGGTTTTCTATCACATATGTAAATGCAAATGCTAAAGTTGCTCCTGCCCCCATGCAAATGTCGAAGCTGGTGTCTTTTGATTTTTTTTCTCAAGACTTAAATATTTTCTAAATTGTTCATTTTGAATTCCTAATTAACTCATTACCCCATAGCCTGTTTCTAGTTTTGATGATAGGTGACCACTTAAAGTAGGTTGAAAGTAAAGCAGAATGTGCCTTTGAGGCACATTCTGCTTTACTTTCAGCCTGCTTTAAGCTTACATGTGCTATGATATAAAAATATTTCTTATGGTATATATTCATGAAGGTATAAAATGGAACTATTTTCTTCAGTGGAGGAATAAATTAAAAGCGTAAAAAGGCATATTTATGGGGTAATGGGTTAAAATGTTGTGGTTGTTGAAGTTTCAGTCCTGGGGCCCGTTTCATAAAACTTCGTACGACAAAGACGGTCGTAAGTCAGATTTTAAAAGTCTCAATTTTAATTTATTTCTTCATCTAATCCTGTCTTGTGATATCTCTTTGGTACTTTCTTGAAAAGATGATTCTAAAGAGATGTCACAAGACAGGATTAGATAAGAGAAATCAGAAATTAAATGTAATTCAAAGTTTTGACTTACAACCATTTTTATTGTACAAAGTTTTATGAAATGGGCCCCTGCTCAACATCGGCTTGCTGTGGGGAAGTCAAATTTAAATTAATATTCATTACTGTATAAAGGGGAACTATTTTCTTCTGCAGAGGAATTAAACAGAGACCTAAAAAGACATATATTTATTGTTTGCTTTGTTTGCTAAATTCAGTTTCTGCCATCTATGGGCTAATTGGACAACTTATTCATAGAGTAGCGGCTTAACACAAGTTAGACTGCTTGAAAAAACAGCGCTCCCTCTCTAAAACAGCACCCAATGGGACACAAAAAATGTGTGCCTTGTTCAGAGGGAGTTGTTATAGGAAGGGAAATTGATTTACATTTGCAAACAGCTTTTTGTCACTTGTCATTATGTTTTTTTTTATCAAAATGTCCAATATGTAAATTTGAGAAAACCAGCAGATGACAATTTTAAGCAGACGATATTGCAGCCGTGAAAGCTTTAGATATAATTGTCTTGTTTGGGGAACAAAGACAAGGGTCTTTGTAAGGAGGGATTCATTGTTGGGAGGGCTGTTGTAGGGAGGGAGCACTGTACTTATCTAGAGCACTGACATACTTAGAAGTTAATAGCAGAGACAGAGTAATAAACATGTAATTTCTTCATCAACACCTCTTTACTACTAGATTCAATTGTACCATTACTCTGGATGTATTGACTCAATTAATACATTTCAATCCCGCATTTCTTTTCATTTTTGTGCAATTGCTGAAATTTAGCCAGGATTACCCTCAACATTACACATGAATATTGTAACACCCATTGCTGACATGTAAATATCCCACGCTGAAATCAACAATCTTTGTAGTGCCTTGTAATATACACTTTAGGTGCATTCTGCTTTACTGTCAGACTACTTTAAGCTACCATAGTACTGGAATATAGACAAGCCTGATATTGCTCACCTCTTGTAATGTTAACCTTTCTGTTTCACCCGTTTTAATCTAAATCCATTCAGAGTGGTATAGCATGTAAACAGTTCTGGAATACAACCTCATAATTCTAGTATAGTACATCAAGGGCAGATAACTAGAACCTAAAGAATACTGAAATGAAGCCTTTTCTAGCATTTCAAAGAATATCAAGGACAGATAACTATTGCCACAAAGATAAGATTCCAACAATAATTGCACTCCTTCCAGAACTTATAGCTATATACTTTGTGTGCAAGTATAATCAAAATCCATTGAAAACTGTAGTTGCAAGAGTGTAAATGCTGTTAGATATGGCATTTGCAGCAATTCAAGGACAGATAACTCTTGACCTATTCGTCTGATTTCAACCATAATCTCACTTATTTTGATTTCTTAAGGTACTATACAATCTGAGCAAGTTTGAAAAAGACTGGATAAAAAGTGTGGCCTCTATAGTGTAAACACCATTAAATATGGCATTTTCAGCAATTCAAGTGCAGATAACTCTTGAACTGTTATTCAGATTTCAACCATAATCAACCTCATCCGAATGCTTAGTTACATACAATCTGAGCTAGTTTGAAATAGATTTGATAAATATTGTGGCCTCTAGAGTGTAAACACTGTTAAATATGACATTTTCAGCAATTCAGAGGTAGATAACTCTTGATCTATTTTTCTGATTTCAACAATAATCAAACTCACCTGAACTCTTATGGTTATTTACAATCTAGGCAAGTTTGAGAAAGATTGGATAAATATGGTGGCCTCTAGAGTGCAAACACTGTTAAATATGGCATTTTCAGCAATTCAAGGTTAATAACTCTTGACCTATTAGTCCAATTTCAACCATAACCAAACTCATCCAAACTCTTATGGTAATATACAATCTCAGTAAGTTTGAGAAAGATTTGATAAATATTGTGGACTCTAGAGTGTAAACACTAAAATTGTTGACAACGGACAACGGACATTGCACAATGGACATTCAAGGATTGCAAAAGCTCTCCCTGAGCTAGCTCAGGTGAGCTAAAAACAGTTCCTATCTTACTTATTCATAACTGTATAAATTGGAACTATTTTTCTCATTAGCCAAATAAAGTATAGAGATTCAGGCTTAATCTCTGAATTGAGATTGTATACTCAATTATATCTTGGTATGTAATTTACAATTGTTTCAAGAATTTCTTCAACTTTAATTGAAAGAAAAGAGCTGGGAGGCAATTATAACTAAATTGCTCTATTTTCAGTTACACCGCTATCCAAACTATGCTTATAATGTGCAGTAACACTTTAAACAGTACAAATGGAGTAGCGTAAAACCCATGCAAACAGTTTGGATTCAGATATGATGCCAGGTAAATTGATAAATGGATCAGGATACAAACTGTTTGTAACTCAGATTATATATTGTTACAGAAATTGGAAAGAAGAAACTGATATCAGAATTTTATAAAAAAACAAAACACCCCAAAACAATTCAGCATTTAACTCATGCTAGCGGAGGATATGTGCCACAGTGATTACCTTTGCAAACAGTTTTGATCCTGATGAGACGCTGCGTAATGGGCGTCTCATCAGGATCCAAACTGTTTGACACTCTGACCCTGTTTTGAAAGAAATTATGAAAATTCTAATTTAGAACATTAGCAGACAACATTTGTTGCAGATGAAAAATTACCCAGCATGCAAATAGTTAAAGATTCAGTGACAGCTTCCTGCAAGTTAAACTGTACTACTGTAGGCAAATTTAACTCTTTACATGCCAGGTAAATTTTTCATCTGCAACGGTTGTCGTCTGCTACTGCTCTAAAAATAGAATTTTCTACTTTTCTTTTTAAAACTGAGTCAGAGTGTCAAACAGTTTGGATCCTGATGAGACAACGCGCTACGCGGCATCTCATCATGAGGATCCATACTGTTTGGACAAAAAATCAAGATTCCGCCACTAGTCAGCAAAGCGGTAATTGTTTCTTAAAATTAGTACGGAGCATTTAAAATGGCACTTGATATACAAAATACCTTTCAAGCATTTTTAACCTTCATCCTACTGATGGGAGATTTCTTTGAGACTAAACATTTGTTGTTAAAGAACAAATACCCAATAGTGTGTTCAATACGAAAAACAGTATTTTAACAAAACACCTAAAAACTCATTAAAACTTTAAAACCAATACAAACCATTACCTTGAGGCATCCTTAGAAGGTATTGTGAACAACTTTTCTACATCAGCTCTTCAGCACTAAAGATTCAAACATTTTGGCAAAATTCTGCCCCCAAATTAATTGCATGCCTCTTTAGATATCATTTTTATGCAGTAAGTTGTTGCATCTGGGATACCCAGCAACTGATACCCTTTACAAAATAATGTGGATCCAGATCAGGCTCCCACATAATGAAAGACCTGATCTGGATCCAAGCTGTTTGACACTTGGATATTAAATCTTGTCAAGTTAATTTGAAATTATTCTATTATCCACTATAATAGTAGCTAGTTATGCTGCATAGATTAAGTATCTAGGATGGTAAGGGATAGCAAGTAGAGCTTGCAGCTGGCTTTACCCTTACAATACTGAAATTATCAAATGAACTCTTCAGATTGGCTAAACAATTACTAGTGTACATTCACTCAATAGGGGTATGTCCCCATCATATTTTAAAGTTTGACAAACAAGTGCAGACCCATTTCAGAGGGCTCCTGAAGGAGCCCTCTGAAATGGGTCTACACTGTTTGCAAAGGATGTATATATCTAGATTCAGCACTGAAAGGATTAATATTATAGCCTGCCAACCATATGGTTGACTCCAAGTCAATAAGTAAACATGCAAAATACCTGGCTTGTTTTTATGAGCACTTTTATATCTATCTCTAATAGTTTGTTTAAAAACAGGTGTTTGCTAAGAATGTTGAAATTTAATTAATCTCCATTAGGGAGGTATTCTCTTCACTTCAGACTGATTTAAAGAGTCACCTGTTAAAGCATAAGCAATTTTTCCTATGGCCATTTCTGATGACAACTTGGATAGAATGAAAGGACATTTTTATGAAGAATAGGTAAAATAGTTCCATTTTATACAGTCATGAATATCTATCACAAGAAATATTTTCTACGCTCTAGCAGACTGTGCTTAAAGCAGGCTGAAAGTAATACAGAATGTGCCTTAAGGCACATTCTGCATTACTTTCAACCTGCTTTAAACGGTCCCCTATCTCCATTCTGCTTTACTTTCAGTCTACTTTAAGCATCAGTCATTAATTCCAAAAACAAGCCATAGAGTAATGGTTTAGTAACTTGTTTTCTAATCCATATTTAAATGTTTCTTGACATTATGTTCTGTAAATATGACCCAATGTGTGTAACAACTTTGAAATAAATACTGTTTAAACCAACGGTTTAACCCTTCTAAAACATTGAGAGGTGATTTCAAACATGTGCAGTGTGTTTGGTGCCTCATAACCAGCTGTGGTAACATCAGTATGAGGTGTTTGGCCAAGGTGAGGCAGTGGTACACTGTACAATACATATATAACCCAACCCTGTCAATCTGCTGCCTGGGGGAGCCCTTCATCCTGACAACTTAATTACTACAGGTATCACAGGCTACACACTATAGGCCACACAGGAATAGCTCAGATACAGTAAAACCAGTCTTCAGCGACGGGCTACAGTCTTAGGCAACAGGGTTCACACCATGGACCACACAGGCATAGCTCAGATACAATAAAACCAGTCTTCGGCGACAGGCTACACACCATAGGCCACACAGGAAAAGCTCAGATACAGTAAAACCAGTCATCAGCATCAGGCTACACACCAAAGGCCACACAGGAATAGCTCAGATACAATAAAACCAGTCTTCGGCGACAGGCTACACACCATAGGCCACACAGGAATAGCTCAGGTACAGTAAAACCAGTCATCAGCATCAGGCTACAGTCTTAGGTAACAGGGTTCACACCATGGGCCACACAGGCATAGCTCAGATACAATAAAACCAGTCTTCGGCGACAGGCTACACACCATAGGCCACACAGGAAAAGCTCAGATACAGTAAAACCAGTCATCAGCATCAGGCTACACACCATAGGCCACACAGGAATAGCTCAGATACAGTAAAACCAGTCATCAGCATCAGGCTACACACCATAGGCCACACAGGAATAGCTCGGGTACAGTAAAACCAGTTATCACAACAGGCTACACACCACATGCCACACAGGAATAGCTCAGGTACAGTAAAACCAGTCTTCACAACATGCTACACAGGAAAAGATCAGGTTCAGTAAAACCTGTCTTCAGGGACAGGCTACGCACCATAGGCCACACAGGAATAGCTCAGATACAGTAACACCAGTCATCAGCAACAGGCTACACACCATAGGCCACACAGGAATAGCTCAGGTATGGTATCACCAGTCATCAGTTACAGACTACACACCATAGGCCACACAGGAATAGCTCAGGTATGGTATCACCAGTCATCAGCAACTGGCTACACACCATAGGCCAAACAGGAATAGCTCAGGTACATTAAACCAGTCTTCAGCAACAGGCTACACACCATAGGCCAAACAGGAATAGCTCAGGTACATTAAACCAGTCTTCAGCAACAGGCTACACACCATAGGCCACACAGGAATAGCTCAGGTACAGTAAAATCAGTATTTAGTGACAGACTACACACCATAGGCCAAACAGGAATAGCTCAGGTATGGTATCACCAGTCATCAGCAACAGGCTACACACCATAGGCCACACAGGAATAGCTCAGGTATGGTATCACCAGTCATCAGCAACTGGCTACACACCATAGGCCACACAGGAATAGCTCAGGTATGGTATCACCAGTCATCAGCAACAGGCTACACACCATAGGCCAAACAGGAATAGCTCAGGTACATTAAACCAGTCTTCAGCAACAGGCTACACACCATAGGCCACACAGGAATAGCTCAGGTACAGTAAAATCAGTATTCAGTGACAGACTACACACCATAGGCCACACAAGCTCTCAAACAAGTATCCTGTAGGAACAGTAAAACTTGTGAGAAGGAGACTTTCAATGAATAGTGTCACCATCGGCCACACAGCCACTCTCATAGGAATAGCTCAGGTAAAGTAAAACCAGTATTCAGCAATGATTCAATACAGAAGCATGAACATTAATGAAGACAGGTTCTTGCTTAACCCATTACTATATTGATACACATTTTGACACTTTTTATTTATTCCTCCATTGAAGAAACATTTAACTTTGTACAGTCATGAATGTGTACCACAAGAAATTATTTCTATATCCTAGTAGATAAGAGCTTAAAGAAGGCTGAAAGTACAGTGCTTTACTTTAAACCTGCTTTGAGTGGTCATCTGTCTTCAAAACACAAAACTGTCTATGGGGTGATGAGTTAACCATCTCCTCTGTGTTTAAGGCAGTTGACTGCTTAAAGTAAAAAGCTCTGCTTGAATTTCATCATGCCTTAACAACCACTTGAAATCAACATCATAAATATATGCAATTGTTACTTATGTGATTAAGTAAATTAAATAAGAGGTGCCACAACTGCTTCTTAGGAGAAAAAAGATGAAATAAAAGACATATGGTTGCACAAAGCCGGTGGAAAGTAAAGTCAAGATCATCCCTGCTTTAACTACCCCCTTGACAGGATGCAGGAAAGGTTCCTTAGGGAAGGATTAGGGCTCCAGATAAGAGGGGGAAAACTGAACAAATCAAACAATTTCTGACTTATTTCAGCTCCAAGTCCTATGGTGTTGCTACTCATTTGTGTTGCTCTCTTGAAGAGACGATTCTAATGAGTAGTCACACTATAGGGTTTAATGCAGAAATTAAAATCTTAGTTTTTGAAATACTCCTCTTATCTGGAGTTCTGAAGGATTAATACAAGAAATACAGAGATTTGTCCTTGTTATTAGCAGCAATCTGTTTATAGAGAAGACCCCAATGCTATGCCATTTAGAAATAGGTTATTTGCACTTTTGGCTGAGGAAGGAAGGTTTTTTACAGCGACTTGTCTAGCGTTTTCAAATAGATCAAGATAAAACACAGTCTAACTCTTGGCACCTAAAACTGCTCAAAACTGTGCACCAGTCTACAACTGTCTTGTTCATGTTTCTTCAGCTAATCACACTAAACGCTTTAAGCTACCATCTGCTAGGATGTAGAAAGTACTTCTTATGGTGCATACGCATAACTGTATCAAGTGGGACTGCTTTCTTTAATAGAGGAATAATTTAAGGGGATAAAAAATGTGTATTTATGGAGTAAAGTTATGGAGTATGTTATTGGTCAATGACAGTTCTGAAATCAGTTTCCTGTCAATTGTTACAGAAATACATTTTAAACCAAATACCCCACAAAATTAATAAGACTTTTTACGTCTTTAATTTATTCCTCCACTGAAGAAAATTGTTCCATAAACATGCACTATAAGAAATATATTTCATATCCTAGTACTAGAATGTAGCTTAAAGCAGGCTAAAAGTAAAGCAGAATGTGCATCAAGGTGCATTCTGCTTTACTTAAAACCTGCTTTAAGTGGTCACCTGTCTTCAAAACAAGAAACAGGCTATGGGGTAAAGGGTTAAGTAGTTTTTTCATCTGCAACATTTGTAGTCTACTACTGTACTAATTCAACAGCAACCAGCCGGCTCCAGACAAGAGGGAGTAAACTGAACAAATCCAACATCTATTTACTTATTATACAGCACCAAATCCTATGGTGTTATCACTCATTCGAATCGTCTTGAAGAGACGATTCTAATGAGTAGTGACACCATAGAGTTTAATGCATAAAAAAAGATTTAAAAGTTTCTGAAATACTCCAGAAAGGGGCCCAACAAAAGCCTGTCACAATGTTCTCAGTAAGGCACAGGGAGAAAACAGCACAAGTTTTTCACGACATGAATATTTTCACGTAATGTGATTTTGTATTAATTTGGGACATCATGCAATATATTTAGCAGGCAGTGGCTTAAAGCAAGCTGAAAGTAAAGTAGAATGTGCCTGCCTTAAGGCACATTCTGCTTTACTTTCAACCTGCTTTAAGAAGTCACCTATTTTCAAAACTAGCGAGGCGAGGCAACACATTCGCGAATTAACGCGTTAATTATATTCTCGTGAATAAAACCGGTTTTACAGTAGACCGCATTACCAATATGGAAAAGATTGAACAAATGTAAACATTCCAGAGTAGTAGGGTTTTACCATGAACAGACAGTGAGCAGACTAGACGTTCATGTGTTACACATGTTACAAGTGAGCCAGACACACTCTCTATCCAGCCCAGTACCAGCTGACTATTCTGGGCTATGTAAATCTGATAATCATGTGCCAACTCTTACAGTTACTGACCTAGATATTGATAGTACAACATAAACGACTTTGACCTTGGACAATCAACTCTTACAGTTACTGACCTAGATAGTACAACATAAACGACCTTGACCTTGGACAATCAACACTGACATAGCAATTTTGATCCAGAGCAGACTGAAGGTAAACTGAACAAATAGAATAGATTCCCCTTCATACCAGCACCAAATCTTACGGTGTCCTACTCATTAGAATCGTCTCGAAGAGACCGTAGGGTTTAATGTATAGGGGTTTTGAAATACTCACCTCATCTGGAGCTCTGTTACTGTGTATCATTGCCATCATCATTGTTTCAAACAGGAATGGAAATACCTTAGTTTTGCTTTCGCTCCTTTATTTAAGACAACTCAACTGTAGAAAGAGCAGTTTAAAAAACAAACTCTTGATAATTACTGACTATTCAGAGTCTGAACAATCATTTATATCAATACAAATTGAAAAAGTGTGTGACCCTTGTGTTTCTGGGTACTACATGGTTAAAGTTACTAGCTCACCTGTTAAGCATGCCTCCGAGTCTACCACACTCATCCCTGTCATAGAACCATACCCCAAATATACCTAAAAATATACACCAATGTCACAAATATATACCAATGTTAAAACTATACACCAATGTCACAAATATACATCAATGTCATAACTATACACCAATGGCACACATACATGCCAATGTCACAAATATACACCAATGTCACAGCTATGCACCAATGTCATAACTATACACCAATGTCCAAAAATATACATCAGTACCAATGTCAAAAATATACATCAATGTCATAAATATACATCAATGGCACAAATATACACCAATGCCATAAATATACATTAATGTCACAACATATACACCAATATCACAAATATACATCAATGTCATAAATATACACCAACACAAGTGTCACAAATATACACCAATTTTATAAATATACACCAACTTTATAAATATACACCAATGGCACACATATACATAAATGGTACCAATATATGACAATGGTGCAAATATACACCAATGTCACAAATATACACCAACACCAATGCCATAAATATACACCAATGTCATAAATATACATCAATGTCATAAACATACTCAAACATCAGTGTCATTAATATACACCAATGTCATGAATATACACAAATGGCACAAATATACAACAATGTCACACATATAGACCATATTCCAAATATCTTAAGATATACAGCAATATTAGCTCATCATTCCTAGCTTAAAATGCCTGTGTATGCCTTTTGTCCACTTAAGAAAATAGCTCCACTTTATAGTCATGAATTTGCACCACAGTGGAAGAAATATTTTCTAGATAAGAGGCCCATGGACCATATTTCGTTCATTTGAGAATAGCCGACAAATTGGAGAAAATAATTTATGAATTCCCAATATAACACCATGTCAAACTGTGACCATACTCGACAAGCCACTTGATAAAGGACCTGGGGCCCGTTTTATGAAACGTCATACGACAAAAATGGTTGTAAGTCAGATTCTAAAATTATCAATTATTATTTATTTCTCAATCTAATCCTGTCTTGTTACATCTCTTTGGAATCATCTTGAAAAGACAATTCCAAAGAGACAGGATTAGATGGAGAAATCATAATTTAGATTTATTGTAAAGTTTTGACCTACGACCATTTTAAATATATTTTAAAGTTTTGACTTAAGACCATTTTTGTCAAACGACTTTTCATAAAACAGGCCCCTGAAAATATCACTTTTCTGACTCTTGTGGGTTTTTTTTTTTTAGAAAAATATGTTTGAAGATTTCATTATATTACTCTTATCGAGGGCTTGGTGCAAAACTATTGTAACTCCTTCACAACTGTGAAGGAGTTACAATAGTTTTGCACCAAGCCCTCGTTATGTAAAATTGTTGACCCCGGTGGCTGAGCCAATTTTTACCCTAGAGACATAATTTGACAAACTTGATAGAGGATCTGTAGATGATGATATGTGCCAAATATCTCAGTTTTGTGGACTATGGTGTCAGACAAGGAGATTTTTAAAAAGTTCTATTTTTCATTCCTTACATTCATTTGATACTTTTCCTCCAGGTGTTATATTTCTGCCACCTTTCCTACATCATCAGTTTACTTGATTTGTTTTAAAATACAGACATATTTATTTGCTTGTGTACTTTGCACACTGGCTGCAAAATTGTGATTATCTGTGCAAACAGTTTGGATCCCTATGTGACGCCGCATAACACAGCATTTGACTTCATCAGAATTTAATCCAACTGCTTGACTCTTTGACCCAGTTTTAACAAGAAGTTTTGAAAAATTTAGTTTTACTACAGTAGCAGCAAACAATTGTTGCAGAACGAAAAAATTACCCAGCATGCAAAGAGTTGAGCACTCCTTCATTGAAGTACAGAGTCTGTGAGCTAAAGAGAAAGGCCTGTGGGGTCTCAATTCTAGATTACAATTCTGGCATCCCTAACATTAACAATCTTCTGTACCAATTGTCCATTATATTTGAATTGCTTAAATATAATTTGGCAGGGCTTTTTTACCTTGTATAATAGAGACCGATTTTCGGTGACTTCTTTTTTTCTTCAAATTTTGGTGGAGAATTTCCCAAGAACACCCCCCCCCCCCCCCTCCCCCCATTTTTTTCTATTCAATTACCAGTCCTTCTTTAGTGTTAAATAATTTTATTTTCTGGTATTTAATTAATGAACTTTCTATTCCATGAAGTAAGTAGACTTCCCATTCTAATTTTTTGTATTTTGGAAGTCGGTCTACTTTTCCCAATTTGGTCGAAAATCGCGCTTGAATTTCACAAATGGAAAGACTAAGGCCCCTTCCCAATTTTTGGCAAAAAGATCCTGTTTGGCTCTGCTGAACATTAATTGATCTAATTTGATTTGATTTGATTTGTCATGATTTTACCTCCCTTTTGACAATATTTCAGTCATATTCTGGTGTCAAGCCTTAACCCTTTACCCCATAGCCTGTTAAAATTTCTAATTTTGAAGACAGGTGACCCTTTAAAGCAAGCTGAAAGTAAAGCAGAATGTGCCTTTAAGGTGCATTCTGCTTTACTTTCAGCCCGCTTTAAGCTAACATCTGCTAGGATAAAGAAAATATTTCTTATCATGACAATGACAATGACAAATATTTTATTGCTTCTAGGTCACCAGCCCATGAACATTACTGTATAAATTGGAACTATTTTCTTCAGTGGAGGAGTAAATTAAATGTGCTTAAAGGCGCTTCTATGAGGTAAAGGGTTAAATATTACAGATGAAGGAAGACCTAAAATACCCTTTATACACTGTTTCCAGCATAAATATACAAACTGGGTATAATGACAAAACTTCCACAAGCCAAGAAGGTTGAGTGTGTGTTTCAATTCCTAAAATCTCTTCTGTTCTATTACCCCATAGTCTCTTTCTAGTTTTACAAAACAGGTGACCACTTAAAGCAGGTTGAAAGTAGAGCAGAATGTCCCTTAAGGTGCATTCTGCTCTACTTTCAGCCTGCTTTAAGCTACCATCTGTTAGGATATAGAAAATATTTCTTGTGGCACATTATTTTTAATGTTGAATTATTTTCTTTAGTGGAGGAAAATTAGAGGTGTTTGGGGTAATGGGTTAAATGACTTTGTCTGCCATGGAGTTCAATGGGCTTCTTGAGTGATATACACATGCCTAATATGAAGTCTCTATAACATTTTATTCCAAAATTAAGGCCAAGGTTTATGGTATGGACAGACAGACAGACAAACAGACAGTTGGAAATGTTAACTCTATTATTCCATTTCTACAAGGGGGTCTTAATTTTCAATACAGGGCTCCAGATAAGAGGGAGTAAACTGAACAAATCCAACAGTTTCTCACTCATATTAGAACCAAATCCTATGTTGTTACTACTCATTAGAATCGTCTCTTCGAGACGATTCTAATGAGTAGCGACACCATAGGGTCTAATGCAGAAATAAAGATTTCAGTTTTTGGAATACTCGCCTTATCTGGAGCTCTGTCAATATTTTCACTACTCACTTTTAGCATTCCTGTACAGCAGGAAAGGGTCCTGTTGCTGGAATTCCAGGTCTTTTGTTATGGGCTCCACTAAGTTATTTAACCCCAGTCTGTTGAGAATCATAAAACCATTCAAAGGCGAGGCCGATCTGAAAGTAAACAGTTTGTATAATTAATAATTTGCGTTGATAGAGAACAGCCTTTATGGTTCATACTTCATATCGAGGTTTTCCAACTGCCTTTTCCAGTCACAGTCAGTCTGTGAACTTGTCAATATCACCCATCATTCTTAAACCATTACCCCATAAATACGCCTTTTTACGCCTTTATATGATTCATCCACTGAAGAAAACAGTTCCCATTTATACATACATGGATATGTATTATTAGAAAAAAATTCTATATTCTAGCAGATGGTAGCTTAAAGCAGGCTGAAAGTAAAGCAGAATGCGCCATAAGGCGCATTCTGCTTTACTTTCAACCTGCTTCAAGTAGTAACTTGTTTTCAAAACTAGAAACAGGCTATGGGGTAATGGATTAGTAACCCATTACTCTATGAGTATGCTTTTTTTTTTAGCCGTTAACCCTTTACTCCATAGATATGCATATTTAAGCCTTTAATTTACTCCACCACTGAAGAAAATAGTTCAAATTTAATTATCCTAGCAGATGGTAGCTTAAAGCAGACTGAAAGTAAGGCAGACTGTGGCTTAATGCACACTCAGCATTACTTTCATCACCCCATAAGACAATTAAGCATATAGAAAACAGACATAATTATATTATCAACTAAGTATAGATCTATCACCTTAATCTATAAATTAATTTCCATCTATTTAAAACTTCATCCAAAATAATATTGAAATGAACTGTTTCTTCTCTTCATTTAGAACAAGAGGCCCAGAGGGCCACATTTTGCTCACCTGAGACATTGTACCATAGAAGCTGACTGGGCAAGACAACATTTTGATATAGCTAATATAACTGATAAGCCCCAGAGCGGGCCAAATTTGATCCAGGGGTCATAATTTGAACAATCTTGGTAGAGGACTATAGGACAAAGCTACATGTCAAATATAAATGATCTGGGCCTTACGGTTTCAGAGAAGAAGATTTTTAAAGGTTTTCCTATGAAAAATTAATAAGCCTGAGGGCGGGGCCATTTTTGGCCTGGGGGTCATAATTTGAACAATCATGGTAGAGGACCACAAGGCAAAGCTATGTCAAATATTAAAGATCTGGGCCTTACAGTTTCAGAGAAGAAGATTTTTAAAGGTTTTCCTATATAAGTCTATGTAAAACTGATAAGCCCCGGGGCGGGGCCAATTTTGACCACCGGGGGTCATAATTTGAACAACTTTGGTAGAGGACTATAAGGCAAAGCTACATGTCAAATATAAATGATCTGGGCCTTACGGTTTCAGAGAAAAAGATTTTCAAAGGTTTTCCTATGAACAAGAGGCCCATGCGGGCCTAAATATCGCTCACCTGGAAAAACCAACACAAGGGTCACATAACCACTTTTCACCCCAGAGACATAATTTTTAGCTCCTGTGAGCAAGATATGCAAAGGACCGGAACCATATTTACAATATTGGTTAAGGGCTTCTACAAGTGTCATCATGCCAAATATCAAAGCTCTGACCATATTAGTTTCAGAGGTAAAGATGTTTGAAGATTTCACAATATAACTCATTGAAAAAATCTATTTTTAGCTCCTGTGACCTAGATATGCAACGGGCGGGAAATGTTTGAACAACTTTGAAAGAGGACCATACAAGGATCATTCAGGCCAAGTTTTGTAAAAATCCATCCAGTAGTTTCAGAGGAGATGTCGTTTAAAGAAATTGTTGACGACGAACGGGCGGACGAACGACGGAGAGAGGACGATCAAAATAGCTCACCTTGGCACTACGTGCCAGGTGAGCTAAAAACTGATAAGCCCGAGGGCGGGGCCTTTTTTGGCCCGGGGTCATAATTTGAACAATCTTAGTAGAGGACCACAAGGCAAAGCTCTATGTCAAATATTAAAGACCTGGGCCTTACAGATTCAGAGAAGAAGATTTTTAAAGGTTTTCCTATATAAGTCTATGTAAAACTGATAAGCCCCAGGGCGGGGCCATTTTTGACCTGGGGGTCATAATTTGAACAATCATGGTAGAGGATCATAAGGCAAAGCTACATGTAAAATATTAACCCTTAGCCTGCCAGTCACGACTATAGCTCCATATGCAAACAGCTTGGATCCGGATGAGACGCCGAGTAACTCGGCGTCTCATCCGGATCCAAGCTGTTTGACACTCGGACAAGATTTTCAGCAATTTTGAGCAACTTTGAAGCACTTTGAAACATGAAGCAGACGAGAAATATAGCAGACGACAATTTATTTGGCGGGCTAAGGGTTAATGATCTAGGCCATACGGTTTCTGAGAAGAAGATTTTTAAAGGTTTTCCTAAGAAAAACTGATAAGCCCCAGGGAGGGGCCATTTTTGGCCCCAGGGTCAAAATTTGAACAATCTTGATAGAAGATCATTAGGTTATGATACATACCAAATATCAAAGGTCTGGGCCTTTGGGTTTCTGAGAAGAAGATTTTTTTTAGATTTTCTTATGCATTAAAAGTTGTCTATACGGTCATGTTAGAAAACCTGGTCCCACAGCAAGGGGAATAACTCTAGCCAAAATCTTTGAACAACTTTTCCTTCCCCCTTGTCACTGATGCTTCTGACAAAGTTTGGTTGAAATCGGGTCAGTGGTTTCTGAGGAGATGTTGTTTGAAAATGTGAACGGACGCCGTACGCCGGACAGAATGGGATCACAATAGCTCATCCTGAGCCTTTGGCTCAGGTGAGCTAAAAACTGAAATTCATGTGACTGGCAGTATAGACCCTGATCAGACATCAAATCAACAGATACTGTTGCAAGGTCAGCACTTTCCTTTCCAGCATGGATTTGATTTGATTTGTTATGATTTTACGTAGCTATTTATAGCATTTCAGTCATATCGCGACGTCCAGCTAGTTACAGGTGGAGGAAGACCCCAGAAGCCCTTTATGCACTGTTTCAGGCACAAATCGGAAAACTGGGTAGAACCAGCGACCTTCTGCAAGCCAGCTGAAAGGCTTCCCCACATGAAAAATCTGAATGGCCAGACCGGGATTCGAACCTACAGCGGAGAGGACTATACCACTTAAAGGCCATAGAGGCCCCCCTTTCCCAGCATTGAAAACATCAACCCCTTCACAACCTCAGCCTGTGTATTGGAAATAGCAAACAGTTCAGATCCTGATCAGACCCCAATTTACTCACCATCTGTTCAAGATCAAAACAGTTTTACACTCATTGTACAGTTTGTTGAATTAAAAGGCCTTAAAATCTAAATCTTAACCCTTTCCTCCCTGAAACCTCAAATGGACAATTCTTGTTTTCAATTAAGTCTAGTCCATTTTTGTTTTTAGGATTGATTTTTTACAATATACGTCAAAATGACAAACAGTGTAGACCCTGATCAGAGGGCTCCTTAAGGGTCTACACTGTTTGCATAGGACAAGACTTAGTGTACTCCACATGTACCAGTTTTGCAAATGACGCATATATGCATGATTAGGGTTCAAAGAGTTAAAATAACGATAGCAGCCAACAATGCTGAAGCAGATGACATGGTGTCAGTGAAAGGTGTTATAACTCTTTGCATGCTGGGTAATTTTTTTTCTTCTGCAACAATTGTCGTCTACTACTGTTCTAAAATGTGAAATTTTCAACTTTTCTTTTCAAAACAGTGTCAGAATGTCAAACAGTTTGGATCCTGATGAGACGCCGCGTTACGCGGCGTCTCATCAGGATCCAAACTGTTTGCAATGGTAATCACAATTTTGGCCTGGTAGCGTGCAAGGACTTAATGCCATTAGGCCATTATTTACAGTGTCTGCGGGGATGGAAATAGAACTCACTTTCATTATTGTAAAATCTGTCTTCTTCTGTGGATTACTGTCAATCAACGTTGTGATCTTGGGATTAATGACAATAAGTTTTTGTCTCTGGAGTGCTCAGATGCACTTACTATAACAATCTACTGTCAAACCTTGCTTCCCTTAGGCAACAAAATTTGTCACTAGGGTTCAATGAATTAACTCTTTCAACACCATGGACTGAAACTTTAACCATTACCCCATCAATACGTCTATTTACGCCTTTAATTTATTCCTCTACTGAGAAAAATAAATCCAATTTATACTGTTACAAACAAGAGGGCCAGAATGGCCCTTGATCGCTCACCTGACAATGGTGACACTAGGATGGGTCACGTGATTTCAGAAAAGAAGATTTGTAAAAGGTGACCCCCAGGGCGGGGCCAATTTTGACCCCAGGGGCTAAAATTTGAACAAATAAGATAGAGGACCTGTAAACGATGATATGTGCAAAATATCTAAACTCAGTGTACTAAGGTTTCAGACAAGAAGATTTTTGAAGTTTTCATTGAAAAAATCTATTTTTAGCTCCGGTGACCCAGATATGCAACAGACCTGAACCGATTCATCCATATATGTGAAGGACCTCTAAAAGTAACATCATGCCAAATATCAAAGCTCTGGTCATATTGGTTCCAGAGAAAAAGATGTTTGAACATTTCACTATATAACTCTATGTAAAACTGTGATCCCCGGGGCGGGGCCAATTTTGACCCCAGGGACAAAATTTGAACAACTTTGATAGAGGATCTGTTGACGATGCTATGTGCAAAATATCTAAGCTCAGTGTACTATGGTTTCAGACAAGAAGATTTTTTAAGTTCTCATGGGAAAAAAATCTATTTTTAGCTTCGGTGACCCAGATATGCAATGGACCGGAACCGATTCAACAATATAAGTCAAATACCTCTAGAAGTAATACCATGCTAAATATCAAAGCTCTGGACATATCGGTTTCAGAGAAAAAGGTGTTTGAACATTTCACTATATAACTCTATGTAAAACGTTGACCCCCGAGGCGGGGCCAATTTTGACCCCAGGGGCAAAATTTGAACAACTTTGATAGAGGACCGATAGGTTATGACATGTGCCAAATATCTAAGCTCTGGCTCTTGTGGTTTGTGACAAGAAGATTTTTTAAGATTTCCTAATTTTTTCACTTTGGTTGCCATAGCAACCAGAGTTCTGCATGGTTTCAAATTCTTTGAACAACTTTGAAAGAGCTTGACCCAAGGAACATTCCTGTGAAGTTTGGTTGCAATCAAGCAAGTGGTTTTGGAGAAGAAGATGTTTGAAGAAATTGTTGACGCACGACGCACAACGCACGACGCACAACGCAGGACATTGACTGACCACAAAAGCTCACCTTGAGCACTTTGTGCTCAGGTGAGCTAATAAAAATCATAAGAAATATTTTCTATATCCAAGCAGATCTTAGCTTAAAACAGGCTGAACCTGCTTTAAGTGGTCACTTATCTTCAAAACTATTTGTCACTAGGATTCAATGTGTCAACTCTTTCAACACCATGGACCAGTTTAAAAAATACTCATTACATTAATTTTGCAAACAGTATAGACCCTATAGGAGCCCTCTGATCTGGGTCTATACTGTCTGCTAATTTAGACCAGTATTAATTTAAATACCCAGAATTCCAAGTAGACTGGTACATGTATATGTTTTTGTAACTAAATCGATCCACAAGGGAACCTAATAACCCACAAGAGTTATTTAGTGTTGAAAGTGCTAAATAAGCCTCACAGGCAATGGAGGAGTTCATACAGTATAATACAGTGGAGAATCTGTTATTCTTTCCCGTTTAAACGCAAACGTACGCAAACGCAAAGCACTAAAACGTAGAAAAGAACAACTTTTGGACAATTCTGATATTTCATGTTTATCTTGGTGGCAAACAGTTTGGAGCCTGATCAGACGCCGGGTTACCCGGCGTCTGATCTGGCTCCAACCTGTTTGCACTGGAAATAATAGTTTTAGCGTAAACGCGTTTATTGGGAAAGAATAACACATTCTCCACTGTACCAGACAATATCAGAGACTTATTGACATTGAGGTAATTCTGATTGGTATACAACATAATTAGCCATTGTTTAACACCCTTAAATGCCACCAAAATTGTCTGATTAAAACATGACATCTGCTTCGATTTATCAAATTTAAATTTTACACATTTTAACTCAGGAAAAGTTAATATTAATGTCAAACATTTTGAATCCTGATCAACTTGGCATCTGATCTGGATCCAAAGTGTTTTCAAATGGTTCATGTGATGGGCGAGGCAGTGAAAGGGGTTCAGCAAGGCTGCCATTTCTCCGGATTTTTCCTAAATATTTGGATTTTTTTCTAGTACATGGTAGCTTAAAGCAGGCTGTAAGTAAAGCAGAATGCGCCCTAAGGCGCATTTTGCTTTACTTACAGCCTGCTTTAAGTAGTCACATGCCAACAAAACTAGAAATAGGATATGGGGTAAAGGTGTGATTCGTAAAATTGCACTTGAAAAATGCAAATTTGGAAATCTTAGGATTTCTTATGTCAACTTAGGGCAGCCCTGGTTCAGGAAAGGAGGCTCTTTGTTTATGGTCTAGACTGGCTATCTATCATGTAAGATAAGTCAAGTCTTCCCAATTAACACCCCCAGCAGGGCTCCTGAGTCTCATAAAGCGAGTACTTCAAAAACTAAAATCTTTATTACTGCATTAAATCATATGGTGTCAGTACTGGTGTCACTACTCATTAGAATCGTCTCAAAGAGATGATTCTAATGAATAGTAACACCATAGGGTTTGGTGAGTATGAAAATGCTGGATCTGTTCAGTTTACTCCCTCTTATCTGGAGCGCTGCACCCCCAGGTAACTCTATTTCACTTAAAGACATCATATTGAAAGAATTTGTCTTCAGTATTGTTACAGACAAACTCTGCCTACATTATTTAGTTTGAAAAGCTCTTAGAACAAAGAACCAGTTGTGTTATATCTAGAATGGCATCTACAAAATCAATCATTTCACTTTTAATTCTTTCCTTCATTCTAAGATTATATGCAGTATTTAAGACAGGTGACTGCAAAAATCAGGCTGAACTTTAGCAGAAATAACTTTTTCCTTGAAAAATATGGTGCATTACTTTCAGCAAGTTTTAAGTGGTCAGCTGTCTTCAATACTAGAAACAGCTAGGCTATGGGATAAAGGGTAATGTAACAAAAGTTCTACATCATAAGTCATAAGATAAATCACAATCATGGGCAGCTGATGCATGGGTTATATCTGGATATTAATAGTACCTAGTACACACTTTGGATCACCTCATCCATCAATCCACATCCTCCTCCTCCCGAGGTTCTTGGCATTTATTTCTGAGTGTAATACAAGATATATCACATGGTATATAGTAGTAAACTAATGATGCTCTTTCAAGACACAGTCTGACCAATATCTGGCTGTATTTTCCATGAAGCTGCATAGCTATCTCTAAATACAGACGGGTGCTTAACAGGAGCTTTCTGCATTACTTTTATCCTGCATTTTTGCATACACCTGTTTTAACCCATTACCACATAAATATGCCTTTTTATGTCTGTAATTCATTCCTCCACTGAAGAAAATCGTTCCAATTTATACAGTTATGAATTTGCATTATAAGAAATATTTTCCCTATTCCTGCAGATGATAGCTTAAAGCAGGTTGAAAGTAAAGCAGAATGCACCTTAATGCGCATTCTGCTTTACATTCAATCTGCTTTAAGCGGTCACCTATCTTCAATACCAGAAACAGGCTATGGGTTAATTGGTTAAGACTTGTTGCCTATGAATTATAAGTCAAATGTTCCTACAAGAAATGGTTTGATTCGTTGAAGGAGGGCCACCCTGATTCTGACAAGAACAGTCAAGTAGTTTTATTACAGGAAGAGATAAATCATAAATTCCCATTCCCGCTACAAAGGGAGAAGAATGTACTGACCAAAAGCTGCTGGTAATGATAAGTACAATGGACACTATAAGTACATCATCTGAGTACACTGTAAAGTGCCAATTTACTCTCTGAAAACCTTGGTAGAAAGACTACTGAATGAAGATAGCAAGGATCTTTAACCCATTACTCCACAAACTATTTCTAGCTGCATTTTGGAAAAGCTGAATGGCTCATAATCTCTAAAGCCAGGTGGGTGCTCCTTAAGGACAAGAGACAAGCATAAAGCTTCTACAGAAGTGACATGTGTTTATATATAGATTTATGTTTCTTTAACCCATTACCCCATAACCTATCTCTAGTTTTGAAGACAGGTGACCACTTAAAGCGGGTTGAAAGTAAAGCATAATGTGCCTTAAGCTATCATCTGCTAGGGTATAGCAAATATTTCTCATGATACATATTCATGACTGTACTTACTTTCTTCAGTGGAGAAATAAATTAAAGGCCTAAAAAGATGTATTTATGGGGTAATTTGAAAGGACAAAAAAGACAGGCATAAAGCTTCAATAGAAGTGACATAATTATGTTAAAAGCTTTATGTTTCTTTAAAGAATTGTGGCTTTACATAAATTTCAAGCATTCATCTGTCTTGAGAGATGATACTGCATAACTTCAATGAACGGAAAACGAACACTTTTACAGGTAAAATTTATTAATATCCAGAATTTCAGACAATTAGAACAGCATCAGGAAAGTATATGACCGACTGTATAAACCTAACGGTGAAGCAGAAAATGTCTGGAGATTTTGTTGGCAGACATAATAGTTTCCATATGTTTTTAAATACAGTAAACCCCCTCTATTACGACCACTAAATTGTTTTATTAGGTATTTACAAAAGGTGACTGCTTAAAGCAAGGTGACAGTAAAATAGAAAGTGCCTAAAGGAGCTTTCTGTTTTACTGTCACCTTGCTTTAAGTTGTCACCTGTCTTTTAAACAATCAATTATAGCTTTCATTTTCATGGTCGTTATAGAGAGGTTTTACTGTATTCAGATTAATTATACAGGTAAAAGCTCTGCACCATATTTCAACGATACAGCTGTCCCTAGCTATTAAAGTTCAGTGGCAAAGATTTACAATTTTTTGTTTTATTGAAGCTGCATTTACCTAGAAGAACAACTAGAAAAGGCCATCTATAATTATTTATTTAACTGGAAAAGTCGCTTTGTAAGGGTTAAGCACTGTTAGTATTTTAGGACAAATTTCATACCTTGCAACTTTTCATTACAAATACCTTAACCCTTTCCCACATAGCATATCTCTAGTATTGAATATAGGTGTCCACTTAAAGCAGGCTGAAAGTAAAGCAGAATGCGCTTTAATCGCATTCTGCTTTACTTTCAGCCTGCTTTAAGCTATCACCTGCTAGAATATAGAAAATATTTTGTATTATACACATTTATGAATGTATAAATTGGAACTATTTTCTTCAGGGCAAGAATAAACTGAATGCGCTAAAAGGCGTTTGTAAGGGGTAATGGGTTAATAAGCCTAAGTATTGGGAACAGATGTACCTCAGCAAACAGTGTAGACCCTGATCAGACTGCTCTGATCAGGGTCTACACTGTTTGTCATTCAGTTTGCACCTTTCTGGTAAATTACTGTGATAAAAGCAATTGGTTCAAATTTTAGGATAACTATGGCAGTTATATGGGGTTGTCCCAATTTCTAGGATGTTTACGGTATACAAAGTTGCTGGACCATATTTTGATACACTAAGAAACAATTTGGCTTAAGAAAATAATCAATCTGAGAATCAATAAATTTTTGGGGTTGAGGAGGCATGTGTTTGCAATAGATATACACTGGTATTATAGGATAGATATTCCCGTCATATCATGACAGATATCTTGGAAAAACCCATCAACATACCCAGTAAGCCAATAGTAAGTCACTGAGGAGGGTGATATTATCTTATATTTAACTCTTTCAACATCATGGTTCTGTTTAAAATAATATCATTGCATTTGCAAACAGTGTAGAACCAGATCAGAGGGCTCCTATAGGAGCCCTCTGATCTTGGTCTACACCGTTTGCTAAATAAGACTAGTGTAAATTTATAAACTACTCAGAATTTGAATTAAGACTGGTTTATGTTTTGGTAACATAAAAGATCCACAAGGGTACATAATAACCCACAGGACTTACTTAGTGTTGAAAGAGTTAACTGTTTATTCCTAGATCTAATCCTGCAAATGGTTCCATTTACTTCAAAACTTATGTCTTTTAAAATAAGATTATATTTTACAATAATCTAACTGCAGGGCTCCAGATAAGAGATGTACAATTTTCTTATTTATTTCTGCATTAACCCCTATGGTGTGACTACTCATTAGAATTGTCTCTTTGAGATGATTATATTCAGTAGTCACACCATAGAGTTTTGAGCAGGCATAAAGATTTTAGTTTTCAAAATGCCCCCCTTATCTATTATGGAGCCCTGTTTAAACTTAAAAGTATTGATATCAAAGACAAGTAAACTGGATCCTGATCAAATGCTAAGTGTTGTTTCTACTCAGTGTTAACCCATTACTCCATAGCCTATTAATTCTAAGTTTTGAAGACAGGCAACCACTTAAAGCAGGTTGAAAGTTAAGCAGAATGCTCCTTCAGCTTTACTTTTAACCTGCTATAAGCTATTATCTGTAACAATACTGAAAATGACCTCTGTGTTTTATGTTCAGGGACTACTTGTCTAAGTGTGGAAACAATTAGGGGTGTAAAAATATGCATTTATGGAGCAATGGGTTAAGTTATCATTAACAGAAATGATTAATGGACTGCTCCCACAAGCTGGGTCATATTGAACTGTATGAGCTAAAGGCGGGCAGTAAAAAGAATATCCTGCAAGCATTTGGCAGTATAAACACTATTATGCATAACAGTCGAACTAGTAATAAGCAATTCTCAAAATCAGTTAAAATTCAGCCTTGCATGAAGCTGACAAGTTCATGCAAGACAAAAGTAATGCAGAAAGCTCCTTAGGAGCTTTCTGCATAACTTTTGTCCTGCATTAATCAGGAAAATCATATCTTACCCATTGCATTTTTGCGAGACAAGTTGTTGAAAATGGAGTTTCTACTGTGATTTTAGCACCTTTTAAATTTATATTTTCATGACTTAATGCTGGGGAGTATACAAGATGATGGGTGCTTGAAAAACTATAATCCTGATAGGTATTAATGTAGGTAATTTAGATAACATCTGAAAACATCAGTTGGCGTAAAAATGTTCCTACAACCGGTAATAGGCAATTTGTACAAGTATAACTCTTTGCATGCTGGGTAATTTTTTTCGTCTGCAACAATATTGTCGGCTGCTATTACTCTTATAATAGAACTTTTTAAATTTCTTTTCAAAGTGGGGGTCAGAGTGTCAAGCATTATGCGGCATCTCATCTGGATCCAAAGTCCATGCAAACTGTTTGCAAAGGTAATCACTGTGGCACATATCGGCCACTAGCGTGGTAAGAGTATAAAGAGATACCAGCTACTAGATTATCAGTGCCATGTCTTACAGGAATTATATATATACTTCCCTATGTAAGTTTGAGATACAAAACATGGGACAAAGTCTGAAAGTTTTCAACCTGATCTATTTGTTGCTGCCAGACTTAACACATTCCCCCTTTTTTCTAGTATCGAAGATAGATGACCACTTAAAGTTAAAGCAGGTTGAAAGTAAAGCAGAATGGGCCTTAAGGCACATTCTACTTTACTTTCAACCTTAAGGCGCATTCTGCTTCACTTTCATCCTGCTTTAATGGGGGGGGGGGGGGGGGGGGGGGGGGGTGTTTATGGGTTAACTGGAATTTTCATATGTCTAGAGCCTTGGTTGTGGCTGACTATTAATTCTTATGCATTTGCAGAATTGTCACAACAAACCTTTTGGCGAAGATGTAACCATATAACTCCCAGATGGCAATTTTTGGCTTTTACTTTCAGAAGAAAAGGTTTGCTTTACTTTCAGCGAGCTTTAAGCAGCAGCCTGCTATTGACCAGTAAAAACAAGCATATATCAGGGAAATTATTCTTGCACAAAAGTCTGCCATCACTTGCTTCAACTTGTAGACATAACAGAGCTCCAGATAAGGGGAGTATTAAAAAAAATAAAATCTTTATTTCTGCATTAAACCCTATGGTGTCACTACTTATTAGAATCGTCTCGAAGAGGCGATTCTAATGAGTAGTAACAACATAGGATTTTGTGCTGAAATGAGTGAGAAAATGGTGGATTTGTACAGTTTACCCCCTCTTATCTGGAGCCCTGGTGTCACATATACTGGTACATAGGTTATACATCAAAATGTCTGTTCAATTTCCACATATGACTGCATGTGTTCCTTCACTTGTATTCCATCAAGATTTCATCATTATAGTAGTACAGAGGTGTCTAGCTCTTGCCACAACTCCAACCAAGGACTGTTCTCAGTGTCTAAGCCAGGAAAATTAACCCATAACCCCATAAATATGCCTTTTAACACCTTTCATTTATTCTGTAAAGCTAAAAGCTCCATAGGAGCTTTCTACTTTACTATAATCTTTCTTTAAACCAATAACCTGTCTGTTATCCATTTCAAGGACTACAGATAAGAGCTAGGAGTAGACTCACTCATTTCAACACCAAATCCTATAGTGTTACCACTCAATAGAATCGTCTTAAAGGAATGATTCTAATGAGTAGTGACACCGTAGGGCTAAATGAAGAAATAAAAAAAAAAAGTTTTCGAAATACTCCCCTTATCTGGAGCTCTTATCCAGTATGCTTCATTGTATAAAAAAACATGATTGATTTGATAAGAATTTAATGCAATTCTTTTTTACAAACTTTAAGCCTTATCAATATGCTATCAAGATCCATTCCCCTCAGGGTAGGAGAGTTACTGCACTGCAGCTATTTTGGAGGCTTTCTCATCAGCTCAGCCATTGATAACAAATTCATAAACCTTTCTCTGCAATAGCTTTGTTTTCCGTGTTTTAAAACAGATGGTTGCCAAAAGCAGGTTGAAAGTAAAGCAGAATGCTCCTGAAGGAGCATTCTGCTTTACTTTCAGCCTGCTTTAAGTATAGTCCCCTATCTGGAACTCTGGATGCAGGAAAAGTATTACTCTTTATAAACTAGGATTTGATAGAAGCAAGCTACAAGGTACGATGATGAGGACTACGTACATGCTGCGTCAAAAGGTGCTGCTATGGGGCAAAGGGCGAAGTTTTACATCTTATCACATTAAAGCAAGGTGAAAATTATAAGAGTTTTCATTGATGTGTGGTTTAGTAACAACATTAAAACCTGTGTACACACTGTTGTTACATCTTATAACCCTTTTCACTTCATAAGCACCATGAGGCTTCCAGGGCTCCAGATAAGTGGGAGTAAACAGAACATTGTTTAAATCCAACATTTTCTCACTCATTTCAGCACCAAATCCTATGGTGTTACTACTCATTAGAATCGTCTCTTAGAGACGATTCTAATGAGTAGTGACACCATAGGGTTTAATGCAGAAATAAAGATTTTAGTTTTCAAAATACTCCCCTTATCTGGAGTCCTGTACGCATGCCCCTTTACCCCCTCTTCCACATACAGTAAAACCTCTCAATTATGACCATTAAAATGTGATCATTATTAGGTGTTTTTATGACAGGTGACTGCTGACAGGTGACACTTTACCACATAAATACATATTTTTATGCTTTTAATTTAGGTTAGACGCTCTAGCCGCCTGCTGCCCTACCCCAGCTACTGGGACTAATCCCGCAGCAGATGACAAATAAACTCAGGATCAAGTCAAGTCAAGTTAATTTATTCAAACACTGAAGGAAAACAGTTCCAATTTATGCAGTTATGAAATTGCAGTATAAGAAAATTCCTCATTGTATACCTTACTATAAATAGTAACATATTTTGCTATGATGACAATGCAATACGCCCTTGCTGAGCGGGCCAATAACCGGATGCAGTCCAATTACAGGTTATTTGGACTGCATCCGGTTATTGGCCCGGGGGCAACAGAATTTATGAACGTAAAAAAAGTTAGCAACGTAACGTTCAAAATGGCCAACGTTCGTTGAAGATGATGTCATTTGATTTTTATAACGGCCGCGCTTATGTAAACATTCAAACAATCTACGTATTCGTTGATTTTGAACCAGGTATACAATAAACAAGTCATTAAACAGCCAAGGGCGGGCCGTCGTTGCTTATTGGCACTCGTTAGCCACATTGGCACTCGTGCCATTATGGCTAATTTGTGCCAATAAGCAACGACGGCCCGCCCTCGGCCGTTTAATAACTGTATAATATCCTAGTGCGTTTACAAACAGTTTGGGTCCTGACCAGATGCAGCATAATGGCAGCGTCTGAACAGGACCCAAACTGTTTGACACTCTTATCGATATTTATTAAGTCAGACAACCTTAAATCTAACTTTGAAATGTGTCTTGCAGACAGCAACAATAAAGCAGACGACAATGAACCGGTGAATGGGTAAAAATCTCCTGAATAACTTGATCATGAAAGGGTTAAAGCTGGCTAAAAATAAAGCAGAACACACCTTAGGGTGCATTCTGCTTTACTTTTAACCTGCTTGAAGTTGTCTACTATCTTCTATACTAGAAACAGGCTATGGGGTAATGGGTTAAAGCAAGGTGACAGTCAAACAAAACTCCTTTAGAGCTTTCTGCTTTACTGTCTCTTGCTTTAACCCTTTGAACCCTAGTCCCGCATATAGGCGTGCTTTTCAAACAGTGTACATGTGAATAGTACACTTGTCCTATGCAAACAGTGAAGACCCTGATCAGAGGGCTCCATAAGGAGCCCTCTGATCAGGGTCTTCACTGTTTGTCACAATGCCATACATTGACAAAAACAACCCTTAAAAGTCAGAAATGAACTAGACTAATATGGAAACTAAAATTGTCCATTTAAAGTTTCAGGGAGGAAAGAGTTAAGCTGTCCCCTGTCTTTTATACAAGACTTAACCTTCGTTTAAGTAGTTGTAATAGAGAGGTTGTACTGTATTAGAACACAGGACTCATGGAATTAAGTGACAGGAGCCCCTTCCCCTGATTTGCGTGGGGAGACAGGATCGAGCCCCGTTGCCTGGGAGCCCCTTCTGTCCGCCTGCGAAATCTGACTGGAACTATCCCGTCTGCCGTGCAAAAGACACATTGCTCCTGTACAGTGTACACCGGCAGTGGGCTCCTGTCCACCTGTGCAATTTAATGAGACAAGTGGGCACAAGTAAGGACAGATTTCAACTGCTTAATGCAAGACAAAAGTAATATCTGACAGGTAACTGCTTAACAACCCTTTACCCCATAGCCAGTTTCTAGTAAAGAAGACAGGTGATCTCTTAAAGTAGGTTGAAAGTAAAGCAGAATGCGCCTTAAGGCGCATTCTGCTTTATCTTTCAGCCTGCTATAAGCTATTAACTGCGAGAATTTAAAAACTATTTCTTATGG
This sequence comes from Gari tellinella, assembly GCA_922989275.2. Taxonomy (NCBI): domain Eukaryota; kingdom Metazoa; phylum Mollusca; class Bivalvia; order Cardiida; family Psammobiidae; genus Gari; species Gari tellinella. The sequence continues at coordinate 102,942,313 of OV277858.1, read as the reverse complement.
TATATTTTCAAGTCTGTATAAATTGGAACTATTTTGCTTCTGCGGAGGAACACATTAAATGCGCTAAAAGGCGGTTGTATGGGGGAAATGGGTTAATGCAGTACAAGCAGTAACCTATGTAGATCTCTTAATTTATTGTATCATTGACTGTTCATGTTGTATCTATAGCATTCATTACATCATCAACTACATTAAAACCTCTCTATTACCACCACTAAATTGTATTTCTTATCAAGTGTTTATGGCAGGTGGTTGCTTAAATTTAAAGCAGTGCAAAAAAAGGTGAATGTAAAACCCAAATGCCCCTTGCTTTAAGCTGTAATATGCCTAATATGCAATCAAATAGCCTTCTTTTCAGGTCGTAATAGAGAGGTTTTAATTGTACATTGCTGTGGTTTTCAGCAATTCTGTGAGTAACCTTGTCGTATCAATGACAGGATTTGTCAGAAATTGGCAAAGACTCAACAAAACAAGAATTCTACGGAATGGTAAGTCTCTCCGAAACAAAACAGAAGAAGTAAAACTTACAGGACTCAAGTACAAGAGGCCTGTTAAGGCCCTGATATCGCTCACCATTTGTAAAGAAGCCTGATAGCTTTACCTTTGAATTTCATCCGTTTTATTCTAAATCCATTCAAATTTGTAGTATAGCATGTAAACAACATTGGAATACGACCTACTCAAGTATAGTAATGTACATCAAGGGCAGATAACTAGAGCCTAAATAATTCTGAAATGAAGCCTTTTCTAGCATTTCAAAGTATATCAAGGGCAGGTAACTCTTGCCACAATGATCAGATTTCAACAATAATTAGTGCACTCCTTAGAGAACTTATAGCTATATAAATTGTGTGCAAGTAAAATTTAAATCCATTGAAAACTGTAGTTGCAAACACTGTTAGATATGACATTTCGTTCTTGTTGACGTCATCTCCATACAGATTCTCAGTGTATGGGAGGGTAGATGAGGTAAGTGGAAAGTATCTTGGGTCAAGATCAGCACGGTGACTCTCCTTTCTCTTATTGTTTATCAACTTGAAAGTATGCCCTAGGAGGGCAATAGCATTAGAACCCCATTCAACGGATTGCGAGTCGAAAGCCTCTGCTTCTTTGTCCAACAATTTTACAATGTTTGTGGATGCCTTAACTAGCGTATTTTGCATTGCTTGAAACTTGACATCTTCAGTCTGTGTCTGCAGTTTCAGCAACCTCCAGACCCCCGCATTGACCTTGGTCTTGACAAGCACCTCACAATTAACAGGTCGGTGTATGTTCTTGACCATATTATTGAGGACTTCCTCACTGGGAATACCGTTTCTGAACGAGGAATTTATAAAAAGTGCCAGATCCTCATTGACTTCATTGTCACACTTTTCCGACATAGTGAACTTGTCGCACAAGCTTTTAAACACCGACTGAGAGTCAGAACAGTGTCTCTTAGCAGGGGGTTCAACCGATTGCTCATCGTCCATCATCGAATCTGCCATGAAACCAGCCACGCTGGTTGAAGAATTTGCAGGCTCGGCGTAGGGCTCTTCAAATTCCTCGAACGATTCGTAGATATCGTCCACCCTTTTAGACAGAGACGACAAATCATCCACCCTCTTCGATAATTTGGAGAAATTATTATTCATCTCCTTAAGAATTCCCACCAACTCAATGCTAGGATATTGGGGTGGGGGTGGCGGAGAGTTAACGTCTTTCTGATTTGCAGATGTTTTAGCTTGAGAAGAAGAAGAAGTCGCCACACGACTACCTGTATTCTGTCCGCCTTTTTTCTTAGGCTCAGTAGAGTTAGTTTTTCCTTTAGCGTCTTTCGCCTTTCCATCTTCCTTACACGCCAAAGCGTCCCGGTCCGCCATATTGGATACTTTCACTAAACAAACGCACGTGGTCCGTAGAAAAATTAAGATAAAAGTACTTTTTCGTGTCGCACACGAAATAAGAACGAACTCACAAGGTGAACTAATGAATTAGTCACATTAAGAAAACACTCAAAATATCTTGATAACCACGTTATCGATACAAGATAAAAATATTGCTCAGCAATATGAATCTGCCGTCCTCGACGACATTAGATTTTCGTGCACTGAAGCTGGCTCAGCAATGCGCATGCGCACATCTCATTTGAGACCGATAGTGATTGGATGACGTAAAATAATTTAAATCCATTGAAAACTGTAGTTGCAAACACTGTTAGATATGACATTTTCAGCAATTCAAGGGCAGATAACTCTTGACCTTTTTGTCGGATTTCAACCATAATCAAGCTCATCTGAACTCCTATAGTCATATACAATATGAGCAAGTTTGAGAAATATTGGATTAAAATTGTGGTTCTAGAGTGTAAACACTAAATTTGTTGACTACGGACGACGAACGACGGATGACAGACATTCAAGGATTGCAAAAGCTCACCCTGAGCTAGCCTAGCTCAGATGAGCTAAAAAGTAGGAATTTAAAAAAAAAAAAATTTGCACAAAATATCATTTATCTACAAGATAAAAGTAGTTGTGTTCAAAATTTTCAAAGAGAATCTTTGCATTACTTTTAACCTGCATTAAGCTTTTGTCTGCATTATATTTATAATGACATATTTTGTGTTTCTGCTAACAGAAAGCTTCAATGTATTCAATAATTAACATGACCTGATTGGACCTATAGATGAGAATTTTGACTGTTGTTGATTCCTACTGTTTCTTGTATAGACAGCTCGGAGTGTGTGACTAATTCTTGGGGTGCTCCTGTGGAGGCTTCTTGTGTGGAAATATTTCCCTAGCTGATAATACATAGTCGAACTTCGATATATCGAATTCGGTTAAATCGAACATACCCGTATTTCAAAGTTAAAAAGTGGCTTAGCCACGTTTTAACTATGAAATATGGGTATGTTCGACCTAACCTAGCATGAAATAATGCAGTTCATGTGTGGAACTATCGGACATTTCGAGTTAAGCGAGTTCAAGATATAGAAGTTTGACTGTATATTAGTTGCATATTTACCCAAAACCAGGTATTCATACACGCATAAAGATCTATTTACCAGAGAATAAAGTCTGTTAATGCGGAATACTTGTGTGCAGTTAACACATTTCTGTTTTTACTTTCTTTTTTTTCGTACAAACTCATTGGTGAGATGGCTTCTTCATTAGCTACCCGATTGCTTGTTGACAATAACCTGTTAAATTACAGGTAAAATACTGTTCGAGACCTCTGCAAACAACTTAACTGCGAACATGGTCCAGTGGTAGAATACTCAACTACTGTACAAGGGATCGAGAGTTCGATACCCCGCCCTTCGGAATGAATGAATGGTGTTTTACGGCCCATCAACACAAGATGGTCATTTATAGCCGACAAGTCCATCGGATGAGAATTTTTAAAGCGAGGTCCAATTTATCAGTGCTTTACACTAGGCATCCAAAAGAACCAGATAGCTCTGTCTATAATAAGTGTAGGGCATCGTGCCTGGGTTTCTGTATCCGCTCCCCTCTCAGAAACGGACGTTAACGAACCCACCAAGCAAACAATTTGGGACAGGACTCCAGACAAGAGTGAATAAAGCAATTCGTAATTTTCAACTTTTTCTTTTTAAGCCTCAATCCAACCCTATGTTGTGACTACTCATAAGAATTGATGCAAAAAGATTATTCTAATGAGCAGTCACATCATTGCATTTGGTAGAAATATATAGATTTTAGTTTTTGAAATACTCTCCATATCTGGTGTCTGGTGAAGAGCTCTGTTTAACCCATTACCACATAAATACGCTTTTTTACGCCTCTAATTTATTCCTCCACTCAAGAAAATAATTCTTATTTATACAGTCATAAATATGTTTCATTAGAATTTTTTTCTCCATATTCTAGCAGATGGTAGCTTAAAGCAGGCTTAAAGTAAAGCAAAACCCTTTACTCCATAGCCTATATCACGTGAAGACAGTTGACCCCTTAAAGCAGGTTTAAGGTGCATTCTGCTTTACTTTCAGACTGCTTTAATTAAGCCACCATCTTTTAGAATTTATAAAATATTTCTTACAGTTAATATTCATAACTTGGGCCTGATCTGCAAGGATCCAGATAAGAGGAGTAAACTAAACAAATCCAACATTTTCTCGCTCGTTTTAGCACCAAATTCTCTGGTGGGACTACTGATTAGAATCGTCTCTTCGAGTAGGTACACCATAGGGTTTAATGCAGAAATAAAGATTTTAGTTTTTAAAATACTCCTCTTATCTGGATCCAAACTATTTGTTCTTCAGATACAGGTCCTGTTAACCCTTTCCCTCATAGGAGCGCCTTTTAGCGCATTCAGTGTATTCCTCCGCTGAAGAAAATAGTTCCAATTCATACAGTCATAAATATATATTATTAGAAATATTTTCTCTATTCTAGCAGATAGTAGCTTAAAGCAGATTAAAAGTAAAGCAGAATGTGCCTTGAAGGCGCATTCTGCTTTACTTTCAACCTGCTTTAAGTAGTTACCTATTTTTAAAACTAGAAATAGGCTATGAGGTAAAGGGTTAATATAAAGAAGGTCAAAGCAATCTCTGATTCTTCTAGCAGATGACATTTTCAGCAAATGACATTTGAAAGAATTAACAGCGTAATTATGGTTTTTACAGGTGTGTTTTAGAGTAGGAGTTGTTGAATCCGTAATTACCCAGATAGGAGGGAATGTGCACTCTTGTTCCCTGATGGGGGTGGGGGAATTTATGAATAAGGTTTTCCCTTCCACTAATGTTTTAGTATTTAATCACTTATAACCATCAGAAATACTTTTGTGGCCCCCACACACATAAATAAGGGCAAATGCTAAAGTGTCTTACCATTTGGAAGGAAATTAAAAGCAAGCACAATGCACTGAAATACAGTATAACGACCACTAAATTTTGTTAATTATTAGGATGTTTACGATAGGTGACCGCTAAAGCAAAGTGACAGTGAAACAGAAAGCTCCTTTAGGAGCTTTCTGTTTCACTGTCACCCTGCTTTAAGCTGCCACCTCTCTATTAGACAATCAATTAGCCTTCATTTTAGTGGTCGTAATAGCGAGGTTTTACTGTACAGAAAATTATGGTTTCTTGAAACTGTTAACCCAGTACCCCATGAATATGCCTTTTCAGGCCTCTAATATTCCTTCACATAAGAAAATAGTTCCGATTTATAAAGCCATGAATATTTACCACAAGAAACACTCTCTATATCCTTGCAGATTATAGCTGAAAGTAAAGCAGAATGATCAGCGGTCTAAAGCTATGGGGTAAAAGGTTAAACATACACCGGGCTCCAGCTAAGAGAGAGTACTGAACAAATCCAACATTTTCTCACTCATTTCAGCACCAAATCCTATGGGGTGACTACTCATTAGAATCGCCTCGAAGAGACAATTCTAATGAGCAGCGACACCATAGAGTTTAATACAGAAATAAAGGTTTTAGGTTTTTTTAAAATACTCCTCTTATCTATAGCCCTGCATACTTGGATGTGAAGTGCTCCCTCCCTATAACAGCCCTCCCAAGAATGAGTCCCTGCTAAACAGGACAAATTTGTCCAAGGCTTACACTACTGCAAATATGGTCTGCTTAAAATTGTCATCTGCTTTTTTCCCCCCAAAGTTACAAATAAGTAGACATTACTATAGAATAAATACAATGATGATTGACAAACAGCTTGAGTCAAAATCAGAGGCCGCGCAACGCTGCCTATGATCAGGATTCAAGCTGTTTGCAAATGTAAGCCAGTCATAATTTTCCCTCCCTGTAACGACTCCCTCAGAACAACACAACAATCTTCGTCTCCCATTAGATGTCATTGTAGAGAGGGAGCACTGTAGATTGTTTGTAGATGGCTATCCAGCATTTTCTCACTCATTTCAGCACCAAATCCTATGGTGTGATACTCATTAGAATCATCTCGAAGAGACGATTCTAATGAGTGGTGACACCATAGGGTTTAATACAGAAATAAAGATTTTATTTTTTTAGGTATAACTCCACTTATCTGGAACCCTGGGTCCATACTTATAAAGCGTTTGAGTTGAGTCTTAAATCATTCTCAGGCATTTGATTGGTCAGATTTGAGCCTAGGCTCAAATCTGACCAATTAAATGCTTGAGAACAAACTTAGACTCAACTCAAACACTTTATGAGCATGGAGCCCTGTAGATGGTTTATAGATGACTATATGGAGGAAAGTCTGATATGATCAGAGACGGGGTAAACACAGTGTCAACAGAATTAATCATCGGCTTATTGTCTGGAGGTCTCAATACAGCACCAACTCCTATGGTGTTACTACTCATTAGAATTGTCTCGAAGAGACGATTCTAATGAGTGGTGACACCATAGGGTTTAAAGCAGAAATAAAGATTTTATTTTTTGAGGTATAACTCCACTTATCTGGAGCCCTGTAGATGGTTTATAGATGACTATATGGAGGAAAGTCTGATATGATCAGAGACGGGGTAAACACAGTGTCAACAGAATTAATCTTCGGCTTATTGTCTGGAGGTCTCAATACAGCACCATCTCCTATGGTGTTACTACTCATTAGAATTGTCTCGAAGAGACGATTCTAATGAGTGGTGACACCATAGGGTTTAAAGCAGAAATAAAGATTTTATTTTTTGAGGTATAACTCCACTTATCTGGAGCCCTGTAGATGGTTTATAGATGACTATATGGAGGGAAGTCTGATATGATCAGAGACAGGGTAAAGACAGTGTCAACAGAATTAATCTTCGGCTAATTGTCTGGAGGTCTCTACTGACAATCTCATCACAGCCAACCAACCACAAATCCACAATGTCTGAGAGGTGTAAGTCCGTGTAAACAATTCTTGGACTAAATAATCCTTAATGGTCAAGAATTCACAGGGCTCCAGATAAGGGAAGTTTTTCAAAAACTAAAATCTTTATTTCTGCAATAAACCCTATGGTGTCACTACTCATTAGAATCGTCTCGAAGAGACGATTCTAATGAGTAGTAACACCATTGGATTTGGTTATGAAATGAGTGAGAAAATGTTGGATTTGTTTGGAAAACTTTCTCTTATCTGGAGCCCTGAATTCACCGACCTTTCATTGGTTGCCCAAAGCAGATATCATTAAAACAACCAAGACAAATAAATACAACAGTTGTAGCTGTAAGACACACATGACAGCCCACTAGGGCTGAGCATCGGCAGGTATTTTCTTCATGATATGTATCCCAATTTTTCATTGCCTTTGAGAATAAAAGGCAATGTGTATTGCAATATTTAAGTCGTTATACCAATTCAATTCAATTCAATTTTTATTGGCATTAAACATATACAATGTTCATAGCCATATAACATATAAACATTCTAAAGTACTACCATACATATCATTATGCAGACATTTAAATGTAAACACAATATCTTTCTTCACGAAAAAAGTTTAAACAGTTGTTCAAAATGGGATTTCCCATAGACAGCATTCCCAGTTTTCTGTAGGTCTGGAAAGCAATATCAAAGATACATGGAACAGCAGAAAATAAAGTGAGGATCACAGTTAAAGGGATGGCATTGGGAGATATCGGTTGCAATAATTTGTTTTCGAGTACATGTATTATTGTTTCAAACAGTACTCCTTTTTCAATACAAAGGGAGGTCATTTGAATAAATCGCCTTTTCAACGAATTATTGTACACACAGTTGTAAAGAATGATTCTCCAAAGTGCTGGATTTTTGTTCCTGGCTACTTTTCCAACACAACTGCTAACTTTCATGAGGAAATCATGACTGACATCCCTTTTATGGCTGGTAAAGCAGTAACAATGCAAGGGGAGTTACCTCCCTATCCAAAGATGTTTAAAGCACAGTCAATATCTCTCTCTGATCTGTGACTTTCGGTTACTTATGTCATTATGCATTTATGAGTGATACATTGTTACGCGCCGACGTGGTTTGCATCCTTAATGTATGACTAAACTTTTTTCACTCAGTATAGTATCAGGCTATGGTGAAATGGGATAACAGGGAGTTGTTGAAATATAATGGGGTTTTAACCCTTTCCCACATAGCCTGTTTCTAGTTTTGAAGACATGTGACTACTTAAAGCAGGTTGAAAGTAAAGCAGAATGTGCCTTAAGGCACATTCTGCTTTACTTTCAGCCTGCTTTAAGCTACCATTTGCTACAATATAGAAAATATTTCTTCAGTACATTTTCATGACTGAATAAATTGGAACTATTTTCTTCAGTGTAGGAATAAATTAAAGGCGCTAAAAGGCGCTTCTATGAAGGAAAGGGTTAAGGCAGTTGTAAGCAAGATGAAAGTAAAGCAGAAAGCTGTTAAAGCAGAATGTATCTATCTGTCACCATCAATGATCCTTCATCAGAGAGACATTAACAGGTTTTTACAGCATTCATTAACTCTTTGCATGCTGGGTAATTTTTTCTGCAAAAATGGTAATCTGCAACAGCTCTAAAAATAGTCTTAGAATTTTCAAAAATTATTTTCAAAACAGGGTTAGAGTGTCAAACAGTTTGGATCCTGATGAGACGCCGCGTAAAGCGGCGTCTCATCAGGATCCAAACTGTTTGCAAAGGTAATCACTGTGGCACATATCTGCCGCTAGCATGGTAGGATTTAAAACAGTAATAAAACAACTATTAGGATATACCTAATGTAGTTTACTCATAATTGCTAGAACGTTTTTTATCACCAGATCGTACCATTTTGAGGTATACAGTAATCTATGACACAGTTACAGATAATCTAGCAAGGTGTTAAAACCACCTGAACCTCACACCGTAAAGCGTATTTGTATGTGCTTTTAACTACATAGATACAACAAAACAAATCACTTTATTGACAAAGCCCATGCCAAACAACCAAGCACTGGCTACCAGCTGAGATGACAATGATGTGTACATAAACATCAGCTCAGGATTTACCCCGAACCCAAATGGAATCCTGCTGCAAACCTGCAGCTTAACCATCTTCTACCGTAATAAGTTCTGCAGATGTTTTCTGTTACTGCTGAAGTCTAGTGACGTCAGTCGGACAGGTTCTACGATCATTAAACCACTAGCATGCTATGTAATTGTCGTCTGCAAATTTTGTGGTCTGCAGCAATTCCGAGAATTGATTTATTTGCATTCTATTTCAGGAAATAGCATCAGCGTCTAACAGTTTGGATCCAGGTGAGATGTTGTGTTACTCGGCATCTCACCTGGATCCAAACTGTTTGCAAAATTTATCACAAATTCCTTGGTAGCATACAGAAGATTAAACCTTAAATTTCTATGCTAAAAATAATCGCTTCTTCATCTGTAGTATAGATACTGACCAGATAGTCTTAAACGACCATTAGAAATGCTGCAAACTGTCTAATTTTATAGGTGCAACTTTTGAACTAGAGAAGAAGTGAACTGACAGGAGTCGGGGATGTTTAAGCTACTTGTAAATGGGCAGGTTAAAACAAGTTGACACGGGTAAGGGTAACAGAGATGGGAGACAATGCTAGTGCAACTAATGAAGACTGCAGCTGTCGAAAGAGAGAGAATTTTAGCATATAATACAATCAAACCTCGCTATCACCACCACTAAAGTGTGTTAAGTATCAGGTTTGTAAGGCAGGTGGCTGCTTGAAGCAAGTTGAACGTAAAACAGAAAGCTCCTACAGGAGCTTTCTGTTTTATGTTCACTTTGCTTTAAGCAGTCTCACGTTAGTCTTTTATACAATCAATAAGCCCTCTTTGTAGTGGTCGTAATAGAGAAGTTTTACTGTTATACAATCAAACCTGTATTAAGCAACCATGGAAACACTCAGAAGAACAAAAACATTAATTAGTCTTTAAGAAAGGTCTCAGCTTAATGCAGGACAAAAAGTAATGCAGAAAGCTCCTGCATTACTTTTGTCCTGCATTAACCCATTACTCCTTAAAAACGCCTTTTTACACCTCTCATTTATTCCTCCACTGAAGAAAAAAGTTCCAGTTTATACAGCCAAGAATATGTACCAGAAGAAATATTTTCTGTATCCTAGAAGATGGTAGCTTAAAGCAGGCTGAAAGTAAAGCAGAATGTGCCTTAAGGCACATTCTGCTTTACTTTCAACCTGCTTTAAGTGGTCACCTGTTTTTAAAGCTAGAAATAGGTTAAGAGGTAATGGGTTAAGCAGTGACCTGTCTTTACCAACCACTTTACCTATTCACAGTGGTCGCTTAACACAGTTGTGTAAATGTACCCTGCTGCATAAAACCCACACACATTACAAAAACACCTAGCATTCCCTGACTTATCCATGTCATATGGCTTTCCACTAACGCAAATTTCCACTAACGCAAACCTACTTAGACAACGAATAGTACATAGAGACAAAAAATATGTCATAGTTACACATGTCATATAACATGGTATTTCATATGACACTTATACATACTGATATGTATTAACACATAACCCCATAGCATGTTTCTAGTTTTCAAGACAGGTGACTATTTAAAGGAGGTTGAATGTAAAGCATTTTGCACCTTTACTTGATTCTGCTTTACTTTCAGTCTTCTTTAAGCTAACATCTGCTAGGATAAAGGAAATGATTATGTTGGACATTCATTACTGTATAAAATGGAACTACTTTCTTCAGCGGAGGATTAAATGAAAGGTTTAAAAGGAGTATATTATGGAGTAATGGGTTAAGAAGAACAGTGTCCTGTAGGAGCTTTCTGCATAGCTTATATTTGCCTAAAGCAGATAATCTTTCTTCATTATACATATAGTATGCGCTTTCAGCATTATGTTTGTCCTGCATTAATTTCAATGCTGTACGAGCTCTTCTGTTCTGGATCTACACTGTTTTCATAGGACAAGTGTATTATTGACAAGAAAACTGTATGTAAAAAGGTGTGTTTATGTGCCAATATTGTTCAATGGGTTAAGCACTATTCAACAAAGAAGAAAAGAGATCTCAAAGGCAATACAAAAGTTTAATGCAGATTGAAAATTTCAATGTAATCATTAATGTACAATATCTTTCTTTGAACTTTATTACATTATCTAATAATGCAATAAAGTTCACAGAAATATATTGTACATATTACTTTATTTTTGTATCTAAATTTAAAGATTACCAGTGCACTTTGTTGGTTACCGGCCCATAACATATTCCTTAAATATGTCTTTATACGCTTCTAATTTATTCTACATTAACCCTTTGCCTGCTGGTCGCGACTTTACTGATTTTTGCAAACAGTTTGGATCCAGATCAGACGCCGCGTAATGCGGCGTCTGATCTAGATCCAAACTGTTTGACATTCGTCTTTAGGATTTTTTACTTAAAAAAATGTATAAATCTACATTAAATATATTTTGCAGACGACAATTTCGAAGCAGACGATATTGCCGCAGGATAAGGATTAAGAAAGTAGTCCCCACCTAGAAAGTTCTGAACATGAAACAAAGAAGGCATTTCCTATATCTTTCCAGTTTATATATAGAGAGTGCTTAACCCAATTACTCTAAAGAAGCGTCTTTTAGCACATCTAATTTATTCTTCCACTGAAGAAACTAATTCCAATTGATGCAGTCATAAACATGTATCATAAAAATATTTTCTTTATTCTAGTAGATTAAAGCTTAATGCAGGCTGAAAGTAAAGGCGCGTTCTGCTCTACTTTCAACCTGCTTTAAAAGATCACCTGTATTCAGTATAAGAAACAGACTATGGGGTAATTGGTTAAATGTATTTCATTGATTGTCCTGAGTAAGTCCAAATCATTCAGTGTCCCTTCGATTACTGCTAAATTACTGACACAGGTTATGCAGAATGCCCTAACAAGATTTCTGGACATGACCTTGTAGAGAGGTTCCGTGTCTGAACTGTGAACACAACTGTGTAGACAGATTCCGTGTCTGTACTGTAAACATGACTGTAGATTGGTTTCAAGTCTGAACTGTGAACATGACTGTGTAGACAGGTTTTGTGTCTGAACTGTAAACATGACTGTAGAGAGGTTCCGTGTCTGAACTGTGAACACAACTGTGTAGACAGATTCCGTGTCTGTACTGTAAACATGACTGTAGATTGGTTTCAAGTCTGAACTGTGAACATGACTGTGTAGACAGGTTTTGTGTCTGAACTGTAAACATGACTCTAAATTGGTTTCATGTCTGAACTGTGAACACAACTATGTAGACAGATTCCGTGTATGTACTGTAAACATGACTGTAGATTGGTTTCAAGTCTGAACTGTGAACATGACTGTGTAGACAGGTTTCGTGTCTGAACTGTAAACATGACTCTAAATTGGTTTCATGTCTGAACTGTGAACACAACTGTGTTGATAGATTCCGTGTCTGTACTGTTAACATGACTGTAGATTGGTTTCAAGTCTGAACTGTGAACATGACTGTGTAGATTGGTTTCGTGTCTGTACTGTAAACATGACTCTAAATTGGTTTCATGTCTGAACTGTGAACACAACTGTGTAGACAGATTCCGTGTCTGTACTGTTAACATGACTGTAGATTGGTTTCAAGTCTGAACTGTGAACATGACTGTGTAGATTGGTTTCGTGTCTGTACTGTAAACATGACTCTAAATTGGTTTCATGTCGGAACTGTGAACACAACTGTGTAGACAGATTCCGTGTCTGTACTGTTAACATGACTGTAGATTGGTTTCAAGTCTGAACTGTGAACATGACTGTGTAGATTGGTTTCGTGTCTGTACTGTAAACATGACTCTAAATTGGTTTCATGTCTGAACTGTGAACACAACTGTGTAGACAGATTCCGTGTCTGTACTGTAAACATGACTGTAGATTGGTTTCAAGTCTGAACTGTGAACATGACTGTGTAGATTGGTTTCGTGTCTGTACTGTAAACATGACTCTAAATTGGTTTCATGTCTGAACTGTGAACACAACTGTGTAGACAGATTCCGTGTCTGTACTGTTAACATGACTGTAGATTGGTTTCAAGTCTGAACTGTGAACATGACTGTGTAGATTGGTTTCGTGTCTGTACTGTAAACATGACTCTAAATTGGTTTCATGTCTGAACTGTGAACATGACTGTGTAGACAGGTTCCGTGTCTGTACTGTTAACATGACTGTAGATTGGTTTCATGTCTGAACTGTGAACATGACTGTAGATTGGTTTCATGTCTGAACTGTGAACATGACTGTGTAGACAGGTTCTGTGTCTGAACTGTGAACATGACTGTGTAGACAGGTTTCGTGTTTGAACTGTAAACATGACTGTATATTGGTTTCATGTCTGAACTGTGAACACAACTGAGTAGACAGATTCCGTGTCTGTATTGTAAACATGACTGTAGATTGGTTTCATGTCTAAACTGTGAACATGACTGTGTAGATTGGTTTCATGTCTGAACTGTGATCATAACTGTTTAGATTGGTTTCATGTCTGAACTGTGAACATAACTGTAGACTGGTTTCATGTCTGTACTGTTAACATGACTGTAGATTGGTTTGGTGTCTGTACTGTGAAAATGACTATGTAGATTGGCTCTGTGTCTGTACTATGAACATGACTATAGACTGATTCTCTGTCTGTACTGTTAACATGACTGTATACTGGTTTGGTGTCTGAACTGTGAACACAACTGTGAACACAACTGTGTAGACAGATTCTGTATCTGTATTGTAAACATGACTGTAGATTGGTTCAGTGTATGTACTGTGAACATGACTGTAGATTGGTTCTGTGTCTGTACTGTTAACATAAATGCAGATTGGTTTCATGTCTGAACTGTGAACATGACTGTAGATTGGTTTAATGTCTGAACTGTGAACATGACTGTATATTGGTCCAGTGTCTGTACTGTGAACATGACAGTGTAGACTGATTCTCTGCATGTACTGTGAACATGACTGTAGACTGGTTTAGTTTCTGAACTGTGAACATGACTGTGTAGATTGGTTTCATGTCTGAACTGTGAACATGACTGTGTAGACTGGTTCTGTGTCTGTACTGTGGACATGACTGTGTAGATTGGTTCAGTGCCTGTACTTTGAACATGACCATAGTCTGATTCACTGTCTGTACTGTTAACATGACTGTAGATTGGTTTTGTTTCTGTACTGTGAACATGACTGTAGACTGATTCTCTGTCTGTACTGTGAACATGACTGTGTAGACTGATTCTCTGTCTGTACTGTGAACATGACTTTGTAGACTGGTTCAGTGTCTGTACTGTGAACATGGCTGTGTAGATTGGTTCTGTGTCTGTACTGTGAACAGACTGTGTAGACTGGTTCCATGTCTGTGCTGTGAACTTGACTGTGTAGACTGGTTCCATGTCTGTGCTGTGAACATGACTGTGTAGATATGTTCTCTGTCTGTGTAGTGAACATGACTGTGCAGACTGGTTCCATGTCTGTGCTGTGAACTTGACTGTGTAGACTGGTTCCATGTCTGTGCTGTGAACATGACTGTGTAGATTTGTTCTGTCTGTGCAGTGAACATGACTGTGCAGACTGGTTCCATGTCTGTGCTGTGAACTTGACTGTGTAGACTGGTTCAATGTCTGTGCTGTGAACATGACTGTGTAGATTTGTTCTGTCTGTGCAGTGAACATGACTGTGTAGATTTGTTCTCTGTCTGTGTAGACTGGTTCCATGTCTGTGCTGTAAAAATGACTTTGTAGACAGGTTCCGTGTCTGTTCTATGATCATGACTGTGTAGATTTGTTCTCTGTCTGTGCAGACTGGTTCCATGTCTGTGCTGTAAAAATGACTTTGTAGACAGGTTCCGTGTCTGTTCTGTGAACATGACTGTGTAGATTTGTTCTCAGTCTGTGCAGTGAACATGACTGTGTAGACTGGTTCCATGTCTGTGTTGTGAACATGACTGTGTAGTTCGGTGTCTGTGCAGTGAACATGAATGTGTGCAGTGAACATGACTGTGTAGACAGGTTCTGTGTCTATTCTGTGAACATGACTTTGTACACTGGTTCAGTGTCTGTACTGTGAACATGGCTGTGTAGATTGGTTCTGTGTCTGTACTGTGAACATGACTGTGTAGACTGATTCAGTGTCTGTACTGTGAACATGACTGTGTAGACTGATTCTCTGTCTGTGCAGTGAACTTGAGTGTGTAGACTGGTTCCATGTCTGTGCTGTGAACATGACTGTGTAGATTTGTTCTCTGTCTGTGCTGTGAACATGACTGTGTAGATTTGTTCTCTGTCTGTGCAGTGAACATGACTGTGCAGACTGGTTCCATGTCTGTGCTGTAAAAATGACTGTAGACAGGTTCCGTGTCTGTTCTGTGAACATGACTGTGTAGATTTGTTCTCTGTCTGTGCAGTGAACAAGACTTTGTAGACTGGTTCTGTGTCTGTTCTGTGAATATGACTGTGTAGACTGGTTTTGTGTCTGTACTGTGAACGTGACTGTGTAGACTGGAACCAATCTTAGCATATTCATTAGCCATGATGACTGAGTTATGAGACAGGACTGCAGAGTAAGAAACTGGGAAAGTCTCCAAGGCGATCAACACGCATGCTACCACCAACCTGGCAGTATGACAGCGTAATACTGTCACTAGCAACACTACCCCCTTGTACACTATATACAGTAGAAGCTCTCTATTAGGACCAATGAATTATGTTAATTGTCTGGCATTCAAGGCAGGTGACTGCTTAAAATAAGGTGACAGTAAAACAGAAAGCTCATTCAGGAAATTTCTGTTTTACATTCACCTTGCTTCAAGCTGTCACCTGTCTTTTGTGCAATCAATTAACCTTCTTTTTAGTGGTCGTAATAGAGATTTGACTGAATATATCTCCCCAAAGTCAACATGTCAGCCTACACAAAATCTCAGAGTTACATAAAACTGAAAGTCTCAACAGACCTTCTTTCAGTTGGTAGTAACATAAAGCTGAAAGACCTAACAGATTGGATTCTGATCAGATGCTGAGCTACTCTGACACTGATCTGGATCCAAACTGTTTGCAAAATTTCTCCATTATTTGTTTTCTCCTTGATTAACTCTTTGCATGCTAGCGGGGGATATATCCACCACAGTGATTGCCTTTGCAAACAGTTTGGATCCAGATGAGATGCTGCGTAATGCGGCGTCACATCTGGATCCAACCTGTTTGACACTTTGACCATGTTTTGCAAAGAAATTTAGAAAAATCTATTTTTAGAACAATAGCAGACGACAAAGGTTGCAGATGACAAAATTACCCAGCATGCAAAGAGTTACACAGCTAACTATGTTGTACCAGCAGGTACCTAAACACCAATGCCACAACCCTTACCCATGCTAACAGTCCTTTGCAAACGGACCTCTTACAGTTTTTGATAATTCACCAGTTTATATTATATCTAGGTGTTTGTCTGCAACATGTTTAAAGGTATGACATGCATTGCTGACCTTGATCAAAAATCAGTTTCAGGAGCCCTGTGATCTGGGTCTACACTGCCTGCCAGTGATAAATAAAGACCGGTTCCCTGCACTGTAATGGTTAACTCTTTGCATGCTGGGTAATTTTATCGTCTGCAATAATTGTCGTCTGCTTTTGTTCTAAAAATATTTTTTTTCTAAAACTTCTTTTCAAAACAGGGTCCGAGTGTAAAAAAGTTTGGATCCTGATGAGACGCCACGTAACACGGCGTCTCATCTGGATCCAAACTGTTTGCAAAGGTAATCACTGTGGTGCATAAAAAGTTATCTGCCGCTAGCGTGATAATGGTTAATATGCAACAATATACAGACAAACATATAACATACAACATCAACAGTCCTCACCAACCTGTGATAATGGACCTATCAAAACAACTGGCATTGGAAGAATGGTGCAGAAACAGCTAGCAGCTTCATGCTGGATAAAAGTGATACAGAAAGCTCCAAAAGGAGCTTTCTGAATCCCTTTTATCCTGCATTAAAACCATCTGTCACTTAGATTTTTGACTCTGCTTCACCATTAAATTGCCATTGACAATAGGTATAACTGTAAAGGCATTACCTGCATAACATGTGCACATTATAGAACGGCTGGCTTGTCATAAAATACTCACACACAATGTCATATTATAACACTAACATTATAACTGTACTACTTCTGCCTTGACACGTCATACAGGGCTCCAGATAAGGCGAGTATTTCAAAAACTAATTTCTTATTTCTGCTTTAATCCTTATGGTGTCACTACTCATTAGAATTGTCTCGAAGAGACAATTCTAATGAGTAGTAACACCATAGGATTTGGTGCTCTATGAGTGAGAAAATGTTGGATTTGTTCAGATTACTCCCCCTTATCTGGAGCCCTGGTCATAGAATACAGATTATACATTCAGGGCTGCCATTTCTCCGGATTTTTCCTAAATCTCCGGATTTTTTCCCAGTACATGGTATCTTAAAGCAGGCTGAAAGTAAAGCAGAATGGGCCCTAAGGCGCATTCTGCTTTACTTACAACCTGCTTTAAGTGGTCGCATGTCAACAAAACAAGACAAGAGGGCCTGAAGGCCCTGATATCGCTCACCATTTGTAATGAAGCCTGATAGCTTTACCTTTGAATTTCATCCTTTTTATTCTAAATCTATTCAAGTTTGTCGACCTACTCTAGTATAGTAGAGTACATCAAAGGCAGATAACTAGAGCCTAAACAATACTGAAATGAAGCCTTTTTCTAGCATTTCAAAGTATATCAAGGGCAGGTTACTTTTGCCACAATGATTAGATTTCAACAATAATTGCACTCCTTTGAGAATGTATAGCTATATACTTTTTGTACAAGTATAATGAAAATCCATTGAAAACTGTAGTTGCAAGAGTGTAAAAACTGTAAAATAGGGCTTTTTCAGCAATTCAAAGGTAGATAACTCTTGATCTATTTGTCTGATTTCAACCATAATCACCCTTTTTCGAACTCTTATGGTCATATACAATCTGGGCAAGTTTGAGAGAGCTTGAATAAATATTGTGGCCTCTAGAACGTAAACATTGTTAAATATGTCATTTTCAGCAATTCAAAGGTAGATAACTCTTGACCTATTGGTCAGATTACAGCCATAATTGAACTCATTCAAAGTCTTATGGTAATATACAATCTGAGTAAGTTTGAGAAAGATTGGATAAAATGTGTGGCCTCTAGAGTGTAAAAACCCTTAAATATGGCATTTTCAGCAATTCAAAGGTAGATAACTCTCGACCTGTTAGTTTGATTTAAACCATAATCAAACTCATCTGAACTCTTATAGTCATATACAATCGGAGCAAGTTTGAGATAGATTGGATAAAAATTGTGAACTCTAGAATGTAAACTACGTAAAATATGGTATTTTCAGCAGTTCAAAGGTAGATAACTCTTGATCTATTTGTCCGATTTCAACCAAAATTGAACTCAGTTGAACTCTTATAGTGATATACAATTTGGGCAAGTTTTAGAAAGATTGGGTAAATATTGTGGCCTCTAGAGTGTAAACACTGTAAATATGGCATTTTCAGCAATTCAAAGGTTGATAACTCATGACCTAATTGTCCGATTTCAGCCATAATCGAACTCATCCGAACTCTTATGGCAATATACCATCTGAGCAAGTTTGAGAAAGATTGGATAAATATTGTGGCCTCTAGAGTGTAAACACTAAAATTGTTGACGCCGCACGACGGACGCCGGACATTCAAGGATTGCAAAAGCTCACCCTGAGCTAGCTCAGGTGAGCTAAAAAAGGCTACAGGGTAAAGGTACGATTCGTAAAATCGCACTTGAAAAATGCAAATTTGGAAATCTTAGGATTTTTCATGTCAAATTATGGCAGCCCTGTACTTTACCAACCATTACATCACCTACATAAATCATACACCTTTTTACCCCTCCACTGAAGAAAACAGTTTATACAGTCACAGAAATATTTTCTTTATCCTAGTAGATAGTAACTTAAAGAAGGTTGAAAGTAAAGCAGAATGGGCATTAAGGTGCATTCTGCTTTACTTTTAACCTGCTTTATGAGGTCACAGAATTTTAAATCCCAGAAACAGGCTATCGGGTAGTGTGTTAAGTATGTCAATGTCAACTCTTTGCATGCTGGGTAATTTTTCCGTCTGCAACAATTGTTGTCTACAACTGTTCTAAAAAAGAGAAATTTCTGAATTTCTTTTCAAAACAGGGTCAGAGTGTCAACAGTTTGGATCCTGATTAGATGCCGCCTTATCCAAACTATTTACACAGATAATCGCGAATCCGCCACAGTAGCGTGCAAAGAGTTAATTTTAATAGTTAGTAAACAAAAGTTTAGCTGTTAACTTTCTATTGATAAACAAAACATATTGAGTTTAATTCCCATATGGTAGAAGTTGAATTGATTCAAAAGTTTCCATAAACAGATTTTTCTCATTTCAATCGATGTAGCTCAGTACGAACTCGCGTCAGTTCAATTGATCACTTGGTACAATTCTATTTCAGGTACGACATGTGACAAACATTTAGCAGAACATCCAGATTAAGCAAAATTGATATTAATCTTTCGAATTTAAATGAAACAAAATTCAAATGCAATTCAATAAAACGAAGAAAACAACAACCTTTCTAAAGTTCTGACAATTTAAACAGTTTTTAGCCAAGATACTCGGTGTCTGATCTGGTTCCAAACTTTTTTTGCAGAGGAAATAATGGTTTCATTGGTAAAGAATAACGCCTTCCCTATACTGTTCCAAAAATGCATGATATCTCTCCTTAAATCACTTATCCTAATCCCCTCCCCCCCTCCCCTTAGAAATGCCTTTACATTTTGTCCTTTTCTTTAAAACATGTTCAAGCTTCTGTCATGCTCTGATACAGAGACATACTCCCAGCCTGCTTTAACCACCTAGCTTTAACCACTTAGCTTAAGACAGAAAATATTTTCTTATGGTACATATTCAATTTTATGACTGTAAAAAGTGGTACTATTTTCTTCAGTGGAGAAATAAATTAAAGGCGTAATGGTCTTAGAGGAAAATAGTTTGGTATTTCTATAAAAACTTCATAATTCACAGTAGAAAATATAATTATCTTCTTTTCACCAACTTTTTAACTCCTTGCATGCTGGGTAATTTTTTTCGTCTGCAACAATTGTCGTCTGCTTCTGTTCTAAAAATAGAATTTTCTAAATTTCTTTTAAAACCATGGTCAGAGTGTCAAACAGTTTGGCGTCTCATCTGGATCCAAACTGTTTGCAAAATTAATCACAGTGGCAGATATATCTGCCACTAGCATGCAAAGAGTTAACCGTTTACCTGATAGCCTATTTCTAGAATTGAAGTTAAGTGACTACTTAAGCCTTTGAACCCTAGTCCCACATATTGGCGTCCTTTTCAAACAGTGTACATGTGAATAGTACACTTATCCTATGAAAAAAATGAAGACCCAGATCAGAGGGCTCCTTCACTGTTTGTCATAATGCCAAACATTGACAAAAACAACCCTTGTAGGTCGGAAATGGACTAGACTAAAATCAAAACTGTATTGTTCATTTAAAGTTTCAGGGAGGAAAGAGTTAAAGCGGGTTGAAAATAAAGCAGAATGCGCCCTAAGGCGTATTCTGCTTTATTTTCAACCTTCTTTAAGCTATCATGTGCTTCTATATAAAACAAGAGCCCCATGGGGCATATTCGCTCACCTGAGAATAATTGGAAAAATGGAGATATTGATTTATGTCCAGGACTGACCTAGATATGCAACAGACCGGAACAATTTGAACAAAATATGTAAAGTATATTTAAAAGTGTCACCATACCAAATATCAAAGCTCTGAGAAGAAGATGTTTGAAAATTTCACTATATAACTCTATGTAAAACAGTGACCCCCGGGGCGGGGCCAATTTTGACCCTAGGGGCATAATTTGAACAAACTTAATAGAGGACCTGTAGGCGATGATATTAGCCATATATCTAAGCTCTGGCACTTGTAGTTTTAGACAAGAAGATTTTTTAAGTTTTCACTGAAAAAATCTATTTTTAGCTCCTGTGACCTAGTTATGCAACGGACCAGAACCATTTGTACAATTTCAGTATAGGACATCTAGAAGTGTCACTATGCCATATATCAAAGCTCTGGCCATATTAGTTTCAGAGAAGAAGACGTATGAAAATTTCACTATATAACTCTATGTAAAACCGTGACCCCCGGGGGGCCGGGCCAATTTTGACCCCAGGGGCATAATTTGAGCAAACTTGATAGAGAACCTGTAGGCGATTCTATGTGCCAAATATCTAAGCTTTGGCCCTTGTAGTTTCAGACAAGAAGATTTTTTAAGTTTTCATTGAAAAAATCTATTTTTAGCTCCTGTGACCTAGTTATGCAACCGACCACATCCATTTGAACAATTTTGGTAAAGGACATCTAGTAGTGTCTCCATGCCAAATATCAAAGCTCTGGCCACATTGGTTTCAGAGAAGAAGACGTTTGAAAATTTCACTATATAACTCTATGTAAAACTGTGACCCCCGGGGCGGGGCCAATTTTGACCCCTGGGGCATACTTTGAACAAACTTGCTAGAGGACCTGTAGATGATGCTATGTGCCAAATATCTAAGCTCTGGCCCTTGCAGTTTTTGACAAGAAGATTTTTTAAGATTTCCTTATTTTTTCAATTTGGTTGCCATGGCAACCAGAGTTCTGCACTGTTTTCAATTCTTTGAACAAATTTGAAAGAGCTTGACCCAAGGAACATTTCTGTAAAGTTTGGTTGAATTCTGTCAAGGGGTATAGGAGGAGATGTCATTTGAAGCAATTGTTAACGACGACGCACATACGCACGACCGACGACGGACACAGGGCCATCCCAATAGCTCACCTTGAGCCTTTGGCTCAGGTGAGCTAAAAATATTCCCTGTAATATACTTTCATAACTGATTGAATTGGAACTATTTTCTTTAGCAGAAGAACAAATCATATTGGCTAAAAGGCGCTAGGGTTAAACTCTGCTCCTGTGGTCATGTTATCTTTTAGAGCAACTGGTTCATTTGACTGTAGATTTCAAGAAACTACGATCTTAGTGGCAAATAATTTGGATCCTGATCAGAAACCAAGTAACTCTGTGCCTGATCAGGATCCACAATATTTGCCACTCAGATAGCAATTCTTGAAAACTACAGAAGAATAAACCGATTTTAGAATTTTCAGCAAACATCAAGTTTTAAAGCAGATCACATTTAGGAACCCACTCACAAGGTTAACCCCTCACTGCCACAACATCATCTGTGTTAAACAATTATCATCTTTTATTATTTTTTAAATTTAGATTTCAGGTCAATTTTAAAAACAAATCGTTGATAAGAGTGCCAAACAGTTTTGATCCTAATCAGACGCCGCGTTATCGTGGCGTCTGGTCAGGATCCAAACAGTTTGCAAATGTCATGGCACTGAGGCAATGAGGGGGTTAAGTGCCAGTAATATATATTCCACAATAGCCTACCAACCACTTATAAAACCATGCAAACACCACTTTTCTTTGACAGGTGACATATAAATTGTATACTTATCACTCCTGCAAATTTACAGACGATGCTTTTAGATGCTTTTACCGGCTTGTACCCCAGTTCTCCTTGATAAAACTTCTCTAAAACTCCCATCATAAACAGCTGTCATGATCCTTATTCAGTTTTTAAGCAGGAGGAGCGCAGGTAATGGGGCCCTACCGCATTACAGAGTTATCCCAATTTTCATCACGAGTTAACTCCCCTGATAAGGAAAAGGTTGTTTCCGGTTTAGTTAACGCATCTCATTGAGACGGTGTCGATAACGGTCATAAACGATTCAGAAAAGAATAGATCGAATGCGGTTTATTAGTTTGATACCTATATCTATATGCAGTCAAGCTCCCGTTTATCCCTATGTATTTTAATGTATTAATTTTGTTTAATGTCAAATGCGACGGTTATTTATTTCATCGTTTTTAGCAAATCGAAAGTAGCACTGATCATACTTTTTCTATATAACAAAGAAGCTGACTTTTAACATACTTAACAGACACGGGTTTTCACCTCGGTAAAAGAACGTTAACATGGATTAAAAGTAGATCCTGATCAGATGGTTACTATATAGGAACAGTCTCTATAATCAATGACTGTCCTCTCTGGTTCTTAAATGACATTATAGGTCTATAAATGCTGCCTATTACAGGTGAAAAAGGGGATATTTATTAAGACATTACCGGTATTAAACATAAACTTTGTATTATTCAGTTATTAATAATGACATGAATATTCATTAGGCAAAGGGTTAAACTGATCTTTTAAAATATGTTGAATGGTAAAAAGTTTCTTCAAAAATGTATATTTTGTTTGTTCATTATATACCAGCAGATTTTAGTTGACAGAAATTTCATAGAAATAGTTCAGCCTGTCATGCTCATAGCGCACATGGATTTCACCTCTCAATGCTTCTGCCCAGGGGCCATAAAGCGCAAAGCATCATCACAACTAACAACAGGAAGTAACCAATTAGCTAGAAATCGAATTGTATACTGACCCCCCACTGGGGTGCAGCTGCTGTCCCATAGTCATCTCTTCTATGACAAGCCGTAAAACGGAAGCTTAAGTCTTGGGTACACAGGCTGGAATCAAAACACACCAAACTATTTTTTTTTATATAGGATCCACATTGTTATTCATGTGGGGAATAAATTTCAATCTCCTATACCATGCACTCCTTCATGTGCAAAAGCTTAACCCATTACCCCCATCATTATGTCTTTTACTCCTTTAATGAATTCCACCGTCATAAGCAAATAAATCCTCTTCAAGCACTAAGCAGTCATAAGTATGGATCATAGGTGATATTTTATGTCAGTCGTAGTGGGTGGTACCTTAAAGCAGGATGAAAGTAAAGCAGGGTGCATCTTAAGGCGCATTATGTTTTACTTTCAACCTGCTTTAAGAGGTGACCTATATTAAATACTTAACACGGGCTGTGGGGTAATTGGTTTAGGTAATGGGTAAACCCATTACCCGATCGCCTGTTCCTACCTGGAAAGACAGGTGTCCATTAAAGGTAGATTGAAAAGTACTTGCCACTTTACTTTCAGCTTGCATTAAGCTACCATCTGCTAGGATATTCAATGTTTTTAATGTTGCACATTCATGCTAATAAAAACTTTGAATTAGAACTCTTTCCTTCAATGGAGGCATAAACCAAAGGCGTATTTAAAGGGTTAATAGGAAATACATACCGTTTTAACAACATAAATACTTTAGAACCCCTCTCCTATCATTAAATGTGTACTCTATTGAAAACTCAATGTTGAAAGTAAAGGATGTATTCAATCGTTTTAGTATATTAAAACTTTATTTCTGTTGATCTTTTACCAGTTCACTAATTATAATAGGCTTAAAACACTATCATTTATAAAAAGTTTGGAACCAGATAAGATGCAGCATATATACTAACAGGCTGATCAGGGGTAGAACTGTTTCACACGCATATATGTTTTAAGTCAAACTTGATATCATGTTCTAAACTTTTATCAAGAAAGTAGGCAGTATTTTTTTTAAATATTAACCCTTATCATGCTATTAGCATAATTGATCATTCCTACGGTATTTTTCCGTATTTAATCAGCTAAAGTAATAAATTAAATGATAGGTATTCATAGCGGGTAGGGTTTATGGTTGATTAACAGCAACCAGAATGTGCTATGACACATCCATGTAACGGGGTTTAACCCTTTACCCAATAGATGGTATTAGTTTTGAAGATAGGTGACCCCTTAAGGCAGGTTAAGGTACATTCTGCTTTAAGCTATCATCTGCTGGGAGGTATAACATATTTATTGAGGTGCAGATTGATGACTTATTTTAATAAACATATGAATAAATGATATGCATAGAACGGTATATCTATGGAAGTTTTTGTAAGTTTTATTGTAGGTAAAGTAAATGCATGTCTTAATTCTATTTTTGAACAATATGAGAGATTGCACTTTCAATAATGTATAGCCAGGTTCTACTGTATATAATATACGGTAAGCTCTACACTAACAAGCAGACGATCTCCTCAAATTCGTGTTTGAGGATAAAGGATTTTCGATACTATGTGTACTTCACTATTGAAACGGAAACAACCGCTCATTCAGGGGGCGCTACTCTTATCACACTTTCCATGCGGGGTAACTCTGTATATCGGTAGGGCCCCATTGAAATATTCCATTAAACCACTACCCCATAGCCTGTTTCTAGTTTTGAAGACATGTGACCCCTTAAAACAGGTTGAAAGTAAAGCAGAATGCGCCTTGAGGCGCATTCTGCTTTACTTTCAGCCTGTTTTAAGCTGCCATATGCTAGGATATAGAAAATATTTCTTATCATACTTATTCATGACTGTATAAATTGGAACTATTTTCTTCAGTGGAGGAATAAATTATAGGTGTAAAAAGGCGTATTTATGGGGGAGTGGTTTAAGCATGCTGGGTAATTTTTAGTCTGCAACAGTACTGTAGATGTTTTAAAAATACATTATTTCCTAAATTTCGTTTCAAAACATGGTCAGAGTGTCAAACAGTTTGGATCCTGATGAGACGCCTTGTTACGCGACTCGTCATCAGGATCCAAACTGTTTGCAAAGGTAATCCCTGTGGTGCTCAATATTATATCCGCCGCTAGCATGCCGAGAGTTAACTCATTATCCCCTGAGATTTCCAATGGACAATTCAAGTTTACAATAAAGGCTGGATCTAGTGTTGTATTTTATAATATATTGCAAAATGACAAACAGTGAAGTCCCTGATTAGAGCCCTCTAATCAGGGACTTCACTGTTTGCATTAGACAAGTGTGATCTACAGACTGAGGTACACTTTTTGTAGAGTACGCATATATGCGTCACTAGGGCTCAATGAGTTAAGCACAACAGGAGACAAGACAGTTTTCAATAAATGCTTATGAACCTTATGACATACATGACAATATATTCTACATGACAATATATTCTGAATCATTTCTAAATCCAAATTAGGTCAAGGTCAAAATCAAGGTTGGGTGATATGGGTGGATTGGTAATGGTCCAACGCAACAATTGTATAAGTATCAGACCATTGTAGTAAGTAGTGTTGACCTTAAATGGAACGGTATAATCTAGTTAAGCAAGAAATAGCCCATTTTTGAAATAGTCTAAATTCAAATGAAGTCAAGGTCAAGGTTAAAATCAAGGTTTTGTGATATTGGTGGATTGGTAATTGCAGCATTCTCGTCAGTAGTGTTGATGCTAGTTGAAACGGTAGAATCTATTTAACCTTGTAGGTCAGGATAGATGACAATCACTATATGCCTCCACATCTACATGCCGGCCTAAGGTAGGCAGGGGGCGAGGCATGGGTGGAATAGTCTGGGTTAGGGCCAAAGTCATGCATAAGGATGCTGGGTAATATTTAGCGGCTATTTTAAAATGTCGTCTGCAGCGGGTATTACTCAAATATTTGCAAAAGATTTTAGCAGTTTCTGATAGAATACTGAACTAGCTGCAAACAGTTTTGCGGGGCCTGATCTGAGTTCAAAACTGTTTGCCTAGAGGTACACCTAAAAGTGTATCCCGCATAAAATGGGTCATACCCTTTTTCTAGTATTAAATTAGGATACCACTTAAAGCCGGTTAAAAGTAAAGCAGTAAATTCTTGGCAGATTTCAAAGGTTAACCAATTACTCTATAACCTGGGGCCCGTTTCATAAAACTTCGTACGAAAAAATCGATCGTAAGTCAAAACTTTAAAATGAATTTAATTTCTTATTTCTCTATTCAATCCAGTCATGTGACATATTTTTGGAATCGTCTTTTCAAGACGATTCCAAAAAGATGTCACAAGACTGGATTAGATGGAGAAATAAAAAAATATTGAGACTTTTATAATCTGACTTACGACAACATTTGTCGTACGAAGTTTTATGAAACGGGCCCCAGTTGTTTAAATTTTAAGGCACCTTCTGCTTTAATTTCAGCCTGCATTAAGCTTCCCACCTAGAATATAGAAAACATTTTTTTTTTATGCAGAGCTGTTGATAAGCTGCGTATTTGCGTATTTACGCAAACAAAATTGACCAGAAAGCATTTTTTATAATCTGTCAGCGTAATAAAAAGCAAATAAAAATCAGTCAAAGCAAATCCTTTAAAGTTCAGTGCGTAATGAAAAGCAAACGTTCGTACGCCGTTACTTAACTTTCTTTCTTGTAAACAGACAGCCTTATCAATTACGTCATCGGTCAGTGCGCGTTATTGTTAGACTCAGGTATAAAATCATATTATTCGCAGCGTTCCGTGCTGCATATGTAAGAACATAGGCAGTCCATTTCGCTCATTTTGGCTCTTCTTGTGATATTTGTGAACCAGTCTTACATAAAAATTCTGTTTCCGCTTTCGGTTGTCAAGATACCGCGAGGGTCGACAAAAACAAACACATTACTACTTGGCTACATCTCTCAAGTCCCGTGGTGAAAAATAGTGAGAAAAGTTGTCGTTCTCGCGTTGACTATCTATTGAAAGACATTCTCTTTCGTAGCGAAACGGATATGAACAGTAAAGCAAATTTTAGACCGGGTTTGCACTCTCAGTAATACTAATAATCACTCAATAGAAACGCGATCCTTGTCGAATAAAAAAAACCATTTGGAAGATCCAATTCTGTGTCTAGGTGACAAGCAGTAGTTTAATCTTCATAGTTTAAGCTGGGGATTGCTAAAGAAGATTGAAAGTTAAGCAGAAAGCTATCAAAGCTTTTCTTTTTAACTGTCTAAACACTTAAACAATCTATAAGTGAAAGCGTTCAGAAAATCACTATGAGTTGCTCTTTATACGCAATTAACCAAATATCAGTGGGGTTAAAAAAAATATTGTTACTCTATAAAAAAAACGAAAAAAGCAATTACCTTAAAACAAGTGGGGTAAATACCCTATTCTAAGAAAAACTTATCTACAGCTCTGTTATGATATATATTCATAACTGTATAAACTGGAACTATTTTTCTTCACTAGTGGACTAAAATTAAAGCGTAAAATGTTTATTTAACTATGGAGTAATGGGTTAACCTAACGCAGGTTTGACGGGTACCCGGTTTTCTTGAAAGATGCAATGTACATGGAAAGTTTGTGTACCCCAAGCTGACATATATCCTATCCCCCCACCATCAAGCCTTGCCAACATGTACGGGACCCGTTATATGTATGTAAGTCACCTCTTCTAACACACAGGGCTGCCATTTCTCAGAATATTTCCAAAATCTTTTGATTTTTAACCTATCAGATGGTAGCTTAAACTTGAAGCTGGATGGAAGTAAAGCAGAATGTGCCTTCAGGCACATTCTGCTTTACTTTCAACCTGCTTTAAGTACGGTAATTGCGCTTGGAAAATAGAATATTTGGGAAATCTTAGAATGTTGCGAGATCAAGTTATGGCAGCCCTGGAGTAGCAGAGGATGATCCTATACCTAACTGTGCTACCTGTAATACTGTATACCAAACTCTGCTTGACGTTGCTGCTACTGCTGCTTGATTCTGCCCGGAATTTTCAAAAACAACAGTTGTGCTGGAATAATCTGGATTCATTTTGCTACGAATTACGTGGATATTAGGTATAACATAACAAAAGGTAGGGCTTCTGGCTTCTTTCCCCTCCACTTATTTATTTAGTAATGATGATGGTTGGAAATTGACCATGGACAGTTACTGTAATACTAAATAGCTCGTGAAATAATCAGGAATTATCCTATAATATATAACCTGTGTTAAGCAGTCACTCTGCTTAACCCATTACCCCATAGATACACCTTTTTACGCCTTGAATTTATTCCTCCGCCGAAGAAAATAATTCAAATTTATACAATCATGAATATGTCCCGTAAGAAATATTTTCTATATCCTAGCAGATTGTAGTAAAGCATAATGCAGTTAAGGCGCATTCTGCTTTATTTTCAGCCTGTTTTAAGTGGACAATGACTTCAAAATAAGAAACAGACTATGGGGCGGTGGGTTTAGAAGTATCGGTATGTGATTTTGAAAGTCAGTTGACAACTAATTGAAGGGCAAAATCCAAAAGTTTCTATGAGCTTTCTGCCTATATAAAGCTGTCACCTGTATTAACCCTATTCTTCGCATAAAACACCTCTACTTACTACTGTCAGAGCTCCAGATAAGGGGGGTATTTCAAAAACTAAAATCTTTATTTCTGGTTTAAACCCTATGGTGTCACTACTCATTAGAATCGTCTCGAAGAGACGATTCTTATGAGTAGTAACACCATAGGATTTGATGCTAAAATAAGTGATAAAAATATTGGATTTGTGCAGTTTACTCCCTCTTATCTGGAGCCCTGCTACTGTTCATTAAAAGTACTTAAAACAGGTAGCAGCTTAAAGCAAAGCATAAATCTCCTATAGCAGTTTTCTGCCTTACTACCATCTTGCTGTAAACAGCAACCTGCCATAGTTGTGAGAAGTAAAAGTCTGTTATTGATATGATGGCTGTTAACCCATTACCCCATAGCCTGTTTCTAGTTTTGAAGATAGGTGACCACTTAAAGCAGGTTGAAAGTAAAGCAGAATGCAACTTAAGGTGCATTCTGCTTTACTTTCAGTCTGCTTTAAGCTTCCATCTGCTAGAATATAGAAAATATTTCTTATAAAACTTATTAATGACTATAAATTGGAAATATATTGTTCAGTGGATGAATATATTATAGTCGTAAAAAGGCGTAATTATGGGGGAATGGGTAAAACTGTATATATAAACCCCATAGCCTGATTCTAGTTTTGACAAAAGGTGACCACTTAAAGCAGGTTTAAGTAAAGCAGAATACTTTTCATGGTACCAGTATTTCTTCAGTATACACCCATATACTTAACCCATTACCCCATAAAAATACATTTTTACGCCTTTTATTTATTCCTTCACTGTAGAAAATAGTTCAATTTTATACAGTCATGAAAATGTTTCATAAGAAATATTTGTGATA
Organism: Gari tellinella; assembly: GCA_922989275.2. Classification (NCBI taxonomy): domain Eukaryota; kingdom Metazoa; phylum Mollusca; class Bivalvia; order Cardiida; family Psammobiidae; genus Gari; species Gari tellinella. The sequence goes on along the minus strand of OV277858.1, from coordinate 102,912,395 downwards.
TCCTAGAAGATGATAGCTTAAAGCAGGCTGAAAGTAAAGCAGAATGTGCCTTAAGGCACATTCTGCTTTACTTTCAACCTGCTTTAAGTGGTCATCTTTATTCAAAACTAGAAACAGGCTATGGGGTAATGCGTTAATTATGTATATACATATAAACACGAAATTTCAAAAGTACATACCTTAACAATTTTTAACCCTTTCTCCCATAGAAGCGCCTTTTAGCAATTTAATTTATTCCTCCAATTAATAAAATAGTTCCAACTTACACAGTCACAAAGATGAACCAAAAGAAACATTTTCTATATCCCAGCAGATGGTTACAGCAGGCTGAAAGTAATGCAGAATGCACCTTTTTTCAAAACAAGAAACAGGCTATAGGGTAGAGGGTTAATTTTGTATATGCCAGGGCTCCAGATTAGAGGGAGTAAATTGCACAAATCCAACATTTTCTCACTTATTTTGGCATCAAATCCTATGGTGTTACTACTCATTAGAATCGTCTCTTCAAGACGATTCTAATGAGTAGTGACACCATAGGGTTTTGAGCATAAATAAAGATTTTAGTTTTTGAAATACCCCCCTTATCTGGAGCTCTGATATGCATATAAACACAAAATCTCAAAACTACAGAACAATTTATAAGCAGAAAATACAATTATTGGTGAGGTAATGTTGAAACAATTACTTAAACCTAAATTACCTCTATACTTTAAATGCTACAGAGAATGAACATAATGTCATCCTTTAAAATTCTGAAAACTAACTTTTCCCTCCCTCAATTTGCAGACTTACTCTTGTCCAGAATAGTTTGATCCTGATCAGACTTTGGGTAACAGTTCTGCCACTGATCTGTATTCAAGCTGTTTGTATTATAGAGGGTGTGTAGAAGCTGGTTCCATCATTCACTGTAAGAGCAGTGTATTCTAGTGCTATATCTGTACCTGGTGAGAGGAACCAGCCTCCAAAAACATAGATTTTGATACTGATCTAACACACCATCTTCTTCCAGTTCAAATTATAACAGTTATGCAGGCTTCTTTTGACGTACAACATATAGACATACAGGGCTGCCATTTCTCCGGATTTTTCCTAAATCTTCAGATTTGTTTCCAGTTTATAGTAGCTTAAAGCCGGCTGAAAGTAAAGCAGAATGTGCCTTTAGGGGCACTCTGCTTTACTTACAGCCTGCTTTAAGTAGTCGCATGTCAACAAAACTAGAAACAGGCTATTGGGTAATCTTAGGATTTTTCATGTCAACTTGTGGCAGCCCTGGACATAGCAGTACTTATTTCTTAAGTTAAATCTTGATAACTGAGACTTGCTTAGTAACATTTTAACTTCGTAATAGTAATACAGTGATGGTCCACTCAGCAACCCTTAACCCCATTGAATGTTTCAATTATTGAATACAAACAGTCGCTTAGAGCAGGTTAAAAGTAAAACACAATATGCCTCAAGGCTTTCAACCTGCTTTAACCCTTTACTCCATAGCATATTTCTAGTTTAAAAGGCAGGTGACCACTTAAAGCAGGTTGAAAGGAAAACCTTAAGGTGAATTCTGCTTTAACCCATTATCCAATATATACGCCTTTTTACGTCTTTAATTATTTCCTCCACTGACAAATTTAATTCCACTTTATACAGTCATGAATATGTATGGTATGTAATATTTCCTTATTCTAGCAGCTAGTGATTTAAAGCAGGCTGAAAGTAAAGCAGAATGTGCCTTAAGGCGCATTTTGCTTTACTTTCAACCTGCTTTAAGTGGTCACTCGTCTTCAAAACTAGAAACAGGCTATATGGTAATGGGTTAATTAAAGTACATGTACCATGGCATGACCTTCGCGAACAGTTTTCATCTACCATAACTTGACTCTTATCTGGATCCAAGCTATTGTAATGTCTGAAAATCTGCAAGTTTAGAGAAGAAAGAGTCAGTTTCAGAATAAGCAGACAACATTTCCGTTGTCAATATTTATTGAGCATTATAACAGGTTTGAGGAATATTTGTTTGAATTCAGAGTCCCTTGCCCACTTATCTTTCATTATTCATTAAAAACATTGAGTAACTGTCAAATGCCAACTGCTGAAAAAATACTGTCAGCTAAAATTCAGAAACTGGCTACGTCTTCTTTATGATATATTCACAGAAAACAACATCCTAAGCAACAAGCATTTTCTCACTTTTTCCAGCACCAACTACTACTCATTAGAATCGTCTCGAAGAGACTATTCTAATGAGAAGTGACACCATAGGGTTTAATGAAAAACTGAAGATTTTAGTTTTTGGAACACTCCCCTTATCTGGAGCTCTGTCCAAACTGATTGCAAAGGTCTTGTACATCAGGTTCACAGTGTATCAATACTGCTTAAGTTTGTCGCCGATAGAAGAGCATGTAACCCATTACCCCATAAATACACCTTTCTAGGCCTCTAATTTAATGCTCCACTGTAGAAAATAGTCCCACTTTATATAGTCATTAATATAAGCCATAAGAAAGAGTTTCTATACGCTAGTAGTTAGTAACCTAAAGCAGAATGTGTCTTAAGGTGCATTCTGCTTTACTTTCAACCTCCTGTAAGTAGTCACTTGTTTTCAAATCTAGAAACAGGCTATGGGATAAAGGGTTAGCTCATTACACCATAGCCTGTAGTGTTTCTAATTTTGAAGACATGTGACCAATTAAAGCAGGTTGAAAGAAAAGCAGAATGTGCCTTAAGGCACATTCTGCTTTACTTTCAGCCTGCTTTAAGCTACCATCTGATAGGATATAGAAAGTATTTGCATTACTATATAAAGCAGAAATATTTTTTCAGTGGAGGAATAAATTAAAGGCATAAAAAGGCATATTTATGAGGTAATGGGTTGATTAAGTTCCTAAGATTAATTTCAAGTCAGCAGTACCATAGGCTCAAATGATTCAGCACTAATCATGCAAAAAAAAAACCAACCCAAAAACCATCAAACCATTGCGAGACAATAGCATCCGTTTTAACTTTCAGTCTAAATTAACTTACCTGAGTTTTTATGGGCTCGCTCTAATAGTGGAGAAAATCTATGAAGCACCAGGTCTTTTGATGATAGCAACAAACTTTAAAGCTTATACCACAACTCTAGACCCAGAGGAAAGGAGGCATAATCAATGGTTATTTTTTACCTGATTCTCCATACTACTAAGGCTTAATTCAGATAAGGGGAGTGTTTGAAAAGGTAAAATCTTTATTTCTGCATTAAACCCTATGGCGTCACAACTCATTAGAATCTTCCCTCTGAGACGATTCTAATGAGTAGTAACATCATAGGATTTGGTGCTGAAATAAGTGAGAAAATGTTTGTTCAATTACTCCCTCTTATCTGGGGCCCTGATTATAACACCCTTTCTTCCATGGTCAAGAGTTAAAATTGCATATATTTGTCTTTAAAACAGGTGATAGCTTAACCCATTACTCCATAAAAATGTCTTTATACACCATTATTCAGAGCTCCAGATAAGGGGAGTATTTCAAAACCTTAAACCTTTATTTCTGCTTTAAACCCTATGGTGTCACTACTCATTAGAACCGTCGAAGAGACGATTCTAATGAGTAGTAACACCATAGGATTTAATGCTCTATGAGTGAAAAAAGGTTGGATTTGTTCAGGATACTCCCTCTTATCTGGAGCCCTGATTATTTGTTCTTTCACTAAAGATAATAGTTCCACTTTATACAGTTATGAATATCCACCATAAAAATATTTTGTATATCCTAGCAGATGGCATCTTAAGGAGCATTCTGCTTCCACTTTCAACCTGCTTTAAGCATCCATCTGTTTTCAATACTGAAAACAAGCTATGAGGTAAAGTGTTAATGCAAAAATATGAAAGTAAAACATAATTTTTAAAGCTTCTATAGGAGTTATCTGCTTTACTTTCATCATGCTTCCAAGCAGTACAAAACTAAAGCCCATGCCCCCCGTGTCATCCTTGCCAATATATTTAGAATAATTTCTAAGTTCAAATTAGATCAAGGTCAAATCTAAGGTGGGTGTGGTGTATAGGGAATGGTTTAGGTATCCAAGCATTGTAGTAAGTAAAGTGGTGTTTATGATAGGTGAAAAAGTAGTAAACCAAGAAATAGTCCATTGACAATATTCTAAGTGCAACAGAGGTCAATGTCAAGGTCAAGTTTTGGCAGGGTGATATGGGTGTATTGGGAATGGTCCAAGGCAACAACTACATATTAGTAATTATCAAGTATCCAAGCATAGTAAGTGGTGTTGATGTCAGGTGAAACTGTAAAATCTAGATTAACCAAGAAATAGCCTAATTAAATTATTTTAAGTCCAAAGTGGGTCAAGGTCAAATTGATGTTGGGTGATATTGGTGGATTGGGAATTGTCCAGGGCAAAAACCTTTATAAATATAAAAGCATTTTAGCCTAAAAAAGAGGTGTTGATGCTTGACGAAAGCGTAAATTCTGGTTAACCTAGTAAAGGGGGATGGACGCACATGACAATCACTATTATTATCATTATGGGCAGAGCTCCAGACAAGGGGTGTTTTTCAAAAGCTAAAATCTTCATTTCTGTATTAAACCCAATAGCGTTTCTACCGGTACTCATTAGAATCGTCTCTTCGAGACAATTCTAATGAGTTGTAACACCATAGCATTTGGTGCAGAAATAAGTGAGGAAATGTTGGATAAGTTCTGTTTACTCCCTCTTATCTGGAGCCCTGTATGGGCATAAAAAACGTCTGTGTGGTAATGAAAACAGAGTGTTACTGTATTCATAGAACCTCATCAGGATCTACACTGTCTGGTTCATTGTGTAAAATGGCATAATTGGTTTATAGATAACTGTGGTTGATGACAAATTGTGCATGGTTGCTAATTGTTTTAACAGTCTTGTTGCTGTACATATAATTATATATATATATCTCATCTTCTAATCTTTCACATTTGCGTTCTTCATACAGGTAATAACAACCACTCTAGAGAAGCATTTGTGGTTTAAAGACAGGTGTAAGCATGAAGCAGGATGAAAGTAAAGCAATAAACTTCTGCTTTACTTAAGTCTGCTTTAGGCAGCAACCTACCTTAACCAGCTGACTCCTTCCAAGTGGTTGTTAGTGGGGTTTAACCCTTTCCCACATAGCACATTCTCTAATACTGAATATAGGTGTCCTCTTAAAGCAGGTTGAAAGTAAAGCAGAATGCGCTTTAAGCGCATTCTGCTTTACTTTCAGCCTGCTTTAAGCTATCATCTGCTAGAATATAGAAAATATTTTGTATTATACATAGTTATGAATGTATAAATTGGAACTATTTTCTTCAGGGCAAGAATAAACTGAATGCGCTAAAAGGCACTTCTATGGGGGAAAGGGTTAAGATAACCCATTTATGCCTAGTGGATCCTTCCATGTTTATCTATTTAACTTTTTAATTTTTCTCTTTATCTTTTACTCCATAGATACACATTTCATTACACACATTTCCATTCCTCAACTGAATAAATAATTCTAATTTGTGCAGTCATGAACATGTATAGTAAGAAATATTTTTTATATTCTAGCAGATAGCATGCTGAGAGAAAAGCAGAATGTGCCTTATGGCACATGTAACCTGCTTTACTTTCAACTTGCTTAACCCATAACCCAATAAATATGCCTTTCTACGCCTCGAAATTATCCCTCTACTAAAGAAAATAGTTCCAATTTATACAGTTGTGAATATGTAAGATAAGAAATATTTCTACATTCTAGCAGATGGTAGCTTTAAGCAGGTTGAAAGTAAAGTAGGCGCATTCTGCTTTACTTTCAACCGGCTTCAAGTAGTCACCCATCTTCATAATAAGAAACCCACATTTGGGTAATGGGTTAAGTGGTTACCTTATTTCAACTACTCAATACAGTTATAGATATTAACACTTTTTGCTATGGAGGAAGGGGTTAAAAATATTTTACCTGTAGCTCTGTTGGTACAAGAGGACTGGCGCAATCAGCGTATCATTCAGGCAAGATTTGGAGTAAAGAGTTTTTCAAAATGAAATGTTTATCCTGTTAAAACATAGTTTGTCTACTTCAACACTGTCATCTATACTCATTTTCTAATTGTTTTTGATGTATTTATAAATGAAGAACATTGATATGAGAATCAAGGCAGCTTGATAAATGATAAAACACCTACAGATCCAGTCTGGTGCCAAATGCCTGTAAATATCAACCGACTAGGGTAAGGCTGACTTTGAGTAGGATATATGTCAGTAAAACCTCTGTATTACGACCACTAAAACGAAGGCTAATTGGTTGTATTAAAGACAGGTAACAGCTTAAAGCAAGGTGATTGTAAAACAGAAAGCTCCTAAAGGAGCTTTCTGTTTTACAGTAACCTTGCTTTAAGCAGTCACATGTCCTCTAATAATTAACTTTATTTTGTATTAGTAATAGAGAGGTGGTCGTTATAGAGAGGTTTTAACCAAAGATTGATTACACATGTGTCAAACTATTTGGATCCTAATCAGACGCTTAGTAGCAGGGTGACTGATCTGGATCCAAGCTGTTTGCAAGTGAAAATCAAGTTCATGAAGATATATAGACATTGCGTGGATTGAATATTGTATTTAGAGTCAAAGTTTCCAACAGGCAACTCAATCGAATACTGTAAGGTTGACTTTGAGTATGGCATGCAAAATAACTCTAGTCTCAGAAGGGTAGTATTTCCAAATCTAAAATCCTTATGATGGCACTAAACCCTATGGTGTGACTTACTCATTAGAATTGTCTCTGTTGATTGGCTGTGATGGTTCTAATGAGTAGTTGCATCATAGGGTTTAGTGCAGACATTAACCATTTCTCTGTCAATTACGCCAAAAGGCACCTTTGTGAGCTGTTTGGATCCTAATCAGACTGCGTTACACGGCATCTGATCAGGATCCAAACTGTTTGACACTTGTTTCAAATTAATTCATTAATTAAGCAACCATCTGCTATGATATAGGAAATATTTCATATTTTGCATAATCATGAAAGCTAAACTATTTTCTTCACAGTGGAAGAATAAATTCAATGTGTACAAAGCCCTACTGATGGGGTAATGGTTTGAAATTGAGCAGAGTACCTGTAATGGAATATATAGCCATATATTCGATAATCTTGATCCTGATCAGACATGAAAGTTTGAAATTGACCAGAATATCTGTAACTGAATTTAAACAGTGTAATAGTCTTGATTCTGTTTCTTGGACACCCAAGTGGTATTAGATTTAAACAGTTTGCAAATTAACTGAAGCAATAACCTACCGTTTAATGCAATAGCCTTTGGGTCAACTGCCGGTGATATGTTAGTCTCAAGGGGTGGGCAAAAAGTTTGGCTCATACTAGCTTCTGCCAAAACCACAAACCAGGCTTTGAACTCAACTCTTACCATGCTAGCGGCAGATATATGTGCCACAGTGATTACCTTTGCAAACAGTTTGGATCCTGATGTGACGCTGCGTAACGCTGCGTCTCAACAGGATAAAAACTGTTTGAGACTCTGACCGCGTTTTAAAAAGAAATTTTGAACATTCTGTTTTAAAAGCAGTAGACGACAATTATTGATGCAGACCAAACAATTACTCAGCATGCAAAGAGTTAAAAACAGCCAAACCTTTTTTACCGAGCCATTCAAAGGACAATGTCTTACAAACAGGATGCAACTTAATGCAGAACTAAGGTATGAAGCAGGAAGCTTCTATAAGGAGCTTTCTGCTTTACATTTGTACAGCATGAAGATGTCTTCTAAGATTATAAGTTTCAAGCTTTTTTAAAGATTGGCTTCTAAATACAAGCGTAGCTGTACGTTAAATCTACCTTAAAAGAATCGTTTCCATCAATTACAGAAATTGTTTTAGACAAGCAAGTAAGTTCATAAGTTTAACCTTTTCAATTAAGCTGCAATTTTACAAATTCGGCAAAAAAAAAATAGCACACATTGGGAATCCTATTTCCCACATCAGAGGCCATTTTAGTTAATACACAGTAAACCCTGTCTTAAGCAGGCATTTGATGAAGAAGCATTCAGTTCCCTTTGGATAAGTTAATTACTGCTTTATTCCATCACTACATATAGGTACACCTTTTTACACCTTTAATTCATTTCAGAATCATTTGTCCATTGAAAAAAATAGTCCCAATTTATACAGTCATAAATATGCAGCATTTCTATATCCTATCAGATGTTGAATTAAAGCAGGCTGAAAGTAAAACAGAATGTGCCTTTAGGGACATTCTGCTTTACTATAAACCTGCTTTTAGTGGTACTAGAAATAAATTATTAGGTAAAGGATTACGCAGGACAAAAGTTAATTGTAGAAATATCATGAAGCAGTGTAGAATAATGTAGAAAGTTCATGAAGGAGTGTAGAAATAATGTAGAAAGTCCATGAAGGAGTGTAGAAATAATGTAGAAAGTTCATGAAGGAGAGTAGAAATAATGTAGAAAGTTCATGAAGGAGTGTAGAAATAATGTAGAAAGTTCATGAAGGAGTGTAGAAATAATGTAGAAAGTTCATGAAGGAGTGTAGAAATAATGTAGAAAGTTCATGAAGGAGTGTAGAAATAATGTAGAAAGTTCATGAAAGAGTATGAAAACATTGCAGAAAGTTCATGAAGGAGTATGAAAACATTGTAGAAAGTTCATGAAGAAGGCATTTTACTGCCTACCTTGTTCCATGGTCATATATAGCTACTTCTTCAACTTGTACATACCTGAAAATAAATGAAAACAGAACATGAGAACAAACATTGCTAACATTCTGTGGAAGTTGAATAACAAAATATGGTGACCAGACATTTATGTGGGAAAAATATTTTACATATGTTTGCAAATGTTTATTTAACCTTTTACCAAATAGACTGTTTTCAGTTTTGAAGAAGGGTGTTCATTTAAAGCAGGTTGAAAGTAAAGCAGAATGCTCCTTAAAGGCACATTTGGCTTTTCTTTCAGCCTGCTTTAAGCTACATGAGCACTGCTAGAATATAGAAAATAGTCTTTTGGTTAATGTTTATGACTGTGTTAATTCGTATAACTGCTTTCTTCAGTGGAGGAATAAATTAAATGTGCTAAAAGGCGCTTCTAGGGGGAGGTTAAACTCTTTGAACCCTAGTCACGCATATATGCGTCATTTGCAAACAGCGTAACTGTGGAGTACACTTGTCCTATGCAAACAGTGTTGACCCTGATCAGAGGGCTCCTTAAGGAGCCCTCTGATCAGGGTCTACACTGTTTGTCATTTTGCCAAATACATGTATTGTAAAAATCTTCCCTAAAAAGTCAAAATTGAACTAGACTAAATTGAAAACTAGAATTGTCCATCTGAGGTTTCAGGGAGGAAAGGGTAAAGGTAGCTGTTTTAATTTATGCAGGATGAAATTTCGCAGAAAGCTGTCATACATTTTGTTTGCTTTACATTCAGTTTGTTTTAAGCAGCCATCTGACGCAGATGTCAGGGGCACAAAAAGCCACTGCAATATATATTCCAATAGAGCTTCATAACAATACATTAGGTAGGATAAATGGAATCTTTAGAATATTATCCTTTTCAAGTTATTTATATTTAATGGATATTGCAGAAACAATAATAATGAAGGTGTGTAACTATTATAAATATAATAAATTTTGAACTACATGTAATTGCTTTTATTACTCATGGTAATTTGTCCAAAAGGTGCAAAACTGAATGGCAAATAGTGTAGACCTTGGTCAGACTGCTCCTGAGGGAGCTGTCTAATAAGGGTCTACACTGTTTGCTCAGGCATGTGTGTCCCCATATGGTAGCTTAACCCATTACCCCATAGCCTGTTTCTAGTAATGAATATAGTCAACCACTTAAAGCAGGTTGAAAGTAATGCAGAATGCGCCTTAAGGCGCATTCTGCTTTACTTTCAGCCTGCTTTAAGCAACATCTGCCAGAATATAGGGAACATTTCTTCTGGTTCATTTTGTTGGCTGTATAAATTAAAACTATTTTCTTCAGTGGAGGAATAAGTAAATGGCGTAAAAAGGTGTATTTATTGGGCAATGGGTTTGCATGCAGTATCAGCTAGTATGTTAAAGGTGATTTGCACTGAAAAGGGTGAATAATTCAAGTGTTTTGATTATAAGGGTAGAACATTCAGTGCTCCTATATTTTCTAAAAGCTTTATATTTGTTCAGCACCATTCATGCAACAACTCGGATGTCATTGTCGGATGGCTTTCTAGGAAATAATACAATTGAAAAACTTCTAGGAAATGCAAAGTTCTAGGCGGACGCTTTACTTGTTTTAACCTATTACTTCATAAATACACATTTTTTACGCCTTTAATTAATTCTTCCATTAATTCTTCATACCATAAGAAATATGTTCTGTTCTAGCATATGATAGCTTAAAACAGGTTAAAACTAAAGCAGAATGTGCCTTGAGGTTCATTCTGCTTTACTTTCAACCTGCTTTAAATGGTTACATGTCTTCTGCTTTACTTCCATAGCCTGCTTTAACTCTTTCCTCCCTAAAACTTTAAATGGACAATTCCGGTTTCCAGTTTAGTCTAGTCCATTTCTGACTTTTAAGGGTTGTTTTTGTCAATGTTTGGCATTATGACAAACAGTGAAGACCCTGATCAGAGGGCTCCTTTCGGAGCCCTCTGATCTGGGTCTTCACTGTTTGCATAGGACAAATGTACTAATCACATGTACACAGTTTGAAAAGGACGCCTATATGCGGGACTAGGGTTCAAAGGGTTAAGCTACCATCTCCTAGAATACAATATATATTCCGTTTGATACATATTCATGACTTTGTAAATTGGGACTACTTTCTTCAGCAAAAGGACTAAATTTAAGGCGTAACAGTGTGTATCTATGGAGTAATGGGTTAATTCTTGGCAGCCTAAGGGTTATAATGCATATGAAAATGCTGATCTCTGGCTGGCAGTGTGTACAGAAGCAGTTATGTGTCTGTTATTCTATCCAGGTTTTGTTTAGATAAAGGTGGCTAATCTAACCATATGTTATTCATAGGAGTGTACAGTCAAACACATGCTAATCCTTTCCCCTATCACTAAAAGTGATAATCTCCTATGACAAACTTATAACAAGATGAACATTAAGCAGAAAACTCCAAAAGGAGCTTTCTGTTTTATTTTCTTCATGCTTTAACTCTTTCCTCCCTGAAACTTTAAATGGACAATTCCAGTTTCCATCTAAGTCTAGTCCATTTCTGACTTTAAAGGGTTGTTTTTGTCAATGTTTGGCATTGTGACAAACAGTGAAGACCCTGATCAAAGGGCTCCGAAAGGAGCCCTCTGATCTGGGTCTTCACTGTTTGTATAGGACATGTGTACTATTCACATGTACACTGTTTGAAAAGGACGCCTAAATGCGGGACTAGGGTTCAAAGAGTTAACCCATTACCCCATAGCTTGTTTGTAGTTTTGAAAACATGTGACTACCTTAAAACAAGTTGAAAGTAAAGCAGAATGTGCCTTATGGCATATTCTGCTTTACTTTCAGCCTGCTGCAAGCTATCATCTTTACTTTCAGCCTGCTGTAAGCTATCATCTTCTAGAATATAGAAAATATTTCTTATGATACAGATTTTTCACTGTATAAAGTGGAACGAATTTCTTCAGAGGAGGTGTAAATTAAAGACGTAAAAAGGTGTATTTATAGGGTAATTGGTTAAGATAATATAGGCTGATCTGGTTCCAGATTGCCTCTCAGATGGTCCAAACTGTTATTTTCATTTTGTTTTATATTGAAATTCCTATCAGCAAACAGTGTAGACTCAGATCAGACTCCACACTATTTGCCCATGTCTCTTTTATGGGACACTATGCACAAAGGAGTTAAAATTGACATAATTGATTTCCTACTGTAACTTAACTCATTACCCCATAAATACTCCTTTTTACACCTTTTATTTATTCCTCAACTAAGGAAAATAGTTGTTTTTTATACAGTGATAAATATAGATCATAAGAAATGTTTTGTTTATTCTAGCAAATGATAGCTTAAAGTAGGCTGAAAGTAAAGCAGAATGCGCCTTAAGGCGCATTCTGCTTTACTTTCAACCTGCTTTAAGTAATCACCCGTCTTCAAACTAAATGCAGGTTATGGGGTAATGGGTTAAACATTTTTATGTTCTGCTTTTAGTTGCCACCTAACATAATTATAGTCAATGCCCACACCTTTTCTTTAGCACTGATTAGCCTATATATATACCTGTACTGTTCATTGTAGTATGTCTAACATCCAACACTCTACAATGCAGCCCTTAATTATAGATATAAATTCTAAAGATTCCATTTCTTGCAAAATGATCTGGGTCTGCACTGTCTACACAGGAAAAGTGTTATCTTTACAAGTACACTGTTTGTAAATGATGAGTATTTGTAAATGATACGTATTCTTGTAGATAGGGATGAATGTGTTAAAATCTGTCCAAGTGATTGCTATAACTCTTTGCATGCTAGCAGCGGATATATCCACCACAGTGATTGCCTTTGCCAACAGTTTGGATCCAGATGAGACGCCGCGTAACGCGGCGTCTCATCAGGATCCAAACTGTTTGCCATTCTGACCCTGAATTTAAAAGAAATTTCGAAAATGATAATTTTAAAAGAGTAGCAGACGACAAAATTTTTAATGTTGCAGACGAAAAAAATTACCCAGTATGCAAAGAGTCAAATCTTTTTAAGAAACTTCAGGGGTGGATCATGCATGCTGAAATCTGATCAGATGCCAAGTACAGATGCAGTTTCCTTGGCATCAAATCTGAATCCAAACTAGTCAAATACACCAGTCTGCTTGCAATTTTCATCCTAAGGGCTAATATTGGCAAAAGATTAATGTTCTGTCGAAAGACATTTCGACATAATCCATTTGGGCAGAGTGAGAGCCATGGTAGAAATAGCACAATGGCTTTCAGCAACTCTCAGGAAAAATGTTACAAGTACTTCTACCTTCTCAATCTGACACCTTCATACATGAGCAACAGATGTAAAACAGAATAAAGGTTGGATTTAGAGCATATCTTGTTTTAACCCCTGCTCCATAAATACACCTTTTTGTACCATATTTATTCCTTACCTGCAAAAATAGTTCCATTTTATAGTCATTTATAATGAGACCATAAGAAATATTTTCTATATTCTAGCAGATTATAAAGTCATTTAAAGCAGGTTATAAGGCATATTCTGCTTTACTTTCAACCTGCTTTAAGCGGTCACAAGTGTCTTGAAAACTAGAAATAGGCTAATTGGTAATAAGTTAATACCATCTAAAATCTTTTGAAAGCTCATCTTAAGAGGAATAAGAAATCAAACAAGGGCCACTATGGCCCTATATCGCTCACCTGGTACACCATGTAAAACTACACCTATAGTGACCTAGATTTTGACCCGACATTAACAATATTCACCAGTAAGTCTTAAGGCAAACATTTTGACCAAGTTTCATCAATATTAAATGAGAAATGTAGCTTCTAGAGTGTAAACAATGTATTTTCATGATTTGACCTAGTGACCTAGTTTTTGACCAGACATGACCCACATTCAAACTTGACCTAGATTTCATCAAGACAAACATTGTCATCAAGTTTCATGAAGATCCAATGAAATTTGTAGCCACTAGAGTGTTAACGAACAATTGTGGACAGACAGACAGACGACGGACGACGTACATCCAGCGATCCTAATAGCTCACCTTGGCACTTCGTGCCAGGTGAGCTAATGCCAGGTGAGCTAAAAATATAGAAAATCCAAAAATATAGAAGACTGACAAGAGAAAACTCGGCTGGAACAAGAAATGTCAAAGAAGTGTGACAAATGCTCCCCCACTCCCCCCTTCTTTCTTGTCTGACAGAATTGTATATTTGTCCTTGATACAATGATAATCAAGCTGAACATTACAACAACTAATAATGAGTTATTTGGAGACATTGCCTACGTTGTCGGATATAAAATGCATGCCCTGTCGCCGTGACCTTTTGCCATGAGAGTTTAACTGGACAAGTTGTCTTGACAACTTAGTCATATTCTTGACCTTTAGAAAATGGACAAATGAGTTAAACCAGACACATTGTCTTTGTCTAGTGAACATTTTTGCAAAATTTATTTTGAAATTGCATTCACAGATAAAAAATAACAGATCCGACATGAAATTTGTGTCAACGTTATCGTACCGTTTGACCTTGACATTAGATCCATGGACACACGAGTTAAACGTGACAATTGTCCTTGTCTAATGAACATTTTTTGACAAGTTCATTTGAAATCCATTCATCGATTAAAAGATATTTACCAGACATGATTTGTGACTGACAGCGCCATATGACTCAATCAATCATTGTGACTGACAAACATACAGACAGAAGGACGGAGGGACAAGGCGTTTACTATGGGGGCATATAAAGAGTTTAGGTGTTATCATGTAAACATTGAACTGTTTTTTAAGTGACCTATGAAAAGAATGTTACTTGGCAGACTGTAACATTTCCCCCATTTTATGAGAAATTATCCAATTTCATTACATTTTTGTTGAATCTTTATATCCTATACATGTAGATGATACCTAACAATGGGAATGTTTTCAGTTCATCTTTCCCCCACTACAATCCACCCAAATCTACAGGCCACCCTATACCCACCCACCAAGATAAATATTTGACACTGGTCTATGACATAGAAATGATCAGTCTCTAGCCTTACCCTTCAAAGTATAATACCTTTCATACCTTTACTAATTGCTCTTAGAATTTCTACCCGCCCTGATCAAGAAACAAACAAACTTTTACTTAATCCTGACAGGTGGCTGCTTAAAGCAGGCTAAAAGTAAAGCAGAAATCTCCCTTTGGGAGATTTCTGCTTTGCTTTCAGCCTGCTTTAAGAGCCATCTGTCTATAACATAAAAAAGAAGTATAATCAAAGGGCTATCACAGTACTAAGCCAAGTTACTAACATTCTTTTCATGTCATTCTGCCTACTAGTAATAACGTCCTCTGAGTCATGATTAGCGACTCTTGTTAACCCTTACATCATGGATTTGGATTTGTTATTATTTTACATCACTTATTTCATTATTCAGAATTTCAATCATATTGCGACGTCCAGCTTTATTTTCAAGCAAACTGTTCCATTTTCTGATACATTTCCAGATTGCACTTAACATTTCCAAAATACATATAACTTAAATAGATAATAAACATTGAATTCCACTCTTATCATTGCAAGTCAGTTGTATATTCAACTTATCATTGCAAGTCAGTTTGTATATTCAACTTATCAGTGCAAGTCAGTTGTATATTCAACTTGTCAGTGCAAGTCAGTTGTATATTCAACTTATCATTGAAGGTCATTTTGTATATTCAACTTATCATTGCAAGTAAGTTGTATATTCAACTTATCATTGCAAGTCAATTTGTATATTCAACTTATCATTGCAAGTCAGTTGTAAATTCAACTTATCATTGCAAGTCATTTTGTATATTCAACTTATCATTGCAGGTCAGTTTGTATATTCAAAATCATTGCAAATCAGTTATGTTTCCAACTTATCATTGCAAGTCAGTTGTATATTCAACTTATCAGTGCAAATCAGTTATATATTCAACTTATCAATGCAAGTCAGTTTGTATATTCAACTTATCATTGCAAGTCAGTTGTATATTCAACTTATCATTGCATGTAATTTTGTATATTCAACTTATCAGTGCAAGTCAGTTGTATATTCAACTTATCATTGCATGTCATTTTGTATATTCAACTTATCAGTGCAAGTCAGTTGTATATTCAACTTATCAGAGCAAATCAGTTATATATTCAACTTATTATTACAAGTCAGTTTGTATATTCAACTTATCATTACCAGTCAGTTGTATATTCAAATTATCACTGCAAGTCAGTTTGTATATTCAACTTATCATTGCAAGTCAGTTTGTATATTCAACTTTATCATTGCAAGTCAGTTGTAAATTCAACTTATCATTGCAAGTCAGTTTGTATATTCAACTTTATCATTGCAAGTCAGTTGTAAATTCAACTTATCATTGCAAGTCAGTTTGTATATTCAACTTTATCATTGCAAGTCAGTTGTAAATTCAACTTATCATTGCATGTCAATTTGTATATTCAACTTATTATTACAAGTCAGTTTTTATATTCAACTTATCATTGCCAGTCATTTGTATATTCAAATTATCACTGCAAGTCAGTTTGTATATTCAACTTATCATTGCAAGTCAGTTTGTATATTCAACTTTATCATTGCAAGTCAGTTTGTATATTCAACTTATCAGTGCAAGTCAGTTTGTTTATTCAACTTATGAGTGCAAATCAGTTATATATTCAACTTATCAATGCAAGTCAATTTGTATATTCAACTTTATCGGTGCAAGTCAGTTATATATTCAACTTTATCATTTCAATTCAGTTGTATACTCAACTTATCAGTACAAGTCAATTATATAATTCAACTTATCAATGCAGGTCAGTTTGTATATTCAACTTTATCAGTGCAAGCCAGTTATATCCAACTTTATCAGTGCAAATCAGTTGAATATTCAAATTAACATTGTAAGTCAGTTTGTATATTCAACTTATCATTGCAAGTCAGTTGTGTATTTAACTTATCATTGCAAGTCAGTTTGTATATTCAACTTATCATTGCAAGGCAGTTTGTATATTCAACTTATTATTACAAGTCAGTTTGTATATTCAACTTATCAGTGCAAGTCAGTTGTATATTCAACTTATCATTGCAAGTCAGTTTGTATATTCAACTTATTATTACAAGTCAGTTTGTATATTCAACTTATCATTGCAAGTCAGTTGTATATTCAACTTATCATTGCATGTCAATTTGTATATTCAACTTATTATTACAACTCAGTTTGTATATTCAACTTATCATTGCAAGTCAGTTGTATATTCAACTTATCATTGCATGTCAATTTGTATATTCAACTTATTATTACAAGTCAGTTTGTATATTCAACTTATCAGTGCAAGTCAGTTTGTTTATTCAACTTATGAGTGCAAATAAGTTATACATTCAACTTATCAATGCAAGTCAATTTGTATATTCAACTTTATCAGTGCAAGTCAGTTATATATTCAACTTTATCATTTCAAGTCAGTTGTATATTCAACTTATCAGCGCAAGTCAATTACATAATTCAACTTATCAATGCAAGTCAGTTTGTATATTTAACTTATCAGTGCAAGTCAGTTTGTTTATTCAACTTATGAGTGCAAATCAGTTATATATTCAACTTATCAATGCAAGTCAATTTGTATATTCAACTTTATCAGTGCAAGTCAGTTGTATATTCAACTGTATCATTTCAAGTCAGTTGTATATTCAACTTATCAGCGCAAGTCAATTATATAATTCAACTTATCAGTGCAAGTCAGTTTGTATATTTAACTTTATCAGTGCAAGCCAGTTATACCCAACTTTATCAGTGCAAATCAGTTGAATATTCAAATTAACATTGTAAGTCAGTTTGTATATTCAACTTATCATTGCAAGTCAGTTGTGTATTCAACTTATCATTGCAAGTCAGTTTGTATATTCAACTTATCATTGCAAGTCAGTTTGTATTTATTCAACTTATTATTACAAGTCAGTTTGTATATTCAACTTATCATTGCAAGTCAGTTTGTATATTCAACTTATCATTGCAAGTCAGTTTGTATATTCAACTTATGAGTGCAAATCAGTTGTATATTCAACTTATCAATGCAAGTCAGTTTGTATATTCAACTTAGCATTGCAAGTCAGTTTGCTTATTCAACTTATGAGTGCAAATCAGTTGTATATTCAACTTATCAATGCAAGTCAGTTTGTATATTCAACTTATCAGTGCAAGCCAGTTAAATCCAACTTTATCAGTTCAAATCAGTTGAATATTCAAATTAACATTGTAAGTCAGTTTGTATATTCAACTTATCAGTGCAAGTCAGTTTGTATATTCAACTTATCAGTGCAAGCCAGTTAAATCCAACTTTATCAGTTCAAATCAGTTGAATATTCAAATTAACATTGTAAGTCAGTTTGTATATTCAACTTATCAGTGCAAGTCAGTTATATATTCAACTTATCATTGCAGTTCAGTTTGTATATTCAACATCATTGCAAGTCAGTTATATTTTCAACTTATCAGTGCAAGTCAGTTTGTATATTCAACTTATCATTGCAAATCAGTTTGTTTATTCAACTTATCAGTGTAAGTCAGTTGTATATTCAACTTATCATTGCAAGTCAGTTTGTATGTTCAACTTATCAGTGCAAGTCAGTTATATATTCCACTTATCAATGCAAGTCAGTTTGTATATTCAACTTTATCAGTGCAAGTCAGATAGTTATGTATTCAACTTATCATTGCAAGTCAGTTTGTATATTCAACTTATCAATGCAAGTTAGTTGTTTATTCAACTTACATAGTTATGTGTAGTTATCAATCATTATGAATTGCGCCCTTTTACACCTTAAATCTATTCCTCAATTGAGGAAAATAGTTCCCACTTTACACAGACATAAATATGCACCATAGGATTTTTTTCTTGCTCCTAGCAGATGGTAACTTAAAACAGGCTGGAAGTAAAGCTTTTCTTTCAGCCTGCTTTAAGCAACCATCTGTCTTCAATACTGGCAACAGTTAAGCTATGTGGGAAAGATTTGGTATTTTAGGCAGCCACCAGATGGATGTAATCTGCCAGCAGACAAATCACAAGACAATATCCTATAAATTAGCCTGACCTTGAGGTTAAGGTCGATTTGCACTTGAGACTCTTAAGATAATGCTCTAAACAAAGGCCAAATAGTGTAAGAATCCTTTAGAGAGTTAGATCTTTACACTGCATGGGGTTGGGGAGGGTACATATACACCCTGTGCAAACAGTGTAGATCCAAATCAGGGTCTGCACTGCTTTCGGGGCTCCAGATAGGAGGGATCAGTAAAATGAAACAACATTTTCTCGCTTATTTCAGCACCAAGTCCTATGGTTAAACTATTCATTACAAGCGTCTCAAAGAGCAGTAACACCAAAGAATTTGATGCAGAAATAAAGATATTAGTTTTTTCAATAATACTCCCTTTATCTGGAGCTCTGCTGTGTTTTCATACTTATACATATTTTGTGGACAATCCCCTTGTGAATCAATGTAAACTTGCATTATCAGAAAACAGAACAACCAACTTGAAATAAAATCAGCATACTATCAGTTTCTAATGAGCAGTCACACCATAGGGTTTTGAGCAGGCATAAAGATTATAGTTTTCAAAATACTCCCCTTATCTGGAGCCACACAGATACAGATTGGACATAAAAATAAAATATTTTGACTTGCCACCGAGCACAAGTTGACTGTATTGGTCTACATACCTGTAAAACACATTTAACACAGCATTAAATGCTAAGTGTTGCCAAATCTGCACAGGATCCCAGATAAGAAGTAATCAAAAAAATAAAAAAATATCTTGATGTCTCCGTCCTTTGTTACTGCTACTATAGTTAGAACAATGGCAAATATTCTAACCCTTTACTCAATAGCTACACATTTAATAAATGCCTCCACTGAAGAAAATAGTTCCATTTTATACAGTAATGAGTGTGGAACATAAGGAACATGTAGGAAATATTTCCTATAACCTAGAAGATGGTAGCATAAAGCAGGCTGAAAGTAAAGCAGAATGTGCCTTTTATCATTATAGCACTTGGAATACTTGCTTATCTGGAACCATGTAGACAAACACAATAATAATGCCTAAACTCATTACTCCATAGCTTATACATTTTAACACCTTTAATTTGTTCCTCCACTGAAGAAAACATTTCCATTTTATTATGTAATGAATATAATATATATTGTAAGAAATGTTTCCTTATTCTACCAGATGGAAGCTTAAAAACAGACTGAAAGTAAAGCAGAATTTACTTTCACTCTGTCACATGTCTTCAAAAATAGAAACAAGCTATGGGGTAAAGTATTAAGGCACATTCTGCTTTACTTTCATTCTGCTTTAAATAGTCACATGTCTTCAAATTAAGAAACAGGTTATGGAGTAAAGGGTTAAGTGGGGGGACCAGACAGAAGTGGGTCATAGTTATTACCAGCCTAACAGAGCTTTCTAAAAGTCATCATGGCACTAGTTTCCAAGATAATCTGTCTGGAAGCCCCATGAGTGACCCAGGGGACGTGATTTATACACAGCTTGAGCTAGTCTTATACCTTGTAATATTGATGGTTAAATAGGTTAATAAATACCTCCACTTGAAGAAATAATTCTAATTTATACAGGAATAGATAAAGGTGTACATTTACAAACAATAAAGCTGTAACTTTTTACATGGCTGGCATATAGTAACCAAAGAAAGTTGTGGTTTTTTTTCTCTTTTTTTCTTCTTTTTTTTCATGTTTTATGGCACTGCAACACAATATTGGTCATATAGATGTGTATAATTATGCATGTTACATGAATGCATGAGTGTGTAGGCAACACAGTTAGGTGGAGTCTTTCACCACTCTGCACTGGTGGCAGTGATTGGATTCTTTCCTACTCCTTAACTCTTTGAACCCTATAGTCACCCATATATGCATCATTTGCAAACAGAGTACCTGTGAGGAGTACAATTGTCGTATGCAAACAGTGTAGACCCTGATCAGAGGGCTCCTTAAGGAGCCCTCTGATCAGGGTCTACAATGTTTGTCATTTTGACATATACAGTAAAAATAATCCCTAAAAAGTAAGAAATGGACTAGTCTAAATTGAAACATAGAATTGTCCATTTGAGGTTTCAGGGAGGAAAGAGTTGAGAAATGTTTACAGACAGGTTTACAGCACATGTTATGACAATATAAGACCTGGATTGCCATGAGTTTACACCTAGGTAACTCAATAAACACTCTTTTCTTTGAGTAAGTGCACCTAACTCTTATGCTTTTCCAAACAGTTTGGATCCAGATGAGATGCTGAGTTACTTAAAATCTCATCTAGATTCAAACTTATTGACAGGCTATTCCTGTTTTGATAAGAAATTTAAATTTTAGTTCTAATTTTAGAACATTACCAGACATATAGGATCTGTCATGAGTCAATGTTTAAGACAACCTGATCTCAAATCAGTCTAGAGTTGAAATATTATTAAGCGAGCCTTGGCAAGCTTAATAACTTTTCTTTTCTAAACAAGTTTGAGATAAACTTGTCTTAAACATTGAAGAGTGACAGGTTCTTTTTCTCACATAACCAACGATTTTAAGTTGTTTTTTTAAAGCAATAGGCTTTTTTTAATCTCGATGACGTAATAATTCCCTTATAAATAGTGACTTTAGAGTGACGTCATCAAAGTGATCTCTGGGGTATAGTAGTTATATATGTGAGAAAACAATAGTTGCCTTAGCTGTGAAAGAGTTGAGCACCCTTTGATACTCTCCCAGGGCTTTCAAAGTTAATTGTTTCCAAAGTTATTGTCAGTTTCATAGTTTCCTTAAAGCACTTTGATTTCACTATAATCAATGACAAGCTGCTTTCAACAGTGTTCTGCTATTTCACCTTTCCAACCTAAGAAATGGGATAGAACTGTTTAACCCATGACCCCATCGTCTAAGCACTGAAGATTGGTGACCCCTTAACTCTTTACCTCATAGAATGCCTTTTACCTGTTCCCCATATAAAATATATTTTCAGCTTCTGTCATGTTTTCTTAAAGAGACACTGAATCATATTTTCATACTGGCAGGTGAATAATTAAAGCAGGTTTGAAAGTAAAGCAGAAGATGCTTTAAGCTACCATCTGCTAGGATAAAGGAAATAATTCATCTGTTGCATATTCATAACTGTATAATATGGAACTTTTTCTTTGGTAGAAATAAATTAAAAGGTATAAATATGGAGGTAATGGGTTAAGCAGTATTTTGCTGAAATTGCAGTTATATAGAGATGATTTGGACCGATGGCTATCGTGGAAAGGGGTTAAGGTACTTGATCTGTACTTGAACTGGTATTTTCTGATATCAGTCTGAACATTACCTTAACCCTTTCCCACATAGCCTGTTTCTAGTACTGAATATAGGTGTCCACTTAAAGCAGGTTGAAAGTAAAGCAGAATGCGCTTTAAGCGCATTCTGCTTTACTTTCAGCCTGCTTTAAGCTATCATCTGCTAGAATATAGAAAATATTTTGTATGATACATATTAATGACTGTATAAATTGGAACTATTTTCTTCAGTGAAGGAATAAACTTAATGGGCTAAAAGGCGCTTCTATGAGGGAAAGGGTTAATGCTGGAATCAATCACAGAGAGTCTGCCAGAGACTCTAGTAATTACAGTAAAACCTTTCTATCACGACCACTGAACGAATGGTAATTTATTGTATATAAAATAATAATAAGACATGTGAGAACTTAAAGCAAGATGACAGTAATACAGAAAGCTCCTAAAGGAGCTTTTTGTATTACTGTCACCTTGCTTCAAGCAGTCACCAGAAAGATGTGATCGCTGTTGAAACATGTACACCTGTCGTAAACACGTAATAATTTTAAACACAATTCAGTGGACGCAATAGAGAGGTATTACTGTAAATTTAATCATTCATCAATTAAACCTTTCAAACGCCAGTGGTTCTATTCATCATAAAGGATCATAAAGATATTTTCTATTCTACAAGGACTTAGTTGAGGAGATAATTACAATTTTCAATAGACAGAAATTCATCTGTGCACATTTAAATGATTCAACTGCTTCATGAATTACATCTTGTACAAATCCATTGGTTTAGATGATGTGTGAGACAAGCTTATCTCAACCGAGTCTAGAATTGAAATGTTATTAAGGGACTGGGAGCCTTGGCTAGCTTAGTAACTTTTCTATTCTAGACGAGCTTGAGATCAGCTTGTCTCAAATATCGATGAGTGACAGATTCTTTTTCTCATATAATCAACTATTCTAAGCTATATTTCAAAGCAATAGGCCTTTTTAGAATCTCAGTGACGTAATCACGCCTTTATAAACAATGACGTTATATAGTGACGTTATCAAATTGATCTCACACATGATGGAGACATGGCTATTCCCGATTGCTGTTCCCTGTTGAAAACATGGGAAGTTACGTGAGAAAGTAGATTTCTACAGGATATGAACTACAGTGTGACTATCTATAGTGTCAACTCTTTCACCCCTGAAATTCAAAATGGACAATTCCAGTTCCAATTCAGTCTTTGTCTATTTTTGACAGCTTTAGGTTGGTTTTTTTTTTTTTTTACAAAAATCTGCAAAATGACTAACTGTGCAGACCCTGCTCAGAGGGCTTCTACAGGATCCCATCTTATCCGGATCTACCATCATAGAATATCTGTGGAGAAATGGGTTAAGCGATTACCTGTATTACAGACAACCAATGGGTCTACCATTGAATGGTCACATACTTTTTACAAGAAAGACTTACAGTAAAACCTCTCTTTTACGACCACTAAAACAAAGGTTGTATAAAAGACAGGTGATGGCTGAAAGCAAGGTAACAGTAAAACAGATAGCTCCTAAAGGAGAAAGGCTTTCTGTTTAACTGTCACCTTGCTTTAAGCTGTCACCTGTCTTAAAAACCTAAAAACACAATATTTAGTGGTCATGATTGAGAGGGGTGTTACTGTATATCTTTTCTCATCATTCATCAAGCCTGAGTCTAAAACTTCAATACTGACTTACTTCCTAATAATAGATTTATGACTCAATTCTCAAAACAAGTTTGCAAAGAAAAATATATTGAAAAGATTTTTCCAAAGCTTAAAAGTCAAACATTCCAAGTGTCATTCTCTTATGTTGTACATTATTTGAACAAAGCAAACACTTGTGTCAGGCAGCAAATCAATTATTCAATAGCTACAATTTGAACATTGCTGAAAATGTTTCATTTCAAGCAAGTCTGAAAAGCCAAATTCATTCATCTATGCATTAAATATTGACCAAGGCAGCTGGTGATATGAAATATTTACATATATTTCACAGTACAATATCTATAATCTGACACACCAGTACCAGCCACTATAATACCACTCTGTGGGAATTCACTGTAACACTATTTGTCTCCATTTCCGACATATAGCAGAACATTGCCCACTCTGTATTACTCTGCAAACAACTTCAAACACCAGTTATGACAATCTGTCAACAGTCTCCCACTGACAACAACAGAAATGGTACCCAGCCTGCAAACATTAACTGGTCCAGTGCCAGGCAATCACTATTTCCCAAGCCATCTGACTACAACTGAAATGGTACCCGGCCTGCAAACACTAACTGGTCCAGTGACAGGCAATCACTATTTCCCAAGCCGTTTGACTACAACTGAAATGGTACCCGGCCTGCAAACACTAACTGGCCCATGCAGAGACAGGCAATCACTATTCTCCTCGCTGTCTGACTACAACTGAAATGGTACATTGTATACGGCCTGCAAACACTAGCTGGCCCAGTGACAGGCAATCACTATTTTCCTAGCTGTCTGACTACAACAGAAATGGTACCCGGTCTGCAAACACTAACTGGCCCATGCAGTGACAAGCAATCACTATTTCCCTAGCAGTCCGACTACCTGGCCTGAAAACGATAACTGGCCCTTGCAGTGACATGCAATCACTATTTCCCAAGCCGTCTGACAACAACTGAAATGGTTCCCAGTCTGCAAACACTAACTGGCCCATGCAGTGACAAGCAATCACTATTTCCCTAGCAGTCCGACTACCTGGCCTGAAAACGATAACTGGCCCTTGCAGTGACATGCAATCACTATTTCCCAAGCCGTCTGACAACAACTGAAATGGTTCCCAGTCTGCAAACACTAACTGGCCCATGCAGTGACAAGCAATCACTATTTCCCTAGCAGTCCGACTACCTGGCCTGAAAACACTAACTGGCCCATGCAGTGACAAGCAATCACTATTTCCCTAGACATTAGACTACAACTGAAATGGTATCCGGCCTGCAAACACTAACTGGCCCATGCAGTGACAATCACTATTTCCCAACCCGTCTGACTACAACTGAAATGGTACCCGGCCTGCAAACACTAACTGACCCATGCAGTGACATGCAATCACTATTTCCCTTGCCATCTGACCACAACTGAAATGGTACTATGGCCTGCAAACACTTACTGGCCCAGAGACATGCAATCGCTATTTCTCTAGCCATCTGACTATACTGAAATAGTATGCGTCCTGCAAACACTAACTGGCCCATGCAGTGACCGGCAATTCACTATTTCCCTTGCCATCTGACTACAACTGAAATAGTATGCATCCTGCAAACACTAACTGGCCCATGCAGTGACCGGCAATTCACTATTTCCCAAGCTCTCTGACTACAATTGAAATGGTACTATGGCCTTCAAACACTAACTGGCCCATGCAGTGACAGACAATGCTTTACTTTCAACCCGCATTAGTTGTCACCTGTCCTCAAAACTAGAAATAGACTATTCTGTTCTGTTCTGTTCTGTTAACCCTTATTGCATGCATGAATGGCAAAATCAGGATTACTTTCGCAAACAGTTTAGCTCCAGATGAGATGCTGCATAACACTGAGAGCAAGCTTCTTACGAGAGCTTTCCGCTTTACTTTAAGCCTTCTTTAACCCTTTACTCCATAGAAGCGCAATTTAGCACATTTAATTTATTCCTCCGCTAAAGAAAATAGTTTAAACAGTCATGAATATGTATTATAAGAAATATTTTCTATATTCTAGCAATTGGAAGCTTAAAGTAGGCTGAAAGTAAAGCAGAATGCGCCTTAAGGCGCATTCTGCTTTACTTTAAACCTGCTTTAAGTAGTCATATATCTTCAAAACTAGAAATAGGCTATGGAGTAAAGGGTTAAGCAGTTACCTATCAAGATGTAAAGACACTTCCCTATGGCTCATTATCAAGACAGGATAAATTCACAATAAAGCATGAAACTGAAGACTAGATAAAGCGATCTTCCAGGTAAGGGGAGTATTTCGAAAATTAAAATCTTTATTTCTGCATTAAACCCTATGGTGTCACTTCTCATTATAATCGTCTCGAAGAGATGATTCTAATGAGTAGTTATACCATAGGATTAGTGCTGAAATGAGTGAGAAAGTTGGATTTGTTCAGTTTACTTCCTCTTATATGGAGCCCTGGGTTAAAAGTCACTAAAAAGGCATCACAATGAAGGAAATTGTAAAGTGGATGGAAAGGGTACGAGGCACACTGACATTTGCCACCAGACGATACTAAATTAGGAAACAGATTTAGAAGCACTGAAATTTGCCTGTCAGATACTGAAGCTGCAAATAGATCAAGAGGCCAGGACTACAGATAAGAGGGAG
Organism: Gari tellinella; assembly: GCA_922989275.2. Taxonomy (NCBI): domain Eukaryota; kingdom Metazoa; phylum Mollusca; class Bivalvia; order Cardiida; family Psammobiidae; genus Gari; species Gari tellinella. The sequence continues at coordinate 102,886,047 of OV277858.1, read as the reverse complement.
TAAACTAAACAAATACAACATTTGCTCACTTATATCAACACCAAATCCTGTGGTGTACAACTCATTAGAATCGTCTCTTCTAGGCGGTTCTAATGAGTAGAGACAACATAGGGTAGAATGTGGAAAATCAAGATTTTAGTTTTTGAAATACTCTCCTTATCTGGAGCCCTGAGAGGCACTGAAAGTGTGCCTGTCTGTATCTGTAATAAGTACATTTGTAATAGATTATGTAATAGATTATTAATTAATGACATTTGCCTGTCAATGCACCTAAACTTGTCCATCTGTGATTGACAGGGTTCAATTCTTTAAATTACTGGCAATGAGTATTGAAAACTTTTGAAAATGGTTTGGATCCAGATCAGGCCCCAGAAAATGTGGGGCCTCATCAGGATACAAACTGTTTTTCACTCTGACAAGTATTGCTTTTTTGTACGAAACAGTTTGAGCAGATAAACATTTGTAAGTATTTAACTGTAAGCATATGTTACCTGTAAACCACGATAACCTTTGCAATCAGTTTGGATTCTGATGAGATGTTGCTAAGCGCTGCATCTCATCTGGATCCAAACTATTTAATACTCTGAACGTGTTTTCAAAATTCTACTTTATAACAGTAGCAGACAATAATTGTTCCAGACGAAAAATTCACCCAGCATTCAAAGAATTAACCCATTATATACCCCATAAATACGCCTTTTTACGTCTTTTATCTATTCCTACACTGAATAAAATAGTTCCAATTTTTACAGCCAAGAATATGTTCTCTAAGAAATAGTTTCTATATTCTAGCAGCTGTGGCTTAATGAAGGTTGAAAGTAAAGCAGAATGTGCCTTAAGGCACATTCTGCTTTACTTTCAACCTGCTTTAAGTGATCACTTTTTTTCAAAACTAGAAACTGGCTATGAGGTAATGGGTTAAAGAGTAACTAGATTAGAAGGAAATGAAACTTGTCACTAAATAGGAAAGTTAAGAGGTATTTAACTGTAACTGAATTAGGTACAAATGTAATAGATTATCAGGCACTGAAATCTGCCTGTCAGTAACTGGTGGTGTCAATAGCAATTTGCATGCGTGTTTGTTTGTTTGTTAACGTCCATTTCTGCCATATATGGGCTAAAACCTTTCTATTACAACCACTAATTTGTGTTAATTATCAGGTGTTTAAGGCAGGTAACTGCTTAAAGCAGGATGAACATAGGACAGAAAGCTCCCTTTTTCATGTTTTGGTAATCTCTTCTAGCAGCTTACTGCAGGGCAAAAGTAATGCAGAAAGCTTCTAAGGGAGCTTTTTGCATTACATAAAAAAGACAAGATATTGCTTAGGGCATAGCAAACGTACATAAATATTATGTACTTTTGCTATGCCCTAAGCAATATCTTTGTCATTTTTAGATTCCCATGTCAAATCATTTAGTGTCTTTTTAAACAAGATTTTACTGTATATTTATTCTAAAATCAAAACAACATCAAAATCATTCCTAACACCATTAAATTTCTACCTCGTTCATGAACAGTGTCATGAAGAAATATGCAAAGAAATACTTATCTTGTATAATCTTGGAGTGTTACAAGGCTTTGTGTGGAAAGAAGAATATTTTACCCCCTGTGTATGTAGCCTAGGACTATCACTATGCTTAGGAATCTTCTTCATATTGCTGTTTGTCTTTGGTGGCATGGAAAGCATTTACTTTTGCATGACAAGCACAGTAAAACCTCTCTATTACGACTACAAAACTGTGTTATAATTATTAGGCCTTTACCACAGGTGACTGCTTAAAGCAAGGTGACAGTAAAACAGAAAGCTCCTTTAGGAGCTTTCTGTTTTATTGTCACCTTGCTTTTAAGCTGTCACCTGTCTTTTGATACAATTAATTAGCCTCCATTTTACTGATCGTAATAAATGTTTGACTGTATTTTTTTTTTTGCATGACAAGTAATTTATTACCATGCAAGAATGACTGAGATTGCTTGTATATACCTGGAAACATTTTGCTGTCAGTCGTTGCCTGCTGTGGACGTGCTTTGTAGATGAGAGTAGAAGAGCTTTTTTTCTGGGCGGGTCTGCATACATGCACAGTGCAGTGTATTATCATTAGGTCCATTATCGCAAAGATACAGACAAACAGTGTAGATTCCAAAGTGACAACTTTAACCATTACTTCATAAATGCCCCTTTTTATATGCCTCTAATTTAGTCCTCTACTGAAGAAAATAGTTCCACTTTACCGTCATGAATATGCACCATATGAAATATTTTCTATAATTGTCCTAGCAGATGGTAGTAATAAGAAGGCTGAATGTACAGCAGAATTCGCCTTACAGCCCATTCTGCTTTACTTTCAACCTGCTTAAAGTGGTCTAAATGTCTTCAAAATCAGAAACAGGCTATAGGGTAATGGTTTTTTGGTAACCCGTGTGAATTACTGTGTTGTGAGAAATACCCAAATCACTGTTTTTTCTAGATTTCTTTATGGGGGACACAGCATTTGCTTGTGCTTGATAACAGACACGTTAATTAACCTCTGACCTCATGCAGGCTGCAATTCATTAGCGAAAAGTCTCAATGAAATAAGATATTTCTCATTCTAAATCACATTTATAGAGGCAAAATCAATAGAATTCAGGCAATCAGTTCTTGTAATTACAGTAAAACTTCTCTATTACAAAGAAGGTTAATTAACTACATAAAAGACAGGTGACAGCTTAAAGCAAGGTGAACGTAAAATATCCCTTATCACGTCTGGTCTCCTAATAGGCTAAGGCAGGACTGGCTACTTAATGCAAGTCAGCAGTAATGCATAAAGTTCGGCTTTACTTTTTGATCTAAATAACAAATAACAACCACAATCTTTTCTTCATTCGACTGGCATCAAAAACTTCAAACGTTGCTCTTGTTCTACATATATCACTGTTAACAATTTAACTTTACACAATACATGTTTCTCACTTCTGAATTACTGCTTTAAATATAACCCATTACATCATTAGTACACCTTTTTACACCTTTAATTTATTCCTTCACTGAAGAAACAGTTTCTATATCCTAGCAGATGGTAGCTAATAAAGCATGTTGAAAGTAAAGAAGAATGCGCCTTATAAGGCGCATTCTGCTTTACTTTCAACCTGCTTTAAGTGGTACGCTCTACGCTGTCATCAAAACTATAAACAATATGGGGTAATAGATTAACACAGAAGTAGCTTAGATTCAGTACTAATGCGGGGCTCCAGAATGATGAGGGGAGTATTTCAAATCCTAAAATCTTTATTTCTGCATGAAACCCTATGTATCACTACTTATTAGAATCGTCTCGAAGAGACGATTCTATTGAGTAGCAACACAATATGATTTGGTGCTGGAATTAGTAAGAAAATGTTGGATTTGTTCAGTTTACTCCCTCTTATCTGGAGCCCTACTAAGGTATATATGAAGTCAGTAATCTAAAGCTGTTACAATCATGCTATGCAGCATGCTGTTTTTGCCCTGCCTCCCGATTCATATGTTGGACGATGGGGGCTGTCAGTATACAGTGTTACTCGCTTGTTTAGTAGCGTGAGAGTGGATATAGGACTAACTGGCATCAATACTATAGATCTCACCTATCTTATTATGTGCTCAAACTTTATAACAATGCCGCTTGTTGGATTTTAGCAAATAGTTTTACAGACCTGTGTTGGATTTTAGCGAATAGTTATATTTATAGTACTAGATAGGCTGCAGTTGTGAGAGTGGAGTTTTTGCAGTTCTAGTGAATGAATCTTTGCAATCATTGAATTCCAGTGGATATAACACATGGTAATTATAGGCATGGCTTAAAGATAAGAAGAAGTAAAGAAACAAAATAAATTTTCTTTTCTTCTTTGTGTTTCCATCAAACCCTATGACTTTTTGTGTGACTTCTCATTAAAATCATTCTCTACATTCAAGACGATTCTAATTCCTTGGCTTCAGATAAGAGGGAATTAACTCAATTATTTAAATATTGTTTTCCTCTATGATTGCACTAAACCCCTTTTTTGGGACCATATATTCATTATCTAATGAATAGTCGCCTCATTATCTAAGGGTTTGGTGCAAACATTAAGAACAGGGCCACATGCAGATAAGGGGAGTATTTCAAAAACTAAAATCTTTGTTTCTGCATTAAACCCTATGTTGTCACTACTCATTAGAATCGTCTCTTCGAGACGATTCTAATAAGTAGTAACACCATAGGATTTGGTGCATAAATGAGCATGAAAATGGTGGATTTGTTCAATTGACTCCCTCTTATCTGGAGCCCTGAAGAGATTTTAGTTTTTTTAGATACTCCCCTTATCTGGAGTCCTTATTCCAATGAGAAGTCACATCATAGGGTTTGGTGAAAACATTTTAGTTTTTAATTGAACTCCCCTTATCTGGAGCCCTAATTCTAATAAAGTCACACTAGGGTTTCGTGGCAATGTACGGATTTTTGTATTTGAAATACTCCGTCTTATCTCAGTAGCTATGGTGATAGGAATTGAATTACAGTGTAATACTTTCATCCTATCAGTCTGGATTAACGTAAATGTGATTGGATTAAATGAGAGACTTTTGATAAATTGATTTTCAGTAAGTGTTATACAGCATCCGATTCCTCATCCAAATAAGGCTAGAATTATATCCAAATAAGGCTAGAATTATACTGACATTCAATGTAACTGATGTTGCAAAAAGTATTATAGTCTGTGTATCTAAAATCATATACTAATTGATGGGGCAGGGACTGATTGATTGATTGATTGATTGATTGAGAAACAACCACATAAACGCAAACACTAAAACAAAAACAAAAACACAAAAAAACACACGAAAAACAAGACAGTCTGCTTTAAGCTATAATCTGCTAATATATAGAAAATAGTTCTTATAGTAGATATTCATGACTGCTAAGATTGGAACTATTTTCTCCAGTTGATGAATAAAATAAATGCATTAACAAGGCATATCTATGGGTAATGTGTCAGGTCTCTAGATAAGGAGAGTATTTCAAACCTAAACATTTTTTTTCTGCACTAAACCCTGTAGTGTCACTACTCATTAGAATTGTCTCGAAGAGACGATTTTAATGAGTAGTTACACACCATAGGATTTGGTGCTGAAATGAGCAAAGAATATTAAATTTGTTTAGTTTACTCCCTTTTATCTGGAGCTCTGATGTGTTCAAACAAGGTTGACTGTAGTTTTCATCGGATTACCTTGAATAATTGTAGAAGCCTTTTACCTCTTGCCGCAAGGAATTCTTTTAATTATGCAATTCCCAGTATGTCTGCATTGTCACAATTTTCAAAGAACTGGTATGTAGTCATAACTATGATACAGGGCTCCAGATAAGATTGGGAAAACTGATCAAATATGTTTTCTCTTTCGTTTCAGCACCAAATCCTATGGTGTTACTACTCATTAAAAAGTATAAAGAATAAAGTATAAAGAGTATAGGGTTTAGTGAAGAAATAAAGATTTTAGTTTTTGAAATATTCCCCTTATCTGGAGCTTGATCTGTATGAATATACTGCTTCAGTCTGCATTATGGTTATGGCTCAGAGAACCAAGGATTTCACTTTAATACCTGTAACGTGTTGCTTTAGTCTGAGTCAGGGCTGCCATAGGTTAATCTTGAAAATTCCTAAGATTTCCAAATTTTCAAGCGCGATTACTGAAAGCAGGCTGAAAGTAAAGCAGAATGTGCCTTAATTAGCATAAACTTTAAGTGCATTCAGCTTTACTTTCAACCTGCTTTAAGTGACCACCTATCTTCAACACTTATAAACAGGCTATGGAGTAAAGGGTTAAAACAACCACTTTGTTCAACACTGAAAATGACTTAAGTACCTTTGAAGTGTGAAATTACTACAGTACTTCACTCATCATGGCTGTGAAGGTCTTGCATCAGAATGGGTTCTGTCACAGTTGTGAACACACTGCTTCATTCTTCCTAACTGTACATACACAATTCCAGTCTTTAATGTGAAAACACTACTTCAGTCTTGGCTATAACAACTCTGCCTCAGGTGTACTGCTTCTATTTTGAAAGTGTACTTCACGATTGACTGTGAAAACATTACTTCACTATTGATTGTGAAACCACAATTACTTCACTATAAACCATTAAATCACAACTTCACTATTGGCTGTGAAAATACAACTTCAGTATTGACTGGAACCATGACTTCACTATTGACTGTGAACCCACAATTATTTCACTATAGACCATGAAGGCACGAGTTTACTATTGGCTGCGACACCATGACTTCACTATTGGCTGTGAAAATACAACTTCCCTAGTGACTATGAAAACATGACTTCACTATTGACTGTGAAAATACAACTTCACTATTAACAGTAAAACTCACTACTTCACTATTGACTGTGAAACCATGACTTCACTATTGACTTAGTGAAACCATGACTTCACTATTGGCTGTGAAACCACAACTTCACTATTGGCTGTGAAACCACTACTTCACTATTGACTGTGAAAACATGACTTCACTATTGACTGTGAAACCATGACTTCACTATTGGCTGTGAGAATACAACTTCACTATTGACTGTGAAAACACGACTTCACTATCAACTGTGAAACCATGACTTCACTATCAACTGTAGAACAATGACTTCACTATTGACTGTGAAAATACAACTTCATTATTGACTGGAACCATGATGCCAGTATTAACAGTGAAACCCACTACTTCACTATTGATTGTGAAACCACTACTTCACTATTGACTGTGACACCACTACTTCACTATTGACTGTGACACCACAATTTCACTATTGACTGTGAAACCACTACTTCACTATTGACTTAGAGAAACCATAACTTCAATACTGACTGTGAAAACACAACTCCAGTTCTGACTATAAGAACAAAATTTCATCTGAACTCGACTGCTAACACTCTGCTTCAGTTATGAGTATGAAAACACTGCTTTATGATTCAATGCTGTTAAAAGGACTGCTGCAATCTTTACTGTGAGAACTGTTGCTTCAAAGTAGCAGGCAGGGCTCCAGATAAGATGGAGTAAATTGAACAAACCCAACAATTTCTCACTTACTTTAACACCGAATCCTATGGTGTGACTACTCATTAGAATCGTCTCGAAGAGACGATTCTAATGAGTAGTGACACCATAGGGTTTAATACAGAAATAAAGATTTTGGTTTTTTAAATACCCCCCTTATCTGGAGCCCTGAGCAGCTATCATCAATCTTGCTTTTCCTTGCTCACTTTCACCACTTGTTACCAATTTTAATCCAATTCAGATTAAATAGTAATAAAACATAAATCAAGTATCAGGTAAGTCTGCCATCAAATTCTGGGAACACGTCATAAAACATTAGTGATACAGAGTGGAGTAAACAAGAGATAAAAAGATGAATCCACTCTGTGGTTATGAAAGTGAGGTTTCAAGAGCAGCTCAGGGGTTAATTGACGGTTTATAAATAATTAACACAATACAGTCAGACTTGCACTAATCTGCCATTCAATAGAATATCCTTTGATCAATTAAATAATAGGTTTCTTAATTGCAAGATGAAAATAATGCAGAAAGCTCCTTTAGGAGCTTTCTGCATTATTTTCATCTTGCAATTAAGCAGATCAATTGTTCTTAAAAAGCATGCTTCTTCCATGAATGGCTGCTTCAAGGCATACTCGGCTGTGAAGTTTTATAAATAATTAACGCAATACTTTGCCTTGTTAATTGCCTGCCCTCGTTTATCAGTTGATCTTTCATTTTTCAGATTGACAGCTGAGAGTGTTCTCAAAACAATTAATCAGGAGGATCATCGAAAACCAGAGATAATACCCTGAAGAAGAGTTTACTCCGACATTACGGGATTTACCATCACCGTCTTTGACTGCTCTTTGCCAGAACGCAAAGGGCTAGATCTAGTTGTTGTGCTGTTCCATTGGAAAGTGTATTAACAGTGGATATACCCAAGGTTTTCATATATTAGATCAGTTTTGTGAGTTTTTTCTCTCTCTCTCTCTCTCTCGGAGTGTGGATTACTAAAAACTGTGTCTATCTGCTACACGTGAATTAAACTCAAGATAGACAGAAAAAGGAGGAACAAGCATCTTCAAGAATGAGGTGAGTCATGTGATTGGTTCTGCAGTACGGTTAATACATGTACTACTTAAACTGTTAGCCAAAAGGTGAACCAAATATAACCCCCATCATCTGCTTGTTAAAAAAAATCTAAAGGTGAACCAAATATACCCCCTTCACCTCCTTGTTATATAATAACCCTTTACTCCACAGATATGGATTTTACACACTTAATTAAAACCTCCAATGAAGGAAATAGTTCCATCATGAATATGTACAGAAAATCATGCTTATTAATTTACTGTGCATGATTTAAACATAATATATATAAACTGAATATCTCGCATATCATCGTTTTGTCTACGGGCATATCACGTTGAAAACACCGGTTCTCGTCCTATCACCGAAGTTAAGCAACGTTGAGCCCGGTTAATACTTGGATGGGTGACCGTGGGTGCCGTAGACTTTTTTTTAAAAACCAAAAATAAACAACGCTCCCCCACGTTAGATTAGTCTTAACAGATAACGATAACTTGGATGAGACATTAAAACGAATAAAGCAAGCAAGCTATCATCGTTATGGAGAACCTATAATGCACTTTTTCGATTCGCAGACACCACGAATTACGACCGTCGTTATTCATACTCGCGACTTTTCGTTTTATAATTTATGCTCGGAGAGTCTCGGAATTCGGCGGTTAGTTACGATCAATATCAAACAACGTTTCCAATAGAGCATCGTGAATTTCCGTAGTCAACTTGCGAGCATTCACAGCAGAAGAAACGCCCCGCCCACAAATTTCGATGCAAAATGAAAACAAGATACAAGAACATGTATGCCCTATTTAAGTTCAAATCAAAATCGATTAAATCTAGATTTTAGAGCTATTTTATTTCATTGAAATGTTCTAGGATTGGTCCTCCGCCCCTCCCCACGAATATCGCTGGGTTGGTTTATTTTTAGCTCATAGCAGTTTGTAGTGATGAAAATGCCACGCCCACAATCAAGACAAATGGTTTCTGTGTCTTATGAAATCAAATGTAATCAAAATCGATCAAGCCTATTTATTCAATTATCACGTAGATCTATTTGTTTGAAATAGGATAGTTATATATTTTCCCGAAATATCGCTGTGTTGGTAACTTCAAAGTTAGCGTGAATGATTTTGTTAGCTTGTCATCTGTTTTCCTTCAATCGTGCACGTACATTTTGTCATCGGTTTTCGCGAATTAACGATAGCATTTTTCAACAGAAATAATATTCCACTTAAAGTTATGTACCCTAGCTGGTTGGGTTCAAAGTCTGAGAGAATATCCCCAACCAATATGATAGAAAATATAGCATAAGAAATAACATAGATAATCCGATTTTATGATAAAAGGTGGTTTATTTAAGCATTTTAGTCATGTTGTACATCCGTGATTAAGCAAAGCACAGTTTTCTCTAAATTGCGATAGAACTTAATCTAGCAGATAGAAATGAAGATATAAAGTCAAAAAAATTAACTAGAAATACAAATGACATTCAGGATTACTGTACAAAAACTTCAAAAAGTATCTACATATAGGAAAACAGTGAAGACCAAGATTTGAGAACTCTTTTTTATAAAAGCCATCTGATCTAGTACTGCGATGTTTGCAATTTTCTTCTTCAAATTATCATAAAATCATAATGCTAACATAATTACGTGGCAAGTTGGCAACATATAGAGCAAACACAAATATTTTTTTAAAAATAATATTTTTTGCTTCAAATTATAATCTACTAATGCTTATTTATAGAGTATAACATCAGAAAGCAAGTAAACCAATGTAGGTAATGTGTCTTTCTATATTTTTCTGTCAAACCCTTTCATCTATAAGAATTAAGATGTATAGTTTTTTTGTAAACAAAATAACATATCAGTAGCAGCTAGTAATTCTGTACTCCTTATTCTGTAACCGTTATGATATAGATTCTAGCAAGTTCTTGTCATAAAGAAATTTAAATTGATTAATAAAAACAAAGGTTTTAGTAGGCTGTTTATCTTTAGGACACCATTGAAATAATGCTTAAAGTGGCTCAGGGAACACCATTTATACATTAAAACTTCAAAAAATTTCGACATACGGAAGGGGGAAACACACCCTCCCGCACCCTCCCCCTGCCCCAGCGCCTTCCAATTTTTCTGGGGAAGACCCTGGTACATATGTATTGTAAGAAATATTTTTCGCTCTTCCAGAAAATGGTAGCTTAAAGCAGGTTTAAAATAAAGCAGAATGCACCTTAAGGTGCATTCTGCTTTACTTTCAACCTGCTTTAAGTTTTCAAATCTTGAAACAGAGTATGGAGTAAAGGGTTAAAGCTATCAAACTTAGAGATTTGACTTTTAAGTCTAGCCCATTCGGTACTGTTAATACGTGATTTTTTTCCCAACATATTGCAAAATGACAAAGCATGTTTACCTGATCAGAGGACAGTCCTACATGACAGCCCTCTGATCTAGGTCTTCATTGTTTGCATAGAACAAGTGTACTTTTTACAGGTATCATGTTTGTAAAGGACATGTTCACAACAGTTACTGCAAATGCCACAGAGTTCATGTAAATTATTGGTGCCGTTTAATTTCAATAAAATCAGCACAAATTCAATCATCATACAGCAATTTTAGGCTTTTACCTATATTCCTTTTTATTTTTAATTAATTATTACCTTCATCATGAGCCATTGTTATATTAATACTGATTACTAAACAAGATACCACAAAACATTCAAAGTATTTTGGCTGACTGCAATGGTGTCAGGTGAGTGAATGAATTCCTATCTGTGAGAGAATTTAGCCAGCATGGACACTCAGACGAAAGTCTAGGATAAGTTCTGGCCCAGCGCTTATAAAGCAATTGAGTTTAGTCTGAGTTCGTTCTCCAGCATTTGATTGGTCAGATTTGAGCTTAGGCTTGGGAATGATTTCAGACTCAACTCAAACGCTTTATAAGCATGGACCCCAGACAAGCAACAGATGCAACCCTAATTCATGCTGCCCTACACTGTGGTAGTAATATGGACCTTGTCCTTGTCTATGGACAGACAGACAGACAGACAGACAGACAAAATATTCAATAAGAAAACAATTCTTTCTTTAAAGTTCTATTGTTTTCGTTGTGTTTTTTGCGCATGATTTTTCTTTTTTTTAGTGTGCCCCAATTTCCCTACCAAGGGATAAAAAACTTTGTCATAAAAGGCACATTAATTATAGTAACCCAAAGTTAAAAGTTATAAATAATGCAGTATGTTTGGTTGTGTGTGACCATTTTTACCATTTTCATGAGACCCAGTGGGCTATATTATTGGGACAGTTGTTTCAGATTAATTGTCACCATGGTTTTGATTAACCCCTTTCCTCCTCAGATACACATCAGGGACCTCTCAAATAATGGTTCATCCACCGGACCTCTGAACTCTTTGCATGCTGGGTAATTTTTTCATCTGCAACAATTGTCGTCTGCTGATGTTCTAAGAATAGAATTTTGTAATTTTCTTTTCAAAACAGGGTCATTATAGTGTCAATTGCAAACAGTTTGGATCCTGATGAGACGCCACATTATGCAGCGTCTCATCTGGGTCCAAACTGTTTGCAAAGATAATCACTCTGGCAGATATATCCGCCGCTAGCATGCAAAGAGTTAAATAATTATTCATCCACCGAAGGAAATAGTTCCATTTTATATAGTCATGAATATGTATTTTAGGAAATAGTTTCTATTTCTAGCAAGATGATGGCTTAAAGCAGGCTGAAAGTAATTTTCAGCCTGCTTTAAGAGGTCACCTGTCTTCAAAACTGGAAACAAGCTATAGTGTAATGGGTTAAAACACGAACGCAAATGAGGGAAGGGGTTAGAAAAATGACACTTCTCTCCATGGTAATGAGTAATGAAAAATTCCAAGCAGCACTTTGGAATAGTCCATGGAACTGGTACAGGCAACAATGAGCTAATCTCCCCTAAATCAGGAGCATCACAATCTGAAGTGATATCTAATCTTTGTATGGTATTTCCATGCTCTATTTCTTTATTCTAATCAATATATCATAAAGAGGAGAACTCTAAATTCATGGAAGTACAGAATTGCCTGTCAACAGTAGCACATATTTGAGACAAGAAAAACTGGGAACCAAAACCATAACAGAGTTACCTTATCCTGATACCAGGTAAGCAACCCCTGTGAAGTGTTCAAGAATTTTAGAATGTTCATGAAGGTTACATGACTGCTTCTAGAACTTCAAGAATTTTTTTTTAAACATTCTAGAAAAGGAGTTCAAGAACTTTTGTAATTCTAGAACAATGGTTCTAAAACCATCAAATTTCTAGAATTTTTGCAGAAAGTTCATGAACGTAAAATGGCCGCTTCTAGAATTGTTTATGAATATTCAAGAAGTTATTCCGGAATAGTTCTATGATAATTCAATACCTTGCCACAGGGAAGTACTTGGGTATGAATTATAGTGGCAAAAGAGTTTCTCATTTAAATGAAACGTCAAGCACCTGTAGTGCAACAAATGTAAATAATCTTTCTTTTTTTTATGTAAATTGTTTAAAATCTGAGTGTCAAATAGAATAGAGACATAATTCAGATTCAGGGTAACTAATGGCTTCAAAATGTTTGCTAAAAGTACAACTTCTTTGAGTATGAATGGGTTTTTGTGGGAAAAGAATTTGAGCGCATTCAATTTATTCCTCCACTGCAGAAAATAGTTCCAATTTGCAGTACAGTACAGTCATTGACATGTACCATAAGAAATATTTTCTATAGCCTAGAAGATGGTAGCTTCTATTAAAGCAGACTGAAAGTAAAGCAGAATGCACTCTGCTTTTCTTTCAACCTGCTTTAAGTGGTTACCTGTCTTCAAAACTAGAAACAGGCTATGGGGTTACTTTAACGGGTTACGACAGATGCTTGATATATCTGAAGGTATTGTGCTCAAGCTATTTTCAGTTTGCTTTAAGCTACCATCTGTTTGGATATAGGAAATACTTCTTATGGTCCTTACGGTTATGGGGTAATGGGTTAAGTGCATTCGAATTAGCAAGACTTGAATCTATTTGAATTATTCCCTTCATCTTGTGGTATGAGGAAACCCTAGCAGTGGGACACTTGAAGAGCTAATTCTTCAATAAAGTGCCCTAGGCCCGCTCCAGTGCTGTAGATGTGGGGTAGATTGTTACAAACTTCTTGTATACTTCACAGAACAACTGATAGATATATCCATTCATAATCCCAGATAAGTGGAGAACAGTCAAACCCTCAGAAAACCTAACAGGCTTCAGAGAGGTAACTCTGAATAATATGGAACGTTTAAAAGCAACTTATTGAGAGACGTAAAATTTATGGTCATATAAAACAGGTGGCAGCTACAGTGGAGAATCTTATTCTTTCCCGTTTAAACGCAAACGTACGCAAACGCAAAGCACTAAAACGTAGAAAAGAACAACTTTTGGACAATTCTGATAATTCTTGTTTATCTTGGTGGCAAACAGTTTGGAGCCTGATCAGACGCCGGGTTACCCGGCGTCTGATCAGGCTCCAAACTGTTTGCACTGCAAATAATAGTTTTAGCGTAAACGCGTTTATTGGGAAAGAATAACAGATTCTCCACTGTAAATGTAGGTCACAGTAATGCAGCTTTCTGCATTAATGTTGTCCTGCGTTTAACAGCAATATATACTATCAACTCTGTATATTTCAGTGCCATATGTTTTAAACGAGTCTAAAGGAACTTCCTGCATTAGAGTTACCCTGTATTAAGCAATAACCTTTCTTATAAAACCTCTATGATTCTTCATTGAATGGCCAATTATTAATATTTGACTGTCCAGCATTCCCTCCCTACAACGACTCCCTCCTTACAACGAGGCCCACATGGAAGATTGAGCTTGCCTAAATGTGTAGCCTCAGTAAATAAAGTCGTTATTATTATTATTATTATTACAACGACCCTTGTCGCAGTTCCCTAAGCAGGATAATTATGTCCAACCTATTCACGACTACAATGTCGTCTGCTTAAAATTCTTGTCTGCTGCTTTTCACAAAGTTACATAATGGACATTTGACAGAAAAACTGTATGACGAGTGACAAACAGCTTGAATCCAGATCAGACGCCGCGTTACCTGGCGTCTGATGTGGATTAAGCTGTTTGCAAATTTCCCTCCCTAAAATGACCCCCTCCAAACAACGCCCACAACTTTTGTCTCTTGTTGTGTGCCGTTATAGAGAGGGAGTGCTGTATTTCAAAAACTGAAAAACTTGTACATGTACTTGTTTTCCATCAAACCTGATGTTGTAACTCTTTAGAAGTGTTTCTTCCAGGTGATTCTAGATCTAATAGGTAGTCACAACAAAGGGCTTGGTTAAAGTAAAAGTTTTATTCATGTTGTTCTCTCTAACCCTGCATAACCCTTATGAGGAACTTGAAAAAAGTAATTTAAGTTGGCAATAAAAAGATAGACAACTTTTGAAAAGATGTAAAAATCATCGTAAAAAGGCAGTTTTAAACTACAATATGAAGAGAGAATTTGAAAATAATCTATGTCGGAGGAAGCTTATACCCTATGATCATTATAACCACTTACACTGCAAGGCTCCAGATAAGGGGAATATTTTCAAAAACTAAAATCTTTATTTCTGAAAATTAACCCTATGGTGTCACTACTCATTAGAATCGTCTCGAAGAGATGATTCTAATGAGCAGTAATACCATAGGGTTTGGTGCCAAAATGAGTGAGAAAATGTTGGATTTATTCAATTTACTCCCTCTTATCTGGAGCACCCACTTACAGACTGCAATATAGGCAGTAGCCTTAAGCAGTTAAATTCTGTTTCCAGTGATTGTTGAAATTTTACGACTGAATAATTGACTAGCTAATATACCCCTGCCAGACAGGAGCTATGCATAACTTATAAACTTAATGATCTATAGAGAACTGCTATATATTCATAAATAAATGTACTCTGGCAAACTTAACCCTTTCCCCAATAGAAGCGCCTTTTAGCACTTTTAATTTATTCTTTCACTGAAAAAATAGTTCCCAATTTATACAGTTATAAACATTTATATAATATATACATGTATATATATATGGTTGAGATATAAGTTATTCTTACAGTGCTGCACTATTCTAACTAAATATATATTTTCCAGAGCGCTTACATATTTATATATATCTATAGGTACATGTATATGCACCGACTTTAAATAAAATTTGAATAGGTACTCCTGACGAAGACCTGAATAAGGTCGAAACTAGTTGAGTTCAATCAATTTGTCAACATTAAACGGAGACTGTGGTTATTCACACTTCACACTTTCAGAGAAAATTTGAATTGAATTGAATGTATCATAAGTGACCTACAAATTACCTTGACCTTTATCAAACATGACCCAACTTGTACTGAGTTGCTTTGAGTACACATATACCTATTATTAAGTCTATAATCATGTTTCGAAGTAATGGCCCAGTAAAATTTAGCCTATTTGACCTCTAAATGACCTTGACCTTTGTCAAATATGGAGCAACTTGTACTAAGCTCAAGAGCTTCTTGGGTTGAGTACACATGCCAAATATAAAGTCTCTATCACAAGACTTAGTCTTGTAGTTCTAAAGTTATGGCCAAGGTTAACCCATTTACCCATAGCCTGTTTCTAGCTTTAAATAAAGATTATCTCTTAAAGCAGGTTGAAAGTAAAGCAGAATGCGCCATAAGGCGCATTCTGCTTTACTTTCAGCCTGCTTTAAGCTATTATTTGCTAGGATATAGAAAATATTTATTATGATACATATTCATGACTGTATAAAAGGGAACTAATTTCTTCAGTGGAGGAATAAATTATAGGCGTAAAAAGGCGTATTTATGGGGTAAAAGGTTAAAGTTGTGGACAGACGAACAGGATAAAAGTAAGGAGCCACCATTTGTCCTGCATTAAGCAGTCACTTGTTTTTAAAGATCCCGCCAGCTCCTCGATCATGGGTCGGTGATAACTGGATACAATGTGAGCTTGACTGCATTTAAAATGTCAAACATACCGAAATAGAATCACATAATTGATGCTTAGGGAATTTTACGTCTGTATTTGAACAGTCAAAGAGTTTTCATTGATATCAGATACTTGCCATATTGCAGACTTTATATTTATTCACATATTTTCCCTATTGATTCTGCGATTAACCCTTTAAACGCTAAAAATCGCCGTCAGCTTCAATTTTGTCATTAGCAAAAATTCTTAAAAACAACTGATTCCCGCGCATAGTAGGATAAATACTATCTAACTACAACACAGTTTGGATTTTGATCAGATTTTTTATCGGACACGGATTTACACGGCCTCTGATCTGGTACAAAACTAGTTCATATCACTGTTAAGTGCTGTAGTGTTAGGAGGTGATGGAAGCTGTGACACTTACTGTTTGTTCTAACAGGTAATGTTTCAAAAGAACCGTCACCCTCACATTGTCTCCTGATGAGTACAAATAAAGTATGTTGAACTTGGAAAGTTTTGAAACCTAATCCCCTCTCCAGGGCTCCAGATAAGGGGACTCGGGAGTATTTCAAAATTTAAAATCTTTATTTCTGCAGTAAACCCTATGGTGTCACTACTCATTAGAATAGTCTCAAAGAGACGATTCTAACGAGTTGTAACACCATAGGCTTTGGTGTTAAAATAAGTGAAAGTGGATTTGATTTGTTCAGTTTACTCCTTCTTATCTGGAGCCCTGAGGCTGCCTCTCCATTTCAAAGATTTACAATAAACAACCTCTCTTGAGGGACCAAGCTTAGCCTGTAAGAAAGAATGGGGGTCTATAATTGCAGGGGGTTGCTTAATACAGGACAACAGTAATAAGCTCCTTAAAAGGAGCATTCTGCATTACTGTTGTTCTACACATGAAGCAGAGAGTTGTCTTTAAAGATTTTACTCATTAACTCCAACAGGGCTCCAGGTATGGCCAGTATCTCTGCTGCTCTGCACCAAATCCTATGGTGTGACTACTAATTAGAATCATCTCCAAGAGACAATTCTAATGAGTAGTCACACCATAAAGCCTATAGTAAACTGCATAATAAAGACTTCAACGTTTGTCAATATGATGTTCTTTTTCTGCCTTTATCTCCTACCGTGCTAGCGTTGAAACCATGATAATCTTTGCAAACAGTTTGAATCCTGATGAGACGTCACGTAACCCGACGTCTCATCAGGGTTCAAACTGTTTGTCACTGAGACCCTTTTTGAAAAGAAATTTAGAAAATTCTATTTCTAGAACAGTTGCAAACGACAATTTTCACTGACGAAAACAATTACCCAGCATGCAAAGAGTAAAAGGGTAGATCTATACGTCCTAGAAGCTGCACAATAAGTATCAACTGCTAGTGAATATCATGAAATCAAGCTGCTGGGCCACTTTGAGGTGTAACATCTGGCTGCACCAGATTATTACCACCAATCAATGAACATAAAGATTGCTTTCAATGAGCCGCTGACAATTTCAATATACTGGTATAGGACACGACATGGTGTCAGCAGCTTTGACAGCACTTTACAGTCACAACTTGGCCAAGTTAGCAGCAGCAATCTATAGAGAGAGAAATGGCCCTTTCATCATCCCAGAGCTTCAGATAAAGGGTCATTTCAAAAACTGAAATCTTTATTTCTGCATTAAACCCTATGGTGTCACTATTCATCAGAATCGTCTCTTCAAACGATTCTAATGAGTAGTAACACCATAGGATATGGTGTTGAAAAAACTGAGATAATGTTGGATTTGTTCAGTTTACTCCATCTTTTCTGTAGCCCTGTCTATAGAGGGAGAATGGGCCCTTTCATTTACATGTTGTTGTTGTTACTAAGAAGGTTTAACATCCATTGGAAGCTATAACAGTGCTCCCTCCCTACAACGGTCCTCTCAATGACTCTCAACATGGCCACCAAATATTACCCAGTATACATAGGTTAGAGGAGCTTTGCCTCCATTACATTGTTCAGCAGCTTATGCATTACATTGGGGCAGCACCAAATTGTCATCTGTTGCATAATGGTTTATTAATCAATTAAATTACCCCATAAATATGCCTTTTTACACCTTTAATTTATTCCTACACTGCAGAAAATAGTTCCAACTTTATACAGCCATGAATATAGGCATTTCATAGGAAAAGATAATTAATTTCTATATCATAGCAGATAGAAGCTTAATTAAAGCCGGTAAAAAAGTGCCTTGAGGCACATTCTGCTTTACTTTCAACCTGCTTTAAGTGGTCACCTGTCTATGGAGGAAATGGGGTAATTAATGGGCATCTGTTGCTCAGCTCTATTTCTTACAATTGTGAACCGAAATTGAAAGTCATACTTCATTCCTTTAACAAGAACTTCACTTTTCTCATATTAACTTTCTGTTACGAGAGAATCTGACAGAAAACCAGCTTTTTTGCAGCTAATTTACAAGATTGAAAATCTAGTTAACGAAATCTGCCAATCAGTAAGAAGGGTTGCGGGGGAATGTAATTCAATAATGTATTTCAGTTCGCAATACTGTTTGAAACATGCCATGCCCCAATAAAATCACAGATCAGTAAGTCCCCTGCTTTTTTCATCTCGCACAGGCCTCGGGCATTTTCGACAATTCAATTATGGTGATTACTTTTTCGTATGCCTATACATATCAATATATTCAATACAATCTAACTACGTGTGTCGGCCTTTTCATCATCTGCTCAATTTCCAACTAATCTCAATCTCGCATACACACTACAAATAAAGCTTGAACTTCTTGTTACTATATTTGACCCTTAACTCTGTACCGATAGCCTTTTTCTGGTATTGAAGACAGCCCCTGTGAAAAGTGTTCACGGATTTTAGAATATTCATGAACATTAAATAGCCTTTTCTAGAATTGTTCTAGAGCTTCAAGAGTTACTTTACACCTTCTACAAAAGGAGTTCAAGAACAATGGTTCTAAAGCCATCAAATTTCTAGATTTTTTGCAAATATTCATGAAAGTTAAATGGCTGCTTCTAGAATTGTTCATGAATATTCAAGAAATGATTCTGGTACAATTCTAGAATCATTCAATACCTTCCACAGGGGTGGTGACCCCTTAAAGCAGGTTGAAAGTAAAGCAGAATGTGCCTTGAGGCACATTCTGCTTTACTTTCAGCCTGCTTGAAGCTTCCATCTGCTAGGATATGGGAAATATTTCTAATGGTACATGTTCATGACTGTATAAACTGTTTTCTTCAGTGAAGGAGAACATTAATGCCCATAAAGACATTTCTATGGGGGAAGGGTTGACAATTGCTCACATCGATGTCTTTAAACAAGAACAGGCTATAGGGTACAGGGGCTATAAGCAGCTGTCTCAGGGCTCCAGATAAGAGGTAGTTATTTCAACAAATCAAACATTTTCTCACTCATTTTAGCACCAAATCCTATGGTGTTACTACTCATTAGAATCGTCTCGATCGTCTAATGAGTAGTGACACCATAGGGTTTAATTGAGAAATAAAGATTTTAGTTTTTTGAAAAACTACCCTTATCTGGTGCTCTGGGTGTCTGTCTCAAAACATTGAAATAAAGCTTTAACCCATTACCCCATAGCCTGTTTCTAGTTTTAAAGAAAGACGATCACTTAAAGCTGGTTGAAAGTAAAGCAGAATGCCCCTTAAGGCACACTCTGCTTTACTTTCAGCCTGCTTTAAGTTAATATCTGCTTAGATATAGAAAATATTTCTTAATGATACATATTCATGACTGCATAAAAGGGAACTATTTTTTTCAGGGGAAGAATAAAATATAGGTATTAAAAGGCGTATTTATGGGGGAATGGGTTTACATCAAACCTTTTAGTGACATTATTACAAGTCTCATTAGAATTTCATAGAGACAATTCTGAGAATTTTAGCTTTCAATACATTCCACAAATCTGGAGCCCTGAGGGATTGAGTTAATTATTTTCATACAACAATAAGGTATATACATGTACAGTAAAACCTCTCTATTACCACAGGGCTCCAGATAAGAGGGAGTAAACTGAACAAGTCCAACATTTCTTCGTTTATTTTAGCACCAAATCCTATGGTGTTACTACTCATTAGAATCGTCTCTTTGAGACGATTCTAATGAGTAGTGACACCATAGGGTTTAAAGCAGAAATAAAGATTTTAGTTTTTGAAATACTCCCCTTATCTGGAGCCCTGATTACCACCACAGAATTGTGTTAATTATTAGGTGTTCACGACAGGTGACTGCTTAAAGCAAGGTGACAATAAAACAGAAAGCTCCTACAGGAGCTTTCTGTTTTACTGTCCCCTTGCTTTAATTAGGCTGGTGTCACCTGTGTTTTATACAATTTTTCATACAATCAATAACCTTCATTTTAGCGATCGTAATGGAGAGGTTTACTGAACATTTTTTGATAGGTAACACGTCATATCTTGCCACTGACCTCAAATTCTACAGTACTATTAATGCTGTAACCACTATATAATACACACATACTCCGCCAAAAGCTAAGCACCAAAAGTCTTGTTTATTGTTTTTCATAGCTCGTAACTAAGCAACAACAAGACAGTAGAAACTAAGATCTTATACATCAAAACACATTCATCGAGCAGAGATGTATCTCTAAGATTACAGCAAGCAACATTTCAGGGTTTTCCCCTCATCCATCAGTATCCCAAACACTCAAAGCTGTATGCATTAGCAGGGCTCCAGATAAGGGGAGTATTTCTAAAACTAAAATCTTTATTTCTGCATTAAACCCTATGGTGTCACTACTCATTAGAATCGTCTCTTCGAGACGATTCTAATGAATAGTAACACCATAGGATTTGGTGCTAGATTAATTGAGAAATTGTTGGATTTGTTCAATGTACCACGGACACCCTCTTATCTGGAGCCTGCATTAGAAACTTTTTTGTTGCATTTACAGTCCGACTTGAGTGATTTTAACTCTTTCATTCTTCCACAGAAGAAAAAAGTTGCAATTTATACAGTCCTGAAAATGTATCATCAGAAATATTTTCTTTACCCTAACAGATGATAGCTTAAAGCAGGTTGAAAGTTAAGCATTCTGCATTACTTTCAACCTGCTTTAAGTGGTCACCTGTCTTCAAAACTAGAAACATGCTATGGGGTAAAGCGTTTAAAGAACCATTTATATCTCAGTAGGTTGATGCTTAGATATGCAGAATAAAAGTAAAGCAGAAAGCTCCAAGAGGCGATATCATCTATCTTATATGTAGACTGCTAATTAAAAGGTGTTTTAATTGACTATTAAAACAAGCTTAATATAATTGAGGGATAATTGGCATCCAGTTCAAAGTAATAAAACAGATGTAGGAAATACTGAGCATTAACAAGTGGTTTGAGAAAAAGAGACACATTGAGAGATAGAAAACGAAAGAATGAGGATGAATTTTTAAAATGAGTTGAGAAAGTAATGGATTTGTTCAGATTACTTGCCATTATCTGAAGCGCTGAACAATAATGTAATACTGTTGGCAGTAATTGCCGGCCACTTGATCAAGTCTGTCTCAGGCCCTGCTTCTGTTCTACTTATACAACATGTGCCATAAATGCCAATATTAACCAATATTTTAAACTTTAGCTTGAGTTGATAATAAATGCTATCTTTGAAATTTCTATCACAATTATGTAAGTTGCAAAGTTATGGCCAAGGTTAAATTCAGCCTATATGACCTCTTAATGACCTTGACCTTTGTTGGGCAGATTGTAAATGATGATTGACACAAGGCCATCCCAATAGCTCACCTTGAGCCAAAGGCTCAGGTGAGCATAAAACAAGCTATGGGGTAACAGGGCTCCAGATAAGAGGGAGTTATCTGAACAAATCCAACATATTCTCGCTCATTTCAGCACCAAATCGAAGGGATGATTCTAATGAGTGTGACACCATAGGGTTTTATGCACAAATAAAGATTTTAGGTTTTTGAAATACTCCCTTTATCTGGAGCCCTGTGGTAATGGGTTAAATGCTAAACTAATGCTTTTTCTACAGCTTCAAGATCTATTGATCCTTGAACAGGAAGGCACCAAGAATCTAGGGAGATAATAGAATTTCCACCTTAGTTCATTCAATCCCAATTTTCTCCAACTCTATATACTGTTATCTCTCTCCTATCTGATTTCATCAAGTAATCAATCTTACCAACTGTCAATACAATGCCAGTTTCAATAGACTATGATGACAGAAAGACAGCTTTCATTTCATCAAATGTTTAACTTTTTTATATGGATCTCTGGCAACTTTTCAGACTTGGATCAAATTTGTTAACTTTTTGGACTTCAAGGACAGGGTCAATGCAATGCCAGTTCCAATAGACTATGATGACAGAAAGACAGCTCTCATTTCAACAAATTTAAGTTTTTTATGTGGATCTTTGCTAAATTTTTGGACTTCAAAGTCCGGACTAAAAGAAAAGTGAACATTTCTGCACCAAGTTGTATGGTAAGACTACTCATTCTAATGAAAAGTCGTTCTACATGCCTTGGTACAAACACTTTGCAACTCTAGTGGGTTATTAGGTCTCCTTGTGGATCTTTTTAGTTACCAGAACATGAACCAGTCTTCTTGGAATTCTGGGTAGTTTAATAAATACTGATCTAACTTGGCAAACAATGCAGACCCTGATCAGAGGGCTCCAAAAGGAGCCCTCTGAACTGGGTCTACACTGTTTGCAAATGTAATGGGTATTATATTTTAAAGGCCTGGGGTTAAGATTTTAGCTGTAGAAATACTACCTTTTTCAGAAGCTCTGCTTGGAGCTATTTTTTGGACTTGGATCTTTGCTAACTTTTTGGACTTGGTTTTTTGTAGAGAGGTCTATAATTCTTCACAGTATGGCTGTTAACGAGAGTTAATGCTGTGCAGTAAACATGTATTCTATAGACATTCTATAAAGAAACACAAATATAGCTGGTAAATGCAAAATAAAGCATTACGTTCATAAAACTTTCTGCATTACCCAGTTTATGTACTTGAATTTTACATACAAGCTAATTAATTTTGTATTAAATTTTCTGCTTTAAGGATGTCGGCCTGTCTTTTTGAGCATTATGAAATTTCCGAAAATTTTTACGAACTCATTTTCAAAAAAATGTTAAGAACTCATTTTCGGTGAATGCATACAGTAATAAAATATTATTTTCCCGGGAAAAAATTGGATTTTCGTTCCGGAAGGGACTTTTTAAGTTTTATGTCCTATTCGTAGTTTACAGCATACACTGTTTTCATAGGTAGGTTGCATTTTGTTACATCCGATTTCATTTCAATTTCTCAAAATAAAAGCATGAAATGTTCATGGTAGTACAGTTTTAGTATAAATTATAGATAACTCAATAGATAAAATGAATTTTTTTTGAAAAAAATTATTTTTGGTAAAAATACACCAAAAAGTGAAAAAATGAGAAAAAATGGATTTTTTAGATAAAATGATCTATATCTTTTTTAAAAGATCCGGGACCCTGTGTTTTTATTTGCTATTTCACTAAAACTTTATGTTTGCAAGGCTAAAAACAACAAATAAAAAATTTGGTAATTAGTTTGCTACAATTTGTAGGGCAATTTTCACTGTGCATTATTCTCCCATTATAAAAAAGTGGGTGGGGTAAATTTTACTCCTTTCCGGTGAAATCAAACATTTTTATTTTGGATCTTGAAAAAACATTATTTTCAGGGTTTATTCTTACTATGGTAATATAAATTAGGATACTTTTTGTACAAATAGATTGTTTAAATAAAGATTGAAAACAGTAGTACAAAAAAGTAGGAGTTTTTATGAAGTTTCAATTTTAGGGGGGTAGCCTTGAAATATCTCAAATTGTGAAAAAGAAAGGTCCGGTACCCCCACTTTTTTCACCAGTTTTGTCATAGAAACTAATTTTACTGTCTGTATGCAAAGTTTGAAGAATTTGGTAATTACTTTCCAAAGGTGCACCTACCCCCTTAAGCACCATTTGTCATAACCCTTTCCTCCATACCACGTTTTCATTTTTTAAGACAGATGGATGCTTAGAGCAAGTTGAAAGTTGGGTTTTCTGCTTTACTTTCAGCCTGCATTGGACATCCCCCTCTTCATATGAGCAGAGCACCAGATAAGGGTAGTTTTTCAAAAACTAAAATCTTTATTTCTGAATTAAACCCTATTCTAATGAGTAGTAACACCATTGGATTTGGTGATAAAAAGAGTGAGAAAATGTTGGATTTGTTGAAATAACTACCTCTTATCTGGAGCCCTGTATGAGGAATTGGTAAAGGCATAACAAAGGTGCTTTTATGGAGAAATTTTACAGTTAAAAGGACCTTTTGATAGCTTTAATGTGTCTTCAATACAAGTATAATTGCTAGAAAGTTATTTGTATAAATGAAAACTCCTTTAACCCATTCCCCCATAAATACGCCTTTTATTTATTTCTCCGCTGAAGAAAAGTTCCAATTGATACAGTTATGAATATATATGATAAAAAATATTTTTTATATTATAGCAGAAGCTACCTTAAAGCAGGCTGAAAATAAAGCATAATGTGTCTTGACACATTCTGCTTTACTTTCAACCTGCTTTAAGTGGTCACCTGTCTTCAAAACTAGATACAGGCTATGGGATAATGGGATAATATAGAATATGTGGCAAGATTTTTTTTCTTTATGCACAGATAGCATTAGCCAGTGAAAAAAACCATAGCTGCATATTTACCAGGGAATTAACAGATGGTTAAGGCATTTATACTTTAGTCTACACTCTCTACTACAGGAATGCTACGTCTATATACAGTCAAACTTATGTCAACTCTTTGCATGCATGCAGGGAAACCATGATAACCTTTGCAAACAGTTTGAATCCTGATGAGACGCCGCGCAACGCGGCGTCTCATCAGGATCCAAACTGTTTGACACTCTGACCCTGTTGTGAAAAGAAACTTTGAAAATTCAATTTTTAGAACAATAGAAGACGACAAAATTACTCAGCATCTGAAGAGTTACACTAAATAATAAGATATACCATCTCTCAGTAATACAGATGCTTTACAGAATGATGCTTACTTAATTGCCGCACAAAAGTTTTCTGCTTTATTTTTGTCCTGCAATTAATTAAGCAAGCACCTGTTTTCAGACTGGTTCACACTTGTTTTACAGAAATGGCTGCTTAAGAAGAGTTGTGACTGTACCACCTAGTATAGGTAACCTGCAAACTGCCACAATGTCTGCTGCACAAAAAACATCACCATTACCACAAACTACTACACTGCATTTCTCACTTGACATTGAACGCTTTATTACTAAAATGCACACCTTTACCTATTCCTCTTCATATTGGCCTTCAGATTTTTGCCTGATAAAATTAATGCACTTACTTAACCAGCGTCTGCTTCAATTGTCTTTTGCTGTTTTTCTCAAAGTCACATATTGGACATTTAGACCTAATAAAACCCAAACCAAAATGACAAATGACAAACAGCTTGAATCCGTATCAGACGCCAAGTTACACAGCATCTGAGCTGGATTCAATTTGTTTGCAAATAAATGTAAGCCTATTTCCCTCCCTCCGAACAGGAATGCACACAATCTATGTCTCCAATTGGGTGTTGTTGTAGAGAGGGAGCGCTGTACATGTAACTCACTTTCCAGCATTGGAATGGTTTTCTATTGCAGACCGAAATTGGCATAAATAATGATAACAGCAGGTTTATTGCTTTGATTAGGGGCATCCAATGTTTACAATGATGGCTAAAACTGTTTATATTTTCACTTCTACCTGTACAACATGCTGGTCAGATGTTAAAACTCTTTGCATGCTGGGTAATTTTTTTCCGTCTGCAACAATTGTCAGTCTGCTCAGGTTCGAAAACTGGAAATTGTGAAAAATTATTTTCAAATTAGGGACAGAGTGACAAACAGCTTGGATCCTGATGAGATGACGCGTTACGCGGCATCTCATCAGGATCCAAGCTGTTTGCAAAGGTTATCATGATTTTCACCGCTAGCATGGTAAGAGTTATAACCCTATATCATTATTAGTGCTGATAAAATGTCTGCTAAAAATATCAGCTCATGATATTCTAAAAGCTCAGCTCTTTTATTCTTCTTTCATATTTGCACAATTATTTTACTGAGTGACAAAAAATGTGTATCCTGACCATATATTTGCCTAGTAATTTGGCATCTGATCGGGATACAATGTCTCAATTAACAACTGTTCCAACTTTCAAAGAATATAATAGAACAACAATTATCAGGCAGGTGTTCCTTGTTAGGTCAGACAACTCTGTATTAACTCTCAACATGCTAGCGGTGAAACCATTATAACCTTTGCAAACAGTTTGGATCCTGATGAGACCCCGTGTAACGCGGCGTCTCATCAGGATCCAAATAGTTTGACGTTCTACAGAGAAAACTTTAATATTCTATTTTAAAACAGTAGCAGATGAAAATTGTTGCAGGTGGGGAAAAATACTCAGCATGCAAGAGTTTAACCAGGTGTGCTATGGTAAGGTCAGGTAATTTCATTGTCCAGAAAGGAATAAAACTGCCACATGTATGGTAAATGTTTCCTGAAAGGGAATGGCAACTCACAGTATTCATTTAGAGTGGAAATGATTAGCACATCTGTTTTAAACAGGTGTAAAACTTGTTTTTAATGGACGATGTAAGATGACATCAAGCAGAAAGCTTGTGTAAGAGATTTCAGCTTTAACTTCACCATGCTTTAACTCTTTGAACCCTAGTCCTGCATATAGGCGTTCTTTTCAAATAGAGTACATGTGTATAGTACACGTGTCCTATGCAAACACTCACTGGGGTGAAGACCCAGATCAGAGGGCTCCTTATGGAGCCCTCTTATCAGGGTCTTCACTGTTTGTCACAATGCCAAACATTGACAAAAACAACCATAAAAAGTCAGAAATGGGCTAGACTGAAAGGGAAACTGGAATTGTCCATTTAAAGTTTCAGGGAGGAAAAGGTTAAGCAGTCATCTGTCAGGATGTAAAAGTTTCTTACAACATGTAGATAGATCTATGAGGGAAAGGGTGCATGTTTGTTTGTTTTATTGTTTTTATTTATTATTTTAACAAATCATCTATTATACAACATGGAGATCATTATATTATGCTTGTTAGGGAATCAGAACTAAGGATATTTCAATTCTAACAACATTCTCATTTCTCCACCAACATCTATGTTGTGACCACTCCTTAGAATCGTCTTGAGGAGAGAAGTCACAACATAGGAATTAGAGGAGACAAAATAAGAGAAAATACAGAGTACCTACTCTTATGTGGAGCTCTTGGAACGGAATGGGAGAGAAATTCAGCCCCAAAACTTCTGAAAAATCGCTGTCAGAAAACTCTCCTCTGTTAACCTTTTACCTGATATCCTATTTCTAGTTTTGAAGATAGGTAACTACTTAAAGCAGGTTGATAGTATAGCAGAATACGCCTTAAGGCGCATTCTGCTTTACTTTCAGCCTGCTTCAAGCTATCATTTGCTAGAATATAGAAAATATTCCTTATACTATTATTAATGACTGATTAAATTGGAACTATTTTCTTCAGCGGATGAATAAATCATATCCGCTAAAGACGCTTCTATAAGGTAAAGGGTTCGTTTAGAAAACTCTCTTATCACCAAGGTGTGTTCCAGGGTTACAGGTCAGGTATCTTCATTGTCCAGAGAAGGGAATAAAAATGCCACATGGTAAATGTTTCCAGAGTCTAGCCCACCTGTACACAGATTGCTTCAACTAGTTTCAAAGACAACATCAAAGTCTTGGTTTTCTATTATCTTCTATGGCAATGATTACAACATAAGCCCACCCATAAAATATTCAGGAATAAGTAACTTAACCCATTACTCCATAAATAAATCTTTATTATGTCTTTAATCTATTCTGCCACTGATGTTGTTGTTGAAATATTTGCAATTTATACAGTCACAGATATGCACCATCACTATGATCAGGTATATTTTCTATTTTATAGCAGATAGTAGCTTATATTAAAGCTTATGGCACATTCTGCTTTACTTCCAACCTGCTTTAAATAGTCACCTGTCTTCAAAACTAGAAACAGTCTATGGGTAAAAGGTACATATAAGAGCCTTTCAGCCTACGTTCAGTGGTCACCTGTCTTCAAAACTAGATCTCGAAACAGTCTATGGGGTAAAAGGTTTATAAAAGAGAGCTTTCTGCTTTATTTTCATCCTGCTTTAAACTATCAGCTGCCAACAAGATTTGTACTGACGGTTAGTGTGGTAAAAGGTTAATGATCTGAAATAAGCCATCCATCATCACAGACAGTAATATAAGTTGTCTGGACAATAAACATCTGGGTCCCGTTTCACAAAACTTCATACCACAAATGTTGTCGTATAAAAGTCAGATTATAAAAGTCTCAATTATTATTTATTTCTCTATCTAATCCTGTCTTGTGACATATCTTTGGAATCGGCTTGAAAAAACGATTCCAAAGAGATGTCACAAGAAAGGATTAGATAAGAGAAATCAGAAATTAAATGTATTTAAAGTTTTGACTTACAACATTTGTCGTACAAAGCTTTATGAAACGGCCCCCCATGCAGGTACACACCAATACAAGCGGGCCATGAGACCATGAAACTCTCACCAGAAAAAACAGAAAATATATACATGTACCCATGGTTTTTCTACCATTTGACTAACTCATCTGTTTTATAGAGTATTTTGGGGAAAACAAATTGAAATTGAACCAAATCGTTTCGGAGTAGAACATTTTTTCTATATTTTGTGCATACAAGATATCTGGCCCATTCTACTTTCTTTGACCAACAGTATGTATTGGACCCAGTTGTTTCACTTGGGCTACTGGTTTCAGAGAAAATGCTTGCAATTGTTGACGTTAAATACAGACAGACAAATGGATGGACGACAAAGAGAGGGGCTAAAAATGTTGACGGACACAAGATGACAGACTGATGCTGGATGACAGGCAGTGGGCGATCGAAATAGCTCAACTTCAAGTGAGCTAAAACAATTAGTTTTAAAAAAGAAATTCTTCTTTACTTTAGCTACTGGAGGTTTTTATTCAGGGTGGGTTGGGCAGGGGTAAAAACATATGTTCTTAAGTGTGGTCTAACTCATCGCATGTTGAAGAGTTGTTTCAAAGAGACTGCCGAGGCTTTGTTGAGAGCTCTACATTGCTGAATAAACACTTTCAATTTGTTGTGTTAACTCTGTTTCAAATACACATACACACACGTGCAGTGTGGCTGTGCAAACACTAACCAGACAAAACAAAAAATCTCAAAGATTTCTGGCATCACAGTTAGGTAAGATGAATTTTTGTCAGAATCATGTACACCCACTTCTATCAGTTCTGTCATAAATTGCATGAACCTGATTTGTCTACGTACATTGCTCCCTGAAACTCTACAACAAACCTCAAAGGCAGACAAAGGTTGTGTACATTGTTCCGAGGAGAGTCGTTATAGGGAGGATAAATTAATACCCTTAGAGTGCTGAGCATGACTAGGCCTACATTAAAGTTTGCAAACAGCTTGAATCCAGATCAGACGCCGCATAATGTGGTCTGATTTGGATTCAAAATGTTTGCATTACTCGTCATTATCGTTTTTTGTCACAATAGGAGCATTCTGCTTTACTTTGAGTTTCAGCCAGCTTTAAAATAACCCATTACCCCATAGCCTGTTTCTAGTTTTGAAAACCCATGACCACTTTCAGCCTGCTTCAAGCTACCATCTGCTGGGATAAAGAAAAAATTTCATATGGTGCACATTCATGACTGTATATAATAGAACTATTTTCTTCAGTGGAAGAATAAATTAAAGGTGTAATTATGGGGTAATGGGTTAAGCTAACCATCCGTCTTCAATACTGAAAACAAGCTATGGGGGATGGGTTAAGTAAACAATTATATGTTGAGAAGATAATGATTCTTCTGTGCTAAAAGAGTTACGATGGAAGCCAAGACTTGTTGTGTAAATGTCAAAGTTTTAAGGCAGTGGGACCAAAGTTCTGTCAGCTGTTAAACAGACCAAAACATAAGTTGTATAGTATTTAGATAAACATGCATTCCACTTAGGGTCTAGACACTCTTACAGGCCATTCTAAAACAGATAATCACAAGAGGGCCCGAAGGCCCTGATATCGCTCACCATTTGTAACGAAGCCTGATAGCTTTACCTTTGAATTTCACCTGTTTTATTCTAAATCCATTCAAGTTTGTCGACCTACTGTAGTATAGTAGAGTACATCAAAGGCAGATAACTAGAGCCTAAACATTACTGAAATGAAGCCTTTTTCTAGCACTTTAAAGTATATCAAGGGCAGGTAACTACTGCCACAATGATTACATTTCAACAATAATTGCACTCCTTCGAGAACGTATAGCTATATACTTTGTGTACAAGTATAATCAAAATCCATTGAAAACTGTAGATGCAAGAGTGTAAACACTGTAAAATATGGCATTTTCAGCAAATCAAAGGTAGATATCTCTTGATCTATTTGTCTGATTCCAACCATAATCACCCTTTTTCGAACTCTTATGGTCATATACAATCGGGCCAAGTTTGAGAGAGCTTGGATAAATATTGTGGCCTCTAGAGCGTAAACACTGTTAAATATGTCATTTTCAGCAATTCAAGATTAGATAACTCTTGACCTATTGATCCAATTACAACCATAATTGAACTCATCCTAAGTCTTATGGTAATATACAATCTGAGTAAGTTTGAGAAAGATTGGATAAAATTTGTGGCCTCTAGAGTGTAAACATCGTTAAATATGGCATTTTCAGCAATTCAAAGGTAGATAACTCTCGACCTATAAGTCTGATTTCAACCATAATCAAATACATTTGAACTCTTATAGTCATATACAATCTGAGCAAATTTGAAATAGATTGGGTAAAAATTGTGAACTCTAGAATGTAAACACTGTTAAATATGGTATTTTCAGCAATTCAAAGGTAGATATAACTCTTGATCTATTTGTCCGATTTCAACCAAAATCGAACTCATTCGAACTCTTATGGTCCTATACAATCTGGGCAAGTTTTAGAAAGGTTGAATAAATACTGTGGCCTCTAGAGTGTAAACACCGTTAAATATGGCATTTTCAGCAATTCAAAGGTAGATAACTCTTGATCTATTTGTCCGATTTCAACCAAAATCAAACTCTTCCGAACTCTTATTTTCATATACAATCTTGGCAAGTTTTAGAAAGATTAGATGAATACTGTGGCCTCTAGAGTGTAAACACTGTTAAATATGGCATTTTCAGCAGTTCAAAGGTAGATAACTCATGACCTATTAGTCCGATTTCGACCATAATCGAACTCATTCGAACTCTTATGGCAAATTACCATCTGAGCAAGTTTGAGAAAGATTGGATAAATATTGTGGCCTCTAGAGTGTAAACACTAAAATTGTTGACGACGCACGACGGTCATTCAAGGATTGCAAAAGCTCACCCTGAGCTAGCTCAGGTGAGCTAAAAATCCATTGAAAACTGGAGTTGCAAGAGTGTTTAAACGCAGTTAGATATAGCATTTTCAGCAATACAAGGGCAGACAACTCTTGACCTATTGGTCCGATTTTAACAATAATCACACTTATTCGAACTCTTATGGTCATATACAATCCGAGCAAGTTTGAAAAAGACTGGATAAAAATTGTGGCCTCTAGAGTGTAAACACCCTTAAATATGATATTTTCAGCATTTCAAAGGTAGATAACTCAACCTATGGGTCCGATTTCAACCAAAATCAAACTCATCTGAACTCTTATAGTCATATAGTATACAATCTGAGCATGTTTGAGAAAGATTGGAGAAATATTGTGGCCTCTAGAAAATAAACACTGTTAAATATGGCATTTTCAGCAATTCAAAGGTAGATAACTCTTGATCTATTGGTCAGATTTCAACCATAATTGAACTCATTCATACTCTTATGGTAATATACAATCTGGGCAAGTTTAAGAAAGATTGGATAAATAATGTGGCCTCTAGAGTGTAAACACTAAAATTGTTGACGACGCACGACGGTCATTCAAGGATTGCAAAAGCTCACCCTGAGCTAGCTCAGGTGAGCTAAAAATCCATTGAAAACTGGAGTTGCAAGAGTGTTTAAACGCAGTTAGATATAGCATTTTCAGCAATTCAAGGGCAGACAACTCTTGACCTATTGGTCCGATTTTAACAATAATCACACTTATTCGAACTCTTATGGTCATATACAATCCGAGCAAGTTTGAAAAAGACTGGATAAAAATTGTGGCCTCTAGAGTGTAAACACCCTTAAATATGATATTTTCAGCATTTCAAAGGTAGATAACTCAACCTATGGGTCCGATTTCAACCAAAATCAAACTCATCTGAACTCTTATAGTCATATAGTATACAATCTGAGCATGTTTGAGAAAGATTGGAGAAATATTGTGGCCTCTAGAAAATAAACACTGTTAAATATGGCATTTTCAGCAATTCAAAGGTAGATAACTCTTGATCTATTGGTCAGATTTCAACCATAATTGAACTCATTCATACTCTTATGGTAATATACAATTTGGGCAAGTTTAAGAAAGATTGGATAAATAATGTGGCCTCTAGAGTGTAAACACTGTTAAATATGGCATTTTCAGCAATTCAAAGGTAAATAACTTTTGACCTATTGGTCTGATTTCAACCATAATCAAACTCATATGAACTCTTATGGTAATATACAATCTGAGCAAGTTTGAGAAAGATTGGATAAATATTGTGGCCTCTAGAGTGTAAACACGAAAATTGTTGACGACGGACGACGGACATTCAAGTATTGCAAAAGCTCACCCTGAGCTAGCTCAGGTGAGCTAAAAACAAACAGTCGAAACTTTTTCTAACGCTTTACCACATAGCCAGGTGACCACTTAAAGCAGGTTGAAAATAAGGCAGAATGTGCCTTAAGGTGCATTCTGTTTTACTTTTAGCCTGTTTTAAGCTACCATCTACTAGGATATATAGAAAGTATTTCTTATGGTGCATTATTCAAGACTGTATAAAGTCATGAATATTTAAGGGGATCTATTTTCTTCAGGGGAGGAAGAAATTAAATGGGTTAAAATGTGTATTTATGGCATCATGCATATATGGGTAAAGTAGGGAACGATTTTATTGTATATAATATTGGTATAATTGCTGTTTTTTAATCAGTTAATCTCATATTTCCTGACATTTCATTCTGGATTATATGCTCAGAATGATATGCCGTATGTGAAGCCGAAGGCTTACAGGAAATAATACACCATTTCAAACATAAACCTTTTTTTTTATTATGGTGTAAATGTTAATGAATCTCTTATAAATCTAATATATCTATGATACTATTCCAATATTTTTATTAAAAGCTCCATCAGCCTTAAACTTAATTAAATGTTTATGGCCAAATGGCTCAAGACGGGAGGCAAACATCTAACAAAATCTATAATCTTGTCCATAACGTCTCAAACGAGCTAAGTGTTATTACTTCAAATGAGCATCACCTGAATAAAAGACTTATAATTCTAATTAGTAATCACAAAATGGGACAAACTGATTTTAGTATCTAATCCTTTTCCTCATAGCTAAACTGTTTCTTGTTTTAAAGACAGATGACCACTTAAAGCAAGTTGAAAGTAAAGCAGAATGTGCTTTAACTCTTTCCTCCCTGAAACTTTAAATGGACAATTCCAGTTTCCATTTTAGTCTAGTCCATTTCTGACTTTTAAGGATTGTTTTTGTGAATGTTTGGCAATATGACAAACAGTGAAGACCCTGATCAGAGGGCTCCTTTCGGAGCCCTCTGATCAGGGTCTTCACTGTTTGCATAGGACAAGTGTACTATTCACATGTACACTGTTTGAAAAGCACGCCTATATGCGGGACTAGGGTTCAAAGGGTTAAAGCACATTCTGCTTTACTTTCAGACTGCTTTAAGTTATCATCTGCTAGGATTATAGAAAATAGTATTTCTAATAGTAATACAATGTCATATTCATGATTGTATACAGTTGAACTATTATCTTTAGTGGAGGAATGAATCAAGGGGTTGGGGGTGTATCTACGGAGTAATGGGTTAAGTCCACGCTGAAATAAGCAGAACAAAAGGTTGTACTTTATTCAAGCCATTTCTGTTGGGTATAATATATGGTAATACTTTTACATTGTGTATTCCAACTTAATATATGGAATTCACTGATAGGATAGCATATAAAGATTACCTACATCCAGGGGAGAGTAAAAGGGAGTAAACCGAACAAATCCAACATATTCTCACTCATTTCAGCACCAAATCCTATGGTGTGACTACTCATTAAAATCGTCTCGAAGAGATTATTCTAATGAGTAGTCACACCATAGGGTTTCATGCAGACATAAAAGATTTTAGTTTTTGAAATACTCCCCTTATCTTGAGCTTTGCCTATATACATATCTCACTTTATTGTCTCATACCAGTCTGTTCCATCAATTCAATATTATTACTACAACACAAACTTGATATCCTCTATAAAAAGATGGGTGTTTTCAGAACATTCAATATAACTCAATTTGTTTCTTGAAAACTAATGCATCAACTGTAAACCAATATAAGCAACACAATAAAAACCTTGTTTTATGACCCCATCAAACAAGAGTCATTTATATATTGGGTTAACCCACTACCCCATAGCCAATTTCTAAGTATTGAAGATAGGTGACAACTTTAATAATAGTCCATTGAAAATGAAGTAGAATGCGCTTTAAGGTGCATTCTTCTTTACTTTCAACCTGCTTTAAGCTACAATCTACTAGTCTAGGGTAAAGAAAATATTCCTTTCTGTATTTAATGAACTAATTCGTGTATAATGTGTTTTCTATAGTTGAGGATTGAATTAAAAGGCGTAAAAAGGCATATCTATGCTGAAAGTATGATAAAGCAAAGTAGAAAGCTCATTTTTGTGCTTTACTTTCAGCATACTTTACAGACTTGCCTGCAATTAACCCATTACCAAATAGCCTGTTTCTAGTATTGAAAATATGTGACCACTTAAAGCAGGTTGAAAGTAAAGCAGAATGTGACCTAAGGCACATTCTGCTTTACTTTCAGCCTGCTTTAAGCTATTATCTGCTTGGATATAGATAATATTTCTTATGGCACATAATCAGGTCAGTATATATTGGAACTTTTTTCTTCAGCAGAGGAATACACTTAATGCGCTAAAAGGCGCTTCCATGAGGGAAAGGGTTAACAGTGAAACCGATTAACCCATTACCCCATAAATATGCTTTTTTATGCCATTAATTTATTCCTCCACTGAAGAAAATAATTCCAATTTATACAGTAATGAATATGTTTCACAACTTGTGACAAGAAATAGTTTCTATATTCTAACAGAAAGCAGAATGCGTTTTAGGGCGCATTCTGCTTTTCTTTATGTCACCTGTTTTCAAAACTAGAAACAGGCTATGGGGTAATGGGTTAATCCTTCAAGTATGAGTTCATATTTTACTGTATACAGTGGATTTATATCTTCAGTTGACTACAGTAATATGGGGCGAATATGGAAACAATTTAAGTAAACTATCAAGATTAGACATCGGAAAGCTTCAAGCTCAGACTCAAGATCTAAACTTGATGACATACATCAATATACAGTCAGACTTAAGCAACAATTGGCAACATGATTCCAGATAATAGGAAATAAACTGAACCAATCCTGAACTTTCCCAATAAATATGTTTACGCTACATCTACTATTTCCATCGCAAATTACAGTTTTGAGCCAGATCTGACGCCTGGCAACCCATAATAGTCAAGTTATAAAAAAATGTTGTTTTCTACATTTTATTGCAATGCATAAGTATGGAAGTAATATCGTCATCCCCACTAATACACCCTGCTTACTGATTCTGCCATCAGCTAAGATTGGTAACCCTGTCCTTTCAACTGTATCAGGCTCTGTCATCACATCTTTCATTTTCCTCTCTTCAAGTTATAAATTCTGGCAACAATTACAGCTGCTTACTGAAGGCATCATCTGCCCGCCAAGGGTAATCACACACAAGACAGAATATCCTCTTACAATACACAAATCAACTTTTAGTACTTAACAATAAAAGAGAAATGTAAACTAAGGATTTTTAAATACATGGCTGATATTATCATAAAATTTTAACAAATTGCTTTTAATTATCACAAAGTAATTTGTCTAAAAGGTGCAAAGTGAATGGAAAACAGTGTAGACTCTGCATTCTGCTTTACTTTCAGTCTGCTTTAAGCTACCATTAAATAGGATATAGGAGAAATTTCTTATGATGCATTCTCCTGACTGTATAAAGTGGATCTATTTTCATCAGTGGAGGCATAAATTAAAGGCGTAATAATGTATATTTATGGGAAAGTGTGATCATCAAAGCATTACCTTACACTATGGTAACACTAAATATACACTGTCTCTTCATAGCAGCATTAATAATAATTATACATTGTCTCATCATGAAAGTATTGCATTGATAGTTGTACATTGAGACATGAGTGGAATAGGAACATAATATAACCCAGCTATCCTGCAAGAATGTGGGACTTATTATACATTGTCCCATCATGAAAGTATTGCATTGATATTTGTACATTGAGACATGAGTGGAATAGGAACATAATATAACCCAGCTATCCTGCAAGAATGTGGGGCTTATTATACATTGTCCCATCATGAAAGTATTGCATTGATATTTGTACATTGAGACATGAGTGGAATATGAACATATATAACCCAGCCATCCTGCAAGAATGTGGGGCTTATTATACATTGTCCCATCATGAAAGTATTGCATTGATATTTGTACATTGAGACATGAGTGGAATAGGAACATAATATAACCCAGCTATCCTGCAAGAATGTGGGGCTTATTATACATTGTCCCATCATGAAAGTATTGCATTGATAGTTGTACATTGAGACATGAGTGGAATAGGAACATAATATAACCCAGCTATCCTGCAAGAATGTGGGACTTATTATACATTGTCCCATCATGAAAGTATTGCATTGATATTTGTACATTGAGACATGAGTGGAATAGGAACATAATATAACCCAGCTATCCTGCAAGAATGTGGGACTTATTATACATTGTCCCATCATGAAAGTATTGCATTGATATTTGTACATTGAGACATGAGTGGAATAGGAACATATATTGGCCAGCTATCCTGCAAAAATGTGGGACTTATTATGCATTGTCTCATCATGAAAGTATTGCGTATATATTTGTACATTGAGACATGAGTGGAATAGGAATATATATAACCCAGCTATATCCTGCAAGAATGTGGGGCTTATCATTAACAGCTTATGCATGTCTCACATGTATTTTTGACAAGGATCGAGGATGATACCAATCAGCAGATTTACGACAGCAATAATCAGAAATACAGACTATTGAATAAAAAAATAAAAAATAAAAAAGACCACAAGATTCATGGAGAAGTACTTACCTACCTACAGTAAAACTCATAATCACGGGCATCTAAAGTTAGAATCAGTTATCCTACAGGAGCTTTCTGCTTTACTTTTATCCTGCATTAAGCAGTCATCTGCCTTTAACACCTCAAACAGTCTGGAGTTTGATTAGGCAATTATAGAGGGGTTTCATTGTAATCTAGGAATCTCATCTTTTACGTCATACCCTGGAAAATGAGACAGGTTTTGTCACTTTTCTGTCTTGTTCCACAAAAACAAAGGCATTAGCACGGTAATGCCAGTTACCTCTCACCATAGCTTCTCCAACAGTCTGATCAGCTACTGCACAATAAATATATATACTCAAGCTTGTTTTAAACAATTACTCCATCAATACGCATTTAATTTATTCCTCCCCTGAAGAAATTATTTCCAAATTATACCTTCACCCCTGAAACTTTAAATAGACAATTCCAGTTTAGAATTAAATCTAGTCCATTTTGAGGAATTAGGGTATAGATTTTAACAATATTTTACAAAATGACAAACAGTGTATACCCTGATCAGAGGTCTCCTTAAGGAGCCCTCTGATTAGGGTCTACACTGTTTGCATAGGACAAGTGTACTCTTGACAGGTACATGTATATGATTTGTTAATGACAAGCATACTCGTCGCTAGGGTTCAATGTGTTAAAAGCATCATGTGAAAGTGGTCAACTGTGTCTTCAAAACTAGAAACAGGCCATGGAGTCAAGGGTTATATATATGGTCACCTGTGTCTTCAAAACTAGAAACAGGCTATGGAGTTCAGTTATATAAGTGGTCACCTGTGTCTTCAAAACTAGAAACAGGCTATGGAGTAAAGGGTTATATAAGTGGTCACCTGTGTCTTCAAAACTAGAAACAGGCTATGGGGCAACTGGTTAATTAAATACTGAACACAAACTCTAGAGAAAAGAGTTGAGAAAAGAGTGAAAACCCTACTACTGATTATGGAAGGAAATAAAGCATAGAAATTATACTTCATCTTGTTTAACAATTTGTTTACATGAAACAGCTTCCAAGTTACATTCCCCGTTGAGAGAAATATAATTATCGAGGCAATTTTCCGATAAGGCAATAAAATTTCAATCAACAATCAGATTTGCTAGAATATAAATAATCCAATAAAACTTTGTTCTAGCAAGTCGGTTTGATATCAGGGCTCCAGATAAGGGGAGTATTTCTAATTTCTGAATTAAACCCGATGATGTCACTAAAAGAGACGATTCTAATGTATAGTAACACCATAGGATTTGGTGCTGAAATGAGTGAGAAAATGTTGGATTTGTCCTCAGTTTACTCTCTTATCTGGAGCCCTGGATATGGTTTGATATGTGAATTTCTGCCACTACGGACTACCCAAACCAAAATACTAGCAAGTGGGAAGATCGTGACAAGCATGCAACAAGCATGCGCACGCTTATTGCAGTCTTAATAAGAATGCAGTCCTAATAAATAAGTGTGCAGAAGCGCGCAAGCAAATTAAGTGTGCGGTGAGGATTTTCACTGGATGCTTCCGCAGTCTTAAGTTTTGTTTAAGATTGCAACAAGCGCGTAATTTAGCCACTGCACGCATGCAAGCTTAATTTAAGCATGCAGAGGCCTGTATGCGCGCTTAATTCAAGCGTGCAGCACACTTAATAAGATTGCGATTGTTCCAATTGCACGCTTGTGCGCTTGCACACTAGTAAGAATGCACGCTTATTAAGGCTGCACACGCTAAAAATTAATAATCAATTTTGCCAAACAAGCACGCATAATCTTAAAATTAAGGTAGTGCGCGCTTACTTATGTCGCAATCTTATTGCAATCTTATCGCAATCTTCCTGCATGCTTAATTAAGTGTGCGATTTTGGTTTGGGTAGTACAGAAATATGTGCAGACACAATATTTAACTCTTTCAGCACTTAAAGTAACTCTGATCTGGGTCTACACTCTACACTGTTTGCAAATGTAATGAATATATTTTATATCCATGGTGTTATAAGAGATGAGCTGCTGAGTCAAGCCAGTATTAACTAACATTCACCCCTGAAACTTAATTATAATAGCTAGATCATTCCAGTTCCAAAATAAAGTCCGACCTCTTTTTGACTATTAAGGGATGTTTTTTCACAATTTATTGCAAAATGACAAACAGTGCAGAGCTCCAGTCTGTCATTCAGATCCTGTTTCTCTATAATTTCAGAATTTCATCTGATAACAGTTACATAATAGTGCTAAAAGATGTATGTAGGACAAAACTAAAGCAAATTGATAGATCCTTTGGGAGCTTTCTGCTACTTTTGTTCTGCTTTAACGCATTACCCCATAAATATGCCTTTAAATGCCTTTCATTTATTCCTCCACTGATAAAAAGATATACTCTTCATAAAGTCATAAATATGTTCTATCAGAAATATTTTCTGTAGTCTAGCAGATGGTACTTTAAAGCAGGTTGAAAGTAAAGCAGAATGTGCCTTAAGGCACATTCTGCTTTACTTTCAACCTGCTTTAAGTAATCACCTGTATTCAAATCTAGAAACAGGCTAAGGGGTAATGGGTTCAGTAGTATTTTGTCTTAAGAGCAATTCAAATAGTTCTTCTATGATTAACACAATTCTGACATCAAATG
Organism: Gari tellinella; assembly: GCA_922989275.2. Lineage (NCBI taxonomy): Eukaryota > Metazoa > Mollusca > Bivalvia > Cardiida > Psammobiidae > Gari > Gari tellinella. Next base: position 102,845,811 of record OV277858.1, on the reverse strand, counting down.
ATTGGACAAGATCCGACATTAACTTGGCAGTTAGTTGCCAATTTTAAACCTTCATGTAACACTGCAGCACTGCAAGTCACATCAGGGACAAAAACAGCTCTGAGGCTATTAAGAGAATGGCAGCCAATAGTGGGAATAAAAGTGAAGTGATCTAGCCACAGGCTTGTTAGCTCCATGTCAATCTTCCGACACCACTGATTAATGCCAGCTCTCATATCATCATCAGCAGCAGCAGTGATTGGTGTTGCAATGTCTCCAGAATTGAATTTTCATTCTTTTCGTCAATCAAGTAACATACCTGATTGTTAGCTTAATTAACCCATTACTCCATAGATACACAATTTTACACATTTAATTTATATATAACCTCCATTTATATAATTATAACCTCCGCTGAAGAAAATAGTTTTCCAATTTATACAGTCATGAATGAGTTCTCATAAATAATTTCCAATTTCTAGTACATAGTAGCTTAAAGCAGGTTGAAAGGAGGTGCAGTCTGCTTTACTTTCAATCTGCTTTAAGTGGTCACTTAGTAGCTTAAAGCAGGTTGAAAGTAACTACTTTAAGTGGTCACTGTCTTTAAAACTTATAGAACCAGGTTATGGTGTAAAGGGGGTTAAGTTAGGCTTCATACTTTGTTGGCTCCAAGCTGTCAAGGAGATGTGAGGGGCACCAGCCTTGGAATACTAATAAGGGATTGGGGCTGTCAGTAACTGTAATAACAAACCCTGATGGACCCTTCAAGTTGCCATCAGGCTGACTCCAACCTTATCCCTGAATGTCATACATAGACAATAAATGGCTGCACTTCTCTTGTACCATAACATGTACCAGATCATGCTCACAATATGAAGCTTTGGAAACTGCCTAGTTCAGGGCTTTCATTCTTAACCCATTACCAAATACACCTTTTTACTCCTTTAATTTATTCCTTCACTGAAGAAAATAGTTCCAATTTATACAGTCATAAATATGTATCATAAGAAATATTTTCCTTATTCTAGCAAATTGTAGCTTAAAGTAGGCAGAAAGTAAAGCAGAATACGCCTTAAGGCGCATTCTGCTTTACTTTCAACCTGCTCTAAGCGGTCACATATCTTTAAAATTAGAAAAGTGCTATGGGGTATACTGAGTTAAGGTAAGATTTGGTAAAGTGAACATTTCTAAAGTTTTCTCCTTTTCCTTATGCAAAGTGTCAGAATGAATATTCGTGGTTGACATGGAATACATTTTTAGTGACGGTACCGTATAAAAGCAAAACAAAAGTAAAGCAAAAATCTCCTGTAGGCGCTTTCCACTTTATTTCATCTTGCTTTAGGGGGAGAAATCTGCATATCTGTCTTAAAGGCAAGACACTGCTTAAAGCACTTACATCTTGTTTTAGGCTGCCATCTATTTTTATAACTGAATAAACATGTTTTGCACTTAAGTTGAGGAGCAGATAGAAGCCTTCTATATAAGGGGCTTCTGTGGTAGAAAGGATAAAAACGGAATATTACTATACTTTGCATATCTTATGCACCGGATCACTCGAGTTGTGTGTGTAAAGGCTATATCCAACGAGACCGAAGGTCGAGTTGGATATAGCCTTTACACACACAACGAGAGTGATCCGGTACATAAGATATGCAAAGTATAGTAATGTTCCTTTTATTATATACCTCTTATAATAAAAATAAAATGAAAAACGATAGAAATGTTTCGAGCGTTACTATAAATAAACTGGATTTCCCATACGTCACACTTCGGGGAATGGCGCGTGAAAGTAAATACTCGCTATTACGACCACTAAAACGAATGCTAATTGATTAAATAATAGAGAGGTGACAGCTTAAAGCAAGGTGACTGTGAAACAGAAAGCTCCTAAAGGAGCTTTCTGTTTCACTGTCACCTTGCTTTAAGCGGTCACCTACCGTTAACACCCTAATACTTAACATAATTTAGTGGTCGTAATAGAGAGGTTTTACTGTAGTTCCGAACATCCGACTACACAGTAAACGTTCGTTTCCCATTACACAAGGTACATGGGTAATACGGAATTTTCAATCCGTCAAGGTGTATTTGTTCGATAAAATACAGAAATATTTCGGGCAGAACATTGGTAGGTATATAATAATAATAAATACGCTGTCACTTGCCTAATTAAGCCCAAGAGTAGTAGTTTTACAAGCTGTTACATTATGAAAGCTTCATGTTAATATTGTTGCTCCTACCGTTGAGCTAAATTGCTTAACTCAATCAGTTGAGGTGAGGTGCAGTGGAAACTGGGTGACTGGGTGAATGACTTACTCCTATATAGAACACCCGGTCACCAAATGCCATCATTGATTAAGTCAATCATAATCAGACACCCCACCTACTAGTACAAAGTCTTGTAGTAGTGGCACCAAGGGTCAGCCTCCTCTCAACCATTTCCTCCCCATAGTCACAAGCAGAGCTCCAGATAAGGAGAGTATTTCAAAAACTAAAATCTTTATTTCTGCATAAAACGGTTTAAACCCTATTTTGTTACTACTCATTAGAATCGTCTCTTCGAGACGATTCTAATGAGTAGTTACACCATAGGATTTGGTGCTAAAACATGTTGGATTTGTTCAGTTTACTCCCCTCTTGTCTGGAGCCCTGCACCAGTGTAAAAAGTCTTGAAATATTGCGTCACCCTGTAGAAATGCTATAATTTCCCTACATTTCGAAGTTATTGTTTTATCACACAATAATTTGTCCAGAAGGTGAAAACTGAATAGCAAACAGTGTAGATTGCTCCATCAGTGTCGTCACTATTTGCCAGGCCTGACTGTCCCAATACTTTGTAATTATAATGAGTAGTTACACCATAGGATTTGGTGCTGAAACATGTTTGATTTGTTCAGTTTACTCCCCTCTTATCTCGAGCCCTGCACCAGTGTAAAAAGTATTGAAATATTGCGTCACCCTGCTTTACTTTCAACCTGCTTTAAGTGTCACCTATCTTCAATTCAGGTAAAGGGTTAAATATTCAAAAGCTTAGATACACTGTTTAAGACAAAAGGCTGCTGAAAAAAAGGTGAAAAATTGCAGCTAGCTCAGGTGCACCATATTTCTGCAGAAAAGAAACTTACTTTGTCCACTTAAATATTGCACTACCAAAGATCCGAAATCCGGAAATGCTGACTTATTGTCTTGACATAATAATAAACAGTTAAGTTGGCCTAACCTTGTACATTCCACGGGTGATTCAGACTCCAGTATCTCAGGATATAGCCTTTTTATTTGACAATAAAACTAATTAGGGTACCTAGGAGATCAACAGGGCAGTCATGTAAGGAATGGGGTAGATAACCACTTGTTATTCTAAGGTATTTTTTCATTATTAGTATACTAAGATCTCTCAGCTTCATATCTACAGTCAAACTCCTATTAAACCATAACCTCACAGTCTGTTGCTAGTTTTGAAAACATGTAACCACTTAAAGCATTCTGCTTTACTTTCAACCTGCTTTAAGCTACTATATCTGCTAGAATAAAGAAACCATTGTTTGTGGTACATATTCACGTCTGTATAAAATCAGAACTATTTTCTTCAGTGGATGAATAGATTGGAGAGGTAAATATATTGGCCCAATTAATGAGTTAACCTTTTCCTCCATTACTTTTATCCTGCATTCAGCAGCCATCTGTATTAGAGATTATGGGCATTGTACTGAGTGGTCCCTTAACCCTTTACCTGATAGCCTATTTCTAGTACTTAAGATAGGTGACTACTTAAAGCAGGTTGAAAGTAAAGCTGAATGCGCCCTAAGGCACATTCTGCTTTACTTTCAGCTTTAAGCTATCATGTGCTATAACATAGAAAATATTTCCTATAATACATATTCATTACTGATTAAATTGGAACTATTTTCTTCAGCGAATGAATAAATCATATCCGCTAAAAGGCGCTTCTATTGGGGAAAGGGTTAACTCTCAGCATGCTAGTGGTGGAACCATATTTATTAAACCTTTGTAAACAGTTTGGATCCTGATGAGAGTCAGACGACATATCACTATGCGGCGACTCATCAGGATCCAAAACGTTTGCAACTCTGACCCTGTTTTGAACAGAAATGTAGATAATTCTACAATTAGAACAGTTGCAGATGACAATTTTTACAGACAAAAAAAAAATACCACGCATGCAAAGAGTTGATACAGGTTTGACTGTAACACTGGTACTATCCTTATCATACGCTATACAATCTAAATTATTACTTAGTAGGTGAGATCAGCCTATAGCAATAGACATTAACATTCCAATTTGGCAACAAAATCCTTCCCTTTCCCCATTGAACCTTTATATAGTACTGGGACTGGATATCCTTTCCACGCCCATAACGTATTAAAACGTTTTGACGTTTATGGCACATTTTGGCTTCCGTAGAATGAAAAGTTATGATTCGCACATCGCGTTGGAAGACTTTTCTGAAAGGCCAGGTTCGGCACTGCCTATTTCTAGAATATCAGTGGTCTCCTGCAAAATGTGACACTTTCAGGCAGCATCCAAAATGGATCCAGACACAAATTTGCAAGATTGGAAAAGGCGAATGCCAGAGGGGCCGAAACGGTCCATCTTTCTACTTTCGGTTTAAAATGTACTCGACCTTTTTGTCAAAACCCGTTATAATAGCACTCATGCTGGAATTCAGTAACACTGACATGTCAACACAAAGCTCAAACTGAGCTCAAACTGAGCTCAGGATCCACTTTTTTTTTTCTTTCTTTTTTTTTCAGTCGTTTGGGTATTGCGTGAACGCGATTTAAATATAGCGCTTCTAAAAATAGATTGTCACTTTCGGTTTCGTGTTGACACATCAGAGTAGTTTTGAGATGTCAGAGTGTAGTGTTTATTCAGAAAATGAGCTTCAAACTAGTCCGGTAGTGTGTGTGTTATGTGTACAAAATCGGCTGGGCTTGCTAAGGATATATAGATTGTTTGCAAACAGTGTATACCCCTATCAGAGCGCTCCTGAAGAAGAGTACTTGGGTATCTCAAATTCGCTTATTTCGAACTTGTAACCCGTATTTTTAGTTTAATTTCTATATTTTAACCCTTTACCTCATAGCCTGTTTCTAGATTTGAAGGCGCATTCTGCTTTACTTTCAACCTGCTTTAAGTCGCTATTTCCTAGTATATAAGTAATGTTTCTAATTGTACATGTTCATATCTGTATAATCTTGAACTATTTTCTTTGACGGAGGGATGAATTAAAATGCGCTAAAAAGCGCTTCTATCAGGTATAGGGTTATAAACTTGCTTAACGAACATTAAACTGAGTTAAGCCCCTTTGAATGCCAGACATCTTCTTCTTTGTACTTGTTTACTGACATCAAAACATTGACCATTTTCTCTGCATAGTTTCAGAAAAACATTACTAGACACACATTGGATCTGGATCAAAACTATTAGCAAATACCACTGTCAAATATGTTTTCTATAGCTTAAATGCCCAGTGGGCAAGATTTGGTGCTGATTAACCATTTCTTTGCCAAATCCTTACATCATCTAAAATAGCAATTTTCAAAGCACAATCTATCTCATATGAAGTGACCATTGAATTTCAGTGGAACCTCTTTAGCTATAACTTTCTTTATATATGTTCCTTCATGTCAGTACCAAACCCTGAAACTAACTACTCATTATAGTATCATAATGAACTATAGGGTTTAATGCAGACAGACATAAAGATTTTAAGTTTTGAAATACTCCCCTTATCTGGAGCACTGCTTACAGAAAATGCAAGTTTGGTGTGAACCAGTGCTATAAAATTCCCAGCAGTTAATACTTATTAGCAGGACGCCATCCACTCAACGTTCAAAGGGTTATTGCAATGTTGCCCTTTCTGAAAACAGACAGAGTGTTGCAGCGAGAGATCAGATAATCAGCCCATAGCAGACATAGAACAGTATAACCCCATTACTACCATACCTACATACAGCCATCTCTCAATCAACACCCATATGATGTAACACATCTTTAACAACAGCTGATTGCTTAATGCAGAACATGAGTAATGCAGAAAGCTCCTTTCTACATTACTCATGTCCTGCATTTAAACTGGAATTAGTCCCAATGGTCCGCACATTTTTTCCGATTAATTGCGCAATAATATAGATTTGTGTTATGGTTCATTGTTAACATGGCTGCAATATCAGTAGCATTAATACCCTGCACACCAGATCAAATAGCTGGAATAGGCTTCCCTCGCCAAACTTATCAAACAGATGAAAGGATAGGATAACTCTCACTCTCTATCCGAGATACTACACCGATTGTCTTACACTTTGTCTTACACTGTGCCCCCACTAGAACCACTTCACATCCTTTAGCCCCCTTTTTTTTGCAGAGGCACCTTAAGCCCTTAGTTAATCCATTACCCTGTTCTAGTTTTGAAGAGGTGTAGTAATGGAAATTTATATTACTGAAACCTGTATCAAGAAGTTCCAAAATGAGTTTCAATTGTTTAATCCTTTACCCATGCAATAGCCTGTTTCAAATTTTCAAGACAGGTGACCACTTAAAGCAGGTTCTAAGTAAAGCAGAATGTGCCTTAATGCACATTCTGCTTTACTTTCAGCCTGCTTTATACTACCTTCTGCTAGAATAAAGAAATGAATTCTTATGATATATATCGAGGCTGTATAAATTGGAACTATTTTCTTCAGTGGAGAAATAAATTAAAGGTGTAAAAAGGCATGTTCACTGCACATGAAATCACGATATACAGTTAAACCTCTCTATTACAGCCACTAAATTTTGTTAAGTATTGAGTGTTTAAGGCAGGTGACTGCTTTAAGCAAGGTGACAGTGAAACAGAAAGCTCCATTAGGAACTGTCACCTTGATTTAAGATGTCACCTGTGTTGTATACAATCAATTATCCTTTGTTTTATATGTCGTAATAGAGATTGTGCTGTATGTGTTCACCTTTTGATAAAAACATATGTTGCATACTGTAACTGACTATTTTTATGCATTAAATAATATCAAATTAATGTATGGTACATAAATCATACACAGTAAATTAAGTCATGCCAATTTTGATGCATAAAAATAAAATAAAATATATATCACCAACAACATATGCTGTGCATAAATCCCTTACATGTTTTGTTTTTTATGCATTTTGTATATTAATTTGTACATTATTCATTTATGGCACAACCGTAAAATTTCTAGCGAGAGCACCACATGTTGGTGCCAATGCTTGTCTGTTTTTTTTATCCTAGTTATGGCCAATTTTAAGTTCTCCATATTTTTACCTCTAAATGACCTTGACCTTTGTCAGACAAGACCCAACTTGTACTGAGCTCAAGAACTTCTTGATATGAGTACACATACCAAATATAAAGTCTGTATCACATGTAAATCCAAAGTTATGGCCTACATTAAGATATCTGACAACGACAACGCAGATGCTGGAGTGATGACAATAATACGTTGTTTCTTCGAAACAGACGAGCTAAAAATTGGGACAACCTGTCATTATCTTAAAATATGAACTAATTGCTTTATCACACAGGTGCAAATTGAATAGCAATCAGTGTAAACCCTGATCAGACTGCTACACTGTTTGCTCTGGTCTGACTATCCCAATACTTAGCTGGAGCGAGATATGAAGGTTTGTAAATCCATAGAAGTCATATTTAAATACTTTACAATTTATACACCTGCCCCTGCCCCCATCCCACTTTCCAGAGCCTTGCAAAACATTATGTCAAACTCAATCAATCAATGCAGTTACTCTTTTTACTAATTATATACAACAAGTACCTTAACTCTTACCCTGCTACAGTGCGATTACCTTTGCAAACAGTTTATATCCAGATGAGACACCGCGTAATGCAGCGTCTCATCAGGATCCAAAATGTTTGACACTCTTACCTTGTTTTGAATTTTTTTTTTTTAGAAAATTCTATTTTTAAGAAAAGTAGCAGACTACAATAATTATTGCAGATGAAAACATTACACAGCATGCTAAAAAGTTATGGTAACGGCAGTGAACTTTCTAAACATAACAGAGGCATCTTCAGCTGAGCCAGATGTCTCACTCTTTGAATGTAAGGTAATATTATTGTCTGCAACAATCGTCATCTGCCAGTGTTCCCAAATCACCAATATCTAATATTAATTATCAGTAACTGGGTCAGAGTGACAAACAGGTTGGATCCAGATGAGATGCCGCATTATGCGGCATCTCATCTGGATCCAACCTGTTTGCAATGGCAATCATGATTTCGCTGCTAGCATGCAAAGAATTATATAGATCTATGCAAAAACGAGTGGGGCGAAAGGTGGAGAAGGGGTGTGTTGAGATTTCGGTCTTGTCAGATGCCAGATTACTCAGTTCTTGTAATGATCCAACAGATACACTCGCTGGCTCTTTGAAGAGTACCCAATTAAGACAATCAAGATTTGTGTTGCTAAAGCAGCTAAACAACAAGTAGCAGTATTATGTATGCACAAAAACTGAGATCAAAACATCTTCAAAAAGCGCCCCTAGACTTTCATGGGATTTTAATGATAAGTTAAGCCGCTTGAGGCTGAAAGTACAGTTCACCTGAGACGGCCATTTCAGACATGTCTCAACAGGGCTCCAGGTAAAAGGGAGTAAACTGAACAAATCTAAACATTTTCTCACTCATTTCAGCACCAAATCCTATGGTGTTATTAGAATCGTCTCCAAGAGACACTTCTGATCAGTAATGACACCATACATAGGGTTTACTACAGAAATAAATTTAAGAATTTAGTTTTTTAAATACTCCCCTATTACCTGGCAGTTATGACCAGATAAGACCCACATTCAACTGTGGCCTAGGTTTCAAAGAGGTAAACATTTTGAGCAAGTTTCATTAAGGTTAAATGACATTAAATTTAGTGGCCTCTAATATCATCATCGGCCTCCGTCTGTCTCTGTAGACAATGGATTGCGCTCATTTGTTGTTGTTTTGGAACAGCGTCTGCTGTGGCTGTGAAGACCAATCCTTGAGTGACAGTCCCTTGTACAATCCACGCAGATGAATATTGTGTCATCTCTGGCATATGATGCCTTCCGGCTTATCCTCTTGAGATCCCTCTTTTCAGATCGTTTCTCTTCTGACTTCTTTACTCCGCTTTTTATAGTGTGCCACCATTGGTTGCGGTCTGAAGCAAGTCTTTCCCAGCTGTCAACATTTATATGGACAGACTTAAGGTCCCTCTTGCAGGCGTCTTTGAAGCGAAGAAATGGGCGGCCGTTGGTCGAGTTCCAGCTTCAAGTTGGCCAAATAACAAGTCTTTGGGAATGCGTCCCTTGTCCATGCGGTGCACATGTCCGAGCCATCAAAGACGCCTTTCAGTGAGCATTGCTTGGATTGTTGTTATGGCAGCTTTGCTGAGGACATCAATATATTTACAAGATATTTCTATGATTTGACCTAGTTTTTGACTGCTGGTGACCCATATTTGAACTTGACACTAGATTTTAGAATATAACCTAATATTTTGAGTGGCCGAGGACTATAACATTCCCACATTTTCGTAAACAAACCTGGCTTATTCTGGTTGTTACAAGATCGCCCATATATGGCAGTCTTTACAACTAGTTGCTACGACGCGGAGTTAGCTATACCGCGTGCAGACACCACGCAGTGTCGAAGCACAACAAAATTCTTAATGATTAATTTGTGCCGTACTTAATAGGGTGCAAAAGGCAGTTTGATTGGTTAAAAATGTACCGTAGGTTATATTCTAATTCATTTACAAATAAAGTGCAAATGTGGTCTGTAGAGTGTTAACAATATTTTTTCTAGGATTTGACCAGACACCGAGTGACTTTTTTTTTTAACCCATCGTAAACAACATTTGAACTTGACCTAGATTTGAATAAGGCAAACATTTTGACCAAGTTTTTTATTCAGCTATAGTAGCTTAAATACCAAATGAAATTAGAGCAGAAAGCCTCTATAGGAGCTTTCTGATTTATTTTCATCTTGCTTTAACTCTTTCCTCCCTGAAACTTTAATTGGACAATTCCAGTTTCCATTTTAGTCTAGTCCATTTCTGACTTTTAAGGGTTGTTTTTGTCAATGTTTGGCATTATGACAAACAGTGAAGACCCTGATCAGAGGGCTCCTTTTGGAGCCCTCTGATCTGGGTCTTCACTGTTTGCATAGGACAAGTGTATTATTCACATGTACACCGTTTGAAAAGTACGCCTATATGCGGGACTAGGGTTCAAAGGGTTAAGCTGATGTCTGTATTTAAAACAGCCAATGATTCAATTTTCAAAATTCCAGTGTCCATAATCTTAAATCGGAATCAGACATAATAATCGTTTATGTAACAGGTGCCTGCATTTCTGTTCTGAAACTTCAACCATGAATTTTTACTATGTTAACTCATTGACTCCTGAAACTTCCAATTAAAATTCTAATCACCAATTAACCATTTACCACATAGCCTGTTTCTAGTTTTCAAGACATGTGACCACTTAAAGCAGGTTGAAAGTAAAGCAGAATGTGCCCTAAGGCACATTCTGCTTTACTTTCAACCTGCTTTAAGCTATCATCTGCTAGGATTTAGAATTTTTTTCTTACAGTTCATTTTTCAAGAGTGTATAAATTTGAACTATTTTCTTCAGTGGAGGAATGGATTAAATGTGCTAAAAGGCGCTTCTATGAGGGAAAGGGTTAAGTCAAGACCATTTTCAACTACTAAGAGGTGTTTATTACAATGTGTTGCAAAATGACGAACAGAGCAGACCCTGGTCAGATCAGATGACTCCTGTCTGATCTCAGTCTACACTCTTTGCATTAAATGTACTCTTCACAGGTACTCGGTTTATAAAGTACAAGTATTCTCGTGGCAAGGGCTCATTGAGTTCAAGAGATACTGATTTTGGCCATGTAGCTGAAATCAAGTCATGTTGTCTGTACTTGGAGCCTAATACAGTGAAAACTCTCTAATACGAGCACTAAAGCGAAGGCTATTTAAAAGCTAGCCACTAATGGTGAAAGTTACTTGAAGTCACTATAGATTGGAAGTGTTCATCGGGAAAAAAAATTCAGGGGTAAACAAGTATGTATCGAAATATGTTATGCCTTTATAATATTTGGTTGCCTGTAGTTGTCTTGTTGTTTTTGTTTAGTAATGTTCACATCATAATTATGCATATTATATGCCTGATGAAATTAAATCTTGAATCTTGATTGTATAAGACAGGTGACAGCTTAAAGCAAGATGACAGTAAAACAGAAGTAGCCACCTGCTGTATTACACCCAATAATTACCACCAATTAAGTGGTCCTAATAGAGAGGTGTTACTGTATTTGGTGCCTAATACTGTAATTACTTCATGCAGATTTAAAATCTCACACACAGATTTATACTACAAATTTGAAAGGCCAATTTAAATATAGCCTAAATATAAATAAGAATTATAGCTTCTTTCAACCCTTACTGTGAGGGAAGCAAGTTATAAACCAGCTATACAGCTTTGGCAAACAGTGTAGACCCTGATCAGAGGAATCCTTCAGGAGCACTCTGATAAGGGCATGCACTGTTTATCATAATTTTATATTCTTAAAACATGGAGTGTTTTATTATTCAGAAATTGATTTTTCTTCATTTGGTAACTCAGTGCAATTAAAGGTTATAGCTGCTGTGATGCGACTGTCTAAAGAACAATATAAACTCATTACTCCTTACGTAAATGTCAGAGTTTTATGTAGTTGGCAGTCTCGCCTAGATGGTTAATACACTGAAACCTCATGTCCTTGACTGACTGCTGTTTATAACACAGATTGCAACTGAAATCAAGATGAAAGTAAAGCAAAAATCTGATTTCCCCCCTTATCTTGACTTTAACCCTTTACCTAATAACCTGTTTATAACATTAAAGACAGGTGATCACTTAAAGCAGGTTGAAAGTAAAGCAGAATGTGCCTTAAGGCACATTGTGCTTTACTTTCAGCCTGCTTTAAACTAGTATTCTATCATCTGCTAGGCTATATAAAATATTTGTTATGGTAATTGTTCATGAGGGTATAAACTGGAGCTATTTTCTTCAGCAGAGGAATGAATTCAATATGCTAAAAGTCGCTTCTATGAGGGAAAGGGTTAACCTTAAAAATACTTAAAACACTGAACACGAACCTTATTGCGAGTACAATGACGCACTATGAAAGTCTTAAAGCTTGGGACACTATGACTACGTATGTAACTACTGTAAACGTAATTATTATAAAATGTACTACATGTATAGGTAATTATTATAAAATTTGAACAAATTGTTTAATGTGCAAAAGGTGCATGCAACTAAAATGGCCAACAGTGTAGACCCTGATCAGACTGCTCAGGCCTGTCTGTTCCATTTAGGATCATTACGAAACTCATAATAGCAGAGTTAATAAATAAATTATATACAATCAGTGATGAGAATGAAATACTAGGTAATAACCTTTAAGCTATCCTCCAAAAGTGCAAATCACCTATAACAAGCTGTGTGTCAGACGGGATAAATGCTAAAAGAAAATGAAAATAAAGCAGAAAGCTCCTTTAGGAGACTCGGTAGAATGAAAGGACATTTTTATCAAGAATAGGAGCAGATGCTTGTTCAACAAAGCAGGCTCAAATTAAAGCAGAATGTGCCCTAAGGCACATTCTGCTTTACTTTCAGCATGCTTTAAGGAACCATCTGTCTTCAATACTGAACACAAGCTATGGAGAGGGAGGGGGGGGGGGGGGGGGGGGAGAGGTTTAATAATTTAAAATAATAAATATTTTATGTCTCCACAAAAAACCCATGTTGTGACTTCTCGTAAGAATGGTCTTGAATGGTATTTTTCTTCAAGTGAAACATGTCATTGTCTTAACCTTAACCTGAGGGGCACTAAATATAGCTGCCCACAGAAAATAAAACATAGTAGCCATTATTTCCTCCCTCTGTGGATTGCAATGAATATTTCAGTGTTTATATTCCTGGACTGAAAACAACATTTCCAATGCATGTAACAATCATGTATTCCATTTTTGTATTGCTGTTTTGATTGCTGTTTCCAGACAGTAACTAAAGTTTAAAACAATCAGTGAAGACCTCTAGGAGCCCTCTAATCTGGGTCTACTCAGTTTGCAAAGGATGCATACACTCGTTTTCTGAACAATAAGGGCAAACAACCAGCAGGCCCAGACAGACATTTATAAAATTATGTGACTTTAAGAATTCTTTGTGACATTTTTCCAAATTATCCGACAGAAAATGTCTAACCTTTCCTACCCACAGAAACAAACAAAATACATTAACAGACAAGCAAGCCTGAAAAAATGTTAGCGAAATGTGTGCAGAGCTCCAGATAAGGGGAGTTTTTTCAAAAACTAAAATCTTTATTTCTGTATTAAGCGCTATGGTGTCACTCCTCATTAGAATTGTCTCTTCAAGAAGAGACGATTCTAATAAGTAGTGTCACCAAAGGGTTTAATGTAGAAATAAAGATTTTAGTTTTTGAAATACTCCCCTTATCTGCCATTCTGGAGCCCTGCAGGTCTGATGGTGACATCTGCAGCCCTGTGCAACCCTAGCTACTAGTATATTGACAAGACAACATGTGACAATGGGCAATGGCCAGAAACGATTGCATGACAAACACCCATATCCTATTTTATGGCACAACGGATAATTGTCAAGAATTCTATGTGTAAAATGCCCATTATATATTCTCATATGAAGCCATTACATTGGGTTAGATGGAGAAAATGTTAGCCGGTACAATTACACTAGCACCAACCAAGGACCCATCTTACGAAACGTCATGCAACAAATAGTGTCGTAAGTCAGTCTAAAATTCCAATTATTATTATTTCTCCATCTAATCCTGTCTTGTGACATCTCTTTGGAATACTCTTGAAAGGACAGGTTTAGATTGAGAAATGATATTTTTTTCAAATAAGGTGTACATTAAAGTTTTGACTTGTTTGTGTCCTATGATGTTTCATAAGAGGGACCCCTGCTTCTCAAAAGATGATGAACAGTCAATACTCAACAGTACATGTTGCAGTTTAACCCATTTACCCATAAATATGCCTTTATTTATTCCTCTACTGAAGACAACAGTTCTAATTTATATAGTTGCAAATAAGAATCATATGAAATATTTTCTATATTCTAGCTGATAAAAGCTTAAAGCAGGCTGAAAGTAAAGCAAAATGCGCCTTAAGGCGCATTCTGCTTTACTTTCAACCTGCTTTAAGTAGCAAATTGTTTTCAAAACTAGAAACAGGCTATGGGGTAATAGATTAATGCAGGACTATAGAAGCTCTCTGCTTTACTTTTATACGGCATTAGATCATCACCTGTCATAACTCATTACCCCCACAAACACGCCTTTTTACACCTCTAATCTGTTCCTCCACTGAAGAACCTAGCTCCACTTTATATACCGTAGTCAATAATATTCAGCATAAGAAATATTTTCTATAACATAGTAAAATAAGTTGCTTAAAGCAGTCTGAAAGTAAAGCAGAATATGCCTCTGCATTCTGCTTTACTTTCAACCTGTTTTCAGTGGTCACCTATCTTCAAAACAAGAAACGTTAAGTTCTGGGGTAATGGCCGGGTTAACATAGGAGTGAACGTAATTCATCTATTCAGGAAACTGACCCTCTGTAAAGTGAGTTAATTTATCAGTTGTTGTTTTTAAAAGAAAAATCTTTTAAATCGAGAGAAGCAAGCTGATAATGATTATGAGAGGTACATAATTATCTTCCATCACCAAACATTCAATATCCATTAAAGTAATGAGCAATCTATAAGTCTGCCTCTGAATTATTCATAACCTAGCTAGCTGCCACACCCCCCTGATGTGATTCACAATTATTTACATTTCAAATCTAATCCCAGGATGGGGAACTACAATCAATCTAGCATTAAGCGACCACTCAGTAGGAAACACATAATTAAATCTTAAAGATAAGTAGTTACTTAATGCAGGATTAAAATAATGCAGAAAGCTCCTTTCTGCATTATTTAAACTCTGCATTAAGCAATCACATGTTTTGAGAGGGCCTCTATGCTAATTCCAATAGTGGCCGCATTGAACAAGATTTACTGTAGACTTTAGACTGACCCAGACAACTCCACTTAGCTTTTAACCCTAAGTAAGTATTTGTTTTTTAATGTCTGCAACAATAGTCGTCTGCTATTGTTTCAAAATTAGATTTGTCTAAAAAATCATTTTTAAAATAGAGCCAGAATGTCAAACAGTTTAGATCCTGATGAAACTTCAAATTATTGATCAATACATCATTCTAATCTTGATCTAAACTGTCAAGTTTCCCCATAATATGCCAAGAATTAACCCTTTTGGTACTTTTTTTTAGCATAAATTTAAACAAGTTCTCTTTTTCAAAAATGCAGTTTGACTTTCTGTAATATGTGCAATCTGAGAGTGTCATTACTGGAAAGCCAGCATCTTTCATCAAAATCCAAACAGCTTGAAAAAGTCATATTCACAGTATTCCTAGTACAGCAAAACCCCTCTTTTACGACCACATAAACGTAGACTAATTGATATTTAACACAGGTGATGGCTTAAAGCAAGATGAAAGTAAAGCAGAAAGCTCCAATAGGAACCGCCTGCCATAAACACCCGAATCAAACTTTATATAGTGGTCATAACAGAGAGGTTTTAGTATTTATGTGATTGGCAAGAGAAGAGTTAGACAATTAATTAAGCAAGTTGAAAATGGGGTCCCTCGTTAGCGGACATTTACACAAGGATGGTGGAGAGATACTCCCTGAATACATTGAAGCAAATGTTTCTGAAAATTGTTAATGCACACATGGGATTAGCATAAGATCATGCTTTTTGCAATTTCAAACCTAAGCGGCAAGTATACTCATCATTCATAAACAGTGTACCTATGAAGAGCGCCAAATCCTATGGTGTTACTATACTCATTAGAATCGTCTCGAAGAGACGATTCGAATGAGTAGTGACACAATAGGCTTCAATGCAGAAATAAAAATTTTAGTTTTTGAAATACTCCCCTTATCTTTGAGCTCTGCAATTTCTCAAACAGAAGTTACAAGGCAACTGTATGAGGAGAGATGACACATCTGTAGCATTTACCTGTCTTAACTCAGGTGAAGCACAGACACACACAGAAACTCGTTTTATACAGTAAAACCTCTCTATTACGACCGCTAAAACGAAGGCTAATTGATTGCATAAAAGACAGGTGACAGCTTAAAACAAGGTGACAGTAAAACAGAAAGCTCCTGTAGGAGCTTTGTTTTACTGTCACCTTGCTTTAAGCAGTCACCTGTTTTTAACACCAACTTATTAACACAATGTAGTGGTCGTAATAGAGAAATTTTAATGTACTATATATGCAGAACAAGCTGCAAAAGAGAAAACAACTCTTGTGGGTTATTATATTCCCTTGTGGATCATTTTAGTTACCAAAACATGAGCCAGTCTATTTGGAATTCTGAGTAATTAATGAATACCGCTCAAAATTAGCAAACAGTGTAGACCCGGTCCCCTTACTTTCAGCTAGCTGTCACCTGTCTTTTATAACGTTATTTAGCCATCGTTTTAGTGGTAGTTTTACTGTACATGAATATTATAGGCTATAGTTGGATATCTGTGATATGTCTAATATCTTGTGATATGTAATATCTGTGATATGTAATATCTGATATGTAACATCTCATGATCTGTGATATGCAATGGTGGCCATGAAGGGAAAGATAGAAGAGTTATTACAGTTTTCTCTAGATAAGGAGAGTATTTCAAGGGGAGTATGACTGCATTGAACCCTATGTTTCAACACAATTCTAATAAATAGTTACACCATAGGAATTGGATGTTGACATGAAGAAATGCTGGACATATTCAGATTTCTCCTTCTTATCTTGAGCCCTAAATTAACTATTACTACCGGATTGACTGTGTGACATTACTGTAGTGTCAAAAGTCTTCCCAATAGTTGAACACAGAACAGAAACACAAGGAACTGAGGACCATTAACTTTGCTCAGTAGAGCAATACATTTTAAGAGGACCACAATTCTCAAATTTTGAATTTGCAGCCTGTATTATAAATTGGGAAACATTTTGTTTCTGGCTAATTAAGAAGTGTTATTTCCCAGACCTATGGCATGAGGTATTGAAAACTATACAATTAAATTTTACGCACAAAAAAAGTTAACTCGCGCACAACTCGCTACAATATGACCTGTATTAAGTGGCAACAAATAAAAGAAGATGAAAATCAGAAATTGTAGTGCTATATAAATGTAGTAGCTTAACCCTTAGCCTGCCACTCACGACTACAGCTCCATATGCAAACAGCTTGGATCCGGATGAGACGCCAAGTAACTCGGCGTCTCATCCGGATCCAAGCTATTTGACACTCAGACAACATTTTCAGCAATTTTGAGCAACTTTGAAGCACTTTGAAACTTGAAGCAGACGAGAAATATAGCAGACGACAATTTATTTGGCGGGCTAAGGGTTAATACAGGACTAAAGTAATGCAGAAAAACTCCTGTAAAAGCTTTCTGCAACAATGACCTTTTTGTATCTTACCCCATAGCCTGTTTCTAGTTTGAAGACAAAATTATGACTACTTAAAGAAGGTTGAAAGTAAAGCAGAATGCGCCTTAAGCGCATTCTGCTTTACTTTCAGTCTGCTTTAAGCTTCCATCTGCTAGGACATAGTAAATGTCTCTTATAGTACATATTCTTGACAGTATAAATTGGAACTATTTTCTTCAGTGGAGGAACATACAGAATGTGCCTTAAGCCACATTCTGCTTTACTTTCAGCCTACTATAAGCCAACATCTGCTAAAGATATAAGAAATATTTCTCACAATACATATTTCTGTCTGTATTAAGTGGAACAATTTTCATCAACGGAGGAATAAATTAATGGCATAAAAATCTATGGAGTAATGGGTTAAAGAGACAATTTGAATGAGCAATCAAAACCATGGACTTGACATGCATATCTTTAGTAGAAATGTTGGAAGTCTTTGAGTTACTCCCTCTTATCTAGAGCCCCTGACAGGATAAACGTTCAAGCACCATTTTCTGTTTCATGGATGAAAAAATCATGACATGTGTTGTTTTTTTCATTTCTGTGTATTATAGGCATTTTGGCCTGAATATCAAACAAAGGTTTACCTGTGTTTGAGTCACATCATACAGCAATAAAGCATCAAGATCTCTCAACCAATTAGCCCATTTTTCTTATTTGAAGACTTGGTAGCCACTTAAAGCAGGTTGAGAATAAAGCAGAATGTGCCTTAAGGCATTTTCTGCTTTACTTCTGGTTTAAGTTACAATTTTCATGAATATAAAATATATTTCTTATGGTGCATATTCATGACTGTTTAAAGTACACCTATTTTCTTCTGTGAAGGAACAAATTGAAAGGGTATTGGGTAATCCTGGTCAACTCTTTCAACACCTACAGTGCATTGAAGACAGGTGACCACTATAGCCTATTTTTAGTATTGAAGATAGATGGCCACTTAAAGCAGGTTAAAAGTAAAGCAGAATGTGCCTTATGGCACATTCTGCTTTACTTTCAACCTGCTTTAAGCTACCATCTACTAGAAAATGGAATTTTTTTCTTATTATATATATTCATAATTGTATGAATTAGAACTATTTTCTTAAGTGGTGAAATAAATTAAAGGCGTTAAAATGCGTATTTATGGGGTAATGGGCTAAAGCAGGTTGAAAAGTGGCTGAAGAATTTACGTCCACTCAAAGCTTATATGGTGCTGAATATAGCATGACTTGACTTTACATATACATGTAAATGGCATTAAGTTTAAGGTGCACTCTGCTTTACTTTCAGCCTGCTCTAAGTGGTCAACTAGCTTCAAAACTAGAAACAGGCTATGGGGTAATGGGTTAAATGCAACATGTATTATCCCATTGCCTGTTTCTAGTATTGAAGATAGGTGACCACTTAAAGTCGCTGCATGAACAGTTGCTGTTTCTAAGAGCTAGAATTTACGTCCATTCAAAGCCATAATGATGCTGAACATATAACATGACTGTACATATACATGTACATGGCATAGAGTTCAAAGAGCAATTAACCAATTAAAGCCTATACTATCTTCTATTGTTGACATTAGCAAACAATGTAGACCCTGACAAGACACCACAGTTTGCTTTATCATGTGAAATATTTTGCTGTATGAACAAACACTGCAGTGTCTTTAGATCGCCCCTATATCTACAATGAAATCTTCCGGCAAGTATACAGGGAGAGTTCATGGCAATATACAGGTATAAATGGGTTAAAAGAGTTTTCCGTTTGGGCTCACCTATTTCCCACCTGTATTCCAGGTACTGCCGGCCTGGTATTGTCATCAGCTGTGCCAGTGTGCTGGTCATGAACTGTTCATTAAAATTGCTCATAGGCCTTCTATCCATTAACACCCCTTTTCCACTACGAATCATTGAAGAGCTTATACCAGGTATCTGCTTAAAGCAGGCTGAAATTAAAGCAGATATCTCCCAAAGGGAGATTTCTGCTTTACTTTCAGCCTGCTTTAAACATGCATTGGTAAAGTTGTCATAAAATTTCCCAGACTTTTCGATCATTATCAAGACAGGCTAAATGTGTGAAAAGGGTTGCAGTAAAAATCTCTCATTAGGCCCACTAGATTGTCTCAATTACTAGATGTTTAAGACATATGACTATTTAAAGCAAGGTGGCAGTAAAATAAAAAGCTACTTTGGGAGCTTTCTGTTTTACTATCACCTTGCTTTTAAGCTGGCATCTGTCTTTTATACAATCAATTAGCCTTCATTTTAGTGGTGGTAATAAAGAGGTTTTACTGTATTTCTATTTAGGAGTACTGGGTAAAAGGGTTTGTATGAGGGGAAGGACTATAAGAATGTTGCTAACATTTCTGGGTGAAGTGTAATCACACCTAACATGCTGTTTTTTAACTAGCTTGAAACCTTAGAATGCTTAAAATCCCATTTCATTACCAGGCTGGTTTGGAGAAACATGTTTCTCTCTCCACATGGTGGAAGCAGCTTGATCCAGAGAAACTTAGTCTATTAAAGACTGTTAGAGGAAGGAGAATTATAAAATGTGGTTTCTAACCTAAATCTAAATTGTTTACAAACAAATTTCTGTAATTAAGCATCACAGTTTTCATTATTTAACACATAACCCCATAGCCTATTTGAATGAATGAATGAATGGTGTTGTATGGCCCATTGACACAAAAAGGTCATTTACAGACGAATAGCCTGTTTGAAAACAGATGCCTGCTTAAAGCAGAATAAAAGTACCCAGAATGCACTTTAAATTGAAGGAACATGAGTATTCTAGCCTAAGAGTTGATGAAAGTAAAACAAAATGCTATACATGTTCTTTCAGCTTGTTTTATAAGCAACCATCTGCTAGGATATATGATAATTACTTATGGAGCATAAAACAAAAGGTTAAAGAGCTGATGACTTTCATATAGCCCTGGTCTAGCAGGGCTCTTGACAGCTAATATCATCATCACCACCTCCCTTTCATCTCTGGAACAGTTTCCAACCAACATCTTGGACCACTTGGCTCAGGAACTTTTCATTGTTTGTTTTCTTTGTGTGTAAATGGGATTCTTGATAATCTGACCTATGACCTTGGAGCCACACAGACATGAACTTGGATTGGTTACTAAGGATACTTAAAGTTAACCCTTTACTTCCGTTTCTAGTATTGAAGATAGGTGACCACTTAAGCAGGTTGAAAGTAAAGCACAATGCACTCTGGTGCATTCTGCGTTATTTTCAGCCTGCTTTAACCCTTTACTCCATAGCCTGTTTGTAGTCTTCAAGATAGGTGACCCCATAAGCAGGTTGAAAGTAAAGCAGAATGCGCCTTTAAGTGCATTCTGCTTTACTTTCACAGCCTGCTTTAAGCTTACATCTGCTAGAATAACGAAAATATTTCTTACAATACATATTCATGACTGAATGAATTGGAACTGTTTTCTTTAGTGTAAGAATATATTAAATGTGCTAAAAGGCGCTTCTATGGAGTAAAGGGTTAAGCTACCATCTACTAGAATGTAGAAAATATTTCTTATGATAAATATTCATGATTATACAAAGAGGAACTATTTTCTTCAGTGGTTAAAAGTGTATCTTCAAATTTAATACCTTTACTCACTAATGAGTAATGATGGTACAAATAGGTGAGAGCTTAAAGACAGTTAATGCAAGGTTAATTAAGTAAAGCACAATGCTCCTGCATGAGCGTTTTGCTTTAATTTCATCTTCCTTTAATGTCAGACACTGGCCTGTCTCGTGATTTTGTCCTGATGAGTACTAGGCTTGATCATTTTTGACCTGAATTTGACCCAAATTCCTTTTAACCCATTACCTGGTAGCCTATTTCTAGTACTTAAGATAGGTGACTACTTAAAGCAGGTTGAAAGTAAAGCAGAATGCGCCTTAGGGCACATTCTGCTTTACTTTCAGCCTGCTTTAAGCTATCATGTACTATAATATAGAAAATATTCCCTAAAATACATATTCATTACTGATTAAATTGGAACTATTTTCTTCAGCGGATGAATAAATCATAGCCGCTAAAAGGCGCTTCTATTGGGGAAAGGGTTAAGCTACAACTAGCACTACCATAATTATATGAATTTCAAATGCCACAGGAGCAACAGATCCATTATAGCTGATCTAAATCTAACTTACTAATGAACAATTATTAAAGGGCAAATACATTTTTTATAACTATATATACGATGTATGCCTTAACTCTTTGCATGCTAGCTGCGGATTCATGATTATCTGTGCAAACTGTTTGGATCCTGATGAGACGTGGCATAACACAGCATCTCATCAGGATCCAAACTTTTTGACACTCTGACTTAACTTTGAAAACTTTTTTGAAAATCTATTTTTAGAACAGAAGCAGACAACAACAATTGATGCAGACACATTTTTTTATCCTGCATGCAAAGAGCTAGACTTGTAACCCCAATCCCTGTGCGGTAATGCCGTATAATAACTGGGGGACCATAATTCGAGAATTATCAACAGCCAAATCAAATAATATAAAACAGATCAAAAGATGTTTACAGTGGCTAGGGAAATGAACAATGTTTTCCAGCAGTTTTATGTCTTGTATGCATTGTGCAATTATATCACTATAAACAGGGCTCCAGATAAGAGGGAGTAAACTGAACAAATCCATCATTTTCTCACTATTTATGCACCAAATCCTATGGTGTTACTACTCATTAGAATCGTCTCTTCGAGACGATTCTAATGAGTAGTGACACCATAGGGTTTAAAGCAGAAATTAAGATTTTAGTTTTTGAAATACCCCCCTTATCTAGAGCCCTGCATTGTGCAATTATATCACTATAAACAAAGTTCTAACATACACTGCAGGGCAGACACTGGGTTGGCCATGCTCAAAAATATCCTCAATATAACCATCAGTGCAAAAATAACACTCCAACTTTCATATCTCCAACTTGGGTTACCCATAACCCCATAGCCTGTTTCTAGCTTTAAAGACAGTTGACCACTTAAAGCAGGGTGAAAGTAAAGCAGTATGAGCATTAAGCCACATTCTGTTTTACGTTCAGCCTGCTTTAAGCTTTTATAATCTACAGTACTTGAATATAAGAAAATATTTATTATGGCACCTATTCATGACTGTATAAAGTGGAATGTTTTTCTTCAATGGAGGAATAAATACCGGTATTATATACCGTAAGCCTAAAAAGACAACTGAAGTTAACTCTAACTAACTGGTATTTCTACATTGATTAAGAAATACACTTTCAGTTTGTACAAATGGATTTCATTATTTCAAGCTACAATACAGGTTATGATCAAAGACTTCTCTCAAGATGGTCTAACAACTTGACATTTCCTGAATTTGCAGTACATGCAGTCTATCATACCTGTATTAACCATTATCATGCTGAATTTTAGAAAACACTCATCCATTTTCTCTGTTTCAACCAATTATCACATAATATTTTTACGCCTTCAATTTAGTCCTCCATTGACAAAAATAGTACCACTTTAAACAGTCATGAGTATACTTTATACCATGAGAAATAATTCCTATATTCTTGCCTTATGGTGCATTCTGCTTTACTTTCAACCTGCTTTAAGTGGTCATTTATCTTCAAAACTAGAAAATGTCTCAATAAAACCTTTAATTTCTTTAATTTCTCCCGATTGACAAAAATATTTCCACTTTATACAGTCATGAGTATATATAATGAGAAATATTTTCTATATTCTAGCCTTAAGCTTTACTTTCAAACTGCTTTATGTGGTCACATCCAGGCTTGCATGGAGTAAAGGTTTTAAAGAGTACAATAATCACAAAATTGAAGCAGATAACGAAAAAGACAATATTTTGTAAGCCTATAAAAAGTTCAGAAACATCCCAAAATCACCAAATAAATCATGATTCAGAATCTACATAAGCCCACCTTGATGGGATCAGATAAGTGGCTTACACAAGAAATGCAAAAAAACATAAACATCATGGCTCCCTTTGAAGTGAATCTGGATATGCATGTTAATAAACTTCAGCGGCATAGACCCATACAGCTGTATACAGCATATCCCCAGGCTCGGAAATACCTGGATTTTGCATTACACCGTTTGATATGTAAATTCTGCAGAGGCTCCTAATTGTTCTGTATAGATTATATAAAGTTGATATTTGAACAGAACATTGTCCTGGAATGACTGAATTGCCATTCAACAAAAAGAAGTTGCATAACAGATTGGGTGATTATACCTGGAATATGGTACGCAGGTCTGACTGTGTACTGTGAACCTTTACCTTCATAGCTGCACTTTAGAGCACCTCTATTTAGCCCTTTACTCCATAGCCTGTTCCTTGTTTTGAAGACAGGTGACCACTAAAAGCAGGTTGATAGAAAAGCAGAAGCCTTCAATGTACCTTAAGGCACAGTCTACTTTACTTTCAGCCTGCTTTAAGCTTCCATCTGCTAGTGTATAGGAAATATTTCTGATAATGCATATCCTTTACTATATAAAATGGAATTATTTTCTTCAGTGTACAAAGGTGTATCTATGGAATTAAGGGTTATACCTCAACTGAATAATTATTTCTCTCTGACATAGTGTATAGACAATGAAGTCTCCATTCAGGGCTCCAGATAAGAGGGGGTAAACTAAACAAATCCAACATTTTTTCACTCATTTTAGCACCAAATCCTATGGTGTCAATACTCATTAGAACCGTCTCTTCGAGACGATTCTAATGAGTAGTGACACCATAGGGTTTTATGCAGAGATAAAGATTTTAGTTTTTGAAATACTCCCCTTATCTGGAGCCCTGCTAAATTGCTCATGTTTGATAATACCCATGTGTTACAGTCATGTAGCTGTAGATATAATTAACCCTGGTAGTGCTAGGATGGGATTAAAAACAGTGTAGATCCAGATCACAAGGTTCCCTAACTCTTTCAACACCATGGACCTGTTTAAAATACATTGTATACTCATTACCATTGCAAACAGTGTAGACCCTGATCAGAAGGCTCCTATATGAGCCTTCTGATCAGGGTCTGCACTATTTGCTAATTCAGACTAGTATTTATAAAACTAACCAGAATTCCAAGTAGACTTGTTCATGTTTTGGTAACTAAAAAGAACCATAAGGGAACCTAATAACCCACAAGAGTTAATTAGACTTTTAGTGTTGAAAGAATTAAGGGTCTGCACTGCTTGTCAGATTTTATTGTGTTACACCCAGCTGTAGGTATGTGCTGAGACTGGGAATATTCACCCACTGGAAAAAGTGAAGACCCAGATCAGAGAGTCTACTGATCAGAGTCTGCACTGCTTGTCATATCTTATTAAGGTTTGGGGACGAAGCTCTAAAGATTCAATATATAAACAAGTCATTTATTAGAAAACACCCAGTTGAAAATTCAGCAATAATAGGGTTAACATCAAGCATAGTACAGACAAAATGTGTGGCTTCAGACAAACGGAGGGAGTCTTGGCTAAATCTGCTGTCGAACAGCACTGCACAAAACACAGTTATAATATTACCTTACCTTTTGTAGATAAAAAGCGACCCTTCTATTGAAGTCCTCTCCTGAAACAGAAAAAACCCTCAATTAAGCAATTATACAACAACTTCAATGATCTCTGCTGTGTATGTAGTAAACCATGGTAAATAACTCTTACTGCAGTTTCCTATGCCTACTAACAGTTATCTCCCTTTACCCACTGCAATATTTACTGAGAAAATTAAATCCAACCCTTTTTAGACTATTTAGGGTCGATTTATTGCAAAAGATTGTGACAATCATTGATTTTCACAATCTATTGCAAAATGACAAACAGGGCAAATCCTGATCAGAAGGCTTGTGCAGGAGCCCTCTGATCAGGGTCTACACTATTTGCATAGGACAGGTCGAAGTGTTATTTTCAGTGAGTTATACTGTTTTTATTGACAAGTGTATTATTCGCAAGGTTTGGATGTTTTAATACAAGCTTCATCAGCAATAAGGTTTACTGTGTAATGACTGAGATAAGTTAACTAGTGCTGGTGATAAATGGTTTATAAAAATATTGTAAAACAACATGTAATGATGTGTAATGTATAGTATTAGTTCAAGCTTTATGTCAAACTAGGGAAATGTAGCTAAGGGCAAAGTCTAACCAGAGAAATCCGTAATGCCTTGGCCTATTGCTATTTATTGTGTTAAGTCTTTTATATAATCCTGAATGATTCTTTAGAGGATAAATATTTTATTTTCGGTTGAGCGAAGCGAATTAGAAAATAAATGGTTTATAAAAATATTGTAAAACAACATGTAATGATGTGTAATGTATAGCATTAGTTCAAGCTATATATGTCAAACTAGAGAAATGTAGCTAAGGGCAAAGTCTAACCAGAGAAATGTAGCTCAGGGCAAAGTCAAACCAGAGAAATGTAGCTGAGGGAAAAGTCTAACCAGAGAAATGTAGCTAAGGGCAAAGTCAAACCAGAGATATGTAGCTAAGGGCAAAGTCAAACCAGAGAAATGTAGCTTAGGGAAAAGTCTAACCAGAGAAATGTAGCTAAGGGCAAAGTCAAACCAGAGAAATGTAGCTAAGGGCAAAGTCTAACCAGAGAAATGTAGCTAAGGGCAAAGTCAAACCAGAGAAATGTAGCTAAGGGCAAAGTCAAACCAGAGAATGTAGCTAAGGGCAAAGTCAAACCAGAGAAATGTAGCTTAGGGAAAAGTCTAACCAGAGAAATGTAGCTAAGGGCAAAGTCAAACCAGAGAAATGTAGCTAAGGGAAAAGTCTAACCAGAGAAATGTAGCTAAGGGAAAAGTCTAACCAGAGAAATGTAGCTAAGGGCAAAGTCTAACCAGAGAAATGTAGCTTAGGGAAAAGTCTAACCAGAGAATTGTAGATATGGGCAAAGTCAAACCAGAGAAATGTAGCTAAGGGCAAAATCTTACCAGAGAAATGTAGCTTAGGGAAAAGTCTAACCAGAGAAAGGTAGCTAAGGGCAAAGTCTTACCAGAGAAATGTAGCTTAGGGAAAAGTCTAACCAGAGAAATGTAGCTAAGGGCAAAGTCTAACCAGAGAAATGTAGCTAAGGGCAAAGTCTTACCAGAGAAATGTAGCTTAGGGAAAAGTCTAACCAGAGAAATGTAGCTAAGGGCAAAGTCTTACCAGAGAAATGTAGCTTAGGGAAAAGTCTAACCAGAGAAATGTAGCTAAGGGCAAAGTCTAACCAGAGAAATGTAGCTTAGGGAAAAGTCTAACCAGAGAATTGTAGATATGGACAAAATTCTAACCAGAGAAATGTTGCTAAAAATTTAAAAATGCATTTCAATGAAAAAAATATTTGGCTTGGGTGGGATTGAAACTAAGGACTCGGCATGCGCGAATGGAAAGTAAAAATTGAGTCAGAAATCTTTACCACTGAGTCTGCAGGCCATTCATTCGGAGGTCAATTTAACCTACTTTAGTGTACAGCAACAGTTACTGCCAAGGGAAAGACGTTATTCTCTCCTGTGTGCGCAAATGATGTGAAATGGATTTACTCAGTCTAGAAGACAGAGAAGCAAAAAGCAATGGGAAATATCTAAAGAACTAACATTTGGAGACTTTTCTTGAGGATGGTTTTAGACTGATCATATTTTTGTCATGCAAGATACAAGATATATATTAAAAGCTACACATTTGCTTTTTATTTGAGTATTTTCTTTCTTTTTTGCAAATACACCATTTGGTTTTCAGTCTTTTTAATGCCCGTCCACAATCATTGTGCAGGGCATAAAACTACAAACATAGGTCTACACTGTCAATGTCCAGAGCTCCAGACAAGGGGAGTATTTCAACAACTAAAATCTTTATTTCTGCTTTAAACCCTATGGTGTCACTACTCATTAGAATCGTCTCGAAGAAACAATTCTAATGAGTAGTAACACCATAGGATTTTGTGCTAAAATGAGCGAGAAAATGTTGGATTTGTGCAGTTTAATCCCGCCTATCTGGAACCCTGCAATGTCCAAAATCTCTTTTCTCCAACAGTGATTTACAAGTGTATATGGTAATAAATCACTTCAGGGAATTAAGTGAGAATAAATTAACACCAGGAGACCATTAATGGATTTGTCACTAATTTGACTAACAACATCAGTATTCTTGTAATGGCACAAACTCCAATCACTTAACCCCTTACCCTGTTCCTATTTTTTAAGACAGGTGACCACTTAAAGCAGGTTGAAAGTAAAACAGAATGCGCCTTAAGGCGCATTCTGCTTTACATTCAGCCTGCTTTGAGCTACCATCTGATAGAGTATAGAAATATTTCTTATGGTGCATATTCATGACTAAAAATTGGAACAATTTTCTACATTAGAGGAATAAATTAAAGGTTTAAAAAGGTGTATTTATAGGGTTATGGGTTAAGTGACCCAGGACTCCAGAAAAGAATGAATATTTACAACATTTCTTCCTTAACCCACTACCCCATAAATATGCTTTTTACGCTTAAGATTTATTCCTCCACTTAAGAAAATAGTTCCAATTTAAACAGTCATGGATTTGCGTCACAAGATTGTATTTGCTATATTCTAGCAGATGGAAGTTTAAAGCAGGCTGAAAGTAAGGCAGAATGCGAATGCGCCTGCTTTACTTTCAACCTGCTTGAAGTGGTAGCCTGTCTTCAAAACAAGAAATATGCTATGGGGTAATGGGTTAATGTTGCAACCTAATCCTAGGCTGTGACTACTCATTAGCATCATTACAAAAATAAAACTCCAACAACTTATGTTACAAGTAGTCACAAATTGCTTAATTAACACATATTAACACATTTCTCAATACATAACCCCTTATTATGCCTTTAACTTTATTTCTCCATAGCTTGTTCCTAGTATTGAAAATATGTGACCGCTTACAGCAGGTTGAAAGTAAAGCAGAATGAACCATGAGGCGTATTCTGCTTTACTTTCAGCCTGCTTTTAGCTACGTACATTTAGCTACGTACAATCTACTTGCATATTTACTATTTTTATGGTATATTCATGACAATAAAGTTCTTCAGTGGGGGAATAAACTAGAGATGTAAATTATAAGGCATATTTATGGGGTAATGGATTAAGGCAGGTGTCTACTTAACCCTTTGAACCCTAGTCTCGCATATAGGCGTCTTTTCAAACAGTGTACATGTGAATAGTACACTTGTCCTGTGCAAACAGTGAAGACCCAGATCAGAGGGCTCCAAAAGGAGCCCTCTGATCAGGGTCTTCACTGTTTGTCATAATGCCAAACATTGACAAAAACAACCCTTAAAAGTCAGAAATGGACTAGACTAAAATGGAAACTGGAATTTTCCATTTAAAGTTTCAGGGAGGAAAGAGTTAATGCAAGACCTGTGTTTACAACCATCAGGCAGTATGTTTAGGTGGTTGTAATAGGGGGTTAAATTTACTCAGAGCTCTCTAATAAAATCTTTACTTCTGCATTAAACCCTATGGTGTTACTACTCTTCGAGACAATTCTAATAATGAGTAGTTACACCATAGGATTTGGTGCTGAAATAAGTGAGGAAATGTTGGATTAATTCTGTTTACTCCCTCTTATCTGGAGCCTTGCTTTACTGTAGTGAAAAACCATATTAATCATGCCAGAATTACCCCTCTCTTGCTATTGGGTTCCATTGATGCTTTAAACCAAGTCTGGCAGATCAAACAGCTCCTGTGAGTGATTTCTGATCTGGGTATGCACTGTTTTTCTTGTCGGATCTGTACTGACACTTATACTATCGGATTGTGGTTATATAGCCAATATTTGAATCAATACTTGCAGCCTCATTTTCAAAAGAATGATAAATAATGAATAACTATCTTAATTTAACAAGAGAGTTATCTCCCTTGAACCAGACACACACGCACATCAACACAAAACATTCATACCTCAAGGTACCCTGGCTCCAAGGTTATAAAGCTTTTGAGTTGAGTCTGGAGTAGTTCTCAAGCATTTGATTGCTCAGATTTGAGCTTATGCTCAAATCTGACCAATCAAATGCTTGAGAATGATACCAGACTCAACTCAAAGCTTTATAACCTTGTACCCTGGAATTTCAAACTGCTATGTTAGGTCTTATGAACAAGAGGACATTTCGCTCACCTAAGTGTTGTTCCTAAGCTGACTATGCCCACTGGTTCTAGACTAGGAGTTTTTTCAAGTTTTTCCCTTCATAAGTCTATAGTAAAGTTAGTGACTCCCAGTGCCTTGGCAAATGTGATCCAAGGACTATAGACCAAAATATCTTACTTAGGTCTGGACCTTATGTTTCTGGACAAATTTTGACAATATTTTTTTAAGTTTATGAAAAACTAAAGACCCTTGTGCCAGGGCTATGATTTTAACAAACCTAGATACAATATCAATGAGACAAACATTTTAACTAAGTTGCATCAAGATTGGGGAATTTTGTAGCCTCTAAAGTGTTAAAAAGATTTTTCTTTGATTTGACCTAGTTTTTGACCAGACATGATCCATATTCAAACTTACACTTAGATTTCATGTAGGCAAACATTCTGACTATATTTCATTCAGATCTTATGAGATTTGTAGCCTCTAGAGGGTTAACACTTGTTTTTCTTTGATTTGACCTAGTTGTTTACCCGAGTTGACCCAGATTTAAACCTGACCTAGGTATCAATGAGGCAAACATTTTGAGCATATTTCATTAAAATCCAATGAGATTTGTTGCCTCTAGAGTGTTAACAAGGTTTTTCTATGATTTGACCTAGTGACCTAGTTTTTTACCTGACATGACCCATATTAAAACTTGACCTAGATTTCAATAAGGCAAACATTGTGATAAAGTTTAATGAAGATAGAATGAAATTTGTAGCCGCTAGTGTTAATAAACCAGTTGGCTCCCTGATTACCTTCTTTTGGAATAGCAGTGTCCTATTCTAAGGGCAAAAACATTTCTCATGCATGCTGCTTTTTACCATTTCATGTTCATCATTGTGAGTGTTTACATATTTCATTTTCTGGGAAACCAGGGTCTTTCACTTTTACTCAGTTTTGCAGTAGCAAATTCCAACTGAAACTCAATTGGCTTTCAAACATGGTTTTCTCAATTATAACACTGCCTGCACACAATTTTTGTTGCTGTCATCAATTTATCAAAAGTTGCTAGTCAAGTTGCAGATAAGGCTTGAACTGGCTGAATTAACATTGAATTATTTTGTCTACGATTAGAACATACAGAACATTTTAAATTTAATTTAAATAGACAGGGCTCCAGATAAGCGGGATTAAACAGAACAATTGCAACGTTTTCTTACTCATTGCATCACCAAAAACTATTATGTCACTACTCATTAGAATCGTCTCTTTGAGATGATTCTAATGAGTAGTGATACCATAGGGTTTAATGCAGAAATAAAGAATTTAATTTTTGAAATACTCCCCTTATCTGGAGCCCTGAATAGAGCAGCGAAACTGCCATAGGTTCAGTATATTATACTTATAATATTATACAGTGCGAGTGTGTTCATGAGACTCACTCTTGTCATTTGTTTATGACGTAGATAAAAATTGTGGGCAAAACGTGACAAATTCCTATTTCGTTTGTCCTCTGCTAGAGTTTTAGAAGCATGCAGATCTCAATTATAAATCTTTTCTATAAAACAGGTCAGTATTCTGTAGTCTAATTAACAAATTGAGACAAAAGTGAGGTTTGTTTTGTGGATTTATGTCAACACACTTTTATGTTTTGAAGCAGAAATCCGTTTTTGAAGTTTGTTTAACCCGTTAACCCATAAAAACGCCCCTTTTTAGTGTTTTATTAATTCCTTAACTGAAGAAAATAGTTCCAATTAATACAGTCATGAATATGTACCATTAGCAATATTTTCTACATTCTAGCAGGTAATAGCTTAAAGCAGGCTGAAAGTAAAGCAGAATGCGCCTTCAGGCGCATTCTGCTTTACTTTCAACCTGCTTTAACACATTATCCCCTGAAACTTCCAATGGACAATTCCAGTTTGCAATAAAGGCTGGTCCATTTTAGACTATTTAGGGTTGTTTTTTGTAATAAATTGCAAAATGACAAACAGTGAAGTCCTTGATCAGAGGGCTCCTGTAGGAGCCCTCTGATCAGGGACTTCACTGTTTGCATAGGACAAGTATACTCTTCACATGTACATATTTGGTAAAGGACGCATATATGCGTCACTAGGGCTCAATGAGTTAAGTGGTCACCTATATTCAAAACAAGAAACAGGCTATGGGGGAATCGGTTAAAGAAGATCTCTGCTTGTGGTATGCATCACAAAGAAGCAAGTGGAAATTTGAAGATCTTGTTTTAGATCGGCTCCTTTTTAGAAGCAAATCTTGTATGTTTGCTTCTTTTTTTAAGCCGATGTTGTTTGTTTTGATCTCGATTTGTTCAGAAGCATGTGAGTTTAAAACGGATTATGACGCAGACCTTTTCGGTAGGTTTGCCCTATAACCCATTAACTCATAGAGAATCAAAGGATTAAACCCCTAGTACCAATACTGTATTCTACATATTACAGAAGAAAGTCTGGTTTTGTAAACGAGTCTATATTTAGCTTTGCTTTTATGAATCTGTTCAGAAGCAATTTTAGTAAATTAACTAATCATGGGTAGATTGCAGATTTTTATATGGTCATCAGTATAATTGCTCTTAGACTTTACATATACAATAAAAACTCGATTCTACGAAATCGCATTAGTTGGAAAATACCAATATTTCAAACTTTGAAATACGGGTATGTTCGACTTAAGCAAGACTTATCAAAACTTAACTTACGAAATACTGGTAAGATTGATTTAAGCGAGTTCGAAGTATAGAGTTTCAACTGTATGTTAGCATCTTATGTTTTCCAATGTTTTTAAGTTGGGCTTTTTGTCTTTTGTCTTCACTCTATACGTTTGATCCTGCAGTTAGCATGCCAGTTATCTATAACAGTGACACACAATCATATGCTATTTCAGTGTTGTGCCTAGGTTCAAAATTTGGGGGGACACTGGTGTCCCCCTGCCAAAATGTTAGGGAGACATTTGACATTTTCGAGGGACCCACTAAAATAACCTTTGAAACATGATAGGCCTACCTTTTAATTACAGTTTACGGTCTTTAAAGCTGTCTCTGTATCTATACTCACCCAAAAAAGAAACCTTACACTTTATAAATTTAAATAAATTTTAAATCAAAGCATAACATACATATTTTCGTGAAACAGTAGTATATTGGTTTATCGTTACACGACACATGTGTAAAATTCTAACCATGTGCTACTTGCTAAACTCCGTCAAAACCACATTACCTTGTTTTGCACGTGGACCACGTGCAGGGCACTTCCGGTCAGATAGCATATCAACTAAAGTATCACAATTTAGCTAAGGTACACCGAAACAAAAATGTCAACACAAAAGTAAAAAATAAATAATGCCTACGCTTTCAAGAGCAAGGAGAAACAGAACATTTTGGAATTTACAGGCTAAGGTGTCTCCGTTTGACGTCACTCGGACGTCTAACTGCAGTAGGAATGTAATTTTCAAATTGGCGAGACGTCTGCGACATACTGGCACTACGTTTGAGCGTCCAAAGTCAGGTAGACCAAAAGCAACTATCCAATGGCATGTGCATGCTATTGTCTTACGTCAATTACGTAACACATTTACAACCGGGACTCTGACTGTGCGGTACTTTAACGTCAGTCAACAGACTGTGCGCACTATGTTTCTGGCATATAATCGCCCTATTAGAGCCCGACGTCCGTTTACTGGAAGTGTTAAGACGTTACATATCTGACTTGAACGGCTGCAATCCGCGCGTAGATAGCGTCACTGGTGTCGCCGGGAAAGGAATTCGGTACTTGTTACGGACGAGTCGAGGTACAGTCTCAGTTTAAGCAACGTTTTGGACACAAAAACAACC
The DNA here is from genome assembly GCA_922989275.2 of Gari tellinella. Classification (NCBI taxonomy): domain Eukaryota; kingdom Metazoa; phylum Mollusca; class Bivalvia; order Cardiida; family Psammobiidae; genus Gari; species Gari tellinella. The sequence goes on along the minus strand of OV277858.1, from coordinate 102,812,318 downwards.
TTAACAATGACGGCGACTTCGCGAATATCCTCACATCGGAATGGAACAACGTGTCTCATCAATTGATCAAGCGCTACGATAACTCGATGAGAAGGTGTAAACTGGCATTCACACGGGCTAGAGATAGTGTTTAGCCCTATTTAGGCACACAGGGAATTCCACAATACGCACACATTTGACTAATGTGACAGCAAATGACAAGCTTGCACATACACACATATACTGACATTTTCGTTTTGCACCCTACCATATTAACTGACGTCTAAATCACTAATTACGTATGCAAGAAAGCTAAAAATTCACAGACATGTTCCAAACACATCCAAGTGACGTTTACAGCTTCAAAAATATAACACGTCCATCCATTTCCAGGAAAATAGGCCCACTACAGTGTAGCTCCATTACGTCTCGGTTCGCTATTTCGTGAAAGCTAATATATCGAGGTTGCGTCTTGGACCCCATGTATACTAAAAGTCAATAAAAGCCGAGTAGCGATCATTTCTGTTTCTTTAATAATTATATCTTCCTTTAACAGGTCCGTCGCTATAATTGCGTAATCAGTGTCAATTATCACCATCTGTGGACTGCGCGTGTGTCATCCCGCTGCGTTGATTGACAGGTGCACTAACAAACAAACAATAGGCCTACTGAGTGAACTCGCGCATGCGAAGTTTCCCTCATTATTTAGCAATAATTAGCAAACTAACCTGATTGAGTTATAACTATCAAAATCGACTAATCCGTATTAATAGCAGTGGAGAGATAACCACAGACATTAAAATCACAGTCATTCACATTTTGATACATCAATCAGACGCTTACAATCATAACTGCGATTCTTACCTGATAACAACGTACTCGAACAATGTCGGCCAAGAAATAAATTAAATTTAACCTGTAAACTGTAAATTGGTTTCATTGTTCTTTCAATTTCATATACCGCGATACATTGTTTTTTGACAATTCAACCGAAAAAATCTCATTTTATCTGTGTTCTAATCGCGATATAGGCATTAAGTGTGATTTCCACGAGTAACTGAATCTTACTGACACACGCACATTTAAATCAAAATGGCGGCCGTTGTCAAAAACGAAACTACGCATTTTGTATAATACACATGAAAACGCTGATGCTAGATATGACAGTGCATATAAAGACTTGTTTTGACAAGAAATAACAAGGTAATCAATCAAGAAACCATGTTTATTGCATGACATTGATATAATAGAGTTTGGCAATGGAATATACAACAGAATTTAGTTCAGCTCAGAATTGGGCTATATCGCGATCCGACCACATCGCGGATTTAATTTCGTGGACCCCAACTTCCGGGATATAATGGAGCTACACTGTATGTAGTGTAAGGTTTCTTTTTTGGTTGAGTATAGTATCATAGAATCATATAAGGCTGTTTACACGATGGGAAGGCTGATTTTTGTCTTTTTTTAAATATGTGGTAGCGATTGTCTTGGTTCAGAAGATGTTGAAGGAGTTTCCCGAACACTTTGTTTAGACCAAGCATCGTCTGCTAGTTTTTTATTTTAATCAGATAGAAAATCTGTCCAGCGCAGCCGTTTCAACGCTATTATCACAAAGCCGAACAGACTGGTTTACATACCGATTGTATATGCCAACATTCTTCAGATATAATACGCACAGTCTATTTTCAATACTAAGATTTATCTCCCTTTGTTATCTCTTTATTCTCTGGAATGGAGCCTGAATGGAGCAGAAACTAGTGGAATTTGCCAAACATGTGATTTTTTTCTCGGCGCACTCATCTGCCCTCGCGAGGCAAATTGTTTAGGGACAATCGTGGAAAAAATGTGGTATTCTTGTGATGCCGCCGCCAAGGCATTAACACTTGCTAAATTTTATTCAATAATTCTGACAATAGAAAATGACAACTACCTTAGTGTCTTATTCAATCATTGAAATCCAACAGGTACGTCACTGATAGCCATTTTTATGAATATTATTATAGGTCATGTATAACAAAATCATGAAGTTCTACTTTCGGTTTAACAAAAATCAGCTAGCTGGCTCCCAGTCCATTTTGTTTATTTCTTTTTAAGTGCAGGTACCTGATTTTTCAAAACCACAGTGTAAAAAAATGCATTTCAAACTGATACCAGGGCTCCAGATAAGGGGAGTATTTCAAAAATTAAAATCTTATTTCTGCTTTAAACCCTATGGTGTCACTACTCATTAGAATCGTCTCGAAGAGACGATTATAATGAGTAGTAACACCATAGGATTTGTTGCTGAAATAAGTGAGAAAATGTTGGTTTTGCTCAGTTAACTCCCTCTTATCTGGAGCCCTGTGATACATGTATACATTTTCTTTTACAATTATGATTAAAGTGAATGGGGCAAAACCGGTAGATCAAAAAATTGTCAATAGACCGGTGACTGTGTTTATTAATTTGCACTGGCCTACCTTTCCTCATACAATGAATTATGATGAAAATTTGTTTGTTTTGTTTGTTAACGTCCGTTTCTGCCATCTATGGGCTAATTGGACGCCCCAGAGAGGGGGGAGCGGTAGTCCTTCTAGAAAGACCCTATGTTTCGAATTTTTATCAGTTCACGTTTACCATGTTGATTTTTTACATTTTTCAATTTATCTCAACCAGGGTCGTCTTTCACTAATATGTCATTTTCTGATAGCAAGTTACGCCTCAAAATTGAGTGGGAACTCAAACATGTTTTTCTCTTAATTTGAACTTTGTCTGCACACAGTTTGTGGTGTAGTGTACAATTTAAGCCTTTTTATTCAATATTTTGACAAAAAATATAATGACAACTACCTTAGCATCCTATTCCATCGTTTAAATCCGAACACTACAAGTTTTTTCTGTAACTCAGCCATTGTGGAACAAAGGTCATGTAAGGTCATGTATAAAACAAGAATACCAATTTCCGTTTCCGGTTTGAATGAAAATTGGCTCGCTGGCTCCCAGTCCATTTTAATTTTTGGTTTCGTTTGTATTTTTAATTTTCTAATAACTTTAACCGGAAGTTGACTTTTTGTAGGGTTGGGAATTATTTTTTATTGTGCAGAAAGCTATTCAAAAATGTTTTTGACCTTATAATAGAACTTTAGTCTGCGTGACTGACCTTGTTAGTGATAACCAGATCTGTTTTATTGCTATCGGGAATTGAGCAAGTGAATTTGGATGGTCACGCTAGATTCATCATGCGTCCTCATTATTTGGACTAGGGGGGAGCGGATACAGAAAACCCAGGTGCAATGCCCTTCTTGTCGACAGAGTTTTCTGGTTCTTTTAGATGCTCAGTATAAGCACTGATACATCGGACCTCAGTTTTAATAACGTCTCATCCGAAAGACTTGGTCGGGCAGGGGATCAAACTCACGACCCCTGGCATCGTAATCGAGTGTGTTACCACTGGACCTCATCCACCGGTTATGATGAAAATAAACGTGCTGAAACTGCCGCCTGTGAATCAAACTTGGCTTGTGACTAAGGGATCTTAACTGTCTGTATCCTAGTCAAATATCAATATATCGCAACTACAGGTCTACCATATCTCCAGATTTTTTCTTAGGATTTTTATCCTAGCAGATGGTAGTTTAAAGCAGGCTGAAAGTAAAGCAGAATGCACATTAAGGCACATTCTGCTTTACTTTCAACCTGCTTTAACTGGTCACGTGTCTAAACTTGACTATGTAATAAAATCGCGCTTGAAAAATAGAAAATATGGATATCTTCGGATATTTCATGATCAACTTAAGGCAGCCCTGCAACTAACGATATCTGTGTTAGTCTACATCTACATGGTACGTCGTCACAGTCACACTTGACTATTACGCGACGGGTGGTTGTCAGAAGAAATAAGAAAAATGAAGTGATAGACAGGTAGAAAAGTGGGACAGTTAATAGATAGGAAAATAGTAAAGAGTTTCCAACTTCTTTTTCGCCCCTTTAACCTGAACCTCTCCGGTTACGGTGGCCGCGGCCGGCACAGCCCCAGGAATCATTAGTGCTACTATCAAGGTTTGAACAAGTGCATTTGGATGCTATTTGGACTAGCAATACTCAGTAGCATTTATGTAAAAGTAATTGACATTCAGCCAACCATTATTGTACCCATGTGTAGTTTACTTAGAAGTATCAATGAAATCTTAATGAAGTAAAAAATTTAACCATTTAAGTCAAAACAATCTCATGCTACACCGTGCAGCTCCAGCATGGATCTGGCCTTTGTTTTGCTCTCTGTGGAATACGCGCCATTGTGAATATTCAATGTACCATCAGCCTGTATCAGCCTCTGCAACCGACATCACAATTACACACTGGCCGTGTTGGATTGATTTTCCCACATAATAGCAGAATTCCGAGAGTGTCATTCGTAAAACATGTTAAAAATCGATACATACCCATTCATTGGTCTTTGAATTAAACGAATACAAGGCAACTTGAGATGCTGTGTCAACAATTTCAGTAATATACGGATCTCTCTGCTGCAATGCAGCCAAATTCATCCGTCCCTCCGCCATACTTAACTAAACATAGTACCGCAGTTACTTCCTGTATGTTTCATTGGCTAAAAATAGCGGCACTCGCGAAATTTAAACAAGAAGCATAAATAATCTTTATCTTAGCAGCTGTTTATTTTCTATTCATATACTCATTGAATGTAATAGACTTAATAATTACTTAATTTAAATTTGTGATTCTAATTATTTTCTTCACAGATGTCATGGTTGGTTGAACACTAAACAGGTCATCTGCAACAGAAACCTAGCCGTGAAAATTAACAGTGGCTTTCACCTATTGTTCACACCTTTAATACTGTTTAGAAACACCTGTGAAAATGTTTTCGTTCGTGTTGTAAGTTTTGTACAGTCATCACATAATTTCATATTTTGGATGAAGCCGAAAAGTAAGGTTTTGAAAAATTTCTCTGTGCGTGTTGCCCGGATGCTGATTCGTATGAAATGAAGCTGAGCGCTGCTGATTTGTCTGGAAATTATTCGCCGATTGTGTTGTGAATAAATCCGACCCTTTTGTAGAAAAGAATGGCATCAATGTCAACAGGTAGGTAAAAACAAGTTTACAATTTAATGACTTTACATGGCTAGCATACAAATATAAGAAAAGAGAGCAATATCTAGAGAACTGCAGGGTTGCTGATACTGGCACTAATTAGTCCATATGACTTCGTCGTACGCTTAGCTTTTATTTTTCACAGTATGTAAACTCTGGTGTATACCTTCCGGAAGCTGCGATCAGCGAGTCGACAAAATGTCGCGAAATAAGCCACACTCAAGCGAAGCCGGTAAGATTTACCTTTATTTTACAGCCCTTTGTATACAAACAATTGTAATATATGGTCCAGTACACTTGCATGATAAATTCTTTTCAGTTCACCAAATATCTTCCGAATCTGAAGCAAGATCTCTCTGAAATAAGCTTCTGATCACTGGCACCGCTTACCGACGCGCCGTGGAAGCGTGATTTAAAACTGTTCCAGTAACACCTTTAGTAAATTTCTGCTATCAAATTATTAATTATCACTCGCAGCGAGAATATATTAATGCACCTGAAGTGTCTGTTATTGCAATATGAACAGAAAAACACAACATAATGTGTTTTCTACAAACTGAAATGGTGTATGACTAGCTGCTTTTTTATATAAATTTACTGTATAACCAGCCGTGATTTCACTGTATGTTAGCTGTGATTAAGATATTATGCCCTACATTATCTTAGACGTTTTGGATATCAAAGTTTCATTTTAATCCGATATTGTATGCATACCAGAGATGTCATTATGAGAACGAGACCTTAGCAATACAGTAACACACCTGAAACAAACACCACTGGTCCCGCAACAGGTGGTCGCATAGATCTTAATTAGTCTACGTTTGGCATTTGTATCCCATTAATCAGAATCTATTTGATGAAAGTTGATAAAAAAAAAATTGTATCACTTTACATAATAATTTGGCCCTTCAAGCATGAATAAAGATTTAGGTAAAGCCTGCGTAATTAGATTGTGTATACTAGATACTACCGTCAGTACTTTTGGACGGACAGTAATTTTCCATAAACCGACTGGTGCCCAGTGTCCTACACAACAAATAACCGCACGCAGGTAACTAATCGTTTACAAGAATTCCAAGAGTGTGTTGACATCCTTTCCGAGATACTCGAAAAAGATAGCGTCTCGCACGATCTTATTGTGGGTAGTGATTTAAACACGCGCCTGTCTGAAAATGGACCAAAAACAACAAGAGAAAGCCACCTTCACTCTCTAATAAGTGAATATAACCTAAGCGACAACAATGCTGGTAAAACCTTCATATCACCGTCGGGCGCTGATTGCACCGAAATTGACTATTTTCTTGTAAAAAATTCACAGACACTAACCTGTCATCCTAAAACTGTGATGTCTTGACTATGTGAAAACACCTCAGGTCATCACCCAATATTGATAAGAAGTGAACTGAATGTACAGATAAGTAAGAGTAAGCCTACCAGAGCCGTCAGGAGATATAACTTAAGACTAACTGGCAAAAAGTAAACACCGATCTCTATGAACAAGAAATCCAGAAAAGGATCCTAGGGTTAGATACGACAAATATTACAAATACATTTGTACTCCTCAGCTAGAGGACTATACATTGAAACTAATGGACACTGTACAGATAGTAGTGAGAGAATTCTCCTCAGAGATTAAGATTCATAAATCAAATCCAAAGCTAAAGGTATGGACCCCGACAATAGGAACTGCACTAAAGGATGTGAGAAAGGCATACAAGACATGGAGGGATAATGGAATGTCTTCTCCTAGCCGACCTCAAAGTCCGGAAAAAGCAACTAAGAAGCTCTATAAGATGTGAGGTTGCACGAAGAAGGTCAAACGACAAGGAGAATATCATCTGCACTCGACATAGGGATCCTTCCCTGTTCCACAGGCTAGTTTACAGACAGAGAAAGAATAAAGCGTTCCTGATTGAGGACCTAAATGTCGATGGGGTGATGCATTCAGGACAAGAAGAGATCATCGCAGGATTTAGAAAGCATTTTAGCAGATTGGCTGAACCCTCTGAAAACCATAACTTCGATGATGACTATCACCAAATTGTTAACATGGAGCTGGGCCATATTAGGAATATCGCTAGTGTAGAAGAGGCAGAAGAGGTCAAAATGGAAGAACTACAGCACGCAATAAATTCCCTAAATCGTGGTAAAGCCGCTGACATTTATGGGATATCTGTTGAAAGCATCATTCATGGAGGGCAAGTACTCCGGTCAATTATTCTTCACTTGTTAAACTGTATCTTAAAAATAGGAAAAGCCCCACCCTCGTTGAAAGCAGGATTCTTAACACCAGTCTTCAAAAACAAAGGCGAGCGTAGTGAAGTGACAAACTACAGAGGTATCACTGTGCTACCTGTGATTGAAAAGCTCCTTGAAGCTATCATAAAGGAACGAATCCAACCCGCAGTACTTAAGACTCAAAGTCACTATCAAAGAGGGTTTACTGCTAAGACATCTCAATTACATGCAGCTCTCATAGTCGAGGAAGTTACAAGAGAATTCAAGGAGGAAGGGAGGCCATTTAGTCTAATATTTCTTGACGCCAAAGCTGCCTTCAACGTTGTTGACCACGCCCATCTTATGAGGAGAGTATACCAAGCTGGCGTAAAGGATAGGTTATGGACAATCATTGAAGATCTACACCGTGGAGCCAGCAGTGTGGTCAAGCTTCTCAATTGCAAGTCAGACCCCTTCATAGTAAGCCAAGGCGTTAGGCAAGGGGGGATTCTCAGTACTGATTGTTATAAGCTTTATGTCAACCCACTGTTAAATTTTTTAGAGCACATAGACTTGGGTTGTAACATAGGAAATATTAAATGCCGTGCATCTGCATGCGCCGATGACATTACCCTTAACTGTGCCAACTCTGCAGACACACAGACACTCATAAACATAGCAGAGCACTTCGCTAACCGAGAACGATATGTACTACAGCCCAAGAAGACTGAAGCTCTAAAAGTTCTCCATTCAAAAAGAAGTAAATCACCTCAGGCAGAAGAATTCCATATATACGATAAAGATGTAACAAAATCGGAAGTCTCAACCCACCTAGGACTGAAGAGGGCAACAAACCTGGCAACAACCACGGAGGTGAATGTGGAACAGAATATCCAAAAAGCACGTAGGACTGTCTACAGTTTTATGTCATCGGGGCTTCACGCCTCTGGTGGGATAGACCTGGAGACAGCCCTGCACATATTTCGAACATATGTAACACCCATATTGTTATATGGTCTTGAAATCATCCTCCAACGCAAAGGGCAACTGGACAAGTTGGAACTATTCCAGAAAAGAATGTTAAAACAAAGGACAAATCCGTAGAAATGGCGGCCCTGCCCCTCTCAGAGTCAATCAAGTACATGAAAAGCATGACCTGATGGCCTAAGAGGTCCTCACCTGAGAAGAGGTCAATTAGGGTTATCATTATCGGTCACTCTCTTAGGGTCCTTCAAGTGTAGCACCAGCCGTCACCACTAGAGGCCAAGTTTATCACTACCCCACCACCTACTCAATCGGGTGGTGAGGTTATGATAAACGTTTCTACTACTTAAATCAAAATCATGTACAGAGCCTGTCATGACAACGGTGCCTGGTCTGACCACGGTCTAAACATTTAACAATCGTTAGCATAATCTGGTTTGTAATGTATAAAGAGCATATTGCATGAATAGTCGTTGCCATCGTTTGATAAATTCACATATATAACAATTTAACACTACGAACTGGTTTCGTAACGGATTCAGAGATCTCAGCTAATCATACAGTGTTTCCATTATAAATCGCAGCTAGTTATACAGTCGTATTGCAGCTGGTCATACAGTAAATGAAATTAGGTCAGATTTATTTGTGACGAAGTTTACGTGTAAAATTCACATTTTTCCATGGAATATTATACTTTTCAGGTAGGTATTTCATTCATTTTGCCATTTCTATCATGTGTGGTGCGGAAATGCTTCAATTGACAGAATTTATGATACTTTATGAAGCACCTGTTCGTTTTTTCTTGATACGCAGCGATGATCAATCAAAGATTTAACGTTTATTTATCATATCATTGCAGGAAGAGCTATGTGGAATGTTTTAAAACTGTATCACCATCGTAGATTGTGTATTTGATATAAGCTAGCGTGTTCTGTTATGGCAAACTTACTTGTCAAAGTGGTCGGAGTCAATCTGTCAGATAAACTATCGGTAAATATCTCGACTCGCTGATCGCAGCTTCCGGAAGGTATACACCGGAGTTTACATACTGTGTTTTTGTTTGAGCTTATAAATTGTATTTGATTCCAATCATGCAAACCAAATATTTTGCACGAGTTTTTATGTAGAATGGGATCTTATAACACTTGAAAACAAGTAAGTGCAAGGCTCAGAGGGATTCAGAGAACTTGATTCCAACATTTTTTCATCCATTTCAACACAAAATCCTATGTTGTGACTACTCATTAGAAATCGTCTCTTTGAGATGATTCTAATGAGTAGTCACAACATAGGTTTTTAATGCAGACATAAATGTTTTAATTTTTGAATTTCTCCCCTTATCTGCCCTGTAATTTTATGTTGAATGTTAAGGGAAAATAAGGCAGATTAAGTCGAAGAGAAAATTATTTTCAGAAACATTGCAGTAAAATGAGCAGTGAAGACCCTGATCAGAGGACTTTTGAAGGAACACAATTATCAGAGTCTACACTGTTTGCATTTAAACACACATCTACTGGTTTTCAACATAGAAAAGGTTTTTTAAACTAAGCAAACATGTTTTTTCTGCCAATAGAAGACAACAGTCAAACCTGTGTTAAACATTTGTTGTATTTAGTAGCTTTATACAGGGTTAGTCCCGCAGAGCTTACAGCAGAAGGTTTCTTTTAGAAGGGAAAAAGTCATGCCAGGCCTTTTTCTGGTGTATCCACGGGTCTGGTAATTGGACCCATTCTTATTCCCATGGGAAATTTGTTAAAAAAAAATCCCAATTTCAAAAACTACAGGCTGATAAAAGATTGCTCCTGATAAGTCAAATTCACATAAAAAATAATAAAACAAGTTGAAAAAACTACCAAATGCCTTTTTTTCTGACCATTTACATGATGTACATGTAGCTTCAACATGTGAAATCAATTCTAAAGATTCTTCCCAAATCATTTGATTTTTCGCGTTCAAAAGATCCCAAATCAGACATTGCAGTTTTCCCAAAATGGCCAGAAAAAGGCCAGCATGCAGAAGGCCCTCTGCATGAATTTTGCCAATGGCTGCATTAAGCGGTCACCTGTCGTTAAAGATCACTGTACAGTATCTTCATTCAGTGGTCGCTTAACACAGGTTTGACTGTATATTCACTATATTGAAACAGTTACAGGTGTTTGGTTTTAGTGAAAAACTCCACATCATTCTAGCCTGTACAATATGGAATGCAATGCAATAAAATGAAGGAAATAACTAAAAATGTTTTATAACAGACTGAACATGTCCAAACTCTGAGTCTGACTGGTCTCCTGCTAGTCCTATATTACTCCATCCCATCACTTTAAAAAGTAGCTCTAAAGCATGGCAGTCACTAAAAGTTCCCTACATCTGGGTTCATAATTATACACCCTCCATTTTTAGAATTTTAGAATTCCTTCTCAAATTCTTGGGACTTGGAACCCCTGTGGGATGTTGTGGATCATTTAAGTTACCAAAACATGAACCAGTCTACATGGAAGTCTGAGTACAGTGAGTAGTTTAAAAAAATCTGGTCTTCATTAGCAAACAGTGAAGATCCAGATCAGACGGCTTCTATAGGAGCCCTCCGATCAGGGTTTACACTGTATGCAAATATAATGAGTAAGGATATATTTAAAACAGGTTCATGGTGTTGAAAGAGTTAATTTTTAGAAGACTGATTTTAGATATCATTTCTGATATAGATTTGGTTCCAAACTGTTTGTGATGTGCGCCCAATGTCTCCATCCGTTAATACAGACATAAATATTATAAAAATAATTAAGCAGACATGGTCTAGTGGTACACAGTACCGGGCCTGAGGAGGTCATGAGTTTGATCCCCGCAGGACCAAGTCCTTTGGATGAGACTTTATGAACAGATGTCCAATGTACCAGTGATTAACACCGGGTGTCCGAAAGAACCAGATAACTTAGGGCATTGCGCCTTGGATTTCTGCATCCGCTACCCTCTCTCTATGGCATCCAATAATGCCAATTAGCCTATAGATTGCAGAAACGGACGTTAACAAACAAACCATCCATCATTATGATGACATACAAGTAACAATTGCTTATAAACTGAATAAAAGAAATATATCTTCGCATGTGCATCAGGTGGGACGAGAGAGAGGGTTGTCACCATTTTCTCCATTTTTGTGTCTTCCCCAATATGAAAAGAGTGCCAAGGCCAGTGGGAGAGAGACATTGATGTTGTACTTTCTGTCTGTGTGTCTGTCTTTTAAAAAATGTATGCAGCTAATTCCTCCTATTCTTCTGGAAGGATTCACTCCTTTAGCTTTCAGGTTAAACAAGAACAAGTTGACTCTTGGCTGTGTTGACATGCATTTCTCTCAATTAGAACACCTCACATATGTCTGCAAATCCATTCTCAATAGCAATTATGCCGCTCAATAAAAGAGGTTTAATTTAATTTGACTTTAGCAAATTTGTAACTAGATTTCAACTGAAGAAGTTCTGATAAATTTGACTTTTAAAGCAAGTTATTGTATCAAGGTTTGACTGTACATAAATAATATATATAGCCAGTGAATAACTTGATTACAATGCATTGTTGACTAAATAGGTGACTTACATAATTTATGTCATAGGTGAAATTCTCCATGAATTGATTTTTGGTTTGTCAAATGTCAGTTTAAGTTGGTTATAAATACCTGTTCAATAATTGCTTTGTCCTTTGAAGGATGCACCAGTCTAATTGCAGGCTTGGACAATTTGGTCCAATATTGATTATTACAGTAAAACCTTTCTAAAACAACCAATACATTAAGGTAATTATTATTTTGTGTTAAAGGTAGGTGCCTGCTTAATAAAGTGAGGTATAAAACAGAAAGCTCCTTTTAAAAGGAGCTTCCTGTTTTACATCCACCTTGCTTTAGCCTTATTTATTAGTTTTACTGTTTAAACTTTTCACCAGCTACAATATCACCTACTTAACTACTGTTTTCTGCAACTGTCATCATTTAAAATTAATTCCATTGCAATATGCTAGGCTGTTAGCTAAAGAATGCCTTAACACAAGATCAAACAGTTTTGATCCTGATCAAACAGCACTTTATTTGTCTTCAGCAGCGTTTGATCTGGATGCAAATTAAAAGTAAATGTAAAATAGAGATTAGCAACAGAAGGGTTAAAATAGGGTTGCCGATGGTTTTAGTGTGATAAATAGAATGGCTGAAACGTTTTGCTAGATGCATAAAAGCTATTTTCATTAGTGGTTTCCACTACTTTGTACTCCCAGATAGACTGTTTGTAGAGTTATATTGCCTGGCATTATGGTATTCAATTGTTTTATTGAATCATGTCGACAGGATGTCTAACTGCATGTTTGTTTGAAAATGACAACAGTTATCTCAGTCTAACTCTTGGGACAGCTGACAGTAAAATAATTACTATAAATTTGCAGACAGTCTAGATCCTGATCAGTTGCTAGGAACTCTGACACTTTATCAAGATCCAGACTGTTTCAGTGATTGCCACAGGATTGTATTCCTGGAGGTTAACGAACGAAATGGTTCAGTTGAGATACAGAAGATCACTTGAAGTCAAGTGTACATTATTTATTCAGCATTGAAAGGGTTCATAATGATTTTAAAAGGTTGTTCAGTTTTCTAGGACTTGTTTCATAAAGATTTACAGTACAATTACTGTGTGATTGGTTCAGCCTCATTTCCAGAGTTTTATTGAAAGTTATTGTAATAAAAGCCAGTATTGACTGAGGTGCTTAACTTATTGATCAGAAAACAACGTAATATCAGTCAGAATAAAGAGTTTGACTTGAATCGGGGATCATTCTCAAGCATTTGATAAAATCTCAAATCTGACCAATAAAATGCTTTAGAATGAACTCAGACTCAACTCAAACTCTTTATAACCCTGGTTCTCAAGCCTGGGCTCATATCTGACCAATCAAATGCTTGAGAAGAAACTCAGACTCGTCTCAAACACTTTATAACCCTGGACCCTGATAGGGACAGAGCTCCAGACAAGGGAAGTATTTCAAAAACTAAAATCTTATTTTTTGCATTAAACCCTTTGGTGTCACTACTGACATTAGAATTGTCTCTTTGAGACGATTCTAATTAATAGTAACGCCAAAAGATTTGGTTTGAAATGAGTAAGAAAATGTTGGATTTGTTCAGTTGAGTGAGAAAATGTTTGATTTGCTCAGCGTTATTTCAAAAAGTAAACTTTTTATGTTTCCACCTAACCCTTTGTGCATGTTCAGGATACAGTCTGTCAGCTGCCCAGCAGATTCTGTGAGAGAAAAAAGTGTTACAGTGGAGAAGTTGTTATTCTTTCCACCTGTAACACCAATGGAACACAATACAATAAATCTGAGAAAAAGATGTTTTGAAAATTTTGATTTAATTAAATCTCTTTTCTTTTAAATTGATGGGCCAACAGTTTGGAGCCTGATCAGGTGCAGGTATCTGGCTCCAAACAGTTTGCAATGGAGATAATGGTTTTAGTATAAAAGCGTTTATTGGGAAAGAATAATGTCTTTTCCACTTTAGTTGCAATATGCTGGATCTGGCTCCAAACAGTTTTCAATGGAGGTATTGGTTTTAGCGTAAATGCGTTTATTGGGAAAGAATTACGTCTTTTCCACTGTAGTTGCAATATACCCAAAACAGACATATTGCTTAACCCTTTGAACCCTAGTCCCGCATATAGGCGTCCTTTTTAAACACTGTACATGTGAAAAGTAGACATGTCCTATGCAAACAGTGAAGACCCAGATCAGAGGGCTCCGAGAGGAGCCCTCTGATCAGGGTCTTCACTATTTGTCACAATGCCATACATTGATCAAAACAACCCTTAAAAGTCAGAAATGGACTAGACTAAAATGGAAACTGGAATTGTCCATTTAAAGTTTCAGGGAGGAAAGAGTTAATGAAGATTTTTTGTGACCCAGAAATAAACAACAATTTTGCAACCAACAGCTTACATGAATGGTCATGACAGGATTTTGAAATCTGCTTGACGTAAATGTTACAGAAATAGAAACCGTGTAATGATGCAAAGTTATTGTATGGACTTTCTTATCACTTGGGCAATTCATTGAGAAATCAATAGTGACAGCATCTGCTCAATCATTAGAGTTTATCTGTCTGATGATGACAGTATTTTGCCATGCTAGACAGAAGAATGCACATAACCTGAAGAAAAAAATGATTGAATCTACGTCTTTAGGAACTGAAGGAAATTAAGCTGATCAAAAAGGAAGAAAAGATGTAAAAAGATTGATACTATCACTGCAGCTAGTGCAGGAAACCTTTTAACCCATTCAGTAACCCAAAGCCATTCTGGTTTTGAAGACAGGTGGCCACTTTTCAGCCTTCTTTAATCCTCTCCCCCCATAGAAGCACCTTTTAGCACATTCAATTCATTGCTCCGCTAAAGAAAATAGTTCCTTATACAGTCGTTATGTAAACACGCACCAAATTAATATTTTCTATACCCTAGCAGATTGGAGCTTAAAGCAGGCTGAAAGTAAAGCAGAATATGCCGTAAGGCGCATTCTGCTTTACTTTCAACCTGCTATAAGTATACTCATCCTTTTTCAAAATTAGAAAAAGTCTATTTGGTAAAGGGTTAAGCTAGCTACCATCTGCAAGGATATAGAAACTATTCTTATGGTACAATATTCTGTATAAAGTGGAACTATTTTCTTTAGTGTAGGAATTATCAAAAGGAGTAAAAAGTCATATTTATGGACTTTTTGGTCAAATGTATCACGTTTGTTGAACTGCTAATACCTAGTACATGTACAGATTCTAATCTGATCCTGTGTTTCCAGTAGGGTCACCAACTTTGATCTACATTGCTTGCAACAACTGATCAACAACCTGTTTCTCACAAACTGTTCAAATATTTAGGAATGTGATCATCTTGGCAAACAAAGCAGATCCTAATCTTAAAATATTAATAGCAATTTGTAGTAAATATTTGCTGCCAGCTTCAAACTGTTGAACAAGAGACTAACTTGTCTGAATTTTCTGATGTAAGATTCTGAATGAAGCTATTAGACATGAGTCTTTTCCAGGGCTCCAGATAAAAGGAAGTAAACCGAACAAATCTAACATTTCCTCACTCATTTCAGCACAAAATCATCTCCAAGAGGCGATTCTAATGAGTAGTGACATAAAAGATTTTTTTTTTTTGAAATACTACCCTTTTCTGGAGCACTGTTTTCTGAGATGAACCTTTACTTTCATATTTTTCATTGTCTTCGATGGCTGGTTGCTTAAAAGCAGGCTGAAAGTAATGCAGAAAACTTCTTCAGAATCTTTATATTTTGCTTAGAATTACTTTCTAGCTGGCTTTAGGCAGTATATTTTGCTTCTAGCTGGCTTTAAGCAGTCACCTGTCAGGCTGCAGACATTTTCTATTGACTAGACTTAATTGAAAATAGGATTAAAAGTTTCAGGGTTGGATGAGTTTATCATGACTGTCCTAACGGCTGTTTAACAGAGCTCCAGATAAGGGGAGTACTCTAAAAACAAAAATCTTTATTTCTGCATTAAACCCTATGGTGTCACTACTTATTAGAACAATCTCTTAGAGATGATTCTAATGAGTAGTAACACTATAGGATTTGGTGCTAAAATGAGAGAGAAAAATGTTGGATATGTTCAATTTAGTGGTACTTCCTCTTATCTGGAGCCCTGTGTTAGCATGCCCAGTTTCTCCGCTCTGAACTAAAGAGTGAATAGCTACTGATTTTTCTCCCAAAGTAATTTAGACAGTGAAGTAAATCACTGAATTGACAAATTACTAGGGGAAAAAATAATAATTTGATGAAAGACAATCCCCTGTTTGGAATGTACAGTATAAGTTTTGGTCAATGGAACATGGACACTACTAGTACTATGGTGGCCTAAAATGAAGTTATATACATATTGGAGTAAAGCTTGAAAATGTTCATTTTATCTACAAACCCTTTACCACATAGCCTGTTGCTCGTTTTGAAAACAGGTTACCACCTAAAGCAGGTTGAAAGTAAAGCAGAATGCGCCTCAAGGCTTATTCTGCTTTACTTTCAGCCTGATTTAAAAGCTTTCATCTGCTAGGATTTAGAAAATATAATCTTCTGGTACATTTTCATTACCGTATTTCAGTGTAGAATAAATTCGATGCGCTAAAAGGTGCTTCTATTGAGGAAAGGGCTAAGTCTTATCTTGAGCTTTGTGATATGAATCTTCATATTGTTTTACTGCAAAACATAACAGATGAACATAATACTTGTGAGGATCCTACCTATATCTGTAAGTATGATCTATACAGTCCTATCAAACTACACACAGCATACAAGCACTCAGAAACAAAGCCAAAAGCCTCGGTTATCTTATACAGACAACTCCAAACAACAACAAATTCGATATTTTCTCAATCTATAATCACCAAAATCCTACGGTGTGACTCACTCATTAGAATCATCTCGAACTCGAAAAGACGATTGTAATGAAAATTTACACCATAATAATATTATGGTTTAATGCAGTAATTAAGATTTTGGTTTTTGAATTATCCCCCTTATCTGGAGTCCTAAAGAAACAAAGCCAAAAGCCTCTCTTATCTTATTCAGACAGAACTCGACATAAGTAGGAATAAACTGAACAAAAAACCATTTCTCGCTTATTTCAGCACCAAATCCTATAGTGTTACTACTCATTAGAATCGTCTCGTACTGACACCATAGGTTAAATTTATGCAAAAATTAAGATTTGAGTTTTTGAAGTACTCCCCTTATATGGAGCTCAGATTCATGCGTCAACAGAATAGATGAAGAATGTTCATGCATTCTGATAAGTGGATGCTGAAAGTAAAGCAGAAAGATTCTTTAGAAGTTTTCTGCTTTACTCTTACTTAGTTTCCTGTAGTTCAGCAACCACCTGTCTTTATCCTTTTACTCCATAAGCAATAACTGTGTAAAGAACAGCAAGAAGAATGCTTTAACCCTTTACCCTCATAGCCTGTTTCTAAATTTAAAGACAGGTTTCCACTTAAAGCATGTTGAAAGTAAAGCAGAAGGCACATTCTGCTTTACTTTCAGCCTGCTTTGAGCTTCCATCATTTTGCTGGAATTAAAAATATTTCTTAATATTGTACACATTCCTGACTGTATAAAGTGAAACCATTTTCGCCAGTGGAGGAATAGATGAAAGGAGTAAAAAGGTGTATCATGGGGTTATAAACCATTATATTAATGAATATTCATTTAATTTTGTGGCTCTTCTGAGCCTCCGAGGATTAGGTAAAGGCCCTCTAAGGCATGCACTTTTGTGGAGGACAGGGTTAAAGTCTGCTATATATAGCTATGGGGGAAAGCGTTAATCCATTCAGGCTTAGCTGCTCAAGGAAAACAATTTCCTAGCACCATGTAAGCTGGTTATTAGTTTGATCTGTTGAATATAAGGGTACTAGACTATGAAACAAGACAACAGTTCTATTCTTGTAGCTGTCAATTAACTCTTACTGAGCAGGCATTGACTATATACATCCTTTGCAAACAGTGTAGACCCTGATCAGAGAGCTCCTAAAGGAGCTCGCTGATCAGGGTCTATACTGTTTGTCATCTTTTAAAATTTAGGGAATAACCCTCATAGATTGTTTACATAAAATTGTCCTTTTCAGAAATGAAAAAAGTCAATTTTGAAAGTTCAGCATAGTAAGAGTTCATATCCGGTGTATTAGGCCACAGCTCATAAGCGCAACAAACAGTTTTCCGCATAAATGCAATTTTACTCACGTTCAATTAAATACAAGTTTCTTAAACCATCTTAAGAAATATGTAAGTAAAACCATCGTAAGAAATATCTTAGTAAAAAAAATGTTATTCAGACAACTGAATCATTAATGGTTTTAAAGATAGATGGCTGCTTAACCCTTTACCCCATGTAGGCTGTTTCTAGTATTGAAGATAGTTGACCACTTAAAGCAGGTTGAAAGTAAAGCTTTACTTTCAGCCTGCTTTAAGCTACCATCTCCTCTGCTAGGATATAGAAAATATTTCTCATCATGAGTCATTGTATATATTCATGACTGCTTGTATAAAGTTGGGATATTTTCTTCAAAGAAGGAATAAAGTAAAGGCGTAAAAAGACATGGGGTAATTAGTTAAAAGTAGGAAAATGGTAAAACAGAGAGCTCCTACAGTTTTAAATAATAAAATGATTGTTTTTAATATACATTGATTAGCGATTTTGGTAACCCATGATGTCCTTTCCTAAATTTGAATTTTTATATCACGATTCGGTAATTTTCAAGACTTTTACAAACCAATCCTTACATAACAACTCAGGAAACCTTTATAGTGGCCATAGCTTAACCCATTCCTCCATAAATAAGCATTTCATGTCCATATTTATTCCTTCACTGAAGAAAATAGTTCCATTTTAAACATTCATGAATTTGCATCAAAGGCATATTTATTGGGGTAATGAGTTAAATGTGTAAATTACTAAAAAGTCCAGATCACCCCAAACAAGTGGAAACAAGATCTGGATCCAAAACATTTGACACTACCGGTATGTATTTCTTATGGTACTCAAATTCGTGACTGTATTAAGTGGAACTATTTTCTTTAGTTAAAGAATAAATTAAAGTTGTAAAAAGACATGGTTATATATAGAGAGTTATGTGCAAAACACCCAGATCAACAACTGTTTTGAAGCAGACAATCTTAAAGTAAAGTATGGAGTGCATTTGACTTCTATTTTGTCCGAGGGCAATGTTTTAACCCTTTCCCCCATAGAAGCGCCTTTTAGAGCATATGATTTATTCCTCCACTGAAGAAAATAGTTCAAATATAATCAGTCATGAATATATATTATAGGGAATATTTTCTATATTCTAGCACATGGACGCTTTAAGCAGGCTGAAAGTAAAGCAGAATGTGCCTTAAGGCGCATTCTGCTTTACTTTCAACCTGCTTTAAGTGGTCACCTATCTTCAATCCTAGAAATAGGCTATCAGGTAAAGGGTTAACACACCTGCAGTTGATCAGACAATATATTAATAGAATCCTATGCATCATGCACGGAACTGATGAACCCCTTTTGATTGCTGCACCATTTCGTTTGAATTCAAAAGTATCCCCATGTTTCCATCTCTCTGCCACACACAAGAAAGAGTGGAAGACAGTTTGTTTCCTGTTCACTTTTAAAGTAATCCTGGTTTGTCGAGATCCAAATGTTTTCAAATGCCAGTCAAGTTTGGGAATGTTTGATTTTCACCTGTTAGGGTTTTAACCATCATTCTATGGGATCAACTTCAAAGCATGGACCCATTCCTTTAAAGTGTTTGAGACAGGTTGGTGCTTAAAGCAAGCTGTAGATAAACTAGAATGCTTGTGTAGGACTTTTCTGTTTAGCTTTCTGGTTGTTTCAAACAGTAGTAACACCTTGGGATTTGGTGCTGAAATAAGTGAGTAAATGTTGGATATGTTAAGTACTCCCTCTTATCTGGAGCCCTGTATCAAGACATGGTAGACTAGAGTCAGGGCAGGGTACAAGCATCATAGAAGATGAGAAGGAAGGATGGACTTTAGCTCTTTGCATGCTAGCAGCGGATATATCCAACACAGTGATTGTGCAAACAGTTTGGATCCAGATGAGACGCCGCGTCTCATCTGATCAGGATCCAATCTGTTTGACATTCTGACCATGTTTTGAAGGAAATTTAGAAAAATCTATTTTTAGAACAATAGCAGACTACAATAATTGTTGCAGACGAAAAAAATTACCAAGCATGTAAAGAGTATGGGTTGAAAATTTTAAGGTTTATAATGAGGGAAAAAATTCGGAAGTGATTCCATTCGGGTGCTTATATCTGTTAGTCGAAAATTCATCTACAGCGATTTTCTGAGTTGATTGATCTGCCATTGTAAATATCTGAGTCTCAAACAGTTGGCATCCATAGGAGGTGCCAAGTTACTCTTTGTCTGTGAATAATTTTTCAGGTTAATGCATTATTCCGCCCATAATGTTCTTCTGATAAAAGCTTGATCAAGGAAGAAAATGCAGTCTAGAAGTCTGCTGAGGTTACTGACCTAAAGTCTATTTACTTATAACATACATTAATGATTTCTTAGGTTAACCTTCTACCCCATAGATGCACCTTTTGATGCATCTACCTGTAAACTCCTCATGTATTACAGGTTCAATATGCTTCTGCTTATAATTATGTCCAGATAAAGAGCATCAGAATACAGGTTACCATTGAAAGCAGGTTGAATGTAAAGCAGAATGCTTCTACGGGAGCATTCTGCTTTACTTTCAACCCGCTTTAACCTACCTTCTTGAAACACATGAAATGTACATGTACAGGACTTCCTTAAGGTGGGGACTTAATAAAGCTTTCCTTTGTAACATATGTGGAGAAATAATTAAGAGATGTAAAATGGCATATTTATGGAGTAATGGGTTAAAGGCTAAATCAGAAGAGTAACACATTATTGAGACAGAAATTAGAGGTGCAAAATGGCATATTTATGGAGTAATGGGTTAAAGGCTAAATCAGGAGAGAAACACTTTATTGAGACAGAAATTAGAGGTGTAAAATGGCATATTTATGGAGTAATGGGTTAAAGGCTAAATCAGGAGAGAAACACTTTATTGAGACAGAAATTAGAGGTGTAAAATGGCATATTTATGGAGTAATGGGTTTAAGACTAAATCAGGAGAGAAACACTTTATTGAGACAGAAATTAAAGGTGTAAAATGGCATATTTATGGAGTAATGGGTTAAAGGCTAAATCAGGAGAGAAACACTTTATTGAGACAGAAATTAGAGGTGTAAAATGGCATATTTATGGAGTAATTGGTTTAAGGCTAAATCAGGAGAGAAACACTTTATTGAGACAGAAATTAGAGGTGTAAAATGGCATATTTATGGAGTAATGGGTTTAAGGCTAAATCAGGAGAGAAACACTTTATTGAGACAGAAATTAGAGGTGTAAAATGGCATATTTATGGAGTAATGGGTTAAAGGCCAAATCAGGAGAGAAACACTTTATTGAAATAGAAATAAGAGGTGTAAAATGGCATATTTATGGAGTAATTGCCCCTGCGAAAATTTCAAGAAATGTTCCTGAACTGTTCTGGAATTATGTTCGAGAATTGTTCTTGAACTGTGCTTAAACAGTTCAAGAACTGTTCTTGAACGTTAAATTAGACAACTTTTTAAGAACTTTTTGTTCAAGAACAGTTCAAGAACTATTTGTTCATGAACAGTTCATGAACAGTTCAAGAACTGTTATTTCAAGAACAATTCTTGATTCATATGGTTCAAGAACTGTTCTTGAGCATGAGGAATTCAAGAACATTGTCTCATTTAATGTTCAAGAACTGTTTAAGCACAGTTCTTGAACTGTTCAAGAACATAGTTCTTGAAATGTTCAAGAACATGTTCAAGAACATTTCTTGAAATGTTCAAGAACATATTATCCTTCAACGTTCCTTAACATCATATTTCCAAATTAAAACAAAGTCAAGTTAAAAACTAATAAGCTAAAAAAACAGAAATACTTTTAACTGTTTTCTAAACTGGCATTAGTACTTTGCTTGCAAAGGCATACAAATCATGTGTAATAATACTTGTGTCATAGTAAACTACTAGTGGGTGGGGTACTACATGCTTTTAGTTGTTTCATGTAAATATCAAAAATATATCAAGAACCATTAACAGAAGGACTCTTACCAGCTTTACCACATGCAAATTACCTCACCCCAGTTAGACAAAAACGACAGATCAAACCTAAAAAATTCACTGACTTCACAGCTAAAAACATTGTAGACCGATCCGCCAATAATAACAGCAAGTGTTTTCAGGTACAACATGGCCATAGTGACCAACTGCAAAAAACCTCTTTCTTTTATAGAACCACTGTAGAGTGGAACCAGCTTGAAGAAGACATTGTATGTGCAGACAGTGTGGAGAGCTTTAAGTCAGCTCTCCAACAGTGCTACTAAAGCACCCCTCTCTCATTTCCCGGTGCATAAATGCCGTAACAGGCCCTGCACTGTATTTAATCAGATTCAGATTCAGATATTATGCTCATGATAAAAATGTAAAAATGTAAGTTATGTAACTTACCATAAACCTATTTTCAGGAGTTTGAACTGGTTTGGAGTCTTTAAGTTTGGCCATATTCACATTTTAAAGTATAGATAAACAGAAAACTTTTAATCTGTGCCCTTGATGACTGAATATCAGGTGTCCTGTGTGTATCATAATATTCACTGTTTTGTAGGGATGGGTATTGCCAGAAATTTCGTATTGCAATATATTGCGATACTCGATCACCGTATTGCAATACGTATTGCAATATATTGCATGTTAATAAAGTGAACTTAAAAAGTGTATATGGGTGTTGAAATCTGGATGTTATCTTGGAGATGCAACAATTAACAATGATCTATTACATCCATTTAACTTTTAATCTCCAACAGCTTGACTAGAAACAGTATCCAAACATTTGTGGAATAGTAGAACTGTTATGCTAGCTACTGTGGTTGGTTTAATGAAACTTTTTATTCAAAATGAGTTAAATCCCTAAAAAGGGTTTGTAAAATCCGAGAAAACGCTTTCAAAAGAGCCTAAGAAACGTATGTTTATATGGTGAATGCCATATTTGGCTTCGAAACTACATGACATCCATGAACTACATGAACTTGAATCCAATCCGTTCTTGTGACAATGAGCGCTCTGAAAACAAGAGAGACACTCACTGCCCCCCGCCGCTGAACTGCCAGTTGCACCAGTAGTCAAACTTATATTCGGGAAATGATGGCGAATATGCGAAGTCAAATTTGTCGTACCGCCTAGATTTCTCAACTGCATTGCATTTCAGACAAATGGCACTATTTTCAATTATTTTGTTCGTTGATGTGTTCTTTTGAATACCGACATCGGCCCACACTGCCGATTTTCCCTTCGTTTTTTTTCAACGTTATGAAATTGTCCGCCATGATGGTTTCCAATGATAACAGACAGGGTATGGTATAAAACGGAGCCAGTTGACAGTATCAGATAAATTTCTTATAACATTTTGAAAATATAGAAAACGTTTCTAAAATAACCAACACTGGTCAGTATTTGATAAATATCTAGATTCTATCGGAAACTATACGTTTTAAATTCAGAAATATTTTTTTTCTTCTGATTTTTATAAAGATGTTAAATCTGGGATATACGCTGATTCGTCAGCGATTTATACCATACCATGTGCTGAAAACAACAACGGATACTTCCTGTTCTCTGTAAGCGGCTTATAAAGCTCCAAGAAAACAAGATTATGAACATTTTCAGGCGCGAGACAAAGCAAATTGAATCAATTCATCATATAGGAAAAAAACCGGTTTATTGCGGCAACGAACCGGTTTTTATTGTTTTCAGAACGAATTGCAATAAACCGGTAAATCGGTTTTATTGCGCATCCCTACTGTTTTGTGAAACTTACAATTATAGCACACATTACAGATAGTCTTGTCTGTCGCACTTTTTGTACAGAAGATGTCTCCAATTCTTAGCTGATGCTAGGGAAATGAAATTTCATGTTTGGAAAGAACTTGATCCGAGGAAGTGCCATTTGCAAGGGTCATAACTCTTGGATCAATATTTAGGGAGTTATTTCCCTTTGTCATTTGTTCTTAGCCTGCAGATAACTAAGTTCTACTGATGCTAAGGGAATGAAATTTCATATATGAACAGAGTTTGATGAGAGAAAGTGCCATTTAAAAGGGTTATAACTAATTGGCATCAACATGTTTTGAGTTATTCCCCTTTGTCTGTTCTTGAACTGTTCTTAAAATGTTCTTTAATATAATCAAGAACGCATTAAGAGCATTTAAGAACACATCTGTTCTTGAACTGTTCTTAAAATGTTCTTAAATCTTGTCAAGAACACATTAAGAGCATTTTAAGAACACATCTGTTCTTGAATTGTCTATAAAACGTTCTTAAATCTTGTCAAGACCACATTAAGAATATTTTAAGAACACTTTTGTTCTTGAACTGCTCTTGAAACTGTTCTTGAACTTTTCAAGAACAGTTCAAGAACTGAAGTTCAAGAACACAGTACATTTTTAGTTAAGAACAGTTCAAGAACAGTTCTTAAAATCAAGAACTTGGTTTCGCAGGGGTGGTTAATGACTAAATCAGGAGAGAAACACTTTATTGAGACAGAAATTAGAGGTGTAAAATGGCATATTTATGGAGTAATTGGTTTAAGGCTAAATCAGGAGAGAAACACTTTATTGAGACAGAAATTAGAGGTGTAAAATGGCATATTTATGGAGTAATGGGTTAAAGGCTAAATCAGGAGAGAAACACATTATTGAGATAGAAATTAGAGGTGTAAAATGGCATATTTATGGAGTAATGGGTTAAAGGCTAAATCAGGAGAGAAACACTTTATTGAGACAGAAATTAGAGGTGTAAAATGGCATATTTATGGAGTAATGGGTTAAAGGCTAAATCAGGAGAGAAACACATTATTGAGATAGAAATTAGAGGTGTAAAATGGCATATTTATGGAGTAATGGGTTTAAGGCTAAATCAGGAGAGAAACACTTTATTGAGATAGAAATAAGAGGTGTAAAATGGCATATTTATGGAGTTAAAGGCTTGTAATCAGGAAAGAAACACTATTATGACAGATATTTTAATTTAGATACCCAGTAGATTGTGCTGGTCTAGTGAAGGGTGAAAGTTACATAATGTCATTCAATATTGTGCAGCTAGTACAGTCAGCCTTGTATTAAGCCAACACTAATTCAATTAGCATAGATGTCTCTAAAGACACAGGTGACTGCTTAATACAGAAAGCTGGATCATACAAAATTTTCTGCTTTAATTAATGAATTAACAATCTTAAAGATTAACCAAGTTTCTTCCAGGGCCCCAGATCTAAGAGGGAGTAAATTGAATACTTTTAACAATTTTTCCTTCTATGTTTAACGAAACCCTATGGTGTAACTACTCATTAGAATTGTCTCTTCAATTAGTAACACCATAGGGTTTTAGGCAGGCATAAAGATTTTAGTTTTCAAAATGCTCCCCTTATCTGGAGCCTAATGGTCTTCTATTGAGTGATGGCTTAGTACAAGATTGACTGTATATTGGTGATACCAATCAATGGGACAATTTCTCGAACAGGTACAACCATGACAAAACACCTAATGCAACTGTTTGTAACAAAGGAAGAACAGCCTAAGGGCTGTTGAAGAAGGATGTTATTTCATTTGAAATGGAGAATTCTAATCTCTGTTGGAGAAATTGGTAGACAGATCAATCTGCCAGAGGGCGTTAAAGCTCACCTGTAGCCCATTTGCTTGGGGACTTTAATTATAAGGTTATACATATTTCTATGTCTGGGTCTAGATGTTTCCCCTCCAATGGAGTCTCCTCCACTAAAATTACAGATATGACAAACAGTGAAGACCCTGTTCAGGAGCCCTCTGAACTGGCATTCACTGTTTGCAAAATTGAATGATATATACAGTTAAACCTCTCTTATATGATTATGACCACTAAAAAGAATATTAATGCACAATTTTAGAGACAGGTGACAGCTTGATGCAATTTGAAAGTAAAGCAGAAAGCTTCTTTAGGAGCTTTTTGCTTAACTTTCATCTTGCAGCCATCTGCCTTAACTCATTGAGCCCAAGTGACGCATACAATGTATATGTCTTTTACCAGAAGTGTACCTGTGTAGAATACACTTGTCCTATGCAAACAGTGAAGTCCCTTATCAGAGGGCTCCTGCAGGAGCCCTCTGATCAGGGTCTTTACTGTTTGTCATCCTGTAAAATATTATAAGAAACAACCCTAAATAGTCTAAAATGGACCAGACTTTATTGCAAACTTGAATTGCCCGACGGAAATTTCAGGGGATAATGAGTTAAACACCGAAAACTCAACCTAAAAGAGAGCTAAGAGAGCACCAGATATCTTTATTTCTTATACTTATAATCTTTAATAACATTTTCTCACTCACATCAACACCAAACCCTATGGTGTTACTCCTCATTAGAATTGTCTCTTTGAGATGATTCTAATGAGCAGTAACACCATAGGATTTGGTGCTGATTAGAGTGAGAAAATGTTGGATTGTACAGTTTACTCCCTCTTATCTTGAGCCCTGATATAATACATGTACATATGTTTCAATCACTGTATTAGGGTGCAAATATTACTGTCATGCTTGCAGAGTGAGAACTTTACCAAGGGTGGCAGGCAAGTTCTACTTCCAGCATCTTTTCTATGTGATTGATGTCTCGGCTGCACACATACCCTTTATTTAAAGTTGTCCATGTGTAGACTGGCATATTGTTATTGTCTATGTGATTGAGGTATATGCTCCTCCATGTGTAGACTGGCATACTGTTATTGTCTATGTGATTGAAGTCTTGGCTGCACACACACACTTTGTTGACAATTGTCTATGTGATTGAGGTCTCGGCTGCACACATACCCTTTGTTGACAGTTGTCCATGTGTGTAGACTGGCATATTGTTATTGTCTATGTGATTGAAGTCTTGGCTGCACACGCACACTTTGTTGACAATTGTCTATGTGATTGAGGTCTCGGCTGCACACATACCCTTTGTTGACAGTTGTCCATGTGTGTTGACTGGCATATTGTTATTGTCTATGTGATTGAAGTCTTGGCTGCACACACATACTTTGTTGACAATTGTCTATGTGATTGAGGTCTCGGCTGCACACATACCCTTTGTTGACAGTTGTCCATGTGTAGAGTGGCATAATGTTATTGTCAATGTGATTGAAGTCTTGGCTGCACACACATACTTTGTTGACAATTGTCTATGTGATTGAGGTCTCGGCTGCACACATACCCTTTGTTGACAGTTGTCCATGTGTAGAGTGGCATATTGTTATTTTCTTTGTGATTGAAGTCTTGGCTGCACACACATACTTTGTTGACAATTGTCTATGTGATTGAGGTCTCGGCTCCACACATACCCTTTGTTGACAGTTGTCCATGTGTAGAGTGGCATATTGTTATTGATTTGTGATTAGTTGTTTACAGTAGCTTATAATGCTGGAATAGCTTTCTCGAATGTTAACGGCTACAAATATTTCATACTGTTTAAAACTTTCAATATTGTATTGATATAACGCAAACACTTAACCCTTTCCCCCATAGAAGTGTCTTTTAGCTCATTTAAGTTATTCCTCTAATGAAGAAATTAGTTCCAATTTATACAGTTATGAACTGGTACCAAAAGACATTTTATTTCTGTATCCAAGCTGATGGTAGCTTAAAGCAGAATGGGCCTTAACACATTACATCCTAAATACACATTTTTACACTTTATAATTATTCCTCTACTGAACAAAAGAAAGCCACAGAAAATATTTATGAATATGCAAAATAAGAAATAGTTTCTTCTTCCTTGCAGATGGTAGCTTAAGCAAACTGAAAGTAAAGTAGAATGTGCCTTAAGGTACATTCTGCTTTACTTTTAACCAGCTTTAAGTGGTCACCTGTCTTCCAAACTAGAAACAGGCTATAGGGTAATGGGATAAGCATTTGCTATGGGATATTGGCATTATTGGGAGACTGTGGGTCTGTATCTCTGAGATGTAAGTTACTTAGAGTTAGAAACGTCTAGTATTGAACCAGCATAATGGGTCACCTTATCAGTGTTAGCTGCTCTACAAATGTTTGTTCAAAATTCACTGTTGTCTCTAGGAAATAATTAGAACCTGGTAGTAAAAACCCACTATTCCCACCACCAAGTTGTTTTAATTATGAGGTGTTTACAACAAATGACTGCTTAGAGCAAGGGGATAGTTAAAACAACAAGAGTTTTCTGTTTTACTGTCACCTTGCTTTAAGCTGTTACCTGTCTTTTATACCATCAATTAGACTTTGTTGGTTGTAATCAGGGCTCCAGATAAGGGGAGTATTTCAAAAACTAAAATCTTTATTTCTGCTTTAAACCCTATGGTCTTACTTAACTCATAATAGAGTCATCTCAAAGAGACGATTCTAATGAGTAGTAACACTATAGGATTTGGTGCTGAAATGAGTGAGAAAATGTTGGATTTGTGCAATTTATACTCCCTCATATCTGGAGCCTTTGTTGTAATGGAGAGGTTTTACTGTGAGGGACTGCAATCTTGTTTGCCTTGTTTGCTGTGCTAGGCTTTAGATGCTGGCTGTATGAATATTTCATTAGACAACAAAATGAATGAGCTTTTATCAGTGTTTGGACAGGGAGGTATAGAAATTATGAAAATTGTGCAGCTTTGTTACAACTAAGTCTTTCTGCAAGAGCAGATTCACAATATGCAGGTTTGGGGAAGATGGGGGAAACATTGAATCCAATCACAAAGATTCAAATGATTTTACAAGTATACAGGGCTCCAGCTAGATTTCAAAAATCTAAACTCTTTATTTCTGCTTTAAACCCTATGGTGTCACTACTCATTAGAATTGTGTCAAAGAGACAATTCTAATGAGTAGTTACACCATAGGATTTGGTGCTGTATGAGTGAGAAAATGTTCGATTTGTTCAAATTACTTCCCCTTATCTGGAGCCCTGGTATACATCTCCTGTTGCATGACAAACAACTAATGACAAATGAAGATCTTTAAATACAAGTGACTGCTTAATGCAGGATAAAGGTAATTTACCTTTATCCTGCATTAAGCAGTCACTTGTATTTAAAGATCTTCATTTGTCAGGACAAAAAGAAATGCACAGTTCTGTTTTACTAAAACAGAACTGTGCATTTCTTTTTGTCCTGCTATAGTGGTCATCTGTCTTCAAAACTAGACAGGTTATCGGGGTAAAGGGTTAAAGAAAAATATTTAGCATAAAGCCTTATTGTAGAGGCACATTACGGCGCTGTTGTGGAGAAAAGGGTTCAAGACTTGTATATTTGTTAATAAAAACATGCTTTACTCATTATTGCGTAATTGTTGTGTCTTACAACAGTGATGTGTGTATATTTAACTATTTTGGCACGGCTGCCTTCTTGAGTTCCAGGGTTTACCAATTTGTGACGAAACATGACTGAATGCTTGGCAAACCTGTTCTAATGATTCACAATTATCTTGAAGGAGTGATCATACAGTTATGTAAGTCTGGTTCACCATAGTGAAAATACATGTGATACTCAGTCAACCTTGCATTCCCCTTTTTTTGGGCGGGAATTTGGCATCATATATAATTATTGCCTCAATCTGTAAAAAATTGTCTTTTCGTACATTCTGTATTTTAACTCCTTTGCTATCTTTGAATACAGGCAAAAGTAGCATGCCACTCAATATGGCACACTCTGCTTTACTTCCAGCCTGCTGCTTTACACTATCATCTGCTAGGATATAGAAAATTATAAGTTCCATGAAGTGGTTCTGTTTTCTTCAGTAGAGCAATATACCGTATTAAAAGGAGGGAAAATGTGTATTTATGGAGTAAGGCGTTCATTAAACAAACTCAATCTTCTGCTTTCTTCGTCTGAAAAGGTGTACACACTTTCCCAGTGATCTGTTATATTGAAGTAAGTAAGAGGTGTCTGGTTTACTTTTGTCCAATACTAAGCTGTCTAGTAGACTCTTACAGGAGCTTTCTGCTTTACGTCTATAAACAGCTATTAGGCTTCATGCTTCTTCAATTTAAGAAAACACAAAATACAAAGTCGACTGTGTATATAACTTATTTACAGTTTCCTCAGTGTAAAAGTTCCATGCTGTTTATCCTTTCTGTTTAGCTTAGAGCCAAGGATGTTTGTACCTTCTGTGTACTTTACTAATATCCTGCCAATAGCAACTGGCCTCTAGAGAATACGTAATTTGCAGATAGAAGAGATCCAGACAAGACACCAAGTGTCACGGTTTGTGGCCAGGTTGAGGATCCATAGTTTAAGTTGAGATTGTTGAAAGCTAGAATTCCAAGACAATTGAAATTAGCCATTTTGAAGTAGAATTATTTCAGATCAAGGGTTAATGTCTTCAACACTGAAAACCGGGAAACACCTTTACCAACATTTTAGATCCTGATTAGATACCAAATAACTTGATCAGTGTCTGGTCCGGATCTAAACAGTTTGTTTGTACTGTATACATGTGCAAGTAAAGAGAAGAAAGCCACATTTCAGAATTAAGCAGGGTTTTTTCTAGCAGACAATGTTTGTTCAGCAGGCAATAACCCTTTGCCTTCTGATCACGACCTAACTGTTTATTGAAAACAGTTTGGATCCAGATCATACACCGTATAACGTGGCATCTGATCTGGATCCAAACTGTTTGACACTTGTCTTTAGGTTTCTTTTCTTAAAAATGCATAAATATAAATTTAATAAATTATGCAGATGACAATTTTAAAGCAAACGGGTATTACTGGATGCTAAGGGTTATATATAACAAGAGGGGCCTATCAGTCAGTCTGATCAGCATTAGGCCGGCCACTGGGCTTATGTTAGGACTGGGAGATGTCTTATCTGAATGGTGTAAATCACTTCATCAGTCTCAGTAGATGGTGTGTGGTGTCTGTAGCCACCAGGTTAACCCATATTCTCTAAACCTTTTTCTTCATAATTTTTTCTGTGCTTGATAAAAGGTAATTGGTTAAAACAGGCTAAAAGTAAAGCAGAAACCTTTGCTTTCTGCTTTACTTTTAGTCTGTTTTAAAGCACCAACCTAGCAGACATGAAAAGTCTTTCCTACATGTCTATGTTTAATATTTAGTTAACTCTTTCCTCCCTGAAACTTTAAATGGACAATTCCAGTTTCCATTTTAGTCTATTCCATTTCTGACTTTTAAGGGTTGTTTTTGTCAATGTTTGGCATTGTGACAAACAGTGAAGACCCTGATCAGAGGGCTCCTTTCGGAGCCCTCTGATCAGGGTCGTCACTGTTTGCATAGGAAAAGTGTACTATTTACATGTACACTGTTTGAAAAGCACGCCTATAAGCGGGACTAGGGTTCAAAGAGTTAAGCTATTAAAAAAAAAGGCATGTTGCATTAAACAGTTATGATCCAGATTTGGCTCGAGATTCTAAGTATTGCATTTGAGGCTGGCCAAAACACAGCGGTGTGTGAAGTTTCCAGAAATCAGGATCATTAAGTTTTAAGTCTCTTCCCTCAGATCATAAATTGGTATCTGATCAGGATATAAACTGTTGACACCTAGTCTGAAGAGGAAGACCTAAACAACAACAACAACAACAACAGACAGTGTATCAGAAGGATAAGGATTTAGCGTTGTTAACAAGTTTCATTTAGTCACTGTTTTTATATAGATATAAAAACTAAGATGGGGGAGTGATAGATGTCTTATGTTGTTGGCACTGGATGGTGAAAAAAACCCTGAATGTTTTGGAATACTAGTGGTGTGTTGCTGTGATTTAATTCTTTTTCTACCATGGGTATGTATTAGGGGTGTAACGATTCGCCGAAACCCACACCGCAGTATATCGCAATACGGAGAAATCGAATCGCAATATATTGCAATAAACCGTGTAAGTATGGAACAAGCATCTGCCATCGTGTTTACTGTATTAATCATGTTCAACCAGGCCCTTGATTCGCTGCTTGTTTCTTAATAAGAGCGTCTCGTTGAGCGAGATTAAACAGAAACGAAATAGTTACTGTTACACCGGTTAGGGATATGGATAAAACACCGGAGTGCGTCTACGCGTTGTTTCGAAAACAATTCCGCGAAACAAAAAGTAAGTTTGTCCATTCTTTTACCGTTTTTAAATAAGGCAAAGAAAATCGGTTTTTCTGAATCTGAACCGCGGGGCAATATTATTCAGCTCACACCGCAATATATCGGTACACCGCCGAATCGTTACACCCCTAGTATGTATAATATCTATCTATGTAATGATTCGGTTCTCTTTGAAAATTTTTTACTAGAGGTATGTAGATGTTCATTTCTTGAAAGCATTTTTTTGTTCATTAAACCTATTCGATCTTCCATAATGAAAAAGTAAATTGTGTATATTATTATTAAATGTGTTTTAAAAACTTTCTGATTTACTTTCAGGAATTGCTAGCTAGGGACTACTTTTCTTGGCATATGAATAATAAGCATGAAAAGGTGTATTAATGGGGTAATTGGTAAAAGAAAGATGAAAGTGGCAGCTTACAAGAGCTTTCTGCATTATACTTTTCACACATTTATTTAACCCATTACAGCATAGCTTGTTTCTAGTTTCGAAGATATGTGACCACTTAAAGCATGTTGAAAGTAAAGCAGAATGTGCCTGAAGGCACATTCTGCTTTACTTTCAGCCTCATGCTTTAAGCTCTCATCTGCTAGGATTTACAAAATATTTCTGGTTATTCATTTTCATGGCTGTAAAAATTGGAACTATTTTTTACAGATGAATAAATTCAATGTGCTAAAAGGCGCTTCTATGGGGTAATGGGTTAAGCTGCATTTACTGTGCAGGAAGCAGCCATCGTATTAGACATCTACTTCAATGAATGGCAGCTTGAAATAAGGTTGACTGTTAAGAGATATTTTTTGCAGATGTCAATTTTGAAGCCAATGATATCCTATGATAAGGATAAAGGAAAGGCTTTGATTTATGGAGTGTTATGTTCTGATAGTGTGCAGTAAAACCTCTTTATTACGACCACTTAAAAGAAGGCTAATTGATTGTACAAAAGACAAGCGACAGCTTATATTGCACACTGAAAGTAAAGCAGTACTTTAGTCTCCTATACAGTAAAACCTTAATTTCTATTAAGACCACTGAAAAGAAGGCTAATTGACTGCATAAAGTACAGGTGACAGCTTAATGCAAGGTGAAGGCTAAATATGTTCACCTTACTTTAAGCAGCGGCCTGTCATAAACACCTGATTATTGAGACAATTCCAGGGTTTTCCCCAGGCGTTGACAAATGGGGGACATTGTTTCCACCAGGTTCCTTAGATTGGGGGACAAAACTAATTTTTGGGGGTCACTTGTCTATCATGCATTGCTGTTTGGTAGGTAACTTATTTTATAATAGACTAATAGTATACCCTTCCATCTCTGAAGAAATCCTCTAAAAACCAGACACTTAGTTATATATGAATAATCTAGAGATGTAAAGAGTGTTGGTTGCTTAATGAAGTGTGACAGTATTGCAGAAAACCACCTATTAAAAGACAAACATTATGGTCTTCAGAGTTTCTTCTGTTTCATGTTTTAACACATAACATTTTGTGATCACTGTGATGGATTTTCAAAGTTGCGTCAAAGTTGACCCCAGTAAAAATGTTTGAGGGACATTTTATCAAAAAGGGGGTCATTGGCGCACATTTTGTGCGCCAGGGAAAACCCTGCAGTTCAGTGGTTATAACTGGGCTCCAGATAAGGGGGGTATTTTAAAAATTAAAATCCTTATTTCTGCTTTAAACCCTATGGTGTCACTACTCATTAGAATCGTCTCGAAGAGACGATTCTAATGAGTAGTAACACCATAGGATTTGGTGCTAAATAAGTGAGAAAATATTGGATTTGTGCAGGTTACTCTCTCTTATCTGGAGCCCTGTTATAATATAGAGGTTTGACTGTATTTACAAAAGCCATGCTAGCCTTCAAAGAGTGAATCCATTCTCCAACATGCATTGGTATTGCATTCTCTAGCTTGGAGAATGTGAAACTTAATTGAAAGTAAGTATAACTCACAGGTAGGCATCCCAGACAATATCTTCAACAATTTTGATGACCAAAACAACTGGGATTGTTTAGCACTTCGAATGCTGTGTAAATTTTGGCTCCATACTCTTGTCTGCCCAAGTTCTAAAAATCGAGTCAGTTTTCATTATTTTAAGAAATATACAATTCTAGTGGCAAGTTGTTTCGATTTTGAAAATACAGATTGTTTTTAAGGAGATCTGAAGTGGATTGTGGATCTATTTGAAAAAGGTGTGCTCCACTCCTCTATCATCTTTTTAAAGGGTGAAAAAAAAGCTCATTTCTGTCTGCATGAACCTGTTCTAAGTTTACCTATCAGATTCTGTCTTGTCTGAAAGATTTCCAAGAATACCAGACATTCCTGCATTGCCATCCAAAAGATCAGTTTGTGCATGTAGTGTACAGTGGTTTGCTTTGGGGGGGGGGGGGGGCTTTAATTTAACCCACTACTCTATAGGCTATAGTGGTCTCTAGTATCGATAATAGTGGACCGCTTAACTCTTTCCTCCCTGAAACTTTAAATGGAAAATTCCAGTTTCCATTTTAGTCTAGTCCATTTCTGACTTTTAAGGGTTGTTTTTGTAAATGTTTGGCATTGTGACAAACAGTGAAGAACCTGATCAGAGGGCTCCTTTTGGAGCCCTCTGATCTGGGTCTTCACTGTTTGCATAGGACAAGTGTACTATCCACATGTGCACTGTTTGAAAAGGACGCCTATATGCGGGACTAGGGTTCAAAGGGTTAAAGCAGGTTGAAAGTAAAGCAGAATGCACTCTAAGCCTGATTTAAGCTACCACCAGGACACAGTAGAAAATGGAAAATATATGATACATTATTCATGACTGTATAAATTGGAACTATTTTCTTCAATGGAGGAATAAATTAAAGGCATAAAAATGTGTATCTCTTGAGTGAGGGTAAAGTATAGGCACTGACAAATCTCGATATCTCAAACTCATATAACGTTGTCTTGCTCTAGCTTGTTTAACCCTTTACCTGATAGCCTATTTCTAGTATTGAAGATAGATGACCACTTAAAGCAGGTTGAAAGTAAAGCAGAATGTGCCTTTAAGGCGCATTCTGCTTTATTTTCAGCCAGCTTTAAGCTTCCATGTACTAAAATATAGAAAATTTTCCCTATACTATAATATTCATGGCTGATTAAATTGGAACTATTTTCTTCAGCTGAGGATTAAATCATATCCGCTAAAAGGCGCTTCTATGGGGGAAAGGGTTAAGTCAAACATTAGCCATATTTTATAAACTTATACCTTTTTTACCATATTTCAAATGCTAAAGAGTTTAAGTGTCTAAGCTATAATTATTTTAACCTTAAAATACTGAAGTAGCACTGTAACAGTTGATATTTATAAGTGATTTGCACTCATGTCTGTTGAGGAAAAGGTTAATATTTTTTTTACTGTGAAAGATGTGAGTTTCTCACTAAAGATGAATCCTTAGCATAATAAGACTCCTGGGAATACACTCAGTATGTATTTATTATCAGAGACTGCTGTGGTTGTTAATAATGGAAAAGGATGGGCAAATGAAATCTGAAATTCATGTTGAGTTTGACAAATTACGTCAATGGAGTTGCATGGAACAGTATTTGTTTGCATAGTATTAATGTTTGGCTGTAATTGCTCCATCAAAAAGCCATATCATATGTTGTTTTGTTAGGGATGTGAGAAATGGCTGGTTTACTGGGCTTTTAGATGATATTTTGGTGGGGGGGGGGCACATAGGGTTCCAGATAAGAGGGGATTACTTACAGTCTTCTGTCTCTATATAAATCCGAAAGGTCTGACGAGTCTCTTTAGTACAGGCTCCAAGGTTATAAAGCATTTTAGTTGAGTCTCTGTGTGTTCCCAAGCATTTGATTGGTCAGATTTGAGCCTAGGCTCAAATCTGACCAATCAAATGCTTGGGAACGAGTTTACAGTCTTCTTTCTCTATATAATTCAGAAAGGTCTGATGAGTCTCTCTAGTACTGTAGTCTACGACCACCAACACAGGGGTACCATTATCAAAAGTTGTATGCCATTGTAAGCCATGTCCAAAATATTCATGGTGTCTGCTCTATCTTCAAAAGTTCTTGGTCAGTTCGAAGAATTATTGAAAACATCATATTACAGGTCACTGTTTTGCCTCCACCTTGATCAGACTTACTCAGAATTGTCATCTGTGCAAAATCTAGGTCAAAGTGGAATATGGTTCATGTATGGTCAAAAAGTAGGTCTCTAGGTCAATAAAAAGAGCTTGAAAACACTACAGGCCGCAGCTGTGCCATAATCTTGACCAAACTTAGAATTATCATGACAAATTCTATAGCACTTTCAAATATGGGTCATGTCTGGTAAAAAATAGGTCACTATGTCAAATCATAACAAAGGCTTGTGATAACTTTGAATGTAACAGTCCAGAAACATGATCCAATTGACAAACAGTGTGGATCCAGATCACGATGATCAGATGACAAGCTACTGGTATGATCTGGCTCCAAATTAGCTGATTGTAAAATTTTATGCAAGTCTCAGTTAGCACTGTAAGAGTTGTCAGATCAGTGAGTACCAGGGCCCCAGATAAAAGGTAGTAAACTGAACAAATTCAACATTTTCTCCCTCATTTCAGCACCAAATCCTATGGTGTTACTACTCATTAGAATCGTCAAAAAATTCCCGTAAATGGGCCCGAGGGCGCGCTTAAAAAAATCGCGAATTCGAAACGCACGAATAGTATATCCGCCGAGAAAAAGAAGGGATGAACTTTTCAGCATAGGTGGTCAAAAGATCATACGTGGCTGGCTTACAATGGTGGGTCAGATTCTATGACAATCTCTGTCTATACTAAAGCAATTTAAGAATAAGAGCACACCACTGGTGAATGTCGTAATTGGAAGACAAGTTATTTTTATTGTGTTTTCTATTATTTTCATGGCAAAAAATGTGGGGCCCACACTTTTAAAAAATGGCCCCCTTTTTTCATGTCCAGTGGGCCCTGGGGCCCATAGTTTTGGATTTCTAGGCAGAACACTGGTATAACACCATAGGGTTTAATGCAGAAATAAAGATTTTAGTTTTTGAAATACCCCCTTTATCTGGAGCTCTGATTGTACAGGTTTGATTCTTGATGGCTGAGTTTGATATATCTCACTGGCACAGAATGTTATGTTGACACTGTGCTTGTTGGGCTGTCTTTATTGTAACTTGAAGAGTATGTCAACACAAGGCAACAACCAGAGGCAGGGGGGAATCAGGGCTGCCATAAATCATGAAAATCCTAAGATTTTCAAATTTTCTATTTTTGAAGAGTGATTGCTTAAATCCGGTTGAAAGTAAAGCAGAATGCGCCTTAAGGCAAATGTGCATTCTGATTTACTTTCAACCTGCTTTAAGGTACCATCTGCTAGGATAAAATCCGAAGATTTTGACAAAATCCGGAGAACCGGCAGCCCTGGAGTAATCAGGAACTGTTGAGCTATGTGCAAGACGCATGCAGCTGTGCCCTTATGATAAGTCCAAGCAGGTTAACCCTACAGTGTGTGTATATCAGGGGGGTGCATTTGTACACAGTGTAGACCAAAATCAGAGGGCTCCTTCAGAAAAATATTAAGAATAAATGATCAAAATCAGAAATAAAGCAGTTGACAATTCTTTGAACTAATATCATAATATGATGTTATACTTCATCACTTAAAAGGTTAACCCATTACCCCATAGCTTGTTTCAATTTTTGAAAGCAGGTTTCCACTTAAAGCAGGTTGACCGTAAAGCAAAATGCTTAGAACTTAACCCTTTACCATGATATATTATAGCTTGTTTGAAGTTTTGAAGACAGGTGACCTCTTAAAGCAGGTTGAAAGTAAAGCAGGTTGTGCCTTAAGGTACTTTCTGCTTTACTTTCAGCCTGCTTTTAAGCTATCATCTGCTAGTTTAAAGGAAATATTTCTCATGGTGCATATTCATGACTGTTTACAGTGGAACTACATTGTACATGTATTTTCTTAAATGGAGGTGTAAATTACAGGTGTAAAAAGGTGAATCTGGGGCAATGGGTTAAAGCCTAGATTTTCAAAGCAAAGTCAGTAAAGGGTTGTTTTCCCTAGTGTTTCCTATTTCATGGACTGTATTGACCCCTTTATATACTTACCTTACCACCTCTCAGTCTAGTCCCCTTACCCCTTGAACCCTTTCAACCTGTCTGCTGAAAAGATTGTCCTGCTAAACATTCTGTAATTCAGGTTCATACTTCTTAATAATTATTATAAACTGAAACAAATTCAAGAGAGACAACCAGTTTGGATCCAGATCAGGCCCCACTTTTAGTGGGGCCTGATCTGGATCCAAACTGATGACAAATCTCCAATACAGGTCTACAGTGTAACAAAGGTTAAAGGTACAATTGAGCCTTATAACATTGATATTAATCAGCCCTTGAGGTCCCTGCTGGGCTGACTACATATGCCAATTACATGCTTATGACATACCTTTTATCTTCAGTTGTTATTGGGTAGCCTACATATGTTCTGCATTCAGCGGATAATTATTGAAAATATTGATGAATTCCTCTCTCTCAGTCACTCTTCAATGTGTTTCCATATGTACATTGATAAATGCATTGCTTGGATATACCGGCAGTCTGTGTATGTGATACAGTGGTCGCCCCACCATTGATTTTATGCTGAGCTTGAAAAAGAATCACTTGTCTGTCGTTGCTGAAGTGTGTGATTTTGTCTTGCAGTAATGAGTTTTCTGTGGAATTGAAAAAAAAAAAATCTCTCGATAAGATCATCGAATTTTGAGCTTGTAAACGTCAGAAAGGTTACTTACAGTTGTAATTGTGTGTCTAAGTACATGTATCAATATTAATTTTGGTTGCTTCAGATACAAGGAAAGGTATTTTAAATACTTAAATGTTTGTCTCCACCATACTTTACGTCGTGACTACTACCGGTATTATTGGAATTATCTGAAAGAGACATTTCAAATGAGTAGTCAACAAATAGGGTTTGGTGGAAATTTAACCCATTGACCCATAGCTTGTTTCTAATTTTGAAGACAGGTGACCATTTCTTCGATGGAGGATTAGATTAGATGCGTAAAAAAGCATATATGTGGAGTAGTGGGTTAAAGTTGAAAATGTTGGTAATTTTCAGTTTACTCGCTTGTATCTGAGGCCTTGGATTATTTATTCTCAAGGACAGAAACATTACAGCGTGTGTGACAGTATACAAGATGGAATACGGGAATGTGGCTTGAAAATTAAACACAGGCATGCTTGTCTCTGTCTTTGATGGATTATTGTGTGATGGATTTACTTATGACATGCACCGTGCCATAAAATTATCATAATATTTAAACACTTCACTGCAGTTTTAAAACTTTGACATGAATATTTCCACCTACAGTAACTGTTAGTAACTCTTATTTTACCACTTTTGATTTAGGGGTGAAATTATTTCATGGGAAAATAACTGCTATAAAAAAAAAAATTATAATACAAAAAGAAACAAGTTGTGATAAGTTCTGGATGTATGTTTTGTGTGTTTTGACCTATCATTCTACAGGGAATGCTGAGTGCTAAGACATTGTAGATAACGATACTGGATTATTATTTTGAACAGAAGCTGTTTTGAAGGTAGTTTTGATAAAGAATATCCACCAGTACCCTTGCAGTTCTACACATAGTAGTAATGAACACAGGTAATTCGCTTTTTGTCTCTTAACCCATTACCCAATAAATAACCCTTTAATTTCTCCTTCGATCCGCTGACGAGAATAGTTTCACTTTATAAAGTCATAAATATTCACCTTAAAAAATATTTTTTATATCCTGAAGTGGATGGAAGCTTAAAGCAGGCTAAATGTAAAGCAGAATGTGGATTAGGTGCATTCTGCTTTACTCTGAACCTGCTTTAAGTAATCACCTCTCTTCAAAACTAGAAACAGTCTATGGGGTAATTGGTTAACCCTTACATTATGCTGAGTTTTGAAACAGAAGCATGTCCCATTTATAATTTATCAATATTAACTCTTGAAAGGGATTTGTTGTCAAAGTTTCCAATATTCTAGTGTTACAAAACTGCTGATCCTGATCAGAAGGGAGCCCTATGATCCGGGTATGCACTGCAAAGGATGCATATAATCCTTTTAACCCATTACCCAATAAATATGCCTTTTTAAGCCTCTGATTTATTCCTTCATTGAAGAAAATAGTTTAAATTTATACAATCATAAATATGCATTATAAAAAAACAATTTCTATATTCTGGCAGAGATGGTAGCTTAAAGCAAGTTGAAAGTAAAGCAGAATGTGCCTTAAGGCGCATTCTGCTTTACTTTCAACCTGCTTTAAGTGATCACCTATATTCAATACTAGAAATATGCTATTGGGTAATGGGTTAAAGTTAGAACACCGACAGTGATTTTAAAGTTTACCTGTACTTATTTTATACAGGAACTGTGGTTTTGTTTCTCCCAGTTAAGATAGAATACAGTCGAACTTTGATATCTCGAACTCGATTAAATCGAACATACCAGTATTTCAAAGTTAAAATATGGGTATGTTCGACCTAACCAAGCTTGAAATTATGCAGTCCATGTGTCGAACTATTGGATAGTTTGAGTTAAGCGTGTTCAAGATATCAAAGTTAGACTGTATACTGCTTCACCTGTTGGGATAATATACAAAAGTGATTTGAAAAGTACAAACAAGGTCAAAATGCTGTCATAATCATGGTTGATATTTAAAAGATCATTATATACATGCATATTATAATGCTTCAATTGTTTATGGTAATATTATATTTAAGGTCCTGATAAGGGCAAGGGTCCCATGCACTCCCTTGTATATTTCATATGATAGAATTCTTATGCCCTCACCAAACTGTATGTTCTTTGGAATGTTCTCTTTGAGACAATTCAAATGAGTAGTCAAAGTATTCCAGGGATTGGTCATATCAAGTGGTACTTTCATGCTTTGATGTTTGATGATATTTCATTGGGATCTCATAGAATATTTCTGCGCAGAATCTGGTAGATATTTTGTATGTTTATCATTGAGCTTGCTGTAAGATTACAGAAAAAAAGTCAGGTTTAAAGAACGACTTGAATACCTTTCTTTGTTGGTCCAAGTGCCTACTTATTTGTCAGCTGTTTTCATGATATAAAACTCAGACTTTTATAGGACACGGCTAACTTTTAAGTCATTTGGTTGGTATTATGAATAAATGTAAAACTTCTTGTCAGGTGTCACAAGTGTTGGAAAAGCGACAGTTTCTAAACACAGGCTCTGTACAACCAAGTCCGCCGTAAAGAGAAACATTCAAAAGAAGACAGGTCTACAGTAAAAGTCCTCTCTATTACGACCACTAAATTGTTTTAATTATATACCGTAGGTGTTTATGACAGGTGACTCCTATAGGAGCTTTCTGTTTTACTTTCACCTTGCTTTAAGCTGTCACCTGTCTTTTATACAATCAATTATCCTTTGTTTTAGTAGTTGATCGTAATAGAGAGGTTTTACTGCACATTCAAGCATATACTCAATATACTCAAAGTCAGTATAAGTTATGCAGGAATCTCCTAATTTAAGGCTTATGAAGCATTCTGCATAACTGTTTTCCTATATTAAGCAGCTTCTTGTCTAGCTGATTCTTCATTTAATGGATGCTGAGCATAGGTATTATCCGTATAGGTATTACTGCACTGAATTACAAACTATAGTCTATTAGAGAAACCTTTCTATTACGATCACTAAGTTGTGTTAATTAATAGACTTGTGTTTACGACAGGTTACCGCTTAAAGCAAGGTGATAGTAAAACAGAAATCTCCTTCAGGAGTTTTTTGTTATACTGTCACCTTGCTTTAAGCTGTCACCTGTCTTAAAAAAACAACCAATTAGCCTTTCTGTAGTTGTCATATTAGAGAAGTTTCACTGCATACAGAAATGATAAGCGTGTTATATACCTGTTTGGTTTAATATGTTTTGTCATGTGTACCTGATTTATATCTTTTCCTGTTTTAAGGTTCTCTCATATGACAAGGATCATAGCTTAGTAATTAATTCTTGTTGGGTTTTTTGGCAATGTGAAATGACTTTGATAAAAAATGTCATCTTTATAATACTGTTATATTTGTATACATGTATTCTTCAACAAGTCTTTAGTATTATTAGTAAATTGTGATTTGCCAGTATAAATGGATCAGATGCTGAGTTACTCGATCACGTTGCACACATGTCCTATACTATATACAAATATTTAGACCCTGATCAACGGGCTTCTACAGGAGTCCTGTGATCAGGGTCTGCTCTGTTGGTCATTTTGCCATTTTACTACATCATAGTTACATGAATTGTGAAAAATACCGAACCCTGAAAAGGAAACAAGAAGTCCTCAGAGTTGAAAATCTTACCTCTCCAGACTTTACTGCTAAACACATTCAGACTTGATACAGCAGCTGTATTCCAAGTGTTGTTGGTCTCTAAACACTTATACTTTAAACAAAGCTAAACTGAAAGTATAACGTTTAAGCTAAATGATTGACACCTCTGCCAATTAATTAAGAGAAAAAGTAACTTTTTATGCCCCCGGCATCGACAGATGCGGGAGCATATAGTAATCGTCCTGTCCTTCCGTCCGTCCGTCTGTCCGTAACCAGGTTAAGTAGATTTTACCGTTTCGTCTAGCATCAACACCGCTTACTCCAATGCTTGGATACTTATACAGTTGTTGCCTTGGACCATTCCCTATCCACCAATATCACCCAACCGTGATTTTGACCTTGACCTTGACCTAATTTGGACTTTGAAAAGATTCAGAATATATTGTCAAGGATGCCACCGGGGGCATAAGCGTTTATTGAACGCAGTCTTGTTCTCACTCATTTCAGCACCAAATCCTAAGAGACGATTCATGTATAGTGAGTGACACCATAGGATTTAATTTAGAAATAAAGATAATAGGTTTTGAAATAGGACCCCCTAATATCTCAAGCTCTGAGTAACGCCAAGTCTCACTTTCACTCCTTCATCGGAGCAAGACAAAATCTTAGTAGACTTTACCTGGAAACTGGAATTGTCCATTTGAAGTTTCAGAATTCAATAATCTAATTCATTGAACCCCTGAAACTTTTAATTGACAATTCCAATTTCCAATTAAGTCATTTCATTTTTGGCTTTTTGGGGTTGTTGTTTGCAAAAGTCTGTGCAGACCCTGATCAGAGAGCTCCTTCAGGAGCCTTCTAATCTGGGTCTGCACTGTTTGCATAGGACAAACTGTACTCTTTGACATGCCATAAGTACATTGTTTGTAAATGAGGAGTAATTTACTCGTTGCTAG
Source organism: Gari tellinella (assembly GCA_922989275.2). Lineage (NCBI taxonomy): Eukaryota > Metazoa > Mollusca > Bivalvia > Cardiida > Psammobiidae > Gari > Gari tellinella. The sequence continues at coordinate 102,769,008 of OV277858.1, read as the reverse complement.
GGTTGAAGGTGTTAAAGGGCGAGAATATGGTAGTAGTATTGGTGTTAGTATCTGTGCCATCTATGGTACTAAAGGTGTTGTGCCACAGATGGCACTGATGCAGAGAATTGGAAAATAGTGCCTTGGCTTTGCTCATTAAATGGATTCACTGTTCTGTGCTGTTTTATATGCTTCAGCAACATTGGTATAGCCTGTTTCTAGGTTTGAAGACATGTGACCACTGAAAGCAGGTTGAAAGTAAAGCAGAAAGTGCCTTAAGGCACATTCTGCTTTACTTTCAGCCTGCTTTAAGCTATCATCTGCTAGCATTTAGAAAAACGTTCTGATGGTTCATTTTCAATTTTCAAGACTGTATAAATTGGAACTATTTTCAAAAGTGGATGAATAAATCAAATGTGCTAAAAGGCGCTTCTATGAGGGAAAGGGTTAAAGGGAGAGAATATGGTAGTAGTATTGGTGTTAGTATCTGTGCCATCTATGGTACTAAAGGTGTTATGCCACAGATGGTACTGATGCAGAGAATTGGAAAATAGTGCCTTGGCTTTGCTCATTAAATGGTTTCACTGTTCTGTGCGGTTTTATATGCTTCAGCAACATTGGTTTAAACTTTTTTCCATAGCCTGTTTCTAGGTTTGAAGACAGGTGACCCACTTAAAGCAGGTTGAAAGTAATGCATATACTGCTTTACTTTCAACCTGCTTTAAACTGCCATCAACAAGAATAAAGAAAATATTACTTTTGATACAGATTCAGGACTGTATAAACTATTTTATTTAGTGGAGGAATAAATTAAAGGCATAAAAGGCATATGTATGGGTTAATGGTCTAACCTCAGCCTGGCTAACCCTTTCCTCCATAGCCTGTTTCTAGTTTCAAAGACAGTTGACCCACTTAAAGTAGGTTGAAACTCAGAAAGTAATGCTCTACTTTCAGCCTCTTTAAGCTACCATCTGCTAGGATATTAAGTTTGAACTTAATTATGGTACACATTCATGACTGTATAAAGTGGAACTACTTTCTTCAGTGGAGGAAAAGATGTTAGACATTAAAAGTGGCGTCATATGCTTCTTTATTGTATGGTGTTATTCTGAACTTTTCTTTTGAATGTTTACATTGTAAAGGGATGTAATAAGTCCAGCCAGGCCATAGACCACCAAATTACAGTCAAACTTGGATATCTCGAAGTCGGTTTTGTCGAACATATCCGTATTTCAAAGTTAAAACGTGGCTAAGCCACGTTTTAACTTTGAAATATGGGTATGTAGGACTTAACAGAACATGAATTAATGCAGTTTATATGTCGAACTATCGGATTGTTCGAGTTCAACGAGTTTGAGATATCGAAGTTCGACTGTAGATAAATAAATATCATTGCTGGCTGTATCAGCTGGTATGTAGACATTTTGATTTGTCCCAGATGATTTCCTGATCACAGCCAAGATAATATTAATATTATACAAGCAGCATGTCTCCAAAAATGGCGGGATATTTGTGTCTTTGTTTCCAAGCTCTGGATAGATTAGTGAATTCTTAAATTATTCTTAACCCATTACCTCATAGCCTGCTTGTAGATTTGAAGACATATGAGCACTTAAAGCAGGTTGAAAGGAAAAACCATGGCATTTTAAAGTCAAAAGGCTGTATTCTTTCATTGTATGATATTAGGAAATCTCTAGTAAATTGTTGCCTGAATAAGGGAATTGACCGGAGCTGCTAAGCGAAAAGGTCAGAGCTGTGAAGGTTGTGAAGCCAGATTGATTGGAACATAAGTTCTACAATAAATTCCGACTTAAACCACCCAAATTTTGACTAATGATTGTTGCCCCTTTTCCCCCCATAGTAGCCCATTTAGCATATTTAATTTATTCCCCCACTGATGGCACTGAAGAAAAATAGTTTCTATTTATACAGTCATTAATTAATATGTGTAACATGTACTATGAGAAATATTTCTATATTCTAATTATTCTTGCAGATTGTTGCTCAAAGCGCTGGCTGAAAGTAAAGCAGAATGCGCCTTAAGGCACATTCTGCTTTACTTTCAACCTGCTTTAAAATTAAAAACAGGCTATAGGGTAAAGACAAGTACCCGTAATAGCTAAATGCAGAGGAGTAGTAACGCAGAAAGCTTCAAACAGCAGCATGACACAAACAGCTTCTCTTTGTGTGGACATGATATTGGGCTGGTACTGTATATTTCTGTGTATGTCTAATGAATATTTGATGAGGCTTAATCTGTCCATATAACGCCTGTAAAATTTAGTGGTCCTACATTGTTGTTCTTCGGTAATACAACATACTGACATCTTTACATGTACCAAGCTAAGCAGGACTTGGCTCCATGGCAACTTTCAGTCTCTGTCTTAATTTTTTCGACACAACTTGCCCAAATCTGACAAAAACTGCTTTTTTCTGCAATATGTTAATTCTGATGCAAATATGATCTGACACTCGCCCAATCAGAAACTACTTGCTTCGGGCAAGTTGGTTACCGCGAAGACTGCAGTTTGTATACTGATTAAATTATGCCAAGTAACTCTTAATGCCTTTGACCAAGGGGCAAATTATTGGACAATCTGTTATATATATATCTTCAAGACGATTCTAATGAGTAGTAACACCATAGGATTTGGTGCTGAAATGAGTGAGAAAATGTTGGATTTGTTCAAGTTACTCACTCTTATCTGGAGCCCTGGTAATTGGTTATACTAACTATTAAAAAAATACCGTCTGGAGTAGGTGCTTATCATTTTGCTTAACGGTAACCAGATGAATAGAAAGATGAATGTGAAGCATATAACTATTCAGTTATTACAATGGAATTGAACAGTCTTGTATTGCTAACATTATTTAAATATGGCCTGTCAGAGATATGACAAAAACAGATAACTTTATGCTCTTTGCATGCCAACAGTGAAACCTTGAATTGGGTCGTTTACAAACAGATTACTCGGCATCTCATCTGGGGTCAGAACTGTATGACACAGTCTTATCCTATTTTGAACCTATTTTTAAAAGAATTTTCTTTTTTTAGAACAGCTGCACCAGACTTCAATTGTTGCAGAAACATTGCTTATGCATTGAAAGAGTTAACCCATTCCCCCATAAATACGCCTTTTTACGACTATAATGTATTCATCCACTGAAGAAAATAGTTCCCTTTTAAACAGTCACGAAAATGTACCATATGAAATATTTTCTACATCCTAGCAGATAATAGCTTAAAGCAGGCTGAAAGTAAAGCAGAATGTGCCCAAGGCACATTCTGCTTTACTTTCAGCCTGCTTTAAGTAGTAACTTGTTTTCAAAACTAGAAACAGGCTATGGGGTAAAGGGAAAATTATAATTAAGAGTTTCTGTACTTTCAGTACTAACATTGTTTAGCATTCAAAGAGTTAAAGAATTCAAACTTTCATTACTCCTGTTACCATGGGATTTATGGCATATTTGGAATTTTGATTTATTCATGAACAGTTCGTTAGCTCCATCATGTCGTTAGTGCTAATGACTGAGTCCATTACTGTGATTGTTAGTTGGGTTAATTATAAAAATTATTCCATAGCATGTTAGACAATATTGTCTTTATTCCATAATGGCTGATAATATTATATATAGGCATTAGAATGATGACAGTGGGTAAGAGGATTTTCTTCTTTCTGTATTATGTAACCCAGAGCTCCAGATAAGGAGAGTACATTAAAAAATTTAATTCTTTATTTCTGCAATAAACCCTATTGTGTCACTACTCATTAGAATAATCTCTTCGAGACGATTCTGATGAGTAGTTATACCATAGGATTTGATGCTGAAATGAGTGAGAAGATGTTGGATTTGTTCAGTTTACTCACTCTTATCGGGAGCCCTTATTGTAAATCATTACTCCATAGATACATTTTTTAACGCCTTTATTTACTCCTCCGCGGAAGAAGATAGTTCTGCTTTATACAGACATGTATATGCAACATAACAGATGGTTTCTATATCCTAGCAGATTGTAGCTTAAAACAGACAGAAAGTAAAGCAGAATGTACTATAAGGCTTATTCTGCTTTACTTTCATCCTGCTTTTGGAGCTTTCTGTTTTACCTTTAACTTTCCTTTAAGCTGTCATATGTCTATCGTTTGAACAATCAATTAGCCTTCATTTTAGTAAGGTAGTCGTAATAGAGAGGTTTTATTGTAATTGAATACAAAATTCATTATTGTACAGTTCGGATATTATGATAACTGATATACGGCAAAACAGACGGTTACCGGTTACGGCACAACAATGAGGCGGTGCTCTAGTGCATTATGGGTAATTGTAAAGTTGGGGAGGCTGATGGATCGATCAATAGATCGAGACTATTGTAGTGGGAGGAATGGGATATTGATACACAATGATATAATTGGTTCTAAATATGTAGTTTTCAAGTCTAGACTTCCAGACAAGAAAATGGTGTGTGCTGTGTAATAGTAACTTGCCTGTTGATGGTAGACCTAAAACCCATTACCCAACAGCCAGTTTCTAGTTTTAAAGACAGGTGACCACTAAAAGCAGATTGAAAGTAAAGCAGAATGCACCTTAAGTCACATTCTGCTTTACTTTCAGCTTTAAGCTGAGATATAGAAAATATTTCATGTATTGTATATTCAACTGTATAAATTCCAACTGTTTTCTTCAGTGGAGGAATAAATTATAGGCGTAAAAAGGCATATTTATGGGGTAATGGGTTAGTACCAAGCTCCAGGAAATATGAAATACACTTAACACATATATTACCCCATTAACATGCAATTATAGGCATTTAATATTATCTTCCTTCACTGAAGAAAATAGTTCCACTTAATACAGTTTTGTTTATGCACTTATAGAAATATTTTCTGTTTCCTAAGCAATTGGTAGCTTAAAGCTTATAGCAGTTGGTAGCTCAAAGCAGGCTGTAAGTAAAGGCGCAATGTGCTTTATTTTCAACCTGCTTAAAATGGCCAGCTGTCTTCAAAACCTAGAAACAGCTAGGCTATTTGGTATTGATTGAAATATACTCATTACATTAATTTTATTTGCAAACATTGTAGACCCAGATGATAGGGCTGCTATAGGAGCCCTCTGATTTGGGTCTACACTTTTTGCTAATTTAGACCAGTTACACTGCCCAGAATTCCAAGTAGACTGCATGGTTCATGTTTTGGTAACTAAAAAGATCCACAAGGGAACCTAAAACACACAAGTGTTACCTTAAGTGTTGAAAGACATGCAATGTCAAATCATAGCAATACAATTTCCATTTGTTGGGAGTATTCATTAGAATCATCTTGAAGAATAAATTACAAAGGAGGGATTGTTTACCACAGCATTGAGTCCAATGACCACAAGAAAGGATCTGATACTGTAGGAAGTAAAAGCTACAGTTAACAGTTCTTTACCTCGAACCTTTTATTGGATCTTACCTGTATAACTTGATCTCACTTGCGATAAACATAATTGTATTTATACAGGGTTTCCCATAAGTTTTGACATAGATGGAAAACTTTTATGAATAGCCGGAAGAGCGAGCGCAGCGAAGGGTCAATTTTCTTGAAACTATTCATGATATTGTCTTCAAACTTAGTACACATTATAAGTGTTGTATTGTGAGACTTTTCATGAAGTTTGACAACTCTTGCACAAAATTTGACAGAATTATGCCCCTTTATATCTAGAAATTTTGTTCTAATTTCTTGGAACATGCCATTTTCTTGAAAACTATTCATGATATTGTCTTCAAAGGTGGTACACATTAGAAGTGTTGTATTGTGAGACTTTTCTTCAAGTGTGACAACTCTTGCATTACATTTGACAGAATTATGCCCCTTTTCAACTTGAAATTTAGTTCCTTAATATGCATGTATTATTCTTTCTACATGTCATTGTGCTGTTTGTGACAGGTCAGTTTGGAGTGGGGGTATCAATCACCTTTAGTGATAGCTCTAGTTTGTTTCAGGACTCTGACTCAGGAGTACACATTATTAGTGTTGTATTGTGAGACTTTTCTTCAAGTGTAACAACTCTTGCATTACATTTGACAGAATTATGCCCCTTTTCAACTTGAAATTTAGTTCCTTAATATGCATGTATTATTCTTTCTACATGTCATTGTACTGTTTGTGACAGGTCAGTTGGAGTGGGGGTATTTATCACCTTTAGTGATAGCAGTTCTAGTTCAAAGTGGCTTCTAAGTCACGTTTTTAACTTTGAGATACAGGTAACCGTAATATCGACTTAACCCATTTCATGCGGGATACACTTTTAGGTGTACCTCTAGGCAAACAATTTTGATCTGAGATCAGGCCCCACATTGTGGGGCCTGATCTGAGATCAAAACTGTTTGCAGCTAGTTCAGTATTCTATCAGAAACTGCTAAAATCTTTTGCAAATATTTGAGTTATACCCGCTGCAGACGACATTTTAAACTGGCCGCCAAATAATACCCAGCATGCAATTGGTTAAGTGAGTTCGAGTTATCAAGGTTTGTTGTTAGTTTCAGCATTTATAGGGCTTCAGATATAAGGGGAGTTTTTCAAAAGCCAAAATCTTCATTTCTGCATCAAACCCAATGGTGTGACTACTCGTTAGAATCGTCTCTTGGAGACGATTCCAATGAGTAGTCACACCATAGGATTTGGTGCTGAAATGAGTGAGAAAATGTTGGATTTGTTCAGTTTACTTCCTCTTATCTGGATTCCTGGCTCAGAGGTTATAAAGCATTTTAGTTGAGTCTGAGTGTGTTCCCAATCATTTGATTGGTCAGATTTGAGCCTAGGCTCAAATCTGACCAATCAAATGCTTGGAAACAAGTTTAGACTCAAGTCAAAACCTTTATAACCTCGGAGCCTGTATCTTTGTTGGGCATGTATCCCTTGCAATCAACATGAAGAGTTTGCCAAGACTCATATACACAAGACTGGAATATGTATTCCATCTTGGCACCTGGGACTAATATCTGTGGTAGAATCCTGGCTAAATAAGCGGGCAAATTGTCTACTTAATCCCTAATCATGATTGGTGTTTTCATGGTAGTGAACATGGGTTTATCATCAGGTAAAAACCAATGTTACCAGGGGAGATCATGCAAGTTTCTACACACCTAATACAGGCTAATAGACAATCCATTAACCAATGAGTTTCACAAATAGCTTGTTTTCAGTTTTTTGAGACAGGTTGCTACTTAAAGCAGAAATCACTCTTTGGCAATTAACTTTCAGCTCAGCATCTTTTAACCCACTAGTCCATAGCCTGTTTCTAATTTTGAAGACTTCTGACCACTTCGTTAAAGCAGGTTGAAAGTAAATGTTTTACTTTCAGCATGCTTTAAGATTTCATCTGCTAGGAAATAGAAAATATTTCGTTTGATACATCATGAACATATTCTTGGCTATATAAATTCAAACTATAAACTTCAATGGAGGAATAAATAAATGGTGTATTTATGGGGTAATGGGTTAAAGCAGGCACTGCATAGTCAGGGTTTAGGAAATGTTTGCTATGAATCTTTATTAGGACATAGAAGAAACAGAGGTATAAGCGGGGAATGACAATTTCCATGACACATAGCGTTAATTTGTCAGTGAATCCAAACAAACAATACAACACAAATTGGTAGTCATAAAAAATGATCAACTAATTAACAGTAAATATTTTCTGTTAAGCAGCTACATGAAATAAGCTTGTTAACCCATTACCCCATAAATATGCTTTTTACGCCTTTAATTTATTATTCCACTGAAGAAAATAGTTCCAATTTATACTGTCACAAATAAAAATCATAAGAAATATTTTCTATATTCTAGCAGTTAATAGTTTAAAGCAGGCTGAAAGTAAAGCAGAATTCCCCTTAAGGTGCATTCTGCTTTACTTTCAACCTGCTTTAAGTGGTCACATATCTTCAAAACTAGAAACAGGCTATGGGGTAATGGGTTAAACAGTCTATGAGGGACTTAAGGTTGACACACCTCTGGTACTGAAACATCTTTTCTTAACCCATTAGCCATTAAATATGCCTTTTAACATCTTTAATTTATTCCCCCACTAAAGAAAACAGTTCCATATCCAAGCTGATGGTACCTGAAAGCAGGCTTAACCCATTACCCCATATAGCCTGTTTCTAGTCTTGAAATATAGGTGGCCCTTAAAGCAGGTTAAAAGTAAAGCAGAATGTGCCTTAAGGCACATTTTGCTTAACTTTCAACCTGCTTTAAGCTACCATCTTCTAGAAAATAGAAATTATTTCCTTTGATATATATTCATAACTGTATAAATTAGAACTATTTTCTTCAGTGGAGAAATAAATTAAATGGGTTAAAAGGCATATATGTAACTTTTACCATGCTTGGAGTGGTCACCTGTCTTCAAAACTAGAAACAGGCTGGCCTATATATGCAGTAAAGGCTTAAATGCTTATAAATGTAAGAACTATTTTGTACTTTTCTTGTGCCTCTGGAGGGTCTTCTGGCCGTCTTTTTCAATTTAAATATTTCACTTGGAGAAATATTCCAGTGAGAAATGTGTCGGGTTTTGGTGGCAGGCAAACTCCTGTGATATGTGCTGCAGTTGTCAAACCAATAATATTATGTCAATAGGCTGGTAGCTGGAGGGTCTTCAGAGAGGCGGGTTAAGGTGTTGGCGAATCAATACTTACACCGTACTGCAAGACAAGACCGTGAAAGTCACCAACACTTAAACACTGCAATCCCAAATAGTCATATTCTTGTTACAAGTAGCAATTATAAATGGTCACTGCATATTATATGCATGGACTTTAACTCATTACCCAATAGCCTATTTCTTATTTCAGAGACAAATGACCACTCAAAGCAGGCTGAAAGTAGAGTAAAATGTGCCTTAACCCATTACATCATAACCTGTTTCTAATTTTGAAGATAGGTGACCGTTTAAAGCCTTAAGGCGCATTTTGCTTTACTTTCAGCCTGCTTTAAGCTACCATCTTCACAATAAAAAATATATTTCTAATGGTGGGTAATCATTATAATGTACACAGTGGAACTTATTAACTCTCTTTAGTGTAGTAATAGATTCAAGAAGACAAGTCTTATTTATGGGGTAATGGGTTATAACACCCTCCACTTACACACTTTCGCTATACGCGCTTGTGATATTTCAACACAGTGGAAGTCAGCTAGTGCGAGCGCTGTGCTTTGCCACACTGCCATTCATTTAAATGTGGTCACGTGATAGCGATGCAAATAAATTCAAAACTATTCCCATACTAGATTGCATATATCTTGTTTTGTTACTCTTTAAACTGATAGTAAATCTTATATCGTGATAAGTGTGTACCGTTTCGTGTTGGCAATGCGATGTACTTGCTTTGACAGACGGACAAAGTGTGTATTGCATATCGAGGGCTCGGCGCAAGAGGGGCGTAACTACATATTTTTCCAAAAATGACTTTTTTTGATTTTTCAGCTTATATTAGTCAAACTCATATGCTGTATAAATTTAAACAAAAAGTTTCAGATATTTATATCAATAATTTGATATTGCAATAAGGGCGTATCTCAGATTGCCAAATTATCTTAGCGCAAGAAGGGCGTAAGTCCACTTACGCCCTTCTTGCATGCTAAAAAACATCTGGTTGACTTACAATCTATCCTGCAATACAGACTTAAGTAAACAAATAACTGCTGTGTTGTTATCTTATGATGGCATTTTGTTCTTTATGACATCACAACAGTATATTATTGCATCATAACAGTCTACTTAAGCACTGACATGACACAATATTTTCAATTTTAAGGTGAAAAAAAGGTTTAAATCTTATACTTGAGAAAAGAAGGCAGCCATAATGTGGCTTATGGGGGCGCCTGAGTCTTGAATAAGGGCAGTTTGCATTTATGTACATTAAATTTGTGTTGGAGGCAGGATGTGTAAATATATATGTCATTTTTAGATATTTTAGGGTTCAGAATTTGGTTATAACAGTCTACAAAACCTCTCACTATTTCCTTTTCGGGCGTGAGGTATTAGAATATTATTGATATAAGATCTACTTTTTAGGCAGATTTAGTGTTAGAGTTATCAGTTTTTAATATTTTCAGAACTGAAATTTCCCTTTAAACACATTCAAACCTAGAAGCAATGAGTATACTTGTCACAAACAAACAGTATCTGCAAAAAGTACACTTGCCCTATGCAAACAGTGCAGGCCCTGAACATGTAGACAGCTAAGACCTGCAGGAGCTCTCTGATCAGTGTCTCCAATGTTTGTTATTTTGCAATATGTTGTTATTTAAAAAACCCTTATTGGTCAAACATTTACATGTACTTAAACTTAATTGAATGTATTCTGTTAAAGTTTCATAGGTGACTGAGTTAAGACCTTGCCAGTCAGTTGTTTTGGTTCTTCAGATATAAAACATATCTAGATCTGCTGGAAATTTCCCAACCAAATGAAGATCTGTGGTCACTGGTCTCAAAAAATTCACTTCAACAAAATTGAAACTTTGTTTATACTCAAAGCACCTGTTCTATTTTTGTGCAGGTGTATAATATCAGTATGCAGCTTTGCTAAATTAGGTCTCTTCTGACACAGTGTTGATCTTTAAAGACTTTTCCTCAGTCCATTGAGGGACCACCAGCCCATTGTTCTGGAGGTGTCAGTGTAACTGTCAAATCATGCACATATCATGTGCAGCACAATCTCAGTTTACCTGGTGAGGTCCAGATTATACTCATGCTCTAGTGATTTTCAATGGTTATTTCTAACCCAACTATCAAATATAAAGGTAGAGTCTCAGACGAGAAGCGTCAATGGTTCTTTGCTAACGGTATGTCCACAAGACCCATGCTCTTTGCAAGGAAATTGTCTGGCAGGGTGTTATGACCAAAAGGTCGCCAGGAGATGTCTTTAAGTGCAGTTTTGACTTGCTTCTGTATACCAATAGTTTTAAGCACTCACTTGTAGCAGGTAAACCAGTATCAGGTTGAGAAGCTTAGACACCGCTATGAAAAGGGCATCATTTTATGAACTGAGTTATCACAGCTTGCTTTACTCAAGAGCTCTTACCATATCCTATTTCAAATTAAGTTCAGAGCTGTGGGGAAATCAGACCCATATAAGTCTGTGACTTGTTGAAACTCTGCATCATATATGGCTCTTGAACATCTCTTGGCAAGTTCATATGTATACATGTACATTCTGTACCCGAGCTGTTTTCGATACCATTTGATTTTAATTTAGTAATCATGCTCCATTATAATTAAGTACATGGTTTGGGTACAAGTTTATGTGAAGGAGCCCCTGTAAAGTGTTGTTATGGTGGCCTTTGCTGCCTTAGCAATGCAGGGTCACCTACATAAGGAGTTTTGGTCAACTTTTCAACTTCCTTACTAAATTCGACAAAATTCCTCATCTCTAAGACCCTTTGACTGTAGCTGATGCCATGCTCTGACTGAACAATTTGGGTACCTCAAGTCTCTTTGCCTGATTATCACTATATGAGAAAACATTCTCACAGAGAATGCATTCTGAAGTTTGCCATATTTCTTCAGGATCTGCTTTATTCTACTGCATGGATGATGGCTACAACATATTTTTCAGATGTTTTACCTTGGTTCAGCCTGTTTAAGAGCATTTGATGTCAGCTCCTTCACAATTTTTACCAGAATCATGTTTTCCTTATTTGGTTGAGGCCTGTGCATTCATAGTAGATAGGCATTTTTAGATAACAAGCAACAAATTAATTTGGCTCCACATGTTGATATATGTCCACATGACATGTACTTCTTTTTGATTCGACTGTAATATATAGTCAACTGTCACACATTTTTGTTGAAAATTTTTGGTCACAAAAGTTAACCACTAATTTTTTTTTGACTCACTTAAATCAGACCAGTGTAACTTGTAAAAGTGAAAGCTGCCCGTAAACAGTATGCATGGTTGATAATAAAATTGGACATAAGGCCTGTTCTTATTTTTCTGTTTACAAATTGTAAAGAAATTCTGAGTACATAGGGGCATAGTTTGTGATAAGAGTTATAGGCCTTGAAATTTCACATGGATAGTGTTGAGGAACAGTAATTTTTAACTTTTATTCAAATCCAATGTAGGTAGTAGAAATGAGCAAAACTGTAGAAAAGGTTAAAAAAAAAAAGGTATAGGACTTGTTGTTGTATGTAAACCAGTCTTTTTTGGGGGGGAGGGGGGGGGGGACCATTCCCAAAAGAAAACAAGGACTTTTTCCCAAAATGAGCTGTTTACGGCAGGATTTCCCCCCGAAATGAAAGTTTTACGACTCATTTTTTGTCCAAATCAAGTATTTTACGTTGTTTTAGAGCATATTTTTACCAATTAAATGGGTACCAACCCACTCCCAAAGTCAAGATTGACAAACAAATACTGAAGTCAGATGATAACTGAATGCTTGAGTAGTTTCAAACCTAATGATGACAAAAAATGAGAAATTCATATTTGTGAAAGAGTTATAGGCCTTGTGTCATTTTAGTAATGTGGGTGATTGTAAATTAGTCTTCCTTTACTATTTAATCAAATCCATGAAGAAATAACATAAGCAACATTGATAGTAAAATATATATGTGGTAGAAGGTAAAAAGAGGCATATTTTTACTCTTGTCAAATTTAAAAAGTTGCTGTATGTAATCCAGATTATACTGCTCACTTGAGTGATGTTTCAAAATAAATGGCAAAATATGTGAAATATTCAGAGTTATAGGACATGTTGTACACTATGTCAAATGATACTGAACACTTTAATGAAGTTTTAAATTGATTGAGGCACAGGTGAGAAAATATAGTCTGATTATGTTTTCAACCGGAGAACTGTGAATGTCCTTAATTAAATACATTGTAAATCAAAACGGAAATGTACATCAAAATAACCCAAGCAATACATGTACATATTCTGTTGTACATTTTATTATTTGCATAAAAGGTAATAAAAATTCACTTTTTTTTTAACTTCAGTTTAACTGAAAAATATATAATAGAACAGTCCTGCCAGATGTACTTGGGAAAAATGTGCAACGAGAGCATAAGTCAAACATTATCAATAAGATGTATTTTTGAAATACTATGCCCCCTGCATGTGAGCCTGACCTTTGTATGACATGATCTAACTTGTACTGAGCTCAAGAGCTTCTGAAGTCAAGTACACATATCAAATATGGAGTCTCTATCACATGTTGTCCCAAAGTTATGACAATTTTTTATTAAATTAAGCCTATTATCCCTTAATGACCTTGACCTTGGTCTGACATGATCCAAGTTGGGTTGACCTCAAGAGCTCCTTGGGTTGAATACACATGCCAAATATGAAGTCTCTATCACATGTAGTTTCAAAGTTATGGCCAAGGTTAAGTTGACTTACGCCCTTCTTGCATATAAAATTTCTTCAGATTTCCTTGAAAAAAGCATGCAATAAGGGCGTAAGTCAGATTTTTTAAAATATAACACTATTTTGTAAAATTTTAATATTTTTTTTTAATGTTTCATAAAGAATAAATTATCTTAAAACAAAACACATGGTAAATATGTATGTAACTTTCAATCTATAGAAATAAATTAGTTTTTTTCACTTCCTGAACATTTTTGAAAAATGTAGTTACGCCCCTCTTGCGCCGAACCCTCGATATTGTGTACTTTCAGTTGCAAAATGTTTACTTGTTTACCATGAAAACTCTTATGTTTACCATAGAAACCATATATGAAAAGCAAGGAAATTACATAAACTTTAAAAGAAAATTGTCTGTTTCTTGGTAAAAATTCGAATTCATATATATCAAAAGATTGAAATACTCTATTATTCTTGTCTAATTGAAAGGGGAGTAATTGGGCCAAGTTTAATAGCAGTTGTCTTTCGTGTCTTGCTAATATGGCCGATTGACATTTTAGAAGGAAGTTTGTTAGTGCCCTCAGAGCAGGATTAAAGCTCTCTCTAAAACACTTATAGTGTGGAATAGGTGAAGCTTTATCTAAAGGACAGGAAGAGGTTCTGTAAATGCTTGGCAAATACCCAGTGCCTGGATCATCAGTGCAGGCCATGTAAAGAATGTTAATGTTAGTCCTGCTTAACCCTTTGAACATCAAGTAGTACTGTCATCTGCAACAATTGTCGTTTACTCCTGTTGTAAAATTAAAATATTCTAAAATTTCTTTTTTAAATAAGATTGGAGAGTCAAACAGTTTGGATACACATGAAATGTCATGTTACTTGGCATCTTACTGGATCTAAATTGTATTGTAAAGGTAATCACGACTTCACCGCTAGCATTCAAAGGAGTTAAAGAGAAGCAGAAGCAATTGATGACACAGTCAATAATCTGATACAACAATCAGATGGCTCTACCACAGATCAGACCAGATACAATCAGGGTGTTAATAGGGGTCATACAGTGCTGGGAGCCAGTGGCCAACTCAGCTCACTTCAGGAATCTCTCATAGAGGCAATATTGGAAAACCTCCCTAATATGACTGCTAAATTGTGTTAATTATAATTATTAGGTGTTTACCACAGGTGACTGCTTAAAGCAATGTGACAGTAAAACAGAAAGCTCCTTTAGGAGCTTTCTGTTTTACTGTCACCTTGCTTACGCTGAAACCTAGCTGTCTTTTATACAATCAATTAGCCTTTGTTTAACCCATTACCTCATAAATACGCCTTTTTACGACTTTAATTAATTCCTCAACTAAAGAAAATAGTTCCAATTTATACTATCCCAAATAAAAATCATAAGAAATATTTTCTATATTCTAGCAGATAATAGCTTAAAGCAGGCTGAAAGTAAAGCAGAATGCGCCTTATGGCACATTCTGCTTTACTTTCAACCTGCTTTAAATGGTCACATATCTTCAAACTATGGGGTAATGGGTTAAACTTGTAAAAGAGAGGTACAGCAACGTAAATACAAATCAAATTAATGGTCGTAATAGAGAGGTTTTACTGTATTGGAAAACAATTGATGAGGAATGAAGCATTTCATTGTATTCAATATAACCTTTGCCATTGATTCAATGAGAGAAAGGAGAAAGAAAGAGATGAGGTTTTATACTATACTCAACAAAACAATTAAAGGGGCAAATATATTGGGTAGGCCCAATATATAAAAATAAGTTCATACAATATTTTTTTAACAGTTTCATGTAAAAGTACATGTTAACTTCGTTGTAGAGTATAACTGTATTTCGAAAAGTAGAAATATATATCGCAGTTCCCTTTCAAACACAACCACCCTAAAATTACCGTGTGCCAGACTAGGTGGGTGGGGTAACAAACAACTTGACCAAGAGCCCCTGCTTTTAGGTTCTTCTATTAAATTACAGCTAGTATCATATGTGTTCACCACGTGCATTAATCATTTCCTTGCATCTACATGGAAATCGGAGAATTGGCTTAAGGATGTATACAATAGACATTCTGTGTCATTCTTCAATAAGCATGTCTGTTAGCGTCTAAGGTGACGATCTCGACCGGATATCCGGCGTTGCCGCATGTCCTAAGCATCCTCAATGTGACCGACGTGTGTTGACCTTGCTGGCCAGTCCATCTGCCCTATGTCCTCGTGTTCCAAGTACTGGTCTACCATACGTGCTCGGTACGGACGAGCTTTGTCGTCTGTCGGGATGAAGCCTGAACCAAAAGCTCCAGCTTCAGCGCGTGCAATAGCGTCTAGGGTCTCGTCCCTGTACCCCAAACTTGTCAGAGTCCAGTTCCTAATGACGTTAAGGTCCGTGCAACCGTTGTAGGATATGCCCACCCATAGGAGCCCTGACCCCTTTCTGAGTCCGTCATGCTCTGCCACATAACAGTCGAAGAAACATTCGTTTCGCTGTCTTTACATTCGTCTGCAGTCATCATTTAAATCCAAAATGAAATTTGACGCACTAGTCCACAATACGTCGCAAAAACGTAAACGTTCAAATGGCATTGTTTCTGGCAAAACGCTAGATGACGTTTTCGGTGGTGTGGGGTCAAGACCGGTCACACGACAGGTCTTCTAGCCCATAGGTTTGCAGCATGAAGTCTATTCCCGACGATCTGAACAGAAATACTGTAACCACACGTCTGTTTATAAACACTATTAAGCGTAACGAGGGAGTTGAGCCGTTGACGTCATGCCATAAGTGACAACATCGGTCCTTTACTTCAAATATGACCTGCAAACGACCTTGACCTGATCTCCAATTAACCATCCCAGTGTCCAGGTACAACTACCACAACATGTCGACGACACCCTTGCTAACGTTAAACTCTGTCGCAACATGACGTTGGAAAACGACTAATGACGTCTTTAGGGGCATAGTTTTCAAATTTTGTACCAATATGCAATCTATTTTTGCTTAAGATACAAATATGCACTCGATATAATGAAAACAGCTATAAAACTAATCGTTGAAGAATAGGCAGACACATCGTGCAAAAATCCAGTGGACGTTAAAAACCGTGGTTTTGATACTTGTCCGCTTCAATTCATTCTACCATGACCATTTTGGCACAAAGTGACGTTTGTTTCTTAATTTTTTTATTCTAAAGCATCTAAACACGTATTCACTCTTTTAACTTGAAAATGTTTGAATTTTTGAAAAAGATATATGAACTTATATCTTTGCCCCTTTAATTATTTTGTTGAGTATATCATTCTGTGTCATGACTTTTAACCCATTAGCCCATAGCTACCCCAGTGACAAGTGTTAAAGAAATTTAGAATGTTCATGAACCTTAAATGGCTGCTTCTAGAACTTCTGGAATTTCTTTAAACATTCTAGAAAAGGAGTTTTGTAATTCTAGAACAATGGTTCTAAAACAATCAAATTTCTTGAATTTTGCAGAAAGTTCATGAAAGTTGAATGGCCACCTATAGAATTGTTCATGAATATTCAAGAAATTATTCTGGAATAGTTCTATAATAATTCAATACCTTTCCACAGGGATACAGCCATATTATTATTTTACTGGGTCATATTATATGTGCTGTTTGTCAGGATTTTTTAGCTCACCTGAGCTAGCTCAGGGTGAGCTTTTGCAATCCTTGAATGTCCGTCGTTCGTCGTTTGTCGTTCGTCGTCCGTCGTCAACAATTTTGGTGTTTACACTCTAGAGGCCACAATTTTTATCCAATCCTTCTGTAACTTACTCAGATTGTATATTACTATAAGAGTTCGGATAAGTTTGATTATGGTTGATATTGGACATATATGTCAAGAGTTATCCACCTTTGAATTGCTGAAAATGCATTATTTAACAGTGTTTACACTCTAGAGACCACAATTTTAATTCAATCTTTCCCAATCTTGCTCAGATTGTATATAACGGCAAGAGTTCGGATAAGTTCTATTATGGTTGGAATCGGACTGATAGGTCAAGAGCTATCTACCTTTAAATTGCTGAAAACGCCATATTTAAGGTTGTTTACACTCTAGAGGCCACAATTTTAATCCAATCTTTCTCAAACTTCATCAGATGGTATATGACTAGAAGAGTTCAGATGAGTTTGATTATGGTTGCAATCGGACCTGTAGGTCAAGAGGTATCTACCTTTAAATTGCTGAAAATGCCATATTTAAGGTTGTTTACACTCTAGAGGCCACAATTTTAATCCAATCTTTCTCAAACTTCATCAGATGGTATATGACTAGAAGAGTTCAGATGAGTTTGGTTATGGTTGCAATCAGACTTGTAGGTCAAGAGTTATCTACCTTTGAATTGCTGAAAATGCCATATTTAAGGGTGTTTACACTCTAGAGGCCACAATTTTAATCCAATCTTTCTCAAACTTGCTCAGATTGTATATAACCATAAGAATTCGGATGAGTTCGGTTATGGCTGGCATCGGACCTATAGGTCAAGAGTTATCTACCTTTGAATTGCTGAAAATGCCATATTTGACAGTTTTTGCACTCTAGAGGCCACAATTTTCAATGGATTTTAGTTATAATTGCACACAATGTATATAGCTATAAGTTCTCGAGGAAGTGCAATTATTGTTGAAATCTGATCATTGTGACAAGAGTTATCTGCCCTTGATATACTTTGAAATGCTAGAAAAGGCTTCATTTCAGTATTATTTGGGCTCTAGTTATCTTCCTTTGATGTACTCTACTATACATACTAGAATGGGTCATATTGCAATGTTGTGTACATGCTATACTACAAATTTGAATGGATTTAGAATAAAACAGGTGAAATTCAAAGGTAAAGCTATCAGGCTTCATTATAAAAGGTGAGCGATATCAGGGCCTTCAGGCCCTCTTGTATATTATGTTTCAATTTTTCAAAGAATCACAGGCAGGTGAACTTCATATTATATTTTTGCAGATATACATGCAGTAGACTACATGCAGTTAGGGGGCATCATGTTTGTCTTTAAACAGACACAGCACTAATCTCGAGTTACTTTTTTTATATATATAAAAATGATATGATATAAGTTAACAGTGAAATGTAACATTCTTATGCAATGAAAAAGGAAGTGTAGTTTTTTATTGTTTAAACATGGGGTGTGTAAATATTTGCACATTCATGCTTCACTTCCAAGTGTTTGAATACAATTAGCTATTGAATTATTGCATACACAAACATGTATTAGGTAAACAGACAGTAACATGAAATGTTCACAAAGTGGAATGGGATCATACATGTTATACAATAAGAGAGGGTAAACTATAAACATATCCAACATCTTCTCTCTCATTTCAGCACCAAATCCTATAGTGAAACTACTCATTAGAATCTTTTGAGACGATTCTAATGAGTAGTGTCACCATAGGGTTTAATGCAATAATTAAAGATTTTAGTTTTGAAATTCTCCCCTTATCTAGAACATTTGTCCAATTAATTGCAGTTCTAGAAGTGACCATTTAAACATTCATGAATATAATTATATTATTCAAGAAATTAATTCTGGAATAGTTCTAGAATAATTAAAGAAATTCACGCAGGGGCTGCAGTGAATCAAATTTTTTGTTATACGACAATTCTACAGAACATTGACTTTCAGTATGTAAAACAAATCTTCTTAATGCAACATAAAAGTAATGCAGAAGGCTCCTAGAGGAGCTTTCTGCTTGACTTATATACCGCATGAAGCATCCACTGGTCTGTAGATATATCCTAGCAAGTCATATGGCTTGATGTCTAACAGAAGTTTTACTGTTGAGGCGTTTCTATGAGAGACAGGGATTAAAACCAGAAAATGTGAGGACTTTCAAGTTGATACACACATAGAGCAAAATCACGTGGAACTTATAATAGTCCTGTCTATCTATAGTGACTATAGCTCCAACAGAACACCGATGGTTTGACCCGCAGACAGCCATTCTAAGTTTTCATTGGCTTGACAAACGGTGTTCTTCTGTCGACCTTAATGCGCATGCGCCGGCCTCACTTTAGATTGACTATACACCGGACTATAGTTCCAAGTGAAGTTGCTCTTAAGTACTCACTTACTTAGCAGTATATTATATAATTATAGTGAACCATCAACCATGAAACACAATTGTAAAAAGGCTCAATATCCAACACTGACTAGCTTTACATGTGATCAGGATCCAATCTGCTTGGCACTTTAAGTCAAGATGTCTAAAATTCTTAATGTGTCAGAACCAATTTTAAGCAGATAAAAATGATATATTGGTCTCAATTTCTTTCTACAATGGTAAGCGCCTTAGAATGCGCAATAGTTCATATGACATATCTGCCTTGTCCAATAAATGTACTTAACGATTTCCATACTGGGTAATTTTTTCCTCTGGACTTTTTCGGCGGAGCTGTCTGGTTTCTATTTAGCCACACTTTCTGTTTGGCCACACATTTCAACCAATTATATTTGATCAGAAATTTAGACTTGAGAGCACCTGTTGAAACTGAATAGTCTGATTGGATAGTGGCCAGGGCTCCAGATAAGGGAATTATTTCAAAACTTAGAATCTTTATTTGTGCATTAAACCCTGTGGTGTCACTAAACATTTGAATTGTCTCTTCGAGACAATCAAAATGAGTGGTAACACCATAGGGTTTGGTGCTGAAATGAGTGAATAAATGTGATTTGTTTAGTTTACTCCCTCTTATCTGGAGCCCTGTAGGCTGGTCTATGTCCAATTACAGTTTTCCCAGATATGGCTGTGAGTGTAAAATTTAGAGACACAGACCAGACTGTTTACTACACTGGGGGCTGATGCAATTTAAGATGACATCTGAAATACAGAGGAAGCTAGGTGTTTTGTAATTGTTTACTACCAATTTGTTTTAATTGTTAACTATTTGTACACATTTACCATACATTAAAAGCAATATTAAATATAAATGGCCTCAAGTGAGTTGAACACAATTGTGTGGTTTCATCATTATTTACAAGAGTGAAGTAGAGCAGACTGTTGAATCTGTACATTTGTGTATGCTATAGTTTATTTCAAGAAACTCTATGAATGAAAAGTTTGATATATAGAACAATAGATTAATGTGAGGATCTCCTACCAGTAGCTAGGATATGAGTTAAACTATTGTTTTGTTTTGCATTTCTGTACATGATAGTTTTGCATTTTAAATAAAAGTTACTGTTTCAATTGTATACTTTTATTTTTTGCTTTTCAATCCAAGATATTACAATTCTTTTGAAAACCTCAATTTCATTCAATTTTGCACACCCATCTATATAGCCTTAGTTCAACCACTCATTCCGCCGAATATCTTTTTTAAAGATATTTCTTGTTTCTGCTGCAACTGTTCTAAAAATAGAATTAATTAAAATTTCTTTTCAAAACAGGGTCAGAGTGTCAAAAAGATTGGATCCTGATGAGATGCCGCTTATGCTGCGTCTCATCAGGATCCAAACTTTACAAAGGTAATCACTGTGGCACTTTTATCCGCCGCTATAGCATGCAAAGAGTTAAATACTGATTAATTAATTAATAGGGTTAAATATAAATATTACAGATAGCAGCTTAACCCATTACTCCATAGATACTCTTTTTAACACCTTTAATTTATTCCTCCAATGAAGAAAGTAGTTGCACTCTATACAGTCATGAAAAGGTACCATAAGAAGCAATTCTTTTATCTTAACCCTTTACGCCATATCTTGTTTCAAGTTTTGAAGACAGGTGACCTCTTAAAGCAGGTTGAAAGTAAAGCAGAATGAATTCTGCTTTACTTTCAGTCTGCTTTAAGCTAGCATCTGCTAGGATTTAGAAAATATTTCTTATGGTATTGGTATTTTCATGTCTGTATATTGGAACTATTTTCTTCTTTGTTGGGGGGGGGATTAAATATGCTAAAAGGTGCTTCTATGAGGGAAAGGGTAAACCAGGAAGTGTTAACCTTTACCCCATAGCCTGTTTCTAGTATTAAAGATACGTGACCACTTAGAGCAGGTTAAAAGTAAAGCAGAATGTGCCTTAAGGCACATTCTGCTTTACTTTCAACCTGCTTTAAGCTAATATCTGCTAGAATAAAGAAAATATTTCTGATAGTACATATTCTTGACTGTATAAATATGAACTGTTTTCTTCAGTGGAGAAATAATTAAAGGCGTAAAAGGTGTATTTATGGGGTAATGGGTTAACCAGGAAGTGTTAAGAGTGCAGTGGGGTTGTATTTAGACTTTGTTTGTTATTCCAGGTGTATAACATGACAACACACCCTAGCTACTGGTACATTACAAAGTGCATTAGAACCATTAGTGGTATGATAGCAGCAGTATATTCCCAGATAACTTACTGACTGATTCATCCATCTGTGTCTAGTGTCCACCTTAAATAAAACAACATACCAGTGTAGATCCAAATTATTACGGCTATGGAGGAAAGGGTTAACCCATATAATATTACCCCATAGCCTGATTCTAGTTTTAAAAATAGGTGACCACTTAACCCTTTAAACCCTAGTAACGCTTATATGCGTGATTTACAAACAGTATACCTGCATAGAGTACACTTGCCCTATGCAAACAGTGTAGGCCCAGATCAGAGGGCTGCTTAAGCAGCCCTCTGATCAGGGTCTGCACTGTTTGTTATTTTGCAAAATATTGTTAAAACAACCCTTACTAGTCAACAATGGACTAGATTTATCTGGAAATTGGAAGTGTCCATTTTGAAGTCCAGGGAGGAAAGAGTTAAAGCAGGTTGAAAGTTTAGCAGAGTGCACCTTAAGACACATTCTGCTTTACTTAATTACATCCTGCTTTAACCCTTTCCCCAATGGAAGCGACTTTTAGCGTTTATTCCTCCGCTGAAGAAAACGGTTTCAATTTATACAGTGATGAAAATGTATCATAAGGAATATTTTATTTATTCTAGCAGGTGTTGGTTGAAAGTAAAGCAGAATGCACCTCAAATTTAATCATTCTTATAATTTTGGAGCCCTGCCATCGTATACATCTGGGGAGTTATCACTCGATCAGGATCTCAAACAATATTTTGCCATGGCAAAAAAAATTAAAACTGATCAATATCATCAAATAGAATGAGTCAGAGAACTTTTTAATCATTCCATAATCTGCTTAAGCTAGCAAAATGTACAGTCAAGCCAGTGTTTAAGTGACCATTTAACAGGGCTCCATATAAGGGGAGTATTTTAAAAAACTAAAATCTCTATTTCTGCAATAAACCCTATGGTGTCACTACTCATTAGAATAGTCTCTTTGAGACGATTCTAATGAGTAGTTGCACCATAGGACTTGGTACTGAAATGAGTGAAAAAATGTTGGCTTTGTTCAGTTACCTCCCTTTTATCTGGAGCCCTGATTTAAAGTTGAAGCATTGTAAGTCTTGAAATAATCTTTGTGCGAAATTACAGTAAATTCAGTAATACAGTAAAACCTCGCTATTACGACCACTAAAACGAAGGCTAATTGATTGTATGATAGACAGGTGACAGCTTAAAGCAAGGTTACAGTGAAACAGAAAGCTCCTATAGGAGCTTTCTGTTTCACTGTCACCTTGCTTTAAGCGGTCACCTATAGTAAACACCCTAATAATTAACATAATTTAGTGGTCGTAATAGCGAGGTTTTACTGTATATACAAAAAAGTAAAATTTCAAAAAGTTATGAACTTTATGTTTAAATTGTATTGTTTATCATTTAGCAGCCAACATTTTTGAAATCTGATTATTCATGTTCTGTTGATGGTAATAATTGGAGTATGACTGTATTTTTTACAAAAAAATTAAAAATGTGTTAAGAGCCCAAAGGGAGAAAAAAATGAAGGCAATGGAAATAGAAGCTGGTGAAAATGACTTTGATTTTCAGACGATTTTGCAAGAATAAAGAGAGAGTCCTTCAGAAGATTGTGTGCAGGCACTAGATTATCATTAGCAGTCCTAATATCCTTGTGCAAGAGGTTTGATTGAAATCTCTAAGAGTCGTTTACACACCTAATATTATGGCAGAAATATTAGTCCTTAGACTACCAGTAACCTTTAGCCTGTTTCTAGTCAGGCGCGTAGCTACCTGTACGCAAAAAACGCAACTGCGTACACATTGTCCTCAAAAAAAGAAAAATTGAAAAGTCCAAAAATGCAATAAAAATCGTAGGGGGGCAGGGGATAGAGATCAAAGGCTGGAAGACAAGCTGTCAGAAAAAAAAACATTATCCTAGAATCAATAATTTGTTATTTTTAGTCAAATTTTTACATAGTCTTTGAATGCGGGAAACGCCCTCAGAACGCACCACAGACCATCTAGGATTAAAAATTTCCCGGGGGAGCATGCCCCCGGACCCCTCCAGAGTAAGAGTGTTTAAACCAATCAGAGGGGGTAAGAATTATGTTATTGGGAGTCGAATTTTACATATAGATTTAAAATGATGTTGGTATTTTCCTGTTTAACTCATTTTGATTGCTTGAAAAGTCCTCAGAATTCACCAAAGCCCATATTTTTCCGGAGGAGCATTCCGCATTCCCAGTAAGAGTACGTTCACCATTTGAATTAGCTTTGCCCCTGACGTCGACGTGTGTCCCCTCAATCGCAGTTCCTACGGGCCTGCGTTATCATGTTCTCAAAATGGATCGTAAATGCAAATGGTTCTGTTGCAGATCTGAATGTTACTGATTGTCGGTTTGAAATGAACATCCATGATTTAAGGAACGTACATTAGATCTATATAGGCCTACGTTCCTGATGATTTTGTCGTCAATGTCGTTTATTTTTTTATTCAATTTTTGCATAGATTTATGTTCTTTTATCACCTGTTTTGAATGCGGGAAACGCCCTCAGAACGCACCAGAGACCATCTAGGAATGAAATTTTCCCGGGGGAGCATGCCCCCGGACCCCCCTAGTATAGGGCTGCGTACACTTCCTATTTGGTCTAGCTACGCCCCTGCTAGTTTTGAATATATATGTGGCCACTTAAAGCAGGTTGAAAGTAAGCAAAATGCTACTTCAGCATGCTTTAAGCTATAGTGCTAGAAAAAAGAAAATGTTTCTTATAATCCATAAACATGACTTCATAAAGTCACTCAGTTGAACTATTTTCTTTAGTGGAGGAATAAATTAAAAACAAAAAAAAACATATCTTTGGAGTTACGGGTTATTAAACTGCCCACCATTACAATACAACTTGTGTAAATCCTGATCACCATGGTCTGTTTTCAGACGAATGGTTTAAATGTTTTAATAAAAAGCAGACTGAAAGTAAAGCAGAAAGCTCATTTAGAAGCTTTCTGTTTCACTTTTAGCTTGCTTCAACCCATTCCCCATAAATACGCCTTTTAACGCCTTTGATTTATTCTTCCACTGAACAAAATAGTTCTATACAGTTGTGAATATGTATCATAAGAAATGATTTCTATATCCTAGTAGATTGATGATTTAAACAGGCAGAATGCGCCTTGACCCTTTAATTCCCCCATAGAAGCGCCTTTTAGCGCATTTGGTTCATTCCTCCACTGAAGAAAATAGTTCCAATTTATACAGTCATGAATATGTATCATAAGGAATATTTTCTTTATTCTAGCAGGTGGTTGCTTAAAGCAGGCTGAAAGTAAAGCAGAATGTGCCTTAAGGCGCATTCTGCTTTACATTCAACCTGCTTTAAGTAGTCATCTATTTTCAAAACTAGAAACTGGCTATGTGATAAAAGGTTTAATTAGGAGCATTCTGCCTTACAATGAACCTGCTATAAGTACACTACTAGTCTCCTGAATGTCTTCAAAACTAGAAAGAAGCTATGGAATAAAGGGTTAAATATGTAATGAAATCCCTGATTTGTTTAGTATTAACAAGGGACCTTATTTTCCAGCGTCTAACGAAGATTATTACCCATTATCTGTGAACACCTGATGTTTGATGGATAAAGTGTATGTTCTACAGTCGGAATATTGATTGTTACAGAAATATTGACATTTAAAAATCTTACAATACCATGTACATGTTACAATAGTGATGGAATTACTTGGCATATCTGTCTATTACTTTGGTTTTATTATTTGAAGAAGTTTTTGCTATATACACAACAGCTCAATTAGTCCAGATATACAGTCGAAGAACAATTAGTTATCAGTCTTACTGTTTAACCCTTTCCCCCATAGAAGCGGCTTTCAGCCCTTTCATGCAGTTTATTCTTCAAGTAGTTCAGATTTATACATGAACATGTATCATTAAACATCATGAACATTGTATATACCACAAAAGTGACAATAGGGAATATCTCTTATATATATATGTGCTTGCCTTCTTCAAAGAGACTATGATTCTATGCTGTTTGATGTTGCTTCTATTAGGCTACCGAGAAATTGATATTGTTAAGCCTTAAGGCACATTCTGCTTTACTTTCAGCCTGTTTTAAACTATCATCTGCTAGGCTATATAGAAATATTTGTTATGATAATTGTTTATGAGGGTATAAACTGGAACTATTTTCTTCAGCGGAGGAGTAAATTAAATACGCTAAAAGTCGCTTCTATGGGGGAAAGGGTTAATGAACAGTGATTAGGTTATATTATTTTGAGCATCATGGTCATGAAAGGGTTTAACCCTTTCCCCCCCATAGATGCACCTTTTTACACCTTTGATTTATTCCTTCACTGAAGAAAATAGTTCTACTTTATACAGTCATGAGATATGCAGCATAAGAAATATCAGAATAGCATAAGAAATATCTTCTATATCCCTACAGATGGTAGCTTTCAATAAGCAGGCTGGAAGTAAAATGGGACTTTCAACCTGCTTTAAGTGGTCACCTAACTTCAAAACTTGAAACAGGCTATGGGGTAATGGGTTAAAGAACAGTGATTAGGTTTATATGTATTTTGAGTATTAGGTCACAAGAGGGGTTTGACTATTTAATTCCATATATGTATATAGCAAAGTAAATGACACAAGAACACCATACAAGTCCAATGAGGTGTAAATATTGTTTAGTCTGGATTGGTTCCCATGGTAATACCTAGCTTGTTCCATCTAATGTCATAAAGGAATGCTGTGGAAATAGATGTTTCATTGGGTAAACCTGTTAAGCTGTAGTTACATATATTGTCTTGTGATTTTTATAAATTTTAATCAAAATGACAAGGATTATTTATAAGTTATATTTAACCCATTCCTCCATAGGTTGTTTCTAGTTTTGAAGATGGGAGACCACTTACAGCAGGTTGAAAGTAAAGCAGAATGCGCCTTAAGGCGTATTCTGCTTTACTTTCAAGCTATTATCTGCTAGGATATCCATATATAGAAAAAATCCAATTGTACATATTCAGGACTTAATGAAAATGGAACTATTTTCTTCAGTCAAGGAATTAATTAAAGGCATAAAAGGTGTATTTATGGTGTAATGATGACAGCTATACAGGGCTGCATATAAGAGGGAGTTAACTAACTCAAATCCAACATTTCAATCGAAAGGTTAACTTATATTGTGTTTCTTGTTTCTTTCAGCGGAGAACTATGAGCGGGATCACAAGAGCCCAACCTCGCCTTCCAACAGTCCACAACAGTCAACAGCTACAAAGCCGCCGGAACCCGGGGGTCAGCGTCTTGGCCCCGGTCCCGGCCCAAGGGCGACCCAGCCTGGAGGAGCTGGGTTTCCAACCCAAAATAATCCGACTGATGCCAAACCCCTCAGTCCTGGGTGGAGTGCTGCTATAGCAGCGGCACAAGGAGCCGCAAACATGACACGCAAAAGACAAAACAGGAAGCTACAAAATCAAAATGTGCGCCCTCAGCGTGCACTGCTCTGTCTCAACCTTAAAAATCCTATACGAAAACTGTGTATACAAGTTGTTGAATGGAAATATCCTTTTTGAAATTATACATGCATATTGAATCACAGTATGTGTTCACTCGTGTCGTTATAAAAAAGTGACAAAAAGTGTGAGAAAAAATTGTGCTATTCGTAACTAGATTGGTATTTACAAACAATTTGGATTCATATCAAATACTGCTGAACATGGCTATTGATCTGGAGCTTAACTGTTTGACCTTTAAGTTTCTAAAAGTGCATACGGTAGATCTTAATTTACAATTTCAAAGCAGACAATAAGGCATGATAAGGGTTGAATATATTAACTGACTTTCAACACCGTGGACCTGTTTAGAATATACTCATTACTTTTGCAAACAGTGTAGACCCAGATCAGAGGGCTCCTATAGGAGCCCTCTGATCAGGGTCTACACTGTTTGCTAATTTGAAGCAGTTTTATTAAACTACCCGGAGTTCTAAGCAGACTGGTTTATGTTTTGGTTTCTAAGAGGATCTACAAGGGAACCTATTAACCCACAAGAGTTTCTTAGTGTTGCAGAAAGAGTTAAATATAGTGAAACTAATGTCGTTAAGCTGCCATTTTAAGAGAACATCAGTCTTTTATACATGTTGCAACTTATTGAAGGACAAAAGTAAAGCAGAAGTCTCTTTCAATTAGCAGTCACCTGTCTTTAGAGAACCCAGCCTGTTGGCCGTTTTCTATATAATTATGTTCCTATAATTTTTAGAATATTCCTATATTTTTTAAATCCTCCTAATATTATGTCATATTTGATCCTGTACATAAATGTATGTACTTTCCTTAACTTGCCGTAAGCCATTTGAATTTCTGATTCTTCTGACGATTTTCTCCAACTGTGTAGCACTTGCTGTCTATACGCCATACCCAAAGTCGGACACCAACGACGAAAACAAGGCTTTGGTAAGTACTTATATTGTGTTTATATACAACGAAGAAAAGCCTTTTCATGAGTTAACCTTTTACTCAACAAAATGCCTTTTCATAGTTACTCTTTTCATTTTCTGATAAAATCCATATACAGTGCACCAGATAAGGGTAGTTTTTCAAAAACTAAAATCTTTATTTTATACAATAATTTTCTACTCGCATATCCAAATATTTTTACTTACAATGACAGTTTCAGCACTCCATTGGAGTGCCTTCTTCAGACTGTGAACTTGACCGTTGGTTCACAGTCTGAAGAAGGCACTCCAATGGAGTGCCGAAACTGTCATTGTAAGTAAAAATATTTGGATATGCGAGTAGAAAATTATTGTATAAGTTAACATAAGCTATCCTGATGAATTTCTTTCGTGATAAAATCTTTATTTCTGAATTAAACCCTATGGTGTCACTACTCATTAGAATCGTCTCGAAGAGACGATTCTAATGAGTAGTAACACCATAGATTTGGTGCTGAGTGAGAAAATGTTAGGTTTGTTGAAATAACTACCTCTTATCTGGAGCCCTGCATATAGGGAAAATGTTCACACATACTGACTGGTACTGCCAGGGTAAGGCAGGCTTAACCCATTGCCCCATAAATACCCCTTTTTACATCTGATTTATTCCTCCGCTAAAGAGAATAGATCTATTTTGTACAGTCATGATTATAAACCAAAGGAAATAGTTTCTATATGATATCCTAGCAAATGACAGCTTAAAGCAGGCTGAAAGTAAAGCAGAATGTGCCTTAAGGTACATTCTGCTTAACTTTCAACCTGGTTTAAGTGGTCACCTATCTTCAAACTAGAAACAAGCTATGGGGTAATGGGTTAAAGTACTGGTATTCGTAAAATCACCCAAACCTGTCTTAAACTCTGAAAGCAACCTGTGAAGGAAAAGATTATTTAACCAATTACACAAGAAAAACACCCCTTTTTTACGCCTTTAATTTATTCCTGAAAAAAATAGTTCCAATTTATACAGTCTTGAATGATTATGTCCCCATTGAAATATTTGCTTTTTCCTAGAAGACTGTAGCTTAGTTCCAATTTATACAGTCTTGAATATGTCCTTTGTGAAATATTTTCCTATCTTAAAATACTGTAGCTTAAAGCAGGCTGAAAGTTAAGCAGAATTAATGCCCCTAAAGGCGCATTCTGCTTTACTTTCAACCTGCTTTAAATGGCCACCAAATCTTCAAATCTAGAAACAGGCTATGGGGTAATGGATTAATGGGTGACATAATGTTTCAAAATATAGCAATAAATTTTTAAACACCATGGTTGGCCGCAAAGCCTTGGGTTTACTTCTGAGAAGAAGAATCAATATGTAGTTAATGCTGTGTTTGCCAATTGTAAACTCTGTTCTTCCAAACTCGATGTTTAATTTTTAATAGAGACTGGCCTATGTCTGCTTGTCAAATATTCCCTTTACCCTTTCCTCCATTATGAGCCATCAGTGCTTATACCAGGGCTCCAGATAAGGGGATTATTTCAAAAATTGAAATCTTTATTTCTGAATTAAACTCCATGGTGTAACTACTCATTAAAATCGTCTCTTAGAGGCGAATCTAATGAGTAGTAACACCATATGATTTTGTGCTAAAAGGAGTGAGAAAATGTTGGATTTGTTCAGTTTACTTTCTCTTCTCTGTTGCCCTGCTTATACAGTTTAACCCATTACCCTGTGACATGTTTCTATATCAGGGCAAATCACCTTTGTCCTATTGATACAGTTTAACCCATTACCCCCATAGCCTGTTTCTAATATTGAAGACAGATGTCAACTTAAAGCAGGTTGAAAGTAAAGCAGAATGTGCCCTAAGGCACATTCTGCTTCACTTTCAGCCTGCTTTAATCTACTATCTGCTAGGATATAGAAACTATTTTTTGTGGTACATAATTATAATATTCATGACTACATACTATATTATATTCAAAGGAATTGGCAAAGATTCCAGAGGCACTGTATTTGGAGGAGTTTGTAAAGTTGTCCTATAGCCTCAGCATTTTTTTCCTTCTTTGAACGGTACCGGGGAACGGACCCGTTCCCAATTGGAGGCGGACCCTTCCCAATTTGGCGACCGGACCCTTCCCAATCAAAAGAAATCAAATATCGGACCCGTTCCCAATCAAAATAAACATATTTCCCAATTGTCAAATTACTTTTTCCCTTTAAATCATAGCAAACCATCCATATTTCAACTTATCTTTTGCTACAATGAATGTCTCGTCAAGGAAATATACAGAAGTTTATAATTCCGTGGTCTCGTGAATGTAAACAAAGTTACGCAACTCCATTGACATTTTTGGGAGTATGTATAAAACAATACCAGTGATTACGGCCGAATTTCGGAAACGGTCCGGGCGAAGATTTATACATGCCCCCTTCATCGAGACTGGTTAATGTTGCGTGATCGCAAAATCTGCTGAAATTGATAAGAGTTTACAAACCCAGTCTGACTCTGTTTACCATCATTTATAAAATAGAAAACCTACAATTAAAACAATCATGAGCCATAATTCAAAGTATTACAGAATTGTTTTGAGAAAGACGATAATGATGAACTTGAATCTAGATCACTGCCTAACACTCGCGAGCTTGATTGGCAGTATTCAGAGATAGATAAAATAAGATTTTGGATTTTACCAAGTCATCAACTCTGTCTCGGCCGCAACAGCGTCTACTGTGAGTAACACACCCAACGTAGATTTAGTTTTTACACCATGTTTACCATCATAAACAGTTCTAACGGTTTAGTAACTTAAATTCCCAATTTCTGCGTTGTCATCATTTCAAAACTCGTTTTTCCCAATTTGACTTGAAAAAATCCCAATCTGAGGGGTACCGGACCCGTTCCCAATTGGGTGAAAAAAAACGCTGAGCCTTTCTATTTCAGCTTTAATTTTAGCGTGCTTTAAGTGGTCACCTGAGTATCTTTAAAAACTAGAAACAGGCTATGGGGTAATATGTTATGGTGCAGTCTGCTTTAATTTCAGCCTGCTTTAAGCTACCATTCTGCTGGGATATTCAAAATATTTCTTCTATATGTTCATGACAGTATAAATTGGGAACTATTTTCTTCATTGGAGAAATAAATGAAATGCACTAAAAGGTGTTTCTAAGAGGGTGAAGGGGTTAAGTTAGTGTTAAGATAAAGCAATCAGAGAGCTAGCAGCTGTCTGTGAGTGATATCATGACATCTTGAGTGGATGCCTTTCCCAATTACAGGGCTGTCACTGACTTGTATCCCCATGTCAATGATTTTGTCACTGCCGATGATCAGTGCCACCGCTACACGACTCTCTCCTCCAACCAACCTGTCTCGTGTTTTACAAGAAGTGTTTTCGTATTGATTTTTGTAAAGGCGCCACGGCGCTGTGTCACCTAGAAAAGTCAGTAAGATGTAAGCATTAGAGGAAAATTATGCTATATGGTTAATACAAAAATTCAAAGAGTTGCAAAACGCTGTCAGTCTTAACCCTTTGAGCCCTAGTCCTGCATATAGGCGTCCTTTTCAAACAGTGTACATGTGAATAGTACCCCTGTCTGTGCAAACAGTGAAGACCCAGATCAGAGGGCTCCTTTCGGAGCCCTCTGATCAAGGTCTTCACTGTTTGTCACAAAGCCAAACATTGACAAAACAATTCTTAAAAGTCAGAAATGGACTAGACTAAAATTGAAACTGGAATTGTCCATTTAAAGTTTCAGGGAGGAAAGAGTTAAGCCATTTCAGCCCAGTGTCTTGTAAAGAGATCATTGGCGAACAGTGTAGGCCTGCTGAGATGACACATAATGCAGCGTCTCATCAGGATCTGCACTGTTTGCTATTTTATGTAATATGTTCTGCTGTATGTCTTCAAATTACCCTTGCATATCGATAATGGAATCTTCCAGCAATTTGGCAGGAAGAGTTTATTGCATTATGTAGGCATAAATGGGTTAATTTACAAAATACCCCATAAATAAGCTTTTTGACACCTAATTTATCCCTCCACTGAAGAAAATGGTTCCAAATTATACAGATATGAATATGTACCATAAGAAATATATCCTATACCTTAGTAGAAAGTAGCTTAAAGCAGGCTGAAAGGAAAGTAGAATGCCTTCTAAGACACATTCTGCTTTACTTTTAACCTGCTTTAAGTGGTCAACTATCATTAAAATTAGAAAATTAGGCTATGGGGTAATGGGTTAAACAAAGACACGTCTACTGGTGATTTTGTCAATTATAAAACTATGATAATCAATTACGAACAGTTGTGGATCCAGATAAGAGGACATAATTACTTGGCCTCTTATATCAGTAGCCAAATTTCTCTGACAATATGATTTGAGAGAATTGATAAATAAATTTATCTGCTTTGTAAACTTTGTTACCATGAGACACTGGGCTGAAATGGGTTCCACTTTCCATACATTGTCAACTATGGCAAATTTCTGGGCTCCAAAATTATGTTTAGGTTTCAATGGCTCTTTTCCATATTTGGTTTATTAAGTATCATTATTCTGAAGAACCAGATTTAATTATAAGAACAAGAACTTTACAGTCAGGTCAATAACTGTTACATACATGTATATCTTAATCCATTTTATGTGGGATTCAAGTTACTAATTCCTGTGCAAACACTGCAAAACAGTTTAGACTCTGAAGACAATTCTAACTAGTAGTCACAACATAAAAGAGAAGATGGAAATGTAAGAGTTTCAGTTTACTCCATCTTACTGGAGCCTTCCTGGTCAAACATCTTGAGGCAATCAGTCCTGCATAGAGCAGGGCTCACGACCAGAGGGAGTAAGACTGAACAAATCCAACATTTTCTCACTCATGTCAGCACCAAATCATATGGTGTTACTACTCATTAGAATCGTCTCTTCGAGACAATTCTAATGAGTAGTGACACCATAGGGTTAAATGCAGAATAAAGATTTTAGTTTTTGAATTATACTCCCCTTATCTGGAGTCCTTACAGAGAACGAAAAGGATGCATTGCATACCTAGTAATGGGTACTGTATGGGAATGTGTAGAATGAGTGTTTTGTGGTAATAGACTTGCAGAAAGGATTCCTAGTTCACACAATACCAGTACTGTATCCAAGGAAACAGGCATTTCAGTCAGAATTAATTATCATGGTGTTTAGATCCCTTAAGTGTTTTAGAGTGTCTCTGTATCTTTACCTCTTGTCTCTTCTTAATTTGACAAAGAGAAAATCATCCATTTCCAAAGGATGTCACTGCACAAAAAAACACATTTTCTGCTCACGCTCATACTAGGTGCTTGTTTGTTAACCCATTACCCCATACAGCCTGTTTCTAGTTTTGAAGACAGATGACCACATAAGTTAAAGCGGGTTGAAAGCAAAGCAAAATGCGCTGTACGGCGGATTCTGTTTTACTTTAAGCCTGCTTTAAACTACAATTTGCCAGAATATAGAAACTATTTCTTACAATAAATATCCATGGCTGTATAAATTGGAACTATTTTCTTCAGAGGAGGAATAAATTTAAGGCGTAAAAAGGCGTATTTTTGGGGTAATGGGTTAAGTAAGGTTCATTCTGCTTTATTTTCTTTCTGCTTTAAGCTAATATCTGCTAGGATATATAAAAATTTCTTATGGTAGTCATTTTCATGACTGTATAAATATGAACTATTTTCTTCAATAGAAAAACAAATTAAATGCGCTAAAAGGGTCTTCTATTGGGAAAAGGGTTAACTCTTTGAACCCTAGTCCCGCTTATTGGCGTCATTTGCAAACAGGGTACATGTGAATAGTACACTTGTCATATGCAAACAGTGAAGACCCAGATCAGAGGGCTCCTAGGAGCCCTCTGATCAGGGTCTTCACTGTTTGTCATAATGCCAAACATTGCAAAACAAGCCTTAAAAGTCAGAAATGGACTAGACTTAAATGGAAACTGGAATTTTCCATTTAAAGTTTCAGGGAGGAAAGAGTTAAGGTGCATGGCAAAAAATAATGGCAGAAAAAAATGTGATATGGGGGGGGGGGGGGGGGGGATATTCAGAAAAACTTGTTGAAAGCCCCTTTGAATCTTGTCTGCATTACTTTTTATTCTGCCATAATTATTCACCTACCTTTTGTCATCTCACACTAGCTGTTTGTTCAATATTCGACTGAATACAGGTTTTAAGTATGGGAACAGCTAGTTCATCTGAGAAGAGATTTATGTAGTTTTTGACAGCCTGATATGATGGACAGGATGAGGAAAAGCTGATTAATATTACCCTTGGTGTGATTTACCCATCTTCAACTGCTCCTAGAGCTGCAGAAAAACACCAGCAATATTTCCCCCCTAGGCTCCGAGCCTTTTGTTATAGATAGTGATTTGTTCTGTGAAAAGTTGATGAATGCCGGCAGATATTGAAACTAGCAAGATCTCTCATATGAAATATGAAATCGTTTCATACTTCTATTATAGGGGATAAATCTCAGGTCTAAAATGAAACAAAACCATAGAATGCATTTAGTGGTAGTTTAACCCTTTATCCCATAGCCTGTTTCTAGTTCTGAAGGCAGGGGACCAGTCTTAAAGACAGAAAGTAAAGCAGAATGCTCCTTAAGGCACATTCTGCTTAACTTTCAGCCTGCTTTAATCTATCATCTGCTAGGATATAGCAAATATTTCTTATGATACATATTCTGGACTGTATAAAGGCATAAAAAGTGTATTTATGGGGAACTGGATTAAGGTGCATTCTGCTTTACTTTCAACCTGCTTAATTGGTCATCTATCTTCAAAACTAGAAACGGGCAAAGGGGTAATAGATAAGTACTTTTACTTAATTATACATGTAATTGCTATATCAGTTAAAGGGACTCGCAACCGGATGGTGTACTTGTCAAAATAAAATAAAATACTCAAATAAAAGCAAATTTGTGGCATTATTTGGCTTCTGACATTAAAAAAATATGATCAGTCCAAAAAAAGTCTCAAGAATCGTCACCGAATCTTAGATTTTTAGATATTTTCCATCGTTTTTCTATACCGACTAGTAGACGGTATAGTTGTTGTTGTTGCTTCTCTACACGGGCTCAGACATAAACACGAGCCGAATTACGAAGTTGTATGCACTTTCGACCGCTACACATTGAAATACGTTAAATCGATCCAAGATAAACGGATAGTTCCGTGGTCCATTGGTCTAAGCGGTTTCCCCTATTTTGCCTTCTGTCCGCCAATGCCGGGCCCCGGGTTCGAATCCCACCAGAGACCAATATTTTTTTTTATTGAAATACATTTTTTTTAAACAGAATTTCTTATCCTAAACTAATTCTTTACCATTTATATAAGCATTTGACACATATTTACAAATTACTATTTTTAATGCACCATCTGGTTGCGAGTCGCTTTAAAAGCTGTTTTGTGCTAATGGAACTGAAAACAGACTTTGCATCGTGAAAAAAAAGAGGTTTATACAGGTGTTTTAATAACTTTCTACTTCCACAAAAAACAGCATTTATTTTTATTCTAGTACAAATCTGCATAGATTTATTCTAATTATTTATAATGAGTGAAAGGTATTAGATCCCTTTTGAAAGTGTTATTTATTTATCAGAATATTTTAAATCTTGGAGAAGCTTCAAAAGTCTATTACCTGCAATTGGCAGTTTACGATGCATGGCAATAAAAAATCTTTTGCTACTGGGCTTCAGATAAGAGGGAGTTGAACTGAACATACCCACCTTTATGTATCCTTTAACCCATTACCCCATAGCCTGGTTCCAGTATTGAAGACCACTTAAAGCAGGTTGAAAGAAAAGCAGAATGTGCCTTAAGGCACATTCTGCTTTACTTTCAGCCTGCTTTATGCTACCATCTACTAGAATATAGAAAATATTTCTTATGGTGTATATTTATCAAGGTATAATTTGGAACTATTATCTTCAGTGGATGAATAAATTAAAAGCGTAAAAAGGCATATTTATGTGATAATGGGTTAACTCTCGTTTTCAGTATTGAATGCTGTGACTTCTCATAAGAATCATCTTTTGGTAAAGTTACAGGAGGGAACATTTGAAAAACTCCTTTTATCTGGAACTCTGTTGCTAGAATTAAATCACATGTTAGCCAAACTTTGTTAGACGTAACTCAAAATTAGGAGAGTATTAACCCATTACTCCATAAATACAACTTTTTAACTCTTTTATTTATTTTTCCATGGAGGAATATAGTTCCACTTTATACTGTCATGAATATGTGCCACAAGAAATATTTTCTATATCCTGACATATGGTCGCTTAAAGCAGGCTGCTTTAAGTGGTCACCTATCTTTAAAACTAGAAACAGGCTTTGGGGTAATGGGTTAAATAAATTATATATGGAAATCATCTCCCAAAGTCTCTATTCAAGACAATTCTATAAATGAGTAATCACAAAACTTTCTGTGAATAAAGAAAAAAAATAACAGTACATACTGTATACTGTATTCCTTATTAGTTATCTTGAGTATTGCTAGAAAATCCACAAACTTATACACTTTGATTATTTATATATTAACCCATTACGCCATAGATACACATTTTTATTTGTTTCTCCACTGAAGAAAATAGTTTCAATTTATACATTCATGAATATGTATCATCAGAAACATTTACTGTATCTTAGCAGATGATAACTTAAAGCAGACTGAAAGTAAAGCAGAATGCGCATTAAGGCGCATACTGCTTTACTTTCAACCTGCTTTAAGTGGTCATCTATCTTCAATACTATAAACAGGCTATGGGGTAAAGGGTTAAGACAACGTGGTCATCTATATTTATCTTCATTGCTAGAAACAGGCTATGGAGTAAAGGGTTAATTAAAAGAAAATGAAAAAATAATATGTTAGATGTTGTATATAATTATACAGGTAGAGAAACCATAAAAAATGATCTCATGGCTAGACACACTCATACATCAGTACAATTCACACCTAAGCAACTGGAAGTTTCATTCATCCATTCAGTGCTGGGAAATTCCTCTGGATCATGTCCAAGACTTATAACGAAATGCCAATGAAAAAGAATATTTCTTGAGGGCAAATTGTTACGCTGTTCTATCCTGAAAATCTCAATTGGCAAGATTCCTCCCCACTCCCCGAGAGATCATCTCGGTTGTTGAACATTGAAATCTCAGAACTCTGATCCAGCAGTCTTCGTGTTATCACTTTATTTAAGGTTCTGAAACATGGTAAAAAAAATTTGTTAAAAAGGTCCACTGCTAAATTTCTCAAATCAGCACCTCTTTTAATGTAAGGAAATTGACTTATAGAAATATAGGGGTAAACTGTTTGGATCCTGTTTGGGACATTGTATTCAGTAACAGTGTTCGGTCCCATTTGACCATTTCATATGTTGTGATGCAGTAAAACTCAATCAATAAATCAATCAATCAATCTAAAGGTGTGTTCCTTTTCATTGTTGCCTTGGGTACAGATCACATAATATCCAATTGATAAAGTATAATGTGAATTCTGTGTTTTTAATCCATTACTCCATAAATACACGTTTTTTACGTCTTTAATTGATTCCTTCATTGAAGAAAATAGTTCCAATTTATACTGTTATAAATCAGAGTCATAAGAAATATTTTTCTATATTCTAGCAGATAATAGTTTAAAGCAGGCTGAAAGTACAGCAAAGTGCACCTTAAGGTGCATTCACCTGCTTTAAGTGATCATCTTTCTTTAAAAATAGAAACAGGCTATCGGGTAATGGCTTAATTAGGCCAGGGTGATTAACCCATTACCTCATAAATTTGCCTTTTGACGCCTTTGATTTATTCCTCCACTGAAGAATATAGTTCCAATTTATACAGTTGTGAATATTTAACATTAGAAATAATTTCTATATTCTAGCAGCTGGTAGCTTGAAGCAGTCTGAAAGTAAAGCAGAATGCGCCCTAAGGCGCATTCTGCTTTACTTTCAACCTGCTTTAAGTGGTCACCTATTTTCAAAACTAGAAACAGGCTATGGGGTAATGGGTTAAAGCAAAATGAGTGTAAATTAGGAGCTCATATTGCTTTTAGCCACCACCTTTATTTCTAACGAAATTTAAGTGCTCTTACCAGTCACGCATCTTAACTAGGGATGGGATCGAATATTCACATAATGGCCGAAAATTCAAATCAGATTTAGCTTTAAGAATCTTTATTTTTATCCCCTGCCGAAAGGCAGAGGGATACTGTTTTAGGTCTGTCCGTCCGGCTGTCCATGCGTGCGTGCGTGTGTGCGTGCGTGTGTGCGTGCGTTTTCCGTCCGCAACTGTATCTCCGAAACCTATTAACAGATTTGGATTAAACTTGGTATACTTATTTGTCATCATAAGAGCACCGTGGGAAATCAATTTTTTTTCAGAAAATTTTAGGAATTTATGAGTTATCTGCCCTTTTTGTGTTAAAAATGCCGTCCGTGCGTCCGTCACGTTTTCCGTCCGCAACTGTATCTCCCAAACCTATAAACAGATTTGGATTAAACTTGGTATACTTATTTGTCATCATAGGAGCACCGTGGGAAATCAAAATTTTTTCAGAAAATTTTAGGAATTTATGAGTTATCTGCCCTTTTTGTGTTAAAAATGCCATATTTAACAGTTTTTACACTCTAGCAACTACAGTATTCAACATATTTTGTTTATACTTGCACACATTGTCTATAAGTACAAGTTCTTGCAGGTGTGCAAATATTGTAAAAAAAGGATACTTGTGACAAGAGTTATCTGCCCTTGATGTACTTAGAAAATGCTAGAAAATGCTTTATTTTGGTATTGTTTACATACTAGAGCCTATAAATATGCATGGATTTTTGAAAAAACTTTCTTGAATTATGTATGGCTATTAGTTTTCAAATGAATTTGATTATTGTTGAAAACGGAGAAATAAGTCATGAGTTATCTGCCCTTGATAAGTAAAAAAAGCCATTTTTAACTGTTTTTACTCTCTGGCAACTACAATTATGAATGGATTTAAATGATACTTGCACACGATGTCTATAAGTAAAAGTTCTTGAAGGTGTGCAATTATTGTCAAAAAAGGATACTTGTGGCAATAGTTATCTGCCCTTGATGTACTTTGAAATGATAGAAAATGCTTTATTTTAAAATTGTTTACATCCTAGTATCTATAAATATGCATGAATTTTGATAAAACAAATTCTTAAACTATGTATGGCTATTAGTTTTCAAATAATTGTTATCATTTTTGAAAACGGAGAAGCTAGTCAACAGTTATCTGCCCTTGATGAGTAAAAAAAAACATATTTAACAGTTTTTACCATCTAGAAACTACAGTTTTTAATGGATTTTGATTTAACTTACACATGATGTATATAAACATAAGGGTAGCAATTATTGTCAAAATAGGATACTTTGTGGCAAGAGTTATCTGCCCTTTATGTACTTAGTAATGCTCAACATGGCTTTATTGTTTACATGCTATTGTGTACAAATGTGAATGGATTTTGAAAAAAAAATTAAATCATATATGGCTATTATTTATAGAATGAGTTCAATTATTATTGAAAATGTGCAAATTAGTCAAGAATACTCTGCCCTTGATGAGTTGAAAATGTGTTTACACTCTAGTAAATTCTACAGTTCTGAATTTATTTTAATAATACTTGCACACAATTATAAGTTCTTGAAAGTGTTTAATTACTGTTGAATTTGAATCAAGAGTTACCTGCCCCTGTCATACTTAGATTTATAATGCTACAAACGGCTTTATTTTTTGTATTGTTTAGGCTTTAAAATGTACAAAATTGAATGGATTTTATAAAACTTTGTAAAAAGCTTTTGAATGTTGATCTTTAAAGACAGGTGATCACCATTTGCCCCTTCCTCCCACAATAAAGTTTGCCACTTTCTTCTGGACAATCACTGCGGCAGGGGATATCAGCTCTAAGGTGCTTGTTTAAATAGGAAATAGATTTGAATACTGTAAGCAAATATTCGAATAGCAATTAGGGAGGGTACTTGTTCCATAGCCTGTTTCTAATATTTCAGCTTGGTGACCATGTAAAGTAGGTTGAAAGTGAAGATATTTCTGAAAATAAGTATTCATTATTGTTTAATTTGAAACCAATTTCTTCAGTGGAGGAATAATCTAAAGGCGTGAAAATGCTTATCTATGGAGTAATGGGTGAAGGTGCTTATGTGGAGAAATGGGTAAAGGTGTTCTAGTGGGCTTCTATACAGGAAAGGGTGCTGCAATATTTAACGCAGGTGGCTGATTAATTAACCCATTACCCCATAAATACGCCTTTAATTTATTCCTCCACTACAGAAAATAATTCTTGATTAAACAGTCTTGAAAATGCACAATGAGAAATATTTTCTATATTCTAGCATTATGTTAGCTTAAAGCAGACTGCAAGTAAAGCAAAATGCGCCTTAAGGCTCATTCTGCTTTACTTTCAACTTGCTTTTAGTGGTCACCTGTCTTCAAATCTAGAAACAGGCTATGGGGTAATGGGTTAACCCTTTACCCCATAGCCTATTTCTAGTTTTGAAGATAGGTGGCTACTTAAAGCAGGTTGAAAGTAAAGCAGAATGTGCCTTAAGGCACATTCTGCTTTACTTTCAGCCTGCTTTAAGCTATAATATGCAAGGAAACTGAAAATAATTCTTATTAAGTATATTCATGACTGTATAATTTGGAACTATTTTCTACAGCGGAGGAATAAAAATAATGCGCTAAAAGTCGCTTCTATTGGGGAAAGGGTTAAGCAGTCCCTGAGCATCACTGAGATATCAGTTTAACTGTAGCAACTGGGTGGAATGATTGATTAAATAATTTCAAATGCAATGTCTATTTATGCATCTCTGTCAGTCTGGCATCAAAACTCAATTTCCTTTCCCCACCAAGCATGTCTTAAGTTTAATTCAGGCCAAGACATTTTTGGATTTAACAACTTATTTGAACTATACACTTGGTTGCATTAACTCTTCGAGGGCTAATGGATGATTGGGTGTTTGGATGGTGCAGTGGTTAGCGCACCCGTTTCTCACCAATGCATCCCAAGTTCAAACCCAGGTCGGGCAGTATGTGAGAGGATACATTGGTCTCCTGTCCGAACACATTGGTTTTCCCCGGGTTCTCCGGTTTCCTCCCACAGAAATGACAAAATAAGCTACCAGTTGTGCCATCGATAGTGATTTGCCTAAGTTGTAAGAACTTGTTTCATAATAGATGTAAAATAAAAGGCACATTCAGCTTTACTTTTAGCTACAATCCACTATATATAGAACCTATTTCTTATGGTTCATATTCATGACTGTATAAAGTGCAACTATTTTCTTCAATGGAGAAATAAATTAAAGGCGTAAAAAGGCATATTTATGGGGTAATGGGTTAATGAATCACTTACATGGCACAGAAGCCGGACAGCTCTATGTGCATTACATGAAGAAATCACATTTAGATCATTCCTTTGAATACAGTCAAACTTGCGTTAACTCTTTCCTCCCTGAAACTTTAAATGGACAATTCCAGTTTCCATGTTAGTCTAGGCCATTTCTGACTTTTAAGAG
This sequence comes from Gari tellinella, assembly GCA_922989275.2. Taxonomy (NCBI): domain Eukaryota; kingdom Metazoa; phylum Mollusca; class Bivalvia; order Cardiida; family Psammobiidae; genus Gari; species Gari tellinella. The sequence goes on along the minus strand of OV277858.1, from coordinate 102,727,346 downwards.
TTGTTTTGTCAATGTTTGGCATTTTGACAAACTGAAGACCCTGATCAGAGGGCTCCTTTCGGATCCCTCTGATCTGGGTCTTCACTGTTTGCATATGACAAGTGTACTATACACATGTTCTCTGTTTGAAAATGACGCCTATATGCGGGAGTAGGGTTCAAAGGGTTAAACAACCACCCTTTAACCCATTATCTCATCATGAATATGCCTTTTAACACCTTTAAATGGTTCCTCCTTTGAAGAAAATAGTTCCACTTTATAAAGTCATTTAAATAAGAATTAGTTTCTATATTCTAGCAGATGGTAGAGCTCTTAAAGCAGGTAGAAAGTAAAGTAGAATGCCCCTGAAGGCACACTCTGCTTTTCTTTTAACCTGCTTTAAATAGTCATCTGTCTTTAAAACTAGAAACAGGGTATATATGGGGTAAAAGTTTAAAGAAGACAGGTACAGGGTTTATGCAGAACAAAATTTACTCTTTTAACACCATGGACTTGTTTAAAATATACCCATTACATTTGCAAACAATGTTTGCCAATTTCAATTTAGAGCAGTATTTATTCACTGAGTTACCCAGAATTTCAAGTAGACTGGGTTCATGTTTTGGTAACTAACATGATCCATAAGGGAACCTTACAATCTTCAAGAGTTACTTAGTGTAGAAAGAGTTAAAGCAGAATGCTTAGTATAATGTTTTCAAACATGACCAAATACAGTCAAACTTTGATATCTCGAACTCGGTTATGTCGAAGATATCCGTAGTTCAAAGTTAAAACGTGGCTTAGCCACGTTTTAACTTTGAACTACGGGTATCTTCGACTTAACCGAACATGAAATAATGTAATTCATGTGTTGAAATATTGTTTAGTTTGAGTTAAGCAAGTTTGAGATATTGAAGTTTGACTGTAGCTCCTTCAGGAGCCCTCTGATCCATTTCTGCACTGTTTGCATTAAGACTGCACATGCTCGTTACCCTGTCTGTAAGGGTTAGTGCTAGGCCAACAAACTGTTGTAATTAGTAGAGCCAGTAGAGCATCTTTTGTCTTACAGATGTCATCATAAACCTTCATTAGAGCCTCTGCCAATCTTCCATACTTAGATGTAACTGATAGAGACAAGGGTTTTCTAAGGCAGTACATAACCCGGTGAACACAACTCACTAAACCCCCTGCCCCTTTTTATAATGCTGTTTAAAACAGGTGTTTGTTTAACCCATTACCGTCATAGCCTGTTTCTAGTATTGAAGATGGGTGACCATTTAACCATTACCCCATACATAAGCCTTTTTACGCCTCTAATATATCCCTCTACTGAAGAAAATAGTTCCAATTTATACAGTTGTGAATATTTAACGTTAGAAATAATTTCTATATTCTAGCAGCTGGTAGCTTAAAGCAGGTTGGAAGTATAGCAACTTTACTTCCAACCTGCTTTGAGTGATCACCTATCTTCAATACTAGAAACAGGCTATGGGGTAATGGGTTAACTCTATCGCTGCCAAATTAAACATGAGTTTTTTACCCCTTCACCATTTCATTGTCATATTTGCTTCAATTTTGTTGTTAAAGTGTTCACATATCTTTAAAACTAGAAACAGGCTATGGGGTAATGGGTTAAGCTACAATCTTCTAGGATATTGAAATACTTATGGAGGTACATATTCATGCAGAGTGATTAGCAGTTTGGATCCTGATGAGACGCCGAGTTACTCCCCAGGCGTCTCACCTGGATCCAAACACAGTTTTGCCACTAGGTCAAGGAATGCAAAGCGTTCAAAAGGCCTTTGGAGACAGTAATGTCTTTAACCCATTACCCCATAGCCTATTTCTAGTTTTGAAGAAAGGTGACCACTTCAAGCAGGTTAAAAGTAAAGCAGAATGTGCCTTAAGGCACATTCTGCTTTACTTTCAGCCTGCTTTAATCTAACATCTGCTAAAATATAGAAAATATTTCCTAAGAAACATAATCATGACATAATTATATAAGTTGGAACAATTTACTTGAGTTAATGAATAAATTAAAGATGTAAAAAGGCGTATTTATGGGGTAACGTCTTTAAGGTAGCCTGAAGACAAGTCGTATTGAGGAAGCAGCACTTACAGCAAACATAAGGAACATTATTTGGAGCATAGTTTTATTGTAGAACAAAATATGCCTGCGGTTTCAGAACTTAGGCAGCAGAATGAATGTCATGATATTATATACATAACAGTTTGGAACAGATTTATGGACAACTTGCAGTGCTCAAGATGCAAACTTATTGGAGGAAAGGCTTAGTACATACTACATTGGTCCATATACCGTAGTCAAACTCTCCTGGTAACTGGCTCTGAAACTCGGTAGACAGTATGTTACTGGGACACAGATATTATTTTTTGTTCATCAGATAATCAGAAAAAGATGTTGTATTACACCAGAGCAATGTAGGCTATATGAGTGAGGAAAAAGGTAGTAGAACAATCACAGTAATTAGAAGCACATGTTGTAACCCCCAGGTAAACCTGTGTTTAATCAGCCACACAAAACACCATGAAATTTGAAATCTTACATAAAGGTGAAGGCTTAATCGCAGGGCAAAAGTAATGCAGAAAGCTCCTAAAGGAGCTTTCTGCATTACTTTTGTCCTGCATTAAGCAGTAACCTGTTCTTGTAAATCTACAACTTTCTTTACTAATTTTGTTATGAACCATGCAGGTAGGTTTTACTGTGTATAAGAATAATGCCTTTGCACCCACTTTGTAATATTCATAACATGTCTTCATGAACAGAAAAAAACAGATATACCACACAGGCAACTCTGCCGCTGAACAAGATTTAGATTGTTTGATCGTCAATTATAAATTTCAAATAGTACTGGACATGATATACGAAAAGAATTGTATGAAATCGGTGCTCCAGATAAGGGGAGTATTTCAAAACCTAAATCTTTATTTTTGAATTAACCCTATGTTGTCACCACTCATTAAAATCGTCTCTTTGAGGCGATTCGAATAAGTAATAACACCAAAGGATTTAGTGCTGAAATGAGTGAGAAATAGTTGGATTTGTTCAATTTAATTACTCCCATTAATTTACTCTCTTTTCTTGAGCCCTGACAGATATATGTTTTGGTCTCCATTTTTTTAGCCCTTGAAAAACATAATTACATTTATATTGTATAAGACAAGGTGCTTCTGTAGAGAGGGAAGGGTTGGGGCAGTCTAAGCTTCAGATAAGGGAAGTTTTTAAAAAAATAAAATTATTTCTGCATTTAACCGTATGGTGTCACTACTCATTAGAATCGTCTTTTCGAGAAGATTCTATTGAGTACCGGTATTAATTGATACCATATGATTTGGTGCTATAGTGTGTGAGAAATTGTCAGTTTACTCTCCCTTATCTGGGGCCCTGGTGGGGGTGTTAATTTTAAATTATTGAACATATATATTGACTGTATATGATGTTTCTGATCTGTTCATGACAAGAACTTCAGAACTGCGTACCAGAGACCGAGATTTTCAGCTATTGATCTCTGTCACCAGAGAGTCTGCAGCTTAGACATATTCATCTCCGGCAAACCTTAAATCTGTGAGGATATTATACAGAAATAATATCACACTTCCTTATGTTATATATTTGAACCAGAAATCTGTTTAGTATCTAAATGTATTGATAAATGCTCATGATAGTTTTTCTCGGGCATTGAGAATGGATACTCATAAGGTAAAGAATTAAGCTGCCTGGTTGATGGACAGTATCAACATTCATTGTATTTAACAGATTCAGAGTTTTGTAAATGCCATGGTAACCCAACTGAGTAGTATATTGTGTTAGTAACACCTTTGGTTACTGAAGACTTGTCTTCTATAAAATCTCGGGGACATCAAGAAAGTAATAGTGTTCCCTCTCTACAACAGCCCTCCAAATAACGACTCCCTCTCTACAACAGCCCTCCAAATAACGACTCCCTCTCTACAACAGCCCTCCAAATAACGACTCCCTCTCTACAACAGCCCTCCAAATAACGACTCCCTCTCTACAACAGCCCTCCAAATAACGACTCCCTCTCTACAACAGCCCTCCAAATAACGACTCCCTCTCTACAACAGCCCTCCAAATAACCACTCCCTCTATACAACAGCCCTCCAAATAACCACTCCCTCTCTACAACAGCCCTCCAAATAACGACTCCCTCTCTACAACAGCCCTCCAAATAACGACTCCCTCTATACAACAGCCCTCCAAATAACGACTCCCTCTATACAACAACCCTTGCCACAGTTCCCTGAACAGGACAGTTATGTCCAACCTTTTCAATTCAATGAAGAGTGACAAACAGCTTGAATCCAGATCAGACGCCGGGTTACGGGGCGTCTGATCTGGATTTAAGCTGTTTGCAAATGTAAGCCAATTTCCCTCCCTACAACAACTCCCTCTGAACAACGCACACTATTTTTGTCTCCCGTTGTAGAGAGTCAGCGCTGTACAGTAAAAATCCTGAATATTGGGACACCCTGTGTAACCAAATCTTATGGTGTTACTTTTCATTAGAATTGTGTCAAAGTTACATGAAGAAATACAAGATTTTATACTGCATACACTTGTAAGTAATCTTAGAATCAGGACATAACTGTGTCAGCATCTAATTAACCCATTACCCCATACCCTAGCGCTGTTTCGGGTTTTGAATTTAAGGTGACCACTTAAAAAATTTTTTTTTTTAAAAAATGGCGCATTCTGCTTTACTTTCAGCCTGCTAAGATCTGCTAGAATATAGAAAATATTTCTTATGGTACATATTCATGACTATTAAAATTGGAACTGTTTTCTTGAGTACAAGAATAATTTAGAGTCGTAAAAAGGTGTATTTATTGGGTAATTAGTTAAATATATTTCAAATTCAGGACTCAGTACTAAATTATTTTGTGGCATATATGTTTTGATTAGTCAGAATGTCACAGGATATAGTGTCAGCTGTCAAAAAGAATTATCAAGTATAATCTTTCATTGTAATTAACAAGCTGGTCATGAAGTTCTTTCTTGCATCACTGGTCTAAGTCAGAGGCGTCCAATTAGCCCATAAATGGCAGGAGTGGACATTAACCCATAAATACGCTTTTTTACGTCTTTTTATTAATTATCCACTGAAGAAAATAATTCCAATTTTTACATAATTACATAAAATGTATTATAAGAAAAAAATATATATTCTAGAAGATGGTAGCTTAAAGCTGGCTGAAAGTAAAGCAGAATGTGCCCTAAGGCGCATTCTGCTTTACTTTCAACCTGCTTTAAGTAGTAACTAGTTTTCAAAACTAGAAACAGGCTATGGGGTAATGGGTTAACTCAAACTAAAAAGGTACTTTTATGGCATAAAGGGTTGACTGTATGTTGGGCAATATGAAGATCATGTACTCCGACTGCCAGCTTGTTTCACTTATCATTTGGCAGATCTTGACACTGATTCACAGCCGTAGTGAACTTGTCTTGTTATTTCACTGTGTGTTCTGTCTGTCTTGAAATACAGTCAGTCTTGATTTCAAGTCACCAATCAATATAAGGACCATTTTGACATAGAGGGTCTTTAATTCCCATGGTTCCTTAATTTTGGGTAAAAAATAATGCACAAAGCTCTTTTAGAATTTTCTACATTATTTTTTTCTCCCCTATTTTCTAGTTTTGTTGTTTTGGAGATGTCTAATATAGTTATGTGAATGGTTGCTAAAAAGTGATACAAGATTGTCTGTTCACTGTTGATTAACCCTTTCCACACCAGATTTATCCTCCTGTTTTAAACCTTTCCCCCATAGAAGCAACTTTTAGCGTATTTAATTTTTTCCTCCGCTGAAGAAAATAGTTCCAGTTTATACCCTCATGAATAATTACCATAACATATATTTTATATAGCCTAGCAGATTTTAGCTTAAAGCAGGCTGAAAGTAAAGCAGAATGCGCCTTATTCTGCTTTGCTTTCAACCTGCTTTAAGTGGTTAACTATCTTCAAAACTATAAACAAGCTATGGGGATAATGGGTTAAACCTTTCCTGAATAACCTTTTACTCCATAGCTTATTACTAGAATTGAAGATAGATGACCGCTTACAGCAGGTTGAAAGTAAGCAGAATGCGCCTTAAGGCACATTCTGCCTTACTTTCAACCTGCTTTAAGCTATAATCTGCTAGGATAAAAAAAATTCTAATAGTACACAATCATAACTTAATAAATTGGAACTATTTTCCTCAGTGGAGGAATGAATTAAAGGTGTGAAAAGGCGTATTTATTGGGTTAAAGGGTTAATAAAGTCTGATCTGCTTTGATACTGTTGTCTGCACATTTGCTTCAAATTTAGATTTTAGGCAGTATGACTGAAGGTAAAGAATATAATATGTATCAAATAGTATTGATCTTCAGATAGGCAGTATGACTGAAGGTAAAGAATATAATATGTATCAAATAGTATTGATCTTCAGATAGGCAGTATGACTGAAGGTAAAGAATATAATATGTATCAAATAGTATTGATCTTCAGATAGGATGCAGCAGTATAAGGGATAAATAAACGTTTTCCAAGAATTGAGGCAACATTGTTCATCTGTGAATCAGGGCTCCAGATAAGAGGTAGTTAATTATTTCAACAAATCAAACATTTTATCACTCATTTTAGCACCAAATCCTATGGTGTTACTACTCATTAGAATCGTCTCGAAGAGACGATTCTAATGAGTAGTGACACCATAGGGTTTAATTCAGAAATAAAGATTTTAAGTTTAGAAAAACTACCCTTATCTGTTGCTCTGGTGAATGAAGTGCAGTGCCCTCATAAGTTAGTACAGCCAAGTTCATGTCATGAGATTATTCAATGTAGATACATGATGCTCTCTGATGACCGATGGCTGCTTAACCCATTACTCTATTATTTGGCTTTAACCCATTACCCCATAGCCTGTTTATAGTTTTGAAAGATATTATGACCACTTAAAGCAGGTTGAAAGTAAAGCAGAATGTGCCTTAATGCACATTATGCTTTACTTTCAGCCTGCTTTAAGCTATTATCTGCTGGAATATAGAAACTATTTCTTATGATTTTCATTTTTGACAGTATAAACTGGAACTATTTTCTTCAGTGGCAGAATAAATAAGATGCGTAAAAAGGAGTATTTATTGGGTAATGGGTTAAATTGCATTTAAAGATCCAAATTTTCTTTATCATGTTATGCGTTGTTTCAAAAGAAAGGTAGAACTGTATGCCCTAACCACTATTTGGAATTTCCTGTTTTTGCAGAGATTTCCTGGTGGTTTTACAGACATGCATTTTATATATATCTGCTTCAGGGTCAGTTGGAACAATACAAATCCTTATCGCTATTTTTTAAGCCAATGGGATGTTTACATGTTTTATCAGATAACAGAAGACCCAACGATGAGCTCCAGTCATAAACTGATGTTTTATTATACATTTGGGGTACTTCACTTTGTTACATCATCAGTATTGGAATGCCAGGTTTAGATAACACATAAACTAAGACCTAAAACATTGTGTACAGTAGTCACTAATTGTAGTAATAAAGAAATATGGCTCCCTGTCAGGACAGAATCTAAATCCCTAATGCACGGCAAAAGTAATGCAGAAAGCTCCCACATGAGCTTTCTGCATTACTTTTGGAATGCATTATACTGTCTGTGTCACCTTAGTTTATATTATAAGTCAAATTCAATGTTATTTTGAATATTTGCTGTACTAGGGCATGACTGTAAATCTTTTATTCTGCAGACATGAATTGCGTGGAATTTTCAATGAAATTTTCCATAGTGCTTTAGAGAATATAGCATTATCAATTTATAGCTAGGGAATACAATCAAAGCCATACTGGACCACATAGGACTGTAACTAGATATATAATACAATCAAATATGCAATGTGCAACCATCAATTAAAAGGTTGATGCATGAGACGGGTTTACTAGGTTATTGCAGAACAAAAGTAATGCATAAAATTCCTTGTGAGTTTCTACATTATTATTTTTATCCTGCACTTATCTGTTTATCAGCTGACCATTATAGTGCTTTGGTGTTTGACAAACAGTGCCGATTCTAATGAGTGATCTCAAATTAGTGTTGGAGAAATTTGTTGGAAAAGTTACACTATTCCCTTTATAAGACCAGGAATCCTCTGATGTTATAGATTTCCTTTTCATGGATTGGATAAGCACTAAGATTGTCATACAGTAGTTTAAAGCAGGCTGAAAATAAAGCAGAATGTGCCTTAAGGCACATTCTGCTTTACTTTTAACCTGCTTTAAGTGATCACCTTATATACAGGTAATTGGGTAAAGGGTTAAATTTCAGGACTCCATGGAGTATAAACTGAACAAATCCAACATTTTTTCAATCTTTTCAGCACCAAATCCTATGGTGTTACTACTCATTAGAATTGTTTCAAAGAGACGATTCTAATGAGTAGTAACGCCCTAGGGTTTTATGCAGAAATAAAGATTTTAGTTTCTGACTGAAATACTCCTTTATGTGGAGCTTAGTATATACCATTCATCCATTCACAATTTTTGTTAAAGTAGACAAAGGGAAAATGAGTATGCCTAAGATTACTTCCGAGCTAATCTCAGCTGTTATTATACGTTTTCTATGCTCTATTACATGCTACAGATGCTCATTCATATGTATTTTGCATTGAATTTTCCATGAGTTTGTCATGCCATTTATTACCAGGGCGTGAGTTTTGATTACAGTGACACCTGTGACAGAAGATGATAAAGCGAAAGAGTCTGACTAGATAGGCTACTGTCTAATGAAGTACAATGTAATGCAGAAAGTTCCTATAGAAACTCTCTTGCATGAACCGTTTCCTCTGGGACACGTGTCCGTACAGCGCCTCGCCTACTCTAAATATTTCATTTTGCCACAAATGAATATTCATTGATGAATAAAGATTGTAGCATAAAGCAAGATGAAAGTAATGCAGAAAGCTCAATTTCTGCTTTAGATTCATCTTGCTGTAAGCAGCCGCCTAGCTAGGAAAAACAAATTTATTTAAAGCAAATTAATTTAGATGAATTGCTTATAATGTTATTGGCTATAGAGGATAAAGGGTTAGGCATTAAAAAGATCAATTTCAAATGTTAAAGGGCTCCAGATATGGGGAATATTTCAAAAACTAAAATCTTTCTTTCTGCATTAAACCCTATGGCGTCACTACTCATTAGAATCGTCTCTTTGAGACGATTCTAATGAGTAGTAACACCATAGGATTGAGTGCTGAAATGTGAGAAAATGTTTGATTTGTTTAGTTAGCTCCCCCCTTATCTGGAGCCCTGTGTTATATGACAGTCAGTTCATTTGTTAGCTATATTTCATCAGTACCCCTACTGTTTGACACTGTTGATATTTTCAGAAAGAAAATGCAGATGAATCACATCTTAGAAGTATTGTAAATGATACAATTCGCAGACAACAATTTCATCGCACGCAGAAGTGTTTAAACCATGTAGTATTACACACCAAGTTTCCTTTTGATCCAAATGTTATGTCTTACCTGATGAAAGCTAAAAAGCATACAAAGATTGGGAAGTATGCAGAAAATATGCATGTTACCTGTAAACCCTGTCTCTGCAAAGCCGTATGCACATTGGCGTTTGCATATAGTTTGTATTCAAATCGTATGATAAGTAACAATCAGGATCCAAACCATTTTAAACTGACATTTACGTTTTTCAGTCGAAATGTCGAACATCTAAATTTGAAAGAAAAAAGGAAAATGTTTATTTCTAAGAAGATGGTTATTTGACTGTGAAAGTGATAATGAATCTAATTAAGCTGTTGTAAAAGAAGGGTCAACTATTGGTGAAGCAGCCATTCAAAGGCAGATGATATTGCTGGTAGCTTAATGCAGGACAAATGTAATGCAGAAAGCTCCTTTAGGAGCTTTCTGCATTACTTTTTTCCTGCATCAAGCAGTCACCTTTTATCAACAACATTCTATACGTTATATATGATTGGCTGTTTTAAATAGAGGGTTTGACTGTGTTGACACAGTCAGCAAGCGCTTGGTCTGCTAGTAACGTTGCAGGGAGTGTGTGTTCAAGTACAGAGGAAATTCTTGGCGGTGTTTGTAGGCCATCTGTTACGAGTTACCTGTGAAAAAATCTCAAGGAAGAAACTTTGCGTGGGAGATAATGGTATTAGCATTGAAAAGACACCACTTCTTTATGTAATATTTACAAGACCCGTGATAGTATAGACATGATGAATAATGCATGATAAGGCAGTTCAGTGTACCATGGTTTTTTTCCGTTGATTTCAAATCCCTTTCCTCCACAGAATCTTGAGTACAAATTACCACTATCCAAAATGCTATAATATATAAACATATGATATAACACAGCAGGTAAGAGGACTATTTCCAAAGTTAAGATGCTAATTGTATGCACCAAACACTATGGTGTGACTACTCATTAGAATTGTCTGGCAGACCATAGGATTTGGTACAAACATAAAAGAACTAATGTTAGAAAGGGGAGTAATTCCAATGTTAAAATGCTTATGTCTGCACCAAACACTATGGTGTGACTACTCATTAGAATTGTCTGGCAGACCATAGGATTTGGTACAAACATAAAAGAACTAATGTAAGAAAGGGGAGTAATTCCAATGTTAAAATGCTTATGTCTGCACCAAACACTATGGTGTGACTACTCATAAGAATCGTCTCTTCGAGACAATTCTAATGAGTACCAGTAATCACACCAAAGGATTAATTTAACAAACTAACAAGAAATATCTTTAAAAAAGATATTCGGCGAAATGGGTGGTGAAGGTAATGCTGTATATGGAATTGATTTTATCCAAGTTGCAATAAATAGGATGGTAAATCAGGATATTAAGCTTAATATTTATCTAATAAGACACGCGCAGTAATCTACGACCACATACATATAATCAAAGACTGAAGGTCTTGAGAGTCGCCAAGAATGAGTTTTTGCAAATTTCCACTTCCATCTTTATAAGCCAATTGAATTGCACTTACTTCTTCCTAGGATGTGACTGAAAGTGATGAGAATTTTTAAAGACAGATCTAGATCACGGAATTATACTTCCATGTCTAGATCTACGTGTATAATTTTTATTTTGTAATTTGTAGATACCATAAATTACTAAAATTCGTATGTGTGTGCTCTTTTGTTAGTTGTTTATACTTTAAATATGGTTTGATTGTTTAAATATTCTCAATCACCTGATTTTGATTTGAGATTTTTGGAAAGCACCCCCGAAATATGCCGAATATAAATTGTTTGAAACGACCCCTCAAATGAGAAATTCATGTTGCCACCGGTAAATAAACTTCAAGAATTCGTGTATGGAATTTGTCTTGTAGAGTTAGTTCTATGTTCTGATTTATTATAATATCTACAAAGTGTAGCAATGTACGTTTTAGGTATATACGTGTTGTTGGGTAGAGATTGCGATCGCGTTAAAAAAATCACGGTTTGTTTACATTTTAAGTCACAGAGTTGCGAATGTGCTGGAGGAAAACGGTGTTAACACAAAAAATACCCATCGAAATCTTTTCGATATCTAGGTTAAATTCAAACGCCAGTTTTCTCGTAATCTCACTGAATTGTTACTGCTATTCTTTCTTTTTCATATACTTGGTACTAGATTAAAATTATGATCAATTCTATTATGAACAATTTCGTTCTGATTTGCAGAACGCATCAAATCATTGCCGAACTTGACAATATGTCATATCTTAAAATAGAAACACTATGTCATTCAAATCACTACCTAACGGTCGGGACACGTAAAATTTCTCGGTTATAACTCACTAGCAGTAGGGGAAAGACGTGTTTACTACTGGTACCGCTACATAGCAAATCAGCATATAACAGTCTGTGTCTCTTATTTTACAAATTTGTAAAAGTCAGTAGTCAAGTCTAACCGCTACCCAATCAGACTATTCGATTTTAAGCACGTGTCCTTAAGCTTTCATTTCTGGTCATTCACGATTGGTTGGGCCATATAAGGGTTGAGGCTCAATGAGAAATCAGACAGCTACGCCGAAAAAAAAAGTTTTGCAAAGTATTAGCTTATCTGAAGCCCTGTAATATAATAATGGTGTTTCTATATTTAACCCATTATAGCCTGTTTCTAGTATTGAAGATATATGACCACTTAAAGCAGGTTGAAAGTAAAGCAGAATGCGCCTTCAGGCGCATTCTGCTTTACTTTCAGCCTGCTTTAAGCTATCATCTACTAGAATATAGAACATAATTCTTACAATACATATTCATAGCTGTATAAATGTGATCTCTTTTCTTCAGAGAAAGAATAAATGAAAGGTGTATTTATGGGGTAATGGGTTGAAGCCAGTGGCTGTCATGAGTAAGATGGAAGTAGAGCAGAAAGTGGAAGTAGAGACTGAGCAGAAAGTAAAGAAAATCTACTTCATCTTGAGCATTCATCATGTGAACTATTACATTGGCTAATAAGATAAGGAAAATAGTTCCCAAAGACAGCACTGACTAAAATCAAATCATTTTAAGAAAACAGTGCATACCCTGATCAGTCTGTCACAGTGTCTTTGAAGGAGCTGTCTGAATCTGGGTCTATACTGTTTTCAAAATGTGCCAACATTATGTTACTAGCAGAAGAGTCAAAATATTCCTTCAGAAATTTGTTAAATTTTTAAAGAAATTTTTGAAAATTCCACTTTTAGAACAGTAGCAGATCACAACTGTTGTTTCAGACGAAAAAGAATTACCCAGCATGCAATTTATAGTTGAGGAGAGACGTTATTGTGTCAGTTACATTGCAAAGAGGCGAATGGTTGTGTCATGTATAATATATACAGTGCTCCCTCCCTACAACGACTCTATCCTTACAGCGACCCTTGCCACAGTTCCCTAAACAGGACAATTATGTCTAAATCTTTCACGGCTGCAATATCTTCTGCTTATAATTGTCGTCTGCTGGTTTTCTCAAATTTACATATTGGACATTTTGATAGAGTGACAAACATAATGAGGAGTGACAAACAGCTTGAATCCGAATCAGATTACGCGGCGTCTGATCTGGATTCAAGCTGTTTGCAAATGTAAGTCAATTTCCTTCCCTATAACGACTTCCTCCGAACAACTCACACAATCTTTGTCTCCCATTGGGTGTCATTGTAGAGAGGGAGCGCTGTACCACCACTTAGCAATCACGTTGTCTAGCCTCTATCTGTCACGAGTCCAGGTGCTCTAATATAAACCATTGTAACTGCTGCAGCAGGACACGTGACTTCCTATGGACACCATACATAATAAATTACATTGCAGCTACAAAGCCAGAAAAGTGGTTGTTAAACCCATTAATCCATAAATATGCCTTTTTACGCTGTTAATTTATTCATCCACTGAAGAAAATAGCTCCACTTGATGCATGGTAGCTGAAAGTAAAGCAGAATGTGTGTTCAGGTTAAAATGCATTCTGCTTATCTTTCAACCTGCTGTAAGTTCAGCCGCGGTTAGCCACACTTGACTCTTTCCTCCCTGAAACTTCAAATGGACAATCCCAGTTTCCAATTAAGTCTAGTCCATTTCTGACTTTTAAGGGTTGTTTTTGTCAATGTTTAGCATTTTGACAAACAGTGAAGACCCAGATCAGAGGGCTCCTGAAGGAGCCCTCTGATCTGGATATTCACTGTTTGCATAGAACAAGTGCACTTTTAACATATATACTGTTGGAAAAGGACGCCTATATGCGGGACTAGGGTTCAAAGGGTTAAACTCTATGTTGTAACTACTCATAAGTAGTCATATCAAAGGGTTTGGTGGAGGCATAAGGATTTTAGATTTGAAATACTCACTTTGTCCCAGGAACTGTACTGTAGATGGACACAGCTCAGTACTGTAGCAGATGGACAACAGCAGCTCTGCCAGTGATGTTAGGAAACAGCCTTGTTTTCATGTATTGACATGCAGGTGTTTACTTCATTTAACAAATATTTATTTAGAAAATTGGCAATTAATGTGTGAAACAAACAGAAAATCAGAATTTGTTAACAGTTTTGACAACCTGCAGACACTGTTTGGTGATTTGTTCAAGATTCCATTCCCATAGTCGGCCAATGGTAGGAATGTAGAAAACAACTAACTCTTTTAACACCATGGACCTGTTTAAAATATACTTATTACATTTACAAACAGTGTATACCCTGATCAGAGGGCTCCTATAAGCTAGAGAAGTATTTATTAACTACCAATAATTTCAAGTAAACTGGTTCATGTTTTAGTTACTAAAATGATCCACAAGGGAACTTCATAACCCACAAGAGTTATTTTGTGTTGAAAAAGTTAAAGGTTATCTTGCCTTGATGTATGCTTTAACAATTTTAAAACTGAACTTGCGTATTTATTATCTTTTAAAACTGTTACGGAGTTTGAATCCAGATCAGTAGCTAGCCCCATATTTAAAACTGGTCACAGCTTGATGTGTATTTATAGCAGCTGATCTCAATGAAACTTGAACAGAAATTGGCAATAGTGATTAGGTTTTTGGAGGAAAAAACCTTGTTTCTTTGAACATGAGATTGCGTCTTCAGACAGGTGCCAGACAATATTGAAAAGAAGGAAAGAGGTGTTTTTAACATCTAGATTACCAGTCAGTTTAAATTTAATATGTGCCAGCTTTGCTTGTCCTTGAAACCTTGGCCCTCGCAGGGCTCCGATAAGAGGGAGTAAACTGAACAAATCCAACATTTTCTCACTTATTTTAGCATCAAATCCTATGGTGTTACTACTCATTAGAATCGTCTCTTCGAGACGCTTCTAATGAGTAGTGACACGATAGGGTTTAAAGCAGAAATAAAAATTTCAGTTTTTGAAATACTCCCCTAATCTGGAGCTCTGCCATCGTATTTTATTTTCAGTGTTGTATGGCAGGTTGAAATTAAAGCAGAAATCTCTTGAGAAATCACTTACAATGATAATAAAAAGGCACATTCTGCTTTACTTTCAACCTGCTTTAAGTGGTCACCAATTTTCAAAACTTAAAATAGCCTATGGGGTAATGGGTTAAGCATTTTGCCAATGAGTGTAAAACTCTGCCCACTATGAAAATCTAACATGTGAACTATTACAATGGCATATATCCCATTACCCATAACCTGTTTCTACCTTTAAAGAAAGATGATCACTTAAAGCAGGTTGAAAGTAAAGCTGAATGTGCCTTAATAGGGTACATTCTGCTTTACCTTCAGCCTGCTTTAAGCTATTATCTGCTAGGATATAGAAAATATTTCTTATGATACATAATTATTCACAACTATTTTCTTCAGTGGAAGCAGGGAGTGTCAAAACAGTTTGGATCCTGATGAGACGCCGCGTAACGCGGCGTCTCATCAGGATCCAAGCTGTTTGCAAAGGTAATCACTGGCACATGTATCCGTCGCTAGACTGCAAAGAGTTATAAGTCTGCTTGATAATTTGAACTGTAGAAAAACAAAACTTAAACAGATTTGTATTGGTTAGAAAATTTGTTAGCTTATATAATACTCCTACAGAAGGGAATTGCAGGAAATGTCAGAGTTGAAAATATAAATCAGAAAAACATGGTGGCTGATCATGTATATATTAATAGAATCATGTAGTCACGCAAGCATCTATATCATTATAAACAACGGTAATATAAGCCCAAGAAGGTTGGAGAACTGTTTGATTGTTGTCTTTATTACGTTGCCATAAAAGGAATCAGTTTATGCTGACTCCAAGCATAATCTTTAAGCTAAGAAAGCAGTTTTTGTATTCCATTCTCGTACATTGAGTGATTAACCCAGGTCTTTTGTAAGTGTATATTGACGCTTTTTGAAAACAGTGTAGACCCTGATCAGACAGCTCCTGAAAGAGCTGTCTGATCAGGGTCTCCACTGTTTTTATATAAATTCTGTATGTCTTTTTCACTGAAGAAAGTTTTCCTTATTTTTAATTAGCCAATGTAATATTTCAGGTGATAGAAATTCTAAGTGGATTGTGATTTGTACAGTGCTCCCTCCCTACAACGGCCCTCCCAACAATATTTCCCTCCTTACAACGGCCCTTGTGGCTGTTCCCCAAACATAACAATTATGTTTAACGTTTTTGCAGCTGCAATATTGTCTGCTTAAAATTGTCGTCTGCTGGTTTCTCAAATTTACATATTGGACATTTTGATAGAAAAAAACAAACGGCAAGTGACAAACAGCATGAATCCAGATCAGACGCGGCATAACGCGGCGTCTGATCTGGATTCAAGCTGTTTGCAATGTAAATCAATTTTGCTCCCTATAACGACTCCCTCCGAACAACGCTCACAATTTTTGTCTCCCATTGGATGTGGTTGTAGAGAGGGAACGCTGTATATGATGATTGCAGAAGGAGAAGGGTTAAGTCTTAGAGTGGGGCTTCATGATTAGAATATTCAAGCTGCCATTTCTATTCCTTATTAATAAAGAGCTATAGGAAAATGTGTCCTGCATCCTAGCAGGTGGATGCATATAAAGCAGGCCGACAGTAAATTTAGCAAAAGTGAAAGGCCCATAGAAGCAATTATTTCTCTCACCTTAATAACCAGAATGTCATACATGTATATATAGAAAAATGCATTTCCCTGCTTCTGCATTTATGACAGATATAGATAGAAAGGTTCGTAGGCTGTAAGTAAAGCAGAAAACTCCTGAAGGAGCTTCAGCTTGCTTCATGAGCATCTACAAACCTTGAGTGAGTGAGTATAATGAAGTATTAACCCATTACCCCATAGCCTGTTTCCAGTTATAGACATATGACCACTTAAAGCAGGTTGAAAGTAAGGCATAATGCGCCTTAACCCATAACCCCATAAATACACATTTTTACGCCTTTAATCTATTACTCCACTGAAGAAAACAGTACCACTTTTTACAGTCATGAATATTTAATAGAAGAAATATTTTCTATATTCTGGCATGTTGTAGCTTAAAGCAGGCTCAAAGTAAAGCATAATGTGCCTTAAGGCACATTCTGCTTTACTTTCAACCTGCTTTAAGTGATCACCTGTCTTCAAAACTAGAAACATGCTATCGGGTAATGGGTTAAGGCGCATTTTGCTTTACTTTCAGCCTGCTTTAAACTACCACCAGCTGCTTGATTGTAGAAATTATTTCTAATGTTAAATAATCAAAACTATAAATTGGAAATATTTTCTTCAGTGGAGGGATAAATTAGAGACGTAAAAATGCGTATTTATGGGGTAATGGGTTAACGTGCCCTCCAAGTCAACATCAGTATTTGAACTCATCAGAAGTATCCATAATTATACATGTACATGTGTATAATGATAGACATCTAGTGAAAATACAGTCAAAATTCGATTCTTCGAACTTGTTTAAATCGATCGTACCAGTGTTTCATAAGTTGAAGTTTGATAAATAAATCTATCTCGTTTAAATCGAACATACCCGTATTTCAAAGTTAAAACGTGGCTAAGCCATGTTTTAACTTTGAAATATGGGTATGTTCGAACTAATACCAGTTCGAAGTATCAAGTTTGGACTGTATACCTAAAACAACAACTAACTGATTGAGAGCTGCTGTTTATGTATTGTTTCTCTCGCCACTACTGGATCCTGGTAAAGTGCCTGCCATGACTGCATTCCATTCTATTATTTTGACCACATAATCCGTGTTAGTTGAGTAACCCAGTGGAATGCTAAGGTGAGAATTTCGCCCTAAAATTCTCATTTAATGTCTCACGAGAGTAGTCAGTGTTAACTCTTTGCATGCTGGGTATTTTTTTAAGATCTGCAGCTATAGACGTCTGCTTCTGTTCTGAAAATAGAATTTCAAAATTTCTTTTCAAAACAGTGTCAGAGTGTCAAACAGTTTGGATCCTGATGAGACGCCGCGTTACGCGGCGTCTCATCAGGATCCAAACTGTTTGCTAAGATAATCGCTGTGGCACTATTTTTCGCTGCTAGCATGGTAAGCGTTAAGATGTGATCTATAGCTTCTGTCTGCAGAACAGAATTTTTCTCATTTCAGTAATTATAGATACAAGCTCTCCAGACTTTTAACTCTTTGCATGCTCAAGCCAAACCTGTGATAAACCTTAATTAAATTTGCAAACAGTTTTAAAAAGGAATGTAAGAAAACTTTAATTTTAGAACATTTGCAGCCGGCAATCCGACAATGGTTGCTGGGAAAAAGTATAACTTTCCAGCATGCAAGAGTACCTGCAATGAGATTTAAAAAAAAATTTATTTTTTTTTTTAAAATATGCTCATTTCTATTCCATTCATATCCACATACTATATTGCACTTTTGAAAAATGATGAGTTTGTTGATTTGTACATCTGTTACCGTATAAGTGGTTTTTTACGCGAGACGCAAATTTAGCGATTCAACCCTAAATGAATTTTTAGCGTATTAATTTTTTGCGCAAACGTTTATTGAAAATCTATTTTTCGCGGTTATGATATTTAACCCTTTCCCACATAGCATATCTCTAGTATTGAATGTAGGTGTCCACTTAAAACAGGTTGAAAGTAAAGCAGAATGCGCTTTAAGCGCATTCTGCTTTACTTTCAGCCTGCTTTAAGCTTTCATCTGCTAGAATATAGAAAATATTTTGTATTATACATATTTATGAATGTATAAATTGGAACTATTTTCTTCAGGGCAAGAATAAACTGAATGCGCTAAAAGGCGCTTCTATGGGGGAAAGGGTTAAGCATATTTTATTTTACCGTTTGGGTTTTATCTTGTCAATAAATCCGCATACGTAAGTGGCGCATTCAAAACTAAGGGAAGTAACTATTTAAACATTCACGGCGACGGATATCTATCTTCCCTTCATAAAGTGCCGGTATATGGCGCACTTGTTTACAATATGATCGGATGCAATTTCCGTCTTCCCTCCGTAATGAACTGAAGCGGCAGAAAGTCACCACTGGGTACAAATGAGACGCCGGGTAAATCAATGTCTCTCAAGTATCCAAAACTTTTCACACTCGATTTACCTGTATATACGTGTTGACAATGGAGAATGTTGCCTTTTAATTGCAAGCAGACGAGGTGTCATTTACGAGTGAGTAACATAGGTCAAACTGTAAAAGCGATTAATCCTTTGTCTGCCTATCACAACTTGATTGGCATTGGCAAACAGTTTGAGTAAAGATAAGGCACCAAAAAACACGACAAATCTGGATCCAAATTGTTTGACATCCGTCTTTAGATTTCTTTCATAAAAATGCATTAAATTGAACGTGGGTATAGGCCTGGTCCGGAATAAGAACACGGGAACGAAGAAATTGTGTTTTTGGTTGGTTTTTTTACGACAAACTGCCTCGAGCGGACTTTGCTGCAGAAAATGAAATAGGCCTAGAGAAAGGTAGGAATATTTGGCGGATTAGATTTACGCGAGTTTGATGCACACGCGAAAATAGCGAAAATTTCCTTCTCGCGAAAAAACCCACTTATACGGTATTAGCTCACCTTGGGATGGCCCTGTGTCCGGCGTAAGTTGTCCGTTGTCGTGAACAATTGCTTCTAATGACATCTCCTCCTATACCGCTTGACAGATTTCAACCAAACTTTACAGGAATGTTCCTTGGGTCAAGCTCTTTCAAATTTGTTCAAAGAATTAAAAACAATGTAGAACTCTGGTTGCCATATGTCAACCAAAGTGACAAAATAAGGAAATCTTCAAAAAATACTCTTGTCTGAAACTACAAGGGCCAGAGCTGAGATATTTGGCACATACCATCATCTACAGGTCCTCTATCAAGTTTGATCAAATTATGCCCCTGGGGTCCAAATTGGCCCCGCCCGGGGGTCACAGTTATATAGTGAAATTTTCAAACGTCTTCTCTTCTGAAACTAATTTGGGCAGAGCTTTGATATTTGGCATGGTGACACTTCTAGATGTCCTATACCAATATTGATTGAATGGTTTGGTCAGTTGCATATATAGGTCACAGGAGCTAAAAATAGATTTTTTCAATGGAAACTAAAAAAATGTTCTTGTCTAAAACCCTAGTACCCTGGTCTTAGATATTTGGCACATAGCATCATCTAAAGGTCCTCTATCTAGATTGTTCAAATTATGCCCCTCAGGTAAAAAATGACCCTGTCCTGGACATGAATCATTTTCTCCATTTTGTCAACTATTCTCAGGTGAGCGAAATATGCCCCATGGGGCTCTTGTTTTTAGCTCACCTGAGCCAAAGGCTCAAGGTGAGCTATTGGGATGGCCCTGTGTCCGGAGTCCGGCGTCGTTAACAATTGCTTCAAATGACATCTCCTCCTATACCGCTTGACAGAATTCAACCAAACTTTACAGAAATGTTCCTTGGGTCAAGCTCTTTCAAATTTGTTCAAAGAATTAAAAACAATGCAGAACTCTGGTTGCCATGGCAACCAAAGTGAAAAAATAAGGAAATCTTAAAAAATCTTCTTGTCAAAAACTGGAAGGGCCAGAGCTTACATATTTGGCACATAGCATCATCTACAGGTCCTCTATCAAGTTTGTTCAAATTATGCCCCTGGGGTCAAAATTGGCCCCGCCCCGGGGGTCACAGATTTACATAGAGCTATATAGTGAAATTTTCAAACGTCTTCTTCTCTGAAACTAATGTGGCCAGAGCATTGATATATGGCATGGTGACACTTCTAGATGTCCTATACGAAAATTGTTCGAATGGTTCTTGTCAGTTGCATAACTAGGTCACAGGAGCTAAAAATAGATTTTTTTTTCATTGAAAACTTAAAAAATCTTCTTGTCTGAAACTACAAGGGCCAGAACTTAGATATTTGGCACATAGCATCGCCTACAGGTCCTCTATCAAGTTTGTTCAAATCATGCCCCTGGGGTCGAAATTGGCCCCGCCCTGAGGGTCACAGTTTTACATAAGAGTTATATAGTGAAATTTTCAAACGTCTTCTTCTCTGAAACTAATATGGCCATAGCTTTGATAATTGGTATGGTGACATTTCTAGATGTCCTGTACCAAAATTGTTAAAATGGTTCTGGTCGGTTGCATAACTAGGTCACAGGAGCTAAAAATAGATTATTTTCATTGAAAACTTAAAAAATCTTCTTTTCTGAAACTACAAGGGCCAGAGCTTAGATATTTGGCACATACCATCACCTACAGGTCCTCTATCAAGTTTGTTCAAATTATGCACCTGGGTCAAAATTGGCGGTTTACATAGAGTTATATAGAGAAAATTTCAAACGTCTTCTTCTCTGACACTGATATGGCCAGAGCTTTTATATTTGGTATGGTGACACTTTTAAATATACTTTACATAATTTGTTCAAATTGTTCGGGTCTGTTGCATATCTAGGTCAGTCCTGGACCTAAATTATTATCGCCATTTTTTCAGCTATTTTCTCAGGTGAGCGAAATATGCCCCATGGGGCTCTTGTTAAAATATATTTCAGAGCAACACAGTGCACAGTGCAGACCCTTACCTAAGAGAGCTCCATAAGGAGCCCTTAGACCAGGGCCTACACTGTTTGCCAAAATACACAAAATTATAGATCTACATGTATATATTGCTTTCAATAATTAAGCTGGAACAATTTGCATTTTGAGATAAAAAATTAGTTTGAGGTATCTCTTGGATTTATTTGCCCATACATTGAGAAGACCAAGAATAGTGATATAACTTGATTAATAACTTGATTTAACAGCCTGCCTATCTGTTCCAATTTACCAGGAGAAAAATACTCCTTTAATCAGAACAATTTGCTGTCACTGGAAGTTCAATTTATTTGGATCCATCTACAGCTTCTAAGCCAGATCTTACCTGCATAGATCACGATGTACTGATATATAATATATATCCCTTTCAGTTTAACCATATTTTATTTCAAATTCCATGAAAACGGGTCGGGCCACAAGTTCTACCAACATTTAGTTACGGCCCTCCCCTAACATTAACCCTTTCCTACATAGAACATTTAATTTATTCCTCCACTGAATAAAAAATAGTTCCCATTTATTGATTATTTTCTATATTCTAGAAGATGGTAGCTTAAAGCAGGCTGAAAGTAAAGCGGAATGCACATTAAGACGCATTCTGCTTTACTTTCAACCTGCTTTTAGTGGTCACCAATATTCAATCATAAAGTAGGAAATGTATGTGTAGCTTAGCAGTGACTGTGTTTTTGGAAGCCTTTAACGATTGGAGAGGGCTAAAGACCACAGCTGACAGTCAATGTGGAGTGAAAATTGATCTGAGAAAAACAATAACACCCCAGGTGAATAACAATGTTAATCTGTTTCTATGGTAACAAAAATCAATTGTGTACTAGTATCGCTATACTTACTGAAACACTATTTGAATAACTACAGATTTCCCCCCATCTCCCTCGTCTTGTTTCTCTCTTTCTCTTTGTTTCTCTCTCTCTCTCATGCTTTCTTTCACTTTCTTTCTGTTGAAACTTGATATATTTCCTTAGAAGGAAATAAATATGAGAATTTTGCTAAGGAATACAGTTTGAAATTGGTTACTCCCTCATGAACCTTGATTTCTGAATTTTGGCTGAACATGGTCTGAAACAATACTGAAGCGTTAATTGCTGTCTGAATCCAGCTGAACACAACAGCCCTTTTCTGAACCTTGACTGAAACAGGGCTGCCATAAGTTGACATGAAATATCCTAAGATTTCCAAATTTGCATTTTTCAAGCGCGATTTTACGAATCGTACCTTTACCCCATAGTGTTGACATGTGACTACTTAAAGCAGGCTGGAAGTAAAGCAGAATGCGCCTTAAGGTGCATTCTGCTTTACTTTCAGCCTGCTTTAAGCTACCATGTACTAGAAAAAAAGATTCAGGAGAAATGGCAGCCCTGCTGAAACTGGCTGAACAGTTCAGACAGTCTCATCATACTCAGAAGGATTCAGAATATGAAATTTTGCTGAATTTTCAGAGAAATAAAGTCGTAACTTTTATTGAAACTACATGGCTGAACACTCGCTGAACAGTTCAGACAAATATTCAGAAAGATTCAGAATATGAAATTTGGCTGAATAATTCTGAAACTATTTTCTTCAGTGGAGGAAAAAAAGGCATATTTATGGGGTAATGGGTTAAAAAGTCTTTAAAAGATCACTAGACTCCTCTATTCAGTAGTTATGTAATAATTTGTCAGTCTATTTCTATGTAGTGACCATCATGGCATGTAGACACAGGTTTCATACAACCTCTGTGTTGCTACAATGGAGAAAACGTTATTCTTTCCTGTTTGACATAAAATGAAGAAATTGACACTTTTTTGAACATTTTTAATGATTTATTTAAATCTGAGTGACAAACAGTTTGGAGCCAGATCTGACGCCGGGTAACCCGGCGTCTGATCTGGCTCCAAACTGTTTGCAATTGAAGTAATAGTTACAGCGTTAAAACGTTTATTGGGAAATATTAGCGTTTTCTCCACTGTAATGCCTCGATCTCTTCAGTACATATTGATCCAGCTCTTTGTTCTTATCATGTGATTTATAACTCTTCATTGTTTCTCTACTAAATAGGAGAATGATGCACATTAACAAGCATTAAAAGTCCAGCTTTTTACCTGCTTTTGGGTGTGACCAGCAGGGTGGATGCCAGTGGGAACTATAAGTCAAAAGGAATTTGTCAAGCTTTTCAATTTTCATTCTTCAGTCTGATTAACTCCTTCCCTGCCAAATTAATTTTGAGATTTTTAACCCTTCTCCGTTTCATTGGTGTCTGCTTCAATATTGTCGTTTGCAAGATTGTTTCAAAGTAAGATTCAATGTATGACTTAAAACACATTAATACGAGTGTCAAACAGTAAAGATCCTGATCAGATGCCGCATAAAGCGGCTTCTGATCAGGATCCAAACTGTTTGCAAAGTCTCCTTTTGGCGCTTATGGCAGTGGAAGAGTTAACTAAACTTTATCACACTCTAAGCACAACTTGACCTGAGTTTGCAAAACAGTTTAGATCCTGATCAGACAACAAGTAAACTCAGTGTCTGATCAGGATTGAAATTGTTTGATATGAATATTGATGTTCTGTTTATGTATACCAAAAATAGTTAAAAGCGGAATTGTTTTACTTGTTTTGAACAATATTTTTTAAAAGCAGACTATTATTTAACAGTGTAATATATAAGTTCTTAACTTTAAATTAGCACGCTAGTGGTGATACCATACACTTTTGATCCTGATGAGACACCGCATCATGCCGCACCTCATCAGGATCAAAACTGTTTGACATGCTGACCCCGTTTTGAATAGATAATTTGAAAATGTTACTTTTAGAACAGTAGCGGATTACAATTGTTGCGGACAAAAAAAATACCCAGCATGCAAAGAGTTATTTTAAGGAGGCTCTGACTTTCTCATATATGTGGCCATGTCTGTATTTGTTTATTGTCGTTTTGCATGCAGGGAATATAAGTACCTGTCAGAGCTTAAATTGTACAGTCAAGCTTGAGTCAAAAAGAGGTGATTGGTTAGTATAGGCCGAATTTATTGACTTGGCAAGGCAGAGTTTTGATGCGGACCTTTACATTTCAACTTTGGGGGTGGCAGCATGCTCTTTTTATGCCCCCGGCATCGACAGATGCGGGAGCATATAGTAATCATCCTGTCCGTCCGTTCTTCCGTCCGTCCGTAACCAGGTTAAGTAGATTTTACCGTTTCGTCTAGCATCAACACTACTTACTACAATGCTTCTATACTTATATAGTTATTGCCTTGGACCATTACCAACCCACCAGTAATACCCAAGCTCAGTTTGACCTTGACCTAATTTGGACTTAGAAAAGATTCAGAATATATTGTCAAGGATGCCACCGGGGGCATAAGCGTTTATTGAACGCGCAGTCTTGTTTATGTCATATTAGTGGACATTTTGACAGAAGGAATATAATGACGAGTGACAAACAGCTGGAATCCAGATCAGACGCCGCGTAACGCTTGAATGAATTCAATTTCTAATATTTATGCACTTTAGGTATAAGATGATTTTTGTTAAATTCTATGCTTATGCTTGTTTTCTTTTTCTATTTTCAGGAACATGTAGAGATTATTTTTCTTGTGATATTTACGGTCGAGGCATTTATGAAGATAATAGCATATGGTTTTATGCTTCACCCTGGTGCTTACCTGCGTAATGGCTGGAACATTCTAGATTTTATAATAGTAGTAATAGGGTAAGTATGATTTACTATTTTTACTTTCCTGTTCTTCTTAGATATTCGTTTACCCTTTACTCCATAGATAAACATTTTTACGCATCTAATTTAGTCCTCCACTGAAGAAAAATATTTCCAATTTATACTGTCTGCACTGTAAAAAATAGCAGATGGTAGCTTAAAACAGACTGAAAGTAAAGCAGAAAGCTCTGTATGAACTGTTCTAAGTTGTCACCTATCTTCAATACCAGAAACAGACTACGGAGTCCTTGCAGACCCAAGTAAAGAGGTTAAAATTTCCTTATAAGGGAGCTGTAGTAGAATTTCAAAAGATATGTGGCAGCTAAATGCAGAACAACAGTAATGCAAGGAGCACCCATGACCCTGTAAAATACACCTTTTTACACCTCTGATATATCCCTCCACTGAAGAAAATAGTTCCAAGTTATACAGTTGTGAATATTTAACACTTGAAAAAAATGCTATATTCTAGCAGCTGGTAGCTTTAAAGCAGGCTGAAAGTAAAACAGAATGTGCCTTAAGGCACATTCTGCTTTACTTTCAACCTGCTTTAAGTGGTCACTTGTCTTCAAAACTAGAAACATGCTATGAGGTAAAGGGTTACATACTTTGTGGTCTCTTCAATGCATGATAAAACTGATGTAGCAATCTCCTACAAGAGCTTCCTGCATTAAATTTATCCTGCATGAAATAGTCACCTTTCTTTGCTTTACCCCATTGCCTGTTTCTAGTTTTGAAGACAGTTGACCACTTGAAGCAGGTTAAAAAGTAAAGCAGAATGTGCCTTTTACCCTTCTACTAGGATAGAGAATATATCCCCCGTGACAAGTGTTCAAGAATTTAAGAATTTTCATGAATGTTAATTGGCCGCTTCTAGAATTGTTCTATAGCTTCAAGAATTACTTTGCACATTCTACAAAAGGAGTTAAGAACTTTTGGAACTCTAGAACAATGGTTCTAAAGCCATCAAATTTCTAGATTTTTTGCAGAATATTCATGAACACTCCATGGCCGCTTCTAGAATTGTTTTTGAATATTCAAGAAATTATTCATGAATAGTTCTAGAATAATTCCAATACCTTCCCACAGGGGATTTCTTATGTTGAAAATTCATGACTACAATTATTTTAAAGTGGAACTATTATCATGATATAGTGGAGCAATAAATTAGCTCTTTCAACACCATACACCTGTTTAAAGTTACTCATTATACATGTATTCGCAAACAGTGTAGACCCTGATCAGCGGGCTCCTAAGGAGCCCTCTGATCAGGGTCACCACTGTTTGCTAATTTAGATCGGTACATGTATCTATTAAACTACCAAGAAGTACAAGCAGACTGGCTCATGTTTTTTGTTACTAAAAAGATCCACAAGGGAACCTAATGACCCACAATAGTTACTTAGTGTTGAAAGGGTAAATGGCGTTAAAAAAAAGCATATTTATATGGAGTAATGGGTTAACGATTGCCATGCTTCTTCAAGTTTGACTGTATTGTCTTGACAAGCTGAATAATTTAGTGCACGTTTATTTTGGCTGTCTTGTGACGTAAGCCTCGAACAAAGTGCCAGATTAAGTCCACAAGGGAAAGTGTTTATAGAATAGAAATGCTGAAAATAGCTTGGACCCTTTTTTCTCTGCTTCAAACAAACTAAGTTATCTAGGCTTTCTGATGACAGTACACTAAAGTCTTGTTTTTAAGAGTTAACCCTTTCCCCCATAGAAGAGACTTTGAGCATATTTAATTTATTCCTCCGCTGAAGAAGATAATTCCAGTTTATACCCTCATGAACAAATACCATTACAAAAATTTTATATAGCCTAGCAGATTTTAGCTTAAAGCAGGCTGAAAGTAAAGCAGAATGTGCCTTAAGGCACATTCTGCTTTACTTTCAACCTGCTTTTAGTGGTCACCTGTCTTCAAAACTAGAAACAGGCTTTGGGGTTAAGAGTTAAAGACTGTTCAATGGAATGCCTGATTGTGGTTGTTTTTAAGGCTGTTTCCTTCTTAAAGTAATTTGAAAGTAATGCAGAAGACTTCTGTAGGAGCTTTCTGCTGTCATCTTAAAGCAATCTGCTGTCTTTTATACCATCAATATGTTGTTCTCTGAGTGACCACGACAGGTCTGCCATTTCAATGGATTTTTCCGAAATTTTCAGCTTTTTATCCTAGCAGATGGTAGCTCAAAGCAGGCTGAAAGTAAAGCAGAATGCGCTTTAAGGCGCAATCTGCTTTTCTTTCAACCTGCTTTAATTAATAAGGCTTGAACATTTGAAAATCTTAGGGCGCCTTAAGACGCATTTGGCTTTTCTTTCAACCTGCTTTAAGTGGTCACCTATCTTCAATACTGGAAACAGGCTATGGGGTATTAAATGGGTTAATCACACTAGCAAATTGTACTGTAACAGATTTCCATCTGAACTGTCTGCAAAGCTTGTAGACAGGAAAGGTCAATGTCTTATCTGATAGTTGCTTTCCTCTTACTCGGGATTCTAATGTCAACATTTGTTAGACGCAATTTTTTTTCCTGAAAATTTAGTCGATGGCGAGTCATTAAAGATGCTATTTGCTTTTAACCCTTTCCTTCAAATCCAGAAAAGGGGAATTTTTCAAAATCTAAAATTTTTATTTCTGCATTGAACCCTATAGACGAATAGACGATTCTAATGAGTAGTAACACCATAGGATTTGGTGCTGAAACAAGTGAGAAGTGCTTCAATGAAATGCATTTCTCTGTATTGATGTCTTAGGATTCCTTTACTATCTAATGGTGTAACAGACATGTGAAAGCTTAAAGCAAGATGAAAGTGAAGCAGAAAGGTCCTATAGGAGCTTTACTTTTGTTTGCTTTAAGCTTTAACCAGTAAGGAGAAGAACCAAATAAGCTTTTGCTTTCGTTCTCATCCTAATGTATATCAATGTTTTGTTCATATAAGTTGTATACATTATGAAATAAATATGTTTAAACTAAGACCGAGTACTCCTCAGGGCCAGAGTTGCTGCCAAATAAACAGAAGTTTGATGCTATGTTACAGTGGAGAAAACATTATCCTTTCCCAATAAACAGGTTAAAACTATATTTTCCATTGTAAACAGTTTGGAGCCAGATTAGATGCCGGGTAACCCGGCGTCTGATCTGGCTCCAAACTGTTTGCCAGTCAGATTAAAATGAATTAGCCGAATTGTCAAAAAGTTGTCATTTTCTACATTTTACCACAATTCATTTGATTTGCATTTAAACGGGGAAAGAATGCGGTCTTCTCCACTGTATGGCCAGCATCAATAAGAAATGGCTACAACAGTCAGAGACTGATACATGTGTGTTAGTCAAACATAGGCTAGGAAAGTCTGTGAATATTCCCCAATCTATGTCTGCCCATCATGTATACAGTGCTCCGTCCCTTCAATACAGTGGAGAATCTGTTATTCTTTCCCAATAAACGCGTTTACGCTAAAGCTATTATTTACAATACAAACAGTTTGGAGCCAGATCAGACGCCGGGTAACCCGGCGTCTGATCAGGCTCCAAACTGTTTGCCACCAAGATAAACACGAATTATCAGAATTGTCTAAAAGTTGTTCTTTTCTACGTTTTATTGCTTTGAGTTTGCGTATGTTTGCGTTTAAACGGGAAAGAATAACAGATTCTCCACTGTAACACCCAATGGGAGACGGAGATTGTGTATGTTGTTCGGAGGGAGTCGTTATAGGGAGAAACAATTAAGAATTATCTTACACTTGCAAATAGCTTGAATCCAGATCAGATGCTTTGTAGCGTGGCGTCTGATCTAGATTCAAGCTGTTTCTCACTCGTCATTATATTCCTTCTGTCAAAATGCCCATGAATAAATATGTAACTTTTGAGAGAAAAACAGCAAAGACAATTTTAAGCAGCTGATATTGCAGCAGCGAAAATGTTATACAAAAGTGCCATGTTTGGGAAACGGCGGCAATCATTGTTGTAAGGAGGGAATCATTGTTCGGAAGGCAGTTATAGGGAGGGAGGGAGCATTCCTCTCGTGAAGATACAGTATATCCGAATACTTTGAAATAAGGGATAGTGTAGATAAGTGAAATCCTCAGGTCTGGATCTTCGATGTTTGCAGTTGTCAGCAGATTTTGCTTCTTGCATGTATCAGGTTTATAAGGACTTACGTGTTTGCCTTTGGCTAAACCAACTGCCAAGAGAGAAAAAGTCGTATTGAATGTCTGTAGTATTAATTATGTCTAGAGAAGCTTTGTTTGCATACCGGTGCATATTTTAGCCAGGATTAGGGAGCAGAAGACCATAAAACTGCTGCTACAAGCCGTCATTTCTGATTAATGTTTAATTTATATCTGTACACTCTTGTTAAACAAGTAAAAAACATGCAAAATATTGCATAGGTTTAGTCCATGCTTCTATAATGAAAGGCTGTGAAATGAAGGTTTTACTGTACATGTCTACAGTTATCTAAAACCTCTCTATTACGACCACTAGAAGCAATGCAAATTGATTTTATTAAGGACAGGTGTAAGCAAGGAGCTAGCTTTCTGTTTTAACCCATTACCACATAGCCTGTTCCTAGTTTTGAAGACATGTGACTATATAAAGCAGGTTGAAAGTAAAGCAGAATGTGCCTTAAGGCACATTCTGCTTTACTTTCAGCCTGCTTTAAGCTTCCATCTGCAAGAAATAGAAAATATTTCTTACGAAATATATTCATTAATGTATAAATTGGAACTATTTTCTTTAATACATGTAGATTAATAAATTAAAGGCGTAAAAAGGTGTATTTATGAGGTAATGGGTTAATGTCACCTTGCTTAAAGAAGTCACCTGTTGTGAATACCTAAACAAATTAGTAGGCATAACGTTTTACTGTATATGAGAAGATTGTTTTAGGCATTTGATTTAATTCTTTCCCGGTTTCCTTCATAGCCCCAGCAGTGTTTAAGATGAGTGTTTAATTAAAGTAAAGCAGACAGCTTTTTAACCCATTACTCCATTAATACTCATTTTTTTCGTCTTTAATTTAGTCCTCCACTACAGAAAATAGTTCACCCTTATACAGTCATGAATATGCACCATAAGAAATATTTCCTATATCCTAGCAGATGGTAGCTTAAAGAAAAGTCAAATTCGACAACTTTGTGTCTGACACTTTTTGATACGTAATGTTACTATTATAAGATAAATTTCTGATTTTCCATGTTAACTGAACTGTTGGATGCAACATTGGTTATCTTAGGTCAAAGTCTTTCTTACAGAACTCCAGACAAGGGGAGTATTTCAAAAACTAAAATCTTTGTTTCTGTACCAAATCCTATAGTGTGACTTCATTAGAACAGTCTCTTTAAGAGGATTCTAATGAGTAGTAACACCATAGGGTTTGATGCTGAAATGAGAGAGGAAATGTTTGTTCAGTTCACTCCCTCTTGTCTTAATTAAGTTCTATTTCTTAGAGGGCTTGGTATATAATTATGATATGAAGATTGTGTTGTTGACATTTTGAACTGTTGTGTGTTTTTTCTGTCTTTCAGATTAGTTAGTACGATTCTTGCACAAACATTTTCTGACGATGTATTTGATGTCAAAGCCCTTCGAGCATTTAGGGTGCTCCGACCCTTACGACTTGTGTCAAGGGCACCAAGTAAGTATTATCCCTGTATCTAACATTAACCTTGGTTATTAGAAACTTTTAGAGTAACAGTCCTAAAAGGTATCATTCTTGCCCAATAACTCCAGATAAGAAGGAGTAAACTGAACAAATTCAACATTATCTCACTTATTTAAACACTCTTTGAGACGATTCTAACGAGTAGTGACACCATAGGATTTAAAGCAGAAATAAAGATTTTAATTTTTGAAATACTCCCCTTATCTGGAGCTCTGTAAATGCCCACTTTATAGAATAATACGGGAAGCTTATGAAGTCACCTTGGTATTGGTAAAAAACCCAATCTGTATGGTAGCTTTAAAATACAGATAAAAAAACAATGTGAGTTTTAAGTACATGATAAACTAAAGCAATATAGGTGTTATAATAGTTCAATACATGATAAAATAAAGCAATATAGGTGTTAGTTCAATACAAGATAAAATAAAGCAATATAGGTGTTAGTTCAATACAAGATATAATAAAGCAATATATGTGTTGGTTCAATACAAGATAAAAATAAAGCAATATAGGTGTTAGTTCAATACAAGATAAAATAAAGCAATATAGGTGTTAGTTCAATACAAGATAAAATAAAGCAATATAAGTGTTAGTTCAATACTTGATTAAAATAAAGCAATCTAGGTGTCAGTTCAATACATGATAAAATAAAGTAATATAGATTTTAGTTTGATATAAGATAAAATAAAGCAATATAAACGTTAGTTTAACTCTTTCCTCCATGAAACTTCAAAATGATAATTCCAATTTACATATTGGTCTAGTTCATTTCTGACTTTTAAGGCTTATTTTTGTCAAGTTTTTTCATGATGTCAAACAGTGAAGACCCTAATCAGAGGGCTCCTTTAGGAGCCCTCTGATCTGGGTCTTCACTGTTTGCACTGGACAAGACTTAGTGTACTATTCATGTTTACACTGTTTAAAAAGGACACCTATATGTGGGACTAGGGTTCAAAGGGTTTATACAGTTTCAGACTGCTAAAAGCAGCCACAGGTCAGGATGTAGGAGATTCATATGTCACTCTATCAGGATAGACAGAAGAGTAAGAAGGCATTTAACTCAGTCTATTTCCAGTTTTGAGGACAGGTTATCACTTAAAATAGGTTGAAAGTAAAGCAAAATGCACCTTAAGGTGCATTCCACTTTACTTTCGTCCTGCTTTAAGCTACCATCAGCTAGAATATATAAAAAAAAATCTTACAGTACAAACTCATGACTGTATAGATATAAGGCGTATAAAGGTGTAATTATAGGGTAATGGGTTAAATGAGGAGTAGATAAAGGTGTGAAGAGGTATTTCTATGAGAGGGAAAATGTTCAGGCGTAATGTGCTTGTGCACCACTGCAGGGCCTGTCTCTAGCATTAGGACTATAAGTCTGGTCTCCAGGACAGAAACTGTCACTCGAGGGTCTCCTGTAGAAATGCTGTTTCAATGACCTAATTGCTTTGGTAAAGTTGTTTCCTTGTACAAAAAATTAAATTAGTAGCCACATCTTCCACTCGGTAATAGAATTTACCCAAATTGATTTACGGTAATGCGCCTTGAAATTCTGTCTCCACATTTCAGCAGTGAGCTAACATTTACCTACAAGCTGCTAGAGTAGTGTGATAGAAATAATCAACTGCTGAATTGGTCTGCCAAGCTGTAGATTTGCATAGTGTCTGATCTAGATCCAGTCATATTAAACAGTTGCAAAGACTTGTAGTCTGTAGTACCTTTGCTCAAACAATGCATACAAGAAATTTAGCTGGACATAGTTGTGGCACAGTGAGGGTTTTAGTTCAGTGAAGCTAGATTTTGAGAAACAATTCAGAGCTCCAGATAACGGATGTATTTCAAAACTAGAAAATCTTTATTTTTCAATTAAACCCTATGATATCACTACTCATTAGAATCATCTCTCCGAGAGGATTCTAATGAGTAGTAACATCATAGGATTGGATGAGAAAACATTGGATTTGTTCAGTTTACTCCCTCTTATCTGCAGCCCTGACAATTCACACATGTATTATGGAGTTGACACACTTGTACTTCCATCTCAGGATGCCTGATGAAGTCAACTCATATAATATTTAAGACTGTACACAATTGAACGTACAGAGTTACTTAGATATATAGGGGTTTACAACTTTACAGATTGTTTAACTCTACATATACATGCTGATAGTGATTTTTGAAAATTGACAACAACTTGTGCAAACACTTTGGATCCACATCAGGCCCCACAAATGTGGGGCCTGATCTGGATCCCAAGTGTTTGACACTCTTATCCAATTCCAGCAAAACCAAGGTTTGAGAGCAGTACTGTTTACAAAGACAGTAAAGCTGACAAAATAACATAGGAAAATTACTTAGCAAAGTGTTAACCCATTACCTCATAAATATGCCTTTTTAGCTCACCTGAGCCAAAGGCTCAAGGTGAGCTATTGTGACCGCTCACCGTCCGTAGTACGTCTGTCCGTCTGTCCGTCTGTCCGTCTGTCCGTCTGTCCGTCTGTCCGTTCACTTTTACTTCAAACGACATCTCCTCTGAAACCCGCCGATTGTAGGGAGAGTTCAAACTGCTTATGATGTTCCTTGGATGCTTCTCTACAGAAGTTGTTCAAAAAAAAAGGAAAAAAAGCACAAACTCTGCTTGAAAAAGCAAAAAAGCAAAAATCTTTAAAAAATCTTCTTGCCCAAAACTACTAGGCCCTTAGCTTTGATATTTGTACAGTAGAATCTCCTGGTGGATCTATTTATAGTTTGTTAAAATGAAATCCCTAGGGTCACATTTGACACCACCCTGCACAGTTTAAGTGCTGCTCTAGGCAGGTTTTACAGTATTTTTGATTTAGGCAGAACTGTATTTACCTGAGTTACCCTTAATATACTATGGGCAAATAGCCAATATTTGCAAACATTTTGGATCCAGATCAGATGCAACATAATCATAATGCTACATCTAATCTGGATCCAACCTATTTGCCACTCATTTACCAACTTAACATTTTCTAAATTGTTTTTTTGTACACTTTTCACATACAGTAGGTTTTAAGCAGACATCATTTCAGTCTGGTAAGGGTAAGCCCAAGCGTTCTAGCCACTGAGGTCAAATATTATGCAACTCTGAACTGGTAGTGGGTATCACAGAACTGGTCATGATCAGCTGAACATGTTGTCTGCTAAAGTTTAGATATGGTTCAGTCTGATTCATACTTAGAGAAACAGGATCTGGAAGTGATCCACTGACAGTTATGTAATTATGTCTTATGCCATATTTATACATATGTTTAATATTGGTTTTGTCAGAGTTATCTGTATGTCTTTTCAATAATTCCACTTTAAACAGTCATGAAAATGTAAGATGCAAAAGTAAAGCAAAGTGTGCATTAACCCTTAGCCCGCCAAATAAATTGTCGTCTGCTATATTTCTCGTCTGCTTCAAGTTTCAAAGTGCTTCAAAGTTGCTCAAAATTGCTGAAAATGTTGTCCGAGTGTCAAACAGCTTGGATCCGGATGAGACGCCGAGTTACTCGGCGTCTAATCCGGATCCAAGCTGTTTGCATATAAAGCTATAGTCGTGAGTGGCAGGCTAAGGGTTAAGACACATTCTGCTTTACTTTCAACCTGCTTTAGGTGGCCACCTATTTTCAAAATTAGAAACATGCTATGGGGTAATGGGTAAAATGAAATTGCCTATTTGGAAAGAGCCTGATGAGAGGAAGTGCCATTTGCAAAGGCCATAACTCTGACATCATTGTTTTTTTAGTTATTTCCCTTTGTGATATTTTCTTGTCAAGAAGACAACTTCAGTTCTACTGATGCTATTGTAATGAAATTTTATGTATGGAAAGAAACTGATGAGAGAAAATGCCATGCACAAGGGCAGCAATATTTAGTTTTTCCCCTTTGTCATATTTTATTGTCAGGAAAATAATTCCAGTTCTGTTGACGCTAGTGAAATAATTATCATTTATTGGAAATGGAAATAGCTTGATAAGAGGATGTGTCATGGATAAGGGTCATAAGCTTGGCAACAAAATTCACTTTTGTCATGTTTTCTTGTCTGGAAGATAACTCCATTTATAGTTATATTAAAATGTTGTCTTGCCCAGTCAACTTAGGTACAAACTTCAATGTCCTCAGGTGAGCGAATTAAGGGCCATGGCCCTCTTGTTATGCTTTTGATGTACTCCTCTCCACTGAAGAAAAGTGTACCATGTTATACAGTATGAATTTGCAGCATAAGAAATTTTTTCTTCTATCTTCTAGCAGATGATAGCTTAAAGCAGGCTGAAAGTAAAGCAGAATGCATCTTGAGGCGCATTCTGCTTTACTATCATTGTTACCTGCCTTAAGTGGTCAATTGTCTTCAAAACTTGAAACAAGTTATTGGGTCAAGGGTTGTGCAGTTACTGATATATCGGAGAAAAAAACCCAGAGTTTTTCATGGATCTGGATTGAGGCAGGCCTTCTCACATTGCAAACCATGTCGACCCAGATCATTGTAATTTTTGTCATGCAGTAAAGAAGGAGCGAAATCAAGATTACGGTATCATCACTTTTCCATGACATAGAGGGAGGCCCATGGCCAGAGCTCAAAATAAGGGGAGTATTTCAAAAGCTAAAATTGTTATTTCTGCATTAAAACCTATGGTGTTACTACTCATTAGAGACGATTCTAATGAGTTGTTACACCATAGAATTTGGTGCTGAAATGAGTAAGAAAAGATTGGATTCTTTTAAGTTTGTACTCTCTATAATGCCGTCCAACATTCAGCTTCAACATTTAGTCATTGATTTAGCTTCAATGTTTTTGTGTGTACCGTTCACATTATCTTATAATACCTCTTGCTTTCACGGTTTTCTAGTGAGGTGATACATCTTATTTATTCATGTTTCAAATACTAAAAACTCTTGGGGTTTTGGTATTTTTTAGACAATTTTCCATCCAAAACTCTCAGATTAAAAGTTAAAAAAAAAAAACAGTTTTAAAATGACAGTAAATGAAAATAATTGCTTAAAAGTGTTTTGTTTTGCAATCACAAATGGTCAGATGCAGGGCTCCAGATAAGAGAGAGTTAATTGAACAAATCAAGCATTTTCTCATTCATTTCATCACCAAATCCTATGGTGTTCTACTCATTAGAAGCGTCTCGAAGAGACGATTCTAATGAATAGTGACACCATAGGGTTTAATGCAGAAATAAAGATTTTAGTTTCTGAAAACTTCCCTTATCTGGAGCCATGAATATGTATGCTTTTTTTTTTGAGAGAAAAAAAATCGCATAAAGATGTATCTGTGCTTATAATTTAATTCCTTAAAATGCTTATGTAATATTATCCTCTAAAGTTTTTTTCTCTCAAAGTTACGTATTGGAATTCTGACAGAAGAAACGTGAAGGCGAATGACAAACAGTTTGAACCCAGATCAGACACCGTGTTACACGGCGTCTGATCTTGGTTCAAACTGATTGCAAAATTTAATGTACTCTAAGAGTATTTAGTTTCCCCTTCCCATAACAACTCCCTTCGAACAACACACACAATGTTTGTCTCCCATTGGGTGTTATTGTAGAGAGGTAGTACTGTTACGTGTATAGGAAGAACTTCGCCTTAAGGCTAATATGGAAGGGTATAAGACTGCAGCCCCACAAATACATGTACTATACTTGAAGAGCTATTGTGGATATTGTTATAGGCACTTGATGCACATCATTATCATCGGATGGAATTTCATAATGCTCTTGTAAATAATATGCAATAACATTTTTTGTGTGACTTCTAATGACTGGGTGTAGTAAAAGTTATCTTCGATATTTCCTTCAGATTACAGAAAAATCATTCAATCTCTTTTCATATAATCACCCATATTTATAAAACCCTTTATCACATAATTTGCGGTCTTGGAGTTGCATAAAGCGAATGTATAAATATCGTAATCCACTAGTGGAATATCATTTTTTGGGCTCCGGCCCAACTTGTTCGTCCACAAGCGCTGCATGTAGCAGGACGCCAGATGACGTCATTTACTATGACGTTAACGTAAACAACGTAACGTTTGGCGGAAATTCTATATAGCGGAGGGTCTAAAAACT
Organism: Gari tellinella; assembly: GCA_922989275.2. Classification (NCBI taxonomy): domain Eukaryota; kingdom Metazoa; phylum Mollusca; class Bivalvia; order Cardiida; family Psammobiidae; genus Gari; species Gari tellinella. The sequence goes on along the minus strand of OV277858.1, from coordinate 102,690,424 downwards.
ACGGATTCAATTAATTTTATAGGTGCTTAAATCGTTATGTGTTAAATAGAATATCACATTCGTGCTCATTATTTATCATTCTTAATAAACTCGTTGACTAAAATTAATATGACGCTCGCCAAGGCTCGCGTCATATTATTTTAGTAAACTCGTTTATTAAAAATGATAAATAATGAGCACTCATACAATATCCTCTATTTACTAAACATGTATAGCCCATAGTGTAAATATTTTAACTTTGGTGCAGGAAAATGATTGCTAAAGCAGGATGAAAGTTAAGCAGAAAGCTCCTATAGGAGCTTTCTGCTTTACTTTTATCTTGCTTTAAGGTGCCACCTATATGCTATAGGAGCCCTCTGATCAAGGTCTACACTGTTTTTGAAGTTAGACCAGTATTTATTAAACTACCCGCAATTCTAAGTAGACTGGTTCATGTTTTAGTTAGTAAAAATATCCACAAGGGAACCTAATAACCTACAGCAGTTACCTAGTGTTGAAAGGTTTTAGCTCTGAAAAACAAATTGTGAGTAAAAAGATTTAAAAAAACCAACCACTAGAATCTGCACTCCTCTTTGTTCTGATAAAGTGTCTGCACTCTTTGCTCTATGATAGAAATTCAGTTTTTTTCAGCTACATTGACAAGCAAGACCTCAGTCTTATTAAAAATCTCAAAAACTGATCAATCCCCCTAGAGAGGCATTTGCTTGGTAATATCCCAGGGATAAGTAAGTTCATCCGCACAGTAAACAAGAACATAAATTTTTGATGAACACATAGCTTTGAGAGGGTAATGTGCTGTTTGGCTCGGCTGTATGAGAGAAATAGTGAAGTCACACTTGTCAAAGAATCTTCACCCTGACTCAGTGCAGGAAACATGTTTTCATAGTCATTTGCAAACATTGAAGATCCAGATCTGCACATTTTATCATAATTTTGAATATTTGATGAAACCCTCAAGAGTAAATGAAAACTTGTCAATATTTAGAAAATATTTAGTCAAATTTGAACACTAATTGAAATGTAGGTCAATGTTGAATGTGGGTCATGTCTTGTCAAAAACTAGGTCAAATCATAGAAAAAACCTTTTTAACACTCTTGATGCTACAAATCTCATTAGATCTTAATGAAACTTGGTTAAAATGTTTGCCAGATTGAAATCTAGGTCAAGGTTGAATGTGGGTCATGTCAGATCAAAAACTAGGTTACTAGGTCAAATCATAGAAAAACTTAAACGTAAAACTATCAGGTTCAGTATCCTTAGGTAAGCAATATCAGGGTCATCAATGACCTATTGTTAAATGAATAAACACCATTGCAGTTGATCAGGCTTCTGATCTGGATCTAGAACTGTTTGTGCAAACTTAAAATGCATTTGTACTAAAGTAGGAGAAGGGTTAGCATTATGCATCTTTATGATTATCAAAGTATTTCAAGCCATCAATGATTGGATTGCATCATCTGTTATTTGGAAATAAGTTATTTGATTATGAAAAATGCTAAGATTTCCAAATTTTCTATTTTTCAAGCGTGATTACTTAAAGCAGGTTGAAAGTAAAGAAGAATGTTCCTAAAGGCGCATTCTGCTTTATTTTCAGCCTGCTGAAAGCTATCATATACTTGGATAAAAATCCAAAAAGTTCGGAAAATCCGCAGAAATGGCAGCCCTGTTTGTAGGACGGAACTGTTTCAACATGAACACACCAGGGGCCCGTTTCATAAAACTTTGTACAACAAAAACGGTCGTAAGTCACATTATAAAAGTATCAATTATTATTTATTTCTCCATCTAATCCTGTCTTGTGACATCTCTTTGGAATCGTCTTTTCAAGACGATTCCAAAGAGATGTCACAAGACAGGATTTAATAGAGAAATCAGAAATTAAATGTATTTTAAAGTTTTGACTAACGACTGATCTTGTTGTACGAAGTTTTATGAAACGGGCCACTGGTACACATATACACCATAAATCTAAGATGCCATACAAAACCTAGTGAACTCTATGAAAAATTAAGTATAAAAAAACAACATTGCATCATCATTGCCATTTTTTCCAAAGACATTTTGAATATTCTTTATGGTCTCATCGGATAAAGAAACAGTCTAACCCTTTCCCCTATTAGAATGTCGCCTTTTCATGCCTTTCCTAATTCTCATGTTTAGTATTATAATCCAGTGTACCAGATAAGATTCGTAAATTTACAGTTCAAACAAAACATTTCCCTTGCTTATGTCTCCATCAAAGATTGGTCAGTATAATCAATTCTAATGAGTAGTCGCAACATAAGGGGGGGGGGGGGGGGGGGGCATATAGATTTAAACATTACTGACTGCTATTCAGCATTATGGTAATCGGATAGCAAGATTGTAATCATAACTAAAGGTGTTGCACCAAAGTTCAGGATAAACAGCTGTGATAATGCCTACATCATCTGCATAAAACAGAAATCATTTACCGGTATACAGGGGCTTTATCGCAGATACCCTGGCAAGTCAGTTCCTAGCCATGTGATAATGGGTAATCTAAACAATAGCAGGTGGTTGGAGATTATTCCCCCTGCAAATGTATACATGAATTAGTATGTGTATTAGAATCATTTGATATCATGTGGGAGTGTATATCTAAATAGATCCATTGTCAGAAGAACAGAAAGATCCTAACTCTTCCAACAATAAGTAACTCTTCTAGGTTATTAGGTGTCCTTTTGGATCAATTTAGTTACCGAAACATGAACCAGTCTACTGGGAATTTTAGGTAGTTTAGAAGCTTACTGCATTTACCTTGTTTTCTCATTTAATTTTGTTATTTGATAACAGACAGTGACTTAAGGTCAATATAACACACTTGAAGCAAATAGACAAATTGTTAGTTCTAAACATAAGCCAGTGATTCAGCCAAATTAGAATCCCAGTTAACCCATTACCCCATGGTCTGTTTCTAGTTTTGAAAGTATGTAACTACTTAAAGCAGGCTAAAAGTAAAGCAGAATGCGCCTTGAGGCGCATTCTGCTTTGCTTTCAGGCTGCTTTAAGCTATAATCTGCTTGAATTCATATAGAAAATATTTCTTACGATTCTTATTTGTAACAGTATAAAAATTGGATTTATTTTCTTCATGAGAGGAATATATTAAAGGAGTAAAAAGGCGTATTTATGGGGTAATGGGTTAACCCATTACCACTTAAAGATTGATACATAAGGATTTTAACATTTGAAATACTCCCCCATATCACAATTCACAAATAGTGCAGGGCTCCAGATAAGGGGGAGTTAACTGAACAATTCCAAACTTATCTCGATCATTTTAGCACCAAATCCTATGGTGTTACTACTCATTAGAATCGTCTTTTCAAGGCGATTCTAATGAGTAGTGACACCATAGGGTTTAAAGCAGGAATAAAGATTTAAGTTTTTTAAATACTCCCCTTATAGTGTAGAACCACAGTTACAGCCACCACACTAGAAATAAGGTGTCGTATCAGATCAGGTGGAACACTGTTTATCACAAGTCTACATTGATTTTGTCTCCAAAAGTCTACAGTGATTTTTGTCTCCTGCCAATGCACACAGTGTAGATCAGCTGGTTAGGCAATGGGCGAGAGCCTAGTTCAGGGCTCCAGATAAGGGCAGTATTTAAAAAAAATAAAAAAATCTTTATTTCTGCATTAAACCCTATGGTGTGACTACTCATTAGAATTGTCTCGAAGAGTGACTAGTCACACCATGGGGTTTGATTTGAATATAATGTTGAAAATGTCTAGTTTACTCCCTCTTATCTGGAGCTTTGCTAATGGACTAATGATCTTGCAATTAATGACTGCATAATGGCCTTATTTGCCATAGTTTCAATGTTTTGCTGTTGCAGTTAAATCACCATAACCATGAAGTCATGAAAACAGTTAATAGATTAGTTCAAAGAATCATCTGTTCTCGATGAATAAATTATCACCTCACTTTGCTTACATGATGAATAAGTTATTAGATAGAATAAAATAAAATCTTAACAGCTGATTGAAGGTTGATTTCAGGATAAGATGAGATCGCATGCATAGGTTGTATTAATTGTATATAAGTGGAGAAAAACAAACATGCAGGGCTTAAGATAATAGAGTAATGTGTTATAAATCTGCATTTTTACCCTTTTTGTCTCCAATTACCCATTACCCCATAAATACGCCTTTTTACACCTTTAATTTATTCCTCTACTGAAGAAAATAGTTCCAATTTATTCCCTCACAAATAAAAAACATTAGAAATATTTTCTATATTCTAGCAAATAATCGCTTAAAGCAGGTTGAAAGCAAAGCAGCATGCACCTCAAGGCGCATTCTGCTTTACTTTCAACTTGCTTTAAGTGGTCACATATATTCAAAACTAGAAACAGGGGTAATGGGTTAACTCTGTCTCCGATAAACCCTTTTTTGTGAGGACTCAATAGAATTGTCTCTTCTCAGATCATTTTAATCAGTTACAGTACTCACATCATAGGATTCGGTGGAGACATGGATCTAAGGTTATGAAGCTTTTGAGTTGAGTTGAGTCTGAAGTAGATCTCAAGCATTTGATTGGTCAGTTTTGAGCCTAGGCTCAAATCTGACCAATCAAATGCTTGAGAAGGATAACAGACTCAACTCAGACGCTTTTTAACCTTGGACCATGGATCATTATTTCAAATATTCTCTTACCAGGAGCTACAACAATGACACATAGGCATAGTATCAAAGCAAATCTATTTACTGAATTCCCATCAGCATTTACATGTATATCATAACTGTATCATTCCAATAAACTTTTTGCCAAAATTAAACTAAACAAAATTAATATAATGAAATTTAGTTTTTGTTGAAGCGGAATAGGAGCTTTAAAACTTCTTTGAGCTTTCTAGAAAGCATTACCTTGTTGTGCATTAAGCTATCATCTTTCTGCATGACTATATTTCAGTATCCAAATAATCTTTTAACCCTTTACCTGATAGCCTATTTCTAGTATTGAAGATAGTTGACCACTTAAAGTAGGTTGAAAGTAAAGCAGAATGCGCCTTTAAGGCGCATTCTGCTTTACTTTCAGCCAGTTTTAAGCTTCCATGTGCTAAAATATAGAAAATATTCCCTATACTATATATTCATGGCTGATTAAATTGGAACTATTTTCTTCAGCGGAGGAATAAATCATATCCACTAAAAGGCGCTTCTATTGGGTAAAGGGTAAAATGGCTTCTTAATCCTTTCACTCCCTCTACCCACATAAATACACCTTTTTACGCCTCTAAATTATTCCTCCACTTAAGAAAACAGTTCTAATTTATAGCCATGAGAAAAAAATTCTGTATTCTAGCAAACAGTAGCTTAATGCAGGCTGAAAGTAAAGCAGATAAAGGCACATTTTGCTTTACTTTCAACCTGCTTTAAGTAGTCATCTGACTTCAAAACAGGAAACATGCTTTAAGGTTATGGGTTAAAACATGTTTTTACCTAAAAACTTGTCACAGATTTAACTGTATTATATGTCAGTGAACTTCACTGGTAATATGACAGGTTTTAATTATATGAATGTTAAATTAATGTTGTGTTTTTTCTGTTCTCTCGTTTCAGGTCTCCAAGTTGTACTCAATTCCATTGTGCGTGCAATGGTGCCTTTATTACATATTGGTCTTCTTGTCATATTTGTTATCATCATCTATGCTATAGTAGGTCTAGAACTCTTCTCAGGGAAGCTACACAGCACATGCTTTATCAATAACACAAGTAAGTTATAATTAATCCCTAATGGCTCCGAATAATGGGAGTAAATTGAAAAAAAAAACACACACTTTTTTCCCATTAAATCCTATAGTGTCACAACTCATTAGAATCATCTCTTCGAGACAAATCTAATGAGTAGTGACACCATACAGTTTAAAGAATTTTGAGATGTAACACCAAAGGATTTGGTGCTGAAATAAGTGAGAAACTATTTGATTTGTTCAGTTTACTCCCTCTTATCTGGAGCCCTGTTACACCAGTATTTACAAATGTACATTATTTTAACCCTTTACTCTATATATATATACCTTTTAACGCAGTTATCCATGGAAGAAAATAGTTCCATTTTGTACAATAATGATTGCTTAATTTAACTTAAGAAATGCTTTCTGTATCCTATCAGATAATAACTCAAAGCAGGCTGAAAGTAAATCAGAATGTTCCTTAACTCTTTCCTCCCGAAAACTTCAAATGGACAATCCCAGTTTCCATTTTAGTCTAGTCCATTTCTGACTTTTAAGAGATGTTTTTGTCAATGTTTTGCATAATGACAAACAGTGAAGACCCAGATCAGAGGGCTCCGAAAGGAGCCCTCTGATCTGGGTATTCTCTGTTTGCATAGGACAATGCACTTTTCACATGTATACTGTTTGAAAATGACGCCTATATGCGGGACTAGGGTTAAAAGGGTTAAGGCATATTCTGATTTACTTTCAGCTTCCTTTAAGTTGCTATTTGGTAGGATAAAGGAACTACTTCTGATGTTGCATATTCATTTCTGTATAAAATGGAACTATTTTCTTCAATTCAGGAATTAATTGGAAGTGCCTTTAAAGGTGTGTCTGTGGAGTAAATGGTTAAAATTGGTCAGTTTAATAATGAGCTACCATCCTCCCTTCGTAAAATGGCCCATCAAACAACAACTCTCTCCTTACAACAACCCTAGTTGCTGTTCCCCAAAACAAGACAAGTATGTCCAACCTTTTCATTGGTGCACTATTGTCTGCTTAAAATTGTCATCTGCTGTTTTTCTGAATGTCACATATTGGACATTTGACAGAAAATAGCATTACTACGAGTGACAAACAGCGGTACGCAGCGTCTGATCTGGATTTAAGCTGTTTGCATATGAAAGCCAATTTCCCTCCATATAACAACTCCATCCGAACAACACACAAAATCTTTGTCTCCCATCGGGTGTTGTTGTATAGGGGAATCACTGTACATACATTTTTGAAGGCAAGGGTTTAAGACAGGGCTCCAGATAAGAGGGAATAAACCAAACAAATACAACATTTTCTCACTTATTTCAGCACCAAATTCTATGGTGTTACTACTCATTAGAATTGTCTCGAAGAGACAATTCTAATGAGTAGTGACACCATAGGGTTTAATGCAGAAATAAAGATTTTAGTTTTTGAAATACTCCCCTTATCTGGTGCTGTTTTAGAATTGCATTTTGGAGATCAATTTGTTGGAGTACAATGCAATCTCATACACATCAGATGAACTCAATGTTTATGGCAAGTTAATGAACACAGAACCTGATTAAGCATCCCTCGCTTGAAATGAGACAATGTTTTCTGTAGAGGAATTTTATTGTCATTGTACCGGGGTAATCCATATTTGTACAAAACTATGTCAGTGGAACAAAAGGTATACATATTGAGCAATACAAACAGTCTAGAACCAGATCAGAAGGATCCTATAGAAGACCTGAGATAGATCAATACTGTTTATCATTTCGGTATAAGTTATAAAAAAAATAAACTTAATTGTAAAAAAAAAAAGGAACAAAAAAGGGACTAGATTTAATTGAAAAATAGATATTGTTGCTGAAATTTTTATTAGCTCACCTGAGCCGAAGGCTCAAGGTGAGCTATTGTGACCGCTCATTGTCCGTAGTACGTCTGTCCGTCTGTCCGTCTGTCCGTCTGTCCGTCTGTCCGTTCACTTTTACTTCAAACGACATCTCCTCTGAACCCGGGGATTGTAGGGCGGATTCAAACTGCTCATGATGTTCCTTGGATGCTTCTCTACAGAAATTGTTAAAATGAAACTTTCAAGTGGACTACTTATTGTAATTTATTTAAAAAAGTGAAAAACTTTAAACAATCTTCTTGTAAAAAACTGCTAGGCCCACAGCTTTGATATTTGTTTTTTAGTATCTCCTGGTGATTCTCTCTCAAAATTGTTAATATCAAAACTAAAACTGACCATAGGGATTCACCATAGGGATTTTTTCATTGCCGCTTTATGCAGGATTCATTGCCGCTTTATTCAGGTTATACTGTTTTACTGAAGGTTTAAGCAGGGTTTCAAGCACCCTTATACTAAATCACCTATATTTGCAAACAGTTTGGATCCAGGTCAGATGCCACATAATGCAGCATCTAATCTGGATCTAAACTATTTGCCACTCATTTACATATTTTCTTATATTTAGAAAATATAAGTTATTATTTTTTACATATTTCACATACAAACATTTGGAGCAGACAACAGTTCAGCATGATAATAGTCAGTTCTCCCTGAGACGGTCTCTTATTGCATAACTGACCCAAAGCTAGCTCTGAACTCAGGTCACTGAGATACATAGCAGAAATTATGATGTCTGCTATTTTATGCTCAAGCACAACTTAGTTCAAGGCATATTACTTTTGGTCTGTCTGTTTGTTTGTTTGTTTATCTTTCTGTCTATCAGTCCACAATTAATTCTTGGCCATAAACAGTATGGATCCAGGTCAGATGCCACATAATGCTGCATCTAATCTGGATCCAAATTTGCCACTCATTTACATATAGTTTCCTATATTTAGAAAATGTAAATAATGATATTTATTAACCTATTAACGCATACATATTCCTTTTTATGTCTTTAATTTATTCTTCCACAGAAGAAAATAATTTCACTTTATACAGTCATTGTTGTCTTTAACAATTGCTTCAAATGACATCTCCTCATATATTGCTGAAAAGATTTCAACCATGTTCCTTGGGTCAAGTTGTTTCAAAATTGTTCAAAGAATTAAAAACAATGTAGAACTCTGGTTGCCATGGCAACCAAGTGAAAAAATAAGGAAATCTTAAAAAATCTTCTTGTCTGAAACTACAAGGGCCAGATCTTAGACATTTGTCACATAGCATCATCTACAGGTCCTCTATCAAGTTTGTACAAACTATGCCCCTGGGGTCAAAATTGGCCCCGCCCCGGGGGTCACAGTTTTACATAGAGTTATATAGTGAAATTTTCCAACGTCTTCTCCTCTGAAAATAATATGGCCAGAGCTTTGATATCTGGCATGGTGACACTTTTAGATGTCCTATACCAATAAGGTTCAAATGGTTCTGGTCGATTGCATATCATCTACAGGTCCTCTATCAAGTTTGTACAAATTATGCCCCTGGGGTCAAAATTAGCCCCACCCGGGGGTCACAGTTTTCAAACGTCTTCTTTTCTGAAGCTAATATAGCCAGAGCTTTGATATTCGGCATGGTGTTACTTCTAGATGTCCTTTATCTATTTTGTTCAAATGGTTCCAGTCTGTTGCATATGTAGGTCACAGGAGCTAAAAATAGATTTTTTCAATGGAAACTTAAAAAAAATCTTCATGTCTAGAACCCTAGTACCCTGATCTTAGATATTTGGAACATAGCATCATCTACAGGTCCTCTATTAAGATTGTTCAAATTATGCCCCTCGGGTAAAAAATGACCCCGTCCTGGACATAAATCATTATCTCCATTTTGATGTACAGCTATTCTCAGGTGAGCGACATATGCCCCATGGGGCTCTTGTTATATTTTGTTTTTCTTTCGTATTTGTGTAGAAATATTATCAGTGTTGCAAACAGTTTGGATCCTGATCAGGACTCACATTTAGTTGTCTTGAGCCTGATCTGGATACAAATTGTCTGCTATATTCTTCAGTACTTGTCTCCTGTATCCTGGATATAAATCGTTTGAGTGAGTCTGAGATCCTTCTCAAGCTTTTGATTGGTCAGATTTGAGCATTCTGCTCAAATCTGACCAATCAAATGCTTGAGAAGGATTTCAGACTCAATTCAAAAGCCGTATAAGCATGGAACCAGCATTCAAAGGATTGATAGGATGATACCACTATGTTGGTGCCAAGTTACATATCCTGTGAGACTTTTAATTCAATTTTTTTCACAACATAGTCTGGTACTTACCTATTGAAATCAAGCTAGCTGAAACAAGATTGACAATTTACTATCACGTATGTTCCTTAACCCTTTCCCTGATAGAAGCGCCTTTTAGCGCATTTGATTTATTCCTCCACAAATGATCTTACAAACTTACTATAACAATTTTATAATCTTGGTAATAATATTGGAAGAAATTCCATGTTTCCATGCATCTCAATATTGTATCATTTTTATTGTGAATGTAGTTATTTGTCTTTCTCGCTTTGTAGGTACATTTATATAATTTCATGTGAAGCGCTTTTGAACGCACAACTCCTGTGTGAAAAGAGCGCTATATAAATCGGGTATAATAATAATAATAATAATAATAGTTCCAATTTATAGTCATAAACATTTTCCAACAGAAATATTTACTATATCCTGACCGATGGTAGCTTAAAGCAGGCTGAAAGTAAAGCAGAATGCGCCTTAAGTTAAGGCACATTCTGCTTTACTTACAACCTGTTTTAAGTGGTCACCTTTCTTCAAAACTAGAAACAGGCTATGTGGTAAAGGGTTAAGTAATTTGGCCCAGTGATTGCTTGGAAATAAGCAGTGTTTTAGTGTATTAATGTTATCCCCTATAGTGCTTGAACCAGATATAATACATCCTTAACAACCAGTGTAGACCAAGATCAGAGGCTTTCTGATCAAGCTCTACACTCTTTGCTATTCTTTTAAAAAAAATTGGGTACAAACCAGTCGAGATTAAAATGATTTTGTAATCTATCATAAATTCGAGGAGTTGATGTGAAACTTGAGCATTTTAACTGTTAACTCTTTGCATGCTAGCGGTGGAACCATATGAACTTTTGCAATTAGTTTGGATCTTGATGAGAAGCCGCATTAGACTGCATCTCATCAGGGCCCAAACTGTTTGGCACTCTGACTCTGTTTTAGAAAGAAAGTTCGTAAAATCTACTTTTAGAACAGAATCAGGCGACAAATTCACAATTGTTGTAAAACTACAGAGCATGCAAGAGTTTAGTTGACGTGAAATAAAAAAGAGTAGTGACAGTGTGGGGGAATGAGGGTTTTAATAATGCATGAAGTCATCAAATACTGGGAGCACCTTATCACTCTTTGTACCAGTTACCTGGGTAACATATTTCTGTAAATCACAGTTAACCCATTACCCCATAAATACGCCTTTTTATGCCTTTAATTACTTTCTCTACTGAAGAAAATAGTTCTAATTTATACTGTTACAAATTAAAGTCATAAGAAATATTTTCCATATTTTAGCAGATAATAGCTTAACCCTTTCCCTTATAGAAGCGTCTTTAAGCACATACATTTTATTCATCCGCTGAAGAAAATAGTTCCAAATCATACCGTAATGAATATGTGTCATATTCAATACTTTCATTATTCTAGCAATTAATAGCTTAAAACAGGCTGAAAGTAGTCACATATCTTCAATACTAGAAACAATGCTATCAGATAATAGCTTAAAGCAGGCTGAATGTAAAGCAGAATGTGCCATAAGGGGCATTCTGCTTTACTTTCAACCTGCTTTAAGTGGTCACATATTCTTGAAAACTAGAAACAGGCTATGGAGTAAATTATTAAAATTATGGGGTAATGGGTTAACCTGTTGATGCTTTAACCCTTTACCTCATAGCCTGTTTCACATTTTGAAGACAGGTGTGTACTTAAAGCAGGTTGAAAGTAAAGCAAAATGCGCCTTAAGGCGCATTCTGCTCTACTTTCAACCTGCTTTAAGCCACCATCCAATAGGATATAGAAACTATTTATTTCGGTAAATGTTTATAACTGTATAAATTGGAACTATTTCTTCAGTGGAGGAATAAATTAAATGTGCTAAAAGGCGTTTCTATGGGGGAAAGGGTTAATGTAATGTATGAATTCTTTTTATGAAAATAAGGCTAATTGGTTGTGCGAAAGACAGTGTGACAGCTTAAAGCAAGGCGAAAGTTAAACAGAAAGCTCATGAAGGATCTTTCTGTTTTACATGCACATTGCTTTAAACAGGCACCTGCCTTTAACTCCTAATAATTAAAATAATTTAGGGGCCACAAAATAGCGGTTTTCAAGATAAGGGAAGTATTTCAAATTTTAATTTTTTTATTTCTGCATTAAACACTATGGTGTCGCTACTCATTAGAATTGTCCCTTCCAGACATTTCTAATGAGTAGTGACACCATAGTATTTAATGCAAAAATGAGTGAGAATATCTTAGACTTGTTCAGTTAACTCCCTCTTATCTGGAGCCCTGGGTTTTACTTTACTTTGGTGTGTATTTTTAGATGAGTTTGCTGGTGAGGATCAGTCCCCTTGTGGAGAGGGCTTTAAATGTGAAGAAATGTCTGACGACTGGGTGTGTGAGGAGGGTTGGGCCGGCCCCAACGATGGAATCACCAACTTTGATAACTTTGGCCTCGCCATGTTGACAGTGTTTCAATGTATCACAATGGAGGGGTGGACTGATGTTCTCTACAGTGTAAGTGGCCCTCTGACTTTAACCCATTACTCCATAAAAACGCCTTTTTACACCTTTAAGTTATTCCTCTACTGAAGAAAATAGTTCCAATTTATACTGTTACAAGTAAGAATCATAAGAAATATGTTCTATATTCTAGCAGATAATAGCTTAAAGCAGGCTGACAGTAAAGCAGAATGTGCCTTAAGGCACATTCTGCTTTACTTTCAACCTGCTTTAAGTGGTCACATATCATTAAAAGTAGAAACGGGCTATGGGGTAATGGGTTAAAGTAGTTATGTGTAGTCTTAAGATGTGACCTCACTTTAACTGATCCAGACTCTTTGCAAAGGTCTTTAATACAGGCACATTCTGCTTTACTTTCAACTTGCTTTAAGTTGACACCTCGCTCCAAGGTTATAAAGCTTTTGAGTTGAATCTGAGTTCATTCTCAAGCATTTGATCGGCTCAAATCTGATCAATCAAATGCTTGAAAACGACTTTAGACTCAACTCAAAAGCTTTATAACCTTGGAGCCAGTCCTTTAAGATGAGAAACAGGCTATGAGATAAAGGGTTCACAGGAGAGACTTTGAGGTTATGGGTTAATACAAGCCTAACAGTAAGTCAGAAGATGTCAGAAGGTATTTGTTTGAGTGAAGTGGTTAAAATTGTACCAATACTAAGTCAAGTCTGGAAGCTGTAAAACCAACTTTATGTGTTTACTTACTTGTCTTAAGGTGACCTCTCATATTGATCATAGTAACCGTTCCTTGTACTGTACACTGTTACTTGTCTAAGTAGTATGCAAATTGTTGCTTGCTTCAAAAAAAATCATGCAAATTGCCTGCTTCAAAAAATTCATCAATTTAATGTCAGAAATCGTTTTTCAAAATAAAATCCTAGAAGGCTGTGTGAAGCTGTCATTTAAAGGTTATCTTAAAATATGTCCTTTTAACTCTTTTCTCCCTGAAACTTTAAATGGACAATTCCAGTTTCTATTTAAGTCTAGTCCATTTCTGACTTTTAAGGGTAGTTTTTGTCAATGTTTGGTATTATGACAAACAGTGAATACCCAGATCAGAGGGCTCCTTAGGAGCCCTCTGATCTGGGTATTCACTGTTTGCATAGGACAAGTATACTCTTCACATGTATGCTGTTTGCAAATGACTAGGGTTCAAAGAGTTAATTCATACTAAATGTACCTTTTTATGCCTTGTAATTTATTCCTCCAGTGAAGAAAATAATTCCAATTCTTAGTCATGAATATTTACCATAAAAAACATTTTCGATATCCTAGCAGATGGTAGCTTAAAGCAGGATGAAAGAAAAGCACATTCTGCTTTACTTTCAGCCTAATTTAAGTAGTCACAAGGTTAGAAAGGGTTTGAGTTGAGTCTGAGTAAGATTTGAGCTTTTGCTTGAGAACGATCTAAGACTCAACCCAAACTCTGTATCCTTGGACCCAGATCATTTACCAGAAGAAGGGAGAGTTCCTTGGGACATTCTGCAGTTTACTAGTTTTACCATGTGTACTATAACAGTTTTATTTTGCATCTATACCCTCTGCTGATTAAATTCTCAGACAGTAAGCAATATTTTGCATTTTTGAAGCTTGCAATGTTTATTTTGCAAGAAAATAACAGACTGAAAGTAAAGCAGAATATGCCTTAACCCATTACCCCATAAATGCACTTATTTATGCCTCTAATTTATTCCTATACTGAAGTAGATATTTCCAATTTATACATTCATGAAATTGCACCACTAGAAATAGTTTTTATGTCCTAGAATTTTGTAGCTTAAAGCAGGCTGAAAGTAAAGCAGAAGGTGCCTTAATGCGTCTTCTGCTTTACTTTCAACCTGCTTTTAGTGGTCACTTGTCTTCAAAACTAGAAGCAGACTATGGGGTAATGGGTTAGCACAGGTTTGTAATGTTGTTGTTTATTTCTTCCTTCACTCTGTATGACTGGGGATTTTTGTCTGTAATTGAAATTTGTTGGTGACAGTATCCCTGCCAGTAATTAGAGCGTTCTTAATTTAGCATTAAGAATTTAAGATTTTTCCCACCTCTACAGTTTTTACCGACTTCTGTCTCTTTCAAAGTTTTCTTATTTCATCATGGTTATCATATTACCCCGCCCACCTGATATAAACCTTTACTCCTTAGCCTGTTTCTAATTTTGAAGACAGAAGGTTGAAAGTAAAGCAGAATGTACCTTAACCCATTACTCCAGATATACACATTTTGATGCCTTTGATTTATTCTTCCATTGAAGAAAATAGTTCCACTTTATAAAGTCATAAAATTTATCACAAGAGATATTTCTATATTCTGGCAGATGGTAGCTTAAAATAGGCTGAAAGTAAAGCAGAATATGGCTTTATGTTCAATCTGCTTGAAGGGGCACCTGTCTTTAAAACTGGAATCAAGCTACGGAGCATTCTGCTTTTCTTTCAGCCTGTATAAACTTTAATCTGCTAAAATAATAGAAAATATTTCTTACGATACATATTCATTACTGTATAAAACAGGAACTGTTAACTTCAGTGGAGGGATAAATTAAATGTGTAAAAATGTGTATCTTGGAGTAAATTGATCATGAAAGGGTATATATAGGTATCTAGTGTCCATAGTTTCAGATAAGGAGAGTATTTCAAATACAAAATCCTTATGACCCCATCAAACCTTATGTTGTGAATAATACTTAGAAAAATTGTCAAAAAATCCTATGTTGTTACTACTCATTAAAATCGTCTTGAAGAGACGATTCTAAGAAGTAGTGACACTATAGGGTTTAATCCACAAATAAAGATTTTAGTTTTTGAAATACTCCCCTTATCTGGAGCCCTGGCTTATATGGTACATAGGACGGGGTAAAAGCATCCTACAGTTATTATTGAAAGGTTAAAGAAGTGCTGTATATGTATTGTCTGTACCTCTGTTTGTAAGCACTCATTCTGAGGGGGAAAAACATGTTGTTCCACCATTGGTGGGCATTGTGCCATAGATAAAATGATTGATGTCTGGCTAAATATTTGCATTCATTGAAGGTCAAGGTCACTCAGAATGTGAAAAACTGTTTTTACCCATAAATTGTTAAGACAAGTTATTGCTTAACTCTTTACCCCATATCCTGTTTCTACTTTTGAAGACAGGCTACCACTTAAATCTGGTTGAAAGTAAAGCGGAATGCGCATTAAGGCCCATTCTGCTTTACTTTAAGCTACTTTCAGCTAGGTTACAGAAATTGTTTCTTATTATGCATATTCATCTCTGTATAAAATGGAACTGTTTTCTTTCAGTGGAGGAATATAATTATATCAATATTGTAAAAAATGTGTATTTATTTGGTAATGGGTTAACTCATTACCCTATAAATACACCTTTTTACGACTTTTAATTTATTCCTCCACTGAAGAAAATAGTTTCAATTTATTCAGTCAGGAATATGCAGCATAAGAAATATTTTCTATTTTCAAACAGATGATTGCTTAAAGCAGGCTGAAAGTAAAGCAGAATGCGCCCTAAGGCGCATTCTGCTTTACTTTCAACCTGCTTTCAGTAGTAACTTTATTTCAAAATTTGAAACATGCTATGGGGTAATGGGTTAAAGCAGGCTGTAGTGTATGCTTTACTGGTCTGGATATACAGAAAGTTTACTATACATGTAGCTCTTTATCAAGACTGGGTAGAAATCTATGAGCATTACTCCAAGGCCTCTTTATTGATTTCTCGCTTATATAATCAACTCTTGCTCTAAGTCACCACTTAATTGAAGATCATTGGGTAACCTAGATACAGGTCATTGCTTAATGCAATTTTTGAATAAAGGAGAAAGCTCGTAAAGGAGCTTTTTTGATTATCTATACATTGCAATAAGCAGTCCCCATTCTTTAGAAATCTCCATGCTACTATTATTGATAATTTAATGCAATATTGACTGTATAGGTTAGCTGACACTGCACTTAAGAAAGGCCGTAATTAGTAGCATATATATGTTCACCTTAATCAACCCCCCTGGTTGCCGTCTCCCGGGGACAGCAAAGGGGTTATAAGTTTAATAATCCGAGATTAGAAATGTTGAGACAAAGAGTTTCTAGACATTTAACGTTTTGTTGCACATTAACCCATTACCCCATTAATATGCCTTTTTACGCCCTTCATTTATTTCTTCACTTAAGAAAATAGTTTTTAATTGATGCAGTTATGAATATGTATTGAAAGAAATCTATTCTATATTCTAGCAGATAGTAGCCTAAAGCAGGCTGAAAGTAAAGCAGAATGTGCCTTAAGGCACATTCTGCTTTACTTTCAACCTGCTTTACGTAGTCACCTATTTTCAATTTTAGAAACAGGCTATGGTGTAATGGGTTAACCCATTACCCTATAGCCTGTTACTAGTTTTGAAGACAGGTGACCTTTTTAAGCATTTTGAAAGTGAAACAATGTGCCTGATAGCCTCATAGCCTGTTGCTAGTTTTGAAGACAAGTGACCACTTAAAGCAGGTTGAAAGTAAAGCAAAATGTGCCTTAAACTACCATCTGCTAGGATATAAAAAAAAACCATTTCTTATGGCAGATGTTCATGACGGTATAAATTGGAACTATTTTGTTCTTTGGAGGAATTAATGAAATGTTTTAAAATGCATATCTATGGAATAAAGGGTTACTTCTTGCCATTTTGCAACATTTTGTAATTAAAATCAATCTTAAATTGTCATAAATTGATGAGACAAAATTTTAATTACTCATTACCCAATAAAGTATGGAGTAAAGGGTTAAAACCAGTATTGTCCATTTGAAGTTTCAGGGGTGAATTATATATAATATATAAGTATGTATTTTTTGTTGAGACAGTGATTCTGCCTCACCAGCGTGGTCTCTTGTTTGTTGTTAATGAATCCAATTCAGGTGGCAAGGGTGTTTGGGGAGTTTCAGGGCCTAATGTGGCTAGGTCGTACTGGATACATTGATTAACTATAGATCTCTAGAGGTACCAGAGGAATTGCCTGTTGTCATGTAGCTATGCCTACAAAGTCACCATGCTGTGATTGACGGTTAACCCATTACCCCATAGCCTGTTTCTAGTTTTGAAGACATATGACTACTTAAAGCAGGTTGAAAGTAAAGCAGAATGAACCTTAATGCGCATTCTGCTTTACTTTCAGCCTGTTTTAAGCTACAATCTATAACAATATGGAAAAACTATTTCTTATGCTACATATTTATGATTGTTTGAATTGGAACTATTTTCTTTAGTTAAGGAATGAATTAAGGGTGCAAAAAGGTGAAATTATGGGGCAATGGTGTAATTAAAAAAATAGTGAACTCCCCTTGACCCATTTCTCCATAGATACACATTTTTACGCCTCTAATTTATTCCTTTACTAAAGAAAAAGTTCCAATTTATACAGTCATGAATATGTATCATAAGAAATATTCTCATATCTTCTAGCAGATGGTAGCTTTACCCTTTCCTCCAATAAATACGCCTTTTACGCCTCTAATTTAATCCTCCATTGAAGGAAATAGTTCCAATTTATACAGTAATAAATAATATTCATAAGAAAAATTTTCAATATTCTAGCAGATGGTAGCTTAAAGCAGGTTGGAAGTAAAGCAGAATTTACCCTTTGGCGCATTCTGCTTTACTTTCAACCAGGTTTGAGTGGTCACCCTGTTTTCAAAACTAGAAATAGGCTATGGGTAATAGGTTAAAGCAGACTGAAAGTAAAGAAGAATATCCCTTGTTCTGAATCTTGACAGGAGAAAGTGCAGTAGAAAGTTAGGCAGAAAATTATTGTTTACTTTCAGCTTCCTGTTAACAGCCACCTGTCATAAATACTAAAAAATCTTCTGGGTGAAAGGGCTAACCCTCTGCCCACTATTAACCCATTACCCCATAAATACGCCTTTTTACTCCCATTTATTTATTCATTCACTGAAGAAAATAGTTCCAATTTATACAGTCATGAATATATGTCATAAGAAATAGTTTGTTTATCATAGCACATAGTAGCTTAAAGCAGGCTGAAAGTGAAGCAGAATGCACCTTAAGGCGCATTCTGCTTCACTTTCAACCTGCTTTAAATAGTCGCCTGTCTTCGAAACTGGAAACAAGCTATGGGGTAATGGGTTAACATCTATCATCTGAACTGCAACAATGGCTAACAAAGTAAAGACAATTTTTCCCCAGAAAAGAGTGCAAATTGATGTCAAACATATCCTATCAGAAAACAGTGCAGACCCTGATCAGACAGCTCCTGAAGGAGCTGTCTGATCTGGGTCTACACTGTTTTCAAAAAAGTTTCAACATACTTTTAATATCAAGAGAAAGGTTAACTACGGTTCTTTACTACAACTCATAACTATAGTCTGGTAGCAGATAAGGATATTTTAGCTTAACCTTGCTTGGAGTTGTATAGAAAATGTTTTTGTGGTTTTTGGTAGAATAGACCCTCAGCATCAAGGATCCGATGTATGACCGCCGGTCATCCTTGAGCGTTTCCAGATATTCAAGATGGCGTCCAAGATGGCCGCCAGCATGTATCTGGCTAACTGTTAGGTTTGATTCAATAAGCTATAACGGAATTTTCAGCAAATTATAGTTCAATTTCATCTTTGATGACATAATTAAAGTTCAAAATAGAAATAAAAATAATCTATAATTCAAAATGGCGTCCAAAATGGCCGACAAAGACCATTTTTATGTGAAATAAAATGAAAATGACACTTTACAAGGCTACGATTTGCTCCAGTTTTTTCCCGTCGTGATAATATAATTGTTCATGATCAAGTTGGCAATTAACTCATTCATAAATGAATTATCAGAGACTGTCACCAGAATACAGTATGTATAAAAAACATATAGCTTAAGTTTACATTGAGTTAGTCCATGCATAACGATGTAAAATGACAAGCTGTTGGGTTTGATTTAAATTTTTCAGCAGAATATAGTTCACTTTCATAACGTTTGACATTATTTAAGTTCAAAATAGAAGTAATAATAATAATGCTTTATTCAAATTGGCGTCCAAAATGGCCGACAAAGTATTAAGGTGACGTCCAAGGTGGTTGCGAGAATAAAAATGAAACTGTTGTCAATTTAGATTAGGTAATTGTCAACTGTAAACAAGATTAAAAGTAGTTCAATTCTTCTTCGATGTTTAAAAAAGCAAACAGAGAAAAGTATACTGTTAATTTCAAAATGGCGTCAAAAATGGCCGACAAAATATGCAAAACAGATGCTTGTCTCTTCAATATTATATAATAAGCAAAAAAATCCAGAAAGTAACCACTTTTGTATTCTTAATTATCAGCGTCTCATACATAAACTTATCATTGTGGCTAAATAACTGGCACATTGTATTGAAAATGAAAAGGTCGATAACTCTTTCCGGAAAACAGCAGTTATTATTATAAACTTTCTCCATAGAGGAGATACAATGGTGCTCATATTCAGCCGCTAGAACATTTGCTTAAAGAAAATAAAATCACATTAGACTTTCATTCATCGCAAAATTCACGGCGTTATCAAGACTAGAAAGTCTTCAAATATCAAATTACCTCCCTTTGATTTGAAATAAGAATATACCTTGTGTGTTTCATTTTCGTTACATGTGTCGTTTAATATAAATGTTTTACTGGAATACATTGGTGAACGTATGAGCCCTAAAAATCTAAAACAAAACTTGAGCTGATGAAGTACTTCAAAAGATATGGAGCCTGAACATTTACTTAATGTAAAATAAATGTAAAAAGTGAGTATATAATCTATCCACCAAGCATACCATCTTTTTAGCCTCTTTTTAAGACAAATGAGTGTTTTTAAGAATTACTTAGAATTATGAAATAACTGTTTTCAAAATTTGAGGTTAATTTAGTTTGAGTCACCATTGATGTTTGTGTTTTGAACATGAATTATATGTTTCGTTTTCTAAATGGCAATCAGAATGGCTGCCAAAGTCAGCGTTTTTGTTTTGTTTGTTTTTCAAGAAGTAATATTATGTGAGATGTAATATAAATTGGATACTATTCCTGTTTCTGCATGTATTGTGAATTTGAAAATGAGTATGTCGCACACAGCAACCTACTATGTAAAGGAGTTAATAAACATATTGGTTTCGATATACAGTACGTTTATAAATTAGCACTTGCATATTGTACTATTATATAAATGAATATTCTTATTAGTAGGGAATAAAATTGCACACTATAAATGATATTTAGAAACAAAAGGTCATGTCAGGTTTCTAACATAGCTTGCAATTAAGTTAGTTGTACTTGACATGATCCTGCGTTTATTTCTCAACTGCTGTGGATGTCCTAGCAACTCAGGTAGGCTGAATGTGGCTAGAATGTCCTCAAACCTGATTTATATGCTCCACTGACACGCAGGACCTGGTCATCTCTTCCATAGTCTAACCATGGCGATTGTGATCTCTTACTAAGTCTAAAGCGCAGAATGGTCCTCCTCGTTATTGAGTTGATGCATGAAGTGGCACACTCCACCTGTCCAAAACATCCCAAACCTTTAGTTCTCATTACTTGTATCTGTGGGACCTCCTCGTCCTGTTTAACGCCACAGATCCAACTGTCACAGGCTCAATTTCTGCAAACTGTCTGCAAGTCTTCGGCAGACGACATTAATGAATAACCTCCATATTAAATGAAAAAATAACAAACAGGTCTAGCACAATTATATCCTTTGAGACGTGTATAATTGTGCTAGGCCTTTCTTTCAAATGTCCTGTGATTATGACAAGCTCGAATCCTCTTCTAGCAAACACCATGTTACAGAAGCTATTCTAGACACCAAACGTAGCCCCATCGACACCTAACTGAGTAACTGGTCTTCCATCAAAAAGACAAGTTTAGTCCTGACGTCATGGGCATAAAAAGTCTACACTGCTTGTAATTTTACAATTAATGTCACATAACTACTGTAATTGAATGTTCTCCAATCTGACAGTCAGCACAGCAACATTCCATACAGTCTCGAAGAAGACCAAGCCAATGTCTACTCTGAGATCATGAGCCAAGAATTCTTCGTGTTTACTCTCAATCAACTCGGTTTGATAACATCCTTCCATCCACCTTTTTGGGTTACCCTGTCAGTGAATTTGTGATCACAGAATATTGTGTACAGAAGCGCCAATGGAACACCTTTGCTAGACTCTTATGACAGAGCATCATACACTAGTAAAGCAGAACATCAAGCACTGGTACAGCAGAGGGTTGAGATGCAAACCATACACAAAAACTTCACGTAGTACTGCCCGCTTCATGTAAGCGGTTTTCAAACTCTGTTTGACATGCAAATCGCATTCCTCAAACCAAAAGCTCATTCTTGGTATTGAATCTAAAGGCTTTCTCCAGATCAACCAAGGCCACATGCAGAGGTTTGATTTCGACCTTTTACTTGTGCTATAGATGGTACACGGTGAAGAACGAATCAATAGTATCTCTACCCTTAACAACGCAAAACTACATGCATCAATGTTGATAATCTCACGCACAAAGGTATCTTTTTAATCGGTTCATCAACTTTATTGTCTGGTCCTTGAGCTTTACCACATGATAAGTGTCGCTCATACGAGCTTGTTATTGACTTTTTTATTGTTTATTGTTTGAGGATGTAATTTGCCTCCCTGTCCTCAGAGATCACACAATTACTGAAAATCGCATCAGTCAGTCGTCTTCAAATCTCAAACCCCTTGTTCTCCGAAGCTGCTTTAATCATCTCGGTTATCACTCCTGATAGGCCAGCGGCCTTGCAGTATATCATCATGTCAAAAGTTATGCACTTCTTATACAAGATGACCACTTTTGTAGTGACTGACTTGACAGTAACTGTACCAAAGTTCTGTTTACTTTGGTAATTCAGGAGTAAAGATGTGCAATTTTTTATATTTGAAATTATATGTGTGATGTCATTCTTTCTTATTCTAATCTATGGTTAAGCCAAAAGACTGTTCAGTCAAGTGTCTGTCTAGCCATGTACTCATTCAGCAATATTTCAAAGATATGATGATTCTTTGCAGCAGCAGTACTAGCTTAGAAACTCACAGAATACATGTTAAAAGGCTTGATGAAAAGGAATACTGAACAAAGTTTTATACTGAAAGATACTGTACACAGTTATCTGGTTTCAAAGAGGTGCCACCACATTCTCAGGAGACTTGCATTCCAAGAAGAATTATTGGTATCCATTCTACCAATTTATTTCCCTGTTCCTAAGAAGCTCACATGTAATTGAACTATTTAACAAGAAAGGTGACATGTGGTGACAAATGTCACAGTAATGCAAACACAGAACTTTACTTTTGTACGATAATTTCAGCATTCTTTGCTTACAAAACAGTGAAATTTATATATTAAAGGTAGGTAATTGGGTTCTATGAACTAATTTGTAATATTTGAGTTTTGACTTGACTAATTACTTTTCTGATCTGAAATATTTATTGCATTTTACATCGTTATGCCAGAACTATCTCAATGTACACTTAAGCTGTATGGTTTTTATGTATACTCTATTCTGGTGACAGTCTCTTATAATTCATTTATGAATGAATTAATCGCGATCTTTTCACGCTTTATTATTAATTATGAACAATTATATTATCACGACGGGGAAAAAATTGGAGCAAATCGTAGCCTTGTAATGCAACGCACATACTTTGCATTTTATTCTACATAAAAAAGTACTTTGTCGGCCATTTTGGACGCCATTTTGAATTATAGATTATTTATTTCTATTTTGAACTTTAATTATGTCACAAAAGATAAAATTGAGCAATAATTTGCTGAAAAATCTGTTAAAGCTTATTGAATCAAACCTAACAGTTAGCCAGATATATGCCGGCGGCCATCTTGGACGCCATCTTGAATATCTTAAAATGCTCAAGGATGACCGGCGGTCATACATCGGATCCTTGATGCTGAGGGTCTATTCTACCAAAAACCACAAAAACATTTTCTATACAACTCCAAGCAAGGTTAAACGTGTCCGCGGCCGGACTACTAGTGCATACAACATTTGTAGTGATAATGGTGGAGCAATGTGCTAAAAGATACATCAATATTATAATACTGGGCGATTGACATCTCTGGCAAATTAATTTTGTTATTGGGTTATCTGTGCTGACACACGTGGAGGGAGGGATATTAGAGATAGCCGGGCTTTGTCCCTGTCCAAACAAGGCCTACATTCCAGCCTCTTGCTTGTAAAGGCAGCTACAGAATTAGGGCTGTCCGCTCAACTCCAAATTGATTCACTGTCTCGGGGAATTGTTTTTAGGCAATTGACCCTATCAATGTCAATGCCAAAACCCTTTTCCTCACATAGCTATTAGTGTAGATCACATATAACTCAACTGATATAGTATTTAGAGTGACTTAAATGTGTTTAACGCTTTCCTCCGTAGAATTGCCTTTTAGCACTTTAAATTTTTTCCTCAACTGAAGAAAATAGTTCCAATTTATACAGTACTGAATATGTATCATAAAATAGATATTTTCTACATTCTAGCAGATGGTAGCTTAAAGCAGACTGAAAGTAAAGCAGAATGCGCGTTAAGACACATTATGCTTTACTTTCAACCTGCTTTAAGAGGTCATCTATAATTATTCAATAAGCTATGGAGTACACGTATAGGGTTAAGTATGTTAAAAGTAAAACAGAATGCACTTTAAATACTAAAAGAATGCTGAAAGCAAAGCAGAGTGCACCTTTAAGGTGCATTCTGCTTTGCTTTCAGCCTGCTTTAAGCTACCATCTGCTAGAAAAATATTTCATACGGTTCATATTCATAACTTTTTAAATTAGAACCAATTTTGGAGCTTTCTGCTTAAAAAAGTACTTTCATCTTGCTCTAAACTGTCACCTGAATTTAGTACTATCAGAATCTAAATAGGATAAGAGTTGTCATGGTTACACTTTTGAATACTTGCCTGTAACACTGAGCTCTAATTCTAGAAATTATTTTAGAAAATAATTATTGAAATTCAATTGTAGAAAATCAGGGTCAGTTTGACTAAAGCAATCTTGAGTTATTGTGGCATGACTGTAACACTGCTCCAGATAAGGGGAGTAGTTCAAAAACTAAAATCTTTATTTCTGCATTAAAAACCCTATGGTGTTAAAATAAGTCAGAAAATGTTGAATTTGTTCAGTCTATACCCTCTCTCATCTGGAGCCCTGCTGTAACCTCCAAAAAATCTCAGTCTCAGAAAGCGGAAAATATTTCTCTATCACCATCATTTATATCTCTTTGGTTATCAATCATTCAACAATGAGGTGTAGAGAGTTCATAGGACAGGTGGCTTCATAATGCAGGACAATAGCTGCAATACTGAACAATCGTTATACATTACTATTGTCCTACATTCAGCAACGGCGTCGTTAAAGACTGATAGTTAAAGTCTCTTAACCCTTTACCCCATAGCCTGTTTCTAGTTCTTAGGACAGGTGATAATTTAAAGCAGGTTGAAAGTAAAGCACACCTAAAACAACTATTTTTCTTGATCGGGAACGGTTTGGTCCTCGGAGTTTCTGCTGTACTGATATTGAGATACCAGGGCTCCAGATAAGAGGGAGTAAATTGAACAAATCCAACATTTTCTCACATATTTCAGCACCAAATTACTACTGTTACTACTCATTAGAATCGTCTCGAAGAGACGATTCTCATGAGTAGTGACACCATAGGGGTCAATGCAGAAATAGAGATTTTAATTTTTGAAATACTCCCCTTGTCTGGAGCCCTGGATACTAATCATACTCGGTTCGGAGGCTACGCCGGGTCAGACAAGGGCAAATCCCAACTTCTTGGACTTCTTGTAAACAGAGTTTGTGTTTGTATAACCAGAAATATATATTTTTGGTTTGGCATAGACATTGATAGGGTCAATTGCCTAAAAACAATTCCAGGACACGGTTAATCAATTGTAAGTGAGTGGACAGCCTTAGTTATATAGGTGCCTGAAACCCTTTCCCACCACATAAGCACCTTAACCCTTTCCTCCATAGCTTGTTTTCTGTATTGATGGTTGCTTAAAGCAGGCTGAAAGTAAAGCAGAATGCTCCTCATTCTGCCTCACATTAAGCCCTTTGAACCCTAGTCCCGCATATAGGCGTCCTTTTAAAACAGTATACATGTTAAAAGTGCAATTGTCCTATGCAAACAGAGAAGACCCAGATCAGAGGGCTCCTTAAGGAGCCCTCTGATCTGGATCTTCACTGTTTGTCAAAATGCA
Organism: Gari tellinella; assembly: GCA_922989275.2. Classification (NCBI taxonomy): domain Eukaryota; kingdom Metazoa; phylum Mollusca; class Bivalvia; order Cardiida; family Psammobiidae; genus Gari; species Gari tellinella. Next base: position 102,664,773 of record OV277858.1, on the reverse strand, counting down.
AAACATTGACAAAACCAACCCTTAAAAGTCAGAAATGGACTAGACTGAAATGGAAACTGGGATTGTCCGTTTGAAGTTTCAGGGAGGAAAGGGTAAAGCAACCATCTGCTAGGATATAGAAATTATATCTGATTGTTCATATTCATGACTATAAATTGGAACTGTTTAGCCGAGGAATGATTTAGAGACAATTTTTTGAGGAAAGGGTTAACCCATTACCCCATAAATACGCCTTTTTACACCTTTGATTTATTCCTCTACTGAAAAAATAATAATTCCAATTTCTACTGTTACAAATAAGAATCATAAGAAATATTCTCTATATTCTAGCAGATAATAGCTTAAAGCAGGCTGAAAGTAAAGAAGAATGTGCCTTAAGGCACATTCTGCTTTATTTTCAACCTGCTTTAATAGGTCACCTGTCTTTAAAACTAGAAACGGGCTATGGGGTAATGGGTTAAGACATTTTTACCCTCCGGACACCCTGTGTAACTCCTGTAATTAACATAAAATGTGAACAAATTACTTTCATCACACAGTAAATTGCTCTATAGGTGCAAAATGAATGGCATACTGTGTAGGCCCTGATCAGATTGATCCCTCAGATACATGCTGTTGATTATTTTGTTGTATTCTATTTTTTCAGATGAATGATGCAATGGGAAATCAGTGGCCTTGGATATATTTTGCTAGTCTCATCATTATTGGCTCCTTTTTTGTCCTCAACCTTGTTCTTGGTGTCCTCAGTGGGTAAGTTCATTTTACAGTTAATTTTTAAACAATTTGTTTTAACTCATTACCCCATAGACCGTTTCTTGTATTGAGGACAGGTGACAACTTAAATCAGGTTAAAGGTAAAGCAGAATGTGCCTTGAGGCGCATTCTGCTTTATTTTCAGCCTGCCTTAGACTACCAACTGCTAGAATATACATAGAACATATATCTTACAATGCCTATTCATGTCTGTATACAGTGGAACTATTTTCTTCAGTGGATGAATAAATTAAGGCGTAAGAAGGCATATTTATTGAGTCTTGGGTTAACTCTTTACTCCACAGAAGCACCTTTTAGCACATTCAATTTATTCCTCCACTGAAGAAATTAATTTGAATTGATGCAAGCAGATGGTAGCTTAAAGAAGGCTGAAAGTGAAGCAGAATGCACCTTTATATATATAAGGCGCATTCTGCTTTCCTATCAGCCTGCTTTAAGTGGTCATCTAACATAAAAACAAGAAATCGGCTATTGAGTAAAGGGTTAACCCATTAGCCCATAGCCTGTTTCTAGTTTTGAAAATAATTGACCACTTAAAGCAGGTTGAAAATAAAGCTGCTTTATTTTCAGCCTGCTTTAAGCTACTATCTGCTATGATATAGAAAATATTTCTTATCGTGCATATTCATGGCTGTATAAATTGGAAATATTTTCTTCAGCAGAGGACTTAATTAAGGCGTTTTAAGGCCTTTGAACCCTAGTCCCGCATTTAGGCGTCCTTTTCAAACAGTGTACATGTGAATGGTACACTTGTCCTATGCAAACAGTGAAGACCCAGATCAGAGGGCTCCAAAAGGAGCCCTCTGATCAGGGTCTTCACTGTTTGTCATAATGCCAAACATTGACAAAAACAACCAATAAAAGTCAGAAATGGACTAGACTAAAATGGAATCTGGAATTGTCCATTTAAAGTTTTAGGGAGGAAAGAGTTAAGCAAGAAAAGGGTTAAAAGGAAAGCAGACAACTGATAGCTGATAGTTCCTGGGGAAGAGACTTGCTTCTATTATTGAGCTGTGCAGCAATTCCATTATGATGGTGAAATAGCCCTCACAATGACATTATTGAAGTGTAGATGTAGCAGATAGATAGGGGTAGATACCGCTGGCTTTGTGCTTGCCCAATGCACTGTAACTCCCACTCTAACATGATGGCGTCCCCAGTGTGATGCTACAGAGATTCTGGAGAATGGATGTCTAACCCTCTATTATTCTGAAGAAAACAGTTCCAAAAAATATACCATAATAAAGATTTCCTAAATACTAGCATTATTATGATATTTTAAAGCAGGCTGAAAGTAAAGCAGAGTGCACCTTAAGGCACATTCTGCTTTACTTTCAACCTGTTTTAAGTGGTCACCTGTCTTATCTTCAAAACTAGAAACAGGCTATGTGGTAAAGTGTCAAGCGAAGGAATAGATAAAAGCATTCTTAGGGACTCATGAGGAGGAAAAGATCTAAAGTATATAGAAAGTAGAACAGATAGCCCTTCCAGGAGTTTTCTGCTTTGCTTTAAGCTTGCTTTTAATTAAATTCCTCTTTTGTATACTTAAAAAACTATGGACAAATGGCACTATACAAAAGAAACTCTTTTTCTCCAATTTCAGTTGGTTTTACTCGGATATTTGCTACAAAATGCATAGTCCTAAATCACAAATAAAACCTATTAGAGGGATTTATTTTGCAGTAAATTACATTACGGAACATTTCCCGTAAGGCAATTGCTGGCCATCCATGGTGGGCTGAGGAGATATTGATAATCAGCAAATGCATTTGGCCACCATATTTAAACTCTTTCTTTATAGCATTGCACAATGTTAAATCCATTACCCCATAGCCTATTTCTAGTTTTATAAACAGGTGACCACTTAAAGCAAGTTGAAAGTAAAGCATAATGCATGAAAGCACATTCTGCTTTAATTTCAATCTACCTTACAGGGATCCAGATTAGGAGAGTATTTCAAAAACTTAAATCTTAATTTTTACGTTAAACCCTATGGTGTAACACCATAGGATTTGGTGCAGTATGAATGAGAAAAAGTTGGATTTGTTCAGATTACTCCTCCTTATCTGGACCCTGATCTTAGATCATGTGCCAGGGCTGCCATATCTCTGGATTTTTCCGGAATCTTCAGATTTTTTTTTTAATTTCTCCGGATTTTGTTGTCAAATAGTTTGTATCCAGATCAGACGCCGCGTTACACGGCGTCTGATCTGGATCTAAACTGTTTGTATAATTATGACAGTGGTATAGAACCTTGCAGCTAAAGGGTTAAAGGTATGTTTTCTAAAATCGCCCTTGAAAATTTTGAAATCTTAGGATTTTTATGAGCAACTTATGGTAGCCCTGATGTGCTAGGAATGTATTTGTTCTTGAGACACCCTGTACAATTGTTTTAATTATCCTAAAAATTGCTTTTATCAATCAGTAATTTGTCCCAAAAGGTGCTGACTGAATGGCAATCAGTGTAGATCTTGATCAAACTGCTCCCTCAGGAGTCATCTGATCAGGGTCTACACTGTTTGCTCAGGCCAGTCTGTTCCAATACTTTGAATCAATACAGTTAAAAAATTTGAAAGTTCCAGTTTGAGCTTTCTGCTTTAATTTCATCTTCCTTTATGCAGTCATCTGTTTTAACACCACCAATAAATCTTCATTTGTGTGCAATTATGACAATTAACCTATTATCCGATAGCATATTTCTAATTTTGAAGGCATGTGACCACTTAAAGCAGGTCGAAAGTAAGACTTTCAGGCAGCTTTAAGCTACCAACTGCTAGGATATAGGACATTTTTCTAATGATACATGTTCATGGCTGTATAATTGGATCTATTTCAGGACTCCAGATAAGGGAAGTATTTCAAAACCCAAAAAATTTTATTTTTGCATTAAACCTTATGGTTTTACTACTCACTAGAATCATCTAACTAGTGACACCATAGGATTTGGTGCTGAAATGTGTGAGAAAATGTTGGATTTGTTCAGTTTACGCCCTCTTATCTGGAGCTCTGCTATTTTCCTTAGACGATGAATAAATTAAAGGCGTAAAAAGGCGTATTTATACAGTTATGGGGGTGGGGGTAGAGATATGCCTGTTTCTAGTTTTGAAAACAAGTTACTACTTAAAGCAGGTTGAAAGTAAAGCAGAATGTGCCTTAGGGCGCATTCTGCTTTACTTTCAGCCTGCGTTAAGCTACCATATGCTAGAATATAGATTTTTTTTCTTATAATACATATTCATGTATGTTTAAATTGGAACTATTTTCTGCAGTGGATGAATAATACAAAGGTGTGAAAAGTCGTATTTTTAGGGTAATGGGTTAAATCTTATGTGGAGGAAAGGGTCATGCAACTGACTGGTTATGTAAAAACATACATTGACAGCTGTCTGCATCGCTTTTTCCCCAGCATCTAGCCGTCCTTAAAGATCTCGGACTCCATGCTTTATGAATAAATGATACTTAAAACACAATTTTGTCCCTATGTTGACCAGGCTAAAGCTTTATCCATTAGCTTAACTCTTACCATGCTAGTGGAGGATATGTCCCACAGTGATTACCTTTGCAAACAGTTTGGATCCTGATGAGACTCCACTTTAAGGGGAATCTCATCAGGATCAAAACTGTTTTACACTATCCCTATTTTGAAAAGAAACTTAGAAAGATCTATTTTTAGAACAATAGCAGACGACAATCGTTGCAAACGGAGAAAAAATTACCCAGCATGCAAGGAGTTAAGCCAAACTAAAAATGGTAACAAGGAAAATCCAATGAAAGCCTTCATTCTGCCTCGCTACTGTTGACATTTACAACTGGCCTCTCTTTTCAATACTCACTCATTGTGTTTTCTGCAGCCAATATTTCAGCTAATGTTTGTAGATTAGGTGAAATTGACCAGTTGGTAGAAGGTAGAGATGTAATAAAGTGCTCGAGATGCTCCAGAAAGGTCACTAGGCTTGGGCGTATTGAATAGTGTGGAGAGAAATCACCCATCTACCAATCTACTAGGAAACTCTATAATTTCTAGTAGTGGGAAGATATTGAAAATGCTATGTAGTGCGCAGACATGGGCCTCCATGTTATCTTATTACCTCATAGCCTATTTCTTGATTTGAATAAAGATGATCACTTAGAGCAGGTTGAAAGTAAAGCAGAATGTGCCTTAAGGCACATTCTGCTTTACTTTCAGCCTGCTTTAAGCTACCATCTGCTGGGATTAAGAAATTTTTTCCAATGGTGTATATTCATGCCTATACAAAATTGAATTTATTCTCTTCAACGGAGGAATAAAATAAAGGCGTATTTATGGGATAAAGTGTTATAGACAGGCTAAACCAGAAGACCTCCATAGATGCGCCCTGTACTTACATAATTATAAGCAGTACAAATGAATAATTATTGATGGTGTTTAATACAGCTGGCAGCTCAAAGCAAGATGAAAATAAAGTTGAAAGCTTCTTTAGAAGCTAAGGAAGTTTTTTGCAATATTTTCGACTTGCTTTCAGAAGCCACGTGTCTTGATCGAGAGGATTTACACTTTTTGCTATGGCGGAAAAGAGTTAACAAACGGTTTTACTTTCATCTTGCTTGAAGCAATTACCTCACTTAGACTCAGAAGAGCTATATAATGTTATATCAGTTTGATATAGGTGATTTGCACTCATAGCTATAGAGGAAAAGGTGAAACACCTAGAAACAAGCCTTCGTTTTTTGTGGTCCTTACTCTTACCATGCTAGCGGCAGATATGTACAACAGTGATTACCTCTGCAAACAGTTTGGATCCAGATGAGACGCCGCGTAACGCGGCGTCTCATCTGGATCCAAACTGCTTGACTCTTGTTTTGAAAAGAAGTTTCGAAAATTCTTTTGTTAGAAAAGTGGCAGATGACAATTATTGCAATCGAAAAAAGTTACCCAGCATGCAAAGAGTTAATAAAAAAGTCTTTATTTTACCGACTATATAAGCTGCACGGGTATGATGCAAGCGATTTGCACTGATGGCTGTAAACTAAAGGGTTAGTCCTATATCCTCCATTACCATCAATGTAAATCACTTATATCTAACATATTTAGCATTTTTATATTGCTATGGGAAAGGCTTAAAGCAAGATTAAAATGAAACAGAAAGCTCCTATAGAGCTTTCTGCTTTGTTTTCATCTTGTTTTAAGCTGGCTTCCACCTGTATTTAAGACATAATATATCCAGCATATATCCTTAATATGTCGATTGCATTTATATTGCCATTTGCAACTTCTATCTTGTCTCAATAAGAAAGATTCGAAACTTTCCCTGTACACTGGCAAGATTTATACTTAACCCTTTACCTTATAGAAGCGCCTTTAAGCGCATTCCGTTTAATCCTCCGCGGAAGAAAATAATTCCAATCTGTACAGTCATGAATATGTATCAGAAGGAATATTTTCTTAATTCTAGCAGGTGGTACTTTAAAGCAGGCTGAAAGTAAAGCAGAATGCGCCTTAGGGCGCATTTTGCTTTACTTTCAACCTGCTTTAAGTAGTCACCTTTTTTCAAAACTAGAAACAGGTTATGGGGTAAAGGGTTAAAGCAGACTTAAATTAAAGTAACTCCTAAAAGAGTTATGTGTCTTTGAGATGATTCTAATGAGTAGTGACAACATAGAGTTTAACTCTTTCCTCCCTGAAACTTAAAATGGACAATTCCAGTTTCCATTTAAGTCTAGTCAATTTCTGACTTTTAAGGGTTGTTTTTGTCAATGTTTTGCATTATGACAAACAGTGTATACCCAGATCAGAGGGCTCCTTATGGAGCCCTCTGATCTGGGTATTCACTTTTTGCATAGGACAAGTGTACTATTCACATGTACACTGTTTGAAAAGGACGCCTATATGCGGGACTAGGGTTCAAAGGGTTAATGCAGAATTACAGAATTTAGTTTTTTAAATACTCCCTTTATCTGGAGCCGTGTATAATTATGGAGGACAGGGTTACTGTGGGGTATAACTTTCAGGAGCATGCTACCTGTGCAGAGATACATGAAGTAATTACTACTCAGTCTCAGGCTTGGCCTCAGGGGAAATCTTAGAACAGATTTTGGAGAAACTAGGAACCGCAGAATAATTGCTATTTCATAGTGTCTGCTTGATACTGTCTCCTAGGAGAGCAATGCTGTTGTTTTTTGGCGTAATTTTTCAAACAAAATTAAGCGGAAGAGCAAGACATCTATTTGTTTGTGCATGTGGTGAAAAGCTATTCTGGCCTCAATAGATGTCAATGCCAGACGAAAAACCGGTATTACTTTTAAACCCTTTCACCCTTTCCTCAAGCAATGACTTGAAGCAAGATTAAAGTAAGGCTCCTATAGGAACTTTCTGCTTTACTTTCATCTTGCTTAAAGCTGCCACCTGTATTCAAAATCATACATGAATGTTCAGTCGTTGCACTAATGTGGAATAGTAAGTAGTAGCATCCAAGGGGACATTTGTGAAGGAAATCTTTAGTACAGGTAGTATCTTGAAGCAGCACGATAAAGAAGGAGATTTCTGCTTTACTTTCGTCTTGCTCTAAGTCATCCCCTACCTTAACCCATTTTATGAGGGATACACTTTTAGGTGTACCTGTAGGCAAAAAGTTTTGATCTCAGATCAGGCCCCACATTGTGGGGCCTGATCTGAGATCAAAACTGTTTGCAGCTAAGTCAACATTCTATCAGAAACTGCTAAAATCTTTTGCAAATATTTGAGTTATACCCGCTGCAGACAACATTTTAAAATGGCCGCCAAATATTACCCAGCATACAATGGGTTAAACACAGTTGGCTATAGATAATTTGCTTGTTTGTTTATGGAGGAAAGGGTGCAGACAATTATACAGCAGATGATTGTTTCAATGGAAAGGGGTTGACAGTACACATGTATATAGTTAGACAGTATTTAGAAATTAGGCCATGTGAGTAAAACCTCATTTTTCACATCAGAGTTTACATTTCAAGAGCATGGTTTACCCCATATATTTCAATCACAATCTTTTTTTTTCCCAATTGAAACTGTTCTTTTCAGCCCCTCAGGCAAGTACTAAAACATGGAAGAAAATTGCTTCAACTAATTTTCTGGCCAACTTATTGTCACTGTAGTTTGATTAACAGAGCGATTTTATCTCCATTCACAGAGAATTTTCCAAGGAAAGAGAGAAAGCGAAGGCTCGAGGCGACTTCCAGAAGTTGCGAGAGAAACAACAAATAGAGGAGGACCTTCGTGGCTACCTCGACTGGATCACTCAAGCCGGTAACTAGCAATATCTTGATATTGTAAAAAAGCTTTAACCCATTTCCCCATAGCCTGTTTCAGGTGATAAAATGGGCTTTATCAGGGCTCCAGATAAGGGGAGTATTTCAAAATCTAAAATCTTTATTTCTGAATTAAACCCTATTGTGTCACTACTCATTAGAATCGTCTCGAAGAGACGATTCTAATGAGTAGTAACACCATAGGATTTGGTGCTCGAATGAGTGAGAAATTGTTGGATTTGTTCAGTTTACTCTCTCTTATCTGGGGCCCTGGCTTTATTGACCTTTCTGCTTTACTTTCAACCTGCTTTGAGTAATCTACTGAAAAAGGGAAGAAAAAGGTTGATAAAGTGAGATAAAAGGATTAGGTGAAGTTTATCATGATGTGCAATAAAAGGAAATAGGATTTGCTAAAAAATACATGTAGGTTTTGTTAAGAAATATTGTAATAGAATCCTTGTTACTTTCTTCTCTATTTTTACTCGTGATTGCTTGTTGTATGTTTTACAGACATGATTGTTTTGTTGTGTGTTTTACAGAAATGATGGACCCGGAGAATGAGGAGGAGAATGAAGAGGTAGAGAAAGCCCGCCATGGTGAGTACGATGGAACCAGAAGAATGCACCCTAATACTGGGCTGGATCTCATATTGTTATAGCATTATTGTAGCTTCAAGTTTTAGTATCTGTCAATATAGTATCAGAGCTCCAGATGAGGGGAGTATTTCAAAATCTAAAATCTTTATTTCTTCTTTAAAACCTATGGTGTCACTACTCATTAGAATTGTCTCGAAGAGACGATTCTAATGAGTAGTAACACCATAGAATTTGGTGCTAAAATGAGTAAGAAAATGTTGGATTTGTGCAGTTTACTCCCCCCTTTTCTGGAGCTCTGTAGTATTACTGATCCAAATTGGTTTCTATGTTTTCTGAAACATTTACAAAATAGATGAAAGATTTTCTATATCCTAGCAGATAGCAGAGCTCCAGATAAAGGGAGTATTTCAAAAACTTCTAAAATCGTTATGTTAGTAGTTACACCATAGGATTTTGTGCTATAACAAAAGAAAACATTTTGGATATACATGTATTTCTAAATAACAAATAGTTAAGACCCTGATCAGAGGATTCCAGTAAAAGCCATCTGATCTTGGGCTACAGTATTTGTTTAAGGCAAATGTACTCTTTACAGGCACACTGTTTGTAACCGGTGTGTTAACTGGTCACTTTGGATTAACTGTTTGATATAAGAACTTTGTGACTATTTCAGCCAAGCTTACAAGTGAGACAGATTCCTCCGACAAGACAGAGGATGGCATTGACGTAGATGAAGTACAGCAATCTTGGTGGCATAGAAAAAGGTCAGCATCCCTACTGTTACAACCACTTAACCCATTCCTCCATAAAAACGCCTTTTTTACACCTTTGATTTACTCCTCCACTGAAGAAAATAGTTCCAATTTATACAGTTGTGAGTATTCAACATTAGAAATAATTTCTACATTCTAGTAGCCGGTAGCTTAAAGCAGGTTGAAAGTAAAGCCGAATGCGCCTTATGGCGCATTCTGCTTTACTTTCAACCTGCTTTAAGTGGTAACTTATCTCTAGTATTAGAAACAGGCTATGGGGTAATGGGTTAAACTGTGATTAATCAACCCCCAGTAAAAATCCCTTTTTATGCATTTAATTTATTCCTGCACTGAAGGAAATAGCTTTATACTAAGTATATACCATCAGAAATATTTTCAATAACTTTACAGGCAGTAGCTTAAAGCAGGTTGAAAGTAAAGCAGAATGCAATCTATGATAATGCAAGATGAAAGTAAAACAGAAAGCTCCTTTAGAATAAAGCAGCCACTTGTCAAGATCTTAGAAATGATTCTTTTTAGCTCACCTGGCACGAAGTGCCAAGGTGAGCTTTTAGGATCGCTGCATGTCCGTCGTCAGTCGTCTGTCCGCGCCACCAAAGTGGGTTAGAGGGCCAGATAACGGTAAACATAACAAAAGAAGACAATGGAGTTCATTCCGTAACAATACACTAAGGGGCCGTGGCCCGTTATTCGAACAAAAGAAAATAACAAAAGAAAAGGCCCTCTAACCCAATTCGGTGGCACGTCCGTCCGTCCGTTCACAATTGGTTGTGAACACTCTAGCAACTACAAATTTCATCCGATCTTCATGAAACTTGATGACAATGTTTGTCTTGATGAAATATAGGTAAAGTTTAAATGTGGGTCATGTCGGGTCAAAAACTAGGTCACTAGGTCAAATTATAGAAAAACCTTGTGAACACTCTAGAGGCTACAAATCTCATTGGATCTGAATTTAACTTGATCAAAATGTTTGCCTAATTGATATCTAGGTCAAGTTCAAATATGGGTCATGTCCGGGCAAAAACTAGGTCACTAGGTCAAATCATAGAAAAACATTGTGAACACACTAGAGGCTACAAATCTCATTGGATTTTTATGCAACTTGGTCAGAATGTTTGCCTAATTGATATCTAGGTCAAGTTCGAATGTGGGTCATGTCGGGTCAAAAACTAGGTCACTAGGTCAAATTATAGAAAAACCTTGTGAACACTCTAGAGGCTACAAATCTCATTGGATCTTAATGAAACTTAATCAAAATGTTTGCCTAATTGATATCTAGGTCAAGTTCAAATATGGGTCATGTCCGGGCAAAAACTAGGTCACTAGGTCAAATCATAGAAAAACCTTGTGAACACACTAGAGGCTACAAATCTCATTGGATTTTTATGCAACTTGGTCAGAATGTTTGCCTAATTGATATCTAGGTCAAGTTCAAATATGAGTCATGTCGGGTCAAAAACTAGGTCACTAGGTCAAATTATAGAAAAACCTTGTGAACACTCTAGAGGCTACAAATCTCATTGGATCTTAATTTAACTTGATCAAAATGTTTGCCTAATTGATATCTAGGTCAAGTTCAAATGTGAGTCGTGTCGGGTCAAAAACTAGGTCACTAGGTCAAATCATAGGAAAACCTTGTTAACAATCTAGAAGCTACAAATCTCATCCGATCTTCATGACACTTAGTCAAAATGTTTGCCTCATTGATATCTAGGTCAAGTGTGAATGTGGGTCATGTCCAGTCAAAGACTAGGTCAAATTATAGAAAGACCTTGTGATTACTCTAGAGGCTACACATGTCATTGGATTTTAATGCAACTTGGTCTGACTGTTTGCCTAATTGATATCTAGGTCAAGTTCAAATATGGGTCATGTCTGGTCAAAAACTTGGTCACTACGTCAAATCAAAGAAAAACAGTGTTAACCCTCTAGAGGCTACAAATCTCATTAGATCTGAATGAAATATTGTCAGAATGTTTGCCTACATCGAATCTATGTCAAAATCAAACACGGATTTTGTCTGGTCAAAATCTAGGTCACTAGGTCAAATCATAGAAAATTCTTGTTTACACTCTAGAGGTTTATTGTGAGTCATGTCCAGTTGTAATCTATATCACTATAGGTCAAGTTTTACATGGTGAACCAGGTGAGCGATTTAGGGCCATGGTGGCCCTTGTTTATGGTAGGGTAGAAAAGGCATTTAATTCTCAGATGATTACTTTCATGAGAGAAAACAATTGGCAGAAGTGATCCAGTGGTAGCACACTTGACTGCGGTACCAGTTGTTGTGAGTTTGATCCGTTGCTGTACCTGAAGTCTTTCAGACGAGACTTTGTAAACAGAGGTCCAATATATCAGTGCTTTACACTAAGCATCCAAAAGAACCCTGTCCACAATAAGTGTAGGGCATCACACCTGGGTTTTCTGTATTTGTTCCCCTCTCTGGGGCGTCAAATTAGCCCCTAGATGAAGTTGACAAACAAACCAAACCATGAAAACACATTTCTACGGGAAATAGGTACAGTCCTGTCCATGAAAGGCTTTTATGCAGAAATACTGGATACTTAACACTTAAACTTTATTAGACTTTGTTTATGTATACAGTATTCCCTCTCTACAACGTCCCTCGAAACAACGGTTCCCTCCTTACAACGGCTATAACCGCTGTTCCCAAAACTTTTTAATCATGTCTAATCTTTTTACGGCTGCAATATAGACTACTTAAAATTGTGGTCTGCTGTTTTTCTCAAATTTACATATTAGACATTTTGACAGAAAAAAACATGACGAGTGGCAAACAGCTTGAATCCAGATCAGACGCCGCGTTACGCGGCGTCTGATCTGGGTTCAAGCTGTTTGCAAATGTAAGTTAAGTTCCCTCTCTATAACGACTCCCTCCGAACAACGAACACATATTTTGTCTCCCATTGGATGTCTTTGTAGAGAGGGAGCGCTGTATTTTGCTTTCTTTACCTTTCAGTTGGAGATTGCGAAAGTTCAATCGTCGATGTAGAAGAGCGTGTAGAAGTTTTGTGAAAAGTTTAGCGTTCTACTGGACAGTTATAGTGATGGTGTTTTTAAATACCCTTGTTTTAACATTTGAGCATTACCTGCAACCTCTCTGGTTGGATCAATTTCAAGGTGAGTGAATCAACAACTGGGGGCCGTTTCATAAACTTTCATACGACAAATGTTGTTGTAAGTCAGATTATAAAAGTCTCAATTATTGTTTATTTCTCCATCTAATCCTGTCTTGTTACATCTCTTTGGAATCGTCTTTGAAAGACGATTCCGAAGAGATGTCACAAGATAGGATTAGATAGAGAAATGAGAAATTAAATTTATTTTAAAGTTTTTACTTTCAACCATTTTTGTCATATGAAGTTTTATGAAACAGGCCCCTGTTCTCTTGCTATTGGCATAATTATATTGAAGCTATTTGAAAACAGTGTCGACCAAGATCATATTATCCGCTCCCCTATCTCAGCGGCGTCCAATTATCCAATAGATGGCAGAAATTGATACCTGATCAAACACCTCCTGAAGGAGCTGTCTTATCAGGATCTGCACTGTTTTCCTATAGCTTACTCTTTCTTATCTGGATTCCTGTTAACCCATTACCTCATAAATACCTCTTTTTACGCCTTCAATTTATTCTTCCATAGAAGAATATAGTTCTAATTTTTAGTCATAAATATGTCCCATAACAAACAGTTTATATATCTAAGCAAATTGTAGCTTAAAGCAGGCTGAAAGTCAAGCAGAATGTCCCTTAAGGCACATTCTGCTTTACTTTCAATCTGCTTTAAGTGGTCATCTAAGTAGAAACTGGCCATGTGGTAAGGGGTTGACTCACCATATATGAGGCTCAGAATGTGGCAATTTGCATTACATCATAAAGCCTTTCCCTATAATAGAACAAATTATTGTTTACAGTGTCTGATACTTGGCGTTAATTTGGTGTTCTCTCGCTGCCTCTGTGTTGCAATCTGATTGAATATGAACCGTACAGGAGCCAAAGTTCTTTATTAGCTTCACTTGACCAGCTTTAACACCGTATTTTGAATATAAAATGATGATGTATGACTTAAATATGTTTATTACACTTCATGAGATCATGCTAAATTGCAAATACAAGCCTATATTTCTAAGATAAAATGTAGTCACACCATAGGTTTTTTGTGGAACCCTAAGGATTTTTATATAGTTTTAAAATTTCTGGAAATGTGGATTGGAAGCTTTAGACATAACTGTCTTGTTTGGGGAACAGCGACAAGCTTTGTTGTAAGGAGGGAATGATTGTTGCAAGGGCCGTCATAGGGAGGGAGCACTGTATGATATAATACAGCGTTCCCTCTCGACAACAACATCCAATGGGAGAAAAGAAATGTGTGTGTTGTTCAGAGGGAGTTGTAATAGGGAGGGAAATTGGTTTACATTTGCAAACAGCTTGAATCCAGATCAGACGCCACGTAACGCGGCGTCTGATCTGGATTCAAGCTGTTTGTCACTCGTCATTAAGTTTTTTCGTCAAAATGTCCATTATGTAACTTTGAGAAAAACAGCAGACGACAATTTTAAGCAGAGGACATTGCAGCCGTGAATAGGTTGTACTTAATTGTTATGTTTAGGGACATGCGACAAGGGTCATTGTAAGGAGAGGGTCATTGTAGGGAGAGAGTCATTGTTGGGAGGGAGCACTGTAGTACTGTTTATATGCTATATTTTGTGTGTTTCAGAAATCGCCAACATATTTTTTGTGGTTTTATTCACCCTGGAGATGTTACTGAAGATGTACAGTTTGGGATTCCAAGGCTACTTTGTCTCGTTATTCAATCGTTTTGATGGTTTTGTTGTGCTATTCAGTATTATAGAGGTGATATTGATACGGACAGACGTCATGCCTCCTTTAGGTGTGAGTGTACTTAGGTGTGCTAGGTTGTTACGCGTCTTCAAAGCCACAAGGTATGTCCCAAGTTATTTGTTCTCTCTCATTTTTGAAAATTTTAACCCTTTTCTCTTTAACCAAAACAGACAGGTGACTGCTTTAACCCTTAGCCCGCCAAATGAATTGTCGTCTGCTATATTTCTCGTCTGCTTCAAGTTTCAAAGTGCTTCAAAGTTGCTCAAAATTGCTGAAAAGGTTGTCCGAGTGTCAAACAGCATGGATCCAGATGAGACGCCGAGTTACTCAGCGTCTCATCCGGATCCAAGCTGTTTGCATATGGAGCTATAGTCGTGAGTGGCAGGCTAAGGGTTAACCCTTTACTCCATAGATACGCAATTAACACATTTAATTTATTCCTACACTTAAAAAGAACTGTTCCATTTTATACAGTTATTAATATGTATTATAAGATATAGTTTCTATTTCTAGCAGATTAAAGCTTAAAGCATGCTGAAAGTAAAACAGAATGTGTCTGAAGGCACATTCTGCTTTACTTTCAACCTGCTTTAAGTGGTCACGTATCTTCAATACTAGAAACAGGCTATGGTGTAAAGGGGTTAAGCAAAATGAATCCATCAGGAGGTTTCTGTTTTTATGACATCTTGCTTTGAGCTGTCACCTGTAATCAACAGCATCAGCGAGTGCTAATTTATTGTGCTTATATAGAGATATGGATAGAGACACTCTTAGGTGCCTTTGTGAAGGAAAGGGTTAAAATGTATTGAATTTGTGTTCACAAATTGTCAGTTATTTCATGATTTAGGAAGTTGTTATATGCACATTGTTTTTTACGCCTTTAGTTTGTTCCATTACAGAAGACAGTAGTTTCGCTTTATATAGTCATTAATATGTATCGCAAGAAATAGTTTCTATATCCTAGCAAATAGTAGCTTAAAGCAGGCTGTAAGTAAAGCAGAATGTGCCTTAAGGCACATTCTGCTTTACTTTCAACCTGCTTTAAGTGGTCATAAATCTTAAATACTAGAAGTGGTGAAAGTTGATATGCAAAATGGAAAATAACAATTGGTAATGATGATAATAAATGAGTATTATTGAATAAATAAATATACATGTATATAATATAAAAAAGGATAAATAAATAAAGAAAGAATAAAAAAAATATATAAAATGATAATTAGAAAAAAAAGATTAAAGGTAATATTGAATTTGCAATGAACTTTGTGTTTCCTTTTACAGGTACTGGTCGTCACTACGTAACCTGGTTGCCTCACTGTTAAACAGTATGCGCTCCATTGCCAGTTTGCTGTTGCTCCTCTTCTTGTTTATTGTGATCTTTGCGTTGCTTGGAATGCAGTTGTTTGGTGGGCGTTTTAACTTCTTTGAGGGCAAGCCAAGGAGTAACTTTGACACATTCTACCAGTCACTGCTTACTGTCTTCCAGGTAACTAGTATAGTACATCCAGATGAATGCAAGGCTCCATGTAAGGAGAATATTTCATAATATTGTCTGCATCTAAATTTCAGTCTGCAAACGTTTTGAAATTTAGATTTATGCATTTTTAAATTGAAGAAACTTACAGACCAGTGTCAAACAGTTTGGATCCAAACTACTTGTAAATATCACTAAAGTCGTGATTGATAGGGAAAGCCTTAACTCATTACCTTATAAATACGCCTTTTTATGCCTTTAATGTATTCCTCCACTGAAGGAAATAGTTCCATTTTATGCAGTCATCAATTTGTATGTTAAGAAATATTTCTGATATCCTAGCAGATGATACCTTTAAGTAGGTTGAACATAAAGCAGAATGCACCTTTCAACTTGCATTAGGTGGTCACCTGTTTTCAAAACTAGAAACAAGTGATGGGGGTAAGGGGTTAAGGCATATTCTGCTTTACTATCAACCTGCTTTAAGTGGTCACCTGTCTTCAAAACTAGAAACAGGCTATGACACAAGGGGTTAATTCAGTGTACTGCTAAGTGAATACTGAGAAGTGTTTTGACTGTAGTAGTGATGTAACATGTTTTCTATATTCAGATACTGACAGGCGAGGACTGGAACGTTGTGATGTATAACGGTATACGTGCCTATGGCGGCGTGAGCAAGATCGAGAGTTTAGTCTGCTTGTATTTTGTTGTCCTGTTTATATGTGGTAACTGTATCCTTTCTCTGTATAGTTTTTGTATCTGAGGCACACTATAAGATGCTATAGGCGGATTATATTGTAGAGTATGATTACTGCTTACCTCTAACCGCCAGCCCAAGGCATGAGTATTTAACTCTTACAACACCATGGACCTGTTTAAAATAAACTCATCACATTATCAAACAGTGTAAACCCTGATCAGAGGGCTCCTATAGGAGCCCTCTGATCAGGGTCTACACTGTTTGCTAATTTATAACAGTACATGTATTCATTAATCTACCCAGAATCCCAAGCAGCCTGGCTTATGATTTGGTAACTAGAGGATCCATAAGAGAAACTAATAACCCACAAATATTTACTACGTGTTGATAGAGTTAACCCTTCTACTATCTGCGTGTTATGACACAATTTGAAAACAGTGTAGACAGATCACACAGCTCACTGTTTGTTATACTTTTAAATAGTTTTGGGACATTATAAACTTACTAGGAATAGAAAGAATTCTATTTAACATTACTCATAAGTACACCTTTTTACACCTTATTGAGAATAGCTCCAATTTATACTGTCATGAATATACACTGTAACAAATATATTCTATATCCTAGCAGTTAAAAGTAGAGCAGAATGCACCTTAAGGTGCATTCTGCTTTACTTTCAACCTGCTTTTAAGTGGTAACCTGTCTTTAAAATTAGAAAAAGGCTGTGGGGTAAAGGGTTAAAAGTTTAGTAGTATAAGAGTTTCCCGGTAGGTGGCATGGATTAGCATGTATTGAGCCGATGGTTGTAAACTCCTTGACAGTATATCAGATATTCTACTCAATGTGTTCTTGGCCATTGCTGTTGATAATCTGGCTGATGCTCAAAGTCTTACAGAGATCGAAGAAGAGAAGGCAGAAGAAAGAGAGCGCACTCGCTCTATACGAAGATCAAAAAGTAAATCACCGGAGAAAACCCATGATGAACAGGTATGTATTTTGTATAGTGTTCACAGGTTAACCCATTACCCCTTAGCCTGTTTCCAGGACGTAGTCGAGGGGTAATGCACTCGATTAGGACGTCAGGGGTCCTGAGTACAATTCCTCTCTGGACCAAGTCCTTCGGATGAGACTTTATATGTATCTGTGCTTTATAACCAGAGAACTCTGTTGATCGCACCAGGGTTCTCTGTATCCACTCTCCTCTCTCTGGGGTGTCCAATAAGCCCAATAGATGGCAAATATGGACGTTAACAAACAATACAAAACAAAGTTTCCAGTTTTTAAAACAAGGTACTATTCCTCTTTACTTTCAGCCTGCTTTAAGCTATTATCTGCTAGGATATAGAAAATATTTCTTATCGTACATGTTTATCACTTTATAAAAAGGAACTATCTTCTATAAGGATTAGTATTTAAATGCATAAAAGGCATTTTTATTGGGTAATGGGTTAAATCTTTCCACCATAGCCATTGATGTAGATCAGCTCTGTCCAACTGTGTTAAATCCATAACCCAATAAATATGCCTTTTTACGTCTTTCATTTATTCCTCTGCTTAAGAATATCGTTCCTATTTATATAGTCAGGAATATGTACCGTATGAAGTTTTTTCTGTATTCTAGCAAATGGTAGCTTAACCCTTTACCCCTTAGCCTGTTTCTAGTTTTGAGGACAGGTGCTCACTTAAATCAGGCTGAAAGTAAAGCAAAATACGCTTTAAGGTGCATTCTGCTTTACTTTTAGCCCGATTTAAGATACCATCTGCTAGGATATAGAAAATATTTCTTATGGTACATATTCATAACTGTATAAAATGGAACTATTTTCTTCAGCGAAGGCATACACTGAATGCGCTAAAAGATGCTTCTATTGGGTAAAGGGTTAAAGCAGGCTGAAAGAACAGCAGAATGCACCTTAATTGAAACTTCAGTGGAAGAATGATATAAAAGCCTATTTATGGGAGGGAAGGTTTAGGAGGTTACTGCTTAAAGCTGTCTGAATGCAAAACAGAAAGCCCTTACAGAAGCTATGTGGTATATTTTTAGCACGTTTTTAACCATCTCTCCAGTAGAAGTTTCCTTTAGGTAGTAGATTGACACATGCTTCGCTGTATCTGCTGACTTTATCGGACATTTAGTCGCTTTGTTTGTCTGTCAGGGTATTTATCAAATATAAAACTGACATTGTTTACACAATTCATGATAAATATGTCTCACATTCTAGGGAAATGATTGGGTTACAGGATTTTTTTGACCCAGCATGAATGAATATTTATAAAGAGATGTCTGAGAAGTTGATGTATGGTTTCCTTGGTAACAATTTTAAATATATTGAAGGAGTGGCAAGAAGTGATTTTTTTCTATGAAATTATGAAATTTCTATAATAGGAAGCCCCTGAACTGGGTCTACACTGTTTGCTAATTTAGACGAGTACTTATTAAACTACCCAGAATTCCAAGTACAGTTAAACCTCTCTATTACGACTACTAGAAAGAAAAGATAACAGCTTAAAGCAAGGTGAACATTAAACAGAAAGCTCCTGAAGGAGCTTTCTGTTTAACGTTCACCTTGCTTTAAGCAGTTGCTTGTCTGAAACACCTGATAATTAACACAACTTAGTGGTCGTAATAGAGAGGTTTTACTGTAGATTGGTTCATGGTTTGGTAATTAAAAAGATCCACAAGGGAACATTATAACCCACAAGAGATACTTAGACTAGTGGATTTCATAATTATGGACTTTCAAGACAGCAGAAGGGAGATAACTCTAGCATTTCTCTGTGTTTCAGGGTGAGGAGGATGAGGGGGTGGGGATGAATGGTGATGAGGAGAAGGGGGAAGACGAGAGACTGAGTCGTCATCCAAGCAGTCGCAGTGAGCGGAGTAGACACAGTGGTCACAGGTACGATTGTCTGAACAACTGCATTAACAGGTGGCTGCGTAAAGCAGGCTGAAATAGTAGAAATGTCCCTCACGGAGATTTCTGGTTTGTTTTCAGTCTGCTTTAACCCTTTACCCCATATCCTGTTTCTAGTTTTGAAAACAGGTGGCTGCTTAAAGCATGCTGAAATAATAGAAATGTCCCTCAGGGAGATTTCTGGTTTGTTTTCAGTCTGCTTTAATAACAAATTGTCTCTATACTGTTTCAAAACAATTCCTGTTTACTTTCAACATCATTTATTAGTCATGACTATTCTGTCATCTACTAGAAAAACTTAATAGGCATTTGCTTTTGTTCTCATCCAAGTTTTCATATATATGTATAAATTAAAAAGATGTTTACATTATGAATTAAAAATAAAATCTGTTAACTTATGATGCACAATGAGTTGATGTTTTACAGCCATCGGCCTGGAGAGTCGCCATATGAACACCATGTACATATCAGTGACAAGCTGGATGAACAGGGAATATACCAACATAGCCAACATATACCTATAGAGGGTATGTATTCCGCCACTCAATCTGTTACAGTAAAACATCTCAATTTACAACCAATAGAACAGGTTAGATTGTCAGTATTAAAGACATGTGACACAGACCTCCATTTTGAAAACTAAAATCTTAATGGTTTATTGTGTATTAAAGGGAGGTAATCAGATAACTCGTATGTATGCAGTAAACCACTCTTATACAGCCCACTACTCCATTAATCTTAATAGTTTAAACATATTTTATTTCGAATTTTTACAGAAATGGGTCGGGCTACAAGTGCTCACCACTTAGTTACAGCCCTCCCCCTAAATCTTAATGTCTGCACCAAACACAATTGTGTAGCTAAGCATTAACTAAGCATCGTTGAGATGATTCTGATATGTCTAATGTCCAGAGCTCCAGATAAGGAGAGTATTTCAAAAAACTAAAATCTTTATTTCTGCATGAAACCCTATGGTGTCACTACTCATTAGAATCGTCTTTTCCAGACGAATCTAATAAGTAGTTCCACCATAGGAGTTGATGCTATAATAGAGTTTTCACATAATTTTCTTATAGAAAAACTCCTGGGAATGGTAACAGTTTACCCACGGTTATCTTGAACTCCGGTGATAGTTTAAAGCAAGAGGGAACTTGTTTTGCCTAAAATTTGGTGTCAAAGTCCCAATTTCATTGCTAAAGACCCTTGTCTAGAGGCCTAGACACTTTCCCCCAAAAAACCAGAGCTCCAGATAAGAGGGAATAAATTGAACAAATTAGACATTTTCACACTTATTATAGCATCAAATCCAATGGTGGAACTACTTATTAAATTCGTCTCAAAGAGACAATTCAAATGAATAGTAACACCAAGAAGTTTAATGTATAAAATTTTTAGTTTTTGAAATGCCTCCAGTTGCCAATTTGTGCCTGAAACAGTGCATAAAGGGCTTCTGAGGTCTTCCTCCACCTGTAATAAGCTAGACATTGCGATATGACTGAAATACTGTTAAAAGCGACGTAAAATCATAATAAATCAAATCCAATCAAATTTGAAATGCCGACTTTATCTGGAGCTCTGGGGCCCGTTTCATAAAACTTCTTACGACAAAAAAGATCGTAATTCTAATCTTTAAAATACATTTAATTTCTGATTTCTCCATTTAATCCTGTATTTTGACATCTCTTTGGAATCGTCTTTTTAAGACGATTCCAAAGAGATGTCACAAGACAGGATTGGATGGAGAAATAAATAAAAATTGAGACTTTTATAATCTGACTTACGACAACATTTGTCGTACGAAGTTTAATGAAACGGGCCCCAGAAAACCATAAATAAAAGGGTGTGACATGAGTTGTATGCTCTGACAGAGGATGACGACCAGACAGAGGATGAGGACGAGGAGGACGAAGATGAAGAGGAGGACGAAGACGCTCAGACAGTTTCCACGGCAACAGCAAGACCTCGCCGCTTGTCCGAATTGAAACTCAACTCCAAAGTCAAACAAATCCCACCGTCAAGCTCAATGTTTATATTCAAACCCACAAACAAGTAAGTTATACACTTTTAAATCTTTACCCATAGTATATTTCTAGTTTTGAAGACAGGTGACCACTCAAAGCAGGCTGACAGTAAAGCAGAATGCACCTAAAGGCGCACCCTGCTTTACTGTCAGCCTGCTTTAACCCTTTACCCCATAGAAGCGACTTTTAGCGAATATGATTTATTCCTCCGCTGAAGAAAATAGTTCCAGTTTATACCCTCATGAACAATTACCATAACAAATATTTCTATATAGCATAACAGATGGTAGTTTAAAGCAGGCTGAAAGTAAAGCAGAATGTGCCTTAAGGCACATTCTGCTTTACTTTCAACCTGCTTTAAGTGATCACCTGTCTTTAATATTATAAATAGGTTATTGGGTAAAGGGTTATGCTACCATTTGCTACGATATAGAAAATATTTAACCAACAAAAAATTCAGTTACTTTTAACAGACCTTAATGCTTGCTACTCCATATTTAAATAACGGTTTCTTCATTGGAGGAATAAATAAACATTTGTATTTTAGAAGTAATGTTTTAAGCTGTGATCTGATAGATAGTACACATTTGTAATGTAACTATATTATTATTATACCCAATTTATATAGCCCTCTTTTCACATAGGAGTTGTGCATTCTAAAGTGCTTCACATGAAATTATATAAATACACCTACGAAGCGAGATAAGACAAATAACTACATTCACAATAAACATGATACATTGTGGAATTACATGGAAACATGGAAATTCTTTCAATATTATTACCCTAAAAAAACCATATAATTAGTGGGTAAAATAAACTTTAAAATGAGTCAAATAATTAAAAATCCAATGGCATACAGTGGAGAAAACGTTATTCTTTCCCAATAAACGCGTTTACGTTAAAACTATTATATCTATTGCAAACAGTTTGGAGCGAGATCAGACGCCGGGTAACCCGGCGTCTGATCAGGCTCCAAACTGTTTACCACCAAAATGAATGAATTATCAGAATTGTCCAAAAGTTGCACTTTTCTACGTTTTAGTGTTTTGCGTTTGCGTTTCGTTTTGCTTAAACGGGAAAGAATAACGTTTTCTCCACTGTATGTATGGCTGTGTGTGTTGTAGGTTCAGAAGGATCTGCCATGCTGTGTGTAACCACTCCTACTTTGGTAACATTGTGTTAGCATGTATCCTGATCAGCAGTGGTATGCTGGCAGCCGAGGATCCCCTCAACAGCAATTCAGAGAGGAACCAGGTAACAAACCCCATACGACAAAATATATTGAATCTTGTCGGCAGTTTGGATCTAGATCAAGCCCAACAACTTACAGGTCGCTGATCTTGATCAAAACTTTTTGCAAAGGATACAAGGATTTGTGTCCCAAGTGCAATAGGTGAAGCATATACTCATCCTTAACAAACACTTTACCTGTGAAGAGTACACTTGTCCTATAGAAACAGGTAGGCCCAGAAGAAAGAGAGATCCTGTAGGAGCCCTCTGATCAAGATCTAGATTGTGTCGGTTTACATTGAAAAAACAACCTAAATAGTCAAGAATGGAACAGACTTAATTTATTAGAAAAGCAATTACTATTAACTTGACAGATTAAGAATTCAAATGTCAGACAATGTGGATCCAGATCAAATCCCACATCTTATAAGGCCTGATCTGGATCCAATCTATTTGCAAAGGAAATGAATATCTCAAATACAGTTAGTGAAAGACTACTAGAGACTGTATCTACAGTTCTCTCTTTCTACAACGACATCCAATGGGAGACATAGATTGTGTGTTGTTTGGAGGTAGTCGTTATAGGGAGGGAAATTAAGAGTTGGCTTACATTTGCAAACAGCTTGAATCCAGGTCAGACGCCTTGAACGCAGCGTCTGATCTGGATTCAAGCTGTTTGACACTAGCTATTATGTTTCTTCTGTCAAAATGTCTGATACATAACTTTGAGATAAAAAAGCAGACGACAATTTTAAGCAGACGATATTGCAGCAGTAAAAGCGTTAGACATGATTGTCTTGTTTAGGGAACTGCGGCAAGGGTCGTTGTAAGGAGGGAGTCGTTGTTTGGAGGGCCGTTGTGGAGAGGGAGCGGTATATTAGTTTGCAATTGAAAACTTGATGTTAGAACTTAGAAGTGTTAGAAACCATGTATGAGTGTAGTTAATCTCCAATCAAGAACTATAGAGTAAAATGAAATATAAAAAAAAAACATTCAAAATTTCAACCACTTCTCAGTTTCTCATATCAAGGATGTGTCACTTCCTTTAACTCTTTCAACACTGGTTAAAATATACCGGTTACATTTGAAAACAGTGTACACCCTGACCAAATGGCTCCTATAGGAACCCTCTGCTCTTTGTCTACTCTGCTTTCTAATTTAGAGCAGTATTTATTAAACTACCAAGCATTCCAAGGTAACTAAAAAGATCCCACAATAGCCCACAAGCGATATTTAGTGTTTAAAGATTTAATTTTGAACTTGAAACAAAAGACAAATTACATGACTATTTGTTATGGTGGTGACAGGTCATTGCCATTTAATGTTTTAGTACTAATTGTTGCTTTTCTTTCTTTTCAGATTCTGAATTACTTTGATTATATTTTCACCAGTGTGTTCACTATAGAAATAATTATCAAAGTAAGTATGTGCTTCCTTTGTTTTGTCCATATTTCTTGTGAAGGAAATCAAACAGATGTTAACCTTTTCCTGATTTCTTGTTTTCTGTGTTTATGACTGGTGGCTGCTTTACCCTTTACTTTATAGCCTGTTTCTAGCTTTAAAGACAAGCGAATACTTAAAGCAGGTTGAAAGTAAAGCAGAATGCGCCTTAAGGCGCATTCTGCTTTACTTTCAGCCTGCTTTAAGCTACCATCTTCTAGAATATAGAAAATATTTTTTATGGAACATATGCATGACTGTATAAAGTGAAACTATTTTCTTTAGTAGAGGAATGAATTAAAGGCATAAAAAGGCATATTTATGGGGTATGGGTTAACCCTTTTCTCCATAGCCTGTTTCTAGTATTGGGGATAGATGACAACTAAAAGCAGGTTAATAGTGAAACAGAATGTGACTAAAGGCGCATTCTGTTTTCTTTCAAGCTGCTTTAAGCTACCACATGATATTAGAAACTATTTATTATGGTGCATATAAAAATACTTCATGACTGTATAAGTTGGAATTATTTTCTTCAGTGGAGGAATAAATTAATGGCATAGAAAGATGTATCCATGGAGTAATGGGTTTAACCATAGTGTGACGTACTTTTACAGATAATTACCTATGGCTTGGTGCTACATGAAGGGTCATTCTGTCGCAGCTTCTTCAACATTCTGGATCTAATTGTCGTGGGCGTGTCCTTGGTCTCCTTCTTCCTGGAGTAAGTATAACTGCACATATACCATAGCTATCATTCTTACTAGGATAAGAAGCTCATACATTTTATACACACCCTTACTGTCTAATGATTATCAGTGCTCTGTGAGAAAACACAGGAAGATAATAACAGAGGAGATAACTAACCAGTACAACTGCACATATAGCACAGATATAGATTTTACTAGGACAAGAAATTCATACATTTTATAGGACCTGTCAAAATAGGTGTCTGGTCTCAACGCCCCATCACACCAACGCCCCACGACATCAACGTACCATTTGTGGACCCAACGTGCCATTTTCAAAAAATTATATATATATCACCCGTATTTGACAATTATTAATTGATGCAAAAGTTAAATAGTGATTTAAATGAGTAACTGGGATTAAATGAAATATTTTTTGCTTACATACTATGTACATACGATGTTCCTATGCGAGTATTATCATCCGTTAGTCGGGGTTGTTTTATCCACTTATAGCATCGCATTAATCTTCGTATTTCGTAGAAGATAAGTTTCCTTTCGCTAATGCCACACCCAAGTAGCTACCTTTTTTCACTGTGTATATGTTTCATGTCTACGATTACACTCTTTGAAATGTCGGCATACATGAAAGGGAAAAGTTGCAGACGAGAGGCGTAACACATATACACGTGTCAAGTCTAATATGCCACTGTGTATTCCGCACGCGCTGATAATCGCATAGCATAATATTTTTCGCGAGGGTGTGAACATCGGCACGATTTGATAAATTGTTCAAATGTTTGCGACTTTCTTAACTTTCTTAACGTTTTTAAATGTCTGATTGATTCACACAGAAAAACTTCCAACTTGTTTCATTTATTTAGCAAACGTTCGATTCCAATTCGAAATTGCCTTTATAAAAAAAAAGTTATTGATATCATAATATATCATAATAAGACAGCAAATTATTGGTTTATATATGACACTTGAATGAAATTAACGGATTTACCTTATAATTATACTCCCATGAAAAGTGTTTTGTTTTCGCCAAGTTTATTTTTTATCTTCAGCATTTGTCGTAAAATTCCAGAAAATCATTCACAGATCACTGCGTGTAAACTCATTACATACACACGAACATCGTAACTCGCAGATTTAGAAACGTTATCCATTTGTTATTTTCACATCTGGGCCCTAATAGGAAAGTT
This sequence comes from Gari tellinella, assembly GCA_922989275.2. Taxonomy (NCBI): domain Eukaryota; kingdom Metazoa; phylum Mollusca; class Bivalvia; order Cardiida; family Psammobiidae; genus Gari; species Gari tellinella. The sequence goes on along the minus strand of OV277858.1, from coordinate 102,638,823 downwards.
TCATGCTCCCAAAAGGTGTATTTCAATTGGATAATTATTAGTAAAATCCGCTGTCAATCACTTTTAGAAAACAACAAACTCTACTTGTGAGTTGAATATGTTGAGCGGGGAAGCGAAGTCGGCTAACTTTGAAGATTTGATCAAAGAGTTTTTAACGTGTTCATGCTGAATTGTCGTCTTTTTTAAACATATTGTCTGATAAGCTGAAAATTAGTTTTCATGCATTTGAAAAAGAAGAAAAGTTGAAATGAGTGACAAATAGTTTGGATCCAGATCTGGATACAACCTGTTTGCAATTATTAGACAAGTCGCACTTAACATGATGAGGGTTAAATATTTTACCCGTAAACCAACTTAAAGACAACAACTGTATCTAGGGATTTGAGTAAGTAGTATTGATGCTGGAGGAAACGGTAAAGTCTACTTAACGGACGGACACACGGACAGGACAACGCTATACGCATCCGCATTTATAGATACCGGGGGCATCAAATAGTGCAGATTCTGATCAAAGAACTCGTGAAGGATTCATCTGAGCAGTGTCTACACTGTTTGCTTAACAAAATAGATAAGGCTAAATGGTCAGGGTACAGCGGTAGTTTAATAGGCCAGGTTTGCATGGGTGCATAACTATTACAATTTTTTAAATAACATTTAAACAGTGTGTTCTGATAATTTGACTGGTGATTCTTCTCAGCAGATGGTCCCTTTTTAAAAACAAAAAAAAACGCCCTCTGCGCGGCAACATCAAAGACTATGAATAGAGCCGACTGCCGAAAATAAAGTCTGCAGAAACAGATGAAACATGTCATCAGAAAGCGGTTAACCTGTAAGAAGCTGTGTCGATTAACTTCAAAAGACCTTGTCCTGTCAATCACCCGTCCCTTACGTGTTTGTGTGTATGAGTCGAATCAGACTTTGAATAGTTTTGTTACAGATAATATTGACTGGATAAGGAAATATACAGAAGTTTATAATTCCGTGGACTGGACTATTGATTTGTTAGGTTATTATAAGTGGAGAACACATTATTCTTTCCAAATAAACGCATTTTTGCTAAAACTTATTATTGACATTGCAAACATTTTGGAGAGTAACCCGGCGTCTGACCAGGCTCCTTAATGTTTGCCACTCAGATTAAAATAAATAAATTCAGAATTGACCACTAGTTGTCATTTCCTACATTTTATTGCATTTCGTTTGCGTTTAAACGTGAAAGAATAACGTCTTCTTCACTGTATGTGTAAGTTTTACTGTAATATCAGATATTACGATTTCTTTGAAATTACATGTGTTTTCCAACCTGCGACTAATTTCAGTCAAGTTTCAAAAAGATGCCTGTTTAAATCGGTGTCAATATAAAAGTGACAATTCAGTTTTAAGTGTAGCCGCATTTAATCCAATAAAAGAATCATTTTGAATGGGATTTTTGTTTTAACACCAATTTGTAGGTCTCTTAACCCTTTCCCGACTGAGCCTTTTAACGCGGCCTCTGCAAACAGAGCAGGCATTGTTCAGGGCGTACTATACCTGTCTATAGAGTTATCATAGATCAGAGTTGTCACAACTGTTTAGCAAAAACGATTGTTAATTATAACAGAGTAGAAATTTAAGTCATATATGAATTCCCGCTCAAAAAGATACTTTTATTGTCCAAAAATCGGCGACGATATGAAAAATGCCGATCCTACCTAACCTTCGTAAACACCAACTAAAATAGATTTGATGTACTAATATCGTATTTAAAGGCATATATATATTGTTTAAGTAACTGTATCGACATCCCTGTTAAAAAAGTTGGCTTTTCTTGGTTTATAATCGCCGATAATTTTCCTTAACCTATTCATCCCTGAATGGACAATTCCAGTTTCCAGCTAAGTTTTGTCCATTAATGACTATTTAGGATTGAATAACCCCTGATCAGGTTCCTCACTGTATTCGTATGACATGTGTACATCCGATTTACACACAGATTCAACCCTTATTAAAGCCTTCGATGGCTTCTAGTCTGTAATGAGACATTTGTATAAAAGCCAAACATTCCATCCCATCGTGATACGAGTTTATACAGGCATTCTTTTTTTTCCTTCGATCGGGTGTTAATTTTTTGACAATATTCTTCATAAAACCTTCAGATTAGGTTCGGGAAAATTATTAAACCATTTCTTTATTAAGGAACAGTAAAATAATACTGTTTTCATATAATTTTTATATAGTGGGACGTTCCATCCATATAATTGGGACGTTCCGTCTGGTACGTTGCAGTCTTGGGACGTTGAGACCATAAACCTCAAAATACACCTCACCGTGTAAAAGTGATGGTTCAACAGTGCTCCAAATAGCAGGGGAGATAATAACAAGGGAGATAACTAACAAGTTTTCCTTTATTTTCTCCCTTTATTTCTCAAACAAACTCTGTTGTGACTACCGATTAGAATTGTAAATTCTAAAAAGATGTCTTAACCCTTTACTCCATAGTTGGTTTCTAGATTTGAAAATAGGTTTCCACACAAAGCAAATTGAAAGTAAAGTAAAATGTGCCTTATGGAGCATTTTACTTTACTGTCAGCCTGCTTTAAGCTATCACATGCTGGGATATCAGAGATATTTCTTATTTGCATAATCATGACTGTATAAAGTAGAACTATTTTCTTCAATGGAGGGATAAGTTAAAGGGATAAAAGGTGTTTCTATGGAGTACAGAGTTAACATAGGGTTTGGTGGCAATGGTATAGGGTTTTTGTACTTTAGATACTCCTCAAATCTGGAGCTATTTAGACTATAGAAAACTTATCTGACCAGCATGATAGAAGTTTGTAGAAATAATCCATCTGAAATTCACACACGCACACACATGCACGATCAGAAGTGAAGTTCAGTGTCTGATCTGACTCCAAACTGTTTCCAGTGGACATCAGTTGTTTGAATAACCAGACAAGGCTCCAGATAAGAGCGAGTAAACTGAACAAATCCAACATTTTCTCATTATTTTACTCTAGCACCAAATCATATGGTGTAACTTCTCATTAGAATCGTCTCTTCGAGACGATTCTAATGAGTAATAACACCATAGATTTAATGCTGAAATAAAGATTTTTGTTTTGAAATACTCCCCTTATTTGGAGTTCTGAACCAAAGTAGAAGAACTGTATAGCACATTGCACAGCTAATTAGGGCTCCACATACAAGGGAGTACACAGGTATACTAAAATTTTAATAATGTAAGCATTTGCCATTATGTTTAAACCAAACCCTTTGGTCCAACTACTCATTAGAATCATTTTGAATACCATAGGGATTTTTAGCAAGCATAAAGGTTTTATTTTTCAAAAAACTCCCCCTCTCTGGAGCCTTGAATTCCTAACATATTCCTGATCGTCCTTGGAGAGTGATGTTTTATTCGGAGTAAAGGGATTTACAGTGAGAAAGACATTATTATTTCCTGTTTAACAAAATCTAATGCAAATGCAGTAGCATAAAATGTAAAGAATACAATTTTCTGAAAATTCTCAAGATTTATTTGATTAGTGGCAAACAGTTTTAAGCCTGATCAGACTTTCTGGTTCCTAATAGTTTGCAATGGAAATATTTGTTTAACCCTTTACCTGATAGCCTATTTCTAGTATTGAACAGGGCTCCAGATAATTTTTCTTCTAATCAGTACAGTACTGATCAATTTTGAAAACAATCAGTCCCCAGATTTTTCAATCAGTACACATGGATTTTCAATTTATCGGCAGATCGCGGGTTAAATTTTCAACTTTTGAAGAAAGGTGAAACAATGCCTCAGTAATATTAATAATGCTATACAAAATTTCAAATAACCTTATAGTTGTAGACCATACATCTCCATCCATCAAGAAATCTCAACTTTGTCATACCTTTCTCTACTAGGACACAGTATCACTCAAACTCTTTCCACGTACCATCAGACTTTGGAATAATCTACCACACAGCACTAAGGCCAGTCAGTGACAGTCTCACAAGCTTCGCTGCCAGCCTCAGATCTCATAACCCCTAACTTATGCTAACTGCATAATTTGTTTTTAAACTTGTTTAACCTCTGTTTAAAAACTTTTTAACCTGTTTATAATTGACCTTTTAGCTCAGCATTGTTTATCATTATGTTTTACTTTTTTTAACACTGTCCCCGACCTCACTGTCATTGTCAGATATTGACAGTACTTAGGGAATAATAAAGTAGAAGTAGAAGATACATGTATGTAAATTACGATTTTCAAGAATCTTACATTTTAGCCGCTTACGCGGGGGGTTTTCTCCGCGGATGAAACAATGTTCGAGTTTATATAATCGTTCAACATACCACAAGTTTCATTAGGTGTTAGTTCCTTTTAAATCAGATAGCGCACAACCGACGGTTTTCAACTTTCTATCGTTTTTCTGACTCTTCCATGCTAAGATTTTGACATTTTGTTGCGAGGTTTTCAACCAAAACACTTTTCGGAGACCTTGGATTTTATCGTGGTTCCATATATCAATGAAGATATAGATGTATATGGGTGTGCAGTAACCTCCCTTTTCTAACGGTGCGCAAGTAAACAATTACCATACGATGAAACGAAGCTTCATTACGAGACCGCCAATCAATAACATTTGACTTATTTGCAAATCTCGGTATGACAAAAACTCGGCTTTTGAATTGATACACACGTCCCCGGGAATTTCTCGCGTACACAGTACTTCAATATTTTGAAATTAACGCGTACACGGTCAAAACGTTCGCGTATTTCACTGAGTACGCGGGCTTATCTGGAGCCCTGATTGAAGTTAGTTGACCACTTAAAGCAGGTTAAAAGTAAAGCAGAATGCGCCTTAAGGCGCATTCTGCTTTACTTTCAGCCTGCTTTAAGCTTCCATGTGCTAAAATTTAGAAAATATTCCCTATACTATATATTCATGACTGATTAAATTGGAACTATTTTCCTTAGCGAAGGAATAAATCAAATACGCTAAAAGTCGCTTTTATCGGGGAAAGGGTTAAGCACAAATATGTTTGTTTTGAATCAATAGTGTCTTCTCCACTGTACATGTTTTTTGCAGGGCTCCAGATAAGAGGGAGTTAACTGAACAAATCTAACATTTCCCTACTCATTTCAGCACCAAATCCTATCGTGTTATTATTCATTAGAATCTTCTCAAAGAGACGGCTCTAATAAGTTGTGACACCATAGGGTTGAAAGCAGAATGAAAAATTTTAGTTTCTGAAATACTCCCCTTATCTCGAACTTTGTAAGTTTTGTATGACAATGTGTATGTTCAGTCTGCACCTTCAAGCTGTTTCATTGTATCGTATGGCCACTGTGCATCGGTACTCACAAGCATGTGCTATTTATTACTTTTAAATTCTGTGTGAACTGCTGCGCTTTGCAGACTAATAGTCCAGTTTACACCTTTCCTTGCAGTTAAAACTTGTGTGAACCAACCATTCTTTAACCTATTGCTCTGTACATACGCCTTTCTATTACACCTTGTATATATTCCAGCTTATTGCAGATGTCAAGTTTTGTATTGAAGTCATTTGTGTTCAGCCGGTGAATGCATATTTTATTTTCAACTCAAACTTTGTTTGATACTTTGATTTTAAGTTTGTACAGACTGTTATCATTGTCACTATCTTTTGCTATTTTTTTTTGCTATGCATCCATTTTACCATTACCCCATAAATATGCCTTTTTTACACCTTTAATTATTTCCTACACTAATGAAAAACGTTCAACTTTCTAACGAAAATTGTTAGACTTTATGAAGTCATGAACGTGTACCTTAAGAAGTATTTTCTATATTCTAGCAGCTGGTAGCTTAAAGAAGGCTGAAAGTAAAAGCAGAATGGGCATTAAGGTGCATTCTGCTTTACTTTCAATCTGCTTTTAGTGACCATCTGTCTTCAAAACTACAAACAGGCCATGGGGGTAATGGGTCAACTTATTTCTGTAATCTGTAGAGTTCCTATTGCTTGCACTTACTATAGTAAAACATGTCTATTTTGACCACTCAGATTTAATTTCAGGTGTTTAAAACAGGTGACTGCTTAAAGCAAGATGACATTAAAGTTAAAAGCTCTTTTTTGGAGCTTACTGCTTTATCTGTATCTAGTTTGCAGCTGTCACCTGTCTGAACCCTTTACTCCATGGCCTGTTTCTTCATTTTAAAAGATAGGAGACCACTTAAAGCAGGTGGAAAGTATTGCAAAATGTGCCTTAAGGACCTTTCAGCTTTACTTTTAGCTTGCTTTGAAATAGCATCTGCTAGGATACAGCTTCTTACGTTGCACATTTATTACTTTCTGAAGTGGAACTATTTATTTTAGTGCAGGAATGGTTTAAATGTTTAAAAAGGTGTATCTATGGAGTAATGGGTTAGATACCGTCAATCAGTCTCCATTTCAGTGGTCATAATAGAGGGGACTTGCTATACTTCAAGTCTTTCTTTTGGAAAATATCGCATGTACTACAACAGCACAACATTCTTCTACAGGGCTCCAGATAAGAGGTAGTTATTTCAACAAATCAAACATTTTATCACTCATTTCAGCGCCAAATCCTATGGTGTTACTACTCATTAGAATCGTCTCGAAGAGACGATTCTAATGGGTAGTGACACCATAGGGTTTAATTCAGAAATAAAAATAGATTTTAAGTTTTGAAAAACTACCCTTATCTGTTGCTCTGCTTCTACATATATATTTTTTTTTAATGCAAAAAATAAGTACAGTTAAATTTGTATTCAATGAAGAAAAATGTTATTTTTTATGACAGATGGCAGTTTAGGGCAGGACAAAAGTAAAGCAGAAAGCTCCAAAAGCTTTGCCTTACTTTCGTCCTGCAGTCAGCTCATGCCACTTTAATAGAAATGAGCATATTTCCAACATTGATTTTGTTGTTACTTTTTACAAGTTTGACTGTATTCAACCTTTACTCCATAGCCTGTTTCTAGTATTGAAGAAAGCTGACCACTTAAAGAAGGTTGAAAATAAAGCAGAATGTGCCTTAAGACATATTCGTCTTGATTTTCAGCCTGCTTTAAGTTATCATCTGCTAGAATAAAGAAATTATTTCTGACCGTACATAATGATAATGACTGTATGAATTGGATTTTTTTTCTTCAGTAGAGAAATGAATTGAACGGGTACCTATGGAGTAAAGGGTTAAATGACATCCGTACCCTTTGAACAAGAGACAAAACAAGTGTGATTAATATTGGACATAGGGTTTGTTATTGGACACCTTAATACTTTTTATCAGATCAGAATCCAGTCCATTGATTACTCAGAATTGTATTTCTGCATACTCGGAGTTATTACACCACTCGAAAATAAATTTCAGTTAACAGGATTCCAGACAAGAGGGAGTAAACTGAACAAATCCAACATTTTCTCATTCATTTCAGCACCAAATCCTGTGGTGTTACTACTTATTAGAATCATCTCAAAGAGACGATTCAAATGAGTAGTAACACCATAGGGTTTAATGCAGAAATTAAGATTTTAGTTTTTGAAATACTCCCCTTATCTGGAACCCTGAGTTAAACTTTTGTTAATCCAGTACTTCTAAGCCTGTTTCTAGTTTTGAAGACATGTGACCAATTAACCCATTACCCCATAAACACACCTTTTTTACCTCTAATTTATTCCTCCAATGAAGGAAATAGTTCCAAGTTATATAATTATTAACATTTATCATAAAAACAATTTTCTCGTAGATGGTAGCTTAAAGCAGGCTGAAAGTAAAGCATTCTGCTTTATTTTCAACCTGCTTTAAGTGGGTTACTATCTTCAATATTAGAAATAGGCTATGGGGTAATGGGTTAAAGCAGGTTGCTCCATTTACTCAATAGATATGTATTTTATGTAAATAAATCCATTTGATAAGTCATTAGTATGAACCATAAGAAGTATTTCCTTTATCTAAGCAAATGGTAGCTTAACCCATTACCCCATAGCCTGTTTCTAGTTTTGAAGAAAGATGATCACTAAAAGCAGGTTGAAAGTAAAGCAGAATGTGCCTTCAGGCACATTCTGCTTTACTTTCAGCTTGCTGTAAGCTATTATCTGCTAGAATATAGAAAATATTTTTCATGATACATATTTATGTTTGTATAAAGGGGAGCTATTTTTTTCAGTGGAGGAATAAAGTATAAGCGTAAAACAGAGTATTTATGGGGGAATGGGTTAAAGCAGGCTGAAAGTCTCCTGTCTTCAAAATAGGGAAAAGGCTATGAGGGAAGGGTTGAGGATGATTGAAGTGGGTCCTAGGTTTCTCTGAGAATACTGCAGTACTAACATCAGTTTGTATGCATGTGTTTCATTCCATTGCTTCCCATGTTTAGATTCTATTGTTCAATTTTCCAAACAGAAATCGGTGAGATTATCATTATTATTATTATAATATTATTGAGTTAACATGTTTTCATAGATGGTAGAGACTTACAGTTTGTTTTTGGATGAATTTTTGTTTTGTTTGATAAATGATAGAGGCTCATGTTTAGTCAATTACATGTACATACATTAATGTTTATGTTCCCGCAGGACTAGTAGGGGCATATTGTTTTTGCCCTGTCTGTCTGTTTATCTGTCTGACTGTCCAGAACTCAAACCTTGGTCATAACTTTGAAACTACATGTGATAGCGTTGGCTGAATTTAACATTCACAATAACTTAAAAACTACATGTGATAGTGTTGGCTGAATTTAACATTCACCATAACTTAAAAACTACATGTGATAGAGACTTTATATTTGGCATGAGTACTGAGCTCAAGAAGCTCTTGTACTCAGTACAACTAATGTTATGCCCAGCAAATGTCAAGGTCGTTTAGAGGTCAAATATGTGGAAATTGACCTTGGCCATAACTTTAGAACTACATGACTGTACTTCTCAAGAAGTCAACTGAGCTCAGTAAAAGTTTGGTCATGTCAGACAAAGGTCAAGATAATTTAGAGGTCATGGTCACATCAGGGGGCATAGTGTTTCACAAACACATTTTGTTCCAGCAAAATATTATCTTCAATAATGTTTGAAGGCAGATTCACTAAATGGTCGACTTAGTTTGATATAGATATAATGTATAATATACAGTCAACCTATATTAACCCATTCCCTGATAATTTATTAGTGTATGAGACGGGAGGATTTTCAAATCAAGTTTTGTTCAAAGGGTAGGATGAGTGAGAAACATAGCCTTATAGATAGATAACTGTTGCATGAGATCAGTGCTTTGATAAGTGGTATGCTGCAGGGGCCCGTTTTATGAACCGTCGTACGTCAAAAATGGTCGTAGTCTGATTGAAATTATCAATAATTGTCTATTTCTCCATCTAATCCTGCCTTGTGACATCTCTTTTGAATCATCTTTTCCAAGACTATTACAAAGAGATGTCACAAGACAGGATTATAGGGAGAAATCAGAAAGAAGGTGTATTTTAAAGTTTTGACTTACAACCGTTTTTGTCGTACAACGTTTCAGAAAACGGGCCCCAGGGCTCCAGATAATAATTCATCTTTTGTGGCTCTGTTGAACCCTATGTTGTACCTACTACATGTAGTCACAACATAGGGTTTCGAGGAAACCTAAAGAAGTTATGCTCTTTCAAACTCTTATGTTGTGACTTCTCATTAGAATAGTCTCAAGGAGACAAATCTAACGAGTAGTCACAACATAGTGTTTGAAGGAAACCCCCCCAAAATTGAACTCTATCAAATTACATGCATGTTGTGATTCTTCCTCAGCAGAATAATCTGAAAGAGATGATTCTTATGAGTAGTCACAACATAGGGTTTCAAAAGGTCTTAAAGATTTTAAACACTATCAAACCCAATGTTTCGACAACTCATTAGTCTTTTTGGTGGCAACATAAGTCACAACATAAGATTTGGTGTCAACATGAACATGGGTGTTATCTGTAGCTATGCAATGGGTATGTATGTGTGTTGAGCTCTTAGTTCTCATGCAAACATGTATGTTTTGCTATAACAGAGAGAGTTTAGCTACAAAGTGTTCATCTAGCAACCTGTTGTCTTTGGTTTACAGCTGCTATACAGTCAGGTAATGGTTACCATGGAAACTACAATCAAACTTTGGTTAGACAGCCACTCAAAACATTAATAATTTGATAGACTTGAATTCATGTAGCAGCTAGCTTGATGCAGGAGCTTTCTGCTTCACTTTTGTCATGCATTGAGCAATTGTCCATCTTTAGAGAATACTTTATTGTTCTTAATATGTACTAGTCAAAGCTCCATTTAGGAGAGTATTTCAAAAACTCAAATCTTTATTTCTGCATTGAACCTTATGGTGTTACTTCACATTAGAATTGCCTCTTCGAGACAATTCTAGTGAGTAGTAACACCATAGGATTTGGTGGTGAAATGAGTGAGAAAATGTTGGGTTTGTTCAGTTTACCCCCTCTTATCTGGAGCCCTGACTAGTGTCTAAGGTTTGGTTGACCTCCCAACACCAATGACCAGGGTAAGGAATGGACTATATTCTAATCAAAATTTAAAAAAAAAAAAAAAAATTAAAATCTGTCCTTAGAAAGAGAACATTGTGCCTCTTAACTTGAGTGGCCATTTAACACAAAGTTGACAGTTCATGTGTTTAAATGGTGATACTATGTTTTCAGTCCATAGTCACATTCGTAAGGTTTACGTAATTTATAAGCTAAAAAGCCCCATGGCCATTTTTGCATCGAAGGTAAGAGTTGATGCTTATACCAAATGTTCACAGAGCGTTCTAAATTAAGAAATGATTCTTGACATGGTTATGAGTATTTAAAGAATTTCTTGATTCCTAGTACTTTATTTGAAAAAAACAAAACAATTTTAGTTAGATTGAACCTTTAAATGAAACATATAGTATGGTATACATGTATAAACAGAGCAATACTGGCAAATGATATTTTAATTACCAGTAGACTTTATTGTTTTAGATAGAGAATAAATATTATGCTTCAAAGGACACAAGGAAAGAAATGAACATGCTAAACCATATTTCACCGGCATTACATAAGAAGTAATCTTTGCATGAACCGCTCATTTGTATAAATATTTTTTGGCAGTGGAAACACAGTTTTTCTTACTTTCATTATCTATAAGAAGCCACCATTTGTATTATTACCCCATTGCCCTATAGGTATGCCTTTTAACCCATTACCCCATAAATACAACCTTTTACGCCTTCAATTGATTCCTTCACTGAAGAAAGTAGTTCAACTTTATACAATCATGAATATATTCCATAAGAAACATTTTCTATATTATAGCAGATATTTGCTTAAAGCAGGCTTTACTTTCAACCTGCTTTAAGTTGGCACCTAATCATCAATCCTAAAACTGGCTATGGGGTAATGGGTTAACTTAAACTATAGAAATTAGTTCCATTTATTCAGTCATGAATATTTCCCATAAGAAATATTTCTTATATCCTTCAGGTGGTAGCTTAAAGCAGACTGGAAGTAAAGCAGAATGCTCCTTAGAATGTATTCTGCTTTACTTTAAGCCTGCTTTAAGCATCCAACTGTCTTCAATACTGGGGGACGATTAGGTAGCCTTAGAACCAAGGTTGGTTTGGTCAAATTTTTCTAGACCTAGTTTAACACCTGAATTTTAAAGTGTTTATGTAGAGAAATAGGTATACATATCGGAAGGTGCTTTTTTGTTCGATAGGGTGAACCTCTTTAAGGAGTTGGTGTATGGTTCTGAAACAATAGAGTCTTTCCATTCAAACACATTTGAAAGTTGTACTGGCCCAATGGTTATAAAAAGTTTGAGTTGAGTCTGAGATTGTTCTCAAGCATTTGATTGGTCAGATTTGAGCTTTAGCTCTAATCTGACCAATCAAAAGTTTTTAGAATGAACTCACACTCAATTCAAACTTTTTATAAGCTTGGACCCTGGTCTTCTGTCTGTGCTTCCCCCTCCATGTATTATGTTGCTGAATCCATGCTGAATATGCAGTCGACAATCGTTAAAGTTTCCTCTTCCTTTTGGTGAATTGGGTGTGCAATATGTCCTCCATGTTTATGTTGTGATTTTACAGCTGTCTGAATCTCCTACAACCAATCATGTGGTGTTTTTGTGGCCATGTGATTGTACAATGGTTATTTGATCTGTTTGTACTGATCATGTGATGTTTTTTGTGATCATGTGATCTAGTATTGGTTATGTGATTGTACAATGACTGTCGGATCCTGTTTGTACTGATCATGTGATTCTCTGTGATCATGTGATCTACTGTTGGTCATGTGATTGTATTATGGTTGTTTGATCCTATTTGCATTGAGCCATTGATCATATGATTCTTTGTGGTCATGTGATGGTAAGTGGCTGTTGAATCCTATGTGTACTGATCATGTGATTCTTTGTGGTCATGTGATTGTACAATGGCTGTTTGTTCCTATGTCTAGTGATAAGTGATTCATGTGATCTAGTAAATATGTAGGCACTTATTTTATAGGGACAAAAATCTTGAAGGGTCAACTATGCCTATTTTAGCTTTTTGCTTTCTTTTTGACTATGCGCCTATTTACCAGATTTTACAGTAGGTAATGGCATTTTGATCAGTTTTGACTGATCATGTGATATTTGGGGGTCATGTGATGACTTAGTGGGTATGTGGTTTTATAGTGGCTATTTAATTAAAACCTTTAATTATACTTCTTTACTATGATCATACATGTTAAAAGAAATTATTTATTATTATCGGTCAAGGTCATGTGATCTTTTGAGGTCAAAACTGCCAAATTCTGTTTTACCGCTACATGACATTGTGATTGTTTTCTATTGTTTGGAGAGTCTGTTGCTTTAGTTAGGTGTGTTATGCTAACTGGTAACCAAATCCTATGATGTCACTTCTCATTAGAATCGTCTCGAAGAGATGATTCTAATGAGTAGTGACACCATAGGGTTTAATGTTAAGTGTTAACCAAAACCTATGCTGTATTATTTTCCCCGTCTGATATTTTGTTTTCCATCATACAAATGATAATCTGCATAAGGATGTAGAAAAATCTGCTTACCTTCCTATAAATCACTTAATCTGAAATTAATATCTTGGAGATTATCTTTACTTTGATGTTGGGGATATTAATCTTCTACTCCTTAGCCTGTTTCTAGTTTTGAAGACAGGTGACCACTTAAAGCTTGTTGAAAGTATAGCAGGATATGTCTTTAGGGTGCATTCTGCTTTGCTCTCAGCCTGCTTTAAGCTACAGTCTGCTAGTGTATGAAAATTATTTCTAATGATACATATTCATGACTTGGTAAAGTGCATTGGTATTATTTTCTTGAGTGGAGGAAAACATTAAAGGTGTAAAAAGGTGTATCAATGAAGTAAAGGCTTAATGTACTATCCTGGCCAAGAAATGTCTAATTATCTCCTTTACTACCATACTTTTGACTGCCTCAACATTTTTCAAATCTAGTAAAGTAGACCTTCGGACACAAGGGTCAAAGGTCATAAAGAGTTGAGTTGAGTCTTAGATCGTCCTCAAGCATTTGATTGGTCAGATTTGAGCTAAAGCTAAGCTCAAATCTACCCAATCGAATGCTTGAGAATGATTTCACTCAACTCAAATGGTTTATAACCTTTGACCCAGACTCCAAGGTTAAAAAGCATTTGAGAGTTAAGTCTGAGTTTGTTCTCAAGCATTTGATTGGTCAGATTTGAGGCTATGCTCAAATCTGACCAATCAAATGCTTGAGAACAACTTCAGACTTGACTCAAAAGCTTTATGGCTCAAATCTGACCAATCAAATGCTTGAGAACAACTTTAGACTCGACTCGAAAGCTTTGTAACCTTGAACCCAGGCTTGTAATACAAACCTTCTACATAGTAAGTATATGAGTGGTCAACAAAGATTATATTCTTTGGTCATATTAAACTTATCCAAGTGATATAAATCTATGTATCAACAATGGCTTAAGTCATAAATGATGTAAAAGAAAAGATATAAGCAATACCTAAATTAATGCATAGCAATACCTCGATTAATGCATAGCAATACCTAGATTAATGCTATATATTCCCTTAAAATGGTCTTAAAAACCAAACTGACAGAAGGTCTCTCATTGACAATCTTTAATAGACAGGATCCAAGGTTATTAAGCGTTTGAGTTGAGTCTGAGATCGTTCTCAAGCATTTAATTGGTCATATTTGAATTTTTGCTCAAATCTAAGCAATCAGATGCTTTAGAATGATCTTAGACTCAAAACTCAAATGTCTTATAGTCTTAGGGCCAATAGTTGCTAAAAGACCTGAATGTTTTGCTTTTTTATGGACGTTGACAGTGGCATCAAATAGATTTTGCTCAACATTATTACACTATTCGTCATTCAATACCTAAACATCGCTTTTGCCTCTTTATCAAGGCAAGACATGGTATTCTTGTCTAGTGAAATATGAACTGTCAAGGACATTTATCATGCGAAGAAGGTGCATGGGATCTGAGCTACTGCATTTGTGTCCAACGAGGCTATTGTACAGCAGTATGTCAGTCTGTGAGATTATGTGCACTTGGTTGTTTGCTTTGTAAATGTTTGCTTTAACCCTTTCCCACATAGCATATCTCTAGTATTGATTATAGGTGTCCACTTAAAGCAGGTTGAAAGTAAAGCAGAATGCGCTTTAAGCGCATTCTGCTTTACTTTCAGCCTGCTTTAAGCTATCATCTGCTAGAATAAAGAAAATATTTTGTATTATATATATTTATGAATGTATAAATTGGAACTATTTTCTTCAAGGCAAGAATAAACTGAATGCGCTAAAAGGCGCTTCTATGGGGGAAAGGGTTAACTTGCTGGATTAAAGTTTTCTTTGAACCAATCAGAAACAGGTCAGACAAGGAAGCACTGGAAGGAAGGGTTTAGTTATAAGCACGGTGTGTGTGATGTTTCCTTAGCTTCAGATAAGGGGGTGTGTTTCAACTTTCAATGCTTACGGCCCTGTCTTTTACCAAAATCTATGTGGTGACTATTCATTAGAATTGTCTTTTTTGAGATGATTCTAATGTGTAGTCACAGCATGGATATTGGTAGAGGTATAAAGAGAACAGTTTCAGTTTATTCACTCTTATCTGGAGCTATGGTTTTCAGGGTTATAATCAAATTAACTCTTTCAACACCATGGACCTGTTTAAAATATACTCATTACATAAGCAAACAGTGTAGACCCAGATCAGAGGGCTCCTGTAGGAGCCCTCTGATCAGGGTCTACACTGTTTGCAAACTTATACCAGTATTTATTAAACTACCTAGAAGTCCCAGTAGACTGATTCATGTTTTTGGTTATTTAAAACCATCCACAAGGGAGCCTAATAACCCACAAAAGTTACTTAGTGTTGAAAAGAGTTAGCATTGGTTCAACAATGATATGGTGTTACTTCCAGGCTGGCGGAAGCGGATTTGTAAGTAAAAAATTGGAAACTGTTGAATGCAAAAGTCAGTCTGGTACCTTTATGGGATTGACCATTAAGTATGACATGTAATCATAGACTATATAGACAACTGTGCATAATAACAGATAGGCTGATCAAAAACTTGATTATTTTTTTTTTAGATGTGTTGACCATTAAATATGTAATTATAGAATATAGACAATTGTACATAATAACAGTTAGGCTAAGCGAAAACATAGACAAAAGAAATTGAGATGTGTCTAAGTTACTACCGGTATATTAGACAAAGCAGTGAGTGCTTAAGATTTTCCTTATATGGCTAAAGTAAAAGTTAAGTACAAATCACATTTTTCCAAAACAACTTGCCCAATTTTAATGTCACCATGACTGTAACCATAGGATACCAGTAGAGCAATTTAGGGTCATCATGACCCTCTTGTTTCAATGAAAACTCCTATCAACATATTATTCCCTTGGGGTAAAAAAAGACACAGAACTTTTTAGGGCCACATGACCCTCTCATTTAATGTTGATATGAGTTATATAATGTTTTATTTAACCCATTACCCAATAGCCTGTTTCTAGTTTAGTAAGACTAGTGACCACGTACAGCAGGTTGAAAGTAAAGCTGAATGTGCCTCAAGTCGCATTGTTAGATAATTTGCAGGGGATGACTTTGTAGAAATAGATAAGAAATAAAACAGTTGCCACTATAGGGCATCGACTGCCGAATGCATGTGACCTGTATAAAATAGTCCATTTTGCCATACAGTCAAACCTGAGTTTAGCAACAGATCAATAAGCATGAATCTCTCTTCAATGACAAAACTTCCGACATCTTTGTTCCATTTCTTCCAAATTTGGAGATGTTTTGGCAAAAGTTTTACTTTACAGATTCTGATAATCTTTACACTTGTTCAGGTACTGTAGGCGAAATCCGAAGAAATTATCGAAATGTGAAATTTCTGAGATTTCACCAAAGTTATCAAATCCATTGAATTCTACATTTTAGTGTTCTTAGAGATGTTGGGTACAATTGAATATTGAAAGGAAAAACATTGATTTTACCAACGAATAACATATCTAAGAACATTACAATGTAGAATTCGATGAACTTGAAATTTTTTGTGAATTCTCAGAAATTTCTGATTTTGATCATTTCCTCGGGTTTCGCCTAAAGGACAGGAACAAGATTAAAAGTTATCAAAATCTGTAAAGTAAACGTTTGGCCAAAACATATCCAAATTTGGAAGCAATCAAACGAAAATGTTGGAAGTTATGTGATGAGAAGTGATAGGGTCAATGCATTGGTACCTATAGAGAGTTTACCCATGGTGCTAAATTAGCAAACTTTGAGTAGTGTATATATGTCTGCTATATAGAGGTTTGACTGATATTATAGTGTATATATTTGACTGATATTATAGTATATATATAGCCCCCACACAGACAGACGGATGACAAAATTTACTGTATGATATAAACACTTGAGTCAAGGTACCAGAAAGATGGCTGCAGAGTCTGTTGATATTGTCAAGAGTGCTGTAGAATTGTGTAGTTACAGTTTTCTGAGTGGATAGTCTAATACTGTTGTACTACCTGTGTCATGGCCTGTCATTAACCCTTTACCCCATAGCCTGTTTCTAGTTTTGAAGATATGTGGCTACTTAAAGCAGGTTGAAAGTAAAGCAGACGGCGCATTCTGCTTTACTTTCAACCTGCTTTAAGCAATCATCTGCAAGGAAGCTGAAAATAGTTTTTATGATATAAATTCATGACTGTATAAATTTGAACTATTTTCTTCAGTGGAGGAATAAATTAAATGTGCTTAAAGGCGCTTCTAATGGGGAAAGGGTTAAATATTACTTCCCTTCTCATCCATGTCCAGGTACGGTCAGAATCAGCTCTCAGAGTAACTGGTCATCAAAGAAACATGCATGTCTTGAAACATAGGTTGTTGCTTAACCCATTACCCCATAGCCTGTTTGTAGATAGCTGACCACTTTAAAGCAGGTTGAAAGTAAAGCAGAATGCACCTTAAGGCACAGTCTGTTTTTCTTTCAACCTGCTTTAAGTGGTTACATGTATTCAAAACTAGAAACAGTCTATGGGGTAATGGGTTAACTCTTTCAACACCATGGACCTGTTTAAAATATACTCTTGTAGGTTATTAATTTCCCTTGAGGATATTTTTAGTTGCCAAAACATGAACCAGTCTAACTGGAAAAAAATCTGTGTAGTTTAATAAATACCGTACTGCTCTGAATTAGCAAACAGTGTAAACCCAGATCAGAGGGCTTCTATAGGAGCCCTCTGATCTTGGTCTACATTGTTTGCAAATGTAATGAGTATATTTCAAACAGGTCTATGGTGTTGAAAGAGCTGAAAATTTAACTCAAATGGTTCATTGATGATTATAAATTCAAGAAGTAGCTTCAAGCAGTATTAAAGAAAAGCAGGGTCTTTCTGGTTTTCATTCATCTTGTCTTAGTTGCTACATCTACCAGCTTTACTGAGAGTCTAAGTGTTACTTTGCTTTATCAGGGGCCCGTTTTACGAAACATCATACGACAAATGTTGTCGTAAGTGAGATTATAAAAGTCTCAATTATTATTTATTCTCCATCTAATCCTGTCTTGTGACATCTCTTTGGAATCGTCTTGAAAAGAAGATTCCAAATAGATGTCACAAGACAGGATTAGAAAGAGAAATCAGAAATTAAATGTATTTTAAAGTTTTGACTTACCACTGTTTTTGTCGTACAAAGTTTTATGAAACGGGGCCCCAGGTGTAAAGTGGTGACCTGCTCTGGTGCTTAAGAAGGAAATGATAAAACTGCTACCTTTCTTAAAGATTACACATGCATCTTCTTTTGAGCGGTATGACTTTACCTGTTAACTAGCTATTTAGGCTGTGACAGACAGAAATATGTATGAAAGCTACCGACTAACAAGACAGCCATTACTGTGTATGAAATCACAGCAAACGCTGATATTAACAACAGCTAATTGCTCCGGGTATAGGATTGATCGTAGAAATGCTTTCGGACTTGTTTAGTGTTGACTAGGAATCATGTGTGTTGATGTTTGTTTAACCCATTTACCCAATAGCCTGTTACTAGTTTTGAAGACATATGTTGACTTAAAGCAGGTTGAAAGTAAAGCAGGCACATTCTACTTTACTTTCAGCCTGCTTTAAGCTATCCTCTGTTAGGATAAAGAAATATTTTTTAATTATACGCAATCATTATCTGATAAATTGGAACTATTTTCTTCCGTGGAGGAATTAATTAATGGCATAAATATTTGGGTAATGGGTTAACCCATTTACCCAATAGCCTGTTTCCAGTTGTCAAGATAGGTGACCAGGTTGGAAGTAAAGCAGAATGCACCTCAACCCGTTACTCCATATAGCCTGTTTATAGTACAGAATATAGATGACCACTTAGAGCAGGTTGAAAGTAAAGCAAAATGAGAGCAGGTTGAAAGTAAAGCAGAATGTGCCTTAAGGGCCATTCTGCTTTACTCTCAGTCTGCTTTAAGCTAGAATATCGAATATATGTCTTATGATACATATTTATGACTGTATAAAGCGGGACGATTTTCTTCAGTGGAGGAACAAATTAAATGTGTTAGAAAGTGCTTTAATGGAGTAAATGATTAAGGCACATTCTGGTTTACTTTCAGCCTGCTTTAAGCTACATTCTGCTAGAATAAAGAGAATATCTTATGAAATATATTCATGACTTCCACTAAAAAATGGAACTATCAGCGGACGAATTAGAGGCATAAAAAGTCATTTTTATGGGTTAATGGGTTCCCCCTTTCCGCCATAGAAGCGACTTTTAGCGTATTTAATTTATTCCTCCGCTGAAAAAAAAATAGCTCACGTTTATACCCTCATGAACAATTACCATAGAAAATATTTTATATAGCCTAACAGGTGGTAGTTTAAAGCAGACTGAAAGTAAAGCAGAAAGTGCCTTAAGGCACATTCTGCTTTACTTTCAGCGTGCTTTAAGATACCACCTGCATTAATATTTTTAAATGGTTATTGGGTAATGGCTTAACAAAGGTTTGTTTGTTGTGGTGAAACTCTTAGTAGCTGACAAGAGAGAGTGAGTGGAGAGAAGTGTAGAACTAGTTCAGTCTCATACTATGTGGTTTCTGATGCAGTAGCCCAGTTCCTGTTGCACAGGGGACCCTTTTAAAGTCCCAACATTTAAATAGGTGTTTTCTGTTCTGTAACATATAATTAATAACTGGTTAATAAGGACTAAACTTGTTCAATTTTAGTCATAATAATAGTAATAATAAGTTAATAACAATAATAATTATAAAAATAATAATAGTACAGTAGAACTTCGATAAGTCAAACTCTATTAAGCGGAACATATCTGTAATTCAACGTTAAAACCTGGCTATAAGCTTAACTTTAACTTTGAATTACAGGTATGTTCCGCTCAGTCAAGTTAAAAAATAATGCAGATAAACTGTACCTATACGGATAAGTTCCACTTGGACGGTTTGGAGATATCGAAGTTTGACTGTAGATGCCAAATCAATCATCATTATCAACATCATCATCACCGCCATCAATATAGTAATAATGATATTAACAGAGTTCAAATGTTGTGTTTCAAGTGCACTTTTGATAAGGGTGATTTTTTGTATGACATCTAATTGGTTGTCAATTTTAGCCATACAAACCTCAGTATTAACCCTTTCAACCCTAAATATCTCTTGTGGGTAGTTATTATCCTTTTGGACTCTTCTAGTTCAGGGATTTAGAACCAGTCTACTGTTGTTGTTTTTTTATATGACAACAAACAACAATGAAATATCAAACAGTGTAGACCCTGATCAGAGGGCTCCTACAGGAGCCCTCTGATCAGGGTCTACACTGTTTGCATATGTAATCAGTAATCTCTACAGAGGGCTGTAGGGTTGAAAGGGTTAACTCTTAACATGCTAGCGGTGAAACTGTGATAACCTTTGCAAACAGTTGGGATCCTAATGAGCCACCGGGTAATGAGACATCTCATCAGGATCCAAACTGTTTGACATTCTGACCCTGTTTTGAAAAGAAATTTCGAAAAAATTTAAGTTTTAGAACAGTTGAAGAGGACAATTTTCTACAGATGAAAAAAATACCCAGCATGCAAAGAGTTAAAAGAAAACAAATCTAGATCTTTATCAACAACACATTTGAAGCAGCAGAATTTGTTAGATAACTGGTTATTATAATGAAACATTTAAATTAGTAGGTATAAGCAAGTTCAATCAAGAATTTGTCATTTCCATTTTCACTTTAGGACTTGACTTGTATTTGTTTTAAATCTGTGAAGCCACTACTTTAAATTGGCCACAATAACATGCGGTAGATTTCTTACAGAGTTGTTATTGCACGGCTGGCTCATGCTAAGACAAACAGCTTTGTGAATATGACAGGAGCTAATAGCACAGCGCCCATCGAAGTGTCCTGCGGGTTTCTACAAGTTGTGCTGCCCGATTGCGAAAGGTTTCAGAGCTGTGCACAATCATATAGGCATATATCTTCACAAAACACTGTTAAATGTGAATATAATCTTATCAATAGCAAAAACAAGTTGCGCTGCCCGATTGCAAAAGGTTTCAGAGCTGTGCACATTCATATAAGCATATATCTTCACAAAACACTGTATCTTATCAATAGCAAAAACAAGTTGTGCTGCCCGATTGTGAAAGGTTTTTAGAACTGTGCACAATCATATAAGCATATATCTTCACAAAACACTGTTACATGTGAATATAATCTTATCAATCCAAAAACAAGTTGAGCTGCCCGATTGTGATATGTTTCAGAACTGTGCACAATCATATAGGCATATATCTTCACCAAACACTTGTTACATAATTATTATAATTGTGAATATAATCTATCAAAACACGTTTATATATTATACATGTGAATATAATAAGTCAGATTATAAAAGTCTCAATTATTATTTATTTCTCTATCAATTCCTGTTTTGTGACATCTCTTTGGAATCGTCTTTTCAAGACGATTCCAAAGAGAAAAGAGAATAGTCTTTTCAAGATGATTCCAAAGAGATGTCACAAAACAGGATAAGATATAGAAATCAGAAATTAAATGTATTTTAAAGTTCTGACTTAAGACCGTTTTTGTCATACGAAGTGTCATGAAACAGGCCCCTGAGACACAAAATACCTTTTGACAGATACAAAAGAACCCCACTACCGTATTTTGCCCACCAAAAACATGTATTTTTGATGGTTTTCAAGGACAGGTGACAGCTTAGAGCTAGAAGAAAGTAAAGCAGAAAGCTCCTAAAGAAGCTTTCTGCTTTATTTTCATCTTGCTGTAAGCAGTCACCTGCCATAACCCAAATAACTTGACCTCATGTAGTGGTTGTGATAAAGGGATTAGATCTAAAGAAAAGATTATTTTCCCCCAAGCTGTATACAAAAGTTATATTTCACGACCTATCATATCATGGTCATCTTTAATGAGTATACATGTACAGTATTCCCTCTCTTCAACGACACCCAGTGGGAGACACAGAGTGTGGTTGTTGTTCGGAGGGAGTCGTTATAGAGAGGGGAAATAAGGACTTTGCTTACATTTGCAAACAGCTTGAATTCAGATCAGACGCCGCATGACGCGGCGTCTGATCTGGATTCAAGCTGTTTGTCACTCGTCATTATAATTCTTCTATCAAAATGTTTACTTATTTGTAACTTTGAGAAAAAATGCAGATGACAATTTTAAGCAGACATTGTTGCAGCAGTGCAGGTGTTAAGACATAATTGTCCTGTTTAGGGAACTGCAGCAAGGGTCGTTGAAAGGAGGGAGTCGTTGTTGGGAGGGCCGTTGTAGAGAGGGAACACTGTAGTTTAAACAGGTCCATGGTGTTGAAGGAGTTGGAGCATCCTATAGCACTTTATTTGTCTGAGTAAAAGCCCTACAGGGCTTATGTTTCTATGTTATGTACTATATAACAATATATGAAAAATGTCTGTCTTTTTCTTCTTTAGTGGGTGAAGGAGTAAAGTGGTGTCCTATAGTTGACAACATTTTAAGTTATAGAAAGTAAGGAAGTGAGGAGTTCACAAAAAAAGAGATGAAACTATTAATCCATTAACCCATAGCCTGTTTCGAGTTTTGAAGACAAGTAACCTCTTAAAGAAGGTTGAAGGTAAAGTAGAATTCTGCTTTACTATCATCCTGCTTTAAGCTACCATCTACTAGATAATAGGAAATATTTCTTTTGGTGCATATTTATTACCATATAAATTACAATCATTTTTGTGGTGAAGGAATAAATGAAAGAAGAAAAAATGTATCTGATGGGTAATGGGTTAAATCAGTTGTAATAGTAATAACAACTTTCTTTATTGTGGATAACAAAAAAAAGTCATATTCGGTTAAAGACCAATTTTCAATATGGTCCCAAAACAACACTTTTGAAACAATACTCAGAGCTCCAGATATTAAAGGGGAGTATTTCAAAAACTAAAATCTTTATTTCTGAGTTAAACCCTATGGTGTCAATACTCATTAGAATCGTCTCTGCGAGACAATTCTAATGAGTAGTAACACCATAGAACTTGGTGCTAATATGAGTGAGAAAATATTGGATTTGTTCAGTTTACTCCCTCTGATGTGGAGCCCTGTAAAATGTTAAGTTACAGAAAGTGAGGATAGAAGGAAGTGAAGAAAAACAATATGAAATATTTAACCCATTACCCCATGGCCTGTTTGTAGATTTGAAGACAGTTGACCACTTAAAGCAGGCTGAAAGTAAAGCAGAATGTGCCTTAAGGCACATTCTGCTTTACTTTCAGCCTGCTTTAAGCCATCATCTGCTAGGATAAAGAAAATATTTCTTCTGTTTCATATTCATGGCTGTATAAATTGGAACTATTTTCTTCCATGCAGAAATACATAAAATACGTAAAATTGAGTATTTTTGGTGTAATGGGTTAATTGGTTACCATACTTTTGAAGCAATACTTATTTGCTTGGATTGGTGTGTTCTTGAGAATGAGTGTACAGATTCCCTGGTTGATAGTTTAGCAGGCAGGCAAACAAGCATGGCGATCCAATGAGGAATTAGTTTGATATGTTGGTGATTTAATGTGTATTTTTGTGTATGTGTGTTTCAGCAATGAAGCCATCTCAGTGGTGAAGATTCTTAGGGTTCTGAGGGTATTAAGGCCATTGAGAGCCATTAACAGAGCCAAAGGTCTTAAGGTAAGAATTTACAAGACCCTATCAATGCAGATTGCCAGTGTCCAACTCATACATCATCAGGGTTTCCGTAATGTGCTCATAAATATCCTAAGATTTCCAAACTTTCAAGTACTATATTAGGAATTGTACCTATAACTCTTTCACTGCCAGGCTCTACAGCACTAACATAATTATGCAAACAGTTTGGATCCAGACCAGACGCCGCATTATGTTATAAATGAATATGTGAGTGGGCTGAACAAATGCTGATGTTAGTGTGGTTGATATTTGCAGCATGTGGTACAGTGTGTGATTGTGGCCATTCGTACCATCAACAACATCATGTTGGTGATGTTCCTACTCCAGTTCATGTTTGCTGTCATCGGAGTGCAGCTGTTCAAAGGCACCTTCTGGAGTTGTAATGACCGCTCTAAACTCACTGCCGAGGAGTGCAGGTAAGGCTAGGCAGGATAAACACGGCTCAAGATAAGGGGAGTATTTCAAAACATTAAATCCTTATTTCTGTAGTTAACCCTATCGTGTTACTACTCATTAGAATCGTCTCTTCGAGAATGTTCTTAAGAGTAGTCACATAGGATTTGGTTTTGAAATGAATGAGGTCAGTGCAGGTAAGGCTGCTTAAACAGGGATCAAGATAAGGGGAGTATTTTTTTAAAAAAATCCTTATTTCTGTAGTTATCGCTATGGTGTTACTACTCATTAGAATCGTCTCTCCAAGACAATTCTAATGAGAAGTCACACCATAGGATTTGGTGTTGAAATGAGTGTTTGCATCTGTTCAGTTTACTTCCTCATATCTAGAGCCCTGTACTTATAAGTTGCTATCCAATCTTGATCATACTCTGTTTTGTAGAAAGTAAAGCACAGTGATTATTGTGTGAAGTGCCAAATGTTTGAAAAGTTGATATAAGAAATAAAAAAAAACATGACTAAAATCTGTTCTTATTAAAGAGGCACAAACTTCACAAATTCAATGTATCACTGATTCCACTGGCAGTCATATAATACAGTAAAACCTCTCTATTACGTCCTCTAAATTCTGTTCATTACCAGGTGTTTACGGCATATGACTGCTGTCACTTGTCTTTTATGCAGTCAGTTATCCCTCTAATCTAATCTTATTATCTCTAATAATAGGTTTTAGGTTTTACAGTATTGATGCCTTGGTCAACATGGGCTCACTTTCGATGATGTTCTGACTTCCTTACTTGTGTGTTTATCTGTACAGGGGCTACTATATAGAGTTTCTGGAAGGGGACTTTACCAAGCCAGTACAGAGGGAGAGAGAGTGGTCCAACAACCCATTCAACTTTGACAATGTCTCCCAGGCCATGATGACATTGTTTACCGTCTCCACCTTTGAGGGATGGCCACAGTAAGATATTTCACATTTAGCCCTTTCAACACTAAGTAACTCTGTTGGGTTATTATACCCCCTGCCAACGAGGGTTTTTGTTTGGGGGGGGGGGGGGGGTGGTATAGGAATCAGTCTGTCCGTCTGTCCATTCTCGTAAACACAACTGTTTGCAAATGTAATGAGTATTTCGTTTATCAAAATACCTAAAACTTAAATATGAAAAATAAAAGCAGAATCTGGTATTGGTTAACCCTTTCCCACATAGCATATCTCTAGTATTGAATATAGGTGTCCACTTAAAGGAGGTTGAAAGTAAAGCAGAATGCGCTTTAAGCGCATTCTGCTTTACTTTCAGCCTGCTTTAAGCTATCATCTGCTAGAATATAGAAACTATTTTGTATTATACATATTTATGAATGTAAAAATTGGAACTATTTTCTTCAGGGCAAGAATAAACTGAATGCGCTAAAAGGCGCTTCTATGGGGTAAAGGGTTAAAGCTGATTAGGTTTCAGGGAGGAAAGGGTTAAAGCTGATGATGTCATGGTAGTTTAGAGGTTATAATAATGGACATTTCATCTTTGTTTCAGGCTTCTGTACACATCCATAGACTCTAACAAAGAGGGTCGTGGTCCCATCCACAACTATCGCCCACTGGTTGCCATATTCTACTTTGTGTTCATCATCGTCATAGCATTCTTCATGGTCAACATCTTTGTTGGTTTCGTCATTGTTACCTTCCAAAATGAGGGAGAGCAGGAGTATAAAAACTGTGAGCTGGATAAAAACCAGGTGAGAAACTGTCAGTCTAGGTGAAACTTTTACCTTAACCCATTATCCCATAACCTGTTTCTAGTTTTTCAGATAGGTGACCACTTAAAGCAGGTTAAGAGTAAAGCAGAATGTGCCTTATGGCACATTCTGCTTTACTTTCAGCCTGCTTTAAGCTGTTGTCTCCTTGGATATAGAAACTATTTCTTATGGTACATATTTTTGACTTTATAAATTGGAACTATTTTCTTCAGAAGAAGAATAAATGAAAGGCATATAAAGGAGTTATTATGAGGTAATGGGTTAAATCTTTCTTGAATGTGTACATGTACTAGCTAGTGACATATAGGATATGTCATGAGTCGATATTTGAGACAAGCTGATCTCAACTGAGTCTAGGATTGAAATGTTATGGCTCGCTTTAATATCTTTTCAATTCTAGGCAAGGTGGAGATCAGCTTGGTTCAAAGAACGATGAGTGAATGATTCTTATCCTCACATAACCTACAACTTTTTAAAGCAATAGGCCTTGTTTTGGAATCTCACCTTTATAAATTGTGACGTCATCAAATTGATCTCACACATGTTGGAGACAAGGATATTCGCAACCGCTGTTCGCTGTTGAGAGAAAATAGAATGTCTTGTAAGGTATTTGAGCTATTATACCTGTCCCCTATAGCCTGTTTCAGCTGTTATTACAAGTGGTTGATGAAAGCTCCTGATGAGCTTCTGCTTTACCTTAAGTCTGCTTTAAATATCTACCTACTATCATATATCATGTATACCCATGTATAATACAAACCTGTATTTTTAGAGTTAAAAAGCTGAAAAAAACTTTTTCCCATAGATAAGAAGCATCTGTTTCAAATAAACGCTTCAACTTGGAAATTGTCGCAAATATTATGAAACGTAACTAAAACAGACATTTTTTTTTACGGGTGTACTTTGTTTCCATTTCATAAGGTCACATTAGAGTCAGCTCCGATTATTCTGTGTAATCCATTATGATTTACTGTAAAATGTGTATGTATATTTACTTGCAGAGAAAGTGTATAGAATTTGCCTTAAAGGCGAAGGCAATACAGCGCTATATACCCAAAGCCCGGTGGCAGTACAAAATCTGGTGGTTTGTCACCTCACAAGCCTTTGAATATGGCATTTTTCTGCTCATCTTAGTCAACACTATAGCATTAGCCATGAGGGTAAGTCTCTACTAGAATATCTATCTTTATTACAACCTATTCATAAATGCAAGCAAATACAGACCCAACAATCTTTTTCTGTATCAGATGGCTTGTATCAGATGATGACGTCACGGTTTTATGCAACACGAGCTATTTAAATACAGAAGCCTTTTGCGTGACGTTTCGGAATTCCAGGTTTCGATGCTATTTTAAAAAAGTTGAAACCAAGAGTTGGTAAACTTTGAACAAAACGTTTCCATTTTGAGCATAAATAACCTACAACACTCACTTGTAATGTTTTCCTCCAAAGGATAAAGCTTACAGTTCAATTCACACCCTTAAATGCTAAAATGAACGTTATTTGCAAAAAGCTACTTCTCAATTGAACCGATAAAAATAACGGATCATATCGAGAACAAATAAATACGTCATCAATATAAATAATGACGTAATTATTGGTGATCACATGACTTCAAAAAATAGTTTCAGATTGCGGTTTGATTATTTGGTTAAATGACATAATAGATCTTGTCCAAAACAGTTAAGGTATATAATAAAAGGAATATCACCAGTGTGTGATTTATATTTATATATATACCATTTATATTCTGGCCTTATCTATACTGAAACACTAGGCAAGAAGTTATGGCATGTAATTTACTTAAGGATAATCCAATTGGGTAAATCTATAGAGGAGCTTTCTGCTTTACTTTCATTACTTTCATTTTGCTTTAATCCTTTACTCCATATATACACATTTTAACACCTTTAATTTATTCCTTCACAGAAGAAAATAGTTATACTTTATACAGTCATGAACATGTATCAAAAGGATTCTATATCCTAGCAAATGGTAGCTTAAAGCAGGCTGAAAGTAAAGCAGAATGTGCCATAAGGCACATTCTACTTTACTTTAAACCTATTTAAGTCATCACATGTCTTCAAACAAGAATCAAGCTATGGAGTACAGTAATAAGTAGTAACATGCCTCAAATACAGTTTGAAATTGTTGTAGTAGAAGGACTAATGCTGTGACCATGTTTGACTGTGTTTTTCAGTACCATGGTCAGCCAGATTCATATTCGCAGGCCTTGGACTACATGAACATGTTCTTCACTGGGGTGTTCACTGTGGAGTTTATACTCAAACTACTAGCATTTAGATTTAAGGTAAGCCACCTACTAGTATTATACAGGGCTCCAGGTAAGTGAGAGTAAACTGAACAAATCAAACTTTTTCTCCTTTAAGACAGCACCAAATCCTATGGTATTACTACTCATAAGAATCGTCTCAAAGAGACGATTCTAATAAGTTTTAGCACCATAGGGTTTAATGCAGATATTAAGATTTTAGCTTTTGAAAAACAGCGCTCCCTCTCTACAACTACATCCAATTGGAGACAAAAATTGTGTATGTTGTTCGGAGGGAGTCGTTATAGGGAGGGACATTTGCAAATAGCTTGAATCCAGATCAGACGCCACGTAACGCGGCGTCTGATCTGGATTCAAGCTGTTTGTCATTTGTCTTTAAGTTTCTTTCTGTCAAAATGTCAATTATGTAACTTTGAGAAAACAGCAGAGGACATTGCAGTTGTGAATAGGTTGGACATAATTGTCCTTTTTAGGGAACTTCGACAAGGGTCATGGTAAGTTGGGAGGGCCGTTGTAGGGAGGGAACACTGTACTCCCATAATCTGGAGCTCTGAAAAGATATATCAATTCCCACTTTTATAACGTTTACGTGCTGAAACAGGATATACACATCCTTTGCATACTGTAGACCCAGATCAGAGTTGTCATTCAGTGTCTTTGTCCATACTGTTTCTCATACTTTTCAATATGGGATGCAAATTTAAACTGGTAATTTATTAGAAATGGAGCAAGTCCATTTTAGAATTGTTAGTTATTTATTAGCTCATTACTCCATAAATACGCCCTTTTGCATCTCTGATTTATTCCTTCACTGAAGAATAGTTCCACTTTATACAGTAATGAACATGCACCATAAGAGATATTTCCATAGCATAGCCACAATATTGTGTTTAGAAAGAGAAGTATTTATTTGAAATAATACTCGCATTCCTCGTTTCTGGAGCTATGTTTAAAATGAAACAAAACATGATTGTTGCATAAACAGACCAAGCTTCTATATGGTAATGATATATTTGTTACTTGTCTTTTCAGAATTATTTTGGAGACCCGTGGAATGTATTTGATTTCATCATAGTGTTAGGCAGCTTTATAGACATTATCTATACTGAGGTCAATGTAAGTATGCCCCGCCTACCTGGAATTCCCCACATCTATTTATAGCACTTCTTCAACCCATCTTTTTCATCACATGTTCGTTCCAACCATTCCATCACGATCCTTCAAGTTTGCATCTTAAAATATCTAAAGGAGAGATCAACCTTTCCGCACCAAGAAAAGACTGGTTCATTAAATACTGAGTGGAACATGGCATGTACAGCCAGTAGATAGGAGAACCAGTCTGTAAATATTCAATGGACATATAACCTGGGTCCAAGGTTATAAAGCTGTTCGGTTGAGTCTAAAGTCGTTCTCAAGCATTTGATTGGTCAGATTTGAGCCTAGGCTCAAATCTGACCAACCAAATGCTTGAGAACACACTCAGACTCAGCTCAAACGCTTTATAACCTTGGACCCTGTTACTATAGAAACTATTTGTTTAAACTCGTTAAATAAACATTATACTGTATGTACACAACATGGTTCTAAAAATACAGGAACTAAAGTAGAATTATGATAATAAATGTATTATTGTATATAATTATATCATTTACTTATATACATAATATGGTTCTAAAAATACAGGATATATATGATATCGTTCTAAAAATACAGGAACTAAAGTATATAAGGACTTATGAAAAGTGTATTATTATATCATTTACTGATATATATATATATATATAACATGGTTCTAAAAATACAGGAACTAAAATATATAAGGACTTATGATATATGTATTATTATATCATTTACTGATATAATTATATAACAAAGTTCTGAAAATACAGGAACCAAAAAGATATAAGGACTTATGAAAAGTGTATTATTAAATCATTTACTGATATATATATATAACATGGTTCTGTAAATACAGGAACTAAAATATATAAGGACTTATGAAAAGTGTATTAATATATCATTTACGGATATATATATATAACATGGTTCTGTAAATACAGGATCTAACAGGAGCTGATAAAGTAAGTCTTACTGTGAGACTGTCAGTTAATGGCATGGTATGCAGTGGTCAGACTTTGTCCCTGCATGGTATAACCTTTTCCTCCATTGCCACATGAACAAATCATCTACTGTAGGACACATCTAATATGACCAGGCCACAAGGTTATAAAGCCGTTGAGCATAGTCTGATATCGTTCTCAAGCATTTGATTGGTCAGATTTGAGCCTAGGCTCAAATCTGACCAATCAAATGCTTGAGAATGATCTCAGACTCAACTCAAACTCTTTATAATCTTGGACCCAGGGCTCCAGATAAGAGGAAGTAAGTTGAACAAATCTGACATTTTCTCACTTATTTCAGCACCGAATCAGATGGTGTTACTACTCATTAGTAGGAATCATCTCTTTGAGACAATTCTAATGAGTAGTAACATCAAAGGGTTCAATGCTTAATTAAAGATTTTAGTTTTTGAAATACTCCCCTTATCTGAAGCTGTGATGACCACTGAATTGAAAAATGTTAATCATTTGGTGTTCAGGGCAGGTTGTCGCTTAAAACAAGGTGAAAGTCAAAACAGAACTAAAGAAGCTTTCTGTTTGACTTTCATCTTGCTTTAAGCTTCCACCTGTCTTTCATAAAATTGTTTAGCCTTCCTTTTAGTGGTTGTAATAGAGAGGTTTTATGGTATATCCAGATGTGTTAAAGGCAGGTGACTGCTTAAAGTAAGATAAAAGTGAATTAGAAAGCTCCTTTTGGACCTTTCTGCTTGACTTTCTTCTTGCTTTAAGCTGCAACCTGTATCCAACACCATTAGATATTACAGTCAAAGCTTGATACTTGGAACTCACTTTAAATGACCTTACTGGTATTCCATAATGCTGATTTTGTAAATTCTATCTCGCTTAAGTTGAACATACCCATATTTCAAAGTTATAAAGTGGCTAAGGCAAGTTTTAACTTTGAAATATGGGTATGTTCGAACTAATGCTTCATCATAGTATTGAGTTTCTACTGTACTTTGTGGCACTTTTGTGGAGGAGTTGGTAGAGGCGACCTTCTGCACTTCCATGGAGGAAAGGGTTAATATAGGGCACTCAAGGTCAAAGTTCATTGGCCCAACTTCGAGCCAATAATTCATGTAAACATAACAGCAATTGAATTAAACCTTTGGAATTGAAGAAGGAATATGTTTCAAACACAATTAGTAAAAACTTGAAATCAACAGATTTTTCAGGGAACTCGCTAAATTTTAGTCAAATTGACAACACATTAATATATGATTTAAGGTTGAAAACCCCTAATGAGATCGGATCAAAATCGGTTTTCTGGATACAGCGGTTGGCCATTCTCATCAATTGTTGGTTCATTCTGAACCATACTAAATCATGGTTTGGAACAGGCCGACATTTGACGAGAATGGCCTATATTGCCATTATTGAGTACCAATATTGAACAACATTGCTCTGATCTGATTAGGGGTATCCAACCTTAAAGAGTTAATTGCTATCATCGTATCTACTTGCATTAGAATTGCATACATTTGTTCAAGACCTTGAAAAAATAGTTCCTCCCAAAGTTCATAGAAAAAATAGTTCCTACCAAAGTTCATAGTTTCTTTCAGTAATCTTGAGCATTCGTTTAAGACATCTTCCAACTATTTATATACTTATGTGTATTTATATTTATTTTATTTTTCTGTATTCTATATTATTTCTGTGTATTGATGGACTACTACAAAGAATGAAAACAATAACACATTATTGTTGTAGGGAGAGGTTGACCTCTCTTCAGATAAAACCACTAATGTCTCTCTACTAAAACAGGGCTGCCATTTCTCCGGATTTTTCCTAAATCTCCGGATTTGTTTCCAGGTTATGGTAGCTTAAAGCAGGCTGAAAGTAAAGCTGAATGCGCCCTAAGGCGCATTCTGCTTTACTTACAGCCTGCTTTAAGAAGTCGCATGTCAACAAAACAAGAAAAATGCTATGGGGTAAAGGTACGATTCGTAAAATCGCAATTGAAAAATGTAAATTTGGAAAGCTTAGGATTTTTCATGTCAACTTATGGCAGCCCTACTAAAATGTACTATATCAGTATATAACAAACTCTAGACAAATAACTTTCAATAGTCAATCTTGTAGTAATCTTTGAATTTATGGTAATTTTTTGTCAGTCTGCTACTATTCTAGTAATAGAATTTTCAAAATTTCTTTCCACAACAGGATCAGAGTGTCAAACAGTTTGGATCCTGATGAGACGTAACATTATGCAGTGTTTCACCTGGATACAAACTGTTGGCAAAGAATATCACAGTTTCAAGGCTAATTGAAAAAGTATGGGGATCTCTGAAGACAGATGACTGCTTAATGCAGGAACAAAATAATGCACAAAGCTCCTTTTGGAGCTTTTTGCGTTAGTATCATCCTGTATTAAGCAACCACCTGTATTTCAAACTTCCATTAGGTCTTGCAAGATTGCCTGTGTCTAATATTACTAGTATGGTTTGTCAAACTTGTGTTAAACAATTGCCATTCTGTGACATATTCGGGATATTTCTAGAGACAGCTTACTGCTTAATGCAGGTTCAAAGTAATGCAGATTGTTTCAATGAATATTTTGTATTACTTATTCTGCATTCAGCAACCATCTGTCATGAAAAAAAAGAGAAGAAGACTGCCCTTGTATTTTTTAAAATGGCACATAACACAGGCTTGTATATAACTTTTAACACATCTCCTATAGTATCTACTCTTATCTGTATTAAAGCCTTAACTGCAAGCTGTCCCTCTCTCGTGACATAAACATTCTGTGTTGATATGATTTATTTACAGATACATCATTTTTGGAACATGCATAATGATGCATCTGTTTAGTTATAGTAAAACTTGTACTAAGCGGTACTAAGCCAAACTTGTACTAAACGGTACAAGTTTTTATTGGCACCAAACTTGTACTAAGCGGTACTAAGCCAAACTTGTACTAAACGGTACAAGTTTTTATTGGTTCCAAACTTGTACTAAGCAGT
Organism: Gari tellinella; assembly: GCA_922989275.2. Lineage (NCBI taxonomy): Eukaryota > Metazoa > Mollusca > Bivalvia > Cardiida > Psammobiidae > Gari > Gari tellinella. Next base: position 102,605,609 of record OV277858.1, on the reverse strand, counting down.
ACTAAGCCAAACTTGTACTAAATAGTACTAAGCCAAACTTGTACTAAATGACCACTGAATGAAGAATCTTGACATTCTTGAAATGCATTTAACCTATTATCCAATAAATACACCTCTTTAAGCCTCTAATTTGTGTCCTCCACTGAAGAAAATAGTTCAAATTTATAGTCGTGAATGCACCATAAGAAATCTATGTTCTATATTTTACTAGATGGTAGCTTAAAACAGGCTAAATTTACTTTCATCCTGGTATAAATGGTCTCTTGTCTTCCAAACTAGAAACAGGCCTTGCTTGTTTTAATGGGTTAAGTGCTTAATGTAGAACTAAATGAATGAAAAAAGTTCCTATTGGAGCTTTTTGCATAATCTTTGTTCTATATTAAACTCACCAGTTTTAAAGACAACAAATATGTGTTATTTTTTATGACTCCTTAATACAAGTTTGGTTGTATGTGTTTTGATTTTTCAGCATTTTATGTGCAAAAATCCTGATATTATAAATGGTTTACACTTTATTTCTTTGATAAACCAATCTTCATTTATTGCACATTTTTCTTGTGACTTAAGCCCTTGAAACATTTTGTGTTACTGTTGATAAAATAAAATGGTTTATCATCAAAGTACTGAGAGGAGGAGTGTGAGCTTTGTTTCTTGAAGAAGACAACGATTTTAAGCAAGCATAGCAGTTTAACTGTCATTAGAAATTTTTTATCCTGACCCCAAGGTTATAAAAAGTTAAGTTCAGTGTGAGACCATTCTCAAGCATTTGATTGGTAACTACTTCAGATTCAACTCAAACTCTTTATAACCTTGAATGCTGAGTCTGCAAGTCATCAATGGCATGGGGATAAAATAGTCTAACTGGGTCCAAGGTTATAGAAAGTAGGAGATGAGTCTGAGATAGTTCCCAAGCATTTGATTGGTCAGATTTGAGCTGATGCTCAAATCTGACCAATCAAATGCTTGAGAACAATTTCAGTTATAACCTTGCGCCCTGGTTCCTTAATTAATCATTCTCTTGCTTACTGGTATCCACACATATTGATGACGTTTGCAAACATTTTGGATCTTAGTGAGATGGCAAGTGACTTTGCACCTCTTCCAGTTCCAAACTGCTTAATACTCAATATTTGCTTATACAGCAAAAGAGAGGGAACATGCAATTTGAGATTATACAAAATATGTAGCATTTCTTCAAGAATACAAACTTTTTAGATTGAAGTATATTTTTTAAAACAATAACTTTCCCAAGCAAGAGGATGGTTATTGACATTGTTTTAACTCATTAAACCCCAACCACGAGTATACTCATCCTTTACAAACAGTGTTCTATGCAAGCAGTATAGACCCTGATCACATGGCTCCTTAAGGAGCCCTCTAATCAGGTTCTGCACTGATAGTTATTTTGAAATATTGAATAAAACAAGGCTTAATAGTAAGAAATGGACTTTGTTTAAATTGAAACTGGAATTGTCGGGGTTAATGAGTTTCGACGTCTTCTTGCGTCCAAGGGAGATAATCTGTGTGATAGTCATTTGATAGCCAAATAGTAAAAACAGTAAAACCTCTCTATTACGACCACTAAATTGATGGCTAATCGATTGTATACAAGACAGGTGACAGCTTACAGCAAGGGGACAGTAAAACAGAAAGCTCCTTTAGGAGCTTTCTGTTTTACTGTCACCTTGCTTTAAGCAGTGACCTGTGGTAAACACCTAATATTTAACACAATTTTGTGGTCGTTATGGAGAGATTTTACTGTACTTTGTTTTTGTGTATGAGGTTTGGAGAACTAACATCCCCTATGCTCTTTTTGCTGCCATGATCTAACAGAGAACCGAGGTTTGTCGTTTTGTTTGCATGGCAGTGTTAGAAAACTGCATGGCCACTCAAACCTGCATGTCTATGTTACACACAACCCATGCAGATATCATGTACATCATGTTAACAATTAAACACTTATTTTACTCTTCATTGTGTCAACCCTTTCCTCCATAGGTGAAATACATAATGCATTGCAATTCTTGTATATACCCAGGGCTCCAGATAAGGGTAGTTTTTCAAAAACTAAAATCTTTATTTCTGAATTAAACCCTATGGTGTCACTACTCATTAGAATCGTCTCGAAGAGACGATTCTAATGAGTAGTAACACCATAGGATTTGGTGCTAAAAAGAGTAAGAAAATGTTGGATTTGTTGAAAAAACTACCTCTTATCTGGAGCCCTGTATACCTGTATCAAACCGATACAGCACTTGCACATAGTTATTATAAATAATGCAATGCACCTCAGAGCTCAAGATAAGGGGAGTATCCTTTTTTTAGAAATTAAAATCTTTATTTCTGTACTAAGCCCTATGGTGTTGCTACTCATTAGGGAGTGTAAATTATTAAAAAAAATAAAATCTTTATTTCTGCATTAAAAACCCTATGGTGCTACTTTGAGAAGATTCTAATGAGTAGTTACACCATAAGATTTGGTGCTGAAAGGAGTGAGAAAATTAGTTTGGTTTACTCCCTCTTCAATGGGGCCCTGAATATCTGTATCCCAACTGATACAACAGTTGCACATAGTCATGTTTTTGCTTACTTAAGAAGGCATAGGTTTTGGGTGTTTTAGTGTGTAAATTTTAGAGGTGACTGTTTAAAATAGGATATGAATAAAGTTAGAAGCTCCTATAGAATGTTTCTACTTTACCTTTATCCTGCTTTAAGCTGACACTTGTCTCGAATTCAACACCATTTGTGAGTAAAAGTGCCATATAAGATGGACTTGTGGAGGAAAGGGCTAATAATGTTACATAGTTATTTGCAGAATTGAAGTATTGAGAAATTGAGTATTTGTATATCTATATAATGATGTTTCTCAGTAAAACTGGAATGACAGTAGTCTGCATGTTAAGGGATCCAGATAAGGGGAGTATTTTCAAAACTAAAATCCTAATTTCTGTACCATACCCTATAATGTCTCTCTGAGATGATTCTAATGAGTAGTATCATCAAAGGGTTTGCTGCAGGAAAAATTTTTTTTTAACAAAAATGATTTTTTGTGTGCAAAATTTAAGTTGACTCCCTCTTGTCTGGAAGCCTGATGTTTTAGGGATGTTTGAAGCTGAAATCTGCCTCATGGGTTGGTAGTGCTACACTCACTCACAGGATAATTACCATGTAGCAGCAAAGATTAGTTTTGATGCACTCATTAGCTGATTAACTGCTACTTTTATTCCAGCCCTGGTCCTCATTTCAGGCATTTTATGACAGATGGCCACCTAGAGCAGGTTGAAAGAAATGCAGAATGCATCCTAAGGCACATTCCTCTTGACTTTCAGCCTGCTTTAACTCTTTCCTCCCTGAAACTTAAAATGGACAATCCCTGTTTCCATTTGAGTCTAGTCCATTTCTGACTTTTAAGGGTTGTTTTTGTCAATGTTTTGCATTATGACAAACAGTAAATACCAAGATCAGAGGGCTCCTTACGGAGCCCTCTGATCTGGGTATTCACTGTTTGCATAGGACAAGTGAACTATTCACATGTATACTGTTTGAAAAGGACGCCTATATGCGGGACTAGGGCTCAAAGGGTTAAGCTACCATCTTCTAGAGTACAGAAGATATATCTTATGATACTTATTCATGACTGTTTAAAATGAAACTATTTTTTTAGTGGAGGAATAGATTAAAGGCATAAAAAAGGCAAATTTATCGAGTAATGGATTAGACAGGATAAAGCTTTGAAATGAGGAATTTCAGGGCTGGAATTGTGGGTCTTTAGTGGGTCTGATGATGTAGATGTTCAGGTGACCATTGATGAGAAATAATTGGTTATCAATACTGTGTATTATAGAGTACAGTAAAACCTCTCTATAACGGCCTCTAAAGTGTGCTAATTTATTAGTTGTTTTTGACAGGTGACTGCTTAAAGCATGGTGACAGTAAAACAGAAAGCTCCTGTAGGAGCTTTCTGTTTTACTGTCACCTTGCTTTAAGCTGTCACCTGTCATTTAAATAACCAATTAGTCCTCGTTTTAGTGGCCGTTATAGAGAGGTTTTACTGTAGTATGACAATGAATGTTTTCCAAGTTTTCTTCATGCAAGATTACAGAGCTCCAGATGGGGAGGGCGGGGGAGTATTTTAAAAACTAAACACTTTATTTCTACATTAAACCCCATAATGTCACTACTCAATAGAGTCGTCTATTTGAGACGATTTTAATGAGAGGTCACACCATAGGATTTGTTTGCTAAAATGATCTGGAAAATGTTGGATATGTTCTGTTTATTTCCTTCTATCTGGATCCTTGTTACAGAATTGTGATTTTTGCGGGTGGATGTGTAGAGTAGATACTGTGTACTGTAGAACCATGTCCAAGTGACAGTCATACTGTACCCCACCCTCCTCAAACATAACCTGTGCTAAACAGTGACTGAAACAAGAAGTCTTTAACTCATATATGCATATATGCGTCCTTTACCAAATGTGTACCTTTGACGAGTACACTTGTCCTATGCAAACAGTGATGTCCCTGATCAGAGGCGCATTCTGCTTTACTTTCAACCTGCTGCAAGTGGTCATCTATCTTCAAAACTAGAAACAGGCTATGGAGTAATGGGTTAACTCTTTGTGCCCTAGTCCCGCATATAGGCGTGCTTTTCAAACAGTGTACATGTGAATAGTACACTTGTCCTATGCAAACAGTGAAGACCCAGATCAGAGGGCTCCGAAAGGAGCCCTCTGATCAGGGTCTTCACTGTTTGTCACAATGCCAAACATTGACAAAAACAACCCTTTAAAGTCAGAAATGGACTTGACTTAGATGGAAACTGGAATTGTCCATTTAAAGTTTCAGGGAGGAAAGAGTTAAGCCATCACCACACTGTTTTAAGAGCGATCCATACGACTTCAAAGTGGACTTTATGATTGTTGAACATAGTTATTACGGAAGCTTATGTGAAGCTGTGATCTTATCTCTGTCTATAGCCAATTTCACTAGAACTTCGGCAATTCTGAACTTTGGTCATGCTTTAAAAATCATGTCACGTCCAACAGTTAACCATAAAGATGGCATCTATCTGACCATTGACCAATGGGAGCTTAGCACTAGGTGCCCAATCTGGTCTATCTTTGGACAATTCCTAGACATTGTGCAGGCTTAAAAAGAAGAACCCGACGATTAAATGAAACACTAATATTTGTAGTTGTTAAGATTATAAATTCAAGGGCACAGCAATTAGTATGTGACATAATGTTTTCCTCCCAAGTTCCTCCTAAATTGATTGGTGTGTTTAACTGCGGGACTGCGTGCTCGGGCATATTGATCAGGGCATCTGTTAACATTTGTAGATTGAATGGGTGAAATTGGCTATTCCAATGGCCATTGACCATGCATTGGTGGGCTAAACCTAGCACTTTCTTGGGCATTCTACCTATTCCACATTATAACTATTGCCTTTACCTACATGGTTTACTAGGATCCATAGGAAAAATTTCCTGATTGGTGGATGCTGAAAGCAGGCTAAAAGTAAAGCAGAAATATTTTGAATGAACTTTCTGTTTTACTTTTATCTTGCCTTAAGCTACCACCTGTATATGATACTGTAGGTGAATCTTCATGTGAGTATGTGTATTAACCCATTACCCCATAAATACGCCTTTTAACGACTTTAATTTATTCCTCCACTGAAGGAAATAATTCAAATTTATACAGTCAGGAATATGTAGTAAAAGAAGTATTTTCTATATTCTATCAGATGATAACTTAAAGCAGGTTGAAAGTAAAGCAGAATGCGCCCTAAGGTGCATTCTGCTTTACTTTCAACCTGCTTTAAGTAGTCACCTGTTTTCAAGACTAGAAACATGCTATGGGGTAATGGGTTAAGAGGGCATAGTGGCATCTGAAGGAGGTTATGTGGAATAATCAGTGATTTTAACTCTTTGAACCCTAGTCATGCATATATGCGTCATTTGCAAACAGTGTTCATGTGAGGAGTATACTTATCTTATGCAAACAGTGTAGACCATGATCAGAGGGCTCCTTCAGGAGCCCTCTGATCAGGGTCTACACTGTTTGTCATTTTGACATATATTGTAAAATCAACCCTAAAAAGTAAAAAATGGACTAGACTAAATTGGAAACTAGAATTGTCCATTTGAGGTTAATTAAGACACTTCTATGAGAACAGAAGAGGCACGGAATTATTGGAGAAAGGCATGGATGGAAAGAAGAGCATGTTTGTATTGAGAAAGAGAAATTATGTTTGAATATTTATCTAACATGGAATGAAAACATGGATGCTGACAATATGAAGAGTAGCTTTGAAAGATAGAGCATTGTTAGGCTACAGATAAGGGGAGTATTTCAAAAGCTAACAGTTTTATGTCTGCATTAAACCCTATGGTGTCACTGCTCATTAGAATCGTTGGGATTCAAACAATGTGGGTGTCACTAGGATATAGGATACTGTAAACTCTGTTGGGATTTAGACAATGTGGGTATGGCTAGGATATAGGACACTGTAGACTATTTTGGGAATTAAGATGATGTGGGCATTGCTAGGATATAGGACACTGTATACTTGGGATTAAGATAATGTGGGTGTGGCTAGGATATAGGACACTGAAGACTGTTGGGATTTAGACAATGTGGGTGTGGCTAGGATATAGGACACTGAAGACTGTTGGGATTTAGACAATGTGGGTGTGGATAGGATATAGGACACTGTAGAATCTGTTGGGAATAAAGATGTCATGGGCATTGCTAGGATATAGGCCACTGTAGACTCTGTTGGGATTTAGACAATGCGGGTGTGGCTAGGATATTGGACACTGTAGACTCTGTTGGGAATAAAAAGGACGTGGGTGTGGCTAGGATATAGGACACTCTTGACTGTTGGGATTTCAACAATGTGGGTGTGGCTAGGATATAGGACACTGTAGACTCTGTTGGGATTTCAACAATGTGGGTGTGGCTAGGATATAGGACACTGTAGACTCTGGTGGGATTTAGACAATGTGGGTGTGGCTATGTTATAGGACACTGTAAGGAGCTCTCTGTGGTTTCTGTAGTTAAGCTTTTGTGACATTGGTATACTGTACTGGTGACAAATCCGTAAAACTCTTGTGTACTCTGGGGAAAAAATTGTAGATAATGGTGTTATGTCAGTCAGAGTTCCAGATAAGAGGTAGTCAAATTAATGAACCAATCCAATGTTTTCTCACTTGTGATAGCACTAAATCCTATGGTGTCACTACTCATTTGAATCGTCTCTTCGAGACAATTCAAATGAGTAGTAACACCATAGGGTTTAATTCAGACATAAATATTTTAGTTTTTGGAATACTCCCCTTGTCTGGAGCTGTGTTTGTGTGTAAAATGTAAGTGTTCCCCCGTGTCTGTCTATCCCTCCTTCCCCTACCACAACCATAGTGTGTGTTTGTATAGAATATTTGCCCTAGAAATATGAGTGTATGTCTTGAAGAAAAAAGGACCTTTGAACTAGGCAATCAATGTAGACCTAGATCAGTTTCTGTACTGCTTCAAGTGGCTTTAGATGGGAGTCAACATCTACACTGTCTACCCATTACCCTATAAATACACCTTTTTACACCTGATTTATTCCTCCACTGAAGAATATAGTTCCACTTTATAAAGTCATGAATATGTACCATTAGAAATATTTCTATATCCTAGCTGATAATAACTTAAAGCAGGCTGAGAGTAAAGTAGAATGCGCCTTAAGGCACATTCTGCTTTACTTTCCACCTGCTATAAGTGGTCACCTGTTTTAACCCATTACCCCATAGCCTGTTTCTAGTTTTGAAAATGTATGACCACTTAAAGCAGGTTGAAAGTAAAGTAGAATGTGCCTTAACCCTTTGAACCCTAGTCCCGCATATAGGCGTCCTTTCCAAACAGTGTACATGTGAGTAGTACACTTGTCCTGTGCAAACAGCGAAGACCCCGATCAGAGGGCTCCAAAAGGAGCCCTCTGATCAGGGTCTTCACTGTTTGTCATAAGGCCAATTATTGACAAAAACAACCCTTAAAAGTCAGAAATGGACTAGACTAAAATGGAAACTGGAATTGTCCATTTAAAGTTTCAGGGAGGAAAGAGTTAAGGCGCATTCTGCTTTACCTTCAGCCTACTTTAAACTTTTATCTGCTAGAATATAGAAAATATTTCTTATGATTCTTATTTGTAACGGTATAAATTGGAACTATTTTCATCAGTAGAGATGTAAATTAAAGGCGTATTTATGGGATAATGGGTTAAAAACAAGAAACAGGCTAATGGGTAATGGGATAAATGTACCTAGTTCTACACAGTTTGACATGTCTGAAGGTCTGAGTTCACTGTTAAAGCTCATATGTATGTTTGATGTCTTATAAAACAATAATTTCAGAGCATTGTATTTTTTATTTGCAGATATAAGCCTGATACATTTAGATTTGCACTCATAATGCTTGAAATAGTTTACACACTTTATACTAGTTTGTTTTTCCAATATAAACAATTTTTGTCAATAATCGTTTTTGCTTGTAAGTTTTTCCTGAATTAGTATTATATTTGAGAATGCACATTATGTACAAAGATTTTTTATTTTTTTACATGTGCGTTCATTAATTTATATAAAATTAGAATTTGTGCTTTCTGAATACATTGCATGCATGGTCAATAACTTGACAATAAAAACTGGCTTTGATCCACAGTCAAACTGTAGATGTGTTTATATATTCCATTAGCATCACATCATTATGCACTTATGATAATAGAGCTCCAGATAAGGGGAGTTTTTCAAAAACTAAATCTGTATTTCTGCATTAAACCCTATGGTGTCACTACTCATTAGAATCCTCTCTTCAAGACAATTCTAATGAGTAGTGACACTATAGGATTTGGTACAGAATTGTGAGAAAATATTTTTTGTGATTTGTTCAGTTTTACTCCCTCTTATCCAGAGCCCTGGGATTCTTGAAAGATAAAAGTCAAAGTTTGGTAAGCAGCCATCATTCGGAGAACCATGAATATTGTTAAAAGCAATTGACTGCTTTATGCAGGAGAATAAAGCTAAGCTGACAGATTTGATTGAACTTTCTCCTATATCTTTATCAAGTATTAATTAAGCAACCACAGGGCTTCCATAAGATGTTCATAAAAATCCTAAGATTTTCAAGTGCAATTTTAGGACCCATACCTTTAACCCTTTCCTTTCCTTTCCATAACACTAACACTATCATGCAAACAGTTAATATCCAGATTATAAAGACGCCAAGTAATGCGGGGTCTGGGGCCCGTTTCATAAAACTTCGTACGACAAATGTTGTCGTAAGTCAGATTATAAAAGTCTCAATATTTTTTTTATTTCTCCATCTAATCCTGTCTTGTGACATCTTTTTGGAATCGTCTTGAAAAGACGATTCCAAACATATGTCACAAGACCGGATTAAAGAGAGAAATAAGAAATTAAATGCATTTTAAAGTTTTGACTTACGATCGATTTTTTCGTACAAAGTTTTATGCAACAGGCCCCTGATCTGGACTAAACTTTTTTATATCAATATCAATATTTCCTAAAAGTAGGAGCAGAAATCGGAAGATTTAGGAAAAAATTCCTTACGTCCGGAGAAATTGAGAAAAAATTGAAAATTTCGGAAAAATCCTACATGGCTAGGACTTATACTTCATGAGGGTTTTGTTAAATGGTAGCTTAATTCGTATTGGTTGTATCAAGAACATTATTGATTACTCCAGAATATCAAGTAGCTAGTAGAAACATATATTTGAAGAGTTTATATTATAACAAGTCATACAAACAGTATGGTTTTATTGCAACATTTGTAATTCCGTTCTACCACAGGATTCTGTATACCTCCATTTACATGCCTTGTTGGATGATGCAAAAAGCCCAACACTTAAAGCAGTATGTCCGTCCGGTTTTCCCACGCTCTTCTCATACATTCTTTGACTTATAAAGCTGAAATTTTATTATTCATATGACATTGTTTTGATGAATGGTGCATTAAGTTTACATGTTGTCACAGGGCTCCAGATAAGAAGGAGTAAACTGAACAAATCCAACATTTTCTCACTTATTTTAGCATCAAATCCTATGGTGTTACTACTTATTAGAATCGTCTCTTCGAGACGTTTCTAACAAGTAGTGACACCATAGGGTTTAAAATAGAAATGAAGATTTTAGTTTTTGAAATACTCCCTTATCTGGAGCTCTGTGTCACAATTTTACAACTGTTCCATTAGTTATGCCCCCTGACGGGTATATTATAATTCTACTGTTGCAGTTCCAGTTACTTCAATATTTGGAGAAAATGATTATTCCTAATTATCTAAAGCTTTGATTTCAGAGAACGTTTTTTGAAGGTGACAATATTTTATGGCAGGATATGGATGAACTTACTGAGAAAGTGTCTAATTTCTTTGATGTTTACTTTTCAGACTGGGTCTCTCATTATTAGTATTAATTTCTTCCGATTGTTCCGTGTGATGAGGCTTGTTAAACTGCTCAGTCGTGGAGAAGGTATACGGACACTTCTCTGGACCTTCATCAAGTCTTTCCAGGTAAGAATCAATGGTTACCAAGTGACTCTTTAAACACCATGGACCTGTTTAAATATACTCAATATATTTGAAAACAGTGTAGACCCAGATCAGAGGGCTAATCAGGATCTACACTGTTTGCTAATTTACAGCATTATTTACTCAACTGCCCAGAATACTACCTGTTAAGGTTTGATAACTAAAAATATCCACAAGGGAACCTAATAACCCACGAGAGTTACTTAGTGTTAAAAGAGGTAAGAATACCTACTACCTATGTGGATGACAAGAATATCCATCTCTTTCAAATAGTGTAGGCCCTGATCAGTAACTTTCATTACTATACATGTATAGTAACCCACTGCCCCATAGCATATTTCTAATTTCAAAGACAGGAGTCACTAAAAGCAGGTTGAAAGTAAAGCAGAATGCGCCTTAAGGCACATTCTGCTTTACTTTCAGCCAGCTTTAATTAACATCAGTCTGCTAGAATATAGGAAATATTTTTATGATACATATTCATGACTGTGTAAAGAGTATATGTTTTCTTTAGAGGAGGATTATATAAAAGGGGATATTTATGGGATAATGGGTTAAGGCCAGGCTCAGAGGTTATAAAGCGTTTTAGTTGAGTCTGCGTGTGTTCTCAAGCATATGATTGGTCAGATTTGAGCCTAGGCTCAAATCTGACCAATCAAATACCTGAGAACGACTTTAGACTCAACTGAAAAGCTTTATAACCTCAGAGCCTGGACTCCAGATAAGGGGGGTATTTCAAAAACTAAAATCTTTATTTCTCAATTAAACCCTATGGTGTCGTGACTACTCATTAGAATCATCTTCGAGACGATTCAAATGAGTTGTAACACCATAGGATTGGGTGGTAAAATGAGTGAGAAAGTGTTGGATTTGTTCAATTTACCCCCTCTTATCTGGAACCCTGGTTAAGACAATGCTGGAATAATGTATGTGTGTTCTCTTGTTTGTGTTTCAGGCACTGCCTTATGTGGCTCTGCTGATTGTGATGCTCTTCTTCATCTATGCAGTAATTGGCATGCAGGTGTTTGGTCGTATTAAGATTGATGATGATACTGCCATACATCGCAACAACAACTTTCAGTCTTTCCCGCAGGCTCTTCTTGTCCTGTTTAGGTAGGCCCACATTACATACAAGTGGTATATTATAGACTCAGCCTCAGGTTTCCAGAAATTGAATCTGAATTGATCTGAATCAAACAGGGTTTAGATACAGAAGATATTCAAACAGTTTTTATACGCCCACCTCTAAAGGTGGTCGTATATTGGCGTGGCCCTGTCCGTCTGTTTGTTTGTCTATTCGTCTGTCAACATTTTGATTGTCCAGAGTTTTTTTCTGGAAAACTATCTGAAGAATATTAATGAAACTTCACACAAATGTTATATGCATAAAGATCTGAAGCTGAGTCAAGATTGAGGTTCATTCCATTTGTTATCTGTCCTTGATGTACTCAAATTACTATTAAAAGCTTGTCCTATATATTTCTTTGCCAGTGGGCATATTATGTACCGCTAGTGGTGCTCTCGATTTAGTAGTCACTGAATAAGGTAGCCTGTTGATCTAAAAAGACAGGTGACCACTTAATGTACAGTAGGACCTCTCTATTATGACTATTAAAAAGAAGGCTAATTATTGTATAAAAGACAGGTGACAGCTTAATGCAAGATAATAGTAAAACAGAAAGCTCCTCTTTGAGACTATTCAAATGAGTAGTAACACCATAGGATTTGATGCTGAAATGAGTGAGAAAATGTTGGATTTGTTCAGTTTACTCCCCCAATTCTGGAGCCGTGAATTCATTGTGATGTTTTTACAGGTCTGCCACAGGAGAGGCATGGCAGGAGATCATGTTGGCTTGTTCATCGGGCCCTGACGTCGTATGTGATCCCATGGCTAAAGACCCCACTGGTTCCGATGGTAGCTCATGTGGCAGTGACTTCGCCTATATATACTTTATCAGCTTCTACATACTCTGCTCATTTTTGGTAAATATCGTCCAAAGGTTATAAAGCTTTTGAGTTGAGTCTGAGAGTGTTTTCAAGCATTTGATTAGTCAGGTTTGAGCTTTTGAATTGAGTCTGAGATTGTTCTCAGGCATTTGATTGATCAGATTTGAGCTTTTGCGGAGCAAAAGTTCAAATCTGACCAATCAAATGTTTGAGAACGATCTCAGACTCAACTCAAAAGCTTTATAACCTTGGACCCAGTTCTGCAGCATACTCTTCACGGATAGCAGCTCTGCTTCTCCTAAGCCCTGCTTTCATAAGACAGGTGGTTGCTGAAAGTAGGTTAACTTTTAGACTGATTTAACCCTTTCCTCCGTGATAAGGATCATGTCAGACAAATTCTATAAGAGAACAGTGTAGACCCTGATCTGACAGCTTAAAGAGCTGACAGATATGTATGTACTCTGTTTTCAAAGCGTTGATATATCATACATATAGTATAACAGCAGAAGTGTTATCTCTTTGCATGCTGGGTAATATTTTTTGATCTGCAACATTTTTTGTCTGCTATTGTTCTAAAGTAGAATTGTCTAAATTTCTTCTCAAAATATGGTCAGAGTGTCAAACAGTTTAGATCCTGATGAGACGCCGCGTTACGCGGCGTCTCATCTGGATACAAACTGTTTGCAAAGGCAATCAGTCTGGCGGATATATCCCCCGCTAGCATGCAAAGAATTATATGATAATTTGTTCACCTTTTTATTGAAAAGTTGACTGATGTCTTGAGTTGAAATGTGACTCCACAACTCCAGATATTTAGAATGCAATAATTCTGACATCTGCACCAAACTCTATGTTGTGACAATTCATTAGATTTATATAAAAAAGAAACTAAAATGAACAGATAATATGGTCTGTTTAGGGACTTGTCCTAAAAGTATTTTACAGTATGACAAAAAGTGTGGATCCTGATCAGAGGGCTCCTTCAGGAGCCCTCTGATCTGGATCTACACTTTTTACAATGGTGGATATTTCTCGCTTTTCAGTTGGTCAGATAACATTTTGTTACTATAAATACATTTTGTTACTATAAATAGCTCAAAACAGCAGTTTAGCAAACCTTATCTGGTTGTAGCACTATATTGGTAACCGCCTCTTATGACTATTGTTTTGCTCTTGTAGATCATCAACTTGTTTGTGGCTGTCATCATGGACAACTTTGACTATCTCACTCGTGATTGGTCAATCCTTGGACCTCATCATCTGGACGAGTTTGTCCGACTATGGTCAGAGTATGATCCTGAAGCCAAGTAAGTCTATACGCATCATGTGTACTCAAAATAAAAATATCTTAAGAACCCTATAGAGTATTGGGACAGACAGGCCTGAGCAAACAGTGTAGACCCCGATGGCAGCAGGATGATTACAGCAGTTATACAGGGTGTCCCAATTTTAGGAATAAATAATACTTATACAGTTTTTGCCTTGGAAACTTCAATTTGACCTTGACCTAATTTGGACAATATTCAGAATACATGGTCATGGATGTTACCTGGGCATAAATGTTTTATTGAGACTTGTCTTGTATATTTACCGATGTTTGGGCCTTACAAAGGCCTTCATCAGGGTTACATAAAAATTGAAGTCATAAGGAAATAAGTATTTGAAATAGCCATTATACTTGTAGCTCTGTAATAGAACACATAAATATAAGGTAATGTCATGAGACCATAATGAGATGCCACATTGTTGTATCCCTTGTTTTACCTATTGTGAACTGTTTGTTTATTTGCAGAGGAAGAATCAAGCATTTAGATGTTGTTACTCTATTACGTAAAATCTCTCCACCACTTGGTTTTGGAAAACTATGTCCTCATAGAATAGCTTGTAAGGTAAGCTGCTTCTACAGAATTATTATTGTCAATCATACAATCCTTAACCCATTACCCCATAAATACACCTTTTTACGACTCTTAATTTATTCCTTCATTGAAGAATATAGTTCAAATTTATAAAGTCATGAATTTACAATAAGAAATATTTTCTATATTCTAGAAGTTGGTAACTTAAAGCAGGCTGCAAGTAATGCAGAATGCGCCTAAAGGCGCATTCTGCTTTACTTTCAACCTGCTTTAAGTAGTCGCCTATCTTCAAAACTAGAAACAGGCTATGGGATAAAGGGTTAAAACTGTCATTGCAAAATAAAATAAGGAGAACATTAAATTCTATTAATTGTTGCATTCTTTCTTTCCTAAAATAAACATGTTATGTATGATTTTAAAGTAAGTTAGAAAGAATAGCAATCTTTCCTTTCTACAGACAAAAGTAATACAGAGCTTCTTGCATTTCTTTTATCTTGCATTAAACTGTAATCTGTCCCAAAAACTTAAAGAAAGAATATCATTTGTTGATAATGAAATACGGTTATACCTAAAATATCTTGTTTCCGAGTTAAGATTTTGATTTGTTTGTTTTGCAGAAATTAGTCAGTATGAATATGCCATTGAACAGCGATGGAACTGTTATGTTTAACGCAACATTATTTGCACTTGTGCGCACCTCACTCAAAATCAAAGTAGAAGGTAACATAGATCAAGCCAATGCAGAGCTAAGGGATGTAATTCTGAAGATCTGGAAGAGAACCAGTCCAAAGTTACTAGACCAAGTTGTCCCCCCTGCAGGTATGTATAGAAATATAAAGTAACTGTTACAATTCCAAGGTGAAGATGGTATTCTTACCCATTTAACTCCTTCAACACCATGGACGTGTTTAAAATTATACTCATTAGTAGTCATTACATTTGCAAACAGTGTAGATCCAGATCAGAGGGCTCCTGTAGGAGCCCTCTGATCAGGGTCTGCACTGTTTTCTAATTTAGAGCAATGACTTAAATATCCACAAGGGAACATAATAACCTACAAGAGTTACTTTAGTGTTAAAAGAGAAATATTTCATTAGAATGTAGAAAATTAACTTGAAGGCTAGCAATTGCTTTAAATCAGAGTTACCCACCGTTTGATCTGGCTCTAAACTGTTTTCATTAGATGCCATTGGAGTAAAAATACATGTGGTGGAAAAAAAAGAGTTGTTTTTACTACCTCAGAATGTTTAATGTATAGCCGAGTATGACTACTTATAAGCTTTGTTTTAACGTATTTTACTCTAGTGATGAGTATACTTGCCATTTACAAACAGTGTACCTGTGGACAGTACACTTGTCCTACGAAAACAGTTTAGACTCTGATCAGGGTCTGCATTGTAACTTTTGCATTTTATCGTAAATACAACCCTAAATGTTTGAAAATTGGCTATCTAGACTTAACTTAAAACTGAATTTTTTCCATTAAATGTATCAGGAATGAATGAGTTATAACATGAAATAAAAAATGAAATTGTCAAGGTTCCAGATAAGAGGAAGTAGACTTTACAAATCCAGCAGTTTCTCATTCATTTCAGCACCAAACCCTATGGTGTAAACTACTCATTAGAATCGTCTCAAAGAGACAATTCCAATTAGTTGTGGCATTATAGGGTTTAATGGAGACAAAGATTTCAATTTTTGAAATTCTCCCCTTATATGGAGCCTTGATCAACAAAGGATACCTCAGTTTTGACTTTCAATCTTGGAATGATTACACTTTCAGGTGATGACGACGTTACGGTGGGAAAATTCTATGCAACTTTCCTCATCCAAGACTACTTCCGACGTTTCAAGAAGAGAAAAGAACAGATTCAAAAGATACAGAAAGGCCAGGAACATACAAATGCCCTACAAGTAAGTACTCTTACCTTTTTGGTAATAGAGAAACTTGTTCACACCTTAACCCATTACCCCATAAGTACACCTTTTTACGCCTTTAATTTACTCCTCTTTTGAAGGAAATAGTTCCAATTTATACTGTTATGAAAATATATTGTAAGAAATATTTTCTAAACTCTAGCATATAATAGCTTAAAGCAGGCTGAAAGTAAAGCAGAATGCACCTTAAGGCGCATTCTGCTTTACTTTCAACCTGCTTTAAGTGGTTAACTATCTTCAATGCTAGAAACAGGCTATGGGGTAATGGGTTTACATATCTCTAATAGAAATGCTGTTATGTTTTATTTTAACGACTGTGTTTACCAACTATTTCAGAAAAATTGGAGCTCTTTGATTATGGTCTACACTATTTGCACATAAACTGACTTCTAGCATAGACAGGATGTACCTGCAAAGAGTACATTCATCCTATGGGAAGAGTGTAGATCCAGATCAGAGGGCTCCGAAAGGAGTCCTCTGATCAGGGTCTGCACTTTCTGTCAGTTGATTGATTTTATTTTGGCAATAGTCAATTTGTAATAAACGACCCTAAACTGTCAGAAAACAGCTAGATTTTATTAGAAACTGTAATTTTTAATGATTTAATGAGTCCAGTTGCTGAAGCTATGTTCCATACCCAACAGTGCAAATCAGCTAAATTGTTAACTAGTTGATATCCCAAAATACAGGTGTCGATCTTTCTGAATTGTTTCTGTCAATTTACAGGCTGGTTTGCGGGCTGTGCATGACCTGGGCCCAGAGATCCGTCGTGCCATTTCGGGTAATCTTGGAGAGGAGGAATTCCCAGATAAAGACCTGGAGGAACCCATGCATAGGGTAGGTGTAGAAATATGACGTACTGTTGAACTCCAAATCCCTTAACCCTTTCCCCCATAGATGTGCCTTTTAGCACTTTCAATTTATTACTCCACTGAAGAATTAGTACCATTCATACAGTCATAAACATGTACTATAAGAAAAGTTTTCTCTATCTTAGCAGATGGTTGCGTTAAGCAGGCTGAAAGTAAAGCAGAATGTGCCTTTAGGCACATTCTGCTTTACTTCCAACCTGCTTTAAGTGTTCACATGTCTTCAAACTAGAAACACACTATGCTGAAACACACATATCGGTATTCAACGTAGCTCAGCCCCATTTGAACTTTGAAATACACAGGTTATGTTCAATATAAGGGAGTTCATAATAATGAAATAATGAAATTCAACATTGATAATTTTCTTTAACCCCTTCACTGCCTTACCCATTGTACAATAGTTATTTGAAAACATTTTGGATCCTGAGCAGACACCACATAACCTGGTGTCTGATCAGGGTCCGAACTGTTTCACACTCATTTCATTATTGCTCAAGTCGAAATATCTAACATTTAAATTTCAGATATAAAAGCATACAATGATTGTTTAAATCAGATGAAGTCATGGCAGTGAAGGGTTTAACCCATTACCCCATAGCTGGTTTCTAGTATTGAAGATATTTGATCATTTAAAGCATGTTGAAAGTAAAGCGGAATGCGCCTTAAGGCGCATTCTGCTTTATCTTCAGCAGTGTTGCACCTAGAGCGCGGCATTGCGGGATTCCCGCAATATTTTTTACTTGGACCCTTAAAATTCGTAACGGCGCGGGCGTACGGGCGCAATTTTCGTCTTCCGTATCTTTGCTCTATTTACTATCCTCTCCGCCGATTTACTATCCTTCATTAATAAAGGTAGACTGTGCGCGCGTGTGTATACCAATGCAGTTAACTGGCTACGTAAAACCCGATAACCAGTCTTACAACTACAACTATCCTTTCCGCCGATTTACTATCCTTTATTAATAAAAGGTAGACTGTGCGCGGTTTATATGCCAATGCAGTTAAATGGCTATTGGTAAAACCCGATAACCAGTCAAATTACGCATGACTTGACTTCACTTCTCGTCGGATTGGAGAGGAAAGAGCAGACGAAACGCGAAGCGTGACACCTGATGAATGAAACCCCCATCTAAACAACGTGCTGATCAAACTCTTCCAACTTTGTATGTGCCAAAACAATCATTACAAGTTATTTAAAAATAGACGAACATCAGTTTTCCCGTCGTGTAAAAGCCTTACCGGATTACCGAAAATCTACTAGACGCAGTAAACATGTTCAATATCGTAAACACTAATTCTATTTTAAAGGAAAGCCTATCATGTTTTTAAAGGCTATTTTAGTGTGGCCCCCAAAAATTTCAAATGTCCCCCAAAAATTTTGACAGCGCGCCACCGTGTCCCCCAAAATTTTGGACCTAGGCACAACACTGTCTTCAGCCTGCTGTACGCTATCATCTGCTAAAATATAGAGGAAATATTTCTTTTGTTGTATATTCATGGCTGTATAAATTTGAACTATTTTCTTCAGTGAATGAATGAATTAAAGGCGTAAATGGCATATTTAGGGTAATGGGTTAAGTCAATGTATATATGTTATATCTTCAGCGTAACCACAGCTTGTTTGGCAGTGTAATGAGCGCTCTGACAGGCACAGTAAAGACAGGTCTACCATTCACAGCCAGGACACAGTCTCTGTTTGTAAACCACACCCAAGCCCCACCCAAAGTCTCGCCAAACAACTCATTCCATGGCTCTCATTCAAAACCATCACCAAGAAACTCCATCGTTGGAAAAATATCACCGGCTGAGTCTGCCACCCACCTGAACGTAGAGCTGAACAATGCTATCAATAGGTCATCATCACAGCTTGCTAACAGAACGCCATCGGTGCATGCTGATGATATGTCAAGAAGATCTAGTCATGTTAGGTAGGTGTCTGGTCTGCTGTATGTTTTGCTCATGAAAATCAGGATTTGGGATACCTTTTTGATAACCTTACAAGAGCTCCAGATAAGGTGGATTTCATATTGAATAAAAGAAGAGAGAGAATTCTGTGTTTCCACCAAATTTACATTAGAACTTAAAGCAGGTTGAAAATAAAGCAGAATGCGCCTTAAGGCACATTCTGCTTTACTTTCAGGCAGCTTTCCCCCACTATCTGCTAGAATTAAAAAACCATTCCATCTTGATACATATTCATGACTGTAAAAATTGTATTTGTTTTCTTTAGTATAGGAATAAATGAAAGGCCTAAAATGTGCATTTATGGGGTAGTGGGTTAATAAGGATCATGGTATTGAATACTACCCATATCTGAAGCTATGATTTCACATTTTAGCAGTGTTATGGATTGGCTTTTTTTTACCCAGAACACACAGATTGGGGTGAGGTATTGTTCATGACATCAAATCATTACATGTAGTTTTAACTGGCGCATTTATGGGGTAATGGCTTAATTTCTTCGATTTGTAGCTTTGTATCACCTAACCTATAACCCCATAGCCTGTTTCCGATTTTGAAGAAGGTGACCACTTAAAGCAGGTTCAAAGTAAAGCAGAATGCGCATAAAGGCACATTCTGCTTTACTTTTAGCCTGCTTTAAGCTACCATCTGCTAGAAAACATTTCTTATGATACATATCCATGACTGTATAAACTGGAACTATATATTTATTCAGTGAATGAATTAATTAAAGGCTTATTTATGGGGTAATGGGTTATGAACATTCTGTACATAACTGCCTCTTTCTTTACCAGACATATTCAAATCATACTCTGAACAGTAACTATTTCAGTAAGAATATATTAACAGTCTTTACATTCCTGGTATAGTGTACCCATTACCCCATAAGGCTGTTTCTAGTTTTGAATACAGGTGATTACTTAAAGCAGGTTGAAAGTAAAGCAGAATGTGCCTTTGTCAACTGGCTTTAAGCTATATATCTGCTAGAATATAGAAAATATTTCTTATCATACATATTCATAACTGTATGAATTGGAAGCATTTCTTAAGTGGAGGAATAAATAAGAGCAATAAAAAGTAATTGATAGATTCTTTTTTGGACAGGGTTAGTGTCTTACTTCACAATTTTAACCCATTACCCCATAGCATGTGTTTAGTTTTTCAAGACTGGTGACCTCTTAAAGCAGGTTGAAAGAAAAGCATTCTGCTTTACTTTCAGCCTGCTTTAAGCAATCATTTACTTGGATATAGAACATATTTCTTATGGTGCATATTTATGACTGAATAAATTTGAACTATTTTCTTTAGGGGATGAATGTATTAAAGGCGTCAAAAGGTGTATTCATGGAGTAATAGGTTAAGATTCTTTTTTTGAATATGTGGGTTATATCATTGGTTTGTCTTTCCCTCCATCATCGTTATGGGTACAGCCTCCAATTTTCATTGCAAGTTTGATCTGGAAACCCTGAGTTCAATAACTGTGTTTTTGGTTTTAATACATGTAATATCTACCCGGCTTTAAAAGGAAAATTTGAGTTTGTTACTTTTGTTCTATGTGCTCACCGTTTGCTTGTATGTTTCGTTATCAAGCAGTGACAGTTCATTTCATGATGTTTACGAGGATAGTCGAGAAGAGACGGAATCCGAGCCCGAGACTGATAAATGGGCTCATGTTAATTCCATAGGACATCCACTGAACCACTCCAACACCAACAATGTGCAAGACCAGAGAAAAGTCCCCATATATGTATATAGGGAGTGAGTATGACAGCCAAGTTCTACAGCAGTATAGTAGTCCATTGTCAGGTGTACAGTAACAGTCTGTCATAACAAGCACTTAACCCTTTCCCCCAATAGAAGCGCCTTTTAGCCGATATGATTTATTCATCCGCTGAAGAAAATAGTTCCAATTTAATCAGTGCATATGTATTATGAAGAATATTGGCTATATTATAGCACATGATAGCTTAAAGCAGGCTGAAAGTAAAGCAGACTGCGCCTTAAGATGCATTCTGCTTTACTTTCAACCTGCTTTAATTAAGTAGCCTATACTAGAAATAGGCTATCAGGTAAAGGGTTCAATTTCCCCCTTATAGCTCTTATAGCTTGTTTTCAGTGTCAAAAGTCTTCAAGGCTTTACCCTTCACTCCATAGTCTGTTTCTAGAATTGAAGATTAGTGACCACATAAAGTCTTTAGCCCTTTCAAACATAAGAGCGCTTTTAAGAGCATTCAGTTTATTTCTCTGCTGAATAAAAAAAATCTCATTTGTACAGTCATGAAGATGTATCATAAGATTTATTTTCTTTATTCTAGCAGATGGTAGCTAAAAGCAGGCTGAAAGTAAATCAGAATACCCCTTAAGACAAATTCTGCTTTGCTTTACTTTCAACCTGCTTTATTAATAGTTACCTATATTCTAAACTAGAAACAGGCTATGGTGTAAAAGGGTTAAGCACAACCTACTTTAAATGGTCACCAATCTTCCAAACTAGAAACAAGCTATGGGGTAATGGGTTAAGCAACTTCCTCCTAAAACTCAGTTAACCCTTTACCTGATAGCTTATTTCTAGTAGGTGACTACTTAAAGTAGGTTGAAAGTAAAGCAGAATGCGCCTTAAGGCACATTCTGCTTTACTTTCAACCTACTTTAAGCTATCCAGCGCTAGAATATAGAAAATATATTCCATATAATATGTATTCATGACTGATTAAATTGGAACTATTTTCTTCAGCGGAGGAATAAATTAAATATGCTTAAAGTCGCTTCTATGGGGTAAAGGGTTAAACATGAACAGCCCATGTGTTGTTTATCCAATATGCATGCTCCATGCTCCTTTTGAATTTGCAGCATTTTGAAAGATTTAAGCTTTGTTGTAATATAACTTTGAAAACAAGTGTAGAGCCAGATCAGCCATCATGTTGGTCTTTTCTGTTTTAAATGTGAGTAGACAAGTGTTAATGAATGGAGCAAAAATGTTGGCAAGTAAAAATGGTACAGGATAAAACAGCTTGCATTAATTTATTTGCTTTCAATTTCATGGTGTTCCAGTTATACATATACAGATAAAATGCTAGACTTGGATGTTATTGATACATCTTTTTAACCAATTACCCCCTAAATACGCCTTTAGTTCAATCCTCTACTGAAGAAAAAAGTTCCAATTTATACGGTCACAAATAAAAAATCATAAGAAATATTTTCTATATTCATGCAGATAATAGCTTAAAGCAGGCTGAAAGTAAAGCAGAATGCGCCTTGGCCTTAAGGCGCATCCTGCTTTACTTTCAACATGCTTCAAGTGGTCACCTATTTCAAAAACTAGAATCAGGCTATGGGGTAATGCGCTAATTGGTTGTTACAGCATCCATTTAGACTGTCAATCAGGGCTCCAGATACAGGGAGTATTTCAAAAACTAAAATCTTCATTTTTCTGCCTTTAACCCTATGGTGTCACTACTCATTAGAATCATGACGATTCTAATGAGTAGTAACATCATAGGATTTGCTGCTGAAATCAGTGAGAAAATGTTGGATTTGTTCAGTGTACTCGATCAGCAGCCCTGGTCAATAAGTGACTTATCAGATACCAGAAATGTGTGATACCAACTGCATTATTTACTTTTCGTGTCAAAGGTTGGAATATTTTATGTCTTGCTCACTTTCCTTGTCGATATCTCTGGAGTATTCTTTCGGCAGTTAAAAGCATTAACCCACTACCCCATAGCTTGTTACTATTTTTGAAAATAGTTGACCACTTAAAGCAGGTTGAAAGTAAAGCAGAATGCGCCTTAAGGCGCATTTTGCTTTACTTTCAGCCTGCTTTCAGCTATTATCTAGCTGCTTGAGTATAGAAATTATCTCTTATGATTCTTATTTGTAACAGTATAAATTGGAACTATTTTCATCAGTGGATGAATAAACTAAAGGCATAAAAAGGCATATTTATGGGGTAATAGGTTAAGTGGCAATTATAACGTCAGTTCTGGATCAGTCAAAGTTTTTTTGTGAGTAAAAGTGTTATTTAATAAACAAATTGACATACACAAGCATTCAACTTACATGAGTATTCACCTTGACATCAACTGTAAATGAAAAATACCGGTAGTAATATTGATATCATGTCTGAACTGATGAAGTTAATTTTATATTTCACAAACTGTCTTTCTTCTTTGTTGTAAGCATAATACCGAGTGGCACTAAATGATGTCCCACAGGTGGCCTCATATCAACATTTATTCAGTCAAAACAGCCCTAAAGCTGATTTTAAAAACCCTTCCCTTCATAAGGAAAATCTGCTCTATCAAGTTGATAAAGCATGAAGTAAAGTTGAACGTATGACTACGGAGGAATTGGTTAAAGACCTCCATACCTGTACATCCAAACTCTTTCAACACTAAGTAAGTCTTGTGGGTTATTTTGTTTCCTTGTGGATCTTTTAAGTTACCAAAACATGAACCAATCTACTTGGGATTCTTGGAAATTAAATAAATACTGCTCTAAATAAGCAAACAGTGTAGACTCTGATCAGAGGGCTCCTATAGGATCCCTCTGATCTGGGTCTACACTGTTTGCACATGTATTGAGTATATTTTAAACAGGTCCGTGGTGTTGAAAGAGTTAAACACAATTATTACTATATTTTTATATGAGAAGTATTATTAATTGTTTCTCAGAAATAATAGATATCATCAAAATGAACATTGTAGCTTGCCACAAGAAGACAGCGATTACGAGAGAGAACATGCCCCACCCACTCCACCACCAAGGAAGTTATCTCGTAAAGGTGTGGCACTTCGCCTGGGCTGTATAGGCAAGCAGGGAAGTGATGAGAACCCATTGATGAGAAAAGTTGCAGAGCCCTTAAAGCTGACCCAGTCCCAGGTAAATAATGTAGGTATCGCCATGGCAACAATCCCTCATGGTTTCAGCACCTTTACTGTGTCTTAACCAATAATCCAGCACGGTAAGCTGTACAGTCAATCCTTTATTCCTTTATTATGATTAAAAAAAAATAAAAAAGAAGAAAAGAAAATATTTTGGACAGGTGACACCCATTACTTCATAGATACACATTTTAACATTAACCCTTTCAACCCTAGTCCCGCAT
Source organism: Gari tellinella (assembly GCA_922989275.2). Classification (NCBI taxonomy): domain Eukaryota; kingdom Metazoa; phylum Mollusca; class Bivalvia; order Cardiida; family Psammobiidae; genus Gari; species Gari tellinella. The sequence continues at coordinate 102,581,328 of OV277858.1, read as the reverse complement.
ATAGGCGTCATTTTCAAACAGTGTACATGTGAATAGTACACTTGTCCTATGCAAACAGTAAAGACCCAGATCAGAGGGCTCCAAAAGGAGCCCTCTGATCAGGGTCTTCACTGTTTGTCATAATGCCAAACATTGACAAAAACAACCCTTAAAAGTCAGAAATGGACTTGACTAAAATGGAAACTGGAATTGTTTATTTAAAGTTTCAGGGAGGAAAGAGTTAAAATGTATTCATCCATTGAAGCATTCAGCAACATTTCAAAAAATAGGAAAAGAAAGAAGAAGAAAATATTTAGGACAGGTTAGAACTTAACCCATTACTCCATAGATACGCATTTCAACACATTTAATATATTCCTCCACTGAAGAAAGTAGTTCCAATTGTACAATCATGAATATGTATTGTAAGATGGTAGCTTAAAGCAGCCTGAAAGTAAAGCAGAATACACCTTAAGGCACATTCTGCTTTACTTTCAACCTGCTTTAAGTGGTCACTATTTTCAAAACTAGAAACAGGCTATGGAGTAAAGGGTTGGTGTGAGAGAAAAATACATTAAAGCCAGGACTGCCATTTCTTCGGATTTTTCCTAAATCTTCTGATTTTTTTCTAGTACATGGTAGCTTAAAGCAGACTGAAAGTAAAGCAGAATGCGCCTTAAGGTGCATTCTGCTTTACTTCCAGCCTGCTTTAAGCAGTCACATGTCAACAAAACTAGAAACAGGTGATTGGGTAAAGGTACAATTCGTAAAATTGCACTTGAAAAATGCAAATTTGGAAATATTAGGATTTTTCATGTCAACTTATGGAAGCCCTGAAAAGCTCATACAACCTTCTGTATAGCTTCCCATCTGCAGTAAACTGCCACCTGTCCATTTAGGATGCCCAAGTGTTTGGATTGTCACATGGACAAGGGTTTGACTGTACTATCACACCTGTATTAAGTGACCATAGAAATAGAAAAACAAAGGTATTGTGAGGAATTAACCCATTACCCCATAAATACGCCATTTTACGCCTTTAATTCATACCTGCTCTGAAGAAAATAGTTCAATTTTATACAGTTATGAATATGTACCATCAAAACTGTTTTCTATGTATTAGCTGATTGTAATTTAAAGCAGGCTGAAAGTAAATCAGAATGTGCCTAAAGGCAAATTTTGCATATTTTCATCAATAGGGTTTGTTAAATGACTTGGTCACTTAATACAGGTTTGACTATATATCTGTCACAGTGTTTCTTCTGGAACACAGTGGAACTTGTCTTCCTTGCAGCCTTCAATTAAACCCTACCCTCATCTCCTTTGTTATTATGAATATGTACCTGTAAGACATATTTTCGATATCTTAACAGATAGTAGCTTAAAACAAGTTGAAAGTAAAGCAAGTTCCACTGTTGCTCTTGTGTATCTAGCACAAACTCTTATTGTCTTATCTAATTGGGCACCCAGACATAACATGTTTGGAATTTTAACAATTGTAATAAATGATTTTACATGTACATATATTCTGAGAAACTACAGTGACTGTGGACCAAGATCCTGTAAGAACAGTCTGAGTTATGTCAACTCAGATTTCCAGTAACCAATCTTCACTTTTGATTAACCCACTTAACTGCTGTGACACCATTAATTTTAAACAATTGTCGTCTGCTTTTACTTCTCATATTCAAATTTAAGGTAGTTTGACCTAAGAAATATTGAAATGAATGTCACAAATTTTGGATCCTGATCAGATCCCGTGTTTTGTGGCGTTTGATCAGGATCCAATATGTTTGCAAATAAAGTTTACACTAGCGATAAAGCAGGGAAGAACCTTTTCAACACCATGGACCTTTATTTAACTCTTTGAACCCTAGTCCCGCATATAGGCGTCTTTTCAAACAGTGTACATGTGAATAGTACACTTGTCCTGTTCAAACAGTGAAGGCCCAGATCAGAGGGCTCCGAAAGGAGCCCTCTGATCAGGGTCTTCACTGTTTGTCAGTAATGGCAAAATTGATAAAAACAACTCTTAACCCATTACCCCATAAATACGCCTTTTTACGGCTTTTATTAATTCCTCCACTGAAGAAAATAGTTCCAATTTATACTGTCAGAAATCAAAATCATAAGAAATATTTTCTATATTCTAGCAGATAATAGCTTAAAGCAGGCTGAAAGTAAAGCAGAATGCGCCTTAAGGCGCATTCTGCTTTACTTTTAACCTGCTTTAAATGGTCACATATCTTCAAAACTAGAAACAGGCTATGGGGTAATGGGTTAAGAGTCAGAAATGGACTAGACAAAAATCGAAACTGGAATTGTCCATTTAAAGTTTCAGGGAGGAAAGAGTTAATATACACATTACATTTGCAAACTATGTAGACCCAGATCAGAGGGTTTGACTGTACTTATTTATTTAAGTATATTTTTATTAATTCCTTTTCGATATTGTTTATATTACCTTTCGATATTGTTTATATTGCCTTTCTAGATGTGTATCATTATTTTTATATGCGGTATATGAACAGGGGATATAATGATTTATTTGTAATATCGATAAGAGTGTCAAACAGTTTGGGCCCTGATCAGATGCCACATTATGCGATGTCTGATCAGGGCCAAAACTGTTTGCAAGGCTTTAAGGCGTCATCGAGAGTGAAAGGGTTAAGCTGCAACCTGAATTTAAAACTGCTAATGTATCTAATTCTTCAATCACCTGGCCACTTGTCAACTGTTTTTCTGAAGTAGGCCGTATGGAATGTAGTCAGAAATAATATTCTTAGCTATTTTTTACTACAAAAAGGAAGTGTGTCTACTGTCTCTTAACCCTTTCCCCCATAGAAGCGACTTTTAGCGTATTTAATTTATTCCTTCACTGAAGAAAATAGTTCCAGTTCATACCCTCATGAGCAATAACCATTAAAAATATTTTATATAGCCTAGCAGATTTTAGCTTAAAGCAGGCTGAAAGTATAGCAGAATGTGCCTTAAGGCACATTCTGCTTTACTTTCAACCTGCTTTAAGTAATCACCTGTTTTTCAAAACTAGAAACAAGCCATGAGGTAAAGGGTTAAATTGGTGTGCTGTTGAACTGAACTGAATATTTGCTTGTACAGTAAGATTTTATTTACACTTGGATTGAGTAGTACAGTTAAACCTCGATGTATCGAACTTCAAGGGACTGTGAAAAAAAACTTCGAAACATCGGGGCTTCGAATCATAAATGGGTTGTGATTTGAGTATTGAATCTCAATGCATATCAGATCTATAAGAACTATCATTCCCGGCGTGTAATGTTTTCATGTCTATGTGTACTTTTTGGCATATTGAAATAAAACATAAATCCGACGTGTTCTTTATCATTTATAAAAACAACGGCATAAATAACAAAATACAATACATGTGTACAAAGGTAGGAGAATTCATAGTTATACGCATTAAAACATAGAAAAAAAACTACATGTATCTTACTTTCAACTTCGATGCTGTCAATTACACCAAGATGCGAAACTACGGCGGAAAAGCCGAAAATCGTACTATGTACAGTGTAACTGTCAATCAATTTAGCTTCTAGATTGAAATAAACATTTGATTAAATAATAATGATTTTAAAGATTAATTTTCGACTTCGAGGTTGTCAAGATTGCAGGTGCATAAATACGAACATACAGTAATATCGTTATCGATATCTTAACAGAGTTGTCGTTCGTTGTGAGATGGGTCTGCCCAGCTATCCCCACGGATTAGTTACCGGGTCTTTCACCGGACAGACCATGATCAGAGCGCATCTGCCATGTTGTGGCTCTGATAATAGAATGCTGACCACTGGTTTATCAGCATTATTAAACTTCTCACAAAGTTTGGCTTGTTTCGTTAATTGTCGGTCCAAAACAGTCCTTGCGGTTTATTTACTCATTTGGATAAATTGGTGTCATCAAGCCTTTAAATATGGCGGCGTTGTCAATATCATTAACGAAAACTGTGAAACAATTAAATGACAAACTTACTGATAACACAGATTGTGCATGCAGAATTAAAAGAGCACCCCAGCGTGTTTTCACGCGAAGGTGTGAAAAATTAGCGTCAGTCTAGCGAGTCATGTAATCCGTTGATCCAGGTTAGTTGACAGCATTTCTCCATGTTGACAGGTAATCGATGTTCGATACATTTGTGGTATTTTATGTTGGATTTATATGAAAAGGACTGGAAAAAAACTTCGATACAACGGGGAATTCGATACACATAACTTCGATTCATGGATGTGTTTTTACAAGGAATATATAGTGGAAAAGATCGGGACTTCAAAAAAACTTTGACACAACGGGGTATTCGATTTATCGAAGTTCGATACATAGAGGTTTAACTGTAATTGTTTACGATGGACTCTCATTTACCAGCAAACAGTGTAGTAATGTATTTCTATGACAGCCGGTCTAAAGAAGGCACATATTTCTTTAAAGATTAACGCTTTACCCTATAGGCTGTTTAAAGTTTTGATGACAGGGGACCAGCAGGCTGAAAGTAAAGAAGAATGTGTCTTAGCCTGTTTCTAGTTTTGAAGACCGGTGACCAAATGAATAAGGTTGAAAGTGCCGTAAGGTGCATTCTGCTTTACTTTCAACCTACTATCTGCTAGGATATAAAAATATTTCTTATTCTGCATATTCAGGACTATTATAAAATGGAAATAGTTACTTCAGTTGAGGAATCAATTAAAGGCGTAAAAGAAGTGTATTTATAGAGTATGGATTAAGGTGTTAGGTTGTATGATGTAGACTAAACATTAGACTGAATGTTTCTACATCGCTGCTTTACTTTGATCCTGCTTTGATCTAGTTCCAATTGACACAGCCATGAATATGAAGTTAGTAAAGGCATTCTATGGCATGAATGCGAAAGAATTGGTGAAGGCATGTCTTTTATTTCTACATAGCGTTTTTCCTGAGTTTAATACAGGTGGTTGCTTAAAGCAGACTGAAGGAACTTTCTGCTTTACTTTAAGCCTGCTTTAAGCACCCAGCTGTCAGCATGCAGAAACATTATTCTGTGGCACTTTAACAAGGCATGATAAAACCATGAAAAGGTTTCTATATAAGGTTAAAGCATTTAATAATTGTGCTAATATGCACTTCTATTGGGGGGGGGGGGGGAGAAGGGCTATATTACAACATATTGGCATAGGCTAGAAGGATAATTGGCAGTACTGATTTGACATGTGTATTTTATAAAAGACTTTCTATATTTCACCAGGCAATGGCTGTGGCAGGACTGACCCCAGATGGCCACCACCGAGAAGTGGACTACCCTAAAGTCCAGAGGACGCCCATGTCCTCCCCTAACAGGGTCAGGTCTTCCTATACACAACCAGGTAAGGCAATCACTGAGTCTTTATCAACAGAAAAAAACAAATGTCTTGCTTCTAGACTAAGTATGTAAATTTGATTAAGTGAAAAGAAGGAACTTGTCGAAATGGAACATGTAAATACATTAGTACACAATATCTGTAGGATATATGATACCTAAATACAGGGCTGCCATTTCTCCGGGTTTTTCCGAAACTTTCGTATTTTTATCCTAGCAGATGGTAGCTTAAAGCAGGCTGAAAGTAAAGCAGAATGCGCCTTGAGGCACATTCTGCTTTACTTTCAACCTTCTTTAAGTAATCACACTTGGAAATCTTAGGATTTTTCAAGATCAACTTATGGCATCCCTGGAAATATTTTTAGTAAATAAACTATTGATATACTGTACAAAATATTGATACTAGACGTGGAATTTGAACACACAACCTGATGTAGAGACTGTCAATACCAAGACAGTGAGTCTTACCTATTGACCTTATAATCTTGCTTATTACAAAGGGCAGCTGTCATTTTGATAATTTTACTGATGACAAAAGTTTGTTTGCATACAGGAACAAATTTATTGTAATATTTTTTAAAGTGAAACCTCTCTTTATAGAAATTGAATGTACCAGATGTGTTTCAGACAGATAGCAGCTTAATGCAAGACAAGGAACTGCAGAAAGCTCCTATAGGAGCTCTCTGCATTACTTCTGTCTTGCATTTAGAAGTGTCGTTGCCTAGTTTATTTATAATGATTACCTGGACAAGAGAGGTTGCACTGAGACAGGATATTTTATTTATGCTGTTGTTGCTTTTCTTTAACTCTTTGAACCCTAGTCACGCATATATGCGTCATTTGCAAATAGTGTACATGTCAGGGGAACACTTGTCCTATGCAAACAGTGTAGACCCTGATCAGAGGGCTCCTTAAGGAGCCCTCTGATCAGGGTCAACACTGTTTGTCATTTTGACATATATCGTAAAAATCAACTCTAAAAAGTCAAAAATGGACTAGACTAAATTGAAAACTAGAATTGCCCATTTGATGTTTCAGGGAGGAAAGGGTTAACAGATACTATTTTGTCAATTGGCTGTGGTTTTTATCTTGCATCATTTGGTACATACCTCCTATGTGTAGTTCTGTATGATAAGTAAATGGTGGAAGTTTGTAAGATACTCATAATTAAAACGACAATATATTGCTTATAGTTAAACCGTCATTCAAATACAGGTATAATGTTTGGACTGCCTTTGAAACAGGTTATATCTTAACCCTTTGAACCCTAGTCCCGCATATAGGCGTCCTTTTCAAACAGTGTACATGTTAATAGTACACTTGTCCTGTGCAAACAGTGAAGACCCAGATCAGAGGGCTCCGAAAGGAGCCCTCTGATCAGGGTCTTCACTGTTTGTCATAAGGCCAAAAATGGACAAAAACAACCCTTAAAAGCCAGAAATGGACTAGACTAAAATCGAAACTGGAATTGTCCTTTTAAAGTTTCAGGGAGGAAAGAGTTAATGCAGATAAAAAAGGGTTGAAGAAGGCTCCATGTTGAGCATTCAATTGCTGTATTGTATCTGCATTAACAAAGAGCCTTCTTTGTTAAATGGACACTTAAGAGGTTTCACTGATCCTTCTATTAATTGGTCAGGCTTTATCCCTTTACTCCATAGTATGTGTCTAGTTTTGAAGACAGGTGAGCACTTAGAACAGGTTGAAAGTAAAGCAGAATGTGCCTTAAGGCACATTCTGCTTTACATTCAACCTGCTTTTAGCATCTTCTGCTGAAATAAAAATAAATTTCTGATGATACATGTGCATGACTGTATCAATTGGAACTAGTTTCTTCAGTGGAGGAATAAATTAAAGGCGAAAAATACATATCTGTGGAGTAAAGGGTTAAGTACCACTCTTAATAATCTTAAACGATGAGAAAGTTCTTATTTATTTCCTGTTGTCTTTTGTTGTTATCCTTTTGGTAAATCCATTTTACCCCTATCCCCATTGCTTGGTTTAAGTGTTCATGACAGGGATATTAGTATGTGTTTCAGGTTCTTGGCACATTTGACATTTTAACAGCCACCAGTACTACTTACCGTAGTTATAAACCAACCCAAATTGTATAATTGCTACTGCTACTATCAGTACTAACTCTACCACTTCATTTACTAATACTTAAAATGCTACCTCTAAAAAAGTATCATTTTCTACATTTTAGCATCTAATCGGGTTAAAATCTGTTTGATAATCAGATTATATATGAGTGGTGTCATGAGAAAACCTGACTTATTGCATTGTAAACAATGTAGATTAAGACCAGCCGCTGGGTCTTTGACTGGCCTTGATCAGTGCTTGACACCTACATGCATCTAAAGCATTTTATGTACATGAAGCTGTATTATATATGGTCTTTAACAGTGTAGACTGGACTCAGATACAGAGCCTGGGATGACAATGGGACAAGGTCTGTACAATGTTGCAAGGCTGGTTTTGTCATGGCACAACTTATATAGATTATCTACCTTTATAATTTATATATAATCTGCACATCAAACAGTTTTTAACCCGATCAGATTATGAGTTGCTCAGCTTTTGATCTGGCTCAAACTGTTAACAATAGGTATCAGTTATTATTCACAATACGACAACAAATCTTGTACACACAAATAATGCTACAGACAACTTAACCTGTTGCATGCTGTCCACCTACAATGAAATCCTAAACTGATAGTGTAGTCCCAGATCAGAAGTCTGTTTTGAAATTGATAACTGATCAAGACTTAGTACCAAGCTAACCACACTAAATTAACCTTATTAACTATTACAAGCATGCCAATCTGATCTAACCAGTCTTTTGTCCATGAAACATGACATCTGTATGATGGTACCAGGCTCTTTAACCAATTACCCCATAGCCTGTGTCTAGTATTGAAGATGGGTGACCGAAAGTAAAGCAGAATGTGCCTTAAGGCACATTCTGCTTTACTTTCAGCCTACTTTAAGCTGCTATCTGCTAGAATATAGAAAATATTTCTTTTGTTACATTTTTATGACTGTATAAATTGGAATTATTTTCTTCAGTGGAGGAATAGATTAAGGCGCTTCTATGGTGGAAAGGGTTAAGATACTAACTCGAGTAAACCGAACAAATTCAACATTTTCTACTTCATGTCAGCACCAAATCATATTGTAACTACACATTAGGATCATCTGGAAGAGACGATTCTGATGAATAATGACACCATCGGATTTAATGCCAACATAAAGATTTTAGTTTTGAAATACTCCCTCATATCCGGAGCCCAGACTCATATTTATCTTTCATTGCCTGAAGAATCATGGTGATCTTTAACTCATTCTACACTGAAAACCTGTATTGACCCTTTGAACCCTAGTCCGGCATATAGGTGTCCTTTTCGAATAGTGTACATGTGAATAGTACACTTGTCCTGTGCAAACAGTGAAGACCCAGATCAGAGGGCTCTGAAAGGAGCCCTCTGATCAGGGTCTTCACTCTTTGTCATAAAGCCAAACATTGAAAAAAACAATCCTTAAAAGTCAGAAATGGACTATACTTAAATGGAAAGTGGAATTGTTCAATATAAAGTTTAACCCTTTACCTCATAGCCTGTTTCTAGTTTTGAAGACAGGTGACCACTTAAAGCAGGTTGAAAGTAAAGCAGAATGTGCCTTAAAGCACATTCTGCTTTACTTTCAGCCTGCTTTAAGCTAAAATCTGCTAGGCTTTATAAAATATTTGCAATTGTAATTGTTCATGAGGGTATAAACTGGAACTATTTTCTTCATCGGAGGAATAAATTAAATACGCTAAAAATCGCTTCTATAAGGGAAAGGGTTAAGGGAGGAAAGAGTTAAAGACCTCCTCAAGCACTTTGGAACCAGCTCAGGCTCAATAAAACAAGGGGCCTGATCAAGATTCAAACTGTTGGTCACTCAGATCCAGTTTCTGGATACATGTTTCTAAAAATCAAAACTCATTTCAGAAATTTTAGCAGGTACCGGTAACTCTGTTGAAGGGAAAGGCAAGTGACTGCTAAATGCATGATGAAAGTAATAAAGAAAGCTTTTGAAGAAGCTATCAGCATTACTTTTATCCTGCCACCTGTCCTTAGTTAACCCTTTCCTCCCTGAAACCTCAAATGGACAATTCCAGTTTTCAATTTACTCTAGTAGACCATTTTGACTTTTAGGATTGATTTGTTCAATATATGAAAAAATGACAAACAGTGAAGACCCTGATCAGAGGGCTCTTAAAGGAGGCCTCTGATTATGGTCTACACTGATTGCATAGGACAAGTGTACTCCTCACATGTACGCTGTTTGCAAATGATACATATATGCTTGACAAGGGTTCAAAAGATTTAACCCATTACCCCATAAATATCCCTTTTAATGCTTTTGATTAATTGAAGAAAATAGTTCCAATTTATATAGTCATAAACATGTACCATAAGAAATATTTTCTATATCCTGGGGGGCCTCCCTGGCCTAGTGGTATAGTCACTGTGACTTAAACCACTAAGCTCCTCACCGCTGTGAGTTTGAATCCCAGTAGGGTCGTTCGGATTTTTCATGTGGGGAAGCCTTCCAGCTGGCTTGTGGAAGGTCGTAGGTTCTACCCAGTTGCCGATTTGTGCCTGAAACAGTGCATAAAGGACTTCTGGGGGTCTTCCTCCACCTATAATTAGCTGGATGTTGCGATATGACTGAAATACTGTTGAAAGCGACGTAAAATAAAAACAAATCAAATCAAATTTCTATATCCTAGTAGATGGTAGCTTAAAGTAGGCTGAAATTGAAGCAGAATGTGCTTTACTTTCAACCTGCTTTAAATGGTAACCCGTCTTCAAAACTAGAATCAGGCTATGGGGTAACAGGTTTTAAGCTAGAATAAAGAAAATATTTTTTATGATACATATTCATGTCTGTATTAATTGACCCTTCTGTACAAGCGGTGTAGCCACGCCCCCCTTAACAACAGATAAGCGCTGTAGCTAGGTCGGGCATGCATCTTTCAAGATGGCGACCGAAGCCAGAGAATGATACCGTTTAAGATATTTATCAGATCATCAGTTTGCCTTTGCCTTTTTTATTTATTTATGTTATTTGATTTTGTTTGATTTAGAGCGTGTGTGGGTATGGGTGCATACGATCTGGAGCCGTTCATTTGACTGAGAATGCCTTTCTTGTTCTGTTTTTCCTTTAGCTACCCAGTAACTAACGCAATCGGCAATTAGAACTTGCTACTAAGTTTTGCTGTTAATCCCACACTTGATCACGAACAAATAACTTTTTCTTTCAAGATCTTATATATTCTAACACAGTGATACATATTATGCTTATAAGTGATATCATTTACACGTGTCTTATATCATCGTGTTAATCAGACGCACGTGTCATGCAGCGATAAGCGGTCTGATTTAACCATTTCGCGTTGAAATAATCGTCCTCGTTATTTTCATTGTCTGCATTTTTGTTATAAAATCCAATTAGATATACAGAGAGAAATGTTGAATTGAGTGTAAGGCGGTTTGGCTCCTTATAGTGATCATACAACATGTAACACGGCGTCTAATCAGGATACAACCGCCCAGCATGGCAGGCCATGGCGATGAAAGGGTTAATTATTAATTTGCAGCCCGTTAATCACAAATATTTATCGATCGCATTCTAAATAATTATGATTGTAATTGCTAGAGATGGAGAAAGTATGACTAAGGAAGTGTCCATAATTATGAGTGTCAAACGATATGGATACTGATCAGACGCACGAAACGGGGTGTCTGATCAGGACCAACACTAAAACTTACGACTTTCATTAATACGTGGTAGGCTATTGAATTATGATGGAGTAAATATAATTGGATAAGTTTGACAATACCTCCTGTATTTCAATCAGTCTGGATCCAGTTCATTTTATTTTCTACCAACATGGGAGAAATTAGTTTGGAGACTGATCAAACACTTTGATACCCATGGTCTGGCCATGATAGCCTAATTAGACTCTTGAAAAATAATAGTTTGACTAACACCCAATAATATTTTGTAGATACCAAATATATATTAAAAAAATATAATGCCAAATACCCGATAGCGTAAAAGGTTTATCTGTAGCTCTGTAAAAACTGGCTACACCTTTAACCTATTACCCCATAGCCAATTTAGAACTAGTTTTGAAGACGGATGACCACTTTAAGCTGGTTGAAAGTAAAGCAGAATGCGCCTTAATGCGCATTGTGCTTAATTTCCAGTCTGTTTTAAACTCTATTTGAATAAGGTATATACGATCTTATGGTGCATATTCATGACAGTATCAATTTGAACTCTTTTTTGCATTGCCGGGATAAATAAGAGGCGTAAAATGGTGTAATTGTGGGGTAGTGGGTTTAGAAATATACTTAAAGCAGAGCAGCAGACTGCTGCTATGGGATAAAATATTCTTAATTGAAAGCAGACTATTTATGAGCGGCCGAGGACGTTACTTGGGTTAAATAATTAGTCACAGAAATCGCAAATACGCCCATAGAGTGCAGAAGAAGAAAAATCATCTGGACCCAAACGGTTTGTAAAATCAACGTCATTTAACAAAATTACATATAGGATAAAATGCAAACAAATGGTTTAATTATCATTTATATATCTTGTCATTGAAACCTCTATATCAGACTGATGTTATCAGTTAAGTTTGACGACGTGTCTATCCATTTTTCACTGTATATAATTTAGATATAATGTACATCAAGGGTTTTAACTTCAATGTATATTAATTTAAGATATTAGATGGAAATAATTATGATATCAGAGCCAAAGCTAAACTATATGAATCCTTAACAGACACCTGGTTTTGGAGTCTGATTGGAATCCATACTGTTTGTAATACGTAGATCTACAGTATACTAGGGACTATCGTTTAAACAATTAGATTGATGTTGTGTGTCTATTTGAATTATTACGTAGAGCTGCATCTTTTTTGTTCAGAACTATTTTCATAGTCATGAATATTAAAGAAGTTTAAGTCCACACAAAAAATGTCAGCTGTTTCCGTAACATTTCGACTCGACATATTTATTTTGGCTAATATAAATTTAAATCGTTAGATACATAGATAGATTCTACACACGCACAGAGAAAAGATATAAAAAAATGAATAAGAAAGTAGAGCGGTTTGACTAGCAGGATAGGGGCGTTTTGGCTATAATTGTGCACACCTTCGTGCATATGAAAGTGTCCTTCGTGATCCTGTTCACGTTATTTTGACCACATGTTCTTATCTATCGTTTGCATTTTTCAAACTGCGTCATGGGCTTAGGGAACGGTTAACACTTAACACCTCCTTGATACCGTCTGTCACATTTACACATCACATGCATGGAATTATATATATAATTATGTTCATTTCGTGGCCCATGTGTACACTTTTGTTTATCATTGTCAACCAGTGTCGCATTTACTACTTGATTTCAAAAGCGAGCTATAATTCGATAGCTGGTGCTATGCTCGTGTCCGTACAGTTTGCCCGACAAAATGGCGGACGTTTCGGTTTCTAGGAGGTGTGTGCAAATGCGGCGTTCGGATTGGTCGATCGCTATCTGTTCGATCTGTCAGTCAAGGGTTTGCAGAAGGGTCAATTGGAACTATTTTCTACAGCAGAGGAATGCGCTGAAAGGCACTATAATGGGTAGAGGGTTAAGACTACTAATATACTGTTGAAACTTAGAACTCACTTAAATCAACCTTACCAGTATTTCTGATAACTCAATCTCCCTTAAGTAGAATATACCTCTTTTTCAAAGTTAAAACGTGGATAAGCCTTGTTTTAACTTTGAAATATTGGTATGTTCGAACTAATGTGTTTTCGAAGTACAGTCGAACTTCGGTATCTTGAAGTCGGTTTTGTCAAGTATACCCGTATTTCAAAGTTAAAACGTGGCTAAGCCACGTTTAAACTTTGAAATTTGGGTATGTTCGACTTAACCTAGCATGAAATAATGCAGTTTATATGTCGAACTATCCAATAGTTCGAGTTAAACGAGTTTGAGATACCGAAGTTTGACTGTATCTAGTTTGGACAGTATATTCCTTGCTATTGTTTACTACGATTTTCACTTCTTTCCGCTACTCTCTGCTCCTCTTGCATGGCTTGCTACTAACTAACTCTTGTCACCTAACTCCTCCTTCCAGTCCATCCACATCTACGTCTCAACCAACGTTCCCAATCCATTATTGAAGGTGAGGTTCCCAGCCACTACCTACAGCAGGCCCGATACAGTGACGGTACCCTGCACAGAGATCCTATGTACCCAGGAGAACGGGGACCACTAATGCTACATCAGCAGAAGTTGATACCGCAGGGGAGCGCTGAGAGCCTTGTGGAGCAGGTAATGACATTTGGTGTAGACTAAGAGTACAATTGATTAACCTACTTCTCCATAAATACACCTTTTTACGCCTTTAAATTTATCTCTCCACTAAAAAAATTAGTTTCACTTATACAGTTTTGATATTTACCTTAAGAAATATTTCTTATAGTCTAGCAGATGATAGCTTAACCCTTTACCTCATAGCCTGTTTCTAGTATTGAAGTTATGTGACCACTTAAAGCAGATTCTGCTTTACTTTCAGACTATTTTAAGGTACAATCTGCCAGAATATTTAAACTATTTCTTACGATACATATTCATGACTGTATAAAGTGAAACTGTTTTCTTCAGTAAAGAAATAAATTAAAAGTGCTAAAAGGTGCTATGGAGGAAAGGGTTAAAGTAGGCTGAAAATGTAGCTTTCAAACATTTAGATTTTTCTCTAACATTAAGGTTTCGTGTTCAGGCAAGTCTCTGCAATGACTCATTGGTAAGTTATGAAGCTTGTAAGGATACATCATTATCAAGTGAAATCTATAGAGGATAATCAATTCCTTTTGTTTGATATGAAAAATAATATATCATGAGAATGGGTTGATATCTGGTTAAAAAACGAGTCTGCTTTTTAACCAGATAACAACCCATTCGAGTGATATATTTTTCATATCCATCCAAAGGAACTTATTATTCTATTTATTATATACATTTTAATGATGGTTTTGCAGAGAAAACACACAAAATTAATTGTGCAATGTCACAATGTCACAAAAAGTCAAAAAGTATAAAATGATATTGTGACTGTCACTAGTGATGATATCAACTGTGACGTATATGAAATTCATCTAACTGAGAAACCGATATAAGTCATTGATAGGTATATTATAAACACACATAGTGTATTGATTGGGGTTAAGTAGTCAATACCTTTGTTTCCTACATTCTAAAAGGTAGCTGATTAAAGTTGACTGAAAGTAAAACATCATCTAGGTATCCTTTTGCTTTACTTTCATTCAGCTTTAAGAAGCGACATGTCAGAATGTAGGAACATTTTCTTAAGGCCCATTTATCAAACCATGGTGTTATCTTGGAAAAGCATTTCTCTGAAAAATTTGGGGAAAAATAGTTTTTGTGAGGGAAAATGTTAACCGATCATGTTCTTAGTTGCTCTGGATGTACAGTTTAACCTCTCTAGTATGACCACTAAAAGGAAGACTAATTGATTGTGTAAAAGACAGGAAACAGCTTAAAGCAAGGTGAAAATAAAACAGAAAGCTCTTAAAGGAGATTTCTGTTTAACTGTTACCTTGCTTTACAAAGTCACTTTTTGTAAATACCTAATAATAAACACAATTTAGCCGTCGTGATAGAGAGGTTTTACTGTATATGCGGTTTTCCAGAACTCCAGATAAGGGGAGTATTTCAAAAAATTAAATCTTTATTTCTGCATTAAACCCTTTGGTGTCACTACTCATTAAAATCTCTTTGAGATGATTCTAATGAGTAGTAAAACCATAGGATTTGGTACAGAAATGAGTGAGAAAATGTTGAATATGTTCAGTTAACTCCCTCTTATCTGGAGCCCTGTTTGTATGTTGTAGGTTCTAGAAAGTGAGGGTCTTGGCAAGTATCTCAGTAAAGAAACCTTGAAGAGAGAATTAGCTGAGGCAGGAGACATGACAGAAGAACAGCTGGAAAGGGCTGCCCAGAAACTGGTGAATGAAGCCCGAAGTAGTGGCCTAAAGGGACCTTATTATGAACACTTGGGCGGCTACAGCGCCCATGAAATGCAAGACTTTAACCAATATTCTGCTCAAGATGACCTTAGGCATAGGCAAGGGTATCAGGATGATTACGACAGAAGAGACGATATGAAAATGGTATATGTTACATCTTTATAGCATCGGCTTTTCTGCCTAATGGCATTAGGAAAACAAACTACTAATACCGCATGTGTTTTGTGTGTGCGATATAACTCAAATACTTAACCCACATCAAAAAGCCTCTGTGTATAGGGATTGTGTGTTTGGGGGATGGATACATGGATAACCCTGTGTGTCATAACAGTTAGTTGATACAGTGTTCCATTACTAACATTGTCTTAACATACTCCCCAAGGTGCTTTACCAGCATTATAGTCGTGTTTGTGTGTATAGCTCAATTGTTGCAAACCCCATTAAGGCTTGTTTAGGCCATGTGACTTCTGATTGGTCACTGGTTTACAAGCATGGACTTAATGGAAATGTCGAGGCCAAGTGACTTCTGATTAGTCACTGGTTTACAAGCATGGACTTAATGGAAATGTCGAGGCCAAGTGACTTCTGATTAGTCACTGGTTTACAAGCATGAACTTATGGGAAGGCTTGTCTAGGCCAAGTGACTTTAGATTGGTCACTGGTTTACAAGCATGGAATTATGGGAAAGTTTGTCTAGGCCAAGTGACTTTTGATTGGTCACTGGTTTACAAGCATGGAATTATGGAAAAGTTTGTCTAGGCCAAGTGACCTCTGATTGGTCACTGGTTTACAAGCATGGAGTTATGGGAAATCTCTAGGCCAAGTGACTTCCGATTGGTCACTGGTTTACAAGCATGGACCTATTATGGGAAATGAAGTGAACAGTGCCTGTAAGACTAGCAGACTCTATAGTATACAGTACAACCTTTCAAAGCTGAACTGTTCCAGAATTTGGGAGGTGGGCACAATGCTCTGTTTAGACAGCTTTGTGAATTAGGGAGGTGGGCACAATGCTCTGTTTAGACAGCTTTGTGAATTAGGGAGGTGGGCAAAAAGTTCTGTTTAGACAGCTTTGTGAATTTGGGAGGTAGGCAAAACGTTCTGTTTAGACAGCTTTGTGAATTTGGGAGGTAGGCAAAACGTTCTGTTTAGACAGCTTTGTGAATTTGGGAGGGTTAGTTGCAAAGAAACAAAGTTATAATGGTAGTTGGTAAAACAGGATGGGAGCTTTAACATTAGGATGAAATGAAAGTTATGAAGACAATGACAGCTAAATGCAATAGAACAGTAATGCAAAAAGCTCTTGAAGGAGCTTTTTATATTACTGTTATCTTGCATTTAGCAGCGACCTGTCTGCATCTTTTTTGAAAATTTGGTCAACAAGTGGAACACATGTTTTGGGGCGGAGAACTACTGTAATTTTCAGTTTTTAGAAGGACAGTTTTCAGAGGTTATACTGTATCTCCATTATAACTATATCATCTGCATTAGTCTGCATGTTACACCTTTAACCCCATTATGTGTGCAGGATAGGAAATGTAGCAACAAAGACTGGTTGTAGATTGCCACTTTGTCTGTCCGTCGGACAGAAGTGTACAACAGTGGCCAGAGTAACAGCAAGACCGGTAGACTGGTGGGCAGCCAAGCCTGTTGCCCAGAATGGCACAACTTGTAGAGAAATCATGGATTAAGAACGATGAGCTAGCTAGTCATAGTATTGTTAAAAACACTTCAATGCAACACTTGTATCATTTCATAAAGCTACTTCTTTTTTGAACTTGTAGTGAAAATTGTTACCATGTGTAAGTCTTGTCATGCAGGATGTTGTCCGGCAGAAGTGTCGCGATGTGCTCAAGGGTACCCATTGGTGGGTTTAAGTGGCATCAATGCACTTAAGTCAGTGTATCATATTTTTCCCTGTAGTGAGATTGATGAAAACTTCATATTATGTTGTTTTTATACCATTTTTGTACCATAGACCAATTTTTTTCGTTTTTTGTGTAACCATGTTGACATGGTTACCATGGATACGGCATGAGATGCCTGTTTCCATGACGACAACCCAGCTGGACTGGTGCCTCATGTAAATACCTGTACAGAGACTTGTAAATAACCATTACTGTTGACTGTGAACGTGTTAAACAGTTTTATTTGTCTCACTGCCCTTTGACCTCTGTCCCTAAATTTAGGGTCACACAGCTACATGCAGGAAACATTACTTGACTGATTAATTACATGACTCATGTTTAATGGAGAATCAATATCAGGATATTTATCTAGATAAAATACTACAGTACAGGAAAAGTTTATACTATACCCGGGTGGCTATGTTGGCACACATGGTGTGAACAATGTTAACTTTCTGTCTCTTTACTGAATGAAAATTGTAAAATAATCATTAATTATTACACATAACCCTTAACCCCATAGCCTGTTCCTTAAAGTATTGGAGAAAGTTGACCACTTAAAGCTTAAGGTGCATTCTATTTTACTTTCAACCTGCTTTAAGTAGTCACCTGTCTGAAAAATTAGAAATTGGCTATGAGGTAATGGGTTAAAGCCAAATTATAGCTATTTTGTCTAGAAACAAACCTGCATTACAAACTGAATCCTTTACCACGCAAGAAGGGTAACTCTTCTTCTACTTCTTCTATCAAATATGATCAAGAAGGATAACTTATGCCTCTTCAATCAGACATGACTAGATGGACATAGAATAAATTGATGGACATTAGGTTTCTTCATGCAAAAAGGTATGACAATAAAATATTTTGATTTTTCAAAACAATTAACACATTCAACCCTAGCGATGAGTATACTTGTCATTTACAAACAGTATACCTGTAAGGATTACACTTGTCCTATGCAAACAGTGTAGACCGTGATCAGAGGGCTCCTTAAGGAGCCCTCTGATCAGGGTATACACTGTTTGTCATTTTGAAATATATTGTTGAAATCATCCCTAAATCTTGATGTATTTTGAAATTGGAATTGTCCATTTAAAAATTTCAGGGGTGAATGAGGCATATGAGATTACACAAGGTTCAGGGTGGGGAGTGTCTCAATATATGCTAACATTGTATTGGGCATGTGTACTAACAGAATTCTGTAGTGAAATGCTTGGAAAACCTGTACGAGATATGTTTAACCCTTTACTCCATCCATACGCCTTTTAACGCATTAATTTATCTCTGCTGAAGAAAATAGTCCCCATTTTATACAGTTATGAACGTGCACCATAAGAAATATTTTCTATATCCCATCATCCTATCAGATAGGAGCTTAAAGCAGGCTGAAAGTAAAGTGTCTAGATAAAAGCTCATTCTGCTTTATGTTTAACCTGCTTTAAGTAGTCGCACAATTTCAAAACTTGAAATAGGCTATGGAGTAAAGGGTTAAATCAAATATGAGAGTATCAAACAGTTTGGAAATAGATTTGACACCGATTTATTTTGCATTTCATCTGGATCCATACTGTTTATTAACGACTGTCTTAACCCTTTCTTTCACATCATCACTGGAAGATGCTTTTACCCTTTCTCTGCTTCAACCGTATCTTGCTTTTACCCATCACTCCATTAGATACACATTTTATCGCTTTTAATTTATTCCGCCATTGAAAAATTAGTTCTACTTTATACTGTCATGAATATGTACTGTAAGAAATGTTTTCGTTATCCTAGTAGATGAAAGCAGGCTGAAAGTAAAGCAGACTTATGCCTTAAGGTGTGTTCTGCTTTACTTTCAACCTGCTTTAAGTGTTCGCCTACCTTCAATACTAGAAACAGGGTATGGTGTAAAGGGTTAAGCAGTACTCTGATGGATAAACAATTGGATATAGGTTATATTTAAGATTAAAGAGGAAAACTTTTAACTCTTAACATTAAGTAACTCTTATGAGTTGTTAGGTTCCCTTGTGGACCATTTTAGTTACCATAACATGAACCAGTTTACTTGGAATTCTGGGTAGTTTACTAAATACTGGTCTAAATTAACAAACAGTGTATACCCAGAGCAGAGGGCTCCCTCTGACTTGAGTCTACACTGTTTGATAATTTAGAGCAGTATTTATTAAACCAAGTAGACTGGTTTTTGGCAACTAAAATGATTCCACAAGAGAACATAATAACCCACAAGAGTTACGTAGTGTCGAAAGAGTTAAGACTGAAAACAAGCTATTAGGAAAAGGGTTTAACCTGAAAATGTATTTGTTGTTGTTGTGTGCATTTTTCAAACAATTAAGCTAACACTTGAAATGTTTTGCACCAATCCCCGGCACCAGTTTGTACTGACATGTGTTACTTTAACCCATTACTCCATAGATAAGCATCTTTACACCTTTAATATATTCCTCCACTGAAGAAAATAGTTCCAATTTATATAGTCATGAATATGTACCTGTATGTATATGTAAATAACATATAAAATAATTTCTATATTTTAGAAGATGGTAGCTTAAAGCATGCTGAAAGTAAAGCAGAATGTGCCTTAAGGCACATTCTGCTTTACTTTCAACCTGCTTTCAAGGGTCATTTGTCTTCAAAACTATAAACAGGCTATGGAGTAAAGGGTTAAAGCTTTAAATCATTGTTTATATGTGAAACAGAACAAGCCAAAGCTATTGCATTGAACTCATTATTCATTTGTTTACTAATTGTGAAATGACTTATTGTGTTACTGTAAAGTTCTCTTTCTCTACCAATGTCAACTTCACTTTGGTTTGCAAACTTTACAGTTTAGATACAGATCAGATGTAGAGCGAGTCAGTGTTTGATCAGTATCAAGGCTGAAAATATCATCTGCTACCAATTGGTTTGGTCTTTGTAATACTTACAGTAACAGTATTGAAGGCAGCCATAGTTTGGATCCTGATCAGGCTTCACAATAAGCGGAGTCTGATCTGGATACAAACAGTCTGCAAATGTCTTCAAAACAGGTCTACAATGCATATTATGTTGTGAACTACAGCCGGATAACATTTTCAACTGTTTTAGTGAATATTAATTGTGATTCAGCATTCTGTAATAGATCCACTTTGTTTTGATAGCCAAATTCATGTGAATTTAGCATTATTGTTTAACATTCAGAATGCTAAGGGTAAAACTGTATATTTTTGCAAACAATTTGGACCCAAATAAGATACCTTATAATGCAGCTCCTCATTAGGATCCAAAATATTTGACACTGTGACCCAATATTTATTAGAAAACGTTGAAATCTCTGATTTAACCCTTTACCCAATAGTCTGTTTCTAGTTTTGAAAATAGGTGACCACTTAAAGCAGGTTGAAAGTAAAGAAAAATGTGCCTTAAGGCACATTCTGCTTTACTTTCAACCTTCTTTAAGCTGACATCTGCTAAAATATAGGAAATAATTTGTATCATACATATTTATTACTTTACAAATTGAAACCATCTTCTTCATTGGAGGAAAAAGTTAAAGGCGTAAATAAGTGTATTTATGGGTAAATGGGTTAAGTACATAAGCAGACAATAAAAGTGTTGTATACAACAATTGTATTTACCTGCAGCATTTAAAGAGTTGAAAAACAGAACAATGTCATTTTGAATATTCAAAGATGAAATAATTTTATTATTTTCCAGATTTCAAAGATTGTTTAAAATGTCTGTCATAGGCAATTATCATATTTTCAGTTTTGTTTGACAACAAGTTTTTGTTTTACTTTAACATTGTAGGCGTATCGTAAGAGTGCCCCACTGCCTTACCGTCAGGGCAAAGAGTGAGAACAGGAGACCCTTAACCATTCCATTGCTAACCCACTTGACTGGGAGTGTGCTCTTCAAGAGTAGAGGTGGACACAGTCACAGTACTCTGTCACATGACTAGTCACATGACTACACATTGTGATATGTATAGAGCTAGAATACAATGCATTGGGTGAGAAAAGTATACCAGCTTCAAGTGCAAGGACTCAGAAAACGTGCTACTTGAGTTTGGACAGAAAAAAAATGCTATTGTTTTGAGGTCACTGAAATATTTACAATGACTTTAGAAAAAGAGTTGTCACCCTTTGGTGGCATCAGAATTAACTCCCTTTGTTGATAAAGCTATTAGAAGATGCTGTTAGAACACAAGTCTGTTCTGTTTTTAAATATTTTGTGAGGAGTGTAATGTTTTCATGGTTTGTGACTAACCAAACAGTATGGGAATTTCTTTCCATAAATGTTGAGCATGCCAAGGTCATTCCTACGTTGAGACTTTTTCATGTTGCTTTGTTTCTTTATTTTGTTAGTGTGCTTCTCAGACTTAGAGCTAAGCACAAGGAAATTTGAACAGTGACATGAGAACCTGTATTTACTATATTTTGGGGACCATTGTGTGTAGTTTGACATGAGGATTTGTGCATATACACGGTCAGAAAACATCATTGTAGATTGGCAGGAACAATAAAGGACTGCTCGTAACGTTTTGTACAGTAAAACCCCTCTATTATGAACACTAAAAATGATATAAATTGATGATTTAGAGATAGGTGACAGCTTAAAGCAGGATGAAAGTAAAACAGAAAGCTCTAAAAGGAGCTTTCTGCTTTACTGTTATCTTGTTATAAGCAGTCATCTATCTTAATCACTCAACAAATGAACATCAAATATAAGGGTTGTAATAGAGAGGTTTTACTGTATTTGCAATCAATCAAATTTGTGTTAATGTTCAGTCAATGAAGAAGTGTTGAGTTCTCAAGAACAGATGGCAGCATAATGCATGATAGAAATAAAGCAGACAGTTCCTAAAGAAGCTTTCTACTTTACTTTTGTCTTGCAATAAGCTGCCACCTATTTTAAGATTGTGAAAGCATCTTTTAGTTGACTGACCACTAAGCATAAGTTTTACATAAACAAGTATTTGTTTGAATGGTTTAATAAAACTAGTTTATATACAATAGAAAAGTATTTCAGTCAATCAATCTTTTAAACGTATATTCAATTCCGGTTTAAACTTTTAACAATAAGCTGCATAGATTTTATTTATTTAGAACTGACCAGGTTTTCTGAATTTTGATTACCATAACTACATTACATTATAAAGATTCCATCAAATACAGGTTCTTATGGCACTGTTTGCGAGTATCTGTTTCAAATAGAATCTCAACAAACCTGTTAGCAAGGTATCTAAACCGGGCTCCAAAAAAATAGGGATTACTCATTTCACCACCAAATCTAATGGTGTTACAACTCATTAGAATCGTCTCAAAGAGACTATTATAATGAGTAGTGACACCATAGGGTTTAATGCAGAAATAAAGAGTTTTGTATTTGAAATACTCCCCTTATCTTGAGCCCTGATCTAAAAGTATTTGATTTGAGTAGAGTTACAGTACTTTGAATGTGGTGGTTGCAAGAGTGATGTATGGAGCTTTTGTCAACCCATACATTCCAACTATGGTCAAAGTGTCTCATCAAGTCACCACTCACTAGAAGGCCAATGGCTACTCTCTAATATACACACTTGTTTAGTGCAAGATAAAGTTATGCAGAAAGCTGTTGGCTTTTGTAGCATTAGTTCTATCGTGCATTTAGCAGGTTCCTGTCTTGAGAGACCTCAATGCTATCTCAGTGAGTGGTTACTTATAACGAGTTTAATTGTACTGTACTGTTCATTTTCATCATGGCAGAAATTGTGTAGGCACATTAACATGGAAATCATGTAGTGCTTGCTTAAACCGTTACCCCATAGCCTGTTTCTAGTTTTGAAGACAGGTGGCCACTAAAAGCAGGTTGAAAGTAAAGCAGGAGCATTCTGCTTTACTTTTAACCTGCTTGAAGCTACCATCTGGAAAGATACCGGAACTGCCATCTGTGTTAAACAGGGTTTTAGAACGATAACTCTAAATGGCGTTAAAAAATTGTAATTCATCTATTCTTCAGGCTAGAATTAATTGAATCGAAATGTCTGGAAATGAAATCAATGGATGCAAAGCATCTCAAATTCTATTAAATAAGGCCTGTCTTAAACAGCCACTTGAAAGAAGATAAATTGGAAGTGTTAAACAGGTTCTTGTTTAATGCCATGACAAAAGTAATGCAGCAAACTTCATATGGGACTTTCTGCATTGTTTTTGTCTTACATGAAGTAAGAACCTGCCTTTAGAGAAATCCAGGCTTCTTTCTTGAGTGGCTGCTGAACAAAGGGTCCAAGGTTATAAAGCGTTTGAGTTGAGTCTTAGTTTGTTCTCAAGCATTTGATTGGTCAGATTTGAGCATAAGCTCAAATCTAACCAATGAAATGCTTGAGAACAGTCTCGGACTCAAATGTTTTTATAACCTTTGCTCCAGGGTTTTACTGTAGTCTTGGTTAAGCTGCTCAGATAGTGTAGTCTAGTTAAAATAAAGTTGTTTCATACTGAGTGTGCCCTTAACAACCTGTAGCAAAGGCACACCCTAATGTAAGCACTGTTTATCTACGCACTTTCTCTCTGTACAGTGTCACTTACATATTGGAAAATAAACAGTTAAAATCATGTAAAATATAATATATGTTTTTTTCTTTCTTTATTTTGTTCACTATTAGAGCTGCTTAAAGCAGAGAGTATGTGTTTTATGCCCTGTTACATTTTATTTTTATTTTTGAACAATTTTGGTGTTTAGACTCATTGATATTAAGCATTTTGAGTGTTGTAAGCCATTCTATGCCGGCTATCTGACCTAGTTGTTTCACCAATTTTCATTTTCTGAATCAAGTTTTAACTGTTTTCACCTTAGCTGGTTACTTATTGTATAACCCTTTACTTTATAGCCTGTTTCTAAGTTTTGGAGACATATGACTACTTAAAGCTGGCTAGAAACAGGCTATGGGGTAAAGGGTTAAAGCTGTCTGAAAGTAAAGCAGAATGCGCCTTAAAGGCGCATTCTGCTTTACTTTCAGCCAGCTTTAACTACCTTTTGCTAGGTTATAGATAATATTTCTTATCGTAAGTATTCATGACAGTATTAAATTGGAATAATTTTCTTCAGTGGAGTAATAAATTGAATGCCCTGATAGGCGTTTCTATGAGGGAAAGAATTAAGACAGGTGGTTGTTTTAAGCAGATTGAAAGTAAAGCACAAAGCTCCTTCAGGAAAATAACATGTTTTCAGTAAAACAAGTTATATCTTTGTGATATTTGAAGGCATTAGGCCAAACTATGGCATTCAAAGGCTGTGTGTGTTCAATGGAATTGATGAACTATTAATCAGATAGCTGGTA
Source organism: Gari tellinella (assembly GCA_922989275.2). Classification (NCBI taxonomy): domain Eukaryota; kingdom Metazoa; phylum Mollusca; class Bivalvia; order Cardiida; family Psammobiidae; genus Gari; species Gari tellinella. The sequence goes on along the minus strand of OV277858.1, from coordinate 102,556,681 downwards.
TATGAAGGCTTGTAGTGATATATTTTATGTTTTCATACTCATTCATGAATCATTCTTCATCACCAATATTGCAGGACTATGTATAGACAATGCTTCAGTTTCCTGCCTGGCTCATTCACAAAGTCCTGTCTGACACTTGTCTCAGTGTTTCTGGTCCTGAGAATTTTTGAATTCAAAGTAAATAACGGAACTTAATCCTTTTTGTGCAGGAAAATAGTATATTCATCATTTGAAAACCATGAGTAGCCATCTGATCGGGTCTACACTGTTTGACATAATTCTACATATTTTTGGAACAAGCCTCTTTATAGTTGATGTAGACGGGTCTTTATATAGACAATGTAGGATTTCTATTTGGATACATATGTTCCCCACAGACCTGGCCTCTAGGATATAAAGCTTTTCAGTCGAGTGTGAGATTGTTCTCAAGCTTTAGATTGCCAGATTTGAGCAAGAAATCAAATCTAACCTATCAAAAGCTTAAGGACAATCTTGGACTCTGCTCAAAGGATTTATAACCTTGGATCCAGTTACGCTTTCCTAAATCAGAACTATGGCCCCCAAGGTCATAAAGCTTTTCAGTCGAGTGTGAGATTGTTCTCAAGCTTTAGACTGCCAGATTTGAGCAAGAAATCAAATCTAACCTATCAAAAGCTTAAGGACAATCTTGGACTCTGCTCAAAGGATTTATAACCTTGGATCCAGTTTAGCTTTCCTAAATCAGAACTATGGCCCCAAGGTCATAAAGCTTTTCAGTCGAGTCTGAGATCTTTCTCAAGGTTTAGATTGGCCAGATTTGAGCAAAAGATAAAAAGCTTGATAACTATCTCAGTCTCAGCTCAAACGCTTTATAAAGTTTTCAGTCGAGTCTGAGATCGTTCTCAAGCTTTCCTAGAGCAGAACTCGGAGGCAGTTTATGCATAGTCTGCAGTATGTCAGATTCATAATTGTTTTCATGGTTAGGAATACAATCTTCTTGTGTATTAAAACCAAGATATAGATGTGATTCAAGTCATTGTAAACATGGTTTTATACTATAAGAATACAGAATATATACTTAAATGGCCATTCATTTTACTGATAAACAATTCAAGATCCCTGAAGACAATTTACTGCTTAGTACAGAACAAAAACAATACAGAAAGCTCTGTAGGAGCTTTCTGCATTACCCTTGTCCTTCATTAAGCTTACACATGTCTCAAAGGCATCACTTACTAGGTAGTGGTTAATAACTTTGGTGAAAATTGTGAAAAAATTAAATAGGTCATTATACTAACATGCTTTTTCATGTGTATCAGTTGTCATTTGAATAAATTGGACCTTTCCTCCCACAAAACATGGCCAACATGTGGATGCTTTTATACCAGAAATGACTTAACCCACTCCGTACAAACTGTAGAGAAATGTTTGTATAGAATGATCCAATATTTATTTTACCAAGTTGCTTTCTACCAATTTTAGGAAATTTATTTATAATCTGGTGTAGAGTATTTTTATGGAAATGATATTTATATAGAAGTTAACATAATCTGTTTGTACAATAGCCCCTGTTCTTGTTTGTTAATGCTGTCTTGGTTATTTCGTTTGAGATCATGTGATACTGAGGAACACAGATTTGTTACTTCACCTTGTGGTGATGGGTCAAGTCTGTGTTCACACCAGGTAAAATCATTCTTGTATTAGGTGACCACTAACTGAATGTCCTAATGATAGTCTTAAATAAAGGTGACTTCTTAATGCCGGATTAAAATGATGCACAAAGCTCCTATAGGAGGCATTACTTTTATCCTGCATTAAGCAATCATCTGTCTTTAGAGATCTCCAGATTACTTCACTGTGTGTTCACTTAAGACAAGATTGAATGTACTATGTTGACATGGAACTACATGTGTTTTAAGTCTTGTAAGTTTCCCTTACAAATGGAGAAAATTAAAACTCTGCATGCTAGCAGCAGATATATTCCATAGTGGTTACCTTTGCAAACAGTTTGGATCCTGATGAGACGCCGCATAATGCGGCGTCTCATCAAGGTCCAAACTGTTTGACACTCTGACCTATATTTGTTACTTCATACCGGTAAAGGTAAAGGTCATTTCAATGTCATGGTCATATCAGGGGGCATAGTGGTTCACAAACGCATCTTGTTTTCCCCCAAAAACTCCCCTTATCTAAGGCTATGTTTGGAGTTTAACTTCTGATTGCAAGACATATTAACTTTTTTATCCCAGTATATATAATGGACTTGTGTTGTGTATTTTTCTAGTAAATGTACTTACGGATTGCTCAGTCAAAGAGATAATTGTACATTGAGTTTATTATATAACTATGACACAAACATAATAGTAAAATATTTGTTAAGTGGTCTTTAATTGAAGAAAACAGTATATCTTGGGACATGTGACTGCTTGCTGCAGATTAAGAGTAATGCAGACAGCTCTTAAACCAAATTTCTGCATTACTTTTGTCCTGTCTTAAACTGATGCTTGTCTTCAAAACCGCCTATGGATCTTTTGTTTAGGATAACCACTTAGCACATAACACAGTTTTGACTAATTCAAAAAAGTAAATATACTCCGTTGAGAAACTGAAGATTTAAATTTAGCTACTGGTTCAGAATTATAATGCTACATGAAAACAGTATCTGGCTATTTTGCTTTTTACGAAATTTTATATTATTTTTTGACATATCCTATTTTGCCATATCAGTTATTTCCTCTAAAAAAATCCTTCCTTGGATTTTAGTGCATTCTTTTTTACACCGGTTTTATAATAACCGAAATAAAAACAAAAAGGGAAAATTCTGTGCACAACTTGTTTCATTTACAGCCAGAGCTGTATTGAGCAACCGCTGAATAAGGTAGCCTGTTGGTATTAAAGACAGGTTACCTCTTAATGCAAGATAAAAGTGATGCTGAAAGCTCCTTACTACATAAACCCTTTACAACTTAGCCTGTTTCTAGTTTTAAAGACAGGCGACCACTTTAAGCAGGTTGATAGTTAAGCAGAATGTGCCATAAGGCACATTCTGCTTTACTTTCAGCATGCTTTAAGCTACCAGCAGCTAGGATATAGGAAATAATTATTGTATTGCATTTTCATTACTGTATAAAATGGAACTATTTTCTTCAGTGGAGTAATAAATTAAAAGCGTAAAAAGTTGTATCTATGGGGTAATGGGTTAAGCGGTAACCTGTCCTATAGACTATAACTAGTGGTTGCTTAATACAGGTTCTACTGTAGTGTTTTTGTTTACTGAGGCAGTGGAAGTTTTGTTTAACCGAGATGGAGAAAGTTTAATCATGTATCATGATCATATTCATGTTTGTAAGGTACGCAGATGAAGTTTTCACATCATTGTTATCATTTTTATTATCAGAGAAGATTTACTAGTGAATGAATGAGTTTAAATAAAATCAAAAATGCATTACCGTAAAAACCAGTTTTTGACAGCCATTCAAAGGAGGACTCTTCAACATCTCAAAAAGATAGGTTACTGCGTTCATGCAGGGCAAAGGTAATGCAGAAAGCTTTGTAAGGAACATTCTGCATTAAAGCTGTCACTTTGCTATAAAGTTGGCTTGTTCATCCGAGTGGCTGTTTAACAGAGGTTTTAGTGTACGGTAAAGTTTGTGTACAGGTAGCCAAGTGTGGGATATGCATGTAACATACAAACATCATGTGAAGTATTTTGGCTTTGTAGTCCCCCAGTCTGCATATAGTAGGGAAAACAAACCTATCTGTTAACGTACAGTTCGTGTTCCGGGTTTTTGGTCAATTTAATAACTAAACGGCATTATATTAATTCATGTACAAGATTGGTTAGTCATCCTGGATTTGAATGACACTTCTAATGATGCATTGGGATTAGATGAAATAAGAAAGGTGGTGGCTTAAGGTAGAATGCTCCTTTGGGAGAATCCCATTTGTCTTGCATTAATCAGCCACCTGTCTTAAGGGATCTCAATACATCATCAATTCAGGTCATCAAACACACAGGTTAGACCTGTTTGCCAGCCAGTAAGTTTAGACCAAGGAGAGCTGTATAGTGAAGCAAAGTTTAAAGGACTGTATTGTTACATCATGGCTCATAGATGTTTTTGTTGTTGACATTTACAAAGTTTAACACATTTCTATGCCAAAGATACACTGTATGTGGAAGGATGATGAGAGGCGGGTCCTGTTATTGTGGTCACACAGACTTATTTACCAGTGATTTACCCCGTAGCCTGTTTCCAGTTTTGAAGACATGTAACTACTTAAAGCAGGTTGAAAGTAAAGCAGAATGCGCCTTAAGGCGCATTCTGCTTTACTTTCAGCCTGCTTTAAGCTACCATCTGCTAGAATATAGATAATGTTTGCCATGATACATATTCATGAATGCATCAATTGGAACTATTTTTCTCAGTGGAGGAATAAATTAAAATGTGTAAAAATGGTAATCTTTGGGGTAATGGGTTAAAGACGGATAGCTGATTGAAATAAAATGAAAGTAAAGCAGAAAACTGCTTTAGGAGCTTTGTGCTTTACTTTCTTATTGCTTCAAGCTACTTCCTGTCTTGACACCACCAAGTCATTGAGTGATCATAAGAACAGGACCAATCTGGATGTAGAGAGTAATGAAAGACACGTTTAGGTTTTTACAACAAGCTAACTGAAGAGATGTCTGTACTGTGTGATCAACAGGTTTCTACAGAAACAATTTACTGGAAATCTAACTCTTGTAAATGTGGGTTTTTTACACGTAGGCCCATAAATACCGGTCTTGTGTTATTTGTACAAGGCTTGGTCGTTTGGCGCCAACGAGTTGGAATTTACAGTTCAATGAATTGTGGGGATGATTCATATTTTTACTTGTAAAGTGTACAATATCTTAGCCAAAAGAAACCGCGTCTATTATTGCAGCAAATTTATATAAATTTATATATTGAAGGATGTAAAAAGAAGTATTTCTATAAGATATTTGTATTATACGACTTTCAACATTTTTTTCAAGGATTGTTAAACAGATGTGCAATAAAACATATTCCCTAAATCATTTGTTTCTTTCTTTATTACTCACCAGTCACTTATAAATGTTTAAGTCTGCTTTAAGCTGTAGGATATGTCCATGGCTGTATAAAATGGAACATGTTTCTACAGTGGAGGAATATATTAAAGGCGTATTTATAGGGTAATGTGTTCAGAAACAGGCTATTGGTTAAAGGAGCTTTCAGACTGCTTGAAGCAACTACCTATCTGAAACTTTGAAAGCATGCTATGGGGAAAGGGTTAAAAGCACACGTATGTATCTGAAGAGGAAAATATTGTTTTTATTATTAGCTCACCTGGCACAAAGTGCCAATGAGCTTTTAGGATCGCTGAATGTCCGTCCGTTCACATTTGTTCGTTAACACTCTAGCTCCTACAAATTTCATCCAATCTTCATGAAACTTCATGACAATGTTTGTCTTGATGAAATCTAGGTCAAGTTCGAATGTGGGTCATGTCCGGTCAAAAACTAGGTCAAATCATAGAAAAACCTTGTTAACACTCTAGAGGCTACAAATCTCATTGGATCTTAATGAAACTTGGTCAGAATGTTTGCCTCATTGATATCTAGGTCAAGTTTGAATGTTGGTTATGTCCGGTCAAAAACTAGGTCAAATCATAGAAAAATCTTGTTAACACTCTAGAGGCTACAAATCTCAATGGATCTTTTTGAAACTTGATCAAAATGTTTGTCTTGATGAAATCTAGGTCAAGTTCGAATGTGGGTCATATCCAGTTAAAAACTAGGTCACTAGGTCAAATCTTAGAAAAACTTTGTTAACACTCTAGAGGCTACAAATCTGATTGGATTTTAATGTAACTTAGTAAGAATGTTTGCCCAATTGATATCTAGGTCAAGTTCGAATATGGGTCATAGGTCACTAGGCCAAATCAAAGAAAAACAGTGTTAACCCTCTAATGGCTACAAATCTCGATAGATCTGAATGAAATATTTTCAGAATGTTTGCCTACATTAAATCTAGGTCAAAATCAAATGTGGATTGTGTCTGGTCAAAAACTAGGTAACTAGGTCAAATTATAGAAAAATCTTGTTAACACTCTAAAGGTTGATTGTGGGTCATGTCCAGTCATAATCTAGGTCACTATAGGTTAATTTTACATGGTGAACCAGGTGAGCGATTTAGGGCCATGGTGGCCCTTGTTAGAAAATGCAGTGGTTTTAAATAAAACAAAGTTACATCTTTTCAGACAGTCTTTTTATAACGAACAATATAAATATGATTAGAAGACTGTAGTTCATAATTAAGACACAATAAAACCTGTATCCAGCTGCCATTTGATTCACCAATTACTCCATATACACATTTTTCATATCCTAGCATCTTCAAGATGATTCTAATGAGTAATAACATAGGATTTAGTACTGAAATGAGTGAGAAATTGCTTGGTACTGGTAGGCAGTGGCTACCGGCTAGTATAGACCTTAACCATTGTAACAACCATAATTTTACCTTAACTCCATAGATACGCATTTTAACACATTTAATTTTTCCTCCATTAAAGTACAGTTATCAATAAGCACCACAAGAAATATTTTCTACATTCAATGTAGCTTAAAGCAGGCTGAAAGTAAAGCAGAACAATGCTTTTCTTTCAACCTGCTTTAACTCTTTGTACCCTAGTCACGCATATATGCGTCATTTGCAAACAGCGTACCTATGAGGAGTACACTTGTCCTATGCAAACTCCTTAAGGAGCCCTCTGATCAGGGTCAACACTGTTTGTCATTTTGACATATATTGTACAAATCAATCCTGAAAAGTCAAAAATGGACTAGACTAAATTGAAAACTAGAATTGTCCATGTTTCAGGGAGGAAAGAGTTAAGTGGTCACCTATCTTCAATACTAGAAAAGGGCTATGGAGAAAATGGTAAAAGTGCTGAATTGATTGAAAAACTTTGAAGATTTATTAAAATCAGATTAGGAGTAGTAAACTTGTAACAGTCATAATTAAACTTATTTTCCTCAAGATTTGTTAAAAAAAATTGAATTTCAATGTCTCTGATCTCTAAGTGATTTGATTTATCAAGGACCAACTGTAGTAAACATGTAACTGTTCTAATTATACTTTTCCTCCATTTATCACAGCACCTTTATAAGTTGCAGCCCAATCCTCTTCTTGATAATATCTATATTTTCTATCCTGCCCTCCACTTTCTCCCCTAGTTTCAGTTCATATTTCTGTCTTGTATCTTGTATGGTCATATGTGAGACATGTATCAGTGCATTGGTTCCCACACCAATATCAACAAAGGCACCAAAGTTTGTCACATTCATCACCCGACCTGTCACTACATCACCTCTTGTTAGATCTCCAATGTTCTTTACAGCATTTCTAAACAGTGGTTTCTCAAACTCTGAAAAGAAAAAACTCATTAACACTTTTACCACCATAGACCTGTTTAAAATATACTCATTACATTTGCAAACAGTGTAGACTCATATCAGAGGGCTCAAATAGGAGCCCTCTGATCTGGTTATACACTGTTTGCAAATTCAAAACAGTTTTTATTAAACTATCCATAATTCCAGTAGACTGGTTCATGTTTTTGTAACTAAAATGGTCCACAAGGGCACCTAATACATGGTACTTACTGTTGAAAGAGTTAATATTTCCTTTGACCCTTTTATCCATAGCCTGTTTCTAGTATTGAAGACAGGTGGCCACTTGAAGCAGGATAAAAGTAAAGCAGAATGCACCATAAGGTGTACTAAGCTTTACTTAAGGCCTGCTTTAGGCTACCACCATCTGCTAGGACATAGAAAATATTCTTATTGTTCATATTCATGACTTGAAGGTGGAACTTTTTTCTCTTTAGTGCAAAAAATAAAAATTAAAAACATGTATAAATATAGAGTAAAGGGTTAAATCTTTGTAGAAATATGTTAATCTGTAAAGTCAAAATAGAAGTTGCTCCTAAATGTAGGACAAACCTAATGCAGCAAGCTTCTACAAGCCCTTTCTGCATTACTTTTGTCCTACATTAAGGTTGCCAATGTATCTTCATTTGAGTCTGCTTTACCTATTACTCCAGGGAAGAAAACAGTTCCATTTTATACAGTAATTAATAAGTATCATTCGAAATATTTCCTATATTCTAGTAGCTAGTAGTTTAAATCCTTTAAGGCCCATTCTGCTTAACTTTCAACTTCCTTTAACTCTTTCCTCCCTAAGACTTTAAATGGACAATTCCAATTTCCATTTTAGTCTAGTCCATTTTTTACTTTTAAGGGTTGTTTTTGTCAATGTTTGGCATTATGACAAACAGTGAAGACCCTGATCAGAGGGCTCCTTTCGGAGCCCTCTGATCTGGGTCTTCACTGTTTGCACAGGACAAGTGTACTATTTATATATACACTGTTTGAAAATGACGCCTATATGCGGGACTAGGGCTCAAAGGGTTAAGTGGTCATATATCTTTAATATATTTGTGTAAAGGCTGCCCAACAAAGGTTTAACCCATTACCCCATAGCCTGTTTCTAGTATTGAAGATACATGACCACTTAAAGCAGGCTGAAAGTAAAACAGAATGTGCCTTAAGGCTATCATCTGGTAGAATAAAGAACTTATTTCTTATAATACATATTCATAGCTGTATAAATCTGATCTTTTTTCTTCAGAGGAAGAATAATGAAAGGCGTATTTATAGGGTAATGGGTTAACTCATTCAAAAGGATGATTGGTTATTTACAGTTGATGTATAATGTAAATCAAAATGACAAACAATGCAGAACCTGATCCTTTTGGTCTACACTATCAGTATATGAGCAGTTTTCTCTTTCACAGGTACATTATTTGTAAATGATGAGTATACTCTTCGCTAAATATATTAACGGTATCTCAAAAAATATATCCCTAAAGTATCTTAACCCATTACCCCATAGCCTGTTCCTAGTTTTGAAAACAAGTGACTACTTAAAGCAGGTTGAAAGTAAAGCAGAATGCACCTTAAGGTGCATTCTGCTTGACTTACAGCCTGCTTTAAGCAACCATCTGCTAGAATATATCATACATAATCATAACTGTATAAATTGGAACTATTTTCTCCAGTGCAGGAATAAATTAAAGGTGTTAAAAAAGGTGTATTTATGGGGTAATGGGTTAACTCAGAGTACTCTGATATTTCTTTAACCTTCTCTATGCTGGAAACCAGTACATGTATATCTTTACTTGGTAAATATATTCTTTACATGTTAGACTATCCACTTACCATCTCTGAGGTCGTAGGTGAGAGGTCGAACCAAGGCATCAGTGATCAGTTTCACGGTAGGTACTCCACAGTTCAACTCATTGGCAAGATCTTCAATGCCTGGTAAAATACAATATTTACATTCACCCCATTCATTTCCATTGAATTTTGTTTTGACACTTAATACCTATTAATCAAATAATTGCTTGAGGAGGAGGGACTTGTGGTTATCATTCAGAGAAGAGGAGCTTATGGATATTTTCTCTGCGAATTCATTTTCGAACTCGAACAGCAGCATTTGGCGTCATTTTCAAATGCGCTTTCTAACCCATTTATGCATTCCTATTAGCGGAAACCATTCTTCTTTATTAATGAGACAAATTTCAAGAAAATTGAAATACTTTATAAACAGCATCTGTCTGCATTTATTTATGTAAAAATAATCAATACATTTATCCTTGTTTTAAAATGACTTCATTTCAAAATGATTTCAAATTGGCATTTTCGCACAAAACTATCAAATTGATGACGTTTAATGTTTACAATAGAGCAAAAGGCCCAAGGTGATCTATTGTGATGTCACTGTTCGTCGTCGTCTGTCTTGGTTAACAATTGCTTCGAATGACATCTCCTCCTATACCGCTTGACAGATTTCAACCAAACTTTACAGAAATGTTCTTTGGGTCAAGCTATTTCAAATTTGTTCAAAGAATTAAAAACAATGCAGAACTCTTGTTGCCATGGCAACTAAAGTGAAAAATTAAGGAAATCTTAAAAAATCATCTTGTCAAAAACTGCAAGGGCCAGAGCTTAGATATCTGGCACATAGCATCATCTACAGGTCCTCTATCAAGTTTGTTCAAATTATGCCCCTGGGGTCAACATTTGCCCGCCCTGGGGGTCAAGTTTTAATTAGAGTAATATAGTGAAATTTTCAAACGTCTTCTCCTCTAAAACTAATATGGCCAGAGCTTTGATATTGGGCATGGTGACACTTCTAGATGTACTTTACCCATTTTGTTCGAATGGTTCTGTCTGTTGCATATCTAGGTCACATGATCTATGGAAATTTGGCCCATGGGCCTCTAGTTGAAACTTACTACGTCTGTTTAGGCAGTTCTTGACAGCATGTATAAACTGGGGCTGACCAATCTCACTGAACCTCACTGGTATTTTCTCCATCAACCTGGAAAACAGCAACATTTAGCATGGTATCATTCTGCCACATATATGGACTTGGCATTTACCTTGTCCAAATCACCTTAAGGTGCAATCTGCTTTACTTTCAGCCTGCTTTAAGATACCATCTGATAAGAGAAAGAAATGTTTCTTGTGGTTCATATTCATGACTATATCAAATGTAACTATTTTCTTCAGTAAAGGAATACATTAAAGGCTTATAAAAGAGGTGTATTTATGAGGTAAAGGGTTAAATGTACCTGTGAGTTATGTCATAGGACTCGGGATGAATCCAGGTCATATCTAGTAGGTTGGGTTCAAACTCTGTTGCTGTCTTTTTCTTTGCTCTACCCTTGGCTTTTGTGGTCTTGGGTTCAACTTCTGCCTTCACTTCACTCTTCTGGATAGTCTTACTGTAAAACATGATTGATTGACTGAGTTGGGGTTTTAACGGCACCGCGGCACATGAAATGGTCATATGGCGCCGATACCGTAAAACAATCCCAGAGCTCAAGATAACAGGGTTCCAGATAAAGGGGACTAATCTGAACAAATCCAACATTTTTCACTCATACTGCACCAAATCTTATGGTGTTTCTTCTCATTAGAATTGTTTCTTCGAGACGATTCTAATGAGTAGTTACACCATAGAGTTTAATGCAGAAATTAAGATTTTTAGTTTTTAAAATACTCCCCTTATCCAGCGCAAAGTTTACCTGTACTCTGTCTGCATATGAGGTTTTGAGCGCTATTGATCAATTGATATATCCCCTTATAGAACAATTGTAAATAGGCACTTAACGGAAATCTGCAAGGTATTCCGATAGTGAATAACAGAAATACATATATATGTGCATGTGCAAAGAACCTCTCATTGTTCTAAAAACAAACGCAGTAGGAATTCCATAATACAACTTGATTCACGCAGCTTCAGATGCGTCAAATGGAAACTGGCGAGTAGGGATCTAGATAGACAAGTATAATTTCATTTTTTGAGAACCTATAAATTGAATTATTTTAGCGGGAATTTGCCCCCATTATAATCTTAAAATTGCGGGACAGTAGACAAGAAATGAATGAATCCCGCAGGTGGGCAGCATCTTTGGAAAATATTTTATATTCTGCATATTCATAACAGTGTATAATGTGGATATATTTTCTTCAGTGGAGGAATAATAGAGTTAGGATCGGATATATAAAATATTTCTTATTGTGCACATCCATAACTGTATGAGGTGGAACTATTTTGTATGAAAGAGGAATAAATTAAAGGCGTGAAAAGGCATATCTATAGGGTAATGATTTAACCCATTACCCCATAGCTTGTTTCTAGTTTTGAACATAGGTTATCACTTAAAGCAGGTTGAAAGTAAAACAGAATGTGCCTTAAGGCACATTCTGCAATACTTTCAGTCTGCTTTAACCCTTTACCCAATAACCCGTATATAACATTAAATACAGGTGATCACTTAAAGCAGGTTGAAAGTAAAGCAGAATGTGCCTTAAGGCACATTCTACTTTACTTTCAACCTGCTTTAAACAACTATATAAAATATTTGTTATGGTAATTGTTCATGAGGGTATAAACTGGAACTATTTTCTTCAGCGGAAGAATAAATTAGATACGCTAAAAGTCGCTTCTATGGGGTAAAGGGTTAAGCTATTATCTACTGGATTATAGAAAATAGTTCTTATGATACGTATTCATGACTATAAAAGGGAACTATTTTCTTAAGTAGAGGGATAAATTTAAGGCGTTTAAAGGCATATCTAATGACTTACACATCTCTGTGTATACGTATAAAGCCAGCAGCCTGTTCATAAGTCTTCTCACCCAAACCTTTCACTGACTTCAGCTGCTCTCGGCATATGAACGCACCAAACTTGTTACGGAATTCAATGATATTTTTGGCTCTAGCTGACGACAGACCGGAAACATGGCTGAAATAAAACAACCAATATCAAGGTATAAACTTACAATGTTCAACATTTTATTCATAACCCAGGGCTCCAGATAAGAAGGAGTAAACTGCACATATCCAACATTTTCTCATCAAATCCTATTGCGTGACTACTCATTAGAATTGTCTCGAAGAGATGATTCTAATGAGTAGTGACACCATAGGGTTTAAGGCAGAAATAAAGATTTTAATTTTTTAAATACCCCCCTTATCTTGAGTCCTGATAATCCATTCACTGCCATGACATCATATGCTTTAACCCATTCCCATATACATGTTTATGTCTTTTTACGCCATTAATTTATTCCTCACTGTAGAAAATAGTTTTAATTTATACATTCATGAGTATGAACTATAACAAATATTTTCTATACTTCAGCATATGGTAGCTTAAAGCAGGCTGAAAGTAAACCAGCCTTACCAGCATTTTGCTTTTTATTCAATCTGCTTAAGCAGGTGACACAAAAATGAGCAACAAAAAAAGTTAGAAAACAAGAATGCGCGTTCAATAAACACTTATGCCCCCGGTGGCATCCTTGACAATATATTCTGAATTTTTTCTAAGTCTGAATTAGGTCAAGGTCAAAATCAAGGCTGGGTAATACGGGTGGATTGGTAGTGATCCAAGGCAACAACTGTATAAGTATCAAAGCATTGTAGTCAGTTATGCTGATGCTAGACGAAACGGTAAAATCTAGTTAACCAAGAAATAGCCCATTTAAAATATTCTAAGTCCAAATTAGGTCAAGGTCAAGGTCAAAATCAAGGTTGTGTGATATTGGTAGAAAGAAAATGGTCCTAGGCAACAACTGTATAAGTATCCAAGCATTTGAGTAAGCGGTGTTGATGCTATACGAAAGGGTAAAATCTACTTAACCTGTTACGGACGCACGCACGGACGGACGGACGGACGTGCCACCGAAATGGGTTAGAGGGCCTTTTCTTTTGTTATTTTCTTTTGTTTGAATAACGGGCCACGGCCCCTTATTCTATTGTTACGGAATGAACTCTATTGTCTTCTTTTGTTGTGTTTTCCGTTTTCTGGCCAGAAAAGGCCCTCTAACCCATTTCGGTTGTGCGGACGGACGGACGGACAGGACGATTACTATATGCTCCCGCATCTGTCGATGCCGGGGGCATAAAAAAGGTTTTTACCTGAGTAGACAGTGGCTACATGTGTTCACGTCCACTCCCACAAAACTGACGCACTCTTCAATGATGGAGTCAAGAGAAGCTTTCAGCTGATTCTGGGGCATGTCATGCTGAAAATAGAAACAACTACGGTACATACAGCCGAATTGGTAGGATCATAAAACATGGACGTCTCTAAAGGAGCTGTCAGATCAAAAACCAGTTATATTATAGGATCTGTTGAATATGAGTCTGCACTCTTTCCTGCACCTTTTAGCGGATGCCATTTAAGAAACCACTAAAGAAAATAGTTCCAATGTAATCAGTCAGGAATACATATCATAAGAACTATTTTCCATATTCTAGCAGATGGAAGCTTAAAACAGGCTGAAAGTAAAGCAGAATGCGCCTTAAGGCGCATTCTGCTTAACTTTCAACCTGCTTTAAATAGTCACCTGTCTTCAAAACTCAGAAACATGATATGGGGTAAAAGGATTAAAGAATAACTTCTTTACATAACTATGATTGGATAACACCTCTAAGGGGGCAAATGCTAATTGTTTTCAGTACAAATTATTTTCTAACCTACTATATAAGCTGACAACTGTTACCATGGAACTGTGTATCACATACCTGATATTGGCCAATGCCAAGATGTTTCGGATCAATCTTGACAAACTCAGCCAGGGGATCCAGTAGGCGTCGCCCAATAGACACTGAAACAGACATATACAGGAGTTAAGTTACAAGTCACTGATTCTTTCATCCCCTCTTACTAGAAGCACAATACAACCCCTCTACAAGATTTATTGAACAGTTAACAGTGTAGACCAAAACCAGATGCTGCATCTCTGACACAGTTGTACAACTGGGCCTTCTCTGTTTGACACTCACAAGTTTTGTGTCAGTGATAAATTTTAGAAATCAGATGAATGAGTCCTAAGGATGTACATTCCGTAAAACAATGAGGCCTTGAGACTAACATTGAGTCCTTGAGGTGAAAAATTAATCCAATATCCCATAACCTATTTCTAGTTTTGAAGACAGGTGACCACTTAAAGCAGATTGAAAGTAAAGCAGAATGTGCCTTAAGGCACATTCTGCTTTACTTTCAACCTGCTTAAACTACTACCTGCTAGGATAGAGAAAGTATTTCTGATGTTGCATATTACACGTATATAAATGGAATTATTCACTTCAGTGGACGAATAAATTAAAGGTGTAAAAAGGTACATTTATGGGGAAATGGGTTAAAGACGCACAGAGGCACACACACCTGCTCCTCTTAGAGTATGGTCGAGGTCTGGCATCTCTGCTTGGGCAGCTTCAGACACGCTGTAGATAGACGCCCCACTCTCACTGATAATACTGCAACAAAATAGCAAACACATCACCTCAAACACTAACTTTAACCTATTACCCTATAGCCTGTTTCTATTATTTTAGATAGGTGACCACTTCAAATAGGTTGAAAGTAGAGCAGAATGCGCCTTAAGGTACATTCTGCTTTACTTTCAGCCTGCTTTAAGCTACAATCTGCTAGGTTACAGTTAGTATTTCTTATGGTTCATATTCTTGAATGTATGAATTTGAAATATTTTCTCCAGTGGAGAAATAAATTAAAGGCTTAAAAGGCGTATAATGGGGTGATGGGTGAATTTGAAGCAAATAATGTCATGAGAGTCAGGTTACACAAGTAAGTTTTGACCCATTACTCCATACTTTTTATAAAGTAATAAATGGGCAGCATAAAAAATATGTCTTATATCCAAGCAGATGGTAGCTTAAAGCAGGCTGAAAGTAAAGCCGAATACGGCTTACTTTCAGCCTGCTTTAAGCTATTATCTGCTAGGATATGGATAATAATAATATCTTATGATACATATAATATTCATGTCTATATAAAATGGAACTTTTCTTCAGTGGAGGAATAAATTATAGGCGGGAAAAGGCGTATTTATAAGGGAATGGGTTAAGAACTGAAAACATGCTATGGGGTAAGAATACAACTGTACCCTCCCAGATTGACCAAAAAGAACAATTGAGAGAGTTCAAAAGACAAGCCATTGTAAGCAAACAGCATAGATTGCAGTTTTAATTGAATGATGATAGGGCTCCAGATAAGGGGAGTATCGCAATATCTAAAATCTTTAATTCTGCATTAAACCCTATGGTGTTACTCCTCATTAGAATCGTCTCTTCGAGACGATTCTAATGAGTAGTAACACCATAGGACTTGATGCTGAATTGAGTGAGAAAATACTGGATTTGTTCAGTTTACGCCCTCTTTTCTTGAGCCCTGAGATGGTATGTTTGTGCAGTCAGTCAGGGCAGGAAGAGTCCATTTGGAAAGTCAGTTATATAAGGATTGAAGAGTAGCAACTTAACCCATTACCTCAAAGTCTGTTTCTTGTTTTGAAAATAATTGACTACTTAAAGCAGGCGCATTCTGCTTTACTTTCAAACTGCTTTTAGCTACCATCTGTTAGAATATAGAAAATACTTCTTTTGATATCTTATCATATATTCATGACTTTGTAAAGTGGAACTATTTTCTTCAGTGGAGAAATAAATTAAAGGCGTAAATAGAGGATATTGTATGAGTGTTCATTATTTATCATTTTTAATAAACGAGTTGACTAAAATGATATGACGCGAGCCTTGGCGAGCGTCATATTCATTTTAGTCAACGAGTTTATTAAAAATGATAAATAATGAACACGAATGTGATATTCTATTTATCACATTACAAGTTCAAGCACCTATTAAATTGATTTGACGCCGTAGTTTGTAGACCCTCCGCTATATAGATTTTCCGCCAAACGTTACGTTGTTTACGTTAACGTCATAGTAAATGACGTCATTTGGCACCCCGCTACATGCAGCGCTTATGGACGAACAACTTAGGCCGGAGCCCAAAAAACGATATTCCACTAGTGGATTACGATATTTATACAATCGCTTTATGCAACTCCCAGACCGCAAATTATGTGATAAAAAGGTATATTTATGGGGTAATGGGTTAATGAAAGTTAAAACTGTAGTGTAAGCAAGCTGCCTTACCAATACTTGAGTCTAGGGAAAGACTCCTGGATCAGCCTGGCCACAAATGTTTCTGTTTCTCTACAGGCCACACCGTTACCAATAGCGATCACTTCACACCTGACAATGACATTGACAATGCTTTATTCACAATATAATGCCTACCGCCTAGAATACAAAATACATCCTTCAACATAATGTGTGTAGTGTCAATTATTTTCAAAATATTTTAAAAATATGAAAATGGTTAATCCTGATTTGATTTGTCATCTGCTGCGGGTGTCCCAGCATCTGGGGTAGGCAGCAGGCGGCTAGTTTGTCTGATACTTGATCGCCAAGCAGCTCTGTCGAGTGGGTTCACATCTAGGTTGCATGCATTAATGTCAGCCTTAACACAATCTGACCATGATTTTCTCGGTCTCCCACGCAGTCTTGGGCTCTGAATCTCCACGTTGGTGATGGACTTAATACAGGAAGTGGATCTAACGACATGTCCATACCATCTAAGGCGCCTAGAGCGTAAGGCAGTTGTCACCTCCTGTAACCCCAGCCTTGTACACATCAACTGGGTCGGGATGTAATCATGGGGCTTGGCGCCATAGATCCATCTGATCATTGCTCTATCATTTCTGCGTAGCCGTTGTAAGTCTGGAGCTGTCGGGGCCCATGTTTCGCTACCATGGAGAAGAGCAGAGCGGACACAGGTGTCAAACACTTTCCCACGATTTGTGAGGGATATGTGCTTGGATGTCAATATTGGCAGGATATGTACATGTTTTTCCATTTCATTGCGCTTGATAAATCAAGTGATAAGTATGTTATGTTAACCAATTACCCCATAGCCTATTTCAAGTATTGAAGATAAGTGATCACTTAAAGCAGGTTGAAAGTAAAACAGAATGTGCCTCAATGCGCATTCTGCTTTACTTTCAACCTGCTTTAAGCTACATACTCTTAGGATATAGAAGGTATTTCTTATGATGTTTATTCATAACTGTATAGAGTGGAACTATTTCCTTCAGTGAAGGAATAAATTAAAGGCGTAAAAAGGCATATTTATTGGGTAATGGGTTCAGTTTTTTTTGTCATGCATGTCTCATGCACGTGTTAGTACACATTTATAGCGTAGATGTTTTAGCGTCAAAAGGTCGTATCTGCATATACATTGCATATGCAGATACAGCCATTTATCACTTACATGGCAATATATGATTGCAGAAATATTGAAGAGATATACACATTTCCAGTACCTGTTGGCAATGCTATACAGGGTGATGTATTCAGCTCATGACGGTTTTGGCAGAAATAGCCGATCTGACGAGCGCCTTGGCACATGTCTTATCAGCATACTGCCAACTGGTGATGTGTTTAAAATACACACCAAAAACAACTAAATACTTGTTTAAACTTTAAATCATTTTATATCCAGAAACATTATTTATTTGAAGCAGAACGAGAATTCTTGTATGCTACAAAGAATAACATGGAACTTGTACATGCACGTAAATGACGGCACATTAAATTGAAACACGGTTGGAGTGAAATACAAGGTGATTGATACAAGGTGGCTGATACAGACTCTTGTATTTTACAGTGCACATGCGGAAACGCTTGTTATCATAAGAAGGCATATAATTAAACATAATACTGTCACGTATTTCAAGCAAACCAACCTATGCTCTGTTATCAGCCGGCTAAGCTTTGACCTTGGTGCAGCCAAATCCTTACTTGTATGCATGTAGACAATATCTGTAGCTACAATTTCACCTGTAAAAGCAAAAACAAAAGCAGGCTGCAAGTAATTCTAAGGCGCATTCTACTTTACTTTCAACCTGATTTAAGTGGCCACCTGCCTTCAGAACTAGAAATAGGTTATAGGGTTATAGGTTAACATTGTAGTCTTTGTAGACCAACATTAGAAATGCAGCACACATAGTCAAGTTCTGCCAATATACTACATGCAGACTGAGAGCTATAGATTAGCTGCTTACTGGGGTAATTACCAAATTAAATTGATGAGAAAAGCAATTGTTGTACAAACTAAAGGTTAACAAAAAGCAAGGAGATTTCTGAATGCCTAATTAGGTTATGAACAATACCCAATTAATTCTTGGGACTATTACCCAATAAAAATTTGTAAATACCAAATTCTATAAAACATCAAGGGGTATATGCCCAATTAGGTATAAAAAAAAAAAAGAAGATCTATAGTTCTGTAAATGTGTAGAGATCAAAAGATTAACCCATTACCCCATAAATATGTCTTGTTACGCCTTTAATTTATTCTCCCACTTAGGAAAATAATTTCACTTCAAACGTCGCGAGAATCACCCATAACCAGAAATGGGTGTCAAAGCCACCTGATGCTCGCCTGTTTAAAGTTTAGGTCTAAAAAAACATCTTGTATCGAAAGCAAATCAATTTTCAGTTTAGAAAGATTATTAAATTAATGTTGAGTCTAAATCTAGTTATATTAAACTTTAAAACAACTTGTGTAACATTTAACCTTGTGATTTGTAGTCGAAAAACATAAGTCCAAAACAATTCAAATATTGACATAAACTAAAATCATTTTTAAATTCCAACTTCATAACACCAATATTTGACCCCTAATGAACCTCCATACAAAATTTCAGCACCCTTGCACAAGTATTAAACTTTAAAACAACCCGTCCAAAAAACTTAAACCTGGTGATTTGTAGTCAAAAAACCTAAGTCCAAAACATGTTGAAAATTGACAGAAATTAAAATTATTTTTCAATTCCAACTTCATAACATCAATATTTGACCCCTAATGAACCTCCATACAAAATTTCAGCACCCTTGCACAAGTATTAAACTTTAAAACAACCCGTCCAAAAAACTTTAACCTGGTGATTTGTAGTCGAAAAACCTAAGTCCAAAACATGTTGAAAATTGACATATTTTAAAATTAAATTTAAATTCCAACATCATAACATCAATGTTTAACCCAAATGAACCTCCATACAAAATTTCATAACCCTAGCACAAGTATTAAACTTTAAAACAACCCGTCCAATAAACTTTAACCTGGTAATTTGTAATCGAAAAACCTAAGTCCAAAACATGTTGAAAATTGACATATATTAAAAATTATTTTTAAAATCCAACATCATAACATCAATGTTTAACCCCACATGAACCTCCATACAAAATTTTATAACCCTAGCACAAATATTAAACTTTAAAACAACCCGTCCAAAAAACTTTAACCTGACCACGCTCACGCTCACTCACGCCGGGGGTATGACATTAGCTCTGCTGTTCTACGAACAGGCGAGCTAAAAAACATTTACTTATCCTAGCAGATTGTAGCTTAAAGCAGTTTGAAAGTAAAGCAGAATGCGCCTTAAGGCATACCAAATATCAAAGCAATACCTCAAGGACATAGAAGTTATGAGCATTTTCTAAAGTTGTTAACGCTGTTCAAGACTATGCAGATGACAATGACAACTACAAAACGACAATGCCCGGATATAGCATAAGCTAGTCTTGTACTTTGTACAGGCGAGCTAAAACCTAGTATGCATTTCTGTGTGGAAAATTTACAGCAGAACAGCCTGGTTAGGATGAGTTTACCTGTTTGAGATATTACTGCTGTCTTACAGCCATTTCTAAAGCCAGGATCCAAGGCGAGGATGGTGCTGCCTTTTAATGGTGAGGTTAGTAACAGACACTTCAAGTTCTTAGCAAACACTTCAATCGATGCTTTCTCAGATTCTTTATTCAGCCGAGATCTGTATGACAAATACATGCATATCAGGGCTCAAGATAAGAGGGAGTAAACTGAACAAATCCAACATTTTCTCAATCATTACAGCACCCAATCCTAAGGTGTTACTACTCATTAGAATTGTCTCAAAGAGAGGATTCTAATGAGTAGTGACACCAAAGGATTTAATTCAGAAATAAAGATTTAATTTTTTGAAATCCTCCCCTTATCTGAAGCCCTTCTGTATCTAATATTTCCATGTAATTTCATGCACTGCTGCAAGGAAGAAGAAATCCATATACATGTAGTATTTAACCCTTTACTCCATAGCCTGTGTCTAGTATTGAAGATAGGTGACCACTTAAAGCAGGCTAAAAGTAAAGCAGAATGCGCCGGTAGGCGCATTCTGCTATACTTTCAGCCTGTTTTTAGCTACCTTTCTTGTGGTAAATATATTCATGACTATATAAACGGGAACTATTTTTTTTCAGTGGAGGAATAAATTTGAGATGTAAAAAATATAAATCCATATTATTGGGTAATGGGTTAATAAGACTGCCCCTTACCTTACAAGCCTACAAATCTGAGGCTCAATCATTCTGCTGTAGGCGTCTTGGATGCTGCTGTTAATCATCTTCTGACAGTCGGGCGACATGTTTCGATTGAGCCATCGGGCCCGACACAACTGCTCCAACTCCCTGGAAATGTGCTCCGTAAGCTGTACTTTGACTGTGAGGATCTTATTGCTTTCTCCTCTGTTGATGGCCATCACCTTGGAAACAAAACAATATTATACAGTGATAAAACTATATTTCGTTCTCGTATAGTGACATTCTCTAAACGGGACATTCTTAACTGTAGTTCCAAAGTTATAGAAGAACCTGTTTGTTAATCCTTTACCCCATAGACTAGTTTTAGTTTTTGGCTCGAAGAGCCCATATCGAATCCTAATGTATGAAATTGGTGCGAGTCTAGCTCCCCCTTACTGGTTCCCGTACAGCCGAAGAAAGACGCACTACCGTGGCGAAAAAGAAGAGAGCCATGCGCAAGGCCAAAGCATCAACATCTACAACCTCCACACACACAGACAGCAACCACACGTGCCAACCATGTGACCGATCCTTCAAGGCCCGGATTGGCCTCATCATTCACCTCCGGACCCACAGATAGACCACATGTTGAGTGTATTGTATTGTCATGGTCATCTTCGACTCCGAAGGACGAACAACAGCTCCCCCTACAAACAAATCCTGTCATACGGGGTTTACATATGCTATAACGGAGCTTCAGTTGCTGGGTACGTCACTATCAGATAAACCGTGTACAAGCAATGAGTTAAACTCAGGATCCTGAGTCTGTACCTGTGGCGATTTAAACACCGTATTTACTCCCTTGTAATAAATATTCACCTAGTACACTGTAGTCATAGCAGACGATGCATTATAAGACATGCACAGTACAAAATTCTTTGGGGTCTTTAAGCGTTGCAGGTTTCTGCTTAATGCATGGCAATGGTAATGCAGAAACTCCATAATTAGCTTTCTGCATTACTTTGTTCTACATTAAACTGAAAGTCTGAGCCTGCAGTACTACAGTACTTTGATTAAAATAAGTGACTCTTAACCCTTTACCTCATAGAATTGTTTCTAGTATTGAAGATATTTGACTACTGAAAGCAGGTTGAAAGTAAAGCAGAATGCGCCCTAAGGCGCATTCTGCTTTACTTTCAGTCTGCTTTAAGCTATTAACTGCTAGAATAAGGAAAGTATTAAATATGACACATATTCATTACGGTATAATTTGGAACTATTTTCTTTAGCGGATGAATAAAATGGATATGCTAAAAGTCGCTTCTATAAGGGAAAGGGTTACAGCAGGTTGAAAGTAAATCAGGATGGATTTCTTTAACCCATTACCGCATAGCCTATTACTAAGTTTTGAAGACAATTGATCCCTTAAAATAGGTTGAAAGTATAGCTTTACTTTCTGCCTGCTTTAAGCTACCACCTGCTAGAATAAATAAAATATTCCTTATGAAACATAATTCATGACCGTAATATTGGATCTATTTTCTTCAGCAGAGGAATAATCTTAATGCGCTAAAAGGATCTTCTATACAGGAAAGGGTTAATGACAAGTATACTTGTCGCTAGGACTGAAAGGGTAAATTACCTGGAAAGTATTAACACTGAAAACAACCTATGGGGGAAAGGGTAAATTACCTGGAAAGTTCGACATAAAGCCTACCTGATGTGCCTTTAAGTATTTCACACTGATTGTCTTGTCAAAGTAACCTTCAAACTTATACGCTGGCTCTGACTTGGTTCCTGGTTTCGTCTTGGCTTGGCTTGGTTTTGTCTCCTTTGCCTTTTTTGTGTGGACACAGATATGGGGACTGGTACTCCTAACAAATTAAATAGAGTTATCTCCCTTACTGATGTGAAACTAGCATACGTCTCCATTTCAAACAGTGTTGAGGGCTTCTTAACCCATTACTTCATAGCCTATTTCTAATTTTGAAGATAGGTGACCACAGTGCTTAAAGAAGGTTGAAAGTAAAGCAGAATGCCTTTTTAGGCACATTCTGCTTTAATTTCAACCTACTTTAAATGGTCAACTGTTAAGAAACAGGTAATGGGTTAACCCTGTCCCACACAGCAGATATCTAACCTTTTCCTCAAGGTACAATCCATATGATACTACATGTACTATCCACTCTTCCACAGATGAATATTTATTGGTGGTTCTAAATACCGGAGGCAACTTAACCCAGTACTCCATAGCATGTTTCTAGTTTTGAAGACAGGTAACTGCTAAAAGCAGGTTGAAAGTAAAGCAGAATGTGCCTTAAGCACTTTCAGCCTGCTTTAAGCTACCAGCTGCTTGACTATAGACATTATTTCTAATGTTAAATATTCAAAACTGCATAAACTGGAAACTATTTTCTTTAGTAGGGAGATACATTAGAGGTGTATAGAGGCGTATTTATGGGGTATGATAGGAGCCCTCTGATCTGGGTCTACACCGCTTGCAAATGTAATGAGTATATTTTAAACAGATCCATGGTGTTGTAAGAGTTAACAGCTGTGAATTCAGTAACTTACAGTTTGCGTATTCTCTCCATTACAACTGTGTCTTTGTGTATCATGTCAGCTATTATGTGTTTCACGCCATCCAGGATTTGTGCAGATGTTTCCAACCCTGAAAAAATATCTACAGTATAATTATGGAAACGCCGAAATATTTCATGATGTTTGCAGATCTTTTTAATGCCACAGCCACAAGAAACATAGCTTTAACTGCTAGGAACCTTTCTTGCTTATGTAAAGGGTTAAATTGTTACCGCAATATCTGATCAGGTATCTTGCCTACAAAATTGAGCACTGCTAACATATGGCGGGTAGGCAGCCGCAGTACCGGCTCAGACCCTTCACAGGTACCCATTGTCCAAGACTCTGTTTCTTTTGGTTTGTTAACATCTGTGTCTGCCATCTATGGGCTAACTGGTGGCCCAAGAGAGAGGGGAGCGGATACAGAGAACCTGGGCACATCTCATAAGAGCTGGGCCATGAAAAAACCTGTCTTATTGCATTGAAAACATTGAACATCAAGGCCAGCCTGTCAAAGACGCCGCGGCAGGTCTTGATCTACTCTGTTTGACACCCATACTCATCTAAAGCATTGTATTTAGCAGTATTATATACAGTATTTGGCAGTGTAGACCAAACACAGTTGCAGAGCCAGTGATGACAACAGTGCTTGGTCTGTACAATGTTGCAATGCAACAACTGACCACATCCAGAGCTCCAGATAAGTGGTCAATATTTTAGAAAATAAAAAAAATTATTTCTACATTAAATCCTATGGTGTCACTAATCATTAGATCCTTTCATCGTTTTTGAATAAATTAACCCATTACCCCATAAATACGTCTTTTTACGCATTAATCTATTTCTCCACTGAGAAAAATAGTTTCAATTTATACAGTCATTACTATGATTTATTACAAATATTTTCTTATTTCTATCAGATGGTAGCTTAAAGCAGGTTAAAAGTAAAGCAGAATGCGCCTTAGGGCGCATTCTGCTTTACTTTCAACCTGCTGTAAGTGGTCACCTATTATCAAAACTAGAATAAGGCTATGGGGTAATGGGTTAACAAATCTACTGAGTTTCAGGACAAACCCTTTTCACTGGCATTAAGGTACTTGTTGGTTTCACAGTTGTTACAGTAGCCAGATACAAACTTGGCAGCCAGTGGCTCCAGCCCCAGTACTTTAGCTCGCTCTGCTAAACTGCCCTTCTGACCAGGTTTGAACGGAGCAAACTGCAGGTAGAAAAGGAAAACTGTCAATATAATAACTATACAGGGAATAAGTTAGTAAATAAGCCATGAGAAAACCTGACTTATTGCATTTGCAAACATAGTAAAATAAGACCACTGTCACGTCTTAGATGCTGCGGCTGATATTGATCTACAGTTTGACACCCACGTGCATCTAAAGCATATTTGGCAGTGTAGATCAAACACAAATACATAGTTTGGGATGACACAGCTACCTTATTATAAGGCTGGGTGTTTTCATGGTACGGCTCAAATATATTCTTTGTAAATACAGATAAAGATCAGAGGCACCCTCTTTTACTGCCATAACTGGGTCTGCATTGTGTGTCATACTCTTTACTATATTTAGGACAAACCCCACAAGAACCAATTTAAACATTACCCCACAATAGCCTGTTTTCAGTTTTGAAGACACATGACCACTTAAAGCAGGTTGAAAGTAAAGCAGAATGTGCCTTAAGGCACATTCTGCTTTACTTTCAGCCTGCTTTAAGCTTTCCTCTGTTAGGATGTAGAATTTAATTGTTATAGTTCATATTAATTAATGTATGAGCTGGAACTATTTCCTTCAGTAGAGAAACAAATTAGAGGCATGTTTATAGGGTAATGGGTAAAACTGCTCATTCATCAGAACATGGAAAAGCCATTGGAAAATTCAGCATTGAAAAGGTGGAAGTATTCTCCTTTAACCCATTACTCCATAGCCTGTTTCTAATTTTGAAAATATGTGACCACTGAAAGCAGGTTAAAAGTAAAGCAGAATGCAACTTTAGGAGCATTCTGCTTTACTTTCAGTCTGCTTTAACTTTTTACCTTATAGACCGTTTCTGGTATTGAAGATAGCTGACCACTTAAAGCAGGTTGAAAGTAAAGCCGAATGTGTCTTAAGGCACATTCGGCTTTACTTTCAGCCTGCTTTAAACTAAAACTTGTTAGGATATATATATATATATATAAAATATTTGTAATGGTAATTGTTCATGAGGGTATAAATTGGAACTATTTTCTTCAGTGTAGGAATAAATTAAATACGCTAAAAGTCGCTTATATTGGGGAAAGGGTTAAGCTATTATCTGCTAGAATATAGAAAATATTTCATATGATTTTTATTTGTGACAGTATGAATTGGAACTATTTTCTTCAGTAGAGGAAATAATTAAAGGGGTAAAAAGACATATTTATGAAGTAAATGGATAATTATAACAATTCTAACTTACCAGGCACTCGACCTCCGTCAATGTCTGGGCACTGCTGAAGGCTTGATTTAACTCTTTAGTCAGCTTATTCTGGTTCTTCACTGCCACCTTGGCACTCTTAACCTTGTTTTCTACAGTTCTACAACACCAACAAGGAATATACTTTACTCCATAGATACACATGTTTACGCATTTAATTAATCTCTCCAATGAAGAAAATAGTTATAGATGTATTTTATACAGTTTTGAATGTATGTATAATGTAAGAAATATTTCCTATATCCTCAAAGATGGTAGCTTCAACTTACAAGCAGCGTAAAGGCGCATTCTGCTTTACTTTCAACCTGCTTTTAGTGGCCACCTGTCTTCAAAACTAGAAACAGGCTATGGAGCAATGGGTTAACACTCTTCTTCAAAGTAAATGCCTTTCGACCATGTCTTCCCAAAAGAGCCATAGGAAACTGTTTATACTGTATCCTGGCTGGTGACTGCTTAAACCCAGTTGAATAAGAGTTTTATTAATCTGGTGGCCTTTCAAAATTGACAACTGCTAATCTTAAAAACTTGAACACATTACCCTTTAGCCTGTTTCTAGTTTTGAAGACGTGTGACCATTTAAAACAGGTTGAAAGTAAAGCAGAATGCGCCTTAAGGCACATTCTGCTTTACTTCCAGCCTGTTTGAAGCCACAATCTGCTAGGATATAGAAAACATTTTCTATCATTCTTATTTATGACTATAAAATGGAACTATTTTCTTTACTGGAGGAATTAACAAAAGGCGTTAAAAGGCATATCTATGGGGGAAAGGGTTAAGCAAGCACCTGTCTTAAAACACTTTGAATTGCTCAATTAACACATTCAACCTTTAACAAACAGTGTATCTGTGACGAGTTCATTTGTCCTATGCAGGAGCCCTCTGTTAAGGGTCTACACTGTTTGAAATTTTGAAATATTTTGTTAAAATCAACCTTAAATAGTCATAAATGCAGGGCAAAAGTAATGCAGAAGGCTCCTTTATATCAAGCTGCTACCAGTCATAAATACTACAAATGTTACCTTCTAGTGGTACTTACAGGTTTAAATGTATAGTACGGTATTACCTGAGCTCCTCTAGGAGACTGCATGTATCTCTCAGCTTTGGGACCTCCATCGCTCCTGTCTGCTCCTTACGGTACCTGGCAATAAATGGAATCGTACAACCCTCTTCTAGCAACTTCACAACATTCTTGGCTGCCCAGTCGGGGACGTTAATCCTGTCAGATATCACGTCCGAGACGTTCCATGATACACCAGTGACATCAGCACTCTTACTGCCTGTACCACCCTGTACTTTCACAGCTGTTTTCTTGTTCTCAAGTTTGATCTTCTTTGTGTTGAGTTCCCCATCAACTTCATCTTCTGATCTATCACCTGCTTCGTCAGTCTTTATTTTCTTTGCAGGTTTAAGTTTTCTCTTCAGTTTGTTTTCTTTGATTTCTGCTTTTGGTTTCTCCATTATCTTGGTATGGTTTCAATTCTTCAGCTGTTAAAATAAATTACAACCATTTAAAAAAAAAGAAAAACCCTTTAAAAAGCTGAATTTTAAACTCTTTACTCCATAGTCTATTTAAGAAATAATAAATTTATACCAGTGTTTTATCTTGCAATAGAACACAGGTAGGAGTTGAGATGCGTAGTAATTTAATCACGAGGCCAAAGCCTGAGTGATTTAAGTATTTAATTACAAGCATCTCAATGTCTACCCATGTTCGATTGAAAGATAAAACACTGGTATTAAATAATTAATATTTTATTTTGATTCTTACACTTCAATTTAACCGCAATATGCACTGAAGCAACGGCGCTACATTTCTTGGTGTACGCATTTTCGAAGCCATACGACGTCACATTAAGACAATAGAGCCTGTGCGTGTTTTATTGAGAATTCAAACACAGATACCTCCCTTCTTTGTTTATATAGGGGCAAGCTCGATGTGTGTTAGAATTCTACTTCTCCAACAGCATCCCCCAAAGCACATTCTTTTTTAAGCAACTTAATGCAGGACATTTATTAAGTACATCAAAAAGCCCCTACAGATGCTGTTTTAGGTTTGGTCAAGCATTAAACCTCTATAGCATGTTTCTAGTTTTGTAGACAGTTGACCACTTAAAGCAGGTTAAAACTTAAAAGTACAACAGAATGCATCTTTCTTTCAGTTTGCTTTAAGCTACATTCTGCAAGGATTTGACTTTGTTGATGTTTGCCTTTGTGTGGGGTCCCACATCGTAGCGGCATGTTCCAACTGTGCGCAAATGAAGGTCTTGCGTGGCACTTTGATACAGGGCTGCCATAAATTGACATGAAAAATCCTAAGATTTCCAAATTTGCATTTTTCAAGTGAGATTTAACGAATCGTACCTTTACCCCATAGCCTATTTCTAGTTTTGTTGGCATGTGACTACATAAAGCAGGCTTGAAGTAAAGCAGAATGCGCCTAAAGGCGCATTCTGCTTTACTTTCAGCCTGCTTTAAGCTACCATGTACTAGAAAAAAATCCGAAGATTTAGGAAAAATCCGGAGAAAACGCAGCCCTGATATTGTAGCGGCATGTTCCAGCTGTGGGCAAATGAAGGTCTTGCGTGGCTCTTGGATAAAAGGAGAGGTTCCTACTCAGGAAGGCCAGGGTGCCATTTACTTTCCTTGTTCCAGGAGAAAGTGTCCCTAAGTACTTCAACTGTGGTGCAAGTGCTTCTGACCATGTATAGTGAGCCTCAATCACCTTCCTCTTGTTAGAGATGCGAAGGACCTCACACTTGTTGAGCCTTAATGACATCAGCCAATCTTTCTCCCACTTCTGGAGTCTGTTCAGGTTTTCTCGCAGCATCTGTGTGTGTTCATGGCTATTGATTATAAAGACGATACAGTAGGGAATCGTCGTTCGGATTTTTCACGTTGGGAAGCCTTCCAGCTGGTTTGCGGAAGGTCGGTGGTTCTACCCAGTTGTCGATTTGTGCCTGAAACAGTGCATAAAGGGCTTCTGGGGTCTTCCTCTGCCTGAAATTAGCTGGACGTCACGATATGACTGAAATACTATTAAAAGCGACGTAAAATCATAACAAATCAAATCAAAACAGTAGGGAATCATCTTCAAAAAGCCGACTTGTTAATACAACACAGAAAGTAACAGGAGGAATGTGCCTTGGGGGGCATGAGTTGTGACTGACGTTGACTTGGATACTTTCCCTCTTCAGTTCACTCTGTTGGCTACTTTTTTTCATGAAACTCTCAATTCAATCTAGCAGCTTGCCTTGCACACCAAATTTTCGAAGCTTGTGGAGTAAACACTTGTGTGGCACTTTATTGAAGGCCTTAGAGAATTTGTTTACATAGGGTTTTAAGTGTTTCAGTCATATCAAGACTGCAGGAGACATATTGCTAGATCAACACTTGAACTTTCAGGATTTATGATTGTTTTAAACTGAGTGACAAGCCGTTTTGATCCAGATCAGACGCCAAGTAAAGTGGCGACTGATCTGCATCCAAACTGTTTGCAAAATTAGCCAAATGATGTGGATTCCCAGAAACCAATGAATAGGTAGCTACGCGCCTGAACGCTGAGACCAACAGGATGTTCAAGATCTCTGCCTTGTCATGTGCATCCGTGTGGTTGGTTCCATTACAACCTACACCTGGCCCCGAGGTTATAAAACTTTGTTTGAGTCCAGACTCATGCTCACACTAAGGCTCAACTTTTTGACTCAGTTGAGGTATTCACTCAACTGGAGGTTACAAAACTGTTTCTTCTTCTTCTTCTTCCTCCGTATAAAGGACAGGAATCCAATGCTGGAATGTACTTTGTCCTATTTGGTTGGGGGGCAAGACAGTCACCTCTCCCAGGCTATTTACAATTGAAAGGTCTGGTGTAGAATGTACAGATAAAACTATTTACATCATCTGGACGCTGACTACGCCGAGTACAGAGGAGGGACTGCAATCGCGATGTGGAGGGCAGTCTTGAAGTCCTCTATGTCTGGTATGTCGGTGGTACTGGCTGGTAATTTGTTCCAGTCTTGGATTGTTCTCGGGAAGAAAGATTGTTTGAAGACGGTGACTTTGATAAATGGCAGGAAAAGACGCTGGGATCCCCTTGTTCGACGGTCGTTAGTCTTGACAATAGTTGAAGGCTCTGGAATATCCACTATAAGGTTATGGGTTATTTTGAACAGCATGTTTGAGTCTAGACTCAGCTGAGTTTATCATTTTTCATTATCCTAAGCGATCTCTTTTGATCCGAGTATTGAAAACGCAAGCTTTTTACGTTTGGGGAATTTATTTACCGAATAAACACTAAAGATCTAGATCTACACTGGTATTAAAATAAATGTCAAGCGTTCGTCATAATTTTCAAATTTTGATCTGAACTAGATCTAATGGGTTGTTGTTTTTGCTTCATTAGATCTAATGGGCATAATAAAACGTATTTATATTCTATGATTCTGGATGATAAGTAGATCTAACTAGGCAAAAAATATGCCTTTATAAACGTCAAGCTATCATTCACTTTTGAGGTGCACCAGGGACTGTACCCAGCCGGTCACTTTATCCTGACACCGACGAACCAGTCGATGTGCTAAAATCCTGAGTGCCAAGGAGGGAAGCCATTACCAATTTCAAGTCTTTGGTTTGATCCGGCCGGGGATTGAACCCACAACCTCCCACACTGCATGCGGACACTCTACCACTGAGCTACAGACCCTTTCTTGGTGTCTGTATCTATCCAGGCCTTCTACATTTCTAAAGAAACATTTTTTTTCTTTCACAAATCAATTTGATCTCTATTTAAGCATTAAAGCTATACTTTTCAGACGGTTCAAGACATTTTAGGTAGATAACCTGGGCATAGTCAGCCATGGTGAGACATGAAAATTCAATTGGATATTTTTTCCTTTTACAAATCAGTTTGATCTCTAGTGAAAAATACGCTTTTAGAGTAAATTTCAAGGGAAACCTGTGTCTACCTTTATTCCAGATGTGTCAGCTCATATAGATCTAGTGATAAAGAGTTTTGATAATTGGATTTGCAGCGCTAAACGAAGTCCAAGCTCCGTCATTCAGCAGAAGATATAGATGTAACAGTCTATCAAGAGTGCTTTCCCTTCCCTCGGTTCTCTAACAGACGGAGGTGAAAAATACGATGGCAATGTGGAAGAGTTTTCGGTGATTTTTTCTCTTTTTGTGGTAAATTGTTGTGATTTATTTGGATAAAAAGTATTTAGTCGCCAAAAAGAAAGGCACATGTGTTTATTACCAGACTTTTGAAAGGCTATCGAGGCCGTGTGATGTATTGGCATGGTCGCTACAACAAATTCGGCCCAATGCCAATTCGCCCTAGAGACATTACCCCTGTCCTTTTCATAAAACCCCTCTACCCATTCTCAATAGCCCTCTCATTCTGTCAAATGAACCCCTGACATGCTCAAACTCGATGGGTTTTTCAAATAAAACCATCAAAAATAAGATTTCAGGACATTTCGCTACCCTAGCATATTTGCTATCTTGTGGCTTTCGCGGCTGGTCTTTTCGCTACCTAGACTTTTTCACACCTCTTATTTACTAATATGCAGGTGCCGTGCTCCCACGTAATGGAATTTCATTCACTGATCTGGATCCGAAATAACGTAAAGAAATGGAAGGGGTTTTATTGACTAATCTGGATTCATACTAACGGACAGAAATAAAAAAAATTATATCAGTGTACCTGTTTCAGTGAGGTACCTATTTCGGTGCACTTAACTGCGACAACTCTATCTTCTTTCTGAAGAGCTCAATTACGTTATCACTTTTTGCTATCAGCAAAGTAAACTTTTCCTGTCATCTTTGTCCCAAAAAATCCAAAATTTGATGCAAACGGATAATTTATTGACTATAAAAAATAAAGCATAGCAATTTGAACCAATTTCCTTATGTCCGTTTTCACTGCGAAAACACATGTTCCAAAATAACACTTTTTACAATTGATTTTCATAATTTTGTAGTGGTATGCATTTTTTGTTATCTTCTACACCCAAATCACATGAAATA
Organism: Gari tellinella; assembly: GCA_922989275.2. Lineage (NCBI taxonomy): Eukaryota > Metazoa > Mollusca > Bivalvia > Cardiida > Psammobiidae > Gari > Gari tellinella. The sequence continues at coordinate 102,524,791 of OV277858.1, read as the reverse complement.
AGTGGGCCCGTCTATTTTGTTTCATGTACAGTACACTTACAAAAGTATGCTCTCCTTATATACAGAAACCGTTTTTCGGTAAATTATTATTTGAATGGCTTGATATTGTGATTTGATTTACATTATTTAATCGACTCTTTTGAAGAAATAAAAATGACGAAAATAGCATACAGGGTATACTTGTCAAAATTATGTGACCACTCCTTGCCAAACTGAATTGGAACAGAGACCAACATAATTCATAAAGGAATGACTGAAAATGTACTTTTGTTGTTTTTCTTATTCAAATGGGAGAGAGGCAGTATAGACAAGGAACCAATTATATATTCAAAAGGGAGAAAATCCTAATTTTTAATATTTATATAGGTGGGAAACATTACAGGAATGATTCTTACAACATTTTTATTGATCACATACTTTTGATACAGTCTGTACTTCGATAAAACCAACCCTCACTGAAATAGGTACAACAAAATGTTCTCAGCACAAAATGACTACGTCATTGAAACGGTGGCGATTGCGCTAAATATAGAATATTTTGGAAATATTTTTACAGGGAATTAACCTAGACAATTGATTACAAAGGTAGGAATAATTGTTCCATAGACTTTTATGATTTGTTATCACCATGATCAGTTTGAACGTTAAGTGCACTGAAACTGGTACCTCCATGATAAAATATTTGCACAGACACCACACGTCCACATAATAAATTTGTTTTTATTAATCTGGATCCAAACCAATGGAATAATCATATTTACAAGTGATTTTTTATTAATCAAGATCAAGGAAAACTAACGGACAGAAATCATTTCAATTTTGACGAATATTTGCACAGTCTCCACACGTTCACATCAGACATTTTTATTCCTTTATCTGAATCCAAACCAATGAAATCACCATCAAGTGATTTAAGTTAATTTTCTGGATCCAACATTCCGACAGAAATAATTACGATTTTGACGAAATATTTGCTCAGACGCCACACGTTACACGTCTCCATCAGAGATTTTTATTTACTATTCTCATCTGGATCCAAACAAATGCTAGCAGTAGCTCAATATAAAAGGTTGTTATTTACGGTACAAGGGGATTATTTATTTATCTGGATCCCAACTAACGAACATAAGAAGAATAGATTTTTATATACTAATCTGGATCAAAACTAACCATGACAGATATAATTATAATTTTGATGAAATAATTGTGCAGACGCTACGCATCAACATGAGAAATTTATATTTATTAATTTGGTTCCAAACCAATGGAATCTCCATAAAAGATAAAAAAAAATTTTTTATCTTTTCAATGGGGAAAATGATTTACTGATTGGATTTTTGCAGACGCTGATCAGATCTGTATCACACAAAGAAACGTTATTATAATATTTGATGTTTACTATAAGATACGCATGGCGGTTAAAATTTATTTCCGGTCAGGGTAAATACGCAGATCAATACAAAGACGGACAACTATCGTTGTCGTCACAATACGTTACATCTCCCTTCTTAGGTTTAATTATTAACAAATCTACTTATGAGTTTTAATTAATTGTCAATGCAGTAAAGTGTCTTAAGATCTTAAAGCTTAGTAATCTGAAACGTGTCTATTTGAACATGAAGTTCACTTTCACCAAGTCCTGGAGTTCCAACACTTAATTGAACATGTCTAAAGAAATGCAACTCTTGCAACTCTCTAATGCCAGTCTGTTTCAGTTCTTACAGCATTTACCTCCCTTCAATAGTCACAGTTCACTATCATTAACCCTTTTAAGTTTTTAACCTCTATAACTTGAAAGTCTTACACTTCTGCCATAATGTATCTTAATATGCTAACATAAACATGAAAAGAGAGATTACTCTTGTCAAAACATCAAATTACCCTAACAATTGTATTGATGCCTTACTTCCCTTAGTTTAAAAGTATTACTGTTTTTTGAAGTATTGAACTTTTGAGAATTTGATTTTGTGATTCTAAGTCACCAAGTCAACAATTTTCAAAAGTTCACATGACACAGATGTTTACAAACATCTATAACAAAATGACATATGATTTATAAAATCATGTTAACCATTTTATATTTATTACAATGGAACTAGCTTAACTAACTGTTTAACTAACAAATAAACTGACTAGTCTTTACTCAATTTCTGATTCTAACGTAAAGGAAAATCTGCTTGTGGCAGATTAGCAGCACGAGGTTTATTATGCCTCTTAACACAGTGCTTGCCTGATTATGAGATAGATCTTAGGCAGATTAGCAGCACGAGGTTTATTATGCCTCTTAACACAGTGCTTGCCTGATTATGAGATAGATCTTATTTCACATTTCGTAATCATTATACTTTGATGGTATTTTCACTTGTCTCCCCGATCTAGTTGTTATCTCTGATTGGCCCGATGCCACATTTGTCTGTTCAACGGTTTCACTACTGTGCGAGTCATTTATGGTTTGCTCACACGTGTCGTCACTGCTGTCATTTTCGCGATTTGTGTTTGAAAATGTTGCTCTTGTCGGACGTAACATTTTTCGGTTTCGTCGGTAAGTGACTCCGTTGTCGTTCCTAACGATGTACGATCGCGGGGTGTTGTGCAACCGAACCACGGTTGCTGGTTCCCAACGTCCTTGGTAATCGTCTCGTCTCATCACAACTGGATCTCCAGCCTGAAGCTGTGATAACTGCTTCCCAGAATGTTTGTCGAAGTAGAACTTCTGGTTGTTCTGCGCCTCGATCTTACGACCCTGTACGGCTTTAGAGTCGTGGTATTGTGGCTGTAGAAGTGGTGCAGCCACTGGTAAAGTGTTCTTCAATCTTCTTCCCAGGAACATTTGTGCTGGGGACAGTCCTGTACTTTCTAATGTAGTGTCTCTGTAGATCAACAATGATTTGTATGGGTCTTTGGCCTTCTTAAGTAGCGACTTTACTGTTTGCACACCTCGTTCCGCGAACCCGTTCGACTGAGCATATGTCGGAGAACTGGTTACATGAGCAAATCCATATTCTTTCTGAAAGTTTTTGAAACTGTGCGACGCGAACTGCGGTCCGTTGTCGCTGTATACCTCATCCGGTATTCCGTATTTCCCAAACTGACTTTTCATGTACGCGATTGTGTTGTCGCTCGATAGATTGTCTAACTTCGCAATTTCTGGCCAGCAACTGAACCGGTCTACCGTTAACAAGTAGTTGTTACCGCGAAAGTAGAACAAATCTACACTGATCTTCGCCCATGGTCTGTCTGGTACTTCTGTCTGAATAAGTGGCTCTTTTGCATTCTTTTTCTGGTTTTCAGCACATGTTGAACATGCTGACACTGTGTTTTCTACATCTTGAGCCATTCCTAACCAGAACAAGCTTTCTCTGGCTCTAGCCTTACATTTCACTATCCCTGTATGAGCTTCATGAATAATGTTCAGCATTTCAGGTCTCAGTTTCTTTGGCACAATTAACTTATGACCTTTAAACAGCATGTCCTCAATACACGTGATCTCGTCTCTGAAGTTCCAGTATGGTCTAAGTTCTTCTGGCACTTGTTCTTTTTTCTCTGGCCACCCTTTTTCTACTGTGTCTCTGAGCACTTTTAATTCTGGATCTTTCTGAGTCTCTTCTTGAAATACCTTTCTCTTTTCATCTGACACTGGAAGGTATGTCAACAGATTAATTGTCAGCTCTTCAGAATTCAGATCTTCCTTGGTTTCTTCCAAGTATGCACGACTGAGGCAATCTGAAATGTACATTTCTTTGCCAGGCTTGTACGTCACCTTCAAGTCATACTTCTGTAGGCTCAGTAGAATTCTCTGTAATCTGGGCGGTGCTTGGTATAGCGGTTTCGCAAAGATTGCTTGAAGCGGCCTGTGATCGGATTCCACATGTACTTCTTTGGCGAAAAGATACTGATGGAATTTCGTACATCCGTATGAAATGGCTAATGCTTCTTTTTCGATCTGTGCGTAGTTCTGCTGTGCTGGTGTTAGAGCGCGTGAAGCATACGCAACCGGCTGACCATTTTGCAGAATCACGGCTCCCAGACCTTTCGACGACGCATCCACCGAGAGAGTTACCGGCTTTTTCTCGTCGTAGTACTTCAGCACAGGTGCCTCAATGACTGCTTTCTTCAACTTCTCAAACGCTTTCTCTTGTTCTGCGTCCCAATGCCATTCAATGTCTTTCTCTAGCAGCTTTCGGAGAGGGGCACTCTTGTCGGACAGATTCTGTATGAATTTTCCGAGGTAATTCACAAACCCGAGGAATGTCATAAGCTCTTTGACGCTTTCCGGCTTCTTCATTTCTCTGACAGCTCTTACTTTTTCATCATCTGGCTCTACGCCTTCACTTGTCAAAGTGTGGCCCACAAATGTCAGTCTTGTCTTTCTGAACTCGCATTTGTTTTTGTTCAGCCGAAGATTGCTTTCAGCAAGCTTTGTCAGCACTTGATGTAAAACTTTGTCATGTTCTTCCACATTTTCACCAAATATGATGATGTCATCTACGATTGACTCACAGCCATCAATGTTCATGATCAACTCCGAAATCAGCTTCTGGTATACTTCTGGAGCTGATTTGATGCCGTATGGTAATCGTTTGAACGAATATCGGCCAAACGGCGTGTTCATTGTACACAGTTCTTGCGATTCTTCATTTAGCGCGCACTGCCAGAATCCACTACTCGCGTCTAATTTACTGAAGACTTTCGCTTTCGAGAGCAGTGGCAGTATTTCTTCAATTGTCTTCATCGGGTGATGTTCACGTTTGATTGCGCGATTCAGATCTTTCGGATCCATGCATATTCTGAGCTTTCCGTTCGGTTTCACAACGGTAACCATGGAATTTACCCATTCCGTAGGTTTGTCTTGCTTAACAATCACTCCCTGCTTTTCCATGGACATGAGTTCTTTTCTGACTTTTTCTCTGAGTGCTATTGGTACCTTTCTCGGTGCATGTACCACAGGTGTTACCGTTTTGTCGACCGTAATTTTATGCTCGCCCGGCAGCTTACCTAGCCCTGTGAACAGATTCGGATGCCGTTCTTCAATGTCGGTCTTGTCAGAAGTCACTGCGTGCACTCTCTGTATTAAGTTGAGTTTTGTACTACTTACACGCCCTAGAATTGTCTCGGCTGGTATATCAACTATGTGAAATATCACGCTTTGGCATTTGTCATTGATCATACAATCTAATGTTCGTGTACCAGTTACGGGTATTTTATGTCCGCTGTACGATTTTAATCGCGCACTAGTTTTTTCAGGGCAACCTTGTAAACCAAGTTTCTCAAGTGTTTTTATGGACATGACATTGCCTTTCGATCCTGTGTCAATCTGCATTTGCACTGTTTTCCCAGCAATTTTGGCACTTACGAACCATTCAGTGTCTGTCGACAATGTGTTTACGCTATAGTTCTCATCTGGCAGTTCTATGACCATACCTACATACAAGTCATCGTCACTCTCACTTTCACTTTCGATCTGATTAACCTTATGTTGGGGTCTCTTTGGTTTCATTTTCAGTTTTGTACCTACTTTAGTCCTACATTCTGACGCAAAGTGATCATATTTCTGACATTTCAAACATTGTGCTCCAATCGCTGGACACTGACCCTTTTTGTGAGATCTACCACATCTCGTACACTTGGGATTCTGCATTTCAGTTCTCTGACATCTCTCAGATCTCTGATATTTCGGTTTCTGACCTACTTTCACTTTCGGTTTCACTCCTCTTATTGCATGTACATGTTCTGATTCGTCACGACTCATACTTTTTGTCTGTGCTTTTGCGATCTCATATGTCTTTGCAATTTCTACAGTTTTTGTGAATGTCAATTCGGATCCAACATTGATCAGTTTCTCTCTGATCTTAGAGTTTCTGATTCCAAAGACCACTCTATCTCTTACCATTTCTTCTGGTTTATCATATTGACACTCTTTGACCAAGATCTGTAAGTCAGTAACGAATTGTTCAAAAGTTTCACCTTCGTTCTGTACTCTGCTACTGAATCCCACTTCTGACACCATATAATATTTGATGTTTACTATAAGATACGCATGGCGGTTAACATTTATTTCCGGTCAGGGTAAATACGCAGATCAATACAAAGACGGACAACTATCGTTGTCGTCACAATACGTTACAGTTATGGCATAAAGTTAAAATTTCAGATTCAGCCTTTCAAAATTGACAACTGCTTATTTCATTTTCAACAGCAACTTTCAGATCATTAAACTTTTTAATTTTATCATTTTAAGTGCTCGTATATTACGCTGAATTTAAAGTACTAAGGGTAAATAAACTACGATAAGTCATTAAAAAAAAAATTGGGGGTAGCAAAAATGTACGGGTAGTGAAATGGGTAGGGTAAAAACACCCTGGGTAGCGAACTAAGAGGTGTGAACGCAACAGGGTAACGAAACATTCAGTACCCGAAAATAAAAGAGGGGCCCTCACATGAGACACTTCACCGATTATTTGCATAGACATTCAGCTGGCTTTGCATACTTCCTTGCAAACTTTTTACCGGACTGGTTGTAACTATGTAACCCAAGCTAGGTAAAGTACTGTCTTTAACTAATGCACTTTAAAAAATGAGCAGTTCAGATCATCTGTGTTTTTCAACGTTAAATATTGACTAATCCATCTAATTTTTTCTCAAACTGTCGGGTTGACTTGGCCAGTGAGTGTTATCATGTGATATTTATCAGTCTCTTATTTTGAGTGGTGGCTGTATACAGGTTTTATTGTAATTTCCGGAAAAGAGGGAGTACCGTTAAATTGAACAAATCCAACATTTTCTCACTAATTTCAGGACCAAATCTTACGGTGTTACTAATCATTAGAATCATCTCTTTGAGTAGTGACACCATAGGGTTTAATGCAGAATAAAGATTATAAACTTTGAAATACTCTCAACTTATCTAGAGCTGAGGGTCCAAGGTTATAAAGCAGTTTAGCTGAGTCCGAGTGTGTTCTCAAGCATTTGATTGCTCAGATTTGAGCCTAGGCTCAAATCTGACCAATCAAATGCTTGAGAACGACTTTAGACTCAAGTCAAAAGCATTATAACCTCGGACCCTGTACATACTGTATATTTCTATTTTCTAGATAACATTTTATCTTTACAGATAAATGATGGCAGCAGAAAAAAGAAAGAAAACAATACTTCATACTTTTCCGTTCAACACAAGATGGATGGTAATAAATCTAAACAGCTGAAATCAAAAGACATCGCAAAACAAGGAGGTGTTAAACAGACAAAAGTAAAAGGGAAATTCAAATCTGGAAATGAAAATGCAGGCAAACCCAAGGGAAGTAAAGTCTCAAATACTAAAACTGCATCTCAGAAACAAACCAGTCAAGTAGGAAATAGCAAAAGCAAAACTAGTGATTCTGCAAAACTTGGTGAAAGCACAGGTATGAGGAATAAGAAAAGAAAATTTAAAATGAAGAAAAGAAAATTAAATGCAGATAACAAAAGTGGTGTAAGTAGCATAGTCAGTGCAGACAAATTAAAAGTTTTAATGACTTTAGAAACAAAAGGAAAGCTAAAAAAGCCATTGACTGAAAGACAGAAACACAAACTGACAAAACTGAAGATGAAACGGAAAGCAGGGAAAGAAGTAGAAATAAAGGATGCATCTGTCAAGGAGACATCAATACCCCCGAAAACAACAGAGGAAGTGTCGAGTAACTGGAAGAAATTACAAGAGGTATGATAGTAAAAACATAGGAACAATCATTCAATAGATTTAAATAATATACAGTGCTCCCTCTCTACAACGACACCCAATGGCAGTGTGCGTTGTTTGGAGGGAGTCATCATATAGAGGGAAATATGCTTACATTTGCAAACAGTTTGAATCCAGATCAGACGCCACGTAACGTGGCGTCTGATCTGAATTCAAGCTGTTTGTCACTCATCATTATATTTCTTATGTCAAAATGTCCACTTATATGTAACTTTGAGAAAATATCTAGCAGACAACAATTTTAAGCAGACAATATTGCAGCAGTGAAAGCGTTAGACATAATTGTCTTGTTTGAGGAACAGCAACAATCATTGTTGTAGAGGGAATCGTTGTTGGGAGGGCCATTGTAGGGAGGGTGCACTTTACATGTAGGAGCTGAAAGCATGGTGAAAGTAAGCAGAAAACTCCTACAAAACCTTCCTGTTTACTTTTAAATTGCTTTAACACATTATCCCATGGCCTGTTTGTAGTTTTGAAGACAGGTGACCACTTAAAGCATGTTGTATGTAAAGCAGAATGTGTCTTTATGTTCAGCCTGCTTTAAGCTATAGTCTGTTAGGATATATAAAATATTTCTTTATGAAGGTCAATTAAGTGCTTTTGTCAGGACAGGGTAGAGTCTAGACGGTTGAAGCAGGATGCCAGTTCATAATATTTACTGATTGGAGTCATTTCTTTCTCTTTTGTATGTAATAATATATACTTGTTGTGTTATTGAATTCAGAAATCTGTGCCAGACTCCAGAAAAAGAAAATTGTCACAAGAAAAGATCAGAAATCCCAAATACAGAAAAGTTGATGTGAAGACAACAGATGTCCAAGCTAGCACTGCTGCGAAGTAAGTTATTGAAATACAGTACATACCATGTCAGGAAACTACTGAATCTCTAAGCACAGGTTGTTGCTTAACCTATTAAACGTAAATACGTCTTTTTACGACTTCAATTTATTCGTCCAGGCTCCATTGAAAGTAAAGCAGAATGCGCCATAAGGCGTTACTTTCAATCTGCTTTAAAGGTCACCTCGGTGACACCTGTCTTACAAATTAGAAACAGACTATGGAGTAAACGGTTAAGTCAGGCTAAGTTTAATACATAAATTGCATTTATCATTTTCTGTCTGAAAACATCCAATGAAGGAAAGGGGGGTTAAGCTGTCATCAAATAGAAGACACATCGATAGTCTTTGGAACAGGTGGCATTTAAATGCAGGTCAAAAGTCACGCAGAAGCTCCATTTAAAGCAGATTGAAAGTAAAGCCTTATGGCTCATCCTGCTTTACTTTCAGCCTGCTTTAGGTTGGATATAGAAATCTTTCTAACAGACAAAAGTTACGGTATACATGTACATGTATAGTCATGGCTATAAAATATTTTCTTTAGAGTGGTGTTAAAAGCCATAAAAGGTGTATTTATTGGGTATTAGGTTAAGCAACAATATGTCAATCATCAATATGTAGGAAAAGTTTCCTGTGACTGCTTATTAGGTCAAAGCATCTTTTTGAGGAATAGGTAGGTAAAGAGGTGAAAAGGCTTTTGTGTGAGGCAGAGCAACAGATAAGGGTAGTTTTTCAAAAACTAAAATCTTTATTTCTGAATTAAACCCTATGGTGTCACTACTCATTAGAATCGTCTCTTCGAGACGATTCTAATGAGTAGTAACACCATAGGATTTGGTGCTAAAAAGAGTGAGAAAATGTTGGATTTGTTGAAATAACTCCCTCTTATCTGGAGCCCTGGTGAGGGAAAGAGCTAAGCTTTCATCTGTTCCAAAGACTACAGATGTTTTCTGACATTTCTCTGTTCAAAGGTTGCATAAAATTAATGTTATTGCATTGTATATAAACCCTTTACACCATAGCTTGTTTCTAGTATTGAAGATAGAGTGCCACTTAAAGCAGGTTGAAAGTAAAGCAGAATGTGTTTAAGGCATATTCTGCTTTACTTTCAGCCAGCTTTAAGCTCCAATTTGCTCGGATATAGAAAATATTTCTTATGATACATATTTGTAACTGTATAAAGTAAAACTATTTTCTTCCGTGGAAGAATAGATTTAAGGCGCAAAAAGGCATACTTATGGGGTAAGAGATTATTCTTATGATTGTTGATAATGATTTGCAGCTGTCAATTTCTGAAATGTTTGCATCAAATTTTCAAACCATTAACCCTTTACTCCATATGAAGCTTGTTTGAAAATATGTGATCACTTAAAGCAGATTGGAAATAAATGTAAAGCAGCATGCACCTTAAGGCACATTCTGCTTTACTTCAGCCTGCTTTAAGCTACCATCAGATAGATAGAAAATATTTCTTATAATACATATTCATTACAGTATAAATATTTTCTTCAGTGGAAGAATAAATTACGCTTGCCAGAATGTGTATCTATGGAGCAAAGGGATATCTTGGAAAATCAAATTTATACAAATGTATCTGTATTTACCATTCTGCTTGTAGTAAAGCTGATATCTGGTTTGATGATGTGGATGAGTTTCTGATAGAAGGCAAGGGTGAAACTGATACTGCACAGGATAAACAAGAAGGGGTGGAGAAGCCAAACCCTCTAGTCAAGCCTGAGGCCTTCAAAGGGTAAGATTAATTAACGCTATACCCCATAAATATACCTTTTTACATCTATATTGCATATACATTTCTCCACTGTAGAAAATATGTCCAATTTATATAGATATGAAAATGTGCCATAAGAAATAGTTTCTATATGCCAGTAAATGCACATTCTGCTTTACTTACTTTCAACCTGCTTTAAGTGGTGACCTGTCTTCAAAGAATAGAAACATGCTTTTGGATAATGGGTTTACCCATAACTTAGTTGATATACCTTTTAAGCTTGCCTGTACAAAGTACAAGACGAGCATAATATTATACCCCCGGTGTAGTCATCAGTGTGAATGGCATGAACAATTTTAAGAAAATGTTCATAACTTCTATGTCCGATAAAATATTGTTCCAACATTGTTTTGTGGCGCTGGTCAGCATTGAATAGTTAGTTACAGATCATCAGACAAAATGGCTATCTTGAAAACTAACTTCATTGAATCTCCACCAAACACTATGTTTTGCAGGGCTCCAGATAACAGGGGATAAACTGAACAAATTTTCTCACTCATAACAGCACCAAATCCTATTGTGTTACTACTCCTTAGAATCGTCTGGAGCTCTGATTTTGACTATTCTTTTGGGCAGTCACAACATATTAAGATTTATTGGGGATATAAAAGAAAAATTATTGATATGGAGACCTGTAATAAGCTACAGGGCTCCAGGTAAGAGAGAGTAAACTGAACAAATCCAACATTTTCTCACTCATTTGAGAACCAAATCATATGGTGTTACAACTCATAAGAATAGTCTTTAAGAGACGATTCTAATGAGCAGTGACACCACAGGGTTTAATGCAGAAATGGGAGATTTTAGTTTTCGAATTGCTCCTCCTATCAAGAACTCTGAAGCAAGACTTGTATTTCAGAGTGACCAAAGCTGTGGCCATGGATTGTGAGATGGTTGGAGTAGGGGACGGCACAGACAACATGGTTGCCCGTGTATCTATAGTGAATCAGCACGGGGAACCAATCTTTGATAAGTATGTCAAACCCAAGGAGAGGGTTAAAGACTACCGAACACATGTCAGTGGTATACGTCCGGGGGACATGGAGAAAGGTTAGTGAAATTTCTTAACCCTTTTCTCCCTGAAACCTTAAATGGACAATTCTAGTTTTCATATAAATCTAGTCCATTTCTTACTCTTTAGGTGTTTTTTTTTTACAAATACATGTACATGGATAGGAACAGTGCACTCCTCACAGGTACGCTGTTTGCAAATGACGCATATATGCATGACTAGGGTTCAAAGAGTTAAGTGGAGGGATAAATTAACCCATTTATCCATAGATATGCATTTGAACATGTTTATTTTATTCCTCCACTAAAGAGAATAGTTCCTCATTATTCAGTAATTAATAATTATTGTTAGAAAATATTTTCTATTTTCCAGCAGATGGTAGCCTAAAGCAACTTGAAAGTAAAGCAGAATACATTCTGCTTTACTTTCAACCTGCTTTGAGTGGTCACCTGTCTTCAAAACTAGAAACAGGCTATGAGGAAATGGCTTAAGTGTAATTTTGTCAACTTTGATGGTTTCTTAAGTCTGAAATAGGTGAGTGCTAAGATCTAACGGTTGGTTGCTTAGCCCATTATGATTACCCCATAGTCTCTTTCTAGTTTTGAAGACAGGTTACCACTTAAAGCAGGTTGAAAATAAAGCAGAATATGCCTTAAGACGCATTTTGCTTTACTTTCAGCCTACTTTAAGCTACCATCTGTAAGAATATAGAATATTATTTCCTACAGTGCATATTCATGGCTGGATAAAATGAAACATAATTTCTTCAGTGAAGGAACAAACAAAAGGTGTAGTTTTGGGAAAATGGGTTAAAAATAAAACAGACTGAAAGTAATGCAAAAAACTTTTGTATGAGCTCTATGTTTTCGATAATTTTTAAGCAGCTACAAGTCAGGGTAATATATGAAAAAGGTTCCTATGACTCTGTTTTGGATCAGGGTAGAACTTCTAATAGGAATTGATAAAGAGTGTTATTAGTTATCATAAAACTAAATACCAGCTATTGGATAACGAATGAATCTTTATCATCAGAGCTCCAGCCTCCAGATAGAGGAGTATTCCAAAGACTAAAATATTAGTGTCTGTTTTAAACCCTAGTATGGTGCCACCATAGGATTTGGTGTTGACATGCAAGAGAAAATGTTGGATTTGCTCAGTTTACTCCCTCTTATCTGGAGCCCTGATTTATACTGTTAGCCAAATGTTTGATATTATGCTATTCAGGTGAAGACTTAGAGAAGGTCCAGAAAGATGTGGCAGACATACTTAAAGGCAGGGTACTGGTGGGTCATGCCATACAAAATGACTTACAGGTACGTGTTGTTATGTAAATACATAAACACACTGCATACTCATCATTTACAAATAGTGTATCTATCAAGATCATACTTGTCCTGTGCAAACACTGTACACCCTGATCAGAGCGCTCCTGTAGGAGCCCTCTGATCAGGGTCTGCACTGTTTGTCATTTTGCAATATACTTGTATCGTTAAAATCAACCCTTAATAGTAAAAAATGAACTAGACTTACTTGGAAATGGGAATTTAAAGGTTCAGGGGTAAATGAGTTAATGTGCCAAAATAACTCCATAGATACTCATTCTTGCACATTTAATTTATTCCTCTACTGAAGAAAATAGTTCCAATTCACAGTCACTAATATTTATCATAAGAAATAATTTCTATATTCTAACAGATGGTAGCTTAAAGCAGGCTGAAAGTAAAACAGAATGCAGCTTGAGGTGCATTCTGCTTTACTTTCAATCTGCTTTAACCCGTTGAAGCCTCGTCATGCATATCAGAGTTAACAGAAGTATTTCAAAAACTAAAATCTTTTTTTCTTCATTAAACCCAATGATGTCACTACTGATTGGAGTCATCTCAAAGAGATGATTCTTATGAGTAACAACACCATAGGATTTGGTATTGAAATGAGCAAGAAAATGTTGAATGTGTTCAGTATACTCCCTTTTACCTGGAGCACTGATGCACTGTGCCTAAGCTTTAACTCTTTCCTCCCTGAAACTTAAAATGGACAATTACAGTTTCCATTTTTGTCTAGTCCATTTCTGACTTTTAAGGGTTGTTTTTGTCAATGTTTGGCATAATGACAAACAGTGAAGACCCTGATCAGAGGGCTCCTTTCGGAGCCCTCTGATCTAGGTCTTCACTGTTTGCACAGGACAAGTGTACAATTCACATGTACACTGTTTGAAAAGGACGCCTATATGCGGGACTAGGGTTTAAAGGGTTAAAGAAGAGAACACTTATCTTATACAAACCTTAAATACTCAGATCAGAGGGCCCACTTAAAGCAGGTTGAAAGTAAAGCAGAATGCCCCATAAAGCGCATTCTACTTTACTTCCAACCTGCTTTAAGCTATCATCTGCTGGAAAATTGCAATATTTCTTGTGATTCTTATTTGTGACAGTATAAATTGGAACTATTTTCATTGAAATATGAATGAATTAAAGGCGTAAAAAGGTGTATTCATGGGGTAATGGGTTAAAGATGCCCTATGATCAGGGTCTGCATTGTTTGTCAAATTGTAACACTCTGACAAAAACAACCCTAAATAGTAAAAAATGGACTAGACAAGATTAGGAACTGTACTTGTTCTTTATAAGTTCCAGGGAGGAAAGGGTTATTGTGTTAAGTGATCACCTGTCTTCAAAACTAGAAACAGGCTATGGACTGCAGAACGCCAGAAAAGGGGGCGTTTTTGAAAAACTAAAATCTTTATTTCTGGATAAAACCCTATGGTGCCACTACTCAATAGAATATTCTCTTCTAGACAATTCTAATGAATAGTAAGACCAAAAGATTTGACACTGAAAAGAGTGATATACTGTTGGATTTGTTCAGTTTACTCCTCTTAACCCATTACCCCATAGCCTGTTTCAATTTTTGAAGACAGGTGACAACTTAAAGCAGGTTGAAAGTAAAGCAGAATGTGCCTTAAGGCGCAGTCTGCTTTACTTTCAGCCTGCTTTAAGCTATCATCTGCTAGAATATAGAAAATATTTCTTATGATACATATTCATGACAGTATAAATTGGAGCTATTTTCTTAAGTGTATGAATAAAATAGAGGCATAAAAAGGCATAATTATGGGGTAATGGGTTAATACTGTAGTCTAATCTGGAGCCCTGTTGAGTGAAGGGTTTAAAAACTATAACATATGTTATTGCAGGTGTTGTATTTACAACATCCAAGGAAGAAGATCCGTGACACTTCCAGATACAAGGCATTCCGCAGACTGTTCCAGGGTCGAACACCCTCCTTGAAAAACCTATCATCAACAGTCCTACATGTGAAAGTCCAGGAAGGGGAACATAACTCTGTAAGTAGATCTGGAGTTACTTCCCTTTTTCAGTTTCACAGTCATTGTGTTTAGCAGCTTTTTAAAAGAAGATGGATTCACAGTCTTTCATACAAATTAAAATCAGCTAGTGTTCTCTCTCTACAACGACACCCAATGGGAGACACAGATGGTGTGCGTTGTTCGGAGGGAGTCGTTAAAGAGAGGTAAATTAAGACTTGGATTACATTTGCAAACAGCTTAAATCTAGATTCAAGCTGTTTGTCACTCGTCATTATAATTCTTCTATCTAAATGTCCACTTATATGTAACTTTGAGAGAAAAAAGCAGACAAAAATTTTAAGCAGACGATATTGCAGCAGTTAAAGCGCTAGACATAACTGTCCTGTTAAGTGACGCTGTAAGGAGGGAGTCGTTGTTGGGAGGGCCGTTGTAGAGAGGGAGCTCTGTACTTCTCTTTTGATTTTATCAGTCACGTCATGTCTTTGGAAAGCCCCAGTGAGATGATGTTTGGCCATACTGTATATATATAATTGTGTTTCTATTTTCGTAGATCCAGGACGCTCAAGCAGCTATGAGATTGTATACAATGTTCAGGAAACAGTGGGAAGCAGAACTAAAGATGAAAAGAATACGAGGAAGGGGCAAGGCCAAGACAAAAACTTGAGCAGAATAAACAGACATCAAGCAAAGCCAAGACAAAAACTTGAAACAGAAAAACTCCCAACATTGCTCGTTTCTATTATAAATATGATAGAGAGAACTTATATTTGCAGGGTTCCAGACAATAGAGAATAAACTGACCAAATCCAATATTTTCATATTCTTTTTAGCACCAAATCCTATGGTGTTACTACACATTAGAATCGTCTACTATTATATCATCTTGATTCCCATGGGTTTGGGAAAAGGAAATGTTTTTCAAGGTCAGGGAAAAGTCAGAAAGTTCTGAAATTGGTCTGAGACAAATAAATGTGTAGTAAAATCGGGGAATTTGTAAATTGGAGGACTCAAAGTTCACTTTTCAAAGATGAGGTTCCCAAAACCCCCACTTACATGTCAGGTGTAGTGGAAGATTGTGATTATGGAATTGACAGTAATATTGCATGCTGATTGTGAAATTTTGAGTCACAAATGCGAAATGATTACTGAGAAGAGCCATTTCTAATGAGTAGTGACACCATAGGGTTTAATTCAGAAATAAAGATTTTAGTTTTTGAACTAGTACTCCCCTTATTTGGAGCTGTGGTTGGACATATCAAATTGTTACTCCTACATGTACATTTTGTATATGTATTCATCCACAAAACCAATGTTGTTACCACTCATTAGAACCGTTTCTTTGAGGCTATTCTAATGAAAATCATCATCCAATTTTGTTTAACCAGTCCATTAACTCTTTGGACCCTAGTCCCGCATACCGTATATGCGTTATTTTTATACGCCCACCTCTAGAGGTGGTCATATATTGGCGTGGCCCTGTCCGTCCGTCTGTCGTCCGTTCATTCGTCAACATTTTGTTTGTCCGGAGTTTTTCTGGAAAATTATTGCAGGGATATTAATGAAACTTCACACAAATGTTATATGCATCAAGATCTAAAGCTGAGTCTAGTTTGAGGTTCATTCAAATTTTCGTTACAGAGTTATCTGCCCTTGATGTACTCAAATATGCTATAAAAAGCTTGTCCGTAGTTTTCTTGGAAAACTATTTGAAGGGTATTAATGAAACTTCACAGAAAGGTAATATGCATCAAGATCTGAAGCTGAGTTAAGTTTGAGATTTATTTGATATTTCGTTACAGAGTTATCTGCCCTAGGTGTACTCAAATATGCTATAAAAGGCTTATTTGACAGTGTTAACACACTTAGCAACTACAGTTTTGAATGGATTTTGATTTATTTGCCCACAGTATAATTATAGAAGTATAAGTTCATGAAAGGGTTGATTATTATTGAAATCGGATAATTGTGTCGGGTTATCTGCCCTTGGTGTACTCAGATATGCTAAGAAAAGGCTTTATTTCAGTATTTTTTATGCTCTCAGAGCTCTAAGTGTCTACAAGTTAGAATAAATTTTGATAAAACTATATATTTCTTTGCCAGTGGGCATATAATGTACCGCTTGCGGTGCTCTCGTTAAAAGATGTACATGTGAATAGTAAAATTGTCCTGTGCAAACAGTGAAGACCCAGATCAGAGGGCTTCTAAAGGAGCCCTCTGATCAGGGTCTTCACTGTTTGTCATAATGCCAAACATTGACAAAAACAACCCTTAAAAGTCAGAAATGGACAAGACTAAAATGGAAACTGGAATTGTCCATTTAAAGATTTAGGGAGGAAAGAGTTAACTAATCCTTATAGGGTGAAGCCTGGCTGTCCAGTCAATATAGTATTGATGTATTGTTAAGGGTCAAATGGCATATGTTGCATTAGACCAGAACACTCATATTGCATTTATTCTCTGTAGAAAGTGAAGAAATAAAGAAATAATATGTTTTTACTGCATTGTGTTTTGTTTTCAACTCAAAGTTGAATAGAGCCACTGAGTAAGATCCAAATAATGATATATACATATACAACCTTTTTATGCCCAGTGATGATCAGTCGGGTGGGGGGAGGGGTACTTTTCTTTCCCCTGTATGGTTACGGTTCGTTCGTTCATCCTTCCCACATACAAAGTACATACTTTGTCCGGCTAACTCTTCCTACAGTTTTCAAGCTACAACCTTATAACTTAGCAGAGTGTTTGCACACATACCATAGATGTGCACGTAAAAAGGATTTTGATATGCTATAATTTTTAGCTCACCTGAGGTAGCTAAGGATGAGCTTTTGCAATTCTTGAATTTCCAATGTGCGTTGTCCGTCGTTAGTCGTTCCTCATCAGCAAGTTTAGTGTTTACACTCTAGAGGCCACATAATATATCCAATCTTTCTCAAACTTGCTTGGATTTTAGCTCTCCTTGGCTAGCTCAGGGTGAGCTTTTGCAATCCTTGAATGTCCATCGTGCAGTGTGCGTCGTTCGCATCAACAATTTTAGTGTTTACACTCTAGAGGCCACAATTTTTATCCAATCTTTCTCAAACTTGCTCAAATTGTATTTGACTATAAGAGTTTTGATGAGTTTCATTATGGTTTAAATCTGATCAACAGGTCAAGAGTTATCTACCTTTGAATTGCTGAAAATGCCATATTCAACAATGTTAACATTGTAGAGGCCACAATTATTATCCAATCTTTCTTAAACTTGCTCAGATTGTATATTACCATAAGAGTTCAGATGAGTTTGATCATGGTTAAAGTTGGACCAATATGTCAAGAGTTATTCACCTTTGAATTGCTGAAAACACCATATTTAACAGTGTTTACACTCTAAAGACCACACTTTTTATCCAATCTTTCTCAAACTTGCTCAGATTGTATAAGAATATATGATCCTGGGCGAGTTTCGAAATAGTTGAAATCGGACCATTTGGTTAAGAGTTATCTGCCCTTCATATGTTGAAAATGCCTTATCTAACAGTGTTACTCCAGCAACTAGTTTTCAATGGATTATTGAAAAACCTTGTTAACACTCTAGAGACTTCATGAAACTTCATCAAAATGTTTGCCTTAATAATATCTAGTTCAAGTTTGAATGTGGGTCATGTCCGGTCAAAAACTAGGTCACTAGGTCAAATTATCGAAAAACCTTGTTAACACTCTTGAGGCTACAAATTTCATTGGATCTTCATGAAACTTCATCAATATGATTGCCTCAAAGAAATCTAGGCCAAGTTCGAATGTGGGTCATGTCCGGTCAAAAACTAGGTCACTAGGTCAAATCTTCGAAAAACCTTGTTAACACTCTAGAGACTACAAAATTTCATTGGATCTTCATGAAACTTCATCAAAATGTTTGCCTCAATGAAATCTAGGTTAAGTTAAAATGTGGGTCATATCCGGTCAAAAACTAGGTCACTAGGTCGAATCATCGAAAAACCTTATTAACACTC
Source organism: Gari tellinella (assembly GCA_922989275.2). Taxonomy (NCBI): domain Eukaryota; kingdom Metazoa; phylum Mollusca; class Bivalvia; order Cardiida; family Psammobiidae; genus Gari; species Gari tellinella. The sequence goes on along the minus strand of OV277858.1, from coordinate 102,506,102 downwards.
TAGAGACTACAAATTTCATTTGATCTTCATAAAACTTGATGAAAAGGTTTGCCTCAATAAAATATAGGTCAAGTTCAAATGTGGCTTATGTCTTGTCAAAAACTAGGTCACTAGGTAAAATCATCCAAAAACCTCGTTAACACTCTAGAGACTACAAAATTCATTGAATCTTCATGAGACTTGAAAAAAATGTTTGTCTCATTGAAATCGAGGTCAAGTTAGAATGAAGGTCATTCCCGGTCAAAAACTAGGTCACACGGTGTACATGATTACATGGTTACCAGATGAGCGATTTAGGGCCATAGTGGCCCTTGTAACTATATTTGCACACGATGTATACAGCCAAGTGAAATTATTGTTAAAATTTAATTATTGTGGCAAGAGTTATCTGCCGTTGATATACTTACAAATGCTAGAAAAGGCTTTCTATTAGTATTGTTTACGCTCTACTTATCTGCCCTTGATGTACTCTACTTTACTAGGATAGTTAATATTTCTAATATTGTTTACACACTATATAAAGTTTACAAATTTGAATGGAATTAATGAATATGGGTGAAACTCGAGGGTAAAGCTATCAGGTTTCTTTACAGAAGGTGAGCGATACAAGGGCCTTGAAGGGCCTCTTGTTTATTACCATGAGAGTTCACTTGAGTTTGATTATGGTTGAAATCAGACCAATAGATCAAGAGTTATCTACCTTTGAATTGCTGAAAATGCCATATTTAACAGTGTTAACTCTCTAGAGGCCGCAATTTTTATCCAATCTATCTCAAACTTGCTCAGATAGTATATGACTTTAAGAATTAAATTGAGTACATGTATACGATTATGGTTGAAATCAGATTACTAAGTCAAAAGTTATCAACCTTTGAATTGGTGAAAATGATATAGTTTAGGGTGCTTACACTCTAGAGGCCACGATTTTTATTTAATCTTTTTCAAACTTGCTCAGTCAACAATCGTGGCAGCAAAAATTCCAAACCACCTGAACACCTTCATACATTATACGTGAAAGTTTGGAGCAAGTCCTTTCAATGTGTAGTAGGAGTTGTCTGTTCAAGAAAGGAACCATAACTTCTGCCAAGATGGTCAGAAATATCACCCCCTGTAGCCTTCACGAATGAAGAACGCACGAATGAAGAACGAACCATTCGTGTAGCCTTGGAGTACCGAGAAGCACGCCTTTATGGTTACATGGATTGTTTGCTTAACCCATAACACCGTAGATACGCTACGCCCTTTAACATACATGTATTCCTCTACTGAAGAAAATAGTTAAACTTTATACATTCAAGAATATGTACCGTGAGAAATATTTTATTAAAGTAAGCTGGAAGTTAAGTAGAATGCGCCTTACGGCGCATACTGTTTTACTTTCAATCTGCTTTAAGTGGTCACGTGTCTTCATTCTATGGGCTAAAGGCGGGATAATGAAGTCAAGCAACGCTATTGCATGGATGGGATGGCCGACGGCACTCGGTACAAGTTGTACCATCGAAACTCAAAGGGTTTAATTTCTGTCTTCAAAAACTGAAAAAAGATTTTGTTCTATTTAGGGGCAATAGGGCTGCCATTTCTCCGGTTTTCCCAAAATATCCGGGGGTTTATCCTAGCAAATCATGGTAGCTTATGATAGGAATGCAGTTTCAGGGCTGCTATAAGTTGCTCATAAAAATCCTAATATTTTTAAATTTTCTCGAAGCGCGATTTTAGGAATCGTACCTTTAACCCCTTCACTGCCTTACCCCGAGTACAGCAGTTATTTGCAAACAGTTTGATTACTGATCAGACGCCGCAATACGCGGCGTCTGATCAGGATCTAAACTGTTTGACACTCGTTTCAGTATTTCTTAAGTCAAAATACCTAAATATTTTTTTTAGAAATAGAAGCAGACGACATTTGTTTAAATTTGATGACGTCACGGCAGTGAAGGGGTTAATCCTTTCGCTGCCAGGCTCTACATGTAGCACTGCCTAAAACTTTACATGCAACAGTTTGAACCAAGATCAGATGCCGCGTAACGCGACGTCTGATCTCGATCTAAACTGTTTAACACCCATATTAATGTTCTCTATGAAAAAACTCATAAGATTAAAAAAATTCCAAGTAAGAGTAGAAATCCGAAAAATTCGGAGATAATAAGAAAAAAAAAGATTTCGGAAAATCTGGAGAAGTGGAAGCCATGCAGTTTTCTATATCGCGTTATTTGAAGAAACTGGATACGTCCAATCAGTTCAAACATTGTAGTCCATGGAATTCCATCCTAAACAAAACCACGCGGAAAATTATAGTATTTAAAACCATAAACCCATGAATACGCCTTTTTATGCCTTAATTTATTTCTCCACTGAAGAAAATAAATCCAATTACACTATCATGAATGTTCACCATCAAATTATGGTCCATATCCTAGCAGAAGATAGCTTAAAGCAGGCTGAAAATAAAGCAATGTACCTAAGGCACATTCTGCTTTACTTTCAATCTGCTTTTAGTGATCATCTGTCTTCAAAACTAGATCTAGCAACAGGCTATTGACTAAAGGCTTTTAAAGGAAGGCCCATTAGCTGAAAGTAAAGCAATGTACCTTAAGGAACATTCTGCTTTACTTTCAATCTGCCTATAATGGCCACCCGTCTTACTTGAAACAGACTATTGGGGCATGGGCTATGGGTTAAACAGCATTTACATGTAAATTGTTTTAAAAGGTGCGTTCCTATTTTGATTGTTTTGAATTTAAACAGTTTTGCTAATCGCAAAACGTTTTGTTATTGAACTTTTTCACTGCCACGTTTTATCGTCTGCTTAACCCTCTTACCGTCAAACTATCGTGTGCATTGGTAATGTCGTCTTCAATATCTTTAGGAATGTTTTGACTGAAGAAATGTCGATACGAGTGTCAAACAGTTTGGGTCCTGATCAGACGCCACGTTATTTGAGTGTCTGATCAAGATTCATATTGTTTGCAAAGTCGCCTTTTGGCGCCGTTGGCAGTGAAATAGTTAAAGATTCATTATACTTTAATATTGAATATTCTTATGAACATAGCAGAACGCCTTAAGGTGTATTTTATTTTACTTTCAAAATGCTTTCACCTACCTTCTTCTAGGATAAAATTCGGAAATCCATAGAAATGCCCATGATAGACCGACCGAGCAATTTCAAGGTTAAGTTCAATGTGAAAGAGACCTGAAAGTTGTGTCTTGTACATCTACTTGCACTACTCCTGATTAACATGAATGCCAAGTATTAGGCGAATCAGACTGAAACTGAAGGAGGAGTTCACCGCACAAGATTTTGTAGACAGACTGCCCGCCCGACGGCCCACCCGACCGACGACCGACAGTCTCGCTCCAGTATACCCCCCTCCTAGGAGTATAAAAACTAAATCCTAAATATATGCACAATTGACCAAATATCAAATTACTTTTAAGACTTATGATATCTCCATAGCATTAAATTAAATATTTGACTTCAAATGAACACCCACTAACACAAAATTTCAGCATCTTTGCACGAATATAAAATTTACATTCGCCCCACTCAATTCCATTAAAAATGACGTTTATTTCGTATAGACGAAATTTCTCTATGGTGGAACTTGTGGATATTTTTCGTAGAGGAGGCGGTGCTAAGCGGTCATTTCTCCGCGAATCAGAGTTTCGGTTATACGGTTATGGTTGTTCCTTTTAGAGTACACATTATTCGTGTTAACAACCTCCAATATGGATTAAACATACATGCATACTAATAAAATGTTCAGTTTATATTAGAAATTACAGCAAATATAATGGTTATAAGAAAATGAACTGATATTTGCCGGCGTTTAAGCGAAAAACCCGACAGGATATGATAGGCAAATTTATCATGAATCGCGCTAGATGGAATTTGCCGATCATATTCTGTCGTTTTATTTCGCCCAAACGCCGACAAAAATCCGGTCATTTCTTCATTAACCTTGATCCATGCACGCCCACGCTCACACTCCTGGTGCCCGTTTCATAAATGCTTAACGTCGTACGACAATTGTTGTCGTAAGTCAGATTATAAAAGTCTCAATTATTATTTATTTCTCCATCTAATCCTGTCTTGTGACATCTTTTTGGAATCGTCTTGAAAAGACGATTCCAAATAGATGTCACAAGACAGGATTAGATAGAGAAATAAGAAATCAAATGTATTTTTATTTTGACTTACGACAACATTTGTCGTAAGATGTTTTATGAAACGGGCCCAGGAACATGCGCGTTAATGTATTGTTGTCTTTATACCTCTAGATCATGCGAAAAATGTGTTGATGAAAATACATGTATACATGTATTTATTAATGCCGTGCACGTGCAAATCGTGCACAGCCTCTTGATGAGATGTCACGCAATTAGTCCACGTATTGTCGAATAATTGTTCTTTTATACACGATGACATCCGTAATTCACGTGGCCCTCTGAGAAAGTCTAATTCACGAAGAGACTATCTTGCCCTATTTACAGACTTACCGCGAGTACATTGCTTATTTGCAAACAGTTTGGGTCCTAATTAGACGTCCCGTTACGCAGTGTCTTATCAAGACACCCATTAACTCTTTCCTCCCTGAAACTTTAAATGGACAATTCCAGTTTCCATTTTAGTCTAGACGATTTCTGACTTTTATGGGTTGTTTTTGTCAATATTTTGCATTATGACAAACAGTGAAGACCCTGATCAGAGGGCTCCGATCGGAGCCCTCTGATCTGGGTCTTCACTGTTTGCACAGGACAAGTGTACTATTCACATGTAAACTGTTTGAAAAGAACGCCTATATGCGGGACTAGGGTTCAAAGGGTTAAGATGCAATCATGCATGTATTAGATACTGTAGTCAATTTAACTAAAATTTAAATGTTGATAAATAAAAGCAGACAGGGACTGTTCAAAGCAGGTGACGTCATAACAGTGCATGGGGTTATCTGTTTCATTTTCTAATTCATCATCTGCTTTAACCCATTCTTCGCCACAATAACGTCTGCGTTAGTACTGTTGCCTGTAATACCGATGAGTTGGGGCATTTTGATCAACTAAATATATGTACGCAAGTGCTATATACAGTTTGGGCTCTCATAACGCGGCGTCTGGTCAGAGTCCAAACTGTTCTCAAAGTGACATATCTATAGGCGTCAATGACTGCCTGTAATACCGATATATTGTAACGTTAGAGTTGGGGCATTTTTATCAACTAAATATCTGTACGCAAGTGCTATTTACAGTTTGGGCTCTCATAACGCGGAGTCTGGTCAGAGTCCAAACTGTTCTCAAAGTGACATATCTATAGGCGTCAATGACCGTGAAGAAGGGTCAAAGACAAAATAGCACACTTTTTTGCACTTGAGTTCTGTATTTAACAGTCGTGACGAGTCCATGCAGTAGAACTGTCGAAAAATCATGATAAGGTGCAGTCATTCTTGTATCAAGCAAACATACAAAATACAATGTATTTTTATTCCATAGTCTTTAAGGACGGCGACAGGTTATTGCAGGACATATTTAATACATACGAGTTCTGTATTAGCCGTATTTAACTTCGAAATACGGATATGTTCGACTTCGGTCGGAATTCCATATATATATAGTTCCTTAAAATTGGTCCGCCGTCCGTGGTCCGTGGCCGTGTCCGTACCCGTGTCCGATCATTTAATATCCGCGAGGTGCTACATGTACTCCATATAGTGCCACGAAACCATGGGTCAACTAAAACCATTTGGTCATTTTAAGCTACTGAAAATGGCAATGTCTAAAGAAGTTGGGATATTTAACCACTGGCTGGTGCTATAACCATATGTGACAGTTCATGGCAATAGACAACAAGAGGGTCAGCTCCCTACATTCGCTCACATTATGACATAGTCCCATAGAAGCTGACTGTCCAAGAATGCACCCGTTCCCGGTCATATAATATCTATCCGTCAGGTGCTATTCCTTACTACCATGAAACCGTGCGTGGACTAAAATAATTTGGTCTTTTAAAGGGACTGAAAGGGAACTGTTTAAAGAAATTTAGATATTTAACCACCAACTGATGCTATCTAGAACCATGTGTGATAGTATAGTTCACGACAATAGACAGCAAGAGGGTCAGAGGGCCACATTTCGCTCACCTGACGACATTGTATCATAGAAGCCGACTGGTAAGACAGCTATGACACAGAGAATTTCGGTAGAGGACTACAATCGATGCAAATGAAATGTAAAATATTGATGCCATGTGCCTAATGGTTTAAAAGACATTTCCTGACCTACTTTCGGTGATATTCCTGTGGAGGCAGTTCCCTTGCAAAAAAACATGATTTTCATGCATACCTGTATTCTTGTAAATTATTGAAGCGTCGCATGTGAGGCTCGTTGATAGATTGGTTAAGTAAACCCAGTGAAAAAAACTTGAGTGTGAGTATGTCAGGGCCTCTCTAGACAACTTGAGATTGGTGGCAGCGTTGTCTGTGCACACTTCACTCCTGCTTTACAGTTACTTGAACGCCTATCAAGAACAATGGGAGGGGTTCCATCAAAGGACAGGGGAAATGTCTTTAAAGACATTTCCTGACCTACTTTCGATGATTGTTATAGAAGCAGTTCCCTGGCAAAATTCATGATTTCCATGCATACCTGTATTACAGTGAATCATTGAAGCGTCTCATGTGAGGCCCGCACCTTATATTTGATAGATTGGTTAGTAAAACCCGTTGAAAAAACTCATTGAGCGTGCGTATGTCAGGGCCTCTCTAGACAACTTGGTGACATTTGCTGTCCACACTTTGCTCCTCCTCTACAGCTATTTTCAAGCCTATCGAGAACAATGAGGGGATTCATCAAAGGACTATTAAAATATCTTTCAGAAAAGAAGATTGTTAAAGGATTTCCTATTAAAAAAGGCAACAACAAAAATACAACAAAAACCCTGATAAGCTAATTTTGGCTCGGTGTCATATTTTGAACACACCATATGGCAAAGTTATATGTCAAATAAAAATGATCTGGGCCTTACGGTTCCAGAGAAGATTTTTAAAGGTTTTCCTCCGAAAAACTGATAAGCCCCGGTCCGGGATTTATAATTTGAACAATCTTTGTAGAGGATCACAATGCAAAGCTTTTTGTTAAATAAATGGCTGGGTCTTAAATTTTCAGAGAAGACGGTTTTTAAAGGTTTTCCTATAAAGTATATATAAACCTGATAATCCCAGGGAAGAGGCAATTTTGACCAAGGCGTCATAATTTGAACTCTCTTGAAAGAGCAAATAATATGGCAAAACTGCATGTCAAATATTAACGATGTGGGCTTTACAGTAAATCAGAGAAGAAGGTTTTTAAAGGTTTTCCTATTTAAATCTATGAAAAACAGATAAACCCCGGGTGGGGTCATTTTTAACCCGGAGTCATAATTTGAACAATCTTTGGAGAGAATTATAAGGCAATGCTACATGTACATGTCAAAGGATCTAGGCCGTACGGTTTCAGGGAAGATTTTGAAGATTTCCTACGAAAAACTTATAAGCCCCAGTGCGGAGCTATTTTTGGCCCCGGGGTCATAATTTGATCAATCTTGGTAAAAGACCATTAGGTTATGATAGATACCAAATATCAAAGGTCTAGGCCTTTCATTTCCTGAGAAGAATATTTATAAAATACACATTATTTGGCAATAAACTCAGATACAGCCGGAGCCTGTGATGACAACGGTGCTTGGTCTGTAAAATGTTGCAATGCAATAAGGCAGTTTTTTGTGTCATGCATGGTACGGCATACATATATATGATGCTCGACAAACAATGTTCTATAAAGTAGTCCACGGCCTGGTAGCCACACACTATCCCCAATATCTGAGGCATCCTGTCATATTAACTCTCAATATAAACCCTCTTTCTTTTATACAAATCCACACTGCCATAAATTACTACCAGTACTCCCAATTTCCCTGCTGGACCACAGGTGCCAGACGCATGCTTTGGCCCAATATTACACCTCCAAACACAAATAAAGAGAATAAAATCATAAAAACACCTTTTTCTATGACCAAACACCATATTCTGACCTAAAGCTCATTTTTTTTACATAGTATACCTTAGAATTTTATTTTCTCAAAAAATAAGCCTTAGGTCAGAATATGGTGTTTGGTCATAGAAATTGGTGTTTTTATGATGTTATTCTCTTTATTTGTGTTTGGATGTGTTATATTTGTGCAAAGCATGCGTCTGGCACCTGTGTGCTGGACATCATAGTTTTGTGGAATAGCCTCCCCACTGGTATTGCCATCAAGCCAGGAGTATGCAGGTCTCTAGATAAGGGGAGTATTTCAAAAACTAAAACCTTTATTTCTGATTTAAACCCTATGGTTTCACTAATCATTAGAATCGTCTCGAAGAGACGATTCTAATGAGTAGTAATAGTAACACCATAGGATTTGGTGCTGTATGAGTGAGAAAATGTTGGATTTTTTCTCAGAAAACTCCCTCTTATCTGGAGCCCTGAGTATGCACACTGAACAACTGTCCCTAAAGTCAGTCACTGTTTTATCTTTTAATCTGTACATTCTGGTATTTAAAAAAAACATAAAATGTTCTTACATTACACTTATTTTCGTCATATGACTTTTACTTTCTTTTTTTCTTCTTACTAACCTGCACAGATGCGCATGTGCATATAATACTTGAAAGAAGGTGCTTCAGGATATATACATATTTAAATATTTGGCTCGTTTACATTGACTCTAGAGACTCTGTACCAAAACCATTATAAAGTTTGACAAACAGTGCAAACACTGATCAGAGAATCCCTTAGTTCACATTGGTTACCAAGGATTGATGTATCCGGCTCCATAACTAAAAGAGCACAGTCCAGGGCTGCCATTTCTCCGGATTTTTCCTAAATCTTCGGATTTCTTTCCTAGCAGATGATAGCTTAAAGCAGGCTGAAAGTAAAGCAGAATGCGACTGGAGGCGCATTCTGCTTTCCTTTCAATCTGCTTTAATGAATCGCGCTTGAAAAATAGAAAATTTGGATATCTTAGGATTTTTCATGATTAACTGATGGCAGCCCTGGCAGACTCTTATAACTCGCCAGACCTACTGTTAATCAAATCAAATAGATCTCAACTCGCTTGCTGGTTTATTGCTTTTTACAAAACACGGGATCAACCTGATCGACAAACACTTATTTTCACAGAGGGGTAACCATTGTTCCCTTTAAACATGAAATTATTCGACTATCTCCCTTGAGTTCTACACACACAATGTGAGTGAGAGAGAAAGAGCGTCTGACAAAGGGATAGAGCGACATAGACAGACAGAGCAACAGACAGACCTTATACAGACAGACAGTCAGACAGAGAAAGAGAGAGAGAAAGAAAGAAAGAGAGAGAGAGAGAGACATACACACAGAGAAAGAGACAGAGAGGCAGACAGAGACATACAGAGAGAGAGAGACACACACACACACAGACAGACAGACAGACATAGAGAGACAGAGACAGACAGACATAAGGACGGATGAACGGGCGGGCGGACGGACAGGCTGAAAGACAGAGAGAGAAAGAGATAGACAAAGAGAAACACAGGGAATGAGAAAGAGGCAAAACGAGAGCCAAATGAAGTCATACAGACATACATACATACAGACAGACATACATATATGCAGGCAGGCAGGCAGGCAGACAGACAGACAGACAGACGGACGGGCGGGCGGGCGGGCGGGCGGGCTGTTGGACGGCTGGATAGAGAGACATACAGAGGCAGAGACAGAAAGAGACAGGATAGTGAGACATAGAGACAACTAGAGAGAGACAGAAAGAGATAGACTGTGAGATAGGAACAGAGAGACAGTCAGAGAGACAAAGAAAAACAGAGATACACAAACGAAAGAGAGAGAGAGAGAGAGAGAGAGACGCAGAGGGCAAAAGAGAGGCAGACAGGGGTAGCAGGCAGAGTCTGACAGAAAGGGATCGAGAGACAGAGACAGGCAGAGCAACAGACAGACAGATAGACAGACAGCCATACGGGGGCAAGAGGAGAGTGACAGATATTTTATACAGATCAAAGACAGAGAGGTATGGAGAGAGAGCGAGAGAGAGATGGGAGATAAAGAAAGAGAGGTGAGACAGACAGAGACAGACAGACATACTGAAACAGAAAAAGACAGAACAGAGAGCGAATGAGAGAGGGTGGGGCAGAGAGAGAGAGAGAGAGAGAGAGAGAGAGACAGACAGACAGACAGACAGATAGAGACAGACAGAGAGAGACACACACACAGAGACACAGAGAGAGACAGAGAGAGAGAGAGAGAGATAGAGAGGGAGATGGAGGGATGGGAATAAAGAGATAATGGGGTGGGAGAGTAACATAAAAGAGAGAGACATATGTACAGAGAAGAGAGGGGCGGAGAGAGAGAACGAGAGAGAGAGAGACAGAGAGAGACAGACAGGCAGACAGACAGAGGCAGAGCGACAGAGACAGAGACAGAGATCAGTTGGTTACTAATTATTGTGTGAGACTTTGATTCTGTAAGTATTTCCGGCCAATAACTGTCGAATAAATATAGTTCAAAATAGATGAACAATTGACCCTGTTTCTTGTAAACACATAGTAAGACATATTTATTAATTCCTAAAATACATTATTTTCAGTTAATCTGCGATGCAACCTGGTGCTCTTGTCTTCATCTTCGCCACCTTCTTAAATTAATGCGCACAGACGGATCTAATTTTATAACGCTCAATGAGAGGCAGTGTCGCCATTGACAGTGTATGAAGTTTGAAACCTTACGTTTCACTGAGTGAAGTAGTAACAATCACCAAGATTCTACACAGGATATTTTAACATAACTCGTGAAATCATGGGATCGTTAGATACTTAATGAAGAACGTTTGGGATTTTTACGGCCAATATATTTTGTGCCCGGAAGTGGTTCAACAGAGACATTGACCGATTTTTGTTATTGAATGACTTGCCAATATACTACTGTGTACACATGGACTTGTTGGCAGATTTGAGAGTATGATTTTATGTTTGAAGTGAATTCGAAGAGGATTTTATATTATAAATCTGATTAAATTATAATAATCAGATGATTTGTACAAAATGTTGATATCATAGACTGGTTCAACTACTGTAGGACACTACCGTGTGTCATATTGGAAGAACCTGTTGTCATTAATAGTTGAATTTTGTATAGCTGTAATTCAGCAAAGAACTTGACTTGTGTTCTTGGTAGAACACAAACAGTAACATGGAGTGCTCAATTGACTTTGCAGACACCACCATGTTGAACCGTAGGACAAATCAACTAAATGAGACTGATCTGAATCGTCAGCTTCAACAGAAGCTCCCAGTAGTTGGTTATATGGTGGTTCGGTGTAATACATAGATTGATCTTTCAGATTATTCACTGAAAGGCAATACGTTTTTTCTTTAAGAATTATAAGTTGATAATTTTTTGTTATTTTTTGTTACGTGTGCAAGAATGAGTAAGCGTTCCTCTGTTTCACCTTCTGTCAATGGAGATGTTGGAAAAACTAACAAAAAAGAGGATCCTTTGGATTCGCCAAAATTGCAGCAGAGAGCAAAAACGAAACAGGTGAGGAGAACGTCAGCTGAGATGGGACAGAAATTAGGGCATCGCACAAGTCATGTCAACAGGAGTGATAGACACTCACCAGATAGTAATATTATTGCACGAACAAATCCAAATTCTAGATTCAGAAAAGTGTCAGTACCAGCATCAGTACGGGAAAGACGTTGCATTTCGGAAGATGTCCCAGCTAAAACAGATTTGTCAGATAAAGCAGGTAGTTCAAAGAGATTGAGTCACGGCACTCCTAGTAAAATACCTACAAGTAGTAATGTCAGTGACAGGTTTGAGGGTAACAAAAGAATACGCTCACTCAGTCTTCCATCTGATATTATAGATGAAGATATGGACCCAACTAATTCTGTAAATATTAGCAATTTGCACAACTTGGAGTATAGTTTATCAAGTACAAAGCACAATACTGAGAGTTCCAATGCAATATGTAGTGTAAATGGTTCAGCGGATCCATCACAAAAACAAGATGTATCTAATGAAGGAAAAGATAACAGCAGTTGTGATACAAATGTAGAAAGTAGTGGGAAATTAGAAGGGAAAAATAAGAATAAGATCAAGAAGTCTGTTACAATTGATGAAAGTACAATAGTTGTAGAAATTGAAACAGACTCTGAAACAAAACAGCCACTTTCTAATGAGCCAAAGGGAGAAAACAAGGATGGTGATACTGAGAAGGACAAGAATGTAGATTCTGGTCTAGGAACAAGTAGCAAACAAAACAGTGTTGATCTGGACAAGAAAGATGACAATGTAGAGAAAGTAAAGTTTGAAGAAACCAGAACTAAAGACAAAGATGAAACAAAGAAAGAAGACAAAGATTTGGAGAATGATCTAAAAGAAGAACAAGAAGAAAAGAAAGAAGCAGCAGAAGAGAAGGCTGTTGCTCAAACAGAAAATGGTAGATTCCTGAAATTTGACATCGAAATAGGAAGGGGATCTTTTAAGACTGTGTATAAAGGTCTTGATACTGAAACAGGAGTTGCAGTGGCTTGGTGTGAATTACAGGTGATGTATATTTAAGTATTTTACATAGAACTGGGAATATCTATCTCAAGGAAATTTATCATAGAAATGTCTAATACTACTACTAGATTACCTGTTCAAACCAATCAATGTTCGATATAATCATTTAATCAGAGCACGGAATTATACAAAACGGAATAGCAACTAAGCGAAATTGAATAGGCGAGTACCTGAGCTCTCGCGGCGGTTGAATTATGCGAGATTATGTGTCACGTGACATCTTCACTTCTTTGCCTCGTTGTCCGCGATTTCTGCAGGGATCATTCTGGGCCGCGATTTCCGCGATATTTCGCACGAAAATGACCGATATCGCATCAAAATTTGTATAACGCGAATATTTCTCGCACTCGTTTCTCAGATACTTGCGAGCGAAACGTAATTCTTCTTGATTTATTTCCGATATTTACAAACATTGAACGCCTTATCGTAATCGCAGCATCCTGCGCACCAATAAGTATAACAGCAAACCAATAAACGGAAAGGACCGAGAGTTCTGAATTTTGTATATATAGAATAAAAACACATCCGGTTCAGAATAAAACGTGTACCAGACCGCACGTAGACGAATTGTCACTAGTTTTCGCAAACTGACCCTCTACAGACGAAAATGAATCTGCCGATAACATATACGCTAATGGCGCGTGCGGTAAACTATCATTTTATGGTATGGATTAAATCTTTTCACTAGATTTCGATAAGGAGAAAAAGAATAACAGTTCCATGTCATATAAATATTATTTACACAAAATTCTCAAGCAGTAGATATAGCAGTAGTGCTTGTTGGTACAAACAGACTACCAATTAAAATTTCTCTCATCATCTAAAAAAATCTCTCACTTTTTTTGACAAATGAGAGAATTTCTCTCACTTGCTTTCTGCGACAGAATAATCCCTGTTTCTGGCGTGAAATTTACCGACTCAAGTGTTTTTATTGACATTTTATAGGATTTAAACGACTATGTGGACATTCCTATCAATTCACGGGAATAAAAATCCGCGAACAATGCTTCGAAAACACACATTTATCATATTGACTACCGATAGACAGTCTCTTATCAAGTCTCGCGAGTCTCGTATCCGCCGCACGAAATTTACGATATAGCCCGAGGTTTCGATTCCGTCAGTGTATAATTCTGTGCTCAGAGGCACATGTGTAGGAGCCCTCTGAACTGGATCTACACTGTTCGTGTCAGGTACACTGTTTACATAGGATGCATATATGTACTGGTATATGCAGATCAGTGATCACTATGGTTCAGAAGGTTAACTTAACAGTTAAAACGTTTTTTACATAATAAATGATCCTGCAAATTAAAATTTTATTCTCTTTTAATGCCCACAGAATCTGTGAATCTGGTGCATATAGATTTTCCTGGTCTTTTTGTCCGTCTGTGTTGCAAAACTTTAACCTTAGTCCTTGCTGGACATATGACTTTCACATGTGCCTTGCTATATTTATGAAACTGATATCTGGATCATTATCTGCTGAATAGAATTGAATCAGTTCAAATTCAAATAGAGGTCATAAAGTCCCAATTCAGTGCAGATCGCAATTAATAGTTTGATGGTTTCACCCTAAGTTTACTACTAATTGCCTAAAACATGAAATGTCACAAATTTGACTCGCTGTGCTACAAATTTATAGATTTTTTCCTCCATTTGAATAAACAGTATAAATCTTACTTACTGGCATGAATTAAAAACCATGCTGAGGAAACATGAAAACACATAAAAATTAGTCTTTTAGTGGCATTGCATTAAGTTGGCTATGAATTATTCATGAGTTTCCATTTTGAAGCTTCCAATGGTCCATTAAGTTAATTTTGTTGTAGGACCATAGCAGAATCCCTAGTGGATCATTCTTTCTCTTTGTTTCCTCTCATGCTGAATAAGTTGTCTCTTTTAAAAAAAAAAGTTAACCCATTACCCCATCAATTGAATAAGCCTTAAATATTCCTTCACCGAAGGAAATAGTTCCACTTTATAGTCTTTATATACTATGCCAAACTGCCAACGCAACACTTCCGAGTTCCCTTCTATTTTCATATCAGAGTGGGCGTTTTAAATCGATGGAAAAGTTGACACAAAATTATTAGATGTTTTTATTTGTGTTTTTCAATTGATGTACTGTCCTCAAAGTTGTTAATATTAGCAACGAATTTTTATTGACACTTCTGTCGAATAATAACCATCTATACAAACGTATCGCTAATTTCTGGTTAACATTCCTCATTGAAAATGCATTGGAATGAGATTTCTGAAAACTTGTTATCACACAATCCATATTTTTGGGGCCAAATGCCAATTCATTTTGTTTTTGTTTACCAAGAGTATTGTCCATTGATCACTCTATGAATTGCAGAAGAAATCTATTCAGGATATGCACACATTATAGAATTGACCAGACTAACTTAAGACATGTTTAACATTGGAAGCAATGGCAATATCCAGGGTGTTGCGTTGGAAGTTTGGCCTAGTATATATCATAAGAAATATTATTTATCAGAAATATTATTTATCGGGACCGTTATTTATCCTAGCAGATCGTAGCTTAAAGCAGGCTGAAAGTAAAGCAGAATGTGCCATAAGGCGCATTCTGCTTTGCTTTAAACTGCTTTAAGTGGCAATCTACCTTCAATGTTAGAAATAGGCTATGGGGCATTTGGTTAAAGTTCTGTAAAATATTGTTGTCTTGAAAAATTGTGTCTTCTTTATTTCTGAATCTTAGTTCTTACTGTCAAAGTACAAATAAAGTAATAGTTTCACTTTGAAAGTGACATTAACTTATACCATAAATAGCATGGTTTAACTTTGAGTTAAATTAATACTTGTCATGCTGAATTTTCAAATGGTCTAATCCATTTTCTAACAAATGGCCAGTTAAAGACATCTTCTGACGACCTTTCTGTCATAACACCTTACAAGCTATCGAAGCATGCAGCCATGTGCAAGTTTTGTCCTTGCTGCTATCTTGTCTAGGGATATACTCATCCAAGCGTTTCATTTGAGGCCCGCACCTTAGATTTGTTAGTTTGGTTAGTAAGACCTATTGAAAAAAAAACCTTGAGTGAGACTGTGAGGGCCTCTCTAGACAACTTGAGATTAGTTACCTGTAATTTCACACCAACTGAGATTGGTACATCAATGGACTGAGGAAAAGTCTTTAACATTGACTCAAAGATTGGTCCTCTCAGTCTGATCTCGATATACACAGTTTTCAAAGAATAAATATATCTTGATTTCTAGCACTTTAAAGGTAACTGAGCACAGTTTCTACTTCATTAATCAATTATGATTGAAAATCAAAGAGTTTGACTTTGTGATAATCAATAATTTAATGTTCTAGCCCAATAATATTAACGGTAACCCATTACCCCATAACCTGTTTCTAGTTTCAAAGACTTGTGACCACTAAAGCAGGTTGAAAGTAAAGCAGAATGTGCCTTAATGCACATTCTGCTTTACGTTCAGCCTGCTTTAAGCTACTCTCTACTAAAATATAAAATATAGATAATATTTATTATGTGGCATATATATTCATGACCCAGACTGTATAGAAGTGGAATTCTTTTCCTCAGTGGAGGAATGTTTTAAATGCATATTTATGGTGAAGTGGGTTAAATGAAAGCAAGAAAGAGTAGGAAAGAGGGCAAATGTATCATATTTAGTATGATATATGTAGAGTAGACAACAAGGTAATAGAAATTATACATGTATGCCATTGCTTATAATATATGTAAGCAGATCAGATTATTGAGATCCTATTACACTACATTATCTTGTTAGAGATCTAGGTTTATTCTACAATATACAAGAACCAATATATAATATATTGCTTTTTGATGCTCATCCTACTCCTAGTATTCTCTGTAAGTGTTCATATCGAAACACAATCATTTCTTATTGGGATTTGCATTCCATTAACACTGAATGCATAATAGATACCATCTGCTTCCAAAATGTTGTCTTCCAGAAATAATTCATTCCCTTGTTAACTCGGAGTCTGAGGCTGCTTAATGATTGAGTTGGGTTTTACTGCACTTTGACACATAATATAGTCTGTCATATGGCGGTGGCCAACTGAGGCAGGGCACCAGTAATGCAGAAAGTTGCTATATAAGGTTTTTTCATTATTTTGTTTTGCATTAAGCTTCTACCTACCTACCTACCTCGTAACCTCCTACATTAAGCTTCTCTTAACCCATTACCCCATAAATACACCTTTATAAATATTAGCAGATGTTAGCTTAAAGCAGGCTGAAAGTAAAGCAGAATGTGCCTTAAGGCACATTCTGCTTTACTTTCACCCTGCTTTAAGAGGTCACTCATTTCAAAACTAGAAAAGTGCTATTGGGTAATGGGTTAAGAAACAACTGGATTTAAACCCAAAAAAGGACACGTTTGTGAATTTTTTTTGTTCTTCAAAACTTTGAACATTTTCTTTATTCTTTCAGGATAAAAAGTGGAACAAGAGCGAGAAGCAGAGATTCCGAGAAGAGGCAGAAATGCTGAAAGAGCTCCAGCATCCAAACATTGTGAGGTTTTACGATTCTTCGGAGCACTTGAATGCCAGGAATAGAAAGGTCATCATTCTGATCACAGAACTAATGACATCTGGAACACTAAAAACGTGAGTAACCGACCTCCAGATAAGAAGAGTATTTTAAACAAATCACATTCTCTGTAGTGTGACTGCTCATTATGATTGCTGCTTTTGTGACTATTCTAATGAGTAATTGCATCATGAGGTTTGATAATGATGAAGGTATGAAAGAGAAAACATCGGAAATACAGACGACCCACAGTGTCTCGAACTTGCTTAACCCATTACCTTATAGCCTGTTTCTAGTAACCCATAAGCGATTAACAATTATCAATGCTTATCTCAATACACCCTAGTTGATTAAAGTGTGTCGAAATGAGTTAGTATGAGGCTATTGTATAATGAGTCAAAATGAGTCAGTATGGCTTAATGGGTTAAAGCAGGTTGAAAGTAAAGCAGAATGCGCCTTAAGGCGCATTCTGCTTTACTTTCAGCCTGCTTTAAGCTATTATATGCTAGAATTTGTAAAAATTGTTACAATACATTTTCATAACAGTATAAATTGGACTATTTCCTTCAGAGGAGGAGTAAATTAAAGGCGTAACAAGGCGTAATGGGGTAATGGGTTAAGATCGAAGAAGTATTTCTACAGTTGAATTTCATTATATTGAATTCGCTGAAGTCAAACTTATTCGTATTTCAAAGTTCAAATGTGCCACATGATACAGTGATATTGTCCAGTATATTTTGTGGAAAATATTTTATAAGTGTCATACAGTTTGAACCTAGATGAGATGGCATTTTAATTGGAAACTTCTGGGTTAGAGCTATTAGCAAGAGTTAAGGAAAATTCTCCTAATTAGCATGCTTAAGGTTTTGCACAAGCTCTCACATGGGCAGTTGAGGCATGATGAAATTCGAGGTAAGTATGGAGATTTTCTCAACACCTAAGCTTTTCTTTGATGTTCTTACTTTTATATATTTGAAGATAACATTAATCTGTTGCAGTTCTACTGTTGATATATTATATATGGACTTCGCAAGCGTTTACCTGAGAAATGCATAACTCCAGACAACCTTGAAGCATTTTTTTCCCTTCAGTTTGAAAATCATTATTTCCGTTCTTAACGTCTTAATTGTTCGAGACAATTCTAATGAGTAGTCCACAGCATAGAAGGGTTTGATGAAGATGCACAGCAGAAAATTCTGTTAACATGTTTTATACTCTTTCTTATCGTGAGCCCTCACAATGTTCTATAAGTTTCTGAAACAAGCAATAGCATAAAGAAATTTAACAAACTAAGATGATTTGTGTGAGTTAAGTCTAAAACTCTGTGAAATGGATTGATTTTATGCAAGCTTTTGTTTGCAAACATTGTGGTTATTTAATCTGTTAGAAGCTTGATCAATAGTCAGCAAGACAATGGCCTTACCAGGGCATGCTAGCCTCGTAGCTGCCCGGCATTAACACGTCTCCTGCTATAGTGTCTGCTTCAAATATATTATCTGCAAAAATGAATTAAAATTAGTTCCTAAGCGTTCCAAACTGATGAAAGTTTAAATATGAGTGGCAAACAGTTTGGATCCAGATCAGACGCCGCGTTACGCGGCGTCTGATCTGGATCAAAACTGTTTGCAAATTTTATGTAAGTCAAGTCGCGCTCACTCGCTCAGCATGATAAGGAGTTAACCCATGTTCTGCTATAATGTCTGGTTTAAATTTGTTGTAGACAAGCTGTTTAAAAGTTACGCTTGACACTTCTTCAATTAGAGAATGCTATATACATGTCCAATGGTTTTGATCCTGATCTTACTTTCAGAAACTTGGCAAATAATCTGGATCTTAACTGTTTGCAACTGGCCAGTCAAATAGTGCGTGGCATGGAAAGAGTTGAACAGTTTTCGAGATATTAAAATAGATGAGTCACAAAGAGTCTAAGAATTACTAGCCGCCTTATCAGGTTCTGGTCCAGTTGAAAATCTTGTCTGCATTCAACCTTTGAAACTAATAAAATCTAGTATGGCTGGCTGGGTCATCAGGGTGTGTATCAAGATTGCAGTTTGATTTGTTTCATAAATACATTAAGTTTTTAGTTAACTCAACACTATAGCCTGTTTCTAGTTTTGAAGATAGGTGACCACTTAAAGCAGGTTGATAGTAAAGCAGGATGCCCCTTAAGGCACACTCTGATTTACTTTGACTACTACACTAAGTCATTGTATGGGCCATTTAGGTCATTTAGTTTAGCTTGAGGTCGTAGGAGGAAGCCCTGTACTGGCAGTCGTAACATGCAGTATTATCAGTTCTTGTTTGACTGCCAGATAGCAGCAGTAGTTCTAGAAAGTACAACAGGCTTGGGATATGCCATACTAAGAACATGTGGTAACTGAGTATGAAACTAGAGTACTACAATCAGTATGCCAGCTTCTTCATATGATACCGTTTTATTGTGCCAGATGGGAATACACTCATCTCACCTTTTCAAAGTGAGCTATACACAAGTCATTTTCTGTTCAGATAAATAATGAAAGCAGACCAAAAGCAAACTGTGCATCCAAGTTAAGATGCTGCATTTCTCTACTTAGTCTGAACCGGTTGCAAATGTTTAATAATTGATGTATGAAATACAAGATCTGATTTTTGTGTCGCCTGCTGTATCCAGAAATGACACTTTAGGTAGTTTTTTTGTCGTATGTGACTTGTCTGTCTGTCAACCTTACGGCTTATTTCTGAGTATTAAGTACCATGTAAAAGTATTTGGATGAGGAATAGGTAAACATGAAAGGCATTTCTATAAGGGAAAGGATAAAACAAACTTAAGCAGCTGTTACTTAATTTAATACTGTTACAGCTGACTTTTCCAAATGAAATCTTCCATTTTAAGAAATACATGAATGACTTCTTTGCATTTGACTCAGTGGCCACTGTGGGTTCAAATATGACAATCAGTGAATTTACAGATGAGTGTTCCTTCAAGAGTCCTCTGAACTGAGTCTACAGTGTTTGCAAACAATGTACATACTCATTGCCCACACAGTAAAGGTTTACCATGTGAGAAGGTTCGGGCTTTTATCATTAAAACCTGCATCAAGTTAATGTGATTACTTTTGGGAATTATAGCCTACACTTTAATTCATTATGTTCTCCAATTATAATGTATGATGCTGTGTCATGTTATAATATAGGAGACATGCAAACAATAACTTTACAGCAGTGAAACTTAACCCACTACTCCATAGCCTGATTCTAATTTTGAAAATGGGTGACCACTTAAAGCAGGTTGAAAGAAAAGCAAAATGCGCCTTAAGGCGCATTCTGCTTTACTTTCAATCTGCTTTAAGCTACCATCTGCTAGATTATAGAAAATAGTTATCGTCATACATATTCATAACTGTATAACCTATTTTCATCAGTGGATAAATAAATTAAATGCGTAAAAGTGTGTTTATGGGGTTATGGCCTTATGGGTTAAAGCTCTTAATTTTTGAAATCAACTGGCTAAAACAGGACTTTTTAGTCTATGTCCTATAGGTTGTTGTCCTATTAGCAACAACAACGTGATCTTATTACAGACTGTGAACTTTATACAGTATACTGGTAGTGACTGATTAATTAATGACAAATTTCATTTGGGAGCCATAGCTAATTAATTATAATAATAAAGCACCCATAAGAGGCCTTTTCTCCGTCTACTGAATAAACACCCTTAATAAGAAATTGGGGATTTAGTTGAATGCATAATATATATTATATGTCAGCTTACTAAAGGAGCCATTTGGTTTACTTTTATCTTGCTTTGACCCATTACCCTATAGCCAGCGTTAAGTTTTAGGAAGCTGACTACTTAAAGCAGGTTGAAAGTAAAGCAGAATGTGCTGTAAGGCTCATTCTGCTTTAGTTTCAACCTGCTTTAAGCTACCATCTGCTAGGATATAGAATATATTTCTGAAGGTGTATATACATGACTATAACTTGGAACTATTTTCTTTAATGGAGGAATAAAATAGAGCAGTGAAAAGGGGTATTTGTGGGGTAATGGGTTAAGTAATATTTTGCCTGAAACACAGTTGGAAATCAGAAATGGCTATGGGGATAATTGGTTAAGCAGGCACCTGTATTCACTGTTTACTTTAGAGATCTTCATGCTTTCTCAATGCATGCCCCTTGATAGATTTGATGTATTACCTGATTATTTCCAAGATATGACAACGTGGTACAGTCATGTCATTGTGTTGAATGTTTGAGGCCACCGTTGGCACAAGTGTTTTAGAATTTTGCTCCATATAGCCACCTTTGTGAAAAGACTAATTAGATGACTGCTTTGAACATGATAAAATGAAAGCAGAAAGCTCCTGTCTTCCTTCAAACGCAAGTAAGTAAAGCCATCGGTATATGTTTTAAGCTCGCCTGTACGTAGTACATGACGAGCTATTGCAATACCCCCGGTGTAGTCGTCGCCGTTGTCGTCGTGAACGGCGTAAACAATTTTAAGAAAATGTCTATAACTTCTATGTCCCTTGAGGTATTGCTTTCATAGTTGGTATGTGTGTGTATATGGACAAGACCTTTCCATGCACAGAAAAATTTTGACCCCTGTGACCTTGACCTTGAACTTAGGGCCTGCGTTTAGGTTTCGAAATCTGCGTTTAGGTTTCGAAAAATGCCTTTAAACTTCTATGTCCCTTAAGGTATTGCTTCCATATGTGGTATGTGTGTGTATATGGACAAGACCTTTCCATGCACAGAAAATGTTTGACCCCTGTGACCTTGACCTTGAACTTAGGGCTTCATTTAGGTTTTGAAATCTGCGTTTAGGTTTCGAAAAATGCCTTTAACTTCTATGTCCCTTGAGGTTTTGCTTCAATAGTTGGTATGTGTGTGTATATGGACAAGACCTTTACATGCACAGAAAAATTTAGACCCCTGTGACCTTGACCTTGAACTTAGGGCCTGCGTTTAGGTTTCGAAATCTGCGTTTAGGTTTTGAAAAATGCCTTTAACTTCTATATCCATTAAGGTATTGCTTCCATAGTCGGTATGTGTGTGTATATAGACAAGACCTTTCCATGCTAAGAAAAATTTAGACCCCTGTGACCTTGACCTTGAACTTAGGGCCTGCGTTTAGGTTTCGAAATCTGTGTTTAAGTTTCGAAAAATGCCTTTAACTTCTATGTCCCTTGAGGTATTGCTTCAATAGTTGGTATGTGTGTGTATATGGACAAGACCTTTCCATGCTCAGAAAAATTTAGACTCCTGTGACCTTGACCTTGAACTTAGGGCCTGCGTTTAGGTTTCCAAATCTGCGTTTAGGTTTCGAAAAATGCCTTTAACTTCTATGTCCCTTGAGGTATTGCTTTCATAGTTTGTATGTATGTGTATATGGGCAAGACTTTTACATGCAAAGAAAAATTTAGACCCCTGTGACCTTGACCTTGAACTTAGGGCCTGTGTTTAGGTTTCGAAATGTGTGTTTAGGTGTAGAAAAATGCCTTTAACTTCTCTGTCCTTTGAGTTATTGCTTTCATAGTTGGTATGTATGTGTATATGGACATGACCTTTCGATGCACAGAAACATTTAGACCTGTGTGACCTTGACCTTGAACTAAGAGCCTGTGTTTAGGTTTCGAAATCTGCGTTTAGGTTTCGAAAAATGCATTTAACTTCTATATCCTTTGAGGTATTGATTTCATAGTTGGTATGTGTGTGTATATGGACAAGACCTTTCCATGCACTGATAAATTTGGACCCTTGTGACCTTGACCTTGAACTTAGGGCCTGCGTTTAGGTTTTGAAAAATGCCTTTTACTTCTATGTCCCTTGAGGTATTGCTTTCATAGTTGGTTTATGTGTGTATATGGACAAGACCTTTCCAGGCACAGCAAAATTTAGACCCCTGTGACCTTGACTTTGAACTTAGGGCCCATGTTTAGTTTCGAAATCTGTGTTTTGGTTTCTCAAAATTTTTATTACTCCTATGTCCATTGAAATATTCCTTTCATATTCAGTTTGCATGTGTATATGGACAAGATCTTTCCTTGCATGCAAAATGTTTGAGCCCTCTGACCTTGACCTTGAACTTAGGACCCGTGTTTAGGTTTCAAAGTCTGCGTTTAGGTTTCTCAAAATTTCTTTAACTCATATATCCACTGAGATATTTCTTTCATATTTGGCATGCATGTGTATATGGACACGACCTTTCCATGCATGCAAAAAAATTAGCCCAGTGTCCTTGACCTTGAACTAAGGTCGCGAAAGGTTTTAGGTTTCGAAATCTGCGTTTAGGTTTCAAAAATGCTTATAATTCCTATGTCCCTTGAGGTGTTATTTTCATATTTGATTTGCCAGTGTATATGGACAAGACCTTTCCATGCAGGCAAAAAGGTTGACCTCTGTGACCTTGAGTGTGCTTTTAAGTTTCTAAAGGTGCCGGTGGCGAGCTTTGTTGTCTCTCTGACAACTCTTGTTGTGAAAGAACTGAAAAAGAAATCAAGATGGACTTCCATAATGGAAAGGATTGGATAATGTTCACCAAAAATGTTGAGATATTTGAGTATTTGATTTTTTATAAAACCAAGTTTTTTCACAGTGATTGAATGGCATTACTAGTTTTCTTTGCATTTATTATTAGTCTCAAGCTTGGCACATGTTCAGAGAGGTTGAGGCAAGGGCAGATTGAGCAGATGAGATATACTTTGCCAACATACCAGTGCCAGATGTTTTCATGAATTTCAGAATATCCATGTTCTTTCATCATTGAGGATTATTGTAAGAACTGGTTACAATAAGTTTGCAAACAGTTTGGAGCCAGATCAAAGTCTGAGTCGCTCTGTATCTGATCAGGATCTGCATTGTTTGCTTGTGTAAATCAGTAAGTATTGAGATGAAAATGTGCTCATGTCAGAACAAGCAGGTAGCTTTCTCCACAAACAATAATTGTTATGCATTTCAAAGGTTCAGAATGATAAAGTTTTATGATGGCCTCGGAGTGCAGCATTTCTGCACATTCTGCAGATACAGTATTTACCCTGTACTGTTAACATTCTAGCCACCATTCCATGAAATTGCAAAGCAGTAACTGTTAAATGCATAACACAAGTAATGCAGAAAGCTCCTTTAGGAGCTTTCTGCATTACTTTTGTTATGCATTGAGCTGTCATTTGTAAGCACACCAATTCTGCTTCATTTTAAAAGCCAACCAGTATTTTAGTTGTCAGTAATTTGGAAACCAGATTCCAATGGCATTTCTCATGATAATAATAAACATTCAACACATGGCTGTGTAAAAATTGAACAGAAACATTCAATAGAGACATATCCAATTTGCAGCTGCACTCTGAAGAGGATCAACAAGTCTTTTTTCCGATTGAGATAATTCTATATCTGATAACGATCAGAATGTATACATTCATGTTGTCTGTTCTGTAAATATTAGAGAGAAAGAATTTGTCTGGGGGTTACAGTATATTTAATCCTTTCCTGCACAAATTAGCTGAAGGACACCTATCTACCCATTCTCCTTTCCTCATCCAAGAGTGTTGGGTGCCATTTTATACTTGCTGATGCAGTTAAAGACTGGTGGGCGCTTAAAGCAGAATGAACATATGGCAGAAACTTCTCATAGTAGCTTTCTTATGTACTTTTAACATCCTTTATTCACTTGTCATATAAAAATCTATGAAGGAAAACTGGTCATTATAATTTGATATGAATATGCCTTGAATTGTAACTGGCACTGAATGGATCAAAGTCTGCCAAAAACAACAACAACAACTGAAAGCTTGACAGCAAAGTGGTCTAATCTACACTCTGGGGTCTCTATAACTGGTATGACCGGGTCTGAGGGTAAAGTCATACCAATGAGTAGACTTCGTACCAACTTCACCGAACCAATTAGTTCTCAATTGCTATAGTAGTAACACTGGATGTGAACTTGGCAGTTCAACTCCACACCAAGATGCTTTAGTAAGGAATGCTTATGACAGAACCATTGCAATTCAGTGTAAAGCACTTCAATGAGATTGTCATAGAAAATAAGGGAATTATGCTATTGATAGAGGGTAAAAACCTGTGATAATCTTTACTTCATCAGTTTGTTTTGGGTGTTAAACACGTTACCCAATAGCCTTTCTCTAGAATTGAACTTAAAGCAGGTTGAAAGTATAGCAGAATGCGCCTTTAGGCTACAGTATTGTAGCAGGGATTACATAATAATTGTGATACCTGTCAGGAAGAAAAAAACGAAACTTTTTACCTAAATGTCCTTGATACGACTGTGATATCAACTTACTTCTTTGTGGTAATAAAAACTTTCACCAAAGTTTATATGTCCTGTTATTTTAAGCTACTGGTATGCCAATGAAAATTTGCTGTTGAGCTTTGAGGGTAGAAAAGAATTCTACAAATTCAAGCAGAGGAATGCTTATGAATGAGTAATCTTATCGTGAGCTTACAGACATGCTAGCAGAGTTGCTGATAACTTCAGATGTGCAGATAGAGTTAACTATTATATGATATGAGTTATGTTAGCTTTAACCTTTCCCACCAAGATGGATTGCTCATAAATTGAATTTATAAAGAAATTTAGATAACAAAGCAGGTTTTTCCCCCATAATTTTTGCATTGAACATTGTTGATATACCATAACCCATTACCCCATACATGTAGTCTGGTTCTTGTTAGCTCACCTGAGCCAAAGGCTCAAGGTGAGCTATTGTGACCGCTCATTGTCCGTAGTCCGTCTGTCCGTCTGTCCGTTCACATTTACTTCAAACGACATCTCCTCTGAAACCCGCCGATTGTAGGGAGAGTTCAAACTGCTCATGATGTTCCTTGGATGCTTCTCTACAGAAGTTGTTAAAAAAAAAATGAAAAAAAGCACAAACTCTGCTTGAAAAAGCAAAAAAGCAAAAATCTTTAAAAAATCTTCTTGCCCAAAACTACTAGGCCCTAAGCTTTGATATTTGTACAGTAGAATCTCCTGGTGGATCCCTCTATAGTTTGTTAAAATGAAATCCCTAGGGTCACATTTGACACCACCCTGCACAGTTTAAGTGCTGCTCTAGGCAGGTTTTACAGTATTTTTGATTTAGGCAGAACTGTATTTACCTGAGTTACCCTTAATATACTATGGGCAAATAACCAATATTTGCAAACAGTTTGGATCCAGATCAGATGCAACATAATGCTGCATCTAATCTGGATCCAAACTATTTGCCACTCATTTACCAACTTAACATTTTCTAAAAAAAAAAAATGTACATTTTTTACACACAGAAGGTATTTAGCAGACATCATTTCAGTCTGGTAAGGGTAAGCCACCATCAGCAGTGCTGCTAATGCTACAGTACTCTTGCATAATAGTTGACCTCAGTGATCAGGCCAACAGAACTGAACATGTTGTCTGCTAAAGTTTAGAAATGGTTCAGTCTTCTTCATACTTAGAGAAACAGGATCTGGAAGTGATCCACTGACAGTTATGTAATTATGTCTTATGCCATATTTATACATATGTTTAATATTGGTTTTGTCACAGTTATCTGCATGTTTTGTCATTTTTTCTTGTCCAGGATTCAACCCTTTCACCCAATAAATACTGACGTTTGTTAACCCATTACCCCATAAATGTGCATTTTTAGGCCTTTGATTTATTCCTCCACTTAAGAAAATAATTCCCCTTTAACCCTTTCCCCCATAGCATATCTCTAGTATTGAATGTAGGTGTCCACTTAAAACAGGTTGAAAGTAAAGCAGAATGCGCTTTAAGCGCATTCTGCTTTACTTTCAGCCTGCTTTAAGCTATCATCTGCTAGAATATAGAAAATATTTTGTATTATACATATTTATGAATGTATAAATTGGAACTATTTTCTTCAGAGCAAGAATAAACTGAATGCGCTAAAAGGCGCTTCTATGGGGG
Organism: Gari tellinella; assembly: GCA_922989275.2. Taxonomy (NCBI): domain Eukaryota; kingdom Metazoa; phylum Mollusca; class Bivalvia; order Cardiida; family Psammobiidae; genus Gari; species Gari tellinella. The sequence goes on along the minus strand of OV277858.1, from coordinate 102,479,015 downwards.
AAAGGGTTAAACAGTCATGAAAATGTAAGATGTGAAATAAGTTTCTATATCCTAGTAGATGGTAGCTTAAAGCAGTTTGAAAGTAAAGCAAAGTGTGCATTAAGACCCATTCTGCTTTACTTTCAACCTGCTTTAGGTGGCCACCTATTTTCAAAACTAGAAACAGGCTATGGGGTAATGGGTAAAATGAAATTGCCTATTTGGAAAGAGCCTAATGAGAGGAAGTGCCATTTGCAAAGGCCATAACTCTGACATCATTGTTTTTTTAGTTATTTCCCTTTGTCATATTTTCTTGTCAAGAAGACAACTCCAGTTCTACTGATGCTATTGTAATGAAATTTTATGTATGGAAAGAAACTGATGAGAGAAAATGCCATGCATTATAAAGGGCAGCAATATTTTGTTTTCCCCTTTGTCATATTTTATTGTCAGGAAAATAACTCCAGTTCTGCTGACGCTAGTGAAATAATTATCATTTACCGGAAATGGAAATAGCTTGATAAGAGGATGTGTCATGGATAAGGGTCATAAGCTTGGCAACAAAATTCACTTTTGTCATGTTTTCTTGTCCGGAAGATAACTCCATTTATAGCTATATTAAAATGTTGTCTTGCCCAGTCAACTTAGGTACAAACTTCAATGTCCTCAGGTGAGCGAATTTAGGGCCATGGCCCTCTTGTTTTGAAAAAATTAGAGATCTTAAAGCCGGTTGAAAGTAAGGCAGAATGTGCCGTAAGGCACAATTTGCTTTACATTCAGCCTGGTTTAAACTTCTATCTGCTAGGATAAAGAAAACATTTCTTATGGTACACAGTCTTCAGTCATCACTAAAATATGGAACTATTTTCTTCAGTGGAGGAATCAATTGAATGTGTAAAGGGCGTATCTGTGAAGCAAATGGTTAAGTTCATAAAAGATGCTTGATCGAGAGAACATATTTTACAGTATCAGCAATACGTAAATTTGCTAATAAATTGCATTAATTTGTATGGCATGCTGCCGTAGTTTTTGTAAGGTATTTAGGTTCAGCATAGTTTTGGTTTTCCAATCCTTTGTGAACTGCAGCTACAAAATTGATAGCATCATAAAATTTATTGTTAAAAAGCATCATAAAAAGCTTACACATTAAGTGATCGGAATCTTCACAGCTTGCCACTTGAGCAAAAACCTCAGTGCACTTTAACCCTTTCCCTGCACATAAGTCTTGTTTTCAGTGTGTACATACAGGTAGCTGTTAAAAGCAAGCTAAAAATAAAACAGTTTACATCTATTGGGTGATTTCTGCTTGCTTTGAGACTGCTTAAAGCAGGTGTGTTTTCTGAAGGTTTGGAAAAGCATTTCTTTGGAGGAAGCATAGAATGAAGGTACAGTGTTCATAATATGTTCAATGTATTGCTCAGCTGAAGAAAATAGTATATGTTCAGTCATGCATGATTATGTTTATGAAGAAATGTTTTCTATATTCTAACAGATGACAGTTCAAAGCAGGATAAAAGTAAAGTAAAATGTGCCTTAAGGCGCATTCTGCTTTACTTTCAACCTGCTTTAAGTGGGTACCTATCTTCAAAACAAGAAACAGGCTTTGGGGAAAGGGTTAAGGCAATGTTAAAGTAACCAGAAAGCTATTACATCATCAGTATATTGTCATTTTGCTTTAACCCTTTGTAACCCAATAGCCAGTTTCAAGTTGTAAAGACTCTTGAAAGCAGCTTGTGTACGCAAAATGGGATCATTGTGCTTTACTTTCAAACTGGAAAGAAACTAAAATGCCTTAAAACTGTGTTTTATGCATAGGATTTCCTAGGTGGCGACTTCTTCCTTAGTGTAGAAATAAAATTTGGAGGTGTAAAAAGGCATATTTATCAAGTAATTGGTTCAGTCACTAACTTACAAGATCTTTGAGTGTTTGCTTAAGTAGTTATACAGTTACCATTCCAGATCTGATGAGACTGTAGATCTGAATATAAATTGATGTCACATAGGGTTACCTATGACATTGTGGGTTAAACTAGATGGACTGTTTTGTAATAGGGCCATTTATTTTCCTAAGAGAAAGTTGTAGAAACTGTGTGTAAATTAGAGAAGGTCAGATTGAGCTAGACAGTTACATGTTGACTGACTGAGAACCGCTGCGGCACATGCCGAATACTTGTGGCTGCCAGTCTTATTACAGTTAAACCAGTCTATATCCACTCGCAAACCGTGTTTCATGGAAATCTTTTATAGACAGGTCACAGATGGTTGCTGAATGCAGGATAAAAGAAATGCAGAAAGCTCCTTATGGAGCTTTCTGCATTTTTTTTGTCCTGCATTCTAGATGAATGCCAATGCATTTTCTGCGGAATGGTCGCTGGTGTCGAGATCGACTGTTCTTGTGTGTAAATGTAGTCTGACCTGAACAACAAGGTAATCCTAGGGAGAAACAGTGTTACCTATAGTCTACCAAATATTTCTCTATTCCAAAATGATTTACCATTAAAATCTTTGTGATAAATTGTCGTTATGCAATCTTTATAGAAATTGGAGAGTTTATTTTGAAATAAATGTACATTAGGAAGAAGACAAAAGCTTCTTGTTTGATCTGATAGGAGTAGGTATTATGCAGGAGATCCGGAGAGAAATCTCAGCTAGCATGATGAGGGTTAACATCTTAATAGCTCTATCACCATCAAACCTTGGCAGTATTATTGTACCGTAAAACCAACAGGATTTCTCATGGCTTGTCATGTTTGGATGTTAAGCAACATAATTATAAGACACAGCTTTGTTTAAATGTGAGATTTTTTTGCTGTGTCTGGAGATTATTGTAATGTTAAGATTTTGTTTATGAGAAATTATGATTTGATTTTAAAGTAATAAAACTTCAGTTAAAAAATCTGTTCATTAGCCAATAAGTGAAGAAGCTTTTAAGATTCTTAAATACCATAATACATGTACACTTCTTAAACTTAAATCTTGCTCTATGCATGCAAACACCTGCCTTTTGTCACTAGTTTGTCCTTATACATACATTCTACATGTAGGTAATTTTCCTATGTATCAGGGCTCCAGATAAGAGGGAGTAAAATGCTCAAATCCAACATTTTCTCATTTATTTCAGCATAAAATCCTTTGGTGTTACTACTCATTAGAATCGTCTCTTCGAGACGATTCTAATGAGTAGTGACACCATAGGGTTTAAAACAGAAATTAAGATTTGAATTTTTGAAATACTCCCCTCTATATCTGGAGCTCTGATGTATGGGCTTCTCATCCTTACCATCACTGATCAGTGGCAGGGGATTGTCATGGACTATCCCAGAATAGAGAAAAATAATCTAATGTGACACAAGATGAATCACTTTAATAAACAGAAAAAATATACTGATAGCTATTTAATTGTCTAGCATGTTTTGGCCAAAGTCAAGATTAAAGTGTTATGTGTTTAAGACTGTGCCAGCATTAATCTATTATGGTTTTGATTAAGTCATCAAATTACTCAAGTTCCCTTGTGTTGCATCATTAAAAATTGTTTTAATAAACTAAAATGATTAAATGTATAGTTCGAAATTATACAAAATCAAAATAGCTTAACCCCTTACCCCATAGCCTGTTTCTAGTTGTGAAGACGGATATCTACTTAAATCATGTTGAAAGTAAATCAGAATTGCTTTAATTTCAGCCTGCTTTAATGTACCATCTGCTAGAAATAAAGAAGATATCTCCATGTTACATGTTCATGAGTATCATGACTATGAATTTGAACTATTTTCTTCAATGGAAGAATAAATTGTATGCGCTAAAAGGCACGTCTATAGGAGAAAGGGCTAATCAGATCAATGGGTCAAAGAATGTCTCATATAATATATGGATATGTTCTAGAATTGTTAATTTATGACATTAGATCTATTTTATATCACTTGATAGATAAGAAGACAACATTCCTTATATCCCAAGAAGAGACCAATCACCATTACCCTGACCTAAATCTGTGTTAAGTCGTAGTGGTAAACACTTGTGCACCATTCATTGACAAAAATACCCCACGTATAAATTACTATGTCAAGGTAAAATCCTATCAAAACTTCTGTTGACTCTTTGCCACTAGCTGTGGAATCGTGATTATCTGTGCAAACAGCTTGGATCCAGATGAGACGCTGCATAATGCAGCGTCTCATCTGGATCCAAACTGTTGACACTCTGACCCTGATTTGAAAAGAAAATTATAAAATTTTTAGAACAATAGCAGACTACAATAATTGTTGCAGACGGAAAAATTAACCAGAATGCAACAAAATTAAACAGTCATTCATTTAAGAACCATTGCCATATCTCAATTCAGATGACTGCATAATATAGCACATACTTATTACTGCTTTATTCATTACTTTTATTCTGCATTATCCGGCGGGCTACCATACTTTAAGAATCACATTTGTTGAAATTGTTAAACAGCCGCAGAACACAAGCTTGACTGTAACCACTAGTGTATTATTTTACTTGGCCTTTGTATTATGTGTGTTTAGAGTTTTAACCCTTACTGTATGGGAAACCAGTATAAGGTATCATTGGCAAACACTGTAGACTCTAATCAGAGTGCATTTATCGGGAGCTCTCTGATCAGTCTGCTCATTTTGTTCCACATAAGTATTTATCAAAACAGCCATAAATGTTTAAAAATATCTGGTAACTTTCAACAATTAATATAAGGGCAAAGCATACTAGATAATTATGAATATCAAATAACCAGTGAGATTTCTAGATTGACTGTGTTATCAGCAAGTTTCTGACAGTTTTCAATAACCAGGTTAACTTACTCGCAGGCCTTGAGTAAAACGTCATAATAATGTCATGTAAGTTTTGTTTATTATATTTGTAAAATTTGTAAAATTCCTGTGGCTCATAATAAGTACAATGGATGAGCCACTCCAAACCTGCTGGGTTGTTAGAAGATATATCACCCCTTTCCATGTCATGATCAGAGCGCTCTGCACTGTTTGTTATATTAGTTTTCTGGAATATTTTTCTTTTAACCCATTACCCCATAAATACACCTTTTTTACGCCTTTAAATTTATTCCTCCACTGAAGAAAATAAATTCAAATTTAAACAGTCATTGATATTTATTGCAAGAAATATTTTCTATATTCTATCCGCTGGTAGTTTAAAGCAGGCTGAAAGTAAAGCAGAATGAGCCTTATGGCGCATTCTGCTTTACTTTCAACCTGCTTTAAATGGTCAACTGTCTTCAAAACTAGAAACAGGCTATGGGGTAATGGGTTAAACACACCAGTCCATATGATGAAATCAGCTTAAAAATAGAGTAAGCATTGTGCTCAACATGGAAATGTAAACTCTTACTTTCCAATATTACCATAGTTTACTCAGTAGACCCTAGCATGAAAATTTCTGTAGGTTCCCTGTACAGTTCAGATTGCTTAAGGTTACAAACCCCTCTACTGTTAAAAACAGCCATTCATGAACTAATGTGAGCTGACCATAATTTGTGCCCACTTTGAAATAGAGCTCTTAAAACTTACATTAAAAGGGAAGAAATCTGAAGTTTAACCCAAATTTGTACTTATCTTGTATATTTGCCAAGGGTTAAACCCATAGGATACTAATTTTGTGAGGAATAAATAAGTGCCTAAAGTGCACTTAAACCTGGTGATTATGAACTGGGATTGGAAGATAAATAAACCCCACATATTCTACCACAGACTGGTAATTAAACTGATCAGATTTGATACCGTGTGTTTTGTTCCAGATCAGCGGGTTGAGGTCAGAATTGTCAATTAGATTTATCTCAAGTTTTAATGGATCCTAGTTGATACTCTTGAAACTTGTACAAAATCAATACATTGTAATAGTTAGCTTTAAAATTTAAGCAGAATACAAACCTGAATTTTGTAACCGCTCCATTTGCAAAGGTTTATACAAAGTATAAAACAGCTTCTTAAAAAGATTTGAGTCTTTAAAACAGGAGGCAACTTAAGGTAGAACAAATGTGATGGTTGGAGTCCCTGTGGAGCTTTTCTGTAGACTTTCTGTTCAGCATTAAGAAGTCACCTGTATGTAGATCCCCATGCATTGTCAATACAGGGGTGCTTAACCATGTACAGTAAAAACTCTCTATTGCAACCTCTAAATTGTGTCAATTATTAGGTGTATGTGACAGGTAACAGCTTCAAGCAAGGTGACAGTAAAACAGAAAGCTCCTGTAGGAGCTTTCTGTTTTACTGTCACTTTGCTTTAAGCTGTAACCTATCTTTTATACAATCAATTAGCCTTCATTTAGTGGTCGTTATAGAGAGGATTTACTGTATGCAAAGACAGCATGACCTGACCACTCTATTATTGTGGGAGGAACTGGAGGGTAAAGTTTAAACCAAGTTTAATAGGATCATCCCCCTTTCAAAATAATGTATTGATATGTACCTAGTTGAATAGAAAGTCTAATGCCTGATTAGAGATCAAATGGGGAAGGGGGCATAGTAGACTAATTATTCTGGCCGTCTATATATCTACAACATTGACACTTTTACCTTTGGTTATATCACTTTAACTCATTACTCACTCCAAAGATACACATTTTAACTAATTTAATTATTTTCTCCACTGAAGAAAATAGTTTCAATTAACATACATGTACCATTTAGAAAAATTACCTAAAGTTACATCAGCAGACAGTAGCTTAAAGCTGGCTGAAAGTAAAACAGAATGTGACTTAGGGTGCATTCTGCTTTACTATCAACCTGCTTTAAGTGGTCACCTGTCTTTAAATCTAGAGTTTATGGAAATAATAGGTTTATTATGTCATAAAATTGTTATAAATTGTATCTTTAGATCGATTTAAGCCATGGCATAAAGCTTTAATTAGGTGTATTTAGTGGCAGGCATTACTTTCTTTGACAGTGGCAGTATCAGCAATGTTGTATACTACCTTTTCCACCATTGTGAAAAGTGCAAATTACCTAAAAAACTGGTAGTGTGGGTTAAATTAGAAGAAATTTAGGAAAGCGAGAAAAGGAAATTCATAGCATCTTAAGCCAGGTTTTTGTAGCAAACCCATGGTCAGGTTTTCAGGCACAATGGTTCTGTTATTGGATGCAGTATTGGTCTTAATTTGCTTTTATATCTAAGATCTATAAGTGAGATCCTAAACATTGTCAACAGGTAATAGCATTCCTTACTGAATATTAGATGAGATTCTTTCTTTGAACAACACTATTTGAAACGTCATGACTGGTTGTTATAATCTATAAAGTTAACCTCTTACCCTATTGTCTGTTTCTAGTTTTGAAGACAGATGACCACTTAAAGCAGGTTGAAATAAAAGCAGTATGTGCCTTAAGGGGGGATTAATTCGGCTTGGACAAATGAAATGCAGAATTCATTTGCCAGTCTTAAGAACCCTCTGCTTTCAAAGATTGCCATTCTTTCTGAAGGGTTGGACACTTTAGATAGATTGCAATTTAGGTGTAAGTAAGGTGGTTGACTGCAATAGTCAGCAATACACATTCAAAACTCGATACTTCGAATTCGCTTAATTCTAACTTACCCGTATTTCATAAGTTGCATTTCGATAACTTGATCTCGCTTAACTCTTTCCTCCCTGAAACTTTAAATGGACAATTCCAGTTTCCATTTTAGTCCAGTCCATTTCTGACTTTTAAGGGTTGTTTTTGTCAGTGATTGGCATTATGACAAACAGTGAAGACCCAGATCAGAGGGCTCCTTTCGGAGCCCTCTGTTCTGGGTCTTCACTGTTTGCACATGACAAGTATACTATTCATATGTACACTGTTTGAAAAGGACGCATATAGGCGTGACTAGGGTTCAAAGGGTTAAGTCAACTTACCAGTATTTCAAAGTTAAAACGTGGCTAAGCCACATTTTAACTTTGAAATACTGGTATATTTGACTAAAGCGAGTTTGAATTCCCAAGTGTGGACAGTATACATGTGCTAAGTTTGCACTGGACAATACCAGTGACTTTATTACAGAGAATATAAATGATCTAATCAAGAATGAGTCTTGCTGCAGAAGACTGTTAACATGGTATATAAACTATATTGTATAAGTTTGCCAGTATTATTACAGCTGATGTATCTGTGTTTATTACATAGCAACTGAACGTTCTCTTGTTAGATCTATGTTCTTACCCTTTAGTCTGTTTAGTTTGTTTTCTAATTGTGCTTTGCATCCATGAAACCGTACTTTTAAGCGTCTGCAAATTGCACTATGAACTTTTCAATGTTTGACATTTTTCCTGGTGGTAGAGAGTGTGTATGGTATTGGGAGATTTTAAAATGTCATCTTTGTATGGGACTCCGGTTGCAATGTGTATTAGTCTATGACAAACTTAAAACAATTCAGGGACTCAGGTGTTTTGCGTTGGTGGTACCTACCTGTTGTCTTCATTGTCTTAACTCTTAACATGTTAGCTGTGGATATGTCCCACAGTTATCACCTTTGCAAACAGTTTGGATCCTGATGAGACGCTGTGTAACGCAGCGTCTCATCAGGATTCAAACTGTTTGACACTGACCCTTTTTGAAAAGAAATTTAGAAAATTGATATTTTGTTCAATAGTAGATTACAATTATTGTTGCAGATGAAAAGATTATCCAGCATGCCAAGAGTTAACCTTGTGCCTGGAAAATCAATTATAAACTCTTTGATTGCTAAGTAATCTTTTCATCTGTGTGTTCATCAATTTGTTATCTGCAGCTGTTCTGAAATTCAAATTTAAAAAATAACCTTTCCAAAACAGATGAATACTTAAAGCAGGTTGAAAATAAAGCAGAATGCATTGTGCTTTAAGGTGTATTCTGCTTTACTTTTAGCCTACTTTAAGCTATCATCTGCAAGGATATAGAAAATATTTTATATAATAGTTCATATCAATGACAGCATAATGTGGAACTTTTTAGCTCACCTGAGCACAAAGTGCTCAAGGTGAGCTTTTGTGGTCAGTCAATGTCCGTCGTCGTGCGTCTTGCGTCGTGCGTTGTGCGTCAACAATTTCTTCAAACATCTTCTACTCCAAAACCACTTGCCTGATTGCAACCAAACTTCACAGGAATGTTCCTTTTTTTTGCAGTGGAGGAATAAATTGCAGGCATAAAAATGCATATTTATAGGGTAATTGGTCAACTGGCAGCATTGAAGATAGTATTGTGCTATGTACCAAAACTCGACACACATTTTATGTTTTCTGTGAGTGTACGGAATAAAATGTGGTTCTGACCCACCATTTTGACATGATTTGATCTACTTTGACCACACTTATAACCCCCAATTAATTAACCCATATTTTAAGCTGTAGGTTCGTCACACCATTATACCCTTTCCTCTGTATAGGAGCCTAAGGATGCATCAATATAAACCTAAAACAAATGCCATAAATAAGTATTCATTGATATCATTGAATGCAGGTCACAGTTTAAAGCAATGTGCAAGACTTAGTATTCGTAAGAAGTTCACAGGATGTTCCTGCTTTACTTCAATCTTGCTTTAAGCAACCAGCTGCCTTAAACATTGCTGGATAAAGGTGGTTTGCACTTTAGTCCATGGAGGAAAGAGTAAACTTGGGGGTTATTTACCCTTGGTTAGGAACTGTGAATTACATACATGCTTGGTGACTTGCCCCATATGCAGATTAACATACTGGGAATATATGAAATACTTTTATTTGACTGGATAACAACTGAATATAGCACTTTTGTGTAAGTGAAAGGTCACAATCGGAATTCCCTGAATACTGCATTTGTCACCATATATGCAATAATTACAAACAGTGAGTGATAAGCTGGTGGACTGATATATTTCTATATTGCACAAATTATGTTTATCTGACCTCTTAATGAAATAGTAATTAAATTCAGATTAGACTGACAACTTATGGTCAGAAGAGGACTAAGTAATGTTTCGGATGGTTGAAATCCATTTTGATAAGAGACATATCCTACAGAAAGGCTGGTATCGGGTTACCTTCTCTTCCCAAATTGTAGTCGGACATTTTTTGCTAGCACGTGCAGTCTGCTAAATGTTTTACTGAATGCATGTGTTTTTAATTTCTCACAGAATTAATAATGTTCTTCAAAAACAGGTTGCAACAGATTAAATTCAAATAAAAGAGCTTTAGATCCAGATACAACCTACTGGTAACTACAATATAGACTTTTTAAGAAAACAGAAATAGTTTCATTTGCGTTGACACATTGTTTCATCTTATCAAAGAACTGACAATACTCATTAAGGTCCTTGCTGACTTATCTTTACTTGTAGCGGATTTTCACCAGAGCATTTAATTGGTATATAGATTATGTTTCTAAGGGGTCAGGTGGTGACAAGCTGGTTAATTCATAAAATATTATTGCATGCTTTAGCATGCAATAATATTTGATGCATTAACCAGAACGAGTCTTTTTAACAGATTTTGCATATTAATGACAAATACATCAACTTGGATGGAAGTAAAGGAGCTCAAGGATCTATTTAAAGGATATGACTAATCATTCTCCCCGGTGCCTGTATCCCAGCTGTAAAATTTGTTCAATCTGCTGTGTCCCTGCTCCACTCTCCCTTTTGTTCTGGGCAATGGTTGATGGATGTAGAATTTCATTTTGCAGCTCTAGAATGAGGTATTGTCACAGATGACGTATTTATTGACTGGCTACAGCTGTGGCCGTGCCTTACACATTATATTGGAATTTTATCTATAGACTTATCTCTTACCCTGAAAACAACTTCACAATTCTCCCTTTTTACCCTGAATGTTATCAAAAGTGAAAGCAGTTGTTTTATTGGCATGCTAAAGGAAGTTCAGAACATTTTGGTAATAGTTGTGGATAGTCTGTGACCAGGTTGCTGTTAATATTCATTCTTTCTCTTCATCTATTACAATGGAAAATTAGTAATTGACATAATTACTAAACCTTTTACTCCATAAATATCAATTTTTATGCCCTTAATTTATTCCTCCACTACAAAAAATAGTTTATGTGGTTCTGGACATGTACCATAAGAAATGTTTTCTATATCCTAGCAGATGGTAGCTTACAGCAAGCTGTAAGCTAGTAAAGCAGAATGCACCTAAACACACATTCTGCTTTACTTTCAATCTGCTTTAAGTGGTCACTTGTCCTTAAAAGTAGAAACAGGATATGGGGAAATTGGCCAACCCAATTAATTATTTTGCAATAACTAGTTTTTACCTTTCTATAAAAGAGCTAACAAAAACATTGATGTTGACACATTCTCAATCATATTTTAAAAGGACAACAACAATAAATTATCATTAAAATTTACCCATCAATGCTTAGTACCAATTTGCTTTAAACCTGTCATTACTTGAGGGGAAAGGTGATATAACATTTATTATCAGTTTCTATCAATGAAACAGAATCAGTCAACCATTGAAGTTTGTGTACAATGATTGAATATCTACTATTTCAATCTCTCAAACACTTACGGTGGCATAAAAGATAGGTTGCAACTTAGATCATTAAGCAAAGTGATAATATTTCTAGGGTGCTGTTTTCTCTCTTTTTTATGTTTAAAGACATCTCCTGACGACTTTTTGGTCATAACGCCTTGCCAGATTATTTACTGTCAATTTCCTTGCAAAAAGCATGTGTCTTGTGCATATTGAACCATTGAATCGTCTTATGTGAGACCGGACGGACCTTTATATTTGATAGTTTGGTTAGAAATAACCATTGAAAATCACTAGAGCATGAGTATAATCTGGACCTCACCAGGTAAACTGAGATTGTGTTGCACATGCTCTACAGCTACATTGACACCTCCGGAACAATGGGCTGGTGGTCCCTCGATGGACTGAGGAAAAGTCTTTAAATCTCTTTTTTTCTCAAGCACTCAAACTAGCCTTTAACCCTTACCTCATAGCCTGTTTCTAGTTTTGAAGACAGGTGACTACTTAAAGCAGGTTGAAAGTAAAGCAGAATGTGCCTAAAGGCACATTCTGCTTTACTTTTAGCCTGCTTTAACCTAAAATCTGCTAGGCTGTATAAAATATTTGTAATGGTAATTGTTCATGAGGGTATACACTGGAACTATTTCCTTCAGCGGAGTAATAAATGAAATACGCTAAAAGTCGCTTCTAGGGGGGAAAGGGTTAAAGTAGTCATCTGAAGGAATGGTTTCCCTGGTGATCTATAGCCTTGATTAAAAGGGGGAACATGTAGAGATTTTAAGCAATAATGTGCCAGTTGAAATAATTTATATTTCTTTTTTAACAGGATCCAAATTGAGTAAAGAATTGTATAGTACTTGCAGATTCTAAATTCTGATTACTATTTTGTACTGTTTACAATTAAAATCATTCTCCTTCCTTTTAATAAGGGGGGCTCTGAAGCTTGTTGCAAGTGACGCAGAAAGCTCTTACGGGATCGTTTCAATTTACTTTTCAACTTGTTAGCTCGCCTATTCGGAGAATGGGGGGGCTTATGGAATCACCCCGGCGTCGGCGTCGGCGTTGGTTTTTCATGGTTAAAGTTTTGGGGTAAGTGTTGTTATGCACTAATGCATCATGAAATATTTGCATTAGGAAGCTGATATTTGGATTGGAGGTGCCCTGTGGGTTGAACATTGATGTTGTGTAGTTAAAATTAAAAAAAAAGTTAAAATTTAGTCAAAATTTCACCTTTTGTGGACTTAGGTTTTTCGGCTGATTTCTCATGGTTAAAGTTTTGGGGTAAGTGTTGTTATGCACTAATACTACATGAAATATTTATATTAGGAAGCTGATATTTGGAATGGAGGTGCCCTGTGGGTTGAACATTGATGTTGTGTAGTTAGAATTAAAAAAAAAGTTTAAATTTAGTCAAAATTTCACCTTTTGTGGACTTAATTTTTTCGGCTGATTTCTCATGGTTAAAGTTTTGGGGTAAGTGTTGTTACGCACTAATACTACATGAAATATTTGTATTAGAAAGCTGATATTTGGATTGGAGGTGCCCTGTGGGTTGAACATTGATGTTGCGTAGATTAAATTTTTAAAAAGTTTAAATTTAGTCAAAATTTCACCTTTTGTGGACTTAGGTTTTTCGGCTGATTTCTCATGGTTAAAGTTTTGGGGTAAGTGTTGTGATGCTCTAATACTACTTGAAATAATTGTATTAATAAGCTGATATTGGGAATCAAGGTGCCCTGTGGGTTGAACATTGATATTACGTAGTTAAAATTTAAAAAAAAGTTTAAATTTAGTCAAAATTTCACGTGTTGAGGACTTAGGTTTTTCGGCTGATTTCTCATGGTTAAAGTTTTGGGGTAAGAGTTGTAATGCACTAATACTCCATGAAATATTTGTATTAGGATGCTGATATTTGGAATGGAGGTGCCCTTCGGTTGAACATTGAAGTTGCGTACATGTAGTTATTTTTTTTTAAAAAGTTTAAATTTAGTCAAAATTACACCTTTTGTGGACTTAGAGTTTTGGGACTGAAATTTCAAAGTTAGTTAAGGAGTAAGTTTTGGAATGCACTTATACTACATGACATATTTGCATTAGGAAGTTGATATTTTGAATGGAGGTTCCCTGTGGCTTGAATATCAATGTACTGATACACTTTTCTTTTGATAGTTACCTATTTAAGAAAGGTTTAATTAGGCGAGCTTTGCTGTTCTCCGACAGCTCTTGTTTTAAGCTAGAATCTGTTTTAAATGCTGAGAAGGTTTGAAAGAAAGAGCATTAAGTGCAATGTCCCACTGAGAGCTTATTCAGATTGGTCCGGTGATTCAAGCCATCCTGTTGGTGTATGTACAGTCAAACCTTTCTATTATGACCACTAAATTGTGTTTATTACAAGGTGTTTGTGACTGGTGACTGCTTAAAGCAAGGTGGATGTAAAACAGAAAGCTCCTACAGGAGCTTTCTGTTTTACATTCACCTTGCTTTAAGCTGTCACTTGTCTTTTATGGTGTTTATGACCGCTCATTTTAGTGGTTAATAGATATGAGCCGCGCTCCAGGAAAAGGGGGTTTAGTGACATCGCCAATGACGTAAGAAAAACAACCACAAAGTGACGTCAAAACTATTTGTGTAAAACATGTGCTTTGTTGATGTTTTCTTGTGATCGGAGACGTGTGTTTTAAGTCTTTTTGATGCGAATTATTGCGATGGTTTGAAATATGGATCCAGAGATAGAGGTAAGAAACCTTTGTTTAACTTATTATATTAGTATTATATTCTGTTTTACCGGTTAACAGGAACAACACCAAAATACGGTTTAAACACCGTTTTCTGCGACCTTGGCATGATCGTATCGCATCAATACTGGCTATCTAGACTGTACTCTGTACCCTATCAATAACCACAGATCTTCACTTGTCAGTATAGATCAGTGAAATACTAGAATGAACCATGGTCTCAAAGATTGTGAATATCTATTGAAACTTGAACTAGTTTATGGAAAATATTCAGTAGATTAAATGAGTTTTCAACAATGACAGGCGTGACCTAGATCTAGATCGAGTGTCCTCTAGAAACGAGTCTCAATTTTTCACCACAAACAATATAGGGGAATCCGATGTCAGAGATTCACCATCTATTCTCGTATATTTTTTATTTTACCCGACGTGACAAACTCGTAAATAAGTTTTGTTTACCATATGATGTAATCCATTTTCTATACATATTACGTCATCCTATAAACACGTCATAGATGCTGTGTAAGGTAGAGGTCTCACACCGATTATATTTATAGGTTAGATCTACATGTCATCCTCATTCCTAGATCTACAAGACAATAGGTCTAAATCTTATTCTTTTGTATGAATGATATATTGCGGGTATATATCTATGTGAAATTTAATTTATAAGCATGATGACCTTTCTTATATAACCTAGTTTATGTTTACATATTTTACTAGGCCTATATGGTCCTAATTGTTTTTTTGTTAAATGTCGGTCAAAGCTTTAGATCTACATAACTTAAGTTTTGAAATGTTATTTGTGGCATATGCCGCCTCTAAATAAAAGTTGTATCTGTATCTGTATGACGGAAATACAGATTGAATTTAATTGAATACATACAGGATAAATTCATACGAAAAAACTGTCTTACAAAACAGTCATGACAGTGTAACGTATAGTGTAGACCTAGGTTATTCAGTTTAAACATTTCATTCCCAGTTTTACACAGGAAAATGGATTAAATGGCCACACTCTGCCAACTTAAAGTCGATCCTTTCCCTTAGACCTAGATTTGTCATTGAGGTTGAAAGCGCTTTTACTGATGAGTGACATATCATGTAGACCTTGATTAGGCACCGCGGTGGAGATGCGAAAGTATGTTATGTCATACTGAAAAGTCACTGATTCTGTTTCATAAAAGAACAAAACCATAATGTTGTATAGGTTACCGTTGGCAAGAAAAAGTAATCCCCAACATGTATATGGTAATTAGCCCCCAAAGCGAATAAATCTGTTTTTAGCGTCATATCTTTTTTAAGGCTGCTTGTAGTTATTCTTCCGGTCGCGACTGGCAAAATAAGGATGCTTATTGTTGCAATGTATGAACTTTTATCTGTATGTTTTAACTTTGGAGAATTTCATAATGACCAGAAATCTCTGCAAATCTTCAGATAAGATAGGGTGAAATCTATCTATCTATCTATCTCGTGGTTTCTGCTTCACACCCTCACGGGTAATTTCGAGCAGTTGCGCGCCAAGTGCCTATTAGTGGAAATAAGAACAGATAAAAGATAAGGAAGTAAGGGGGTAAAGGTGATAGGGGTTAAAATACTAGGGTGAAAAAGATAAAAATCAGAATAAAAACATAACTGCTGGACTCATGGTTTAAAATGACAGATGCTGCTGACTGAGGACTTGACCTGATTCAAGTCCCCAGTCAGCACAACATCTGATGGCAGAGCATTCCACTGAACAATGGTTATGGGGGAAAAGAGAACTTATAGTGGTCTGCACCAGTGTGGATCTGTGTATAGCCCGCAGAGTGGCAGTGACGGGACACCCTTGTATTACTCTGAAATAATTATGTTTCTAGATTTTCTATCAAAATTATGTCTTATCTAAGAAGCGCCTTTGAACTCACAACTCCTGTGTGAAAAGAGCGCTATATAAATCGGGTTTAATAATCATACCGTGTGACTGCTCATCATAATCGTCTTTGCGAGACGATACTAGTGAGCAGTCACACCATAGAGTTTTGCAACGACATTTAATTTCCGAATAACACATCCCCTTCTTATCTGGAGCCCTGTCTCAGTTGTTAAATTCATTTCGTTTCAGGGCAGAATAAAAACCAGTTCGTGATGGGCTACTTTACGTGGTGTGTCATGACTGGCCAACATCAGACCATAGAGTACATGATGCAGGTGCCGGGACATGCACGTTGTCACGTTGACGCCGGCTTTGCGACACTTAAACAGAATTACAGGCGAACAGACTGACAGTATGGACCAACTTGAGGCTGTTGTTCAGACATCTTCAGTGTCGAATGAGGCTGTACGATACCCCTCCTAGAAATGGCGAGACTGGAAGGTATTCTTCGGGCCAGTATTCCGCCCAAATTGAATACGTGGAATAAGGTAAACTATTAAAATTGCGGTACATGAACATCACATGGCATCAAGGCCTGCTATCATTTTAAAGAGAAATCATTAATGATTATTAAACATTTTCAACTGTTAAGCTAAATCAGAACTTTGTAAAATGACAGATATTTAATAATGGAAAAGGCCATCTCCATTGCTTTCAATGCTAATCATATGGAAAGCAATAGAGAAGGTGTTTTCAACAACTTAAGTTTCATTATTACACGTCCGTTATTTTACTAAGACTTGATTTAGCCGAACAATTCCGAATGTTTAATACTTAATAATGATTTCTCTTTAAAATGACATACAGCATATCATGAAGACATGTGATGTTTACGTTGCCATGGTAACATTATTTAGAACACTAGTCAAGGATTTTCAGTGGTGATTTACCTTTAGTGACTATAAGTTAATCGACAGGTTCTTATTTACCTTAAACAGTTCAAATCCATCAAAAACGTATGACAAATGTCCAGGGTGGGAACTTAATTATGGCCAACAACTGTAGATAAATCAAACCAATTGATTTATGCAATGTCTCAACTTCAAAAGTAAGAAATGTTCAAAACTTAAGGTCAGCACATTAAAAAACAACAATTAAAATTCGCAATGAGCCCGAACAATTTTTTTAATTTTTTTTTTAAATTGATTAAAAAAACGTGATCTACTTGCAAGTCGCTAGGTTTTTAACACGATCTCGAAAGAGTCAATGTTTTTTTTTAATAAGCAATCACATGTAGGCCGTTCCTTTCCCCAGAAACTTTTGATTGCAGTTTTAGTGAAGACAGTACCTGATCAGGGTGTTAATTGTTTGGCACTCATCAGAGTAAAATAAATAAAAGCCACAACGGCAAACATTTCAGATCCTGATCTGACGCCGCATTGCAAATTTGGTGGCAAGACAGGATCTGCAGTGTTCAACTTTGTAATGTAGGAATGTCTTAGACACGCGGTTAACCAGTACTTTGCGGAACTGTTCCTAATAAAGAATTCACCCAGTGCATGATCTTTTTCTCTCTGATTTCAGGGAATACCAATACTTCAGGTTCGAAGCAACCATGCCGGGGTAGTTACAGTGCGCAAGGGTCGAGACGAGGAAGAAATGTCTGTCAACATCCTTAAAACTGAGGGATTTTTGTTTGATACAAATGATATGCCGTCAGAGATTCAAGCTCCTAGGCTCTCCTAGGAACGACAGACATACCTTTTTAGAACCATACGGCCGTTCGTAAGACCAGCGTATCAGGATATCACTTGCCCTCCACTCTAGAGTAATTTTTTATACGTGTGAACAAAATTAAAACATCAAGATATATTTATTATTTGTTTTTCATAGTTTACTATCCATAGGAAACATAAGAATGAAGCTACAGTACTTTTCTCTCTTGAGCAACATACTATTAGGTAACTACTAAGAATTGGAATTGGAATTCAGAGAACATAATAATGCTTAATGTCAGTTCATGCAGGACAAAAGCAATGCAGAAAGGTCATGAAGATGCTTTGTGCATAACTTTTGTCCCTAACAAACCCGTCACTCATCATAAAATAATGGAAAGCACTATTTAATGCAAGTGTCGTTAAAGAGAGGCAATACTGTGGATTAAGAGGTACACGGGTGGTATCGCAAGGTAAAGATAACAGCAGCCCGGCTTTGCAAATAGTTTTGAACGAGACAGGCAATCCGTTACGATTGAAGCACATTATTTTATGTCAGTGTTGATAAAATGTGTTTATCAATGGCTGGTCTCGTACAACACTTTTGGAAAGTCAGAGTGCTATTTATATCAAATGACGTCGTTTTAAAAGAAAATTGATGTAGAGAACTGAAAATGACGTCATGTTGTTCAAACACCGTAGTTAGTAACCAGAGCGTAACTCAGTTATTAAAAGGAATTTTGAGAAACCGTTTTCAAGTATATTCTCAGAAATATCTGATCTTTTCAAAAGAGTCAACACTCAAAATTCGATCTTTTTTGTCATTAAACCCCCTTTTCCTGGAGCGCGGCTCATATGTTTTACTGTATCCTCTAGGCTAGGTTAACCAACTCTTCAACGTTGAATATCTGTCGTCTGCTGAAAATTGAAGTCTGCCAAAATTCTGATAATAATTCAGCCTTCATTATTGACAGAAACAGGATTGGAGTTAGAAACAGTGTAGAACTTGATCAGGTCTAACAGTATACTGGCCCTAATCTGGTTCTTAACAGTTGGCAAATTATTGTCAATACAAGGTATCAGTGTTATAAGGGTTAAGCAAGCATAATAAAGTCGCTCTCACCTCTAGCCTTAGGTCACATAAAAATCTGATTATAATACTTGTGTGAGACCTTTACTTAAGTTTATCACTGCATAGAATGTATTACAATAAACGACTCAATATGTGTTCATACAGTACAAACCTGTTGATGTACATGTAAACCAATCCCTCTCTGGCCTTTTGAAATACAGATGGTAAAAATACAATGATAAGTTGACAGGAAAGAGATTTAAACACTTAATCTGTTTTCCCTATGCAAATAACAAGGATTATTGTTTATTCATTAATTTAGTGTTTTGCAGTATTTGATAAATACCGTATGTAATAGTGCACAATACTATCAAGTCTGAAGACCTACAATTAATAACCTTTATTAACCCATTACACCATACTACACCCTTTTATGCCTTTCATTTTATTCCTCCACTAAAGAAAATAGTTCCACTGACGTTATACAGTTATGAATAAAATATGTTTTAAAAGAAATATTTTGGTGCTCTTGCAGATGGTAGCTTAAAGCAGGTTGAAAGTAAAGCAGAACTGGCCTTAAGGAGAATTCTGCTTACTTTCAACTTGCTTTAAGTGGACAGACCCGTCTTCAAAACAAGAAACATGCTAGGGGTAATGGGTTAACAATGTATACAGTAGCAACACAATATTTATTTTACATAATATATGGAAGAAATGGAGTGTTTTCAGGCCCTTCAGGTTTCTAAGAAAAGGGTACCGAGAAAAACAGCTCGATCTGCGCATGTACTATAGTTTTAAAGACCTAACTTTTGCATGCTGGATAATTTTTTCGTCTGAAAATTGTGTCCTCCACTACAGTAATTATTCATAAAATTGAATTTTCACATTCTTTTCAAAGTCGAGTCAGAATGTCAAACAGTTTTGATCCTGAAGAGATGCTGGGTTTCTTCAGGATCCAAACCGTTGACGAAGATTATCATATTTTTTCACTGCTAGCATGCTGTATTTCGCAAATACTGTAGACCTGTCAACTAGACATAGAAGAATCTATAATGAAAAATAGTGGCAATTAGGAATAATGAAGTAATATGAGAGTAATACCGTGTCAACATTCCAGAATAATTAGCCTGTAACTGTGGTAACTACTAGTCTTAGGGTAATGAATGAATTCGGGCAAATGTGTGATTGAAATAGCGTGTATGACATGCAACAGCGCTAACATTGTATTCTCTGTCTCTGTCTTATAGTACAGAAACAGTCTAATCCCATTGTTAAAGCATATAAAATAGCACCATTCCATGGTATCAGTAACAGATAAAGGCTTAAAGCAAGATAAAAGTAAAGCAGAAAGCTCCTAAAGGAGCTTTTCTGCTTTGCTTTCATCTTGCTTTAAGCTGTGACCTGCTTTAAACATGAGAACAAGGTTTTCCTTTGAGTGGTTGCAGCATACGGATTGTACTGTATAGTATTTGTCAGACAGTAAATACTCAAGCGTGTAATCAACGTCTGGATAGACTGCATACATTACAAAAACACTTTCAGGTAACATTTACAAACAGTGTTGATCAAGATCACCTGGTCTGTTCCAGAAATTTTTGTGGGGAAAAAGTCCTATGGGAAACAGAAAGGACCAAAAGCGAGACACTCGTCTATCTAAATGGGTTCAGGACTGTTTTCAAAGCAGGAGAAAGGTTAAAAGGTTTTTGAAAAATTTGCTGACAGCAATATTTTAGTAGACTTACCAGTCATCATTATAACGTATGGCAGCTTTGAATCAATAATCTGGTAAGTGAAAAATTGTGGTTAGGTTTAAGGTTTCTTTGACCTTTAGCAGACTACAGGAAATGCTGTGATAACTGATGTAATCAGCTTAGATCCAGATGAGATTCTGAGTAACTGGTAATTAATATTCTGATATTTTGTTAACCCTGTACCCCACAGCCAATGTTTCTAGTTTTGAAGACAGGTGACCACTTAAAGCAAATTGAAAGTAAAGCAGTCTGCTTTAAGCTACACTCAGCTAGGATATAGAAAATATTTCTTAAAGTACATATTCATGACTATCATTGGAACTATTTTCTACAGTGGAGGAATAAACTGAATGCGCTAAAAGGTGTTTCTATAGATTAGAAGGTTAAATAAGAATAGTCTGAGGATCAGTGAAAATGATAAGTGTGGGAAACAATGATGACTCAGTCTATGAGACAATTCTAGTGAGTAGTCAGAGTATTGGGTTTAAGGCAGAAATAAAGATTTAAGTTTTTGAAATACTCCCTTATATCTAGAGCTGTGTGTGATCAATACATGAATAGGTATAAACAGAAAAGGAATTTACTACGAGAGAATGGGTTAATTACTTCCTCCAATTATTTACTCTATTGTAGAGTATGCCATAGTTCCTGTACAAAGCTCAGCAGGTTCTCTGTGGTAATGAATGTAATTTGTTTATGTCAGGGAATAAGTTTTTTTAATTCCATCAAATGTGAATTTCAGTCATTGTGAATTATGATTATTATTGAAGGGAAACAAAGGTTGCATTGTGCTGAATGGTTTGAAATTGGTCAATTAAACTTTATTATTGCTTGAACCTTAAGCCCACCACTGAGAAACGATTCTAATGAGTAGTAACACCGCAGGATTTGGTGTAGACCTGAGAGAAATAATGTTGAATTTGGTCAGTTGACTCTCTCTTATCTGGAGCTTTGTAAAGCAGTAAGATACAGGGCTGCCATAAGTTGAAATGAAAAATCCTAAGATTTCGAATTTCGGATTTCGAATAGTACCTTTACCCCATAGCCTGTTTCTAGTTTTGTTGACACGTGACTACTTAAAGCAGGCTGGAAGTAAAGCAGAATGCGCCTTATGGCCATGTTTTAGAAAAAAATCCGAAGATTGAGGAAAAATCCGGAGAAATGGCAGCCCTGAAGATATGTCTGGTATTATATATCTATCTTTATTATGGAAAAATTTACAAGAAGCTTTTCAGAAGTATCTATTTAAAATATCCCGGCAAAATAGGTTAGTTAATATTAGAAGCACCAGTTAAAAATGATTTTGTATTCAGACTTTTACCATCAGCGTTTTATGGTTAGTTTTGTTGTAAAAGAAATCAGCGTAAAAAACGCAACAATGAGAAATTCTTTGTCCTTAGAACACTCATGTTTGCTGTTGTAAAGGGACAACCCCATTTATAATTTTACGGATGTAGTTTTCTAAATTTAGGGATGATAAATGAATGTGATTTTAAACCTTTCGCTCCTGTACAATTTTCAACTTAGAAAGACTTTTATTCAAAGAAACTTGATTCAACAGGATTGTCACACAGTTTGGATTCTATTTTTATTTCTTCAAGACGATTCTAATGAGTAGTGACACCATAGGGTTTAAAGCAGAAATAAAGATTTTAGTTTTTGAAATACTCCCCTTATCTGGAGCCCTGATATAGAGGAGATAGCAAAAGAGTTTTTTAAGATCTGAATGTTAAATCTGTAGCAATTATGTTTCTAGACTTAGTTCTCAATTTGTCAAAGCTTCAATAAACTGGTGATAAACATTGTGGAGTGATTGTCACAGGGTTAATGGCTTTTCCATATTGAAAATTTAATTGTTTCCTTAAACAGGCATCAATAATTCCTTGTGAGGTAGATGGGATTCAGTGTAACGATTTCCTTTAGTTACACCTTGAATCCTGCTGCTATTATCAGGTACAAAGTTTTTGAATACAATGTAGACCCAGATCTGAAAGCTCCTGAACTTACTGTCTGATCAGACTATGCACTGTTTTCTTAAAGGATCTGGAAGGCCACAGATAAGAGGGAGTAAACTGAAGAAATCCAACAGTTTTTCAGTAATTTCAGCACAAAATCCTATGGTGTTACTACTCATTAGAATGTCTCAAGACACCATAGGGTTTAATGCAGAAAAATAAATATTTTAGTTTTTGAAATACTCCCCTTTATAGCTGGGGGCCTGGATCTTGCAAATGTAATAGTTCAGATTTTAGTTGTTCTTAAAGGGTCGAGTTTTATTATGTGAAACTCCATAGCCTGTTTCTATTTTTTTTTTAAAGACAAGTGACCACTAAGAGCAGGTTGAGGTGCTTAAGGTGTATTCTGCTTTACTTTGAGCCTTGTTTAAGCTACCATCTGCTAGGATATAGGAAATATTTCTATTGTGCATATTCATTATTCAGTACTGTATACAATGGAACTATTTTCTTCAGTGGATGATCGAATTAGATGTGTAAATAACTAAATATGTGTATTTATGGAGTAAAGGGTTAAGGATAGATTGTCATAGTAGCAACAACTGAACAAATTGAGATTATATAAAAAATAATGTTACAGGTTAATTTTGTGCTTCACTTTGATAAGGCTTTATTTGGTTGAAAAACATGTCAAAATGTGGACTTTTCTGGGAAGGGCTCAATCACTTGGAAGTGCTTTTGTGTTTTGGAAAATAAATATCAAGCTCCTTTGGTAGTAAGACAAAGAAACGAAGAAAGATTTGTCATTAGCCTCCCATCAAAATAAACACCTTGTTTGTCACTGGTCAACTCTAAACTGATGACATAAAAAATGAGAATAAATTAGTGTACATTAGCGATTGTCCTTTTATAAGAAGCATTTACAGAAAATGTATCCAGTATTATAGAGAATCATTTTTTGTTGTACTTGATACATAGGGGAAAAGGAAAAGGCATACTACTATATTAGTATTATAAGGCGAAAGGGTTAACCCATGTAGTGCACTGACACAGTTGTTTTGACCTTTACAAGCAGTTTGAATCATGATCAGATGCTGAGTAACTCTTGACAGATCAGGATCCAAATTGTGTGTCACTTAAGATAATCTATGAATGAAGTAGAAATCAAACTTAAGAACTAAATCAGACAATGTTTACACAGTGCCTAACTCTTTGAATCCTAGGGGCAAAATCATGATAACCTTTGCAAGCCATTTGGATCCAAATGAGATGCCGCATAACACGGGTCTCATCAGAATCCAAACTGTTTGGCAATCTGACCCTGTTTTGGAAATAATTTGTAAAAAAAATTACAATTTTAAAAACAGTGGCAGCACTGGCAGATGACAATGTTACTTATCATTTAAACAGTTAAAGAGTTAACCCATTATCCCATAGCCTGTTTATAGTTTTGAAGACAGATAATCACTTAAAACAGGTTGAAAGTGAAGCAGAATGTGCCTTCAGCCTGCTTTAAGTTACATTCTGTCGAGATATAGAACATATTTCTATTCATGGCTGTGTTAAGGGAAACTATTTTCTTCAGTGGAGGAATTAATTGATATCGTAAAAGGCGTGTTTATGGGATAATGTGTAAAGGTAAATTGACACAAGTGTTTACGACAATAACAGGTCAGTGAGGAGGAACACTAATTATCCTGTAAACACTAATTGGCCTATAACCTGGACAGTCAACACTCTACAGTCAAACTTTAGTTTTACAGCAAAACCATGTTGATTTTTGATGCAGGACTATATAAAGACACTGAACATTTTGCCTTATGATACCTGCTTCCTGAATGCCTTGCCCTGAAAGATAACCTATGAAAGGATCTACTGGTCTCTCCGCAAGAAATGAGTGAAAACAATCCTTAATTGTAACAATCCTTAACCCTTAGCCTGCCACTCACGACTATAGCTCCATATACAAACAGCTTGGATCCAGATGAGACGCCGAGTAACTCGGCGTCTCATCCGGATCCAAGCTGTTTGACACTCGGACAACATTTTCAGCAATTTTGAGCAACTTTGAAGCACTTTGAAACTTGAAGCAGACGAGAAATATAACAGACGACAATTTATTTGGCGGGCTAAGGGTTAAAGAGCATTCAGCTGTACTTTCTGCCTGCTTTAAGCAACCATCTGTCTTCAGTCAATACTGATAACCGGCTATCCGGGAAAGGATTAAAACAGAGAAATATCAATTAAAATGTTAATTTCAAACTAATTATGTCCTCATCAAATTCCGAAGTCAGTGGCAAATAGAGTATTAACCTCTTTACTAAGACAACTAAAAGAAGGCTAATTGATTGTATAAAAGACATGTGACAGCTTAAAGCAAGGTTACAGTAAAATAGAAAGCTCCTAAGCAGTAAGGAGCTTTCTGTTTTACCTTAACTTTGCTTTAAGCAGCCACCTGCCTTTAACACCAAATATCTTATTTGATTTAGTGGTGACATTAAAGAGGTTTTACTTTGTCAGTCAAAAGTTTATCAGTATTTTCATGGTTAACTGACTTTCATTTTAAGTTTACAGTAAATAATGAAGGTAATCAATGGGAAGAAAGACTGGGAAGCTGACCCGGGATATAAATCTATATCTCATTATGCTTCAGCTGTAAAGAATAACGGTATAATACACTCACACCTCTCGAATACGACCACTGAAATGTAGGCTTATTGATAGCATAAAAGACAGGTGGCAGCTTAAAGTAAGATGACAGTAAAGCAGAAAGCTCCTATAGGAGCTTTCTGCTTTACTGTCATCTTCCTTAAAGCAGCCACCTGCCTAAAACTAGTAAAATTTTATCCCGTGAAGTGGTCATAATAGAGAAGTTTTTACTGTACAGTTAAAAGCTGAGCTACGGAGCTGCTGATTTAAGGAACCGTTTAATTAAGAAGCATAAAGATCTCGAAGTACCATAGTTGGGCTGTCATAGTCATAACAATGGAGAAAGCTTTTAAGTCTTACTTTTGTTCCGAAAGTGGCTGGCTACCACATATACATTATCATGATGTCTCTCCACAAGGTTTATTTTCATTTGTCTCTTCTGTTTCACTGTACTTACTTGTAAACCAGACATAGTCATGTACCTCAAATAATCATAGAGCTCTCTTAACGAAAATCTTGGAAGTTCTCTGATAATAGGTGACTGCTTAATGTAGGACAAAAGTAGAGCAAAAAGCTCTTAATGAAGCTTTTAGTTTTACTTTTGTCTTGCTTTAAGTAAGGGCTTGTTGAGTGGCTAGCTTGTATTATAAACACTTGTGTTTGAGATTATCATAAAAGCCTCAGTCTAACGCCAAGATAACAAGTAGACTTCTGTTTTATTCCTTGTAAGATAAAATCCTCATCTTCTAAATGAAACAGCTGGCCACAGAAATCACATCTCATTGACCTGGTCAGGTAAGACAGATACTCGGCTACTTCACCTACATTAGTCTCAACCTAATCATGTATACATGTTTTATGTAAATATTCCTTTATTATCCAGCTATTGTGTCTGTGCAAAAATGGCTTGATTTTAGTTTCTTTAACTGTTAATTTGTGTTGCTGTTTAAGGAAAGTTGAAAGTAGCTCAAAAGCTCTTTATTGAACTTATTACTTAATTAGCACTTTAATTTAACCCATTACTCCATAGTCTGTATCTAGTTTTAAAGACAGGTAAAGCATGTTGAAAGTAAAGCAGAATGCGTGTTTATGCACATTCTGCTTTACCAGCCTGCTTTATGCTACCGTCTGCTAGGATATAGAGTACATTTGTTTGATGCACATTCATGACTGTATAAATTGAAACTATTTTCTTCAGTGGAGGAATAAATCAGAGGTGTATTTATGGAGTAAAGGGTTATGGTGGCACCTGTCTTGAAATGCCACCACCTATTAGTCTCTGGTGTGGTCAAAATTGTGGGACTTCACTGCAGAGCTATAATGGTTTGAGTGTCATAGAAGCTGAGTAATGGCAAAGTTATATGGTATTAATGTACTGTTTCACATTATGGGTTTCGGGTTTCTTGCATTTTTCCAGATTCATTGTTAAGGTCATTCAGTTCCCCAGTGAAATTAATTACAGACATACAGTCACACTTGTCAAGAAGATTATGAATATGCTTTCTTAATACATGTACACTGTAACAGGTCACAGTTTAATGTAGGAGCTATATAGGAGCTTTTAGCTTCACTTTTTCTTGCGTTAAACAGTTATCTGTCTTTAGAGAGATTCATGCTTTTTCAAAGAATATCCTTGACGGTAAATTACTACTTTATGGTGATAAAACATGATTAAAAGTGTTAACTATTTCGAAAGAAAGTGATTTGCCCCCAGCTGGTTAGAGAACTGGGTCACCCGTGTTTTAGTCTGAATATTAAGCCATTTAGTGGTGGTGATCTGAAAAGTTGGTGAAAGTGGCATAAAAATATGTAATAGTAAGAGATCTTCTTTCAGAATCAAAGTGCAAAGTGTATGTGATTATGACATGTGGTATTGTAATGTTTAATCTGTAGCATTACTGCAGTTTTCTGTCATTTGTTAGGAAACATGTTAACCTATAATTACCCCATAGCCTGTTTCTAGTTTTGAAAATAAGTAACCACTTAAAGCAGGTTGAAAGTAAAGCAGAATGTGCCTGAAGGCACATTCTGCTTTACTTTCAGCCTGCTTTAAGGTATAATCTGTTAGAATATAGAAAAATTATATTATAATAGTTTAATCATGACTATAAATTGAAACTTTTTCCTCCAATGGAGGAATAAAATAAAGGTGTAAAAAGCATATTTATGGGGTAATGAGTTAAAGGTGTACTCTGCAGGATCTAGGCTAGTACTGCTCATTATGGTAGGGAAACTGTTGAGTGTGTATCTCATACAGTCAAGCTTACTTTAAGTGACCTATATTAAGATAAAATAGAGATCTCTAAAAGACAGGTGACTGCTTATTGCAGAATAAAAATAATGCAGAAAGCTCCCATAGGAGCTTTCTGCATTATTTTTATTCTGCAATAAACAATTTTCAATATCAAACGTTTCTGATGAAACTATGGATCTTCCTATTGAATGGTTATTGACTACAAGATGGGCTGTATGTTTGTCCTTTCGAATGCCGTTTTATCCAGCTAGAAACACTTTTCATAGAACACAACATCAGTTTGTACTGTGTTTAAGGGAGTTTAGGGAATTAAAATTTCCCTGTGCAGAAACTGATGAAAACTTGTGTGTACTGAAGCCTCCTAGATTGGATCAATTCTTGCTGCAAATGTTAAACACGCTTGGGGTATTACTCTTAAAGGTTGAAATATAAGTATCAAGTAATAAAGTATACTTATAGGATTGCCACCATACACCATGAAAACTGTTAAAACCAGTACACAGCTCTCGCTCTGCTCTCTCTCTCTCCTATATGGACTGATGAACTAAACTTTTACATGCTAGTCATAGTAACCGGAAGAACTCATCATCTCATCTATTGGATACGGTTTATAAAGATTATTCAGATATAATACAATGTTAGATTAGAGCATAGTATTTTAGATAACTGGGTGAAAATTCACATGCTCATACAGTGTGAAACCACTGCTTCACATGAAGCAATTGAAGGGTTAAACCATTCATACAAATTCTCGGCATTCCAGCATGTGTGTTTGTGTTAACCCCTTCACTGCCTTACCCCCAGTACTATGGATGTTTGCAAACAGTTTGAATCCTGATCAGACACCGCGTAACGCGGTGTCTGATCAGGATTCAAACTGTTTGACACTCGTAATGATATTACTTTCGCCAGTTTAGCTAAAGTTTCAATTTAAGAAATAAAAGCAGACATCAAATGTTTCAAGCAGCTGAGGTCAATGCAGTGAGAGGGTTAACCCTGTAAATGCATAGACACAGGAGTATTAACAGTGTTGACCCAGATCATTGGAATCATACAGGAGCCAACTGATCAGGATCAAGACTGTCTGCTATTTTAAATTCTGTTCAGTAAATTGTTATGTTTTTAGAATGGAACGGCCTGTTGTATGGAAAATGGAAGAGTTCAGTTTAATTAGAGCAATAAGTGTAGGGTGAATGCTGATACTAGTGATAGTCATGGTACAGAGTGTTAGGTGAAATGGAGAAGGTTCATATAAGTAAACTATCCCAAGAACAGTCAAACCGGAGTCAAATGCCCAGTCAAAAGATGGTCTACAGTCTTTTAAGATAATAAATGTTATACAGAAAGCTCCTAAATTTCGGCATTACTTTTGTTCTGCATTAAGCTGACATTGTTTTACGAGGTATTCATCATGTTTTCTTCATCAATTTGTTGGTGTATACAGGCTGCTGGACTTCTGTTGATATTAAATGTCGTACTGGTCTTGTACCCTGGAGGTTTACATGCCCTGTAATTAAGTTCTGGTTAATGCATCAAATATTATTGCATGCTAAAGCATGCAATAATATTTTATGAATTAACCAGCTTGTCACCACCTGACCCCTTAGAAACATAATCTATATACCAATTAAATGCTCTGGTGAAAATCCGCTACAAGTAAAGATAAGTCAGCAAGGACCTTAATGAGTATTGTCAGTTCTTTGATAAGATGAAACAATGTGTCAACGCAAATGAAACTATTTCTGTTTTCTTAAAAAGTCTATATTGTAGTTACCAGTAGGTTGTATCTGGATCTAAAGCTCTTTTATTTGAATTTAATCTGTTGCAACCTGTTTTTGAAGAACATTATTAATTCTGTGAGAAATTAAAAACACATGCATTCAGTAAAACATTTAGCAGACTGCACGTGCTAGCAAAAAATGTCCGACTACAATTTGGGAAGAGAAGGTAACCCGATACCAGCCTTTCTGTAGGATATGTCTCTTATCAAAATGGATTTCAACCATCCGAAACATTACTTAGTCCTCTTCTGACCATAAGTTGTCAGTCTAATCTGAATTTAATTACTATTTCATTAAGAGGTCAGATAAACATAATTTGTGCAATATAGAAATATATCAGTCCACCAGCTTATCACTCACTGTTTGTAATTATTGCATATATGGTGACAAGTCAATATAATTATCAGTTAACAAAAACATGATTGTCCATATTCTTGTGGCTAAGGTCGTCAGGGAAAGGCTATTGGTTGAAAGAAATATTTTATTGTAATAGCATAACAGCTTTTCAACTGCAACAGATTCAGGACAAAGTTCATTGGTTGAAATTAAAACAAAAAAGTAAAGGAAATAATGTTGTATTTTGTACTTTGGCATACTTAGGACTCGAGATTAGGGGAGTATTTCAAAAATTTAAACCATACTTCTGCATTAAACTCTATGGTGTCACTACTCATTTGAATCTACTCTTCATGACGATTCTAATAAGGAGTAACACCATAGAATTAGGTGCTGAAAAGAGTGACTAAATGTTAGATTTGTTCAGTTTACTCCCACATATCTGGATGACTCTATCTGATAATTTCCAGATAACTGTAAATTATCAATTTCATGATAAAATGTCAAAATTATTTTGAAAAGTAAATTGTATAGATCCTCTGTCTGAGATTGTTCTCAAGCATTTGATTGGTCTGATTTGAGCTTTTGCACAGCAAAAGCTCAAAATCTGACCAATCATATGCTTTAGAACAATCTCAGACTCAACTCAAAAGCTGAAAAACCATGGGGTGAGGTGTAAATTTTGATAGCTAGGCTTCAATCTGCTCACAGCAAATATTTTCTTCTTTCAGGTACATCCGAAGATTTAAAAAGATCAATTTGAAAGTGCTGAAAAACTGGTGTAAACAGATCCTGAAGGGCCTCCTCTACTTGCACACAAGAACTCCCCCTGTCATTCACCGTGATCTGAAATGCGACAACATCTTTATCACCGGTACCACAGGCTCCGTCAAGATTGGCGACCTTGGCCTTGCCACCCTGAAGAACAAATCTTTTGCAAAGAGCGTAATAGGTAAGATTATAATTATTCTGTCATAGTTGGGAGAACATTCCTTGCTGATTTAGTTCAATGTAATATTATGCTCATTCACTGTTTTTATGAAGTTTGTATTCTGTATTATACCATGCTCTAATGAAGTGATATTGAGTTGAATACAGTGAAACCTCTCTAAATTTGACTAATTTCTATATTCTAAAAGATGGTAGCTTAAAGCAGGTTGAAAGTAAAGCAAAATGCGCCTTAATGCGCATTCTGCTTTACTTTTAACCTGCTTTAAGTGAATTGATAAACTATTTTCAATACTAGGAACAAGCTATAGGGTAATATGTTAATGCAGAATAAAAACAATGCAGAAAGCTCCCTTTGGTAGCTTTCTGCCTTACTTTTATCCTGCATTAAATTGTCATCTGTATTTTGTGATCTACCTTCTTTTCCCAATAGTGTTTGGTTTAGAGAGGTTTTACTGTATAGCATATACAGAGCTAGCACAGCAAACCAGCAGGTAAGCCCGTTTATGTGATATTTTCATGTTTGTGCTATCTTCAGGGCTACCATTTCTCTGGATTTTTCCTAAATCTTTGGATTTTTTTCCAGTATATGATAGCTTAAAGCAGGCTGAAAGTAAAGCAGAATGCGCCTCAAGGCGCATTCTGCTTTACTTACAGCCTGCTTTAAGTAGTCACATGTCAACAAAACTAGAAACAGGCTATGGGGTAAAGGTACGATTTCGTAAAATCGCATTTGAAAAATGCAAATTTGGAAATCTTAGGATTTTCCATGTCAAAATTATGGCAGCCCTGTATCTTGATGAAGTTCTGTTGGTTTTCACTGATTAATCTTTGAATTTTTAATGCCAATGTCCTCTTTAAACAAACTTATTTTCCCCCGATAACAAATGCGTCAGGTAATGTATAATTGTAAATTCTCAGACTCCAGGTCGCAAGAACTTGTGAAAAGAAAAGGAAATTGACAGCTTTAATATTTCATTAACAAGTCAGAAGCAACTGGAATAGAAAATCATTAGGTGCTGCTATTTATTTCCTTAGTACAGTGGAGTGTGTGTTATTTTTTCCAAATTAACAAACCAACCCAATACACATGTTTATGCTCAAACATTTGTTTCAATAATTGCAAACAGTTTGGAGCAAGATCAGACACGGGGCAACCTGGCATCTGATCAGACCCCAAATTGTTTGAGATTCAGTTGAATAAAAATCGTCAGGATTGTCAAAAGTTGTTTCTACTTTCTACTGAATTGCATTTGTGCCTCTTTTCATGTTATCCATTACTCCATAATATGCACATTTTAACGCATTGAATATATTCCACCACTGAAGAAAGTAGTTCTTATTTATAAGGTTATGAATATGTATAGCAATAGATATTTTTCTATATTCTAGTACATGGTAGCTGAAAGCAGGCTGAATGAAAAGCAGAATGTGCCTGAAGGCACATTCTACTTTACTTTCAACCTGCTTTAATTAGTCACTTTCCTTCAAAGCTAGAAACAGGCTATGGAGTGAAGGGTTAAATGGATAAGAATAGCATCTTCTCCATTGTAACTGTGAAAGAATCGACTCATCATAAGGAAAGGGCAAATGCCATGTGTTGGTACCTTGTGAGAAATAATTGATCAGCATGTCTAAATTTTAGATTGTAGTTCTAGGTTTTTGGAGATGTCTTACCTGTGAGTGATTTAGATGCATACTGAAAAAGTGTGTTTTAAATTACTTTAATGTATTAATGGTGTATTAATGGTTTTTGGTGAAAGGTTGTTTTAATTGATTTTGTCTTTCACTTAATTACACAGCTTTTCACATTGAATTTTGTTGTTTTTCCTCCCTCTTTAGGCAGTTTTATCATCTTGGCGTTTCCACAGCTCAGGTAATCCCTATACTTGTATCCTCATGTATATTATGTATGTATACAACCTTTGCTAATCATGTGACAGATTCTGTTTTTCAGGTATATCTCATGCAGTGGGAAGGAAATGTACTTTCCACCCAGGTATCCCTAATAGCCAGAACTCAATTCCAGGGGCCATCTTTTAACTCTTTCCTTCATAATGTTTGAGTGTAAGACATTTGGTTGCTTAAAAGAGGCTGAAATTAAGGCAGAAAGCTCTTGTAGGAGCTTTCTGCTTTATTTTCCAGCTTCTTTAAGCAACCACCTGTCGGTTTGCAAGAAAGGACTCTTTGGTAAAAAAAGAAAAAGTCAAGTCAAATCTATGAAGGAAAGGGTGAGAACTTTTAAGATTCATATAAATTTTTCATTTCCCAAGAAGTAGGTAAGACTTCTTCACATGGGAGGCTTGTACAGTCATGCAAAATAAACTTTTTATGTTCAAAGTAAGTGAGATCATTTTGGTAAAAGTCCATTGCAGTACATATTTAATTTCATTGTAATTTAGTGAGAGTGATTGTCATGTTAACTGTGAGTTCTGGCATTAGGCCTGGGTTGTGTTGTATGTCTCTCTACCCCTGTATGACTGAAGCACTCATGAGAACACTTCACTAACAGGTTTTCTCCTCACCATTTCCCTTGCAGTGAGCGAGAGCAAAAAGACTCCTAGGTCTTATTGTATTTAAGGTACCCCTGAGTTTATGGCACCAGAAATGTATGAGGAACATTACGATGAGTCTGTGGATGTCTACGCTTTCGGCATGTGCATGTTGGAAATGGCTACTTCAGAATATCCTTATAAGGAATGCACAAACGCGGCTCAGATCTACAAAAAAGTCACTAGTGTAAGTGTTTGCTCTTGGTGGGCATAAAAGTTACTTTTTGAATGAACTTGACAAATATTCCAAATCTTTCACCTGTCTAAACCAAATCCTATGTTGTGGCTTCACATAGGTATCCTTTTTTCAAAGTTATTCAAATGAGAATTCACAACTTAAGAATTTAATGAAGGCAATGACTGTTTTATTTTAATTACATCTTATATATGGAGCTATGTTAGTTATAATTATTATGTATAATTATTTTTCCAGTCAAAACTGTTTTAACTTTTCATCTTTTACAAGTGAAAAAACCCTCCATCATTTCAAGAAACCAAACTCGCAATGTTATGAGAATTAATCAAATAAAAATGTGTGAACTACTGTCAAGTGCTTCTCCAATTAAGTAAAATTTCAGATTCAAAACTATTTCTGCTTATATTGAAATGTCCACTCTTTGAAATTTTGAGGAAAAAATCTTGACAATTTGTACATAATAGTATTCATATATTGATACATTTGAATTCAGTCAAGTGGTACAATTGTTAAAATGATTAATTTCAGAGCTCCAGAATATAAGGGGAGTATTTCAAAAACCAAAAATCTTAATTTCTGCATAAAACCCTATGGAGTCACTACTCATTAGAATTGTCTCTTCGAGACAATTCTAATGAGTAGTAACACCATAGGATTTGGTGCTGAAATGAGTGAGAAAATGTTGGATTTGTTCAGATAACTCCCTCTTATCTGGAGTCCTGTAATGTCCTGTAGTTATACTGATATTTTATTTGTAGACAAAAACAGGTAAGATCAATCAAATCTGTGTTGAGCAATCCTACCAAAATATTTGTATCTACATACTCTAAAGCACTGTAATGTGCTACATAAGTAATGCAGAATGCTCCTATAGGAGCTTTCCGTTTTACTTATGTTGTAAATCATATCGCATACTGTCTTTAGATGTCCATGCTTTATAAACACATTATTCCATAGTTATGCATTGTTTGCATTTAGATTTTTCCCTCAGCTGAACAAAATAGTTTCAATTTATAGTCTGGAATATGTACCATCAGAAATATTTTCTATATCTTGGCAATTATAGCTTAAATCAGGCTGAAAGTAAAGCAGAATGCACCTTAAGGAGCATTCTGCTTTAGTTTCAACCAGCTTTAAGTGGCCAGCAATTTTCAAATCTAGAAATAGGATATGGAGTAATGGGTTAAATGTTTGCTAAACACAAGTTTGACTAACGGCTTCATGTAAGCCATTGGAAATAGATTTGGATGATACTAAATCATGGTTCATTCTCCTCATGCAGATCACTGCACTGAGCAGGTTTGCATCAAGTGTTTTAGTCATAACTTTGAAGCAATGCCTCCATCAAGTCATAACTTCAAGGAGCTCCAGTATGCAATGTGTTTGCCAGAATTCGGGTTGATTTTGTGATTGTTTTTCTTTAATGACTTATTGTCTGACAGAGAACGGGTTATAAAGCATCTCAACTATCCTATTAGTATGAATCATTAAGAGCTCGGCTTACTTCACATAGGACATTAGCCCATTACCCCATAGAAGCGCCTTTTCATGCATTTAATTTATTCCTCCATTGAAGAAAATAGAAAATTTATACAGTCATAAACATGTACCAACAGTAATATTTTTAATATCCTAGAAGATGGTAGCTTAAAGCAGGCAGAAAGTAAAGCAGAATGGCGCATTCTGCTCTTTCAGTGCTCACCTGTCTTCAAAACTAGAAAAGGGGGATTAACCCATGAACCCATAAATACACCTTTTAACGCCTATAATATATTCCTCCACTGAAATAAATAGTTCCAGATTATACAATTATGAAGATTTATCATAAGCAATATTTTCTATTTTCTAGTAGATGGTAGCTTAAAGCAGGCTGAAAGTAAAGCAGAATGTGCCTTAAGGCACATTTTGCTTTACTTTCAACCTGCTTTATGTATTCACCTATCTTCAATATTAGAAACAGGATATGGGCTAATGGGATAAGGACAAAATTGTTCCTCTCCAAACAGTGCTAATTATTAGAGAATCTCATAATTTCAAACTTCTCTTGTGTTCATGCACAATGGATGCATAAATGATGAAGTGTATAATTTATACAAGTACGTATCCTCACATTGACTAAGGTATGCACTTGTGATACGCAGTAAAACCTTGTTAAAACTATTTAAATGGAAGACCTTTACAACTTGTGTATGGGTGTGTATGATGAAGTAGGACGTTGTGTTGAAGGGTTTATCAAATATTAACCCT
This sequence comes from Gari tellinella, assembly GCA_922989275.2. Taxonomy (NCBI): domain Eukaryota; kingdom Metazoa; phylum Mollusca; class Bivalvia; order Cardiida; family Psammobiidae; genus Gari; species Gari tellinella. Next base: position 102,443,547 of record OV277858.1, on the reverse strand, counting down.
GCCAGTGCTGGTACCAGGTATATCTATCCTTTGCAAACAGTATAGACCTAGATCTGAGGGCTCTGTTCAAGGTCCACACTGTTTGTTATACCTTGGGGACAAACTCCTGAGAATCAGTATTAACTGATTTTTTATCAGAAAATGGAAAGTTCATTTGAAAATTTAGCATTGCATGGTTAAGTCCATAGAATGTATAACTAGAGCAATTAATGGTATAGCAGGGTGCTATGGAGATAGAGGGAGGGGCTAAGAAATATCAAACAACTTCTCCTTTATATCTCGACCAAACCCTATGTTGTGATAGCTCATTTGAACCTTGAAGAGACTATTTAAGAACTCCGGATAAGGGATGTATTTCAATTTCTAAATTCTTTATTTCTGCAGCAAACCCTATGGTGTTACTACTCAATAGAATCGTCTTGAAAGGACGATTCTATTGAGTATTTACATCATAAGGTTTGATACTGGTAAGAGTTGAGAAAATGTTGGATTTGTTCAGTTTACTCCCGCTCATCTGGAGCCCTTCAATTCAATCAAGAAGTCCAATCATAAGGTTTGTTATGTTGGCATGGATTTTAGTATTCAAAATTATCCCTTGTCAGCACTTGCTTATTTTGTATTCAGATTAACACATGCAGGTACCTTTTTAGCACCTTTCAAGAAGATGTTTTGGTCCATTTAAAATGATTAAATGTAATTTCTTTATGAAATAAGATTAGATGTAATCCATTGATGAGTGATCTTCCATGAAGATTGACACAGTTTCTGTAGAATGAATGAATGAATGAATGGTGTTTTACGGCCCATCGACACAAAAAGGTCATTTAGAGCCCAGTTTCTGTAGAAAGTTGGCTGGGACTAGTGAAGTGTGAAGTACTGTAAAACCTCTCTATTTTGACCACTAAATTGTTATAAGTGCGAGGTGTTTATGACAGGTGACTGGTTAAAGCATGGTGACAGTAAAACAGAAAGCTCCTTTAGGAGCTTTCTGTTTTACTGTCACCTTGCTTTAAGCTGTCACCTGACTTTTACACAAACAATTAGCATTTTTTTATTGGTTGTTTTAGAGAGGTTTTACTGTATTTACTGTAAACTTTATGAACCAGTTGATGTAAATATCGGTCATGTACCCACTTATAGGTCCACTCTGACATTGTATAAACCATTTCTACAGTCAATCTTGTCTTAACCCATTAACTCATGAGTGATAAACAATTACCAATGCTTATCTCAATACAAGCTAGTGGATTAAAGTGTGTCAAAATGAGTCAGTATGAGGCTATTGCGCAATGAATCAATATGAGTCAGTATGGCTGAATGGGTTAATTGAGCAATTCAGAAAAGGATACACTTTTGTCTCTTGGACAGGTGACAAGAGATGCAGAAAGTGTTTTTAGGAGCTTTCTGCATAACTTTTGCCCTGCATGATGTGGACATAAGTCTTTAAAGATTATATCATGCCTTATCATACAGTGGATAATGAACATAATTTTGACTATATGTAGCATACATAATTATATACTTGAAATTCAGCTTGAGTTCTGTTTCTGTCTACAGGGGGTCACACCAGAAGCTTTTGAGAAGGTTGACAATGCAGAAATCAAGGAAATTATCAAGGGTTGTATCAAGAACAAACGAGGACAGAGGTAGGTTATCCAATTATGCTTGCAATATATCTGAACTTAAAATGTCCCTACAAGATTAGAATTCCAAGATTTAGTGTTTGTCTTATGGATCATAATTTTGCAGATGTTAACATATAATGAGGTGTTCATAATTCTGAATATAAAAATTTTGAAAAAATATATTTATCCATGGTTCATAAGATGAATCCTTACCAACCACAGCTTTATCATGACATTGCAGACTACTTGTCTTGTTTGCCATAGTTTTGAATACAGTGCTTTCTCTCTACAACACCACTATAAAATTGGGAGACAAAGATTGTGTACATTGTTCCGTTGGAGTCCTTATATGATGGAAATTGGCTTACATTTGCGAACCGCTTGACTCCAGATTAGATGCGGGGTTACAGGTTATAGAGAGGGAACATCGTATGATATACAGTAAAACCTCTCTATTACGGATACTAAAAAGAAGGCTAGTTGAGTGTGCAAGAGACAGGTGACAACTTAAAGCAAGGTGACAGTAAAACAGAAAAGCTCCTACAGGAGCTTTCTGTTTCACTTTCACATTGCTCTAAGCAGTCACCTGTCTTAAACGACTAATATTTGACACAGTTTAGTGGTCCTAATAGAGAGGTTCTACTGTATTTGTAATTGATGTGTGTTTGTAGATTCATGGTGAAAGAGCTGCTGCAGAATGACTTCTTCCTGGAGGACACTGGTCTGAAGGTGGAGCTAGCCAGTACAGAAGGCGAAGACAAGGACACCAAGAACATACAGCTGAGACTACGAGTCGTCGATCCAAAGTAATACACTCACATAATTGGACTAGTAAATTTAGTAGTTTTACCTTGATTGTCAAACTACATGTAACAAGTCAAGAAAAAAAATAACATAGCACTTTTAAAAGACAATTAAGTGCTTTACCCTTTACGACTTTACCCCATAGCCTGTTTCTATTTTTATGCCCCCGGCATCGACAGATGCGGGGGCATATAGAAATCGTCCTGTCCTTCCGTCCGTCAGTCCGTAACCAGGTTAAGTAGATTTTACCGTTTCGTCTAGCATCAACATCGCTTATTCAAATGCTTGGATACTTATACAGTTGTGCCTTGGACCATTCCCTAGCCACCTTGATTGTGACCTTGACCTTGACCTAATTTTGACTTAGAATATTTTGAATGGGCTATTTCTTAGTTAACTAGATTTTACCGTTTCGTCTAGCATCAATAACGCTTACTCTAATGCATGGATACTTATACAGTTGTTGGCTTGGACCATTCCCTATCCACCAATATCACCCAACCTTGATTTTGACCTTGACCTAATTTGGACTTAGAATATTTTGAATAGGCTATTTCTTGGTTAACTAGATTTTACCGTCTCGTCTAGCATCAACACTACTCATTACATTGCTTCAATACTTATACAGTTTTTGCCTTTGAACAATACCAACTGACCCATATTACCCAAGCTGAGGTTGACTTTGACCTAATTTGGTCTTAGAAAAAATTCAAAATATACTGTCAAGGATGCCAACGGGGGCATAAGCGTTTATTGAACGCGCAGTCTTGTTTAAGACAGGTGACCACTTCAAACATGTTGAAAGTTTTTAGCAGAATGCACCTTAAGACGCATTCTGCGTTAGTTTCAACCTGCTTTAAGCTACCATCTGCTGTCTGTATAAATTGGAATTATTTTCTGCAGTGGAGGAATGAACTAAATGTGCTAAAAGTGGAGGAAAAGGTGTATGCAAGATAAGACCCCATAGTCCTGAGCTTTCTGTATTATTTTGTCATGCATTAAGCTGTCAACTTTAAGTAAAGATTAGAAATGACTGTGGCAGCAGCTGTTTGTACATACAGTCGAACTTCGATAACTCCAAGTCCGTTATGTGGAAAATATCCATATTTCAAAGTTAAAAGGTGGATAAGCCACGTTTTAACTTTGAAATATGGGTATGTTCGACTTAACCGAGCATGAAATAATTCAGTTCTTATGTCGAATTATCGAATAGTTCGAGTTAAACGAGTTCGAGGTATCGAAGTTTGACTGTACTAATTATATTAAGAGGCAAATCAGATATTCAACTGTTTGCATGCTAGCCTCTGAATTATGATTATCAGTGCAAACAGTTTGGATCCAGATGAGATGCCCATCATTTGGCATCTCATCAGGATCCAAAAAGTTTGACACTCTGGTCCTGTTTTTACAAGCAATTTTGAAACCTATTTAAAGAGCAATAGCAGATGACAACTGGTGCAGACGAAAAAATATTCTCAGAATGCAAAGAGGAAACAAAAAACTGTAGATCAAGAAACATTTTGTTTTATAAGACTTGTTATAAAAAAGGGGACTATTTCATATTACAAAGAGTTTCAGTGCAGATAACCAGTTGAAATAGATCCTGATGAGATACCAAGTTCCTTGCTGTCTGATCTGGATCTTGACTGTTTGCATGGTACTTTTGTCTCCTATTGTGGTGAAAAGGTGAACAATATGAAACTGATCTTTGGCTGAACTGAAACTAGGCATATCTATTTATACCACCATCAAGTGCCAGTTTTTCACACGCTAGGACAAATCATGACAACCATATAAAGTTTACATTGCAGTCATACTTACTCGAAGCAGCTTCTCTTTGAAAAAGCATTGGTGTCACTAAATAAAGGTCACTGCTGATCAATAATGCAGGACAACAGTAAATCTGTTAGCTCCTGCAGGAGCTTTCTGCCATACATTTGCCTGCATTAAGCTGCCACCTGCATTTAAGACTATCAATTTTAAGAGGTGAATGAATACAAGTTTGACTTGACTCTGTATTGTACAGTTTGTCACATCAGATAACAGAGTGCCACTTTTTACAAGCTTAGCTGGGTTTTGTGCCATAAAAAACTAGTGCAGTGCACAAACAATTGTCAACAACAACCAACAGAGCTCCAGATAAGAGGGAGTAAACTGAACAAATCCAACATTTCCTCACTCATTTCAGCACCAAACCCTATGGTGTGACTACTCATTAGAATCGTCTCTTCGAGGCAATTCTAATGAAAAATAACATCATAGGATTTAATGCAGATTTAAGTTTTGAAATACTCCCCTTTTCTGAAGCTCTGCAACAACTGTTTACTCTAAGATAGGCAGTCCCATTTTGTAGCGGAAATTTCAAAAATAGAAACGTCCTTGTTGAGTGCAGTCCGAGTTCATAGACTTGGGTGCAATTCAAGGTTCGTAGTACTTTTCATGCCCCAAGTAATCTACAGGTACAGAAGGCATATACAGTAAAACTTTTTTATAACGAACTCTGATACAGCGAATTTCGGCTTATAGCGAATTTATTTTCGTTCCCCGGCCGAGCTCTGCATTAATTCTATGTTGACTAACATGTTTAGTACGAATTCGGTTATAGCGAATTCTCGTTTATGGCGAACTGATTTTCAAGTACCTTTATTCACAAAACAGTGTAAAATACCTTCGTTAAAGCGAAGTCTCATCTTGCTTCAGTCTTCAGTCACCTATGTAATTTTCGCGATAAACACCGTGACGCATAGGTGTTAAAACACACAATAAGATCTGGATGACTTGTGAATTGATCCGTAATTACGATACAGTATAATTACCGTATAATCTAAATGCTTTGTTAACTCCATTAGTCCTGGAAGCATAATGTGTGCTTCACTGTACGTGTTGTCACTATGCAGGTCTCGTGTAAACGTTTATTTTTGTCCGTGTCGAATTATATATATGCGTAAGTAACTGGCCCCATATCTTGTCCATTTCTTACGTGTAGACGAAAAAGATGAAGTAATCCTATTGTCGTGTCATTTACATAACCGGGTCTGATTATTTCGACTTGTTTGATTGGATGTTTAAAAGAATAAATAAAAAACATGATAACTCTCAGCCGGTGAAGCAGAAGATTTAACTAAACGGAATCTCAATGATTTAAAAATTAGAGGTCGGTAATATTATCACGGAATATTAAATCCTTGATATTTATAACAACTCAAGTAAAATGAGCATATGACGGCTTGCGTGTTAATCAAACTGTACACACTAGTGTATTTACGTGTTTGGTATCATGGAAGTTTAAGAGAATACACGGCATATGCGCTAACAAATAGCGTTATCGCTGCATATTTTTCTTTTCCATTTTTTCGCTTGAAGATGTGACATAGATCGTGAATTGCATTCCGAGATTAAATGGTAGTCAAGGTAAATAATAACCAGTGTATGAATATAGAATGTGACCGCGTACATGTATTATGGCGACGTATTTCAATATGGCACTGAATATAAAGTTCAGTCGCAAACCAGGATGATAACTTATAACGAATTTCGTACTATCAATATAGCGAATAATGTTTAGAGCGAAGTAAATCCTCAAGTCCCTTGGAATTCGTTATAACCGAGTTTTACTGTAGTAAGAGTACTTTGCCTGTCTCTGCACAAGGTCAAGCAGATTTGACTGTAAATCGTTAAGCATCAACACAACCAACCAACCAAATACTTGGATACTTATGCATTTCACCTTGATCTCGGCTTGACCAAATGTAAACTTGCAAAAGGTTTAAAATCTATTGTCAATCAGGCCCCTACATGACTGGGACATACAATCGAACTTCGATATCTCAAACTCGCTTAACTCGAACTAACCAATATTTCAACACATGAATAACAGTATTTCATGTTCGGTTTAGTCGAACATACCAGTAGTTGAAAGTTAAAACGTGGCTAAGCCACGTTTTAACTTTGAACTACAGGTATATTCAACATAATCGAGTTCGAGATATAGAAGTTTGACTGTATGTGTTTATTTTATGCAACAACCTCTTTTTAACCCTTTCACTGTCAATGCCAACAATACTGACTTTTGCAAACAGTATGGATCCTGATCAGATTCCACATTATGTGGCAGCATTTGAATAGAATCCAAACTGATTGACACTCATACCAGTGTTTCTCAAGTCGAAAAACGCATATACATGTAATTCAAAATTTATATATAAAAGCAGATGAAAAATGTAAGTGGACGATACGATGGAAGTGACTGTGTTAGATTGTTATTATGTCATAATGGCAGTAAAAGGGTTGTGTTCAAAAGTTACACTGTACCTATATTTGAATTTTGTATGTTTTAAATTCTGCTTATAGGAAGCGCAAGGACAAGCATAAAGAAAATGAAGCCATACAGTTTGATTTTGATATTGAGAATGATGTCGCAGACAACGTGGCCCAAGAAATGGTAGGGCATAAGTTTATAGTCTTATAACGTACAGTACTTAACCCTTTACCCCATAGCCTGTTTCTTGTTTTGAAGACAGGTGACCACTTTAAACAGGTTGAAATTAAAGCAGAATGCACCTTATGGTGCATTCTGCTTTACTTTCAGCCTGCTAAAAGCTACCATGTGCTGGGATGTAGAAACTATTTTGTACAGTAAATATTCTTGGATTGTATATAGTTGGTCTATTTTCTACAACTTAGATTAAAGGCGTAAAAAAGTATTTATGAGGTAATGGGTAAATCTGTAGGATGTTCAGCAGTCTTTGTCTTCCTATCCATATTTTGTACTAATTCCTATAGTAAAATATTTCAAGTTTTCAATTGTGTGTAGTTATTTCTAAAATATTTAGGGTTGATTTTAACAGTACTATTGCACACTTACAAACAATGTAGGCCCCTTACCAGGTCTTCACTTTTTGCATAGGAAAAGTATACTCTTCATAGGTATATAATACTAGCTCTTAGCAGGTATATAATACAGGTTGTAAAGGACAAGTATGCTTGTAGCAAGGGCTCAGTGAGTTTGAGTATAGCTGTTCAGAGTTTGAAGTCGTAGATATTTGGTTTTTGAAGTCACGAATACGACACAGTTATCATAAGATATGCAAATTCAGTGCACCGAATCCCAAGAGTATATTGTTACAGCTCTTTTCGATTTGTCTTTGGTAGGTGAAATATATGCCTAGTTGCAACATGGTTTGGTTTAATTCCAAGTTAGGTTTGATTAACCCTTTAAACCCTACAGCCCTCTGTAGAGATTACTGATGACGTATGCAAACAGTGTAGACCCTGATCAGAGGGCTCCTATAGGAGCCCTCTGATCAGGGTCTGCACTGTTTGGTGGTTTCTTTGGTTTTTGTTGTCATACCAAAAGTGCAACAGTAGACTGGTTCAAAATTTAGAAGAGTCCAAAAGGATTCTGAATACCCACAGGAGATATTTAGGGTTGAAAGGGTTAACATCATATATCTCATGTTTATAGTCTTGGCATGTTAGCTCATTGACCACTGACACTTCAACTGATAATTCAAGATTCCAATCAGTGTTGTCCATTCTAAAATATTGACGGTTGATTCTAACAATGTATTACACAATAACAGACAGTGCAGGGGCCTGTTTCATAAAACTTCGTACGACAAAAATGGTCATTACTCGTAAGTCAAAACTTTAAAAAACATTTAGTTTCTGATTCCTCTATCTAATCCTGTCTTGTGACATCTCTTTGGGGTCGTCATTTCAAGACGATTCCAAAAAGATTTCACAAGACAGGATTAGATGGAGAAATATATAAATAATAGTTGAGAATTTTATAATCTGACTTGGAACAAAATTTGTCATAGGAAGTTTTTTTTATGAAATGGGTCCCTGGTCCTGATCAAAGGGATCCTTTAGGAGCCCTCTTAGTCTATCTGATCAGGACCTGCACTGTTTGCAAAGGAAGAGTGTACTCTTCATAGGTATATAGTACTATTTGTAAATGACAAGTATACTTGTAGCTGCGGCTCAACAGAGTTTGTACTGACAAAAAAGATTTAGACAATTATTCTCTTTGGACATTATTTATTGTTAGTGTCACAAAGACCATTGATTGTTGGACTATGCTGTATATACTTGGTATCCCATTGCAGGTGAAGTCCGGCTTCCTACAAGAAGAAGATGTCCGAATTGTTTCCAAACAGATCAAAGACAGAATAAGCCAGGTATGAGACAGGTTCTTAGTTTTAGATGCGTAGACAGGTCTCTAGTATAGATGCATGAAGACTTTTCAGCTATGAATGTATAGTCTTGGATGAAGCTTTTACTCCATAGTCTGTTTCTAGTTTTGAAGACAGGTTGCCACTTGAAGCAGATTTAAAGTAAAGCAGAATATGCATAAGGCTATATTTTCTTCAGGGTATGAATCTATTTTAACCCTTTACCCCACAGCCTGTTTCTAGTTTTTAAAACAGGTGACCACTTAAAGCATCTTCCCCTCCTGTTTTTTTTTCCCTCTAAAAAAAAATTCCCCCAAAAAAAGTATAATTTTTATGATCAATGGTAGGTTTCATACCATAACTATACTAAGGCAAACATTAATCAAATCAAAACCTTTAGTGCCCTTTACCATCATGAAGTGTCAACTGTTTATTTTATAGACCAAATTATAGACTATGATGATGTTACATCAAATTAAAAAAAACCCAACCTTTTCTTCCATGAACAACACTTGCTAGATCCCTGTCTCAGGGAACATTGGATCTTTTGATGAGAATCAAGTCTAATTCCGAAAGCCTCACTGATGAGGACTATGAAGCTATACTTCAATCCTTCAAAACATCAAAGAACAGGGACATGGACCTTTAGAGAATCCAATGACAACTACATTTGTAACTGCTGTTGCTTTAAGCCTTCATTAAAGAACAAATTAAAGAAATAATATGGTTAATATTTTCTTTAAATTTTCCCCTAATTGACCCAAAACGACACATTTTTTTCCCCTTCTGTGGGTAGCGGGTATCTTCCCCTAATGGTTAAAAAAAAGCCCTGCTGTATAAAATTGAACTATTTTCTACAGGGAAGGAATAAATCAAAGGTGTATTTTTGGAGTAATGGGTTAATACATAAATATGTGTATTCATAGAGTAAAGGGTTGGAAGAAGATTAATGGAAAGTCAAGTGTTAGCTTAGTGCAGTAGGTTACTATTGGAGCTCTCTGCATTATATCCCCAAGATCAGTAACTACTTTGGGAATGCAGTACAGCCAAACATGTGTTTTAAAAGTGACTGGTCATTTTATTGTCATTTCTAAAGACAGATGACTGCTTTATGCAATTTGCCTACATTCTGCTTTATTTTGAACCTGCTTAAAATGGTCATTTGTCTCTTAACCTTCAAGAAGGATGTGGTATAAAGGTTAAATGGTTCTATTTCTGGCATTAGAATTAACAAGGCTAAACAAAGATGGGAGTTACACATGGTATGGTTGGTATCTGGCATTTAACAGTGTAGCAACAACTTCCAAAAACAAAACAAAAAAAGCCAATGGTTGTCAACCATGTGTGGCATTGTTTGAGAATTAGTGTTAGATGTATTGCTAAAAATACAGGCATGTGATAATTGGTTGCTGTGAAGTTCACAATGGTTAATCTATCAGGACCTGGTGTTTGAGAAACTTGTGTAGAGACATGTTTGCTAGAGGAAAGAAAAAACTGCTGTTGTTACGTGTTGTACCTGCAGTTCAACAGTTTCACAAGTGCACTGAGTCTATGTTATCCCATTACCCCATAAGTACGCCTTTTGACGCCTCTATTTTATTCATCCACTAAAGAAAATAGCTCCAATTTATATAGTCATGAATATGTATCATAAATATTTCCTACATTTTGGCATATGATGGCTTAAAGCAGGTTGAAGGTAAAGCAGAATGCGCCTTAAGGCGCATTTTGCTTTACTTTCAACCTGCTTTAAGTGGTTACATGTTTTCAAAATTAGAAACAGGCTATGGGGTAATGGGTTATCAAGTCCAATTAATGGCCAGACTTGTGGATTTATCTCAAAATCCAACGCCTTTTGTGTACTTAACCTGTTACCCCATAAATAGGCCTTTTTTTATGCCTTTAATTAATTCTTCCACTGAAAAAAACAGTTCCAATTTATAGTCATGAATATAAACCATCAGAAGTATCTTATATATCCTAGCAGATTTTAACTTAAAGCAGACTGAAAGTAAAGCAGAATGTGCCTTAAGGCACATTCTGCTTTACTTTCAAGCTGCTTTAAGTGGTCACCTATCTTCAATATTAGACAAAGGCTTTGGGGTAATGGGTTAACTCTTTGCATGCCAACAGCGAAACTGCAGTTACATTTTCAGACAGCTTTGATCAAGATGAGACCTTGCCCGAGGTTATAAAACTTAAAATGAACTCTGTGCTCAAAACTCAGAATTTTACTCAGCGCATAACACTTGTAAAAATATATCTAATTCAAATTACTTAAATCAGTTCAATCATGTTTTGTAAAAAACTAGAGCATGTAATCAAAACTAAGTTTTGAGCACAGAGTCCGTTTTAAGTTTTATTACCTCGGGCCCTGAAGTAGTTTTGTGTCTAATCTAGATCCAAACTGATTGGCACCCTGATCCTATTTTGAAACACAGTTTTTTAGGAAATCTTATTTAAGTACAGAAACATACAATCACTTTGTGTTCAAAGAGTAAGATACACACATCAGTTGAATGAAAATGAGAATGAGTCATTTCATAACACAGTTGCACTTTGGTGACTGGAAGTTAAATTTGATTAACCCACTTCTGCCTAGTGTCTACTAAAGTTGACATTGGCAAACAGTGTAGACCCTGATGAGATGCCACATTAGGTGGCATCTCATCCGGGTCTGCAGTGTTTGCTGTGTAATATGAAGTATTTTGTTGTATGGGCAAACACTGCAGTGTCTTTAGATCACCTTTGTGTAGATACAATGAAATCTTTCAGCAAGTATACATGGACAGTTCATTGCAATATCCAGGTATAAATGTGTTGAACAGTTGACTTTCAATAGCTCAAACTCAAATGTCAAGTATTCCTGTATTTCATGGTCAAAATGGGGGAAACCATATCAAAAACCTTTACAATAGGGGTGCATTCAAAATAAGGAACACTAAACTCTCTTGTCAAACTATTGGAAAGCTGCCAATCAAAATACTACAGCTTGTAAGACCATCAGCAGCTTTATGTTCTACAAAAATAAAGCAGAAAACTCCTTTCAAGATTACTAACTCATTACCGTATTGGAAGTTTCTAGTTTTGAAGATAGATAACCACTTAAAGCAAAGCAGAATGAACAAATATAAAATGCTTATACATGTATTAGAGTTTTCTCCATTATTTTAACCTGCATGATAACCCACTATAACAAATAAAAAACCTAATTATTTTATTATTGATAAAAGATCTTTGACTAATGACTATACATGTAGTCAAGTAAATTTGATTTTTAATTAAAAAGTAGTAGTGAATAGTGAAAAAGTAAAATTAGAGACAGGTAATATCTTGGGGAAATCCCATCTTATTAAATTATAACATATCTATGGTTGAAAGCCGTCGTGATTTGCTATGAGATAATAATGAGAGGCCAACTATCACATGACATGAAAGTGGAAATTGTGGGAGAGTAGATTTCCTATGTTTTTTTCCATATTGTTGTGCGTCATATCATTATCTCGTACCCTCAGGGCAGACATGCTAACATGACTCCACGCTGACATCACTTGTCTTTATGATATGTTAATTTGAGGTATACAGAATATTACAACAAGAAGCAACACATTCTCTTGTACTTTTAACCCTTTACCCCATAGATACACCTTTTTACGCCTTAAATTTATTCCTCCTGAAATAAAATAGTTCAACTTTATACAGTTATGAATAATTTGTTATGTATGATAAAAATTGTTTTCTATATTTTAGCAGTTGTTAGCTGAAAGCAGGTTGAAAGTAAAGCAGAATGCGCCTTATGGCGCATTCTGCTTTACTTTTAGCCTGCTTAAGTGGTCACCTATTTTCAAAACTAGAAACAGGCTATGGGGTAATGGGTTAAACTGCTTGATTTATTTTCGTGCAGAAACATTTTATATACTTGTTTAGCCAAGAGCTTGCTGTCATATTATTATACTTATCATTAATTCTATCTAATGCTTTTCATTATAACTTGTTTTTCAGTATTGAAGATATATTTTACCTGAGATGTGTTCTGTAGGAAAGGGTTTATTAACATTTATTGACAGTTAGCACTAAAAGTAATTAAATAACATATTTAAGTCAACTACAGAATGATCTTAGTCATTTTAACAATTTGAATCAGTTTTATTGTTATGCCGAGAGACAGCTGGTTTGAGTCATTTAAAGAGTCCCTCTTTCTGTCTCAGGGCACGACAAATCCTGTGCCCGGAGCCCGGCGGGCAACCAAATGTTTAGCTTGGGCAACCATATTTTTCAAACTGCTGCCCGGCGGGCAACCCTTTAATTCCATTTTAAGATGCCCGGATTATTTCACTTTTGGAAAATTTCAATATGTCAGAATAATGCCGTGCGAGTCATCTACTAGTTGCGATTTCGTAACAGTAAGACCTTGTGTCTACTACTGTCTAGCGGTACTGCATCTACATGGACTGAAGTATCACACTAAAGCCATAAATATTAAAAGTGTGCAACAAATTTGCCGAATAATTAAGACCCCTGTGGACACTTATCTTTGTCTGTAGGTTTGAACGGTTACAAAGGATTCTTGTGGATTAGCGATAACACACCCCAATTAGCAGTTCACGCTTGATCAAACACCATGCTGAGCTTGTCATTTTGTGTAAACAATCTCGTGGATACATTCGGCATACTTCTAAATTTATCGCAGAAGAATTTTATAAACACAGACTGGTACACTTAGTTAACTTTTTGTGAACCAGTCATTAAATTCAGCGATTACAGCTGGGGAGCTCCGAATGATATGAAAGATGAATATAGGATTTCCTATAAAAATGAAAGTACAATCAAACACTGTTAAATAAGATTAAACATTGTGCTGGCAATAAATATGTTTTACCAGCGATTTTCAAGTCTTAATAATAACTTTCAAAGGTAGGTGCAGTAATTATGGACTTTAACATAGTTTTGTTCGCAAATGAAGTGTTGGACTTGGGTTGTTGTAGGGTAAAAAACTTGTTTGGTGAATTTTCGGAAAGCAAATAATAATGATAAAAAAAACGGATCCGATCACTCGAGAGTGTAATAATATGGGCAGAAAAACGCGAACTTTTATTTTGTTTTTTAAGTGTAGTTACTTCAGTCAAACTGAAAGTCACTTCCAGAAAATGTGGATATGAATAAACCATGAGCCCCTGCCCCTGTGCGGGATGTAAGAACGCAGAAGTTCTCCTATGAAATCCCCTGATACTGTCAATTAATAAATTTGAAGGGTGAGACTGAGATAGATTTTTAAAATTACAATGCTACTGCTACAGGTTGAAAGAAAAGGTGTGAGAGATATATAGAGATGTTAAGAAATAGTAACTAAATTTCAAATTTAAGAATGAAAAAACATGAATAATATTAACCAAAAAAAATGTGACAGCCTATCAGTATCAGGAGATGATGATCTGTATTATCTATGTCTATGTATTATGATATCCAATGCTAATAATTTCACCTGCCTGATGAGTTCCAGGGAGAGGTGTTGCATATTTCCTTTTGAGTATTCTAAAAGCTGTGAATTAAGGGTTTTAATTAAAAAGGTTAATCTGGTACATCTATGAAGGGTTTGAATTAAACGGGTTAATTTGGGACATCTTTTGTGTGATAAATTCAGGGCAACCAGAAAATAATTTTGGTTGCCCTGTGGACAACCAGCTTTTCATGAAATTTGTCGTGCCCTGCTGTCTGTCTGTCTGTCTGTGTCTTTTTCTCCCTCTATGTCTCTCTCCCTAATTTGGATGTCAGCTCAAGACATTAAACAAGTAATGGAGAGTGTGTCTACAGTAGCTTTCTGCTTACTCAAGCAGAACTCCAGATAAGGGGAGTATTTTAAAGACTAAAATCTTCATTTCTGCAGTATAAACCCTATGATGTCCGTATATAAACCCTATGATGTCACTATGAGTTAACTGTCGCTTAGAGACAATAATGAGTAGTAACACCATAGGATTTGGAGCTGAAATGAGTGAAAAAATAACGGATTTGTTCAGTTAACATACCTATAGAAATGTTCCCCCCCTCATCATGTGACCAGTTTGACAATTACCAAGAACAGGAGTTTGTTTCATGTTTATAGAGAGTGATTCATGATTGTTATGACAATGTGTCTTCCTAGAAAGAATGTTATGTGCAAGTAATTTTGTGCTGGTAGTCTATTGATGATTTGTTTGTTGCTTTATACAATTGAATGTGACATTGCAACATATGTAATGGCCTTTGGATGCCGGCCAACTTTAATTGAATGTTTCATTCTGCAAGCTGTGGTATGGCCATCACATCAGAATGAGTCATTCTGTTCATGGTCCTATGTCGTTATCTTTCGTATCAAGATCGACAATAAACTCATTTTCTTTATTACATAAAGCTAGATTATTTAAACCATGGTTGTAGTATTGTAGTATACTGATAACAGTTATTAACCCTAACTCTCCTGCATTTTCACATGGACTCATCCGTTTTCTGATAATTGCAGTTTTACACCGACTCTTACGGGATTTAGCACCAAAATGTTTAAAAGTGTGACAAACAGTGTAGACCCTGATTAGAAGCCCTATGATTTGAGTCTAAACTGTTAGCAAACAATGGTTCTATTTGGTCATAGCACTATAAGGGTTAAATTAGAGAGGTAGATCTGTCATTAGCTCTAACATGCTAGCGGTGAAATCATGATAACCTTTGCAAACAGTTTGGATCATGATGAGACGCCGCTTAACGCGGCATCTCTTCAGGATCCAAACTGTTTGATACTCTGACCCTGATTTTGAAATAAAATTTGAAAATTCTATTTTTAAAGTAGTAGCAGATGACAATTGTAGCCGACGAAACAATTACCCAGCATGCAAAGAGTTGGTCAAGTCTCTATTTGAAGAGTACAGTCAAACCTATGTAAACCAACTATTCATTTGAGGATAAGATTAAGGTTTTTAAAGACATGGCTGATATAATGCAGCATAAAAGTAATAAAGAAAACTCCTCTCGTAATACTTTTGTGCTTCAATAGAGTTGCCAACCGGTATTAATAGTCTTTTGATTTGTCTGTTATTTTGAGTTTTGACTGTGGTTTATATCTCATACCCTTGACATGCTAATCTTATCATTGGTCCTTGTCTTAATCTATGATTATTGAGCCTTACATCAAAAGGTTAGTTGAACCCTTTTCATGCTGTTAAGCTTATGTGTATATTGATGCTTTTGAAAACATTGTAGACCCAGATCAGAAGGTTCTGTCTGATCTGGGTCTGAACTGTTTTCTCAAAAGATGCTTTTCAAGAATCTGCACTTTTTCCTAGGGGAAAAACTTGTTGCTTGATTTTATTAGCCATTGTTATTATCCATATGGCACATATGCTGAGTGGGCTGATTTTCATATATACATTTATGAATATTCAGCTTGAGAATTAAGGTCATTTTACCCTTTCTCCGCATAGCCTGTTTTCAGTATTTAGGATAGGTGGTTACTTAACCCATTACCCCATAAATACACTTTTTAAAGCCTCTTATTTATTCCTCCATGAAAGAAAATTAGTTGTAATTTATTCAGTCATGAATATGTACCATAAGAAATATTTTCTATATTCGATTAGATGGTGGCTTAAAGCAGGCTGAAAGTAAAGCAGAATGTTCCTTAAGGCACATTCTGCTTTACTTTCAACCTGCCTTAAGCACTTACCTGTCTCCAAAACTAGAAATAGACTATGGGGTAGTGGGATAAAGCAGCCTGAATTTAAAGCAGAAAGCTCCTTTAAGAGCGTTCTGCTGTACTTACAGCATGCTTTAAGTATCCACCTGTCATGATTCAGAAAAAAAGCTCCAGTGTCAATTAAATGGAACATGGTAGAAGCATTCAAAGATATTTCATATAAGGAATAGGTAAATGTGTCCAAAAGCGTTTCTTTCTGGGTGTTAACAGGTAGATTGACTACAGGAAAAAAATATACACATGTATATCGCTTGAAACTGAAAACAAGTTTAAAACGTTTTCCTTGTTATTCAGTGTGTGGTCCAATGTTTCCTGTGTGTAAGAATCTGCATTTAAACTTGAGGCCATTTCAATGTCAAAGGTTAACTGAAGTAAAAATGAAATAAAAGCATCATGAAATATGGGAATGTTAATGCCAGCTGTCATATCATGAATATTATAATAAAAGTACACTTATAAACTGTACATTAACCCATGATTACCCAATAGCCTGCTTCTTGTTTTGAAGACAGGTGACCACTTAAAACAGATTGAAAGTAAAGCAGAATTTGCCGTAAGGCGCATTCTGCTTTACTTTCAACCTGCTTTTAGTGGTCACCTGTCTTCAAAACTAGAAGCAAGCTATTGGGTAATCATGGGTTAAGCAATCACCTGTCTGTAAAACTATGAAGGGATGGCAGAGCTCCAAATAAGGAAAGTATTTCAAAAAACAAAAATCTTCCTTTCTGCATTAAACTCTATGGTGTCACTGTTCAGTAGAATCGTCTCTTTGAGAAGACTCTAATGAGTAGTATCACCATAGGATTTGTGACAAAAATAAGTGAGAAAACGTTGGATATGTTCAGTTTACCCTCTTTTATCTGGAGCTCTTGATGGGTTGTCTCTTTAGTGGAGTAAACGGTTAAAGGGTCAGTGAAATGATGGTGCTTGTAATGACACTTGCTGTTTGAAATCATTTTGTATTTATCAGGTGAAGAGGGAAAAGGAGCGTAAAGCCGCAGAGACCCAGTCGAAGCCCCCAGAGGGAGAGAGTAGTTCTGTTGGTGTCAGTTCTAGTGCAGACTCTTTACAGGTATAGCGTTGTAGATAGATCATCGGCACCATGCAGCATCCATAGTCAGGGCTGTATATAAAAGGGAGTTTTCCGAACAAATCCAACATTTTCTCACTCATTTCAGCACCAAATCCTATGGTCTAGTTACTACTCATCAGAATCCTCTCGAAGAGAGGATTCTAATGAGTAGTGACACCATAGGGTTTAATGCAGAAATAAAGATTTTAGTTTTTGAAAACTCTACTTATCTGGAGCCCTGCATAGTATTTCTATTTCTAGTCCATGCCTCCATTACTGGCACCCATTGTTTCTAGTTTTGAAGACAGGTGACCACTTAAAGCAGGTTGAAAGTTAATCTGCATTCTGTACATTCTGCCTTACTTCCAGCTTGCTTTAAAGTACCACCTGCTAGGATAGAGAAAATAGTTTGTATTGTACATATTCATGACTGTATAAAAAGGAAAGATTTTTCTTTAATGTAGGTGTAAAAGTGTATGTATAGAGTAATGGGTTAAGACCTGTGAGTGATTATAGCAAGTTGTGAAAGTAAAACAGAAATCTTCTTTCGGTAGATTTCTGCTTTTCTTTTGGCATGCCTAAATCTTGTGTCACTACTATTTAGAATTATCTCTTCAAGATGATTCTAATGAGTAGTAGTAACACCATAGGATTTGATACTGGAATGGGTGAGAAAATGTTGGATTTATTCAGTTTACTCCCTCTTATCTGGACCTATGGTTTATGTAGGTTTGCAATGTCCAAATATCTGTTTTGTGACATGAAGTCAGTGGTGCAATTTTTGTTTTACTCTTCATGTCATGTCTTTATATGGTTCAACCCATTACCTCATAGCTCATTCTAATATTGAAGATAGTAGACCACTTACAGGTTGAAAGTAAAGCAGTATGCGCCTTATAAGGCGCATTCTGCTTTACTTTCAGCCTGCTTTAAGCTACCGTCAACTAGAAAATATTTCTTATGATAAATATTTATATTTGTATACATGTAATTTGGAACTATCTTCTTTAATGGAGGAATAAATTAGAGGTGTAAAAAGGAGTAATTTGGGATAATGGGTCCATTAGCTCTTCAGTTTGTATGTACTTAAAACAAAATGAGACGTCTCCTTTATTGGTTAGCTGGAGACACTGTAATGATACAAGTGACTTGTTTAAAGCATTGTCTCAAATTGAAGGACTTCTCTTAATAATGAGCTAATTAAAATCTCTTGTCTCCTGTCTCCCACATGCTGAAGAAGGTAGGCAGTTGTTTCCATCAATATCTTGGCTGAAAACAGTTAACCCTTTGCCTCATAACCTGTTTCTAGTTTTGAAGACAGGTGACCACTTAAAGCAGGTTGAAAATAAAGCAGAATGTGCCTTCAGGCACATTCTGCTTTACTTTCAGCCTGCTTTAAGCTAAGATCTGCTAAGCTGTATAAAATATTTGTAATGGTAATTGTTCATGAGGGTATAAACTGGAACTATTTTCTTCAGTGGAGGAATGAATTGAATACGCTAAAGGTCGCTTTAATGGGGGAAAGGGTTAAAGCCCAGCTTCAACACTTTTCTTCATAGATGCGCATTTTGACGCATTTCATTTATCCCTCCATTGAGGATAATAGATTCAATTTATACAGTCATGAATATATATCTTAAGAAATATTTTCTATACTCTAGCATATGATAGCTTAAAACAGGCTGTTAGTAAAGCAGAATGTGCCTTCAAGCACATTCTGCTTTACTTTCAATCTGCTTTAAGTGGTAACTTGTCTTCAATACTAAAAAAAGGCTATGTGTATTTGGTTAATGTCTTCAGCGGACTCACATGACTTTGTTTGGTGTTTTAGACAGTTGGCTGTTTAAAGCAAGATGCAACTAAAGCAGAACATTCACAAAGGAGGTTTTTGCATTCCTAATTTTACTGTGTGGGAAACATCAGTTACCAAAACAGGAACCAGTCTACTTGGAATTCTGAGTAGTTTAATAAATACTGGTCTAATAAATTAACAAACCGTGTAGACCCAGATCAGAAGGCTCCTTCAGGTCGGCACTGTTTGCCATAATGTTAAGTATTTGGGACAAACCCTTCATGAGTCAATGGAAACTGCCAGTTACTTAGAAAATGGAAGGGTCCATTTGAAAAGTCTGCTGTGTCAGATTCAATCTGCCTGAATGTCGTCTAAATACTGTTACATTCAGCATCTCAGATAAGGGGATTACATTTTGTTTTGCAAAAACTAAAATCTTATTTTTGCTTTAAACCCCATGATGTCACTACTCATTAGCATTGTCTCTGCAAGACAATTCTAATGAGTAGTGACACCATAGGATTTGGTGCTTAAATTAGTGATAAATTGTTGGATATGTTTAGTTTACTCCCTCTTATCTGGAGCCCTGTACATTGTTTTACAGCACCAGAGCCAGCAGTCCCAGGGTCAGCCTCATACATCTGGTCAACAGCAAAGTCATGGACAGAGTGGTTCCCAGCCTTCTTATGCCCAGACAGTGTCTCAGCCTACAACCTACCAGCAACAGACTGGTGCCCAGCAGCAGGGATACAGCCAGCAACCCCAGACTCAGACCCAGTCGTATCCACAGCAAGCTGGTAGCCAGCAAGGTTTCTCCCAGTCTCAGACCCAGGCGTATCCACAGCAAGCTGGTAGCCAGCAAGGTTTCTCCCAGTCGCAGACCCAGTCTTATCCACAGCAAGCTGGTAGCCAGCAAGGTTTCTCCCAGACTCACACTCAGCCTGCTCAGGTGGTATACACGCAGCAGCCAGGGTACCCAGGTCAACACCCCCAGAGTTCTGGCTACCAGACTCAATCTAGTAGTAGTAGTCAGTCTCAGCAACAATATCAGCCAACTTCAAGCCAGGGAAGTTACCAGGGACAGCAGCAAGGGTTTCAGCAGGTCACCGGTACCCAGCCTGGTTATCAGACCCAGAACCAGACTGGAGTGTACCAGCAGAATCAACCAGCCCAACAACAGAGCTACCCAGTACCTCAACAGAAGACTGGGGGTCAGTCCGATAAAGGTGAAACCTCACGGCCAGCTGAAGAAAAAGCTAGAGGTAACATGTACTTTTAGTCTCTGTGACTTGTGTTTCATAGATTTTTTTCTCAGCACATTATATTCTAGATTGCTTAAACAATTACCTCAAAGCCTGTTTCTAGTTTTGAGATGGGGTGACCACTTTAAAAGTAGGTTAAAAGTAAAGCAGAATGCGCCTTCAGGCGCATTCTGCTTTACTTTTAACCTACTTTAAGTTACTATCTGCTAGAATATAGAACATATTCCTAATGGTACATATTCATGACTATAAACTGGAACTATTTTCTTCAGTGGAGGAATAACTAAAAGGCATAAAAAATGTGTATTTATGGGGTAAAGGGTTTAAATGAAATAAGTTGTGATTTTATCCCATGCTATAAAGAATCACTGGAAATCTTTACTTTAATTATACTAATGGGTATCTACTGAAACAGGATGAAAGTAAAGCAGAAAGCTCCTTAACTCTTTCCTCCCTGAAACTTTAAATGGAAAATTCCAGTTTCCATTTTAGTCTAGTCCATTTCTAACTTTTAAGGTATGTTTTTGTCAATGATTGGCATTATAACAAACAGTGAAGACCCTGATCAGAGGGCTCCTTTCGGAGCCCTCTGATCTGGGTCTTCACTGTTTGCACAGGACAAGTGTACTATTCATGTGTACACTGATTGAAAAGACGCCTATATGCGGGACTAGGGTTCAAAGGGTTAAGAAATGTTCTGTTCACTTTTGGTCTGATCAATCTTAAATCACTGGAAAAGCTTTGAAGACAAAGCTTTAAAAAAAAAGAAGAGACAGAGACTAGATTATTTGATTGATAGATCATTTTTCTAGACATTGAAAGGAAGAATGACCATATGGAAGAGTTTTGATACTAGAAAATAGTATTAATATATATTTTCGAGTTTTAATCTAGTAGATAGCATCTCTGCGTTTATAAACCCCTGTGCTGCCAAAATATTTTCTGCTTTTAATTGTGTTCCGAAATACTTAACATTTAGTTCCTAGGCTCAAATCTGACCTATTAAATGCTTGGGAACACACTCAGACTCAACTAAAACGCTTTATAACCTCGGAGCCTGGACTCCAAACTATTTAACAATACTAGCTGACTTTTGCTTGACATGAAGCTGGTTAACTATGCAACATCCAAGTTTATTTAGTAAATGCCAACATTTTGTAAAGAAGTAAATTTACATATATTTGATATGTTACTATCATGTAGACAACAAACTTGTAATAAACTTTCCTGTGACTCATCTCTTTTGAGAAAATTATTACACATAACTTCCAGGGGTCTAAAGTTTGTTGTTGTTGTTTTTTGTTTTTTTTAAATCTGCATGCTAGTAGTGAAACCACGGTTACCTTTGCAAACAGTTTGAATCCTGATAAGACACAAAATAATGCATAATTGCCTTAAAACACAGAATGATATTATCTTATAGGTGATTTACACCTTTGCCTTCGAAGGAAAAAGTTAAAAATAAAATCTGTATGTCTGCACCAAAGCCTTTACTGCAATTCTAATGAATTCTCTTACCAAAGAATTTGTGACTATTGTATAGTTATACAATCAGAAGAAACAAACAGTGCAGCTTGATTAGTTTCAGGTGATTTCTGCTTTCCATCATAGTTTTCAGCAACAGTTTCACATTATACAGTGCTCTCTCTCTACATTGACACCCACTAGGAATTATAGAGTTTATGTGTTGTTGAGAGGAAGGGAGTTGTTATAGGGAGAGAAAATTAAGGCTTGGCATACATTTGCGAACAGCTTTAATCAAGATCAGATGCGGTGTAAAGCTGTTTGTCATTATATTTCTTCTATCAAAATGTCCACTTATATGTAACTTAGAGAAAACCCCCAGCAATTTTAAGCGTACAAGATTGCAGCAGTAAAGGCGTTTTGTGTCTTGTTGAGGGAACTGGAGAGTGTTGTAGGGAGGGAGTCATTGTTGAGAGGGAGGACTGTACTGAATACTGTATTCTAGTTGGGTTTTAGTGAGTCATATTCCTGTATATATCTGACTTGGCTTTCTATTTACAGCAGCTGGTGATCCTACCGTACAGTCAGGCCAGGATGCATCTCAAGTGAGTTGAATAGGAACACTTTACAATCATCAATCCTTTAAACATTAATTGACGTTTGCTGTATCTCTTTCCAATGCTGGTTTACATTGACACTCAAAGGGCATGGTAACCATAATATTAAAAAGTGTCAGAAATTGTGTAGATCCTGATCAGAGGGATCCATCAGGATTTCTTGAATCTGGGTCTACACTGTTTGCAGGGGATGGGTATATCCAGTTCCAGTACTATGCACATAATGACATACTTAACCCTTTACCCCATATCCTATTTCTAGCTCTTAAAACAGGTGACCACCTAAAGCAGGTTGAAAGTAAAGCAGAATGGGCATTAAGACGCATTCTGCTTTACTTTCAGCCTGCTTTAAGCTATTGTCTGCAAGGATAAAGAAATTCTAATAGTAAATAAATTGGAACTGTTTTCTTCAGAGGAGGAATATATTAGAGGCGTAAAAAGGTGTATGGGGTAATGGGTTAACTCATTGAGAACGGCTCATAAACTCACACATGACCAAGTTTTGAAAGAACCATTCTGATTACTTGTCAACTTGAACATTTGAAAAATATTTTTTCTACAGGGGATAGCTTAATGCAGAACAACAATAATTCAGAGAGAAGTTAATGCATTACAATTGTCAAGAGCACCTTGTTTCTTCATTAAGTGCACACTTAATATTAGCCGCTGTAGTGATTGGCCAACTTTGCAAATAGTGGAATGAATACATTTCAGATGAGTTCCTCTGCTGCACCCAATACCAGTGTATCCACTTCCTCAGAGACCACTCAGCAGCAGCAGCAACAACAACAACAACAAACAACACAACAGGTAATTTGCATGTGCCTATCCCACTGTCTGTATATTTAGGAAACAATTCTTGAGATATATCGTAAATAATATGAATGGTTATTCCCAGTGTTTTCTACATGTTTGTATTTCCATATTGTCATTTGATCGGTATTTGAACCTTTAGCATGCTGGATAAAATTCTGAACCAAATGAGAAGCTGAGTAACTTTAGGTGTCTCATCTGGATCCAAATCAGAGCACGAGATAAGTGGAAGTATTTCAAAAACTATAACCACGAGTTAGAATTGTCTCTTTGAAACGATTCTAATTTGTTGTCGCATTATGGAGTTTAATGCCAATATAAAGGAGAAAATGTTGTAAAGTCAGTTTACTCCCTCTTAAATGGAACCCTGATCAAAACAGATTAATACTCTGATAAGTCTCGGACACATTTACCTTAACCCTTTACCTCATAGCCTATTTCTAGTTTTGAAGACAGGTGACCACTTAAAGCAGGTTGAAAGTAAAGCAGAATGTGCCTTAAGGCACATTCTGCTTTACTTTCAGCCTGCTTTAAGCTAAAATCTGCTTGGCTACATAAAATATTTGTAATGGTAATTATTCATGAGGGTATAAACTGGAATTATTTTCTTCAGTGGAGGAATAAATTAAATACGCTTCTATGGGGGGAAAGGGTTAAGAATTGCTGAAGATACCAGAATTTTCTGGTAAAAACCGTGTTGCATGCTAAAGGGTTAGTATCATGTCCATTGTCTCGTTACTAGTGTTCATATCTGCACTGTTTAATGAGGTCACAGTCGTTACTATATTCTTGTATGTCTGATGAGGCACACGTCACAAAAGTATCATGTGACTGACACAAGGAAATGCCACATAAGTGATCCTACATCAAGAGGACATTTCTGAGAACAGGACTTAAAAAAAAACCTGCAAAAATCTTAGCAGTCCAGGAACATTGACTTTGACCAGGGCTCCAGATAAGAGGAAGTAAACTGAAAAAAAACCACCAACATTTTATAACTCATTTCAGCACCAAATCCTATAGTGTTACTACTTATTAGAATCGTCTCTTCGAGACGATTCTATTGAGTAGTGACACCATAGGGTTTAAAGCAGAAATTAAAATATTACCGGTAGTTTTTGAAATACTTCCCTTATCTGGAGCCCTGCTTGGACTTGGTAAAAAAATCCATGTGCTAATGGTTTTGGCTGTTGTGCTTGATGTATAAGATTGTTAATTGTCATGGGTTTATTTAAGATTGTTAATTGTCATGGGTTTATAATACCGGTGCATTTTGCTGTGAAAAGTACACATTATAGTAAACAGTGCAAACTTTGATGTGACATACATTCAATGGTGTCTCATCTAGGTCTAAACTGCCCCTCTATTGCGACCACTCATGTTCCCAGATTTTCCCATTGTAGCCAGATCACATGGTACTTTTGTTTTGTGAGGCTCAGAATGTTCAGGAATGCAGTAGAACTAGTGAATATTGTAGTTAACTTTAACCAGAATAATTGTTAAAACTGACTTGTGAATGTCACATGTATAAATGTTGTTAAAAGTCAGTTGATTGCTAGTGTGTAAAGTTCATTCCAGTGAACACAATAGTAGGCGATTAGCATTTTATGCATTGACTTTATCGTAACACAACAAATTTCTGATCATTTGCATTCTATCGATCTACTTTCTGAGAAGCACTCTGAAGAAAGTTTACGAATAGATATCTTATTCTTTAAAGCCTTTAACTCTTTCTCTAGCCAGATATTTATATATTCGGATGCTTTCTAATGCTTAAAAAAACTGTTGAATTCTGCTGCATAATGATACTGCCTCAATCCATGTGTCACCTGCAGTTGGTCACTTGGTGATCCTTTCCTTCATAGACACATGAGCCTTAACCCATTACTCTATAGACAGCCATTTCAACACCTTTAATTTATTCTTCCCCTGAAGAAAATAATTCACTTTATACAGTCATGAAATGCACCATATGAAACTTTTTCTGTACCCTAACAGATGGTAGCTTAAAGCAGTCTGAAAGTAAAGCAGAATGCTCCTTTAAGAAACCATCTGTTAGAATATAGAAACTATTTCTTATGATACATATTCACGACTGTATAAATTAGAACTATTTTCTTCAGTGGTGGAATATATTAAATGTGTTAAAATGCGTATAATGGAGTGAAGGGTTAAGTAACCACCTGTCTTGAACCCTAATGCACTTGTCTAAAACATGGCACTATTATTACCTTCTTAAAGAACCTGCCAACATTCCTTACAATTGAACAAGCAAACGGGTTAGTCCAGCATATGTATGTGTGTTGGTGTCCATCTGTCTGATGTCACACTGTCAGTGAATCATCACAACTGCTACTGCAGGTGATACAGGTGTTCCTATAAACACCAGGTCCCAAGGTTATAAAGAGTGAGTTGAGTCTGAGATCATCTCAAGCATATGATTGGTCAAATTTAAGCTTTTGCTGAGCATATGCTTCAGAAGGATCTCAGACTCAACTCAAAAGCTTTATAACCTTGGACTCAGAGCTCCAGATATGAAGCAGTGAATTACCTCATAGCTTGTTTCAAGTGTTTAAGACAGGTGACCACTTAAAGAAGGTTGAAAGCAAAGCAAAATGTGCTACTTTTAATCTGCTTTTAGCTACCATCTGCTAAAAATATAGAATAATATATCTCTTATGATGCTTATCAATGACTGTTTAAAGTGGGACTATTTTCTTCAGCGGAGGAATAAAGTAAAGGCGTAAAAAGGTGTATTTATGAAGTAATGGGTTAAAATGTTCAATCATTTTCTCCTCCTTTTCCACTAAACCCTATGTTGTGACTACTTATTTAATAGACTTGTCACTACAGGACAATTTTAATTAGTGGTCACAACAAAGGATTTGATGCAGACATAAAGATGTTAATATTTAGAATACTTCCGTTATCTGGAGCTATGAAACACTTCTCATCTTTTCAACATATTGTTATAGGTAGTAGATATGACTTTACTCAATCATCTTGTATATTCCATATTAAAAAAAGGTTAGATTATGTTTCAGTGGAGTATTACATTCCATAATAGGTGTAAAGGAAAAAAGTGTGTTGTATTCATGCACTAGGTATCTGTTCATTTGTTTGTAACGTTTGAAGCAGATACTGTCCACAGTGCAGCCAGTCTCTCTGCAATAAACTTGGCCAAGGCTCCAGACAAGAGCGAGTGAACTGACAGAATTATACATTTTCTCACTCATTTCAGCACAAAATGTTATGGTGTCACTACTCATTAGAATCGTCTCTTTGAGACAATTCTAATGAGTAGTGACACCATAGGGTATACTGCAGAAATAAAGATTTTAGTTTTTGAAATACTCCCCTTATCTGGAGCTCTGCTTGGCTATATCTGATTCCCTTATAACAGGTGGCAACCGAGAAATCCCCAGCTAAACATCACAAATCCTTGTCCCGTAGCACTTCTGCTCATAGCAGGTTGCATCAAAAGGTGTGTGTCCACTTTTCTACAATGGATGTTGTAGTCACCAGTCTGGTATCTCTTTATCACTTTGCTGTTTCTCCCCGCTCTACACAAATATTCTGCACAGCTTTTTACTCACACTTTAATCCCAAATAGCATTTTTCTGAACTGTCAAACTTGTCTTTACTTGTGTTAATTGACAACTTATAGTACTTCATTAGTTGAATTGGGAGATGGAAATGTGACATCGTAATGCAGTAAAATGAAATGCTGTTAACTCCACCAGGAGCTTTTTGCTTTTCTTCTGTAATGTATTAACCCTTTACTTCATAGCCTGTTTCTAGTTTTGAAGCAATGTGACCACTAAAGCAGGTTGAAAGTAAAGCAGAATGTGCCTTAAGGCACATTCTGCTTTACTTTCAACCTGCTTTAAGCTATGATCTGCTAGGACATACGAAATATTTCTTATGTTGCATGTTTGTTACTAAATACAATGAAACTAAGAAGAATGAATTAAATGCATAAAAAGGTGTTTATATGGGGTAAAGGGTTAAAAGTCAATTACTAAGTTGTTACCTACCACAAGTTTGTACATCAATCATTGTTCATCTCCTAATAGTTTCAGAGAAGTTCTTCTTACATTGGTAGCAATGTGACAGACAAAAGGATCCATCTCAATGTTTAATCAATCGTATAGTATAAAACATTCAAACTGCAACAATACATTACTTGACATGAATTTCTTTAACCAATTACTCCATAACCTTTTTCTGGTTTTCCAGATAGGTACCATTTAAAGCAGATTAAAATAAAGCAGAATTACCTATATTCTTACTTTTCTTAAGTGGAGTAATACATTTAAGGCATAGAAAGACATGAGTTCAAGGTGTATTTATGGAGTAGTGAGATGAATCAGTTTATTATATGTATTTGAACATCTGGGTCCATCATAAAGCATTTGAGTTGAGTCTGAAATGGTTCTCAAGCAATTGATTGGTCAGATTTGAGCCTAGGCTCAAATGCTTGAGAATGAGCTCAGACTCAACTTAAATACTTTATATAAGGGCTGGGCCTGATTTGATTCATACTCAGTTAACTTTGAGATAATCTGGTTTTGTCACATTATAGTACTCATTTATAACATCTAGATTCACTTGTAGTGTTTTAGAGGCATTATCATGGCATTGATACTGTAGCTTTTGTAGTAACCATTAGACACAAGCTTTTAATCCTGTAGACATTTTAACTGAGAACTGTATGTATTGTTTATAGTGCAGTTGTCACTGACTGTTATTAGCATGTCTTTCCAGTGTTTGTAGTTAGGAAAAATGTAGTTTAATGTACACCTTTTGTATATGTCCTTACCTTACATATATTTCCTTATGATTCTGTTATTTTCTTCCTCGATACTTAACGATGAATTATTGTAGTGGATTAAGATGATAGAAAACAGTTCAATCCCTGTATTTCATATGGTAACTGATTGATGGCCTTTTAGACAGGTGACAGCTTAACCCATTACCTCATAACCTGTTTCTAGTTTTGAAGATAGTTGACCACTTAAAGCAGGTTGAAAGTGAAGCAGAATGCGCCTTCATGCTCATTCTGCTTTACTTTCAGCCTGCTCTAAGTTAGCATCTACCGGAATATAAAAAATATTTCTTATGATACATATATATGACTATATAAATTGGAACTATTTTCTTCAGCGAAGGAATAAATAGGAGTATTTATGGGGTAATGGGTTACAGCAAGATGGAATTAAAGGAGAAAGCTCACGAGGAACTTTCAACTTTTCTTACATTTACTTAACTCTTTGAACCCTAGTCCCGCATATAGGCGTGCTTTTCAAACAGTGTACATGTGAATAGTACACTTGTCCTATGCAAACAGTGAAGACCCTGATCAGAGGGCTCCTTATGGAGCCCTCTGATCTGGGTCTTCACTGTTTGTCATAATGCAAAACATTGACAAAAACAACCCTTAAAAGTCAGAAATGGACTAGACTAAAATGGAAACTGGATTTGTCCATTTTAAGTTTCAGGGAGGAAAGAGTTAAAGTCCTGGTAACTTGTAAGGAAAAAAACATTGATAATGTAAAAGACAGGTTATAGCTGAAAGCAAAATGAAAAGTGAAGTAGAAAGTAGAAAACTCGCATAAAAGTTTACTGCTTTACTTTAATCTATATTGCCAATTTAGATAGATGCATTAATGCTTAGCTTGGCTTTATCTATAAAAATAATCTTCCTAGATAGAAATAAATGGACCATATTTTTTCACTTGTGAAATAACTTCCAACGGTGTTAGTTTAGTACTGGTATTTTATATTAGTTTAAAACAATGTACTTAAAGAGACTAGGGAAATTATTAAGTTGAACAAAAATTAATGTGTTATTGTTTTCTATGAATTTATAGTCGAGGGGTTCATACTGATAAATGTGGTAAAACATTAATTTAATGAATGCAAAGCAAGGACATGCAGGTATTATGATGTTACCCTTCATGGCTTGTTTTCATTGTTTATGGACAGTGATTACCTAAATGCAAACAGTTTGGATCAAAATGAGACACTGCGTTATACAGCGTCTCATCTGGATCCAAATTGTTTGACACTCTGACCCTGTTCTAAAAAGAAAGTTTGAAAATTCTATTTTTAGAACAGAAGCATACAAAAAAATTACTCAGCATGCAAAGAGTTTGAGAGGCGAAGAGACGCCATTGTGTAAGAAATTGTAGATAGATTATAGCAGACAGTGACTGCATGACCCATAAGCCATATGCATTTTGTCACATTAAAAAGTGAAATTGTTGCATACACTTAGGGTCTTATAAAATTGTCAGATAAATAATGAAATAGTCCTGTAGATTGATATGAAACTGTCACAAGAGTTTTTAAGTCACAATTCTGTCCAAGTGTCACATTAATCAGATTTTCTCCAGTCACTGAGCGGAAGTATTCATTAAGTAATCCTTGTTCCAACAGCTTTTAAAACGGAGATTTATGATTCATAGTCCCCAACTGCCCTAGTGCACCTGCCTCATATGGTATTTGTTTCAAAGTTCCTTCAGTCCAAGTGAGGGTGAAATCTGTAAGCTGTTACATACCTCTAATATTGAAGTCGTACAAATACAATATTTTATCCATTCAGTGAACAAGCAATGGGATTGAAATATCAGGTCACTGCTTAATGCAGAACAAAGGTAATGCAGGCGGCTCCTTTAGGAGCTTTCTGCATTACTTTTGTTCTGCATAAGCTGTAGTCTTGCAATAAGACTGCCCTTGTCTTGTTTTGGAATTGACACTAAACATAGGTTTGACTTTTGTACAAAACCAACTTGCATTTTAAAAAAAAGTGTTTAACAGGATATTCTAAAACATTGTAGAAAGGGCAATTTAAAGCTTATATTGCTTACTATGGGTTAACAATGTAAACTACTACAGATCAGTTGATTTTAGTTTTATGTCAGTAAGCTTGAATTAGTATACCTTAAAATAGTATAGCTTTAAACATATCGTTTTAACCATGTTGTTGCCCTAGTGTATATATCAAGCTACTAGTCTTAGTATATGTAGACTCCATCAACTAGAATTATGCAATAATTTAAGAATAACCTTTCTATAACTGGTGGCAGGTACTGTTTGTTTCTAACATTTCTCTAATCTTGTAGTATGAACATAATTTTCTATGAAACTCTTTCTAGAAGGGAATGGAAGTGGATGATCAGTTTAACCATATTTGATCATGATGTATTGTACCCACCCTTGTCTGTTCTACCATGTATTGAACCAGCCCCTATCAATATATAGCTGGTTTGCTCAGAGGCCCTCATCAGTCATCAGCACTATATGACCTATGTTGTGTCGCAGTGTTGTAAAACCCAACTCAATCATCAGAGGCAAAGCCGTAGTACCCAAATATTCAAGGTTGTTGTTGGTGTGTTGTAGGTTAAGTATTTCCTCTATTGATTAAATATTTCCCATCATATGTCATACATAAAAAACCTTAGATGTAAGTCATTTTGTTGTTGATGTAAGTTGACCTTTGTAAACTGTTCACCAGAATATATGGCTTTAACCCATTATTCCATAGATATGCATTTTAACACCTTAATTTATTCCTCCCCTGAAGAAAATAGTTCAAATTTATACAGTCATGACTCATGAGTATATCAAGAAATATTTTCTATGTTAGATGGTAGCTCAAAGCAGGTGGAAGTAAAACAGAATGTGCCGTAATGCACATTCTGCTTTACTTTCAACCTGCTTTAAGTGTTCACATATCTTCAATACTAGAAACAGGCTATGGAGTTGAGGGTTGAAAATATCTATTCATTGTAGATTTATAGTTTAGAGCAAGAAAAGCTTTTCTTTGGAAAAAAAAAAAATTGAAAATTGTTCGTAGATAAGGTTTAACTGTTTCCTCTTTGTAGTATAACATAAGAAGTATTTTCTATATCTTGGCAGATGGAAGCTCATAGCAGGCTGAAAATGAAGCAGAATGTACCTTAAGAAGCATTCTGCTTTACTTTCAACCTGCTTTAAGTGGTCACCTATCTTCCATACTAGAGACAGACTGGCTATGGAGTAATGGGTTGAACCAATTCAGATATAGGATTATTTGCACTATAGACTGTGGAGGAAACATAGAAAGCGTTTGATGTGGTAAATACTGACTGAAGTCTGGAGTTTTAGTATTGGCCTTTTCTGTGGGGCCAGATATAGACAGTTTAGCAAGGCACTATGTGTAATAAACTGCTGTTACAGCATGTTTCTTGTCTGTGCATGATGGGCTAAGCCTGTGGCGGGATATGGTCTGAAATATTTACACACTTGCTGCACTTGCTCATATGCTTCTTCTCCTGATTGATTTTCCTTGTCTGAGGCTGCACAGATCAATGTTAAATTGCTCCTTTTCTCCGTGCAGAGTCTGTCCATTTACAGAGAAATCTCATCATTACGACCCACTCATATAGATACTTGTTGATGGTGTTTAGATACCTATGACAGGTTAAAGCAAGATGAAAGTAAAGCAGAAAGCTCCTTACGGAGCTTTCTGCTTTACTTTCATCTTGCTTTATAAGTCATATTATTTTTAGAATTTATTTGCTGCAAGCAGTCCCTCATTAGAGTGATTGTGATGGTGAGTTTTCCTGTATTTTAACTTTAACTGCTTCTAAGGCTCATAGATTTTTATTATGCTCAGTTATGCATGAAAGCATTGCTATTAATTAAGCCTAATCTGGTTGATTTGTTTTACAAGCTACTAGGCATGTAACTTGTATGGTGATTAAGAGAAGCAAGCAGGATAGGTTCTTTTACATCATAATTATACTTGTTAATGATCCTAAATCTGTTTATATATTGTTTCACTTTTACTGATTAAAATATATTGTACTAGAACGTTTAAAAAAAATTATGGCAGATATGTAGGATATAATATTTGAATATCCTGATTTTTAAATCAAAATCAGATTTTATGGCCATGCACAATATAGTCTTGGCATATTGTATTTGGATAGTCGGTTTGTTTGTTGTCTTTCTGTCTGTCACAACTTTAACCTTGAGCATAACTGTAGAACTACTTGTGAAAGAGATTTCATAATTGGTATATACATGAAGTCAACCCATACCAAGACAGATGGCCACATAAAGTAGGTAGAAATTCAAGCATAATGTAACTTAAGGGGCAATCTGCTTTACTTTAGCCTACTTTAACCTACCATCTAAAGTGGAACTTTTTTCTTCAGTGAAGGACTAGATTAAAAAGTGTAAAAAATATGTATCTATTCTGAGTAATGGGTTTCAAGAAAGGTTGCATTGTATTATGATCTGAGGTGTCCCATCATCTGCAATAAAAGCTGAAGATGACTATCTTTGAGAGTTTAACTGAAATACAGACAAAAACTATTTTCAACTGACATAAATTTCTTTAAAGTACAAATTTCTTACTGAACATTTAATCTTCAGGACGTTGAAATAATGTTTTATATCTAAATTGCAGTCTGCTGGGATTCTAATTGAACTACAGTTTTCCCTCTCTACAATGGCCCTCCCAACAACGACTCCCTCCTTACAACAACCATTGCCGCAGTTCCCTAAACAGAACAATTATATATATGTCTAACGCGTTACTGCTGCAATATCGTTTGATTAAAATTGTCGTCTGCTGTTTTTTCTCAAATTTACATATAACTGGAGGTTTTGATAGAATAAATATAAGGACGAGTGAGAAACAGCTTAAATCCAGATCAGACGCCCCGTTATGCGGCGTCTGATCTGGATTCAAGCTGTTTGCAAATGTAAGCCAAGTCTTAAAAATCCCTCTCTATAACGACTCCCTCCGAACAACACACACAATCTGTGTCTCCCATTGGTTGTCGTTGTAGAGAGGGAGCACTGTAATTACTTTTTTGTCATTTTTTCAATTGACCAATAGTTTAGATCCTGATAACAGTGTCTTTATCTAAATTATAAACTGTTTGCAAATGCCACAAAAGTCAGCATTATTGCTGTGAAAAGTTAACGGTGATGTCATTTATCAACCTCAAGTAAAATGATATTGACATATTAATGGCGTAGTAATGTGTAAATATTTTCATCCTGTACATTTGATATGCTTGGAATGTAGGCTGGTATTGATGAAAGGAATGCAAGAAAAGCATACTGCTACTCTTAAAGGTTGAGACCTGAATCAGAATAGGAAAACAGATTGGAATTCATCTTCATTTTTCAACAGTACATCATAAAGTTTAAACGTAAAAGTAATGCCCTCTATTACAACCACTCAGAAGGCATAGTTATTGGTGTTGAGGAAGATAGATGGAGCTTAAAGTAGGAAGAAGTATAGAAGAACATAGGAGCGTTTTGCTGACTTTCATCCTGCTTTTTCCCCTTACTCAATAGATGCACCTTTTTACACATTGATAAATTCATTGACTGGAGAAAATAGTTCCATATCATATATTTAAAATTGTACAACTTAAGAATTGTACAACATAAGAAATAGTTCCTTTAACCTAGCAAATAGTATCTGAAAACAGACTGGAAGTAGAGCTTTACTTTCAACCTGCTTTATGTGATCACCTGTCAGTAGAACTAAGAATAGGGTATTAAGTAAAGGTTCAAGCTTCCATATACCTTTATAAGCACTTAGGCTTTATTTGAATGGTAAACCCTGGTTAATAAGGCACAGTGTGCTTTACCTTCTGCCGGCTTTAAGAAATTAATCTAATATTGCCTAATATATGAGCCATACAAACATGCTTTTAACCAGTTTCCAATGAGATATGATATACTGTTAAACCTCTCTTATGAACACTAAATTGCATAAAATATTAGCTGTTTAAAACAGGTGACTGCTTAAAGCAAGATGAAAGTAAAACGAAAAATTCTTTTTGGAGCTTTCTGTTTTACTTTCTCCTTGCTGTAAGCTGTCACATGTCTTCCATACCATACAATAAATTAGCCTTCCTTTTAGTGGTCGTGGTTGAGAGGGTTTACTGTTCTGTCATAAACTTTCCTTGGTGGGGAAAAATCCATAAGTAGAGTTTGATTTAACAGATAATAGAATTAAATATGTTTTAACTACGCTGTAAAACCTCAATAAGACCAGCAAGCAACTTTCTATAAATATTCTATTTTGAAATCTTGAAATTAAAACCATATTACACTGACGATATCTAGAAGACTAATTGTGCTTTTCATATATTATAGTTTACTTGTCAACCATGCTTCAAATTCCTTGACATTTACTAGTGATATTTTTTTACAACACTA
This sequence comes from Gari tellinella, assembly GCA_922989275.2. Classification (NCBI taxonomy): domain Eukaryota; kingdom Metazoa; phylum Mollusca; class Bivalvia; order Cardiida; family Psammobiidae; genus Gari; species Gari tellinella. The sequence continues at coordinate 102,408,961 of OV277858.1, read as the reverse complement.
TATATAAGTATGGCCGTGATATAGATTTTCAGCGATATCTGTTTGCCTTCCACTGGCATAGTGTCAACTTAAAATCAATAGTTTCTACTTGTTGATGTAACTTGGCAGCTGTTAACAAACCTAATCCGATATGCAATATACTATATGTATGTACAATACAGTAAAACCTCTCTATTACAACCACTAATTGAGATTCAGTTTCCGGTGTTTAACCCTTTACCCCATAGAAGCGCCTTTTAGCACATTTAATTTATTCCTCTACTGAAGAAAGTAGTTATACAATTAATACAGTCATGAATAGTATCACAAGAAAAAAATTCTTGATTCTACTAGGTGGTAGCTTAAAGCAGGCTGAAAGTAAAGCAGAATGTGCCTTAAGGCACATTCTGCTTTACTTTTAACCTTCTTTAAGTAGTCACCTATTTTCAAAACTAGAAACAGGCCATATGTTAAAGGGTTAAGGCAGATGGTCGCTTAAAGTGATATGAAAGTAAAGGTAGCTGGTCTTAATGTCCCATTGCATGAATGTACCATTGCCTCAATGTACCATTTTCAGTCTGAACGTACCATTTTTAAAAATCCTATATTACAACCATGATTGACCATTATTAGTTGATGAAAAATGTAAAATAGTACTTTATATATGTTACTTGGATGAAATAAATGATTTTTTTAAAATACAATGTTCCTATGTGAGTGTTATCCACTTTTTGTAGAAGTTCAATGAGTTTATACAATTCAACATGTATGTATCTGCATTCTTTTTTCATACAATCAGGTGTGGATTTTTTAACTACAAATATCATAAATCAATCAGGGATAATTATAAACCATTTCTTCATTAAAAAAATAGTATAATAAAACTGTTTTCTATCAATTTTATATAGTGGTACGTTCAGTCTAGGAAAATGGTACATTGAGACTGGTACATTGAGGCATTGGTACGTTAAGACCATAAACCAAAGTAAAGCACTGCTTTACTACCCTTTCTTCCATAAAAGCATCCCATATTCATCCACTGAAGAAAATTGTTTCAATTTATAAAGTCATGAATGTGCAGCATGGGAAACACTTTCTATATCCTATTAGATAAAAGCAGGCTGAAAGTAAAACTGTTTCATTTCGTATTTATATATTGGAAAGCAGTACCATATTCCTCCATGTACACTGTAAACCATTGTTTTAATTATGATAATTAACCCATTAACTCATAGAGAATCAAAGGATTAAACCCCTAGTACCAATACTGTATTCTACATATTACTACCCTTATCTCAATACACAGGTAACACACACTATGGCCGATTAGCCACCTGTTATTTTATATGCACCAAAACTGCATGTTTTCTTCATTTTAGCACATAAGTGTAAATGAAAAGTTTGTTGGAAATTAAATTTCCTGTCCGATGAAACTAGTTTTAGACAGATTGGTTAATATATAATTAAGTTACAATAGGTTAACTGTAGTCAGTAGTGATGTAGGCTCTAAACAATCAAAAATTCCCCAGCTTGGTCTATTAGAACTATTCCGACTTACCAAGGTTTTATTGTTTTATTGCCCCTATTTCCGTTACTGCTGGTAGAAATTGTTGACAAGGTCAGGGTTGAATAACATTTGTTACTCACGTGATATATGAGATTTCCCAAAAAATCCTTTCCTCATTGGTCAGTTAAACAATTTGTCCTTGACATTTCTAAGTCTCTGCTTTCACGGACGAAAAAAACCAAACAGTACCAAACACACTTGAATGGAAATTTCCACTGTAATGGCTATATAAAGAACAATAAAAATAGATTCCCGCCAAAAAAGGTGCAGTTTGCCTCACTATGCGTAAACTTAACACATATGGTTTTCCGAAAATCTAAATATAGTAACTTGGTTTGCTTCTTGTAAATACCAACACAGAAGTGTTTTTTGATTACAATGATGAATTTTCAGCATATATAAGAAGGATTTTATAGTTTTTTAGTAAATTGTTTGGACTTTCAATACAAATTAAAGTGATTTGCGTGTATAGAGGTAGGTGTGATTACTGTGCATAGTCCGTAATAGAGTGTCGGGAATATGACCGGACGCTTACATAAAGGAAATTATTCCACTGACCTGTACCTTTTGTCGGTTAATTTCGCAATGTTTTTATATAGCAACACTATTTTAAAAATACGTTTTCCCAAAGATAAGAACCCTCGCTTTCAAATAGTAAAACCCTGGAATTTATAAATGGCTCAAAACTGGTTTGTTTTGAGATTGAAATCAAAGTGCGTCAATTCGAGTCACCATGGGTTAGTCGATAGGTGCGTTAGATAGCGTAAGCATGGGTTAGTCCATAGGTGCGTTAGATAGCGTAAGCATTGGTTAATGGGTTAAAGGCCTTTCTTCCTATTAATGAAGGGTTTGATCTTAGAATAATTTATGCATTAATAGCGTGTTCCTGCAGATGACTAGTTGAACCACAACTGATCTCTGCATGTTAACTGAAGTGTAAATTATTATGGTATTTATGAAACATAGTGAGTAATAAAATCCCATACAATTTGCAACACTTATAGTGAACTATAGTATAATGCAGTATTGTGATACTGCACAAAGTGAATGCAAATGCTGAGCAATTTTGGGATGTAATTACAGCGTTCCCTCTCTACAACGACACCCACTGGGAGACAGGAATTGTGTGCGTTGTTCGAAGGGAGTCATTATAGGGAGGGAAATTGGCTTACATTTGCAAACAGTTTGAATCCAGATCAGAAGCCGCGTAAAGCGACGTCTGATCTGGATTCAAGCTGTTTGTCACTCGCCATTAAAGGTTCTTTCTGTCAAAATGTCCATTATGTAATTTTGAGAAAAGCAGCAGACAACAATTTTAAGCGGACGACATTGCAGTCCTGAAAAGGTTGGACATAATTGTCCTTTTAGGGAACTGCGACAAGGGTCGTTGTAAGGAGGGAGTTGTTGCTGGGAGGGCCGTTGTAGGGAGGGAGTACTGTACTAACTAGCTGTGGTTCTCAGATGTGTTCTTGTTTGATCTCACACTAGTATGTCCTGTAAATGCTAAATGCATAATAAAACATTAACCCATAACTCCATAAATACACCTTTTGATGTGTATAATTATTTCTATGCTATGGAAAGTCATACCCACCTAGTAAGTCCTGAACATAACATAAAATTTCTAATACATTTCCAGATGGTTGCTTAAAGCAAGTTGAAAGTAAAGCAGAATGCACTGTCTGGTGCAGTCTGCTTTCTTTTCAAACTGCTTTAAACCATTACCCCATGGCCTATTTCTAGTGTTGAAGACAGGGATTAAAGTAGGTTAAAAGTAAAGCAGGGTGTGCCTCAGGCACATTCTGCTTTACTTTCAACCTGCTTAAGCTTTCTGCTAGGTTATAGAAAATATTTCTTATGGAACATATTCATGAGCTATTCTCCAGTGGAGGAACAAATTTATGGTGTAAAAATGTGGATTTATGGGGTAATGGGTTAAGTGATTATCCATCTTCAAAACTAGAAACAGACTGTCTTGACAGTCTATGGCCAATCTTCACAGACTTGCAAGTTACATAGTTATGACGATACACTGCTAATTTCAATAAGCCAACCAGGCTATTTAGATGACCACTCTGTGAAGAAGGTACATATTGTGACATTTTGCACTCTTTGTTACAAAATACAGCGGCTATCAGTCAAGCTTGTCATAATAGCATGCGGCTTACATACAGATCGTGGCAATAACATTGGCCACAACTTCCTCAACAAACCATTTAACCCATTGCATGCTGGGTATTATTTGGTGGCCATTTTAAAATGTCGTCTGCAGCAGGTATAACTCAAATACTTGCAAAAGATTTTTGCAGTTTCTGAAAGAATATTGAGTTAACTGCAAACAGTTTTGATCTGAGATCAGGCCCCACATGAGATCAAAACTGTTTGCCTAGAGTTACACCTAAAAGTGTATCCCGCATAAAATGGGTTAAACAATGACCTTTTTGCTGACCAGGAAATGTGATCTACACACAATACTTGGAAAGAGAAGGAAAACAATTTCTTTGGAAATTGGCTGTTGTTTTATTGTTGCCGCAGCTATTATTATACGCCCGTCATCGACGGTCGTATTATGGTATACCCAGCGCTGTCCGTACGTCCGTACGTCCGTCAGTACGTCCGTCCGTACGTCCGTCCGTCCGTTAACTTTTCTTGTTAGCGCTCTCTCACCTTCATTTATTTACCGATTTTAATTAAACTTCCTACAAATATTCCATACCACAATAGCTCGGACGAGTTCGCGTTTCAGACGTTGGCGGCTATTTTTAGCAGAGTTATGCCCCTTTATTGTCAAAAATGGGCATTTTTTAAAAAAAAAACAGAACTTTTTTTTTAATTATTCAATTTATTTCAAATTTGATATGGTGATACAATGAATGAAGTGACTTAACATATATTACGGGTTTTTGGTTTGACTTCGTATTTTCAGAGTTATGCCCCTTTACACAATTTTTTTAACAATATATTGTTTCTTGATTATAATTTTACTTACATTTTGTCTATTGTAACCAAATTTCATATTTATCTTTCTCATCATGCAGGGAAGGCACCTGTGAATTTTGGTTCCTGTTAAATTATTTTTCTATGAGTTATGCCCCTTTACATCCTTAAAATTTAAAATAAGCCACACTTCGTCCGTTAACTTTTCTTCTTAGCGCTCTCTCACCTTCATTTATTGACCGATTTTGATTAAACTTCCTACAAATATTCCATACCACAATAGTTCGGACGAGTTCGCGTTTCAGATGTTGGCGACTTTTTTTAGCAGAGTTAGGCCCCTTTATTGTCAAAAATTGGCATTTTTTAAAAAAACAACAGAACTTTTTTTTTTTTGATTCAATTGATTTCAAATTTGATATGGTGATACAATGAATGAAGTGACTTAATATATATTACGGGTTTTTGGTTTGACTCTGTATTTTCAGAGTTATGCCCCTTCACACAATTTTTTTAACAATATATTGTTTCCTGATAATAATTTTACTTACATTTTGTCTATTGTAACCAAATTTCATATTTAGCTTTCTCATCATACAGGGAAGGCACCTGTGAATTTTGGTTCCTGTTAAATTTCAGACGTTGGCGACTATTTTTAGCAGAGTTATGCCCCCTTTATTGTCAAAAATGGGCATTTTTTTAAAAACCCAGAACTTTTTTCTTGACTATCGCAATACTATCGGGATAGTACTTGAGCTATCGCAATACTACAGCATAGTCTTTTTGAGATCGATAGTCGGGCCTACACTCCGGGCGACTTTTTCCAGTCGGCCTGAGTCTGGACGACTTTGACACCCGCCGGCTGTGACGGGCGTATTTTGCCGCACTGCGGTGCTCTTGTTGTTATAGGTAAACATGTATTTAGAAGACAGGTGATGATGGTAGCTTAATGAATTAACCTTTTACTCAATATTATAGTTTGTTTCTAGTTCACTTAAAGCAGGTTGAAAGTAAAGCAGAATACGCCTTAAGGCTCATTCTGCTTTACTTTCAGCTTGCTTTTAGCTACCACCTGCTAGGATATAGAAAATATGATATATCATGACTGTATAAAGTGGATTCTTTTCTATATTGGAGAAATAAAATTAAAGGCATAAAAATGCGTAGTTATGTAGTATTTGGTTAACATTAGTTTCGACTGTGTACACAAATGTAATTATTCAATGTATAGTTGTAGGTATTTTAACGCATAAAGTGGTCTGGATACCTGTTAGATTTTATTACTGAATAATTTACCCCTGTCAATACTCAAGGATTAATGGATGAGATCTTATCCCTTTGTTGGTGTCATTAACTCCGAGCATACTAGTAGTGAAATCATGATAAACTTTGCAAACAGTTTGGATCCTGATGAGACGCCGCGTTATGCGGTGTCTCATCAGGATCCAAACTGTTTGACACTCTAACACTGTTTTAAAGAGAAATTCTGTAAGTTCTGTTTTTAGAACATAAGCAGACGACTACTATTACAGACAAAATAATTACCCAGCATGCAAAGTGTTAACGAATGTTGAACCATGTTTACATACAATAAATTGACCGACTTAGGTAAATTTTGTCATTCTATCTCCTTGGTCTTCAGATACAGAATTGGTCATAATATTCTCTTTCATTTCACCCTTTGGATGCCGATGAAATCAGTATTGAAAACTGTTGCAAATGGCTTGGATCCTGATCTGGCCCCGCAAAATATAGGGCCTGATCAGGAAAACATACTGTCTGTTGCAAGAATATATTTCTTTATTTCAAATAAGAAACGGTCATCAAAATGTCAGCAAAAGAATTTTTAGCCTTGACATTTCTTACTGTGCAGCTTTGAACATGTGCATACAGTGCTCCCTCTCCACAACAACATCTAATGGGAGACAAAGATCGTGTGTTTGTTTTGGAGGGATTTGTTACAAGGAGGGAAATTGGCTTACATTTGCAAACAGCTTGAATCAAGATCAGATGCCGCATAATACTGATTCTGATCTGGTTTCAAGCTTTCGTCACTTGTCAATAATTTAATAGCAGACGATATTGCAGCCATGAAAAGTCGGGCATAATTGTTTCGTTCAGGGCACAGCCGCAAGCATTCTTGTTTAGAGGGAAAAATTGTCCAGAGGGCCGATGTGGGGAGGGAATACTGTAATTTGAATGCTTTGTAACAGAACACCCCTGACACTGAATGAACTTTCTTTTCAGGGTCTGCACAGTTTGTCATTCAGTCATGATAATGTATGGTTACCTCTCAAAAGTCAATGTTGACTAGTTTTTTTCTCATTAATGGAAGAATCCATTTTAGAAATTGAGAATTTGAAAGCAGGGCTGCCATTTATCCGGATTTTTTCTAAATCTTCAGATTTTTTTCAAGTACATGGTAGCTTAAAGCAGGCTAAAAGTAAAGCAGAATGCGCCTTAAGGTGCATTCTGCTTTACTTTCAGCCTGCTTTAAGCAGCCACGTGTCAACAAAACTAGAAAGAGGCGATGGGGAAAAGGTACGATTCGTAAAATCACACTTGAAAAATGCAAATTAGGAAATCTTAGGATTTTTTATGTCAACTTATGGCAGCCCTGTGAAAGGTTAATGAGCTTAGGAAAATCATTGATTTACCATGGGGATGTGACCTCATTGTGATGATCGTCTTTGTATCAGGCCATCTTTCATTTGTTTTAATTTCAAATGTCTGGGGAATAGTTTCATATTATACTCGATGAAAAAATCACTTTGATTAGCAGTTATAGATCAGAAACAGAGTAGGGTAGGCATATTGTTGGAGGGAAATGGGGAGGAGGTTATGTTCCAAACCTGTTGTAGACACTATGCATGTATAACAGTTATATTGTCAAGTATTTTATTTAGAATGGAGAGTTGTTCATATCCTGGTCAGTCTTGTGTTAACCAATTCCCTCACAAATACACCTTTTTAGGCCTCTAATTTATTCCTCCATTGTAGAAATTAGTTCCAAATTATAATGATGAATCAAGCAGATGGTAATTTAAAGAAGGCTGAAAGTAAAGCAGAATGTGGCTTAAGGCACATTCTGCTTTACTTTCAACCTGCTTTAAGTAGTCACATTTTAAATACTAGAAACAGGCTATGGGGTAATGGATTAAGCCTGATGTGGAAGGCTGGTTGGTGATGCAAGACAAGATAAACATAATGCAGAAAACTGCTGTACAACCATCTGTATTAGAGAATATCATGCTTCTTCTTTTGAATAATGATTGAACCCGGTGAACCCTAGTCACACATATACATGGCACTTATACATGGCATTTCCAAACAGTGTACCTGTGAATAGTACCCTTGTCTTATGAAAATAATGAAGACCCATATCTAAAGGAGTACTCTGACCAGGGCCAGTATTGCAATACATTGACAAAAAAGAATATCCCAAAATGGTCAGAGATGGGGAAGTGAAATCTAAGTTGGACTGTTTGTTTGTGTTTGGGTAATGCAATGCTGGTACGATTCCTTTCAAATGATGCAGATATCTTGATGTTAGTTTAACCCTTAGCCCGCCAAATAAATTGTCGTCTGCTATATTTCTCGTCTGCTTCAAGTTTCAAAGTGCTTCAAAGTTGCTCAAAATTGTTGAAAATGTTGTCCGAGTGTCAAACAGCTTGGATCCGGATGAGACGCCGAGTTACTCGGCGTCTCATCCGGATCCAAGCTGTTTGCATATGGAGCTATAGTCGTGAGTGGCAGGCTAAGGGTTAATCACCTATGATCACTGACTGGACTAATTACATACAGCGAATTGAACACTTATCTGATGGTTATAAGGCCACTGAAAGTGGATGGGGGCGGACCGGTTGTAACTAGGTGAAGCTTGAATTCTGATACAGCAAATGAGATCTGTCAGTTTGTGTATTGTAATGAATTATTCAGATAATCATTTTGTAGGAAGCCTTCATGATTAGGGGCCACACTGTTTGTATTTAATAATCATGGCCAAAGACAGGTTGGTGCTTGAAAATACCCAAACAGAGAGAACAGGCTTCATCATAATTATACATTGATAGAAGATTCCATTTTAAAACATCAGTATCAGTTTCCCCCATCCAAATCCAGTATCAACCGGCTGAAAGCTGTTGACACTTACCATAAACATAATTGTTCATGTTCATCCCCAAGATATGTCGTTTGCATTAATATTCAGGGTATGTTTATTTTCCGTTTTCTCATAGAAAAAGTCATCAGATTGTCAAACAGTTCTGTAGTAAATGAGCAATCTAGTCTCATAGCATCTGATCTGAATCTAAACTGTTTCCATCAGCTGTCACAACTTTATCCAATGCTTGCTTAACCCATTACCCCATATCCAGTTTCTAGTATTGAAGATAGGTGACCACTTAAAGCAGGTTGAAAGTAAAGCAGAACGTGCCTTAGGGCACATTCTGCTTTACTTCCAACCTGCTTTAAGCTTACTTCTACAAGGATATAGAAAATATTAAGTTTGATACATATTCCTGCCTGTATAAAGTGGGACTATTTGTTTCAGTGGAGGTATAAATTAAAGATGTAAAAAGGCATATTTATGAGGTAATGAGTTAAGGATAAACAGTCCTATCTTGATAGGATGATTCTCTAAATCTTGCAATACCTTTAAAGTTCAAGGCTAATAAATCTTTATATTTGAAATTTTTTCCTGTTTCTCTTCATTTAGTATGGATGTTTTAATCCGGCTCTTAACATGGTTGCATATAGATAATATGCACTATTGCCTATAGAGGAAAGGGTTAAGAACACCATTATGATGTAAATAATTTCCTGATTTGTAAGATTATTTTCGAAGGCGTATTTATGGGGTAATGGGTTAAGATACCTCTAATTTAATCAACAGGGGTATTTTCAAAGACAGGTGACTGCTTAATTTAGGATAAAGATAATGCAGAAAGCTCCTGCTCATATAGGAACTTTTATCCTGCATTACCCACAATTATTCTATTGAGTGGTCAGTTCAGATGGTGATCTACAAGATACAAATATGCTGGACATTTTCACAAGTCAGTCATGTGTGTAAACACAGGATAGCTGTAACCCATTCCCCCATAAATACACCTTTTTACACCTTTCATTTATTCCTCCACTGAAGAGAACAGTACCATTTTGTACAGCCATGGATATGTATCATAAGACATATTTTCTATATTCTAACAGATGGTAGCTTAAAGCAGGCAGAAAGTCAAGCAGAATGTGACTTAAGGCTTGATTTTCAACCTACTTTAAGTGGTCAACTGTCTTCAAAACAAGAACCAGGCTATGGGGTATTAGGTTAATCAACACTGTTCTTGGTCCTATTTGGTCTGGCCATAAGCCTTGTTATCTATATATTCCTTCTCAATTCTCTTCACTGATATAAGTTTGCAGGAAATATTTGTCCTTGAGAACCTGTCTGAGCTACATAACGATCTCTCCTGGTTGATTCACTAATGAGTTATCCTTTCCTTAACCCATTATCCCATAGCCTGTTCCTAGTTTTGAAAACAGTCAACCATTTCAAGCAGGTTGAAAATCTCATGTTCATCAAAACCAGAAACAGGGTAATTAAGAGTTAAAGCAGCTTAATGCAAAGCAGAAACTCTTTGCACGCTAGTCGCGGAACAGTGACTTCAATTGCAAACAGTTTGGATCAAGATGGGATGCCGCATAATGCGGGGTCTAATCAGCATCTAAACTGTTTGACATTCCGACTCAGTTTTGAACAGATATTTAGGATATTCTTAGAACAGTTGCAGACGAAGAAAAGATTACGCAGCATGCATTGAGAGTTAACAACCTGTTTTGATACCTTTACCTATTCATCATATAGGTGCCATTTTATGCTCCGAACATGCCCTAATAAAGAGCCATCGGAATCTTATAAGTACATCTTTACAAAAGGTTGCTTAAAGCAGGCTGAACGTAAAGTAAAAATACATGAGGAAAGGGTTTAAATAAATTGATTTTTCTAACGCACTCGTTGAACAGGTAGGTATCATGTTAGTTAATTGCACATAGGGTTGTTTGGGATTAGAACAGGCCTTATATAAATGTGCTTTGGAATTCAATATCTCATCAAGCCTGGTTAGTCAACTGATTGAAAAGCCAATTTATTTCCTATTAACCCTTTCCTCCCTAAAACCTCAAATGGACAATTCTAGTTTTCAATCTAGTCTAGTCCATTTTTGACGTTGGGGGTTGATTTTTACAATATATGTCCAAATGACAAACAGTGTAGACCCTGATCAGAGGGCTCCTTAAGGAGCCCTCTGATCAGGGTCAACACTGTTTGCATAGGACAAGTGTTTTCCTCATAGGTACACTGTATGCAAATGAGGCATATATGCATGGCTAGGGTTCAAAGAGTTCTAATGACTACTAAAGTAGACATTGGCAAACAGTGTAGATCTTGATGAGACCCCGTGTAACGCGACACATCGTCATGGTCTGCACTGTTTGCGATGTCATATGAAATATTTTGCTGTAATGGACAAAAACTGCATTGTCTTCAGATCACTCTTGTATATTTAAAATGAAATCTTCCAGCAAGTATACAGGGACAGTTCACTGCAATAACTGGGTCCAAGGTTCTCAAGCATTTGAGCCTAGGCTCAAATCTGACCAATGAAGTGATTGAGAATGACTTTAGACTCAACTGAAAAGCTTTATAACCTTGGACCTAGATTTAAGGTAACCAGGTATTATTTACTGGTACTGGTAATTTTCGAACAAAACCGTTAGGTACATATGTGCATTAGATCAATGATTAGGTCTGTCTGCTAGGCGTCTGTTTTGTGAAGGGGTGTATTACAATACCAACACATGGCTTAAACAGGGGACGCATGTATAATTTAAGTAATTAATTTGACGGGCTCTTCTTTATTACATTTAATATATACAGTATAACCCCTCTATTACAACCACTGAAATGAAGGCTAATTGATTGTAAAAACATGTGACAGCTTAAAGCAAGGTGACAGTAAATAAGGAAGCTCTGCTTTACTGTCACCTTGCTTCAAGCAGGCACCTGTTTTAAACACCTAATAATAATCACAATTCAGTAGTTGTAATAAGAATGATTTACTGTTCTTTGATACATGTGTGAACCAATCAGAATAATTTGTCTGTAGGTGTCTTCTAAAGAAGTGAAGTGAGAAAATTTTGGATTTGTTCAGATAACTTCCTCTTATCTGGAGGCCTGGTTCCCAGAGAAGCTATATACTTATTTAACCGATTGAACTATTCTGATGCTCATCTGTAACAAACGGTATACCTGTAAAGCATACATTTGTTCTATGAAAACAATGTAGACTCAAGATCACATGCAGAGCTCCTACAGGAGCCCTCTGATCAGGGCCTGCATTGTTTGTGATTTTGCAATAAATTAACAAGAAGATCTCTGAATAGTAAAAATACAGAGCTCTAGATAAGGGGAGTATTTAAAAAATAACCTTTTTTTTTTTTTTTGCATTAAGCCATATGGTGTCACTACTCATTAGAATCGTCTCTTAGAGACGATTCTAATGAGTAGTAACATCATAGGACTTGGATGTGGAACAGATATTCCTGAGAAAATGTTGGATTCATATCTGTAGCCTCGAAAAATGATTTCGACTTATTTGGAAACAGGGAAATTGTTCATTTGAAGTTTCAGGGGTCAATGAGTTTATCAACCTTCAAAGGCTTCGAGGCTGAAATCCATTACAGGTGGTATGGATTAATTTAGGTGACTACTGTTCTCGCCATCGCAGACTAAGGCAGTTTGTGTTATGTGATTGCCTAATAAAAATAGATGTAACTATAGACCTGTAGGTCTGTCATATCCCAAGAGATCAATAGTTTACCGTAAGCATGACAATACCCAATAACAAGGGAAATACAAGAAAGTAATGTAAGAATTAACTGATGGCAATTTATTTTGTGATGAAGACAACCTTATCTTCTGCCAATCTGTACAGCAATTTGATTAAACCTTCAGCCCATATAGCATGTCTCTAGTATTGAAGACAGGTGGCCACTAAATGCAGGCTGAAAGTAAAGCAGATTGTGCTTTCCTTTCAGCTGTCTTTAAGCTATCATCTGCTAAGATATAAAAAATATTCCATATTCCAACATTTTCAGATTTGTCATGCAAAATAATGACAACTAAATGTTTATCTATAATTTCAATAGTTTAAATGTTACCACAGATCAAAACCCATTTCATCATTGAAACATGGTTCAGGATAAATAATCGATTCAAATATCCCTTTCATATCTGCACCAAACCCTGTGTTGTGACTTTTCTGGGGCCCTGCTATCCCGTTATAATGTTGCTTTAAGCAATTACCTATCTTTAAAGATCACCAGACTTCTTCCATTAGCAGTCATTTATTTACTGGACAAAAGATTGTTTGTAGTATTAAAGATTGGTGACCCTTTAAACAGGTTGAGGTATAGCAGAATGCGCCTTCTGCTTTACTTTCAGCCCGCTCTAAAATACAATCTGCTGGGATATAGAAAATTTTTCTTCAGGTGCAATTCATTATTATTTGGAACTGTTTTCTTAAATGGAGGAATAAATTAAAGGTGTCAAAAGTCATATTTATGGGGGTAATGGGTTAATACAAGTTTGCCTGTAGTTTGTGATATGGAATGCTTTTCTCTAAACAATCAGTTGAGCTGATTGATGTTATTATTTCTGTTTGTATGCTGAGAAACTCTGGTCCATTGTATTAATTTCAAACAGGGTGACTGATTATATCAGCAGGAAAAGTCACCGCTTTTAGACTAGAATGAGATTTCCTTTGGAAACAAGCGCTTTTGAAATGTGAAACAAATTGCACACCATTAAGTTCCGAGAATGATGAAGCATGTTTTTGTTTCCTGTAATGTTTTGATGTTAAGCTATTTTGAATTAACTGTCGCTGCCAAAGACAACAAAAGGTGACTTTGCAAACAGCTTTGATCCTGATCAGATGCCATGAAAAGCAGCGTCTGATCAGGATCCAAACTTTTTGACACACATACTGACATTTCTTAAATAAAAAAAGACGCTAAATCTGCATTGAAAAAAATATTGCAGAAGACACTTTCAGTGCAGACAATATTTTGGCGGTGAGAGATTTAAAGCAGATGGTAAAACTTTGCAGTGAAAGATAAAAGAGGAGAAAATTGAAAGTTTTCTTCTATCTTGAGATTTCTGTAAAGAATGTGTTTGAAGCTGTAGAAATACCTTTTAAAAGCTGAGAATTCTAGCAGGTGTAATTTTATGATGGAACACTGTATTTTAGTTTGCATATTTGAAGATGATTATATTTGTTTTCTAGGAATTCTCTGTCTTTTGTGTTGCTATAGTGATATTTGCAAATAGAATCATGGAGCTCAGATTAAAACAATATGATGTTATTGTTCCTTGAACTAATTTGAAATTCTCTTGGGAGAGGGGGCTGCTTAACCCGTGTCCTGATAGTCTATTTCTAGTATTGAAGATATGTGACTTCTTAAAGTAGGTTGAAAGTAAAACAGAATGTGCCTTAAGGCGCATTCTGCTTTACTTTCAGCCTGCTTTATGGTACCACCTGCTAGAATTAAGAAAATAATCTTTCTGATACATATTCATAACTGTTTATAAAGGAATTATTTTCTTCCGCGGAGGATTAAACAGAATGCTCTAGAATGTGCACTATAAGAAATACTTTCTTTTTTCCTAGAAGATAATAGCTTAAAGCAGATTGAAAGAAGAGCAGAATGCACCTTGAAGTACATTCTGCTTGAATTTTAACCTGCTTTAAGGGAATCACCCTGCAAACAATGTTTGAGAGAGGGTGTATAAGAAATTTTTCTTTACTTTCATCCTGCAGGAAGCAACCACTTGTCGTTAACACTGAAAACAAGGTGTATGGGAAAAGGGTAATGTTAAGATTTAACTCTTTCAGAACTATGTAACTCTTGTGGGTAATAAAAATTTTCCTTGGGGATCATTTTAGTTAACAAAACATGAACCAGTCTACTTGGAATTATGGGTAGTTTAATAAATACTTGGCTAATTTGGTAGAGAGTGTAGACACAGATCGAGAGGGGTGGGGTCTCTGATCTTGGTCTACTCTGTTTGAAAATGTAAAGAAGTATATTTTAAACAGGTCCAGCATGATGTTGAAGGAGATAATTGTGTAATTTCCATAGAAAAAGAAGCCATTTGTCTTCAATTAGTTTTAATGGACAAAAAAACCTTAAGTTTATCAGTGGTTTAGATATGTTTGTAGAATGAGATCAGACAGAAAGGTTTTTAACCCAATTCTTAATGTCATTGCAGGCTGCAGGACTAGGTCATCTGGACATCAACTCAGCCCAGCAGATACCAGGAGGAGGAGGGGGTGTGGCTAGCAGTGCTCCACCTGCCACCACAGAGTCAGGACCTCTTGCCAGTAGCCAGTCCTTCACCCAACTAGATGATGTTCAGTCCAGAGAAAGGTAAGCATTAGTAGATCAGTGATCAGTTTACCCTATAGCCTGTTTCTAGTTTTGCAGAAAGGTGAACATTTAAAGCAGGTTGAAAGTAAAGCAGAATGCGCCTTTTGGCACATTCTGCTTTACTTTCTGCCTACTTTAGTTTAAACAATATTTTATTCAGAAGAAAAGGATTGGACAACAGGCAATGCCTATGTGAGTCCTCTCCAAAAACAAATCTGCCTACTTTAAGCTGCTCTATGCTAGGATAGAGAAACTATTTCTTATGGTACATGTTCATAACTGTATAGAATGGAACTAATTTTCTTCAGCGGAGGAATAAACTGAATGTGCCAAAATGAGCTTCTTTGGGGGGAAAGGTAAAACATTTTGTGTTTGTCATTGTCAATTGTTCTTTGGTGAGTTGCATATTAAACCATTCTCACATGGAATTTGTTGAGTTGTTACTTAATCCTTTAACTCAGTGATGTGTATATGCATCTTTTGCAACAATGTACCAGTGAAGAGTACACTTGTCTGATACAAACAGTATAGACTGATGAGAGGGCTCCTACAGGAGTCCCTCTGATCAGGCTCAGCACATTTGTCATTTTGCAATTAACCCTTTACCTGATAGCCTACTTCTAGTACTTAAGATAGGTGACTTCTTAAAGCAGGTTGAAAGTAAAGCAGAATGCGCCTTAGGGCGCATTCTGCTTTACTTTCAGCCTGCTTTAAGCTATCATGTGCTATAATCTAGAAAATATTACCCATAATACATATTCATTACTGATTAAATTGGAACTATTTTCTTCAGCGGAGGAATAAATCATATCCGCTAAAAGGCGCTTCTATAAGGTAAAGGGTTAATAACCAAAAATAACCATCAAAAATTGACACAACTTCATTGGAAAATGAAATTAATCTACTTCCACTTTCAAGGGTAAATAAGTTTACACATAATTACTGTATCAGCTTAATGGAGTATTATGAATGGCATTGTAAGGTTTATTTCATTGTAAGCTATATATGAGGTAAGGATATAATGTTTGTCTTTACTGAGATACAACTTCCGCAATAAAGTGATGTACTTGACCAAGTTAACTTTCTCATTCTTCCTTAGTCAGGGTCAATAGATGGTATATGCAGATACCGGAAAATACTATCATAGATCATCAGGTCATATAATGACCTACATATCGCTGCTAACAGGAAGTCTTGACGGCTTGCGTTTGTTCTCTTAATTAGTGTTCAGCTAGATGCTTTTAAAGCAGGAAGATCTGTAAAACAAGTGGTTTCATACTGCAGGACAAAAAAACGGAATAAACTCTTTCAGGAGCTTTTTATGCCCCTGCACGACCTTGGTCTGTCTGTCTGTACACAACTTGAACGTTGGTCATTATTTGGGAACTACATGTTATAAAGAGTTTATATTTGGCATGTGTACAAGATTGGTCATGTCCGACAAAGGTCAAGGTCATTTAAAGGTCATTAAGCCTGAATTTATCATTTGTATTCAACTCGAGCAGCTCTTGAGCTCAGTACAAGTTTGGTCATGTCAGACAAATGTCCAGGTCATTTAGAGGTCATGGTCACATCAGGGGGCATAATGTTTTACAAACACATCTTGTTTGCTTTTGCTTTTCATGCAGAACAAAATTTACACGTTTCATAAGTCCTGTTTAACGTATTACTCCTTTGACAAGTTTTATCCTAAAATTCTTAGCAGGATCTACATTGTTTGCCAAAGATACATAACCTCAAATCCAGCACATTAAG
The DNA here is from genome assembly GCA_922989275.2 of Gari tellinella. NCBI lineage: Eukaryota > Metazoa > Mollusca > Bivalvia > Cardiida > Psammobiidae > Gari > Gari tellinella. The sequence goes on along the minus strand of OV277858.1, from coordinate 102,392,241 downwards.
GATAAATTATATATTTTATCTATAATGTCATTACAGTGAGAGTGAGAGCACTATTGGACGTGAAGAGCGTAAGCGAAAACCTCGCACCAAGAGAAGGAAGACCGTGGACAAATCGCCAAGCCTGACTATACTGAGCTGTGAGGAGGATGAGGTGGAGTGTCTGCTGGAGCTGCCTAATAGGAACGCCGTCACCTTTAAATTCTCCCTGGAAATTGACAGTCCAGAGGAGATTGCTGAAAGCCTGGTAAGACAAGAAATATCTACATATAAAATGAGCTTGTCACAAGATAAAAGTTGTTCAGACATTGCAAATATTATACAAGTCCGGATCAACAAATTCTGATGAGGGTGCATTTTAATTGCAGCGTATGTGTTAAAATACAGTGAAATTTATGTATGGCAGCTGCCCAATAAAGAAACATGCCAATCTTTAACCTTTTGCTCCATACTCTGTTTCTAGTTTTGTTGGATCTATATGACCTTTTTGTGTCTATGGGCAGTAGAAACACCATACATTCATTCATTATAGTTTTGAAGACATGTGACTACTTAAAGCAGGTTGAAAGTAAAACAAAATAGACATTGAGGAGCATTCTGCTTTACTTTCAGCCTGCTTTAACTCTTTGAACCCTAGTCCCGCATATAGGCGTGCTTTTCAAACAGTGTACATGTGAATAGTACACATGTCCTATACAAACAGTGAAGACCCAGATCAGAGGGCTCCGAAAGGAGCCCTCTGATCAGGGTCTTCACTGTTTGTCACAATGCCAAACATTGACAAAAAGAACCCTTTAACGTCAGAAATGGACTAGACTTAGATGGAAACTGGAATTGTCCATTTAAAGTTTCAGGGAGGAAAGAGTTAAGCTACTATCTGCTAATATTTAGGAAATATTTCCTTTGGTACATGTTATTGAATGTATATTTGAACTATTTTATTCATTGGAAGAATAAATTAAATAAGTTTGAATGTGTATCTATGGAGTAAAGTGTTAAGTAGCAATAACATTTATAGTATTTGGAGATGCCTAATGCTTCAGAGCTCTAGATAAGGGGAGTATTTCAAAAACTAAAATCTGTATTTCTGAATTAAACCCTATGGTGTCACTACTCATTAAAATCGCCTCTTTGAGATGATTCTTATGAGTAGTAACACCATAGGATTTGGTGTTGGAATAAGTGAGAGTCTACTCCCTCTTATCTGGAGCCCTGGGGCCCGTTTCATAAAACTTTGTACGACAAATGTTGTCGTAGGTCTAATTTTAGAATAATCAATCATTTTTTATTTCTTCATCTAATTCTGTCTTAAGACATCTCTTTGGAATCATCTTGAAAAGACGATTCCAAAGAGATGTCACAAGACAGGATTAGATAGAGAAATCAGAAATTAAATGTATTTCAAAGATTAGACTTACGATTGTTTTTGTCGTAAGAAGTTTTATGAAATGGGCCCAATGTGCTTTTACCTGGAGTGATCACTAAACACATGTTTTACCGTACAACTGATGTAATTATTATTTCTGTCTTTTCCTTCTCGCAGGTTGCCGAGGATTTGCTACAGGATGTGCAGGGAGCCTCAGTGATAGCATTACTGTACAAGGCCATCAGCATGATGAAGGAAGACCCCAAGTCGGCCATGTCCGTTATCCTAACCATGATAGATACACCCACATCTAGCCCAACATCACAGAGAAAAGGTCTCAAGTCGAGTGAATCCTCAGATGTTTCAAAGGTGGGTATCAAAAGCTTGATCCTACTTTAACCCATTACCCCATAGCCTGCTTCTAGTTTTGAAGACAAGTATCCACTTAAAGCAGGTTGAAAGTAAAGCAGAATGTGCCTTAAGGAGCATTCTGCTTTACTTTCAGCCTGCTTCAAGCTCCCATCTGCTAAAATATAGAATTTATTTTTAATGATACATATTCATAACAGTATAAATGGGAGGAATGGGTTAAGTGGTCACCTGTCTTCAAAATTAGAAACAGGCTATGGAGTAAATGTTTGAATTATCCATATCTTATCAAATTACTGTATAATCTACCAGTAAGAAAGAAAGCTCATCTTTGATGGCAGTTACAGCTGAATGCAGGAACATACCCGTATACAGAAAGCTTCTTCTGGAGGTTTCTGCATTATTTTAAAGTGAATGAAGCTGCCACCTGTCTTATTACTTATTTTTTGTGTCTCTGAAGAGCTTTAAACCTATACCCAATAGCCTGTTTCTAGTTTTAAAAACAGCTGACCACTTCAAGCAAGATTGAAAGTAAAGCGGAACATGCTGTACATTTAGCCTTTCTTAAGCTACCATCTGCTAGGATTTAGAAAATATTTCTTATAGTAAAAGTTCATGACTGTAAATATTGGAAACTATTTTCTTCAGAGGAGAATAAATACTATTTTCATCTTCAGAGGCCCGTTTTACAAAATTTCTGTCAAATGTATGATTTCTAACAATTTTTCTTGATTTCCTTTCAGAAGCTTCAGTATGAGAGTGATTCAGCCACGGATAGCAGCCAGCCCCCAGAAGATGTGAAGCCTAAAATTGCCATAAAGACCCGTCATCCTAGCGGTGACCCCCCTGACAGCCAGTCCAAGGAGTCTACAATAGTAGTGGAGAGTAAAAGGAGAAGCTTTATTGTTAGTAGAGTGCAAGAGCACACTGTGATAACTGATAAAATACAAGAAGATGACACTGAAGACACTTTAGGTGGTGATGGTGATACAACACTGTCACCTGAGAACACTCAGACTTTACCTGTCACTGGTAGTGCTTCTGGTATACAAAACATGCAGATGTCCGACCCTGACACAGCCAATATGTCAGACTCGGAGAGATCTGTGAAATCTGTAGGTAAAGGTGGTACCAGAGTTCCGGTGAACATCAGTGACTTGGAAGAGAAGTTGGTTAAACTGACAAGGGGAAATGTAGGCCAGACTGAACTAGGTGTGGCTGTCCCTGCTACTACCCCTGTGGTAGAGACCCACAGCCCCGTACCATCAGATGATAGCTTGGGATCCCAGCAAAAGACCCAACAAGCCCAGCAAACACAAGTGTCAGTTGATAAGCCTCAACAAGGACAACATGAAGGAACCCCAGGCCTGATGGCTGCAACTGGACAACAGAAATCTGTAGATAAACCCCAGCAGTCAACAACATCAGTGTCCCCATCAACTGGTCAACAACAACAACATTCACAAACACAGCCTCAGTCAGTACCACAGCAACAGCAGCAACAATCAGTGCCGCAGCAACCTGTACAGCAACAACAATCACAACAACAGATAACAACACAAACAGGTCAATCAATGCCCCATATCCCACAACAAGTTCAGCAGACCGGCCCAGTACAGTCTGGAGGACAGATGCCTCAGTCACAAGATGGCGTCAACCCTGCCATGCCACAGTCCATGTATTCAGGCATGCAGTATTTTCCAATGCAGCCAATGTTTATTAATCCCCATCAGCATGGTCATGGAATGATGCCTATGTATGCCCCCACTGAACCAATGCAGTACATGAACCAGCAGTTTGGCCAGTACCCCATGCCGTATGTAATGGTGAATGTCCAGCAGCAACACCATGTGGCCCCAATGCTTGTTCCAGCAAACTTCATCATGCCAAACCAAATGCCCTACATGCAAGCCAACCTTGCTGGTCAGCAGAACCAGCAACAAGATTCCCAGCACCACTACTCATCATCCGAGCCTGCAATGACGTCCCCACCAGGTACCCCTCCTCAACATAGAAAACAACAAAGTCTCGATACCATGAGTGAGCCAGGAGGGGAAATACAGTCACCGCTTCCTCTCAGAACAAACTACAGCATTGCTAGCTTAGAACAAGAGCTAATTAAAAAGCTACATGGAAACAGAAGAGACATACCTCTATCATCTGGTCAGTCTGGTTCACTTCTAAATGAAAGTTTCTCTCACAGTGTCCCAGACCTCAGTTCACGACCTAGCGAGGAGAAGCCCAACTGGTCAACATCTTCTGAAAGCTTGAATAGTGAGGTTTTAGAAACTAATGAAGTGTCTAATAAATCAGTTGTTGAAGATAGCGTGGACGGGGTCGACTCTGCAATAGACATTGTCAGTGAGAAACCAAAAGGGAAAAAGTTACGGTTTCAAGTCAGTAAAGTAGAAGACGATCCATTGAAAATGATGGATAAAGACAGTAAAACTGATAATATTGATAGTATAAAAGAACAAACGGAAGAAGAAAAAGAAGCCACAGAAACAAAATCTGATAATGTTAAGTCTGAAATTGTTGGAAAGAAAAAGCTAGGTAGATTTTCAGTGACTAAAGTTGCAGATAAAATAACAGAAGAAATGATTGATAAAAGAACTGATGAAGAGAAATTAGCTGCTGAAGAGTTGAATGAAACTTCAAAGAAAGTTGGTGATGGGAATGAGAAAGATGTGAAAGCCAAACCTGGTGATGGTGAATGTAGCCTTGTTTCAGCACATGTATCTGCTGAGAGAGACTTTGCTAGTGTAAGTAACTTGCATGATTTGCCATACCGTAAGAAAAGCATGTCTTTCTTTGAAGGAAACAATTCTCCAGTGTTGTCTTGTAATACATGTGATAGTTTCTATAATACACATTTGGACCGTTTTCAAATATTTCGTCGACGTAGAACTAAGTCTCTTGGGTCAATGCCCCATAGTTTCTTCTCTTCTAACATTTCTTCCACTTCAATGCAAACACAGTGCACTCAATACGGTGACGGAGAAACTCCATCTCCTTCACCTGCCCCATTATTTGAGACTGAGGATTTCAGAGAGACTGTCTTTAATTTGAGGCCTGTTGATGGGGAGAGTGAGAGTGAGTTGTTCTCCAGTGGTACTGAGGATAATGTTGAGGAGTCTGCCACAGAGTCTGAATGTTTGCCTAAAGCCCCCCTCAGACTGAGACGGCCACTTAGAAGGCAGTCCAGGAAGGTGAGAAAACGTCATGTTAGTAAGCTACATGTAACCAGTATATACTGCAGGGAATAAGTGGTCTATATAGAGCTAGCTAGTCTCTACTAATAAATGTGCATTGGGGGATGGATGCTTGGCCTGGTCTTCACTTGAGAATGCATGAAAGGTCAGAGCACCAGATAAGGGTAGTTTTTCAAAAACTAAAATGTTTATTTCTGAATTAAACCCTATGGTGTCACTGCTCATTAGAATCGTCTCTTCGAGACAATTCTAATGAGTATTGACACCATAGGATTTGGTGCTAAAAAAGAGTGAGAATTGTTGGATTTCTCTTATCTGGAGCCCTGAAAGGTGGAGAATGTAATGTTGCGTCCTGGTAATTAGTGATAACTGGTAGTTTATGTCTGGGCTAGGTTGATGTCTAAATCGCTTTAACCCTATACCCCATAGCCTGTTTCTAGTTTTGACCACTTGAAGCAGGTAAAAAAACAAACAGGACATGCTTAAAGAGACATTCTGCTTAACTTTCAGCCTGCTTTAAGCTACCATTTGCTTGGATATGAAAACTATTTCTTACATTACATATTCATGCCCATATAAATTGTAATTCTGTTAAAAGCCACAGATTTTATATTTTGTAACGGCAAATCTCTGCACTGTCCTAACCGTTGGTCTTTGCAATTTGATTATATACATGTACATGTATATCCTTTTCTCCAAATTGGAGCCCCTTTTTTCATGCAATTACCTTTCCTTGATAGAATTGCATTTTCATGATTCTGCTGTGTCCCAAATAAAGAGTCATAGGGAATCTTCCTACACCCTGACATTAGGCAGCCTAAAGTAGACTGGGGAAAAAAATCAGAATTGCAATTGCTTCCGCATGCTTAAAAACAATCTGTCTTAACCCATTACCCCATAGCCTATTTCTAGTTTTAAAGACAGTTTTCACTTAAGCAGCTTGAAGGTCAAGCAGAATGCACCTTTAGGAGCATTCTGCATTGCTTTCAACCTTGTTTAAGTTACCATCTGGAAATACATGTATAATAGAAATACATTCAGTGTTTTATGTTCAGGACTGTCATGGTTCTGGCTACTTTCCTTAGGGTAGGAATCAATAGAGGCTTTGAAACCCATATTTATGGAGTAATGGTTTAAAAAACAGAAAATAAATTATGTTGGAACAGGTAAATAGGCTGAATTTATATTTTATACTATACCAGTTGAGACTTAAGGGTTCTGCATGTATAGTACAGTGTTGAATCCCACGTTCGTAGTCTAGGTTTAGCCATATCATTTCGAGATCAGTTAGAGATCATGTAAACTTAATTAATGTTAAACCATCCCTTTTCTGAATTATGTGTGAAAGAGTCGCCATATTTGATCTGCATATTCCCATAAAGGCCATGAGCAGAGAAATAAGCTTTTAGTTATGTACTGTCAAGCATATAATCTGAACTAAAGCTGACATGCTCGACAGTGTTTGGCAATTGCTAATTTCTGAGCAATGTTAACACACATTTCAAAGATCTTGGTTAAATTACACATATCACTGCCACAAATTTACACCCGGAATGAAGTCTCAGTTCACCTCCACAATGATTCAGAACTCCAGATAAGATGGAGTAGATTAGATACATTAAAACATTTTCTCTTATGTCAACACCAAACCTTTTGGTGTGACTACTGTATTTTCACTTAAGTTTCTTTCTATCATTTTATTAGCTGGGCTATCTATAACCATAGTTACACAAGCTTGAACCAAGAACAGTCGGTATCATATGACTTAGCACAGCTACAAGTGCATGTGCCCTGAATTGACACGAGATTAGACTTATAATCCATAGATTGTACCTTTCCTGCATATATGTTAGCATGCATGTTATAACTGTTCCATCTCGGGTGTTGGTTGATATAACAAGTACAGTCAAACATGTTCAACTACCATCAAGTGTAGAGCTCCTTAATGCAGTACAAAGTAATGCAGAAAGCTCCTATGGAGTTTCTGCATTACTTTGTACTGCATTAATCTTTCTCTAGTTTTGAAGCTTGCCGGTTCACCTTTTGAATGGTATTTGAAATTAGATTATTAGGGTTGAGTGTGAATTGAATTCAAGTATCATTTATTATTTTAACAACATTAAATAGATTTACACTTGTCACTTGCCTGTAGCATTTGATCTTCATAATCATTTCAATCAGTGTACTACAGTGCTGCCATAAGTTGACATGAAAAATCCTAAGATTTCCAAATTTACATTTTTCAAGAGTGATTTTACGAATCGTACCTTTACCCCAAAGCCTATTTCTAGTTTTGTTCACATGTGACTACATAAAGCAGGCTCAAAGGAAAGCAGAATGCGCCTTAAGGTGCTTTCTGCTTTTCTTTCAGTCTGCTTTAAGCTTCCATGTACTAGAAAAAAAATCCGAAGATTTAGGAAAAATCTGGAGAAATGGAAGCCCTGGTACTAGGTCAAGTTTTCTATAAAAAGTGCATGATTCTGATATGTTAAGGAGTAAGTCGTTAATGCAGTTTTACTTGGGGATAAATAAAAACAGTAAAGTCAAGCTTTTACAGAAACTAACACAAAATTTTACAAAGTGTTAGATACAGGTGGAATGTTAAAATGGGATGAAAGTAATCTCAGAAATGTCTCTTAGGAGCTTTCTACTTTACGTTCATCAGACTTTTAGCAGTCACTTGCCATCAACACTATATCAGTGTTTTATTTGAGTGGTCCTATTAGCGAGACTTTATAGTAGAAGGCTTTTGTAAGATTAGTGTGAACTTTCTCTGCCAAGAATTTATCATGTTTACATCAGATACCTTACGATGAAATAACTGGGGGTTTTCCATAATAGAATTGATCAGTTTCATCAAGTCCATACTGTGTATAATAGAAGTTGAAGGATAGATTTACAAATCATTTAAAATGATTAAACTAAGTTAATTGATTTGATTCATGGAATTATCTGTTTAAATTTCTTCATTGAATCATTTCATTGTAATTGAATGTTTACAACGAGTCTTGATTTTGAATAACTGTGCATTTTATTTTGTATGCATTGTAAGACTAATGATGCTTTTTAAAACATCAAAAAATGTTATTTCTATGAGTCATGTGATATTGATTCTTCAAATATTTCAATCTTTATTCTGATTATTTTGCTTTTTTTTATCTAAAATTTTATTTGAAATTAAATTAACTATATTTCAAAAATGAAAAAACAGTGCAGACCCTGATCTGAGGGCTCTTTAACCCTTTCACCCATTGAAGTGCCAATATTTAATTTATACAACCACTGAAGAAAATATTTCCAAATTTTACAATCATGAAAATGAGTTATAGATAAGAAATATTTTCTTAATCCTAGCAAGATGATAGCATAAAGCAGACTGAAAGTAAAGCAGAATGTGCCTTCAGTCACATTCTGCTTTACTTTCAACCTGCTTTAAGAAGTCACCTGTCTTCAATACAAGAAACAGGCTATGGGCTAATGGGTTAAGGAACCCTCCTATCAGGGTCTGCTCTGTTTGCAAGTGTACCCTTGACAACAGTTAACCCTTAGCCCGCCAAATAAATTGTCGTCTGCTATATTTCTCGTCTGCTTCAAGTTTCAAAGTGATTCAAAGTTGCTCAAAATTGCTGAAAATGTTGTCCGAGTGTCAAACAGCTTGGATCCGGATGAGAAGCCGAGTTACTCGGCGTCTCATCCGAATCCAAGCTGTTTGCATATGGAGCTATAGTCGTGAGTGGCAGGCTAAGGGTTAATGATTGAACCATATTGTATATTTCTAATATCTGCACACCTACACAGCTTGAGTTGAGGTCTGTCTATTCTGTATTACAGGAGAGTGAGAGCCAGCAACAAGAGTATTTGAGGCTTACCCAGGACACAGAGTACCAGGAACTTGTGATACGGTTGGTATATCTGCCCTTGTGATGGTCTGAAAGCTCCCTAACTGCACATTTTTATACGCCCGTCTTCAGACGGGACGTATTATGTCGTGGCGCTGTCCGTCCGTCCGTCTGTCCGTCCGTTAACTTTTTCATGTCCGCTCTCTAACTCAAACAAATTTAGTCCAATCCTTTTGAAACTTAGTCAGAACGTGTATGACCATAATATCTCGGTCAAGTTTGATAACCAGCAAGATTGACTCTGACATTTAAGAGTTATGCCCCTTTTTGTAAAAAACGGGCATATTAGTTTGTCCGCTCTCTAACTCAAACAAATATGTTTTAATCCTTTTCAAACTTTGTCAGCATGTGTATGACCATAATATCTCGGTCAAGTTCGATAACCAGCAGGATTGCCCCAGACATTCAAGAGTTATGCCCCTTTTTTCATCAAAAACGGGCATATTTTAGTGTGTCCGCTCTCTAACTCAAACAAATTTATTTTAATCCTTTTGAAACTTGGTCATCATGTGTATGATCATAATATCTCGGTCAAGTTCGATAACCAGCAGGATTGCTCCAGACATTCAAGAGTTATGCCCCTTTTTTCTTAAAAAACGGGCATATTTTAGTTTGTCCGCTCTCTAACTCAAACACATTTATTTTAATCCTTTTGAAACTTGGTCAGCATGTGTATGACCATAATATCTCTGTCAAGTTTGATAACCAGCAGGATTGCACCAGGCACATAAGAGTTATGCCCCTTTTTTGTAAAAAAAAGGGCATATTTTAGTTTGTCCGCTCTCTAACTCAAACAAATTTATTTCAGGCCTTTTGAAACTTGGTCAGAATGTGTATGACCATTATGTCTCGGTCATGTTTTATAACCAGCAAGATTGCCACAGACAGTCAAGAGTTATGCCCCCTTTTTTTATCTAAAACTGGCATTTTTTAGTTTGTCCGCTCTCTAACTCAAACAAATTTATTCCAATCCTTTTGAAACTTGGTCAGCATGTGTATTACCATAATGTCTCAGTTATGTTCTATAATCAGCAGGATTGCCCCAGACTTCCAAGAGTTATGCCCCTTATTTTGTCAAAAATGGGCATTTTTTATTTTGTCTGCTCTCTAACTCAAATAAATTAATTCCAATCCTTTTGAAACTTTGTCAGCATGTGTATGACCATAATGTCTCGGTCAAGTTCCATAACCAGCAAGATTGCCCCTGACATTCAAGAGTTATGCCCCTTTTATCATCAAAAACGGGCATTTTTTAGTTTGTAGCTCTCTTTCTCAAACAAATTTATTCCCATCCTTTTGAAACTTGGTCAGCATATGACCCCTAACTTTCAGGGTTCTTCCCCTTTTGTTTTTACCATGATAGGGTTTTGGTATGACTACATTCTAAGATCGATTTGACGGGCGTATAATGTGCCCGGCTTGCGGTGCTCTTGTTATGCCTTTAATTCCTTCCTCCACTGAAGAAATAGCTCCACTTCATATAGTCATGAATATGCACAATAATAATAATAATAACGACTTTATTTACTGAGGCTACACATTTAGGCAAGCCCAATCTTCCATGTGGGCCTCGACATATATACATAGTTACATCATATTTAACAGATCATGAAACAAACAGAATACAATATGTGGTTAAACTTATGTTAAGGGGCCAATGTTTGAAGAAACGTGTACACAGGTACTGTGGGATTGCCCAATGCAGGACAAAAGCAGAGCAAAAAGTTCCTTTAGGACCTTCCTACCTAACTCCTGTCCTACACTAAGCAGCCACTTGTTTATATATAGAACGGAAAGTGTGTTTTTTTTATATTTTGGGTGGCCGCTTAATACAAGTTCAACTTCAATAATTTAGACAATAAATCTACAACTAAAGAAAACAACTTTTTAACCCATTACCCTTAACCTGATTCTAGTATTAGAGATAGATAACCACTTAAAGCAGGTAGAAAGAAAGGCACATTCTGTCTTACTTTTAGTCCGCTTTACGTTACAATCTGCTAGGATACAAGAAATGCTTATCATCGAACATATTCATGACTGCTCAAAGGGGGCAATTTCTTCAAAGGGGTAAAAAGCTGTATTCATGAGATAATGGGTTAAATAACATGTTTAATGAAAACAATTTACATTGAAACTTTAAGTTGACTGGTACTCATATCATTACAATGGGATTATGAACTGTCTGCATGATTTAACCCCCCCCCCCCCCACCCCATAGGCATCACACATTGATATTCATTAATAATGTTGAATTCAGGTGACAGCTTAAGGCAAAACGAAAGTAAAGAAGAAAGCTCATATATGAAGGAAGCTCATAAATGAGCTTTCTGCTCACTTTCTTCCAGCCTTAAGCAATATCCTGCCTTTAATAGAGTAAACATCTTTGCCTATGGTAGAAAGGGTTAAGTATTTTGATCTGCAGAGAACCTCCACTGCAAATAGGCTCTTTTGAAACTACTTAAAGTATCAGACTGTCGTATTGACAAAGGTATTGTATTCCAAATTTTAGGACCTGAATACGATAGTGACTTTCTAAAGAACTCTAGATTAGGTTTAGGAATATGTAACTCATTATTAGTTGCTGATCTAAGCTGACATATACCAATGGATTGAGTCTTTTTGAATTTGGATTGCATATATGCTGGAAATCTATGAATGTTAAAGGACTTGTAAAGGAGGATGGCTTTTTTGAATTCAACTCTGTCACCAAATTTCATCCAGCGTAGTTCTTTGAATAATGCCTCAGATGGTGTGTCATAGTCCTTATCTAGTATTATTCGTGCAGCTCTTTTTTGAAATTTAAGCATAAGATTTTGAAGTTCTTCAGAGCAGTTTCCCCAGATAGAACAGCAGTAATCCAAATGTGGTAGAATATAAGCATTGAAGAAGAGTTTGCGGGTGTCAACATTTATGTATTTTTTTATTCTTAAAAGCAAATATAGATTTGCATTACACTTTTTCAGAGTTTGTTGAATTTGGTTTTTCCATTTTAAGTTATTGTCTACCTGAACACCAAGAAGTTTCTCAGACTCTGTGTACTCTATGGTATCATTACTTAAAACTAATTGAAAATCAGAGTTTGATTTGATTTTGTTCAGACTTTGTGAAGATGAAGAAATGTACATTGCTTTTGTTTTTTGTGTGTTAGGTATCATTGCATTTTGATTACACCACTCTTGTATGGCATTAAGCTCTGTCTGCATTATCAAATTTACCTCTTGTACTGATTGTCCTATGACGGTAACAGTAGTGTCATCAGCAAACATGTCGGTCAAAGATTGCTCTAGGTGTAACGGGAGGTCATTTATGTATATAAGAAATAGTATAGGTCCTAGAACAGAGCACACTCATAAATATTTTCTACATCCTAGCAGATGATAGCTTAAAGTAGACTGAAAGTATAGTAGAATGTACCTTAAGGTACATTCTGCTTTACTTTTAATCTGCTTTAAAGGATTACACAATAAATATACCTTAAGTGCTTTTAATATACATGTATTCCTCCATTGAGGAACATTTTCATGTTGCAGTATATTCTAAAAACAATTCTAAATAAAAAAAAATAGACTAGACCTAACTAAAATTGTCCATTTGGAGTTTCATTGGTGAACAAGTGTTGATTGGACGTTTGTTAAAACCCTTTTTGCCACATTTTATTTATTCCTCAACTGCAGAAAATGGTTTCATTTTATACAGTCATGAATATGAACTGTAAAAAAAAGTTCCCATTTCCTAGCAGATGGTAGCTTAAAGCAGGCTGAAAGTAAAGCAGCTTTAATTTCAACCTGCTTTAAGTGATCATCTGTATTCAAAACTAGAAGAAGGCTATGGGGTAATTGATGAAGTGGCTGTTTAACCCATTCCCCCCATACATGTGATATTTTCATGGACCCAAATAGGGAGATTTGGAAATTTTAATAGGGAGATTGGGGTGTCAAATAGGGAGCTTTTTTCGCGACAAAACTAGGCGCAGGCGATGAAAATCCAATACATTTATGTATTTTCATAAGTTAATCACTAATTGCTTCTTTTTTTTTTAGCTCACCTGAGCCAAAGGCTCAAGGTGAGCTATTGGGATGGCCCTGTGTCCGGCGTCCGGCGTCGTCAGTCGTTGGTCGTTAGTCGTGCGTCGTCGTTAACAATTGCTTCAAATGACATCTCCTCCTATACGGCTTGACAGAATTCAACCAAACTTTACAGAAATGTTCCTTGGGTCAAGCTCTTTCAAATTTGTTCAAAGAATTAAAAACAATGCAGAACTCTGGTTGCCATGGCAACCAAAGTGAAAAAATAAGGAAATCTTAAAAAATCTTCTTGTCAAAAACTGGAAGGGCCAGAGCTTACATATTTGGCATATAGCATCATCTACAGGTCCTCTATCAAGTTTGTTCAAATTATGCCCTTGGGGTCAAAATTGGCCCCGCCCCGGGGATCACAGATTTACATAGAGTTATATAGTGAAATTTTCAAATGTCTTCTTCTCTGAAACTAATGTGGCCAGAGCATTGATATTTGGCATGGTGACACTTCTAGATGTCCTATACGAAAATTGTTCAAATGGTTCTGGTCAGTTGCATAACTAGGTCACAGGAGCTAAAAATAGATTTTTTTCATTGAAAACTTAAAAAATCTTCTTGTCTGAAACTACAAGGGCCAGAGCTTAGATATTTGGCACATAGCATCGCCTACAGGTCCTCTATCAAGTTTGTTCAAATTATGCCCCTGGGGTCGAAACTGGCCCCACCCGGGGGGTGTCACAGTTTTACATAGAGTTATATAATGAAATTTTCAAACGTCTTCTTCTCTGGAACTAATATGGCCAGAGCTTTGATATTTGGTATGGTGACACTTCTAGATGTCCTATACCAAAATTGTTCAAATGGTTCTGGTCGGTTGCATAACTAGGTCACAGGAGCTATAAATAGATTTTTTTCAATGAAAACTTAAAAAATCTTCTTTTCTGAAACTACAAGGGCCAGAGCTTAGATATTTTGCACATACCATCGCCTACAGGTCCTCTATCAAGTTTGTTCAAATTATGCACCTGGGGTCAAAATTGGCCCCGCCCCTGGGGTCACAGTTTTACATAGAGTTATATAGAGAAAATTTCAAACGTCTTCTTCTCTGACACTAATATGGCCAGAGCTTTTATATTCGGTATGGTGACACTTTTAAATATACTTTACATAATTTGTTCAAATTGTTCGGGTCTGTTGCATATCTAGGTCAGTCCTGGACCTAAATTATTATCGCCATTTTTTCAGCTATTTTCTCAGGTGAGCGAAATATGCCCCATGGGGCTCTTGTTTAAGTCTATAGACCACTAAGACAGAGACAATTTTCACCCAGAGATATAGTTCTTATAATATAGTAACTGACATGGGCCTATTATTCTAGTATTTTAGTACTGCAGAAGGATGGTTGTGTAAAGCAGACTGAAAGTAAAGCAGAACACTCTTCATGAGCATTCTGCTTCATTAAAAGTTTAAGCCTGCTTTAAGCTAGAACTAGCATCTGCTAGGATATAAGAAATCTTTCTTATGGTTCTTATATTATTCATGACTAGTAAAGATAAAGTGGAACTATATCTATTTTCTTGAGAGAATGAATCTAGATTTCTTTCTATGGAGTTGATCACGAAAGAGTTAGCAACTTAACAATCTGTTGTTAATTTTGAAAACAGTATGGATCCAGATGAGACGCCGTATCATCTCATCTAGATACAAATTGTTTGACACTGAAATTTTCTGAAATAAAATGCACACAAATTAACTCATATAACTGTTGCAGACGACATTAACTCACATTATTGTTGCAGACGATATTTACTAGCGCCATAAAATGTGCGTAGGTTTAACAACGAAATAACGCGTCTAAATTTTCTACCGCGAAAACTGATTGCAAATCAATTTTACGTGCGTAATTCGTTGTAAAATCTAGCTTAATAATAAAACATTCACACAAATCGTATGTAACAAACAGAAGAATTTAGGTCCAACGTTTAATTTTAATTGATTGTTAGAAAACGACGCTGGGGAATACTTTTTAGACTAACAAAATCTACGTAGTTCTCGTAGCAAATATTAAGGCGCCCCGTCATTTTGTAACGGTATAATTTTCGAAGTTTTTTCTGTTACGTGAATATTCAAAGTATTTTGACGTGGAAATCAATTCATAAATGTTAAATTCTGATTAGCTTTCTTCAAATACTGAACTTACGGAGAATTATCTGAATTTAATCCGTTCCGTATCGGGGACATAGAAATATCCTTTGCATCACCGCTTCTTAAAATTGTCGATTCGGGGCGAACCTGTCAATCACT
The DNA here is from genome assembly GCA_922989275.2 of Gari tellinella. Lineage (NCBI taxonomy): Eukaryota > Metazoa > Mollusca > Bivalvia > Cardiida > Psammobiidae > Gari > Gari tellinella. The sequence goes on along the minus strand of OV277858.1, from coordinate 102,377,072 downwards.
TTTTTGATAACCAATTATATCTACTCGGCTGGTGTGGTCAAACTTTAACCAAACATTGTTATGACGCAGCCTGCCATAATAGTGGTACACATCGATTGCGTAACGTGTTTACATGCATCAGTAGCGTTTGGCGATAAGCGTGTGTAGGGATTAGCCAGAGATCTCTGAAGACAATTTAAAGAATTTTAGAGTCGGCAAACGTGGTAAACGATATAAAAGTTCATATTTAAAAAAAATGAACCTGGTTAAATGAAATATTGGGAGATTTCGTCTCCCGACCGGGAGATCATGAGTAGAGGTCTAATTTCGGGAGCTCCCGACCATATCGGGAGATATCACATGTATGATTCCCCCATAAATATGCCTTTTTACTCCAATAACTTAATTCCTCCACGGAAGAAAATAGTTACCTTTTATACATTAATGAATATGTATCATGAGAAATATGTTCTATATCCTAGCAGAAAATAGCTTAAAACAGGCTGAAAGTAAAGCTGAATGTGCCTTAAGGCGCATTCTGCTTTACTTTCAACCTGCTTTAAGTGATCATCTTTCTTTGAAACTAGAAACAGTCTATGGGGTAATGGGTTAATACAAATATGCTTGTATGTAAATGCAGATTATTAGTAGCAACTTTTTGTTTTCTAGGCAAACCCAGGAGCAGGAGACGTTGCGGCTGAAACACAAGAAAGAAATGGATGAGTTCATAGTTAGGAGAGGTTTCTCTGTCTCCACGTCCCCACTGATTACCACGGCAACTGGCAGTATTCCTACAGCACCTATACTTAGTCCTCTCAATGTCAGTGCTATACCCAACCCACCTCCACTTCCAGCCTCCTTGATGTCAATATCAGTCAGAGACAACTTCCCTATCTTTTCCATGGCACAGAATCCACAGCACAGTAAAAAGCAAACATCGTTTAACGAAGAACTGTATAAATATGCAGAAAACTTTGCAGCACGATATCAGTCTGCAGACATTCAAGCTGACCAGTATGGTCCCAAGCCTGAAGTAGCTAGTCATAGATCGCAAACCAATGTTACAGACACTGTAGATAGTCAGAGAAGTAGTCCAGGTTTGTCGTGCAACACAGTGCCCAGTGGTGTAAGCCGGAGCCACTCGAGTGCGGACGAGTCAGAAAACATTGCTCAGCAGTCTTCCAAAGACAGCCCTAAAAAAGTCGCAGACAATTTCAAGCCAGCTTTTTATGTTCCACAGCAAGTTTATAATATACCAGTCCATTACCCAACTAACAGTGTGACCCCGTTTGGTCCTCCACTATCCGGTGCCTACCCTGGTACTAACTTTGTGGAAGCAGGTCTTCCAGGTCTTCTACCACTGACTAGTTCACAGTACCAGACTATGGTACAGATACCCACAGACACGGAAAGATTTACTGCAACAGAGGCAAAACCTGCTAGTTCACACACATCCACTGGTTCACCGAAGCCTGCAAGCTCTCCAAAACCATCAAATTCTCCATCAGCCACATCACGGTCATGAGGAGTCTAAACAAGTCTGTAATTATATTGCTGAACACTACATGTGTCTTTCATTCATATTGTTCATTCATAATTTAATTAACAGAACTAAGTGTTTACAAGATGTATGCAAGGAGTGTGCCCGGATAGTGGTTGGTATGTTGCAACCAATTAACTAACCAATCAGGGCCCTAGATAAGGGGAGTATTTCAAAAACTGAAATTTTTATTTCTGCATTAAACCCTATGGTGTTACTACTCATTAGAATGGTCTCGAAGAGACCATTCTAATGATAAGTAACATCATAGGATTTGGTGCTGAATAAGAGAGGAAATGATGGATTTGTTCAGTTTACTCCCTCTTATCTGGAGTTCTGACCCATTTATGCCTGGATATTGCAATAAACTCTCCTTATATACTTGCTCCAAGATGTCATGATACCTGTAGATATACACTGCAGTGTTTGTCTATACAGCAGATATCAAAAAGCAAACAGTGCAGACCCTGATGAGATGCCCCATAATGCAGTGCCTCATCCGGGTCTACACAACTTGTTAATGTTGACTTTTGTGGACTGGGGGTATTAATGGGTTACATAAACGTAAAAGGTATAGAAACGAGGTGTACAGGAGGCAGTCTTGGTTAACCCACTACATAATTAAATGCGCTATTTTACGCCTTCAGTTAATTCCTCAACTGAAGAAAATAGTTCCAATTTATAATGTCACAAATAATTATGATAGGAATTATTTTCTAGATTCAAGCAGATAATAGCTTAAAGCAGGCTGAAAGTAAAGCAGAATGTGCATTAATGCGCATTCTGCTTTACTTTCTACCTGCTTTAAGTGGTCACCTATCATCATAAATAGAAACAGGCTATGGGGTAATGGGATAAACAAGGTATAGAAACAAAATGGACAGAGACAGTCTCTCAAGAGAGGTTTAACTGTAATGAAGAGATGGATCAAATTAACATCAAATTATTCCTCCACTGCAGAAAAATGTTCCAATTCATACAGGTTGAAAGGAAAACAGAATGTGCCTTAAGGCACATTCTGCTTTACTTTCAACCTGCTTTAAGCTACTACCTGACCTCAAAATTAGAAATAGGCCATGGGCTAATGGTTTAAAGTGACGTAAAATCTTTAAAAAAAACCCCAAAACAAATAGATATTTTTAGGTCTCTCAAGAGAGGTTGAACTAGTTAAGAGATGGAATTACATCATCATTACTCTCTGTCATGCAAAATCCATGTTCTCACAGTGTAAATACAAGCTTACTGAATCCTCTTTTGCTGTTCCATTTTAAGGTTCAGCTTGGCTTACTATTTTATTTTAACTGATGAGGCAGTTTACTATTGTTTTGATGAAATATCTCTGGATTTTTCCGAAATTTTTGAATTTTTATACTAGCAGATGGTAACTTAATGCAGGCTGAAAGTAAAGCAAAATGTGCCTTAATCCTTTACCCCATAGCCTGTTTCTAGTTTTGAAGATAGGTGACCACTTAAAGCGGGTTGAAAGTAAAGCAGAATGTACCTTAAGGCACATTCTGCTTTACTTTCAGCCTGCTTTAATCTTCCATATGCTAGGATATAGAAACTATTCCTTTTGATACATGTTCATGACTGTATTAATTGGACCTATTTTCTTCAGTGGAGGAATAAATTGAATATGCTAAAAGGCGCTTCTATGGGGGAAAGGGTTAAGGCACATTCTGCTTTACTTTCAACCTGCTTCAAGTTATCATTCTTGAAAAATAGAAAATTTGGAAATCATAGGATTTTTCATGATCAACTTATGGCAGCCCTGAAATGATTCTGAAGAGCCAGTCATTTTAGGTTATAGTTTGGTTGTGTGTTAATTGCCGGATGCTTGTGATACTAGTGCATCCCTGTGAAAAGTAAGAATAATATTTAAACCTTTAAAATCCCAACCCTTTGGGACGAAGCAAAAAATGAGGTTTATGGAGATTTCAGCATAACAAAAGTCAAGCTATTCAAAGTAAACTCAAATGTCAGACTTTAACCCATTTCCCTATAAATACACCTTTTAACGCTTTAACTTTATTCCACAAATGAAGAAAATCATGATTATGCACCAGATGAAATAGTTTCTATGTCCTGGCTGATGGTAGCTTAAAGCAGACTGAAAGTAAAGCAGAGTGTGCCTGATAGAGACACATTCTGAGTGTGCCTGATAGAAACACATTCTGCTTTACTTTCAGCCTGCTTTAAGTGGTCATCTATCTTCAAATTTTGAAAAGGACTTTGGGGTAATGGGTTAAAACAAGTTGCAAGACATTAGTATGCAGCTTTCTGCATAGCTGAACATTGTATTGTATGAATAAGCCACCTGCTTTAACTCTTTCCTCCCTGAAACTTTAAATGGACAATTCCAGTTTCCATTTAAGTCTAGTCCATTTCTGACTTTTAAGGGTTGTTTTTGTCAATGTTTGGCATTATGACAAACAGTGAAGACCCTGATCAGAGGGCTCCTTTCGGAGCCCTCTGATCTGGGTCTTCACTGTTTGCACAGGACAAGTGTACTATTCACATGTACACTGTTTGAAAAGGACGCCTATATGCGGGACTAGGGCACAAAGAGTTAAAGGCTTTCTATATTCAGCTGTACGAAATGATTCATGAGCAGGTTGAACAATTTATTTAGAACCAAGAAAGTTGTAAGGCTTTGAAAGACTTTCAATATAACCCTTTACCCCATAGCCTATTTCTAGTATTAAAGATAGGTGACCACTTTAAAGAGGTTGAAAGTAAAGCAGAATTCAAATTAAGGCACATTCTGCTTTACTTTCAACCTGCTGTAAGATACCATCTGTTAAAATATAGAAAATAGTTTTTATGATTCATATTCAAGTCTGTATAAATTTGAAATATTTTCTTCAGTGGAAGACTTAATTAAAGGTGTTAAAACTTATATCTCTGGAGTATTGGGTTAAAGATGTTAGTTTTACAGGAAAAACACTATATAGTAGATTTGTAAGAAACGAGCATTATTCAGTTTTAGATTGTTTTATGAAACTGTTGTTGAGCCAATTGATCAAAAGGGGAAATTTGAGTCATCTCTCAGACATTTGACAACTTAATGCAGTACAAGCTCCTTTAAAAGCAGAGTGCATTGCTTTTGTCCTACATTAAGCAGTCTTCTGTCTTAGAGATTTCCATACATCTTCCTTTAGCAGTTGCTCAACATTGAAATGACTGTATTTTGATAGCCTTCTGTCTGGTTAACTTGCTCTATGACACATTTCAACTATTTGTAGTCTGGTTTTGACATGTTTAACCCTTTTCTTCATAGTCAAAACAATTCGGGTGACTGCTTAAAATAGATGGATGAAAGTAAAGCAGAAACCTGTAGGAGTTTTCAACTGTACTTCCATCCTGCTTTACCCCATAGCCTGTTTCTAGATTTGAAGACAGTTGACCAGTTAAAGCAGGTTGAAAGTAAAGCAGAATGCCCCTTAAGGGGTATTCTGCTTTATTTCATCCTGCTTTAAGCTACCATCTGCTAGTGTATAGGTAACATATATCTAAATTCTAACGTTACATTGTCATGACCATGAATTTGAACTATTTTCTTCAGTGGAGGAATAAATTAAATGCTTAAAAATGGGCTTCTGTAAAAACCATTGGCGAGAAAAGGCGTCCTAAGGTTATAAGTATGAATAGGTTTCATTGAAATTCATGTGAGCGATATTTAAATACCATTAAAGGTGCTGTTTTTCTGATGTTGGTAGAATGCAGATGAGAGGCTTGAAAGGTATGATTTGGGGTTTTTGTGGTAGATAAGTTTTCATATCTACTGTTTAGTTGTTAAAATTTCTACTATCGGGTGTGATCGTTATACCCCCTATGTATATACAGCAATCAGTATTGAATTTTAAATGTATAAATATGTGTGTTAATTTAAAAAACTTAAAGTATCACTTTTGCTTTTGTACAGCTGTGAGTGTCTATTTGAAAACTTTTTTTCGCTCTTTCAAGCTAGTCGCTGTTCAGCTATTAACTTAATTTATTTGAATCAAAGGCTCAATGCTTAAAACCAAAAGATTTAAAGTTAAATCCATGTCAGTGTAAGCAGGGGCCATGATAAGGGGAGTTTTCAAAAACTAAAATCTTTTTTTCTGCATTAAACCCTGTGGTGTTACTTCTTATTAGAATCGTCTCTTCAAGACCATTCTAATGAGTTTAAATCATAGGATTTGATGCTTATTGAGAAAATGTTAGATTTGTTCAGTTTACTTCCTCTTATCTGGAGTCCTGGTGTATAGCAAAACTTATGTAAAGGGGTCACTCTTTGTAGAAGCATGACGGTTTCTAAATCTGCTAAATACGGGACAAAAGTAAAGCAGAAAGCTCTGATCTTGTATTATCCCTTTACCCCATGGCCTGTTTCTTGTTCTGAAGACATGAGCCCTTAAAACAGGTTGAAAACAAAGCAGAATGCTCTTTTAGGAGCAGTTTGCTTTACTTTCAATCTGCTTTAAGGTACCATCTTGAAATATTTTGTTTTATGTTCAGAACTTCCTACGGTGGGTACTACTTTCCTTAGTGTAGGGATAATTAGAGGCATAAAAAGGCATAGCTGTAATGGTTTAAGCTCCAATCTGTAGTAGAGCATGCTATCTTGTTGTCCTGCCCATTACCCCATAATTACCCCTTTTTACGCCTCTAGTTTATTCATCCATTGAGGAAATTAGTTCCAATTTACACAAGTATAAACATATACCATAAGAATTTTTTTTATATTCTAGCAGAATTTTGCTTAAAGCAGGCTGAAAGTAAAGCAAAATGCGCCTTTAAGGCGCATCCTGCTTTACTTTCAACCTGCTTTAAATGGTCATCTGTCTTCAAAACTAGAAACAGGTTATGGGGTAAAGGGTTAAGTGGCTGCTTAAAACAAGTGACTACAATCAAAGAAGAAGCATCAAGATATCTAAAGACAGGTGGCTGCTAAACGAGAGGCCGTGCATACAGCATTGATTTTTCTCAACATAGGTTAGTGAGTATTTCATTTTGACATGAAGCTTCTTTTTAACTTATTAAAGAAAATCAATTTACCATTTCCCTTATAGAAGCCTGCCTACTCTTTCTCGTAAGCTCAAGAAAGAATCATCACTAATGTGGATGAATATAGGTGGCAGCGTGGTTAGCAGACAATCTTCGAATTTATTAGGAAACATTGATATAGCTGTCAAACAGTTAAAATCCTGATCAGACACTGCATCACGCAGCATCTGATCTGGATTTAACTGCTGCATAATTATGTTAGTGTAATAAAGCATAGCAGCAAATGGTCTCTTGAGCAACTAATGGTAGCCCTACTGATATACCAAATACTTTCCAATAGTATGATCTTTACTTGGCAGTTTCAATGTATATATAATTCTATACATATGTAACACTGAAATCCCTCAGTTACTTTTAACCCTTTCCCACATAGCATGTCTCTAGTATTGAATATAGGTGTCCACTTAAAGCAGGTTGAAAGTAAAGCAGAATGCGCTTTAAGCACATTCTGCTTTACTTTCAGCCTGCTTTAAGCTATCATCTGCTAGAATATAGAAAATATTTTGTATTATACATATTTATGAATGTATAAATTGGAACTATTTTCTTCAGGGCAAGAATAAACTGAATGCGCTAAAAGGCGCTTCTATGGGGGAAAGGGTTAAAGGACAACATTGAAAAAATGACTATAACAAACCAGTTATACCTAGATAATGTCAAAATTGGATTATCAGAAAATGTCAAAATAAGATCAAGAAGCATTTGTAATTTTGTTTTAAGAGGGTTAAGATGCTGTTGATAGAAATAAGTGTTGCTTCTTACTGACATATCTTTATGGTATCATCCTTTGCACTAGATCATGCCATATTATGTAGTTGACTTGCAGTGGCTCTTTCACAGTATTCAACATTCGGAAGTGGATTGTTTTGTATTTTCTGCTATTAATTCGGAACCATGTGAAAATCACAGCTGGTGCAAGTGTCATGCTACTGGGTAAATGTTCTTTCAGTTTCAAGCAGTCTTATAATTGCATTAGTATTGTGGAAGCAAAAGCCATTTGTTCAAGCTTATTATTTGTTTGTGTGCCTGTCTCGCATCATTTGGGATTGAGAATGTACAAATATAGATGAATTGCTCCTGAATTCCACTGCATAATGCTGATAGAAAGAAAGTTCCCTTTAACCCTTTACTCCATAGACCATTTCAAGTTTTGACGACAAATCACCACTAGGTAAGTAGGTTGAAAATAAAGCAGAATGTGTTCAAGAATGTGTTTAGCGCATTCCGTTTATTCCTCCGCGGAAGAAAATAGTTCCAATCTATACAGTCATGATTATGTATCAGAAGGAATATTTTCTTAATTCTAGCAGGTGGTAACTTAAAGCAGGCTGAAAGTAAAGCAGAATGCGCCTTGGGGCGCATTCTGCTTTACTTTCAACCTGCTTTAAGTAGTCATCTACTTTCAAAATTAGAAACAAGTTATGGGGTAAAGGGTTAAGTTACCATCTGCTAGGATATAGGAAATAATTCTTATATTGCAAACACAAAACTATATCAAATGGAATTATTTTCTTCAGTGGAGGAATAAATTAAATTTATAAAAAATTGTATCTATGGAGTAATGGGTTAAACTGTATGTCTGCTTGACTTTTGTAACAGATTGGGAGAGATTGTAGAAGCTATGAGATTATATGGAAGGTAATTGTATGTGTATTTGTGTTATGAAACTTTCTGAAGTCTACCACAATGTCTGTTGAGAGAAGATCAGTTTGTTACACAGTTTGGCTTCTAAATCATAAAGTCTTTAACATGCAAATGCACTATTGGTATAGGACACCTTTGTTTAACCCTTTTTAGTGGAAAAATAATTAAATGCGTTAACATAAGTATCCATGGACTAATGGGTTAAGCTGTCTAGAACTATTAAGAAAAGGCATCAATACTTTATTAGCAAGGGTAGTGTTAGAGATTACTAATAAATCTATTTTGAATAATCATTTGACATAAGTTTGTCTACATTTTTAAGCACTTTCCCCAGGACTGCCATGTCTCCGGATTTTTCCTAAGTATTCGGATTTTTATCCTAGCAGATCGTAGCTTAAAACAGGCTGAAAGTAAAGCAGAATGCGCCTTAAGGCGCATTCTGCTTTACTTTCAACCTGTTTTAAGCAGTCATGTGTCTTCATAACAGGGAACAGACTATGGGTAAAGGTACGATTAGTAAAATTGCGTCTCAAAAATTGAAAATTTGAAATCTTAGGATTTTTATGATCAACTTATGGCAGCCCTGTTTCCATTTCATGGAGCTCAATGCTGTTTCTCTCCTGACGGATATCTGTAGTAGATTTCTGTACATTTTTCATAGAGATATCATTATATATGTATCAATATCTATTATATACAATGTATATTTACGGGAATGCAAGTTGAGGTTGACTTGAGTCCATTTTATTTACATCACATCAAAGTTACTGTGATTCTATATATTGATGTTGTTTTGATACTGTGCTAATGAGACTATCTCGTAATTTGTATCTCCCCCGACATTACCTCTCCCTGTCTTAATCGTCTACGGTCTATTTTACGAAACTTCATGTGACAAAAACGGTTGTAAGTCAAAAATACATCTACAGTAAAACCTCTCTATTACGGACACTAAAATAAGGCTAATTGATTGTATAAAATACAGGTGACAGCTTAAAGCAATGTGACAGTAAAACAGAAAGCTCCTATAGGAGCTTTCTGTTTTACTGTAACCTTGCTTTAAGCAGTCACCTGTTTATTTATTGAGTTTAGTGGTCGTAATAGAGAGATTTTACTGTAATTTCTTATTTCTCAATCTAATACTACCACTCCTGCACGTTAATATAAATACCGATATTATGGTGAATACTGTCTTGTGATATCTCTTTGGAATCGTCTTTTCAAAGCGATTTCCAGAAAGATATCACAAGACAGGATTAGATGGAAAAACAGGATTAGATGGAAACATGAATAATAATTGATAATTTTATAAACTTATGACACTATTTGTCACACAAAGTTTCATAAGACTGGCTGGCCCTATCTGTAATCTGTAATGCAGAAACATTAAGACTTATAAAAGTTCAGTGATGTCCCAATATTGCAGTCCCTTAAAAGAAACCATGATTTCTGTGTTTGACACATTCAGTCCTTGCGATGGAAACTGTTTTGGTATAGAGTATGCTTGTCATATGCAAACAGTGTAGACCCAGATCAGAGGGCTCCCATGGAGCTGTCCAATCAGAGTCTACTCTGTTTGTTATTGTGTAGTAAATTGTCAAAATATGACTCAATATAGTAAATATTGGACTAAACTTTATTAGATATTGGAATTGTTAATCAAAAGTTCTAGGGGTAAATGAGTTAAGGCGGCCACGTGTATAACACAAGATGAATGTGAAACAGAAAGCTTCAGTTTGAGGTTTCTACTTTACTTTCTTCCTGCTTTAAGCAGTCACCATTCGTTAACACAGTTAGTAGTTCCTTTTAGGGATGGTAATAGGGACATTGCAGTCACGTGTCCATGGCGAAACTCATCTTTAGCTAACAGATTTTGATATTGTTCCAAACTGCATAGATTATTTTAAGCAGAATACTAAATAATGAATATTCTTTTCTCCTGTAATATGCTGGCTTTACCCAAGTAAATGAATGCTATGATTTAACCCATTCCCCAATAAATACGCCTTTTTATGCCTTTAATTTATTCCTCTACCAAAGAAAATGAATGCAATATATACTGGTACAAATAAGAATTATAAAAAATAGTTTCTATATTCTAGCAGATTATAGCTTATAGCAGGCTGAAAATAAAGCAGAATGTGCCTTAAGGCACATTCTGCTTTACTTTCAACCTGCTTTAAGTGGCTATTTGTCTTCAAAACTAGAAACAGGCAATGAGGTTATGGGTTAAACAAACAAAAAAAATGATGTTGTAACTTATGCAATAGAGCTGAATGTGGGTTTTGTGTGTGTTGATTTTCAGTATCTGTTTCCAGCATTTGTTCAGTTGATAGTGGGCTTCATGTGTTGTATTCGTAAGCACAATTTAATGACTGTCTAAACAGATCTTTAAGCACTGTACAGGCCTACCCATGACATGTGCCCACTTGGAAATAACTTTATCTCTTAACCCATTACTCCATAGATACGCTTTGTAAAACCTTTAATTTATTCATCCAACAAAGAAAAGTTCCAATTTATACAGTCATGAATGAGTATCATAAGAATTATTTTCTTTATCATAGCATATGGTAGCTTAAAGCAGATTTAAAAAAAAAAGCAGAATGCGTCTTAAGGTGCATTCTGCTTAACTTTCAGCCTGCTTTAATTGGTCTCCAGTTTTCAAAACAAGAAACATGCTATGGAGTTACGAGTTAAGTGATCCTTAATATACGTTCGTATTGACAGGTGGCAGCGTAATGCAAGACAAAAATAAGGAAGGAGCTTTCTGCATTACTTTTGTCCTGCATTAAGCAACCACATGTATAGATCCACATCATTTCTTAATGACCAGTCACTGGAGAGAGATTGCGCTGTATGGTATGTACAAGATTGAGGACATTTTATGTCTGTGGCTTAATATTTTAAAGTTGGTACTCCTTCTGTCACATAAATCAATATTGAAACATTTATTTATCATATCCATAGCATATCCATTCCAAGGTGATATTTCATCGTTCATTTAAGCTTTAGCTACAATTGTTTATGAAAGAAAGACAATTATAAGTGCACCCTTTGATGATACAGTATAACCTCTCTATTACCACCACTAAAATAAAGGCAAGTTGAATGAATAAAAGACAGGTGACAGCTTAAAAGCAAGGTGACAGTAAAACAGGAAATTCCTCAAGGAGCTTTGTTTTACTGTCACCTTGCTTTAACCTTTTCCCACATAGAAGCGAATTTTAGCGTATTTAGTTTATTCCTCCGCTGAAGAAAATAGTTCCAGTTTATACCCTCATGAACAATTACTATTACAAATATTTTATATAGCCTAGCAGATTTTAGCTTAAAGCAGGCTGAAAGTAAAGCAGAATGTGCCTTAAGGCACATTCTGCTTTACTTTCAACCTGCTTTAAGTGGTCACCTGTCAGGCTGTCTTCAAAACTTTAAACAGGCTATGAGGTAAAGGGTTACACCTAATAATCAACACCATTTCGTGGACATAATAGAGAGGTTTTACTATAACTGACAGTCTAGTATTTTCAAGAAGCTATCCTCTCACTGGCTTATTGTATTTTTCTCTCAAGATTGAATAAGCAGTTCGCTTCCAATCCCAATGAATTTTATAACCAAATTGGAAAGCTGGTATAAAGAAAAGAGAAAGTTATCCATTGACTATAGTATATATGGGTTAGTTTAAGTGTAAGTTTGATAAGCTGTGTCACTAGAAAAAAAATAATCGTTTGGATATTTTATCAAGTATAAACCAAATTAACTGTCACAACGAAAAACCAAGGCTTCAAATAAGGTTCTACAAGGTTTGCAGCAAAATGCTTCTCACCCTTGTTAGTGATCAGAGAACAGAGCGAATCCTTATAACCCATTACCCCATAGCCTTGTTTCTAGTATGGACTGCATGTGAGTACTTAAAGCAGGTTGAAAGTAAAGCAGAATGAGCCATAGGCACACTCTGCTTTTACCTTTGTCCTGCTTTAAGCTACCATCTGCTAGTGTATAGGTAGCATATATCTAAATTCTAACAGTACAGGGCTGCCATAAGTTGATCATAAAAATCCTAAGATTTCAAATTTTGAATTTTTCAGACGCAATTTTACTAATCATACATTTACCCCATAGCTTGTTTCTTGTTTTGAAGACACATGGCTGCTTAAAACAGGTTAAAAGTAAATCAGAATGCGCCTTAAGGCGCATTCTGCTTTACTGTCTGCCTATTTTAAGGTACGATCTGCTAGAAAAAAATCCGAATACTAAGGAAAAATCCGGAGAAATGGCAGCCCTGACAGTACATTGTCATGAACATAAATTTGAACAATTTTCTTCATCTGCTTGGATATAGAAAATATTTCTCATTGTGCATTTTCATCACTGTATGAAGTGGAATCATTTTCTTCAGTGGATGCATAATTTAAGGGTGTAAAAATGTGTATCTATGGAGTAATGGGTTATGGTGGGATTTTGATGTGACGGATGATCCAAGTCTACATTGTTAAGTGTCCAAGTGGTAATTTTTATCATTATGTGGCCTGTATGTTATTATTGTGGTGGGCAAACATGAGTGCAATTTTAAAAATCAAACTATATTTTCTGACAATCGCTTTTGCATGGCCAGTGGTATGCTTGTATGATGCAGATAAATATAGAAAGTATTTTTTCTATGATAGCTTTATGTTTTAAGTTTCTATTTTGAGGTAGCAAGCAGTTCTTGATTAAAAATACTCCTTTTTGCGACAAAGATTTGCAAGAAAGCCATTATTTTATACATTTTTGCTAATGAGTGATTGATTGAATTGTGCCATGGCCAACTTGTCATATGTTCAGATTTTGTAACAGTTTTGATTCAAATATGAATTAAGGGAGACTACAGTAAAATCTGTGTACAGCACCACTCAAAAGAAAATCAATTTGCAATCATACATAATGGTGGCAGCTTAATGCAGAAATAAAAAAAATATGGATAAAGCTTCTAAAGGAGCTTTCTGCAATACTTTTGTTCTGCATTTACTCTCTCTCAAATGCTTTTGTTTTCAATTTTGATGACAGCTTAAAGCAGACTGAAAGTTAAGCAAGGAGCATTCTGCTTTACTTTAAGCCTGCTTTTAGTTACCATCTGTTAGGATGTAAGAAGCATTTCTTACGGTGCATTACTCATGACTCGAACTATTTTCTTCAGCGTAGGAATGAATTAAAGGTGCATATATTGGGTAATGCCTTAACTCTTTGCATGCTAGCTGCAAATATGTACCACTGTGATTACCTTTTCCAACAGCTGGATCCAGATGAGACGCTGGGTAATGCAGCATCTCATCAGGATCCAAACTTTTTGACACTGATCCTGTTTTGAAGAGAAATTTAGGTAAATATTACACACGACATCTGTTGCCCACCAAAAAAATACCCAGCATGCAAAGAGTTAAATAGTAATGGATCTTTAACCCATTACCCCATAGCCTATTCTAGTTTTGAAGATTATTGACCACTTAAAGCAGGTTGAAAGTAAAGCAGAATGCGCCTTAAGGCGCATTCTGCTTTACTTTCAGCCTGCTTTAAGCTATTATCTGCTAGAATATAGAAAATATTTCTTATGATTCTTATTTGTGACCGTATAAATTGGAAATATTTTCTTCAGTAGAGGAATAACTTAAAAGACGTAAAAAGGCGTATTTATGGGGTAATGGGTTAAAGTATGCATTGATTCTTTAACGAGTGGCGACTGTACACAAGTTTAACTCTATATTACTTGAGTTGGAATACAGTAGAACCTCTCTATTACGACTACTAAAAAGTAGGCTAATTGACTACTTAAATGACAGATAATAGTTCAAAGCAAGGTGAGCTTAAACAGAAAGCTTCTTTAGGACCTTTGTGTTTTATGTTCACCTTACTGTAAGCAGCCACCTTCCTTAAACATGTGATAGTTAACCCTTAGCCTGCCACTCACGACTATAGCTCCATGTGCAAACAGCTTGGCGTCTCATCCGGATCCAAGCTGTTTGAGACTCGGACAACATTTTCAGCAATTTTGAGCAATGAAACTTGAAGCAGACGAGAAATATAGCAGATGACAATTTATTTGGCGGGCTAAGGGTTAACACATTTTAGTGGTCATACTACAGAGTTTTACTGTTCCTTAGTATACTGCCCACTCTCTTGAATGTTAATCTTTTCTACAGGCAGGTGATTTCCTTCTACTTGGAAAAAGAAAAAACAATTATATCAACTAATAAGGAACATGCCGGTGTTGAGTTTTCTTTTGGTTTTAACATAATGACGATTTCTAATATTCATTATCTAACTAACATGTTGCTGCTATTCAAGCGAATGTGTAGATGAGTACTACAGTGCTCCCTCCCTTCATTGAAACAATTCTCTCCTTACAACAACGTTTGTCCCTGTGCCCTAATAGACAAGACAATGTATGTTTAACCCCTTCACTGCCATGAAATCATTTGCTTTGAACCCTAGTCCCGCATATAGGCGTCCTTTTCAAACAGTGTACATGTGAATAGAACACTTGTCCTATACAAACAGTGAAGACCCAGATCAGAGGGCTCCGAGAGGAGCCCTCTGATTAGGGTCTTCACTGTTTGTCATAATGCCAAACATTAACAAAAACAACCCTTAAAAGTCAGAAATGGACTAGACTTAAATGGAAACTGGAATTGTCCATTTAAAGTTTCAGGGAGGAAAGAGTTAAGTAGTTATTGTCTGTTTGTAATTCTAGGTAAAATGACTAAAGTCACATAATCCTTGACAAACAGTTTGAATCCTAATCAGACGCCGCGCTACATGGCCTCTTATCAGGATCAAAACAGTTTTCAGATAACCATTATACTCGGGTAAGTCAGTGAAGCGGTTAGTTTTCCCTCCCTTTAACAACTCCCTTAGAACAACAAGTACATTCCTTGTCTCCCACTGGGTGTTGTTGTAGAGAGGAAGCACTGCAAACATTTGCACACAAATCAAATCAGTTCTGTATTTTTTCTCGATCCAAATAGTTGGTAAAAGTCAGTGAATTTATAAGACATTCTAAGGGTTAACATTTATGTTCAGAATCACCAGCAGGGCCCCAGATAAGGGGGGCATTTCAAAAACTAAAATCTCTATTTCTCAATTAAACCCTATGGTGTCACTACTCATTAGAATCGTCTCTTCGAGACGATTCTAATGAGTTGTAACACCATAGATAGTAACACCATAGGATTTGGTGGTAAAATGAGTGAGAAAGCGTTGGATTTGTTCAATTTACCCCCTCTTATCTGGAGCCCTGCACCAGTATTCATTTCTATAACGATATCAGCTTTTAAGTCTTTGTAAAACAAACCCCTAAGAACAAGTGGTTGATACATTTACTGAAACAAGCACATCAGATTACCTTAAGCATTAACTCATTACCCCATAAATACTCCTTTTTATGCTTTTAATTTATTCCTGCACTGAAGAAAATAGTTACACTTTTTACAGTCATGAAAATACATCTCAAGAAATATTTTCTATATTCTAGCAGATGGTAGCTTAAAGAAGGCTGAAAGTAAATCAGAATGTGCCTTAAGGCGCATTCTGCTTTACTTTCAACCTGCTTTAAGTGGTCTTGTATCTTCAATACTAGAAATAGGCTATGGGGGAATGGGTTAAAAAGCATTTGCAATTAGTATGTATATAATAAAACACAGAAAATGTACACTTTACATAATGCTTCATTTTTAAACAAAGCAAAGACACCATTCAACAAAGTTGTATGTGGCATTAGCTATACTCGTATTACATTGTGTGTAACATTTTATACAAGTACATGATTTTTGTATAGACTAAAGCAAGGCTACAATTCATCAAGCCTGACTTTTCTCATCTTTACGGTATCTAAACTTTCAAATCTTACTTTTATGTCCTACATATTTCTCCTCAAAGTTACTTTATTATTATTGCACATTCAGAGCCCCATCGAATAATGCTTTACGTTCAGCATGCTCTTTATCAGCCACCTGTCTTAACCCTTTACCCCATAGACTGATTCTAGTTTTGAAAATAGGTGATCACTTAAATAGGTGATTCAGGCTGTTTTAACCTATTATCTGCTAGGATATAGAAAAAGTTTTATGATAGATATTTATGACTAAATAATAGGGACCTATTTTCTTCTGTGGAGGAATAAATTATAGGCGTAAAAAGCTGTATTTATGGGGGAATGGGTTAAATCTGAATGTATAAAAAGTATCTGTGTGATAAAAGCAAGGGTATCCCAATTTGTAGAAATTTTACAGTATCTGCGATGCTGCTGCATTCCTTTCAGCCTGCTCTGAATTGCCACTTACCTGAATGAAGTAACTTTCCTTTGACCATTTATCAGGACATGGAAGATGCTTGAAACACATGAATACATAAAGATCTAAGGGGGAGGGGTCTTCTACAACAGAGGAATTGATCATGCTATATAAATCTCAAACACTTGGTTATAGTATCCCCTTGTCTCTGCCTGCTATCCCTGGTCTAACCCATTACCCATAGACTGTTTCTGATTTTGAAGACAGGTGACCACTTAAGTAGGTTCAAGGTAAAGCAGCATGCGCCATAACAGTTTACCCCAAAACCTGTTTCTAGTTCAGAATAAAGGTGCCAACTTAAAGTAGATTGAAAATATATAAAGCAGAATGCGTCTTGAGGCACACATTCTGTGTTACTTTCAACCTGCTTTAAGCACTTTTCTGCTAGATTAATATCCATGACTGTATAAATTGGAACTACCAGTACTTCAATGGAGGAATAAATTAAATGCGTAAAAATAAGTATCTATGGGAAAATGGGTTAACCCTTTGCCTGCGGGTTGCGACTTTATTGATTTTTTGCAAACAGTTTAGATCCAGATCAGACACTGTGTAACGCGGTGTCTGATCTGGATCCAAACTGTTTGACACTCTTCTTTAGGTTTCTTTACTAAAAAATGTATAAATCTAAATTTAACAAACTTTGCAGACGACAATTTCGAAGGAGACGAGAATACCGCAGGATAAGGGTTAAGATTCATTCCGTTTCATAGTGCTCCCTCCCTTCAATGACCCTCCCAACAACAACTCCCTCCTTCCAACGATGTTTGTCGTTCCCAAAGTAGGAAAGTTATGTCTAACACTCTCACTTATGCAATTTCATCTGCTCAAAACTGGTCTGCTGATTTACTCAAAGTCGCATATTGGACATTTTGATAGAAGATACATAATGATGAGTGGCAAATAGCTTGAATCCAGAACTGGATTAAAACTATTTGCAAACAAAAGTCAATTTCCCTCCCTATAATAACTCCCTCCTAACAACATACAATTGGGTGTTGTTGTAGAGAGGGAGCAAGTTGTACTTTCAGCCTGCATTATCTGCTAGGATATAGGAAATATTTCTTATCATAAACGTTCTTGATTGAATCGATTGGAAATATTGTTTTCAATGGAGGAATAAATTGGCTCATTCAACCCTAGAGACGGGTATACTCGTCATTTACAAACAGTGTGCCTGTGATGATTACACTTGTCCAATGCAAACCTTAAGGAGCCCTCTGATCAGGTTCTACACTGTTTGTCATTTTGAAATGTATTGCTTAAAGTTGAGCCGAAATAGTCAATAATGGACTACACTTATTTTGAAATTGGAATTGTCAATTAAAGGTTTCAGGGGTAAATGAGTTAACCCTTTGAGCCCTAGTCCCACATATAGGCGTCCTCTTCAAACAGTGTACATGTGCATAGTACACTTGTCCTGTACAAACAGTGAAGACCCAGATCAGAGGGCTCCAAAAGGAGCCCTCTGATCAGGGTCTTCACTGTTTGTCATAATGCCAAACATTGACAAAAACAACCCCTAAAAGTCAGAAATGGACTAGGCTAAAATAGAAACTGGAATTGTCCATTTAAAGTTTCAGGGAGGAAAGGGTTAAATGAGCTGATAGTTGCTTCTTTGTGGGAAAGTGTTAACTGTAGACAGTATTCTTTGAGCAATAACTCACAGCTAAATAGGTGCATTTGCTTTAAATATTTGATACTGGACAGGAATTTTCAAGCAGCTTGAATCAGGCTGTTGGCCATATTGAATTCTTGCAGGTCGATAAGCTGTTTACAAATTTAGTACAGTCAAACTTGTATTAAAAAGTCAACCAATAGATGATAAAATAATCAGTCTATAATAAGTTTGTAGCTTTATACAGGACATGAGTAAAGCAAAACATACTAAAAGGAAATTGTCTCTCTACTTTTGGTCTACGTTAAGCAGTTACTCCACTTAACCCTTTGAACCCTAGTCCCGCATATAGGCGTTATTTTCAAACAGTGAACATGTGAATCGTACTCTTGTCCTATGCAAACAGTGAAGACCCAGATCAGAGGGCTCCGAAAGGAGCCCTCTGATCAGGGTCTTCACTGTTTGTTATAATGCCAATCATTGACAAAAACATACCTTAAAAGTTAGAAATGGACTAGACTAAAATGGAAACTGGAATTTTCCATTTAAAGTTTCAGGGAGGAAAGAGTTAAGATAGCTTTAGAATGTTGCTTAACCATTTGAACTCTAAGTCACACACATGTGTCCTTTGCAAACAGTGTACCTGTAAAGAGTACACTTGTCCTATGAAAACTGAAGATCCTGATCAGAGGGGTCCTACATGAGCCCTCTGATCAGGGTCTGCACTGTTTGTCATTTTTGCAATATATTCTTCAAATCAACCATAATTAGTCAAAAATGGACTAGACTCAATTAGAAAGTGGAATTCTCCATGTGAAGTTTCAGGAAGGAAAGTGTTAACTCTTTCAACACCATGGGCCAGTTTAAAATATACTCATTACATTTGCAAACAATGTAGACCCAGATCAGAGTTCTCCTTATAGGGACCATAAAGGGATCAAGGTCGACACTGTTTTCTAATTTAGAGCAGTATCTATTAAACTACCCAGAATTCCAAGTATACTGGAACTTATAAGATTCACAAGGGAACATAATATCCTTCAAGAGTTACTCAGTGTTGAAAGTGTAATGCTGTATGGCTGTTGAGCAACAGTGAGAAATTTGTTTTAGCATCAGTGGTCAATAATAGCCGGCAATCTCTCTGCACACTACTGGTGAAAAATGTTGTCACATTTGCAAACAGTTTGGATCCAGGTTAGACTCATGTAATTTTGGATCAGGATCCCAACTGTTTGACACTCTGATCCTGTGATAGAAATAAATTTGTATAAAATCTTGTTTTAAAACGGCAGCAGACGGCAATTGTTGTGGACGAAAAAATTTACTTTGCACCTGAAGAGCTAAGGAAACAAGATGGATGGCATTGACCGTTATCATGCTGAAATCTGAACTATTGGTCTCAAAAATTGAAAAAGAAAAGATTTTAATATGATTAGAATGAACATAAATAAATCCACTACTATGGAATATGTTTGGACCCTTATCAGATGCAGAGTAGTGCATCATCTAGATCTGCTTCTAAACTATAGCCAAGAGTCTAATAGTCTGGTTTTGTGTCTATAAAGTTCAATCTGATGTAGTGATCAATATCAAGATTTTTGCATGATTGGTAATTTGTTTGTATGCAACAATTGTCGTCTGCTATCCGCCTAAAAATATAATTTTCAAAATTTCTTTTCAATCAGGGTCAGAGTATCAAACAGTTAGGATCCTGGTGAGACGCCGCATTGCGCGGCGTCTCATCAGGGTCCAAACTGTTTGCAAAGATTATCATGGTTTCACCGCTTGCGTGCTGAGAGTTAATGGACCCACGTGGTCTTGATTTCCTCTTCAACACACTTGTAATAATGTGACAAGATAAAAATAAGTCTCGAGAGTTCAATAACAAAACAACAACAACGGGAGATCTGTACTGATAGGTATTATATGTATTGATTAAAGATTTGTTAACAATTGTGATAATTACACTAGAGATTGTGCATTGATGCTTGTTAACTGCAATTTTAAATTTCTTCTGTATCAATGCAAAATAATAAAATTTAAACTACTATGCACTTGTATCTTTTGCTTTTGGTGCTATGACCCCACAACCTTGCCCTATCAACCCTTTACCCCATAGCTTTTAAGATAGGTGACCTCTTAAAGCAGGTTGAATGACAGCTGAATCTGCCTTAAGCCACATTCTGCTTTATTTTCAGCCTGCTTTTAGCTACCATCTGCTAGGATATGGATTTTTTCCCTATTCATCACTGTATAAATTGGAGCTATTTTCTTCAGTGGAAGGAAAATGGATCAGTCTTTTCCCATATTCCAAACAACCAAGTAAACATTTAACTCTTTCAACACTAAGTAACTAATGTGGGTTATTAGGTTCCCTTGTGGATCATTTTTGTTATCAAAACATGACCCAGTCTACATTAGTAAAACAGTGCAGGTCCTAATCAGAGGGCACCTATAGGAGCCCTCTGATCTGCATCTACACTGTTTGAGTATATTTTAACCCTTTACCCCGTAGCCTTAATCTTGTTTTGAAAGCAAGTGACTACTTTCAGCAGGTTAAAAGTAAAGCAGAATGTGCCTTAAGGCACATTCTGCTTTACTTTCAGCCTGCTTTAAGCTACCATCTGTTAGAATATAGAAAATAAATTCTTGTCAAACATATTCATAACTATAAATTGGAAACGTTTTCCTCAGTAGAGGAATAAATCGGGAGGCGCAAAAAGGCGTATTTATGGAGTAATGGATTAAGGTGGTTCGCGGGTCAGCTTATTCTGTGTCAGAATTCTTTGAAACCTTGATTAAATTGAAATATACCATATGGAGAGTGAAAAATCGTTAAAATAAACAAAAGTTACAATGCCGTTTTTAGCTCACCTGGCACAAAGTGCCAAGGTGAGCTATTTTGATCGTCCTGTGTCCGTCCGTTCGTTCGTCGTCCGTCTTCAACAATTTCTTTAAACGACATCTCCTCCTAAACTACTTGATGGATTTTAACCAAACTTAGCAGGAATGATCCTTATATGGTCCTCTTTGAAAGTTGTTCAAATGGTTTGGGTCCGTTGCATATCTAGGTCACAGGAGCTAAAAATAGATCGTTTCAATAAAAACTTAAAAAATCTTCTTCTCTGAAACCACAGTACCCTGAGCTTAGATATTTGGCACAAAGCATCATCTATAGGTCCTCTATCAAGATTGTTCAAATAATGTCCCTGGGGTCAAAAATGGCCCCGCCCCGGGGGTCACAAATTTACATAGAGTTATATAGTGAAATCTTCAAACCTCTTCTTCTCTGAAACTAATATAGCTAGAGCTTTGAAATTTAGCATGGTGTAAATTCTAGAGGTACTCTACCGATATTGTTCAAATGTTTCTGGTCCGTTGCATATCTAGGTCACAGGAGCTAAAAATAGATGTTTTCGATTAAAACTTAAAAAATCTTCTTCTCTGAAACCACAGTACCCTGAGCTTAGATATTTTGCACAAAACATCATCTACAGGTCCTCTATCAAGATTGTTCAAATTATGTCCCTGGTTTCAAAAATGACCTCGCCCCGGGGGTCATAAATTTACAAAGAGTTATATAGTGAAATCTTCATACCTCCTCTTCTCTGAAATTAATATAGCTAGAGCTTTGATATTTGGCATGGTGTAACTTCTAGAGGTACTTTACCAATATTGTTCAAATGGTTCCGGTCTGTTGCATATCTAGGTCACAGGAGCTAAAAATAGATTTTTTCAATAAAAACTTAAAAAATCTTCTTCTTTGAAACCACTCATGTACCCTGAGCTTAGATATTTTGCACATAGCATCATCTTCAGGTGCTCTATCAAGATTGTTCAAATTATGTCCCTGGGGTCAAAAATTACCCCGTCCCTGGGATCACAAAATTACAGAGTTATATAGTGAAATCTTCCAACCACTTCTTCTCTGAAACTAATATGGCTAGAGCTTTAATATTTGGCATAGTGTAACTTCTAGAGGTACTTTATCAATATTGTTCAAATGGTTCCGGTCCATTGCATATCTAGGTCACAGGAGCTAAAAATAGAATTTTTTTCAATAAAAACTTTAAAAATCTTCTTCTCTGAAACCACAGTACCCTGAGCTTAGATATTTGGCACAAAGCATCATCTATAGGTCCTCTATCAAGATTGTTCAAATTATGCCCCTGCGGTCAAATATGACCCCGCCCCGGGGGTCACAAATTTACATAGAGTTATATTGTGAAATCTTCAAACCTCTTCTTCTCTGAAACTAATATAGCTCGAGCTTTAATATTTAGCATAGTGTAACTTCTAGAGGTATACTTTACCAATATTGTTCAAATGTTTCTGGTCTGTTGCATATCTAGGTTACAGGAGCTAAAAATATTTTTTTTTAAATAAAAAGCTTAAACAAGACTGCGTTCAATAAACGCTTATGCCCCCGGTGGCATCCTTGACAATATATTCTGAATCTTTTCTAAGTCCAAATTAGGTCGAGGTCAAGGTCAAACTAAGCTTGGGTATTACTGGTGGGTTGGTAATGGTCCAAGGCAATAACTGTATAAGTATAGAAGCATTGTAGTAAGTAGTGTTGATGCTAGACGAAACGGTAAAATCTAGTTAACCAAGAAATAGCCCATTCAAAATACTAAGTCCAAATTAGGTCAAGGTCAAGGTCAAAATCAAGGTTAGGTATTATTGGTGGCTAGGGAATGGTCCAAGGCAACAACTGTATAAGTATCCAAGCATTTGAATAAGTGGTGTTGATGCTAGACGAAACGGTAAATTCTACTTAACCTGGTTACGGACGGACGTTCTCACAGTTGGACATTTGTTGGGTATATTTTTTGTTTAAAAGTACCCAACAGTACACTAAAATACCCAACAATAACAATAGGGCAATCACGGAATGAATGGAATCTATTGTTCTCCCTACCCAACAAAGGACCTTTCGTGCGCTCGGAAGGACGGACGGACAGGACGATTACTATATGCTCCTGCATCTGTCGATGCCTGGGGCATAAAAATCTTCTCTTAAACTACAGTACCCTAAGCTTAGCTTTTCTGCACTCAGCATCATCAAATCAGCAATTTGCACAATCATATTGTCATAATTTCTCAGCTTTCCAAGATATGTTACATTTACATCAACGGTCCCAGGTGAGCGATTTAGGGCCGTATACGGCTCTTGTTTCTGACCAGACCTTTTGTCGAAAAAAGCTCCTTTTTTAATAAACAGGAATATTTTCTTTATAAAATGATATAACTCAATAATTTCTGTACATTCAAGTAAACTGTACATAGACTATAAGATATTGGGCAAACAAAAGTATTTCATGACATATTTTCTGGAAATATCAATATTTTAAAAAAGTCAAATTCTGAAAATCTCAATTTACAAAAAATCTAGCTGTTTAACATACACTAATTTTACTCTTATTAGATAGATATAACTTAGTTCTACTAGTCACAAAATTTTAATGAAAATCTACAGTAGAATTTACATTTTATACATGATTTCTTGAAATTCTGAGAAAATGAAATGTTAACACAAAACGATTAACCTCCCTTGAGTTCAACTTTAAAATGCCGTCAGCTCTAAATAATACCATAAGTCAAACCTGTTATAAGGGACCATTGAATACGGTAGCCTGTAGATATTTAAAGGCAAGTGACTGCTTAATGCATAACAAAAGTAATGCATAAAAGCTCCTTTAGGATCTATCTTTTAGCATTACTTTTGTCCTGTGTTAAGCTGCCATCTGTCATATAGGCTATAAATTCCTTACAAATTTAGCTGTCACTTGAGTATACTTGCATCTGATATTATTCATTATGACTAAACATAGCCTGTCCTTTGATCACTGCGTTTGGGAATTGACAAGTCACTAAAATCGGACAATTGGTTTAAAAAAAAAGTTTTGAAGCGAGTGTGAATCGAACCTGGAACCTTTTGATTGCAAGTCAATCACCGTACCAACTGCGCTAACAGAGAAGACAATGAAGCAGATCAAACTTTTCTTTATCTAAATTTTCTACTATAAGCATGTGCCGCAAAGATCAGGTGAAAGTCATCAGCATTTCCGGAACTCGATATGCGGGCCGCCCGCTGTCGAACCACCTTAAGCAGGTCCATGGTGCTGAAAGAATTAAATGTGCAGTAATGCAGTATCTCTGCACTTGTTCCATTAGTTTTCCTTTGAGTAGATATTCACATACTGATTGTTCAATCATCCAATATTCATGTACAGTAAAACCTCTCTATAACAACCACTAAAGTGTGATAATTTTTTAGGTGTTTTCGACAGGTGACTGCTTAAAGCATGGTGACAGTAAAACAGAAAGCTCCTTTAGGAGCTTTCTGTTTTACTGTCACCATGCTTTAAGCTGTCACCTGTCATTTATACAATCAATTAGCCCTTGTTTTAGTGGCCGTTATAGAGAGGTTTTACTGTAGTGTTTGTAAGTGGCTGGCTTGTCTGATGTTACAATGGACCCTTGCCTGACAAGGAGATCGATTCCCATTTTCATTCTCCGAGCTTCTCATCAAACAGTTTATGAACTACAGTCCACCCTGTATGAAGGGACTGCTGATTTAGGTAACATGCTGATATTGAAATACAGGTGACTGCTTAATGCAGGACAAAAGTAATGTAGAAAGCTCCTGCATTAAGTTGGCACCTGTCATATAGTCTTAAAATACATCCCTATATTAGTTGTTGCTAAATAAATGTTTGACTTAACCCTTTGAACCCTAGTCCCGCATATAGGCGTCCTTTTCAAACAGTATACATGTGAAAAGTGCTCTTGTCTTATGCAAACAGTGAAGACCCAGATCAGAGGGCTCCGAAAGGAGCCCTCTGATCAGGGTCTTCACTGTTTGTCATAAAGCCAAACATTGACAAAAACAATCCTTAAAAGTCAGAAATGGACTAGACTAAAATAGAAACTGTCCATTTAAAGTTTCAGGGAGGAAAGAGATAATTGAGGTCTGAAACTGGATATCCTTCAACTCTTTAAGACATTAGCTAAATGGGTATGCTTAATTCTTACGAGGAAAAATAAACTTTGCAATGTCCCAGTTCCTTTGCAGGAATTTTTGTGATTATTTTATGCAAGTAATGCACTTTTAAGACAAAAATTCTGAAACCTTTAGTTTGCTACAAGAAAAACAAGAGGGTTGTGATGGCCTTGAAATCGCTCACCTGAATATTGAAACCAAGTGTTTTGAGTTTTCACAAATAACCAGAATTGTCCTAGCACTTATAGCCCTATACCGTTTGTGAATGTCCATTCCTATATTTAGAGACTTGACTGTAAAGTTTGTTAACCCTTTCCCCCTTAAAAACGCCTGTATACGCCTATAATTCATACCTCCACTGAAGAAAACAATTCCCTTTTATACAGTCATGAATGTGTATCATGAGAAATAGTTTCTATATCCTAGCAGATAATAGCTTAAAGCACATTCTGCTTTACTTTCAACCTGCTTTAAGTGGTCACCTGTCTTCAAAACTAGAAATAGGCTATTGGGTAATGGGTTAACAAAGTTAAAATCTTGCCTTTTAGAGCATATCTGAGTACATCGCAAGGGTGGACAACTCTTGATTATTGTGGCGTTTGTGTGTAGGAGTAACAAGAGCACCACATGTGAGTGCAAGATCAGTGAAAAATACAGTAAAATTAGGTCAAGGCTAATGGGTAAAAGTTAATGGGTAAAATATTTGGTATGTCTGGATAGGACTTGTCTAGATGAACATGCATACCAAAATTAAAGTTTGTAGACAAACAATTGAAGAAGTGATGGCTAACTTTAAGATCAGCAAAAAATACAATGACCTTTATAATGGGACATCAATGTATACAACCTTGTTGATGTAAACCCACTTGACAGAGCTGTTTGGAGATCAAGTAACAGATAAACTAGCCGCCTGCTGCCTACCCCAGATAGGCTGGGACACCCGCAGCAGATGACAAATGAAATGCAGACCAAAAATAAAGGTTGTAGATGAAAAATTGAAGAAGTTATTGCTAACTTTAGGATCAAAGAAAAATACTTTAAATTTTATAATAGGGCTAACAAGAGCACCACATGCGAGTGCAAGATCCGTGGAAAATACAGTAAAATTAGGTCAAGGTCAATTGGGGAAAAAAATATTTTGGTATTTCTGGATAGGACTTGTCAAAATGAATGTGCAGACTAAAAATAAAGGTTGTAGATTGGATGAGCTAAACTAATAATGCGGCACTTCATCAGGATCCAAACTGTCTGCACTCCGCCCATAGCGTGCAAAGATTAAATAATTGAGAATGATGCAAAAAACCTAGAATTAATCCATTTTAATTGCCTAGATTTGTCTCAGAGTGCGAACCATTTGTGTATGTGTTTGAAGTCTAAAAGTACACTTGTTTGGACCATTAAGTATGTAGAAACATGAGAGGATTCATGTCATCATGCACCAGTAAGGTGTGTTTACCTCTCTGCCAATAGTGACTTTGTAAACAGTTTGGATAATTATCTTACACAGCATATGATCAGGTCGCCAAACTGTTTGATACCAGTATCAATATTTCTTCAGTCAGCCCTAAATCTGACTTGAAATATATTGCAGACGACATTTTGGCAGCGAGAGGGTGGAAGCAGACGATAAAACTTGGCAGTGAAAAGAGTTAAAACAATAGTGTGAATTATTGAGGATATTTAATTGTTCCTCGATGGCCTTCAGTGCAAACCAACTATATATACATGTATATCCAAATGATTAAGAATTATACAGTAAAACCTCTCTATTACAACCCTTCACAAAAAGGATTAACCCATAGCCCGCCAAATAAATTGTCGTCTGCTATATTTCTCGTCTGCTTCAAGTTTCAAAGTGCTTCAAAGTTGCTCAAAATTGCTGAAAATGTTGTCCGAGTGTCAAACAGCTTGGATCCGGATGAGACGCCGAGTTACTCGGCGTCTCATCCGGATCCAAGCTGTTTGCATTTGGGGCTATAGTCGTGAGTGGCAGGCTAAGGATTAATGTAGGAGTTGGGTTTTATGTGACACTGAATAAGTCATATGATCTAAAAGAAGGCAAATCGACTATAAATTTATAGATTATTCCCATAGAAGACATGTTACAGCTTAAAGCATGGTGACATCTTAAAGCAAGGTGAAAGTAAAACAGAAAGCTCCTAAAGGAGCTTTCTGTTTTACTTTCACCTGACTTTAAAACCTTTTCTTCCATAGAAGCACCTTTTAACACATTCAGTTTATTCCGTCACTGAAGAAAATAGTTCCAATTGATACAGTTATGAATATGTTTCATAAGGAATATTTTCTTATTTCAAGCAGGTGGTAGCTTAATGCAGGTTGAAAGTAAAGCAAAATGTGCCTTAAGGCACATTCTGCTTTACTTTCAACCTGCTTTAAGTAGTCACCTACATTTCTTAGAAACAGGCTATAGGACAATCGGTTAAGCAGTGGCCGGTGTGTTAAACACCTTATGATGAATACAATTTGGTTGTCACAATTCAGAGAGGTTTTACTGTAGTTAAGTTCATCTACACAATCATTCATTAGATGACTTCATTTGTTCAACACATGAATTCATCTAGCAATGAGTAAAGGTGTCCTTATCAAACAATGTACATGTGAAGAGTGCACTTGTCATATTCAGTGTAGACCCAGATCAGAGGACTCCTACAGTAAAACTCTAATCTTGGTTTACACTGTTTTGTCTTTTTTGCAACATACATGTAATGTAAAGTACCTACCCTAAATTGTCAAAACGGACTAGACTTTCAGGATTGGAAACTGGAATTGTCCATTTAAACTAAGAGGTCATTATTATTATTATTATACCAGATTTATATAGCGCTCTTTTCACACAGGGGTTGTGCGTTCAAAAGCGCTTGATGAGTTAAAACAGATGGTTGCTCAACCAATTACCCCATCTAATAGCCTGTTCCTTGTTTTAAAGAAAGATGATCATTTAAAGCAGGATGAAAGTAACACAGAATGCACTTTAAGGCACTTTCTGCTTTACTTTCAACCTGCTTTAAGCTATTATCTGCTAGGAAATAGAAAATATTTCTTATGATACATATTCATGACTGTATAATAGGGAACTATTTTCTTCACTGGAGGAATAAATTAGAGGCATAAAAAGGCATATTAATGGGGGATTTGGTTAAACAAGGATAGAAATGAAGTATTTTTGTGAGTCATTGTATGTGTTAGCATCCAAACACACTTCTTTGAAGGAAAAGGTAAACAACAAAGGCATAGATATTTATTGATATATGTGTCTGCATGTATCTATAAATTAACAAATCCTGTAACATGTACAAAATGATACTACAGTAAAACCTCTCTTTTAAGACCACAAAAAACAGGCTAATTGACTGAATAAAATACAAGTGGAAGCTTAAAGCAAGGTGAATGTTAAACAGAAAGCTCCTAAAGGAGCTCTTTGTTAGCTCACCTGAGCAAAAGGCTCAAGGTGAGCTATTGTGACCGCTCACCGTCCGTAGTACGTCTGTCCGTTCACATTTACTTCAAACGACATCTCCTCTGAACCGGCCGATTGTAGGGAGAGTTCAAACTGCTCATGATGTTCCTTGGATGCTTCTCTACAGAAGTTGTTCAAATGAAAGGAAAAAAAGCACAAACTCTGCTTGAAAAAGCAAAAAAGCAAAAAACTTTAAAAAATCTTCTTGCCCAAAACTACTAGGCCCTAAGCTTTGATATTTGTACAGTAGAATCTCCTGGTGGATCCCTCTATAGTTTGTTAAAATGAAATCCCTAGGGTCACATTTGACACCACCCTGCACAGTTTAAGTGCTGCTCTAGGCAGGTTTCACAGTATTTTTGATTTAAGCAGAACTGTATTTACCTGAGTTACCCTTAATATACTATGGGCAAATAGCCAATATTTGCAAACAGTTTGGATCCAGATCAGATGCAACATAATGCTGCATCTAATCTGAATCCAAACTATTTGCCACTCATTTACCAACTTAACATTTTCTAAAAAAAAAAAAATTGTACATTTTTCACATACAGTAGGTATTTAGCAGACATCATTTCAGTCTGGTAAGGGTAACCCCCCAGCAGCTGCTAATGCTACGGTACTCTTGCATAATATTTGACCTCAGTGATCAGGTCAACAGAACTGAGCATGTTGTCTGCTAAAGTTTAGAAATGGTTCAGTCTGCTTCATACTTAGAGAAACAGGATCTGGAAGTGATCCACTGACAGTTATGTAATTATGTCTTATGCCATATTTATACATTATGTTTAATATTGGTTTTGTCACAGTTATCTGTATGTCGTCATTTTTTCTTGTCCAGGATTCAACCCTTTCCCCCAATAAATACTGATGTTTGTTAACCCATTACCCCATAAATGTGCATTTTTAGGCCTTTGATTTATTCCTCCACTGAAGAAAATAATTCCCCTTTAAACAGTCATGAAAATGTAAGATGCGAAATAGGTTTCTATATCCTAGTAGATGGTAGCTTAAAGCAGTTTGAAAGTAAAGCAAAGTGTGCATTAAGACCCATTCTGCTTTACTTTCAACCTGCTTTAGGTGGCCACCTATTTTCAAAACTAGAAACAGGCTATGGGGTAATGGGTAAAATGAAATTGCCTATTTGGAAAGAGCCTAATGAGAGGAAGTGCCATTTGCAAAGGCCATAACTCTGACATCATTGTTTTTTGAGTTATTTCCCTTTGTGATATTTTCTTGTCAAGTAGACAACTCCAGTTCTACTGATGCTATTGTAATGAAATTTTATGTATGGAAAGAAACTGATGAGAGAAAATGCCATGCACAAGGGCAGCAATATTTTGTTTTTCCCCTTTGTCATATTTTATTGTCAGGAAAATAACTCCAGTTCTGCTGACGCTAGTGAAATAATTATCATTTACCGGAAATGGAAATAGCTTGATAAGAGGATGTGTCATGGATAAGGGTCATAAGCTTGGCAACAAAATTCACTTTTGTCATGTTTTCTTGTCCGGAAGATAACTCCATTTATAGCTATATTAAAATGTTGTCTTGCCCAGTCAACTTAGGTACAAACTTCAATGTCCTCAGGTGAGCGAATTTAGGGCCATGACCCTCTTGTTTTATATTCACCTTGCTTTAACCCTGTCCTCCATAGAAGCACCTTTTAGCACATTTAATTTATTCCTCCACTGAAGAAAATAACTCCAACTTATAGTCATGAATATGCATTTATGTATTTTCTATATTTTAGCAGGCTGCAGCTTAAAGCAGACTGAAGGTAAAGAAGAATGTGCCTTAAGGTGCATTCTGCTTTACGTTCAACCGTTTTTAAGTGGTCACCTATCTTGAATACTAGAAACCAAGTAGATAAGGATAACCATCAGTTAAAGAATAATTGTGAATGAAATTTACACATTTATTAAGAGTTTCACCATAGAAATACATGTACATTGCATTGCTAATGCTGTTTAACCTCAATTACTCAAAGTAGCTTAAAACCCTTTATGCCATAAAAGCCTTTTTCTAGTTTTGAAAACAGGTGACCACTCAAAGCAGGTTGAAAGTAAAACAGAATCTGCCTTAAGGCGCATTCTGCTTTACTTTCAGCCTGCTTTAAGCTACCATCTGCTAGAATATAGAAAATATTTTTTATGAAATATATTATATGACATTTTTGTAGTAATGTGATAAACTAAATGAGTAAAAATGGTCAAAAAGATGTATCTATTATACCTATTGGATAATAGGTTAACCCTTTCCCCCATAGAAGCGCCTTAATTGTATTCCTTCACTGATGAAAATAGTTCCAATTTATACCTACATAAATATGTATCATACAAAATATTTTCTATATTCTAGCAGATGATAGCTTAAAGCAGGCTGAAAGTAAAGCAGAATGCGCTTAAGGCGCATTCTGCTTTACTTTCAACCTGCTTTAAGAGGACACCTATATTCAATATTAGAAACAGGCTATGTGGGAAAGGGTTAAAGTCCTCTTCAAAATGCTGACAAAATCTTTACCACAGTGAATGTCGGTCATTAAACTTTGACTCTTAATTTCTCATATAACTTCTTCTGTTTTCTTCTGTTTTCAATAGTGAACAATGATCCCTAGTATCCTTGTCTGCAACATTTGTGAGAT
Organism: Gari tellinella; assembly: GCA_922989275.2. NCBI lineage: Eukaryota > Metazoa > Mollusca > Bivalvia > Cardiida > Psammobiidae > Gari > Gari tellinella. The sequence goes on along the minus strand of OV277858.1, from coordinate 102,345,787 downwards.
AAATTTGATGACGTCACTCAATCGTCACTATTGATAAAGGCGTTATTATGTCACTGGGATTCTAAAAGATGCCTATTGCTGTAAAAATACATTAAATTGTTGGATATGTGAGAAAAAAAATCTGTCACTTGTCAATGTATCAGACAAGTTGATTTCAACCTCATCTAGAATAGAAAAGTTATTAAGCTAGCCAAAGCTCGATAACATTTAAATTCTAGACTCTGTTGAGATCAGCTTGTCTCATACATCGACTCATGACAGATCCTATATGTCTCCTTAAAAAACTTGCCAGTACTCATTAGAATAGCGGTATTTGACTGAGCCATAAGGATCTTTAAGTTTAAATACTCTCCTTATCTATTGGGAGATATGACATCCATTTAGTTTAGCCAAACTCTCACTACAAGACTTTTCAACCTTGGCTCTGCATGACCAGCCATCCTCACTACAGTATGACTTCTCTATCATTCATAACAATAAACAATGGAAGTTCAACACTTTTCTCTCCCAGGTAACACACATTACGAAACTGTAGCATTCTGAAGCTTTGAAAGACAGGCGACCACTTAAAGCATGTTGAAAGTAAAGCAGAATGCACCTGGTCAAGTTGTTTGTGAGAAGTTGTAGTTTTGTCTGAGGTAGTCTAGAACAGCTGTAGTACTAGTGAGAGTGTTGAAGATTCTCCGCTCTACCTTGTTTGTGAGAAGTCGTAGTTTTGTCTGAGGTAGTCTAGAACAGCTGTAGTACTAGTGAGAGTGCTGAAGATTCTCCGCTCTACCTTGTTTGTGAAAAATCGTAGTTTTGTCTAAGGTAGTCTAGAACAGCTGTAGTACTAGTGAGTGTGTTGAAGATTCTCCGCTCTACCTTGTTTGTGAGAAGTCGTAGTTTTGTCTAAGGTAGTCTAGAACAGCTGTAGTACTAGTGAGAGTGTTGAAGATTCTCCACTCTACCTTGTTTGTGAAAAGTCGTAGTTTTGTCTGAGGTAGTCTAGAACAGCTGTAGTACTAGTGAGAGTGTTGAAGATTCTCCACTCTACCTTGTTTGTGAGAAGTCGTAGTTTTGTCTAAGGTAGTCTAGAACAGCTGTAGTACTAGTGAGAGTGTTGAAGATTCTCCGCTCTACCTTGTTTGTGAGAAGTCGTAGTTTTGTCTAAGGTAGTCTAGAACAGCTGTAGTACTAGTGAGAGTGTTGAAGATTCTCCGCTCTACCTTGTTTGTGAGAAGTCATAGTTTTGTCTGAGGTAGTCTAGAACAGCTGTAGTACTATTGAGTGTGTTGAAGATTCTCCGCTCTGCCCTCGACATGATCTTTTCGACCATGTACATCAGATGATGGTGAAAGATGGTGAACGGGTTTCCTAACTCAAGTGATAAACGTATCTGAAAGACATGAACATGTTTGTTTAAGTTTACCCTTTCCTCCCTGAAACCTCAAAATGGGTAATTCTAGTTTTCAAGTTAGTCTAGTCCATTTTTGACACTTTAGGGTTGTTTTTTACAATATATGTCAAAACGACAAACAGTGTAGACCCTGATCAGAGGGCTCCTTAAGGAGCCCTCTGATCAGGGTAAACATTGTTTGCATAGAACAAGTGAACTCCTAACAGGTGGTACACTGTTTGCAAATGATGCATATATGCGTGACTAGGGTTCAAAGAGTTGACCATTTCCCCTCATAGCTCGTTTCCAGTTTATATGACAGGTGATAGTTGCTTAAAGCAAGCTCAAAGTAAAACAGAAAGATCCTTCAGGAATGTTCTGCTTTACTTTCAGCAGCTTTTAGCAGCCACCTGTTCACATATCAAAGTTGGTCTGACAATATAAAGGAGTGGACAGCACTGTCGATGCCAGAACTATTATTGTTTGGTGCAGACAAACCAGTCTGGAGACAAAGTGCTGCTTCTTCCGCGTCAAACCCCCTCGATGACGAAACAATCAGTCATGGGATGAGTAAAGGTTAAACAATTACAGATGCTGGAACATTTTTTCTATGCTTCTTTAACTCTTTGCATGCTGGGTAATTTTTTCGTCTGCAACAATTGTCGTCTGCTTCTGTTCTAAAATTAGATTTTTTTCAAAATTTCTTTTAAATCCAGTGTCAGAATGGCAAACAGTTTGGATCCTGATGAGACGCCGCATTACCCCGCGTCTCTTCTGGATCCAAACTGTTTGCAAAGATTAAGCCTGAACACCATGGACCTGTTAAAAATATACTCATTACATTTGCAAACAGTGTTGACCCAGATCAGAGGGCTCCTATAGGAACCCTCTGATCAGGGTCTGCACTGTTTGGCAATTTAGAGCAGTATTTATTAAGAATTCCAAGCAGACTGGTTCATGTTTTGGTAATTAAAAAGATCCACAAGGGAACCTTACAACCCACAAGAGTAACTAAGTAAAGCAGCATGCACTTAAAGGAACTCGCAACCGGATGGTGTACTTGTCAAAATAAAATAAAATACTCAAATAAAAGCAAATTTGTGGCATTATTTGGCTTCTGACATTAAGAAAATATGATCAGTCCAAAAAAAATCTCAAGAATCGTCACCGAATCTTAGTTTTTTAGATATTTTCCATCGTTTTTCTATAGCGTCAGCTGATGGTATAGTTGTTGTTGTTGCTTCTCTACACGGGCTCAGACATAAACTCGAGCCGAATAAAGTTCTATTAATCGCTACCAGTGAAGTACGTTAATTCGCTACCATGTATATAGAGAGCGTTGGTAGCCGAGGCGGTAAAGGCGTTTCTTCATTTTTCATGTTTGTCTCTGCATGGAGGGTCACGGGTTCGAATCCCACCAGAGCTTCTTTTTTTTTTTTTTGAAATGCATTTTTTAACAGAATTTATTATCCTAAACTAAATCTTACCCATTTTTATAAGCATTTGACATATATTTACAAATTACTATTTTTAATGCTAAATCTGGTTGCGAGCCTCTTTAAGGCACATTTTGCTTTACTTTCAGTCTACTTAAAGAGGTCACATATAATCAATATTGAAACAAGCTATAGAGTAAAGGGTTAACCCATCACCCCATAGCCTGATTCTAGTTTTGAAAATAGGTAACCACTTAAAGCAGGTTGAAAGTAAAGCAGAATCCGCCATAAGGCGCATTCTGCTTTACTTTCAGCCTGCTTTAAGCTATAATCTGCTAGAATATATAGAAACATTATCTTACAAAACTCACTCATGAATGTATAAATTTTTTCTATTTAACTATTTTCTTCTGTGGAGGAATAAATTATGGCATAAAAAGGCGTATTTATGGGGTAACGGGTTAAAGTAATAAAACACCACTAGGACTCACCCATTCGCTGATACAGTGTTCTGGTGTACAGTCATAGCCCGCATACATAGCTGGGTTCTGTAATATACCTCGGGCCGCCATTACCCCTGAAACAAACAGATGGCCTTAAATATTTCCTTCATAGAAATATAGCATCTGTCATGAGTCAAGATTTGAGACAAGCTGATCTCAACCAAGTCTAGAATTGAAATGTAATTAAGCCAGCCTTGGCAAGCTTAATACTTTTTCTATTCTGAACTCGGTTGAGATCAGATTGTCTCAAATCTCGACAAGTGACAGATTATTTTTCTCACATAACCAAAGATATTAAGCAATTTTTAAAAGCAATCGGCCTTTTTAGCTCACCTAGCTAGCTCAGGATAAGATTTCGCAATCCTTTAATGTCCGGCGTCCAGGGTGGGTCGTCAGTCATTAGTAGTCAACAAGTTAAGTGTTTACAGTCTAGAGGCCAAATTTTTTTATCAAATCCTTCTCAAACTTGCACAGATTGTATATGACTATAAGATCTCAGATACCGGGTAAGTTAGAAAATGGTTGAAATCGGACCATTTGGTCAAGAGTTATCTGCCCTTGATGTGTTGAAAGTGTCAAATATAACAGTTTTTACAAACTTGCAACTACAGTTTTCAAAGGATTTTGATTATACTTGCACACAATGTATATAGCTATAAGTTCTCGAAGGAGTGCAATTCTTTTCAATCTGATCATTGTGGCAAGAGTTATCTGCCTTTGATATTCTCTGAAATGCTAGAAAAAGGCTTCATTTCAGTTTTGTGTAGGCTCTGATTATCTGCCCTTGATGTACTATACTAAACTAGAAAAGGTCGTATTCCAATATTGTTTACATGCTATACTACAAAATTGAATGGATTTAGATTAAAACTGATGAAACTATAAGGTAAAGCTATCCGGCTTCATTATAACAGGTTAGCGATATCAGGGCCTTCAAGCCCTCTTGTTTAAATCCCCATGACGTTATCACAACTTTATAAATAGTGAAATTAGAGTGATGTCATGAAATTGATTTCACAAATATTGGAGACAAGGATATTTGCAATCGATTTTCCCTAATGAGAACGGGTAGTTATGTGAGAAATGCCTGGTCTAAACTTTACAGTTTCCTCATTGCCTGTTCTATATCCTGACAGATGACTGCAATCATGTTGGTATATATGCCAAGCTATTTGAATGAAAATAAAAGAGACAATTTTTAACAGGGGTTCAGATAAAAGTGAGATTGTTTAGAATTTTGAATTTCCTCACCAAAGGGGAAAGGGTAAAAAAGTCTTCCGCATTAACTCTTTCCTCCCTGAAACTTTAAATGGACAATTCCAGTTACCATTTGAGTTTAGTCCATTTCTGACTTTTGAGGGTTGTTTTTGTCAATGTTTGGCATCATGACAAACAGTGAAGACCCTGATCAGAGGGCTCCTTTCGGAGCCCTCTGATCTGGGTCTTCACTGTTTGCATAGGACAATTGTACTATTCACATGGACATTGTTTGAAAAGGACGCCTATATGCGGGACTAGGGTTCAAAGGGTTAAGCCATCACTTTTATTTTACCCTTTACTCTATAGATAAACATTTTTAAGTGCTTAATTTATTCATCCACTGACAAAATAGTTCCAATTATACAGTTATGTATCAGACGGTAGCTTAACTCTTTCCTCCCTGAAACTTTACATGTACAATTCCAGTTTCCATTTTAGTCTAGTCCATTTCTGACTTTTAAGGGTTGTTTTTGTCAATGTTTGGCATTGTGACAAACTGTGAAGACCCTGATCAGAGGGCTCCGAAAGGAGCCCTCTGATCTGGGTCTTCACTGTTTGCATAGGACAAGTGTACTATTCACATGTACACTGTTTGAAAAGGACGCCTATAGGCGGGACTAGGGTTCAAAGGCTTAAAGCAGGCTGAAAGTAAAGCAGAATGTGCCTTAACTCTTTCCTCCCTGAAACTTTAAATGGACAATTCCAGTTTCCATCTAAGTCTAGTCCATTTCTGACTGTAAAGTGTTGTTTTTGTCAATGTTTGGCATTGTGACAAACAGTGAAGACCCTTCGGAGCCCTCTGATCTGGGTCTTCACTGTTTGTATAGGACATGTGTACTATTCACATGTACACTATTTGAAAAGCACGCCTATATGCGGGTCTAGGGTTCAAAGGGTTAAGGTGCATTCTGCTTTATTTTTCAACCTGCTTTAAGTGGTAACCTATCTTCAATACTAGAAACAGGCTATGTGGTAAAGAATTAATATTAATTGTTCATCTTCTTCTAAATGACTTGGAGCTCCAGATAAGGGGAGTATTGTATTCTAAAAACTAAAATCTTTATTTCTGAATAAAATCCTATGGTTTTACTACTTATAAGAGTCGTCTCTTCGAGACAATTCTAATGAGTACCAGTAGTAAGAAACACCATACAATTTTGTGCTGAAATATGTAGGAAAATGCTGGATTTGTTCAGTTTACTTCCTTTTATCTGAAGCCCTGAAATGACTCCGGGTCCCTAACACAGATTTTGCAGTATCAACCCCTCACCTTTGACCCCTGTAATTCTTGATACCTCCTCTACGTCCTCCTCACTCTTGATATCACCGTTGGCTATGACGGGTATACCAACACTCTCCCTAATGAGTTTCACGGCCTCTAGATTGACGGGCTGGTTCCTCTGCTCCTTGGTTCTGCCATGTACAGAGATCCAGGCCACCCCAGCTGACTCCGCCCGTCTACACAACTCTACAGTCTCCCTGGGGGTGAACATAAATAGCCATGTACACTCAAACCTCTTTATTACAACCCAAGGCTGCCATTTCTTCGGATTTTTCCTAAATCTTCAGATTTTTTTCTAGAACATGGTAGCTTAAAGCAGGCTGAAAGTAAAGCAGAATGCGCCATAAGGCGCATTCTGCTTTACTTCCAGCCTGCTTTAAGTAGTCATGTGTCAACAAAACTAGAAACAGGCTATGGGCTAAAGGTAAGTACGTAAATTCGCACTTGAAAAATGGAAATTTGGAAATCTTATGATTTTTCATGTCAACTTATGGCAGCCCTGACAACCACTTATTGTATTAATTAGTAGGTGTTTATGACAGATAAAAGAAGAAATAGATAAAAGGTGTGAAAATACATATTTATGGAGTAATGGGTTAATCCTTTCCCTTATAGCTTGTTTTTTGTGTTTGATCCTTTCCTTCATAGCAGGGCATTTGAAGCTGATTAACTCTTTCAACACCATTAACCTGTTTGAGATATACTCATTACATTTGCAAACAGTATAGAACCAGATCAGAGGGCTCCTATAGGAGCCCTCTGATCAGGGTTTGCACTTTTTACCACAGTCGATATTATGAACTCACTTAAGTCCATCTTACCAGTATTTAGTAAGCAGAATTTTAATTAGTCCATCTTGTTTTAGTAGAACATACCCGTATTTCAAAGTTAAAACATGTCTAAGCCGGGTTTTAATTTTGAAATATGGGTATATTTGAACTAACGAGAGTTTGTAGAATCGAGTTTTTACTGTTATTTAGAGCAGTTTTTATTATACTACATGTATCAAGAATTCAAAGTAGACTGGTTCATGTCATGTTTCGGTAACTAAAGAGATGCACAAGGGAACATAATAACCCACAAGAGTTATTTAGTGTTGAAATTGTTAATTTATATTACCTGGGGTCATCATGTATGCGTATCTTGATGGAGGTGGTGAAGTTTGGATTGTCTATTCTGTTCCTGGTCTGGCTCACCATGTCAGAGACCAACTCTGGCTTCTCTATCAGACAAGCTCCATACCCTTCTGCCATAGCCCATCTGTTACACAATATAGCGAATACAGTCAAACTTTGATATCTCGAACTCGGTTATGTCGAACATACCCATATTTCAATGCTTATCTCAATACAAGCTAGTGGATTAAAGTGTGTCAAAATGAGTCAGTATGAGGCTATTGCGCAATGAGTCAAAATGAGTCAGTATGGCTTAATGGGATCTTCAGTATTAGAAATATAATATGGGGTAAAGGGTCAAGCCTTCCATTAATACAGTAAAACCTCTGAAATGAAGGCAAATTGATTGTATAAAAGACAGGTGACAGCTTAAAGCAAGGATTTTTAGCTCACCTGAGCCGAAGGCTCAAGGTGAGCTGTTGTGATCGCCCGCCGTCCGTCTGTCCATCTGTCCGTCCGTTCAAATTTACTTCAAGCGACATCTCCTCTGAAACCGCGAGTTTGAGGGAAAAACTAAATTGCTGATGGTGTTCCTTGGATGCTTCTCTACAGAAATTGTTAAAATAAAATTCATTGGTGGACTACTTATTGAAATTTATTAAAAAAGTGAAAAACTTTAAACAAGTTTTTTGTAAAAAACCACTGTTCCCACACCTTAGATATTGCATGAATAGTATCTTCTACTAAATCAGTTTCAAAATTGATTGTAAAAAATCAAAACCCTAGGGTCAAATTTGACTCAACCCTGGCCATATCAGTGCTTTTTGATGCAGGTCTGACAGTAAAAACTCTCTAAAAATTGACAGTAAAAACCCATTGTATCTTCCAGGCTAAGAAGCTACCCTTATACTAAATGCAACATTTTTGCAAACAGTTTGGATCCAGGTCAGATGCCACATAATGCTGCATCTAATCTGGATCTAAACTATTTGCCACTCATTTACATATTTTCTTATATTTAGAAAATATAAGTTATTATTTTTTACATATTTCACATACAAACATTTGGAGCAGACAACAGTTCAGCATGATAATAGTCATTTCTCTCTGAGACCGTCTCTATTGCATAACTGACCCATAGCTAGCTCTGAACTCAGGTCACTGAGATACATAACAGAAATGATAGTGATGTCTGCTATTTTATGCTCAAGCACAACTTAGTTCGAGGCATATTACTTTTGGTCTGTCTGTTTGTTTGTTTGTGTTTTGTTTGTTTGTTTATCTTTCTGTCTATCAGTCCACAATTAATTCTTGGCCATAAACAGTATGGATCCAGGTCAGATGCCACATAATGCTGCATCTAATCTGGATCCAAACTATTTGCCACTCATTTACATATAGTTTCTTATATTTAGAAAATGTAAATAATGATATTTATTAACCTATTAACCCATACATATTCCTTTTTATGTCTTTAATTTATTCTTCCACAGAAGAAAATAATTTCACTTTATACAGTCATTGTTGTCTTTAACAATTGCTTCAAATGACATCTCCTCATATACCGCTGAAAAGATTTCAACCAAACTTTACACGAATGTTCCTTGGGTCAAGTTCTTTCAAAATTGTTCAAAGAATTAAAAACAATGTAGAACTCTGGTTGCCATGGCAACCAAGTGAAAAAATAAGGAAATCTTAAAAGATCTTCTTGTCTGAAACTACAAGGGCCATCTTAGACATTTGTCACATAGCATCATCTACAGGTCCTCTATCAAACTACAAACTATGCCCCTGGGGTCAAAATTGGTCCCGCCCGGGGGGTCACAGTTTAACATAGAGTTATATAGTGAAATTTTCAAACGTCTTCTCCTCTGAAACTAATATGGCCAGAGCTTTGATATCTGGCATGGTGACACTTTTAGATGTCCTATACCAATAAGGTTCAAATGGTTCTGGTCGATTGCATATCATCTACAGGTCCTCTATCAAGTTTGTACAAATTATGCCCCTGGGGTCAAAATTAGCCCCACTCCGGGGGTCACAGTTTTCAAACGTCTTCTTTCTGAAGCTAATATAGCCAGAGCTTTGATATTTGGCATGGTGTTACTTCTAGATGTCCTTTGTCTATTTTGTTCAAATGGTTCCAGTCTGTTGCATATGTAGGTCACAGGAGCTAAAAATAGATTTTTTCAATGGAAACTTAAAAAAATCTTCTTGTCTATAGAACCCTAGTACCCTGATCTTAGATATTTGGAACATAGCATCATCTACAAGATTGTTCAAATTATGCCCCTCGGGTAAAAAATGACCCCGTCCTGGTCATAAATCATTATCTCCATTTTGATGTACAGCTATTCTCAGGTGAGCGACATATGCCCCATGGGGCTCTTGTTGTTTGTTTAATTGCCACCTTGCTTTAAGCTGTCACCTTTCATATACACCTAATAAGTAACACAGTTTACTGAATTTAGTGGTCATAATAGAGAGATTTTACTGCATATTACCATAACATCAAATCTACCCGTTAATACAGTAAAACCAGTACATGTACCATAATAATTGATTACTCCATAAATTTAACTTTTTACGCTTCTAATTTATTCCTCCATTAAAGAAAATAGTTCCCCATTGTACAAATAGTTCTACATTATACAATCATAATGCACTGTGAGAAATAGTTTCTACATTCTAGCTGATAGTAGCTTAACCCATAAATATACCTTTTTATTCCTTTACTTTATTTCTCCTCTGAGGAAAATAGTTCCACTTTATACAGTTACGAATACGTATAATAAGATCTATTTTCTATATTCTGGCAGATGGTAGCTTCAAGCAGGTTGAAAGTAAAGCAGAATGTGCCTAACGGCGCATTCTGCTTTACTTTCAACTTGCTTTAAGTAGCAACTTGTTTTCAAAACTAGAGACAGGCTATGAGGGTAATGGTTTAAAGCATAATGGAAATAGACACCTCATACCTTTGTGGACATCCACAGTTCAAGTCAACACCATCAGCATATCTGGGAAAAGAAATAGATATTATTAGTTTATATCCCGTCAGCTTAACTAAAGAGGACTACATGTCAATTCATTTGAGAAAATCTTTATCTTTTATCGAAAATATTTGAATATTTGACCATTCTTCACTTAGTTTAAAGATATTTATTCAGTAAATATACTCATCACATAGAAACATACAATAGAAAGAAGGCATTGAAACGAGAGTCATTAAAGTCTTATAGGATTTCTCTCCCTGAACATGTAATTATATTTAGATACAATCATGTAATTGCGAAATATATGGTCATTGACTTCATTAACCAAAAACGTTTCTTTAAGTTTTTGAGAAGATAAATCAATGGCTTCATGCCATCAACATTGTATTTTTGGCTCGAATCCTCAAGAATAAAATTGGTGCAAGTCTAGCCCCCCCCCTACAAACAAATCCTGTCATACGGGGTTTACATATAGTGCTATCTAACGGAGCTTCAGTTGCTGGCTACGTCACTATCAGATAGACCGTGTGTAGCAGCACTGAGTTAAACTCAGGATCCCGAGTCTGTACCTGTGGGATTTAAACACTGTAAATCCTTGTAATAAACATTCACCTAGTAGTCATAGCAGACGATGCATTATAAGACATGAACATTACAAAATCATTTAGGGTCTTTAAGCGATGCAGGTTTCTGCTTAATGCATGGCAATGGTAATGCAGAAACTTCATAATTAGCTTTCTGCATTAGATCTGCTTTGTTCTACATTAAGCTGAAAGTCCGAGCCTGCAGTACTACAGTACTTTGATTTACTTCATGGTCAGGACAATTTATTTAAGGTTTCCCTTGAAATTCTTTCAGAGCTTGTTCCAAAATATGTGACTACTTAACCCTTGCAGGAAAAGGGATAAGGCTTTGAACCTTTAACACCATTTCCTGTTTCTAGTTTTTAAGACAGGTGACTACTTAAAGCAGTTTAAAAGTAAAGCAGAATGTGCCTGAAGGCACATTCTGCTTTACTTTCAGCCTGCTTTAAGGAACCATCTGCAAGGATTTAGAACAAGAGGGCCTGAAGGCCCTGATATCGCTCACCTACTGTACTGAAGCCTGATAGCTTTACCTTTCTGTTTCACCGGTTTAAATCTAAATCCATTCAAATTTGTAGTATTATAGCATGTAGACAATTTCGGAATACAACCTCATAATTCTAGTATAGTAGAGTACATCAAGGGCAGATAACTAGAGCCTAAACAATACTGAATTGAAGCCTTTTCTAGCATTTCAAAATATATCAAGGGCAGATAACTTGCCACAATGATTAGATTTCAACAACAATTGCACTCCTTAAAGAACTTATAGCTACATACTTTGTGTGCAAGTATAATCAAAATAGATTGGAAACTGTAGTTACAAGAGAGTTAAACGTTGTTAGATATGGCATTTTCAGCAATTCAAGGGCAGATAACTTTTGACCTATTAGTCCGATTTCAACCATAATCGACCTCATATTAACTTTTATGGCCATATACAATCTGAGCGAGTTTGAGATAGATTGGATAAAAATTGTGGCCTCTAGAGTTTGAAAACCCTAAAATATGGCATTTTCAGCAATTCAAAGGTAGATAACTCTCGACCTATTGGTCTGATTTCAACCCTAATCAAACTCATTTCAACCCTAATCAAACTCATCCGAACTCTTATGGTAATATACAATCTGGGTAAGTTTGTAAAAGATTGGATAAATATTTTGGCCTCTAGAGTGTAAACACTGTTAAATATGGCATTTTCAGCAATTCAAAGGTAGATAACTCTTGACCAATTGGTCTGATTTCAACCATAATCACACTCATTCGAAATCTTATGGTAATATACAATCTGAGCAAGTTTGAGATAGATTGGATAAAAAGTGTGGCCTCTAGAGTGTAAACACTGTTAAATATGGAATTTTCAGCAAATCAAAGGTAGATAACTCTTGATCTATAAGTCCAATTTCAACCATAATCAAACTCATCCGAACTCTTACAGTAATATTTAATCTGGGCAAGTTTAAGAAAGATTGGATAAATATTGTGGCCTCTAGAGTGTAAACACTGTTAAATTTGGCATTTTCAGCAATTCAAAGGTTGATAACTATTGATCTATCAGTCTGATTTAAACCAGAATCGAACTCATCAGAACTCTTATAGTAATAAACAATCTGAGCAAGTTTGAGAAAGATTGAATAAATAGTGTGGCCTCTAGAGTGTAAACACTTAAATTGTTGACAACGAACGATGGACGTCGGACATTCAAGGATTGCAAAAGCTCACCCTGAGCTAGCTCAGGTGAGCTAAAAATATTTCTTGTGGTTTATATTCGTGACTGTTTAAGTGGAACTATTTTTTTCAGTGTAAGAATGGTTTAATGGCGTATTTATGGGATAATGGGTTTAAAAAAGTTTTTCTGAAACACAGATTTTTTCCTCTATCTAACTTTAGTGTAACCAAATATTATAAGATGTGGCTTGAAGGCTAAGCTAAAGGATAAAGATTAACTATAGGAGAAAAATACAATAAGTTGTTTTGCTTTTGTTTTAATCCTAAACTTTGTTGTATTTTTGTAAAATACATGTAAATTATTGAAATAAAATATGTTTAAACCAAAGGACAGCCTAAGAGTATGCTGTTATGAAGCAGCTCGCTGCCCGTGATGATACGTACGGGGATACTATCTCAGCAGCATCAGCTAACTCCTTGGCATCATGTGAGGCAAACTGAACAACCAGTGGACGATCTTCTACAATAACAACAACAACGATAAGACAGAGTAAATGCAGGGTTCCAGCTTTCAGCAACCATTTACTAATATGTATTTAGGCTTTGCCTATGGACGGAAAAAAGCAAAATTATACTAATGAAAACGGAATAGATCTATCATCAGTGTGTATCAGTTTGTTGTGTATGCCAGATCACACTCGAGGCTACGCCTCTCGTGACTGAGATCTGGATTACACAACCGACTCGAACTTTTACTTTATACCTAAATTGTTTGGGACAAGATCTATATGTTGTTAAACCAAATAATCAAATAGATATATAAGCACCCGTGTATACAATGTTAAAAGTTAAAACTCCTCCGTACACTTATAATGCAATCTGAAACTATTTTTGGAAGTCATATGACCACCAATAATGACGTCATTATTTATATTGATGGCGTATTGGTAATCCGTTATTTTTATCGGTTCGATTGAGAAGTAGATTTTTGTAAATAACGTTCATTTAAGCGTTTAAGGGTATGCATTATTGAACTGTTTGAAGCTTTGTCCTTTGGAGAAAATCATTTCAAGTGAGTGTTGGGGGTTATTCATGCTTAAAATGGTTTAAAAATAGCACCGAAATCGGGAATTCCGAAACGTCACGCACAACTCTTCGTAAAAGCCGTGACGTCATCATCCAAGATGTCAGCCCCCATGTTTTGTAGTTGCCTAGTTTTGAGGAAATTATTCAAGCGCAAATCAAACACTTTTCAAAGTCTGTCAGTGATTGAATAAAATTGGAATACCTTTGATTTTATCATGAATTCCTTAAGAACGGAAAAAAGGCAAGCCTTTTTTCCGTATGATATAGAAAATATTTCTTATTGTGCATATTCATGACTGTATAAAGTGAAACTGTTTTCTTTGAAAGAGTAACAAATTAAAGGCATAAAAAGGTATGTTTATGACGTATTGGGTTGATATAAGAACAGGCAAGTAAGTTCATTTGGTAGAGCATATGCTTCAGATTTTGATGGATAACACAGGGGACAATTCTGATGGTTCTGTAACACTAACAGGATATGACATAAGCATGAAAAGTCATTGCTATGAAGAACAGGTAGAGATGCTGAACGGAACTTCATGGTAAGTAAAGAAATGTTTTATGTGTTCTACGGCGCCTTTGTTAATTCGTACCTTTACACATGGTGAATTCACTGTCTCTAGCTTTCAGCGACTGGACAAAAGAGTTGGCGACGATCATAGGAGTAAATGCCAAGTCACATCCATACTGTCTGACCAGCATGCGAAAAGGAAGCCTGAAATTGACAAGACAACACTGATAAGGCTACAGTGGTACATTGTAAAAGTCTTTAACATTTTAACTCATTCTGAAACTTCTATCACACAATTCTATTTGCCAATTAAGTACAGTCCATTTATGACTTTTTAGAACTGTTTTCTGCAAAATGACAAACAGTGCAAACCCTGATTAGAGGGCTCCTGTACGTAGGAGCCCAGGCTGGTCATGATTAACAGTAACACTGTTGTAGAGGACAAGTGTACTCTCCATAAGTACACTTTGTAAATTCATTATGTTACTAGTATAAATAATCATAGCTAGAGTGTTATCATGGCTAAATGCAAATGCAGTGCAATAAAATGTCAAAAATAACTGATTTTTGAAAATGTTAACAATTCAACTGTTTATTAAAAATCATTATTTTGAGGCTTTCTGATATAATAGAGGAATTAGGGAACCTATTAACATAGACCTGTTCTGTTTTTGCTAATAAAAAATGCTTTCTCCCTATGTTTTCAATGTCAGGGCTGCCATAAGTTGACATAAAAAATCCTAAGATTTCCAAATTTGCATTTTTCAAGTGCGATTTTACAACTCTTACCTTTTACCCAATCGCCTGTGTCTAGTTTTTAGACTGGCGACTTGTTGCCAGTCTTAAGTAACCGTACTTCCAAATCAGTGCTCAAGGCTGGCGAAGCAACCTTAACATTCTGAGATAAATGCGCCATAGGTGTATCCACATACACATCGTTAAGGGCTGCGATAGTTTGTCCAAGATCCAGAACTTAAAATTTGATCAAACGTTTGGGTTTTTATTAAGAAGATGATAAGCTTCGATGTAAGAAATTATTTGTAGCAATATTTAACTGAAACATACACTTGATACCGATTAATTCAATAATGACTAGATAAATGGGGTTGTTAATCCGCCCCTGGTAATTTCTACACTTCAGGACACCGTGCGATCGCTGGTGTGTAATCTGGTCTAAATAGTGCAGTAGAAAATCCGTTTTAACATATAATTATTGAAGTGTTTTGCTAACATTTTCGCAATAAACATTAAATATACAAAACACTTCATATTATGACAGCGATTACGGCTGTATTGATAATATCCCGTGGAAATATTCACAGTGAGACTCAGGTTAACAGATGGCATAAAGTATTCTGTTTTCACGCTTATTATACAGTGAACCCCCTCTATATTAGGACCACAAAATTGTGTTATTTATTAGGTGTTTAAAAATGTGACGGCTTACAGCAAGTTGGCCTTTAAACAAACAGAAACACATTTAGGGCTTTTGTTGTACTGTTACCTTGCTTTAAGCTGTCACCTGAGTTGTTTACAATTAATCGGCTGTCTTTTTAGTAGTCGTAGTAAAGAGGTTTCACTGTACTCAGCTCGCATGATTCCGGGTCGTTTCGCCTCCAAACAATTTCGCAACTTAGACGTTTCGCGCCCAAACCAGTTCCACTTTGGTCGTTTCCAACCCTGGTAGTTTCGCCCCCAATATAAAATATGAAGTTTTTAAAATTGATGTAGATTTAAATGTTACTTTAATCGGACGTTGATTAGATAGAAATTAGATAAGAGAAAGTACTATAGCACGTGAAACGGATCATCGAGAATAAAAGCAGACATCAATTCTGTGCGAATGTGTGAAGTGTGCCGCCAAAGTGTGCTGCCTGTGATTGACGCATGGCTAATTGTTTGATTGCATTAAAGTTGTTATTGTTTTGCTCTTTGACCTGTTGTTGTAACAGTTAGTTACATTAACCACTTCACTGCCTTACCTAAGGTACATTGGGTATTGGCCAACAGTTTTGATTCTCATCAAACGCGTAACACAGCTTCTGATCAAGATCCAAACTTTAACTGATATCAAAAACACATAAAGAAACTTTTTTTGGTTTACGTAGATACTGGATTAAAGCAGACGACATACTGGTAGTTAAGAGGATAAACTTAACGTATAGATCTGTTTCCAATCAGTATCCAGTGTAGTAGAAAGAATCGTCGCATAGCAAACTTTTTTTATTTTTAAAGTCGTCTGCATTTACTTCTCAACGTTCAACTTTAAGTATCTTGACTGAAACTATGAGCATCAAGCAGTTTGTATTGTGATCAGAAGCCTGCATGCGCGGCGTCTGAGTACCCAAACTGTTGGCAAATAACCTTTGCACTCGGGGTAATCCCGGTAAGGCAACAAATGAGATAATTCAAATGCAAATCTATTTCGCAGAGTTAACTTTTTGCTAAATTGGACTAAAGTTATAATGACTTTTTTTGTAAGAAGTGTCGAACAGTTGGAATCCTGATCAGACGCCACGAACTGGTTGCAAATAGCAAATACATAAGCATTAGTAAATGATGAGTATACTCGTCGATAGGGTTGAGTGTGTTAAGCAATTATTACGATTTATATAATCCTATTCACAAACGGTGCAGATCCTGATCGGAGGATTCCTTTAGTAGCCCTCAGATTTGACTCTGCACTGTTAGCATACGACAAGTGTACCTTCCATAGGTACCGTACGTGCTAGTAGATATCTTTACTGGTCAATATAGTTAAATGTTTTAAGCAAGTACTATACATGATTACATCCTATAGGAACCCTCTGAATTGAACCTGCACGGCTAGCATAATTGTACTTTTCGTTCGTGCATTGTTAGTAGGTGACGAATATACTCGTCGATAGGGTTGAATTTGTTAAACAACTACGCTGGGTCTCAGATTTGGGTCTTCGCCGTTAGCATACGAGAAGTATACTGCTCATAGGTACAGTGTTAGTAGATATCTATAGATCTACTAGTCGCGAGTAATTAAATATGTTAAAGCAATGATATTATATGATCATATCCATAAACGGCGCATATCCTGTTCAGATGACTCTTTTAGGAGCCCTCTGATCAGGGTCTGCAATGTCAACATACGATAATTGTACTTTTAATACATATACTGTTAGTAAATAACGAGTAAACTCGTCGATAGGGTTGACGGTGTTAAGATTTATTGATGATCCGATTGCGATCAGATGACACTCCGATGGCGATCCGTTAGCGATCTGTAAGATCCGATAGCGACTTCATGGTCATTGGTCGCCTCCCAAGTCATAAAAAATGTTGCGACCTTGTATGATCGGATTGCGCTTCATTGACGCTCAAAGGCGACTAAGGTGGGATCCAATGCGCTCTATTGGCGCTCCGATGGCGACCAATGCAATCTATGGTGCTCAAAAGAGATCCGATAGCGATGTCGACGACCGATGGACTTGATCTAAATTGGAACATATCCTACGAAGACATGTGGCGCTCTGCCGCGCTCATTCGTTTTAGATTCGGCAGCAGATGTTTCGGCAAATAGCTATATACATAGTTGCTTTCTTTTTTACATGTATCCGCTTAATGCAGTAGTATCGTAATGTAGACAGTTCCTATAAGAGCTTTCTGCATTACGTTCGTACTGCCAAAAGTCTTTAGACATCTCTGGGAGTTTTTTTCTCCATTTTATAGCTACTATACGTGTTCTAATGCACATCAAAACCAATGTTGAACTCCATTATATTTACGCACTTTTCGGTACCATCATTGTGTATAACAGTTTGGATCCGGATGAGACGTCGAGTTACAGCATGCAATTTGGATCTATTGATAGAAAATACTATCGGGTATTTTAAGATACACAGAATCATTATCAGATCGCCACGGAGCGCAAAGTATCTACTAATTTGCTTTGTTGGATCGTGGTGGCGCTCCAGTTAGGATCTTGGCGATCAGGTAGCGCTCTGATGGCGACTTAGGCGATCAATTAGCGATCTAATGGCGTTCCGGTCAGAGCCCCACGGATTTTTGTGCAGGGAGTAAACTGACGGCGACCTTGGCGATCATGGGGATCAGATAGCGATCCATTTGTGTAATATGTACATTCCTGGCCAAGTTCAATAACTACCTATGTCGCATAAGATGTCTAGATTATGCACCTTGAATTACCAATAATAACCAGTGGTTGCTCTCTAACTCCAATAGTTTTCATCCAATCTTTATAATTTTGTTGTAATTTTTATTTAAATTTGATTTTAGATACTTGTACATGTACTTACGAACGAAACATCACCCTTTATTACAAATTCACGGAAATAGTTATTACAATTGTTTCACAGACAAATGGTTATGAGTATATAGCTATATTTGAACTATCATTGTTTATAATTGCCTCTTTTATTATTCATAGTAGGTGTAAAGATGCATAAGTGCTTTACTAAGTTCACTTTCATTCAAATGATTCCTCATAGAAATTTCATGATTCTAATTTATCCTGATAAAGAGCCATAAACAAGTGTTTGGCAGCAAGTGAAATAAAACCAAACAGAAAGCCCATGGATGTTTCTGTTTTACTTTTGTCTTACTTTAAGTTTCCACTTGTCTTCAAAATTCTCTTTTTAGCAACCACCAGCATAAAATTAGCTTAACATTGAACTAACCATACTTGTCAGAGACTTATACATATAGTTTTACCACTGTACACAACATAGAATTGTACAGCTGAACACAAATGCTTTCTCTTAATACGTCGCCAGTCTTTCAGCGCCTTCAGCGCTTTGATATTGACACGTGGCTGCTTAAAGCAGGCTGAAAGTAAAGCAGAATGCGCCTTAAGGCCCATTCTGCTTTACTTTTACCCTACTTTAAGCTACCATGTACTAAAAAAAAAATCCGGAGATTTAGGAAAAATCCGGAGAAATGGCAGCCCTGCAATGTTTAGTACTGATGACTGTGAAATATAATCAAACTTACTTCGAATATCTAACCATAGGTGCACATATTTTCACAACACTCTTTTGCTTAAACAGTTCTAGCGGAGTTTGCCAATGAAACTCTGACTCCATCTCTTCCAATTTTGTCTTCCTGTAGAAACAGATACTAAGTCTTCTGTTTATGCCATTGCAGTACTAGCTACATTTTGAACTCTATTTGACGACAGCACTATAAAATAAAATTAGATAAATAAATAACTTTTTAAAAAGGCATCAATCATATCACAAATGAGAAAGCAACATATTCTATAATTATCAAAGTCATGAGACTTAATCACAATTTTAACAGAGCGAGCAGTATACATCTAGATTGTAATTATATGAAAGAGAGAGAGAGAGAGAGAGAAAGAGTGACAGAGACAGGCAGTGATAATTTTTAGCCCCCAAAAGCTCATAAATTTTCCAAAAAGCTCATTGCTTTTACTCATTTTCCCTATTTTTTCATAGAAAACCCCATTGATTTTGAAGTTTTGGTCCAAAAAGCCCATTGCTTAAATTTCAAAAATTAACACTGAGACAGGTAGATAGAAAGAAAGAGAGACAGATGAGTGGACAGTACAGATAGACAGACAGAAAGAGATATAGACAGAGGGAGACAGAGAAGCAAAGATAGATAGCAAATTAGAGACAGACATAGAGAAGAGAGAAGGCACTTAGGCAGACAGAGAAAAAACAGAGATAGAGAGAAAAGGCAGATAGAGAGACAGACAGAGGGAAACAGAAAGAGAGAGAGAGAGACAAATAGAACGACAGAGAGATAAAGACAGAGAGACCAACAGCCAGATCCAGACATGTAGGTAGTTATAGATAGATTGAGAGAGAGAGAGAGAGAATAAAAAATAGACAAAGAGACAGAGAGAGAAAATAGAGACAAACAGACTGAGAGAAAGAAATGGTGAGACAGCTAGACCTTTATCACATACTACACATAGGGGTTATGGTCAAAGCGTACCATGGTCAAAGCGTACCGAGTCAAAGCATACCATTTTTGGTCGAAGTGTACCACATATAAGATTTTATAGGGGGGAAATTATTAGTTATTACTTATAAGGTGATAATTTATTGTTTTTCACACATTATATACCTGTTAGTATCGTAATTAGTGTATTTTACGTACGCCTACATAGTTTTCATCCATAAAAGTGTCAACAATTGTGTGGTGTGTGGATCCTGATCACATCCCATAGTGTGCGTTCCTGATCAGGATCCAAACTGCTTGAAATAAAAATAATGCCGTAAAACAGTTGTCTGCTCTATACGAGGGGTGTTCAAAAAATACGCGGACAGATGCTGCCATTCTCTCAGATTTTTACTGAACGGCGCAAAACTTGCATATCATGATGCCCAGGAAATTCTGTATTTGCAGTGAAAATTTCATACAATTGACTTCAAATATGATCAAACGTCTGTTGTTATGGTAACGTGGTGTCGTCAAACCCGGCCCAACGTCATTCAACGTCACATTGACGTCGAGTTATCCTAGAGTGATTATTGACTGTTGTTTCACATACCTTTCCGTAATATCTGTCTAAAGGCATTCGTCCTTTTCAAAGTACTCCCCTTTGAATGAAATACACTTTCTGTACCTTTTAACCCATGAATAGAAACAGTTATTGTATGCGCATGGTTCAAGGGAAGCGATCGCGGACTGTACAGCCCTTTGCAAATCGGCAACATCGTCAAATTGTCGACCTCGCAGAATCTTCTTCAGTGTGGGGAACAAGAAGAAATCACAGGGAGCCAAATCGGGGCTGTACGGGGGATGACCAATCACTTCAATTGACCGTCTGTCGATCGTTTCCTGAGTCGTAGAAGCCCGGTGACTAGGTGCATTGTCATGATGAAACAGCATGGTCGACAACTGGGGCGCTCGTTTCTTCCGCATGGCTCGAAGAAGGTCTCTGTTCAGTACCTGTTGGTAAGAAATGTAAACCATAACAAACAATCTATTAAACATGTTATCGATTGTTTCCATATTATAATAAACTATTTTCTATAAATGTAAAATGTTGTTTAATTTCAAACTCCCCTTTGAGTAGTAATTTGCTGTGACCGTCTGTCCTTGCGGAACGGCATGGCTAAGGATGACGCCGTGGATGTCAAAGAACATGATAAACATCTGTTTCTTCGTTGAACGACTGACTTTAAATGTCTTGGGTGATGGAGACCCGGGAGTTTTCCACATAGTAGATTGTTCTTTTGATTCCGGTTCATATAGACTGATCCACGTCTCGTCTGCGGTCACAATCCTACTGAGAAAATCTTCTCCTTCTCGTTCGAATCGCTGAACAAAACGCCGACACGACTCCACCCTTTCAGCTTTCTGACACTCCGACAGCATTTTAGGGATCCATCTCGCACATAATCTCCTCATATGTAAACTGTCATGAATTATATTATGAACTGCCCCAACACTACAGTCTACCCGCTGGCTAACTTCTCTTATCGTGATGCGTCTGTCCTTATCCAGGAGTTCTTGGATTTCCTTAACTTTCTGCGACGTTATTGACGTCGGCCGCCCGCTACGATGTTCATCCATCACACTTTCGTGTCCGTCTTCATACCGCGAGTACCATTTATGTAATGCCGTCCTCTTCATTGCAGCATCGCCGTATGCCTTGACCAACATTTCCATAGTCTCTTTTCTGGTTTTTCCATTGAGAACACAAAATTTAACCGCCGTTCTCTGTTCGACACTCATTTTGATGCACCTTCTACAAACAAAATGGCCGCTAACGCTCAAATTACGTCAGACGTTGATGTGACGTCACGGACGTCGTGTCAAGAATTGGCGCCATACTGTGTTAAAATTTGGTGACGATATTGGATCAGACGAAAGTGATACACGTCATTTTCGGAGCGACACAAGTTTGCATTTTGTTACATTTTGGGCCGGGTGTTACGAGGTGACGTTACCATAACAACCATACATTTATCATGCGTACAGATTTTGTCGGCAAAGTTACACTTTAGGTACAGAATTCTTTGGGCATCATTATGTGCAAGTTTCGCTCCGTTCAGTAAAAATCTGAGAGAATGGCAGCATCTGTCCGCGTATTTTTTGAACACCCCTCGTAACAAGTGTCAATCTTTTTTTTTTCTTGAAACAAACGTATAAACAAGTGTCAGTCATTGTGGATCCTGAGCGGACACCGCTTTACACGGTTTCTGATCTGGATCCATAATGTTTGAAAAGAAATTAGTCGTACGTAAAAAGCAGATTGTTACGCGACTTTTGAACTGGATCCTTACTACTTGAAATCGAAAGTCGCCTGTAACCATTGTGAATCCTGATCAGATGCGGCTTCTGATAATGATACAAAATGCTTGAAAAGAAATATTTAATCTTTGAAAAACTATTTAAACAATGTCAACCTTTTGGGATCATGTTCAGACCCCGCTTTATGCATCCGTGAAAATGTGTTCTTTACGCGGCTTTTGATCAGGATTTACAACGGATCGAAAGAGTCGTTTGCTTCTATTTTTAACAAACAGTTTGGGACCTGATAAGGCTCTGCATTACGAGAGGTTAAACAAAAGTTGGATTGAAACTCACATGTGTTGAGAAGTTTGAGATGTGCGTCAGTGTCACAAATTAAAGTAATGCGCTAATTGTTTTAACAAGGAATTAACGACTTTAAACGTGGTCACACTTAAAGACAATCGATTAACCAATTACACAACTAGCATATTATTATCAAACATACTTTAATTTTCTATATCAATAAAACATATAACATGAAAATAGCATTTTTGATATATATTTTCCAAATACAAAAAGGGAAACATAGTTATATGCTTTCAAAAAATATATTGCATTAATATTTCGAAGTCATGAAACATCAAATATTTCGGAGTCACAAAATGTGCAGACCCAGACTCCCTGATATGCAAAACATTTGTCAACTGATCAGGCTCTAAACATTTGATCACACACGTATTCAGTCTCTTTACCAAGAAACAAGAAGCAAGTAGTCTTTTTCTCCACATGTTTCTTTAGGCAAGTAAATCGAACGCTAAATATAGGGAAGTATGCATATATGATCAGCATCCAAACCATTTCTAGCTGCTTAATATCATATTTGTACAGGTAAATCGTGTTTTTACAGTGATTATAGGTGTGAATTAACAGCAGTTAGGGGATTGTTTTTAGGAAAGTAGATCTAGATCAAAGGTAAAATATCGGCGAATATGCAAATATGATCAGCCTGGATCGCAACCACTAAATAACATATTTAAATAATACACCCCTGCCTATTCTTTATGATTTATTTAGAGGTATTTACAACAGTAAATAAATAAATCGTGTTTTTAAAACTGATTATGGGTGTGAAAACGGATAAATTGTCACCAATAATCTCTATCTATCTCGTGGTTTCTGCTTCACACCCTCACGGGTAATTTCGAGCAGTTTGCGCGCCAAGTGCCTATTAGTGGAAATAAGAACTGATAAAAGATAAGGAAGTAAGGGGTAAAGGTGATAGGGGTTAAAATACTAGGGTGAAAAAGATAAAAATCAGGATAAAAACATAACTGCAGGACTCATGGTTTAAAATGACAGATGCTGCTGACTGAAGACTTGAACTGATTCAAGTCCCCAGTCAGCACAACATCTGATGGCAGAGCATTCCACTGAACAATGGTTATGGGCAGGGCACGACAAATCCTGTGCCCGGAGCCCGGCGGGCAACCAAATGTTTATCTTGGGCAACCATATTTTTCAAATTGCTGCCCGGCGGGCAACCCTTTAATTCCATTTTAAGATGCCCGGATTATTTCACTTTTGGAAAAATTCAATATGTCAGAATAATGCCGTGCGAGTCATCTACTAGTTGCGATTTCGTAACAGTTAGACCTTGTGTCTACTACTGTCTAGCGCGGTACTGCATCTACATGGACTGAAGTATCAGACTAAAGCAAGCCATAAATATTGAAAGTGTAAAACAAATTTGCCGATTAATTAAGACCCCTGTGGACACTTATCTTTGTCTGTAGGGTAGAACGGTTACAAAGGATTCTTTTGGTTTAGCTATAACCATGTCCTTTCTCCATGCTATAACACACCCCAATTAGCAGTTCACGCTTGATCAAACACCATGCTGAGCTTGTCATTTTGTGTAAACAATCTCGTGGATACATTCGGCATACTTCTAAATTTATCGCAGAAGAATTTTATAAACACAGACTGGTACACTTAGTTAACTTTTTGTGAACCAGTCATTAAATTCAGCGATAACACCTGGGGAGCTCCGAATGATATGAAAGATGAATATAGGATTTCCTATAAAAATGAAAGTACAATGAAACACTGTTAAATATGATTAAACATTGTGCTGGCAATAAATATGTTTTACCAGCGATTTTCAAGTCTTAATAATAACTTTCAAAGGTAGATGCAGTAATTATGGACTTTAACATAGTTTTGTTCGCAAATGAAATGTTGGACTTGGGTTGTCTTCGTCGAAGTTTGTAAAGTAAAAAACTTGTTTGGTGAATTTTCGGAAAGCAAATAATAATGATAAAAAAAAAGGACCCGATCACTCGAGAGTGTAATAATATGGGCAGAAAAACGTGAACTTTTACCGTATTTTGTTTTTTAAGTGTAGTTACTTCCGTCAAACTTAAAGTCACTTCCAGAAAATGTGGATATGAATAAACCATGAGCCCCTGCCCCCGTGCGGGATGTAAGAACGCAGAAAACTTACATCTTAGTTCTCCTATGAAATCCCCTGATACTGTCAATTAATAAATTTGAAGGGTGAGACTGAGATAGATTTTTAAAATTACAATGCTACTGCTACAGGTTGAAAGAAAACGTGTGAGAGATATATAGAGATGTTAAGAAATAGTAACTAAATTTCAAATTTAAGAATGAAAAAACATGAATAATATTAACCAAAAAAAATGTGACAGTATCAGGAGATGATGATCTGTATTATCTATGTCTATGTATTATCCAATGCTAATAATATATTTCACCTGCCTGATGAGATCCAGGGAGAGGTGTTGCATATTTCCTTAAAATTGAGTATTCTAAAAGCTGTGAATTAAGGGTTTTAATTAAAAAGGTTAATCTGGTACATCTATGAAGGTTTGAATTAAACGGGTTAATTTGGGACATCTTTTGTGTGATAAATTCAGGGCAACCAGAAAATAATTTTGGTTGCCCTGTGGGCAACCAGTTTTTCATGAAATTTGTCGTGCCCTGTTATGGGGAAAAAAGAGAACTTATAGTAGTCTGCACCAGTGTGGATCTGTGTATAGCCCGCAGAGTGGCAGTGACGAGACACCCTTGTATTACTCTGCATGTACGCTGGCACTGGTACAGCCACCAAGCCATGAATGATCTTATAGAAAAGACACAGTCGTGCATCTGCCCGCCGCTGCTCCAGACTACGCCATCCTAGTGTCTCCAGCATGGTAGAGACACTTGAGTATCTGGAGTACTCACCCAAAGTCCAACGGGCGGCGCGACGTTGCACCATCTCAATTTTGTCAATGTTGGACTTTGTGTGAGGATCCCAGACACTACTTGCGTACTCAAGTTGCGGGCGGACAAGGGTTTTAAACGTGCATTCACGGATCTTTTTTGATTTGCATTTTATGTTTCTCTTGAGGAATCCTAATGTTCGATTAGCTGTTGTTGTTATGCGGTTGACATGTGTGTTCCACGACAAGTTGCTCGAGATGTCCACACCTAGATAGCGAGCACTACTGACGGTCTCCAAGGTTTGTCCATGTAATGTGTAAGTTGTGGGAATTGGTACCCTAGCCTTGGTGGCATGAATTACCTGGCACTTGGAAGGGTTGAAGCTCATATCCCACTGTTTTGACCAATCTTGTAGTTTGTCGAGGTCTGCTTGTAGAGTCGAACCGTCTTCCTGTTTGTCGCTGATTGTCAAGTAGACAGCTGTGTCATCTGCAAACAGCCTTACTTGCGAGTTGATGCTTTCGGGCAGGTCGTTAATGTATACCAGGAATAATATCGGCCCCAGGACAGACCCTTGGGGAACTCCAGATGTCACTGGTATACTGTCGGAGCTTTCACCTTCCAGCACCACTGTCTGTGTCCGACCGCCAAGGAATGCTCGTATCCAGGAAAGGCACTTACCACGGACTCCATAAGAATGCAGCTTGTAGAGCAACTTCTCGTGGGACACCATGTCAAAGGCTTTACTAAAGTCAAGTAAGACGAGGTCGGTCTGTTTACCTTTGCTGGCGTTTCGGACCAGGTCCTCCACGAGCATGACTAGCTGTGTCTCAGTCGAACGTTTTTCTCTGAAGCCGTGTTGTAGGTCGTAAAGCAGGCTGTTTGAATCAAGAAATTTAACAAGATTAGAGGCCACTATGTGCTCAAGGAGCTTGCATGCAATACAAGTTAGGGATATTGGGCGATAATTTGCCGCAGCAGACTTGTCTCCCTTCTTGTACAGCGGTGCTACGTTTGCAGTATTCCAGTCTGCAGGTATACCTCGCCTGTGTGTAGGGAAGTTGTGTAAATTACCTGCAAGATTGGCGCTATCTGCTCACGAAGCTCCCTGAGAACAAGTGGCTTAATCTTATCCGGGCCTGCTGCTTTGTCAGGTTTTAGGTTTTTGAGTAATTTAAGTATTCCTGCAGTTGAAATCTCTAGATCAGATAATGCGTCTGAATTTTCTGCGTCTGGAGTGGATATCGAAGGGCCATCACTGGTGTGTTCTTCAACTTTCATTTTACATAATTTGGATAGACTAAGAGGAGACTTGGGGGTGAAAACTGACTGAAACTGTTTATTAAGGACATTAGCTTTATCTTTGGTTTCTGTTACCAGATTTCCATTTGATTTTAGGGGGGATATTCCTTGATTGTCTTGCCTAGAATGTTTCAGTAATGAAAAGAGTTTCTTTGAGTTCACTGGGGGGTCGCAATCATCTCGGTCCACACCAATGATGCCTTCCAGGTATTGCTCGTATGACTGTTTAATTTTCTTACGAGCAAGATGTCTTTGGTCAAGGTATTTCTGTCTGTCTTTTGGGTTTCCTGTCCGTCTATGTTTGCCATATAACCTGTTTCTCCGTCTGGATGTCCGTCTGATGTCCTGTGTTATCCATGGTAGTGAAGATTTGCCTGTTATGGTCTTGGATGGGATACACTCATTCATGTGTAATTCTAAACTAGTTTTAAATTCAGTCCATAGAGTATGCACTGACTTACCTGAAAAGTTGGCCAAAAAGACATTTTTAAATATTTCCATTTTTTCTCTGAGCAGATGCCAGTTAGCTTTTTTGAAGATGAATACTGATCTGGGTTTCTTCCTCTGCAGTCTTGGCTTTAAATTAGCCTCTACACATACTCCGGAATGATCACTTACACCAGGGATAGTATAAACATTGTCAACAAGAGTTTCATTTGTGGTGAGGAATAGATCAAGAACATTTTTTAACCTGGTGGGTTCTTGAACCATCTGAACAAAATTAAAATCATCAATAATGTTGATAAATTTTTCATACACCTGACGGTGCTGGCAGTCATCATGGATTTGGGGTACGTGGTCATTCCAGCTCATTTTGGGGAAATTTAGGTCCCCAACCAACCAGATGTTGCCCTTGCCTTCTTTGATCATTTCCAGTGACCGTTTCAGCTCGTCAAGGCTGTCTTCATCATGCTCATGCGGTCTGTAGTATGCCGCTATGAAGAGAGGTTTGGATCCAGCAACCTCCAGTTTAACCCAGGTGATTTCACACCTGGTGGTAAACTGGGGCTGATGGGAGCAAACAAGTTTATTGCTTAGCATGATGAAGACACCCCCGCTTCGCTTGCCTTTGTGGCATCTGTCTTCACGGTATAGAGAATAACCCTCGGGCAAGAACTCACTGGTGTGGATATCTGGAGATAACCAAGTTTCTGTGCCAATCAGTACGTCAGGTTTCTGATTTTCAACAAGAGCCTGGAATTCTCCAACTTTATTTACAATAGAACGAAAATTGATGTTCAGTAATTTAACTTTGGATTTGTGGTTTTTCTTATTACCTGGGGAATGTTTGTGTTTGACTGGAGTGGAAGTATACACCGGATCAGTATTGTCTAAGGAGTTAAAACTGTTTGTTGTTGAGAAGGAGGACGTATTAAAGAAGGTTGATGAAAAATTTGGCAAACCGCATTTTAAGCAGGACCAGGAGTAGCTTTCATGAATGGCATGTAGATTGTATGCCTCTTTGGTCATCCCTGTGCATACTCTATGGTACCATGTGTCACATGCATCACACTGGATGCCATTACCTGAATGTGTCACCGCTCTGCCACAACTTCCACAAGGATACTTGGGGGGCCTGGGACCAGGGTCACCTAATAACTAATATTTTTTCCCCTATATAATCCTATATGTGGTACGCTTTGACCAAAAATGGTACGCTTATGATATGGTACGCTTTGACCATAACCCACACATAGTATGGCAGGTAAACAGAGAAACAGACAGAATGAGAGAGAGAGGGGGAGATAGAGAGAGATAGATAGAGAGAAAGAAACAGTAATCAGACAGACAGGCAGTTCAAGGCTGAGAGACAAAGACAAGCTGAGACGGATACAGATCCGTTAAACAAAATAATCCATTGTGTACCGTCACTAGAAGGCTTTTTAAAGAAAGGTTGAAGATAATATTTTATCACGAAAACACGTTGCGAATTGGGAAACATGGCATAGATAAATCTCGTGCTTTCCCGCCTAAATCTACGAGCGTCAAAGTAATCCGGCCTTTATTGCGGTCGTTTTGACAATTTCCGTGGCTTGCTTTTTTCGTTGTTTCAGAAAACAAATATGGATAACTCTTCGGAACTTTAAAAGAAACAAAGAATATTCACTTTTTGCTTTATTTTATACTATTAGGTCCT
The DNA here is from genome assembly GCA_922989275.2 of Gari tellinella. Classification (NCBI taxonomy): domain Eukaryota; kingdom Metazoa; phylum Mollusca; class Bivalvia; order Cardiida; family Psammobiidae; genus Gari; species Gari tellinella. Next base: position 102,317,099 of record OV277858.1, on the reverse strand, counting down.
TGACTCAGTGTTATGTGTACGATAGCATACAAACAGCAAGCACGGTGTTTGTGAAACAGAAATGCCCCAAACTAGCAGCATGTTCGGTTTTGTAATGCTTATTTGCAAAAGTAAGTCAAAGGGGGTCAATTATCACATAGTAAAAACATAAGAATGGTTGGAGAAATCTTATCACAAGAAAGATACATACCAAGTAGGGAAAACATTGACCCATTCAGCGGCGTAGCCAGGCTTGAACGAATGTTACGCACATCAGGGGGAGGGTACGGGAGGGGGGTACCCCCTCCTGCTGGTGGGGGTCCGGGGGCCTCCCCCGGGAGAAAACAGTAAATTAGAAGTAAAATGGTGAGCTCTGAAGTGTGTTTAGAGGGATTTGGAGCACTGAATACGATCTATGAGAACTATACAAATGTGTCCATCTAATTAAATTTTGTGATTAGCGTTTTTTTCTGCTAAAATAATTTGACTTTTAGCCGCACGAGTGGTATATACAAGAAGCACTGTAGTCTAGTCTTCTATGATGTCGACTTTAATTTGTAGTTGTTGAGATCCTGAGTTTCCGAAACTCGAACTTGAAAAATGCAAGTGGGGGTTCGGGGGTCCTGCCCCGGGAGAAAAATGGAAATAAGAACTGAAATGGTGAGCTCTGAAGTGTGTTTAGAGGGATCTGGAGCACTGAATACGATCAACGTGAACCATACAATTGTGTTCAAAGCTCCGTTATGTTGTTGTTGTTGGCGTACCTGTGCTTAACACTCACAGGACAGCTTGGTACAGACATTATTGTCTGTCAAGCTGGAGGATTACGTGCATAGCCGTTTTCAATTACCTCGCCATATAGGCAGTCATGCTCCGTCTTCAGAGGAAAAGCTCCGTTATAACATAACAATAAATTTAGTGATTAACATTTTTTCCGCTATAATAATTTGACTTTGCCGCACGAGAGGTGCATGAAGCGCCGTATTTTTTTCATGATGCTGATTTAAATTTGTAGTTGTTAAGATCCTGAGTTTCCAAAACTCGAACTTGAAAAATGCAAGTGGGGGTCCGGGGGTGCTCCCCCGGGGAGAAAAATGGAAACAAGAACTGAAATGGTGAGCTCTGGAGTGTTTTTGGGGGGAATAGGGACACTGAATACGATCAACGTGAACCATACAATTGCTTTGAAGGCTCTGTTTTATTAGACACAACCTTATTTTGTGACTAATTTTTCCACTGCTAGAACTATTTGACTTTAAGACTCACGAGAAGTACACGAAACACTGTAGAAGTTTTTCAGGCTGTCAACTTTCTAGTAACTAAGTTCTTTATTTTCTGAAACTTGAACTTGACCGATGAAAGTGGGGTCCGGGGGTCATCCCCCGGGAGAAAAAATCGAAATAAGAACTGAAACGGTGAGTTCTGAAGTGTGTTTGTAGGGATTTTGGACACTGAATACGATTAATGTGACTAACCTATATATTTCCAAGAACTTTCGACTTTTAGACGATTTAGGTATACATTGTACGTACGATCCACATGTAGATCTATATGAACTATGAAAAATTGTTGGTGGGGGATTTTGGGCACTAAATACGAACTATGTGATCCATACAATTTTCTTCAATGGTTCGTTATATAAGACATAACATTATATAAATATTTGACTCAATTTTAGACGCACGAGAGGTACATGTAGCAGATTACATGTATCACCGTAGGTTTTGAGCTGCCATCTTTGTAGTTACTAAGTTATTGGTCTAAACCTTGAAATTATCAATGCTGGAGGGGGGTACGGGGGTTCTCCCCCGGGGAGAAAAATGGAAATTAGAACTGAAATGGTGAGCTCTGAAGTGTGTTTGAAATCTTCATTTTAGACTTTAAGGTCTAACCCCCCTTAGCCTTCGGTTTTTATGCCATTTTTGGCCATGTTTGATTTTTCATTTTTCAAACTGATGTTACGCACGTGCGTACGTGCGTATCACTGGCTACGCCCCTGCCATTGGTTCTAATGTTATAGGAATTCAAAGATTTATTCCAAAAGATAGTCAATGGTCAAAGTCACAAGGGCAAAAATATTGGCATTTTCTGAAAGGTCTTGACAAAAGGAAGGCACATTCTAAGTATAAAAGATTCATGTATTATAGTGCAAGACTTATATAGCCAATGTTAAGGTTTGGGTTAAACTTTGTGACATTGATTAAACATGTCAAAGGTCAAGGTCACATAGTAAAAATATTGTAATGGTTGAAAAGGTCTTAACACAAGAAATATACATATCAAGTATCGAAGACCTATGCATATTTGGTTAAAATGCAATAGGCATTTAAATATCTTCATAAAGGAAGGTCAAAGGTCAAGGTCAGAATGGCAAAAATATTGACATTTTCTGAATTTCTTGACAAATTGATGGCAAATTCAAGTATAATAGGCCCATGTGCAATAGTTATAGCCAATGTTAAGGGTTTGGTTTAGGTTTTATTAAATAGGTCAAAGGTCAATGTCAAAGTCGCATGGTTTCAAACATTGGTATGTTTGGGAAAGTCTCAACACAAGAAAGATACATACCAAATATGGAAGTATTAGGACTATTGGTTTACATGTTACAGGAATTTAAATAGGTTTGCAAACGTAGGTCAAATGTCAAGATCAATGTAACAAGGGCAAACATATTGGCATGGTTGGAAAGGTCTTAATACATGTATAGTAAGGCACATACCAACTATGAAAGTCATATGTCTAGTAGTGCAAATGTTTTAGGTAAGGTTAAGGGTTTTTTACACAGACTGACAGACGGACGGGCAAACAAGAAAACAGACAGGGCAAAACTATATACCCCCGAATCACAGATTCCGAGGGCACTAAATTAGTAGTTAACATAACAAACCACTTACCACTAATACTCTGTCTATTTATAAAAGCACATCAGATGTCATATCTTAAAATAGAAACACGATTTCATAACTACAGTAGTAAACAGTCTGCAACAATCTGTGTCTCTTAATTTTGCACTCAGAATTAATATCTGGTCTAATTGTAAAAGTTAATATAGACAAGCCTGGCCTCTGGCCAATCAGACACTTCAGTTTTCAGCAGGTGGTCTTAAAGACATAACTTTACCTAGCTTGGGTGGTTACATGTACCTAGTCAGTTAAATCTTGTGCAACCCAGGCTCAGAACTGTGGTAATGTATGTGCAAAGAATCGGCGAAGCATCTCCTGTGAGGCCCAACTGTTATATTTGATAGTTTTGTTAGAAAACCCCATTGAAAAAAAAAACCGGAGTGTGAGTATGTCAGGGTCTCTCTAGACAATTTGAGATGGCTGTCCATATATTTCACACTTTCCTAATGCTTTACAGTTACTTTCACGCCTATCGAGATCAAATATCGGGGTAATTGAAAGGACTGGGGTAATGTCTTCAAACCTAAATTATTGATCAAATATCATTGGTTGAAAATGCTGGTCTAAATAGATATTATATAGCTCCCCTTATAAAGATTTTCCAGAGCATAAAGCCTATACCACACCTTGGGATGGCGGACTGCCACACACCGTTTTCAGTTCACTGTTACCTTCACCTTTGATCTTTATTACAGAAAAGGGGTTTCCGAAACATTTTTACTACATCACGTCCGCTAGAGACACATATTCGTGTGCGTGTATACATCTTGGGACGACAGAGTGGCGTATTGTCCGATTTTCTGACTTGGCCGATTTTTTTTTTTTTTTTTTAGATCAGAACAGTTTATAATGGTTAATACATGTAGGTAAGCAAGATGATATCTTATACATAAATTATATATTCGTACGTTTTCGGAATTTTTTTTTTATCGAGGTAATGATGGTTACTGGACGTTTCGCTACCCTGTTGCTTTCGCGCCTGTCAGTTCGCTACTCAGGGTGTTTTTACCCTGGACGTTTCGCTACCCGTACATTTTCGATACCCCCCCCCCCCCCATTTTTTTTATTACCTAGCTAAAAAATAACTTTTTGTTAATGACTTATCGTAGTTTATTTACCCTTAGTACTTTAAATTCAGTGTAATATACGTGCATTTAAAATGATTGAATTAAAAAGTTTAACAATCTGAAAGTTGCAGTTGAAAATGAAATTAGTAGAAGCTGTTGTTGAATTTTGAAATGGGGTTCTGAAATTTTAATTTTATGCCATTACATTTCTTTGTGTGGTTCAGATCAACTTCCGCAAAAATCCATTCAGTAAATCATTTTCCGCATCGAGAAGAGTAAATAAATAAAATTCTCTTTTATTGAGATTCCATTGGTTTGGAACCAGATATCTGATGTTGTCACAATTATATCTGTCATGGTTAATTTGGAGCAGATTAGTATATAAAAACTCTTCTATTTATGTCCGTTAGTTGGGATCCAGATTAATAAATAACCCCCTATGTTACGTTAGTTTGGACCCAGTTTATAAAATAAAAACCTATTATATTGAGCTAGCATTGGTTTGGATCCAGATTAGTGAATAAAAATCTATTATGTGGACGCGTGGCGTCTGCGCAAATATTTCGTCAAAATTGTAATTATGTCTGTCCGTAGGTTGGATCCAGATTATAAACTTAAATCCCTTATATGGTGATTCCATTGGTTTTGATCCAGATTAAGGAATAAAAATGTATGATGTGAATGTGTGGAGTTTGTGTAAATATTTGATCAAAATTAAACTGATTTCTGTCAGTTAGCTTTGATCCAGATTAATACAAAATCACTTTTAAATATGATGATTCTATATTTTTGATTTAAATAAAAATGTCTTATGTGGACGTGTGGCGTCTGTGCAAATATTTTGTCAAAATATGTTTTTATTTCTGTCCATTAGTATGGATCCAGATTAGTAAATAAAACCTCTTCCATTTCTTTTTGTAAGTTCGTATCCAGATCAGTAAATAAAAACCAATTATGCGTACGCACTGCGCCTGCATATTAGTAAATAAGAGGTGTAAAAATATGACAGGGTGGTAGCGAAAAGACCAGCCGCGAAAGCCACAAGGTAGCGAACATGCTAGGGTAGCGAAAATCCAGGTAGCGAAACGTCCTGAAATCGTAATGATCAACCTATTTTCGGTTTTAGAATGTTCCAATCTAAAAAATTAATCGGCCAGCTTAGAAGAAAACATTAATATTATTTTCGAATGTTATGCGGAGTATACATGTACACTGCATTTGCAAGTCTGTATGCAGCAACAAATGAATTTAAGTTGTGATAAACGTTGTAGGGGCATCTCTTATTTACTGTTACACTATTCGTTAGGCAGAATAGTGGACATCGCTAGATTATCGATAAAGTGCTATTCGCTAGCTTGAGAGCACGTCAATGTTCGGCTGTTACCGGACATTTGCTTCCGCAATCGCTCGGTATTTACGGAAACTCCCGACGACTCTTTGAACATATTAATTTCATTTTCAATTTGAAAAGGGACCAAATTAATATTAACTTATAATTCTTAAATCTATATCAAAAGAAAGAACAAATATTCAATTATACGAACCCGTTTGCACAGAATTGATATCGATTTGTTTAAATGCACAAGGTCGTGTTATATTAACCGTGTCGAGGCTTATTTTCAGCAAAGAGGTGTCTTTTTCAACTTAAAAAAGGACCAAAATGTCATTAAAATATTTTTTCAAAACAAATTTCATCATAAAGGAAAATGATTAAGCCAACACGGACTGTTTGCACAGAGGCGATATCTGTCCAGAAAAAAGGTTATTACAAGTTATGTCAAAGTGCCCTTCTTATTTTAATGTGCGAAAATGAGAGCACGTGAGCCATCTGAATGTCCACTTTTCTGCCTAACGCTTGGTTTATGTTTATTTTCTTTATTTCGTAATTTCAAAATCGCTTTAGTCGAACATATCCGTATTTCAAAGTTAAATTGCGGTAACTAGCTAATACGTATGTAACGTGCAAACCGAGTGACCCAGCAACAACAACCCCCGTCGATGCAAAGCTTAAGCTCACACTGAGAGGTGTTTATTGCGCTATATAATTGACTCACTTCCCTCATTTGCATATACCAACGTACCGCGTACGTTACATAACTCTCCCCTCCGAGAAGTCTCGTCCCGAGACTTGGACCTTGGGAGAACCCTTGGACAAGGCAACTCCGGTCTGGCAGTTGTCATTATCCCACAGCTGCCACCATTTGTAACGTGCAAACCGAGAGACCCAGAAACAACAAACCCCGTCGATGCAAAGCTTAAGCACACACCGAGAGGTGTTTATTGCGCTATATAATTGACTCACTTCCCTCATTTGCATATACCAACGTACCGCGTACGTTACACGTATAACCTATGTCCTGCATTAAAGCCCCATTGTGTTCTCAGACCTCCTTTTAATGTCTGAAATACAATAACGGTTGATAATAATGTTTGAACATTTTTAAAGGTCAAACTGATCTAAGAAATGTTGAAGACGGACCTAAATCACCAAAAAGGGCGTGTTAAAACCATAACAAAATGAAAATAGAACTTCTGGCATAAACAATACCGCCCCGGCTTTGTGTCACGTGATACGGTCGGTAAAAACTTCACAGCGTGCAGACGTGTCCAGAATATTGCTATAAAATGAGTCACATTTCGACACAACGGTAGTAAAACGAAAGCAACGAGGTAAGTATATATGCGCATTATAGTTTTAGGACCCATCATGTGGCCCTACAGTAAACGCCCTGTTCGCCGCCCTGTCCGTCCCTCCATCCGTCTCTCCGCCAGTCAGACTTTCACACTTTTTTGTACGCTATCCAACTCGAATATTTTTATCTGATCTTCATCAAACTTGTTGAAAATGAGTATTGGTATAAAATGGAGGCAAGTTCGATTACTACTCAACTCGTATTATGCATTTCGGAGTCATTACCCTTGAATTATAAAAATGGCAAACAATTTTGCAGACGACAGTGTCAAAGCAGACGTCTGATCAACAGAATAAGGGTTAACCACTGCATTTCAGCGCTCCAGATAAGCGGGATTAAACTGAACAAATCCAACATTTTCTCACGCATTTCAGCACCGAATGCTATTGTGTTACTACTGATTAGAATCGTCTCTTCAAGACAATTCTAATGAGTATGACACCATTGGGTTTAAAAAGCAGAAATAAAGATTTTAGTTTTCGAAATACTCCCCTTATCTGGAGCCCTGTATTTACAGAGTTGTCCTTCTTTCCATTCACAAGGGAGGCTCTTTAAATCATGAAACACGAATAAATTATAAAAAAAAATAATTAAAAAGCGAATTTCTTAGATAAAGCCGCTTTGTGTGAAAGAATAACGACCCATGTTATTCAAATTGGATCCCAAACAACCGTTTTTATGCAGGTTTCCCAAAAACACAATGCGGCTTTAACATTTGACTGTAATGCCCAGGTAGGTATGCATGTTAATGGATACCTTGTTTGTCGCAATAACAGCTCCACAGAGCTTATGTTAATTGTTTACCATAGCAGCGAAGTTAAATAAAGCTTACCTTTACCTTTACCTTTATTAAGATGTCACTTGCCTTAACATCAACACATCAATTTCATACTCCCGAACAATCAAGACAGATTATGATTGGGAGGCGCGTTGTCTGGGAAAGACAGTGTTAGTAAAGTGTTAAATTAAAAGATCATAGATAAGAGATAGATAAAACAAAGTTTACAGAATGTACAGAAATAGGGTGCAAGGTTAAGTTAAAAGATAAAAGCAAGCTCTCAGCGCTTAGAATGTGACTGCTCCCAGTCCCACCCTAAAGGCATCTAGACTGGGGCTTGATTTAGTTTGACCTGGGAGGTTATTCCAATATCGTATGGTTCTGGGGAAAAACGAGTTCATGTGGTATTGGGTACGAGACTGTGGTATCAGGTAATTAAGGTATCTGGTTGGAGTGAGGTGGTGATGATCAACATAGACTATGAAATAAAAATATATTATATTTTGTACGGTGGCTTAAAGACATTTCCACAGTCCTTTAAAGGACTACCCTCCCCCCCCCCCCCCCCCCCCCCCTCATTATTGTTCTCGATAGGCGCGATAGTAACTGTGAAACGGGCAAAGTGTGCACAATTAATATATTTAATCTCAAGTTGTCTACAGAGCCCCTGGCTTACTCATTTTTTCAATGGGGGTTACTAACAGAAATATCAAATATAAGGTGTGATCCTCGTACCACATGAGACGCTTGATCAATGATTCACAGTAATACAGGTATGCATGAAAATGATTTCTTCCAGGGAACTGCCTGTATAGGGATTATCACCGAAAGAAAAGTTTTTAAAGACATTACTAGACCTAGCTTGGGTGGTAACACCTAGTCCGAAAAAAGTTAGGATTAAATTATGGATAGCATGCTTTTACTGTACAAATGTCTACACCACGTCAAATGTTAAAAAAAATTATATAAAAAATGCTGTATTAGGGTCCAAGGTGATAAAGAGTTTGAGTTGAGTCTGAGATCTTTCTCAAGCAATTGATTATTCATATATGAGCTTTACAGTTGTTTTAATTGTGAAATACGGATATGTTCGGCTTAAGCGATATCGATTTTTTGAAATTTCTACTTGAGCGAGTTCGAAGTATCAAGTTTGGTCTGTATATTACAGACTATAGTATCAAAGTAAATTGTGACCAAGAATAGGTTAAAGGGACTCGCAACCGGATGGTGTACTTGTCAAAATAAAATAAAATACTCAAAGAAAAGCAAATTTGTGGCATTATTTGGCTTCTGACATTAAAAAAATATGATCAGTCCAAAAAAAGTCTCAAGAATCGTCACCGAATCTTAGATTTTTAGATATTTTCCATCGTTTTTCTATACCGACTAGTAGACGGTATAGTTGTTGTTGTTGCTTCTCTACATGGGCTCAGACATAAACACGAGCCGAATTACGAAGTTGTATGCACTTTCGATCGCTACACATTGAAATACGTTAAATCGATCCGAGATAAACGGATAGTTCCGTGGTCCATTGGTCTAAGCGGTTTCCCTTATTTTGCCTTCTGTCCTAAACTAATTCTTTACCATTTATATAAGCGTTTGACACATATTTACAAATTACTATTTTTAATGCACCATCTGGTTGCGAGTCGCTTTAAAGCAGGGGATGAATTCGGATTTGAAACAGATAACCTCCTTCACTGCCATGCCATCATCTGCTTTAAACAGTCGTGTGGTCTGCATTTGTTTATCAAATTTAAACTTTAGTTAAATTGACTTATTGACTAAATGACATGCATGATTGCAACATAATGAGTGTCTTAATAAGACACCGCGTTCCGGGCGTCTGATTAGGATCCAAACTGTTTATAAAGAAGCAATGTACCCGCGGTAAGGCAGTCCAAATAATTAATTTAGTGTCTCATCTAAATTGGACTTTCTCCAATTTACCACGTGAATTACGGGTGTCATCTTGTAAACTACACCTTTAAAGACATGTCCTCAGTCCATTGATGGACTAACCCCCCTTAATTATTCTCGATAGGCGTGAAAGTAACGGTGAAGCAGTGGCAAAGTGTGCCCAGTCAATGTCACTTATCTCAAGTTGTCTAGAGAGGCCCTGCATACTCGCACTCAATGGGATTTTCCATGGGGTTTACTAACCAAACTATCAAATATAAGGTGCGGGCCTCACATGAAACGGTTGACTAATTCAATGTATTACAGGTATGGATAAAATCATGATTTTAGCAAGGAAACTGTCCCAGTAGGGATTATCACTGAAAGTAGGCCAGGAAAGGTATTTAATCGATCATAAGTGGAGTAGTAATGGCGTGACATCTTATCAAGTGGCTGTGCACGGCTTTAATAAATACTCGTATCCATGTATTTGCATCATTAAAAATCTTGTTCAATACATTTTTCGCATGCTCTAGAGGTAAAAAGACACTTATACCATTTACCGCGCCTGTTCCCAGTGTGCGTGTTCACGAGCGTAGACGTGGGCCAATGTTAAACCTTTTTGGGACGGATTGCCAAAGTTTTAAAGATTAATATTTATACATGTACTTAGATGTTGAAACTTTGTATGGGTGTTCATTTTTTCTTCTTATTTTTTTAAAATACAAATACCTAGTTAATGTTTTAGACATTTGTCTCAAAACTTTCTATTTATACAGACTACATGTATGGCATATGAACTCAACTTAAGAAGTCCTTTAAAACAGCCCGTGCAACCTGTGTCGTTGCAGACAAAGGTCAAGATAAAATGGAGTTCAGATAGGCAGATCATAACCTTGGTCATAACTTTTCCTCAGTCCTTTGATGGACCCCCCATCGTTCTCGATAGGCGTGAAAGTAAATATAAAAGCATGCAGCACATGTCATAGCCACCTCACTCTCCCTAGAGAGGCCCTGACATGCTCATACTCAAGAGCCTTTTCAGTGGGTAGTTCTAATCAAACTATCAAATATAAGAAACGGGCCTCACATGGGACGTTTCAGTGATTCTTTGCTATAGGCATGTGCATGGCACGATTTTCAAATGACTGCTGACTAAGCGAGTAGTTTGTTGAATCAAACGTTTAAACACTGACATTTCCTTATCCCATTCGCTGTTGAAATATCGGCTGTTGTGAAATGGTTGTGTACTTTATTAAAGGGACTCGCAACCGGATGGTGTACTTGTCAAAATAAAATAAAATACTCAAATAAAAGCAAATTTGTGGCATTATTTGGCTTCTGACATTAAAAAAATATGATCAGTCCAAAAAAAATCTCAAGAATCGTCTCCGAATCTTAGTTTTTTTAGATATATTCCATCGTTTTTCAATAGCGTCAGCTGACGGTTTTGTTGTTGTTGTTGCTTCTCTACACGGGCTCTGACATAAACCGGAGCCGAATAATGTAGTATTAATCGCTACCAGTGAAGTACGTTAATTCGCTACCATATATATAGAGAGCGTCTGTGGTCGAGGCGCTAAAGGCGTGTCCTCATTTTTCTTGTTTGTCTCCGCAATGGAGGGTCACGGGTTCGAATCCCACCAGAGCTTCTTTTTTTTTTTTTGGAAATGCATTTTTAACAGAATTTATTATCCTAAACTAAATCTTACCCATTTATATAATCATTTGACATATATTTACAAATTACCATTTTTAATGCTAAATCCGGTTGCGAGCCTCTTTAACTGATCAACGTTGTTTTCATTTTATATTTACACGTTGACTGTCATATGTATCAATATTTGTTGAACAGTTTGCCGTAATATGGCTCCAACCTGTTTTAACCCTTAGTCTGTTTCTACCTTTGAAGACAGGTGACCACTTAAAGCAGGTCGAATGTAAAACAGAATGTGCCTTAAGGTGCATTCTGCTTTACTTTCAACCTGCTTTTAGCAACCATCAGTATTCTGCTAGGATATAAAAACATCTTATGGTACATATTTATGACTGTATAAAGCGGAACTATTTTCTTCAGTGGAGGATTAAATTGAAAACGCTAAAAGGCGTATCTATGAGGGAAAGGGTTGATGAAATTGTGATTAGCAATCTAAGGGCTAAAATTTTTGTCCCTCTTTCTTTTTAGAAACATTATTTTTAGGGGCGGGACCGAATATTCGAATATTCGAATATTCGCTTAAGGGCCGAATATTCGAATCCCATTTAAGTATTCGAATAGTTGTCTCTGAAATTTTATTTTTGTTAAAATCATAATATGGAGTATTCAATTTATTTGAGAGACTAGCTGTTTCATTTTCTCCAACCAGGCTAATCGTTCGCCATTAATCCTCGTGTGTAGGGTGATTATCACCCCCGGCTGGTCAGTGTTTTGATAGCACCTGTCAAGTTGTACACAGTTTGCAAACATTACCCGCTGTGTTATGTAATCGACGGCCCTCCCTGACATCGGATCAATGGACTCGCAGTTAATAAATTGACATGTTGGGGAACCCTAGTTGCCAAACAAAAGAGGTGTGTTTAGCACAGGACATTTAAGAGCATCCAATCAAAAAAAGACGAATCATTGTTAATATCGCCAATCATAGCGGCTCAAATGACGCTTTTCGTAAACGACCAATATCACGCAAACACTATTTAAAATCATCAAACATTCTAGTTAAGACGTCATGAAAGCTTAAAATTGACCTTACACAAGACGTAGATCTATAAAGATCAAATTCTTACTAAAACGCAACTATGCCACCGGCTACTGCTTCGCCTGTGTGAAAGAATTTACTCGTTCTGCCGACAAGAAATCAGCAACCTGTTTTGTTTGTTACGTTCGTTTCAGAGTGTAACATCTGCATGCAGAAACTTGAGAGCTAGTGTGTGTTCAGATTAATTTTAAAAGCAGATTAAATATAATTTGTAAAGCCAACAAAATATTTACGCAAAAAAACCTGACTCTACATGACGGAAGACTTAATTCGAAACTAATTTTAATGCAGATATAGATGTTGCGTTAAACACGAGTTGCATCCCTTACATTCGGAGACCGCCATATCTACAAAGATTCACTGTAGTAAATGGTTGCAAAAGTTGGATAAGTTTACCAGTCAATCAGACGATTGTCACAGAATACACATTCTGCTCAGGGTTTGGTCCAATTAAGATAGGTATTTCTGCGAAGCAAACATTGAATAATTGAATTTGATGATGAAATTATACTCGGATCGGATAACACCCCCATCCCCCCATCGGACAAATTTAAGCGTTTATTCCAGGCGAATTATTCGAATTATTCGAATACTTTAAGCGAATATTCGAATAGCAATTTGGGTTCGAATTCCCATCCCTAATTATTTTACATTTCAAAGGCTTCGTACGTTATAAAGCGTTATAGTAATCACTGTAAAATAATTCTGATAGATTTAGAAGCGGATTTTAAAAGGCTTTATTTACATTACCACCCTATATGACTTCCTCCAAGAACATGACAAGGGACACCAGACAGACGTAGCCATACTAGACTTTTCTAAGGCTTTTGACACAGTACCACACGACAAACTACTGCACAAGTTACGACACTATGGAATCCAAGGGAGTATCCATACATGGCTGACAAACTTCCTAACAACTCGTAAAATGCAAACCATAGTAGAAGGTAGTCAGTCAGACGAAACGACAGTAGACTCCGGAGTACCCCAGGGAACTGTCCTTGGTCCGATCCTGTTTCTTTGTCACATAAACGACCTCCCAGACTGTGTAAAATCATCTGTAAGACTCTTTGCAGATGATTGTCTACTATACCGAACCATCAAGAGCAACTCAGACCAAGAAAAACTACAAACGGACCTAACAAACCTAGAAACCTGGGCAAAAGACTGGGGTATGAGATTCAATGCCAAAAAATGCTACATACTCTCTATAAACAAAAAAATCTCGAAATTCTATCAACTTAATAATCACTTCCTCCAAGAAGTACAAGATAACCCATACTTAGGCATACAAATATCCAAAGACCTCAAATGGAATGTGCACATAAATCAAGTATGCAAAAAGGCCAATACAACTCTTGGGTTCCTAAGAAGAAACCTTAGAAGTGTACCGGAAAATTGCAGAAAAATGGCATACATCTCAGTGGTGAGATCAATTCTGGAGTATGGCGCAACCATCTGGAATCCATACCTCAAGGGGGACATAGACAAACTAGAAAAAAATCAGAATAGGGCTATCAGGTTCATAAAAAAGAATTACAAGGACAGAGAGACGGGGGCAATCACAAGAATGAGAGAACAGCTGGAACTGGAGACTCTTGAAGACAGGAGACTAAGCCTCAGACTGATACTAATGTATAAGGTGGTTGAAGGTCTGGTACCAGGGGTGTGGGTAAAATACTGACGGAGTTTACTGACCAGTTGAAATAAGAACAAATCACTGACGAGTTAAGTTATATAGGCTTTCCTCGGGTTTACTGACCAGTTGAAATAAGAACGAATGTCACTGACGCTATGTAAACGTATGGGAAAGTGACTGACCTCAATGGGTCTGAATAAATTAGAACATTGTACGCGAGTATAATTGAAGTTATTTAGTATTGTAAAAGTAATATATCAAAATATAATATAAATTATAGATTATATATCTGTAAAAAAAAAAAAAAAACAATTAAAAAAAAATTAAATCAAAGTTTAAGATGTTAAAAAAAGACTTAAAATAAAGAACTAAAATAATCACAAACAAACAACAAAGCTCATATTTTCTTATTTCAAGTCACTCAACCAATCCAAATAAATCCACTTCATAAGCCACACCTTTTACCAACTATTGTCACGGCCCATTAAACCACACGACGATTCACTCTATTCGGACTGGATCCTGTTATCCTGTCAGGAGTTTAAACAATCATTCACACTTTTATATATAAGCGTGTTCTGTAAATGTGGCACGCGCCTGTACGCTAGCGGCTAATATGTTAGTTGAGTAATGTATCTTTAATTATTGTTTGCCTTTAATTGGACCGTCGCTTGTTATAAATAAAGAAACAACATTAACAACCTTAACCCTTTCCCCAATAGAAGTTTATTCCTCTGCTGAAGAAAATAGCTCCAATTTATACAGTAATGAATATTTATTGTAAGGAATATTCTTTATTCAAGTAGGTTGTAACTTATAAAAGGTTGAAAGTAAAAGCCGAATGCGCCTTAAGGCGCATTCGGCTTTACTTTCAACCTGCTTTAAATTGTCACCTATTTTCAAAACTAGAAACAGGCTATTGGGTAAAGGGTTAACACCCAACAGTTTTATAAGATGATCAATACTAACAGGTAATAAATAAAATGTTGAATCCTGATTAGAAACAGTGATCAGATATCAAACTTTTTGACAAACAAAATAAAGAATTATATAACAAGTCATTCGCTGCGATAGTATAATATGCAAACAGCGTAGACTAGATCAGCAATTTGTGCATCAGCGAACCTTTCCACTGCCTTCGTTATTTGCTAACAGATAAGACATCGCGACACGTGACGACTGATCATAATCCAAACTCTTTGACACGCATTATGAGTATTTAACAGTCATCCACCATGCACCATTACAGCTCTACCTACCCGAACATTAAACGTTACAACTTTTATCAACTTTTATTATTTATTAAAGTGTCACATATAAAAGTTACATCATTCAATTACAATAAATATTTCTTGGTAAACTTTTATACTCGGCCGTTAGTCGACCTATGAGACACTGTTATCACATGCATGTACATAAAATAACAATTAAAATGAATGTAGTAAGTGCTAATCGGTATGATTGGAAAACCGGTGAAGATTTTTCAATTATATAAAAGCTATTTAAAAAGAAATTTATCTTTAAATCAAAGATAGTATACTCCTTCAAGCTATTAATATAATAGATTTGATCCAGATCTCTCACATACCTGTAAAATATATACAGTCAACAAAATTAAAAGAGACAGGTGACCATTTAATGCAAGACCAAGGTAATACATAAATCGGCTTACTGCATTACCATTGCCTCACATTAAGCATTAAATTATTATTGAATATCCATTGATTTAGCATTGAATTTTTTTTTTAAATGAGCGGCACGTGCACGGATTTCGCCCATAGCGTGCCCAAATTAAACAACGTGTCAGATTAAGCCAACCATACAATGTAATCAACTAGCCAAACTCTTAATAAACAGGAAACCCAATTAACAGCAGGGTGTTATATTCAATCGGGCATACAGGCATGATTAACTTTCGAAGCACGTGCTTACATTATCTTGGGCTAACACATTAGGACACGCCCCCAACTGTTATAGGCGGTCGATAAACTCATTAGATTTTTTTGATTGGATCCTATGTGCGATCATAGCGACCATTGTACTTTTAATGAGATTGACTTTTCGGCGCTATTGCATTTTGGCCTTTTTTTAAAAGGGCTATCTTAACTTAATAATATGTACTTGCCACCAAAATTTAAAATTATGAGGCTCACGAAAGCAGGGTGAACGATCCCGAGCCTTGGATACACAATTGATTGTGTAGCGGATGCTTTAAAAAAAAATTAAATGAATAAAGTAATGGCAAAACATTATTTAGAACTTTTATTTAATGTAATAAAACGACTTAATAATGTATTGAAATTTTCTTTTACTTTTAAAATTAAAACTTTTTATTTATTTCCAGTAATTATTTTTACCTACGCAAATAATAAATGAAAGATATTATTCTATTAAGTTAACAATAATAAATCACTGAAATAAAACTCGAGACACACTTCTACTCACATAAAATGATCTTATTTATTCAGACCCAATGTGGTCAGTCATTTCCCCATACGTTACATAGCGTCAGTGACAATCCTTCTTATTTCAAGTGGTCAGTCATTTGTTCTTATTTCAACTGGTCAGTAAACCCGAGTAAAGCCTATATAAACAGATTGTTCTAAGCTTTATGTGGTCAGTGCTTCTGAGCTTAGTCAGCCGTCAGTGTTATTCCTCTTTGCTTAAGTCGTCAGTGAAATGCTATAATTTATAATTTTAAGTCGACAGTACACTGTTCTTTCTTCATGTGGTCAGTAACAATTT
The DNA here is from genome assembly GCA_922989275.2 of Gari tellinella. NCBI lineage: Eukaryota > Metazoa > Mollusca > Bivalvia > Cardiida > Psammobiidae > Gari > Gari tellinella. Next base: position 102,300,637 of record OV277858.1, on the reverse strand, counting down.
TGAACAAATACCATCAGTCAATATCGAGGACCTGTGTATAATTCTATTTGGTCAGTGTTAACCACGATCTTCATCTATTTCAAACTTTCATAAAATTTGGCTTAAATTTGTTATACACTTATCAATTAATATTGAATCTATTATATCTTTATCTAGATCAATATTAAAAAAAATCAAAAAAAAATTCAATTTTTAAATTTTAAATTAATTTTTAAATTCATGGCCTAACATTCATCAAGTGTTTATATAAAAAATAAATATAACATCTTAAACCTTGATTTAATTTTTTTTTTTTTTTTACAGATATAGATCTATAATCTATAATTTATATTATATTTTGATATATTACTTTTACAATGATAAATAACTTCAATTATACGCGCGTACAATGTTCTAATTTATTCAGATCCATTGTGGTCAGTCACTTTCCCATACGTTTACATAGCGTCAGTGACATTCGTTCTTATTTCAACTGGTCAGTAAACCCGAGGAAAGCCTATATAACTTAACTCGTCAGTGATTTGTTCTTATTTCAACTGGTCAGTAAACTCCGTCAGTATTTTACCCACACCCTGGTACCAGCCCTACCAACATCCACTTTCACAAAACCGGCAAAACCAAGAAGAAACATCAAAGCAACCAGATTTAAAGATTTCAGTACAAATAATATAATAGAAAATCAAGTATGCAACAATACAAGAGGGCTCACAGTACCAGATAGCAAGACCCATCAATACAAACACTCGTTCTTTGTAGTTCATGTAGTTCATGTAGTATCGAGGCCGGATGCATCTAAGGATGCATAAGTGTTTTCCACTTCTTTGGCCCTTTTGGATGCGTTTTCCTCCGATGAATTTTCTTTTTCGCTGCGGTTGGCTTATATATTCACTTCACTTTTTTAATATTGCTCCATAAATTTATTTTCATTTAACGGGTTAAAATACATTTATATCTATCTGGAACTAAGAGCTCCCTTTTATTATGTACAATCTATTTACACTGTTATATAATGTTCATATTGTAGTCGGTTTTTACATAATTGGAACCAAACTATGGGTTAAAGCACTCGGCATAAAACTTATTAGGTTTATTGGTGACCCCCCAGTACCCATTCAACCTTGATTTGAATGTATTGAGAGTGGGTGCTTGGACTACACTGTTTGGGAGGGAGTTCCATAGATCAATGACTCTATGACTGAATACACCCCTTCTTAATTCTGTTCTTGCTCTGGGTTTAATGAGTTTCATGTTATTCCCTCTTGTTATATTGTCACCTCTTACTAATAGTAGGTTGGCAGATGTTTTATCTAACCCATTCAATATTTTATAAGCTTGGATTACATCTGCCCTGTCCCTCCTGTACTCCAGGGTTGGAATGCCTAGCTGCCTTAACCTCTCACTGTAGCTACTGTCTCTTAGATTTTTTAGCATTCTTGTCGCCCTTCTTTGGACATTTTCAATTGCAACGTTATACTTTTTGTAGTGAGGGGACCATATTACTGATGCATACTCTAAATGGGGCCTCACCATAGCTTTGAACAGATGGAGGAACACGTCCCTTGAAACACACGTAGACACAGTAATACAATGGAACAAACTGCCAGACAGCACAGTGCATGCTGATTCCGTAGAGGCGTTCAAAACAGCCCTACGAGATTATCGCCAATAATTTGGCGACTCTTCGCACCGTCGTGTAAAAGCCTTTAAGGAGTCTACGACGTATTGATACAGATACAGACAGATACAGATTAATACGCGATACTTCGAACTCGCTGTTCAACGTCATAGTTACCTGTATTTAATGTTGAATATTTCGATAGCTCAGTCTCGCTAATGCAAATAAATCCGCATTTCCACGTTGTAGCTTTGAAATATGAGTATATTCGACTAAATTGATATCGAATTATCTAGTTACTACATTAATCTACAGCTGAGGCGTTTCACCCTAGTAACGATTGTGCAGTGGTGCGCTTCGTCTATTTAATAAGGCCGAGTCTATTGACACGTACGTACGAAAAGCAAAAAAGCTTCTATTGACACGTATGCACATAATTTTCACCTTATCGTAAGAATCACACTCACCCCCAGAAAGTTTCCGCCCTATATTTGTTGAAAGTAACCAAAACGCATTAAAACGGTATGTTTTAGCATTTTATAAAATGCAATCATGATAAATGTACATTATAGGTAAGTATTTTTATGAATCTGTTTTTTTATTTTGATGAATTTGTAAATAAGAAGTATAAACAACCGTTTTAATTGAATATACCTGCTATTGATGTTCTCACAGTTTGCTTATAACAAAGCAAAGAATTTCTCACATTTTTGAGTGGTTTGATATGAGTTATCTATTTAAATTCACATAAGTTGAATCAATTTGCATACGTTTAAATCGAAAAATAAAATATTATGATGACCATAAGAACAAATAGCGATGTAAAGAAATGGATCTTGTACGTTTTTGTAGCAAGAACTCGCTTATGACACGTACGGCGATTTATAATACGTTTTAGTTCGTTATTTTGTTTGTATATTGTTTAGTTATTGGAATTGATATACACACACATATATATATATATGGATTAATAACTGAACAGGTGAAAGGTTAATCCATACTGAAATCCGTACAAAAATCATATCTGTTAATGTCTAAAAAAGCAGATGACATTTTTATGATTTGTTGTTTTTATTCTATTTTATTACCACACTATTAATCCATAAAGTCGATGAAATAGAGGATACCTATCGTATGGATGAAATATTAAGACATTTCAACGTGGTATAAATTGCCATACGTGTCATTAGCAAGTTTGCTATGATTCTATCTATTGACACGTACAAGAACGATAACTCACAATAGGAATGTTAAGAATTGGAGTTGTCTTTCTTGTACGTTTTTGTAGCAAGAACTCGCTAATGACACGTACGGCAATTTATGCCGTTTACGGTCATAGTTTTGATGTTATTGTTTCGTTATTGGTATTGATTGAAATATGTGGATTATAATATTAAACAGGTAAACTATTAATTATAATCAAGGTTTCAGTACGAAGGTCATATCTTTTTATTTTCTAAAAAATAAAGCAGATGACATTTTTTACCAGATTTTTGTTGTCATTGTTCTATTACCTCTACTAAGCCATTAAGTCGATAAAACCAGCATATCGTTGGAAAACTATCATATTTGCCGAGTTTAAACACAGTACAAATTGGTATAGATTACCATACGTGTCATTAGCAAGTTTTCTATGATTCTATCTATTGACACGTACAAGAACGATAACTCGCAATAGGAATGTTAAGAATTGGAGTTGTCTTTCTTGTACGTTTTTGTAGCAAGAACTCGCTAATGACACGTACGGCAATTTAACATAACATAACATAACATACTTTTATTGGCTCAAACATTTTTACAATATTTCTGGCCATTTGAAGGCAAAACAAGATGAACATATTTACAGAGAAGCAATATATCACTGCAATACCGTATACTGGAGTAAGGCAGTATACTATAAACAGTTAACATTTCTTTCATGTAACCGTCATTCAAATGTTAAATTTTTTTTTTTTTATCTCATTTCAAATTAGTATAGATTTTAATAGGCTTTTTGAATACGTGTTGGCTATTATCTATCTTGTAAATAATTCAATGGTGAAACAACTGGTAGCAAATAGTGCACATCCAGACCAGACGACTGTCATAGTCGTCCGATCTGGCACTACACTATTTACTATATTCTCTAAACATAACTAAGATGAAATGGATCAAAAAGATGTGTACACAATGTATATTGAAACATATTAATGTACATACAACATAATAGTCGAAGTTAGTCCCTTAATCTATTAGCAAAATAGACATATTTTGATAAATTAAAAAGAGTATTTCTGCTTTTACTTTCCATCAATTGATTAAATTTTGTTAAAGTGGGCCATCTACAATATCTGGGTTTTAAGTACTTTTTTCTCAAGTCATTGTAAAAAGGACAAACTAGGGTAAAATGATACTCATTCTCTACAATATTCATGTTACAATATATACATTTTCTTTCCTGTCTTGGTAAATTTTCAAATCGACCTATTTCTATTCTTAATTGATGTGACGATATTCTAAGCCTTGTTAATGCTATTCTATATTTCTTTTCGTGTATTTTATCAAGATAATTTTCAAAAACCATGTCATGTTTGAATCCTGAGTATGATGTTAGTCTCGGTGAGTTATTTATTTCTGAATACCATTTTTGTTTATACATATCAATTATTCTCTGTTCTATTTGATGAAAATTTATGTTTAATAGATCTTGCTCTAGCCAAATATAAAGTAAACCATGAGTTTCTAATACGTTTTTAAGTTGATATGCCCAATTTAACCCTCCATAATTTATACCATTGTCAGTATCCGATCGTATACCGTTTACGGTCATAGTTTTGATGTTATTGTTTCGTTATTGGTATTGATTGAAATATGTGGATTATTATATTAAACAGGTAAAACATTAATTACAATCAAGGTTTCAGTACGCAGGTCATATCATTAAATGTTCTAAAAAATAAAGCAGATGACATTTTTTACCAGATTTTTTTTGGCGTTATTCTATTACCTCTAATAAGCCATTATGTCGATAAAAATAACCTATCGTTGGGAAACTGTCATATTGGCAGAGCTTAAACGCAGTAAAAATTGGTATAAATTGCCATACGTGTCATTAGCAAGTTTTCTATGATTCTATCTATTGACACGTACAAGAACGATAACTCGTAATAGGAATGTTCAGAAATGGAGTTGTCTTTCTTGTACATTTATGAAGAGAAAATCTTGCTAATGACACGTACGGCAATTTATACCGTTTTACGGTCAAAGTTGTGTTGCTATTGTTTCGTTATTGGTATTGATTGAAATATGTGGATTAAAATATTAAACAGGTAAAACATTAATTTAAACTGACTGATTTCGTGAACATAACTGATTTTACTCCAACGTACAAAGCCATAGTTGCAAGATTCACAGATAATGCAAGAGACAAATGGAAGAGACAAATGCAAGGATATACTTTTTCTCGAGAGAACCAGTTTATCCGATGAGCTGAGATTTGCATTGCGGTTATATAGGTTACTAGCATGAAGAATTCAGCTTTTTCGCTTGGTCATTTTACTTGAGCATATTTTGTTGCCACGCGCTGTTTGACATTTGAATAGCAAACAGCTTGATTGAGTAACAAACAATAAGCCGAGTAAAAGCAATTATTGTCATTTGGACAGTTAGGTAATTCACACCTATCTGAAACTCAACGCGCGCTTGTTGTTTGATGTTTGCGGTACACGCAATCTAAATTACAGGTAAATTATGATGTGTATCCAAGCTGCAATCGCGGTGGATCCAAGCTGTAATGTTATCCCGAGTTCCCACCCCAAATCCTTTGCCAGTTTCAAAGTGAATTTCATAGTGAGACGTTGATTAAAGTGCAAATATACTACAATGACTACATTTATGTTCATGGTCTGGATTTAACTCAAGTTTTCAACGATATATATACGTTTGGAGTTATGGATAATACCATGGAGAATACTGAATTTTAAGTGTACAATATGTAACCGTGGAAAAACAATATAACTTGTGGTGACAGAATTCTTTATTGTAATTTCAACGCAGTTTACTAGCTGTATTCAGCGTGAATGAGATCGTTAAACAGTGTGTTGTGTAAATTGGATTTTATTTGTACAATTGCATATAACAGGTAATTTATTTTTAATTTTCTTATTTTACACTATTTATTAAATTAAGTTGTGATTATATGTATCTGAAACAAAATACTTTTGCCTGGACGTCTGTCTTTATCTATGCTATCTTTCTATCACGGACGCATACGGTAAACGTGTACCATACGTTTGCACGTAAATTGTATCAAATAAGTAACAAATTATGAGGTTTTTGTTTTAACAATATCATTAAAAAGTATTCTTATACAGTTCTGGTTCATTTTCATTAGAAATTTAATCATATAAAATCGCATACAATGATTGCAATTCTGAGGGCGGAAACTTTCTGACATGGTGGGTGATTCTCACGATAAGTGTAATTTTTACCCTAACACCGTACGTGTCAATAGACACTTCGATTTAATAAACGGTGTTCTCATAATAAATAAAATTTTGTCAACCTTAGCCCTGTTTACTCCTACAGGCAAAGTAGGATAATGGCAACGGTAGGTATAAACAAACGCATTCTATGACATGTAAAGTATCTGATATAAAGATCATTACAAAGAAAAAGGCAAATATGTGCCAACATTTAAATGACACATGAAGATTATGAAAATGTCCCTCGTAGACTGAACTTTAAAACATGTAACGTTCAACTTCCTGTTCTCAATGCCGATAAGGAAATATACAGTACTGACTTGAAAATATTAACTTTACATTCTTGTTCTTTTTCTTTCTTGTTTTACTGTTTTCTGTTGTTTGAAGTGAATAAATTGTGATGTTATTTAGGTGTTACTAATGCTTGACCTTCTGCATGTTAAATATTTACTTGAGATAACGGAACTAAGTCCTCTACTTTCGTTTTCACTGACATGTCATGTGTTATACGTTGTATGATACTTGAGCATCATGTTGTCAGCATCATCATGCAGAATAGACAGTAATGTTGCAGGCACAATCTTGCTGATTGGGGTTTGTCCTTACATCACTAAAAATGCAGTATTATACTGTATATTACTTCATCAACATTATCATGCACATTTGTAACGTTATGAGAATGTTGGTATATAAAAATGAGGCTGCCCAAATAATTGTATGTTGGGGAGTGAGTGTAAATATCAAGAATGAATAACGACATTCATTCGTGAATATAAATAGCACAACAAACATCTCTTGACGTGAGCTTAATCTTTGCACTGACAGGGTTTGTTGTTGTTGGGTCACTTAGTTTGCAGATTACACATTGAAGTTTATGAGCAGGCGCTGGTCAAACATATATGTTTTTCAGTTGTAATATTTTACAAGTGCCCAAATAAAATGCAGGTTTACCATAAGTTGGTCTTGAAAAATTCTAAGATTGCCAAATTTTCTATTTTTCAAGCGCGATTACTTAAAGCAGGTTAAAGGAAAGCATTTTGCTTTACTCTCAACCTGCTTATAAAGCTACAATCTGTTAGGATACAAATCCAAGAATTTTGGAAAAATCCGAAGAAATTATGGTTGACCTGAAAATGTCAGAATTATTTGATTAAAATTATTCCAATCTAAGCACACTTTTTGATTCTTAGCATGCTAGCGGTGAAACCATGATAATTGTGCAAATAGTTTAGATCATGATGTGAGATGCCCCATTACATGAATGCCCCGTCTCATCATGATCTAAGCTATTTCACACTTTAACTTTGCTTTGAAAAGAAAATTTGGAACAGTAGCAGAGGACGATTGTTGCAGAAAAAACAACCTAGCATGCAAATAATTAACTTATATCCTGACAAAGTCCTGACAAATAGCCAAACATTATTTTCAGCTAACTTAACCCTTAACCCCATAGGTAACGGGTCAACTTGGCCAAAAACCAACTCGGCCACGGTCCAACTCGGCCAAAAACTAACTCGGCCTGGTCCAACTCGGCCAATTTTTATAAATTATTATTGCTGAATATAAATTAATATGGGTGAAAAATATATGTTAATCTTAGGCTTACACACTTCGATTTAATAAAACACTAAAACCCCACTTACCTGTATTACACGTCCTATGTCCAATATTAAACCTATACAAGAATAACACACACTCAAGATCTATTAATTAAGTCTCTAAATTATTTAACTATTTCGGAATTCACACGTGTAAAGTATATCCACTACTGAGAGCAATATAACCAAAAAATCATTAGTAATCAACTTACATTAAGTGTCTTTATTTCTTGTCTTTCAATAATATTTCTTCTACACCTAGTATTATCTAAAAAAACCAATCAATAACGATTTACTATAATTTTATCATATCATTTCTAATGAAATTTCTTCTACACCTGTAATTATCTAAAAAAACAATCACATTATTTTTACTCTAATCACGGAAATATATCAGTGTATAATTCTGTGCTCTAATAACATCGAATCATTGCCAATGATAAAAACACCCACTCAAATATGTTGTTGCAAATAACAGGTTTTGGTTTTCTTAATTATATAATCCGTAATTAATCAGCAAAGTTCAAAGAAACTCGCCAAACAATATGCAAAATAACAACGCAAATTAACACCTGTTTGATGGTACCGTGGACATTCTTTATTGTTCTCGAACGTTCGCTTATTGCTTTGACACTTACGTTTGAGATGGGTACAAACTGTCTTCACATTAACACATTCAAGTATTTTTTTCAATTATGTGTGAATATGGCAATCATGGAATGTTTAAACAGTTTACTCAAACAACAACATATTAATAATGTCAAGTTGTAGAGATAATGTTCATTTGTATTAATTAACAATTATAAAATTACACCTATCAACAATAAGATCTAGTTCTACTACTACAATATTAGCTACAACTACGATTACAGTACTATGACTCAAATTTACGTATTTCAACATGGAGACATAACAACAACCATATAGTGAAAATTATTTTAAAAGTCTTGATAAAAAGCTTGATAAACTTTATTCATATCACTAACTTTTGTTTTCCCATAGAAATTTATTGAAATAATTTCTTTTCTGGCCGAGTTGGACCAGGCCGAGTTGGTTTTAGGCCGAGTTGACCCGCATTCACACCATAGCATATTTCTAGTTTTTGAGATAGGTTACCACTTAAAGCAGGTTGGAAATAAAGCAGAATGTGTTGTAAGGTGTAACTTATCTTTACTCTCAGCCTGATTTAAGCTAACATCCATTTGCTAGAAAATGTTTGCTCTGATTAATGCATATTCAGGATTATATAAAAAAAAAATCTGTAGTGGAGGAATAAATCAAAGGCGTATAGTAATGGAGTAAACTGTTAAGCAGTTAAATAAACATTGACAGAGCTCTAGAAAAGGGGAGTAACTCGAAGTGTAAAATCTTTATTTCTGCATTAAATCCTATGGTGTCACTACTCATTAGAATCGTCTGAAAGAGACAATTCTAATGAGTAGTAACACCATAGGATATGGTGCTGAAAATGGTGAGAAATATGTTGAATTTGTTCAGTTTACTCCCTCTTATCTGGAGCCCTGCATTGAACAGAAAGCTATCAAAGAAAGGCTAAAGCAGTTTGTTACTTCACTTACAGAGGAAAGCCACTGGTCGGCAGTGGCCAGAATGGATGAAACCAGGTGTCAGAGTGATTCGAGGCCCAGACTTCTTTGGAACTATTCGTGACATGTCTGTTGCCAATTTGGGAACATTGAGTTATGTTCCGAAGCAAGTGGCTGATAACAAAGTCCACGTGGTGTGGGACACGGGAGTGGAGCGGAGCTACAAGTCAGGGTTCACTGGGAAGTATGAACTAAGGGCGTATGATGTAAAACAAGTCGGTGAGTTTGTTTGTTTATTAGGGTGAGTTTGTTAGGTTAACATTTATTGTCTTTTAATCAGTACTAGTCTTTAAAGACTGTTTTCTAGATTCGAAGATATTTGACCACTTAAAGCAGGTTGAAAGTAAAGTAGAATGTCTTACTTTCAGCTTGCTTTAAGCTTCCATATGCTAGGATATAGAATTATTTATTATGGTGAATATTCATAATTTCATGACTGTATGAAATGAAACTATTTACTTGAGTGGAGGAATAAGTTAAAGACTTAAACAGCATGTTTATGGAGTAATGGGTAACAGAAGTATATAAGAGATGGGCCTTACACGGGACATTTCACTGATTAATTGTATAGACATTTTCACAGTTATCTGCTCGCTTTGCACAAGTTTTACCTGTCTAGGAGTAATCACCAGTACCAGGTCAGGAAATTAACACATTACCCCATAGCCTGTTTCTAGTATGGATGATATGTGACCACTTAAAGCAGGTTGAAAGTAAAGCAGAATGTGCCTTAAGGTGCATCCTGCTTTACTTTCATCTTGCTTTAAGCTACCACCTGCTGGAATATAAAAAATATGTCTTATAATTCTTATTTGTGACCTAACTAATTTCTTCAATAGAGGAATAAATTGAAGGCGTAAAAAGGTTTATTATAACCATATCGATGATTTATAGAGATTTCTCAGTTAGATAAATTTGATATTGTCACTGTTGATATCATCACTACATGAAGTGATGATATCACTTTTTGTGACGTCACGTCATAATTAGTTTAGTGACGTCGAGGTAATCAATTTTGTGTGTTTTTTCTGTAAAAATGCATTAAAATATATATAATAAATAGAATAATCAATTCCTTTGAATAGAAATGAAAAATATATCATTCGAATGGGTTGTTATCTGGTTAAAAAACTCGTCCTACGGACTCGTTTTTTAACCAGATAACAACCCATTCTCGTGATATATTTTTCATATCAATCCAAAGAAATTGATTATTCTCTATATATTTATGCGGTAATGGGTTAATACAGATTTTGTGTTTTTATTTTCCTAGGCGTTGAACACAAGGACAAGAAATGCAAGGGCTGTAAGATGAAACCCATCCGAGGAATGCGCTTCCATTGCCCCGATAAGGATATCGACCTGTGTACCCTGTGCTACATGGAGGACAAGGACGATGTTACAGCCAATTTTGTACGATATGACACCATGCACGATGATCAGTAAGTCACAAGTGGGGGTTTTCACCACTTTGGAAATGGGTTGGTACCCATACAAATTGGAAAAATATGCCTTAATTTAAAACTATGTATAAAACTTGATTTTGGGGAAAAATTGAGTCGTAAAAAGTTCATTTTGAGAAAAAAATCTTGCCATTAGATGCTCATTTTGGGAAAAAACCACTTATTTTCAATTGGTCCCCCCTAAAAACGCCGGGCACTCACATCTTGTTATTATTATTATACAAGATTTATTTAGAGCTCTTTTTACACAGGAGTTGTGCGTTTAACCCTTTACCCCATAGCCTGTTTCTTGTTTATAAGACTAGTGACCACTGACCACTTAAATCAGGTTGAAAGTAAAGCAGAATGCACCTTAAAGGTGCATTCTGCTTTACTTTCAGCCTACTTTAGGCTACCATCTGCTATATCTTATAGAAAATATTTCTTTTTGTACATATTCATGACTGTATAAATTAGAAGTAATTTCATCAGTGGATGAATATATTAAATGGGCTAAAATGCGCTTCTATGGGGGTTAAAACATGTACTTACAAAGTGAAAAGGGTAAATAAATACATTTACAATAAAGTAAAATATGGAAGTAAATCTGAATAAGGGAAATTATGTTAGAGTAAAAAATTTGCTAGTCAAGTTACAGATAAGGCTTGAAATGACCGATTGGCAATTAACGCTGATTAGTTTTTAGCTCACCTGAGCTAGCTCAGGGTGAGCTTTTGCAATCCTTGAATGTCCGGCGTCCGTCATGCGGCGTCAACAATTTTAGTGTTTACACTCTAGAGGCCACAATATTTATCCAATCTTTCTCAAACTTGCTCAGATGGTATATTGCCATAAGAGTTCAGATGTGTTCGATTATGGTTGAAATCGGACAAATAGGTCATGAGTTATCTACCTTTGAACTGCTGAAAATGCCATATTTAACAGTGTTTACACTCTAGAGGCCACAGTATTTATCCAATCTTTCTAAAACTTGCCCAGATGGTATATGACCATAAGAGTTTGAGAGAGTTCGATTTTGGTTGAAATCAGACAAATAGATCAAAAGTTATCTACCTTTGAATTGCTGAAAATGTCATATTTAATGGTGTTTACACTCTAGAGGCCACAGTATTTATCCAATCTTTCTAAATCTTGCCCAGGTTGTATATGACCATAAGAGTTCGAATGAGTTCGATTTTGGTTGAAATCAGACAAATAGATTGAGAGTTATTTACCTTTGAATTGCTGAAAATGCCATATTTAACAGTGTTTACACTCTAGAGGCCACAGTATTTATCCAATCTTTCTAAATCTTGCCCAGGTTGTATATGACCAAAAGAGTTCGAATGAGTTCGATTTTGGTTGAAATCAGACAAATAGATTGAGAGTTATTTACCTTTGAATTGCTGAAAATGCCATATTTAACAGTGTTTACACTCTAGAGGCCACAATTTTTATCCAATCTATCTCAAACCTGCTCAGATTGTAAATGACTATAAGATTTCAGATGAGTTTGATTATGGTTGAAATCAAACTTATAGGTTGAGAGTTATCTACCTTTGAATTGCTGAAAATGCCATATTTAACGATGTTTACACTCTAGAGGTCACAAATTTTATCCAATCTTTCTCAAACTTACTCAGATTGTATATTACCATAAGACTTCGTATGAGTTTAATTATGGTTGTAATCGGAACAAAAGGTCAAAAGTTATCTACCTTTGAATTGCTGAAAATGATATATTTAACAGTGTTTACGCTCTAGAGGCGACAATATTTATCCAAGCTCTCTCAAACTTGTCAGATTGTATATGACCATAAGAGTTCGAAAAAGGGTGATTATGGTTTGAATCCGACAAATAAATCAAGAGATATCTACCTTTGAATTGCTGAAAATGCCATATTTTACAGCGTTTACAGTCTTGCAACTACAGTTTTCAATGGATTTTGATTATACTTGTACACAAAGGATGTAGCTATATGTTCTGGAAGAAGTGCAATTATTGTTGAAATGTAATCATTGTGGCTATAGTTACCTGCCCTTGATATACTTTGAAATGCTAGAAAAAGGCTTCATTTCAGTATTGTTTAGGCTCTAGATATCTGCCTTTGATGTACTCTACTATACTACAGTAGGTCGACAAACTTGAATGGATTTAGAATAAAACGGGTGAAATTCAAAGGTAAAGCTATCAGGCTTCATTACAAATGGTGAGCGATATCAGGGCCTTCAGGCCCTCTTGTCTCTATGATTAGACTCTTCAGAATGCTCTCAAGGGAAATATCTTCAGTATAGTGATTAAGATGATAAGAATTATTATTACATGTACATGTATTAGTTTATAAAATCAATTGTAAAATTGGTCAAATATTAAAAAGATGAATCACATGATTAAAGTAGTATTTTAAAAGTCAAAGCCGTCATTGATGATAATCAGACAGATTAACCCATTACCCCATAGCCCGTTTCTAGTTTTGAAGACAAGTGACCACTTCATGTAGGTTGAAAGTAAAGCAGAATGTGCACTATGTCACATTCTGCTTTACTTTCAGCCTGCTTTAAGCTAGCTTTTGCTACAATATAGAAAACATTTCTTATGGAACAATTTCATGACTGTATAAATAAGAACTATTTTCTTCAGTGTAGGAATAAATTAAATGTGCTAAAAGGCTTTTCTATGGGGTTATGGGTTAATAACTGATAGTGTAAGCACACACACATTAACCCATTCCTCCCTTAAATTTTAAATAGACAATTACAGTTTCTAATTAATTGTTTAATATTTAGGGGTGTTTGTACCATATATTTTAAAATTATAAACAGTGCAGACCCTGGTCAGAGGGCTCCTACACTGTTTACATAAGACAAGTATACTATTCACAGGTACATTGTTTGTTATGGATGCTTATACTGATTATTTGGGATCAATGGTTTAAGGTTGCTAGATTGCTTTCTACTAATGTGTAATCTCAACACCAGGACAAATACAATATTTAACCCATTACTCCATAAATACTCCTTTTTTACGCCTGTAATTTATTCCTCCTATGCAGAAAAAAGTTTCACTTTATACAGTCTGGAATAAACACTATATCCTAGCAAAAATTAATGGTAGTTTAACTCTTTGAACCCTAGTCCCGCATATAGGCGTGCTTTTCAAACAGTGTACATGTGAATAGTACACTTGTCCTATGCAAATAGTGAAGACCCTGATCAGAGGGCTCCGAAAGGAGCCCTCTGATCAGGGTCTTCACTGTTTGTCACAATGCCAAACATTGACAAAAACAACCCTTAAAAGTCAGAAATGGACTAGACTAAAATGGAAACTGGAATTGTCCATTTAAAGTTTCAGGGAGGAAAGAGTTAAAGTAGGCTGAACGTAAAGCCATGTACCTCAGGTTGCATTTTGCATAACTTTCGACCTGCTTGTCTTTAAAACTAGAAACCAGCTATTGGGTAAAGGGTTAAAAGAAGACTCATATCAACCCTTTCCTCCCTGAAACCCCAAATGGGCAATTTTAGTTTTCAATTTAGTCTTGTCCATTTTTGACTTTTTAGGGTCGATTTTTACGATATATGTCAAAATAACAAACAGTGTAGGAGCCCTCTGATCAGGGTCTACACTGTTTGCATAGGACAAGTGTACTCCTGACAGTGTCACTGTTTGCAGATGACGCATATATGCGTGACTAGGATTGAAGGGTTAAGGAATAATACATGTGTTCTTCACTATCTTTTGAGTGGCTCTTTAGTATGACTGTATTTATTGTAGTGTTAGTCTTCCTGCTCGGAAAAACAGCGTTAAAATGACCCTGACAGGAGTGTTTGAGAAATCCAAAGTGATTCGGGGACCACACTGGTGCTATCCCACCCAAGATGGTAAGTTATACAAGCAGTTTGTGTTAACCCATTTGTACCCATGATCCCATATATGGCATAGTGCCGCATCTGATCAGAGTCTTCAATGTTTACTGATAGGAATGTCAATATAAAACAAACGTAAATGAAAATTTAGACAAGGCACCCCTTAGATAAAAAATGAACTCCAATATATAAGTATGGAAGAATCCACTGGGTGCAAATTGGTTAACCCATAACCCCATAGCTTGTTTTTAGTATTGAAAATAAATTATCACTTAAAGCAGATTGAAAGTAAAGCAGAATGTGCCTGCTTTAAGCTATAATCTGCTAGAATCTAGAAAAATTATCTTATAATACTTATTCATGGCTGTATAAATTGAAACTATTTTCTTCAGTGAAGGAATAATTTAATGGCGTAAAAAGGTATTTATGTGGGAAATGGTTAATCGTATCCTCCACAGAAGTGCCCTGGAGAGCCTCTACCTACTCCTTCAGGAATATTCAGTTATGGTGTTGAATACAATTGGCAGCTTAAAGCAAAAATGAAAGTAAACAGAAAGTAAGGAGCTTTCTGCTTTACTTTCATATTACTTTAAGCAGTATTCTGCTTCATAAACAGTTTGCTATATATGTTCATGTAGGTGATTTTGGAGGAAAGGGTCAAGTCGCTATGAAAAGGAAATACCATTGTTAGTTAAGTCATAGTTTTAACCCATTACAATCAAACATGTCGTAGGGATCGTCCCCTTCTAGCCACTTCCTGTCTTATACCATCATAAATAAAGGATGTTGAAATTCTTAACGCTTTCCACCCTAAAGCCTCTAATGGACAATTCTAGTTTTCAATTCAGTCTAGTCCATTTTTGACTTTTTAGGGTTGAATTTTGCAATATATATCAAAATGACAAACAGTGTAGACCCTGATCAGAGGGCTCCTTAAGGAGCCCTTTGATCAGGGTCTACACTGTTTGCATAGGACAAGTGTGCTCCACAGGTACCCTGTTTGCAAATGAGGCATATATGCGTGACTAGGGTTCAAAGACTTAAAGTGGACCAAACACATATTGAAACGCTTTGCTAAGGCACACACTGACTTAAGTTTTTCAACATTTTCTCTTTTAAGTCTCATCTAATTCTATAGTGTTACTACTCATTAGAATAATCTTGAAGAGACAATTCTAATGAGTAGTAACACCATAGGGTTTAAAGCAAGAAATAAAGATTTTAGTTTGAAATACTCCCCTTATCTGGAGCTCTGATTAAACACTACACATACATGTACTACTACTTTGTACTATGTTGGCACCGAAACCTATGATGTTACTACACATTAGAATCATCTTGAAGACGATTCTAATGAGTAGTAACACCATAGGGTTTAAATTAGAAATAAAGATTTTAGTTTTTGAAATACTCACCTCATCTTGAGCTCTGAATCACTATTACAGGTGGTGCTCTAGATGAAGGAATGGTGATGTCATTTATACCGGAGAAAGATGGGGCAATACAGGGCTGGGTCAGAGTGAAATGGGACATCGGGAATGATGTCGGAGAGTATAGGTTCGGAGCCAATGGATTTGTTGATGTTGTCGCCTCAAAAACAACCAAAGGTGGACCAGTGTATGGCGACCATTTACCTTTAGTTGGTGAGTATGGGTGAACTGAACTTTTCAGGGCTGCCATTTGACATGAAAAATCCTAAGATTTCCAAATTTGCATTTTTCAAGTGCGATTTTACGAATTGTACCTTTACCCCATCGCCTGTTTCTAGTTTTGTTGACATGTGGTTGCTTAAAGCAGGCTGGAAGTAAAGCAGAATGCGCCTTAAGGCGCATTCTGCTTTACATTCAGCCTGCTTTAAGCTACCATGTACTAGAAAAAAATCTGAAGATTTAGGAAAAATTCGAAGAAATGACTTTTTTTGGGAATCACTGGAAAAAGATAAAATAAATACAGATGGTAGCTTTATGAAGGACAAAAGTAAAGCACAGCTCCGTTTGCTTAACTTTGACAAGTCACCAGATTTTGTAAATTGTAATGTTTCTTCTGAGAATGGCTATTAACCCATTACCCCATAGCATATTTCTAGTTTTGAAAACAGGTGACTACTTAAAGCAGGTTAGAGGTAAATCAGAATGTGCTTTAGGGCGCATTCTGCTTTACTTTCAGCTTGCTTTAAGGTATCACCTGATAGAGTATTGAAAATATTTCTTTTGTTACATTTTCCTGACTGTATAAATTGGAACTATTTCATTCAGTAGAGGAATAAATTAAAGTCGTAAAAAGGCATTTTTATGGGGTAATGGGTTAACTCTTAGTATGCTAGGATAACCTTTGCAAACAGATTTGATCCTGATGAGACACAGTGTAACACAGCATCTCATCAGGATCCAGACTGTTTGACACTCTGAACCTGTTTTGAAAAGAAATTTAGAAAATACTACTTTAACCCATTACCCCATAAATACACCCTTTTAAGCCTCTAATTTTCTTCCTTCACTGAAGAAAATAGTTCAACTATATATAGTCATGAATATTTACCATAAGAAATACTTTCTATCTCCTTGTAGATTGTAGCTTTAAGCAGACTGAAAGTAAAGCAGAAAGTGCCTTTACTTTCAACCTGCTTTAGGTGGCCACCAAGTTTCAAAACTAGAAACAGGCTATGGGATAATGGTTAAAATGAAATTGAATATTTTGAAAGAACTTAATGAGAGTAAGTGCCATTTACAAGGGCCATAACTTTGACATCATTATTTTTGGAGTTATTTCCTTTTTGTGATATTTTCTTGTCCAGAAGACAACTCCAGTTCTATGGATGTAATGAAATTTCATACATGGAAAGAAACTGATGAGAGAAAATGCCATGCACAAGGGCAGCAAGATTTTGTTATTCCCCTTTGTCAAGAAAATTACTCCAGTTCTGCTGACCTAGTGAAAAAAAAAATCATATAATGGAAATAGCTTGATAAGAGGATGTGTCATAGATAAGGGTCATAAGCTTGGCAACGATATTCCCTTTTGTCATGTTTTCTTGTCCGGAAGATAACTCCATTTATAGTTATATAAAAATGTTGTCTTGCCCAGTCAACTTAGGTACAATGTCCTCAGGTGAGCGAATTTAGGGCCATGGCCCTTTTGTAATTAAAATACTTTAGGTGCTGTTTCGTTTTGAAATAGGTTATTTACCCGGTACACTGATGAGTACCAGGGCTCCAGATAAGAGGTAGTTATTTCAACAAATCAAACATTTTCTCACTCATTTCAGCACCAAATCCTAAGGTGTTACTACTCATTAGAATCGTCTCTTCGAGACGATTCTAACGAGTAGTGACACCATAGGGTTTAATTGAGAAATAAAGATTTTAGTTTTTTAAAAACTACCCTTATCTGGTGCTTTGAGTACAAAGGAAAGAGTAAAGCTTCAATGTTTATAGTGCTCTGTGTGTTTACAGGTATTTTAATGCTGAAGCTGGGAGATAAAGTGATAGTCAACATGACCCTTGATGAGTTCAAGAATGCCCAGGCCCAGGCTGATGTACCCAGTGGATGGAAGAAAGAAATGAAACAAGTAGGCACAACTATTGGTACCAAAATAAAAACATCCAAAAATCCCAACAACAAACCACCATCTGTTAATTGCAAATTACAATTTCTCACATAACAACCCTATTTTCAATAGCAAACACAGGGTTCCAGATAAGGAGGAGTATTCTGAACAAATCCGACACATTTTTGGCTGGATTGAAAATGCGGTCTATAGATTGTCGAATGCCGTCCGTCTGTCCGTCCGTCTGTCCGTCCGTCCTCACTTTGGTTGACCTTTTTGTTAGTGTCAGTTTTAGCCAAAGCTTAAGTCCTACAGCAACCAAATTTGGCATGTACAGTTATAGTGAGGTCATCATCACATGCTGTGGGTAACAAGGTCACTGTGACCTAGATTTCACGGTCCAATGACATAGAGAATTCTTGGTTAACCTTTTCGTTTGTGTCTTGGTTTACCTTTTTGTTAGTTAGGGCTGTGCATTGGCAAGATTTTCCTTCACGATACGTATCCCGATATTTCATTTTCACAACGATACATATCACGATACATATTGCCTGTGAGAATAAAAGGCAATATGTATTGCAATATTTAAGACGTGATACAATACGTATCACGATACGGGCGTTTAAATATAAACACAACAGTTGTTAAGTTTGCAGCCACCCTAATGTGTAGTTCAACCACTATATGTAATGTAAACGTATGCTGTTTGAAGGGGGTGGGGGTTCACTTCAAAAAGTGCATATAGATATATATTTTCATTTTGCCTTTGTTTACATTTCTATTTCTATTTATTACTTCTACGCCATCAATCCTGATGATTATGAGAAGGGGCACTTTTTAGGTGCAAAATTCGGACTGTACCCAGCCAAACAGTTTTGATTCTAATGAGACAGTTTGTAATAAAGTGTCCATAACTGGACCATAACTGTTTGCACCTAATACTTTATAATCAATTAAATTATTTGAACATTAAAAATAGAACTTTTGATAGAATTGTTGTACATAGCATATGCTACTCCTTTCAAAGTTGTAACACATAACTAAGTTAGATATAAGGTCTCCTGAATTTACACACTTTTGGTTCGAAAAATTCTAAATTGTTTTTATAAACAAATTAAATAACAATTAAGGGCTATTCAAGTTAAATATATCAGCCCATGAAAGGCATTTTCAAATCTGACCTTCTACTTTTACAAAGAAAAAGTTTATTAAAATGTGAATTTTAATGGTACAATGAACTACATTCACAACCAAAACAATCCCTTTAACCAGGGGTGCAGACATCCCATGTCCGACTCGTCCGTCCCGTACATTTGGAGACCCGGACGAATTGATAATTGTATTTCAATTGTCCGCGAACAAAAACAGAATCAGGATAATAATATATCGGAAGCTTAAATCTGCCTTTAGATCTGACCAAAAACAGCTATAAATTCAAAGAAATTGAAATATTCCGCGACTTCTGACGTTTATTTACTGTTGAGACTGGTTATCAGCATCAATGACCATTCTTCATTTCACTCACTGCAATAATCGGGTAACAGCGGATAAGAAGAATGTGTTCACTAAATAAGCTAACGAATAACGATTCGGAATTGTTTTTGCGGCGTATAAGCGATGCAAAGTAATTGAAATTGTTTTCTTTGTAAACCTGATGAAAGCTCGCGAAAAATTCCCTGTAACAGTCAGAACCAATGTGAAATAATAAAGAAGAGGATATTTTAATTTTCTGATGCTTCAACGCGAGCAAAATCGTCTGTAGTTAGGTCCGTAATTGTTTTGAAACCATTAAGTCTTTGTCCGTGTTTTAGCCCTAATCTTAAAATAAGGTCACATCCGTTTCAACATTTGTTTATTACATGATTGACAGCTAAGTAGACGATGGAAATGTTTCTTGTAAGAAAAGACAGTAATAAACTTCTCTTTGTTTTTAAACTTTAGGAATAAGTTTGTGATAGCTTTGTAGTTTTGTTTGTTTGATTCAACGAAAAGTAAAACGCGATGCACGATATTTGACAACCGTATCGATGTATCGCAGGGCTGATGAATGTATTGCATCGTGATACATCGCAGACATCATTTACAAGCAGATACAGACATCGTACAGGGCTCCAGATAAGGGGGGTATTTTGAAAACTAAATTCTTTTTTTTTGGCGTTAAACCCTATGGTGTTACTACTCATTAGAATCGTCTCTTCGAGACGATTCTAATGAGTAGTAACACCATAGGATTTGATATGATATTAGAGAGAAAATGTTGAATTAGTTTTGTTTTCTCTCTTATCTGGAGCCCTGATCGTAGGGTAAGCACATCGCAATACATCGATGAATCGTTACACCACTATTGTTTGTGTCAGTTTTAGTCAAAGTTTAAGTCCTACAGCAACCAAATTTGGCATGTACAGTTGTAGTGAGGTCATCATCACATGCCATGGGTAACTATATTATCAAATGTTATGGGTAACTATATTATATATATATATATAACGCAAAAGTGCAGACAATCCGGCCATACCGACATTGGCGGTTTCTCGTTTCACTTATACTGAACCAAATCCGATGGTGTTACAACTCATTAGAATCGTCTCTTCGATTCTAATGAGTAGTGACACCATAGGGTTTAATGCAGAAATAAAGATTTTTATTTTTGAAATACCCCCTTATCTGGATCCATGAAACAACAATTGTGAATATCCTTGTTTCCAACATGTTGGAGATCACTTTGATGACATCACTCCAATGTCACTATTTATAAAGGCATAATTACGTAACTGGGATTCCAAGTAAGGTCTTAAAATACCTTAAAATAGTTGGTTATGCGAGAAAAAGAATTTGGTCACTCATCGATCTTTGAGACAAGGTGATCTCAACTTCGTCTGGTAGATAAAAGTTATTAAGCTTGCCAAGGCTGGCTTAATAAACATTTCAATTCTAGACTTGTTTGAGATCAGCTTGTCTCAAAAATTGACTCATGACAGATCCTATATCTCTCTTTAACACCTGAGTAGAAAACTGTTGTAATAGTGAGATTATGGTGTATTTTGTTTCACCTCAATGTTAAATGCTGTTTTGCATCTATATGTTTACAGTTTACAGTTTATTAGTGTCACATATAAATTTTAGATAAAATAGTTACAATATCGTATACTGTCAAGCTTTAATACACGGACATCCAGCAGCCTATGAGACACTTCATAAACTTGTGAAATTACAGAAAATGTATACCAGACTTGATCTACACTTCCTGAATTGCTTTTGGCATACCATTATTATATTTAGCCCAGGGCTTCAGATCAGAAGAAGTAAACTGTGCAAATCCAACATTTTCTCACTCATTTCAGCACCAAATCCTATGGTGTTTTTCTTATTAAAATCATCTCAAAGAGACGATTCTAATGAGTAGTAACACCATAACTGTTTAATGCAGAAATAAAGATTTTAGTTTTTGAAATAGTCCCCTTATCTGGAGCCCTGTAGCTCATGGTTATATGTTTTCAGTGTTTAAACGAGACTGGAACCATTCTGGAGCTGATTTCACATGCACCGCTCGCCAGGGTACAGTACACCAACGGCAATATGCACATCATCAGCAAGGCTGCTCTCTACAGGGTAAACAACACTAATAGTTTATAAACAATATTTAGAGGATCTTACACGAATTATCAATTTTATTAATGTGTATATATTGACACTGTTTTGACAACATTGTAGACCCAGACCAGAACAATTATTAGAATCTGCCCTATCTGACATGCACTTTTTCTTTTGTTATTAGCCAATGTAATAGTTCAAATGATGGAAGGTCATTGTGGGTGAAGTTTTGCATGTGGATATTATACAGAAGTTTTTAACCCATTGTATGCTGGGTAATATTTGGCGGCCATTTTAAAATGTCGTCTGCAGTGGGTATAACTCAAATATTTACAAAAGATTTTAGCAGTTTATGATAGAATATTGACTTAGCTGCAAACAGTTTTGATCTGAGCTCAAAACTGTTTGCCAAGAGGTACACCTTAAAGTGAATCCCGCATAAAATGGGTTAACATAACATTATAAACAGTTGAATCTCGAACATACCCATATTTCAAAGTTAAAACATGTCTAGCCACTGTTTTAACTTTGAATATGGATATGTTCGACATAAAGCGAGATCAGTTTATCGAAACAATCGTATGAAAAACCAGTAAGGTAGATTTAAGCGAGTTCAAAGTATTGATTTTCAACTGTAATTGCAGCTTACTGTACCTTGCAAATGCATAGATCCATACTGCAGATGTGTGTCTGATAATTGGACAAAAAACCTGGGGCCTGTCTTATGAAACGTCGGTCGGCAAAAACGGTTGTATCTCAAAACTTAGAAATACATATAAAATTTCTTATTTCTCCATCTAATCCTGTCTTTTCAAGATGATACGAAGGAAATATAAAAAGACAGGATTAGATGGAGAAATAAGAAATAATTAAGAATTTTAGAATCCGACTTACGCAATATTTGTCGTAGACTTTTCTTGAAACGGACCCCTGCTGTCTTTATAGTCAGTAGCCAACTTCATTTAATGATTTCAGATGAGTGGGTTTAAACCAGGATGTGCAGTGGAAATAATCAATGACCCGGGAAAACTACAATCTCTACAAAAAGGCCATGGCACATTTAAAGCTGAGGTAAGTGACATTCAGCAGTTGTCCACTTATCCAGGACAACTAAATTTTAAGTTGGACAACCATTTTAACCCATTACCCCATAGCCAGTTTTTAGCTTTTAAGACAGGTAACCACTTAAAGCAGGTTGAAATTAAAGCAGAATGCGCCTTAAATAAAATAGTTCTGATGATGCATAATCATAACTGTATAAAGTGGAACTTTTTTCTAATATGTTGAAGGAATAAATTATAGGCGTAAAAAGGCATACTTATGGGGTTATGGGTTAAGCAGGTCTAGTTGTCCCATAGACAAGCAATAGAAGAAATGGTGGAGTCTGAAATGAATGCGAGACATCAGAAATATTTTTAATATCCTAGAAGATGATAGCTTAGGCAGGCTGAAAGTAATAATGGTGCTGTGCTATACTTTCAACCTGCTTTAAGTGGTTACCTGTCTTCAAAACTAGAAACAGGTGATGAGGTAAAGGGTTAAACGCTGGAAAATTCCTATGAAGGAAAGAGTCAAATATATTAATGAAATTAACCACTACCGATAAGTGTCCACTTGTCTTAGCTGATTCAACCCTTTAGTATTTGAGCCCTGCCAGGACAAAATCAGCCTAATTGCATTGCTACATTGTTCAGATCAAGCATGGTTGTCATCCCAGGCTGTGTACCTGCATTTTGTCTACACTGCCAAATGCTGTATATAATACATTTGCATAAAAAGCTTTAGATGCTTGTGGGTGTCAAACAGTGTAGATCAAGACCAGCCAGTGTCTTTGACGCTGCAGCTGGCCTTGATCTACACTGTTTGGAATGCAATCAGGCAGGTTTTCTCATGACATGGCTCATTTGTTTTGATTCCAGTTTTGTGGAAAGTATGGTAGAGTACAGACCATAGGGAATGACGGAGATTTGAGAGTGATCGTAGAGGGGAACAGGATAACTCTAAACCCTACTGCCTGTGAGCCTGTGAAAGACCCCAAAATGGCAAAGAAGGCTCCAGAGTTACCTAAAGAACTTCCTAGAGCTTCTGTCTCGGTCCTTGCTGCTTCTGATGAATTTGACGGCGGGGAGGAGGACGAAGGTGACACTCCGTGTGTTGGTGGAAGAAAGATGGCACATCAAATGGAAGGTGAGAAGCATACCAGGGGCCCGTTTCATAAAACTTCGTACGTATGAAGACAAAACTTTAAAATACATTTAGTTTCTGATTTCTCTATCTAATCCTGTCTTGCGACATCTCTTTGGAATCGTCTTTTCAACACGATTCCAAAGAGATGTCACAAGACAAGATAAGATGGAGAAATAAATAATAATTGAGACTTTTATTATCTGACTTACGACAACATTTGTCGTATGAACTTTTATGAAATGGGCCTAGGGCTCCAGACAAGGAGAGAATTTCAAAAACTAAAATCTGTATTGCTGCATTAAACCCTATGGTGTCACTACTCAAACATGACTGACGTACACATTATTGGACTGGATTCTTATTAATTTCAGCTGATATTAATGTCTTTCTATTGATATAGCTCAACTCTTTTTGTGAGTTGTTGTATGAAGACAGTAGATCAAGAACAGAAGCCATTGCTCCTTAATGTTTACGCTTTGCATGCTGGGTAATTTTTTCGTCTGCAACAATTGTTGTCTGCTGCTGTTCTGAAATAGAATTTTTTAAAATTTCTCATTTTAAAACAGGATCAGAGATTGAAAAAGTTTTATTGTTCAGTAGCAGATGACAATTGTTGCTGAAGAAAAAGTAACTCAGCATGCAAAGAGTTAATCTTGTATGATATTGCAGTTGTTTCAGAGGGTATTGAGCATCTCTATGTTGGGATGAAGAAGAACCCAGTTGGGATAGACATACAGGCCAAGGAAATGTATGATGCCTTCACCCAGGCCAACCTGAAAAAAGTGGAGCAGGTTATAAGCTCAAACAAGGATCTGGTAAGTTCTGCAATAAGGCTATGAGGGCTCCAGGTAAAGAGAGTATGTAGTAAAAAACCTTTCTAATACGACCACACAATTGTGTTAATTATCAGGTGTTTACAACAGTTGAATGCTTAAAGTAAGGTGACAGTAAAACAGAAAGCTCCTTCAGGAGCTTTCTGTTTTACTATCACCTTTCTTTAAGCTGTCACCTGTCTTTTATACAACCAATTAGCCTTCATTTTAGTGCCAGGTTGTAATAGAGAGGTTCTACTGTATTTCCATAACCACAATCTCCTAATTTTTGTCTTCTAGGGATCTTCTGTAGTCCCTTTGGCTAAATGAATCCCTTTAACACATAACCCCATAGCCTGTTTCTAGTTTTGAAAACGTGTGATCACTTAAAACAGGTTGAAAGTAAAGCAGAATGCCCCTTCAACCTGCTTTAAGCTACCATCTGCTAGAATATAGAAAATATTTCTTATTGTGGATATTCATGGCTATGTAAAAATTTAATTATTTTCTTTATTGGAGAAATAGATTAAAGGCGTATTTATGGAGTAATGAGTTAAAATTCGTCATTATCGGGCCTCCTTGGCCTAGTGGTTACAGTCACTGTGGCTTACATCACTAAGCTCCTCACCGCTGTGGGTTCAATTCCTGGTCTGGGCATTTAGATTTTTCATATTTGGAAGTCTTCCAGCTGGCTTGCGGAAGGTTGGTGGTTCTACCAAGTTGCCAAATTGTGTCTGAAACAGTGCCTAAAGGGCTTCTGGGGTCTTCCTCCACCTGTTATTAGCTGTACGTCGCGATATGACTGAAATACTGTTGAAAGGGACATAAAATCATAATAATATAAATAAGTTTTCCTCCTTTTTCAGGTGAACTTCAGGATGGAAGGGAAAACCATTGTACACCTTACCTGTTATGAAGGTTATAAAGATCTCCTTGCCAGACTGATAGACTTTGGTGGGGACTTGACTGCCGTAGATGATGAGGGAGACACCCCTGTGCATTATGCAGCATATGAGTAAGGTCAATTCAGGGCTCCAGATAAGAGGGAGTTATCTGAAGGAATCCAACATTTTCTCACACATACAGCACCAAATCCTATGGTGTTACTACTCATTAGAATCGTCTCTTTGAGATGATTCTAATGAGTAGTGACACCATAGGGTTTAAAGCAGAAATAAAGGTTTTAGTTTTTGAAAAACTCCCCTTATCTGGAGCCCTGTCAATTTATAGAAAGTTTACTGATTCAGGAAAATGGTGGTTCCCGTTGAGAATAATTTCTCCCATTTTCGCCTATGTGGGATAGGGATTTGCCCCATGTGGAATCACTCTGTCCTCCATACCATGTGACATCTTTTATTGTTTGCCCAGCTTAACCACAAGCGCTGCATGACACGGGTAACTAAATGGGTAACTAAATGACATCATTTCTGATGATGTTACTACAACGTATACGGTATACGTCATGTTTTGGCAGAAAAAAAATGCACACAAACTGCAATTATTTCGTTATTTATATCATGTTTTAATGATTTATATGGGAGAAAAAAAATCCACCATTCATTTTGTTGATGTAGTATAGGAATTTCTCCCCCTCGGGTCAGAAAATTCACCCAGGGACTTGGTAAACCTCGTCCCTGCATAAATTTTCTGACCCTGTGCATTTGTTTACGTTTCAGCAATAAACACGAATGCCTTCAGGTGCTGCTACAGAATAATGCTGAACCTAATGTCCAGAACAAATCCAAGAACACAGCCATGCATATAGCGGTCAGCTGTGGCTTTGCTGATTCCATACAGAAATTGACACACTATAATGCAGATGTTACAATAAAGGTATAATACGACAGTTCAGTTAAACCTCTCTATTACAACCACTAAATTGTGTTAATTACCAGGTGTTTAATACAGGTCATTGCTTAAAGCAGGATGAACATAGGACAGAAAGCTCCTTTGGGAGCTTTCTGTTTTACATTAACCTTGCTTTAAGCTGTCACCTGTCTTTTATGCAGTCAATTAAGCTTTCTTTTTATTGGAACTGTCCATCAAAGGTTTCTGGGGTGAATATGTACGAAAACTTTTGACTACAGTGTTCCCTCCCTACAACAACACCCAATTGGAGACTAAGATTAGGTGTGTGTTGTTTGGAAGAAGTTGTTAAAGGGAGGGAAATTGGCTTATAATTGCAAACAGCTTGAATCCTGGAAGAAGTTGTTATAGGGAGGGACATTGGCTTATAATTGCAAACAGCTTGAATCCAGATCAGACTCCAGGTAACACAGCTTCTGATCTAGATTCAAGCTGTTTGCCACTCCTCATTATACTTCTTCTGTCAAAATTTCCACTTATGAGTAACTTGAGAAAAAGCAGCAGACAAAATTTTTCAGTAGACGATATTGCAGCAGTGAAAAGATTGGGGGAATGGCAATAAGTGTTGTTGTTATGAGGGAATCATTGTTCAGAGGGCAGTTGTAGGGAGGGAGCACTGTATATTGTATATGAAAGATTCAGAACATTTATATTGTATTTTTATTCCTTGAATGATGATGGGGACAGTGCTATGCATAATGTAAGATTTTCTTTATAGCAGTGCACTAGATACTTCTCCAAGAGTGGTCGCAAGAGTGGTCGCTTAACCCATTACCCCATAAATATGCCTTTTCACACCTTTAATTTATTTTTTTAAACTGAAGAAAATATTTTCAATTTATACAGTTATAAATATGTATGATAAGAAATATTTTCTACATTCTAGCAGATGGTAGCTTAAAACAGGCTGAGAGTAAAGCAGAATGCACCTTAAGGCGCATTCTGCTTTACTTTCAACCTGCTTTAAGTGGTAACCTATTTTCAAAATAAGAAACAGGCTATGGGGTAATTGGTCAAGAAGAGTTTGACTGTGTTGTATTTTCAAAGAATGATGATGGAGACAGTGCTATGCATATTGCCATAGGGGAGCAGGAAGATAGTCTGGTTATAGTCTCTTCAGTGCTTAGTGCCAAGACTGCGGACTACTCTGTACGCAACAAGAAAGACTTCAGTGTGCTTCAGTGGGCGGTCTTCAAGAATAATCAAGCGTAAGATTTACTTAAGTCTTTAATCCCATAGCCTGTTTCTACCTCCTTTGAAGAAAATAGCTACACTTTATACAGTCATGAATATACACCATAAGAAATATTTCTATATTCTAGCAGATGATAGCTGAAAGCATAATTAAAGTATGGCAAGATATTCAATTCCACAGATTTCTTTACTAGTTGGCTCAGTATCTGTTTATAATATGACTGAGTGTGGTATCATGCCATGTTTCTATAGCGTGGCAGCACTTTATCTGTCTCAAGAAGACACAATCTCCATATAACTGAAATAATATTGGTGGGACTGTAAAACCAAGCTCATTTTGGGGTCAAACATTGATGCTATAACAGAAATTTAAAAATAATTTCCTTTTTATGCCCCCGGCGTCGACAGATGCGGAGGCATATAGTAATCGTCCTGTCTGTCCGTCCGTCCGTGCTCACAAAATGATAGTTAGGTGGCTAAAATTGGCTTCCATAACCAGACACATAATTGAAAAACATTAACCTGGCAGTTTTTTGTAACATTTACCTGGCCATTTCTTGTGACATTAACCTGGCCAGTTGTGGGACATAGGGTTAGGGGTAGGGTTAGCCTCCAGATCATTCTGTAACAAAGTTAGTTTATATTTATGTGGCTAACCACACACATTTTAACCACATAAAAGAGATACAATAAAGAAGGAAATGGCCACTTAAATGAAGATTGTGGGTAAGTCAGTGCTTGTGTCCATAACAAGGTTAAGTAGATTTTACCGTTTCGTCTAGCATCAACAACGCTTACCCAAATACTTGGATACTTATACAGTTGTTGCCTTGGACCATTCCCTATCCACCAATATCACCAAACTTTGATTTTGACCTTGACCTAAATTGGACTTAGAATATTTTAAATAGGCTATTTCTTGGTTAACTAGATTTTACCGTTTCATCTAGCATCAACACAACCTACTACAATTCTTTGATACTTATACAGTTGTTGCCTTGAACCATTTCTATCCACCAATATCACCAAACTTTGAGTTTGACATTGACCTTGACCTAATTTGAACTTAGAATATTTTAAATGGGCTCTTTCTTGGTTAACTAAATTTTACAGTTTGGTCTAGGATCAACACTGTTTACTACATTGCTTCGATACTTATACAACTATTGCCATAGACCATTACCAACTCATCAATAATACCCAAGCTCAGTTTGACCTTGACCTAATTTGGACTTGGAAAAGATTCAGAATATATTGTCAAGGATGCCACCGGGGGCATAAGCATTTATTGAACGCACAGTCTTGTTCAAGTTTGTTAACGCTTTGCCCCAAACCACCAAAGAAGAGGTATTTGGTATATGTTGTTTTAAAGCTATATACTTTTGCCTAAGGGATGCTCAATTTTGTATGGAGGTGCATTTTGGGGTCAAAAATGAAAAATAATTCTCATGTACATGTTTTCCCAATTTTTGCAGAGCCGTCAGAATCATCCTTCAGCGAGGAACAGCAGTAGTAGAAGAAAAGATTGCCGATGGTTTTACAGCCCTTCATGTTGCAGCTGCCAATGACTATGTTGAAGTTGCAAGCTTACTGCTTGATCTGGTAAGACTGCAACTATATACCAAAAGTATTATTATATGAAATAGTTTTTGTGTCACCTGTTGTACGAGGGCTGTCCCAAAACATCGTAGACTTTCCTTATAAAATTGTTCGTTAAAACAGCAGAAACAAACGGTCGTCAGTATATATAAACATAGGGTTTATGTAAACCTGTGTGAAGTTTAAACGCGCTATCTTTAAAACTCACCATCAAAGAGTTATTTGCAACACCCAACCTGTGTAACCCCGGCGCACACTAGTTAACCTTATGACGTCATCGACGTTGAACAACGTCAATTCTTTACAAAATACTTGTAGTGGTGATTGATGCATTTTCGCTGACACACAGCCTCTTAAACAAGCTGGTATCTATATGTAGCTCGCGCAACTTTCAATGTTTCTTGTTTGAGCTGTCTTCAACGTTTTCAATTTTTGTCCGCGTAATTGAGGTTTTAGGTATGAAAATACTACAAAATCTAATGGGCTAGGTCAATGGTATGTGGCGGATGTTTAAGCTTTTGAAAACCCAACACCGCAAGTTCCAAATTTGCATGCTGGGAAATGTCGCACGAAGCGATAACCTTGTGAATATGTTGCTTTATAAGTTGTCAATGAACCCTGGTCACTTCTCTCGTATCGTATGCAATAGATCTGTGTGATGGGTGTTTGCTGAAAAAGTCCTGATCTCTCGAATATCGTCTTAAAAAGAGGGTTGATACCACGAAACATCTTTCTTTTTCTTCTGCACTTAACAAGCGTGGCACCCATATAGCACCGACTCTCGACATGTTAGTTTCTCACATAAAAGTCGATGTACAAACCATTTGCTGACCCAGAGTAGTTCAGCATTCTATCTCACCGCAAGACGCCGATCACCAATCATGACGCTCTTCACGTTTTCTACAATGAAACCGTCAATTTCTTCCGGCTATCCCATCTTTACATTATTTTCTCAATCCATCTTCCTAAAAATCGCGTATGCTATTTGAATACCAGCAAGCGACATGCTGATTGATCAATTTATGTTGATTGTAGTTGTTTTAACGTCTGTTTCGAGATCAAATTCAACTCAAAGCAGAATTCTATGACATTCTGCTGCGCCGCCCTTTCCTCTGACGTCGTCTTTTCTGGCATCTTCAGAACACAGTATCATTCGCCATAACTAGATATCTTTTTTTAAATGACGCTACGTTAACGATTTTTTCCAGGATGACGTCAGATATAACAACGTCAACATTCATGATGCAATTTTGCGCAAATTCAAATTCGAAATTGCTTTGTAGGAGGTTGTAAAATGTACCTCTTCAACTCTACCTTTAAGATTTTGGCGTGCGCCGCATAATCTAACCCACAATGAATATTTACAAAAAAAATAGGGTCAGGTGTGTTCAGGAACCTTATTATTTCTTATTCAAATGTGAAAATGTTTGAAATAGCATTGGTAAAAAAATCAAAGAAATATTACGTCGGGTTCTTCAAAAATAATATCAGTCCACGGTGTTTTGGGACAGCCCTCGTAGGTATCACTTTAGGGATCACTTTTCAGCCATCTGTCTGTCCGTCCATCACACTTCATAACTCCTGTGCTACAGAAGCTTTTAAGACGAAACTTCATTTATGGAAAGAGCTTGACAAGTGAAAGTGTATTGCATAAGGATCATAACTCTTGCATCAATATTGTGAGAGTTATTCCCCTTTTCATGCAGATTTCTTCTGTTTTACTGAAGATTTTGAAATGAAATTTCTTTTGTGGAAAATGAATGCTAGACTGATGCTTGCTGGCAGATGACACACATGTTCCGAGGAACAGCCATCTATTTTTGATATTTTTGTATGCCCACATGAAAACAGATGTATGCTCTAGGAGTATTCTTCTTCAGCCTGCTGAACACATTCAATCTTAGTGAATGGTATCCTTATCAGTTATATACAGAGTACCTGTATGAGGGTACATTTGTTCTATGCAAACAGTGCAGACCCTCAAGGAGCCCTCTGGTATACTTGTCATTTACAAACAGAGTACCTGTGAAGAGTACATGTGTTCTATACAGAACAGTGCAGACCCTAATGGAGCCCTATGATCAGGATCTGCTCTGTTTGTCATTTTGCAATAAATTGTAAAACACAACCCCATATAGTCAAATATGAAATTTATTTGACTTGAAATTGAAATTCTCCGTTTACCATTACACCATAAATACACCGTTTTACGCCTTTTATTTATTGCTGCACAAAAGAAAATAATTACACTTTACACAGTCATGAGTATGTATAATTAGAAATATTTTCTATGTTGTAGCAGATGGTAGCTTAAAGCAGGCTGAAAGTAAAGCAGAATGCGCCTTAAGCAGTGTTTTTTTTCACCACTTTGGGAATGAGTTGGTACCCCCTCAATTGGGAAAAATATGCCCTAAAACGGCGTAAAATACTTGATTTTGGGAAAAAATTGAGTCGTAAAAGGCTCATTTTGGGAAAAATCGTGCCGTGAAATGCTCATTTTGGGAAAAAAGTCCTTGTTTTCAATTGGGAACGGGTCCCCAAAAAACCCGCTGTTAAGGCACATTCTGCTTTACTTTCAACTTGTTTTAAGTGGTCAAATGTCTTCAAAACTAGATGCAGGCTTTGGGGTAAAGTTATAAAATTTCAGGGGTGAAAGAGTTCACGCAAATTTGAGTGTACAGTTGAACCTCTCTATTATGACCACTAAAAAGAAGGCTAATTGTCTGTATAAAAGACAGGTGACAGCTTAAAGCAATGTGAAAGTGAAACAGAAAGCTCCTGCAGGAGCTTTCTGTTTCACTTTCACATTGCTTTAAGTATTCATCTGTCTTAAAAGACTTATATTTGACACAATGTAGTGGTCGTAATAGAGAGGTTCTACTGTATTTGTTTTATTTAGGGTGGTTCTAAACCAGACTCCCGAGACACATATCAGAGAACTCCACTACATCTAGCTGTGATCAAAGACAGGAAACGAGTAATAGAGGTCCTAATAGAGAAAAGTAAGTCACACACAATTCTTTCTTTCACTTCTTATGTCTAGTTGAGGTGAGAGCTAGAGCAATTTGATCAGAGTTCAGATACAGCGCTCCCTTTCTACAACAAACGCCCTATGGGAGGCAATATTTGTGTTTGCTGTTCGGAGGGAGTCGTTATAGGGAGGGAAATTAGCTTACATTTGCAAACAACTTGAATCCAGAAGAGAAGCCGCGTAATGCAGCGACTGATCTAGATCCCAAGATGTTTGTCACTCGTCATTAATTTTTTTGTGTCAAAATGTCCATTATGTCACTTTGAAAAAACAGCAGACAACAATTTTAAGCAGACGATAGTGCAGACATTGAAGGTGAGACATAAGTGTTCCGTTTAGGGAACTGCAGCAAGGGTCGTTGTAAGGGGGGAGTCATTGGAAGGGCCATTGTAGGGAGGGAGCATTGTAGATTGTTAGACTCGTTATTCAGTGTGTACATATTGACTGACAGATTGAAACAGTTTTGATCCAGATCAGATATTGAACTCTGAATCTAGAGAAGCATTATTCCAGTAAGGCATATTATATGTCAAAATGAACTAGAATGCTGACCATGTCAGAAAGGGTTCCACAAAAGCTGACAGGAGGAGTATGGCACAAAGAGAAAACTCCACAATTTCAGCACATAGTATTATTGAAGTAACAATTTGAATGAAGTTGAATGAAAATCCTTCAAGGGGTAAAAGAGATACGGAGTGGTCACTTGTGACTAAATAACCAACATGGCCAAGATTTAACCAATAACCCCATAAATATGCCTTTAATTTATTCCTCCATAGAAGAACATAGTTCCAATTTATACAGTCATGAATATGTACCATAAGAAATAGTTTTTATATCTTAGAAAACTGTAATCTAAAGCAGGTTGAAAGTAAAGATCAATGTGCCTTAGGGGGGCGCATTCTGCTTTTCTGTCAACCTGCTTTAAGTAGTCACTTGTCTTCAAAACTTGAAACAGTGTATGGGGTAAAGGGTTAACAAATGCAAACACTGTCAGAAAATTTGGTTAAAATCAGATGAAAACTGTTGGAGCTACAGAACAGACATGCCTAAATTTTAGTAATTCAAGGGGCATAATCCTGGCATGCCTTTTGCAAGTTTCCACTATTAGTATCTTACCATGTGTATTCTATTCCAGGGGCCCGTTTCATAAAACTTCTTACGACAAAGGTTGTCGTAAGTCAGATAATAAAAGTCTCAATTATTATTTATTTCTCCATCTTATCCTGTCTTGTGACATCTTTTTGGAATCGTCTTTTCAAGACGATTCCAAAAAGATGTCACAATACAGGATTAGATAGAGAAATCACAGATAAAATGTATTTTAAAGTTTTGACATACAACAACATTTGTCGTAAGAAGATTTATGAAACGGGCCCCTGGGCTTCAGCTAAGGAGAGTATTTCAAAAACTGAAAACTTCATTTCTGCATTATACCCTATGGTGTCATTACTCACTAGAATCATCTCTGAGAGGATTCTAATGAGTAGCTACACCATAGCATTTGGTGCTGAAATGAGTGAGAAATGTTGGATTTGTTCAGTTTACTCCCTCTTATCTGGTGCCCTGCTTTTTCTAATATTTCAGAGGCAGATGTAAACGCCACAGATGTAAATGGTGACACACCTTTACATTTAACTCAGAAAAAACTGCAAGATCCAAACATGCTGGTAAAATAATATTTTTTGACCCATTACTCCAAAATCCACATTTTTATGCCTCTTATTTTTATATATAAAGTCATGCATATGCAGCATAATTAAAAAATTATATAGCCTAGTAGTTGGTAGCTTAAAGCAGGATGAAAGTAATGCAGAATGTGCCTAGAGGCTTATTCTGCTCTACTTTCAACATAGTTGTCACCTTTCTTCAAAACTTCAAAAATAGGCTATGGAGCAATCTTGATTGTCATAATTATTAAAAAATTAGGATTAAACAGATGTTTTAAAACAAGTTTGAAGCTTAACCCATTATCCCATAAACAGCTTTTTACACCTTTAATTTATTTCTCCACTGAAGACAATAGTTGTTTTTATAAAGTCATGAATATGTACCATAAGAAACAATTTCTGTATCCTGATAGATGGTAGCTTAAAGCAGGCTGAAAGTAAAGCCAAATGCACCTTTAGGTGCATTCTGCTTTACTTTATACCTGCTTTAAGTGGCCGCCTATCTACAAAAATAGACACAGGCTATAGTGTAATGGGTTAAAGCAAGACAAAAGTAAATTAGAGCCTACAAGAGCTTTTGGCATTACTTTCATCTTGCTTTAAGCAATCATTTGTCTTCAAGACAAATGTGGTATATTATATCAAATTGATATAGGTGATTATAATTTAACCCATTACCTCTTAGCCTATTTCTAGCTTTGAAAATAGGTGACCACTTAAAGCAGGTTGAAAGTAAAGCAGAATGTGCCTTAAGGCACATTCTGCTTTACTTTCAGCCTGCTTTAAGCTACCATCTGCTAAGATATAGAAATATTTCTTCTGGTACATATTATTTGGCTGTATAAATTGGAACTATTTTCTTCATTGGAGGAATAAATAGAGGCGTAAAAAGGCGTTTTTAAGGGGTAATGGGTTAAGGCTATGGAGGAAAAGATCAGTACCTAACTGTACTATACATTGCTAACATAATCTAAGTTAAATCTCGATTATTTTAACTTGCTTAACCTGTTCCCCCATAAATACACCTTTTTACGCCTCTAATTTATTACTTCATGGAAGAAATAAGTTCAAATTTTTGAAGTTATGATTGTGCACTATAAGTCTATAAGAAAAGATTTCTTTATCCTAGCAGTTGATAGCTTAAAGCAGGCTGAAAGTAAAGCAAAATGCGCCTTAAGGTGCATTCTGCTTTACTTTCAACCTGCTTTAAGTGGTCACGTGTTTTCAAATATAGAAACAGACTTAAGTCAAACTTACCCATAATTCTTTATTTAAGTTTGATCACTTGAGCTTGCTTTAGTGAAATACTCTTATTTCAAAGTTAAAATGTGACTTAGTCACTCTTCAACTTTGAGATATGAGTATGTTCCACCTAAGCAATTTCGAGTTATCGAGGTTCGTTTGTACTTTCAATCTACAGAAAACAGTGAGAGTGAAGAGAGATTGTGAGGAAACTAAAGTGAAGATAACGTATTATTTGTTGGAGAAGGGAGCGGATATAACGAAGAAGAATAATGAGGGGAAAACAGCCATGGACTACGTACAGGATCCAAAACTAAAGGACATCTTTCAGAGGTAATGTATAGCTCAGAATCGGGGACCAAGATAAGAGGGAGTAAACTGAACAAATCCAACATTTGCTCTCACTTTAGCACCAAATCCTATTGTGTTACTACTCATTAGAATCCTCTCTACGAGACGATTCTAATGAGTAGTGACACCATAGGGTTTAAATGCAGAAATAAAAATTTTAGTTTTTGAAATACTTTCCTTAAATCTGGAGCCCTGTTGAATACAACACAGTCATTTGACAAAAAGGTGTACATATCCCCTTGAGGCGCATTCTTCTTTACTTGCTATCTACTTTAAGTGGTAACCTGTTTTTAAAACTAGAAACAGGCTATGGGGGTCAAGGGTTGATGCAAGACTTTTGTGCAATTCTCATCAAGGATAATTTGACTACACTGTGATTTTTGGACGAAGGGGATTTTGTGAGGCATCCTTATGGTAGAGTATCAGTGATGTAAGCGAACTAGAGTAGAGAGAGAATTAGTTTGATTTTTGGACTGGGACATTTACAGGATTCTTATTTAGAGATATATGACCATTGTTTTACCAATTGATAATTATACAGTAGAGCTCTCTATTTAGACCACAAAAATAAGGCTAATTGGTTGTATAAAATACAGGTAACAGCTTAAAGCAAGGTTATAGTAAAACAGAAAGCTCCTGTAGGAGCTTTCTGTTTTACTATCACCTTGCTTTAAGCAGTCACCTGTTCTTAGCTCCTAATAATTAACTCAATTTAGTGGTCGTAATAGAGGGGTTTTACTGTACCTTTTGAGCATGCTCATGGCTACATCTCATTTCATCGACAAAAACAATATCGTTGTTGTGATAGAATTTATTATTTCAAGATATGTTGTATTGTAGTTGGACAATAGAACTGTTCTCTATTTTCTGTTGTACAATTTATTGTAGTTGAACACTAGAACTGTCCTCTATTTTCTGTTGTATTGTAGTTGGACACTAGAACTGTACTCTATTTTCTTTTGTATTGTAGTTGGACACTAGAACTGCATGTCCTCTATTTTCTGTTGTATTGTAGTTGAACACTAGAACTGTCCTCTTTTTTTCTGTTCTACAGGGTAACAGCAGCCTATATGACAGCACCACCCAAGACAAAGGGAGGTATTGGAATACCTATGCACTGGCGTCAAATGACTGCCACTGAAGTAGATATTATTAACCTTGACTTAAACGACCCGGCCTTGAAGTCAGAGTACGACGAAGTGGCCAAACATTTTGTAGACACTATGAACACATACAGGATTGAGTTCATTAAACGTGTTCAGAATCCACTTCTCTGGGAGCATTACTCACTGTAAGATCATTTACTTAGATAAGGGCTCTAGATAAGGGGAGTATTTCAAAAACTAAATCTTTATTTCTGGATAAAACCCTATGGTGTTACTACTCATTAGAATCATCTCTTCGAGACGATTCGAATGAGTAGTAATAACACCATAGGATTTGGTGCTGAAAAAGGTGAGAAAATGTTGGATTTGTTCAGTTAACTCGCTCTTATCTGGAGCCCTGTAAGATACAGTTAAACATGTGTCAATCTACCACTCTAAAAATGATATATTTGTAGAAACATTATGCTAGTGAATGGAGTTAATTTGAACAACTTTTTTCCTCTAAACTTATTTCGCACTTCGCATTCACTTGACTTCAAAGACTGCATTAAATAAGTGCTGAAAAAATATGGAACCATTTTCTCTAGGTTATGCTATAAAAAGAGAATAACATTCGTGTTCATAATTTATTTGATTTATCAAACTCGTCGTTTTAGAAAACGATACAAATTCGGCACTCCTGTAATATCTTATATGTCTACACTGTTCCTAAAGAATACATGCACTTGTTTCCAGCATTAACTCTTTCAACTATTAAGTAACTCTTGTGGGTTATTGTGTTCCCTTGTGGATCATTTTAGTTACCAAAACATGAACCAGTCTACTTGAAATTCTTGTTAGTTTAATAAATACTGGTCTAAATTAGCAAACAGTGTAGACCCAGATCAGAGAGCTCCTATAGGAGCCCTCTGATCTGGTTCAACACTGTTTGCAAATGCAATGAGTATACATGTATCTAAATATGTCCATGGTGTTAAAAGATTTATCCCATTACCCCATAGCCTGTTTCTAGTATTGAACATAGTTGACCACTTAAAGCAGGTTGATAGTTAAGCAGAATGCACTTAAGGCGCATTCTGCTTTAATTTCAGCCTGCTTTAAGCTCTTATCTGCTAGGATAAAGAAACTATATATTATGATACATATTCTTGACTGTATAAATTGAAACTATTTACTGCAGTGGAGGAATAAATAAAAGGTGTAAAAAGGCTTATTTTTGGGGTAATGGGTTAAAAGACTGATTACTTTTGAAACAGTAACAGACTTTGTCTCCTTTTTATTTTCAGCAAAAAGCGTGAAATGGAGAATAAGTATGGAAAAGGATGTGCAAATGAGCTACATCTATATCATGGGACTAAAGCAGACCTTGTAAACGTTATTGCGAGAGACAATTTTGATTTCCGTATTGCTGGGTCCAATGTTGGAGCGCTGTATGGGGAAGGCTCTTACTTCGCAACTACAGCAAAGTACTCAGATCTTTATGCACAGACGAATCGAGATGGAAACAAAGTTATGTTTGTAGCCAAAGTTCTTGTAGGGAAAACCTCTCA
Organism: Gari tellinella; assembly: GCA_922989275.2. Classification (NCBI taxonomy): domain Eukaryota; kingdom Metazoa; phylum Mollusca; class Bivalvia; order Cardiida; family Psammobiidae; genus Gari; species Gari tellinella. The sequence goes on along the minus strand of OV277858.1, from coordinate 102,262,305 downwards.
AGGGAAACCTGGATTAAAAAGACCGCCAGAGGTAGACGCCTTGGACTACAAGAAAGGTTTATATGACTGTTGCGTAGACAACGTTCTACGGCCTAAAATTTACTGTGTGTTTGATATGAACCAGTATTACCCAGAATACATTGTTGAATACTGCTAGTTAACACTTATAATACTGAATTCAGGGCTCCACATAAGGGGATTATTTCTAAAACTAAAATCTTTATTTCTGCATTAAACCTTATGGTATCACTACTCATTAGAATCGTCTCATAGAGACGATTCTAATAAGTAGTAACACTATAGGATTTGGTGCTAAAAGGAAAATGTTGAATTTGTTCAGTTTACTCCCTCTCATCTGGAGCCCTGTGCATTTTCTTATGAACTTAACCATTTAAGTTTACCATTTACCACCGGCGGTAGTGGCCCAATGGTTAACACCTTGGACTACTGTACCAGGGGTCGTGAGTTCGATCCCCCGCCGGACCAGCGGTCTGACTAGGAGATTTTTCTGAATCCCCGATGATGTACAGGAATGTTCTTGAGCAAGACATGTACCGCGAATGGCTCCTCTCCACCCAGGGGTTAAAATGGGTACCTGTGAAGGGTCTGATTCGGTACTGCGGCTGCATTTGACTGCGCCATATGTTAGCAGTGCTCATAGGCAAGATGGCTCGATGATCAGGGGAGTATATGTACAGTCGGCTGAGCGGTCATTCGGACTGAAAGTAGACTTTAACTTGGTATATTTATTATTTTCTGATAAATGACTATAGTAAAAGCTCTCTATTACGACCACTTAAACGATGGCTTATTAATTGTATAAAAGACAGGCGATAGATTTAAGCAAGGTGACAGTGAAACAGAAAGCTCTTAAAGTAACTGTTTTATTGTCACCTAGCTTTTAGTAGTCATCTGTTGTAAACACCTAATAATTAACACAATTTGTGGTTGTAACAGAGAGGTTTTTACTAAAGTTGACATTGACTCTCAGAAAATGCTTTAAAATATGACAAACAATTCAGACCCTGATCAGAGCCCTCTGATCTAGGTCTACACTGTTTGCTAATTTAGACTAGTATTTATTAAAATACCAAGAATTCCAAGTAGACTGGCTCTTGTTTTTGTAACTGAAAAGATCCACAAGGGCACAGAATAACCCAAAAGAGTTTCTTAGTGATGAAAGAGTTAACCCTTAGCCTGCCAGTCACGACTATAGCTCCATATGCAAACAGCTTGGATCCGGATGAGACGCCGAGTAACTCGGCGTCTCATCCGGATCCAAGCTGTTTGACACTCGGACAACATTTTCAGCAATTTTGAGCAACTTTGAAGCACTTTGAAACTTGAAGCAGACGAGAAATATAGCAGACGACAATTTATTTGGCGGGCTAAGGGTTAATGCTTGGAGGAGATGATAATAAATACAGTACAATAAAACTTCCACTATTGCTATCACGCAATAGTCAGAGCCCCAGATAAGGGGGGTATTTCAAAAATTAAAATCTTTATTTCTGCTTTAAACCCTATGGTGTCACTACTCATTAGAATCGTCTCTTTGAGACGATTCTAATGAGTAGTAACACCATAGGAATTGGTGCTGAAATGAGTGAGAAAATGTTGGATTTGTGCAGTTTACTCCCTCTTATAATCTGGAGCCCTGAATAGTAGACTTATACAGTGCTCCCTCTTTACAACAACATCCAATGGGAGACAAGGAGTGTGTGCATTGTTCGGAGGGAGGAAATTTGGATCAATTTGCAAACAGCTTGAATCCAGATCAGACGCCACGTAGCCTGGCGTCTGATCTAGATTCAAGCTGTTTGTCACTCGTCATTATGTTTTTGTCCGTCAAAATGTCCAATATATGATTTTGAGCAGACGACAAATTTAAACAGACGGTATTGCAACCATATAAAGGTTGGACATAATGGTCTTATTTGGGGAACAGCGGCAAGCGTTGTAAGGAGGGAATTGTTCCGAGGGCCGTTGTAGGGAGGGAGCACTGTAGTTGGTATTAACTCACTCACCCTTGAAACATCACATGGACAATACCAGTTTCCAATGAAGCCAGGCTTCAAGGTTATAAAACTTTTGAGCTGAGTCTTAAAGAGGCTCGCAACCGGATTTAGCATTAAAAATAGTAATTTGTAAATATATGTCAAATGCTTATATAAATGGGTAAGATTTAGTTTAGGATAATAAATTCTGTTAAAAAATGCATTTCAAAAAAAAAAAAAGAAAAGAAGAAGCTCTGGTGGGATTCGAACCCGTGACCCTCCATGTGGAGACAAACATGAAAAATGAGGAAACACCTTTACCCCCTCGGCTACCAGCGCTCTCCATATATATGGCAGCGAATTAACGTACTTCACTGGTAGCTATTGATAGTACTTTATTCGGCTCGGGTTTATGTCTGAGCCCGTGTAGAGAAGCAACAACAACTATACCGTCAGCTGACGCTATAGAAAAACGATGGAAAATTTCTAAAAAAACTAAGATTCGGTGACGATTCTTGAGACTTTTTTTGGACTGATCATATTTTTTAATGTCAGAAGCCAAATAATGCCACAAATTTGCTTTTATTTGAGTATTTTATTTTATTTTGACAAGTACACCATCCGGTTGCGAGCCCCTTTAAGTCGTTCTCAAGTATTTGATTGGTCAGCTTTGAGCCTAGGCTCAAATCTGACCAATCACATGCTTGAGAACAAACTCAGACTCAACCCAAACGCTTTATAACCTTGAACCCAGATTTATTTTTGACTCTAGAGCTGTTTTATGCCAAAATAATCTGCAATAGTTTGTTTGTCTGTCTGTCTGCGTCTCAAAACCTTAACCTTGCCAATAACTTTTGCACTGCTTGGTATATGGCTTTCATTGTTGATGTGTGCCTTGTTTGTATCAAGACCTTTCAAACCATGCCAAAACTATTCCCCTGTGACCTTGACCTTGGACATACTTTTCTAAAAATCGTTAAAATGCCTTTAACATTTGAACCAATAGAAATAGGGCCTTCATACTTGATATGTATCTTCCTTGTTGCAATACCTTTCCAACCATACCACTTCTTCCACCTTGTAACATACTTAACATACTTAACCACAAATCTTAACCTTGGCTAAAACTCTTGCATTACTGCACATGGACCTTTTATACTCGACATGTGACATGCTTGTCTCAAGACCTTTCAGGCTATGCCAGTATTTTGCTCTTGACCTTCAACCTACTTTTCTAAAAATCTATATATGCCTATAACATTTGGACCAATAGCATAGGCATAGGGCTTTCATACTTTGTATGTAGATCCCTTGTGTCAATACCTCTCCAACCTACCATCTTTTTTTATCTTGTGCCCTTGACCTTGATATTTGACCTATTTAACCAAAAACCTTAACCTTGGCTAAAACTCTTGCCCTATTGAATATGGGCCTTTTATGTTTGGCATGTGACATGCTTGTCTCAAGACCTGTCCAATCATGCCAGCATTTTGCCCTTGTGACTTTGACCTTGAAATTTGACCGACTTTCAAAAAATCTCAACCATACCCAGTTTGCCTTGACCAGTTTGCCTTGACCATGATGTTTGACCTACGTGTACATTACCAAACATGCTGCTGGCTGGGGACATTTGTTTTTCTCAAACACACTTTGCTTGTTTACAATATATTTCAAGCGGACAAACAGTACCTGATCAGAGTTTATACTGTTTTTATAGGACAAGTGTACTCTTCAGGAGCTATAAGCTTTACTTTCAACCTGCTTTTAGCAGCCTACTAAACACCATGTGCATATCAAGGGTTCCACGAAAACATCAGCATATTCGTATTTACATTTTATGTACAAGTATAGTCCATTGTCGTTATGTCGAACTCGCTGGAAATTAACAAAAACTTCAAAACGCGTGAATGTATTTAGTTTCTCTCAATATAACTTTAGCATATATTTTTACGCCTGCGACTATTGATATAGACTCGAATTATGCGGAGGGAGAATTAGATATATATTTCGTACTTTCTCATGTTGATAGTGAGGTCGATTGGCAGACACCTGTGCAATTTAAACACGAAATCATGGTTAGCCATTGTTGGAAAGGATGGATGAGTTGGGTTTTCGGCACTGCGACACTGAATGGGTTGCTTACATTTGTTGGCTTAAGTTATCTTATTAACCCTCATATCATTCACTCACTGATAAAACAACACACTTTGTTTTACACGGCAATCCGAGCAATGTGTCATTATCACCTGCACGTACATAGTCGCTTTCAATGATCACAGGTTAGCATACCGTCGGATAACGAGGTGTGAAAAACCTTTAATTTGCCTTCATCGGACCGTCAAGGTATGTCGGATAACGGTTAACAGAAGATCCGATCAAGAGAGAGTTTAGTTACATAAAACAAATAGGGAAACCGCCGGGACGAAACAGCAGGGTCGGATAACAGAGGTTTCCGGTCAAGAGAGGTGTCGATCGACAGAGGTTATACTGTACTTTCTTTTTTGTGTTGAAATAAATCAAATGAGTTAAAAGGCACTTGTATCAGGGAAAGGGTTAAATTAAAACACAGTTTAAGCATGCTTCAGAGTGCTTATTTAAATTTTTGAGACTGTTTTGTATGACTGTGTGTATTAAGTGCCATTATATGTTAAGATGTACAATCATTGCAATGTATATGTATCCATATGAATAAATTTGTACTTTGATGAGTTCTGCCTTCTTGTGTATTCCTTTTATGTGTATTTCAGAAAATATCTGTCATCAAACATGGGTAAAATGGTCTTAATATAGTGCTCCCTCTCTACAATTGCACTCCCAACAATGACTCCCTCCTTTCAACAACGCTTGCCTGCTGTTCCAAAGACAATTATGTCTAATGCTTTTACTGTTTGATACAAAAAAATACTGACAAGTAGCAAACAGTTTGAATCCAGATCAGAAGTGTTACGCAGCGTCTGGTCTGGATTCAAGCTACATGTATTTACAAGTGTAAGCCACTTTATCTCCCTATAACAACTCCCTCTGAACAACATACACAATCATTGTCTCCCATTGGTGTTGTTGTAGAAAGAGAGAGCTATGTATTAGGAAATGTTTTGTCTGTAACTGTTACAAGGTACTTGCAAAAGTAATGGGTTCATGATATAAAGCATTACATGAGTAAAGATCATTGATACATTGCCAGAGTTAGAATGCTATCTCTTAACCCACTCCTCCATAGCCTGTTTTTAGTTTTGAAAATAGGTGACCACTTTAATCAGGTTGAAAACAAAGCAGAATGGGCCTTAAAGCACATTCTGTTTTACTTCCAGCCTGCTTTAAGCTACAATCTGCTAGTAAATAGAATTTTTTTCTTATGGTTCATATTCATGACTGTATAAAGTGGAAGTGTTTTCTTCAGTGAAGGAATAAATAAAAGGTGTATTTATGGGGTAGCCTTTAATTTATTCCATGACATAAGAAACTAGAACTGCTATCACTAAAGGTGATAAATACCCCCACTCCAACTGACCTGTCACAAACAGCACAATGACATGTAGAAAGAATAATACATGCACATTAAGGAACAAAATTTCAAGTTGAAAAGGGGCATAATTCTGTCAAATTTTATGCAAGGGTTGTCAGACTTTAAAGAAAAGTCTCACAATACAACACTATTAATGTGTACCACGTTTGAAGACAATATCATGAATAGTTTTCTAGAAAATGGCATGTTCCAAGAAAATAGAACAAAATTTCAAGTTAAAAAGGGGCATAATTCTGTCATTTGTTGGCAAGAGTTATGTAACTTCAAGTAGAGTCTGCAAACATCACACTTATAATGTGTACCAAGTTTGAAGACAACGTCATAAATAGTTTTCAAGAAAATGACATGTCCAAAGAATAAATGCATATTAAGGAACAAAATTTCAAGTTATAAAGGGCCATAATTCTGTAAAGTTTTGTGCAAGAGTTGTCAAACTTAATGAAAAGTCTCACTATACAACACTTATAATGTGTACTAAGTTTGAGAACAATATCATGAATAGTTTTCAAGAAAATGGCATGTGCAAAGAAAAAATTCTCAATTCAGAGAAAAAAAAATGAAGTTAAAAAGGGTCATAATTCCTTCAAATTTATTACAAGAGTTATGAAACCTGTCAATGACTGTCCCCAAATAACATTGCTAATATACCAAGTTTGAAGATTATATCATAAACAGTTTTCAAGAAAAAGGCAAATGTCCTGATAAAACGTGACCGACGGATGGACGTGATTCCTATAAAGCCCCCCACCACCGGTGGTGTGAGAGCATAAATAGTTCCATTTTATACTGTTATTAAGCCTTAAAGGTCGCAAAGCTTCTGTCCAGCTTCACACATTCAACCCTAGTGATGAGTATACTCATCATATACAAACAGAGTACCAATGAAGATTGCACTTATCCCATGCAAACAGTAAGGAGCCCATCTGATCAGGGTCTACACTGTTTGTCATTTTTAAATATTTTGATAAAATCAACCCTAAATAGTCAAAAATGGACTAGAATTATTTTGAAATTGGAATTGTCCATTAAAAGTGTCAGGGGTGAATGAGTTAACTCTTTGAACTCTTAGTAATACTGTGGCTCCCTCTCTACAACATCACCCAATGGGAGTCAAAGGTTGTGCGAGTTGATCGGAGGGAGTTGTAATAGGGAGGGATATTGGCTTAGATTTGCAAACAGCTGCAATCCAGATCAGACGCCCACCGTGTAATGGGGCGTCTGATCTGGATTCAAACTGTTTGTCACTGGTCATTATGTTTTTGTCAAAATGCCCAATATAGGACTTTGAGGAAGTCTTGTTTGGAGTCGAGTTGCAAGTATTGTTGTAAGGATGGACTTGTTGGGACCTACAGAAAGAGAGAGAGAGAGAGACCTCTCACACATTTCCCTTTAAAATCACTTGTAGAGAGAGAGAGGACAAATTTCTCACCATATTCCCATAAAAAAAAAGATTTGTAGAAAGATATTTCAAGAATGACCTGAAGGAAAAGGGTATAGAAATCTTATCTAGTAATGTCTCAGCATGCAGAATACAAGGTGACATAGACACTAATGCCCACAACTGTGGAGACTTCCTTTCAATACTAAGTAACTGTTGTGGGTTATTATGTTCTCTTGTGGATCTTTTCAGTTTCCAAAACATGAACCAGTCTACTTGGAATTCTGGGTAGCTTAATAAATACTGTTCTAGATTAGAAAACAGTGTAGACCCAGATCAGAGGGCTCCTGTAGGAGCCCTCTGATCTGGGTCTAAACTGTTTTCAAATGTGTCAAGTTTATTCCAACCCTTTACCTGATAGAAGCGCCTTGAAGCGCATTTTAATTTATTCCTCCGCCAAAGAAAATAGTTCAAGATTATACCGGCATGAACATGTACAATTAGAAATATTACTTATATACTAGCAAATAGTGACTTAAAGTAGGTTGAAAGAAAAGTAGAATGCGCCTTAGGGCGCATTCTACTTTACTTTCAACCTGCTTGAAGTGGTCACCTGCCTTCAAATCTAGAAACAGGCTATGAGGTAAAGGGTTAAACAGGTCCATGGTGTTGGAAGAGTTAGAAGACATTCTTGCTTTGTCAATAATTAATTTGTAGAAAGGTTTCAAGAATGACCTAAAGGAAAGGGTATAGAAATCTTTCCTAGTAAAAGCATTGAAATGTCTCAGCATGCAGAATACAAGGTGACATAGACACTAATGCCTACAGCTGGGAGAACTTCCTTAACCTTTCAATACTAAGTAACTGTCAGCTGCTTGAAGTTGTCGTCTGCTGAAACTGTCGTCTGCTTGAAATTGTCATCTGCTTGAAACTATTGTATGCTTGAAATTGTCGTCTGCTGAAACTGTTTTGCTAAAATTCTTCATTTTTTACATGAAAAAAACAACAACAACAAGCATACCTTCCCAAATTTTGGATGTAAATTTCAAACAGTTTGAATCCAGAACAGACCCCACTTTACATGGAGCCCGGTCTGGATCAAAACTGTTTGCAAAGGTCTTTATTACAGGTTTTTAGTGTTGAAAGCGTGAACTCTCAACACTAATGGACCTGATTAAAATACGGTATGCTCATTACATTTGCAAACATTTTAGACCCAGAGAGCTCCTATACTGTTTGCTAATTTAGAGCAGTATTTATTAAACTACCCAGAATTCCAGGTAGACTGGTTCATATTTTGGTACCTAAATTGATCCACAAGTGAATCTGATAACCCACAAGAGTTACTTAGTGTTAAAAGGGGTTAATAGACCAATTCTAGTTTTACCTTGAGAGAATCTATTGTATTCTAGGCATGTACTAGTTCAACCGACCTAATAGTTGCTATAGAATCTATTTTAAGGTAAAAGAAAGCGTGTATAGAGGTCTTTCGTAATTTGCCTGATATCCTTGAAAAAAATAATTATATGGTGTTTGGTATCACTGTTTAGCTTTAATATGAAGTTTAGTTTGATTGCCCAAGTGCTTGTTACAAATTCAATTATAAATTGTATTCTTGGTGTTTGAGTTTTATGTTATTAACCCATTACCTCATAGAAGCGACTTTTAGCGTATTTGAATTATTCCTCCGCTGAAGAAAATTGTTCCAGTTTATATACTCATGAACAATTGCCATAACAAATATTTATATATAGCCTAGCAGATGGTATTTTAAAGCAGGCTGAAAGTAAAGCAGAATGTGCCTTAAGGCACATTCTGCTTTACTTTCAACCTACTTAAATTGATCACCTGCCTTTAATGTCATAAACAGGTTATTGGGTAACGGGTTAAAGCAGAGGAAAAATTTGAAGGCAAAGAGACTTTATATCTAGCACATGTACTCTCTGCAAACAGTTCTTAAGTCAAGTACTGCTAAGGTCATGTCAGACAACGGTCAAGGTCATTTAGAGTTCATGGTCACATCAGCGGGTATAGTGTTTCACAATCACATTTTTTAATTTATTTTTTTAAATAACAGTTTCTATAGATGCACACAATTGGGTAACATATGTCACTGGTCCAAATGAAAATACGGTTTGTAAAATATACCCAAGTATATCAGACCCCAGCTTAAAATGGGTTAACCAATTACCCCATAACCTGTTTCTAATATTGAAGATAGGTGATTACTTAAAGCAGATTGAAAGTAAAGCAGAATGTGCATTTAGGCACATTCTGTTTTACTTTTAACCTGCTTTAAGATACAATCTGCTACGATAAAGAAAATTATGGAACATATTCATGACTATACAGTGGAACTATTTTCTCAAAGGAAGGAACAAATTAAACATGTGAAAAGGTGTATGTATGGGAAATGGGTGAAAACAAGGCTTATTCAGTGGTAAATGAAGTTGACTGCTTAACTCTTTCAACACGGTGAAGATTCTAATGAGTAGTAACAACATAGGAATTAGTGCTAAATGGAGTGAGAAAATGTTGGATTTGTTCAGTTAACTCCCTCTCATCTACAGCCCTGGGGCACATTTTATGAAACATTGTTCGACAAAAATGGTCGTAAGTCAGATTCTAAAATAGTCAATTATTATTTACTGTCTTGTGACATCTCTTTGGAATCATCCTGAAAATATTAGATGGAGAAATAAGAAATAAGATGTACATGTATTTCAAAGTTTTGACTTACAACTGGTTTTGTCGTATAACGTTTTGTAAAACAGGCCCCTGTTGTCTGCTAAATTTCATAAACTAGCTAGGTCTGCTTTCTATTAACAAATTAAATCCTAGCGTCATAGTATATTTATCATTTACAAACAGTGTACATGAGAAGAATACACTTGTATTATACAAAAGATTTAGACCCAAATTGGAGGGCTCTCTGATCAGGGTCTGCACTGTTTTGTCATTTTTGAAACAAATTTTAAACAAGATATGTTTGTGAAATTCTATGCCGCCTGATATGATCATGATCTGTAAATGACCTTGACCTTTGTCTGACAAGGCCCAACTCAGGTCAGGATCTTTTAACCCCTTCACTGCCTTACCCCGAGTACAGTAGTTATTTGCAAACAGTTTGGATCCTGATCAGACGCCGCATAACGCGGCGACTGATCAGAATCCAAACTGTTTGACACTCGTTTCAATATTTCTTATGTCAAAATACCTAAAAGTTGTTTTTTAGAAATAGAAGCAGACGACAATTGTTTAAATTTGATGACGTCATGGCAGTGAAGGGGTTAAAGGTCAAATAAGTTGAATTTAACATTGGCCATAACTTTGGAACTTATGGCATATTCTGCTTTACTTTCAACCAGCTTTAAGCGGTTACCTATCTTCAATACTAGAAACAAGCTATTGAGTAAAGTAAACTCGTTACAGTTACATGTACAGTTTGTTAACTCATTCACCCCTGAAACTTTTAATGGACAAATTCCGATTAAAAATAAGTCTAGTCCATTTTTGACTATTTAGGATTGATTTTAACAATATATTTCAAAATGACAAACAGTGTAGACCCGGATCAGAATGCTCCTTAAGGGGCCCTCTAATCAGAATCTACATTGTTTGCATGGGAAAAGTGTAATCTTTACAGGTACACTGTTTGTAAATGATGAGTATATTTGTCACTAGGGTTGGATGTGTTAATGATGAGTATAACTGTCGCTAGGGTTCATTGAGTTAAATAGGAATACAAATAATAATAAAGTTGCATGTATGTTTGGCATTTGTGTTTTTATTTGAAAGACTTTAACAAAGAAACAATGTTTATTGTCATAATCTGAACAATGAACGTAACAAAAACTGATGATTCCTATAAAAACAAAACACATTAAAAATAATAGCACCAGCTTATCCTTATCCCTTTACCCCGTAGCCTGTTTCTAGTTTTGAAGACAGATGACCACTTAAAGCAGGTTGAAAGTAAAGCAGAATGCGCCTTAAGGCGCATTCTGCTTTGCTTTCAACCTGCTTTAAGTTACCATCTACTAGAAAATATTTCTTATGATACAAGTTAATGACTATATAAATTTGAACTATTTTCTTTAGTGGAGGAACAAATTAGAGGCATCAAAAGGCGTATTTATGGGGTAATAGGTTAACTCTTACTATACAGGAAACAAGTTTATGTATCCTTCTGAAGGACCCCTCTGATCAGGTAGTCATGGTTTTCATTTAAAATAGTCTTGAATAGTCTGTAAGACAAATATCATGCCCCTGCTGGCCAAATTTTGTGAAAAATTAAAGCAGATCAATTCCTGTTCACATGCACATCTATGGTATATGTGCAAAGACTCTGTCAAGTTACCGGTATAAGATTGTAGCTTGAAAACTGTGTTTAAATGTGTATCTATGGAGTAACTGGTTAAAGCAACATGAAAGTACATGTAATTCAAAAAGCTCCTAAAGGAGCTTTCTGCTTTACTTTCTTTTCACTTTAATTCATTAAACACAGCTAGATATACGGTAGGTGATTTGTTCTTATGGCTGGGGAGAGGAGAGGGCTAAACAAATTTACAAATGAAAAAATATTTACAAAAGAAGATAGAAATTGTTTAACTCATTCAACACCATGAACCTCTTTAACCCTTTCAGCGCCATAGTCCCATAAAGTCAACTTTGTAAACAATTTGGATCCAGATCAGACGCCCCGTAACGCAGCATCTGATCAGGGTCCAAACTGTTTGACACTCTTATTGATATTTCTTAAGTCATAAAACCTTAAATCTACCTTTGAAATGTACTTACAGACAACAATACTGAAGCAGATGACAATAAAAGGGTGAAGGGGTAAAATTCTCTAGAATAATTTGGCTCCGAAAGGGTTAAAATATACTTTAGGTCTCCTATGATCAGGGTCTACACTGTTTGCTAATTTGGAGCAGTATTTATTAAGTTTCCCAGAATTCTAAGTAGACTGATCCCTGTTTTGGAAATTAAAAAGATCAACAAGGGAACCTAACAACAAACAAGAGTTAATGGCACATTGTTAGCCCTGTCAAAGGAAATTATATTCAATGAACTAGAATTGTCAAAAAACATGTACATGAATTAGCAAATAAAAGGTTCCCTACAAAAGGAAAACAACCAACACGAGGTCCATTATGATAAAATATTGCTCACCGGAGTACAGGAAAAATGCTGTGTGTACATATTAACCCATAGCCTGTTTCTAGTATTGAAGAAAGGCGATCACTTAAAGCAGGTTGAAAGTAAAGCAGAATGTGCCTTAAGGCACATTCTGCTTTACTTTCAGCCTGCTTTAAGCTAACAGCTACTAGAAAATATTTCTTACAATACATATTCAAGACTATATAAATTTTGAACTATTTTCTTCAGTGAAGGAATAAATTAGGTGTTAAAAGGCGTATTTATGGGGTAATGGGTTAATTCGATAGGAATAATATGTTGGTTACTTTATGTCTACTTTATGTCTATCACTACGCATGACAATTTGTACCATTATGTATGTATATGTATATACGTGTATGGGCCGTAGGCCTACAATGCTGAATAAACTGAAACTGATTTAAACTTCTCAGTGAAATACATTATTTATACAGTACACCAGCAAATCCAAATGTAATGTACTGATTAGATCTCATTTGAGTTTTACCATTTCCTTCGTAGTTTGTTCTCAGTGTTTATTCCATTACCCCATAGCCTGTTTCTATTAATTAACGATAGGTGATCACTTAAAGCAGGTTGAAAGCAAAGCAGAATGCACCTTTATTCTGCTTTACTTTCAGCTGGCTTTAAGCTTCTATCTACTAGAATACAGAAAATATTTCTTTTGATACATTTTCCTGACTGTAAAAATTTGAATTATTTAAATCAGTGGAGAAATAAATGTATATCTATGGGGTAATGGGTTAAGACAGATGGCTGCTAAGAGTCAGCTGGAAATAAAGCAGAACTCTTTGCTAAGGGAGCGCCAATTGAAAGTAAAGCAGAAATCTCCCTAAGCAAGAGCAAGTTGAAAGTAAAGCAGAAATCTGGGAGTTTTCTGCTTTAATTCTAGTTTGATTTACACAGCCAGATGTCGGAATGAAAGAACATTCTGCGTTGCTTTCAGCCTGATTTAAGCAACCATCTGTCTTCAATACTGAAAACAAGCTATGTGGGAAATGGTTAAGGCACTTTTGTAGAGGAGTGGTAAAGTTTGGTAAAAGAAAGGTTAGTGGCTATTCATATTCTATATCCTTTCCACGTCCATAACGTATAAAAAGGTTTTGACGTTTATGGCACATTTTGGCGTCCGTAGAATGAAAAGTTATGATTCGCACATCACGTTGGAAGACTTTTCTGAAAGGCCGTGTCCGGCACTTCCGATTTCTCGAATATCAATGGTCTCCTGCAAAAGGTGACATTTTCAGGCAGCCTCGAAAATGGATTTGCAAGATTGCAAAAAAGGGAATGCCAGAGGGGCCGAAACAGTCCATCTTTCTACTTTCGGTTTAAAATGTACGCAACCTTTTTGTCAAAACCCGTTATAATAGCGCTCATGATGGAATTCAGTAACACTGAACACACGCTTAAACTGAGCTCAGTTTTTTTGGGTTTTTTTCCGCGCATTGCATGAACGCGATTTAAATATAGCACCTCTAGAGATAGATTGTCACTTTCGGTTTCGTTTTGACACATCAGAGTAGATTTGAGATGTCAGAGTGTAGCGTTTATTCAGAAAATGAGCTCCAAATTAGTCCGGTAGTGTCTGTGTTATGTGTACAAAATGGGTCAGGCTTGCTAAGGATATACACTGATATTCTTGACAGAGAGCGGTTACCGGTACCTGACTTCACTATAAGCACATGGTACTTAGGTGAGCTTAACAGGGAAATAAAAAATCCTAAAATTGAGCACTTTTAGCTCATGTGAGATAAAAACAATATACAAACTTATGTGAAAAAATGTTTTGTTCAATGTAAACATGTATATACGAGGGTTGTTCGGAAAGTTCGTAGAATTTTGTTATATCTCTGGTTAGCTTCATTTGATCAATTTGAAATTTGGTATGTAAGTACCTCATCTTATTTTTAAACTATTTTCTAAGAGAGAAATGGAACAAATGATTTTTACCGAATATACAGGTTACCGTAGCAACGCAGTAACGGGGACCCGGAGCAGCTCGAAATTTGTAATTTTTTAAACTTTATTCTAATGAAGCAAACGTGATTTCTCTCAATTCTGTTGAGGCTAGAAAATCACGAAAACGTCTGATTATAACATGACGTCATGACGTTAGTTACTCATAATTTCAAAACATTGTAAGCGTTTGAACAGAATTTACAGTATTTAGTCTACAGAGAGCGGAAATGCGAACTAAAAATAAATGACGTCGACCAGCGACGTTGACTTGCGAAGTGTTGTAAAAAATTATGTTACTCTAGGTAAATCGCCGACAAAAACTCTTAAAATGATTAAATCAACGGGGAAATATGACAAGAGGATCAGTCTCGCATTCCTGTTTAAATAGCACTCACTATTTAGGAATGGAAGATAATCGATCCAGGACGCTCCTAGGACCGACCGACCATCAACCTTGGCTGCTTCCATTAAGGACATGTCAAAAGATGTGGAAAATGCGGACAGAAGAACAACGGTAAGATATATGCCTGATAAAACTGGTGTTTCGTGCTCTATCGTACATGAAATATTAACTGATGAACTTGGTATGTCTAAAGTTAGAGGACGCCGGGTGCCGAGGTTAGTCACGGACAAGGAAAGGAAGAACCGAGTTCGATGCTCTCAGCTGTTTCTCTTCTCAGCCGCAACGATGCCGAAGGTGACGATTTTTGGACAGAATTATCACTACGGATGAGATACGAGAGAAGCGACTACACATGGATCTTGAGCGCGTAATGCTACATCAGGATAATGAACCGGACCGTAGAGCAGCTTCAACGCAGTTAGAAATCAGCTTGCTATGGTTTGAGTTGTAAGAACACCCGCCTAACGACCCGACTTGGGGTTTAGAGTGCTCACAGAGTTAAAGGCGAGCTTACATGGAATAACATTTTGTTTCAGCAGCTGAATTTACCAAACAGACCCAGAAAGTTGTATCTACATTCCGTGAAGACTTGTATGCAGAAACGTACGCAAAATGAGTTAGAAGGCATAACAAGTGGGTGGATATTGCGGGTGATTATGTTGAGAAAGTGAGACGTTCGCTCGACGTACATAACGTTTGACGTCACGTCGACGCTGACGTGCTCCGGGTATGCGTTATGTATGTATTTGTCAGATGCATAGAAAAAATGTGTTTAAGCGTATATTGCCGATTTTCGCAGAATATGTAGGACAGATATGGAAATTAATGTTGATCTAATTTTTTGCATCCAACTACGACTAAACGTAGTTTTATAACAAAATTCTACGAACTTTCCGAACAACCCTCGTACAAATGATGAGCATCAAGTTACAGTAAAACCCCTCTATTAAGACCACTCAAGTTAAGGCTGATTAATTGTATAAAAGACAGATGACAGCTTGAAGCAAAGTGACAGTAAAACAGAAAGCTTCTAAAGGACCTTTCAGTTTTATTGCCACCTTGCTTTAAGCAGTCATATGTAATAAACACTTAATAATTAACACAATTTTGTGGTCGTAATAGAGGTTTTACTGTTTATACAAAAGATGAGTGTCAAGTTTCTATCACATTGTAATATGTTATCATACACAATCAAATCTGCATTCAGTAGCAGCTAAAAGGATAATGTATTGGTCCGCTTTAACCCATTACCTCATTAACCCTTTACCTTATAGAAGCGCCTTTTAGCGGATATGATTTATTCCTCCGCTGAAGAAAATAGTTCCAATTTAATCAGTAATTACAGTAAAACCTCTCTATAACGGCCACTAAAACGAAGGATAATTCATAGTATAAAAGACAGGTGATAGCTTAAAGCGAGGTGACAGTGAAACAGAAAGCTCCTAAAGGAGCTTTCTGTTTCACTGTCACCTTGCTTTAAGCAGTCACCTGCCTTAAACATCCAATAATCAACAAACAATAGTGGCCGTTATAGAGAGGTTATACTGTAATATGTATTATGGGGAATATTTTCTAGATTATAGCACATGATAGCTTAAAGCAGGCTGAAAGTAAAGCAGAATGCGCCCTAAGGCGCATTCTGCTTTACTTTCAACCTGCTTTAAGAAGTCACCTATCTTAAGTACTAGACATAGGCTATCAGGTAAAGGGTTAATACGCCTTTAATTTATTCCTCTACTGAAGAAAATAGTTCCAATTTATATTGTTACAAATAAGAATCATAAGAAATAGTATCTATACCCTAGCAGATGGTAGCTTAAAGCAGGCTAAAAGGAAAGCAGAATGCGCCTTTAGGCGAATTTGCTTTGCTTTCAACCTGCTTTAAGTGGTCACCAGTCTTCAAAACTAGAAACAGGCTATGGGTTAACCCACACCACAAAGACCGCTTCTAGTTCTGAAGACCGGTGACCACATAAAACAATTCGCAGGTAAAGCAGAATGTGCCTTTAGGCAAATTCTGCTTTACTTTCAGTCTACAGTTGAATTTCGATATCTGGAACCTGTTTAACTCGAACTATCCGATAGTTCGACATATGAACTGCATTATTTCATGCTCGTTTAAGTCGAACATACCCATATTTCAAAGTTAAAATGTGGCTCAGCCACGTTTTAACTTTGAAATACGGGTATGTTCGACATAACCGACTTCGAGATATCGAAGTTCGACTGTAGTATAAGCTACCATCTGTTAGGATATAGAAAATACTAGTGTGCATATACAAACATTGTAGCTAATTAAAGGGGGAAATATTTTCTATAGTGGAGAAATAAATTACAGACGTAAAAAGGTTCATCTTTGGGGTAATGGGTTTTTTGATGCGGGACAAAAGTAATGCAGAAAGCTCCTTTGAGAGCTTTCATTATTTCTTGTGTTCTTCAATAAGCAGTCACCAATCTCTAAAGATCTTCAAGCTGCATCAAAGACTTGCTGCAATACAGCAAGTTTAACCCTGGCTCCGAGGTTATAAAGCATTTTAGTTGAGTCTGAGTGTGTTCCCAAGCATTAGATTGGTTAGATTTGACAATCAAATGCTTGGGAACGAGTTTAGACTCAAAACAAAAGCTTTATAACCTCGGAGCCAGGGCTCCATATAAGGGGAGTATATATTTCAAAATCTAAAAAAAAATATTTCTACATTAAACCCTATGGTGTCACTACTTATAAGAATTGTCTTTGAGACAATTTTAATGAGTAGTTACACCATAAGATTTGATGCTGAATTAGTGAAAAAATGTTGGTTTTGTTGGGAAAAGTTTCATAACTTTATTAAAGACGTATCCGGGAGTTGTTACTGCGCATCCCAAACGCGCATGTCCTTTCCGCTCTTTTCTGTATTTTCCTATCGCGGGTGTAATTATTTATGATCACAACAGCGTCTAGATCATCGGATTTCGCGAATACAATATTTACTCAACTATCGTTATCTATCGTTAAAAAATCCTTTTAAAATTCCTGCGGATATGAAGAGACGCAAATCAGGATCATTTGTGACAAAAAAGTGCTCGAAATCTCTGGAAAACATTAGTTTTTTCACCAGGAACTCGCCGACTCGAGTCAGCGTTAATAATCATAATGTGACAGGGAGTGAATTTAGTGTTGACATTGCCCCTTCCTGTGATAGTCTTTTTGAGATCGATAGTCGGGTCTAGACTCCGGGCGACTTTTTCCAGTCGGCCTGAGTCCGGACGACTTTGACACCCGCCGGCCATGACGGGCGTGTTTTGCCGCACTGCGGTGCTCTTGTTATGATATTTTATCTTATGAATGGTTATGTTAACTCACTGCCCGCATTGAATAATGATTGTAGATGTGTTTATTGGTGGGTTTACTTTTTGTCCAGAGTATATTTCCTTTGTCACATCAGCTACCGATAACAAATTAGGTGTGTGAGTTCATCTTTGGATGGCGGAGTGTCGCATACCATTTTCAGGTCACCGTGACCTTGACCTTTGACCTTGATTTTACAAAAAGCTTGTTCTGAGCATATATCCTATATCTTACCAGTTACCTATTCCAAATTCAGTGTTTGAGTATGGATACTTCCTACATTCTGAACTGAAATATTTGAACATGTATTACCTCCCTTTGATGTATAAATATGCATGCAGCTCTATGTAGCTTTATTCGTTTATCATATAGCTTTAATGGGTTTTAAGCCAAAGAAAATATGTGTGAAAATAAACATAAAGTTGTGAATAAAGAATGAATGAATTATGCACCATCAGCATCATATTTAGGGGGAGGGGGGGAAGGGGGCATTTCATTTTTCACTCCGACTTGAGATGATGACAACACTGCATTTTTCAGCAGAACTTTCTAAAGTGCATAATATATGTCACAATGCAAGACATTTCTGTATAGCTGTGGGTATTATTTTATAAAGTATAACATTTAGACTATTTAAAAAAAAAATTGTTAAAAAAGTGCATATTCACTGATAAAGGGAGGTAATAAAATTGAACATATCTCTGAAACGAGCAAGGCGAGGTACTGTTTTCTCATTAGTTCTATACTTGTTATATAATTATCTACTGTTATAGAAAAAAATAGGAAATTCTCCGCGCTAGAATTTTTTATTTTTGCAAAAAGGCTCGATTTTTTGACGATTTTCGAGTTCATTTTGCACATATTTTATGCGTAAAATCTGTATAATGCCACTCAAATCTAATTATTTTACATTCATTTGTAACACTATTCCATATACATGTAATTAATTAAAATTGGACTTGAAGTATCGATATTTGTGTGTTTGATGGACTTTCTTCTTATGAGGCCTAATTTCGGAAAATTTGAATATAGTACTTCTAAAAATGAGTAAATTATACAAAAAGTAGCAAGGCGACCTATGTTTTTGAAGACTGTTTTTACTTTCATTTATATCAATTTACTTATATGCAAAGTTTAAAAAAATTCTCCGCGCTAGAAAAAACTCCCAGATACGTCTTTAACCAATGATATAGTTAAGATGAAAAGTGTTCAGAATGGGCAGAGTGTTAAAAATGAATATTCAGCAGAAAATGGATAAGTAATACAGAAGACTCCTACAGAATCTTTCTACATTACTCATGGTTAGCAACTAGCCTTGAAATATCATCAAATCAGCAGTCACTCAAGAAATCCTAATAAATGTTTACAAGTCTTAGAAATTGAATACAGAACTTCTACAAACTTCCCCATTGTTCAGTTTGACACAATTTTTCCTAGTAGTAAAATTGCCAATTCATACAACTATTACACAAAAGTACCACAAAAATAACTAGCTGCTAGTTTTCCCTGTAAGGGCTAAATACCGTCAGGGCTCCAAATAAGAGGGAGTTAAGTGAACAAATCCAACATCTTCTCACTCATGTCAGCATAAAATCTTATGGTGTTACTACTCATTAGAATCGTCTCGAAGAGACGGTTCTAATGAGTAGTGACACCTTAGGGTTTAATGCAGAAATAGTGATTTTGGTTTTTGAAAAACTCCCCTTATCTGGCGCTCTGGTACTATTATGCAACACTTCCTACATTTAATCAGTTTAACCCTTTCCCCCATAGAAGCGCCTTTTAGCACATTTAGTTTATTCCTTCACTGAAGTAAATAGTTCCAATTTATACAGTCATAAATATGTATAATACAAAATATTTTCTATATTCTAGCAGATGATAGCTCTATTGTTTCTATCAGACGGCAATCATTAGCCGGTCGGTTCATTGCTGATTGATGGGGGTAATGTGATCGCCGTTTGGGGGCTGTCTTTTGTATGTTTATTCATGTTTATCTAAGATCTAATTGTAGTTATAGTCATTTCTCGGCGGCCTGCTTTGGGCGCTCTACTATTATTTCTATCAGTCGGCAATCATTAGCCGGTCGGTTCATTGCTGATTTGATGGGAGTAATGTGATCGCCGTTTTGTGGGGCTGTCTTTTGTATGTTTATTCATGTTTATTTTAGATCTAATTGTAGTTATTTTGTCCTTTCTCGCTTTGTAGGTACTTTTGTGTAATCTTATGTGAAGTGCTTTTGAACGCACTACCCCTGTGTGAAAAGAGCGCTATATAAATCTGGTATAATAATAATAATAATAATTAAAGCAGGCTGAAAGTAAAGCAGAATGCGCTTAAGGCGCATTCTGCTTTACTTTCAACCTGCTTTAAGTGGACACCTATATTCAATACTAGAAACAGGCTATGTGGGAAAGGGTTAAATCTTTGCATGCTGGGTATTTTTTCCATCTGCAACAATTATAGTCTGCCACTGTTTTAAAAATAGAATTTTTAAAATTTCTTTTCTAAACAGGGTCAGAGTATCAAAGAGTTTGGATCCTGATGAGACACTATGTTAAGCAGCGTCTCATTAGGATCTAAACTGTTTGCAAATGTAATCACTGTGGCACATGTATCCGCCACTAGCATGCAAAGAGTTAATCATACAGAAGTAACATGAAGTTCTATATTGAGAAACAAGAGGGCCTGAAGGCCCTGATATCGCTCACCATTTGTAATGAAGCCTGATAGCTTTACCTTTGAATTTCACCATTTTTATTCTAAATCCATTCAAGTTTGTCGACCTATTCTAGTATAGAAGAGAACATCAAAGGCAGATAACTTGAGCCTAAACAATACTGAAATGAAGCCTTTTTCTAGCATTTCAAAGTATATCAAGGGCAGGTAACTATTGCCAATTTGCCACAATGATTAGATTTCAACAATAATTACACTCCTTCGAGAAGGTATAGCTATATACTTTGTGTATAATGAAAATCCATTGAAAAATGTAGTTGCAAGAGTGTAAACACTGTAAAATATGGCATTTTCAGCAGTTCAAAGGTAGATAACTCTTGATCTATTGGTCCGATTTCAACCATAATTACACTTTTTCGAACTCTTATGGTCATATACAATCTGGGCAAGTTTGAAAGAGCTTGGATAAATATTGTGGCCTCTAGAGCGTAAACACTGTTAAATATGTCATTTTCAGCAATTCAAGGTAGATACCTCTTGACCCATTGGTCTGATTACAACCATAATTGAACTGATCCGAACTCTTATGGTCATATACAATCTGAGCAAGTTTGAGAAAGATTGGATAAAATTTGTGGCCTCTAGAGTGTAAAAACCAATAAATATGTCATTTTCAGCAATTCAAAGGTAGATAACTCTTGACCTATTGGTCCGATTAAAACCATAATTGAACTCATCTGAAGTCTTATGGTAATATACAATCTGAGCAAGTTTGAGATAGATTGGATAAAAATTGTGAACTCTAGAATGTAAACACCGTTAAATATGGCATTTTCAGCAGTTCAAAGGTAGATAACTCTTGATCTATTTGTCCGATTTAAACCAAAATCAAACTCATCCGAACTCATATAGTGATATACAATCTGGACAAGTTTTTAGAAAGATTGGGTAAATATTGTGGCCTCTAGAGTGTAAACACTGATAAATATGGCATTTTCAGCAATTCAAAGGTTGATAACTCATGACCTAATTGTCAGATTTCAGCCATAATCGAACTCATCCGAACTCTTATGGCAATATATCATCTGAGCAAGTTTGAGAAAGATTGAATGAATATTGTGGCCTCTAGAGTGTAAACACTAAAATTGTTGACGCCGCACGACGGACGACGGTCGACAGACTTTCAAGGATTGCAAAAGCTCACCCTGAGCTAGCTCAGGTGAGCTAAAAATTAACAATTGAGTATTCAACATAACAAAATTTATCAAAGACAACAAAATTTATGGCACACAGATGTTCCTATAGGAGAAAGGGCTTAACATGGAATATCTAACAGTTCAGAAGTTCAATCTAACAGGAGGCCTTCTAATCTGTCAGTGTTCATCACAAATAACCTACTTCATTTAAAAAGATGAACGATCTCTAGAAGATAGTTGACAGAACCCTAGTGACAACTAGACGCATTCTTGGGAAACAGTGTACCTGTAAAAAGTCTATTCGTCTTATGATAAGCCTCTACACTGCTTGCATAGGACAAGTTTTCTCTGTCACTGTTTTTAGTTGTTGCTAAAACTCCATGGGGTTAATGCCTTTTCATTTATCTACCCTTCTCTATTGCAGAGCCATATGAAAGTTATATACAGTGAAGAATCTGTAATTCTTTCCCGTTTAAACGAAACGAAACGCAAACGCAAAACACTAAAACGTAGAAAAGTACAACTTTTGGACAATTCTGATAATTCATGTTTATCTTGGTGGCAAACAGTTTGGAGCCTGATCAGACGCCGGGTTACCCGGCGTCTGATCTGGCTCCAAACTGTTTGCAATAGAAAAATTAGTTTTAGCGTAAACGCGTTTATTGGGAAAGAGTAACAGTTTCTCCACTATAACATCTTAACAGGTGACTGCTAAAAGCAGATTAACAAGGGCCACTATGGCTCTAAATCGCTCACCTGGTACACCATGGCAAACTTGACCTATAGTGACCTAGATTATGACTGGACATGACCCACAATCAACCTTTAGAGTGTAAACAAGATTTTCCTATGATTTGACCTAGTGACCTAGTTTATGACCGGACATGACCCATATTCAAACTTGACCTATATATAAATGAGACAAACATTCTGACCAAGTTTCATCAAGATCCAATGAGATTTGTAGCCTCTAGAGTGTTAACAAGATTTTTCTATGATTTAACCTAGTGACCTAGTTTTTGACCGGACATGACCCATATTCGAACTCGACCTAGATATCAATGAAACAAACATTCTGACCAAGTTTCATCAAGATCCAATGAGATTTGTAGCCTCTAGAGTGTTAACAAGGTTTTTTCTATGATTTGACCTAGTGACCTAGTTTTTGACCGGACATGACCCATATTCAAACTTGACCTAGATATCAATCAGACAAACATTCTTAATATGTTTCATCAAGATCCAATGAGATGTGTAGCCTCTAGTGTTAACAAGATTTTTCTATGATTTGACCTTGTGACCTAGTTTTTGACCGGACATAACCCATTTTCAAAGTTGACCTAGATATCAATGACACAAACATTGTGACCAAGTTTCATCAAGATCCAAATGAGATTTGTTGCCTCTAGAGTGTTAACAAGGTTTTTCTATGATTTGACCTAGTGACCTAGTTTTTTACCCAACATGACCCACATTCGAACTTGGCCTAGATTTCTACTAGACAAACATTGTGATCAAGTTTCATGAAGATCCAATGAGATTTGTAGCCGGTAGAGTGTTAACGAACAATTGTGAACAGACGGACGGACAGACGACTGACATCCAGCGATCCTAAAAGCTCACCTTGGTACTTCGTGCCAGGTGAGCTAAAAAGTAAATCAGTCAAATTGTTTGCCAGTGAAAGAGTAAATACAATATTGATACTAAAATGGACCATATTTAACCCTTTCCTCCTTGAAACCTCAAATGGACAACTCTAATTTTCAATTTAGTCCAGTCCATTTTTTAACTTTTTAGGGTTGGGCTTTTACAATATATATCAAAATGACAAACAGTGTATACCCTGATCAGAGGGCTGCTTAAGGAGCCCTCTGATCAGGGTCTACACTGTTTGCATAAGACAAGTGTACTCCTCACATGTACACTGTTTGTAAATGATGCATATATGCGTGCCTAGGGTTCAAAGAGTTAATTAATGTGGAATAACTAGCAACTGATCATGTCATCAACTGAGTGCATCAGTACAGTGGAGAATCTGTTATTCTTTCCCGTTTAAACGCAAACGTACGCAAACGCAAAGCACTAAAACGTAGAAAAGAACAACTTTTGGACAATTCTGATATTTCATGTTTATCTTGGTGGCAAACAGTCTGGAGCCTGATCAGACGACGGGTTACCCGGCGTCTGATCTGGCTCCAAACTGTTTGCACTGCAAATAATAGTTTTAGCTTAAACGCGTTTATTGGGAAAGAATAGCACATTCTCCACTGTACCTAGTATCAAACGAGTTTTCCAGTGCATCAGTCAAGTCATCAGCCTTTCTGTTCTGGCATAATATGGTAAAACCTTTCTCAGTGCTCCCTCTCTTTAACGACACCCAGTGGGAGACACAGATTGTGTGTGTTGTTTGGATGGAGTCGTTAAAAGGTGGAAAAATTAAGACTTGGCTTAAATTTGCAAACAACATGAATCCAGATTAGATGCCACGTAACACTGTTTGTCACTCATCATTATATTTATACTGTTGGGGCAGAAAGATATCTTCCGTTTCAAACAGTTGGGATGGGGCATAGACCCTGATCAGCATCTCATCTGGATCCATTATGTTTGCAGTAAATATCACAATTCACCTAACAGGGCTGCCATTTCTCCGGATTTTTCCTAAATCTTAGGATTTTTTCCAGTTTATAGTAGCTTAAAGCAAGCTGAAAGTAAAGCAGAATGCACCTTTAGGCGCATTCTGCTTTACTAACAGCCTGCTTTAAGTAGTCGCATGTCAACAAAAATAGAAACAGGATATGGGGTAAAGGTACGATTCGTAAAATCGCCATTGAAAAATTCAAATTTGGAAATCTTAGGAATTTTCATGTCAACTGATGGCAGCCCTGACCTAACCATACTCCCCTAAGGTTAAGGTACACCGGTACCCTGTTTTGGTCCTCAACCAGGAATATAGTTCAGAGAGCCAATAGACAGACTGGACCCACTTCCCTTGCAGTTAAAGTACATTGGTACCCTGATTTGGTCATCAACCAGGAATGAAGTTCAGAGAGCCAATATACAGACTGGACCAACTTCCCTGGTAGTTAAGGTACACCGGTACCCTGTTTTTGTCCTCAACCAGGAATGAAGTTCAAAGAGCCAGTAGATAGACTGGACCTGCGGCTGGATCCCTGCTCTGTGATGTTTCCTGACGTCTCCCTATTGACACAAGATCTACTGGCAAATCCTTTTTCAATAAGCATGTCACCCACATTGAGGTCATCATCTGTTGACGTATCAAACAGCTCAACAGTCAGGCAATTATTACACGAGCTGGAATAATTAAACGTCTATTTATAGTTGTCATCTCCTTTGAACCTATGATACCTGATCATCAGGGCAGAAATGAGCAGTCACATGAAAGGGTTTGGTTGAAATATAAGAATGTTAGTATTTAACCTTTTACCCTATCAGGGCTGCCATAAGTTGATCATAAAAATCCTAAGATATCATTTTTTCAGGCGCAATTTTACTAATCATACCTTTACCCAATAGTCTGTTTCTTGTTTTGAATACACATGACTGCTTAAAACAGGTTGAAAGCAAAGTAGAATGCGCCTGAAGGCTTTACTTTCAGCCTGTTTTAAGCTACGATCTGCTAGGCTAAAAATCTGAATACTTAGGAAAAATCCGGAGAGATGGCAGTCCTGCCCTATAGCCTGTTTCTAGTATTGAAGACAGGCAACTACTTAAAGCAGGTTGAACGTAAAGCAAAATGCACTTTATGGCACATTCAGCTTTACTTTCAGCCTGCTTTAAGCTACCATCTGTTAGAATATAGAAACTATTTCTTATGATACATAATCATAACTGTATAAAGTGGAACTATTTTCTTCAGTGGAGAAATAAGTTAATTGTGTAAAATGACATATCATTGGAGTATGGTTTAAATTATACCCTTTTCTAGACTTCTAATGCTAGTTCAGCTCCTACGTTAACTCTTTCAACACCATTTGATACACTCATTATATTTGCAAACAGTGTAGACCCAGATCAGGTCTGGGTTTACACTGTTTGATAATTCAGACCAGTATTTGTTAACCAAATACACCATAGTCTGTTTCTAGTTTTGAAGACAGGTGATCACTTAAAGCAGGTTGAAATTAAAGCAGAATGTGCCTTATGGGCATTCTGCTTTATCTTCAGCCTGCTTTAACCAATTACCCCATAGCCTGTTTCTAGTATTGAAGATAGGTGACCACATAAAGCAGGCACATTCTGCTTTACTTTCAGCCTGCTTTTAGCTACCATCTACTAGGCTGTAGAAAATATTTCTTTTCTGTACATATTCATTTCTGTATAAATTGGAACAATTTTCCTCAGAGGAGGAATATATTAACTCTTTCCTCCCTGAAACTTTAAATGGACAATCCCAGTTTCCATTTAAGCCTAGTCCATTTCTGACTTTTAAGGGTTGTTTTTGTCAATGTTTGGCATTATGACAAACAGTGAAGACCCTGATCTGGGTCTTCACTGTTTGCATAGGACAAGTATACTATTCACATATACACTGTTTGCAAAGGACGCCAATATGCGTGACTAGGGCTCAAAGGGTTAAAGGCTGAAAATGCGTATTTATAGGGTAATGGGTTAAGCTACCATCTGCTAGAATATAGAAAGTATTTCTTATGGTAAACATTCATGACAGTATAATCTGAACTATTTTCTTCAGTGAAGGAATAAATTAAAGGCTTACAAAGGCATATTAATGGGGTAATGGGTTAAACTGCCCAGAATTCCAAGTAGACTGGTTCATGTTTTGGTTACTAAAATGATCTACAAGGGAACATAATAAATGACAAGAGTTATTTAGTGTTGAAATAGTTAACCTTTATAGTGTGGGAACATAATATACATTTAACCCATAAATACACCTTTTTATGCCTCTAATTGTTCCACTACTGTTGAAAAAAGTTCTAATTTATACAATAACGAATAATATTCAATATGCATTAGAATTATATTCTATTTTCTGACAGTGTAGCTAAAAGCAGGCTGAAAGTAAAGCAGAATGCACCTTAAGGCGCATTTTGCTTTACTTTCAACCTGCTTTAAATGTTCATCCGTCCCCTAAACTAGAAACAGGCTATGGGGTAATGGGTTTAAGCCTTTAATTCATTCTCCACTGAAGAAAATAGTTTTCCACCTTTAACTCATAGCCTGTTACTAGTTTTGAAGACAGGTGACCATTTAAAGCAGGTTGAAAGTAAAGCAGAATGTGCTTTCAGGAGCCCTATGATCTGGTTCTTTACTGCACACTTGAAAAATGCAAATTTGGAAATCTTAGGATTTTTTATGTCAACTTATGGCAGCCCTGTAACTCTTATAGTATAGTGATATTACCAAATATATCCATCCTTTACAAACAGTGGTCTGCACACATTTTAAGTGATTTTGTGGAAAAATCCTGATTGCTTTGGAGGACAAATCCTGACTGCTTTTGGGGACAAATCCTGAATGCTTTTGGGGACAAATCCTGATTGTATTTGGGGACAAATCCCGACTGCTTTCTAGGACAAATCCTGAGTGCTTTTGGGGACAAATCCTGATTGTATTTGGGGACAAATCCCGACTGCTTTCTAGGACAAATCCTGAGTGCTTTCGGGGACAAATCCCGACTGCTTTCTAGGACAAATCCTGAGTGCTTTTGGGGACAAATCCTGATTGTATTTGGGGACAAATCCTGAGCACTTTCGGGGACAAATCCTGAGTCAATGTAAATCAGCGATTCATTAGAAACAGGATAAGTCCATTTGAAAAACCGTAGATTCTGGGGGCATAAAAAATCAGCATGGTTAGGGCTATCATCTGAAGAATTCTTGTTAACCCATTACCCAGTTTCTGATTTGAAAATATGTGACTTCTTAAAAACAGGTTGAAAGTAAAGCAGAATGCTTTAAAATGTCATCTACTAGGATAAAGAAATTACTTCTTATGGTTCATATTAACGACTGTATAAAGTGCAACAATTTCTTTCAGTGTAGGAATAAATTGCAGGCGAAAAAAGCCTATTTATGTGGTAATAGGTTAACATGAATTGAATTGCACTTGCACTGAACTTACACGCAAGGAACTACACATGTTTAAACTTTAACCTGCTAGGCAATATTCATCTGCAAACTGTACCGTCACCAGCAGTTTTCAGAGTAAACTTATCTGATATCTCTTATCCCATTATTTCATCGATACTCATTTTTACACAATTTAATTTATTCGTCTACTGAAAAAAATAATTCCAATTCATAGTCATGAATGTGTATCATAAGAATTATTATCTATATTCTAGTAGATGGTAGCTTAAAGCAGGCTGAAAGTAAAGCAGAATGCCTCATAAGCTAGAAACAGGCTATGCAGTAAAAGTTATAGAATTAACCCTTAGCCTGCCACTCACGACTATAGCTCCATATGCAAACAGCTTGGATCCGGATGAGACGCCGAGTAACTTGGCGTCTCATCCGGATCCAAGCTGTTTGACACTCGGACAACATTTTCAGCAATTTTGAGCAACTTTGAAACTTGAAGCAGACGAGAAATATAGCAGACGACAATTTATTTGGCGGGCTAAGGGTTAATATCAGAGTGTCAAACAATTTGGATCTAGATAAGAACTTGGCATCTCACCTGGATCCAAACCATTTGCAACATTTATCACAAGTCTGCCAACAAGCAGGGCTCCAGACAAGGGAGTAAACTGAACAAATTCAACATTTTCTCACTCATTTCAGAACCAAAACCTATTGTGGAACTACTCATTAGAATCGTCTTGAAGAGACGATTCTAATTAGTAGTTACACCATAGGGTTTAATGCAGAAATTTTTTGAAATACTCCCCTTACCTGGAGCTCTGTAACAGCATGTTAGATATTTAATAACCCTCTACGTACTAAATGCAAATTTAATGACAATTACTCTAAATCAAGATGAGATGCCAAGTCATTTGGCGTCTGATATGCCAGGTCACTTGGCATCTGATCAGGTTTCAAACTTTTTATGCCAACTAGTTTGCTATAGAGACATAAAGGACCTAACAGATTACCAGTAAAGCCTCAGTCAACATGTATTCTAAAGCAGATCACATTCGCTTAGTAATTAATAAACTCGATGCCTGAACTGTTTATGCTCCTAGCCGTCGTAATTAGTTTCACTCTATAACCCTTAACCCATTACCCAATAAACTGTTTCTAGTGTTGATAGGTGACCACTTAAAACAGGCTGAAAGTAAAGCAGAATACGCCTTAAAGTAAACACCTTCTAGGGGGCTCCTTCTAAGTCCTATGATATGGGTCTACACTGATGACAAAGGCTATAAATTCTTAATGGATTAAAATGTTTGATTTGACATCATTTTGCCATAATTGCAAAATATTTCTCGGATAATATTAAAATACATTTCAATAAGGTAAATCAGTAGTGTTTGTTTTGTTTCGTGTGTTAACGTCTATTTCTGCCATCTATGGGCTAATTGGATGCCCCAGAGAGAGGGGGGCAGATACAGAGAACCCGGGCGCAATGCCCTACTCTTATTATCGAAAGAGTTCTCTGTTTCTTTTAGATGCCAAGTGTAAAGCATTCATACATCAGACCTCAGTTTATAAATCTCATCCGAAGGACTTGGTCCAGCAGTGGATCGAACTCACAACCCCTAAAGTCGTAAGTACAGAACCAGTCATAACATTGTGTGTTTGCTTGCTCATCACTTGCGGTGCTGAACCCGAAAATATCCATTCCTGAAAACTGTATAAACCCAGATCAAGGGGCTCCTGCTTTTAATCTGGGTCTGCACTGTTTGTCATATATGAATTTCATAACAAACATCTTGACAGTGAGTGTAAGTACAGATGATTAATTTGAAAATTCAGCAAGGGAAGGGTAGTTCTGTGTGATGAAATTTTAGTTTAAACATATTTATTTCCAGATATTTAACAAATATACACATTTATTGTATACCTTACTATAAATAGTAACAGATTTTGCTTTGATGACAATGCAATACGCTCTTGCTGTGCGGGCCAATAACCGGATGCAGTCCAATTACAGGTTATTTGGACTGCATCCGGTTATTGGCCCGGGGGCAACAGAATTAATGAACGTGAAAACGTTAGCAACGTAACGTTCAAAATGGCCAACGTTCTTTGAAGATGACGTCATTTGATTTCTATAACGGCCGCGCTTATGTAAAACATTCAAACAATCTACATAATTCGTTGATTTTTAACCAGGTATACAATAAACAAGTCATTAAACGGCCGAGGGCGGGCCGTCGTTGCTTATTGGCACTCGTTAGCCACACTGGCACTCGGGCCAAGGCCCTCGTGTCATTATGGCTAACTTGTACCAATAAGCAACGACGGCCCGCCCTCGACCGTTTAATAACTGTATAATATATAATAGACAGCGGGCAATATCTTGGAAATGGATTGGATCGGAAGCAAACCTTGCTTATTTTGATCCTTTCCATGGCAGTGGGTTAGTTCTAATAGATATGCATATCTATAACATAACATGAAATTTTGGTAAAGGCTAAATACAAACCTGGAGCGGACAAGTCCAACTAGGGTCTTTGAATCTACCAATTCCCTGAAAATATTCCTGAAAAAGAGAACAAAATTCAGACTTGTGTTTAATAAAAATAGTTTTACCCTTCTCTAGCTGTTACAGTGGAGAAGACGCAAAAAGACGGTTTAACCTTTCCTCCCTGAAACCTCAAATGGACTATTCTAATTTTCAATTTAGTCTAGACCATTTTTGACTTTTTAGGATTGATTTTAACAATATAATATATGTCAATATGACAAACTGTGTAGACCCTGATCAGAGGGCTCTTAAGGAGCCCTCTGATCAGGGTCTACACTGTTTGCATAAGACAAGTGTACTCCACACATGTGCGCTGTTTGCAAATGACACATATATGCGTGACTAGGGCTCAAAGAGTTAAATGCAAAGGCATTGCAATAAAACATAGAAAAGTACAATGATTTCTTATAGGATCTGTCTGGAATGAGTCTGCACTTTCCTTGGGGACTTTTTACTTTATTAGCCAATGTAATAACTCAGAAGGTAGTAGTGATTATTCAGCAAGAGAAGAGTGACTTGATTTGCAGTTGCAAACAACTGACAGATGACAAGTCAAGTTACTCTTATCAGGATCCAAACTATTGACAAAAGTCAACAAGATAAGTCACCAGCACAGAAGGGCCCAATAGCCACAGTTTGTCCGGTACCCTGTGTTCACCTACCTAGCCTCCTTTGACCAGGTCTCTTCTGAACCTGCTGGTTCCACATATAAACCACCAGCACCAGAAGGGCCTAATAGCCACAATTTGCCTGGTACCCTGTATTCACTTACCTAGCCTCCTTTGACCAGGTCTCTTCTGAACCTGCTGGTTCCCCCATATAAACCACCAGCACCAGAAGGGCCTAATAGCCACAATTTGCCTGGTACCCTGTATTCACTTACCTAGCCTCCTTTGACCAGGTCTCTTCTGAACCTGCTGGTTCCCCCATATAAACCACCAGCACCAGAGGGGCCTAATAGCCACAATTTGCCTGGTACCCTGTATTCACTTACCTAGCCTCCTTTGACCAGGTCTCTTCTGAACCTGCTGGTTCCCCCATATAAACCACCAGCACCAGAAGGGCCCATAGCCACAATTTGCCTGGTACCCTGTATCCACTTACCTAACCTCCTTTAACCAGGTCTCTTCTGAACCTGCTGGTTCCCCCCATATGAACCACCAGCACCAGAAGGGCATGATAGCCACAATTTGCCTGGTACCCTGTATTCACTTACCTAGCCTCCTTTGACCAGGTCTCTTCTGAACCTGCTGGTTCCCCCATATAAACCACCAGCACCAGAAGGGCCCATAGCCACAATTTGCCTGGTACCCTGTATTCACTTACCTAACCTCCTTTAACCAGGTCTCTTCTGAACCTGCTGGTTCCCCCATATAAACAACCAGCACCAGAAGGGCCTAATAGCCACAATTTGCCTGGTACCCTGTATTCACTTACCTAACCTCCTTTAACCAGGTCTCTTCTGAACCTGCTGGTTCCCCCATATAAACCACCAGCACCAGAAGGGCCTAATAGCCACAATTTGCCTGGTACCCTGTATTCACTTACATAGCCTCCTTTAACCAGGTCCCTTCTGAACCTGCTGGTTCCCCCATATAAACCACCAGCACCAGAAGGGCCCAATAGCCACAATTTGCCTGGTACCCTGTATTCACTTACCTAGCCTCCTTTAACCAGGTCTCTTCTAAACCTGCTGGTTCCCCCATATAAACCACCAGCACCAGAAGGGCCTAATAGCCACAATTTGCCTGGTACCCTGCATTCACTTACCTAGCCTCCTTTAACCAGATCCCTTCTGAACCTGCTGGTTCCCCATGTAAACCACCAGCACCAGAAGGGCCCAATAGCCATAATTTGCCTGGTACCCTGTATTCACTTACCTAGCCTCCTTTGACCAGGTCTCTTCTGAACCTGCTGGTTCCACGTTGTACAAGAAGCACTCTAATGCCTGGAATGGGAGGTGGAGAAACTCTGGTTTGATTTCAGCCACATCGTCTTCAGGTAACCATTCTGTGTTCCCAAAGTCCACATAGAACACCTGAAATGAAACATAACCCTTGTCTCTTTTTAATGATAGAAAAAATAATTTAAAACGACTCAACCCATTACCCAATAAATACACCTTTTTCTGCCTTTCATTTATTCCTCTAAATTGTTCAACTTTATAGAGACATGAAATTCTACCATGAGAAATAATTGTTTTATCTTAGCTGATGGTAGCTTAAAGTAGGTTGAAAGTAAAGCAGAATGCGCCTGAAGGCACATTCTGCTTTACTTTCAACCTGCTTTAAGTGGTCACCTGTCGTGATAAGCTTGACTATAAATGCAAACACTTTACTTAATAAAACTGACATAAATCTAACAAGAGTTGTCAGAGAGACAACAAAGCTCGCCATCGGCACATTTAGAAACTTAAAAGCACACTCAAGGTCACCGAGATCAAGCTTTTTGCCTGCATAGAAAGGTCTTGTCAATATACACATGAAAATTAAATATGAAGTTACACCTCAAGGGACATAGGAAATATAAGCGTTTTTCGAAACCTAAACACAGATTTCGAATCCTTAAACTCTGGATCAAAGTTCAAGGTCAAGGTCACAGGGGTCCAAATTTTTCTGTGCATGGAAAGGTCTTGTCCATATACACACACATACCAACTATGAAAGCAATACCTCAAGGGACATAGAAGTTATAGGCATTTTTCAAAACCTAAACACAGATTTCGAAACCTAAACGCGGGCCCTAAGTTAGGTCAAGGTCCCAGGGGTCCAAATTTTTCTGTGTATGGAAAGGTCTTGTCCATATACACACACATACAGGGTGTTTCATAATATCGGTTACCATTTTGCTGTCTCATATTTTTCAACATTCTGAGTATATGTAAAATTGAAAGTCACTAAGTGATAGGAGACAGAACAAGGCTTCATTTGATACCTAACATCAATACGTCTTCATGAAATGCTCACCTTATTGTCCTTTCATAAAAAGATGTGAGTTTATAGTACATGCTCAAGATGACGTCCTCCCCGTAGCAAAACGACGTCTAAACGTTTCTTGAAGTTGTTTATCACGGATTTGCACATGTCTTTCGGAATATTTCTAATTTCACTTCTGATCGATAGCTTCAACTCTTCTGTAGACGATGGCGAAGGACTATACACTCTATCTTTGAGATAACCCCAAAGAAAAAAATCAAGAGGGCTTAGGTCAGGAGAGTGGGGAGGCCACATATTGTCTGTCCTGTAAGAGATAAAGTTTGTGCCCAACGTTGTTTCCAGCCATGTGATAACTTCTCCAGATGTATGGGGTGTGGCACCATCTTGCTGGAACCAAATGCTATTTAAGTCCGCTCCTTTTTTGCGTAATGCTGGCAAAACTTTCTTCTTTAAGAGGTTTAGGTAGCGTGCACTGTTTATTGTCTCAACATCGCCGTTTTTATCCTAAAAAAATACGGACCAATCATTCCTGATGCACTTAACGCCGCCCATGCCGTCACTTTCTGTGAATGTAATGATCGCTCAATACAATAGTCCGGTTATTCAGTACCCCAGAAACGACAGTTCTTTTTATTCACTTGAGCATTTAGGTAGAAGTGAGCTTCGTCGGAAAACAAAATATTGTCTGCTATTTCCGGCCGATTTTTCATCCAGGTCGCAAAAGCAAGTCGACTGCTGATGTCAGAATCTTTCAAATGTTGTTTGATTGAAATAGTATACGGTGTCAATTTTAAGTCATATCTGAGTATCCTGTATACACTGGAAACACTTGCTTTGTTAGTTATATCACCAAAGACTCGGCACACGGACTTCTGTGGTGTTTCTGCAATAACGGATTTCACTTGCTCCAATGACTCCGGGGATCTGACTGCTCTCGGTCTACCGGCATTATCATGTCTTCTGTCTTTTACCGATCCTGACTGTTCAAATCGTTTTACAGTGCTATGCACTTGCATTTTGTTCAATATTTTATCTTTCAGGTATCGCATTTTCATTGCTTTGATAACTGTGGCCGGTGAATAAGTTTCATTATAAAGCTTAACTATTTCAGTGGACTGTTCTGTACGAAGCATCATTTTGAAAATACAACTTGTTTTGATGACATCACAAATGACGTCATGACGTCAACGTTCTCCCGTAATTTTTACAATGTTGAAAGCTTTGAAATGTCTCCTTTTAAATGACATATAACATGCATCTGCTGTGTGTTCTGTGTTATATTTATTTTAGTTTGTAATGGTAACTGATATTATGAAACACCCTGTACCAACTATGAAAGCAATACCTCAAGAGACATAGAAGTTATAGGCATTTTTCAAAACCTAAACGTGGGCCCTAAGTTCAAGGTCAAGGTCACAGGGGTCCAAATTTTTCTGTGCATGGAAAGGTCTTGTCCATATACACACACAAACCAACTATGAAAGCAATACCTCAAGAGACATAGAAGTTACAGGCATTTTTTCTAAACTTAAACACAGATTTCGAAACCTAAACATAGGCCCTGAGTTCAAGGTCAAGGTCACAGGGGTCAAACATTTTCTGTGCATGGAAAGGTCTTGTCCATATACACACACATACCAACTATTGAAGCAATACCTCAAGGGACATAGAAGTTAAAGGCATTTTTCGAAACCTAAGCGCAGATTTCGAAACCTAAACGCAGGCCCTAAGTTCAAGGTCAAGGTCACAGGGGTCTAAATTTTTCTGAGCATGGAAAGGATTTGTCTATATACACACACATACCGACTATGGAAGCAATACCTTAATGGATATAGAAGTTACAGGCATTTTTCAAAACCTAAACGCAGATTTCGAAACCTAAACGCAGGCTCTAAGTTCAAGGTCAAGGTCACAGGGGTCTAAATTTTTCTGTGCATGGAAAGGTCTTGGCCATATACACACACATACCAACTATGAAAGCAATACCTCAAGGGACATAGAAGTTATAGACATTTTCTTAAAATTGTTTACGCCGTTCACGACGACTACACCGGGGGTATTGCAATAGCTCGTCATGTACTACGTACAGGCGAGCTAAAAACTTAACTAGGGTCACATTGGTCAAGACTTTCAATCTCTAACAATTTAGTGCAAAATGACAAAAAGTAGCTCTCCAATCTGGGTCTACACTGTTTGTAAAGAGAAAATTTACTATTTGCTAATATTCAATGGGTTTACTGTACTGAAAACTGCATTTACTCTTTGCATGCTGGTAATATTTTCGTCTGCAACAAAATTATTGTCATCTGCTATTGCTCTAAAAATAGATTTTTCTACATTTCTTTCCAACAAGGTCAGAGTGTCAAACAGTTTAGATCCTGATGAGACGTCGCATAATGCGACGTCTCATCTGGATCCAAACTGTTTGCAAACTTAATCACTGAGACATATCAACCCCTAGCATGTTAAGATTTAATTCTGTTTACATTCATGTTGACCTTCTCACCTTGACCTTGTCTTCAGTGACCTCTGTAATACGACCTCTATACCACTGCTGGTCTTGGGAGAACTTGGCTGCCACAATCTCACCCAGTGATTTCAGTATAGTTGTTCCTTGGAAGGATGGTCGTGTACTATACTCCTTGCTACAGAAGTGAAGATACACATTGTATAATATGGAAGATATGCTTAAACCTCAATAACTCAATTAATCCACTCAGAATATGACCTACATTTTTAACCAATCAAACTGCCTTTTGCAGCCCATTAACCCATAGCTTGTTTCTAAAATTGAATAGTTGACCACTTAAAGCAGGTTAGAAATTAAGCAGAATGCGCCTTAAGGCACATTCTGCTATACTTTTAACCTGCTTTAAGTTATCATCTACTAAAACACAGAAAGTATAACTGAGGATACATATTCAAGAATGTATAAAGTGGAACTACTTTCCTCAGTGTAGGAATAAATCAAAGACATAAAATGTGTATTTATGGTGTAATGGATTAAGTATGGCACTTAATCATTAAGTATTTAGTTGTTTTTTGACGGCACGTGGTGTCTGCATGCGGTATAGATAACTCTGCCGCGTAGCAACTAGTTGTAAACACTTGCCATATTTGGCGATCTTACAACCAGAATAAGAGAGATTTGTTTACTAGAAACGTGCGAACATTTTATCCTTGCCCAAGCAAATCTTAACCACTAAGATTTCACTTAATATGTTCTTACTATAACTCAAATGATGGTTATAAAGAAAGATACAGTAAAACCTCTCTATTACAACCACTGAATTGTTTTAATTATTAGGTATTATTAGGTATTTTACAGCAGATGACTGCTTAAAGCAAGGAGACAGTAAACCAGAAAGCTCCTTTAGGCCGTCACATGTCTTCTATACAATCAATAAGCCTTAGTTTTATTAGTTGTAGTAGAGGTTTTACTGTAGTGCTTCCTTCCTAACTTATATCTTCTTTTAACCATAGCTCCATAAAAAGCCTTTAACCCATTACCCAATTGTCTGTTTCTATTATTGAAGGTAGGTGACCACTTAAAGCAGGCTGAAAGTAAAGTAGAATGCGCCTTTAAAGCTACTGTCTAATAGGATATAGAAAATATCTTAAATCGTACATATTCAAGACTTTATGAAAAGAAACTTTTTCCTTTAGTGGAGGAATAATTTTAAGTCGTAAAAAGGCATTATTTATGGAGGAATGGGTTAAATGCCTTGTGATTATTTGTGCATTTAAGGATGTCCCAACCTAGGAAGTCCTTCACATTAAACACAAAAGGCATTTCCAGTACCTTTTCAGATGAAAGCTTAAACCAGGTTGAATGTAAAGCAGATTGCTCCTTAACCTTTTACCCCATAGCCTGTTTCTAGTTTTGAAGACAGGTGACCACTTACAGCGGGTTGCAAGTAAAGCAGGGGCACCTTAAGGTGCATTCTGCTTTACTTTTAGCCTGCTTTAAGATACAATCTGCCAGGACATGGAAAATATTTCTTATGCTTGATATTCATGAATGTATAAATTGGGAGCTATTTTCCTCTGTGGAACAATAAATTAAAGGCGTAAAAAGGCATCTTTATGGGGTAAAGGAGCATTCTGCTTTACTTTCAAATTGCTTTAAAAGGTCGCCTGTCTTCCAAAACTAGAAAGAGGCTATGGAGTAAAGAGTTAATAAGCCAATTACCTTAAAATACTGAAATGCTTACAAGATGTTGATTTGTAATTATAGAACAGAGAAAAGAGTTGAAAGATCGTGCTTTTTGACTGTTTTTCTGTTTCACTATTAACCCAATACCCCATTGCCTGCTTGTAATTTTTTAGGGCAGGTGACTACTTAAAGCAGATTGAAAGTAAGCTACTATCTTCAAAGATGAAGAAAATATTTCTTCTGAGTCATATTCCTGACTATTTTTTCCATGGAGGAATAAATTAAAGGGGTAAAAGAGCGTATTTATGGGGTAATGGATTAACTCTTTCCTCCCTGAAACTTCAAATAGACAATCCCAGTTTTCAATTAAGTCTAGTCCATTTCTGACTTTTAAGGGTTGTTTTTGTCAATGTTTAGCATTTTGACAAACAGTGAAGACCCAGATCAGAGGGCTCCTGAAGGAGCCCTCTGATCTGGGTATTCACTGTTTGCATAGGACAAGTGCACTTTTAACATGTATACTGTTTGAAAAGGACGCCTATATGCGGGACTAGGGTTCAAATGGTTAAGACATCTCATTGCAATGTAGAAGTGAGACTAAGGTGTTGATTATAAACATTGTTTTCACCTGGCAGAGATGCATCCTTGCACGTTTCATATAATCCTGACAAGCACATGCAGAGAAATAGACTGAGCACGGAAACTTTAACATTACAAAAGTTTGATATTGCCGGCAATGTTGACACCAAATGAGGAAGTAATAGCATACGTCTTGCTGTGACTCCTTGTATTGTTACTTACTTTAAGGCTGCTAGGAGATCATCGAGGGTTTCATCACAGATATAGCTTCCCAGGGTATCTGTAATTACATGACATATGTTTACAGTTTGTTTCTTAACACATTGAACCCTAGTCCCGAATATAGGCATTCTTTTCAAACAGTATACATGTGAAAAGTGCACTTGTCCTATGCAAACAGTGAATACCCAGATCAGAGGGCTCCATTAGGAGCCCTCTGATCTGGGTATTCACTGTTTGTCATAATGAAAAACATTGACAAAAACAACCCTTAAAAGTTAGAAATGGGCTAGACTCAAATGGAAACAGGGATTGTCCATTTTAAGTTTCAGGGAGGAAAGAGTTAACCAATTACCAGGACTCCAAGGGAAATAATGTGTTCAAACTTGATAGAGGAAATGTGGATTATGCTTTGTGATTTTAGACAAGAACTGTAAATAAGTCTTTAGAAGTTTTCATTGAAAAATCTATTTTAGTTTCTGTGACCTAGCTCTGGCCATATAAGGTGCAGTGTAGAAGATGTTTCAAGATTTCACCATACTAACTCTATGTAAAACTGTGACCCCCAAGGCGGGGTCATTTTTTACACAAGGAACATGACCTGGAACAATCTTAATAGGGGATCTGTAGATGATGCTTTGTGCAGCCAATGAGTTTATGCCAAGTTTTATCATCTGCTTCAAACCTCTTACGCTTTATACAGTGCTCTCTCCCTACAACAACTCCCTCCTTACAACGACCCTCGTCCCTAAACAGGAAAATTATGGCCAACCTATTCACAGCTGCAATGTCGTCTGCTTAAAATTGTTGTCTTCTGTTTTTCTAAAAGTTACATAATGGACATTTTGACAGAAAAAACTGAATGACAAGTTACAAACAGCTAGAATCCAGATCAGACGCCACATTACGTAGGGTCTAAACTGGATTCAAGCTGTTAATTTCCCTCCCTATAAGGACTCCCTCCAAACAAAGCACACATTTTTTGTGTTCCGGTGGGTGTCATTGTTTCTTATAATAACATGTAATTGGTTCATACCATCTGGAATGTCCTGGTCACTCGCTGGGGTATCAAGTGACTTCCGTCCAAGAGGCAGAATTGCATAGAATCTCTCAGGAGACAGAATTGTCGTAACTTCCAGGGCTACCCAGCTACCCACTGCAGGCACAAGACTGTCTTGGTTGCCACTGCTTACATAGGCTGTGTCCTGGTCCAAGCTTACACCTATATATCAAGGTAAGATCCATAACTATTAACCCGTAGTCTATTTCTAGTATTGAAAATAGGTGACCACTTGAAGCAGGTTGAAAGTAAAGCAGAATGCACCTTAAGGCACATTCTGCTTTAATTTCAGCCTGCTTTAAGCTATCATCTGTTATAATATAGAACATACTTCTTATAATATATATTCATAGCTGTATAAATCTGATCTCTTTTCTTCAGAGAAAGAATATCTGAAAGGTGTAAAAAGGTGTATTTATTGGGTAATGGGTTAACTCTTTCATCTCCTACTGGATAAACATGGTGTACAGTCATTAACTCTTTGCATGCTGGGTAATTTTTTCGTCTGCAACAATTTGTCGTCTGCTATCGTTCTAAAATTAGAATCTTGAAAACTTCTTTTAAAATCAGTGTCAGAATGGCAAGCAGATTTGATCCTGATGAGACGGTGCGTTACGCAGCGTCTCATCTGGATTTAATCTGTTTTGCAGAGGTATTCACTGTGGCAGGCATATCCACCGCTAGCATGCAAAGAGTTAGTCTGATCTCCATAAAACTAAATACACATTAATTTTTTACACATTCAATTTATTCTTACACTGGAGAAATTAGTTCCACATAGCCTGTTTCTAGTTTTGAAGGCAGGCGACCAATTAATTCTACTTAATACTATCGACAATTGTTTACAGATTATTATAGACAGGGGCACTCGTGACGTGCACCAGAGACTAACCCTGGCTGGTCACATTATCTTGACACCGAAGATCCAGTTGTAATGTTAAACCGAAATCCTGAGGGCCAAGGAGGGAAGACATTACTACCAATTTTTTAAGTCTTTGGTTTGACTCGGCCTGGGATTGAACCCGCCGCCTCCTGATCTGCAACCAGACGCTCTACCACTGAGCTGTGCTGCCGGTTTTAAAGCAGGTTAAAGCATATTCTCCTTTAAGCCTGCTTTAAGCTACCATCTGCTTCGATATAGAATAGATTTCTTATGCTATATATTTATATATTCATGACAGAATAACACGGAACGAATTTCTTCAGTGAAAAATAAATTAAAGACATACAAAGGCGTATTTAAACTATTTATGGGTAAATACAGATGTTTGTGGCACATATTTGGTAGAGTAAATTGAAAGAGCTGTCCTAAGGTGCTCCAATGGAGGAAAGAATTACAGAAAGAAAGGCAAAATTGAAAATATTTATAACAATTAAACCTATTTTAGAGCAATTTACTCATTCCTCCATAAAAATCAGTTTATTTCTTAAAATAGTAACAGAGACCTTGACATTAAACATTGACCTTGAGCTTAAAATAAAAGCAAGAAACACATTATCAATTACTCAATCAATACAATTTATTAACTCTTTTCCCCATTGCCTGTTTCCAGTATTGAAGATAGGCTACCACTTAAAGCAAGCTGAAAGTAAAGCAGAATGGGCCATAAGGCGCATTCTGCTTAATTTTCAGCCTGCTTTAAGCTACAATTCTGCTTGAATATTAGAAAATATTTCTGATGATACTTATTCATTCATGACTGTATAAAATTAAACTATTTTCTTTAGTGAAGGAATAAATGAATTGTGTTAAAATGGAGCAATAGATTAAACAAAGCAATTGTACGAATGAAACCCAATTGAGGAATGATATCCCAAGAGAAATTACAAAACAAGAGTAACAAATTTTCAAGGCAGATGAGATAAGTGCAAACTCGTTCAGGGCATGTCATGTTGAACACATGTATGACATTTCACGGAATTCCACAGAGATAGGCGTTGCTAGGGCGATGACGGTGGTAGTACATAAACAGTAAAACCTCTCTATTATGACCACTAATGTTTACTTTTTTTAAAACAAGGGCCACTATGGCCGGTATCTCTCACCTGGTACACCATGTAAAACATGACCTACAATGACCTAGATTATGACTGGACATGACTGACGTTCAACTGTGGCCTAGGTTTCAATGAGGCAAACATTTTGAGCAAGTTTCATCAAGATCAAATGAGATATGTAGCTTCTAGAGTGTTAACAATGTATTTTCATGATTTGACCTAGTAACCTAGTTTTTAATCGACATGACCTACATGCAAACATGACCTAGATATCAATAAGGCAAACATTTTGACCAAGTTTCATTCAGATCTGATGAGATTTGTTGCCTCTAGAGTGTTTACAAGGTTTTTCTATGATTTGACCTATTTTTTTACCGTACATGACCCATATTTAAACTTGTTCTTGGAATCAATGAGGCAAACATTTTGACAAAGTTCCGTGAAGCTCTAATGAGATTTGTTGCTTCTAGAGTGTTTACAAGATTTTTCTAATATTTGACCTAATAACCTAGTTTTGACAGGACATGACCACATTTGAACTTGATCTAAAAATTAAATTCGGCAAACATTTTGACCAAGTTTCATGCAGATCTAATAAGATTTGTAGCCTCTAGAGTGTTATATAAACCAGGTTTTTCTATGATTTGACCTAGTTACCTAGTTTTGGACAGGACATGAACCACATTCAAACTAGGCCTAGATTTCTTCAAGACAAACATTTGCATCAAGTTTCATGATGATCGAATGAAATTTGTAGCGTCTACAGTGTTAACTATCAATTGTGGACAAATGGACAGACGGCTGACATCCAGCAATCCTAATAGCTCACCTTGACACTTTGTGCCAGGTGAGCTAAAAATCGAATGTTTAAGGAAAGTAGCTGCGGTTTTAAGCTTTGACCTGCATTAAGAAGTCACTTGTCATCTGACTTCTCCATGCTTCATTATAGAATTGCAGATAAGCCAATTACTCCATAGCTACGTATTTTTTCACATTTAGCTTATTACTACACTGAACAATATAGTTCCAATTTATACAGTCATGAATATTTATCATAAGAAATGATTTCTATACTCAAGCAGATGGTAACTTAAAGCAGGCTGAAAGTAAAGCAGAATGCTCTGTAACCTTTTACCCAATAGCCTTTTTCTAGTGCTGAAGACAGGTAAGCATGTAAAGCAGATTGAAAGTAAAGCAGAATGCGCTGCTAGGATACATATTTTATTTCTGTTTGTACATGTTTATGACTGTGGAAAATAGAACTGTTTTCTTCAGTGGGGGATTCTATGGGGGAAATGGTTAAGGCATATTCTGCTTTACTTTCAACCTGCTTTAAGTGGTAACTTTTATTCAATACATGTACTAGAAACAGGCTATGGGCTCAAGATAAGAGGGAGTAAACTGATCAAATCTAACATTTTCTCACTCATTTCAGCACCAAATCCTATGGTGTTACTACTCATTAGAATTGTCTTGAAAGATGATTCTAAAGAGTAGTGACACAATATTATTATTATTTCACAGGAGTTCTGCATTCAAAAGCGCTAATAATTAGCTAATAGGGTTTAATGCAGAAATAAAGATTTTAGTCGCTTAACTCAAACTAACCGATATTTCGACACATTAATAACATTATTTCATATTCGGTTAAGTCGAACATACCCGTAGTTCAAAGATAAACATGGCTAAGCCACCTTTTACCTTTGAACTACGGGTATGTTTTGACATAACCGAGTTCGAGATATCGAAGTTTGACTGTACTCCCCTCATCTGGAGCCCTACGTAAAGAGTTATGAACCTGAGGTAAACTGTACTATTTCATTTGTTAGATCTAGTTAGAGGACAAACCGATAAGTGATAAACATGAGCTATGAATAGGTTTTTACCTACAAATAAACTGCTAATGATAGGAGATGGCAATATAATTACTACAGTGGAACCTCCATAACTGTATCTCACTTAATAACTCTTTCCTCTCTGAATTTTCAAATGGACAATCCCAGTTTCCATTTTAGTCTAGTCCATTTCTGACTTTTAAGGGTTGTTTTTGTCAATGTTTTGCATTATGACAAACAGTGAATACCCAGATCAGAGGGCTCCTATGGAGCCCTCTGATCTGGGTCTTCACTGTTTGCATAGGACAAGTGCACCTTTAACATGTATACTGTTTGAAAAGGACGCCTATATGATAATGAGGCCTTTCAAAGGGTTAAAGAGTGGAACTTGGCCATACATTCTTCAGCTGAAATTTGATCACTCCAGCTTGCTTTAAAGACTTTTCCTCAGTCCATTGATGGACCACCAGCATATTGTTCTGGAGGTGTCAATGTAACTGTAAAGCATGTGCAATACAATCTCAGTTTACCTGGTGAAGTCCAGATTATACTAATGCTCTAGTGATTTTCAATGGTTATTTCTAACCAAACTATCAAATATAAAGGTAAGGTCTCACATAAGACGATTCAATGGTTCAATATGCACAAGACCCATGCTTTTTGCAAGGAAATTAACAGTAAATAATCTGGCAAGGCGTTATGACCAAAAGGTCGTCAGGAGATGTCTTTAATTCAAACATATCCATATTTCGAAGTAATATCATAGCTCAGTCACACTTTAACTTTGAAAAATTCCATTTTTAGAACAGCAGCAGTCGATGTTAGAGACGGAAAAATTACCCAGCATGCAAAGAGTTAAACTTACAAGTAAAGAGAATTCAGAATAAAATTAATGTACTTCATGAAACAAGAAATGAAAATTAGATATTCTATATAAGTTGTCCAATACAGTCCAAACACGTGCATGTCCTTTTAGTGCTATTTTATAAGCATGACTTGGCAAGTTTTTGAAAACAGTTTGGATCCAGATTAGATGCCACAAAATGTGTTGTCTTATCTGATATAATCAAATTCCAAACTGTTTGGCATTTATATTATAATATTCTTCATCTAAAATTAACCAATTACCCCATAGATACGCCTTTTTACACCTCTATTTTATTCCGCCAACAAAGAAAATAAGTCCAAATTTATACAATTATAAAAATGAATCATAAGCTATAGTTTCTATATCCTAGTAGATAATAGCTTAAAGCAGGCTGAAAGTAAAGCAGAATGTGCCTTAAGGCACATTCTGCTTTACTTTCAACCTGCTTTAAGTGGTCACCTGTTTTCAAATCTAGTAACAGGTTATGGGGTAATGGGT
Organism: Gari tellinella; assembly: GCA_922989275.2. Lineage (NCBI taxonomy): Eukaryota > Metazoa > Mollusca > Bivalvia > Cardiida > Psammobiidae > Gari > Gari tellinella. Next base: position 102,217,893 of record OV277858.1, on the reverse strand, counting down.
TAAACATTTAAAGCAGATGACAGTTTAGCGTGATAAAGGGTAAGAAAATTCATCACTAGAAAAGATAAGTAGGAATTCTTTGAAGAAATATGAATCTATCAACTTTGATGACTGATCTATATAACCCTTTCCCTCATAGAAGTGCCTTTTATTGCATTCAATTTATTCCTCCACTGAAGAAATTTATTCCAATTTATACAGTCATGAACATGCACCATCAGAAATATTTTCTATATCCTATCAGATGGTAGCTTAAAGCATGTTTACCTTTCTTCAATACTAGAAACAGGCTATGGACAAAAAGGTTAAGACATAAAATCAGGAAAGTCTCCATAAAATAAACTTTTTTGACAGTTCTGACAATTCATGTTAATCTTAGTGGCAAACAATTTGGAGCCTGATCAGACGCCTGGTAACCCGGCGTCTGATCTGGCTCCAAACAGTTTGCAATGAAAATAATAGTTTTAGCGAAAACGAGTTTAATGGGAAATAATAACGTTTTCTCCACTGTAGGTTTACCTGAGTCTGTCATGATATGTTTAAAGGGACACCTGTCCCCTCGCCAGCACTGCTGACCCCTGGCAAAGAACTTGCAGATCATTTTTTCATCCTGGGCTTCTGAAAAAACAAAACAAAACCAAAATTACAAACTTGTTTTTACACTGAGTGAAATTCATAAAACACTTCGGTATTCTTTATATTCAACCCTTTACTCCATAGCCTGTTTCTAGGTTAGAAGACAGGTAACCAGTTAAAGCAGGTTGAATGTAAAGCATAAGGCACTTTAAGCTGCATTCTGCTATACTTTCATCTTGCTTTAAAGAGGCTCGCAACCGGATCAAGCATTAAAAATAGTAATTTGTAAATATATGTCAAATGCTAATATAAATGGGTAAAATTTAGTTTAGGATAATAAATTCTGTTAAAAAATGCATTTCCAAAAAAAAAAAAAGAAGAGGCTCTGGTGGGATTCGAACCCGTGACCATCCATGCGGAGACAAAAATGAACAAGAGGGCCATGGCCCTAAATTCGCTCACCTGAGGACATTGAAGATTGTACCTAAGTTGACTGGGCAAGACAACATTTTAATATAACTATAAATGGAGTTATCTTCCGGACAAGAAAACATGACAAAAGTGAATTTTGTTGCCAAGCTTATGACCCTTATCCATGACACATCCTCTTATCAAGCTATTTCCATTTCCAATAAATGATAATTATTTCACTAGTGTCAGCAGAACTGGAATTATTTTCCTGACAATAAAATATGACAAAGGGGAAAAACAAAATATTGCTGCCCTTGTGCATGGCATTTTCTCTCATCAGTTTCTTTCCATACATAAAATTTCATTACAATAGCATCAGTATTCTTGACAAGAAAAATTCACAAAGGGAAATAACTCAGATTTATTGCCTTTGCAAATGGCACTTCCTCTCACTAGGCTCTTTCCAAATAGGCAATTTCATTTTACCCATTACCCCATAGCCTGTTTCTAGTTTTGAAAATAGGTGGCCACCTAAAGCAGGTTGAAAGTAAAGCAGAATGCGTCTTAATGCACACTTTGCTTTACTTTCGCATCTTACATTTTCATGACTGTTTAAAGTGGAATTATTTTCTTAAGTAGAGGAATAAATCAAAAGCCTAAAAATGCACATTTATGGGGTAATGGGTTAACAAACGTCAGTATTTATGGAGGAAGGGTTGAATCCTGGACAAGAAAAAATGACAAGACATACAGATAACAAAAGCCCCATGGGGCATAATTCGCTCACCTGAGAATAACGGACAAAATGGAGATAATTATTTATGTCCAGGAAGGGGTCATTTTTTACCCGAGGGGCATAATTTGAACAATCTTGTAAGAGGACCTGTAGATAATGCTATGTGCCAAATATCTAAGATCAGGGTAGAAGGGTTTTAGATAAGAAGATTTTTGTAAGTTTCCATTGAAACAAAAATCTATTTTTAACTCCTGTGACCTACATATGCAACAGACTGAAACCAACTGAACAAAATAGGTAAAGGATATCTAGAAGTGTCACCATGCTGAATATCAAAGCTCTGGCCATATTAGTTTCAGAGAAGAAGACGTTTGAAAATTTCACTATATAACTCTATGTAAAACTGTGACCCCCGGGGCGGGGCCAATTTTGACTCAAGGGGCATAACTTGAACAAACCTGATAGAGAACCTGTATGTGATGCTGTGATGCTATGTGTCAAATATCTAAGCTATGGCCCTTGTAGTTTCAGAGAAGAAGATTTTTTAAGTTTCATTGAAAAAAATCTATTTTTAGCTCCTGTGACCTAGTTATGCAACCGACCATAACCATTTGAACAATTTTTGCATAGGTCATCTAGAAATGTCACCATGCTGAATATCAAAGCTCTGGCCATATTAGTTTCAGAGAAAAAGACATTTGAAAATTTCACTATATAACTCTATGTAAAACTGTGACCCCCGGGACGGGGCCAATTTTGACCCTAGGGGCATAATTTGAACAAACTTGATAAAGGACCTGTAGGCAATGCTATGTGCCAAATATCTAAGCTCTGACCCTTGCAGTTTCAGAGAAGAAGATTTTTTAAGTTTTCATTGAAAAAATCTATTTTTAGCTGCTGTGACCTAGTTATGCAAACGACCAGAACCATTTGAACAATTTTGGTATAGGACATCTAGAAGTGTAACCATGCCAAATATCAAGGCTCTGGCCATATTAGTTCCAGAGAAGAAGACGTTTGAAAAGTTCACTATATAACTCTATGTAAAACTGTGACCCCCGGGGCGGGGCCAATTTTGACCCCAGGGGCAAAATTTGAACAAACTTGATAGAGGACCTATAGATGATGCTATGTGCCAAATATCTAAGCTCTGGCCCTTGTAGTTTCAGACAAGAAGATTTTTTAAGATTTCCTTATTTTTTCACTTTGGTTGCCATGGCAACCAGAGTTCTACATTGTTTTTAATTCTTTGAACAAATTTGAAAGAGCTTGACCCAAGAAACATTCCTGTAAAGTTTGGTTGAAATCTGTCAAGGGGTATAGGAGGAGATGTCATTTGAAGCAATTGTTAACGACGACGGACGACGAACGGCGGACACAGGGCCATCCCAATAGCTCACCTTGAGCCTTTGGCTCAGGTGAGCTAACAAAACAAAACCTGACAAATCTGACAAAACCAATATTAAACATATGTATAAATATGGCCTAAGACATAATTACATAACTGTCAGTGGATCACTTCCAGATCCTGTTTCTCTAAGTATGAAGCAGACTGAACCATTTCTAAACTTTAGCAGACAACACCCTTCTCAAAAAAGTGTATTAAATGCGCATTTAATGCGCATTAAATGCGCATTTAATGCGCGTTAAATGCAGCGGTATTCGCACCGTATTTAAGTGAATTTTTTTTCTTACCAAGTGCATTTAAAGTGAATTAAATTGATCAAAAAAGTGAATTAAAGTGCATTAATTCACTTTTAGCGCAGAAAAAATACGCTTTTTGACTGAAAGTAAATTAAAAGCGTATTTTTTCTGCGCTAAAAGTGAATTTTTTTAAGGAAGTGCATTTTTTCTGCACTAAAAGTGTATTTTTTCTGCACTAAAAGTGCATTTTTTTCAAGAAGTGCATTTTATCCGCACTAAAAGTGAATTTTTACCCAAAAAGTGCACTTTTTAGTGCAGTTAAAATACACTTAAGTGTATTTTTTCTGCATCTTTTCTAGACTAAAAGTGAATTTTTTCTGTACTTAAAGTGTATTTTTCCTGCATTTTTTCATAAAAGTGCACTTTTAATGCAGAAAAAGTACACTTTTAGTGCAGAATAAATACACTTTAAATGTACTTTTCTGCAAAGAAAAGTACAATTTAATTGAAAAAGATACAGTAAAAGTACACTTTTAGTATAGAAAAGATGCAGAAAAAATTCACTTTTACTAAGCAAAAAACTTTGCAGCACAGAAAAAATGGATTAAAGCATGGGGCTCACAATAAAACTTTATCAATATTTTGCTTAATATTTATTTAATTCACATTTAAATAAGCTACAGCTTAGCTTTATCTCCTGGTTGAATCTCATAGCCGTTCTCTCTCTCTCTCTCTCTCAAAGAATCTAAACACAAGTATCTCTCTGTCTGCAGTTTAATTTCCTTCTGTAAATGAGAAAGATTGCTCCTGAACTTGCTTTAAGCTGCCACCTGTCTCTCATACAATAAATAAATCATCTTCTATGTGGTCATTATAGAAAGGTTTAACTGTATTTCAATTCAATTTAAAGAATACCTAAAACTAAGAAGTAACACAACTAGAAATAAGCACTACTATATACATGTACAGCACGCTACTTAGAATCAGCACTAAAATATACAGCACATAATTTACTCTCTCTTTCTTCGACTCTCTCTCTGTGAAAAATGAAAGACATTGATTTAAATTAACAGGAATATACATGTGTATTCAAGGCATATAAAAAACATATCACCAGTTGGCAGTGCGCTACAGTGTGTTGTATACAGTTCTTGATGTTTTGTGGGGAAACAACTGATCAGACTCACGCCAAGGCGCTCGTCAGATTGGCTATTTCCCAAAAAAACACCTCGAGCTAAATACATCACCCTGTATCGCACTGTCAATAAGTAATGTGAATGTATTCAATGACTATGATATATTCTCTAGAAAATATGCAGCTCTTTGGAAAAGGCTTGCAAAAGCTGCGTTTAAAAACACACCTATGTTAGAAAAGCTTCGTAAAAGCATGCCTTTTACGAGGGTGCCAATACCGCCTCCTAAAAGCTTAGCTTTTACACACCTTTTTTTCAACAAAATTGCTGCACATTTTTCAAAGCTGCATTTTACGCAGCTTTGTAGAAAAGCTTCGTTAAAGCATACCTTTTACGAGGGTGCCAATACCGCCTCGTATAAGCTAAGTTCTTAAGCACCTTATTAACAGTCTGGGTATTTTCCAGAGCTGCGTGCTACGCAACTATTCAGAAACGTTTGGTAAAAGCATACCTTTTGCGAACCTTTTCAACCAAAAAAGCTACGTATTTTTCAGAGCTGCGTATTTTCTTTTTTTGTTGTAAAAGTTACATTTTTTCCATTCAAAGTATTTTTTGCTAATGCCTAAAGGCTATGGCTAAACAATCCTACAACATTAAAATGATTTAAAATTTTAGAGAAATCTGAATAAATTATTAACAAGTGCACTGCAGTAAATAAATAACATCAGTATCTTCTTAAATGACATTAAAAAATGGCTTTCTTTCTCTTACCTTTAAAAAATATTGTAATATAATTGAGACTTCTGACAAGAAATTGTAATTTAATATACTAAATTGTCAAGTAATTGACCCAATATTTATAATTAATCAGGATATCCAGAAGTTCTATTTACAGTCAAAACAGTCTTAATCACACTGAAGTTGCATAATACTGTAAGGTTGATTAACTCAATCACACATATGTGGATGTTATCTGTAAAGCAGTCATCATTATTCCTTGTCTGGCAAGAATTTTGTCTGATCTGTCCCTCTTATTTATGATATGGAGAAGAATGTTAGGCACAGCACACTACCCTGAGGGATGCCACTGTCTATCTTGTAAACGGCAACCCCGAAAAAATCTACAAAGAAAACAAAATTGAATACATTAAGCAATAAATATTTTTATGAACTATATCATATGCCAGCCTACAGTTCTGAGTCTTTTACTCATTAAAATTTCAACAGACTCACACTGTCAAGAAATTATGAAAGCATGAGTATCGTTCCACGGTGGCCTTTGTTTACATTTTAAAATATCTCTGAAAACTCCAATGTTTAGTTCCAGGGGAATAATCATTTACCAAATGCGCTTTTTCAGGACACACCATTCTGATTTTAAATTATCACTGCATTATATAGTCAACTTAGTTTTAAAAAAAATTGTCATGAAATTAGTAAGCCCATACTCGTTGCTTTGAATTAACAAAAATGTTCCCACTCAAAATTTACACAATAAGTTTCCACAAACTCCTTTAAAATAAAATCTTATTATTTTTTACTATTATACCAGATTTATATAGAGCTCTTTTCACACAGGGGTTGTGCGTTCAAAAGCGCTTTACATGAAATAACATAAATCATGATAAATGTACCTACAAATCGAGAAAAGACAAAATAACTATAATTAGATCTGAAATAAAACATGAATAAACATACAGAAGACAGCCCCAAAATGTCAACCACATTACTCCTATCAATCAGCAATGAACCGACCGGCTAAAGATTGCTGACCAATAGAAATAATAGCAGAGCGCCCAATGCAAGCCGCCTGATTAACATAACTAGGAAAAATAGCGGGTGCAAACGTCGCTCTTCAGCTACTTATTAAAAGGGACATTAATTCCTTCAAATTTGATTTTTTTTGCGTTCTAATTGATGGGTTTGATAGTTAAATGGATTTATAGTTGTTTCCCATATATATCCAGGCATTAACCCACGTATAAAGCAGTATATTCTCTGAAGAAAATCTATTCCGGACGTCTAGCCCACCCTCACAGTGTAGGCTAGACGTCCGGAACCGGAAGACTAGTCTACACTGTGAGGGTGGGCTAGCCGTCCGGTTCCGGACGTCTATCCACTGCCTTTAAATAATTACCTGTCGCTTTTCTTTGAACATAAGCAATGCTCTAGCTGACTTTATTGGTAAGGCTGCCACCAGTGTTCCATGTCTGATCTGTTCCTTCTAATGATATGGAGAAGAAAATTAAGCCCAGCACACCACCCTGTAATGCCAAGTGCTGTCTGTCTTGTAATAATCTACAAAGAAAACAAAATTGATAAGGTCATATTAAGCAATAAATATTTTTATGAACTTTACATATGCCAGTTATGAATTTAGCCTAGAGTCCAGAGTCCTATACTCATTAAAATTGCAATGGGCTCATTTGTCAAGATATGACAGTAAGAGTCCCGGCCTTTGTTTATATTTTAATGGATCTGAATACCCCCATATTTTTAGTCCAATGGAAAAAATTATTTACAAAATGTTCATTCTCAGGACACACCATTCTGATTTTAAATCATCACTGCATTATATAGTGACATTAGTCCTACATGTATTTAACAAAAATCGTCCGTACATGTCCGCATATATACTCGATTGTTGCTACGAAATTACAATAATTAATTTCCGCGGTCAAATTTGACACAATAAGTTTACACATACTTCTTTAAAATGAGATCTGATATTGATTTAGCGATAAACGCGATCGTATTTTGCATTAAAAATTACACTGTCCGTGTTGTAGACAGTTATACCGGTTATTGTTGATGTTTAAACATTCATTAGTATTTATTCAAATGTGAAACTGTATAACGGAATTACCTGTATGTCTACCATTTTGAATTAGGCCTTGCTTATCCGTTTAAAATGGCGTCGCGTTTTGTACACATTTCAAGTTACATAATTATGTCGTCGATCGTCTTATGAAAATGAATGATTGATTAAAATGAATAATAGATACGTCTGAAGCTAAAGCAAGGTAGAATGCATCTATATATCATCTAAATATGCTATTTACCTCCTGGTTAGGTGTTGGTAGCTTATATTTTTCTTCTCTGAAGATGTAGTTGTGACCCCATTTTGTAATTTTCGAAAGTAGCGCTGGTAAGAAAACACGCGATCTGATTGGATAAATCTAAAGACCGGATGTAGGCAGATAAAACAGCAACTCCCAATTTTAGATAAAGCTTATGCGGGACTATAAACCTTAGCAGAAAGATAGAGAAAACCGATTCTAGACTTTATTTATTCAAGTAGATTAACTCAGAAAATATTTTTTAAAAGGAGACAAACATCATATGTTAAATCTATGCTCCTTAGGCTAAGTTCGTGGCTGGCAGTGGCGGGGGTTGCCCATACTGTGGTAGCAGACAGAGTTGGGTGCATTGCTATTATGACAAATACTTACATAACTTGTTGACTATTCATCCCCAAATGATCAAATTCTATACAAGATCCAATCAACCACCTGAAATATCCGTCGGTCTGGTGTTTTCAGAGATTTTAATTAGTAACAGGTTCGACGAAAAAGTTCAAATTCTCCTTCAAATCCGTTGTATCTGATAGACAAGTGTCCAATTTAGGATCGTTTTCTCAGTCTATTAACTGTATAATTAATATTCAGAATCGCGTATTATGAAGAAAGAATTCGATCCCGGCGTGTGTTGGTTGTTTTTTGTCTTTGTTGTCTTCTCTCACACGTAAACCTTTCCCGAAATGTCCACATTTAGTGTCCTCGATTTTGTTGCGCCGCCATTTTTGAATCGAGTCAATTTCAAAATATGACAGCGCTATTTTTAACGCCGTTTTATTAGTCAATATCTCCTATTAATAACACAGTCTTACAAAGTAGAAAGAGAAATAATACTTTGTAAAACCGACGAAAAAAGACGTTTTAGAACCATCTTGTTTACTTGTAACACACGTAATACATTAACTACATGAATACACATATGCCGTGTGTTCGCGTGGCCTATTGAAATGTGCATAGAAATTCTGCTTCGCAATTTCGGCATATCTCTTTGTTTTCTAATGGGATTTTTCATAATGTATCGTTGGAAAATCAATTCAAGAAGTTAGCTGTCGATCTACATTCATATGAAATGTCAATGTAAAATTAGTTTGTTGTCTTGTTTTGAGTTCACTGTTCGATATCGTCTTTCAGAACTCGGCGTTAAAATTGAAAATTCGAATGGCACTATATAAGCCACTCCTTAGTCTATACATGTTAATTTAGAACCAGATTTTTTGGCAGAATCGAAATGTGCCTTTGGTGACCCTCTACCAGATTTCTTATAAAATTTTCCTATCTTAAAAAAACATGACCGCTAGTGGGTGGGGCAAATTTTCTTTATATGGCTATATAGTGAAAACTTTAAAAATCTTCTTGTCTGAAACCACTGGACTGATTTGAAAGTAATTTCACACAAATGATCTTTTGGTCATCCTCTACCAAATTTTATAAAATAATTTTGTTATCTTAAAAATCATGGCGGCTAGTGGGTGGGGAAAGTTTTCTTTTTATTACTGTATAGTAAAAACTTTAAAAATCTACTTCTCTGAAACAACTTTTCCAAATTGAAAATAATTTAAAAATGATCCATTTATGACTCTCTACCAGATTTCTTAAAATCATTTTGTATCTAAAAAACATGACCGCCAGTGGGTGGGGCTAGTTTTCCTTATATTTCTGTATAGAAAATCTTTACAAAAAAATTCTCTGAAAATATTGGTCTCATTTAAGAATATTTTTACACAAATAATGATTCATGGGCGACCCTTTGCCAGTTTTTTTTCCACATTATCTTCCTAGCTAAAACATGGCCGCCAGTTGGTTGGGGTGAATTTACCGATGATGGCTAATATAGTGAAAACTTGTCCATTACCATGACCGTAACCATGGGTACCAGCTAGGTGAGGAATTTAAGGCCGGATGGGACTAATATTATAGAAACCTTATGTTGTGTCCTTTACACGATACTAAAGTTATAGAAAGGTAAATACATGTCGAGCATGTTCCTCCTAAAGCGGTTGTTCAAGCCTCACAATTTAACACATTTTTTAATAGCCCTTAATATAAATTTAAATTGAAAAATCTAAATACGTGCCTTTTCAAGGTACGTATTAGTTACGTATTTAAATTTTTGACTGCCTTTGATCGATATGGACATAACATTAATTGGGAAAAAACGCAGCTTTGTTGTTGTCGGAAAGTTAAATACGTGCCTTTTTCAAAGTTGCATTTTTTTTTGCAATGATAAAGTTAAATACGTCACTAATTTCTTTTCTTATTTCAAAGAATACGAGCCTTTTGCATTAAAAAAGTTAAATACGACACTAATACGACACGTTTTCAAACCTGCATATTTTAAGTTAATCGAATACGAGCCTTTTTATCAATTTTCGGAACTTTTGGGCAAATACGCAGCTATGACTTGAGGCTCGTAAAAGCTTCGTAAAAGCTGCATATATCTAGAGCTGCGATTTTTTTCCGCAAGGGAATAAATATAAATTTCCTATAAAAGATTAACTTAAAATGCTCTTGCCAATGAACACAATTTTCATAGAAAGTAAAAGATACACTTATTTTTAAAAGATTCACTTAAAGTGCACTTGTTGTTACATACAAAAATCTTAAAGATTAAAAGATTCACTTTTGCAAATAAAAAATGCACTTTAATGCATTCCATTTTCAGAAAATACGCTTATTTGAAAAAGATACACTTTTGAAAGAAAAAAATACACTTTCTTTTACGAAAAGATACACAAAAAATTCACTTTCCCGAAAAGATGCAGGAAAAATGCACTTTTCTTCTTTAAAGATGCAGAAAAAATACACTTTTTTGTAAAAGTGCAGAAAAAATACGCTTTTTGTAAAAAAATGCAGAAAAAATGCGCATTTAAAGTGTACTTTGGTAAAAAGTGCATTTTTTTTAGAGAAGGGCATGTTTAGCTGACACCAGCAGTTCTGTGATCACTGAGGTCAAATATTATGCAAGGGGAGTATGGTAGAGCCTGCTAGGGCTTACCCTTACCAGACTGAAATGATGTCTGCTTAAACCTACTGTATGTGAAAAATGTACAAAAAAACAATTTAGAAAATGTTAAGTTGGTAAATGAGTGGCAAATAGTTTGGATCCAGATTAGATGCAGCATTATGATTATGTTGCATCTGATCTGGATCCAAAATGTTTGCAAATATTGGCTATTTGCCCTTAGTATATTAAGGGTAACTCAGGTAAATACAGTTCTGCTTAAATCAACAAGAGGGCCATGGCCCTAAATTCGCTCACCTGAGGACATTGAAGTTTGTACCTAAGTTGACTGGGCAAGACAACATTTTAATATAGCTATAAATGGAGTTATCTTCCGGACAAGAAAACATGACAAAAGTGAATTTTGTTGCCAAGCTTATGACCCTTATCCATGACACATCCTCTTATCAAGCTTTTTCCATTTCCGGTAAATGATAATTATTTCACTAGCGTCAGCAGAACTGGAGTTATTTTCCTGACAATAAAATATGACAAAGGGGAAAACAAAATATTGCTGCCCTTATGCATGGCATTTTCTCTCATCAGTTTCTTTCCATACATAAAATTTCATTACAATAGCATCAGTAGAACTGGAGTTGTCTTCTTGACAAGAAAATATGACAAAGGGAAATAACTAAAAAAACAATGATGTCAGAGTTATGGCCTTTGCAAATGGCACTTCCTCTCATTAGGCTCTTCCCAAGTAGGCAATTTCATTTTACCCATTACCCCATAGCCTGTTTCTAGTTTTGAAAATAGGTGGCCACCTAAAGCAGGTTGAAAGTAAAGCAGAATGGGTCTTAATGCACACTTTGCTTTACTTTCAAACTGCTTTAAGCTACCATCTACTAGGATATAGAAACTTATTTCACATCTTACATTTTCATGACTGTTTAACCCTTTCCCCCATAGAAGCGCCTTTTAGCGCATTCAGTTTATTCTTGCTCTGAAGAAAATAGTTCCAATTTATACATTCATAAATATGTATAATACAAAATATTTTCTATGTTCTAGCAGATGATAGCTTAAAGCAGGCTGAAAGTAAAGCAGAATGCGCTTAAAGCGCATTCTGCTTTACTTTCAACCTGTTTTAAGTGGACACCTACATTCAATACTAGAGATATGCTATGGGGGAAAGGGTTAAAGGGGAATTATTTTCTTAAGTGGAGGAATAAATCAAAGGCCTAAAAATGCACATTTATGGGGTAATGGGTTAACAAACGTCAGTATTTATTGGGGGAAAGGGTTGAATCCTGGACAAGAAAAAATGATAAGACATGCAGATAACTGTGACAAAACCAATATTAAACATATGTATAAATATGGCATAAGACATAATTACATAACTGTCAGTGGATCACTTCCAGATCCTGTTTCTCTAAGTATGAAGCAGACTGAACCATTTCTAAACTATAGCAGACAACATGTTCAGTTCTGTTGGCCTGATCACTGAGGTCAAATATTATGCAAGAGTACTGTAGCATTAGCAGCACTGCTGCTGGAAGCTTACCCTTACCAGACTGAAATGATGTCTGCTAAATACCTTCTGTGTGTAAAAAATGTACATTTTTTGTTTTTAGAAAATGTTAAGTTGGTAAATGAGTGGCAAATAGTTTGGATCCAGATTAGATGCAGCATTATGTTGCATCTGATCTGGATCCAAACTGTTTGCAAATATTGGTTATTTGCCCATAGTATATTAAGGGTAACTCAGGTAATTACAGTTCTGCCTAAATAAATCAAAGCGCTGAAAGCGCTAAAGGCCTAGGGACTGGCAGGATTAATGAACTAAAGAAATTGTAGTGATGATATTGAAACAAAACATCATTTTTTAAATCAATTTCTATTAAGAAAATCACAATAGTATGCCAAGCAGTTGTTCTCAGTACCCGGATGCCGATAGAGAGGTGGGACGACTTTCAAAGTGACCCTGATCAGAAAAATGTTTTGTATATCTATTAGCTGGGACGACTTTCAAAGAGACCCTGATCAGAAAAATGGTTTGTATATCTATTAGCCATCTGAAGGCTGGACGAAATAAAGAAAATATGGACGCTTTAGAAATTATCCGTCGAATGAAGACTGTAGAGGCATTTTCACAACTCAGGATTCAGTTCAGGAAACGAAATTTGGTTAGTTTTTGTTAGCATTGATAGAATGCATTACTTGTAGTTGTTGTAAGGGTGTGAAATGCACGTGTATCGAATGAGCATCTATCCATGTGTAGTGGCGAAAGTGAAAGTACTTAAGGAGACTTCGATAGTATACACATATGGCAGGGGTAACATGACATGACAACACTCGTTGTGCGGTGTTTGGTTAAATACTAATCATTTTTATAAATATTTCATCGACTCTGCGTGTAAATTTGCATATGTAAAACAATTGAACGTGTTTTGTGTTACTGTACTTCAAATATGAGCTTATTTTTAGATTCTTACATGCCCTGTGCAATAGATTAGATCTATATTGTATTGCATTTGTTTTGAACTGATCCCATGAGAGATGGTAATTGTTAAGCATGTCGAGTTTGGGGTGTTACTAATATTAGTCCTGTGTTTTAATTCCAGGATGAGCACCAGCACTGAGGAGGCCCACACATATATAGCCAAGGCATGAACGAAAGAAAATACCGTATTTACCCTAACAGTTCGGACACAAAAAAATAATTATATTTTTTGCTGTCCGAATTCAGTATAAATTATTTCAATTCTTTTTAGGTGGTGTCCGAAGACATAATAATCTGTAACATGTATATTCTAAACGAAAAATTGTTTCCCCTCACACATGTTTTGAATTTCTAAGACCAACATGGCGGTCGCGGTACATCAAAACGAAAGTACGGAAATTCTGATGCATTCCGATACCGCTGAAAGTTTTATTAAGCTGGCAGTTAAAAGAAGTGACAACTAAAATTAAATCTGATAATCACCTTAAATGTCCGCTAATAGCATCCATAAAGTATCCCCTCTATTCATACTTGACAAACACATACATGATTTACACCTGATGTGTTGAAAACATCACAGCATAATTGAAGAGCTCTCCCAGGTGCAGTAACTAATGACGCAGTGTGATGTGATTAGCGGCACCGGCCTTTGTCGTAACCAAACTGTGAAAACAGTAAGTGAGTTTGTCTGTTTTATTTGTTAAGTGTTAAGTGTTGTCGGCGTTCTATTTTATTTACCAATATTGTCAGTGCTCTCTGTAATTAGCATATTTGAAATCTGTATGTAAATTATTTTTTGATTGGCTACTAGATTAATTATCAATTAATCCAATTAATTCTTCTGCAAGATATTATCCAATGAAACTCTCTTCGGACTCGACAGAAATGTTTAAAAACGATGGGAAAATCATATTTGTTATTCAAAATGGATAAGTTTGTGCAACGTTTTAAGAGTAGTGAAGACGCCTTGCTTCAGGCGTGGAAGGATAATCCAATTCCAAAGGGTCAGCCAAAACGTCCTGTTGGGAGGCCAAAGAAACGGAAAGCAGAAGACCAGCTAGAGGGAGCTTCCAAACGCCCAAACAACAGAGACATCAATGAAGACCACTCGGACCCACTGCTTACGTCCTCAACACCAACAAAACGTGGAGCGTACAAAGCATTCACTTTGAAGCAGAAGCGGGAAGTGGTTGACTTTGCATGCCGCCGAGTTGATACAGCCTCTGAACAAGGAGTTCAAAGCCAGCCGTACCTGGGCAGAAAAGTTCACGAGACGCCACGAGCTGGTATTACGCGCAAAGACTTCAGTAGCCCAACGCCTTCCAGCTGACCTTGAATCCAAAATCGCCAGCTTCCATGAATTCATTGTTCAGCAGCGGGAGCTAGACGAGTTTGACAACAGACTTATTATCAACATGGACGAAACCCCCATGTACTTTGACTTAGTTTCTGGTAAGACAGTTGAAAGGAAAGGACAAAAATCTGTACGAATCAGAACCACTGGAAGTGAGAAGCGTCACGTGACAATTGTGCTTGCCTGCTCTGCAGCCGGTGACATGCTGCCTCCAATGATAATTTTCAAAGGAAAGAGGCCCTTGGACATACCTCACCCACCAAAATGGATAGTGTGTGTTCAGGAGAAGGCGTGGATGGACGAGACCCTGGTGCTGAGATGGCTGTCCGACATCTACTTACCTTTTACCCAGAAGGATCGTTCTATGCTTGTTATGGGCAGTTTCCGAGATCATCTGACAGAGAAAGTTAAGAAGTGTATGAGGAATGGCAACATCGTACCGGCAGTGATTCCTGGAGGCTGCACCAACAAGCCTTTCAAGGGGGAGCTGAGGAAGAGCTGGACTAGTTTTATGCGCAACGCCACTAGGGATTCTGCAAACACCGGGGAACGCATCAAGACAGCTTCTAAGGCTGAACTTGTGTCATGGGTTGAGGGTGCGTTCCAACACATCGCAGCAAATAGGACACTTGTGATCAAATCATTTCATGTGTGCGGGATCAGCAACAGTCTGGGTGGGAGTCAGGACGAATTAGCCCGTAGCAACAGTGACAGTGACTGTGAGAGTAGTGATGGGGAAGAGTTTGAGGGGTTTAGCCCTGAGGATGTACCAGACGATATGTTCGATTGAATTTAGTGTGGAATGATCAGGCGTTAATCTTTCACCTGTTTTGCGCGTCATAGCAACTTACAGCATCTTGGATCCAATTAGACGCCGCGTAAATCGGTTTCTAATCAGGATCCAAACTGCTTGATAATCGCTTAATCGATTCTTATGTTTGATTAATGTTTGACACTTTTTAACAATACTGCAATAATATATATAATATTTGCGTATCTAACAGGGGAAAGGTTACGCGATTATCATAAAGTGCTGCTCTGCCATATGGCTATTTGGTGTGGTTTTGAATGTGCTTTCGACGAGTGCTTTCTTTTGGATTACATATATCAATTAGGAATAGTTATTAGTGAATGAAATAAATGGCGAGGAAGAACCCCGGTAGTGGCCAGTCACAACCTCAAGTTGTCTGGACCCGGCGTTTTGCGCACCGGAAGACAAAATCAAAATTTGCTACGTTAATTTCGCACCTAGGTTCGACTGTGTTGCATTGTGAATATTTAACCCTTATACTGCGGTGATATCGTCTGCTTCAAAATTGTCGTCTGCGATGTTTGTTAAATTTTAGATTGATCCATTTTTTAAGTTCAGAAATGTCGCGTGTCAAACAGTTTTGATCCAGTTCAGACGCCGCGTAATGCGGCGTCTGATCTGGAACAAAACTGTTTGCAAAAATCAGTTAAGTCGCGATCAGCAGTCAAAGTGTTAACTCTGAGCGCTAAAGGTAATATCGTCTGCAATTATCACCCACCGGTGCTTAGATTGTTTTGACGGTGTAGTTTTAACAGTTCGGATCCAAATGCAACGTCACATTACACGGCGTCTTATCTGGATCCACACAGCTTATATAAAATATTTTGCCCCATGCATTCGAAAAGCTCCGAATTCTGATATTTGCTGGTATTACACAAACCTCAACAAAATAAAGTTGAATAGGTAAAAACAACATGATACTGAAAAACGAAACTCAGTTACTCGGCATTTGATTCAAATCAATGTTGTTTTGCAAGTTATATAATGTATAGTTGCGAAAGGCAGGCGAAGGTTTACAGTGGAGAATACGTTATTATTTCCGTTTAAACGCAAACCCAGACGTAGAAATTGACAATTGCTGACAAAATATATTTTCCTTTTGAGTGCGGAACACAGTGAGTAGTGCGATCAGGCGCCCGTCAACAGGCGTCTGATCTGGCTACTAACTGTTTGCAATTGAACCAATAGTTTTAGGTTAAACAGGTAAACTGTGAAAGAATAACGCCTTCTCCACTGGGTTATAGACATCTACGTATCAATAATTTATTGCATTCAACATTTGTTTTGGTGTTGATCTTTTATGAAGCATATAGTATAGGCATAGTCTGTTTAAAAAAATAAAATATGAATGTGAAGCTTATTTCTTGCGTTTGTTGTCTGTAGTGCATTCCTCGTGACTGCACTTTGCCAATTTTGTTTGTTTTTCACAACCTAATAATCTTGTCGTTATGAAATATAACCACTTAAAATTTCTTAGCAATGATTGAGTTTCAAACAGCAGGTATCCAGGCCATACGTCGAGTAACTCGGCGTCTGATCAGGATCCGTGTTCTGTGACACGTTTACGTGAATCGTGAATTTTTTTAACAGTACAACATGAATTACAGCCGTAGCGATCAAAACAACAGGCGAAGGGTAGAGTAAAAGAATTTACTTTATTAGAAAAAGTATTGGCGTATGACACAGGTTCAGTTAGGATCCAAACAGTTTGTAAGTCATACGTGTCAGACAAAGACCCGTCTATTACTGCCCAAACTTGAAAACAACATGTTGATTAGACAGCTGTCAACTTTCTGTTACGTATAAAAATAACTGCACTGGCTAGCTACCCTGCTCAAAATAACCTCCTGTGTTCTCATTCTGTACTTCACTTCGTCTGCTGTAAATAAATGTGGACTTTATCAAACTCAAATTTATCAGGCGATTTCGTTTAATCATATTAGATTAGATTACCGCACATCATTTTTATAAGGTCAATTTAGACAAGAATTGGGGATCTATAGCAGACGGGTCGATCTAAAAATAGAATTGTGTTGTGTCAATCCGCTGCCTCGATCTCCCTGTGTCGCGTCGTCTGCTGTCTCCTGTGTAAGAAACAAAAGGATAAACTGGCTGAATGGCATAGACATTTAGGAATAAGCTACGAGTTATGGTAAACAGTTTGAACTTATTTTGGCAGTTGTAGAAAAGGTGTAAAGTTTAACAATTCAATAACTCGATCTACCCGTGCCGTATTGTCGAAAGAGAAAAGCCTCGGCGTCTCTAAATACAGTTCTATATTTACAGACCTTAATTGCACAGCATTAACCATTTACCTCTGTCCACGAGATCGATCTCAGCAAACAGTTTGGATCCTGAAAAAAAGCTGAATATACTCTTGTCGGCTTAACGTTGGCTACTTAACATTCGGGATTATTTTACGTGGAATCACTCCGCTGTCGTTCTACCGCGGACTATGCTAGTAGGCGGTAAATGGGCGATTGGCAATAGGAATCCTTCTTATTCTAATGGCCCTTACTCTCAAGACGAAAAGGCCACAAGCTTGATTAATGCGTATATATAAATAACCATTATCGTTATATTCACGAAAAACGTCGATTACACATGGTTGTTAAGGCTTTTAACGAATAGTGCAAATACACGGCCACAATCTTTCCCCAAAAAGAAGGTATTTTGGTGTTTTTGATGTAAAGTTTTTGTTCACCCCGAGGGAGCCTTCAATCTGCTGTATAAAAACGGAGTCAGCTTGATTTATCCTTTTAAATCCACAGCCTGATGCCATTTTCTCATGATATTGTGTAGCGTTTCAATGAATAAGGTAAAAAGAAAGCCACAAGCTTTTTCTGAAAAAAGTATTTTTGGGTTTTAGCAGCATAAATGTTGTGTGCCGTGACGGCTACGTGAAGGACGAAGTTGGTATACCGACTAAGGCCTTACGGGCCCTAACGGCCCCTAGGCCAAAAATACTGTAAAACCTGCCTAGAGCAGCACTTAAACTGTGCAGGGTGGTGTCAAATGTGACCCTAGGGATTTCATTTTAACAAACTATAGAGGGATCCACCAGGAGATTCTACTGTACAAATATCAAAGCTTAGGGCCTAGTAGTTTTGGGCAAGAAGATTTTTTCAAGATTTTTGCTTTTTTGCTTTTTCAAGCAGAGTTTGTGCTTTTTTTCCTTTTTTTTGAACAACTTCTGTAGAGAAGCATCCAAGGAACATCATGAGCAGTTTGAACTCTCCCTACAATCGGCGGGTTTCAGAGGAGATGTCGTTTGAAGTAAATATGAACGGACAGACGGACAGACGTACTACGGACGGTGAGCGGTCACAATAGCTCACCTTGAGCCTTTGGCTCAGGTGAGCTAAAAATACTGTGAAACCTGCCTAGAGCAGAACTTCAACTGCGCAGGGTGGTGTCAAGTGTGACCCTAGGGATTTCATTTTAACAAACTATAGAGGGATCCACCAGGAGATACTACTGTAAAAATATCAAAGGTTAGGGCCCAGTAGTTTTTAGCAAGAAGATTTTTTAAAGTTTTTTGCTTTTTTGCTTTTTCAAGCAGAGTTTTTGCTTTTTCTCTTTCATTTGAACAACTTCTGTAGAGAAGCATCCAAGGAACATCATGAGCAGTTTGAATCCTCCCTACAATCGTCGGGTTCAGAGGAGATGTCGTTTGAAGTAAATGTGAACGGACAGACTGACGTGCCACCGAAGTGGGTTAGAGGGCCTTTTCTTTTGTTTGAATAACGGGCCACGGCCCCTTATTCTATTGTTACGGAATGAACTCTATTGTCTTCTTTTGTTATGTTTACCGTTATCTGGCCAGAAAAGGCCCTCTAACCCATTTCGGTTGTGCGGACGGACGGAGGGACAGACGTACTACGGACGGTGAGCGGTCACAATAGCTCACCTTGAGCCTTTGGCTCAGGTGAGCTAAAAATGAGGCATCGCCTTTACGCCCTCGGCTACTCTCTATATATATGGTAGCGAATTAACGTACTTCAATGATAGCTATTAATAGAACATTATTCGGCTCGGGTTTATGTCTGACCCCGTGTAGAGAAGCAACAACAACAACTATACCGTTAGCTAACGCTATGGAAAAACGATGGAAAATATCTAAAAAACTAAGATTCGGTGATGATTCTTGAGACGTTTTTTGGACTGATCATATTTTTTTAATGTCAGAAGCCAAATAATGCCACAAATTTGCTTTTATTTTATTTTGACAAGAACACCATCCGGTTGCGAGTCCCTTTAAGTAAATATCTGCTGGGAAATAAAAACTATTTTCTTCAGTGGAGAAATAAATTTAAGGCATAAAAAAGGTGTATTTTATGGAGTAATGGGTTGAGAATACATGATTTGTATGACAACTGTATCAGAACTGTTTGATAAGAGTATCAGGGTTTAATAAAAACAAGAGCCCATGGGGCATATTTCGCTCACCTGAGAATAACTGACAAAATGGAGATAATGACTTATGTCCAGGATGGGGTCATTTTTTATCTGAGGGGCATAATTTGAACAATCTTGATAGAGGACCTGTAGATGATGCTATGTGCCAAATATCCAAGATCATGGTACTAGGGTTTTAGACAAGAAGATTTTTATAAGTTTCCATTTCCATTTTAGCTCCTGTGACCTACTTATGCAACCGACTGGAACCATTCGAACAAAATATGTAAAGGACATCTAGAAGTGTCACCATGATGAATATCAAAGCTCTGACCATATTAGTTTCAGAGAAGAAGACGTTTGAAAATTTCACTATATAACTCTATGTAAAACTGTGATCCCCGGGGCGGGACCAATTTTGACCCTAGGGACATAATTTGAACAAACTTGATAGAAGACCTGTAGATGATGCTTTGTGCCAAATATCTAAGCTCTGGCCCTTGTAGTTTCAGACAAGAAGATTTTTTAAGTTTTCATTGAAAAAATCTATTTTTAGCTCCTGTGAACTACTTATGCAAACGACCGGAACCATTTGAACAAAATATGTAAAGAACATCTAGAAGTGTCACCATGATGAATATCAAAGCTCTGGCCATATTAGTTTCAGAGAAGAAGATGTTTGAAAATTTCACTATATAACTCTATGTAAAACTGTGACCCCTGGGGCGGGGCCAATTTTGACCCTAGGGACATAATTTGATCAAACTTGATAGAGGACCTGTAGATGATGCTATGTGCCAAATATCTAAGCTCTGGCCTTTGCAGTTTTTGACAAGAAGATTTTTAAAGATTTCCTTATTTTTTCACTTTGGTTGCCATGCAACCAGAGTTCTGCATTGTTTTTAATTCTTTGAACAAATTTGAAAGAGTTTGACCCAAGGAACATTTCTGTAAAGTTTGGTTGAAATCTGTCAAGGGGTATATGAGGAGATGTCATTTGAAGCTATTGTTAACGACGACGCACGACGGACGACGCACACAGGGCCATCCCAATAGCTCACCTTGAGCCTTTGACTCAGGTGAGCAAAAAATAATAATAATAAAATACTACAGCGTTCCCTCTCTACAACGACATCTAATGGGAGACAAGCATTGTGTGTGATGTTCAGAGGGAGTCTTTATAGGGAGGGAAATTGACTACACTTGCAAACAGCTTGAATCCAGATCAGACGCCGCGTAATGCCGCATCTGATCTGGATTCAAGCTGATTGTCACTCGTCATTATATTCATTCTATCAAAACGTCCACTATATATGTAACTTTGAGGAAAACAGCAGACGACAATTTTAAGCAGACGATATTGCAACATTCAAACATTAGACATTCATGACCTGTTAAGGGAACAGCAGCAAGAGTTGTTGTAAGGAGGGAGCCGTTGTTGGGAGGGCCGTTGTAGAGAGGGAGCGCTGTAATAACAACTTTATAGAATGAGAGAATTCTTTTGACAAGGTCAATCTTCCATGAGGTGCTGTTTGAGTGCAAGGAGTTAGCTGTTTTTCCTGCTTTTCCTCATAAATTAATTTTACTTTCCTTCCGAAGGATTTCCTCTGCCTCATTTAAGTCTTAACGAGCTTTCAGTGAAACCATGACAACCTTTGCAATAAGTCTGGATCCTGATGAGATGCCGCATAATGCGGCATCTCATCAGGATCCAAACTGTTTGACAGTCTGACCCTGTTTTGAAAACAAAACTTGAAAATTCTGTTTTTAGAACAACAGCAGACGACATCTGTTGCGGACGACAAAATTACCCAGCATGCAAAGAGTTAAAGACATCAATAATGATCCAAGACAGACACACCTTAAGCTAAATCATAAAATTCAAAACCGTAAACACATTTTTAACCGCTGCAGCTACAACAAAACAGTTTTCATTTACACCAAAGATCATCCTCAGTGATTCTTAGAAGTTTGGATCTAGATTAGAAGTTTGGATCCATATTAGATTTTGATTTGTTATGATTTTACGTTGCTTTAACAGTATTTCAGTCATATCGCGACGTCCAGCTAATTACAGGTGGAGGAAGACCCCAGAAGCCCTTCATGCACTATTTCAGGCACAGATAGGCAACTGGGTAGAACCAACAACCTTCAGCAAGCCAGCTGGAAGGCTTCCCTACATGAAAAATCAGAATGACAATACTGGGATTCGAACTCACAGCTGTGAGGAGCTTAGTGATGTTAGTCACAGTGACTACATATATACCACTAGGCCCCTGATCCAGATTAGAAGTTTGGATCCAGATGAGAAGGGGAGACAAAATTTTATCATACAGTGTTCCCTATCTTACAACAACATCCAATGGGAGAATTGTGTGCGTTGTTCGGTGGGAGTTGTTATAGGGAGGGAAATTTGCCTACATTTGCAAACAGCTTTAATCCAGATCAGACGCCGTGTCACTTGTCATTATGGTTTTTTACTGTCAAAATGTCCAAAATGTGACTTTGAGAAAAACAGCAGACAACAATTTTAAGCAGATGATATTGCAGCGGTGAAAAGTTTGCATATAATTGTCTTGTTTTGGGAACAGCTACAAGCATCGTTATAAGGAGGAACTTGTTGTTCAGAGGGTGGTTGTAGGCAAGGAGCACTGTAGTAGCAGAGCTCCAGATAAGGGGAGTATTTTAAAAGCTAAAATCTTTATTCTGCATTAAACCCTATGGTGTCACTACTCATTAGGATCGTCTCGAAGAGACGATTCTAATGAGTAGTAACACCATAGGATTTGTTGCTAAAATAAGTGGGAAAATGTTTGATTTGTTCAGTGTACTCCCTTTTATCTGGAGCCCTGTAGTAGCTAATAGACACAGAGTTACTAAAGTTACACAGCATCTTACAGTGGAGAAGACTTTATTCTTTCCCAATCAGGGCTCCAGATAAGCGATAGTTATTTCAACAAATCCAACAATTCTCACTCTTTTAAGCACCAACTCTTATGGTGTTACTACTCATTAGAATCGTCTCGAAGAGACGATTCTAATGAGTAGTGACACCATAGGGTTTAATTCAGAAATAAAGATTTTAGTTTTTGAAAAACTACCCTTATCTGGTGCTCTGTTCCCAATAACTGTTTTGTCTCAGCGTTCCATATATGGGGAGTATTTCAAAAACTAAAATCTTTTTTCTGCATTAAACCCTGTGGTGTCACTACTCAATAGAATCGTCTCGAAGAGACAATTCTAATGTGTAGTAACACCATAGGATTTGGGTGCAGAAATGAGTGAGAAAATGTTGGGATTAATTTAGTTTACTCGCTCTTATCTGGAGCCCTGATATTGTCTGTTGCAAACAGTTTGGAGCTAGATTGGCATCTGATCAGGCTTCAAACTGCTTGCCATTTTGATTAATGGAGATATCGGTAGTCTGAATTGTCAAAAATTGTCATTTTCCCAGACAACATTTTGTTTGCATGCATTTGCGTTTAGTTTGCATTTAAATGGGAAAAAAACAAAACATCTTCAGATCCAAACTGTTATCATAATTACTTAACCCATTACCCAATAAAAATGCCTTTTTTATGCCTTTAATCTATTCCTTCACTCAAGAAAATAGTACCAATTTATACAGTCATGAATATGTATCATAAGAAATTTTTTTCTATATTCTAGCGGATGGTAGCTTAAAGCAGGCAGAAAGTAAAGCAGAATGTGCCTTAAGGCACATTCAGCTTTACTTTCAACCTACTTTAAGTGGTCACCTATCTTCAAAACTTGATACAGGATATGGAGTAATGGGTTAATACACCCACATTATGCCAAAGATGAAGTCATAACAAAAATGCCGGTCAGCTATTTACCCTTAGAAAGCTAAAGTTTCAAATTGAACTTCCCCATAGAAGTGCCTTTAAAGATCTTTAAATGTGTATCTTATAATGGAGTAAAGGGTTAAGACACATTCTGCATTACTTTAAATCTGCATTTAGTCAGGTCACCTGTCTCCAAAACTAGAATCAAACTATGGGGAAATGGATATCTGTTTTACTTTAATCCTGTTTTAAGCAGATTGCTATAGAATTGATTTTAGACAGAAAACATTAGAAGTATTTCAAAATATCAAAATCGATTGATCTTCAATTATCAGGGACAATCAAAACATCACAAATTACTAGTGTCTAGGGGATCTATCATTACTGCACTAGTCCTAGTATGATACAGTGCTCCCTCCCTACAACAGCCCTCTGAACAACGATTCCCTCCTTATAACAGTGCTTGCCGCCGTTCACCAAACAAGACAAGAATATCTAACCCTTTAAAGGCTGCAGTATCGTCTGCTTAAAATTGTCATCTGCTGTTTTTTCTCAAAGCCATATATTGGACATTTTAATAGAAGAAACATACCGAAGAGTGACAACCAGTTTGAACCCAGATCAGACGCTGTGTAACACAGCGTCTGATGTGTCTTCAAACAGTTTGCAAATGTTAGCCAAGTCATGCTAAGTGCACTAAGAGTTATAATTTTCCCTCCCAACCTCCCTATAACAACTCCCTCCGAACAACACACAGAATATTTCATGGCTCCAGAGGAAGTAAACTGGGACTCACAACTTTTTAAATAATAAATCCCTGGCAAATTTAATGAGTATAGGACTCAGGATGCACAGGTAAAATTATCACTGATTCTGTGAGTAATATTCACTGCTAATTGAGTCGGGACTGACCATGATCTTTCCATTCGTCTAATGAGTGGGTAAAAGCAAGATCCATATGATTATTTCCTCAAGTTAGGGAAATAATAATAAAAAAAATCTTATTCAGTGAGAAAATGTTATATCGAAAACAAACTTTTCCTGCGGTCATTATAATCAGTAATGAGACTTTAACTCTTTGCATGCTGGGTAATTTTTTTCGTCTGCAACTATTGTCGTCTGCTACTGTTGTAAAAATAGATTTTTCTAAATTTCTTTCAAAACATGGTCAGAGTGTCAAACAGATTGGATCCTGATGAGACGCCGCGTTACGCGGCGTCTCATCTGGATCCAAACTGTTTGCAAAGACAATCATTGTGGTGGATACATCCGCCGCTAGCATGCAAAGAGTAAAGTGCATTACTGGGGATGATTTACTGTAAAACCTCTCTATTACTACAAATAAATTATGTTCATTGTTAGGTGTTTTAGACAGGTTTCTGCTTAACTCTTTGCACGCTAGCGGCGGATATAGCTGCCACAGGCATAACCTTTGCAAACAGTTTTGATCTAGATGACACTCTGACTCTGTTTTGAAAAGAAATTTTGACAATTATAATTTTAGCACATTTGCAGACGACAATAATTGTTGCAGAGGAAATATATTACCCAGCATGCAAAGAGTAATGAGTGCATTTACTGGGGATGATTTACAGTAAAACCTCTCTATTACTACAAATAAATTGTTTTAATCATTAGGTGATTTTAAGACAGGTGTTTGCTTAAAGCAATGTGAAAGTAAAACAAAGCTCCTTTACGAGATTTCTGTTTCAGTCACCTTGCTTTAACCCTTTCCCAAATAGAAGCGCCTTTTAGCGAATATGATTTATTCATCCGCTGAAGAAAATAGTTCCAATTTAATCAGTCATGAATATATGTTATACGGAATATTTGCTACATTCTAGGACATGATGACTTAAAGCAGGCTAAAAGTAAAGCAGAATGCGCCTTGAGGCGCTTTCTGCTTTACTTTTAGCCTGCTTTAATTAGTCACCTATTTTCAAAACTAGAAAAAGGCTATCAGGTAAAGGGTTAAGCTGTCACATCTGTCTTTCATACAGTCTAATAGCCTTTGTTTGAGTGGATGTTTTACTGTATATCACTTTTCTACTCTACAATGGAAGACCTACTGAAATGGCATGCCAGCATGATATCAGTTTGAGGAAGTCTAGAATATAAGGCATTATTAAGGTAGTATGTAGGAAGAACTCGGTTTTGTTTGTTAACTCTTTTCTCCCTAAAACTTTAAATGGACAATTTCAGTTTCCATTTTAGTCTAGTCCATTTCTGACTTTTAAGGGTTGTTTTTGTCAATGTTTAGCATTATGACAAACAGTGAAGACCCTGATCAGAGGGCTCCTTTCAGAGCCCTCTGATCTGAGTCTTTACTGTTTGCATAGGACAAGTGTACTATTCACATGTACACTGTTTGAAAAGGACGCCTATATGCGGGACTAGGGTTCAAAGAGTTGATGTCCGTTTCTGCCATCTATGGACTAATTGGATGCCCTAGAGAGAAGGTAGCAGATACAGAAAACCCAGCACGATGCCCTACTCTTATCATTGACAGAGTTTTCTGGTTCCTTTAGATGCCCAGTGTAAAGTACTGATACATCGGACCTCTTTTTCTTCTTTTTTTTTAATAAAGCCTCATCCAAAGGACTTGGTTGGGCGGGGGATCAAACTCATGACCCCTCAGCAGCACTTGCACATTAGGGTATTATGTAGTCAGAACTCCAGAAAAGGAGTCTTACTCTCTGTGAAATAGTGAGCAGTGTTGACCCTGATCATACTTTATAGCATGGTTAGTGCTGTTCGCACTGTTGATTTTTTTTTAAAAAGTAGTACACAGTATTCCATGTTCAAAAGAGGTCAAGGTCAAATTGAGACAACAAAAGAGGGGGTCGGAGGAGGGGCATAAAAAAAATTCAATTTACGTATTGGTCTAAAATATTTAAGTATCAAATGTTAAGATACAGCAAATCAAGGAAAGTTATGATCTAGTGGATCCTTTTAGGGAAAGTTATCCTAACTTAAAGCGTTATACTTGGAGGAAAAAAACTCCATTAAAACAAGCTAGATTAGACTACTTTCTAATTACCGAAACTTTTTTAACATCTGTAAAAACATGTTCAATAGAACCTAGCTATCGATCTGATCACTCAATGGTTATTCTCAACCATCATTTTTCTCAATTTCTAAAAGGTAAACCATTATGGAAACACAATAATTCATTACTCCAAGATCTAGATTACCTAAATATAATTAATGAAAAAATATCTGATATCAAAAGGCAGTATGCACTGCCAGTGTATAATTTTGACAATATCTATAACATACCAGATAAGGAGCTACAATTTTCGATAAATGATCAATTATTTCTGGATACTTTGTTGATGGAAATCAGAGGCAAATCAATTTCATATGCAAGTTATAAGAAAAAAGCAAATAACAAATTAGAAACTGAAATTACAAATAACATAAAAAAAATAGAATCAAATTTGACCCCTGAAAATCTCATACAGCTTGAAACCCTTCAAGAAGAATTACTGAATCTACGCCAACAGAAAATGCAGGGATATTTAATTCGAGCTAGGGCTAAGACAATTGAAGACGATGAAAAACCAAGTAGTTATTTTTGCAGTTTAGAATCCCAAAATTATGTTAGTAAGATAATTCCAAAAATCGAGAAAGCAGATGGTGCTATTATTACTAATCAAATGGATATTCTTGAGGAAACGAAAAACTTTTACCAAGCTCTTTTTTCAAGTAGGGACAACACTTAAGTAGATGTTGATTTAACAAAAGAATTGAAAAACTTAAATATACCTACACTAACGGACAACGAAGCTGAATCGCTGGAAGGACAAATTACGTTTGAGGAAAGCTCTATTGCACTTAAGCTAATGAAAAATAACCGCAGTCCAGGATCAGATGGTTTCGGTGCAGACTTCTTTAAGGTTTTCTGGGGGAAATTAGGACATTTTGTCACAAGATCTATTAATTATGGGTATAAAAATGGGGAGTTGTCTACAACTCAGAAGGAGGGCATAATAACATGTATCCCAAAAGATAACAAATCAAGACAATTTTTAAAAAATTATAGACCAATATCCTTGCTAAACTGTGTATATAAAATTGCTTCTAGTACAATAGCTAATAGAATTAAATCATTTTTAAATAAACTCATTAATCAAGATCAAACTGGCTTTATTGCAGGTCGCTATCTGGGCGAAAACACTAGGCAAATATATGATGTCATGAATTATGCAGATGAATATAATATACCTGGATTAATTTTGCTAGTTGATTTTGAAAAGGCATTTGATTCTTTATCTTGGAGTTTTATTATGAAAGTTTTGAAGTTTTTTAAGTTTGGTGAGTCAATCCAATCATGGATTAAAGTATTATATAAAAATGCAAAACTTCGCATTAACCAAGGGGGAAATTTGTCAACATTCTTCACAATTGAGAGAGGCTGCAGACAGGGGGACCCTTTATCTCCGTACATCTTTATCCTCTGTGCTGAAATCCTAGCTATAAGGATCAGAAGTAATGAAAAAATAAAAGGTATTAAAATAGGTGCAGTGGAATATAAATTCTCTCAGTATGCAGATGATTGCTCAGCAATCCTAGATGGTTCCTCAACTTCATTAAATGAAACACTAAATGAACTGGCAGTTTTTGCGCGCTATTCAGGGCTTAATGTTAATTTTGACAAAACTCAGGTTGTTTGGATAGGATTAAAAAAATACAGTAGTGACACTATAAATACAAGATGGAAACTTAAATGGAGAGTTACAAGCTTTAAACTATTAGGTATTAATTTCGATGTAGACTTAGACAAAATTATTTCTATAAACTATGATGATAGAATTTCTCAATTGAAAAACATTATTAATAAGTGGAAAAGACGATATTTAACACCATTAGGAAAAATAACAGTTATAAAAACTTTACTTTTACCTATATTCACACATTTATTTATATCGATTCCAAATCCAACTGATGATATTATTAAACAAATAAATTCATTGCTTTTTGAATTCCTCTGGGAAGGACCAGCAAAAATAAAAAAGAACGTTATTATAAAAGAATACCAGGAGGGCGGATTAAAAATGATAAACCTATTAGCTTATATTCACAGTCTTAAAATAACATGGTTAAGAAGACTTATTATCTCCCCTGGTAAATGGAGCAAGATTGTTCCTGAATTATTTGATATGACTAACATGATAAAACTTGGTGATTCATATGTACAAAAACAGAGACAAAATGTGAAAAATCCTTTTTGGCAAAACGTTTTAGATGCTTATTTGGTTCTACTTAGAAAAAACAATCCTTCAAGTTGGGACCATTTTCTTTCTACACCAATATTTTTTAACAATAATATTAAGATAGGTGAACAACCTATATATTTCAAGAAATGGTGCCAAAAAGGAATTTTCCTAATCAATGACCTGATACAGGAAAATGGTAACTTTTATAGTGCAACAGACTTAAGAGAAATTTTTAATATTAAAACTAATTTTTTACAGTACTATGGAGTATTGAAGAGTTTAACTGAATTTGCAAACTTACATAATATTCAATTATCTTATCAGAAATTACAAGCTCCAATTATTCCCTATACATTCTCAGTTTTGATAAGAAGTAAAAGGGGCACAAAAGACATTTACAGTATTTTGAATAAAAATGATGATTCTGCAACGGCTAAACTGAAATGGGACAAAAAATATCAAATAGAAAATGAAACATGGAAACAAATATTCATGTCCCCTTTTAACTCTTCGACTAAAACCTCTTTACAATGGTTCCAATTTAGAATCAACCACAATATATTACCTACCAAAAAGTACTTGTTTACCATTAATGTAATTTTAAGTCCATTTTGCCAGTTTTGTCAGGTTGAAGAAGACCTTGTTCACATGCTCTGGTCTTGCCCAAGTACACAGGAATTTTTAAAACAAGTCAAAGAATATCTCCTATCAAAAGGCATAGCCTGTATCTTTGAGGAGAAACATTTTATCTTTAACATTAATGAGAATTATTCAGATCTTTCCTTCTTCATTCAGCTAAAACACTATATTTTTCTATCCAAATTCCACAATAAACCACTATCTGTCATTGCTTTTATGAACAAAACTAAAACACACTATCAACCAATAAAATACTTAGCCCAAAAGAATAATAGAACAGAAAATTTAATCAAATATTGGGACAAATATATGCATCTTCTGGACAGTGAATAAATAGACAAAAAGCACAATAGCCCCAAATATGTGTGATAAAGATTACTCATAAGAAAAACCCTGACAGTATACCTAAAAATATCATAATTTGTTTAAAATTTTAAAAGCTACGATAACTCAAATAGTTTGACATGGTTTCGGCGGGGAGAGAAGTCCCGAGAGTAAAATCACTAAGAAAAAATATTTTTATACTTATAAATATTCCATACCCCATATTAATAGAGAGCGAGAGAGTGAGAGAAGAATGAATAGAGTAGAAATATAATCGTATTAATAGAAAAAGTTTAAAGTATCTTTAAAATGTTCAAATATATGTCTGTTTGTATTATACAGTGAAGCCTCTCTGTAAGCGACCACAAAACTTGGTTAATTACTAGGTGTATGCGACAAGTGACTGCTTGGAGTAGGATGACAGTAAAACAGAGAGCCCCAGTAGGAGCTTTCTGTTTTACTTTCCCCTTACTAAAGGCTGTCTTTTTACAGAAATATTTGTCTCTTTTTAATTGGTCGTAATTGAGAGATTTTACAGTAATGGATAACATGTTCTTCTTTCAAATGTTGTAAAGTATGTTGAGGGATGGCCCACCCCGACCCTCTGCATACTGATTGGACGGGGTGAATAAAGTTTTTTGAAATAAAAAAAAAAAAAAAAAAAAAAAAATATATAATTTTTTTTTTAAGTATATCATGAAAATCTGGCAAAATTAATTTCAAGTAAACGAACAGGACAGACAGATGGTTAAGAGGGAAAACTCAATACTGTACACCAAATACAATGCATAGTTTGCAACAGCGTAAAAAACAAGAAATATGATAAACTATTCTGGTCTATTTAATCATGATTCAGAATTACTATAAACATATCTTTTTCTGTCATCTGTCAGAAGTGCAAACATAAAATACAGATATTAGGTACAGTAAAACTCCTCTGGAAAGAACACAGATTGATGGTACAGTGGAGACGACGTTATTCTTTCCCAATAAACACGTTTACGCAACAACTATTATTTCCATTGCAAACAGTTTGGAGCCAGATCAGACGCCGGGTAACTAGGCATCTAATCAGGCTCCAAACTGTTTGCCACTCGTATAAAAATGAATAGTGAAGAGTTGTCAACAAGAGCCACAAGCGGCCCTAAATCGCTCACCTGAGGAAATATTGTGTTATACTCGATGCATAATGAAGTTTGTCATTGCATGTATTTGGACTGTTGCATGAAACTGAAACAACTCTGAATTAGGTTTTCCTGAAGAAGTCTATGTAAAACTGATAAGCCCCGGGGCGGGTCCATTTTTTACCCTGGGGTCATGATTTGAACAATTTTGTTAGAGGACCATAAGGCAAAGCAAGATGCCAAATATAAAAGGTATGGGCCTTACGGTTTCAGAGAAGAAGATTTTCAAAGGTTTTACTACATAAGTCTTTGTAAAACTTATAAGCCCCGGGGCGAGGCCATTTTTGATCCAGGGGTCATGATTTGAACAATCTTGGTAGAGGACCATAACTTGATAAGGAAAAGCTAGATGCCAAATATAAAAGGTCTGGGTCTTAGGGTTTCAGAGAAGAAGAGTTTTAAAGGTTTATTCCAATATAAGTCTATGCAAAACTGATAAGCCCCGGGGCGGGGCCATTTTTGACCCGGAGGTCATGTTTTGAACAATCTTGGTAGAGGACCATAAAGCAAAGCTAGATGCCAAATATAAAAGGTCTGGGTCTTAGGGTTTCAGAGAAGAAGAGTTTTAAAGGTTTATTCCAATATAATTCTATGTAAAACTGATAAGCCCCGGGGCATGGCCATTTTTGATCCCGGGGTCATGATTTGAACAATCTTGGTAGAGGACCATAAGGCAAAGCTAGATGCCAAATATAAAAGGTCTGGGTCTTACGGTTTCAGAGAAGAAGATTTTTAAAGGTTTTCCTATATAAGTCTATGTAAAACTGATAAGCCCCGGGGCGGGGCCATTTTTGACCTGGAAGTCATGATTTGAACAATCTTGGTAGAGGACCATGAGGCAAAGCTAGATGCCAAATATAAAAGGTCTGGGCCTTACGGCTTCAGAGAAGAAGATTTTTAAAGGTTTTCCTATATAAGTCTATGTAAAACTGATAAGCCCGGGGCGGGGCCATTTTTGACCCTGGGGTCATGATTTGAACAATCTTAGTAGAGGTCCATAAGGCAAAGCTACATGACAAATATATAAGGTCTAGGCCATACAGTTTTAGAGAAGAAGAGTTTTAAAGGTTTTCCTATGAAAAACTGATAAGCCCCGGGCGGGGCCATTTTTGACCCGGGGGTCATTATTTGAACAATCTTGCTAAAGGTTCACAACATGATGCTACATATGAAATTTGGTTGTCCTAGGACTTATAGTTATTGACAAGAAGATGTTTAAAGGTTTTACTATAGTTGTCAATATTACGTAAATACGGAAAATGACCACGCCCTCTGGCGGCCACACCGACACCAACACCGACGTACGACGGACGGCGACCGATCACAATAGCTCACCTTGAGCACTTTGTGCTCAGGTGAGCTAAAAAGTTGTTATTTTCTACATTTTAAAGCAATGTGTTTGCCTTTTCTTTTGCGTTTAAACGGGAAAGAGTAACTAGTTTTCTCCACTATATGTAAGACTGGTGACAGCTTAAAGCAAGATGAAAGTAAAGCAGGAAGCAGCCACCTGCCCTAAACATCAAACCTCATGAAGTAGATATAGAGAGGTTATACTGTATTTAACCTCTTCTGTGCTAAGCATGACTTTTCAGATATTCACAGTATTCTATAAGAACATTTTTAAACTCATTTTCAGAAGCTTTTTGAGAAAAGGACAAAAAAAAATTAGTGTGGAGAAAAATAAGTTTTAATTTCGAATCATACTTTATTATATTAACTAAACCTTTTGCCTGTTACACTATCCTTGACTTAACTGTTGATGTCTGGAATTTTTATTAAAATTAAATAACAAAACAAATTTCAGCGTAAGAAATCTAGACATCAGGACTCAAAACAATTTGGGTCCTAATCAGACGCCGCATTTTGCGGCATCTGATCTGGATCCAAACTGATTTCAAATTTCTGGGTAAAGTAGGAAGCAGCAGGTGGTTGGCTAATGGAACAGTCTTTCCCCCCAGGTGTTCTTAATTGGCATCTTTTCCCATGACTGACATAACGACCAAACATGACAAAAATCAATAACACCATAATTTCTTCCTCATTCTTCTCCTTTTAATGAACTGACCCATCTTTATTTAACTGGTTACCCCATAAATACGCCTTTTTACGCCTTTAATTTATTTCTCCATTAAAGAAAATAGTTCCATTTTAAAGTTATGAATATACAACATAAGAAATATTTTCTACATTATAGCAGCTGGTAGCTTAAAGCAGGCTGAAAGTAAAGCAGAATGTGCCTTAAGGCACATTCTGCTTTACTTTCAACTTGCTTTAAGTGGTCACCTGTCTTTAAAACTAGAAACAGGCTATGGGTTAATGGGTTAAACAATTTGTGCCCAGTGGATTCTTCCATGATTAGTCCATTTTTTATCTAATGGATGCCTGGTCTAAATTTTCATTTTCGTTTGAAATTCTTATCAGCAAACAGTATAAGACTGATCAGATGCTGCATAATTAAGTTGTGTCTGATCAGTCTACACTGATTGCCCATGTCCCATATTGGATATGGAACGCATTCTGTTTTATTTTCAGCCTGCTTTAAGCTACTATCTGCTAGACTATAGAAAATATTTCTTATGATACATATTCATGACTGTAAAAAATGGAACTATTTTCTTCAGAGGAGGAAAAATTAAATGTTTTAAAATGTATAATATGGAGTTATGGGTTTCATAACTCAATCTATTTCAAATTTTAACTGTCTACACTGTGTTTACTACTTCTTCCCTTTGTTTTTATAATGCTGGTACTGTATGATATAGCTCTACACTTTCACCCTGCTTAAGCAACCACCTTCTTTAACATCCAAACCAGGGCTGCCATTTCTCAGGATTTTTCCTAAATCTTCTGAATTTTTTCTAGTGCATAGTAGCTTAAAGCAGACTGAAAGTAAAGCAGAATGCGCCTAAAGGCGCATTCTGCTTTACTTTCAGCCTGCTTTAAGCAGCCACGTGTCAACAAAACTAGAAACAGGCTAAGGGAAAAGGTATGATTTGTAAAATCGCACAAATTTGGAAATCTTAGAATTTTTTTTATGTCAACTTATGGCAGCACTATCCAAACACCTATTTTGAAAGGTGAAAGGTAGTTATGATGAGACTGCCTTTACTGCACTATTTTGTCTTTTCACTTTCATGACAGTAAAGTCTTCCCTTAGGTTTAATTAACTTGCCAAGTCAAGAGGCTATCTTTGCCTTATATACAGTCTTGCCTATTTACAGATACCATACAAGGAATATGCACATCACTTGTCATTTTTAACATCTGATGCTTAATGCTCAATAAAATGTATACCCAAAGCTACTTCGGGATGCTTTTCTTTATGTTTGTCCAGTATTTAGCAACAGTCTGTTACTTTCTGAATCTTCGCAATTCATCACTCACCCTTTGCTGAACACAGGCTTCACTATACTAATTAAAAGACTTGACATGAAAAATGTCTGTCAGACAATTTTGATCAACATCAAAAACGACAACGAGAACCTAGTTTAATTCTATTTTTAGAATTAATGTACAGTAAAACCTCAACAATTTTAAGTCACTTAAATTGAAAATACTTGCATTTCAAAGTTAAAACATGGCTTAAAAAGCTGATACTTTAACTTTGAAAATACAGGTATGTTTGCTTTTAAGTGAGTTAATGAAATTTAACTGAAGAAAATACAGATTCGTTTGATTTAATCCTTTACCCTATAGCATGTCTCTAGTTTTGAAGACAGGCAACCACTTAAAGCAGGTTGAAAGTAAAGCAGAATGCACCTTAACCCTTTACCTGATAGCATTTGTTTCTAGTATTGAAGATATGTGACTACTTAAAGCAGGTTGAAAGTAAAGCAGAATGCGCCCTAAGGCGCATTCTGCTTTACTTTCAGCCTGCTTTAAGCTATTAACTGCTAGGATAAGGAAAGTATTAAATATGACACATATTCATTACGGTATAATTTGGAACTATTTTCTTCTGCGGATGAATAAAATGAATGTGCTAAAAGTCGCTTCTATAAGGGAAAGGGTAAAGGCCTGCTTTTAAGCTATCATCTGCTAGGAAATAGAAAATATTTCTTATCCTACGTGTGCATGACTGTATAAATAGGACCTTCAAGGCTGGAATAAATTAATGCATTATCCCATAGCCTGTTTCAAGTTTTGAAGATAGGTATCCACTTAAAGCAGGTTGAAAGTAAAACAGAATGCGCCTAAGGCACATTCTGCTTTACTTTCAGCCTTCTTTAAGGTTATTATATGCTAGGAGATAGACAATATTTCTTATGATACATATTTATGACTGTATAAAAGGGTCCTATTTTCTTCAGTGGAGTAATACATTAAAGGTGTAAAAAACGTATTTGTGGAGTAATGGGCTAAAAGAGTTTGAGTTATTGAGGTTTGACTGTCTTTAAGGAATTTTAACTCTTTGCATGCAAGCGGTGGATATATCCACCACAGTGATTGCCTTTGCAAACAGTTTGGATCCAGGCCATAACCGTTCGTCCACCAGCGCTGCCGGGCGCCAAATGATGTCATTTGCCATGACGTCACTTAATAAACAAGAGCCTCATGGGGCATATTTCGCTCACCTGAGAAAAGCTGAAAAAAATGGAGATAATGATTTATGTCCAGGACTGACCTAGATATGC
The DNA here is from genome assembly GCA_922989275.2 of Gari tellinella. Taxonomy (NCBI): domain Eukaryota; kingdom Metazoa; phylum Mollusca; class Bivalvia; order Cardiida; family Psammobiidae; genus Gari; species Gari tellinella. The sequence continues at coordinate 102,182,497 of OV277858.1, read as the reverse complement.
AACAGACCGGAACCATTTGAACAAAATATGTAAAGTATATTTAAAAGTGTCATCATACCAAATATAAAATGTCTGGCCATACTAGTGTCAGAGAAGAATTAAAACGTTTGAAATTTTCTCTATATAACTGTTAAACTCTTTGTAAAACTGTGACCCCGGGGCGGGGCCAATTTTGACCCCAGGGGCATAATTTGAACAAACTTGATAGAAGACTTGTAGGCGATGCTATGTGCCAAATATTTAAGCTCTGACCCTTGTAGTTTCAGACAAGAAGATTTTTTAAGTTTTCATTGAAATATTCTAGCATATAATAGCTTAAACAAGAGCCGCATGCTGCCCTAAATCGCTCACCTGGTACCCATGCTTACGGTCATGGTAATGAACCAGTAATGGTAAAGTTTTCTCTATAAGCCATCATTGGTAAATTCATCCCAACTCTCTGGTGGCCATGTTTGAGCTAGCAAGATTATTTGAAGAAAACTAGCAAAGGGTCACCCATGAATCATTATTTGTGTAAAAATATTCTTAAATCAGACCAATAGTTTCAGAGAAAAAGATTTTTAAAGATTTTCTATACAGAAATATAAGGAAAACTTGCCCCACCCACTGGCGGCCATGATTTTAAAGATAACAAAATGATTTTAAGAAATCTGGTAGAGAGTCATGAATGGATCATTTGTGTAAAATTATTTTCAATTTGGACCAGTTACAAGTTTCACAGAAGAAGATTTTTAAAGTTTTTACTAAACAGTAACATAAGGAAAATGTGCCCCACCCACTGGCGGCCATGTTTTTTTTAGATATCAAAATTATTTTAAGAAATCTGGTAGAGGGTCACCCATGGATCATTTGTGTGAAATTACTTTCAATTCAGACCAGCGGTTTCAGACAAGAAGATTTTTAAAGTTTTCACTATATAGCCATATAAGGAAAATCTGCCCCACCCACTAGCGGCCATGTTTTTTAAAATAGGACAATTATTTTACGAAGTCTGATAGAGGGTCACCAATGGCACATTTGTATAAAATTATTTTCAACTTGGACCAGTACTTTCACAGAAGAAGATTTTTAAAGTTTTTACTAAACAGTAACATAAGGAAAATGTGCCCCAAACACTGGCGGCCATGTTTTTTTAGATGTCAAAATTATTTTAAGAAATCTGGTAGAGGGTCACCCATGGATTATTTGTGTGAAATTACTTTCAAATCGGACCAGCGGTTTCAGACAAGAAGATTTTTAAAGTTTTCACTATATAGCCATATAAGGAAAATCTGCCCCACCCACTAGCGGCCATGTTTTTTAAGATAGGAAAATTATTTTAAGAGATATGATAGAGGGTCACCAATGGCACATTTGGGTAAAATTATTTTTAATTCGGACCAGTAGTTTTTGACAAGAAGATTTTTAAAGTTTTCACTATATAGCCATATAAGGAAAATCTGCCCCACCCACTAGCGGCCATGTTTTTTCAAATAGGACAATTATTTTACGAAGTCTGATAGAGAGTCACCAATGGCACATTTGTATAAAATTATTTTCAACTTGGACCAGTAGTTTCACAGAAGAAGATTTTTAAAGTTTTTACTAAACAGTAACATAAGGAAAATGTGCCCCAAACACTGGCGGCCATGTTTTTTTAGATGTCAAAATTATTTTAAGAAATCTGGTAGAGGGTCACCCATGGATTATTTGTGTGAAATTACTTTCAAATCGGACCAGCGGTTTCAGACAAGAAGATTTTTAAAGTTTTCACTATATAGCCATATAAGGAAAATCTGCCCCACCCACTAGCGGCCATGTTTTTTAAGACAGGAAAATTATTTTAAGAGATATGATAGAGGGTCACCAATGGCACATTTGGGTAAAATTATTTTTAATTGGGATCAGTAGTTTTTGACAAGAAGATTTTTAAAGTTTTTTCAATCGGTTGCCATGGCAACCACAATTTCAATTGGATGACCTATATTTGAAGAAATCTGAGAGAGTACCCTACAAGGAACAATCCTATGAAGTTTTGAAGAAATTGGCCCAGTGGTTTCCAAGAAGAAGATCTATAAAGAAAAAGTTTGACGACGGACGGACTGACGGGACGGACTGACGGACGACGACGGACACGGGGCGATCACAATAGCTAAAAAGGCTGAAAAGGTGAGCTAAAAAGGCTGAAAGTAAAGCAGAATGCGTCATAAGGCGCATTCTGCTTTACTTTCAGCCTTCTTTGAGCTATTATTTGCTAGGAGATAGACAATATTTCTTATGATACATTTCTTATGATACATATTTATGACTGTATAAAAGGGTCCTATTTTCTTCAGTGGAGTAATACATTTAAGGTGTAAAAAACATATTTGTGGAGTAATGGGCTAAAAGAGTTTGAGCTATTGAGGTTTTACTGTCTTTAAGGTAGCTGTTTACGATCGATACTGCAAGCGGATTTTTCTAATTAATTGTCGTGATTGATGATTTTCCCCCTAATTTTATAGCTGACGGGTGAAAATGGTACACATGCCAATTTACAAAATATATTTAAATTTTTTACAATTTTATAAGAACATTTAAAAAAAATTCAAACAGCGATATAAAAGCCATCTTTATTTGTAACATGATTAAAATTGCCCAAAATACTCTTTATAAACATATCTAGGGATACGTGTCTCAGATTTTTAAAATACCGCTTCAAACCTTTGTTATGTAACATCAAAGTTTTTTTACGGTTTAAAGTCGACCACTATTACGTAACGCTTTGTAACGGACCACTGGAGCTACTTATACAATTTCTGGGAACGGTTCCCTCGGGGAGATAATACCCTTTTATCTGCTTCAAACCGCATGAAAATCGAACCCCAACTGCGAATGTTAGGGCTGTTCAAAAATACTGCTTGCTTCAAATTATGTAATGCCGGAAACTCCAATTAACTGACTGATGTGTCAATTAGGCTCTCGGGACCACCCGGTATTCAAATAAGACCTTCTTTTTCAACAAATAACATGACCCAGCTTATGATCAACCATTTCGTTCAACTCCGCCCCAAATTAACAAAGCCAATCATTTAAAAATAACGATTTTAATACGGTTAAAGTCGTAAATCACCTCTGACAGCTTCGGAATAAACCACCTATCTAGTCACGTAATCTACGCAATTGAGGCACCCAACTGGGATTCTGACACGTGATCTACCGGTAAAATGACCGCGAAAGCGTTTGTTTAAGCAAGAGAGAATTTGGTAACTTGTAGAAAATACCTTTATCTATCATGATTTGTAAAAAAGTATAAAACGACTATTTTACCAATCATTTCGTAAAACGCTACCTTAAGGAATTTTAACTCTTTGCATGCAAGCGGTGGATATATCCACCACAATGATTGCCTTTGCAAACAGTTTGGATCCAGATGAGACGCGGCATTACTCGGCGTCTCATCAGGATCCATACTGTTTGCCATTCTGACCATGAATTTAAAAGATTTTAGAACAGTAGCAGACAACAAATGTTGCAGAGGAAAACAAGAGCGTGTCCCAGTTACACGAATGCCCCCGATGATACAGGGAGGGGAATCCAGACTATAAAACGTAAAAGTTAGAGAGCTGAAACTGTAGTGGAGCGCCATTTTGAGGACTTCAAGGGCCATTACTCCAAAGGGCCTAGCATAAATTGGTGCCGCTGGTTATCCAAATTGGTCTCCATTTTATGTCAACAAACATTTTCAGAAAGTTTGGTGATGATCAGATGAAAAGCAATGTGTTTGTGAAACACAAATGCCCCCAGCCAGCATCATGTTCTGTAATGTAATGCTTATTTGCAAAAGTAGGTCAAAAGTCATGGTCGTAGGGTAAATGAAACATTGGCATGGTTGGAGAAGTCTTAACACAAGAAACATATAAAGTATGGAAGCTCTAGGCCTACTGGTTCAAATGTTATAGGGGTATAAAGATTTATACAAATAAAGGTCAAAGGTCAAGGTCACAAGGGCAAAAACGTAGGTATGGTTGGAAAGGTCTTGACACAAGAAATATATAAACAAAATATGAAAGCCGTAGGCCTACTGGTGCAAATGTTATAGCCATTTAAAGATTTCAACAAAAGTAGGTCAAATGTCAAGGTCACAAGGTCAAAAAGTTTTGTATGGTTAGAAAGGGAAAACACATGTCAAGTATAAAAGGCCAAGGTGCAAAAATGCAAAAGTTATATCCAAGGTTAAGGTTTTTGGTTAAAGTTTGATTAAATAGGTCAAAGATCGAGGTCAAGGTCACATGGTCAAAGATGTTGGTATGGTTGGAAAGGTCTTGACCCAAGAAATATACATACAAAATATTAAAGCCCTGGGCCAACTGGTGCAAATGTTATAGCCATTTAAAGATTTTTACAAAAGTAGGTCAAATGTCAAGGTCACAAGGTCAAAAGTTTTGTATGGTTGGAAAGGTCTTGCCATGAAGAATATACATGCCAAGTATAAAAGGCCCAGGTTCAAAAATGCAAAAGTTATAGCCAATGTTAAGGTTTTAGTTTAAATTTTGATTAAATAGGTCAAAGGTGAAGGTGAAGGTCACATGGTCAAATATATTGGTATGGTAGGAAAGGTCTTGACACAAAACATATACATACAAAATATTAAAGCCCTATGCTAACTGGTGCAAATGTTATAGCAATTTAAAGATTTTTACAAAAGAAGGTCAAATGTCAAGGTCAAGGTCAAAAAGTTTTGTATGGTTGGAAAGGTCTTGCCATGAGGAATACACATGCCAAGTATAAAATGCTCAGGTGCAAAAATGCAAAAGTTTGATTAAATAGGTCAAAGGTAAAGGTGAAGGTCGCAAGGTCAAAGATGTTGGTATGGTTGGAAAGGTCTTGACACAAGAAATATACATACAAGATATGAAAGCCCTGGGCCAACTGGTGCAAATGTTAAAGCCATTTAAGATTTTTACAAAAGTAGGTCAAATGTCAAGGTCACAAGGTCAAAAAGTTTTATATGGTTGGAAAGGTCTTGCCATGAGGAATACACATGACAAGTATAAAAGGCCGAGGTTCAAAAATGCAAAAGTTATAGCCAAGGTTAAGGTTTTAGGTTAAAGTTTGATTAAATAGGTCAAAGATCGAGGTCAAGGTCACATGGTCAAAGATGTTGGTATGGTTGGAAAGGTCTTGACACAAGAAATATACATACAAAATATTAAAGCCCTGGGCCAACTGGTGCAAATGTTATAGCCATTTAAAGATTTTTACAAAAGTAGGTCAAATGTCAAGGTCACAAGGTCAAAAAGTTTTGTATGGTTGGAAAGGTCTTGCCATGAAGAATATACATGCCAAGTATAAAAGGCCCAGGTTCAAAAATGCAAAAGTTATAGCCAATGTTAAGGTTTTTGTTTAAATTTTGATTAAATAGGTCAAAGGTGAAGGTAAAGGTCACATGGTCAAAGATATTGGTATGGTAGGAAAGGTCTTGACACAAAACATATACATACAAAATATTAAAGCCCTATGCTAACTGGTGCAAATGTTAAAGCAATTTAAAGATTTTTACAAAAGAAGGTCAAATGACAAGGTCAAGGTCAAAAAGTTTTGTATGGTTGGAAAGGTCTTGCCATGAGGAATACACATGCCAAGTATAAAATGCCCAGGTGCAAAAATGCAAAAGTTATAGCCAAGGTTAAGGTTTTTGGTTAAAGTTTTATTAAATAGGTCAAAGGTCAAGGTCAAGGTCGCAAGGTCAAAGATGTTGGTATGGTTGGAAAGGTCTTGACACAAGAAATATACATACAAGATATGAAAGCCCTGGGCCAACTGGTGCAAATATTAAAGCCATTTAAAGATTTTTACAAAATTAGGTCAAATGTCAAGGTCAAGGTCACAAGGTCAAAAAGTTTTATATGGTTGACAAGGTCTTGCCATGAGAAATACACATGACAAGTTTAAAAGGCGGAGGTTCAAAAATGCAAAAATTATATCCAAGGTTAAGGTTTTTGGTTAAAGTTTGATTACATAGGTCAACGGTGAAGGTCAAGGTCACATGGTCAAAGATGTTGGTATGGTTGGAAAGGTCTTGACACAAGAAATATACATACAAATTATGAAAGCCCTGGGCCAACTGGTGCAAATGTTATAGCCATTTTAAGATTTTTACAAAAGTAGGTCAAATGTCAAGGTCAAGGTCACAAGGTCAAAAAGTTTTATATGGTTGGCAAGGTCTTGCCATGAGGAATACACATGACAAGTATAAAAGGCCGAGGTTCAAAAATGCAAAAGTTATAGCCAAGGTTAAGGTTTTTGGTTAAAGTTTGATTAAATAGGTCAACGGTGAAGGTGAAGGTCACATGGTCAAAGATGTTGGTATGGTTGGAAAGGTCTTGACACAAGAAATATACATACAAAATATGAAAGCCCTGGGCCAACTGGTGCAAATGTTATAGCCATTTTAAGATTTTTACAAAAGTAGGTCAAATGTCAAGGTCAAGGTCACAAGGTCAAAAAGTTTTGTATGGTTGGAAAGGTCTTGATACAGGGAAGACACATGCCAAGTATAAAAGGCCTAGGTACAAAAATGCAAGAGTTATAGCCAAGGTTAAGGTTTTTGGCACAGACAGACGGACGGACGGACGGACGTGCCACCGAAGTGGGTTAGAGGGCCTTTTCTTTTGTTTGAATAATGGGCCACGGCCCCTTATTCTATTGTTACGGAATGAACTCTATTGTCTTCTTTTGTTATGTTTACCGTTATCTGGCCAGAAAAGGCCCTCTAACCCATTTCGGTTGTGCGGACGGACGGACAAATCAACAGACATGACAAAAACTATATGCCCCCGAGTCGTAGATTCTAGGTGCATAAAAAATTACCAAGCATGCAAAGAGTTAAGATAGAACATCATGACTCAATTTCATGCTGATCAAAATCAGAAACTGTAAAGAAGATGCAAGTGCAGAATGTAAGACTGGTGGTGGTTCTCCATAGAAAATGCATTTACAAATGTATACATATTTAATTTATTCCACCATTAAAGAAAATGGCAGTGTGAGAAAGCCATTCAATAAATGATAGTGAAATATCTATATTTGGGCTCCTGCACTAACCGTTCGTCCACCAGCGCTGCCAGACACCAAATGAGTCAACTTTTGGTGGAAAATGCATATGGCGGAGAGACTACAAACTACGAATTCAGTTGACTTAATAGGGTTATAAAATGTTTATGTGATAATTTCACTGATAAATAGAATCAAACATTCATGCTCATTACTTATCATTTTTAATAAACTCCTTGACTAAAAGGCTCAGGTCTTATTGTTTTAGTCAGCTCGTTTATTAAGTGATATATAATGAGCACTCATGTTAGATCCTTTATGTCTGATCAGGATAAAAAAAATTGATATCCTGACCCTATTTCAAAAAGAAATTTGAGAAAACCTAATTTTAGAACATTAGCGGACACCATTTGTTGGAAAAGTTAACTCTTCGTCTCTTAACCTGTTCCTAAGTGGTGGGTATGTCCCACAGGATTACCTTTGCAAACAGTTTGGATCCTGATGAGACGCCGCGTAATACGTTGTCTCATCAGGATCCAAACTATATGAAACTCATACCCAGTGCTTTGAAAACAAATTTAGAAAAATATATTTTTAGAACAATAGCAGACGACAATTGTTGCAGACGCAAAGAAATTACCCAGCATGCAAAGAGTTAAAAGGAAAGGCTGACCATTATATTGGCAATGCCGAGGTAATTGCAGGTATTTACCTGTGGAAGCCTCTGCAGGATGTCATCATTTTAGCACTCAGTTATTTAGTCATGATATCATTACTGTGATGAAATTGTAATGTGAAATATTATATGGACTAAGATCCAAGGATGCATGAACTATTATAGAGATGTTGTAAAATAGTAAATACATGGGATAATCTCCAAACATCTGTAACAATAATATAACAGGTATGACGTTTGCAAACTTTATTCTAAGACAGGGCTCCAGATACGGGTAGTATTTCAAAAACAAAAATCTTTATTTCTGCATGAAACCCTTTGGTGTCACTACTCATTAGAATCGTCTCAAAGAGACAATTCTAATGAGTAGTAACACCATAGGATTTGGTGATAAAATGAGTGAGAAAATGTTGGCATTTGCTTAGGACCCAATTTTTGAAAAGAAATTAAGTCTTGATATTATTACGTGATGAAATTGAAATGTAAAATATTACATGGACTAAGATCCAAGGATGCATGTGCTATTATAGAGATGTTGTAATATAGTAAATACATGGGAATATCTAGAAACATCTGTAACAATAATATAACAGGTATGACGTTTGCAAACTTTATTCTAAGACAGGGCTCCAGATACGGGTAGTATTTCAAAAACAAAAATCTTTATTTCTGCATGAAACCCTTTGGTGTCACTACTCATTAGAATCGTCTCAAAGAGACAATTCTAATGAGTAGTAACACCATAGGATTTGGTGATAAAATGAGTGAGAAAATGTTGGCATTTGCTTAGGACCCAATTTTTGAAAAGAAATTAAGTCTTGATATTATTACGTGATGAAATTGAAATGTAAAATATTACATGGACTAAGATCCAAGGATGCATGTGCTATTATAGAGATGTGTAAAATAGTAAATACATGGGAATATCTAGAAACATCTTTTGCAAACTTTATTCTAAGACAGGGCTCCAGATACGGGTAGTATTTCAAAAACAAAAATCTTTATTTCTGCATGAAACCCTTTGGTGTCACTACTCATTAGAATCGTCTCAAAGAGACAATTCTAATGAGTAGTAACACCATAGGATGTGATGATAAAATGAGTGAGAAAATGTTGGCATTTGCTCAGGACCCAATTTTTGAAGAGAAATTTAGAAAACTCTTTTTAGCACTGATATTATTACGTGATGAAATTGAAATGTAAAATATTACATGGACTAAGATCCAAGGATGCATGTGCTATTATAGAGATGTTGTAAAATAGTAAATACATGGGAATATCTAGAAACATCTGTAACAATAATATAACAGGTATGACGTTTGCAAACTTTATTCTAAGACAGGGCTCCAGATACGGGTAGTATTTCAAAAACAAAAATCTTTATTTCTGCATGAAACCCTTTGGTGTCACTACTCATTAGAATCGTCTCAAAGAGACAATTCTAATGAGTAGTAACACCATAGGATTTGGTGATAAAATGAGTGAGAAAATGTTGGCATTTGCTCAGGACCCAATTTTTGAAAAGAAATTAAGTCTTGATATTATTACGTGATGAAATTGAAATGTAAAATATTACATGGACTAAGATCCAAGGATGCATGTGCTATTATAGAGATGTTGTAAAATAGTAAATACATGGGAATATCTAGAAACATCTGTAACAATAATATAACAGGTATGACGTTTGCAAACTTTATTCTAAGACAGGGCTCCAGATACGGGTAGTATTTCAAAAACAAAAATCTTTATTTCTGCATTAAACCCTATGGTGTCACTACTCATTAGAATCGTCTCAAAGAGACAATTCTAATGAGTAGTAACACCATAGGATTTGGTGATAAAATGAGTGAGAAAATGTTGGCATTTGCTCAGGACCCAATTTTTGAAAAGAAATTAAGTCTTGATATTATTACGTGATGAAATTGAAATGTAAAATATTACATGGACTAAGATCCAAGGATGCATGTGCTATTATAGAGATGTTGTAAAATAGTAAATACATGGGAATATCTAGAAACATCTGTAACAATAATATAACAGGTATGACGTTTGCAAACTTTATTCTAAGACAGGGCTCCAGATACGGGTAGTATTTCAAAAACAAAAATCTTTATTTCTGCATGAAACCCTTTGGTGTCACTACTCATTAGAATCGTCTCAAAGAGACAATTCTAATGAGTAGTAACACCATAGGATTTGGTGATAAAATGAGTGAGAAAATGTTGGCATTTGCTCAGGACCCAATTTTTGAAGAGAAATTTAGAAAACTCTTTTTAGCACTGATATTATTACGTGATGAAATTGAAATGTAAAATATTACATGGACTAAGATCCAAGGATGCATGTGCTATTATAGAGATGTTGTAAAATAGTAAATACATGGGAATATCTAGAAACATCTGTAACAATAATATAACAGGTATGACGTTTACAAACTTTATTCTAAGACAGAGCTCTAGACACCGGGAGTATTTAAAAAAAAAAAAAACTTTATTTCTGCATGAAACCCTTTGGTGTCACTACTCATTAGAATCGTCTCAAAGAGACAATTCTAATGAGTTGTAACACCATAGGATTTGGTGATGAAATGAGTCAGAAAATGTTGGTATCAAATTGTTCAGGACCAAATTTTTTAAAAGAAATTTAGAAAACTCTTTTTAGCACTGTTATTAAGGCTTGATATTATTAAGTGATGAAGTTGTAATGTGAAATATTATATGGAATAAGATCTGAAGGATATTATGATAGAAATAATGTTAAATAGTAAATACATGGGAATAGCTTGAAACATCTGTAACAATAATATAACAGGTATGACATTTGGAAACTTTATTCAAATACAGGGCAACTAAATTCTTTATTTCTGCATTAAACCCTATGGTGTCACTGTTCACAACACTATAGAATTTGGTGCTGAAATGAGTGAGAAAATGTTGGATTTGTTTAGTTTACCCTAACTTAATAAGATATAGGGAGTATTTCAAAAAGTAAAATCTTTATTTCTGCATAAAACCCAGTGGATTCACTACTCGTTAGAATCATCTTGAAGAGCCAATCCTAATGAGTAGTAACACCATAGGACTTGGTGCTGAAACAAGGGAGAAAATGTTGGATTTGTTCAGTTTACTTCCCCTAATCTGATGCCCTGCTAATAATCTTGTTTTTATTTTTTCGATGAAGACTCAAATGTTCTGATAAATGACCAGCTGATATTCAGGCTTTCGGAAGGAGCACCAGCTGATATTGCTTTCGGAAGGCGCTTTCTTTTTGACTCCCACCTTGCTTTAACCCTATTATCCCACAGCATGTGTCTAGTTTTGAAGACACTAGGTGACCACTTAAAGCAGTTGAAAGTAAAGCAGAATGCACCTTAACCCATTCCCACATAGCCTGTTTTTGATATTAATATAGGTGTCCACTTAAAGCAGGTTGAAAGTAAAGCAGAATGCGCCTTAAGGCGCATTCTGCTTTACTTTCAGCCTGTTTTAAGCTTTCATCTGCTAGAATATAGAAAATATTTCTTATAATACATATTTATGACTGTATAAATTGGAACTATTTTCTTCAGAGGAGGAATAAACTTGATGTGCTAAAAGGCGCTTCTATTGGGGAAAGGGTTAAGTTGCATTTTGCTTTACTTTCAACTTGCTTTAAGCTACAGTCTGATAGGATAAAAAAATTCTTACTGAATAAATTGGAAATATTTTCTTTAGCGGAAGAATAGATAAGAGGCATAAAAATGTGTAACTATAGGGCAATGGATTAAGCATTCACTTGTCTAACCCTTTACTTCAAAGCCTGTTTCTAGCTTTGAAGACAGGTGACCACTTAAAGCAAGTTGAAAGTAAAGCAGAATGGGCCTTAAGGCTTTAAACTACTAAACTGTATCAGCTAGAATATTATATAGAAACTACATATTTCAAGTTCGAACTTCTTTCTTCAGAGGAGAAATAAATTAAATGTGTTAAAAACGCAAATCTATGGAGTACAGGGTTAAATACCTAATAAAATACACAACTTGGTTGCACTTATAATAATTTTCTTTGCAGTAATTTAGTCATATCTAAGGGTCATACACAAGAAACGTATTTCATTATAAGTTTTGAACCTTATATTTACAGTAAAACCTCTCTGTTATGAAAACGAAAAAAGAAGTAAAATTGATTGTAATAAATTATACAGGTGACAGCCTTCTTTTACACTGTCACCATGCGGTAAGAAGTCAACTGGCTTAAACATCTAATAATTCATACATAATTTTTTTTTATATAGGTCGTAATTAAGAGAGATTTCACTGTAAAGTAAAACCTCTCTTAAATATGACCACTAAATTGTGTTACTTATTAGGAATTGAAAACAGGCGACTGCTTAGAGCAAGGTGGCAGTCGAACACAAAGCGCCTTTACCCTCACCTTGCTTTAACCCATCAGCCCATAAATACACCTTTTTACACCTTTAATTTTACACCTGTCTCCTGTCTTTTATACAATCAATCAACCTTTGTTTTAGTGGTCGTAATTAACACATACAGTGGTCGTAATAGAGGGTTTTTCCGTACATGTGAAACTACATGTTTTGAAATAAAATACTGTTTAACTCTTTCCTCCCAAAAACTTAAAATGGACAATTCCAGTTTCAATTTTAGTCTAGTCCATTTCTGACTTTTAAGGGTTGTTTTTGTCAAAGTTTGGCATTATGACAAACAGTGAAGACCCTGATCAGAGGGCTCCTTAAGGAGCCCTCTGATCTGGGTATTCACTGTTTTCATAGGACAAGTGTACTATTCACACGCACACTGTTTGACAAGGACGCCTATATGCAGGGCTAGGGTTCGAAAGGTTAAACTTACCTCAGGTTTATTATCGTAAAGGACAAAGTTACATCCTTTGAGGTCAAAAAGGATGTTATGAGTATTTATCTCAACTGACATTTACTAAAATATAATATTTACTGATATAGATTGATAGTTGATATTATGAACTTGTTTTCAAACTAAAATAGATGGTTTTCCCCCATAATGATGTACAGTAAAACCTCTCTATTATGACCACTAAATTGTGTTAATTATTAGCTATTTAGGACAAAACACTGCTTAAAGTAAAGTGAATGTAAAACAGAAAGCTTGTTTTACTTTAGGAGCTTTCTGTTTTACTGTCACCTTGCTTTACGCTCTTACCTGTCTTTTATAAAATCAATAAGCGTTTGTTTTAATGGTTGTTATAGAAAGGGGTTTAACTGTATAGATTGATATTCGATATCATGAACTTGTTTTCAAACTAAAATTGATGATTGATGTCCCCCCCCCCCCCCCCCCCCCCCCCCAAATGATGTACTTTATACAGTAAAACCTCGCTTTTACGACCACTAAAACGAAGGCTTATTGATTGCATAATAGAGAGGTGGCAGCTTAAAGCAAGATGACAGTGAAACAGAAAGCTCCTATAGGAGCTTTCTGTTTCATTGTCACCTTGCTTTAAGCGGTCACCTATCGTAAACACCCTCATAATTAACATAATTTAGTGGTCGTAATAGAGAGGTTTTACTGTACAACCAATCTTTGTTTGATCGACTCTGAAGGGGTTTGTCCCCCAAAAAATCTAAAATTATGGCATACAGTGAAAACTCGGATCAGAGGACTCCTTTATGTGCTCTCTGATCTGGGTCTACATTGTTTGCAAATTATGTATTATACACAGGGCTCCAAATAAGAGGGAGTAAACTGCACAATTCCAACATATTCTTACTTAATTTAGCATCAAATCCTATGATGTTACTACTCACTAGAATCGTCTCTTCGAGACGATTCTAACGAGTAGTGACACCATAGGGTTTAAAGCAGAAATAAAGATTATAGTTTTTAAAATACCCCCCTTATCTGAAGCCCTATATACATCAACCTATTTCCATCACTGTAAGGGTTAAAACTTCTTATTGTGCAGAAAACACATTAAATATATTGTAACACCTAGTATTCACTCTTTGACTGCTAAGTAATGCTGGTGTCCTCTACAGTTCTAAAATTAGTTTTTCTCTAAAAATTATTTTCAAAATACGATCTAGATCTAGATGAGACCCTGTGTGACTCACTATTATGTATTAATCATTAGACCTTTCAGACAAGTGACTGCTGAAAGTAAGGTGATGGTAAAATAAAAAAGTCCTTTAGGAGACTTCTGTTTTACTGTTACATTGCTGTAACCCATTACCCCATAAATACACCTTTTTACGCTTCTAATTTATCCCTCCACTGAAGAAAATAGTTTCTTTTTATACAGTTGAGAATATTTAACATTAGAAATAATTTCCATGTTCTAGCAGCTGGTCACTTAAAGCAGGCTGAAGGTAAAGCAGAATGCGCCTTAAGGCATATTCTGCTTTTCTTTCAACCTGCTTTAAGTGGTCAGCTGTTTTCAAAACTAGAAACAGGCTATGGGGTAATGGGTTAAGCAGTCACCTGTCTTTTATACAATCAATTGGCCTTCATTTTAGGGGTCATAATAGACAGGTTTTACTGTAGCTGAAACTATTTATCTATTTAAAGCTATCCTATGAAGCTTTCTACGTTTTCCTCTATCAGAGAAATCTGTACACGTGACAGTCTCAATATATCAAGAAATCAGTCTGTGAGTACCACTTTGCATGCTGGGTGATTTTTTGTCTGCAACAATTGTTGTTTGCTACTGTTCTAAAATAGAATTTTTCAAAATGTCTTTTCAAAACAGGATCAAAGTGTCTAACAGTTTGGATCCTGATGAGACGCCGCGTGACGTTGCGTCTCATCAGGGTCCAAACTAATCAGTGTTTGCAAAGGTAATCACTGTGGTGCACATACCCATTGCTTGCATGCAAAGCGTTAACTCTTTTGAACTTTCAAGACTTTTTTCTACAATAATTATCACAATTCTATTCTGAAATTAGAGTTTTGACTAGGGCTTCAGATATTGGAGTGTATTTCAAAAACTGAAATCTTTATGTCTGCATTAAACCATATGGTGTCACTACTCATTAGAATTGTCTCTAATGAGTAGTTAAACCATACGATTTGGTGCTGATTTGAAGAAAATATTAGATTTGTTCAGTTTACTCCCTCTAATCTGGACCCTGTTCAGAGCACCAGATAAGGGTAGTTTTTCAAAAACTAAAATCTTTATTTCTGAATTAAACCCTATGGTGTCTCTACTCATTAGAATCGTCTCTTCGAGACGATTCTAATGAGTAGTAACACCATAGGATTTGGTGCTAAAAATAGTGAGAAAATGTGGGATTTGTTGAAAAAAAACTACCTCTTATCTGGAGCCCTGCCCTGTTGTCTGCAATAATTCTCACCGCAGTCCTGTTTCTATTCTGAAATTAGAATTTTCTTTTCAAAACAGGACCACAGTATCCAGCATGTTTTATCCTGATGCGTCGCTGAGTCACTTGGCGCTTCATATGACTCGGCCTCTCATCAGGATCCAAACTGTTTGCAAAGGTTGTCACATGCTAAGCGTAAAACAGTTTCATCTCAGAAAAGCTATGGAAGAATGGCTTTAGCAAGATCAAATTAAAGCAGAAAGAGCTCCTTATGTTTTAACCCATAACACGATAAATACACCTTTAATTTATTGGTCCACTGAGGAAAATAGTTCCAGTTTAATTTTATACAGTCATGAATAAGCAAAACAAAATATATTTTCTGTATCTCAGCAGATGGCAGCTTAAAGCAGGCTGAAAGTAAAGCAGAATGCTCCTTAAGGTGCATTCTGTTTTACTTTCAACCGGCTTTTAAGTGATCACGTGTCTTCAAAACTAGATACATGCTATGGAGTAATGGGTTAAACAGTATCCTGCCTTCAATTTTGTTGAATACAGTAAAACCTCGCTATTACGACCACTTAAACGAAGGCTAATTGAGTGTATAATAGACAGGTGGCAGCTTAAAGCAAGGTTACAGTGAAACAGAAAGCTCCTATAGGAGCTTTCTGTTTCACTGTCACCTTGCTTTAAGCGGTCACCTGCCGTAAACACCCTAATAATTAACATAATTTAGTGGTCGTAATAGCGAGGTTTTACTGTACTTAGTAATAGATTATATACAAATCTCTTCGTAAAAGAACTCTTAAAGACATTGCCTCAGTCCTTTGATAGAACCCCCTATTGTTCTCATTAGGCGTGAAAATACAGGTAAAGCAGGAGAAAAGTGTGCTTAGCCCATGTTTAATCTCAAGTTGTCTAGAGAGGATCTGACATACTCACACTCAAGGGTTTTTTCAATGTTTTTTTTTAACCAAATTAAGAAATTAAAGTACGGGTCTCATATGAGACACTTCAATGAGTATATCCCTAGACAAGATAACAGTAACTGCACAACTTGCACAGGGGTGCATGCTTATATACCTGGTTTGGTGTTACCACCAAAAGTAGGTCAGTAAATGTCTTTAAAGTAAACAACTAACCCGTTGCATGCTAGTGGGGGAATTGTGATTTAATCTGTGCAAACAGTTTCGATCCTGATGAGACGCTGCATAATTTTGTGAATTATTAGGTGTTTAAGACAAATGGCTGCTTAAAGCTATGTGAAAGTAAAACAGAAAGCTCCTGTTGCTTTAAGCTGTCACCTGTCTTTCATACAATCAACCAACCTTCTTTTTAGCTGTCCAGGGCTGCGATAAGTTGATCATGAAAAATCCTAAGATTCCCAAATTTTCAATTTTTCAAGCGTGATTACTTAAAGCAGGTTGAAAGTAAAGCAGAATGCGCCTGAAGGCGCATTCTACTTTACTTTCAGCCTGCTTTAAGCCACCATCAGCTTTGATAAAAATCTAAAGATTTAGGAAATATCTGGAGAAATGGCAGCCCTGGCTGTCATAATAGAGGGTTTTTACTGTCCTTAATTTAGACAGACGGTTTTCCTATAACAAGGGATAATTAAAACTCTCGTGCAGAAAACAGGTATAATTGTTACACCTAATACTCTTTGACTGCCTAGAAATTCTGTTGTCCGCTTCTGTTCTAAATTTTCTGAAATTTCTTTTCAAAATAAGGTCAGAATTTCACACAGTTTGGTTCCTGTTTGAGACGCCAAGTTACTCAGCGTCTCATCTGGGGCCCGTTTCATAAAACTTCGTACGACAAATGTTGTCGTAAGTCAGATTATAAAAGTCTCAATTATTATTTATTTCTCCATCTAATCCTGTCTTGAGACATCTCTTTGGAATCGTCTTTCAAGACGATCCCAAAGAGATGTCACAAGACCAGATTAGGTAGAGAAGTCAGAAATTAAATGTATTTTAAAAGTTTTGACTTACGACCCTTTTTGTCGTACAAAGTTTTATGAAACGGGCCCCTGGACCCTAAAAGTTTGCACAGGTAATAATTTAATGGTTTTGACCTAAAGGTGCGTATAGAATGAGGGGCAATAGTTTACCCTTTCTACGTGGAAATGGCATAAAGGTGACTTTGCAAACAGTTTGGATCCTGATCAGATGCCGCCAACTGATTGACACTTGCATCGATATTTCTTAAGTTATACTACCGTAAATCCAACTTCACAATGTTCGTGCAGACAACAATATTGAAGCAGATGACCATGTTTATGTTTATGTTTGTTTGTTAACGTCGGTTTCTGCCATCTATGGGCTAATTGGACGCCCCAGAGAGAGGGGAGCGGATACAGAGAACCCGGGTGCGATGCCCTACTCTTTTTATCGAAAGAGTTATCTGGTTCTTTTAGATGCCAAGTGTAAAGCACTCATACATCGGATCTGGGTTTATAAAGTCTCATCCGAAGGACTTGGTCCCACGACAAATATCAACAAATAACGCCGAAGGACTAAAAATCTGCTAATTAATTTGGCACTGAAAGAGATAAATCTATATGTAGCCTCCCAATGGAACTATTTGTAGTTTTAATATTCTATTGAACTTTCTATCAGTTTTCTACAACTGAATTTCTGCTTATCACATTAGCAGACTACACTCCCCAAAATCAGCAAATATATATTAACCTTGCAGATTCATTTCAGAAATTTCTACAAATTCAGCAAATACATAATTTAACTTGCAAATTCATCTCAGAAATCTTTAGGAATTAAGCAAATACATAATTTAATTTGCAGATTCATCTCAGAAATTTCTACGAATTCAGCAAATACATAATTTAACTTGCACATTCATCTCAGAAATTTCTACAAATTCAGCAAATACATAATTTAACTTGCAACTTCATCTCAGAAATCTTTACGAATTCAGCAAATACATAATTTAACTTGCTGATTCATCTCAGAAATTTCTACGAATTCAGCAAATACATAATTTAACTTGCAGATTCATCTCAGAAATTTCTACGAATATAGCAAATACATAATTTAACTTGCTGATTAATCTCAGAAATTTCTAGGAATTCAGCAAATACATAATTAAACTTGCACATTCATCCCAGAAATTTCTAGGAATTCAGCAAATACATAATTACACTTGCACATTCATCCCAGACATTTTCTAGGAATTCAGCAAATACACAATTAAACTTGCACATTCATCCCAGACATTTCTAGGAATTCAGCAAATACACAATTAAACTTGCACATTCATCCCAGACATTTCTAGGAATTCAGCAAATACACAATTAAACTTGCAGATTCATCTCAGAAATTTCTAGGAATTCAGAAAATACATAATTAAACTTGCAGATTCATCCCAGACATTTCTAGGAATTCAGCAAATACACAATTAAACTTGCAGATTTATCTCAGAAATTTCTAGGAATTCAGCAAATACATAATTTAACTGCAGATTCATCTCAGAAATTTCTATGAATTCAGCAAATACATAATTTATCTTGCACATTCATCTCAGAAATTTCTAAGAATTCAGCAAATACGTAATTTAACTTGCAGATTCATCTCAGAAATTTCTAAGAATTCAGCAAATACGTAATTAAACTTGTAAATTCATTTCAGAAATTTCTGCATAATCTCATTCTTCCCTGAGATTTCAAATGGACAATTTCAGTTTCCAACTTACGGGTAGTACAATATTATTTCAGTTTTACTTTAGGGTTGTTTTTTATAATATATTGCAAATTGATAAACAGTGTAGACCCTGATTACAGTGTTATGTATTTGATGTCCACATTGAAGCCTGAGAGTGAACAATGCTCATTCTGATCAAAGATTATTAATTGCATGGGTGCTGACAATGACTTCTAATGCTTCTTGTGCCCAGGGCTCAAAGAGGAGTTTAAGAATGTACTCTTGCATGAACCCTTGGGGAATGCATCAAAAGGAAAAACGTGTATATGTCTGACTGATGAATGAATGATCTGTGTGAGAGACAAAAGAAAGGCAGTTCCTATAAGGTCTTTGAACAAGAAACATCTAAAATTTAAGTCCGATGATAGCCGATAGCCACCAATTAACCCTTTGAACCCTAGTCCCGCATATAGGCATCCTTTTCAAACAGTATACATGTGAAAAGTGCACTTATCCTATGCAAACAGTGAAAACCCGTAAGGAGCCCTCTGATCTTGGTCTTCACTGTTTTAGTGTTTCCCCCAGGATTTGAAAGGGGCATGGTAATTTTTCCTGAAAAGGGCACATTATAACGCGCGGCAATCATCTCTTAGTTAAAAAGGTGCAAAGTAAGGTGGAACACAAGATATCTTAGTGAAACACTATACCCTATTATGTGACCATTATTCTGAATGACCTTGATCTTTGTCTGACATGACCAACTTGTACTCAGAAGCTTCTTAAATAGAGTTCACATACCAAATATGAAGTTTCTATCACATGTAGTTCCAAAGTTATTGCCAAGCTTAATTTTACAGTAGCATAGTTGACCTCTAAATAGCCTTGGCCTTTGTTGAACATGACACTAGTTGTACTGAGCTAAAGCACATCTTGACTTGAGTACAAATACCAAACATAAAGTCTATGTCATGTAGCTCCCAAGTTTATGAGCATGAAATGAGCATTAATAATTTGAAAAAATGAAAATTGCAGACAGTGAAGAATAAGATCAGATGGCGTTTTCAAGAGCCCTCTAATCTTGGTCTGTACTGTTTTCCCATTTCCAGATATGTAGCCCTTTTTTGAACCATAATTCTGAATGTCATTTGTTTTCCCCTTCAATCTTCAGACTTAGTAACATTAGGTTTAACAGGCATTATAACATTTATTCTTCCCGCTTCACGCAAGCCGACGGCGAGGAAAACTGGTGGAAAAAAATCAATTGTCCTATCACATAGAAACACGGCAAACATTCTTAATAAACCTTCTTTTTTATCATAAAATCGAATCATCATTCGTATTTTTATTTCTATGTTTTCTCTCTTGGTGGTTGGGGTCACATTACTTTAAGTGGAATATCATTTCTGTTGAAAAAAGTCGCTAGCGTATATTCGCGAAAACTGATGACAAAATGTACGAATGTACGTAATCTTTCCAACAAAATTATTTCCGCTAACTGTGAAGTTACCAGCCCCGCGATGTTTAACATTCTTTTTTCAAACGACCATTCTCAATAAAACAGTAACGTAACGGTTTCAATGAAATAGATAGATAAGATCGATTTGGAGTTGATTGGACGTCGGAAGTTTTCTGTCGCTAGTTCATTTGGTCTAGAAATGTGGGCGGGGCTACTTCCAGTGGCTCTAAATGACAGGGAATGAGCTAAAAATAAACTCGAAAATCGACTACGGAAATTAATGCAGAACTATTGGAAGCATTGCTTGAAAATGTTCGGTCACTTCCGACACTATCCGAGTATCTATTAAGAATGGGTTACGATTATTTATGGGTGTGGTCGCGAAAACGTAATTGCTACGCTTGATCATAAGGATGATAAGCGAGGCATTCAGATTGTAGGATGAGCTAAAATTATGCGCAGTAGAAACAATAACATCCGGATTGTCGTTGCCATCGTGTAAAGTTGAAAGATACAGTTAATTACTTTAGTTTTGGTTATAAATAGCAGGTGCTATGAAGGTGAAACCGCCTGAGACATTTTGGGAAACTGAATAACACGTCATATTAGCGGACTTTTACTTTACAAATCCTTCTTTTTGATTGGATTGCTTCCTTAGTTCTCAGCATTCCATTGGTTCGTTATCGCAATTCGTGTGACGATGCATCGCTTACGATATGGTTCAATGCATATCGCCCCAGTAAGGGGTCAATTAGCGATCTATCAACCAATTTACCGAGTATCCTGTCAAGGTCTAATCGGCGCGTGTCAAGTCAGCCGGCTGACCAAAGGGGCAAAAAAGCCACCAACATGAAAATAGGGCAGCTCGGCAGTTGTAAAGGGCAGGATGGCGGGGTAAAAAAGGGGCACGGCGCTGCGCCGTGCTAAAAATGCCTAGGGGAAACGCTACTGTTTGTCATAATGCAAAACATTGACAAAAACAACCCCTAAAAGTCAGAAATGGACTAGATTAAAATGGAAACTTGGATTGTCCATTTGAAGTTTTAGGGAGGAAAGAGTTGAACGATGAATTCTCATAGTTTTCCACTAATGGTCAAGTCAGAAGAACTTTTGAAACTTCAATCAAATATTACCATAAACTGTGAGAATCTGATTTTAACTGTTTCATTTTGCACTCTACATTTTCTAATATGTACTGTTAATTGCCAACTCATTCTTTTTAAAATCAAATTCTAATCAGTATTTGCTTCATCTTATTTAAACAATCTTTGCGCTTGTTTATCAAGTCTACTATGACGTCACAGTTGCCAAGGATGTTCTGTGGTCAGAAATCATGTGACTTGAAAAACCGACATTTGTGTACTTTAAGGATGTTTTTTTCATGTTTTGTATCCTGATGACGACCTGAATATCGTCGAAATCGGTAGATCAATAAATGTTTTGTCTACTAGATCCGTGCCTGTAGTTATTTGCATCCTACCTTTCTTTTTAATGATCTAAAATTCAAGTATGAATAAATTCGAAATATTAACAAGAAACCGATTTATTTTTTTATTTAAAAACCTCAAGCCAAGCGACTGAGAAATAGCTAACTTAAACATTTAGCGTATTTCAATTATTACAACAGGGCTCCTGCAGGAGCCCTCTGATCAGAATCTACATTGTTTGCAAAGGATAAGTGTACTCTTCATAGGTACACTGTTTGTAAATGACCAGTATAGAATCAACCTGTTTTGAGAAGAAATTGAGAAAATTCAATTTTTAGAACAGTAGCAGACGAAAAAATTACCCAGCATGCAAAGGGTTAACACTATCAGTGAATTCCAACTATATGATACCCTGACCATATTTTTAAAATAATTCTTTACAGATTTCTAATTTCGGAAAGTAAGTCAACTATTGTTGCAGACGAAAAACATACTCATAGCATTCCAAGATCAAATTTCTCTGCTGAACAATTGTTCAACCCTGGTGTGACTGAATACTCTCAGTAAATCCCATCATTAACTCTTTGCATGCTGGGTAATTTTTTTAAGTGTCGTCTGCTATTGTTCTAAAAATAGAATTTTCAATTTTTTATTTTCAAAACAGGATCAGATTGTCGAACAGTTCGGATCCTGAAGAGACGCAGCATAATGCGGCGTCTCTTCAGGATCCAAACTGTTTGCAAAGGTAATGACTGTAGGACATATCGGCCGTTAGCATGCAACGAGTTTAAAACATCGAACACAATTAATAGTATTACACAGGAGGCCAATAAAGGCGAACAAACAGTTCCGGTTGTTTCTGCTTCATTATCTGTTTGAAGGCTAAGTGATTATTTTCGTCTGCAACAAGTTGTCGTCTGCTACTGTTTCCAATTTTGTTACAGACTAGTACATGCAACAACTCTTTGATTGCTGATGAACTCTCTGATCAAGAAATTTTATTGTAACAATTGTCGTCTGCAGCTAACGTTTTAAAAAAAGAATTTTTGAAAAATTCTTTTTTTTAACTTTATAAGAGTGTCAAACAGTACGCAAAGGTTATGATGGTTTGAGTTTCCGTTAAAAATTACTACAATCCTAAAAGTTGTGTAATTGCTGTAATTATCATACATTTTTTAACAAATTACTTTTTTTTCACACAGTAATTTGTCCAAAAGGCACATACTGAATAGTAAACAGTGTAGACCCCGACTGCTACACAATTTCGGACTTTTAACGCTGCCTAGGTGGAATGGCCACATCATTTTTCATGCTAATGTTAGTATTTTGAACTTGGTTTATAGTCAACAACATTTATATTCTATTCTAAAGTTAGCTAATTCGGAAAATCGAATATGTCCAACTAAGCTAATTTTGAAAATCAAATAATTGTCCAACTAAACCAAGTTCCATACGCCTTTAATTCATTCCTTACTGAAGATAATAGTTCCAATTTATACAGTCACAAATATGCAACATAAAAAATATTTTCTATATCCTATCAGATGATAGTTTACAGTAAGCTGAAAGTAATGTAGGCTGAAATTAAAGCAGATAAAGGCACATTCTGTTTCACTTTCAACCTGCTTTAGTGGTCACCTGTCTTCAATATTAGAATCAGGCTATGGGGTAAAAGGCTCAGCGAACTCGAGTCATTGAGGTCTACGAATCAAGCAAACGTGGTACAGTAGGACCCCTCTATTACGACCACTAAATTGTGTTCATCATAAGGTGTTTATGACAGGTGACTGCTTAAAGCAAGGTGACAGTAAAACAGAAAGCTCCTACAGGAGCTTTCTGTTTCACTTTCACATTGCTTTAAGCTGTCACCTGTCTTTTATACAGACAATTAGCCTTCTTTTTAGTGGTCGTAATAGAGAGGTTCTACTGTACTTTCTCTATTGCAGGATGTAGCTGACAGTTCACCCTGTATGGACAAGTACCTGCCTTGGTGGACAATATGTCAACAAACCATACATTCAATAGCACAACCGATGATTTAATCAGCCCAGGACTTCTCACCGGACTCTGTATCTTCTCTGCCTTTACAACACTAGTCAACATTGTCATTCTTCTAGCATCGAAGTACACTACTGCGGGAAAGAGTGCCATTCTCGTGTTCATGCGAAGCCTGTGCGTGGCCGACCTACTTATCGGCATGTTTGGCGTGTTTAAAACCTTGATCCTCATGCATATACATCACAGTTGGATAAACTGTTTCCTACCGGACAGTATCTTTGTGTCAGCCTCAACTATGATATGTTTTACGCTATTATGGTTGAACGTAGACTCGTACCTAAGACTAACACGACCATTTGGGTATGGTAACAGTATGGATAAACAGAGTGTTATACTTGGTATGATGTTGATGTGGAATGGAGGTTTTATACTGGGCTTTCTGCCCCAGCTAGGCTGGAATGTGGATGAATACAGCTGTAACTACTTCACCTTCTATAGTATCATCTATACCTCCATCATGACCCTGATCTGGATCATCTGTATCACTGGAAGCTTGGTGTTTGAAATATACATCCGTAAACTGCTCGGCAGAATTAAACTAGATTGTGAGTTTATGACATCTAATAGCGTACAGTATGCTCTATATAGCCGGCTGGTGAAGACAATACGGATTGATATCACCTTGATGGTGTTCTCGTACCTCCCTTTCTTTATCTATATTACCATATATTTCATAAAAGCTAAATTTGAAGACACTCGCACTGCAAGTAAAGACCTCATTTATTTTCTACCTGTCTTCTTATTTCGCTCATTCATTTGTGCTTTCATACACAGCTACCAAACAATAAGACTACAATCCTTAACGCCAAATCGTACAGGAAGCATTTTAAAACTATTCAAGCGATCAGCTCAGTTAAAGAATTCGAATCAACAGCTTGCTGTATTTTGTTCGTCAGCCAGTAACATGAACATTGAGTCTGGAACTAGAGAGTTTCTTCCGCAGAATCATCTCGGCCACAGCAAACTTCAGCAGAATCTTTCCAACATGACAATAACAACAGTTGTAGAGTCTCATTGTACGTGCTCAGCGAGGAATTCCAACAGCTCCAGTACATCTTCAAGCAGCACTTGTGTTACAAAGGGACATAACAATGACAGTTTTTCACCATCTAGCTCTATCGACAGTATAAATGTAGAACTACAGCCTACTGGCATAGAAGACACCCTCACAACGTATTTGTGAACTACAGATTACCTATTACACCATAAATATGCCTTTTTACGCCTTTAATTTATTCTTCCACTTAAGAAAATATAGTCATTTATTTACTGCATTAAAATTGTTTTGCATATCCTAGCATTGTAGCTTAAAACAGGCTGAAAGTAAAGCTTTACTTTCAACCTGCTTAAAGTGATCACCTTTTTTCAAAAGAAGAAACAAGATATGGGGTAATGGGATAAGCAGGGTTGATTTTTCTTATTCATGTCAGCACCAAATCCTATGGTGTTACTACTCATTAGTATCAATGTATTACTACAGCCTATACTGACACAGAAGAACATATTTGTGAGACCTACAGTCATAGCCACAGGTAAGCTAGGGCTTGTCTTAAGAAATGTCTTACGACAAATATTGTGTAAGTCAGATTCTCAAATGTTATTTATTTCACCAACTTGAGAAATCAGAAAATAGGTATATTTTATAATTTTGACTTGCGACCAGTTTTATCTTAAGACATTTCATAAGACAGATTCCAGGTCTTCCCTTCCTGTAGTGAGGGAGGACTTAGCTGCACCCCCCCCCCCCCCCCCCCCCCTTATATATATTATGTGGGGAAAAATGTCAAAGGGCCATAACTTTCATCAAAAAGGTCGCAGCTCAAATTCCAAACCACATAAACATCTTCCCATGTAAGTTGTTAATGTGTGAAAGTTTGGAGCAAATCCTTCCAGTAGTGTAAGAGGACTTAGCTGCACAAAATTTCCTACAGACAGACTGACAGGACGGACCACAACATCAATATGTCTCCCCCTATATAGGGGAGACATAATGAAAGCTCCTTGCAAATATTGATATTGTACTTTACTCTGAGATGCAAACAGTATGGAGTCTGATGAGAAGCTTGGTTATCTAACTGATCTGACACCGGGTTTCCATTTAGATCTTCGTATCAGTATACATCAGTATAAACTTTATTAATCACTTTTGTAACACTACACACCGCACAATGAAGGCCAGAAACAACTCAGAAAGCTCCTGACTTCTGCGCAACATTGGGTGTTTCTTGTCTTTAGATATAAGTATATATAACACACATTGTTAAACTTTCTTATTGTAAGTTGTACAATGCAGGTGAAAACTAGATCTATCACTAAAGGTTAACTAGCACATGGGGGCATTGTATGATCTGTGAGAAAGTGATAGGGTCAATGCATTGATTCCTATGAAGGAGTATACATCCTGAGTTGTCTATAATATAATGTGGGGAAAGTAGTCTTATTGTCAGGGCTGCCATATCTCCGGATTTTTCCTAAATCTTCGGATTTTTTCCCAGTACATGGTAGCTTAAAGCAGGCTAAAAGTAAGGCGCATTCTGCAGTGCCCCAGATAAGCTGCGTATCGGCGTATTTTACGCATTAAAAATGGCCAAATACGCTTTGAAAATCAATTCAGTGCGTATCAATTACGTAAGCCTTTTATACAATACGCTAAACATATTACCGTAGATGAGTACAATTACAATCTAAGCCGATTTCGCCAACGGCTTTTAGTTTCATTTTCTTCGAAAATCGTTACCTCTCGGCTGATTTCCAACACCTTTTTCCGAGGGGCAATGCGGAAATAGCTGAAGTATTCCAATTGCTTGTTTTTGATAATTTTACCAATCCATTGCTAGATGCTTGCTGTTCTTTATCTCCATAAGCGTCTCGATAACTTGGTCAATTAGACTAATTGTCAGTTGTTTTCGCGGTTTCTGTTAAAACGTCGCACCGCGGTCGAAATGGTAAGTAAAACATTCATTCTGGTTTATAAAACCATCTTTTTTTTGTGTTATTTTCAATCTGAATCGAAGACTTCCCCAGCCAGTATAGTAAAGCTAGTGTTATTAATTGAGTGTACATGTAGTTCAATCGTCAGTTGATAAATCAGAATCCCGATCAGACTAGATTCAGAGTTAAACATTACGTACAGCGTTCCCTTGCAAGATGAGACATTTTAGACGTTTCCCCCCTGGTTAGATATACATTGTACGTGGAAATCAACGATAATGTGTAAACTGCACTTAATTTAAGTTTAACAATGTTTAGAATGGAGCCTAAATGATGCAGCAAGGACTGACGAATGCTGACAATTGAAAAATTAATTGTTAGATAACTGCTTGTATTAAACTGTTAGACTAGCTACAGTTTCAACTGTTAAACATCAGTTACAAATCACAGTGTGTGTTTATGCAGCGACCATGTATACCAAATAGTTAATATAAATCATTGGTTTATGTCTTCAGTTGATTTTTACAAGACCAGCACTACATGAAGACAGAAGTTCAGTATAGTTATGTCTTTTCTATATATAAAAACAGCATACCTTTTAGATTAATGGATGCTAATTGATACTTAAAGAAACCACATTTTTCACTTTGAAAGAGCTTATTTTAGCGATGCGAGTTACGAAAACCAGCAGGTACTCTATTATTTTTCATTTCACTCTATTAATTTGAAAGAGAGGAGTGAAGTACCCTATTTAACAATTTCTTATCTGGGGCACTGATTCTGCTTTACTTACAGCCTGTTTTAAGTAGTCGCATGTCAACAAAACTAGAAACAGGCTATGGCGTAAAGGAACGATTCTTAAAATCGCACTTGGAAAATGCAAATTTGGAAATTTTAGGATTTTTCATGTTTACTTATGGAAGCCCTGTATTGTTTGTTCTCTCTAATAAAAGAAAGTTTTATGGTACATATATATTGTAGCAGCCTATTGTCTGTCTTTGGCAACAGCTATGTAATAACAGCTGACACATTAGACCCAGACAGGCTGACAAAAGGACCCTGTAATGATTCATATCTTAACTGTACAGTCATACCTCCATAAGTACAACTGTACCAGCCCAAGAAAAACATTTCAATTAAGACGTTTCTTGATTAAGGCAGATATTCAAAAGAAATTTGAAGTAATTTATTAATTGACCCATTACCCCATAGCCTGTTTCTAGTTTTGAAGATAAGTGACCACTTAAAGCAGGTTGAAAGCAAAGCAGAATGCGCCTTAAGGCGCATTCTGCTTTACTTTCAGACTGCTTTAAGCTACCATCTGCAATAAAAATGAAAATATTTCTTATAGAACATTTTCATGACTGTATAAATTGGAAGTAATTTCTTCAGTGGAGGAATAAATGAAAGGCATAAAAGGGCGTATTTATGGGGTAATGGGTTAAGGATATGTGGCAGCTTAATGCAGGGCAACAGTAATGAAGAGAGCTCCTTTAACCCATTACCCCATAACCGGATTCCAGTTTGGAAAATAGGTGCCCACTGAAAGCAGGTTGAAAGTAAAGCAGAATGCGGCATAAGGCGCATTCTGCTTTACTTTCATTTCAGCCTGCTTTAAGCTACAATCTGCTAGAATATAGAAAATAATTCTTATCATACATATATTCATAACTGTATTAATTGGAATTATTTTCCTCAGTGAATAATAAATAAAAGGTGTAAAAAGGTGTATTTATGGGGTAATGGGTTCAGAGCTTTCCACACAAACCTGTCCTAAGAACATTGTTACGAAGTCCAGTTTTCAGACAACTCACTATTTTTTTTTATAATATCACGCAAACATAATTACAAGTTTTTGCTTTTTAATATGGAAAATGATACATACAAATGAATTTCGATGGAAAATTATGCTGTGATAAATAAACTTTAATACGTGTAGTCTCTTTTAATTTGGTATTGAATGGCATTGTTTATGTTGTTTTTATGACTTTATGTACATATATAACCAGGGCTTCAGATATATTAAGAGAGGGTAAACTGAACTAATCCAACAATTTCTCACTCATTTTAATACCAAATCCTATGGTGTCACTACTCATTAGAATCGTCTCGAAGAGACGATTCATATGAGAAGTGACACCATAGGGTTTAAAGAGAAAAAAAATCAAGATTTTATTTTTTGAAATACTCCCCTATCTGGAGCCCTGTATAACCATGTATTGTCAACCATAATGAGACACAAACAATGAAATACAATAAACAAAGAATCTTACATGAGTGTTCAAAATTTATTGTATTTATTAAACAAGGCTTTTTATTGCTACATCCAAGAACTAGTTTAATGAAATGGCAAAAAGTGTAGACATGAGAAGCCGCGTAATGTGGCGTCTCTTCAGGGTCTGCACTGTTTGCTAGTTCATAAGAAATGTTCTGCTGTATTGAAAAAAGACAGACATGTTTTCGAATCACTCTTGTATATCTAAAATAGAATCTTCCAGCAAGTATGCAGGTGAAGTTTATTGCAATATCCAGTTATAAAATAGTTAACCCTTTACCCCATAGCGGATTTCTGGTATTGAAGATAGGTGACCACTTTAAGCAGGTTGAAAGAAAAGTAGAATGTGCCTTAAGGCACATTCTGCTTTACTTTCAGCCTGCTTTAAGCTAGTATCTGCTAGAATATAGAAAATATTTCTTATAATACCTTTTCATGACTGTATAAATTGGAACTATTTTCTTCAGTGGATGAATAAATTAAATGTGCTAGAAGGGAAGGTGCTTCTATGGGGGAAAGGGTTAACCAACATTGGGTTTATCTCAACTGAGGTGCTTTTCTCACATTGTCAACATCAAATCCTATGGTGTTGCTACTCATTATAATCGTCTCGAAGAGATAATTCTAATGAGTAGTGACACTATAGGGTTTAACACTTCTCATTAAAATTGTCTTGAAGAGACAATTCTAATGAGTAGAGACTAAATGCATGTGTAATGCATGAATAAAGATTTTGGACTTTGAAATGTGTCCCCTATCTGAAGCTGTGAGTGCTCTACCTTAAAACAAAGACTATAGGCTGTAATTGACTGGATAATACTCCTGATAATTACCTAGAGTACTTATGATGAAAGCTTTCAAATGTTTCTCGGGTATTAACAGCTAGTTAAATCATTTTACTTTGATGATAATATTGATAAACATTTAACATCCACGCATATTACACACTATCCTATTTCTTTGATCATTGCGGAAGATAAAAGTTAACAAGTAGAGCCTTACTGAATCAATACATGTCCACCAACCAGCAATTAAGGCACGTCAATTACAAACTGACCACATGTATAGGATGGATTGCATAGACTGGTAGATAAACAGAAATCAGAGCTCCAAATATGGGGAGTATTTCACAAACTAAAATCTTTATTTCTGCATTAAACCCTATGTTATTTCTTCGAGACGACTCTAATGAGTAGTACCGCAATAGGATTTGGTGCTAAAATAAGTGAGAAAATGTTGGATTTGTTCAGATTACTCCTCTTTTATCTGGAGCCCTGTGGAAAGAGACACAACCTAATGTCACCAAGGTTTTAATAGTAAAAGACTAAAAACAATTAAATTCCATGGGTGAGTGACGGAATTCAAACCATTAACCCTTAGCCTGCCACTCACGACTATAGCTCCATATGCAAACAGCTTGGATCCGGATGAGACGCCGAGTAACTCGGCGTCTCATCCGGATCCAAGCTGTGACACTCGGACAACATTTTCAGCAATTTTGAGCAACTTTGAAACTTGAAGCAGACGAGAAATATAGCAGACAACAATTTATTTGGCGGGCTATGGGTTAAGCCACAAATTATAATAAAGTAAAATCTAATTACATGTATTGTGACCACTCAAATGAAGGCTTGCTTCCATGTATTGAAGATAGGTGACCACTTAAAGCAGGTTGAAAGTTATGCAGAACGTGACATAACCTTTTACTCCACAGCCTAATTCTAGTTTTAAAGACAGATGACTACTTAAAGCAGGTAGAAAGTAATGCAGAACCTGATATAACCTTTTACTCCACAGCCTAATTCTAGTTTTAAAGATAGGTGACCACTTAAAGCAGGTAGAAAGTAATGCAGAACGTGACTTAACCTTTTACTCCACAGCCTAATTCTAGTTTTAAAATAGGTGACCACTTAAAGCAGGTAGAAAGTAATGCAGTTCTTGATATAACCTTTTACTCCACAGCCTAATTCTAGTTTTAAAGATAGGTGACCACTTAAAGCAGGTAGAAAGTAATGCAGAACGTGACTTAACCTTTTACTCCACAGCCTAATTCTAGTTTTAAAGATAGGTGACCACTTAAAGCAGTAGAAAGTAATGCAGAACTTGATATAACCTTTTACTCCACAGCCTAATTCTAGTTTTAAAGATAGGTGACCACTTAAAGCAGGTTGAAAGTTAGGCAGAACGTGACTTAACCTTTTACTCCACAGCCTAATTCTAGTTTTAAAGATAGGTGACCACTTAAAGCAGGTAGAAAGTAATGCAGAACGTGACTTAACCTTTTACTCCACAGCCTAATTCTAGTTTTAAAGATAGGTGACCACTTAAAGCAGGTAGAAAGTAATGCAGAACGTGACTTAACCTTTTACTCCACAGCCTAATTCTAGTTTTAAAGACAGATGACTACTTAAAGCAGGTAGAAAGTAATGCAGAACGTGACTTAACCTTTTACTCCACAGCCTAATTCTAGTTTTAAAGACAGATGACTACTTAAAGCAGGTAGAAAGTAATGCAGAACGTGACTTAACCTTTTACTCCACAGCCTAATTCTAGTTTTAAAGATAGGTGACCACTTAAAGCAGGTAGAAAGTAATGCAGAACCTGATATAACCTTTTACTCCACAGCCTAATTCTAGTTTTAAAGATAGGTGACCACTTAAAGCAGGTAGAAAGTTAGGCAGAACGTGACTTAACCTTTTACTCCACAGCCTAATTCTAGTTTTAAAGATAGGTGACCACTTAAAGCAGGTTGAAAGTTAGGCAGAACGTGACTTAACCTTTTACTCCACAGCCTAATTCTAGTTTTAAAGATAGGTGACCACTTAAAGCAGGTTGAAAGTTAGGCAGAACGTGACTTAACCTTTTACTCCACAGCCTAATTGTAGTTTTAAAGATAGGTGACCACTTAAAGCAGGTAGAAAGTAATGCAGAACTTGATATTACCTTTTACTCCACAGCCTAATTCTAGTTTTAAAGATAGGTGACCACTTAAAGCAGGTTGAAAGTTAGGCAGAACGTGACTTAACCTTTTACTCCACAGCCTAATTCTAGTTTTAAAGATAGGTGACCACTTAAAGCAGGTAGAAAGTAATGCAGAACTTGATATAACCTTTTACTCCACAGCCTAATTCTAGTTTTAAAGATAGGTGACCACTTAAAGCAGGTTGAAAGTTAGGCAGAACGTGACTTAACCTTTTACTCCACAGCCTAATTCTAGTTTTAAAGATAGGTGACCACTTAAAGCAGGTTGAAAGTTAGGCAGAACGTGACTTAACCTTTTACTCCACAGCCTAATTCTAGTTTTAAAGATAGATGACCACTTAAAGCAGGTAGAAAGTTAGGCAGAACGTGACTTAACCTTTTACTCCACAGCCTAATTCTAGTTTTAAAGATAGGTGACCACTTAAAGCAGGTTGAAAGTTAGGCAGAACGTGACTTAACCTTTTACTCCACAGCCTAATTCTAGTTTTAAAGATAGGTGACCACTTAAAGCAGGTTGAAAGTTAGGCAGAACGTGACTTAACCTTTTACTCCACAGCCTAATTCTAGTTTTAAAGATAGATGACCACTTAAAGCAGGTAGAAAGTTAGGCAGAACGTGACTTAACCTTTTACTCCACAGCCTAATTCTAGTTTTAAAGATAGGTGACCACTTAAAGCAGGTTGAAAGTTAGGCAGAACGTGACTTAACCTTTTACTCCACAGCCTAATTCTAGTTTTAAAGATAGGTGACCACTTAAAGCAGGTTGAAAGTTAGGCAGAACGTGACTTAACCTTTTACTCCACAGCCTAATTCTAGTTTTAAAGATAGATGACCACTTAAAGCAGGTAGAAAGTTAGGCAGAACGTGACTTAACCTTTTACTCCACAGCCTAATTCTAGTTTTAAAGATAGGTGACCACTTAAAGCAGGTAGAAAGTTAGGCAGAACGTGACTTAACCTTTTACTCCACAGCCTAATTCTAGTTTTAAAGATAGGTGACCACTTAAAGCAGGTTGAAAGTTAGGCAGAACGTGACTTAACCTTTTACTCCACAGCCTAATTCTAGTTTTAAAGATAGATGACCACTTAAAGCAGGTTGAAAGTAATGCAGAACGTGACTTAACCTTAAACTCCACAGCCTAATTCTAGTTTTAAATATAGATGACCACTTAAAGCAGGTTGAAAGTAATGCAGAACGTGACTTAACCTTAAACTCCACAGCCTAATTCTAGTTTTTAAGACAGATGACTACTTAAAACAGGTTGAAAGTCAAGCAGAATCTAAGGCGCATTCAGCTTTACTTTCAGCCTGCTTTAACCCATTCCCCTATAGAAGCGCCTTTTAGCGGATATGATTTATTCTTCCGCTGAAGAAAATAGTTCCAATTTAACCAGTCATGAATGTTATAGTATAGGGAATATTTTCTTTAATATAGCAAATGGAAGGTTAAAGCAGATTGAAAGTAAAGCAGAATGCGCCTTCAGGCGCATTCTGCTTTACTTTCAACCTGCTTTAAGTGGTTATGGATCTTCAATACTAGAAATAGGCTATCAGGTAAAGGGTTAAGCTATTACCTGATAGAATATAGAAAATGTTTTGTATGGTAAACATTCATGACTACATAAATTGAAACTACTTTCTTCAGTGGAAGAATAAATTTAATGCGCTAAAAGCTGCTTCTATGGAGGAAAGGGTTAAGCATATTCTGCTTTCCTAATGGAGCCCTCTAATCTAGGTCTACACTATTTGCACAGAACAAACCAAGAGTACTCTTCACTAGTGCTTCACTTTCAACCTGCTTTAAGTGGTCACCTGTCTTCAAAACTAGAAACAGGCTATGGAGTAATGATTTAATAGCAACACATTACAGCCATACAACAATTAGGAGCACAGATCTCACCAATTTTACGCGCTATACAAGTATGACCTATTTTGTGTCGCAGTGCCATAAAACCCAACTCATTCATCTCACCAATTTTGCTGAATCAGCAATACCAATGTAGAAAATATTTGTTGAGAGAAACCCTCATAGTTCCTATTGTGGACATCTTTCTATATGACTATCTGGAAATAGCCTGTTGATTTTCATTACCAAGGATTTCATATTATTCCCAGATGTGTTCCTTTTAGATAGGAGTTTAATTTGCCTGTCTAATAAGAAAGGAAACCACAATCAAGATGTAACCATAGGATACCACAGATACTGAAAACTGATCCTTTTGTTATAGTAATTATGTATACAAATGATGTAGAAAAAACATCATGTTTTAATCTTAATATTCCAAGAAATATGAAGTTATAAGATTTTTTGTTTTTATTTTTTTGTTCTGCTTTGTTTATATAAATTTAAGTGCTATGTAATATTGACATGTGCTACTGTTCTAAAATTAGTATTTTCAAAAAAATAATAATTCAAAATACGGTCAGTGTGTAAAAGAGTTACAGTCTATTCCCTATACTAACATTCTCATTTTTACGAAATAACGGTCTAGATCTACTAAAACAAGACTGCGTTCAATAAACGTTTATGCCCCCGGTGCCATCCTTGACAATATATTCTGAATCTTTTCTAAGTCCAAATTAGGTCAAGGTCAAATTGACCTTGGGTATTACTGGTGGGTTGGTAATGGTCCAAGGCAGTAACTGTATAAGTATAGAAGCATTGTAGTAAGTAGTGTTGATGCTAGACGAAACGGTAAAATCTAGTTAACCAAGAAATAGCCCATTCAAAATATTCTAAGTCCAAATTAGGTCAAGGTCAAGGTCAAAATCAAGGTTGGGTGATATTGGTGGATAGGGAATGGTCCAAGGCAACAACTGTATAAAGTATCAAAGCATTTGAGTAAGCAGTGTTAATGCTAGACGAAACGGTAAAATCTACTTAACCTGTTACGGACGGAAGGATGCACGGACGGACAGGACGATTACTATATGCTCCCGCATCTGTCGATGCCGGGGGCATAAAAACACTGCCCATCCCGGCCAAATTTAGTAAAAAGATGCATTGTTACGAAAATGCAAAAGAACGAAAAACACGTTATAACGATAAGTTTTCGTAGCCCCTAAAACACCAAAACTGTAGTAAACAAGAGGCCCATGCGGGCCTAAATATCGCTCAACTGGAAAAACCAACACAAGGGTCATATTACCCCTGGGGTGGGATCATTTTTTACCCCAGAGACATAATTTCAAATATTTTGCTGACGAACTTGAAAATTAAGTGTTCTTAAAATATTTTGTACATGGGTGGTTTCAGACACAGGTACTTGACACATACTTTATTATCTATGAACCCCCTCCCCCCTTAAAAAAAAAAATGTTTTTTTTTTTTACTATACTTCTATTATAGATACAAGGTAAACAGCGCAATTCAACACCTAGTTTGTACTATCGACTTAAGCTGATGCTAGAATAGACTCGATCGCCGATATTCTCTTGTGGTACCCTCGGGAAATGATTAATTTATCAATATCTACTTTTTATTTCATCAAATTCCGTCAGATAACGCCACAGTACGTGAATTATAACGAAAATAAGCATCAAAAAGTTTTATGTCGTTTTCATGGTACATAGCAACAAATGTACATGTAGGGGTGATCTGTTATTTGTCCACAATAAACGGCCTATGCCACTGGAACTTTCACCAAATATTATAAATCATCTTTAAATGAAATATTATCAGTTTTATATAATTTACATAGAATGCAAAATTAAAAGAAACTTTACCTGTTTAATTTTGACCAATGAGATCGCTCCGTTCATTCGATTCATTCCGGTATTCAAAATGGCATTGAAAATGAAATGAGTCTTTCACTTGTCAATTTCGTGCCAAATTACATGTATATTTCATATAGCTGATAGTGAAGAGGGTCATGTTCCGACACAAACGCATTTGCTCTAATGAAATTAGGTGAAAGTTCCAGCCGTAAAGGCCGTTAAATGTGCAAACCGACTAGATTACCCCTTATTTTGGGCAATAAATTCTGTACCAAGAGAACGACATAAAACTTTTTGATGCTTATTTTCGTTATAATTCACGTACTGTGGCGTTATTTGACGGAATTTGATGAAATAAAAAGTAGATATTGATAAATTAATCATTTCCCGAGGGTACCACAAGAGAATATCGGCGATCGAGTCTATTTTAGCATCAGCTTAAGTCGATAGTAAAGACTAGGTGTTGAATTGCGCTGTTTACCTTGTATCTATAATAGAAGTATAGAAATTATTTTATTTTTTTTAAAGGGGGGAGGGGGTTCATAGATAATAAAGTATGTGTCAAGTACCTGTGGTTTCAGACAGGAAGACTTTTCATTGAAATTTTTTTTTTTTTTAGCTTATGTGACCCAGATGTGCAACAGACCCAAACTATTTCAGCAATATTGGCAAAGAACATCTAAAATTTTGCTTCATAATGCTAAATATAAAAACTCTTGACATATTAATTTCAGAAGAATATTTCACTATATAACTCTTATGTAAAACAGTGACCCCCTACGGCCTTGGCAGTTTTGACCCAAGGGGCGTAATTTGAACAATCTTGATAAAGGACCTGTAGATGATGCTTTATGCCAAATGTCTAAGCTCAGGGTACTGTGGTTTCAGACAAGACGATTTTTCAAGTTTTCATTGAAAAAATCTATTTTTAGCTCCTGTGACCTAGATATGCAACAGACTGGAACCATATTTACAATATTGGTTGAAGGCTTCTAGAAATGTCACCATGCCAAATATCAAAGCTCTGGCCATATAAGTTTCTGAGATAAAGATGTTTGAAGATTACACTAAATAACTCTATGTAAAATTAAGCCCCCAGGGCGCAGTCATTTTTTACCCCAGGGACATAATTTGAACAATCTTGATAGAGGACCTGAAGACACTGTTTTGTGCCAAATACCTAAGCTCAGGGTACTGTTAAGATTTTTCAAGTTTTCATTGAAAAAATCTTTTTTTAGCTACTGAAACCTAGATATGCAACAGACTGGAACCATATTTACAATATTGGTTAAGGGCTTCTAGAAGTGTCACCATGCCAAATATCAAAGCTCTGGCCATATTAATTTTATGAGATGAAGATGTTTGAAGATTTCACTATATAACTCTATGTAAAATTAAGACCCCCGGGGCGGGGTCATTTTTTACCCCAGGGACATTATTTGAACAATCTTGATAGAGGACCTGAAGACAATGCTTTGTGCCAAATATCTAAGCACAGGGTACTGTGATTTCAGACAAGAAGATTTTTCAAGTTTCCATTGAAAAAATCTATTTTTAGCTCCTGTGACCTAGATATGCAACGGACCAAAACTATTTGAACAAGTTTGAAAGAGGACCTTACAAGGATCGTTCCTGCCAAGTTTGGTACAAATCCATTCAGTAGTTTCGTCGGAGATGTCATTTAAAGAAATTGTTGATGACGAACGAACGACGGACGGACGGACGTTCTTAGGAGACGGTTTTTGTGGGTTTTTTTGCTATATAAACCCTAACCCTAAAACTAACCCCACATGCGTGATTTTGAACCCCACAATACTCTCTTTCAACCCCACAATCACTAACTGTCCAGGTTAATGACCGAAACGGACCCCATAAGGTAGCTCCTGTTAGCCCGGACAAACGAACGGACGGACGAACGAATGACGACGGACACAGAACTATCAAAAAAGCTCACCTTGGCACTACGTGCCAGGTGAGCTAAAAACGCACCTGTGGGTTTTCATACTTACCAAAGAAACATCCGTTGCTCTAGTCGGCAATATTATCCATTGCTTACACACCCAACTGCCCAAAAAGTCTCAACACGCAGCTTGATAGGATCAGCACACGGACGTGTTGATAGCAAGATTAAATTGATTGGCTGCATGTCGCAAATGATAAAAAAGAATGTTTTCTTAAATTGTATCTGAGATGTCTGATACGCTTTCACACTCAGCGTGTTATGATTAGCAGACATGCATGTTTGTTTGTTGCAATTGAAAAAAGAGTGACTAATGTCAATGTCGCAAAAAATATAAAATTCGCAACAGTTACACTGATCACATTTTCTGCTAATGCAGCTGCAACTACGAATAGAGATTCTAAGACTAAAAGGCTATTTTACGACGCTTTACTATGCCTTGTATTTAATATATTTGTATGCATACCTTGTGTGTGAACGTTTTGATTCGTTTCTTCTTTCTTAAATTAGATCTACCTCTTATGTATTGCTAATGTAAAATTGGCACGGGGCTCTAGATAACCCTATCCCAAATAGAAACGACTTTAAGCGAATTTAATTTATTCCTCCGCTGAAGAAAATAGTTCCAGTTTATACCCTCATGAACAATTACCATTACAAATATTGTATATAGCCTAGCAGATTTTAGCTTAAAGCAGGCTGAAAGTAAAGCAGAATGTGCTTTCAGGCACATTCTGCTTTACTTTCAACCTGCTTTAAGTGGTCACCTGTCTTCAAAACTAGATATAAGTTATCAGGTAAAGGGATAAAAGGTTTCTAAGTGATGACTAGATCTCATTTGAAGACAATGCTAATGGGTGGTAAACCCTTTGACCCCTAGTCCCGCATATAGGCGTCCTTTTCAAACAGTTTACATGTGAATAGCACACTTGCCCTATGCAAACAGTCAAGACCCAGATCAGAGGGCTCCTTATGGAGCCCTCTGATCTGGGTCTTCACTGTTTGTCATAATGCCAAATATTGACAAAAACAACTCTTAAAAAAGTCAGAAATGAACTAGACTATTATGGAAACTTGGATTGTCGATTTGAAGTTTCAGGGAGGAAAGAGTTAAAGCACTAAGGACTTGATGGAAACATAACAGAGAAAATGTTGAGAAATATTTTGTTTACTCCATCCTATCTAGAGCTTTGTTAGCTGGTCTTACCGTTTCTTGGTTTTCTTTTAACATAACCCCTTATGAAATGGTGAAGCAAACACGACATTCCACTTCACACATATAATTTGATTAAATGTGAATAGATTTTCGTACATGTATATGATTGACAAACAAGAAATATTATTCTATAACATAAACCGATAAGTGGATAAAATATATTTATTTTACACCATCACATTACGACAATGCCATTACACATAGATGCATTATCAGACCGGTGTATGGTAGATACATGTTGATTTTACGGGACACCATCATGAGATTTAGGTGGAAATCCCATCGTATTCTGTAGATACTGTTACATACATTGTTAGGAAAATGCATTACTACGAACAATCAGCAAGACCTGGTACCCATTCGTAGTATCGCCAATAGACTGTAAGAAATACAGTAAAACCTCTCTATTACGACCTCTAAATTGTGACTTTTATTTGGCGTTTACAACAGGTGACTGCTTAAAGCAAGGTATCAGTAAAACAGAAAGATCCTAAAGGAGATACAAAGAAAATTGGCATCTGATCAGGATCCACACTGTTTGTCACTCAGTTTGTACACTTGCAAAAAACGTAGAAGAAAAAGCCACTCTGAATTGAAGCATACATTAAATCCTATTACGACCACTAAAAGAAGGCTAATCCATTGAATAAAGGACAGCTTACAGCAAGCTTTCTGTTTTACTTTCATCTTGCTTTAAGCAGTCACCTGCCTTAAACATATCAACATTTACACCATAACAGAGGGGTTTAACTGTACAATATTTCCAGATTATTCATGGCTGAATAGTGAAACTGCTGACAATAAGGAATTAGGTTAAGTAGATCTCTTTGAACATTCCTATGCTAACTATTTCATAATAATCAAACTGTATCAATCATTTTTAACTTTACTGAGGTTTCTTAACCAATTAAGACACCAATCAATTTTAAACATGATTCTAATAAACTATCACCTACAGTTAAACTTGGCTTAAAATATAGAAATCTCATGTGACAAGTGGATGCCTACTACAGGATAAAATTAATACAGAAAGCTTACATGAGCTTTTTTCATTTTATTTCTTCCTTATCCCTTTCCCCCATAGAAGCGCCTTTTAGCGCATTCAGTTTATTCCTCCCTGAAGAAAATAGTTTCAATTAATACATTCATTAATATATATCATAAGGAATATTTTCTTTATTCTAGTAAGTGATAGCTTAAAGCAGGCTAAAAATTAAGCAGAATGCGCATTTACTTTCAACCTGCTTTAAGAAGTCACTTAGGCTGCCTACTGGTCTTCTTTTCAGTGGCTGCTTAGATTAGAATTTTCGCTTAAAAGTAAACTCTCTGCATGCTTTATTATCTTTGAAAACAGCTTGGATTCAGATGAGATGCAGCATAATGTTGTGTCTCATCTGGTTTCAAACTGTTTGTCAATCTGACCCTGCTTTGAAAAGAAATTTTAAAAAAATCATTTTTTTAAAATATAGCAGACAACAAATTATGCAGAAGAACCTTACTAAGGGTAAAGAGAGTTAATGGGCTAAAAGAAGAAAGATATTCTTTTTGAATATAAATGATCGTCATAACAATTCATCCCTTTGAAATGCATTGCAGGTCTTAATCCTAATCCTGCGATAATTGCATTGGCTTTAAAACTGTTAACTTCTTATTCCCTCCATTTGTCGGGTTTAATACATCAAGATTTATCACAGACAATCTAACTAATACCTTATCAAGACAATTTAACCACGTATAATTTTAACCCTGAATCAATTGTTTGGCACTCTTTTATTTTTTTTGACTTTTCAACCCATTCCCCCATAAATACACCTTTTTTATTCTATTCCTCCACTCAATAAAATAGTTACAATTTATATAGTCATGAAAATGAATCAAAAGAAAAAGTTTCAATATCCTAGCAGATGGTAGCTTAAAGCAGGTTGAAAGTAAAGCAGAAAGCACCTTAAGGTACATTCTGCTTTACTTTCAACCTGCTTTAAGTGGTCACCTATTTTCAAAACTAGAAACAGGCTATGGGGTAATGGGTTAATGGCAATCCTGATGATATTATCCTTTACTGTGCAGGGGCCTGTTTCATAAAACTTCGTACGACAAAAAAGGTCGTAAGTCAAGACTTTAAAATACATAAAATTTCCGATTTCTCTATTAAATCCTGTCTTGTGACATCTTTTTGGAATCATCTTGAAAAAGAAGTCAAAAGACAGGATTAGATGGAGAAATAAATAATAATTGAGACTTTTATAACCTGACTTACGACAATATTTGTCGTACAAAGTTTTATGAAACGGGCCCCAGAACCCTAGTACAGTAAACCCCCTCCATTATGACCACAAAGAAGAAGGGCAAGAGACTCTATGAAAGACAGGTGACAGCTTAAAGCAAGGTGAAAGTAAAACAGAGAGCTTTCTTATATTCACCTTGCTTTATCACATTACCCATAGCCTGTTTCAAGTATTGAAGATAGTTGAACACTTAAAGCAGGATGAAAGTTAAACAGAATGCGCCTTAAGGTACATTCTACTTTTCTTTCAGCCTGCTTTAAGCTACCATCTGCTAAGAAAAAATATTTCTTAATATACATATTCATAACTGTATAAATTGGAAGTATTTTTTGCAGTGGAAGAATAAATTATAAGCGTAAAAAGGCGTGTGTGTAGGGTAATGGGTTAAGCAGCCACTGCCTGAAACACATAATAACTAACATGGTCATAATAGAGAGGTTCTACTTAACCCTTTCCCTCATAGAAGTGACTTTTAGCACATTCATTTTATTCATCCGCTGAAGAAAATAGTTCCAAATTATACCGTAATGAATATGTGTCATATTTAATACTTTCCTTATTCTAGCAGTTAATAGCTTAAAGCAGGCTGAAAGTAAAGCAGAATGCGCCTTAGGGCGCATTTTGCTTTACTTTCAACCTGCTTTAAGTAGTCACATATCTTCAATACTAGAAACAATGCTATCAGGTAAAGGGTTAATATGCATTCAGGGTCTGCACTATTTAGCAGTCTCGAGACAGTCCTCATTTTTCAGAAGTGGAGGAGTCTAATTGAAGAACTCGACTTTATAAGGGTTATAAACCTTTCAGACCAACTCATTCATCCCTCAAACGTTTAATGGACAAGTCCAGTTTCAAAGTAAGTCTAGTCCATCCATGACTATTTAAGGGTGATTCCTGCAATATATTTCAAAATGACAAACAGTGCAGACCATGATCAGAGGGCTCTTTTGCAAAAGCCCTCTTAACAGGTACACTGTTAGTAAATGATGAGTATACAGGGCTCCAGATAAGAGGGAGTAAATCGAACAAATCCAACATTTCGTCACTTATTTCAGCACCAAATCCTATGGTGTGACTACTCATTTGAATCGTCTCGAAGAGTAGTGACACCATAGGGTTTAATTCAGAAATAAATACTCCCCTTATCTGGAGCCCTGAGTATACTTGTCACTAGAGTACAATGACAGGGCTCCAGATAAGAGGTAGTTTTTTCAACAAATTCAACATTTTCTCACTCTTTTTAGCACCAAATCCTATGGTGTTACTACTCATTAGAATCGTCTCTTCGAGACGATTCTAATGAGTAGTGACACCATAGGGTTTAATTCAGAAATAAAGATTTTAGATTTTGAAAAACTACCCTTATCTGGTGCTCTGCAATGAGGGTCTACACTGTCTGTCATAGTACAATAAATTCTCTTCTCCTGCACCCTGTTTGTAAAATGATTACAAATGACATTGCAAGGGTTCAATGAGTTACGACGACACACCCAGATCAATGACCTGT
Organism: Gari tellinella; assembly: GCA_922989275.2. Classification (NCBI taxonomy): domain Eukaryota; kingdom Metazoa; phylum Mollusca; class Bivalvia; order Cardiida; family Psammobiidae; genus Gari; species Gari tellinella. The sequence continues at coordinate 102,140,042 of OV277858.1, read as the reverse complement.
TATAATTACACCCCGGAAGGCTTTGATTGCTGTTTATGGCTCGTCATAAAGGAAGATAATAATTATGATGGCACAGAAACTGGACTAGATGATCCTCGGTCAACCTGATGTTGATATTGCAGTTATATATTCCTCAACTGAAGTAATTAGCTCCACTTTATACGGTCATTAATATGTATCATAAGAAATATTTTCTTTATCATAGCACTTAAATCAGGTCGAAAGTAAAGCAGAATGTGCCTTTAGGCACATTCTGCTTTACTTTCAGCCTGCATAAGGCTACCATCTACTCAAATATGAAAAATATTCCTGATGGTTCATAATAATGACTGTATAAAGTGAAACTATTTTCTTCGGTGGAGGAGTAAATCAAAGGCATAAAAAGGCAGATATATGGGGGGTATGGGCTAACCTAAGTTTTCCTGTATGAGAAGAGTGGAGAAACTTACTGTATCCAGTGGCTGCTACCCCAGCATCGTCCACATCAATTCTGTAACTGTTCCTTTTCGACAGAAAGTCATCCTTCATTGGATTCCAAGTATCAAGCAGGTCAAGTCCATCACGGATGTCTGGGACAGCTGCAATGTTAACAGGGCTCCAGATAAGAGAGAGCTTACTTAAGTTTATCAACACTTTCTCCATTGTGTCTTTATCCAATAGGCTGTTTTTCAGTATTTAAAATAGATCACTTAAAGCCTTAAGGGACATTCTGCTTTACTTTTAGCCTGCTTTTAACTACAACATGCTACAGTGAAGATACATATTAGAGGTACAACGAGAGCACCGCATGCAGGTGCCAATGCTCCTCTGTTTTGTTATCCTAATAGATGTAAAGGAACAGTGAGATATTCTTACTGCTTTCATTTGTCTTGACTATTTGTTTGTCAGTGTCTACTGTGGGACTCCTAAATGACCTTGACCTTTGTCTTACATGACCCAACTTGTACTGAGCTCAAGAGCTACTTGTGTTGATTACACATGCGAAATATGAAGTCTCTGTCACATGTTGTTTCAAGGTTATGGCCAATGTTAAATTTGACCTGTAAATGACCTTGAATTTTCTATGACATGAACCAAGTTCTATTGAGGTCAAAAGCTTCTTGAGAAAGTTGAGATGATTATACATGTCAAATGTAATGTGTCTATCACATGCAGTTCCAAAGTTATGGCCAATATAAAATCAACCTATTTGACCTCTAATGACCTTGACCTTTGGCTGACATGACCAAAGTTGTACTTAGCTCAAGAGATTCTTTTGTTGAGTAGACATATCAAATTATGAAGTCTGTATCACATGTTGTTATAGAATTAAGGCCAATGTTAAATTTGTACTATTTGACCTCTAAATGAACTTGACCTTTGTTGAAAATGACCTAAATTGTTTGGAGCTCAAGCTCTGTTTGAGGTAAGTACATATACCAAATATGACGTCTGTATCAAATGTAGTTCTAATGTTATGGCCAACGTTAAGTTTTCGGACAACGACATCGCCAGAGTGATGACAACAGCTCGTAGTTTCTTCGAAACAGACGAGCTAAAAAGGCGTAATGGGTTAAGTCCATTTGGGAAGCTACACATAAACAATTTAAATGTATAATATTCGTTTCTATGTTAACCCATTCCCCCATAGCCAGTTTCCAGTATGGAATATAGGTGTCCACTTAAAGCAGGTTGAAAGAAAAGCAGAATGCGCCTTAAGGCGCATTCTGCTTTACTTTCAGCCTGTTTTAAGCTACCATCTGCTAGAATATAGAAAAATATTGCTTATGATACATATTCATGACTGTATAAATTGGAACTACAGTCGAGACTGTCTGAGCGACTCCCTGAATTCAGCGACTCCCTCTCTTATGTGACTTTATCTCATCCCGCCGAACGCATTTTCCTATAATTTAGGTCTGAATTAAGCGACTCCCTGGCTAACATGACAAGCGACCGGGATTTTGCGATCCAAAAGTACGATTCGGTCTGTATTTAGCGACTTTTAGCGTTGTTCAAATATTTGGTGAGAATATACTGTAAGTCATCATGCATTGATACGCTCGCCGACTTTGATCACGAGTATCGGACTGTGGAATTCACAGGTAAAATCATTAACCGGAACTATCAGTAGCTTGACACGTTGGCTGTATGGGTGTTAGGTGATAATTGTCAAACAACAGTAAATTATCGCTTAAAGTTTGGTCGTCGCATCTTTAAAACCAGTCCCCTAATAACCGTCATTATCAGTGTTGATTCAATTCATCAAGAGTAGCGCCCCTTGATAAAACGGATGTTGAGGAAAACAGTACCGCGGAGAAGGAAAATACGAATAATACACGAAATTCCGCGATAAACATAACAGAGTGGTAACAAGCTATACATAGCTTATGTTATATTGTTATGAACTGTCCGACAAATAAATATTGAGCCAAATCAACAGAGATGTCTTGCGGAAACCAGGTCAATGTCTCATGAATATTCAATGAGGTCAAATGCATGAAATGTACACAATTGACCCACGTGTCTTAAAAACTAAATATAAGGATTCTTTTACGAATTATGTTTATCGCAATTACTTTTTCTTAACCTAGGGTGATTTTTCACCAGCTCCAATGAATTTCACTGTGATTTCCTAAGTAAAACGAGGTTTTCGTGAGTATTTGACAGCCGGAAGGAAACCGGTTTGTTGATGCGCAGCTTTACCGGACGCGCATACTTACCCTACCAAAACAACCCATGAATAATTTCATGTTCGGTGTTTGCAAAATAAATATTTTACGTTCGCAGCTATTCAATATAATCTCCCTGGTCAAGTACTAAATAAAATGTGAGTTATTGATTGTCTATCTTTAACGTCCATGTTTTGTGTACAAAAAATACAGTAAACGTGTAACATCGAAATCGGCATATAACGTGTTAAAAACGTTACGGCATTTCACAAACATGCGAGAGTACATACGTACAGCGGTTTTATTGTTCACAGGCTTACTTTCTGTAAGTTTTGATTTTTTTACCAGTTTGGTGAGCTCGAGCCCATGCTTATCTCGACGCTATTTCGATCGTCCCGAGACAGTCGAGATACTGAAGTTCGACTGTATGTATTTTACATACACTGATGTGCTAGGTTTTAAAATTTTAATTGTGTTTTAAATACAACCTGTTTAAAAATAAATGTTTTATTTATCAATTCATCATTTTTTAAAGTTTATTTTTGTGAGGATATATGTTTTATAGATGCTTTTAATAATAGATTCACATGCAGCAGACAGGATTGGTATATTACTTTTTCCCTTATGTAGATTTCTTAATTTGTACAGCTTGGTCTGTCTATAGCCTAGGTCTGTATTAAGAGACCCCCTGTCATATGTGACCCTTTTTATAAGGTCCTGCAAAAAGTCACATATGACAGTCTCGACTGTATTTTCATCAGTAGAAGGTATAAATTCAATGCGCTGAAAGGCCCTTCTATGGGGGAAAGGGCTAAGGAAAGTGTGATTAAGGAAAGGGCTGAAGTGTGAATAGTAAGAGTAACCCATTCTACCTGTCCTATCTCTGCCTGTTGAAGTGTTCAGTTCTGCCTCTCCCTGGCGTATCAGCTCCAGGTTTATACACACCTCCTCTGTACTCGTATTGTCAACCAGCAACACTCCCAACACACCGTCCCTATCATCAGCAGCAGTCCTGTGAGAGAGACAAAATCAGGGCTGCCATAAGTTGACACGAAAAATCCTAAGATTTCCAAATTTGCATTTTGCAAGTGCGATTTTACGTATCCTATCTTTACCACATAGCCTGTTTCTAGCTTTGTTGACATGTGACTACTTAAAGCAGGCTGGAAGTAAAGCAGAATGTGCCTTAAGGCGCATTCTGCTTTACTTTCAGCCTGCTTTAAGCTACCATGTACCAGAAAAAAAATCCGAAGATTTAGGAAAAATCTGGAGAAATGGCAGCCCATCAAAATATCTAATACATTGATTCCTGACAATGACTATACCAACAGGGCTCCAGTGGAACCCCTCCAAACTGGAACCTTGAAATACCGGAATTCTCTCTAAACCGGACAAAAGCTTTGGTCCCGTTTCAAACTCTTCTTGTTTGTTTACCAATTATACCATATATTCCCTGTTTTACGTCTTTGGTTAATTCCTACACTGAAGAAAATAGTTTATACATTCTAGCAGACAATAGCTTAAAGCATTCTGCTTTACTTTCAACCTACTTTAAGTGGTCAGCTATCTTCCAAACTAGAAACTAGCTATTAGGTGATGGGTTAAAACCCCCTTTGAACTGGAAACACCTCTAAACCTGAATGTTTTGTTGTCCCCACTCATGTCCGGTTTAGGGAAATTTCACTGTTCAACGATTCCTGGCAATGACTATACCCAAAGTCCAATGCAAACAGGGCTCCAGATAAAGAGGGAGTAAACTGAACAAATTAAAACTTTTTCTCACTCATTTCAACACCAAAAGAACGATTCTAATGAGTAGTGACATCATAGGGTTATTGCAGAAATAAAGATATTAAGTTTTGAAATACCCCCAATATCTGGAGCCCAAATGCAAAGTCCAAAATTTTAATCAGATCAGCTTCAATGTCTTACTCTTTGCACCCTAATGGCTCAACATTACAGGGCTCCCTCCCTACAATGGCCCTCTGAATTATGATTCCCTCCCAAAAACAATATTTTCCTTCAACAAGACAATTTTTCTAAACTGTTGTCTACTTTTTTTCTCAAAGTTACATAATGGACAATAATGACAAGGGACAGCTTGAATCCAGTTGATAGGCTGCATTACAAATAGTCTGATCTGGATTCAAGCTGTTTGCAAATGTAAGCCAATGTCCCTCCCTATAACAACTCCCTCTGAACAACACACACAAATACTTGTCTCCCCTTTGGTGTTGAGGGAGCAATGTACAGTGTTCCCTCTCTTCAACGGCCCTCCCAACAACGACTCCCTTCTTACAACGACACTTGCCGCAGTTCCCTAAATAGAACATTTATGTCTAATGCTTTTACTGTTGCAATGTCGTCTGCTTAAAGTTATGGTCTGCTGTTTTACATAATGGACATTTTGACGGAAAAAACTTAATGAGGAGTGACAAACAGCTTGAATCTAGATCAGACGCCGCGTTACGCGGCGTCTGATCTGGATTCAAGCTGTTTGCAAATGTACGCCAATTTCCCTCCCTAAAACGACTCCCTCCGAACAACACACATGATTGTTGTCTCCCATTGGATGTCGTTGTAGAGAGGGAGAGCTGTATTACCTTTGCAAACAGTTTGGATCTGGATGATGTCTAATGTGGCTTCTCATCAGGATCAAAACTGTTTGAACTCTAACCCCATTTGAAAGATATTTTGCAAATTATTATTTGCAGCCTCAATCACTGAGTCAATGAATACTAATATAAGTTTATCCTTGCGTGGCAATTCTTATGAGTAGTCACACCATAGGGTTTTGTGCAGACATAAAGATTTTTTTTTTTTAAATACCGGTGTCAGATCAAATTTGGACCCCCGTAAAAAATGGACCCGCGGGTCCATTTTTGATAGCGAAATATGCACCCCCCCTGTAAATTTTGGACCCCCCCCAAAAAGGTTGGTAATGCTTCTCCCTAATGCAAAATATTGATAACTCCTATCTTGAGGTTGTTATGCCCATAAAAAAAATTAAATAAAAAAAAAAAAGGGTGTTTTACGCCATCAAATTTGGAAACCCCCCCCCCCTTCTCCAACCAAAATAATTTGCAGGGCATAGTAACTTCAGGAAAGGAGTAAAACATTACTTAAACAAAACAAATAATGGAAAATAATTAAAATTGATGTGTAAATCAAATGACTTATTGTTGGGTGCTGAAATGGGAGGGAGGGGGGTCCAATTTTTACGCCATCAAATTTGGACCCCCCTCTCCGACTGGAATAATTTGCAGAGAGTAACCTCAGGATAGGAAAAAAAACATCACTAAAATTTAAACAAGTAATGGAAAGGAATTAAAGATGATGTGTAAATCAAATGACTTATAGTTGGCTGTTGAAAAGGGAGGGGGGGGGGGGGTCCAATTTTTACGCCATCAAATTTGGCCCCCCCCCCCCCCCCCCCCCCCCCCTTCTCCAACCAAAATAATTTGCAGAGCATAGTTACTTCAGGAAAGGAGTAAAACATTACTTAAACAAAACAAATAATGGAAAAGAATTAAAAATTAAAGTTGATGTGTAAATCAAATGACTTATGGTTGGGTGTTGAAAAGGGAGGGGGGGGAGGGGGGGGTCCATTTTTTACGCCATCAAATTTGGAACCCCCCCCCCCCTTCTCCAACCAAAATAATTTGCAGGGCATAGTAACTTCAGGAAAGGAGTAAAACATTACTTAAACAAAACAAATAATGGTAAATAATTAAAATTGATGTGTAAATCAAATGACTTATGGTTGGGTGTTGAAAAGGGAGGGGGGTCCAATTTTTACGCCATCAAATTTGGACCCCCCTCTCCAATTGAAATAATTTGCAGGGCATAGTAACTTCAGGAAAGGAGTAAAACATTACTTAAACAAAACAAATAATGGCAAAGAATTAAAATTGATGTGTAAATCAAATGACTTATGGTTGGGTGTTGCCAAGGGAGGGGGGGGGGGGGGGTCCAATTAAATTAAGGGCGTAAAAAGGCATATTTATTGGATACTGGGTTAAGTTACCATCTTCTAGGATACATAAAATATTTCTTATACAGTAAATGTTTGTGACTGTATAAAATGGAATTATTTTCTTCAATGTAAGAATACATTGTACAAAATGGAACTACTTTCTTCAGTGGAAGAATAAATTAAGGGCATAAAAAGGCATATTTAATGGGTAATTGGTTAAACTACCATCTTCTAGGATACATAAAATATTTCCTATACAGTAAATGTTTGTGACTGTATAAAATGGAATTATTTTCTTCAATGTAAGAATACATTGTACAAAATGGAACTACTTTCTTCAGTGGAAGAATAATTTAAGGGCATAAAAAGGCATATTTAATGGGTAATTGGTTAAACTACCATCTTCTAGGATACATAAAATATTTCCTATACAGTAAATGTTTGTGACTGTATAAAATTGAATTATTTTCTTCAATGTAAGAATACATTGTACAAAATGGAACTACTTTCTTCAGTGGAAGAATAATTTAAGGGCGTAAATAGGCATTTTTATTGGGTAATGGGTTAAGCTACCATCTTCTAGGATACATAAAATATTTCTTATACAGTAAATGTTTGTGACTGTATAAAATGGAATTATTTTCTTCAATGTAAGAATACATTGTACAAAATGGAACTACTTTCTTCAGTGGAAGAATAAATTAAGGGCATAAAAAGGCATATTTAATGGGTAATTGGTTAAACTACCATCTTCTAGGATACATAAAATATTTCCTATACAGTAAATGTTTGTGACTGTATAAAATGGAATTATTTTCTTCAATGTAAGAATACATTGTACAAAATGGAACTACTTTCTTCAGTGGAAGAATAATTTAAGGGCGTAAATAGGCATTTTTATTGGGTAATGGGTTAAGCTACCATCTTCTAGGATACATGAAATATTTCCTATACAGTAAATGTTTGTGACTGTATAAAATGGAAATATTTTCTTCAATGTAGGAATACATGGTACAAAAAAGAACTACTTTCTTCAGTGGAAGAATAAATTAAGGGCGTAAAAAGGTATATTTATTGGGTAATTGGTAAAGCTACCATCTTCTAGGATACATGAAATATTTCCTATACAGTAAATGTTTGTGACTGAATAAATTGGGATTATTTTCTTCAGTGGAAGAATAAATTAAGGGCGTAAAAAGGCATATTTATTGAGTAATGGGTTAAAATATTCATTGATTTCTTGTTTCTTAACTTTTTATCATGTTTTTTTATCATTCTAAATTTTTGCAATGGGGGGGGTCCATTTTTTACAGGGGGGGTCCAAATTTGATAGCGAAATATGGACCCGCGGGTCCATATTTGGCTATCAAATTTGGACCCGGGTCCATTTTTTATGGGGGTCCAATTTTGATATGACACCGGTACTCCCCTTATCTGGAGCCCAGGGGCCCGTTTCATAAAACTTCGTACGACAAATGTTGTCGTGAGTCAGATTATAAAAGTCTCAATTATTATTGTAAAGACAATTCCAAAGAGATGTCACAAGACAGGATTACATGGAGAAATCAGAAATTAAATGTATTTTAAAGTTTAGTCTTATGATCGTTTTTGTCGTACAAAGTTTTATGAAAAGGGCCTCTGTAAATTCACCACCTACCCATTTTTGTCATTGGAAAGGCTTCCTTGAACAATATGCATGTTTAATGCCTTCTCAAAGCCTGCAAGGGCAGTAAATCTGTCTGTACTACTTGCTGTCCACTCCAAGTCAGAGTTATCTTTTCCTGCCTTGGGCTTGATGAATGCCAGACTGCAGCAAGTTGCCAAGCGTGGAATATTCTTGAATTGCGGTGGTAGCGGGAATATCTTATTCCTTGAAATCCATTCTTCATCTCCAAAGTCAATATAATGTACGAATATCTTCCCCTCCTTGTCTCCTCTCCCTTTTGAAATTGACTTAATCAATGCCCTATCAAAAGAAAGAAATAAGTAGTCGAAACTCGATACTTCGAACCAGTATTTCATACTATGAATTTCTATAAGTCAATCTTGCTTAATAGGTCGAACATACCCATATTTTAAAGTTAAAACGTGGCTAAGCCACATTTTAACTTTGAAATAAGGGTATGTACAAACTAACGTGAGTTCAAAGTATCAAGTTTCGACTGCATGTTTTATCTATAATGCCATATTTGTTTATGTTAATTGAGATGGGTTGGGGGGGGGGGGGGGGGGGGGGGGGGGGGCTGACGATAGCTTAATGCAGGCTGAAAGTAAAGCAGAATGCACCTTAATGCACATTTTGATTTACTTTTAACCTGCTTTAAGTGGTCGCCTATCTTCAATACAAGAAACAGGCTATGGGATAATGGATTAAAGAGCACTTTTGATAGAAAGCACAGTCAACTTGTGTTTAGTGGATAAACAAAAGATAAAGGCTGCTGATAGCAGGATTAAACTAAAGCATGTAGATGCCACCTGTCTTTAAGATTTTCTGTGGTACTTTAACCCATTGCCCCATAAATACACCTTTTTACGCTTTTCATTTATTTTTCCACTGAAGAAAATAGTTCCAAATTATTCCTTCATAAATATTTACCACAAATATTTTTTCTTCTATACTCAACATAAAAAGAAACTTTACATTGGATTCTGATGTGTAACATTCTGTCTACAAACACAATTTTGCAGAAAACTTATTGTAATTCAAAACTTTGGATCAATGTCTGAAAGTTCTCGACAATGGTGATGAAAAAACTCCAAACGTCATGTCGCAATTTGACGTCATAATGTATAGGGGTCGATTTAAAAATCAGAGATGTGAACGAGTTCGCAAGATGTGTTTAATTCATTTTCCGGTTTCATTTTAAGTGACTTTTTCCATAAAGTCACTTCAGTAGCGTGCATGCCCACCGTCACGCCTAATGCAAGCAACACACCCTCTCAGATGTACCGTTTAATGACGTCATTTGAGATGACATGCAATTTTCGTAATCGAGCATGTCTGAGGTCGTTGGTCGTGTCAATCTGGTAATTGTTCGTCACCCTTCGCCAAGTTTAACCCATACATGCTCTATGGGTTTTAGATCTTGTGATACTGCAGGCCAGAGCATGACGTTGACGTTATTCTGGGCCTTGTGCGTGCAGGTAAGATCTGCCAAGTATACGGTCTACGGTAATGGGTAGGACCGTGACATTGCTACAGACGATTCTTTATTGTCTCGGCAGTGATCCAAAACCACCCAGAAGTAGCCGTTGCTGGGATGAGCTGTTACGTCGGTACGTTAACGTAAGAGTCGGTCGTCTCTACGTGACGTCAACGATCTCAGGCTATCCTGGACCTACCCAGTAACTCTGTACCGTGTAGTCAGCATATGAATTATCTACCGTTTGTGTAAAAAATGACGCGCAACATCAGTTACTGACGCGTCCGCCGTAAGCATGCCAAATGGTCTGATTTCTGTGATTTTCAGAAAGCTGTGGCTTCTCAGTTTTGAAACGAAAATGTTTACAACTTTGATATTTCGGTGTTTGGCTTAAGCCTGCGTGCATCTATTGCATTAGATAAACTTGAAGTCAACGCTGAATAGGTCAACTCGCCGTCAGTGCTAAATACCGGAAGTGGAAAGCGTGCTAAGTCGTGCGCGGTACAATTTAGCGAGAATGTGGCTCTGTATGGTCTTTATCGATTACTCCATTATGAAATATGCGTATATTTCATGAAACGTCATTAAAACATCGCTTAAATCGGCTCTAAAGAATGTAAAGCTTCTATTTTTGCTAAGTATAATACGGAAACAAGGGCCACTATGGCCCTAAATCGCTCACCTGGTACACCATGGCAAACTTGACCTATAGTGACCTCGATTATGACTGGACATGACCCACAATCATCCTTTAGAGTGTAAACAAGATTTTCCTATGATTTGACCTAATGACCTAGTTTTTGAACTGACATGACCCATATTCAAACTGGACCTATATATTAATGAGACAAACATTCTGACCAATTTCATCAAGATCCAATGAGATTTGTAGCCTCTAGAGTGTTAACAAGATTTTTCTATGATTTGACCTAGTGACCTAGTTTTTGACCGGACATGACCCATATTTGAACTTGACCTAGATATAAATGAGACAAACATTCTGAAAAAATTTCATCAAGATCCAATGAGGTGTGTAGCCTCTAGAGTGTTAACAAGACTTTTCTATGATTTGACCTAGTGACCTAGTTTTTGACTGGACATGACCCACATTCAAACTTGTCCTAGATATTAATGAGACAAACATTCTGACCAAGTTTCATCAAGATTCAATGAGATTTGTAGCATCTAGAGTGTTAACAAGGTTTTTCTATGATTTGACCTAGTGACCTAGTTTTTGACCAAACATGACCCACATTCGAACTTGGCCTAGATTTCTATTAGACAAACATTGTGATCAAGTTTCATGAAGATCCAATGAGATTTGTAGCCGGTAGAGTGTTTACGAACAATTGTGAACAGACGGACGGACAGACGGACGGACGACGGACATCCAGCGATCCTAAAAGCTCACCTTGGCACTTCGTGCCAGGTGAGCTAAAAAGCTTGCTTTTTTCCGTTCTTAAGTTATGCACGGTAAAATCAAAGGTATTCCAATTCAATTCAATCACTGACAGACTTTGAAAAGTGTTTGATTTGCGCGTGAACAATTTCCTCAAAACTAGGCAACTACAAAACATGGGGGCTGACATCTTGGATGATGACGTCATGGCTTTTATGAAACGTTGTGCATGACGTTTCGGAATTCCAGGTTTCGGTGCCATTTATAAACCAGTGTAAGCATGAATAACACACAACACTCACTTGTAATGATTTTCTCCAAAGGATAAAGCTTAAAACAGTTCAATTCATACCCTTCAACGCTTAAATGAACGTTATTTGCAAAAAAACTACTTCTCAGTCGAACCGATAAAAATAACGGATTATCAAAACGTCATAAATATAAATAATGACGTCACGTAATTACTGGTGTTCATATGACTTCCAAAAATAGTTTCAGATTGCATTATCATAGGTGTACGGGGGAGTTTTAACATTGTATATACGGATGCTTATAGATCTATTTGATTACCGGTATTTGGTTTAACAACATATAGACCTTGTCCCAAACAATTTACATGTAGTTATATAATAAAAGTTCGAGTTGGTTGTGTAATCCAGATCTCAGTCACGAGAGGCGTAGCCTCGAGTGTGATCTGGATTACACAATGAACTGATACAAGAGCGCTGATCACATACTGGTGATAGATCTATTCCGTTTTTATTAGTACAATTATGCTTTTTTCCGTCCATAGGCAAAGCCTAAATACATATTATATCCCCGCAGACCTTAAAGCACATTCTGCTTTACTTTCAACCTGCTTTAAGTGGTCATATATCTTCAAAACTAGAAATAGGTTATGGGGTATATAATGGGTTAACCCTAGAGGTTATACTGAAATCTCGGACCGTGCAGGGTCTACACTGTGGTATGATCTGGAGACCCCTGGAACATCCAATGGACAATTCCAGTTAAATTTAGTCAAGTCTATTTTTTATATTTTAACAGTACAAAATGTATATTGCATCATGACAAACAGTGCAGATCCTGATCAGGGTCTGCAGTTTGCATAGAACAAGTATAATCTTCACTATACACTGCTTAGAAATGACCCCTTATACGCAACAATAGGTATGTTAAATGTATACAGTTAAACAACTTTAGTACAACCACTAAGTTGTGTTAATTATTAAGTTTCAACAGTCAACTGCTTAAAGCAAGGTGACAGTAAAACAGAAAGCTCCTATAGGAGCTTTGTTTTACTGTCACCTTGTTTTAAGCTGTCACCTGTATTTTATATAATCCATTAGCCTTCTTTTTAGTGATTGTAATAGTAGAGGGGTTTTACTGTAGTTCTTTCCTACCTATAGAAACAGTCATCCTGACTAAACTGTGCACAACACAATGTGTTGACTGCTGGTTCAAGACCTTTACTCAGATTGGACAGTTTTCTCCGATTCGATGTCTCAAAGCTGCGATTCAAGTTCTTCATTAGACTGTCCAAGGTTTGGCCAACCTCCCTGGAGACGATATGCACATAGAAATGTCCCGGAGACCTTATATTGGCCAGCATCACTTTGTGCCCTTGGTGAGTACTACTGGAGTTGTTGGAGTTTTCAATGGCTAATTGGAGGGATGTAGGTGTTGATCTGTCACTCAGCGTCTTGTCAGTAGTTGTATCTGTGAAGGCAGAATCAACTGGTCCACTGTCCTGTAAAAATCAAGTTAACCTCTCTATTACAACCAGTAAATTTAGTCATTTATTAGGTGTTCATGACAGGTGATTGCTTAAAGTAAAACAGAAATCTCCTAAGCAAGGTGGAAGTAAAACTGAAAGCTCTGATAGGAGCTTACTGTTTTACTTTCATTCTGCTTTAAGCTGTCATTGAGTGATTGGAAAGAGCTAGAGATTGTAAGAAAAGTTACACCGATTTCGAAAAATGTCTACAAACCGCTTAACCCTTTACTCCCTGAAACCTTAAATGGACAATTCTAGTTTTCAATTTAGTCTAGTCCTTTTTTGACATTTTAGGGTTGATGTTAACAATATAAGTCAAACAGTGTAGAGCCTGATCAGCCTTACTATATCCTTCACATCCAAAACAAGTCCTCCACAAGTACTTACAGTAAAACCTCTCTATTACGACCACTACATGGGATAAAAAAAATCGACATTTTAGGCTGGTAGCCTACAGGAGCTTTCTGCTTTACTGTCATCTTACTTTAAGCTGACGCCTGTCTTAAATATTATCAATAAGCCTCCATTTTAGTAGTCATACTAGAGAGGTTTTACTGTAATGCTACATACCAGGGAATCCTGACTTGTATCATTTCCTGCTCCTTGCAACGTCTTCTCTTCTACCTTCAAACTCTCGGCACGTTTGTCTCCCCTTAATTTTTCACTGTTTTCTGAATCACCAGATACATGTCTTCTAGAAGGCTTATTCTCCGAGTTTCGTTCTGACTTTAATAAAAGCTGACTCGTGTTTCCTGAATGCTTATCCCCTTCGATATTGGCCAATTTGTCCGATCCCCCATCCTCTACATGTCTTTTATCAGCTTTAACACCATTCGTCCTAGCGCAATCACCAACACCTTTATTATCACTCACATTAAAGTCACTCTTATTCTCCTCAATGTTTTTACTGTCATCGCCATGGCAACCAGTGTTGTCTCCATGGTTACCCATGTAGCTTGTATCAGTGCTCTGACTGAGCTCCCTGATTCTAGGACTAGGCCTACCAAACAGAGAGCCATGTAGGATAGTGGCCTCCTCTTTCCCTTCCTCAGTCTTGATCAGCTGTTTGATCTGAGCCGTCACCTCCAGGTACTTGGCAGATCCCCTGTTGATCAGGAACTGTCCTGTGTATGGTAGAGTAAATCAGTTTAAGTATGAATTAACCCATTCCTCCATAAATATGCCTTTTTAAGCCTTTAATTTATTTCTCTACTGATGAAAATAGTTCCAATTTATACTGTTACAAATAAGAATCATAAAAAATATTTTCTATATTCTAGCAGATAATAGCTTAAAGCAGGCTGAAAGTAAAGCAGAAGGCACCTTAAGGCAGTCTGCTTTACTTTCAACCTGCTTGAAGTTATCACCTTTCTTCAGAACTAGAAACAGGCTATGGGGTAATGGGTTAACTCTTTTCTCCATAGATACACATCTTTAGGCTCTTAACTAATGCCTCGACTGAAGAAAATAGCAGATGGTAGCTTAGAGCATGCTAAAAGTAAGCAGAATGTGCTCCAGACACACTATGCTTTACTGTTAACAGGCTTTAACCGACAACCAGGGTTGGCCGGTTAAAACCGCCCCGGTCAATACTCCCTGAAGTGGTCAATACTGGTCAATACTCTTTTTTTGGTTAAAATAAAGCTCTTAAAGCTTTAAAAGGGTTTAATTATAGTGTAATTATGTATTACAGATACACAGGAAGCTATTTCAAGTGTATATAGGGGGTATAGGAAGCACAAAGTGGATTTTTCAAATCTGAAAAGACCTCCCTGGTCGATTGAACTGACCACATATTTTATTGAACTGACCGCTTGTGGTCGATTGAAATAACCACTTGCGGTGGATTGAATCAACCACTCTGGTTTATTGAAAAGACCACCCTGGCCAGTTGAACTAGGTGTATGGTGATTCCTGAAGTATTTGTTGTTGTTCTACAACTTGCTTTATCACCAGGCTCCGAGGTTATAAAGCGTTTTAGTTGAGTCTGAGTGTGTTCCCAAGCATTTGATTGGTCAGATTTGAGCCTAGGCTCAAATCTGACCAATCAAATGCTTGGGAACAAGTTTAGACTCAAGTCAAAAGCTTTATAACCTCGGAACCTGGTCAGGAGTAATACCCTGTCCCAACAGATTCAGTCAGTGTGCAAAGCAACAATAAACTGTCAGGCTTGGGTCGTCCTCCTTTAGGTTCTGCTTCATCACAGATCTTATTATCAGTGACTATGCCGATGACCTTGCAGCCATACTGCTCAGCAGACTCATTGATGGCTAGGAGTAAAACAAAGTGTCAGTGTATAATACCCCTGTCAGTGTACAATCACCCCGGATCAAGGCATTTGATTGGTCACTATCAGATCTATGCCACTCCCACTGCATTGACATGGATCAACCTAACACATGATAATCTGTTTTGACAGCAATTTGCAGGTGTTGCAAACATGCAAACACTTATGATTTTCCCATGATTGTAAATAATAGACATCAATGAACCTTCAACATTTAATTGTTGCCTGACTATGGGTATCTGACCTTAATGATAAATTATTTGCTGTAATATATTCCCAAAGTGGTCAATTGAAATTTTGAGTGGTCAAACGAGGTTTTTAATGGTCAGTTGAGTTGTAAGTGAACAGTTTATTGACTTGAAGTATTTAGTGGTTGATTGATTATGAGTATTGCTTGCCTTTTGGTTTGTAAACTCCCAAACTGATGCTAGGTGGTCAATACTGGTCGATTTTCAATTGGCAAGGCCGGTCATTTCAATCAACCACTTTGTTTTATCAAATATTTACAAAATGTAATTCAAATATTTCAATCTTTAGATTAAATCATTGATATGATCATTATTCCCAGTATGCTCATCATGACAATGTATAAATAAGGTAGATAGGGTACTAAGTACTTTATTTATAAGTAGTCTGGTTGAATTGACCACATCAAATGGCCACCTGGCAAAAGACCACTTGTGGTCATTAAAGTAAAACTTTGAAAAACAAACATCAAAATATCATACTGTTATTTGAAAAGATCCTTAACAGTACAGTTTGTATGTACTGTATATATTAAACTACAATTTACATTGCTAGGGGTATGATACATAGGTTAAAATGTGGTTTGAAGTGGTCAATTGACCAGTAATGACCACTAATGACCAGTATTGACCGGTTAAAACCAGTATTGACCGCCCGGGTGGTCAATACTCTTATTGACCGGTCGAGTGCCAACCCTGCCGACAACCCCATAATTACGCTTTTTACACCTTTAATCTATTCCTCCACTAAAGAAAATAGTTACATATTATACAGTGATGAATCTCTATCATAAGAAATATTTTCTTTATTCTAGCAGATGGTAGCTTAAAGCAGGCTGAAAGTAAAGCAGAATGTGTCTTAAGGCAGTATGCTTTACTTTCAACCTGCTTTAAGCAGTCATGTATCTTAAATACTAGAAACAGGCTATGGAATAATGGGTTAAGTGGTCATCTGTCTTCCAAACTAAAGCAAGCCCTATATTCACGGAGTAAAGGATTAACCCATTAGTCAATAGATACACATTTTTACGCCTTTAATCTCCTCTTCCACTGAAGAAAATAGTTCAAAATTATACAACTATGTGTATGTAGCCTGAGAAAAAGATTCTATATCCGAGCAGAATGATGATAGCTTAAAGCAGGCTGAAAGAAAAGCAGAATGCACCTCAAGACACATTCTGTTTTACTTAATGACCACATTTCACAAAAATGTTATCTAACCAAATAACTTAGATACAGTTTTGAGTACAGTAAAACCTCTATAACGACCACTAAAACAAAGACTAATTTAATGTATAAAAGACAGGTGACAGCTTAAAGCAAGGTGACAGTTAAACAGAAGCTTTCTGTTTTACTGTCACCTTGCTTTAAGCAGTCACCTGACGTAAAAGTTAACTTACCTATACTGACTTGCTGTAGCACAAACTGACTTGGTACCATGGCCGGTATGGGATAGTTCCCCACTAGTTTTACGAGGTGGGGTATGGTATAGGTGCTGCTGCTACAGGTTAAATACTATTATCTTACCTATACTGACTTGTTGTAGCACAAACTGACTTGGTACCATGGCCGGTATGGGATAGTTCCCCACTAGTTTTACGAGGTGGGGTATGGTAAAGGTGCTGCTGCTACAGGTTAAATACTATTAACTTACCTATACTGACTTGTTGTAGCACAAACTGACTTGGTACCATGGCTGGTATGGGGTAGTTCCCCACTAGCTTTACGAGGTGGGGTATGGTATAGGTGCTGCTGCTACAGGTTAAATACTATTATCTTACCTATACTGACTTGTTGTAGTACAAACTGACTTGGTACCATGGCCGGTATGGGATAGTTCCCCACTAGCTTTACGAGGTGGGGTATGGTATAGGTGCTGCTGCTACAGGTTCTGATACAGTTCAGCTGCTGGTTACACACATAATGCTTGAAGGTCAGAATGTCCTCCTCCGTCCACACACAGTACTTGTTAGCCGGCATCACCTTATGAATATCGAACATAAATAACCAGGGATCCAGGTAAGAGGTTCAACAAATCAAACATTTTATCACTCATTTCAGCACCAATCCCTATAGTGTTACAACTCATCAGAATCGTCTCGAAGAGACGGTTCTAATGGGTAGTGACACCATAGGGTTTAATTCAGAAATAAAGATTTTAAGTTTTGAAAAACTACCCTTTTCTGCTGCTCTGAGTAACCAGTACACAAGATAAGAGAGAGAAAAACTAACAAATCCAACATTTTAATTTCAGCACCAAATCCTATGGTGTTACTACTCATTTGAATCGTCTCTTCGAGACGATTCAAATGAGTAGTAACATCATAGGGTTTAATGCAGGAATAAAGATTTTAGTTTTTGGAATACTCCCCGTTTCTGGAGCTATGGTTATTACACAAATAAGTTAAATAACCCAATAAACATTAGTAACAAGTAAATAATTGGAACATATATAACTAAGCAATACTTTGCTTTTGTGATGTAAAAAAACACCAAATGTTTTACCAAGCATTGTATTGATAAGCAGGGTTCCAGATTAAAGATAGCAACTTGAACAATCCAGCATTTTCTCACTTCAGCACGAAATCCTATGGTGTGCCTACTCATTAGAATTGTCTCGACAAGGCCATTTTCATGAGTAGTCACACCACAGGGTTTATTGCAGAAGTAAAGATCTCGAAGAGACGATTCTAACGAGTAGTAACACCATAGGATTGAATGCAGAAATAAAGATCTGGAAGAGACGATTCTAATGAGTTGCAACACCATAGAGTTTACTGCAGAAATAAAGATCTCCAAGAGCTGATTCTAATGAATAGTAACAGCATAGGGTTAAATGCAGATATAATGATTATATGCTTTTGAAATACAGTAAAACCTCTCTATTACGACCACTTAATTGTGTCAAATATTAATCATTTAAGACAAGTGACTTCTTAAAGCAATATGAAAGTGACACAGAAAGCTCCTACAGGAGTTTTCTGTTTCATTTTCACATTGCTTTAAGAAGTCACATGTCTTTTATACAGGATATTAGCCTTCTTTCAGTGGTTGTAATAGAGAGGTTCTACTGTACTCCATTTATCTGGAGCCCTTGATAGGCAGTAAGCTATGGATACCAACCTCTGCCAGGGCGCAGCATGCTGCTTGAGGTGGAAGAAACTTGAAGTTCTCTGGGAGTCGCCTGAGATTTATGATCTTGACCTTCTCCTTGTTGCCATAGTCGAGATACAGGACATCTACATAGCTCACAATGCCTGAAACTGAAATAAAGCCATGGCAATTCATAAAGAATATGTCTCATGTACAACAGAAGGGCTCCAGATAAGGGGAGTATTTCAAAACATAAAATCTTTATTTCTGCATTTAAACCCTATGACGATTCTAATGAACATCAATCTTAACAGGCTGACAGGTAGGAAGACAAACTGATGCAACAGTACAGTAAAACTTCTCTATTACAAATGTTAAATTGTGTGAATTATCAGGTTATTAAGACACACGACTGCTTAAAGCAATGGGACAGTAAAACAAGAAAGCTCCTTGTCACCTTGCTTTAAGCTGTCACCTTTTTACAGTCACCTTGCCTCAAGTTGTCACCTGTCTTTTAGACACTCTGACTCAGTTAACCTTCTTTTTAGTGGTTGAAATAGAAAGGTCTTACTGTATTTGAGGTGTGTTGAAAAAAAAAATAGGGACATAAACAAGAGACAGATTACAGTATAAAGCTTTCTTCACAGACAATAGAAAGAAAGGAGATATTTGTAAACAAATGACCCCTTAATGCAGAACAAAAGTAATGCAGAAAACTCATATAGCTTCTTTCATGACTTTCAGCATTAAGTTGCTGTCTATCTTACACAAGGGCGTAGCGCCCATTACGCACAATACGCACGTGCGTATAAAAAAAAATCTAAAAAAAAAACAACAAAAAAAACAAGAAAAAAAACTTGACCGCTATGCTAGTCGCTAGTCGCCATGCTTCTCTTTACTGAAACTAAATCGTAAACGACCATTCAAACATTTGTTTTGTATATATATATTATCATTGTGCGTATTGCATACATGCATCTACTACTAGAATCTATATCTATTCAGATCAATTAGATAAGTGTCAAGTCCCACAGGGGGCCAACGGAGTATCACGAGGGTTCGCACAGAAGTCCCGTATACAGAGTATAGAGAATATGTATACTTTATCAAATTAAGTACATTGTAAATGTATATGATTCCAACTGAAGTCGTCATTGAAATTATATAGGAGGCTTCTGTGCGAAACGGGTCGTTGTTATACTTCGATGGCCCCCAGTGAGTCCGGGTCCACAAAATAGCAACAGGAAAAGCGTGAAAACATAGACCTGTGTGCCTAATAATTGTAGCATGGCTACTGGCTACACGTACAGGTCCGTAGGAACAGGGGGCATGACCCACCCCTAATAATTTTGCCAATATTAGTAAAAAGACCTAGATCGTTACATAGCTTTCTGTGAGTATTTTACCTGTTTTGAAAGTTAGAAACGCCCTCAGAACGCACCAGAGACCCTCTAAGAAAAAACTCTCGCGGGAGCATACCCCGATGCCCACTACTGTATAGTAAGAATGCGCACACTAATATGAGTAAGTAAGGATATGGGTAGGTTTTTATAATTTTTAACTGGAAAACATCATGTTGAACAAGATATTATCCTAGATTAAAGGGTAATTCATGTTATTTTCAGTCGAATTTTGACAGATATTTATATCACTAATAAACATACATGTTTTGAACTGTCCTCAGAACGCACCAAAGACCATCTAGGAATAAAAATTTCCGGCCGTGAGAGCATGATCCCGCGCCCCTCTAGTAAGAGTGCATACACTAATCGTAGTGGGTACGGTGGTAGAGTAGGGGTTAGATATGAATGATTGGAAGGCAATCTGTCAAAAAAGTATGTTAAAAAAGTCGTAGATAAAATATTAAATGTCATTTTGAGATGCATTTTTTTGCATATATTTATGTTTGTATTATACCTATTTGGAATGCGAGATACGCATTCAGAACGCACCAGAAACCATCCAGGAATAAAATAAACCAGGGTAGAATGTCTCCGGACCCACCTAGTAAGAGTGTACACAAATTGACCTTCCACAAATACGCCGAATAACCAAGACAGGTGTCTCTGTTGCAATTCCTCTAAAAAAGATGGCCCTTAATTCTAATGATAAAACAGATGGCGCAGGAGTGAGTACAAACACCGATTTCAACGATGACGACTAGCCCGACCTTCAACATGTGAAGCTCCCTTATGCCTCGCTCACATTTGCTGCGGCTGCCGTACGGCGGCCGCACGGCTTGTTGTTTCTACGGCGAGTAGCAATTCCCCGGCCGCCGCAGAATTCCTACGGCCGCCGTGTGTTGCGCTCACATTTGCTGCGGCTGCCGCACGGCGAGTTTCTAATTTTTTAGGTTAAAAAACCTGCGGCCACCGTGCGGTCGCCGTACGGCCACCGTACGGCAGCCGTGGAAGCTCCACCAGATTCTCTGCAATCAAAATGCTGCTACTGCTACATAACTTTGTTTTGCTACATGTTCACGCAACTCATATCAGTCCAACTACACCGTGAACTCAATGGACACATTAGGACAGCACTTAAGAACATCTAAACCCATTTTTAATAAAACACATGTTTTACATGTATGAACAAACGTACAAATGCACAATAAGAAAAGTGACAATTGAGTTCCGGCGGCCGTACGGCCACCGTACGGCAGCCGTAGAACCACTCTGCGGCGAGTGTTTTCTACGGCCGCCGTAGGAATTAAAAAATGTTATAACTCCGCGTTATAATTCTACGGCGACCTCTACGGCCTGTGAAATATGGGTATACGCCGTGCGGCTGCCGTAGGATTTCTACGGCGGCCGTAGGAAACTACCGATTTTCCGATTCTGCGGCCGCCGTACGGCCGCCGTAGGGCAAATGTGAGCGCACTATTAACAAAACCTGCAGACATAAGGACCCCCACTAAGGCGTAAGTCTGTAATACAGACCAGTTAGGGCGCTAAACTCTTCATCACCATTCTGCTGAATCTGCAAATGTTCCTGAAGCAAATCAGACTTCCCTTGGAGCAAGTCAAGGTTCTCTTGGACTATCCTTCTTAGATATAGGGAGCCTAGTCATCTAAGGCAGATTACCTATGTCTGACACATTTAAATCTAGAACTATATATAATGGTCTAGCAAAGTTAGAGGCCTTTGAAAAAGAAGATTTTTTAACCTTGCAAATTCGGTTATTTATACATGTAAAACAATACCATTTCTTTAAGAAAAAAAGTGGACATCCAGCGCACATCTTCATTTTCAAAATTTTCCGGGGGAGGCCCCCCGTACCCCCACCAGCAGGAGGGGGTTACCCCCCTCCCGCACCCTCCCCACTACGTGCCTCGGTCGGCACTCCGTGCCCATATGTGCGTATAACTTTTAAAAGTCTGGCTACGCCTATGTTACAGTGGAACTATTTTCTTTAGTGGAGGAATGAAAAGAGGCGTAAAAAGGTGTATTTTTGGGGGTAATGGGTTAATGCTGTACATACCTGTTCTTTGAACTTTGTAAATACAAGCTCTGTAGAAGGCCTTGTCACTGCTGAACTGTGCCAGGCACATTGTTCCCACACAAGGGTTGTGTAAGTAGGGCTCTGCCAATCCCGTACTTGACATATACACACTAGAAAATTACACAAGACAAATTTAATTTTATATATTATATAGTAATAATAGAACAAAATCATTATAGCTCTTTCTCCACAGAAAATTATACAAGACAAATTTAATTTTATATGTTATATAGTAATAATAGAACAAAATCATTATAGCTCTTTCTCCACAGAAAATTACACAAGACAAATTTAAAACTAAGCCCCAGATAACCGGAGTATTTCAACGAGAGCACCGCAAGCGGGTACATTATACGCCCACTGGCAAAGGAATATATAGTTTAATCAAAATTTATTCTAATTTGTAGACACTTAGATCTCTGATAGAATAAACAATTAATACTGAAATAAAGCCTTTTCTAGCATTATCTGAGTACACCCAGGGCAGATAACTTGACACAATGATCCGATTTCAATAATAATCAACCCTTTCATGAACTTATACTTCTATAATTATACTGTGGGCAAACATAATCAAAATCCATTCAAAACTGTAGTTGCTAAGTGTGTAAGCCTTTTATAGCATATTTGAGTACACCAAGGGCAGATAACTCTGTAACGAAATATAAAAAAAATCTCAAACTTGTCTCAGCTTCAGATCTTGATGCATATAACCTTTCTGTGAAGTTTCATTAATATCCTTGAAACAGTTTTCAAAGAAAACTCTGGACAAGCTTTTTATAGCATATTTGAGTACATCAAGGGCAGATAACTCTGTAACGAAAATTCAAATGAACCTCAAACTGGACTCAGCTTTAGATCTTAATGCATATAACATTTGTGTGAAGTTTCATTAATATCCCTCCAATAGTTTTCCCATAAAACTCTGGACAAGCTTTTTATAGCATATTTGAGTACATCAAGGGCAGATAAGTCTGTAACAAAAATTTGAATGAACCTCAAACTCAACTCAGCTTTAGATCTTGATGCATATAACATTTGTGTGAAGTTTCATTAATATCCCTCAAACAGTTTCCCCAGAAAAGTCTGGACAAGCTTTATATAGCATATTTCAGTACATCAAGGGCAGATAACTCTGTAACGAACATTCAAATGAACCTCAAACACAACTCAGCTTTAGATCTTGATGCATATAACATTTGTGTGAAGTTTCATTAATATCCCTGTGATAGTTTTCCGGAAAAACTCCGGACAAATAAAATGTTGACGGACGAACGAACGAACGAACGAACGAACGGACGGACAGGGCCACGCCAATATACGACCACCTTTAGAGGTGGGCGTATAAAAACTAAAATCTTCATTTTTGCAATAAACCCTATGGTGTCACTACTAATTAAAATCGTCTCTTTGAGACAATTCTAATGAGTAGTAATGACATAGGATTTGGTGTTGAAATGAGTGAGAAATGTTGGAATTTGTTCAATTTACTCCTGCCTATCTGGAGCCCTGAAGTTATGATAGAACAAGATCATTATACCAGTTTTTTTCCAGATATGCATCAATATAAGCTTGGGATTCAGGGAGACAAATGATAGTGTTTCTTGCAACCCCATAAGACTTCAAGAGAGATTTGTCGCCCTTTGTGCTTCTACTAAACATGAATCAAAATGGCAGATTAAGTCATTCCGAAAGCCGCATTTCCAGAAAAGGATGATAGTCCTTTATTAACGCTTTACCCAATAGCCTGTTTCTAATTTTGAAGACAGGTGACCACTTAAAGCAGGTTGAAAGTAAAACATAATACTTTCAGCCTGCAACTATCATCTGCTAAAATATAAACAAGAGGGCCATGGCCCTTAATTCGCTCACCTGAGGACATTGAAGTTTGTACCTAAGTTGACTGGGCAAGACAACATTTTAATATAACTATAAATGGAGTTATCTTCCAGACAAGAAAACATGACAAAAGTGAATTTTGTTGCCAAGCTTATGACCCTTATCCATGACACATCCTCTTATCAAGCTATTTCCATTTCCAATAAATGATAATTATTTCACTAGCGTCAACAGAACTGGAATTATTTTCCTGACAATAAAATATGACAAAGGGGAAAAACTAAATATTGCTGCCCTTGTGCATGGCATTTTCTCTCATCAGTTTCTTTCCATACATAAAATTTCATTACAATAGCATCAGTAGAACTGAAGTTGTCTTCTTGACAAGAAAATATCACAAAGGGAAATAACTCAAAAAACAATGATGTCAGAGTTATGGCCTTTGCAAATGGCACTTCCTCTCATCAGGCTCTTTCCAAATAGGCAATTTCATTTTACCCATTACCCCATAGCATGTTTCTAATTTTGAAAATAGGTGGCCACCTAAAGCAGGTTGAAAGTAAAGCAGAATGTGTCTTAACCCTTAGCCTGCCACTCACGACTATAGCTTTATATGCAAACAGCTTGGATCCGGATTAGACGCCGAGTAACTCGGCGTCTCATCCGAATCCAAGCTGTTTGACACTCGGACAACATTTTCAGCAATTTTGAGCAACTTTGAAGCACTTTGAAACTTGAAGCAGACGAGAAATATAGCAGACGACAATTTATTTGGCGGGCTAAGGGTTAATGCACACTTTGCTTTACTTTTGCATCTTACATTTTCATTACTGTTTAAAGTGGAATTATTGAAAAGACATACAGATAACTCTGACAAAACCAATATTAAACATATGTTTAAATATGGCATAAGACATAATTACATAACTGTCAGTGGATCACTTCCAGATCCTGTTTCTCTAAGTATGAATCAGACTGAACCATATCTAAACTTTAGCAGACAACATGTTCAGCTGATCATGACCAGTTCTGTGATACCCACTACCAGTTCAGAGTTGCATAATATTTGACCTCAGTGGCTAGAACGCTTGGGCTTACCCTTACCAGACTGAAATGATGTCTGCTTAAAACCTACTGTATGTGAAAAGTGTACAAAAAAACAATTTAGAAAATGTTAAGTTGGTAAATGAGTGGCAAATAGGTTGGATCCAGATTAGATGTAGCATTATGATTATGTTGCATCTGATCTGGATCCAAAATGTTTGCAAATATTGGCTATTTGCCCATAGTATATTAAGGGTAACTCAGGTAAATACAGTTCTGCCTAAATCAAAAATACTGTAAAACCTGCCTAGAGCAGCACTTAAACTGTGCAGGGTGGTGTCAAATGTGACCCTAGGGATTTCATTTTAACAAACTATAGATAGATCCACCAGGAGATTCTACTGTACAAATATCAAAGCTTAGGGCCTAGTAGTTTTGGGCAAGAAGATTTTTTAAAGATTTTTGCTTTTTTGCTTTTTCAAGCAGAGTTTGTGCTTTTTTTCCTTTTTTTTTGAACAACTTCTGTAGAGAAGCATCCAAGGAACATCATAAGCAGTTTGAACTCTCCCTACAATCGGCGGGTTTCAGAGGAGATGTCGTTTGAAGTAAAAGTGAACGGACAGACGGACAGACGGACAGACGGACAGACGGACAGACGGACAGACGGACAGACGTACTACGGACGGTGAGCGGTCACAATAGCTCACCTTGAGCCTTTGGCTCAGGTGAGCTAAAAATAATTCTTATTATATATAGTCATGACTTTATCAATAGGATCTATTTTTTTTGTAGAGGAAGAAGTTAAAGGCGTAAAAAGGCATATTTTTAAGGTAATCGGTTAAACTAGATGTGCTCGAGTCTGTCAGACACATTATGCAGGGCTCCAGATAAGGGGAGTATTTCAAAAACTAAAATCTTTATTTCTGCATTAAACTCTATGGTGTTGATAACTTTTTTATTCATTAGAATCCTACACATTAGAATTGTCTCTTCAAGACGATTCTAAATAGTAACACCACAGGATTTAGTGCTTAGATGAATGATGACAAGTTGAACTTGATCATTAAGTCCCTATATTATGATGCCCTCCAGCTGTTAGTACAGTATATGCCAGATGGAAGGAAACAATTACTAAGTCAGGGCGCCAGATAAGGGTAGTTTTTCAATATCTTAAATCTATATTTCTGAATTAAACCCTATAGTGTCACTACTCATTAGAATCGTCTCTTCGAGACGATTCTAATGAGTAGTAACACCATAGGATCTGGTGCTAAAATGAGTGAGAAAATGATTGATTTGTTGAAATAACTCCTCTTATCTAGAGCCCTGCTAAGTTCACTGGCTAGTATGATTCTTTGGAAAATTAACCCATTACCCCATACCCTGTTCATAATTTTGAAGACAGGTGACCACTTAAAGCAGGTTTAAGGCACATTCTGCTTTATTTTCAGCCTGCTTTAAGCTACCATCTGCTTGAATATTGAAACTATTTCACATAGCATATATTCATGATTGTAATTCTTCAGTGGAGGAATAAATTAAAGGCGTAAAAAGGCATAATGGGTTAAGGCATCTCAAAATCCTGACAATATCGATATCTGTAGTACAAAAACATCCTGTAAAATCATAG
The DNA here is from genome assembly GCA_922989275.2 of Gari tellinella. Taxonomy (NCBI): domain Eukaryota; kingdom Metazoa; phylum Mollusca; class Bivalvia; order Cardiida; family Psammobiidae; genus Gari; species Gari tellinella. The sequence goes on along the minus strand of OV277858.1, from coordinate 102,113,459 downwards.
TAATGTGGCTTGCAAACTAAAGGAGGATTTAGACCGGCAAAGTATACATACACCATATACATGGACAGATGAATGGACAAATAAACCACCAAGTGGACAGGGCAGGGGTAAACATATATATTGTGGCTGGGGCATAAAAAATTGTTTTTAGCTTGAAAGCTCACAGGCCAGGGCTTCAGATAAGGGAATTGTTTCAAAAATTAAAACTTTTATTTCTGTCTTAAACCCTATGGTGTTACTGCTCATTAGAATCGTCTCTTAAAGACGATTCTAATGAGTAGTTACATCATAGGATTTGATGCTGAAATGAGGGAGAAAATGCTGAATTTGTTCAGTTACTCCCTGTTATCTGGCTCCGAGGTTATAAAACTTTTGACTTGAGTCTAAACTCGTTCCCAAGCATTTGATTGGTCAGATTTGAGCCTAGGCTCAAATCTGACCAATCAAATGCTTGGGAACACACTCAGACTCAACTAAAATGCTTTATAACCTCGGAACCTGGAGTCCTCAAGTTTTACCTTATTTCGGTCATCAGCTGTTTTAGTTGAGGTCTGTTAGGCTGGACAAAGAAGCACCATGGAGAAACAATCTCTGATACAATTACTGGTGTCAACTCCTGATTGAGCAGAACACCGTCATACACACTGAGAGGCTGCAAGAGGCTGGTGTCAATCTCTCCTCCTGAAGCCGGACTGTCATCAGCAAAGTTCTCATCTTCCGGAATAACAAAGGCACAAGCAGCACCAGACTTAGACACTGATTTCCCTGTAGTATCTACACATGTCTCACGTGCTCCATGGAAATTCCCAGTCATTTCTTTTGGCACTGATTTCAGTGTAGTATCTGAACATATCTCACGTGCTCCATGGGAATTCCCAGTCGTTTCTTTTGACACTGATTTCTCTGTAGTATCTGCACATATCTCACGTGCTCTATGAGAATTGCCAGTCACTTCTTTAGGCACTGATTTCACAGTGGTATCTGCACATATCGCACGTACTCCATGAGAATTGCCAGTCATTTGTTTTGCTGCTACACACGGTGCTTGAGCTTCAGAAGACAGACTATCCTCTGATCTATCACATGTATCAGGCTTATCACTGGATATCTGCGTTTCTGTTTTACTGTCTGCACTAGCTGATTTAGTTCCAGGTTTCTGTCTGGAAGTCTTGTCGGGGGAAGTTTTGTCCTTTTTACTACTAGTCTTTTTCTTAGGTGACTTCTGTTTCTTTTTTGGACTGGATTTTTTGTCAGATTTACTGACTTCAAGTCTCCTGTTAAAGCTTTCTTGATCTGACACCTCACTCACCTGAGTACAGGCCTCCAAGCCCTGCTCGTAACTCTCCAAGGTTTTCTTTACGCAGCTTGGAACAGTTTTAATTGCACTATTGAAGTTGTCTGTCTTGAGGTATTCTGGCTCATGTTTGACTTTATTGCGTGACCTCACTACTCCCATTCTTTCACTACTTGAGTCAGATTTATTGCTAGTTTCTGTGTGGTCAGATTTACTGCTAGTTTCTGTGTGGTCAGATTTACTGCTAGCGTTTGTCTGGTCAGATCTATTGCTGGTATCTGTTTGGTCAGATTTACTGCTAGTATTTGTCTGGTTAGATTTACTGCTTGTATCTGTGTGGAATTTCTCCCCACTATTGTTAGTGTCTTGTTCACTGGAAGTATTGTGTCCAGGGTTCACTCTTCTAGGGTCTTCCACAGGATGATGGAGAGGCTCTCTCTTTTTGCTTTTCAGTTTAGAATCTTCAAGATTGTCTGCTAAAAAAACCTTTAAAGTTAAATCACTGTACACACATTCTGCTTTACTTTTAGCCTGCTTAAATCTACTGTCTGCTCATATATGGACACTATTTCTTCAAGTACATAATTATTCATTATTGTATAACCCTTTACCTTATAGTAGCAACCCTCACTGATTTTTCAAATACATTTAAAACTGCAGAAATCTTTATCAATTGAAAGAACAAACTAATACAAGGATACTGTTTTTTAAATTGTTTAAATATCTTTAAAAATAAAAAAGTTATGAATGTTTTAAATTGGTGAGTGCAAGCGTTTTCAATGAAAAAATTTCTCTTTAAATCGGTCCTTTCTGCGCGACAGTCGCGGACCCGAAAAAAAGATTGTTTTTAGTTTTTTCTTCATAACTTTTTTATATTTAAAGATACCCACATGAAACTTGGCAGTCTTATGTGTTTTTTGATGAGGAATCTGATTCTACAATTATTTTTGAAGTAAAATGTCTACAATTTGTTCAAAATTAAAAACAAGACATGAAATTTTAATAATTTTTTTATTTATTTCAATTGTTAACATCGATAAATTATGACATCAATAAAATAATGTTATATATACACATAAATATGTCATTTACTCATCTAGGCTTCTAAAGTATATGTTTTTTCCATGTAAAACAATTAAATTATCTCAAAGCAAAATATTTTGAGCAAACTTATTTGCAAATATAACTTACTTCAATCTCATCGAAGCCCTATCAAATTACCTCAAAGTAAAGGTCTTGTCGAGACAATTATTTCAAGTGTATTTGGATAGGGTTAAGATATGAAATAAATGACACATAGATAAAAGTGAATGCTTTTACTACTAAAACAGCAGTAGTCTGTCCCTTGTTAAAAACATATTAAAAGTCAATTTTCAATGAATTTACATTTTGAAATCACAGCATATATACAAGACAAACACTTATTTTAACCGATTACTCCATAGATACACATTTCAATGCTTTTAGATTAGAATAAAAAATAGATCTAATTTAAAGTCATGAATGTATGCTTAAAGCAGGCTTAAAGTAAGTTGCGTTCTGCTTTACTTTTTACCTACTTAAGTAGTCACCTGTCTTCAATATTAGAAAAAGGCTATGGAGTAATGGGTTAAGACCTTTTAGTTTTGCATTCAACCAATAAATTAATGCCTAATTATCAATGTAATAATTGCTACTCTTTCAACAATTAGCAACTCTTGCTTGGTGCACACTTTTATCAGAGCTCCAGATAAAGTCACATTTATATTAAATCTTTATGCCTCTACCAAACCCTATTTATACACAATTTTATCTGAAGCCCTGTCAATATAATAATTAATGTATCACAGAAAAGGAATAATTACTGTATCTGCTTGCTAAGTGTTTTCCAATTAAACATTGTTATCTGGAACTTGATTTACATGATCAAGATAACAAGGTTTCATTGAAAAACTTCTGCAAACTGTGGTGATTTTAAGGTCGCCCAAGACTTTTATTTCATGTAGTGATGTAATGAGGTGTGGCATTATCATCAACTGACGGCCCGTTCCAAACAATGCTGAATGGGCCGACATTAGGTGATAATTGCCTTTCATTCATCGAAAAAACAACTGGTAAAATTCATGTAGAGTCGATCGATTTCTTCCTGCTCGGTCACCAGCCACTGTCGACCAGAGTTAATGGGATTCGGGATGAAGTTTCTTTTCAGAACAAACTTCATGTTAACAGTTTGTTTGTCACTTCTTTGCGGCCACTGAAACTGTCCACTTTGCCTACACGGAGACATGAAATTTACAATGGCACTATTGTTCTCCAACACTTTATCGACTACACCCGGATACCAACTATCCTCGTATGCCACAGCCACATACTCATTTGCCTGAAACTGCTGTGCATGTGGCAGATCTGCAATTTGAAGTTCAACAGTTTGCTTCCGTTTCTTGTTACCACCACAACGAATCACAGATTTCCTCTTTTTGGAGATAGGTTTTTCAGCAAACATGTCCTGGTGAATGTCCTTTAACACTTTCTTCTCTTCTCTCATGTGCTCATTTCTAAGGTTTGGTCCTTCCTTTCTCGCGGATGACAAAAGAGAAGATTTGTAATCTGGTTTCATTCCACCGATCCATTTCATCATCTGACACCTATTTCTTTTCAGGAGCTGGATGGAGGAATGGTGGTGGAATGAGGCACTTGGTCTCCGTCTCTGACTGCTGTCTAAGTCCCCGAAGTGGTGTTCACAACTCAAGTTGGTGACAGGCGCAAACTTAGTACGCTGGATCTGAGTTTTATCTGTCACTTGGTGATATATTCCATCAGGAAGAAAGTCCACAAGCTGCTTTTTCACAGTCCTTAGCATTGATCCTGCCACCAACTTGATACACTTGAACAGGAGATCACGTGTCATCTCATCCAGCTGACAAAGTTCTTTCTGTAGTCTGGCATGATGGGCAACAGTACTGATGTCGAGATGGTCTGCTGAAGTCCATCCGCCGTCTTCTCTTATAAGATGTGCCGGTGAAATTTCACAATTCTCAAGATATTCTTTCATCAGAGTCACTTCTTCAGACATTCCCATATAAGTCACTTTGCCAGATGTGATCACATTCCAATATGGGCCAGTGAATTTCAGGTAAAACAGTCCCAGACATTGCAGCATTGCAATAACCTCTTTTGATTCAAGGTCTGCGCTTATGGCTTTCAGTTTTAAGTTTGGCTTGTCCACAGTTTTGATTACAGATAGGAAATCTGTGCGATGAAGGAAGACCTCTGCCGATGTTTTAAACAACGCATTGAATCGATTGTCACGATAATTGCCTATCAATGATTTAACACCATTCTCACAGCAGAAAGCTTCCCAGCGGTCACGAACTCCGTTGTGTTCCCCTGCTGGCCCGAAACAGTCTGACGCTACCCTAACAGTCCTACCAACAACGGTTTCTCTTTTGCTCCAGCCATTGAAGACAGGTAGTTTATCCCTGCCAATTGGTCCATTTTCTGACGCAAGGTCTGTCTCCATGGACTTAATGTCTGCTATTGCATAGCTGTGAAAACCCAGTAACACATGGGCAGAGCAGTGGAAATGGTGCACAACTTGGGAGTCTATGTTTGATGTTGAAAGTAAATCCTGTTTCCACTCATCAAGTAATTTGTCTGCCTTTTTCTCATTACTTGCCCTATCACTCATGGTAAAAGATAGCTTTGTAAGTGCACGGGCAACATACTCATGGTTCTGGTTATTCACAACAGAAACTGAACCTAGTTCTTCCAGATGTGACTTTGTTACTTTGTTGATTGTGTCTGCGGTTTCTCTTGCGACTCTTCTGAAACCCAGACTGATGACATCACCGGAGTCTAGTGCGATAGAAGTGTCCACAATTTTTTGCTTTTTTCTTGTTGTGCCATCGCGACACAAGCCCCAATTATCAGCGTCATTTAGTTTCCCCGCTATGAACACTTTTGCCAGGTAATGGCCTTCATCGATTAACCTTTGGCATGTAGATCCATTTGGTAACTCATTCTTTGGAATATCACATCCAATAAGATGTTTAAAAACTGTCTGGATTATTGGTGATACTTTTTCCGTGGCTACCTCAAGGCCTGCCAACTCTATTACACAGAGCCTTACACTCTCGGAGTAGGAGCCATCTTGATTTTTTGTTTTTATGATGTTGTCTTTTGAAGTTTTTAATTCTTCTGCCTTTTGCTCAAGATCACATATGATGGCATCTCTAATTTTAACTTCCTGATTTAAATTCTGAACTGTGTCTTTTACTTTCAAGAATTCCTCATCATTTGAATCTGTATTTGACTTTGACGGTGAATTTTTAATTAGTTCAACATTTCTTCTTAGTTTGCTGTTTAGCTTCTGTGCATTTAACTTGCGTTGTCTCTCGTGTGCTAATTTTTCCGAAAGCATGTCATCTTTGTCTTTGAGATCTGACTGCTCTTCTTCCAGTTCTTTCACTCTTTCTTCTAGTTCTAAAACTCTAGCTCTCAATGTTTCAATTTGATTGTTTCCTTCATTGTTTTTTCTTTCCTTTAACTGTGTCAGTCTTTGGGCATTCCTAAGTAAATGGAGGTTTTTCCTTGCAGTCTCATCTCTCTTGTTTACGTTCTTCACTGAATAGTGTCCAGCTCGGATCTTCAGATCATTCATATGTTCTTGTTGTGCCGTGATTTATTTATCAATTTTTCTCAACTTCCGGGTTTGTTTATTTACCAAATACTTTTTTAAATTCCAGGATTTAGTATGATTTTCCAGGTCATTTTCATCTCTGTCTGTCTGTGTGCAGACTTCATTTGTTCTTGTGTTGCTGCTTCCTTGTGTAGGACTACTCGGTCCAAGATAAATGTCTGGCGATGTTTTGTGGTCATTTTCACGTTTATCCTCTTTAACACTATTTGATAAGTTTATGTCTTTCACTGGCATGCAACTATCTTGTTGTATGTGAATGTCTATGGGATTTGATTTTTCCTCAGAACTTTCCTCTTCAACACACTTTGAATGCGAAGTTTTTGATGTGTCATCAAATACCTGACTGAGCAGATCACCAACATTTTTCACTCCTTTTACTTTCTTCTTGCTTGTCAATTTTCTCTTTTTTGCCAAGACACTTTCAACACGACTTACAACAGTTGCTTGGTTCACACTGTTTATATTGCTATTTAGCTGTCCGAGTAAGTTACAAAAGTGAGATAAAGTGAGGTTGCTCTTTTTCACATACTGGTATATCTCACATGTGATCCCATTAGTTAGCTGTGTAGATTGGAACGTGTCTGACGCCACCGTTTCACCATTACTTATGCTGACACCGGCCGCCTTGCAGTGGGGCCCAAGACTTTCCATAGTTCATTAGTTGTCAAGCTATGTCATTGTGGAACTGGAACTGTGAGCCTGAAATAAAACAATTGAAAATTCAGTAATTGATTATTAATTCATTTTTAACCTATTACCCCATGATAAATAGACCTTTTGACACCTTAAATATATTCGTCTACTGAAAAAATAATTAACAATTTATATATTCATTAATAAACAGAAGAAATAGTTCTATATCCTAGCACATGATAGATTAAAGCAGGCTGAAAGTAAAGCATAATGAGGCTTAATACACAATCTGCTTTATTATTAACATGTTATAAGTGGTCAACTATTTTCAAACAAGAAATGGTGTCATTATAAAGTTTCTTTATCCTAGCTTGGCAGTGTAAAGCAGGCTGAAAATAAAGCAGATTGTGCCTAAAACACATGCTTCTTTACTTTATACAGGTATGCTTTATCTTAAGTGGACACCTTTCTTCAAATTAGAAACAGACCATTGGGTAATGGGTTTAGCAATTTAAAGGGCTAAACATTTGTCTACATTTCTCTTAAATGTGTGTAATACAAAGTTATATACATGACTCTATTCAAAAGTCAAATTGCCGTAAACTGTTATAGTATACTACAGGAAAATTTACTTGACAAAATTAAGTCAAAGTGGGGTTTTTCCCAATCAATAACATTAGAAATTCATTTATAGCGTTTTATTGATTGTGTAAACCAACGCAAAAGTTGCGCGGTAGGGCCGAACGTAAATTTGGACGAAAATTCTCGGTCCGAAATTGTGGCCGTAGAAAGTCATTTTACAAACGAAAAAACCGCTGAAATCTGTTTTTCTTCTTTCTAATACTCTTTCTTGTCTATTTTAAAGATGAAATGAACCTAAAAACGTCGATCTTAAATGCATTATTCGTAAATGGAAGATTAATCAAACACCGACAATCGCCGATTTCGTAACCGAAGCGGTTGTCCGAATTCGCAGGTTTTCTCCTTTAATTTCGATATATATTTCAGATAATTGATAAAAATCAAAGTTTTTTCACACTTACCTTGTAGTTTTATACACATCTGATGATCAATCTGATTATTTGACGGATTTCGAAACTTATTATTGATAATTGACAATCTCGATGTAAACAAACAATATGGCGGCTGTCATTATCGAGTTCAGAGGTCGATGCGGGGTTAGGCGAGAATGAAAATGTAGGATTGCGCGCGTTCGTTATGACATGCGGGCAACTAAATAACGATTTATTTCAATGAAAATTATATAAAAATACAGTTTAAAGTGTGTTTGTTAACAATTTAGCCCCTTAATAAAAAAATCTTCGCTCGAATCGGTTAAATTTGCTTCCAACTTTGGGACTTATTTTCTCCGCGTAGGGTCATCATAGCCGAGCTCTGAAAAAAGGTGCATAATCGTCATTCATTGGCCAATTATTTCCCGCCCATTTCATGAATATTAATGAGTGTTATACAACCTGCATCTCTAATTAAGCACAACAGGGGTTAAATTTACAACTCCCGGACCGGCTTATCGCGATTGATGTTCTCAGCGGGTATAAATTAGACTTCCTCTCCCTACCTCATCTACTTAATTGATGTTAATGCCTGTAAAATTAATACCATCTTATAGAGCAAACTGTTACCTTTTAGAAGATAGAAAGCATTTGAAAATCGATTGGGAAATAATGAATTTATAGCGAGTTTTGCTACAGTACCCATGATTTTTTAAGGATTTCGCCGATAAACTGATAAGAATATCGGGAGGCTGAGGGTTGCTACTTATAGAAGCGCCTTTTAGCGCATTCCGTTTAATCCTCCGCGGGAGAAAATATGTATCAGAAGGAATATTTTCTTAATTCTAGCAGGTGGTAACTTAAAGCAGGCTGAAAGGAAAGCAGAATGCGCCTTATGGCGCATTCTGCTTTACTTTCAACCTGCATTAAGTAGTCAGCTATTGTCAAAACTAGAAACAGGCTATAAGGTAAAGGGATAAAGTGAAACTATTTTCTATAGTGGAGGAATAACTCAAAAGGTAAAAGGCCACATCTACGGGGTATTGGGTTAACCATTCCCCAGCTAATAATGTACATGTATTTTGACACAGTTTTCTTTTTAAGATCTGTCAGAATGAGGAGGCACTCTTTTTTTCTTCTTTTATTGGCCACAGTTATATTTCAGAAGTGGGCAGAGTTAATATCAGGGTTCACCCTGGCTTAAAATTTTCTTGCGCCAGCGCTTGCGCCAAATGAAAAAAGTTTGCGCCAAAATAATATATTTGGAGCCAAATTTTTCGCCATTTTCTTAACATGTATGTTATACATACATGTGATATTTTCTTGGACCCAAATAGGGAGATTTGGTAATTCTAATAGGGAGATTGGGGTGCCAAATAGTAATCAGTGAATAGATAAGTCTATAGACCACTAAGACAGAGACAATTTTCACCCAGAGATATACTTTTTATAAAACTGACATGGGCCTATTATTCTAGCATCTAGGCTGAAATTTAAGCAGAATACTATTCAGGAGCATTCTGCTTTAGTAAAAGTTTAAGCCTGCTTTAAGCTAGATCTAACATCTGCTAGGATATAAGAACTATTTCTTATGGTTCTTATATATATTCTTCATTCATGACTAGTAAAGGTAAACTGGAACTATATCTATTTTCTTTAGAGAATGAATGAAGTAGTTCAAATGGTCTAGATCTCTTTCTATGGAGTAGATCTAGAAAGAGTAAGCAACTTAACAATCTGTTATTCATTAAATTATGCAAACAGTATGGATCAAGATGAGACGCGCATCATCTTATATAGATACAAACTGTTTGACACTGATATTTTCTGAAAAAAATGCACAAAAATTAACTCAGAGAATTGTTGCAGATGACAAAGGTTGCAGACGACAAATTCTGCAGACGATATTTACTAGCGCCATAAAGTGGGTGTGGTTTTAACAACGAAATAACGCGTCTTAATATTCTACCGCGAAAAATGATTGCAACTCAATTTTACGAGCGTAATTGGTTGTAAAGCCTAACTTAATAATTATACATTTGCACAAATCGTATGTAACAAACAGAAGAATTTAGGTCCATTGTTTAATTTTAATTGATTGTTAGAAAACGGCGCTGGGGAATACTTTTTAGACTAACAAAATATACATAGTTTTTGTAGCAAATGTTACGGCGCCCCGTCATTTTGTAACAGTATCATTTTCAAAGTACTTTTCTGTTATGTGAATATACAAAGTTTTTTGTGGTGGAAATCAATTCATGAATGATAAATTCGGATCAGCTTTCATATAAAAAGTGTGTTTGTCCAGAACTTACGGATAATTATCTGATTTTAATCCGACCCGTATCGGCGACATAGATCTTTATCCTTCGCATCACCGCTTCTAAAAATTGTCGTTGAAAAGGTCTCCGATTAGGGGCGAACCTGTCAATCACTTTTTTTGATAACCAATTATATCTACAACACATTAAAAGCAATCTCGAGCGCGTGTGGTCAAACATTGTTTGGCAGCCTGCCATTACACATGCCGTTATCGACGATTGCGTAACGTGTTTACACGCACCAGTAGCGTTTGGTGATAGGCTAAGCGTGTGTATGGATTAGCCGAACTCTGAAGCCAATTTTAAGATTTTTAGAGTGACAGTCGGCGAGAAAATAAACTATACTATTATATAGCGACAATTCCGAAATTTCTCGGCGCCAGACACTTTCGCCGATTCGAAATTTCTGTCGCCAGAATTATTTTTTTTGCGCAAATGGCGCCGTTGGCGATGCCCAGCGGGAACCCTGAATATGACATGAATATTCAGTGAGACCAGGGTCACCACAAGTTTAGACAGACCTTCTCTATTCTGTTTAGACCCAACAGTGGGCGGAGTTATACTATATGAATATTCAGTGAGACAAGGGTCACCACAAGTTTAGACAGACCTTCTCTATTCTGTTTAGACCCAACAGTGGGCGGAGTTATACTATATGAATATTCAGTGAGACAAGGGTCACCACAAGTTTAGACAGACCTTCTCTATTCTGTTTAGACCCAACAGTGGGTGGAGTTAATACTATATGAATATTCAGTGAGACCAGGGTCACCACAAGTTTGTACCTTCTCTATTCTGTAGATCCAGTATTGGGCGGAGTTAATATTACAATGTATGAATTTTCAGTGAGAGGAGGGTCACCATTTATAGTTTAGACAGACTTTCTCTAATTCTTTTCAGAGTGGGCAGATTTAATACATGCATTATATGAATATTCAGTGAGAGATTGGTACCCACATTTAACTGTACCTTCTCTATTCTGTTTAGATCCAGAAGTTGGCAGAGTTAATATTATATGAATATTCAGAGAGAAGGGTAACTACATGTTTAGATCGACCTTTCCTATTCTTTTCGTAGTGGGCGGAGTTAATATGTATTATATGAATATTCATTGAGAGTTTGGTACCCACTTTTGACTGTACCTTCTCTATTCTGTTTAGATCCAGATCCATCATGATCAGGTTTGACAATTGGAGTTGATGATCTTGGTTCCTGCACATAACTACTTTCACACACAGACAATCCCAATACTGAAAATATGCAAAAGGTTTTTTATATTAAGTATAAGTATAATCTTTGGACCTAGTTGTTTGACTATAATATATTTTAAGGAAACAATAACTTGTCAACAATGAACTCGACTTAATTGGAAACCAGACTTGTGGTCATGCAGGGCTTCAGACAAGAGAGTAAACCAGGGCTCCAGATAAGAGGTAGTTATTTCAACAAATCCAACATTTTCTCACTCTTTTTAGCACCAAATCCTATGGTGTTACTACTCATTAGAATCTAATGAGTAGTGACACCATAGGGTTTTATTCAGAAATAAAGATTTTAGTTTTTGAAAAACTACCCCTATCTGGTGCTCTGGTAAACCCAAGTTTTCCAACCTTTTCTCCTTTAATTTTGCACCAAACCCTATGGTGTGACTTCTCATTAGAATCATTACATTCTAATGAAAAATCGCACTATAGGGTTTAGTGCAAATTTTATTTTTTAAATAGATCCGTTATTTTGGGCCCTGAATATGAAATTTCACGAGTCAATGAGTTTACCCTTTACTCAATTGCATATTTCCAGTATTGAAAAAATATAAGTGACGCATTTTGCTTTACTTTCAGCCTTCTCTAAATTACCATCTGCTAAGATACAGAAAATATTTCTTATGTTTTCATATTCACTGTAAATAAAGTAAAACTATTTTCTTTGGTAAAGGAATAAATCAAATGCGTATAAATGTGTATCTATAGGATTAACTGAGTTAACTCATTACCCCATAGCCTATTTATAGTTTTGAAGGTAGGTGACCAATTAAAGCAGGTTGAAAGTAAAGCAGAATGTGCCTTAAGCCTGCTTTAAGCTAACATCTGCTACCATTATTGAAAATATTTTTGATAATACATATTCATGACTGCATAAATTGGAACTATTTTCTTCAGCAAAGGAATAAACTGAATGCTTAAAAAGGTGCTTCTATGGGGGTAAAGGGTTACTGCAGATTTACTTGTGGATGTAGCTTCTGCCATAGCCACCATGGTTGGTTCATCTTTCCCATCTACATCTTTGTGTATGTCTGTTTCTTGACTTTCTGAAAAGATTCAAATTACTGTCATGAACAGGACCCAGGAGTACACTACAGGCACCCATCAGCTCTATTGTGTTCTTACAAATAGATATATGGATGGTACAGTTTTCAGGGCTTCAGATAAGAGGAAGTAAACTGATAGGATTTGGTGGTGAAATTAATGAGAAAACTATAAATATGATAAATTTTCTATGATTCTTTATGAAGAAATGATTAGGGTAAAGACATGGAAATATATCTCCATGTGCAATGCTCCAGATAAGGGGTATTTTCAAAAAAACTAAAATCTTTATTTCTGTATCAAATCCTATGGTGTCACTACTCATTAGAATCATCTTGAAGGAGTACTAACATCATAGAATCTGGTGGTGAAATTAATGAGAAAATGTTGGATTTGTTCAGTTTAGTCCCTAATATCTGGAGTTGGGTATTAGGATAAGGGAAATGATGACACTATGAAGAATTTTAACCCTGCTCTTATCTAAATATTTATATTTTGCCCAGTATGAACATCTATCCCCAGACCTATTACACTGGCTAATGAAATCAGGAAAATATCTAAAGAATAAGTACAGATTCATGTAAGACAGATCCTATTAGAAAACAGTGTAGACCCTGATCAGACAGCTCCTTAGGAGCTGTATGAACTGTTTGTTGTTGATTTACGTCAGTTTCTGCCAAATGTGGGCTAATAGGACGTCCCAGAGAGAGGGAAGTGGATACAGAGGAATATGGGTGATGCCAAACTCTTTTTACAATAAAGCTCTCTGGTTCTTTTGCATCCCCAGTGTATAGCACTGATACATGCGATCTCATTTTAACTCTGCGTATGCTAGCAGGGGATATATCCGCCACAGTGATTAACCTTTGCAAACAGTTTGGATCCAGATGAGACACCGCATAATGCGGTGTCTCATCTGGATCCAAACTGTTTGACACTCTGACCATGTTATGAAAAGAAATTCAGAACGAGAGCACCGCAAACGGGTGCTGGACGCTCGACTTTCATATACTTTGAGACGGCTATATTTTTCAAACTTAAAGAATGTGTGTTTAATGCCCTATTGATCATAGAAGTTTGTAAGCAACAACAACTTAAACATACTTGGACAGTCTACATTCCACTTAAAGTAAACTATAAGTCAAAAGAAGGACAATATCTTTGCCTGCTTTACCTGCCTTGTTGTAATGCGTTGCCCTTTTGAAACTAAACAAGTATTCAAATATATTGGAAGTTTGAAATTAATAACTGTCTACGGTTACTGAATAATTTCATATACAAATTCTTAGTCAAACAAGGGCAATAACTCTGCAATGAAAAATCTCATGGTTATCTGCTGTCTTGAAAGGTGATGCCCTTTTGAAACTGAACAAGCATTAAAAGTTTCAGGTTAATACCTATTGTAATTATTGAGAAATTTCAATTTACAAGTTTTATGTAAATAAAAACAAGGGCAATAACTCTGGAATGGCAAATCCCTAGTCACCTTTCTTGTTTGAATGAGTTGCCCTTTTGTTATAACACAAGTATTTAAAGTTTCAAGTTAAAACCTTTGACAGTTATTAAGATATTTCAATTTACAAGTTTTAAGTAAATAAATCAAGGGCAATTACTCTGGAATCACAAATCACAGAGTAACCTACCTTGTTGTAATGAGGTGTCCTTTTGATACTTAACAAGTATTTAAAGTTTCAAGTTAATATCTTTCATAGTTATTTAGATATGTTAATTTACAATTTTTAAGTAAATAAAACATGGGCAATAACTCTGAAATGACAAATCCCTGGATTACCTGCCTTGTTGTAATGAGTTGCCCTTTTGATACTTAACAAGTATTCAAAGTTTCAAATGGATACCTTTGATTGTTATTGAGATATGTTAATTTATAATTTTTAAGTAAATAAAACAGGGGCAATAACTCTGGAATGGCAAATCCTAGGGTTACCTGCCTTGTTGTAATGAGTTGCTCTTTTGATACTTAATAACTATTCAAAGTTTCAAATGGATACCCCTGATAGTTATTGAGATATGTTAATTTATAATATTTAAGTAAATAAAACAAGGGCAATAACTCTGAAATGACAAATCACAGGGTTACCTGCCTTGTTGAAATGAGTTGCCCTTTTGATACTAAACAAGTATTCCAAGTTTCAAATGGATACCTTTGATAGTTATTGAGATATGTTAATTTATAATTTTTAAGTAAATAAAATAGGGGCAATAACTCTGAAATGACAAATCCCAGGGTTACCTGCCTTGTTGTAATGAGTTGCCCTTTTGATACTGAACAACTATTCAAAGTTTCAAATGGATACCTTTGATAGTTATTGAGATATGTTAATTTATAATTTTTAAGTAAATAAAACAAGGGCAATAACTCTGAAATGACAAATCCCAGGGTTACCTGTCTTGTTGTAATGAGTTGCCCTTTTAATACTGAACAACTATTCCAAGTTTCAAATGGATACCTTTGATAGTTATTGAGAAATGGACTCTTACAAAAACCTTAAGCAAAAAACTTAACCGACGCAGACGCTGACGCAGACGCAGACGCAGACGCTGACGCAGACGCAGACGCAGACGACAGGGTGACGACAATAGCTCGACTTTTTGAAAAAGTCGAGCTAAAAATCTATTTTTGAAACAATAGCAGACGACAAAGGTTGCAGACGAAAAAAATTACCCAGCATGCAAAGAGTTAAAGTCTCATCAGGTGGTGGATCAAACTCACAACCCCTGGATTGGCAGCCCAAATCGATTACAACTAGTCCACTTCTACCTGTCTGTCTGATATAAGTCTTCACTGTTTTCAAAAATAACATACAGTGCTCCCTCTCTACAATCGCACCCAACCGGAGACAAAAAATGTGTACGTTGCCTTGTTCTGAGGGAGTCGTTATAGGGAGGGAAATTTGCAAACAGCTTGAATCCTGATCAGACGTCCTGGTATGCGGCATCTGGTCATGATGGAAGCTGTTTGTCACTCCTTACTATTTTTTTTCCCCGTCAAAATGTCCCATTATGTAATTTTCAGGACAGCAGACGACAATTTTAAGCAGACAACATTTCAGCCGTTAATAGGTTGGGAATAATTGTCTTGTTTAGGGAACTGCAACAAGGGTCATTGTTGTTGGGAGGGTCGTTGTAGGGAGGGAACTCTGTAATACACATTAATATGGTATAAACAGGGCTCCAGATAAGGGGAGTATTTCATAAACTAAAATCTTATTTCTCTATTAAACCCTATAGTGTCACTACTCATTAGAATCGTCTCTTCGAGACGATTCTAATAAGTAGTAATACTATGTAACTATAGGATTTGGTGTTGAAATAAGTGAGAAAATGTTGGATTTGTTCAGTTTACCCTCTCTTATCTGGAGCCCTGTATAAAGCTAACCTATCATATCCTCTGCAGTTGCAGTGATTAGCTCACAGGTACTGAATGTCTTGTCTAGGTGCTGCTCGAGTGCTGCATACTGCTGTAGAAACTCATTGGTGTTCTCAATGGCGAGTACCTCCTGGGTCCGAGTCCTCGCCTGAATGGAAAGACAACATTCACATAACCCATTACTCTTTAGATATGCACTTCAAATGCAATTTAATTTATTCTTCCATTCAATTGAAGAAAACAGTCGTGAATATGTATTGTAAGAAATGTTTTCTATATTCTAGCAGGCAGTAGCTAAGAGATGGCTAAAAGTAAAGCAGAATGTGCTAAAGGCTGCTTGAAGTAGTCACTGGATTTCAAAGCTAGAAATTAGAACAAGGCTATGGAATAAAGGGTTAACCCTCTTTTTCCAATGCCATTCATGATGATTTGTTCAAATCATCGATATCCAACTGTTTTTAGAAAACTTGTTTATGATTTCTGTACTTTACTTTCATCAAGCTTAAACCCTTTATGATTTATCCCATAGCATTATTCTGGTTTTGAAGACAAGTGACCACTAAAAGTATGTTGTAAAAGTAAAGCAGAACGCGACATAAGGCGCATTCTGCTTTACTTTAAGCCTCTTTTAAGCTCTGTTAGGATATAGAAAATATCTATGAAGATACATGTACATAAAATTTATGATTCACCTGCTACACTAAGTTGTACAAGTTAAACTTAAAGATGAATCCAGTGTTTTACCCAAGTGTCCAAAACATGTTTAAATTTGAACCACAAAGTGCTCCAGATAAGAGGGAAAGAGGGAGTAAATTGAACAAATCAAACATTTTTTTTCACTCATTCCAGTCCCAAATCCTATAGTGTGACAACTCATTAGAATCATCTCAAAGAAAAGATAATAGTGATAAGTGACAACATCGGATTTAATTCAGAAGTAAAGATTTTAGGTTTCTGAAAGACCTATCTGGAACTGTATGAGGTAAGAAAAGACAATGCTTAATGCAGGATAGAAATAATACAGAAAACTCCTATAGCTCTGTACTATTTTTATCATGCATTAACCCATAGCCTGATTCTAGTATTGACAAGAGACCCAGAGGGTCACATTTCGCTCACCTGAGGACACTGTACCATAGAATCTGACTGGACAAGACAACATTTTGATATAGCTATGACCCAGGTGCCATAATTTGATCTTGGTAGAGGACCACAATGCGAAGCTACATGTCAGATATTAATGATCTGGGCCTTACAGTTTAAGAGAAGAAGATTTTTAAAGGTTTTCCTATAAAAACTGATAAGCCCCTGGGTGGGGCCAATTTTGGCCCAAGTGTCATAATTTGAACACACTTGGTAGAGAACCACAAGGCAAAGCTATATGTCAAATATTAAGAATCTGGGCCTTACAGTTTCAAAGTAGAAGATTTTTAAAGGTTTTCCTATATAAGTCTATGTAAAACTGATAAGCCCCGGGGCGGGGCCAAATTTGATCAAGGGGTCATAATTTGAACAATCTTGGTAGAGTACCATAGGGCAAAGCTACATGTCAAATATAAATGATCTTGGCCTTATGGTTTCAGAGAAGAAGATTTTTAAAGGTTTTCCTATGAAAAACTAATAGGCCCGAGGGCGTGGCAATTTTTGGCCCAGGTGTCATAATTTGAACAATCTTGGTAGAAGACCACAAGGCAAAGCTATATGTCAAATATTAAAGATCTAGGCCATACAGTTTAAGAGAAGAAGATTTTTAAAGGTTTTCCTATATAAGTCTATGTAAAACAGATAAGCCCCGGGGTGGGGCCAATTTTGACCCAGGGGTTATAATTTGAACAACTTTGGTAGAGGACTATAAGGCAAAGCTACATGTCAAATATAAATGATCTAGGCCTTACAGTTTCAGAGAAGAAGATTTTTAAAGATTTTCCTATGAAAAACTGATAAGCCCGAGGGCGGGCCATTTTTGGCCCGGGGGTCATAATTTGAACAATCTTGGTAGAGGACCACAAGGCAAAGCTATATGTCAAATATTAAAGATCTAGGCCTTACAGTTTCAGAGGAGAAGATTTTTAAAGGTTTTCCTATATAAGTCTATGTAAAACTGATAAGCCCCAGGGCGGGCCAATTTTGACCCGGGGGTCATAATTTGAACAATCTTGGTAGAGGACCATATGGCAAAGCTACATGTCTAATATTGATGATCTAGGCCATACAGTTTCTGAGAAGAAGATTTTTAAAGGTTTTCCTAAGAAAAACTGATAAGCCCCAGGGCGGGGCCATTTTTGGCCCCAGGGTCAAAATTTGAACAATCTTGGTAGAAGATAATTAGGTTATGATACATACCAAATATCAAAGGTCTTGGCCTTTGGGTTTCTGAGAAGAAGATTTTTTAAGATTTTCTTATGCATTAAAAGTTGTCTATAGGGTCATGTTAGAAAATTTGGTCCCACAGCAAGGGGAATAACTCTAGCCAAAATCTTTGAACAAGAACGGATGACGGACGCCAGACACCAGACGACGGATGGAATGGGATCACAATGGTTCATCCTGAGCCTTCTGCGGTGAGCTAAAAATAGGTGACCTCTTAAAGCAGAATTTGCCTTAAGGCACATTCTGCTTTACTTTCAGCCTGCTTTAAGCTATTAAGCTACCATCTCCTAGAATATAGAAACTATTTTTAATGATACATATTCATGACTGTATAAAATTGAACTATATTCTTAAGTGATGGAATAATTTTAAGGCGTAAAAAGGTGTATTTATGGGGTAATTGGTTAAGCAACCAAGTTTGTAAATATAACTGTATCTGACTATCTTGGAATCCTGGGCCATACATACCTTATCAACATGTGTCTTTATCAAGGAGCAAAGAGCATCTTCCTGTGTTGTCAGACTATTAACTTTCTCTACAAGTCGTTGCTTGATCCGTGCTTTAGCTCTCTGTTTGGCAGACATCTATATAGACAGGAAAAAAACATCAGTTACATACTTTGTTTGAAGAAATTTTAGATTTGTAATTGATGGAAAACAATAAAGAGTATTTTTGTCAAAATTTTATTTAGTGGTATGCTTTTGTCTAGGTACTGTATGCTTCCAAAGGCAATGCAGGGCTACCATAACTTGATCATAAATATCTAAACAATTCCAGATTTTCAAGCATAATTTTAGAAGTTATAAAATGAGTTTAACCCTTTCTCTGCCAGACTCTACATAACACTCACATAATTTTGCAAACAGCTTGGTTACAGATCAGATGCAGCATATATCTAAACTGGATCTACACTGTTTGACACCAATATCAATGTTAACACATACGATTCCAATCCAAAAGTAAGAGCAGGAATCTGAACAGAAGATTTCAGAAAAGTTTGTAGGTTCTGAGAAATGAATAACAAGAGCCCAATGGGCTAGCCCAATGGGCTCTAAAGCGCTCACAAGGGTACACAGTTCCCAATGGGCTCTAAGGCGCTCACAAGAGTACACAGTTCCCAATGGGCTCTAAGGCACTCACAAGAGTACACAGTTCCCAATGGGCTCTAAGGCGCTCACAAGAGTACACAGTTCCCAATGTGCTCTAAGGCGCTCACAAGAGTACACAGTTCCCAATGGGCTCTAAGGCGCTCACAAGAGTACACAGTTCCCAATGGGCTCTAAGGCGCTCACAAGAGTACACAGTTCCCAGAGGGCTCTAAGGTGCTCACAAGAGTACACAGTCCCCAATGGGCTCTAAGGCGCTCACAAGAGTACACAGTTCCCAATGGGCTCTAAGGCGCTCACAAGAGTACACAGTTCCCAGAGGGCTCTAAGGCACTCACAAGAGTACACAGTTCGCAAAGGGCTCTAAGGCGCTCACAAGGGCACAGTTCCCAATGGGCTCTAAGGCGCTCACAATAGTACACAGTTCCCAATGGGCTCTAAGGCGCTCAAAAGAGTACACAGTTCCCAATGGGCTCTAAGGCGCTCACAAGAGTACACACCCAATGGGCTCTAAGGCGCTCACAAGAGTACACAGTTCCCAATGGGCTCTAAGGCGCTCACAAGAGTACACAGTTCCCAATGGGCTCTAAGGCACTCACAAGAGTACACATCCCAATGGGCTCTAAGGTGCTCAATAGAGTACACATCCCAATGGGCTCTAAGGCGCTCACAAGAGTACACAGTTCCCAATGGGCTCTAAGGCTCTCACAAGAATACACAGTTCCCAATGGGCTCTAAGGCGCTCACAAGAGTACACAGTTCCCAATGGGCTCTAAGGCGCTCACAAGAGTACACAGTTCCCAATGGGCTCTAAGGCGCTCACAAGAGTACACAGTTCCCAATGGGCTCTAAGGCGCTCACAAGAGTACACATCCCAATGGGCTCTAAGGCGCTCACAAGAGTACACAGTTCCCATTGGGCTCTAAGGCGCTCACAAGAGTACACAGTTCCCAATGGGCTCTAAGGCACTCACAAGAGTACACAGTTCCCAGAGGGCTCTAAGGTGCTCACAGGAGTACACAGTTCCCAGAGGGCTCTAAGACGCTCACAAGAGTACACAGTTCCCAGAGGGCTCTAAGGCGCTCACAAGAGTACACAGTTCCCAGATTTAACTAGACCTTTCTTACCACTAAAGGCTATTAACCCTTTACCCCATAGCCTGTTTCTAGTTTTGAAAATAGGTGACTACTTAAAGCAGGTTGAAAGTAAAGCAGAATGCGCCATATGGCGCATTCTGCTTTACTTTCAGCTTGCTAGAATATAGAAATTTTTTCTAATCTGAAATATTCACAACTGTATAAATTAGAACTACTTTCTTCAGTGGAGGAATAAATCAAAGGCGTCAAAAGTCGTATTCATGAGGTTAGTGCCTTGTCACAAGAAGCAAATGTGCAAGGATACTGTTGATACAAATGTGTTTTCAATATGAACTAGAGGGTTCAGAAGCCTTTTCTACACTTTGACCTAATGACCTACTGTTTGATCTGACATAAATCATATATTATTCATAATTGTTTAGATTTTATCAAGGTGATAATTTTAAGCAAGTTGTGTGAAATTATGGATAAAAAGCTGGATGTCGAGCTGAGCGGATGTGTCGTTGTGAGCTCTCAGAATAGACTACACATGTGCAGTTTTAACTCGTAGTGCAAAGTTCTGAACAGACTCTTTACTTGTGTGAAGCGGTCACTGGTGAAAGAAGCAACAGTTTTCTGTGGCAACCTGCAACAAACCGGCAAACTGCAGACTTCTACATGTGAATTCTTCCATTCGCGCCGCCATTACACGGACACGCGAGGCCTCACGATTTTTGCCTGAAACTTTATGGTTTCGTTACACTAAAGGCTGAGCACACCCAGAAAGACTATACTAATCGCCATGACTCTTACATATCCTCACTTTATCGTATATTCCTTTATCTCGAAATTTTAACAGTTTTTAGAAGATTAAGTTAGACTTCCTCTGAGCTTCAGGTACTTTCGCACCATTCCTGCTGAACGGACATGTTTTTCTGTGAGCCCTAAGAATAGACAAGACATTTGTAATATTCAAGAAGTTAAGTCAGACTTCCACTTTGTTCCAGGTTTCTTCTCGCCATACCTGCTGAAAAAAAAAACAGTGTGCAAAAAGAAAGGCAACAGTGTAGTTGTCGAATCGAAAGACGGAGTTCGGTATCGCAGGAATGTTACTCATTTAAAACCGTTCCATGAGCGCGTTAAAAGCTATGTAGATCACGATTTAAACCCAAATCAAATAGAGACATTACCTGATATTTAATTACCAGTGCAAATTAATACAGAAACGGAAGAGTTAAATGTTCAAAAAGATGTGTCTGAAGAACAATTGCAGTCTGAAACAGAGTCTTATTCAAGACCAGTGCGTGAGCGATAGTTACCTGTTAGGTTTCAGTCCTACTCCTACACTTTACTGTAAGTTTGCCAAAATTTCCCTAGTGTTAGGCCTTGACAGCGGAGCATGAATCTCATGCTCTTACATATAGTGAAGGGTAGGACTGGTTTAAAGACTATGTTTAAAATTGAGACATATGCCCTTGTGGATCTGAAACATTCTGTGAAAGCAAACAAATACTCTAATACAGTGTATCTGATTTCAGGGCGTGAGATAATTTGAGGTCACGAAAACAACGTAGAAAAAAGGTTTTAGGTTGTGAAAGCATATTTAAAGCCATGAATAACAGTTTATTAGTCTATTATAAAATAATAATTGCATTCAATTTCCTACTCAAAAAGGTGCTTTTATTGCCCCAAAATCGGCGTCAATATGAAAAGTGCCGGTCCAACACAACCGAACACACCATTTCGAATCTATAGGTATGTTGTACTAATAGCCTATTATACGGTATTAATATTGTTTATTCACTGATATTTTAACTAATTATCAACACCTCCATTGAAAACGTTGCTTTTGATGGCTAGCAATCGTCGAAATATGGAAAAATGCTAAACCTGCCTTAACGTACGAAAACACCCTGAAAACACCATTTGAAATAGGTACATGTATGCTGTACAAATATCGTTATGGCATGCAAATCAAATTAAAATATAGCAGATAATAGATTTTTTTTGGCTAAAAGTTGGCAAGAAATCTTCAAGAAGTGAATAATATAATACCACGGAGTCCTCTGTGATAATACTGTTTTTTAGTCGGAATTTCGTGATATGATCAAAATATAATTATATATTATCATGTGTGCATTTTATTATGCTTGTATTTTATATATGCTTTTAAATACGTTTTCAGTACATAAAACCTTTTTCCTACGTTGTTTTTGTGACCTCATATTGTTTTCGCGAAAACAGGCTGTTTTCGGTTTTTCGGGTCACCGCATTGAACCTTTCACAACCCCAAACTACAGCTAGCGCTTCTCGCTAAGTGTTAACGTGAAGAAAATGTCTGGAACAGCCAGTCCAGCAGAATGTAGCAGTAGTGCACGTTTTTGGTCAGCTTCCGTAACTCCTCTCCCCTCAGCGTATAATTCAAACGATCGTTTCCACCTTTGCCAGTTTTGTGCTTACCCTGATGAATCTCCAGTCACATTAAATTGAGGAATTCCTGTCACATCTGTCATGTATGTAGCCATTCTCAAATATAGCTAAATTATCCTCGTTGCCAATTGTAATGTCCGCTATTACACCATTTAAGGAATGGACATATAGATTCAACACCATTGAAGGTTATTATATGCTTCCTTTATTAAGCTCCGCTAATATCTCTATGAAACTGGTCTATGTATGACTAACTAACATATAACAAACATCTAGGCTCACAAGGGCCTGTGGACAAAAAGTACACCTTCTGGCCGCCATGTTTTTTGATGGATCATATTTCTTTTGAATGACTTTTAAAGTCTATCCATTGAGAAGCATTTTGGTGAAAACCAAATTAAAATCAGACCAGTGGTATCGGAGAAGAAGATTTTAGTAGATTGTGCATGGTTGCTGTGGCAACAAGACTATTAGCCCCACCCACTTTCTTTGAACAACTTTTAAAGCTCAAACCATAAGTATTTACCTGAACAAGTTTGGTTAAACCTGGGGCTATTGGTTTCAAAGAAGAAGTCATAAATTTGCAATTGTTGATGGACAGACAGACGAAGGACGACGGACAGCTGGGGTATCACAAAAGTTCACCTTGAGCTAAAAATACTAAGATTTCTGTAAAATCCAGAGGCAAATCTCACTGGATTAACTGACTTGAACTTTGCCCCCCCCCCCCCCCCCCCCCCCTTCCAATTCTCACCAGGTTAATTGGAACCCCCCCCCCCCCCCCCCCCCCCCCCCCCCCCCCCCATGGCAAATCTCTTCGGGTTAATTGGAACTTCCTAGTTCTTCATAGAAAGCCTTTGCATATGCTAATATCAACATTTCCCATCATTTTTTGTGATATTTAACAGTTTTCAGTTTCTGGCATATGCAACGTCTTTCACTTTTTCAATGAAAACTGGGCGCATTTCCCACGGAAAATCACATGGGAAAGGTTCAACTTCAAAAGACATATTGAGCAAATTAGGTGTGTTTGAGCTCGTAATTCACTTTAGTCCTATAAAATGACTGTTTTTTTAAGCATATTTTGTCACAAAATGGTTTACGGTACCCACATTTTGTGTTTATTTATCTGATTTGAATCACTCCTTCACATTTCATCAGTAACCCATGTCTATTCTCAGGGAATTCCCTTCATTTGCATATGACGTCAACCGGAAGTTGGTTCACAAACTAATTATTTAAACGAAATCCACCATTACAATTCCCCCTCCATTCTTAAGCTATTCGTTCAAATGAATTTGTATAATTGTCGTAGCCGTATGACGTCATCACAAGTATGGCAGACTTTTTGAAGACTGTTGGACTGGGAATATTACTGTAAGCGTTATTGACCTATAGATACATGTAGGTGAGTGACATGGATTTTAGGCAGTTTACAATAAAGAACTGTTTAATGTATCAAATGAAACCCATATTCTCTATGAACTAAGATAAATGACGAAAATCGATTCAGGTAGAAAATGCGTTAAGGAATTAGCCAATAACTTTTAGACGTTGAAGCTTACAAAAAAGAAATAATTTGGACTAGGAACTTCCTAGAACTTCCAGCATATACCATACTACCTGAAAACTTTCACCCATCTACATATACATAGTACGTCATCACAGTCACACTTGACTATTATGCAACGGGTGGTTTGTCAGAAGAATAAGGGAAAGTGAAATGATAGATAGAATCATAGATAGGCAGAAAAGTGGGACAGTTTGAAAATACAAAATCTTCAACCTAATCTATGATGTTACAACTGTATGAGACGATTCTAATAAAATGGAATAACAAAGATTCGGCGTGAATATAAAGGAAAACATATTCGAAAATGTTCCTCTGGAAGTTGAAAGTATTCGACTTCCGTTTCCGGTTTGTCGTGTGCGTGTAAAATTGTGGCGTGCTCGTGTTAAAATTAAATAAATAGTGATGCCGCCGAAGAGAAAACCTCCCTTGGGAGATCGTAACAAGGAGGCAGAGTCAGTGAATAGTGCTGTAGGAAAAAAAGGGAAAGACCATAGCTATTCCAGGAAGAATTCATCATTAAATGTGTGCGCGTCCTGTGACCACGAGGTCACGGATGATGTTGATGGCATGCAATGTGATCTGTGTGACGGTTGGTTTTGTATATCATGTGCTTCAATGACTGAATATTTCTACAGTGAATTGGTAAATAAGGGACTTGCTGACAATATGATTTGGTATTGTAATTGGTGCAAGAAGGCGGTCTCGGGAGTAAAGAAGATACTGCAGGTGGTAAACTCTGTTCAAAGTGAACAAGAGGCATTGGCAAAAAGACTGTCACTAGTGGAAGGTAAGGTGGGTAAGATTGATGACATAGAAGAGACATTGAAGCAGTCAAATTCATGTGTTGACATTGAGATCAAGATTGATCAGGCAATAAGTGACTACAAAGAGCGTGAGAAGAGAAATAACAATCTCATTGTTTTTAACTTAAATGAATCTACAACTGAAGATGACGAGGTTAGTCAAGAATCCGAGAAAAACAAGGTCCAAAAGTTGTGTGAGGCGGGAGGGGTGCAGGAGGAAGTGAGGGAATTTGTTCGGTTAGGGAGGAAAAGTAACAAACCAAGACCCTTAAAAGTGGTACTCTCTACTGAAGTACAAAAGAAAAAGATGTTGCAAAATGTGGATAAGGTAAAAGAGAAATTCAAAAATGTCATTATTGCACCAGACTACACACTTAGACAGAGAACAATAAACAAACAAATGAAAGATGAAGTGGCTAAGAGAAGGGTGACCGATCAGACTTTTACTTATCGTAAGTTAAAATCAGAGTTGTACGGGGTAAGTAAGCGTGGTGAGCGTACTACAAATGAGAATATCTCTCAGCAGACTCTTAGGTTCAATCAAAGAACAGTTACTAGTCCATTTAGTCATTTAGGAGAGTTTGAGGCTATGTCATCTAGAACGTCCATCCCAAGACTGTCGTCTCTTTACCACAACGAGTCAGTAGCTGAGGGACAGGGCCCCCCTAGGGGTCGAGGTTCCAGAGAGGCCCCTTTAGGTCCACGTCAGGGATTCAGGGGGCGGGGATCCAGAGGGATACTCTGTTAGATGTTAGCCACCCTTCCAGTTCCAGTTATAGTTCCAGTTATAACAGTTTAGAACCTTCCAGTTACAGTTGTGGCATTTTAGAACAGTTAAATTCTCAGTTAAGCAATGATATTGTGAGTAATGTTGAGAAATCAGACACAGATGGGGAGAGTGATTATAGTGGAGGCAGCATGAACTCAATAAATAGTGACACATCTGATAATAATATGTCAAGAGGAATTTATACATCCTTAGATACATCAGGAAGCACAATAAACTTTAGCCTAAAAAATAATGTTGTTGTGAAATCGGGCACAGATGGGGAGAGTGATTATAGTGGAGACAGCATGGTCTCAATAAATAGTGACACATCTGATAATAACATATCAAGAGGAAATACATCTTTAGATACATCAGGTAGCACCATAAACTTTAGCCTAAAAGATAATTCAGGATTGAAATGTTTGTATACAAATACTGACAGTGTAGCAAATAAATGGTCTGAATTGGAGACATTGATATATGTGCATCAACTAGATATTATAGGTCTTACTGAAGCTTTTTCCAAATCTAGAGAGGATAATGTGTTAAGTGAATATAGTATAGATGGTTTCCAGTTATTTTGTAACCCAAATTTTGTGAACTTAGATTGCCGTGGTACTTTGCTATATATCAGAAATGGTCTAGATGCTGAAATGTACAGTGTTTTAAATAATATTGCATCTAAAGAGTCCTGCTGGTGTGAGATCAAGTTACGCAAGAAAGAGACACTTTTGATTGGTGTGGTCTACAGATCACCAAATTCTACAGATGAAAATAATGCAAAGTTGAATTCAATGATCAGTAGTATTCAAAATAGTAATCATGCTCGAATTATTGTGATTGGGGATTTTAATTATGGGAATATTGATTGGGAGAACTCGATTTCTCATATGCCGGAGAATCATTGTAGTCATGATTTCATAGAGAGTGTTAGGGACAGTTATCTTGTTCAGTGTATCAACTTTAATACTCGGTTCAGGCAAAATCAAAGGTCAAGCTTATTGGATCTAGTATTCATTAATGAAGAACATTTACTAACAGATATTACAGAAATTCCCCCCATTGGTTAAAGTGACCACATTACATTGACATTTAATATCCTATGTTCTAAAGAAGCTGAGAACTCTGAGCTGATATCCACATACCTATATCATAAAGGAGATTATGACCAAATGTCTAGAGAACTAGTGGAGATTGATTGGAGCTTAGAATTACAATCTAAAACCTTAAATGAAAAGTGGGAATTCTTCAAAGTTTGTGTTCTGGATTCTGTAAAGAGAAACATACCCAAAAGAACATGCCGTGGGGCGAGTGGGAAGAAAAAAACGTTGTGGATGAATAGTGAGGCTTTAAAAGCAGTGAAAAAGAAGCATCGGTCATGGAATAAGTATATGCGGACAAGAGAGCATATTTATCTACAGTACTACTTTCGCGATAGAAATGCGGCTACTAGAGCGTGTAGGAAAGCTCGTAGTGACTTTGAGGAAAAATTATCAGGTGAAGAGAACCCCAAAGCGTTTTATAAATATGCAAATAGTAAGAATATAGTGAAAACAGGCATTTCTAATCTGAAACGTTCTGATGGCACCCACACTGTGAATGACCAAGAGAAAGCAGAGGAACTAAATAAATTTTTTAACAGTGTTTTTGTAGAGGAAGATCTCTCAAACATACCTCAGATAGAGAATAGGAGTAATGGTAACCAGATTACAGACTTAAGTGTTGTTGAACATGAAGTTTTACAAGTTTTAGAAAACCTAAATGTTAATAAGTCTATGGGCCCAGACCAGCTTCATCCAAGGATTCTTAAAGAAATGAGACATACTCTTGTGAAACCCTTAACTACTATTTTTAACGAGTCCTTAACTCTTGGATCTATTCCAGATGATTGGAGAAAAGGAAATGTCAAAGCACTTTTCAAGAAAGGATCTAAAGAAATTCCAGGAAATTATAGACCTGTTAGTTTAACGTCAGTTCCATGTAAAATTCTTGAAAAGTTGATTAGAAATAAGATTGTGTCTTATATGAATGAAAATAATCTATTCTCTGATGCTCAATATGGCTTCCGCGCTTCTAGATCATGTGCACTACAACTCCTAGATACAATGGAACAATGGACAGATTGGATAGATCAGGGTCAAAGTTTTGACTGTCTTTATTATGATTACAGAAAGGCTTTTGACCGCGTCGCTCATCAAAGATTATTGGTTAAGCTTAAAGCTTATGGCATTTGTGGAACAGGGGTGTGATTAGCCTGACAGCTGAGGGGCTGAAAATATTTTGGCCGGGGGTTTCGGGGGCCGCCAAGGCCCCGAATGGGTTCCAAGGGAAACGCCCTGGTGGGGGTAACAGGGGGCAAAGCCCCTTAAAAAATGGCATTTTCAGCATTTCTGAAGGTATTTTGTTGGCTCTCCTGTGATTAATTTAAGAGCTCTAAAGGATGCAAAAGTGAAGATTAAAAAGCAAAATTAGAACTTTTATAAGAACAGTTTCATAATTTAACTAGGGGGAGGAATGACTGACTAAATTTTAATCATGAAACAGTAAAGATGTCTGTAGTAACACATTACTGACTACAGGCATGCATCTTCTTTTCTGTTTCATGATTAAATTTCAATCTGATCTTTTTAGTGTCAATGCCATGAAGTCAATAGCTGTTGGCCATCCTGACTATTATAAGTTTGTATTGTGTCTCAACTCTTAACAACTCTACGCATTTTGAAGGTCTGAAACTGTGCTCATATGAATAACTGTTTGGAAGTGACAAGCAACATTTTCTTGGTTACAATGTTGTCCAATAATTGAAGAAAAACAGCATAGCCATTATTTCAATTTGATGTTATTGAACAGATGATGCAACAGGCTTTGAGCAAACTCTTTTCAAACTAAAAGATAAAGCATTTTGCTTTTACCATTAAGACTGCAAGGCCTCCAAAAATGTGTGTTCTTGTTAGATCCATGGATGAGTTAGATCCAAGGGTGAAAAATATGGGATGGGATGTAGATTATTATTATTATTGTCTTATACAGCTGTATATATAAGATAGAGTTTGTATCATTGAAGTTGACACTTAAAGATTACTATTTAGTATTATCATTATTATTATTATTGTCTCATAAAGCCATATACATGTATATAAGATAGAGTTTGTATCATTGAATTTGACACTTAAAAATTATAACATATTTCTCATAAAAAATGTTTATAATATACTCTACTTGCAATGAAGCATTACCATAGAGATTAATACCTAGGAGTAGGAGTAGTTTTATTCTTTTACAAGGATACTGTATTGATAATGTGACATACATGGTCCCTTGTTATAGTAAAGTATTGACAGTATATATAGGCCTACTATGATCATACAGATACTTAAAGCCATTTTCACTGAATACAACCAAAGCAGTCCTGTCCAATTCTGTTTCGACACCTGTTTCAAAAAATTTATAGTCCTTTACAGTATGTGGGTCTATGAATACAATCCGATGCTTCCCTTCCTTGTGACAATATCATATTGTAAAGGGGAAGGTGGACTGATCCCCTAACTTTTCTAACCCACTGAACAAAAAATTGGCATAGGTTACTCTATATATAAGAAAAATTATTAAAATAATTATAATTATAATGCCAAATGTGAACAGGCCATTTTCAAAAATTTTGACAATTAAAGGCATGAAGTGTGAAAGGGTGGGGATAGGCATTTCATTTATCCTAATGAAAATAGCTCCCCCTCTCAGCTCGATAGATTTACTCATAAAGTAAAGCACTCACCTGTACATGTCCTATAAATGATTTCTAACTAGATTTATAGTTCTTTTATTACAAATGCATTGTTAGTTTGTTACATTGATATAGCCACTACTCAACACATGGGTCTATGATTATAATTCAAAGTTCCCCTTCCTTGTGGCATTATTGTGAAGGGGAAGGGGGACAGACACCATTGCCCCTCTTCCCAAAATATGTTGACATGGGTTACCCTATATACTATATGCAAAAGGATTTCTTTATTATTATGTGTACAGGACATTCTAAAGTTTGGGATACTTAATAATGGCATGAAATTTGAGAGGGGTGGGGATAGGTATTTCATTTATCCTAATGAAAATACCTCCCCTCTCTGCTCAAAAGGTTTGTTAAATAAAGCACTCACCTCTGTGTCAAGTCTGTGTCATTAATTATACATGAGTTCTGGATAAATTAGTTCTAACTAGATCTATATATTTTAATGAAACCCATGAAAAGTTCTTCCTATTGCTGGCCAAAATCAACAAACCCATGAAAAGTTCTTCCTATTGCTGGCCAAAATCAACAGACTGATTATTTTGCCTGGGGGTTGGTGTCTTCTTCTCCAAAATTTGGCATTGTTTAGACCATGTAGATTGATCTCGCCGCTACCATGGTTATTCAATGTTGAATAAATTTCAGACATTCATGTATTTTTACTTTCAATTAGTCTATTTGTATAAAAAGTATAGGTGGGCCGTTTTGATCCGGGGTCGTTTTGACCCGAGGGCGTTACGATCTGGTACCGAATTCTCGACTCGCTTGCCGTTGGTCTTAACGGGGAAAAAATCAATATCATAATCAAACCCCTTTTAAATTTGCTAACCTTGTTATTTTAGGAAGCTGTCATATTACTGACAATCTATTAACATCGTTCAAACATCAAAACACGAAAAATATTTTGGTCTCGAAAAGCGGTGTTGTCGCGAAGACTGGTTTCCGAGTTTTCAATAGAGTGTAAGTGCACGCGCAGCCACTAATGCGGTAACCAGTTAAATTGATGTGGAATACTCGGACTTTTCCGTTACCGTTAATGTACGACGATTTCCGGGTCAGACTAAAACACGTCCGCGGACGCGACCGACTTTCAGACCTCACCCCCTTATAGTCGTCAGATTTTCTCAACGAATCTGGACGAATCTCAGAAATGGTCTCAATGGCAATCAAATCCGCGGAAATCCGCGGAAAAATCACAGCCCTGTGGAAATATTTCTGCTTGGATTAAGGATTTCTTGGGAAATCGTACACAGTGTGTCACAGTTCGTAATTCTCAATCAACAACAAGTGCAGTCACAAGCGGAATACCCCAGGGTAGTGTGTTAGGTCCAATTCTATTTATAATATACATAAATGACATAGAGGATAATATAATCAGTACAATGCGACTATTCACGGATGATTCCAAACTTTTCAATGTTGCTAACAACGAAGAGGAATGTAAAGTAATCAAAAAGGACAACGACGCGCTATCAGACTGGAGTGACAAATGGCTACTAAGTTATAATGTAGAGAAATGCTCTGTGATCCATTATGGGAAAAGAACTTTGATCAATTGTATTCACTTGAAGAGAATGGAACCATATTGGATATAAGAACTAGTAATAAAGAGAGTGATTTAGGTGTACTCTTTGACAATAATTTAAAATTCAGAGAACATATGAGCAATTGTATAAACAAAGCAAATAAAATAACAGGCCTTATCCGTCGAACATTTTTACACATTGGAGTTAAACAGTTTAGACAATTATATAAAACTTTAGTTAGACCCCATTTGGAATATTGTAACATTGTGTGGGCACCTACATTTATCAAAGATATCAATGCAGTAGAAAGAGCTCAGAGACGTGCCACAAAGCTAGTCAGATGTGTCCGTGATCTACCGTATGAAGAGCGATTGAAAATCCTTAAAATACCGACTCTTTCTTACCGTCGATTTCGAGGAGATATGATTGAAGTGTGGAAACTCATGCATGGTAAGGAGGATATAAATGTTGGGAAATTCTTTGAGAAAAGGACTTTAACAAACCACTTTATGCGTGGTCACTCATTACACCTACAAGTGAAAGCATCTACCAAAGAAATACGTAGGAACTTCTTTTCAAACCGGGTGGTTGCACCATGGAACTCATTAACAGAAGAAATAGTTAGCTCGCCTACAATTAACACGCTAAAAAACAGGTTAGACAAACTTATGAAAAACCACTATCAGACGATACTTCCGGAAAACCGATCATGGGCTACAGTCATTGAGGGAGTTATAAAGGACTAGATCCTGCGACTCCTACCGGATAGGTAAAGGTAAGGTAAAGGTATTCTGGCAATTTTGACATGTTCAGTCTCAGATGTTGACGTCGGTTTTTTGTGAATTTTATCTTGACTCTTTGGTTTTCAAAAAACTATACTTATCTATATTCTGTTTCGAACATTTTCAAAGACGATTGTAGATTGTATTTACCTTGTCAGATTGTTTACAGCAAGAGTTCGTAACAAAAAACAAGCAGTTAACTTTTTCACATGCACAAGTTTGCCGCCATCTTCCTTTACTGAAGAGTGGAAGCAAGGGAGATAACGTCTAATTATGCTGATCAATTCGGTCAACATATCGAACGTAAGTAGTCGGTGTATTACTATGGAATACAGTATTACTGTTTTTTGAGGTTTGAATAACTTGAAATGTGACAAAAACTACAAAACCAAAAAAAAAAAAAACAACATAAAAGCAAAAAAACCAACAGAACAGAACAAAACTTTATTTCATCTCAGCAGCAATATAGATATTGATATTAACATTCTTTTTTTTGTTGACCAGGTTTCCTTGTAGTGTACTACGTCATTTGTCCATGTAGATCTACCGTGCAACTTGTCGTATGTTTGCGTGAGAGTGAGTTGTAAGACAGGTTCTGAGAGAGGGTGTTGTCACTTTGCACGTTGCATGTTGACCAGGTTTCCTTGTAGCGTACTACGTCATTTGTCCATGTAGATCTACCGTGCAACTTGTCGTATGTTTGCGTGAGAGTGAGTTGTAAGACAGGTTCTGAGAGAGGGTGTTGTCACTTTGCACGTGCACTTAACTTAATTCCCATCATCCCATCTTCCCGCTTTAACAGCCACATAATAAATTTACCGCGCTTACCCGGCACTCGTATTTTAGATGTCATGGTGTCAACACCTACATTATAGTCTTATAGAGTCATATTATTAGCTTCAGGCACGGATTTACCGGGGGGGGGGGGGGGCACAGGGGGCACGTGTCCCCCCCCCAGCTGGCCTGAATTTTTATTTTTTTTTGGCAAAAAAAAAAAAAAAAAAAACTTTTTTTTTTTGCTTGATTCATATATTCATCATATAGCTGGGTAAGAAGGTCTCGCATTGGCATATGGCATTACAGGCACAGATCCACTGGGGGCACGGGGGCACATGTCCCTCAGCTGGCCTGCTTGGACTTATCTGGAGCTGTTGCAATGGCTTGTGTCTCTTATCTCTGGCCATCAAATCCTCAGTATGCCTGGTCTGTGTTAGAACCCGACACAGGCCCGTAGTAACAAGGATGGGGGGGGGGGGGGGGGGGGCACAACAGTGTGCCCCCTGTGCCCCTCCCCAACAAAAAAATAAAAATACCTGTGCCTGTGCCCCCAAATTGCATACCCTACAGGCCATGGAGTCAATCCAAAATTGCCCTTGTGCCCCCTCAAATCCTCAGTATGCCTGGTCTGTGTTTGAACCCGACACAGGCCCATAGTAACAAGGATGGGGGGCACGGCAGTGTGCCCCCTGTGCCCCTCCCCAACCAAAAAATAAAAATACCTGTGCCTGTGCCCCCAAATTGCATACCCTACAGGCCATGGAGTCAATCCAAAATTGCCCTTGTGCCCCCTCAAATCCTCAGTATGCCTGGTCTGTGTTTGAACCCGACACAGGCCCATAGTAACAAGGATGGGGGGCACGGCAGTGTGCCCCCTGTGCCCCTCCCCAACCAAAAAATAAAAATACCTGTGCCTGTGCCCCCAAATTGCATACCCTACATGCCATGGAGTCGATCCAAAATTGCCCTGTGCCCCCTCAAATCCTCAGTATGCCTGGTCTGTATTTGAACCCGACACAGGCCCATAGTAACAAGGATGGGGGGCACGGCAGTGTACCCCCTGTGCCCCTCCCCAACCAAAAAATAAAACTGCTTGTGCCTGTGCCCCCAAATTGCATATCCTACAGGCCAGTCAATCCAAAATTGCCCCTGTGCCCCCTCAAATCCTCAGTATGCCTGGTCTGTGTTTGAACCCGACACATGCCCATAGTAACAAGAATGGGGGGGGGGGGCAAGGCAGTGTGCCCCCTGTGCCCCTCCCCAACCAAAAATTAAACTGCCTGTGCCCCCAAATTGCATATCCTACAGGCCAGTCAATCCAAAATTGCCCCTGTGCCCCTTCAAATCCTCAGTATGCCTAGTCTGTGTTTGAACCCGACACAGGCCCGTAGTAACAAGGATGGGGGGCACGACAGTGTGCCCCCTGTGCCCCTCCCCAAACAAAATATAAAACTGCCTGTGCCCCTAAATTACATATCCAACAGGCCAGTAAATCCAAAATTGCCCCCTCAAATCCTCAGTATGCCTGGTCTGTGTTTGAACCAGACACAGGCCTGTAGTAACATTGATTGGGGCACCGCTGTGTGACAGTGTGAACAATAATCAGAGCGGGTAGGGGTAGGTTTCAGGTTAATGGCCAGAAGACAATCTATCAAAGGTATTATCCTATATTAAAGATTTTGATATGTTATTTTGAATCGAATATTTACACAGATTTATGTAGTATTTTACCTATTTTGAATGCGAAAAAACTCCCATCAGAACGCACCATTGATCATCTGGGTATAAATTTTCCAGGGGGTGAGAGGAGGGGGCATGCCCCGGACCTCCCTAATGTAACAGTATGCATATGAATAGGAGGGGTAGGGTTAGAGATTAATGGCTGGACTACAACGTTTCACCAGAGCCAGAATGCAGGAAATGAAGCGCTTGATTTCAAAATTTTCCAGGGGGAGTACCCACAACCCCCCTAAACCTGTTGGGACGCATCTTCGGCCTGTTGAATAAATTATAACCAAAGAATAATTATGGCTTTGGGCGAGAATGTCTTTAACTCAAGATTGCGGATTATTTAAATTTATATGAGCATGATGACTCCATGTGATATTTTGTATCAAACAGTTCCTACTATTTTATTGAAAATCTTCCTCCTTTTTCCTACTTTTCCACTTGAAAAACTCCTACTTTTTTCCTACTTTTTGCATTGAGATCAGTTGAAGGCCTGTTATTTCAATGCATGAAACGCTGGAAAATTTATCATCTCTTTGTCTTATGAAACCACTTTTTTGGGTGTTTCATTGGGGGTGTTTACATCATTCTATCTATGTTAACTTTCTCTTAGAATGTCCTCAGAATGCGCTATTTTTTATGCAAGTTTCTTCGTACCTATCCTACTATTTTCCAACTTTTTGTTCACCTTCCTACTTTTCCTATTTTTCTACCAAAACCTCCTTCTATTCCTACTTATTGCCTAATAAGTCTTGAAGCACCCTCAGTATGGCCCAGAATGCAGGAAATGAAGCGCTTGATTTCAAATATTTCAGGGGGAGTACCCCCGGACCCCCCTAAACCTGTTGGAACGCATCTTCGGCCTGTTGAATAAATTATAACCAAAGAATAAAATGGCTTTGGGTGAGAATGTCTTTAACTCAAGCTTGTGGATTACTTAACTTTATAAGAGCACGATGACTCCATGAGGTATTTTGTATCAAACAGTTCCTACATGAACTATTTAATTGAAAATCTTCCTCCTTTTCCACTTGAAAAAACAGTCCTACTTTTTTCAACTTTTTGCATTGAGATCAGTTGAAGGCCTGTGTTTTGAATGCACTGATGAAAATCTTTGTATGACCCTGGTGTGGAGTAATAGATTTCTGAGAATGGAGATAAAGCTATTAAACAATTCTCCAGATTATGATATTTTTTTTTCTCTTTGTCTTATGAAACCACTTTTTTGGGTGTTTCATTGGGGGTATTTACATCATTCTAGCGATGTTAACTTCTTCTTAGAATGCCCTCAGAATGCACCATTTAGTATGCAAGTTTTAAAAAATTTCAGGGGGAGGTCCCCCGGACCCCCACCAATGGGAGGGGTTATACCCCTCCCATACCCTCCCCATCTGTGCCCCCCACTGAAATATTTCTGGATCCGGCCCTGAGCTTTGCTGCTCACAGCAACTATTTACGGTTAAATTCATTTAATGTGCCATAGCCTAGTAAGTTACTATTGATATTTATTCTCAGTCTTTATATTGATATCTGAGGTTGATATCTATTTGATATCTAATGATATCAGATTTATTTCAGTTCATACCAGTTATGGTTATACTTGAGTGCATTTAGTATTTAAGTTGTCAGAGTTCCATAGATTGGTCTTCCTAGCCAACACTCCAATTTTAAATCATTATTATGTACCTATAATGTCTTAATTATTTAAGCTGGTTTCAATGTTCAACCCTTATATTTAACTTTGGGAAAGTGTTATTTAGATCTACATATCATTTCATTATTTTAGGTAGTATGTAGTACACTCATGGAGTCTGGTATTTTATATTGTAAATATGTATTTGTAGAATGCCAGGAGGCATTTTCTCCAAGAGGGGGAGTATGTTGACCAGGTTTCCTTGTAGCGTACTACGTCATTTGTCCATGTAGATCTACCGTGCAACTTGTCGTATGTTTGCGTGAGAGTGAGTTGTAAGACAGGTTCTGAGAGAGGGTGTTGTCACTTTGCACGTGCACTTAACTTAATTCCCATCATCCCATCTTCCCGCTTTAACAGCCACGTAATAAATTTACCTCGCTAACCCGGCACTCGTATTTTAGATGTCATGGTGTCAACACCTACATTATAGTCTTATATAGTCATATTATTAGCTTTGCTGCTCACAGCAACTATTTACTGTTAAATTCATTTAATGTGCCATAGCCTGGTAAGTTACTATTTATATTTAGACAACTGTTTATTACGGCTGTTACTATTTAGCTTGTTTAACGAGAGACGGAAATCGTAGAATTATTGTATTGACTCAAATATTCATTGTAACCTTTAGTCTGTGATACTTATATTATTCCTATTGTTTCAGGCTGTTTTGGATAGAATTATAAATTCATTGAACCAGCAACACGTATCTATTATCGTTTATAATCCCTGGTAACATTTTATTGAGATTATTTAACTAAAACAACTTATTATGTCCACGACCTTGTCACAGCAGACAACTACAAGAAACTTTACTCCTTCGTTAAAAGCAGAAAGTGCGATGGATCCGGTGTGGCCCCTCTGAAGAGAGATGGTGTCAACCACGTGGATGCCCCAACCAAGGCAGAAATATTGAATGACCAATTCACCTCAGTATTCAACAAGGAAGATCCTGAATCAACCCTCCCATACTTAGGCGATTCACCATACCCAGATGCCCCTACCATCCACGTGACCGAGAACGGTGTACGGAAACTCCTTCAAGGACTCAACCCCAACAAGGCAACTGGACCAGACTCTATCTCAACCAGATTCCTGAAAGAAATGGCACATCCCCTGACTCCAGCACTCACCCTTATATTCCAGGCATCGTTAGACCAGGGAACTGTCCCTGACGACTGGAAGACTGCGAACGTTGCACCAGTCTACAAGAAAGGAGACAAGAGTCAGCCGGCAAACTACAGGCCCATTTCTCTCACGTTAGTAGCATGCAAACTCCTGGAGCACATCATACACAGCAACCTGATGAAGTTCTTTGATCACCACAACATCATCAGCAAGTTTCAACATGGCTTCAGGAAGAGACACTCATGTGAATCGCAGCTAATTACCACAGTCAACGACCTTGCCATGGGCCTTGAAAAGTCTAGATAGATTGATGCAATCTTGTTGGATTTTTCCAAGGCCTTTGACAAGGTACCTCACCAACGCCTTCTCATAAAGCTCCACCATTATGGTGTCCGAAACAGCACTCTTCAGTGGATACAGAGCTTTCTCAGCAAGCGCACTCAGCAAGTCCTACTAGATGGAGTCTCCTCAAAGTCTGTTCCCGTTACATCAGGAGTTCCCCAGGGGACCGTCGGCCAGGGCCGGATCCAGAAATTTTTCAGTGGGGGGGGGGGGGGGGGGGGCACAGGGGGGGAGGGTATGGGAGGGGTATAACCCCTCCCATAGGTGGGGGTCCGGGGGGCCTCCCCCGAATTTTTTTTAAAACTTGCATACTAAATGGTGCATTCTGAGGGCATTCTAAGAAGAAAGTTAACATTGATTGAATGATGTAAATACCCCCAATGAAACACTCAAAAAAGTGGTTTCATAAGACAAAGAGAAAAAAATCATAATCTGGAGAATTTTTTAATAGCTTTATCTCCATTCTCAGAAATCTATTACTCCACACCATGGTCATACAAAGATTTTCATCAGTGCATTCAAAACGCAGGCCTTCAATTGATCTTAATGCAAAAAGTTGAAAAAAAAGTAGGAGTTTTTCAAGTGGAAAAGTAGGAAAAGGGAGGAAGATTTTCAATAAAATAGCAGGAACTGTTTGATACAAAATACCACATCGTGCTCTTATAAAGTTAAGTAATCCGCAATCCTGAGTCTAGCGGACGTCTAGCCACTGCCTACAGATATTCTCAGCCAAAGCCATATCATTCTTTGGTTATAATTTATTGAACAGACCGAAGATGCGATCCAACAGGTTTAGGGGGGTCCGGGGGTAGTCCCCCTGAAATTTTTTTAAATCAAGCGCCTCATTTCCTGCATTCTGGGCCATACTGAGGGTGCTTGAAGACTTATAAGGAAAGAAGTAGGAAAAGTAGGAGGTTCTGGTAGAAAATTAGGAAAAAGTAGGAAGGTGATCAAAAGTTGGAAAATAGTAGGAAAAGTAGGAACGGTTGAAGGCCTGAAAACAGGTAAAATACTAACATCAATCTATGTAAAAAATCGACTCAAAATATTTGTTTATTTAATCATTCTATGGTGAAAGGTTGTCGTCCAGCCATTAATCTCTAACCCTACCCCTCCTATTCATATACACACTGTTACTAGGGGGGTCCTGGCGCATGCCCCCTCCTCCCACTCCCCTGGAAAAAAATATTCCTAGATGATCAATGGTGCGTTCTGATGGGAGTTTTTTCGCATTCAAAATAGGTAAAATACTACATAAATCTATGTAAATATTCGATTCAAAATAACATATCAAATTCTTTGATATAGGATAATACCATTGACAGATTGTTTTCTGGCCGTTAACCTGAAACCTACCCCCTCTGATTATTGTTCACACTGTCACTAAGTGGGTCCGGGAGAATGCTCCTCGGGAACTTTTTAATTTCTAGATGGTCTCTGGTGCATTCTGGGGCGTTTTGCACATTCAAAACAGTTACAATAATAATATAAATACATAAATCTATATTAATATTCTGCAACTAATATTGGCAAAATTATTGGAGGGGAAAAGGGGGGGGGGGGCACCCTGGTCCTACATGCATGAGTTAATTGGGTATTATTCATCATCTAGTAAGGCATTTAAAAATGCCTTTGCTTTTTGTTACCCTTAAGTATTTTCATCAAATTTAGGCCTGTAGGATATGCAATTTGGGGGCACAGGCCTGAGGCATATCTATAGATCATTTTGTGTACGCGCTGAATGCTTTTCGCACATTCAAAACAGGTAAAATAATTGCATTAATTTATGTAAAGATCTAGGTAACTTTACTTACACATGTATCGGCAAAATTATTGAGGGGCACAGGGGCATTTTTATTTTTTGGTTGGCGGAGGGGGTGGGGGTCACACCGTCGTGCCCCATCCTTGTTACTACGGGCCTGTCTCGGGTTCAAACACAGACCATATATGGCATGCTGAGGATTTGAGGGGGCACAGGGGCAATTTTGGATTTACTGGCCTGTAGGTTATGCAATTTGGGGGCACAGGCATTTTTATTTTTTTTGTTGGGGAGGGGGCACACTGTCGTGCCCCCATCCTTGTTGCTACGGGCCTGTGTCGGGTTCAAACACAGACCATATATGACATGCTGAGGATTTGAGGGGGCACAGGGGCAATTTTGGATTTACTGGCCTGTAGGTTATGCAATTTGGGGGCACAGGCCTTTTTATTTTTTGGTTGGGGAGGGGGCACACTGTCGTGCCCCCCCATCCTTGTTACTACGGGCCTGTGTCGGGTTCAAACACAGACCAGACAAACTGAGGATTTGAGGGGGAACAGGGGCAATTTTGGATTTACTGGCCTGTAGGATATGCAATTTGGGGGCACAGGCACTGGCATTTTTATTTTTTGGTTGGGGAGGGGGCACAGGGGGCACACTTTCGTGCCCTCAATCCTTGTTACTACGGGCCTGTGTGGGTTCAAACACAGACCAGGCATACTGAGGATTTGAAGGGGCACAGGGGCAGTTTTGGATTTACTGGCCTGTATCTTATGCAATTTGGGGATACAGGCATAGGCATTTTTTATTTTTTTGGATGGGGGAAAGGGCACAGGGGGCACACTGTCGTGCCCCCATCCTTGTTGCTACGGGCCTGTGTTGGTTGGGGGAGGGGGCACACAGCCGTGCCCCCATCCTTGTTACTACGGGCCTGTGTTGGGTTCAAAACACAGACCAGGCATACTGAGGATTTGAGGGGGCACAGGGGCAATTTGGATTTACTGGCCTGTAGGTTATGCAATTTGGGGGCACAGGCACTGGCATTTTTATTTTTTGGTTTGGGAGGGGGCACACTTTCGTGCCCCAATCCTTGTTACTACGGGCCTGTGTCGGGTTCAAACACAGACCAGGCATACTGAGGATTTGAGGGGGCACAGTGGCAATTTCGGTTGGGGAGGGGGGCACAGGGGGCACACTGCCATGCCCCCCCATCCTTGTTACTACGAGCCTGTGTCGGGTTCAAACACAGACCAGGCATACTGAGGATTTGATGGCCAGAGATAAGAGACACAAGCCATTGCAGCAGCTCCAGATAAGTTCAAGCAGGCCAGCTGAGGGACATGTGCCCCCGTGCCCCCCAGAGGATCTGTGCCTGTAATGTCATTCATACCAATGCGACTTTCTTACCCAGCTATATGATGAATATATGAATCAAGCAAAAAAAAAAATTCAGGCCAGCTGGGGGGGGGGGGGGGGGCACGTGCCCCCTGTGCCCCCAGTAAATCCGTGCCTGCGTCCTAGGCAATCTCCTATTTCTAGCATTCATCAACGACCTCCAAGAGTGCGTCGACTCAACCTGCGGACTGTTTGCAGATGACTCGCTTCTGTACAGGGAGATCCAGACACAAGCCGACGCAGACTTACTTCAGCAAGATCTCAACCGACTGCATCCAGACCGAGTGATGGACTTCAACGCCAGCAAGTGTGAAGTTATCCGCATCTCCAACAAGCACAAGAACGTTGAAGCCGACTACAGCATCCACGGCCAGATACTACAGCTGACCAAAAAGGCGAAGCTACTCGGGGTTGTGCTCACGCCCAACATGACGTGGAGTGCCCACATCGACCAGATGGCCAACAAAGCCAACAACACACTTGCCTTCCTCAGGCGGAATCTGTCTTCTTGCCCTCAGTCCACCAAGGAAGCTTGTTACAAGAGTCTGGTACGACCCCAACTACAATACGCCTCCACCGTGTGGGACCCACCAACGAAGAACCTCAGACAACGTACCGAGATGGTTCAACGCAGAGCTGCCAGATTTGTTTCTGGGGATTACCGACAAAGAAGCAGCGTTGATGCCATGATAGACACGCTTGGATGGGGCACACTTCAACAACGCCGGCAGCAGGCCAAAGCAGTGATGTTTTATAGAGTTGTGAACGGACTTGTAGCAATTGACATGCATTCTTACCTCCACCGTCAAGGAGTAACTACAAGAGGCCACGGTCTACGTTTCATCCAGCCCTTCTTCAGGATCACTGCAATGTTGAAGTCCTTCTTCCCCACCTCAGCTGAGATCTGGAGAGACCTTCCAGTCAGCCTTGTGACAGCACCCAACTTGGAGACCTTCAAGTCTGGGATCGTAGCTGTCCATTTGTAAATATACCAGATGTTTTTATTCTGATTTTAATCTTCGGTACCCTCCGTCACCCATGTATATAAATGTGCGAAAATGCTTAGGTTTCGTAGAGCGGCCCTGTACATCAACAGAAGAAGAAGAAGAAGAAGACATTAGTTTGGAAACTGATTAGAAAAAGGTGTCAACTTAGTAAAGATTAATATTTGAAAACCTGATTAATTGCATTGCAAAGATCAAGGCCAGCCGCGGCGACTGGTCTTCTTCTTCTTCCAAATAATGAGCTGGGGTCTAACCAGACCGTAATTAGCTCAGCGAGAGGTTATGCCCACACGGGCAGTGAAATAAAAAGCTCTAATATGTACAGATAAAAAAAACCCCACTGAATGTGTTGTATGGTTTAGCCCCTGAGGAGTCTCAGGAATTCGTCCAGAGAGGTCGCCATTGTGACACTGGTAGGCCTTATGTTCCAGTCCCTGGCCGTTCTTAGGAAGAATGTATTTAGATAGGTCCTGTCACTGACTCGCTCCTGGTAGAACCTGTTGGTCCCTCTAGTACGGGCACCATTTTTCCTTATATAGTGGGCAGCAGGAATGTCCACTAGTCCATGGTGAACCTTGAACAGGAGCTGCAGTCTAGCATGCTGACGTCTGCTTTCAAGCGATTCCCACTGGAGGTCCTCTAGCATTTTCGTGACACATCCAGGGGTTTGCTTGTGTAGTCGTTGCATACGAATCTTGCAGCTCGTCTCTGTATCTGTTCAAGGTCTTTGATGCTGGACTGTTTGGAAGGGTCCCATACTGTTGATGCATATTCAACAGTGGGTCTGGCTATGGTCTTGTATGCCGCACCCCTCACTATATTAGTGCAGTCTCTCAGGTTGCGGCGTAGGAAACCGACTGTCTGGTTTCCCTTCCGTACGACATTTTTAATGTGCA
Source organism: Gari tellinella (assembly GCA_922989275.2). Lineage (NCBI taxonomy): Eukaryota > Metazoa > Mollusca > Bivalvia > Cardiida > Psammobiidae > Gari > Gari tellinella. Next base: position 102,070,884 of record OV277858.1, on the reverse strand, counting down.
TGTCCCAGCTGAGGTCGTCTGTAATTGTGACTCATAGGCACTTGCTGGCATCAACTACTTCCAGTGTATGGCCATTCTTGTTAGCTAAAGAATAAGTTCTTTACTTGATAAGTTTTATTCATTTGCCTTCTGATATATCTGTGTTAATTAAGATAGGTTTGTTTCATTTTATCATTATTCTTATGATTTGTTTCTGACACTCTGCTGCGTTAATTTGTGAACATGGTCTAGTCATTCTGAAATTGACTAACTTTCAGCTTCTGTGATACTTTAATTTAAGATACTATCTGTGATATTTATTTATAATAATTTACCGTGACTCTCTGTGTCTTGCCACTAGAATCAAGGACCACAATGGAAATAAGGAAAACATGTTTCCTTTTTTGTGTTATCCTTGGTTTCTAGTGCGCATTACATGGTTCTTGTATGTTTTGCTTTAATTATGCTTTGCCATGTTATGTACACTTTTTACCGAAATAAATCTATCTATCTATAGATGGTAGCTTGTTGGAAGGAGCTTGGTCCTCTTCGGGGCTATCTGCATGACTACACACTTTGAGGGATTGAAACTTGGTCTTGATCTAGATACACTGCTTGACACCCACACGCATCTATCTCTACATCTAAACTATTTAAAATATGTAGCTGTATTCAGGGACGTATATTAAAGATACGTTCCTGCTGTATTACATACGGTATTTAGCAGGACAGTGTCAGGGCTGCCATAAGTTGACATGAAAAATCCTAAGATTTCCAATTTTACATCATTCTGCAAGTGCGATTTTACGAATCGTACCTTTACCGTATATCCTGTTTCTAGCTTTTTGACATGTGACTACTTAAAGCAGGCTGAAAGTAAAGCATAATGCGCCTTAGCCTGCTTTAAGCTACCAGGTACCAGAAAAAAAATCCGAAGATTTAGGAAAAATACGGAGAAATGGCAGCCTTGCAGTGCAGGCCAAACTGTACAGTATTTGATAGTGTAGAACACAATCAGATACAGAGCCTGGGATAACAACGGCGCTTGGTCAGTACAATGTTGGAGTGCAATAATGCTGGTTTTGTCATGGCACGGCTCATATATTGTGTCATGGTTGAGATTCGGACCAATTTGAGACTAAAACTTATTTTACGAAACTTGTCAATCCTGACAAGTAGAATATCTTTTCAATGCAGAGACAGCGCATAGCACAGCGGGTTAGAACTTAGAACACGGAATCAGTAATCAGCTAGTTTTAATTCCGTGGTAACATATTATCAAAATTCAAAATGAGATGAATGTAATTTAGTTATTTTGGTTAAACTGTATGTCACGAATAAAAAAACTAATACCGTTTTGCACAATCATACTTTTGTTTTGAAATAACCTGAATATTTTTTTATTTGAAACTTAGTGGTTGAACTGTGCGTGTGCCCACTGTCCGGAACACAGTTTAACCCTTTCCCCCATGGAAGCGCCTTTTAGCACATCTCATTTATTCCCCCACTGAAGAAAATAGTTCCAATTTATACTGTCATAAACATGCACCAATTTTTTTCTATATCCTAGCAGATGATAGCTTAATAAGTTAAAGCAGGTTGAAAGTAAAGCAGAATGCGTCAGAAGGCGCATTCTGCTTTACTTTCAACCTGTTTTAAGTGGTCACATGTCTTCAAAACTAGAAACAGGTACGTAGACTATCTGCAGGTATTTTCAAGCTTAAGAAATATGAAGATGATTGTCAAACACTTTCGGCCATGCTTATCAGACGCTACATATATATAACGCGGCGTCTGATCAGGACCTGTACTATTTGCAAATAATACATACCAGTCAAGTTGCAGTCGGTATGCAAGGGGTTTAGCCCTTTTATGGTCAAATTTATCGTGAGATTTTTACCCCTTCACCGCCATAGTGTCGTCTGCTTCAATATTTTTGTCGTTTCAAAATTAGATTTAAGGCAGTATAACTTACGTAATTTCAAAACAAGTGGCAAACAGTTTTGATCCTGATCAGACGTCGCGTTACGCGGCGTCTGATCATGATCAATACTGTCTGCAATTGCGCTTTATGGCGTCATTGAGAGTGAAAGATATACATCCATATTCCTCTTGATTTTATTTTTGCTTTTGATGTCGCCACAAACTGTAATCCTGATCCGCCCCTGGTAAGAACCGTCGTGCAAGAATATTTCCTAAACTGGGGTTAACCCACGTCTTAACCGGGTACACATATTGTAAATCTAATCAATCGTATACTGTATATAGATAGATAGGTTAGTCGACAGAAAGATATTCACATGGACAATGGGGACGGTGAGTACTAAAAATCGATAATTACGATTATGTTTTAAAAAATATTTCTCTTGCTAGTATGTATAACTATTTTCGTTCTAATTGTTTCTTCTTACGAAAAGTATCTGGCATGTAACGATTTACTTATATGTTCTATGTATTATGAGGATTTTTTTAAATATGGATTCTTCTACACTGGGAAAATGACTATTTTATTTTCAATTTTAGAACTGTTTTAAGACTATATTTCAGAAAACAAATCGAACAGCATAGATCCTTGTCAGAGGGCTCCTGAAAAATTCCTATGATTAGGGTCTACACTGTTTGCGTCTGAGTTTATGAGTCATGTTATCTTTATCGACATTGACTAATGATCCATGTAGGTCGTACTAAGTACATGTTGTAACAAACAATGTAGAAGTGACCAATCAACAATAATTTCAATCTAGTATTTAACGCAGGTGACATTTTAAGACAGGTCAAGAGTAAAACAAAAATACTCCAAAAGCAACGCATTAATTATCTTTTATCTGGCATTGAAATGTTACATTCAGCTGTTGTAGGTAATAGCTAACCGTTTGACAAAAGTCCATCTGTATACGTGGAAATACCTCAAGTGTTGTTTGTCATATTCCATTCAGAAAAGAGATTTAAACAAAATTTAAACAGCATTGTAACAATATAATTTTGAAATGGGATTCGCTTATTTTTTTTACATTTTTTTTATTGTTTGAACGTCTAAAACGTTTGATCTTGTAAACGTTGATCTACTTTCGTTTTTACTGAAATTTGACACCGTTTGCAATTAACTTCCTTGTTCTAAACTTCTCAGTGGCTTATGCAATGGAGAAGACATTCGTCTTTCCCAATAAACGCGCTCATGCTAAAACAATTATATCCATTGCAAACAGTTTAGAGCGATATCAGACGCCGGGTAACCCGGCGTCTGATATGGCTCTTAACTGTTTGCCATACAGATTAAAATGAATCGTTTGAAAATTCTAATAAAGAGAAAGAAAACATCTTTCACATTTATTGCATATGCGTTTGCGTTTCGTTTACGTTTGAGCGGGAAATAATAACGTTTTCTCCACTGTTCTAGTTGGCCGGTTTACGAAATCAATAAAACATCAAAGCACCATTTTGAATCGCACACGCAAACAGGTTCGATCAACATCAGATTGGGAGTTACATGGAAATACTTACAGTAAAAACTCGATTCTACGAAATCGCGTTGGTCAACGTCGTATATTCATATATGCCACGTTTTTGAAATACGGGTATTTTCGACTCAAGCGAGATCGACTTATCAAAAATCAACTTACGAACTACTGGTAAGATCGATTTAAGCGAGTTCGAAGTATCGAGTTTCGACTGTTTACAGTGAAATAAGCTAGACGAAAAATGGTTGTGAAATACCATATTGGCTCGTTCAACGCCAATTTGTTCTACTTAAATATATCAAATTAAAATGTTGATAGTATTCCATAGCTTTGAAAACTGAGAGCAGGCTGAAAGTATGGGAACTTTCTGCTTTACTTATAACGTGCCTTGAGTAGTCGATTGCCTTAAAACAGTTCGGTTTACATGTATTGCACTTTTGACAATGAGGTAACGATTAGCACTGTAGGCCCCAGTGTCGTTTCAAGAACTGGATCAAGCTTCAAGTTTTATTAACAATAACCATAAATTGCTAGCGACGTCTGACCAGGTTATAAATTGTTGACAATTGGCCACTATATTCGGTGTAAGAAAGTGAACTAGGTAATGTACACTTTCAAAGAATTTAAACTTCCGCAATAGGAAAACGCAAAGCGGGTTGGTCTATTATTTCGACAATTATTCTTTTGTTGTCTCTGTTAACCCTTACTAATGTAATATGCGTTTTACACATCGATTTCACTGCTTAGTGGTGATCAAACTGTTTAACTACAATTTCGATATTACCGCTTAAATGGATTATTACCCAACCATTGTCCAGAACAGATCTCCTTTATTAAAGTATCTAGGATGACCAAATCTGGTATAAGGATACCTTTTGGAATTGCCTTATATTTTGTGCCACTTTCAGTTCATTTTGACCTTTGACCTTTATTGGAAAAAAACCCAACAACACAAAAACACATACAACCAAGCAAATATCCTATACTATATCATCTAAAATTACAAGCATTGGTTTGCGGATGCATATTATTGGGTTTGCAGAATTTCACGTACCACTTCCAAATCTATTTGACCTTGGCCTCTAATCTTATTTTGTTTTTTAAAAAACCTCACTAAAACCAAAATTTCCCGTTGAAACAGTTTTGAGCCAGATTAGACCCAGTAACAAGGCGTATGATCAGGTTCCATACTGTTTGCCAATCAGGTTAAAATAAATCGGGAGAAATGCCAAAATCTGATCCATTTATATCATTTATTGCAATGCGTTTTCGTTTCGTTTGCCTTTAACTCTTTCCTCCCTGAAACTTTAAATGGACAATTCCAGTTTCCATTTTCGTCTAGTCCATTTCTGACTTTTATGGGTTGTTTTTGATAATATTTGGCATTATGACAAACAGTGAAGACCCTGATCAGAGGGCTCCTTTCGGAGCCCTTTGATCTGGGTCTTCACTGTTTGCACAGGACAAGTGTACTATACACATGTACACTGTTTGAAAAGAACGCCTACATGTATATGCGGGACTAGGGTTCAAAGGGTTAAACTGGAAATGATAATGTCTTCTCCAATGGTATACCTGTCCTAGATTCTCTACATCATTTAGAATAACCTAACATTATTTGTGGATATATAAACTTACACCACTTCAATTCCAGATCAAGTTGGTATTTTCACTACATAGTCAACTTGACCATAACCTCTGACCTTGCATATTGAAAACCCTTTTCCAAAGCATATCCGGGATTACCTCCTATTACACCATACTTCTGAGTTTACAAACCTGTTGAGTGAATGCCAAGTGCCATATACATAACTATTTCATGTCATTTTGACATTGGCTTTGACCTCTGATGCTGGTATCAATAATTGCATGTCACGTAACTATATAAAACAGTTTCCAAAGCGTTTCTCTTTCACTACAGAGCAATTGAACATTTATAACTTTTCCCCCTATTTTTTTCATTTTTGTCCACCTGTTTTCTCTAGGCTTATCATTTCTTGCGTCACAGTACTTTTAGACCACTGGGCTAACGGCGTTTCAGATAACTGAGCTAACGACGATCATTATCAATTTTAAAAATGTTATACTTGTTAATAGTTAGATATCACTCGCAGCTAGAATTATACCAACTCAGCATCACAATACAAGTGTATTTGAACGAACGAACTTTCTTTATATATTGTTTAACCCTTTCACTCTCAATGACGCCATAAAGCGCGTTTTTAAACAGTTTGGGTCCTGATTAGACGCCGCGTAACGCGGCGTCTGATCAGGACCCAAACTGTTTGTAACTGGTTTCGAAACTTCGTCGGTCATATTGCCTTAAATCTTATTTTGAAACGATATTGCAGACAACAATATTGATGCAGAATTGTGGACGACACTATGGCGGTGAAGGGGTAACACACTCTCGACAAATTTGATCATGAAATATTAAAAGGGTTACGTCCGTACTGGCCCATGAACACCATGACAAAGATAATATTACAGTTAACAGTGACTGGAAAGAGGCTATTCATACAATATTTATGAAAGCATGATTATTGAAAGCTTCTGCATATTATTTGCATATGCAGCTACGACCAAAAAGTAAACTTGTGAGTTTCATTTTTCTACAGCAATGCATACTTTCCAACTAAATGTATCCGGTCAAAATTTGTCAGATAAGTTAAGTGCTGATTAGTATGCTAAGAAAACCAACAAGAGTCTCCGGCCTATAGTTCCAGTTACTTTATACAGGGCTAAGTTTGGTTACAAACGTGTCATGAGAAATGGAGTATTCGTTTAAAATTGTTTATATATGGAGGTATTACGCCATCATGACGGACACATGGACTATTTAGAAGGTTACGTTGACCACAGGTTAATTGGTAATGGGTAAAAGTCTTTTTAACTTTGTGTTTCAGAATCAATGGCCTGAATGGATGAAACCGGGTATCCGGGTGGTGAGAGGTCCAGACTGTAGGACTTTGAATAGTAAAGTGGTGGAGCTGGGGATTCTGACGTATGTACCCAACAAGGTGGGCGACAACAAGGTGAGCGTCATCTGGGACTCTGGATTGGAGAGGCTGTACAAGTCGGGTACAACCGGAATTTATGAGCTACGGGCCTACGATATCCAACAAGTTGGTAAGTTCACGTGCGTCATATCCGGTCATGTTTCACCCTTTCACTCTCAATGACGCTTTAAAGCGCGTTTGCAAACAGCTTGGATCGTGATCAGACGCCGCGTTACGCGGCGTCTGATCAGGATCCAAACTGTTTGACACTCGTATCGAAATTTTGTCAGTCATACTGCCTTAAAATTAACGTTGAAGCGATATTGCAGACAACAATATTGAAGCAGACGATAACATGGCGATGAAGGGGTAAAAACCTCACGAAATATTTTGTAGTGAAAGGGTTAGGATATCATTGCTTGAACATTTACAGTGCTCCCTCTCTACAACGACACTCCGGACAACGACTACCTCCTTACAACGACAATTACCGCTGTTCCCAAGAAAATTATGTCTAATGCTTGCACTGCTGCAATATCGTCTGCTTAAGTTGGACATCTGCTGTTTTTCTTACATAAATGACATTTTGACAGAAAACACATAATTGCGAGAGACAAACAGCTTGATTCCAGATCAGACGCCGCGTTACGCACCGTCTGATTGTGGTTTCAAGCAGTTTTAAAATATAGCCAATTTCCCTCCCTATAACGACTCCCCCCGAACAACGCACATAATGTGTGTATCCCGTTGGATGTCGTTGTAGAGAAAGACCGCTGTACTCTGCTACTGTCTAGGACGACATGACAGACATATGCAAGGAGTTAAAAGCCAGATCAGACGTCGAGTGGACTGGCATCTCATCAGGATCCAAACCAAATCAAATTTGTGTCCATGTTCTTCTTTTCTTTTGGTTTGAAATACTAAAATACGGGGAGGGGCGTGTTGCAGATGACAGCCGCGTAAAAGACGATATCATTGTTTTGGCATATGCTTTTAAAAGTTTTTGAGTTGAGTCAGAGATCGTTCCTCAGGCGTTGGATAGTTCAGATTTGAGCAAACGCTTTAAGATAAAGCCATAGGTCATGGCTGTTTGAATTGTGTTTGGCTGTGTTTATTCTCTTATATTCTCTTATTTTTATACACAAAAACACCTCTTAGAAATTGTCTTGTAACTATTTCATGAGTAATCAGAATCAACTGTTCATTGCTGGTGTTTTGTTTTAATTTGTTTGGTTTTGGTCACGGTCACGTGATTGTTTCGTTTGCTGAGGTAGGAGGGAGGCTAGAAAGGATGTAGAAAACACGATCAAGGAATAAAACATTAAGATCAATTCACGTTCTTTATTTTAAGAGACGCAACTCTTCACATACTAGTATCTTTTAAATAATTCTTACAGGTTATATACCCTTGAACACATCATCAAAGGTATGTCCCTGTTTTGAAGACCTTGGCATTTGCTAGAGCATACATATATTAACCCATTCACTACCTTACCCTGAGTACAGTGTTTACATGTATTTGCAAACAATTTGGATCCTGATCAAACTGTTTGAAACTTTTTACGATGTCACATTAGTCAATTTACCTAAACTTTAAATTTGAAAAATAAAAACAAATGACACTTGTTTAAAGCCGATGACTGCATGGTAGTAAAGGAGTTATACATCAATCGTGTCGTGTCGTGAGAAAACGTACTCTTGCACGTTGCTAATACATGTATCTTAGATCTTACTTAGCAGCGATATTTTAAATTAAGAAATAAAGTTAACAGTTTAAAGAAACACGCAAAATAATTTTTTTATAACACTTTAGAAACAAATTTGACAGAATTACACTGCAATGATAAACGGGGTTTCTGGAAAATAATAAGACATTTTGTTAAAAATAACTCTTCTTCAGCTTGCTTTCCCCCAATTCGTGAAACGTTACCTAACGGACAGGAATTTTGGTTTACAACAAATGAAGAAAAAGCAGAATGTTTAAATAAGTATTTTACGTCAATCTCAAATGTTGATGATACTAACATAACTCTTCCCTTATTTCATGAAAAAAACTTCTAATAGACTTTCAGTATTTAACATTAGTCAAAATGAGATAGAAGATATTATTTCAAACTTAAATGTGAACAAAGCAAGTGGACCTGACAGCATAAGTCATAAAATGTTAAAAAATTGTTCTAAATCCATATCAGTTCCACTGACTATATTATTTGACAGATCTATACAGGAATGCATTTTCCCAGATGCTTGGAAAATTGCGCAAGTTACTCCAATTTTTTAAAAAGGGGACAAATCAATACCCTCGAATTATAGACCTGTATCACTCATAAGCTGTTGTGGAAAAATCCTAGAAAGAATTGTTTTTAAACGTATGTACAATTTTCTCTTATACAATGATTTGCTTTATAAATACCAGTCAGGGTTTTTACCAAATCACTCTACTACATATCAACTTATTGATATATATCACCATATCTGTCAAAGCTTTGAGCATAATCAATATTCTTGTATGTTTTTTGTGATATCTCAAAGGCCCTTGACAGAGTATGGCATAAGGGTTTACTTTTTAAATTAAGTGAAAATGGTATAAATCTTAACTTAATGAATTGGATTACAAGCTATTTAAATAATAGACATAAAAAAGTTACAATACAATCTGCTGAATCTAAACTGATGCCAGTCAATGCCGGTGTTCCTCAAGGTTCAGTTTTAGGGCCTTTACTTTTTCTCATTTACGTAAATGACATAACTGATTCACTACTTAGTTAAACAAGGTTATATGCCGACGATAGCTCTCTTTATTATTCTGCAAGTACATTAGATGATATTGAAGGCATAATCAGCCATGACTTAAATAACATCTCAGTTTGGGCAAAACAGTGGCTAGTTAACTTTAACCCAAATAAAACAGAAGCTATTCTATTTACACTCAAAAGGCAATCTCCTTTACCTAAACTGCTCCTTGATAACACAGAAATAAATTTTGTCGACCATCTTAAACATTTAGGGGTGACATTCAGTAAAATGGTCATTGGGCTAATCACATTGACAATATTATAGAGTCAGCCTCTAAAGTTATCAATGTTATGCGTAAAGTACAATTTATACTTTCAAGGTCTGCTCTGAATCAAATATACTTGTCATATGTACGGCCAATTTTTGAATATTCGTCAATTGTATGGGATGGCTGCCCTGAGGTATATACTAATACTTTTGACAAAATGCAAAATGAAGCTGCACGTATCGTCACAGGGCTAACGAGATCAGTTTCCCTTGAGAGGCTGTACATAGAATGTGGCTGGGAGTCTTTGTTCAAGAGACGAGACAACCAAAAACTGTTTTTTATGCACAAGGTATCACATGACACTGTCCCACAGTACACAAGTGATGTTATTCCTCCTTTAGTTGGTGAAAGGTCAAACTATTCTTTGAGAAACCGAGAAAATTTTGAAGTGCTACCTACTAGAACGTCCATTTATCAGAAATCTTGTATTCCTTCTTCTGTAGTGCTCTGGAACTCTCTGGGCTCTGATCTTAGGCAAATCCCTACTTTTTCTTCTTTTAAAAATAATATTGTTTCTAGATCGAAGCCAGAGAGAGTTCCAGGGTACTACCTGGTCGGAAATAGACATTTTTCAGTACTACATGCAAGATTAAGGAACAGTTGTAGTAATTTGAATAAACACCTTTTTCTAAATCAATTTAAACTAGATCCGTATTGTCCTTGTGAAAATGTAATTGAAAATGTTGATCATTTCTTTTTTAAAAGCCCTAATTATATGAACTTACGACATGCCTTATTTCTGACCACAATATTTTGCCATCCGATTAATAGTAACATTCTTCTTTATGGAAGTAATCACCTCACTTTTGAACAAAACTGTTTGATTTTTGGTGCTGTACAAACATTCATTAAAGAAACCAAACGCTTCAGAACTTGATTCTTTTTTGTTTTTTCTTTCTCTGTTTTGGTTTGTTTCTAAAATTGAAAGTTGATGCGTCTGTCCGTATAACTATGATCACAGTTATCTTTTGTTTAGCTTAGATATGCAATGTAAAACATTATGGAACGATTCGAGGGTCTAAGATGGACATATCTTAAAAAATTGTCATACCAGAATGTAGTTAGCCATCCCATCTTAGATTCTCGGCTAGTTGCTCATTTATGATTACATGTATACATGTATGTTTATTATATAAGTAGTTAAAGCCGCATTGTGTTTTTGAGAAACCTGCATAAAACGGTTGTTTGGTGTCCCATTTGAACTACGTGGGACGTGATTCTTTCACATAAACCGGTTTTATCTAAGAAATTCGCTTTTTAAATTTTATTTATAATATTTTGGTGCTGCACAAATTAAAAAGCCTCCCTTGTGAATGGAAAGATGGACAACTCTGTAAATACACGGAAGTATTTCGAAAACTAAAATCTTTATTTCTGCTTTTAAACCCAATGTTGTCATACTCATTAAAATTGTCTCGAAGAGATGGTTTAATCAGTAGTAACACCATAGCATTCGGTGCTGAAATGAGTGAGAAATGTTAGATTAGTTCAGATTACTCTCGCTTACATCTATAGCTGGAGCACTGAAAATGACCCTGTTAACCCTTATTCTGCTGCATAGACGTCTGCTTTGACATTGTCGTCTGCAAAACGTGTTCAGTTTAGATTTATGCATTGTTTTAATTAAACAAACCTTAAGACGAGTGTAAAACAGTTTGGATCCAGATGAGACGCCGCGTGACGCGGCGTCTAGTTTGTAAACCAGTAGGCACAGGGTTAAACACTATGAGATCCAATAACAACGTGTACATTTTATTCACGGTGGGTAAACGATTAAAACAAACTACGGAGAATCTATACATGGAGCTTGCTGAAAATGACTGTTTCAGCCTTGTTCGCTCTCTAACTCAAACACTTCATTTTGGATCTTCACCAAACTTGCTACAAATGTTTATTAGTATAGAATCTAGGTCAGGTTTAATAACTAGCAAAATCACATAAGGCATGTCTGAGTTATTGCCCTTGAATAATTAAAAAATGACTGTTTCAGCATTTTCTGCTCTCTAACACACACCTTTTTTATTGGATCTTCACCAAACTTGCTGACAACGTGTATTGGTATTAAATCTAGGTCAAGGAAAAAAATTGAATACAGTTGAATGAAAATCCTTCAAGAGGTAAAGGAGAAATGGAGTGGTCATTTATTACTTAACTTATTACCAACACGGCTAAGATGAAGCACATGCAGCCATTGACCAAATATTTGGCTAAAAATAGAATAAAAACTGGTCCTTTTACAGAGTGGACAGGGCAAAAATAAGGATAAAATAGCAAAATCTTAGTCATTCAAGGGCAATAACTCCAACATGCCTTGTGCGATTTTGGTAGTTAAGACGATTGACCTAGATTTAATATTAATAAACATTTTCAACAAGTTTGGTGAATATCTGATAAAAATTGTATGTGTTAGAAAGCGAAAAATGCTGAAACAGTCATTTTTTAATACATAAAGGGCAAACACTCAGATATGCCACATGCGAATTTTGTAATAATCAAACTAGACCTAAATTTTATATAATAAAACGTTTTCAGCAAGTTTAGTGAATATCCGATAAAAACTGTATGTGTTAGAGTGCAAAAATGACTGAACCAGTCATTTTATTTTAATAAACAGGCAATAACTCAGATAAACCTTATGTGATTTTAGTAGTAAACATATTAAACCTTGATATTATATCAATAAACATTTTCAGCAAGTTTGGTGAAGATCAAATAAAACGGATTTGTGTTAGAGAGCAAAACTTGCTGAGAACAGTCATTTTTTAATACATAAAGGGCAAAAACTCAGATATGCCACATGCGATTTTAGTAGTAATCAAACTAGACCTAAATTTTATATGAATAAATATTTTCAGCATGTTTGGTGAATATCCGATAAAAGCTGTTTGTTTTAGAGTGCTGAAATGACGGAAACAGTCATTTTTATACGCCCGTCATCGACGGTCGTATTATGGTATACCCAGCGCTGTCCGTACGTCCGTCCGTACGTCCGTCCGTCCGTTAACTTTTCTTGTTAGCGCTCTCTCATCTTCATTTATTTACCGATTTCGATTAAACTTCCTACAAATATTCCATACCACAATAGCTCGGACGAGTTCGCGTTTCAGACGTTGGCGGCTATTTTTAGCAGAGTTATGTCCCTTTATTGTCAAAAATGGGCATTTTTTAAAAAAACCAGAACTTTTTTTTTAATTATTCAATTTATTTCAAATTTGATATGGTGATACAATGAATGAAGTTACTTAACATATATTACGGGTTTTTGGTTTGACTTCTTATTTTCAGAGTTATGCCCCTTTACACAATTTTTTTAACAATATATTGTATCCTGATAATAATTTTACTTACATTTTGTCTATTGTAACCAAATTTCATATTTATCTTTCTCATCATGCAGGGAAGGCACCTGTGAATTTTGGTTCCTGTTAAATTATTTTTCTATGAGTTATGCCCCTTTACATCCTTAAAATTTAAAATAAGCCACACTTCGTCCGTTAACTTTACTTCTTAGCGCTCTCTCACCTTCATTTATTGACCGATTTTGATTAAACTTCCTACAAATATTCCATACCACAATAGTTCGGACGAGTTTGCGTTTCAGACGTTGGCGACTATTTTTAGCAGAGTTATGCCCCTTTATTGTCAAAAATAGGCATTTTTAAAAAAACAAAAAAAAACTTTTTTATTTTTGATTCAATTGATTTCAAATTTGATATGGTGATACAATGAATGAAGTGACTTAATATATATTACGGGTTTTTGGTTTGACTCTGTAGCTTTCTCATCATACAGGGAAGGCACCTGTGAATTTTGGTTCCTGTTAAATTTCAGACGTTGGCGACTATTTTTAGCAGAGTTATGCCCCCTTTATTGTCAAAAATGGGCATTTTTTAAAAAACCCAGAACTTTTTTCTTGACTATCGCAATACTATCGGGATAGTACTTGAGCTATCCCAATACTACAGCATAGTCTTTTTGAGATCGATAGTCGGGCCTACACTCCGGGCGACTTTTTCCAGTCGGCCTGAGTCTGGACGACTTTGACACCCGCCGGTGTAACGAAGTATTTTGACCCCCATCGAAATGTGACCGCCCGGTCAAAATTCGACGTCGTAGAATGATCCCCTGTCGTCGAAAAAGGACCCCCCATCGTCGAATATTGACCCCCTTCTGTCGAAAAATGACCCCCTTTATACTTACCTTTATATTTGGTGTAAAGTTAGTTTTGCAAGTGCTAAATGTGCATTTATACCCCAAAGCTCAATTTTGGGCGTATGTAGTGACACAATTGCGCGTGTCTGGAAGTGATTCCGTCTTCACATGTACCTTTTGTTTAGAAGATATTTTCTTTATTACATCAACAAGATTTACCAAAATTGGTGTGTGAGTACAGTTTGCCATGGCAAAGTGGCCTATAACATAGCCTGTAAATTTTTCACTTTTCAGGTCACTGTGACCTTGACCTTTTACATTATTTTCCGATCAACAACTTTTATGGCATTTATTTGGTACCACGGCGCGCATACATGTACGTTCTATTGGTTTAGAAGGATACCTGTCGGTTGGCAAGTCAATACGTTAGTGCCCAAAGTTGGGAGATTTTGAGGGGGCTCCATGACAAAAGCTTTGGAATTTTCTTAATGCATTTCTTTTTAAACATGACTAAAGGTTTACGTTTATTTTTTCGAAAACACAACAGTACTGTTGAAAAGTATCTCAGTTTGGCCAACAAACTTTGATCTAATCTGTGCTTTGGTTGCGGGTTTCGTTTCAACTGTTCTAGTCTCAAGACACTGACTCGAGCTTGATCTCGGTCGTTAAATCTGAAGTAAAGTTGGTATCAAAAGAACTGTAAAACCTTTATTAAGCTGCACTTGCAGGTATAGTTTGGTCATCTTTTTATTACCATTACTTGTGTTTTTAGTGTTCTCCGGCTTTACATTTTAATAAGGTAGTGTCACTTAGAATGACTTAAGTATTATAGTACTGTTTACTTGTAAGACTCTTTACCTTGTTGTGTTTTGCCAACTCTTGCTGATATGATTTAACAGTGTATCATGTTTATGTGTACATTTAACACCATCTGCAAACAACTTATATCCAGATCGGACGCTGCGCAACGTTGCCTCATTACCCTTGTCATCAATCAGTGTCGTTGAATAACTCCGGTCATTATTCGATGACGTAGAATGACCCCCGGTCTTTATTTGATGTCGTAGAATGACTCCCCGGTCATAACTCGATGTCGTAGAATGACCCCCGGTCATTATTCGATGCCGTAGAATGACTCCCCGGTCATTATTCGATGTCGTAGAATGACCCCCGGTCATTATTTGATGTCGTAGAATGACCCCCTGATATTATTCTATTTCTTTGGATGGTTCTATGTTGTACAATATACTGTCAATAATCTAATCAATATGTTCATAGACACATGTTGCGACACATTGTAAGAAGACGAATGTCATTGGAATCGATGTAAATATTATATATACGAGGTACATGTAAAAGGGGGAAAATAGTTTTATTTGTTCACGTTTATTGATATCGAGTACCACTGATATACTTTAAACTACGTTTAATAAATGGTCATATATCTTCAAGAATAGAAACAGGCTATGGAGTAAAGGGTTAGTATTCATGTTTGACTTTATGCATCTAACAGACAATGCATTTGAAACTGTAATGGTGTTATATGCAGCAGTGACATTTATACATTTTGTCTTGGTACAATTGAACCCCTCTATAGCAGTAATTCAGTCAAGAAGTGTACAGACAAAAAGGCTTTGACTTTACAAACTGTATACTTGCATACATGTATTCTTTAGTTTGCATCTTTGATTATGTAGTTGACAAATAACTTGTAAATGATAACCTATCAGTTATATATGATATGCTTATTAGTCTTTTTTTAGTAATGTTTTGGACTGTAATGTACGATGTAATGCATTACTTTGCCAATGTTGTTGTAATTTAATGCATTACAAAATTTTATGTAAACGTTGCGTAATGGTAATTGTAATATAGTGCACTCTTTAGCAATGTGATTGTAAACTTGTAAAATAATTTATAACTTTCTCAAGTAATTCACACCCTGCCTGCCCCCGCCCCACCGACCTGCATACTCCATGGCTGAATTACACCCTTAACTTATTTATATATAAGCTGTTCACGAATTATACCTCAGACCCGCAACCAGCTTGTATCAAAGAGATCGGGTAATCCCTACCATCAGCACCAGGTTACATGTAACGGTATCCCTCGGGAACATCATTTAGTATACTGTACGTTCCCATGGCGTGCTTATCATGTCTGAATTTTAACTTGTTTATTATCTAAATTTTATGTATCTTTAAACTCATTCACCCCTGAAAATGTAAGTGAACAATTCAAGGTTTCTAGTTATGTCAAGTCAATTTTCGACTAGCTAGAGTTGTTTTATACAATACATCTCAAAACTGACACATATCAGCGGACTCCTGTGGGTAAAGTCTGACTTGGGTCTACACTGTTTACAAAGGACAAGTGTACTATTAACATGAACACTGTTTGTAAATATCTAATATACTCGTCGCTAGGGTCCAACTGGTTAAACTGTGTCGCTTAATTGCTGGAGAGGGTAGGGGTCACTATTCGATGGGGGTCGATATATTTCAGGAGGGGTCAAAATACTTCATGAGGGGAGTCATAGTACTATGACCGGGGGGTCAAATTTCGACGTCGAATTATGACCGGAGCGTTATTGTACGATATCGAAAAATGACCGGGGGTCATTCCACGTCGTCGAATTATGACCGGGGGGTCTTTTTTCGATGGGGGTCAAAATACTTCGTTACACCGGCCGTGACGGGCGTATTTTGCCGCACTGCGGTGCTCTTGTTTATTAATTAACAGGCAAACAACTAAAAAAAACCTTATGCGATTTTAGTAGTAATCAAACTTAACCTTGATTTTATATCAATGAACATATTCAGCAAGTTTGTGGAAGATCGGATAAAAAATAGTTGAGTTAGAGAGCGGACAAAAAGTGTGTTAGTCTAACTGACTGATGGATGGACGGGCGGAGGTAGATACGGTTGACCCCAGTGAAGTTGAATTCGGCTGTATCACATGATACTAAGCCGTGTGGTAATGTTTGTGCCAGACGTTCTATTTTCGGTTTGTTATGATTTTAAATCGCCCTTTTTGGTGATTTAGGTCCGTCTTCATCATTTCATAGATCAGTTTGGCCCATAAGAATGTTCAAACATTATTATTAACCGTTATTGTATTTCAGGCATTAAGAAAAGGTCTGAAAACACAATGGGACTTTAAACCTCTGTTCAGCAGTGTAGAACCTTATCTATATGAAAAATGAAGAGGGACGAAAGTAATACAGAAAGCCTGTTGGAGCTATCTGTATTACTTTTACCTTACTTTAGTTAATCTGAATCTATTTACCAAGACTACGTTTCAGTGCTTAGTTTTACAGGCCGTTTTAACAGGAGTTTTACTGTATAGCCAATTTAGCCATATCTCTCGTTTTGATAGTGATACACTGGTGAATGACTTAGATTAGTTGATCTTTTTTTGGTCGTTTTATATTTTTTTAATCACTTACTTTACTGTTTCTTCTCATCAAATTATGCGGAGACACCTGAAAACAAGCAACTCAACTTTCTCTCTCTTTCTTTCTCTTTCTTTCTCTTTCTCCCATTCTCTATTTCTATATATATCTCTCTCTCCAATAGTATATGTATTTTTTGTGAAACTGTAGGGGAAGGCCGACTCTAAGTTGGTAGAACTTGTGGCCCAACCCCTTTTCCTGTAAAAAATTGGAAATAAAATATGTTTAAACTAAACTATTTTAAATGCGAAAAAAATGTCGAAAATGTATGAGTGATTATCTGAGTGTCCAACTATTTTGAGCCTGGTCAGATGTCGAGTTACTCGATGAAAGCGCTGGTTTAAAATTGTTTTAACTATTTCACTGCCAAGTTTTATCGTCTGCTTTAACCCTCTCACCGCCAAAATATTGTCTGCATCGGTAGTGTCGTCTGCAATAATTTTAAAGTCAGCTTTATGGCTGTTTTGACTGTAGAAATGTTGATACGAGTGTCAAACAGTTTGGATCCAGATCAGAAGCCGCGTAACGCGGCGTCTGATAAGGATCCAAACTGTTTGCAAAGTCGTCTTTAGGCGCCGATCGCAGTAAACGAGTGAAATAGATATCAATTCAAGGAGATCTAACGTGTTTGCTGGAAAAGAGAAAGGAAAAGCGCCATGGCAACCCTTCTTTTGAAAAACGATGTGATTGTACGGTTCTTGTAAGTCTTCTCAGGGCTGCCATTTCTCCGGATTTTTCCTAAGTATTCGGATTTTTATCCTAGCAGATCGTAGCTTAAAACAGGCTGAAAATAAAGCAGAATGCGCCTTAAGGCACATTCTGCTTTACTTTCAACCTGTTTTAAGCAGTCACGTGTCTTCAAAACAAGAAAAAGACTATGGGGTAAAGGTACGATTAGTAAAATTTCGTCTGAAAAATTGAAAATTTTAAATCTTAGGATTTTTATTATCAACTTATGGCAGCCCTGTCTTCTCCTGAGACATATTTGACTCACTTCCGAAACGGTGATTTACACATTACACAATAGATACGCTTTCTTTCTTTTCCTCCACTGAAGTAAATAGTTCAGCTTTATAGAGACATAAATGTATACGAAAAGAAAGTTTTTTTTTATATCCTAGCAGATAGTGGTTTAAAGCATGCCGAAAGTATTTTAGCAGATTGCTCATTGAGGAGTATTTTGATTTGCTTTCAGCGCCTTGCTTTAAAGGGACTCGCAACCGGATGGTGTACTTGTCAAAATAAAATAAAATACTCAAATAAAAGCAAATTTGTGGCATTTTTTGGCTTCTGACATTAAAAAAATATGATCAGTCCAAAAAAAGTCTCAAGAATCGTCACCGAATCTTAGATTTTTAGATATTTTCCATCGTTTTTCTATACCGACTAGTAGACGGTATAGTTGTTGTTGTTGCTTCTCTACACGGGCTCAGACATAAACACGAGCCGAATTACGCAGTTGTATGCACTTTCGATGGCTACACATTGAAATACGTTAAATCGATCCGAGATAAACGGATAGTTCCGTGGTCCATTGGTCTAAGCGGTTTCCCCTATTTTGCCTTCTGTCCGCCAATGCCGGGCCCCGGGTTCGAATCCCACCAGAGACCAATATTTTTTTTTATTGAAATACATTTTTTTAAACAGAATTTCTTATCCTAAACTAATTCTTTACCATTTATATAAGCGTTTGACACATATTTACAAATTACTATTTTTAATGCACCATCTGGTTGCGAGTCGCTTTAAGCAGCCACCTGTCTTCAATACTCAATACTGTTGTGGACATGTTTAACTGATCTCTTTTTCCTCTACCAGGTTTTTTCCACAGAGGAAAGGTCTGCATTGAATGCTGTGTCAATCCTATCCGAGGCATCCGATTCCATTGCCCGGACCCTAAACTAGACCTATGTACCCAGTGTTACATGGAAGACAAGAGGGACACCAACAAAACATTCGTCAGATACGATACGCCGTCTTCTGATGGGTATGGCGGAATTGTACTTACTTCTTTTAACTCGTCTTTTAACTTGTCTTCAACAATAATAATTGCGGTACGCTTTAGAGCTATCTGTTTTACGTTCACCATGTTTTTAGATGTAGCCTGTATTTTATACAATCAATCCGCTTTCTTTGTAATGGTCGAAATACATGTAGATAGGTTTGTAAAAAAATACAATGTAGAAATAATAATAATAATAATAATGATAAAGACTTGCACTTAATCGAAAGAGCTCTTTTGATAAAATCAGTCTTCCATGAGGCCTTCAACATAATTATAAACACGCACATAAAACATTTATAGCATTTCGAAAAGACAGTTTATACTAAACATATAATTAACAAGAATATAACATATCCAACAAAAACAATTTGCAGAAACAATAGTATCTAAACCGTTTGAATCATAGTCACTCACATATACGTCCTCTGAAAGCAGTGTACCTGTTAAGGGTATGTAGCGGCATGATTTGAAAAAAATTCTAATTTGTAAATTTTTCACAAATCATGTCAATTTTTAAAAATTAATGTTTTCACAGTCGACATGATTTGTAAAAAAAACATGATTTGTAAAAAAATTACAAATCATGTCGAATACCAGCATCTGTGAATTTGATTCAACACGATTTGAAAAATAAAGTTTAACAAAAAAAAGTATTTATAAAGGCTGGTATTAAATAGCATGCTTATATTAAGTAAGTATTTATATACGTGTTTCCACCGCAACACAGCGAACACAGTTGAGTGAATTGAATGTGAAATTAGACTCAAATAATACTTCATTAGACTAAAACAAAAAGTGGAGTAGATCATGTGGCTAAACTGGCCCGTTGTTACACCTGGAAATGCGTCTAGAACTCATCCATGCAGCTCATAAGACATGTGAAGCAGACATTTTTTATAAGTGATACTCCAGACATTGTATTAAGCAATTACTAGTTAAAACTCTTATATCTTATAACCACTTGAAGTTGTGTGTTTGTTAAGTTCATTATATATGTGTTTCCATACTAGTTCTCTCACCTCACATGTATTTGCTCCGTCATTGTCTCAGTGCCAGCGTCATACATAGTGCACGGAGCTTTGACGTGCACCCTGACAGATCGAAATAATTGGATAACTCTTGCTTTGAAATAATTGGAAGCAGGTATAAAGCTTGACAAATTGACTAGATTGATTAGATAGGATGTTGTTTGTGACATATGTTCATGTGATGAAGTTTTCAAATCAGTCGTAGTTGAAAAATGTATTAGTAATATTTGGAGTCCACTGGACCCTAACCATATTTTCCCCATTTTCTTGAATATCTTTCTGTAATTTATTTATATATATTATATTATCATATTTCTGTAAAAGGTACACTATTAATATCACAAAATGTATACCCAGTGATAAATATGTTCACATCTTACCATTTGTACATTTTGTGCAAAAGTTATATTATAAAATCGATTTTATTGCAAAAACTTAGTTTTTTGTGTTACTATGGTCACTGGTTGCTATGATAACAGTGAGTTTTACGTTTCGTTGTTATCCCTACAATACAACATAAACACAGTCATTCGTGATTCGACATTTGTTATGTCATAAATATCTATATTGACTAAGAAAAATATAAATATTAAAAAATGGGGTCCAATGGACCCCAAAAGTCTCAAAACGATAGTTTTTCAAAGGTCCGGTTAATACCATTCTATATCAATACTTTTTTTTTGTAAAACTTTTTTTTTCAAATCATATTGAATCAAATTCACAGATGCCGGTATCTGACATGATTTGTAAATTTTTTAAAAATAATGTTGTTGTTTTTTACAAATCATGTTGACTGTGAAAACATGATATTTGTAAAATTTGACATGATTTGTAAAATTTTTACAAATTAGAATTTTTTTCAAATCATGCCGCAACAAGTGTACACTTGTTTTATGCAAACCGTCTGTCACTTACAATATATTGACAAAAAATAATCCCTCAATATATCTAGTAAAATATGGACTAGACTAAATTGGATAATGGCATTGTCCATTTAAAGTTTCAAGCCGGAAAGAAATAAAGTAGTTCAATTTATTATAATTTAATATTATTTGAAAAACAGGGAGACTCAGCTGAAATATCACGTGCACAGTTTGAAATGTTGATACTTATTTAAAATTTTGCTGTCCGATTTGCCACCCATTGATAGATCTAAGGAATCCCTTTAGTACCAAGCGAAGACATACAGGAGTGTGGTTTCTTGAACATGTTGACATTTTACAGTAAAACCTCTCTATTACGACTCCTAAAACGAAGGCTAATTTATTGTATCAAAGACACTTGACAGCTTAAAACAAGGTGACAGTAAAAACAATCTGAATATATGTATCAAGGTTTTACTGTCACATTGCTTTAAGCAGTTACCTACCTTAAACACATTCTAATAAAGGAGTTTGATTGTATTTTAAACTGAGTTAAACAGCGTCTAGTCTGTCTCCAACTGTTTACAATGGAAATAACTTTTTAGAACAAACGCGTCTAATTGGGAAATAATGATTTTCGAATTACATATACATGTATCAATTTTAGGGTAAGACTGCCAAAGCGAAGTCTAACGAAGGCTTTTAAAAGAACGTTAAAGGGTGTGTTTAAGGGTGCGTCTGTTGTCCGGGGACCACACTGGAACTATGACGATAGACGAGAAGGTAAGATATAGCGAAGGCTTCTCGGTGTCTGTTCTGGATCGAAGTTGTTTGTATTTGCATAAAATTATTAAAGTACTCTTATTTGTTGGTAGCACGGTTGGACTGTATTGCACTAATCACTGGTCAATAACGATATATGTAGGTAAAGCGATTGATCTGTATTACAATTATAACAGTATTTGTAGGTAAAGTGATACTAATGGTATTTGTAGGTAGAGCGGTTGAAATGTATTACATTAATAAAGGCACTTGTATGTAAAGATGTTAATAACGGTACGTAGGTAGAGCGGTTGAACTGCATTGCATTAATAATGGCATTTGTTTGTAAAGATATTAATGACGGCATTTGTAGGTAGAGCGGTTGAAATGTATTACATAAATAAAGGCGTTTTATGTAGAGAAGTTAATAACGGTATTTGTAGGTACATGTAGAGCGGCTGAACTGTTTTACATTAATAAAGGCATTTGTATGTAGAGATGCTGATAACGAAATTTGTAAATTTGTAGGTAGAGTGTATTATTAAAGACATTTGTAGAGAAGTTAATAAGGGTATTCGTAGGTAAAGCGGTTGAACTTTACTACATTTAGAACAGTATTAGTTCATAAAGGGGTACTTAATTAATGACGGTATTTTTAGGTAGAGAGAGTTAACCGTATAACATTAATAACGGTATTCGCAGGTAATTCTACAGATACGGGGAAGGTTTTGTCCATCGTACCTATGAAAGACGGGGTGTCCAACGGTTGGGTAGAAGTTAAATGGGACATTAGTGGCAAGACTGAAACGTACAGGTTTGGTGGTGGTGGCAACGTGGAGATCGTCGGCGTCGATCTAGTGGAGTATGGCGTCGTGCATCTGGACCATCTGCCGGTCGTAGGTTTGTATCTCCTGTCTACAGTGGCGAAACGCTAGTCCCGTTTAAACCATTACCCCATAGCCTGGTTTTAGCTTTGAAGATAGGTGATCACTTAAAGCGCATCCTTCTTTACTTTCAGTCTGCTTCAAGTCACCATCTGCTAGAATACAGAAATCTATTACAAATACTATTGAACTATTTCCTTCAGTTGAGGAATAAATTAAAGGCGTACCTTTAAATTGAATAGCTATTAAGTTCACCTTCATTCACAAGCTATTTTTATACAATGCTATCTAAATTTGGACCCTTAGTGAGACCATAGGCCCGGTGCTTGACTGGTGGATCTTTATGGTAGGGAGTGTCCCTTATTTCTTTGAAACCAGCCGGTAGCGGGTCTGTGGTATCGTTCTAGGACAATGTATTGTATAAACTATGGCTGGAATTATTTTTATACTAAGATTCGTTGCTACATACGGATGTGCGAATATTATAGCGCGACTGTAAAAAATGTATTTTATGTTTTGTGTGACTATGCATAATGTACTATGTACAAGTCAGAAATAAAAGTTGTTTCGTACAAAAGACGTATTGTAATCTATAGAACAACGGTTAACTAAATGAAAATGCAATAAAACATGTTGAAACTGATGCACCGCTGCCGCTCTACAACAACACCAAATGGGAGACACATATTGTGTTTATTGTTCGGAGGGAGTTGTTATAGGGAGGGGATTTGGCTTACAATTGCAAACAGCTTGAATCTAGATAAGACGCCGAGTAATGTCTAATCTGGATTCAAGCTGTTTGTCATTCGTCATTATGTTTTTTTCTGTCAAAATGTCCAGTTTCTGACTTTGACAAAAACAGCAGACGGCAATTTTAAGCAGACAATATTGCAGCAGTAAAGGCGTTTGACATGATTGTCTTGTTTGTGGAACAGAGGCAAGTGTTGTTGTAAAGAGGGAGTCGTTGTTGGGAAGACCGTTGTAGGGAGGGAACTCTTCAGTTTTTAAAACATATTGACGATATATACTTATATGTATGTCAAAAGGTTGGTATCAAGATAATACGTGCAGTTACTCGGCTTTTCATCTGGATCCAAACCATTGACCGTCTATTAAAATATATGGCAGATAATTATGTCCTGAAAAATGCTGCTTAACCAAGTTTTTCTATGAGAACTATCCGGCATGCTGATTTACTAAAGGTAAACATATTCAGTCCTAGCATCGAGTAAACTCGTCATTACAAACAGCGTTGCTATGAATACTACACTTGTCATATACAAACAAAGAAGGCCCTGGCAAGACGACTCATAGAGGAGCTCCCTGATCAGGGTCGGCACTGGTTGCCTTTTTGCAATATAATATTATTGTTAGAAACAACCATAGATATGTAAAAATGGACTAGATTTAATTGGAATTTGGACTTGTCTATTGTAAGTCTCAGTGGTGGATGAGTTATATTCAAAATTTTATTTTTTGAATCAGGTATCCTCGGACTAAAAATTGGAAACAAAGTTCGCATCAACATCACCCTAGAAGAGTTCAAGAAACTTCAGACACAATCACTGGGTGATACAGGGTGGATAGACAGCATGACACAAGTACGTTACATCTTTATTTAACCCATTACTCCATGGAAGCGCCTTTTAGAACATCTAATTTATTCCTCCACTGAAGAAAATAGTTCCACTTTATACAGTCATGAAGACATGAACAAACGCTACATGTGTAAGAACTATTTCCTATATCCTAGCAGGTTTTAGCTTAAAACGGGTTAAAAGTAAAGCAGAATGCTTTACTTTAAACATGTTTTAAGTAGTTACCTATCTTTAACAATAGCTATATGAATTAAACCTGTTCTAAGTAGTTACCTATCTTTAACAATAGCTATATGAATTAAAGGGTTAAACAGTACAATGCTGAATTGTCGTATAAGATCGACGGGGGCCACCGTGGCCGAGTGTTTATTGTCACTGTGACTGACAGTCACTAAGCTCCTCGCAGCTGTGGGTTCAAATCCCGTTCTGTGCACTCCCGATTTTTCTTATGAGAAGGCCTTCTTGATGTCTTGCGGAAGGTCGGTGGTTCTAGCCAGTTGCCGATAGATGTCTCGGATACAGTATACGAAAGGCATATTAGCTCTTTAAATACAGTAGAAACTCGATGCGTTGGACTCTCTTAAATCGAACCAACCCGTATTTCTTCAGTCCATTTTCTACAGCCACGTTTTATCTTTGAAATATGTGTCACAGGGGGAGAAAAAGATGCAGCCTGACCGGGGCTCGAACCCGGGACCTTCGGACTACCGTTCCGACGCTCTACCGACTGAGCAAACCGGCTGACTACAAATTAATCTCCCCAACTGTGTTAGGTTCGGTACCGTGACATACTTCCCCACGAAATTGAAATTCGTCTCGAATTTACCTACATGAAAGTAGTTCAATTGTGAGTTAGTCTATAGTTATATATGCAGGCGCTCTTAAGCTAACCATACATTAACAGTCACGGTCCCTCGTTGGGCGCCAAATGTCACAGGGGGAGAAAAAGATGCAGCCTGACCGGGGCTCGAACCCGGGACCTTCGGACTACCGTTCCGACGCTCTACCGACTGAGCTAACCGGCTGACTACAAATTAATCTCCCCAACTGTGTTAGGTTCGGTACCGTGACATATGGGTATGTTCGAACTAACGCGAGTTCGAAGTATCGAGTTTCGACTGTAGATCTAGCTGCCTAATGAACAGGTAGGCATTGTTGTTTTGAATATAATTGATTTAAAAACAGACTTTTCAAGAAACTTGACTACAATCGAACATCGATATCTCGAAATCGGTTTTGTCGAACATACCCGTATGTTCGACTTAACCAAACATGGAATAATGCAGTTCATATGTCGAACTATCGGATAGTTTAAACGAGTTCAAGATATCGAAGTTCGACTGTATTTTGGAATGTGGTTATATTGCAGTGTTTGCAAGAAATAGGGACGGTGATGGAGCTGACACAAGACGGTGTTTTAGCCCGGGTCCAATACACAGATGGTGCCATGTACATTATATGCAAAGAGGCCCTATATAGGGTAAATATAAGTACTAGGCTATATAGTGCAGTGTACAACAATTCAAAATTAGATGAGAAAATTATATCTCTTGGGCACGGTACATTTACAGCAAGTCTTGTAATAAGTTTTATCTATTTTGCTTATTAACTTTTCCAACATAGTTCAACTGCTCAATTGAGCCTACAAGGATACACAAATTATATAGACATATAAAATGAATTATGCTATTATTGTTTAAAGCTAATTCTTGTCATGATGACGTTACAACACATCACGTCTCAATTATTTTGAATTTCTCTTTGTTAGAAGAAAACTAGGTCAGAGTACAAGACTCTTCTATGACGTGAAAGCGTCATGTAGAAGAGATAAGGAGCGATACATGTAGCTTATCAACATAATTAGAGTATTTCTCAACCAATCGACATCCTACCCCCGATTAAGCGTCATACTTGAGCAAAATTATATGTATTAAGTATTTGCATTAGCTAAAAAACAAAATTTGATCTGTTTTGGACCGAAATCTTAGTCAATGTTTTGATGCAAGTGCTATCATTATTACTGCATGAAATATTTGCACTAAAAAGCTGATATTTGGAATGAAGAATCAATATGGTTCGAACATTGATATATTGTAAATAAAAAAACAAACAAAATTTTGAATTTTGACTGGAAAATCATTTGACTTTGTATCAATTTTTATTTGATTTGTACTAAATTATTTAACTGAAATTTCAATACATTGTACACATTAAGCTTTAGATTCAAGTATAGAGTTACTTTTCCTACATAAAATGACAGTTGTAAGAAGCTGGTATTTAGAATATTTGTTCTATGTGTAGTTCTGGCTTGCATTTGACTGATTCTTGTTTATGCAACAATATGAAGGTTAACATTCAGCTGCACATTGTTAAAGTTCAATTACAGTCGAACAGCGATATCTCGAACTCGGTTAAATCGAACATATTCGTATTTCAAAGTTAAAACGTGGTTTAGCCACTTTTTAACATTGAAATATGGGCATGTTCGACCTAACGGAGAATGAAATAATGCAGTTCACGTGTCGAACTATGGGATAGTCGAGTTAAGCGATTTCGAGATATCGAAGTTCGACTGTATATAAAATAAAGTATTCTAAACTATTTTTACTAAAACATTTATGTTTGGCAAGACAAATTCTATGAATTCAACGGAGATACATACAGTGGAGAATCTGTTATTCTTTCCCGTTTAAACGCAAACGTACGCAAACGCAAAGCGCTAAAACGTAGAAAAGAACAACTTTTAGACAATTTTGATAATTCATGTTTATCTTGGTGGCAAACAGTTTGGAGCCTGATCAGACGCCGGGTTACCCGGCGTCTGATCTGGCTCAAAACTGTTTGTAATGGAAATAATAGTTTTAGCGTAAACGCGTTTATTGGGAAAGAATAACAGATTCTCCACTGTACACATTCCGGTTTGCGGGGGGTTACAGGGAGATGTATTCAGTTCGAGACGTTCTTGGCGGAAACAGCCGCGTAACCCGGCGTCTGATCTGAATGCAAGCTATTTGTCATCTGTCATTATATTTATTCTATCAAAATGTCCACTTATATGTAACTTTTAGAACAAACAGTAAACGGCACTTTAAGCAGAAGATATTGCATTAGTAAAAGCGTTAAACATAATTGTCCAGTTTAGGGAATTGCGGCAAGGGTCGTTGCAAGGAGGGAGTCGTTATTGGGAGTGTCGTTGTAGGGAGGGAGCCCTGTGTGCAGATTGTATTTAAAGATTGCACGTGCTTATGCAAATGTTATGGCTTCATCTGTTGCATGTATTCACACACTGAGACATACTTTATCTCTTTGAATGCTAATTAATATTGTCGTCTGCTACTGTTCTTAAATAAGATTTTCTAAAAGTTATTTTCAATTGAGGGTTAGAGGGTCAAATATCTTCGGATTATTCGGCGTCTCATCTGGATCCAAGCTATTTGAAAAGACACCCATTGTTTTACCGTTAACCCTTATCGTGCTAAGCGCGACTTGGCTAATATGTTCAAACAGTTTGGATCTAGATCAGACGCCGCGTAACGCGGCGTCTGACCCGGATCCATACTGTTTGGCACTGATATTATTAAAAAAAAAGATTTTAAAAAAATATCAAAATTAATTATTTCTTTTTCGCTGACGATATCGTTCGAGCAGACGAGAGTTGAACATGATAAGTGCAGAAGTACTAGAACTTGAACTTTTTCAGGAAGCAGGATTTAGCCCTGGGTCTGTAGTTACAATCATCAAAGACAAGGCTGCTTTAAACAACCTTCAACAAGGCCACGGGGAGTACTGTACTGAGGTTAGCAACAGAAGAGAAGACATCATTCTTTCCAAATAAACGCGTTTATGCGTAAATAATGATTTTCGTAGCAAATAGTTTGGAGTCTGATCAGACGCCGAGTAACTCGGCGTCTGATCAGGATCCAAACTGTTTGCAACTCAGATTAAAAGAAATCGTTAGAAAAAAATGTAAGTTTTTACATTGTATTACATTACGTTTCTGTTTCGTTTACGTTTAAACGGGAATTAAAACGTCTCCTCCAATGTTGTCAGCTCTAATTGACCATTGGTGTCGGATGGCCATAAAAAAACAATAAAAAATCCACTGTGACCCAGCGTCTATGAGAGTAAAGCACATCGAAACACATTTGTTTCTCAAATCCTTCCAAATTTCATAAGTAAAAGATGACGAAAAATGTAAGCAGACGGTTATATGAAAGTGACTTTGTTAGAAGGGGTATGACGTCATATTAACAAATTATAGAAACAAATAAGTAAATTGCGATATTGTACTGTGCATGGAGTATTGTATTATGTGTTTTGTATTGAGTGTAGTCAACCCCTTCTTTGTCATAATATCGAATCTGTTATCTGCTATCAGCATTTCCAATACATGTACATAATTATACAATACTGTATACATTTACATGTTTAGTTTTTTGAGACATTTGTCTTCTAAATACATGTTTATATTTAGCTGAACTCGTATTGGAAAATAAAGATAAGGAAAGCTGTAGTTTAACACGACCAGACGCCAGAAAAATCCGTGTCTGATAATAGTCTAAGCTATTTGACAAACATATATAAGATATCAATATAATTATTTCAATATTTATTTTTTGCTTTAAATTATTGTTATTGTATTGCGTTTGCGCTTTGTTTCGATTAAACAGAAAGGAATCACATACATGTATTTACAATTGTATACATGTGCTTGAAGTTTCAAAACTTTTTTGATAGGTTTGTGGTAAATTAGGTCGTGTTTTGAAAGTCCAGAAAGACGGGGATATGTTGGTTCTTGTCAATGGCAAAAACTTTATGCTGAGCCCGGTTTGCTGTGAACAAGTTGGAGACCCTGCTCTTGTCAAGAAAGCACCCCAAATGCCAGAAAACATGGAAGAGAGGAATGATGGTAACTCTCCTACAGTTACTTACAATATTGTGTAAACTCAACAAGATATGAAACTTTTGTTAGATTTTGATTGTAAATATTTCATTACTTAACAAAGCTATTTTGAATTCATTTTGTGCAACCATCTATTGCCAATCAGTGCAAATGTGAATTTTGTGAAAAGTTATCAATTTCACTGTTAAATTGGCGTTGATATCGGGCAAGGTGTAATTCGTTTGACCACCCTCTGCGACGTCTGCGTCTATGCCTATTGCTAAACAGCGAAATTTGTCGACATCACTAACAGGTTTGTTGATGGGATATTATCCTACTTCCCAAACAAAGTTGCACGCAGGTGACTGGCATTAGCAGGCATATTCGGACGTCAGCGCACACACTTGTCAAGGCTATCCAAGAAATATTCATGTGATCATACATGTACTATTGATTCCACTACAACTGGTTGTCAAAACATTCAGTTCTAAATCCCGTTGAACGTCTCTGGGATAAACTTGACAGGCGTCCACGCTGATGTCGAAATCCGCCTGCTAACGCAAATTTTCCATCAGTTAACATCAACAAACACGTACAGCCAATGTGCAAGAGCTGTTCATAGAACAAGCTTGAACTTTACATACATTTCGTCTATTTCAGCATCAGATTTCGAAGACAAGATGCGCTCAGCCATGTTAACACTGAGAAAGTCAGACCCATCCCTCGACTCTGTAGCCAAGCAAATGTTTGATGCATTTAACAGCAATGATTTGCTGTCACTGAAGAACATTTTAAACCAACACAAACAGCTGGTGAGAAAGTTCATATTCACTAGTAATGAGTGAATGTATTTCAATTGGTAAACTATTGAATACAGCGAGAAAACGTTATTCTTTCCCCTATTCACAAAACGAGACTTAACGTGAACACAATGCAACAAATTGTGTAAATAGCGTGTAAACGAAGCTATTCTCCACTCAAGTGTTTAAAAAGCTAGCTTATAGACGTTTAAGTGTTTTAAAAGTTGATTGTTAAATAAGATTTAGCAAATATCTAAGTGAAATTTGCTCTAAATCTGTCATAAAGTACTCTCCTTGCAGATATGATCTGCTAGTTAATTAACCATTGACGCATTCAACATGCAGAAACTATATTCATTGACACATTAACAGGCATACAACACCTTTCAAAACTTAACTAATTCTATCCATAATATATAAATCACTACTTTGCCGTTTCGGTACACCAATATTGATCAACAATAATACTAGTTTAAATTTTAAGGTAATTTTGGTAATGGGACCTACCAATAACATCAACAATTTGAATGGATATTTATTAGTTTTTTATGTATGGGTCCAGGGCTCTGCACAATCAAATACTTTCTTATATTTTCATATATGAATATAATTACATGTATATAAAAACTTCATCAGAAATTTAAATGTATTACTCAATGTGTTTTCTACAAAGATTGCCGACTTAATAGGAAACACTAGATTCTTTCTTGCCTTTAAAGTGCCTTATTTTATTTTCTGCTGTTCCATTTGCATTTGATATTGCTCTCGTGACATACACAAATCGGGATATGTTATCTGTGGGAAATGTAAATGTTTTTGGTTCAGTAGTTTTCAGACAGATCAGACATGAAGATAATCGACGCCTGACAATGCTCTACATTGTTTGCCACTTGAACTGGAATGCCTTATTGCATTGTTTGATTGTACAGACCAAGCACCGTCGTCATCCCAGACTCTGTATCTGAGTTTGGTCTACACTACAAAATACCGTATATACTATAGCTACACAAAGTGTTTTAGATGCGTGTGGGTGTCAAGCAGTGTACATCTAGACCAGCCACCGCGTCTGTGACAATTTGCATGGCAAAATCAGGATTTGTCATTGCACGACTAAATCGTCAGTCAAGTCTAATTTTTATACATTGTAACAGTGTTTTATTTCGTATGAGCCGGAAACGACACTATCATTACTGTATTTGTGGAAACATTGGGCTGCTTTCATAAAACGGTCGTAAGTCAATAATTAGGACTTTTATAATCTGACAAACGATCTGACATCTGACATTTGTCTTACGAAGTTTTATGAAACGGGCACCAGTTCTGTAATCACATGGTTATCTTGTGTTTCTTTCTCTACCGATTGCTTATTGTGAATTTTGCTGAGCTAAAAATATAATAACTGAATTTGAATTTTGAAATATAAAAATGATCGATGATGTCACCGGTATATTTTTACTAGGCCAAGTACAAAATGGACGATAAGACATTTTGCCATATTGCAAGTGCATCTGGAAACACAGACTTGTTAGAATCTTTAATCAAGCTTGGTGCAAATGTTCAAGAAAAAGATGACGAAGGAGACACGCCGTTGCATTATGCTGCATGCGAGTAAGTACTTTTCTTTTATTCTATTATGTTACTCAATAAATATAACAATATTCCAGATAGGGAATTAAAATAATATGAATTTATAAAACTACTCTTTTCTAATATTTCTTTTTCTTCTTCTTCTTCACACTTCTCTCCATCAAGTGATGATAATGAGAAGGCACTGTATCATCAATTATTATTTACAAATGTAAAAGTGATAAATATACAGTGAATTGATAACACAATAAAAGCAGTATAGTAGTTTATATCAGATCTACTATAACGGGTATGGTTACAATTGTCTTGAAGTTAATTACTGTTGGTGCCATTTGGGCGGTGACTAGTAGTAAATTCCATTGTGGGATACTTCTAGGCTAAAAAGAAAAATTATAAGCATCTTTAGATGACCTGATTGGTCGAAAGCTGTAGGGTGTGTAAAATCTTGTTCTTGGATCAGTTGGTGTAAAGAAATTTGTTCATTGATGGATGGCGACAATTTGGTGAACTATCTTACAGACATTATCGGGCGGGCTCTTGTCCTACGAGTTTTAAGTGTTGGCCAGCCTAAATTGTCTAGCATGTTAGACACTGAACTAGGGTTATTGTAACTGTTACAGACAAATCTGGCGGCTCTACGTTGAACTTTTTCTATTTGGTGTATTTTGTTACTATGATGGGGGTCCCGGACCATTGAAGAAAACTCTAATTTGGGACGAACTAGAGTTTTATAAGCCTGTTCCATAACATTTGGAGCTGTTACTTTTAAGCTTCTCTTCAGGAAGCCTAAGGACTGATTAGTTTTTCTAGTAATTGAGTTTATATGTTTATCCCATTTCAAGTTATGTTGGAGGTTGACACCTAAATATTTGGAACTATCTACTGTATCAAGTAGGTGGTTATGTAATATATATGTTACAGGGATTAAGTGTAATCAGGGAATAAATGAAATCCCTGAAAAATCAGGGATTTCACGAAAATCTAAATCTCCCAGGGAAAAGGCGTAATTTTGAAGCTTTTCGTTGATTTTTTATAAATATTTGGCAGTTACTTTTGGTTAAAGTAATGAATCTTACCTAGTTTAGTACATTCAGTTCAAAGGCAAGTACCACGCTGTAAAATATGTTGTTAACTTTATTTACAAGACAGATGCCTTGGTTTTTAAATAGTCCTGACTTAAATGCACACTGTTCACTTATTTTTATTCACTTGTGCGAGAAAATTTATATGAACGTTCATTAGACCATGATATTTCAAGAAAGCATAATGTTTAAATCCAATAGAAATGTCATGACAGTACAAATCTATTAATTTAATGAAAAAGGGACATTTCATCAATTCCCTAAAACGCCGGTGATTACGCGTAATCCCTAATAAGTTCAGGGATTACGCGTAATCTCTGATTACACTTAATCCCTGTAACATATATATATATTGAAATTTGACAGGAGACTTCTTTTGAGTAATACTCAGGACATTACATTTATCGGGATGAAATTTCATTAGCCTATCAGTTCCCCATCTGCCGACAGCCTCTAGGTCTGTTTATAGAAGTTCAGCATCTAAACTAGTAGATTCTACTTTTTCTTTGAAAAAGGCCCTTAGAGGTCGAAATATTAGAAATAACAGGTTTATAACTTCATAAAATTTTACATTTAACATTATATTTTGGCTTCACAATGTTTTTTAAATAAACCTTAAAAGACAAACAATGATCTAGACTATATTGGAAACTAGACTTGTCAATTAGAAGTGTCAGGAATCAAGGAGTTAAGTTACCAATTTTCAACAAAATAAAAGCAGTTTGGGAGAGAAAAAATGTCATTTACGCGACGCAGCTCTAATGGCAATGCTTTAAGCAGCAGTTTATACTAACATTTTATTTGATTGTGTTTATTTTTTTCTATCGTTTAACCCATTCCCCTTTATATACAATGTAAACATTTTAATATGTATCCGAGCAGTTAAAACATTAGTTTAGACAGGTGTATTAACATATTCAATATCATTGCGATTAAGACAATTGATTTATCGGTGAAAAGGTAATATGAGACGGAATGTTTTCGCTTTAATATAGTAAATAACATCTGGTTCTGCTTTGCTGTATTAGGCAACAGGACAAAAGTGCAAGATCTCTCCTGAAACTCAAAGCAGATCCAGACTGCCAGAACAACAATGGAGAGACCCCTTTGATGATCTCCATCGGCCAACCTTGTATTGTGACCATTAAGGTTCTCCTCGAATACAAAGCATCGGTCGTAATAAAGGTACTTTTTTTATTGGAAACCGGACAGCTGATAGCAAGCTGGTATTAACGAAACATTGTTTTTTCAGATTGTGAAAATGTAATTGGTTCAAAAGAAAATATGTCAACTAAAGTAAATAATTTGTAATTGTTCTTACTAGACTATCAATATCTCCATTTGTTTGATAATTATTATTTTTATCAATCTCCTGAGCAATATCATTTAATAAGCTACCGGTTTTCAGTGCTTGTCAGTTCACTTGTACACTATATGTTTACAGTACACCTCTCTAAAACGACCCTCCAAACAACGACTCCCGCCTTACAACGACCTTTGTCGCAGTTCCCTAAACACGACAATTATGTTCATAATATTCACGACAACAATGCCGTCTGCAATTAGTCGTCTGCTGTTTTTCTTAAAGTTACATAATGGACATTTTGACAGAAATTTCTTTACTGGCTACGCGGCGTCTGATCTTGATTCAAGCTGTTTGCAAATGTAAGCCAATTTCCCTCCCTATAACGACTCCATCCGAACAACGAACATAAGTTTTGGCTCCCATTGGGTAGCGTTGTAGAGAGGGAGCACTGTACTACATGCTAGAATGCAGAAAAATTCTTATGTTGCATATTCAGGACTGTTTAAAATGGTGATATTTTTCAGTGAAGAAATAAATTAAAGGCATAAAAGGGCGTACTTATGAAGTAATCTGTTAACTTTCAAATTGCATCAGCCATTTAAGTTGAAGCCTGTTTCTTTTAGAAGTCACTGACAAACTTTCAAACTACGTTTGGTTTGGCACTCCACAAAACATTGTTGTTCTTTTTAACATTGCACTGTTGTTGGGTTTTGTTTGAGCTCGAGCGGAATTGTATTCAAATGAATAAAAAATCGTTGTTATCATTCTGATATGTCAATGTCATACCGACGACTCTCCTTCTTCTAATTGGCTACAGTGAAGCTCGCGTATAGCGAAATTTGATATAACGAAATATTGGATATAACAAAACAAAATCTATTCCCCATTTCTATTTAACGTATAGTAAAACGGACCTGATATAACGAAAGTTGGATATGACGAAACTAATCAGACAGTTCCAAGAACTACGTTTTAAGTGAGTTTCACTGTTAAGTGTTTGGGTTATTTATAATACTAGTACTTTGTAGGACTACCAAGGGTCTACAGCTATGCATGCTGCTGTAGAGCAGACAGACGGACAACCAGAGGTGACAGTTACTGTCCTTTCAGCCGCCTCAGCGGACTTTACAATATGTAATAAGTCGAATATAAACGTCTTCCATTGGGCTGTGCTGAAAAATAACCTAAAGTAAGATGCATCAGTTGTGTTATATTGATTATATTTTTAAAAACATAATTTTTCATTTCATTTTCCTATTAAGAAATCTAAACATCGGGGTGTAACACTTGGCTCCTGATAAGACGTCGAGTTTCGCGGCATCTCATCTGGATCCAAACTGTTTGCAAATTATTTTAAAAATTGAGCTTAGCAGGCGAAGAGTTAACATCGAATCTTTTTTAAAGTGATGGAATCCGTGTGTAGATGTAGCTCCATTAAAACTTGAACAATAGTTTAAAGCTTTCATTACGTTAGGCGATGATTCATACTAAACAGTGTGGGAAACTCACTATATATTTCAAAGTAATAGGAGATAAACTATTGTGGTCTTTATAACATACCAATAAAGACAGATAAAATTAAATCAGAAAGTATATAACATTTACCTTGTAGTCTGAACATTATTTTCAGTGTTTGCTAAAGCGTATTTGCTGGTTTTTTTTTATAAGTTATACAGGTCTTGTAATACGTATTGTCATACATCACAGCTAATTTTACATTCTCAAAGTTAAACTTTTGTGCTGCCTAGTTTTATCGTCTGCTTTATTCCCCTTATCGTTCGCATTGGTAGTGTCGTCTACAATATATTTTAGGTCAGCTTTAAGGTTGTTTTGACAGAAGAAATGTCCATAGGAGTGTAAGGTAACGCGATGTCTGATGGGGATCCAAACTGTTTGCAAAGTCGCCTTTTTGCGCCTTTCGCAGTGAAAGAAAGTACAGAAATAAATAAACCATTTTCTTTTCTTCTTGTTTAAGACAAGTGACAGCTTAATGAAATACAAAGTAATCGCCGATCCTTATACATGTACGCTAAAAGTGTCCCCCTTTAGAAAGTGTCTCCAAAGGACATTTTAAGCGTAGAAAAGTGTCATTGGATGACTTTGGGTCTTGATTTGTCAACGAAACATGTCCGCCATGCGCAGAAAAATGACCCTTGAGGATAATTTTGTACGTCGAAAATAATGACCCGGGGGTACACTTCTGAGGAAGGACACTTTTCGTCATTACACCGGCTGATGCCCAACAATTGGGCGAGACCTACGGGCGCCGGGTTGATTGTGACTGTGGCATTAGAATCTCTATTGCAATTGTAAACATTCACATTGAAACCTTAATCAATATCCTGTTATTTTACTCACTGTTAGACTTTCTTGCACTTGGCTATTTGTTTCTAGGGCAGTGGAAATCATCCTGAAGAAAAAGAAGGATATAGCACAGAGTACAGTGTCTGATGGGTACACGGCCCTCCATGTTGCTGCCGCTAATGACTTCATTGAGATTGCAGCCGTTCTTCTAGATCAGGTGTGCCCATAATTAACTCATTGTTATTTTATCTGAGTGATTTCAATCAAAGTGTACTTCTAATCTCTTGAGATAATTCATTGCAGTTAAAATGAGCTTTATAAGACCCTTACTTGAGTATGCCGATGTTCTATGGGACAACTGTACGTATTAGAACAGGAAGAACTTGAAAAAGTACAAAACGAGGTAGATCTAGCTCGAATTGCCATCGGTGCCACCAAATTAATATTTATTATTGTATACCTTACTATAAATAGTAACAAAATTGCCGTTGAAAACTGTCATTACGGAGGTCATGTGACCAATCCATAATGGCCCAGTGGGCCGATTATGGATAATCGCCCACCGAAGATTTTCACGTGCAACTTGTTGATGTTAGCAACTTAGATCTATTCAAACATGGCAGGAGAAGGGGTTTGGCGTCGTTGTCAAATCGTATTCTGGAACTTGAATTCTGAGACAGAAGGGTCTTAACGTAAAAGGTACAGTTCCTGTTTGAATTAGTTTATACAATGGCCAAGTCTTATGTGTGTCACAGTGTGAAATTACTTGACGTTGTTTATGTTATTCAAAATGACAGTTATGACGTCATTATTTCACGCCATTTAAGCGGAAACTTCAAAAGATAAAATCGACGTCGTCAAAATGTAGAGTTCTAATCGATATAATAGTGTAGCGGTTTGTAAGTCTAGATCTACTATACAAATTTTCTGCGTGGGCTAAACTTCCCATAGCCAACTTCATATGTTCGAGATCTTACGATCTGAGCATTTCTGAAAGATCTAGAGCTACCCATACTTTGTCAGCTCTGTCGTTTCAAATTTTTGAGCAGTTGATAGCAGTTAAACGATGTTTGAAACCACGTCATTGGCATGAAGATATACAATAAATAGGTCAAAATATGACCCAGGCGTGCCTTCTGCCCATAATGGCACGCCTGGTGTCACAATAGCCCTCGGGCAAAAGCCCTCGGGCTATTATGGCACCAGGCGTGCCATTATGGGCAGAAGGCACGCCTGGGTCATATTTTAACCTCTTATTAATGAACTTCAAAGGGAAGTTGGATGGTAATCTCTTGATAAAAGAAGAACAAATCACGACTAACATAATAAAGCAAAGTTTATCTGTCACCCCTTTATCCGTCAGGAAAATAGGCACGTGGCAGGATAAAACTCTTTCTTACCCGCTGGTGTCCGACAATAGAACGCGCTCTCTCCAGGTGTTAGAAACATGGTATCTATTAACCCCTTCACTGTTATGACGTCATCGAATTTAAACAATTGTCGTCTGCTTATATTTCAAACTAAACTCAACTCAACTCAATTTTATTGGCAATCGGCAACATAAAAGCGCCATTGGCCATGTACAATAGATCAATTAACGTGAAATATGACCATGACATTTACATAAACACAACTCAACTTAACAACTCAATTTTACAAGTACAAAACATTCAACTGAAAATATTATAACTTTTATATACACTATTATAGTATATTATTGATATTATCAATCTGCAACTACATTATTTCGTATATTCATTGCAACCTTGATATATTTTGCTACGTTTAATTGAACTTTTTTGTTCTTTGAAGAAAGCAATTTTATGAACTTATTTAGAGAGGACCATGAAATATGTTTTAAAATTTCAACTCTTTCTTGTTTATATTTTTGACATATTAATAAAAAGTGATATTCTGATTCAATAGCATTTTGATTACAAAAGATACAGACTCTATTTCTACGATCAATATTAGTATATCTTCCAGCTTCTATAGCCAAGTTATGCGAGGAAATACGAAATCTTGTAAGATGCATGCGTAAAGAATTGTTAGTTATATTTTGTAGGTAAGATTCCATTTCAAATGATTCCTTGAACATTACATAGTATTTCAGTTTTGGTGAGTTTGTTATTGATGTTCGCCATTCCTGGATAAAATTGTCCCTTATTCTCCTCTGTATAGCAGGAAAGTAATTGGCAGTTGTATCCAAGTTATCCCAAATAAACGTGTAACCCAAACTATCCAATTTTCTTTTTATATGACTACCCCAAAAATACAATTTTATAGCTATTTTGTTTTATGAAATATTGAAACGAGTGTCAAACAGTTTGGATCCTGATCAGACGCCGCGTGACGCGGCGTCTGATCAGGGTCCAAACTGTTTGCAAATAACTATTGTACCCGGGGTAAGGCTGTGAAGGGGTTAATGCATTCAAACAACTGATTTCCCCAAACACCTCTAAAACACCTCATACTATAACATTGGAGACCATTAAACGCAAATTCTACACACAAGCCTTCGAACTAATTGTAGTACACATAACCTATGTTTATTTAACACAAATATCGTTGACTCTCCCTTATGCCCGTGTGGGGAAACAGAAAGTGCTGATCACTGTTTCATAATCTGCCCAAGGTACATGTACACAACTATCAGGACCAACCTCTTAAATGCAATCTACTCCGTCTGTACTGCTAATATCAAAATTCTTCTCATCTCTCACCAGCTGCAAACGAAATTGATTTTTAAAACAGTCCACATCTTCATAAAGGAGAGCAAACATTTTAGCTGAGAACCCTGTTGCTCTGTTGTTGAAAGTCGAAACACTCTGCATCTATAGTTAGATCAACACAACCGACCACAAACCCCTATCTTCCTTATGTCCTCTCCTTCTATATTTCTTTCAAAGCTCAACTACTATATATGTCAATATGTCACATTGATATTGACGATAACGTTTATTTCATGCTAGTCTAACATTACATTTGAGTTTTGTATAAAGACATAACACAAGGAAAGGATCTTAGCAATCTTTGCTTCCGATTCAATCTTATTCCAATATTGTTCAATCATCATAGTATGTACAATATGTAGCAACTTATGGAATAAAATGTCTTTAAACTATATCGATATCAAAACGGCCATCGAAATTACATCTTCTTTTATAGTAATGGCAAGCGATCACAATGATTATTTGGGCATGCGTATCCAACGACAACTCTATCAGACAATTTTTTTTTGTGCGATCGTAATATCGAAGGCAAAATGCATTAATTGGTTTATGTTAAAAATTCTTGCGTCCATTGGAAACAGTTTGGGGTCAGTTCAGATGCTGAATAATGATCAGGTTCCATAGTTTGGAGCTTAAATTTTAACCCTTTCACTCTCAATAACGCCATAAAACTCGTTTGCAAACAGTTTGGGTCTTGATCAGACACCGCGTAACGCGGCGTCTGATCAGGACCCAAACTGTTTGACACTCGTTTCGAAATTTCGTCAGTCATATTGCCTTAAATCTAACTTTGAAACGATATTGCAGACAGCATTATTGAACCAGACGACACTATGGCGGCGAAGGGGTAAACAACTCTACTTTAATCATGAAACGATTAACAAATTGTCAACATTTTATTAAGAATTGTATTTTCTACACTTTATTACAATGTGTTTGAATTAACTCATTATCACCTCAAACTTCCAATGGATCATTCAAGTTTTCTTTTAAGGCTGGTCCATTTTCGACTATTTAGGGTTGTTTCTTATAATATTTTACAAAATGACAAACAGTAAAGACCCTGATCACAGGGCTCCTACAGGAGCCCTCTGATCAGGGTCTTCACTGTTTGCATAAGACACGTGTACTTTTCACAGGTACACTTTTGGTAGAGACGCATATATGCGTCACTAGGGTTCAATGAATTAAGTTTAGTTTGCAACATTCAACCCTAGCGACGAGTATACTCTCATTAACAAACATTGTACCTGCGAAAAATACAAATACTCATTGTAATCAGTGTAGACCCTGATCAGAGAAACTTCTAATCAGGGTCTACACTGTTTGTTATTTTGAAATATATTGCAGGTTACAACCCTATAAACAGAAATAAATGAACTAGACTTTATTGTAAAATGGTATTGTCTATATATTAAGTTTCAGGGGTGAAAGCGTTAAATTAGAAATTCACTGTATTTGCCCCATCCATAATTAGCTGTACGTCTGGATAAAACTGTAATACTTATAGAGCTTCGTAAAATATATAACAAGGTGCGCTTTATAAATTGTTTCTTCCGAACAGGGCAAGATCGACCCTAATGCCAGAGATGCAAACATGATGACCCCGCTTCATTTAGCAGCGGTGCAAAACCAAAAACGCACAGCTGAGCTGCTGATCAGCAAAAGTAAGGGACTTATATATCTAATATTCCATACATAGTAACAAGACATTTTAGTTTCTAACTCCTAAACGAAATATCGGGCACAATATACCGTTGTAATCCGTATCCGTGCGTACGTGTGGACATCAATGTTTATTTTAAATGGACTACATGTATTTGTGGGTTAACTATAGGTTTTATCATTTCGTCTAGCGTCAACACTACTTGCGGCTCATACTTATACAGCAGGGGCCCGTTTTACTAAACTACTTAAGCAAAACAATTTGCGTAAGTCAAAATTTAAAATTTAAAATTATATTTGTTATTATCACTTGCTACAAACAGCAAATAGCCAGATCAGAGGACGCGCTTTTAGCGCGTCCTCTGATCTGGCTATTTGCTGTTTGCAAACGTTTATGATAGAAAAATAAGAGTTAAACGAGTTCGACTTACGCAAAAAATTTGCGTAAGTTGTTTAGTAAAACGGGCCCCTGTTGTCTTGGATCAGTACCAACCCATATATATCTTTACCTTGACCTTGCTATAGTTAAGACTTAGACTATTTGATATTGGCTAGTTTCCTGTTAACTAGATTGTACCGCTCACTAACAGGGTAGGATACTTATACAGTTTTTGCTTTGGACCATAACCAATTCCCCTATGGAATCCAAGCTTAATTTATACTTGAAAGATTCAGAATATATTGTAAGTAATATCACTGGGTGCATGAGCGTTAATTGAACCCAGCATTGTTTGAAAACTAGCTGGTAATTGGAGGGATAATGTCTAAGGCATGACATAACTTTGACAGTTTCGAATATGGAATATAATTTGTTGATCGTATGTAATTCGGTAGTTGTACGTACTTCAAAGTTGAAACAATTTTGTTTTGATCTGCCTTAGTTTTCTGTACATGTACTGTATAGCTATTTGTTTGTTTATATTGCAGAGGCGGATGTCAATGCACAGGACAAGGACGGCAACACACCCTTGCATTTAGCTCAGCTATCACGAATACACGCAAACCCTGCTATATCGGTAAGTCTTAACTCATTCGCCTCTGAAACATTTAAATCTAGTCCATATTTGATTATTTAGGGATTTAACAATATACTGCGAGATAACAAATAGTGTAGACCTTGATCAGATGGTTCCTTTAGCATTCCTTTGATTTCGGTCTACACTGTCTGCATAGAACACGCGTACTCTCCTCATGTCTACGTACATTTCCTTTGTAAATTACGAGTAAATTCGTCTCTAGGGTTCAACGTGTAGTGGGTTAAAAGACACAATTATTTTCTGTTTAGACGAAACTCAACCCAAATTTTACACAATCAATCAAGGCCCCTCGCATATCAGAGTTTTCTTGCGGGCAAGCGGAAATGCTTCTCGACGACATAGACTTTTTCCGCACGTGCTTATACTAGACACATTTACAGTGGAGAAACTGTTATTCTTTCCCAATGAACGCGTTTACGCTAAAACTATTATTTCTATTGCAAACAATTTGGAGCTAGATCAGACGCCGGGTAACCCGGCGTCTGATCAGGCTCCAAATTGTTTGCCACCAAGATAAACATGAATTATCAGAATTGTCCAAAAGTTGCACTTTTCTACGTTTTAGTGTTTTGCGTTTCGTTTCGTTTAAACGGGAAAGAATAACAGTTTCTCCACTGTACATAAAACACCCCGGTTAATTAGCTTCAGTGTCTTTCTCAGTCTGTAGAGTGATTTTCTATCCAAAGGTTATAGGTTCGAGTCCCATTCGATTCACAACTTTTTTAAAACTGTATTATCCGATTTTTATTGACTTGTCGGTTCATAACGCAGTAATCATGGGGTATGTTATGTTTAGTTTTCGTTGGTTAGAATCAGTGGTCGCTATATACTGCCCAATTATATTGATCTATGTCTAATTACGTTTAAATCGGAATACCATGTATAATATTTGATCGATCTATCAAGCCACACATTAAAGCTTATCATTCCTTTTGTGTCGGGTTTTCAGCATTTTCAAGATCGATAGTACCCATTATAATATTTAAACAATATAATAACCCTTGTATTCAAGTCTATGAATAACTAATAATGTGTTCTAATGACAGAATTTCATTTTTAAGGGAGGTAACTGTATCTAAGCTTTAAATGTCCCACTTTTTAAAAGAAAAAATGTAATAACAACAAATCCTAACAGTGTTTTTGTGTTATTTTTTTCTGACCAACTTTTTCACCTACTATATCTTTTATTTAGAATGATACAACTATACGTTGAATGAGTATTTTTTTGTAATTCATGTTTTTTATGAAAAGAATTAGCATCTTGCAAAATTTAATAGTTGATAACATCTTTCTGAACACCTTTATTTAAAAATGTGTTTTGATTTTCTTGTAATGAATGTTATCAACAAATTATCGAACGTGGCTTATGGTCATTAGCTCTATTTGTTTCTATGAAATATTTTCTCATCCAAATTCCAGGTTTTTTGTTAAAAAATGATCTTAAAGACAAACCAAACGATAAATTTTGCCTATATTTGCATACATTGATTTTTAGACTAGTATTAATCTTCAAGCAAAGTTTCATAACACCTTTCATGAAAATTAAGCTCACCCGCGAGCAGC
Organism: Gari tellinella; assembly: GCA_922989275.2. NCBI lineage: Eukaryota > Metazoa > Mollusca > Bivalvia > Cardiida > Psammobiidae > Gari > Gari tellinella. The sequence continues at coordinate 102,027,680 of OV277858.1, read as the reverse complement.
CTTAATTGTAGAAAATAGCAATACAGTCGAAACTCGATAATTCAAACTCGATTAAGCCACGTTTAAACTTTAAATACGGGAATATACGACTTAAGCGAGAACGAGTTAGTTATCGAAATTAAACTAATGAAATACCGTTCAACTGTATTTAAAATAAGAATCAAAATTATCTTACGTTTATTTTATTTTTTGCCTCTGGCAATATGCGTAAAAGATAAATATGAGAACTGAAATAACATAGCGGAAAGGGTATCAAGAAAACAAGTGAATATACTTGTAGTGAGTAGAACACCTTTTGAAGCCTTCTAGTAAATAAAAATGTTTAAGAACGATACAAAAACTTACAATAACAATACGATAACATTAGCTTCAAGAAACACTGTTACACATGCCAAACAGTTTGGAAACTGATGATACATATAATAACTAATTGTAAAGTAATTCAGTAGTCTGTGTTTGATTTGAAACCAGATATCTCGAACTCTGTTATGTCAAACATACCCGTAGTTCAAAGTTAAAACATGGCTCAGCCACGTTTTAACGTTGAACTACAGGTATGTGCGACTGAAACGAACATGAAATAAATAGAGGATAATTGTTTTTTTTCAGTATAAGATAGAAATTTAATCCATTGAGTGAACATCAGACGTTATATTTTCACGAGTGGCGAAGCCACGAGTGAAAATATAACAGTCTGGTGTTCACGAAATGGATTAAATTCGATCTTATATTGAAACGAGAAACCGCCAATGTCGGTTTGGCCGGATTGTCTGCACTTTTGCTTTGTATATATATATATAATATAGTTACCCATGGCATGTGATGATGACCTCACTACAACTGTACATGCCAAATTTGGTTGCTGTAAGACTTAAATTTGACTAAAACTGATACTAACAAAAAGGTAAACCAAGACGCAAACGAAAAGGTTAACCAAGAATTCTCTAAGTCATTGGACCTTGAAATCTAGGTCACAGTGACCTAGTTACCCATGGCATGTGATGATGACCTCACTACAACTGTACATGCCAAATTTGCTGTAGGACTTAAACTTTGACTAAAACTGACACTAACAAAAAGGTCAACCAAAGTGAGGACGGACGGACGGACAGACAGACAGACAGACAGACAGACAGACAGACGGACGGACAGACGGACGGCATTCGCCAATCTATAGACCGCATTTTCAATCCGGCCAAAAATACAATTATTCTATTTATTTATGCTTTTAAGCCACTTTTTAAACGAAATTGTTCGACAATTGTGAAAACGAAAGTAAATGATTACCCCCTGTGTCGAGCCCCAACTTTATATCGAATACATTTTCGAAACAGTTTCCCGTACGACGACGTCACTGATTTATTGATTTGACGTCATCCGAATAACGTCGTTGCTCCCGAGTTTGGATTCGTGTTCTTCCGTTGAGTGGTTCGCGACAAATCGGACTGCCGGAATTTAACGATAAGACACGATTGACTACGACTCTACGGGGGGAAATCATATTAAAAGCGCGCGTGGCGATAATCCCACTGCTTAAAGCAGTGAAATTATCAAATGATAATCCACTGCTATTTCGTGGTAATCCACCGAAAAGCATCAGTAAAGTAATTTATGTGTTAGAATATCGGTTAGTATGAGGTTATGCGAGTTCGATATATCGAAGTTCAACTTATATGATGTGTTTATTTTAGATATTCTGTTTTTCTGTTTCTTTCCCGTTTAAACGAAACGAAACGCAAACGCAAAACACTAAAACGTAGAAAAGTGCAACTTTTGGACAATTCTGATAATTCATGTTTATCTTGGAGGCAAACAATTTGGAGCCTGATCAGACGCCAGGTTACCCGGCGTCTGGTCTGGCTCCAAACTGTTTGCAATAGAAATAATAGTTTTAGCGTTAACGCGTTTATTGGGAAAGAATAACAGTTTCTCCACTGTAGTACGTATGTTATTGGAAGATCACAACTAGAAAGACTAATTGAGGAATGGAAAGGCATTAATCCTTTCTATGCTGAAATTTTCAAGTGGATTATTCCACTATTGACAAATGTCTAGTTTGTTTTTAATTTCAGGGGTGTATTTAGAAAATGTTTAAAAAAACCAAAACTGAATCAAATAATAGAAGAGTTGATCAGAGGGCTCCTTAGTCCCCTCTGATCAGAGTCTACACTGTTTGCAAATTAAACATATACTGGAGGTGAACAAAGAAATGGTTAACCCAATACACATTGACCTGAAGACAGGTGACTGCTTAAAGCAGGTCAAAAGTAAAGCATAAATCGTCTGAAGGCGCATTCTGCTTTACTACTAGTCTGCTTTAAGGTTCTATCTGGTCAGGATTTAGAAATAGTTCTAATGGTACAGAGTTATAACTGTATAAAGTGGAACTCTGTTCCTCTGTGGAGGAATGCTCTTAGGCGTGAAAAGGCGTATTTATGGGTTAAACAACATGCAGCAAATAAAACCATATGCATATATATTGATTTCAGATTAGCACACGTTCAATACGAAATGATGACAAGATCAAGATTACCTATATGTTACTGGAGAAAAAAGCTGACATGAATATCAAAAACAACATGAAACAAACACCGATGGACTTGGTGGAAAGCAAAGAAGCGAAAGAAAGCATTATAAGGTGTGTGAAAAAGTCATTTTACTAATTGAATCTAAGCGATGCCTATACGGACTATTTACATACAGGGTACACATGAATAATTAACTTATCCTATACAGAAGGTGCATACCTAGATCAGATGTTTAATACAGGAACTCTTTGATAATTTTGCAATGAATTCATTTTATGAAAAAAACCCATAAATAGTCCAACTCGGACTAGACTTAATGGGAAAACTAGATTGCTTATTCTAGCGTTCGAGGATCCACAAGTTAATCTGAATGAAATGATTAAATCTAAGTTGTTTTAATTGTTTTTTTTTTAAACATAACGTATCCTGCTGAATTTTGGCCACATACTTTAACGACATTCAGAGGTACGAGCCATCATGTCAACAATATTCAAATCGATCATGGCGATCCCTCAGAAAATGATCAATTGTTAGCATTTTAGGCATCTTAAAACAAGATGAAAGTTAAAGAGAAAACTTCTACCGCTTAGGCAGCTGTAGACTTAAACGTGGAAAACGGAAAATTTTAGGTGGTTGATAACCCTTTCGGCGCAAAATGTGACCAAACTCAAATTCTGGATATTAATCTTTAAACCATCGTGCAAATAGTAGTGTTAGATACTTCGACAATGAAACTTTTTCGAGAAAGGGTTTCAATTATAGTTTTACTGTTCGACTATATATTGTCAATGAGTACTAAAGTGGAGAATACGTTATTCTTTCCCTTTTACACGTATACGAAACGCAATGCAGGAAAATGTAGAAAATGAAAACATTTTGAAATTTATCACGAAATATTTTAATTTGAGTGACAAACAGTTTGGAGCCTGATCAGACGCCGGGTTACCCGGCGTCGGACCTGGCTCCAAACGATTTGCAATGGAAATAATAGATTTAGCATAAACGCGTTTATTTGGGAAGAATTACGTCTTCTCCACTGTATGTCCTAGTTCTATATGTAATGTATAAATTTACGTAAACGTATTCTACTCTAGAGTTACAGGAGAGAAAACGTTATTCTTCCCCGATTAATGCATTTATGTTGAAAACCAGGGGCCCGTTTTACTAAACTTTTGCGTAAGTCAAAATCGTTTAACTCTTATTTTTCTATCATAAACGTTTGCAAACAGCAAATAGCCAGATCAGAGGACGCGCTAAAAGCGCGTCCTCTGATCTGGCTATTTGTTGTTTGTAGCAAGTGATAATAAAAAATATAAACTAAAATTTAAAATTTTGACTTACGCAAAAACTAAGTAGTTTAGTAAAACGGGCCCCTTATGCCTATTGCAAACAGTTTGGAGCCAGATCAGACGATGTGTAATCCTTCGTCTTATCAGGCTCTAAACTGTTTGTCACTCAATTTAAAATATATCGCTACATGTAGAAATATATATATTAAAAAAAAAAGGAAATTAATTGCGATTAGACAAGAATGAATTAGGTATTCTCCACTGTAGTCAATCGAAACGCAAATGCATTGCACTAAATTGAGAAAATCAAGAAGTGTTGAAGATCCTAACTATCTATTCTAATTTGAGTGTAAAAAGGTTTAGGTAACCTGGTGTCTGATCAGGCTCCATTCTGTTTGCAATGAAAAGGATGGTTTTTGCATAAACGTATTTACTTGGAAATAAGAACGTCTTCTCGACTGTATGTGTATGTGTAAGATGTGATGCTATACATCTTTGTTGTGTGTTTAAAGGATGGCAGCACAATACCAAAAGAACCCGTTGAAATCTGTCAACGGTGTCCTATTACCCTTGTATTGGTCCGCAAAATCAAGTCAGGGGATAGCAAAATCAAGTCTGAATGTAACAAGGATACCACTCGATATGAAGATAGCCACCGACCTAGCAGAGTATAATTCTGTCTCCACTCACTTCTGTGAAACTCTAGACTACTGCACCATAGAGAGCATAGAGCGTGTGCAAAGCAACCTCCTTTGGGAACATTTTCGTTTGTAAGTACAGTCGAACTTCATTATCTCGAACTCGCCTTACTCGAATTATTCGATATTTCGAAACATGAATTGGCCTTTTTTCAAGCTCGGTTTAGGTGAACATACCCGTGATTCAAAGTTAAAACGCGGCTTAGCCGCGTTTTAACTTTGAAATACGGATATGTTCGATTTAACCGAGTTCGAGATATCGAAGTTCCATTGTAGATGTAGCATGTTTTCATTCCATGAGACAGTCAGACTTATTGCATTGAAAACAGTGTAGACACAGGCCAGATTATTCTAAGAAAATCTCGTTCAGTTAACGTTTGCTTAGTTTTCAATACCATGCTGATTTTAGATAAAATCAACGTGTAAGGCGGCATCATGTTTGGATCTAAATTGGTACACATCGAAAAAAGGGGAAACATCGCAAAGTTAGTTCTTAGAAATAAAATGCTTTCAAAAATAAAACACCAAACTACGGAACTGAAATTGGTGGGAAAATCCAAGGATTATTCTCAACAGTATGTGACAATATAGAACGTATAAAATGTATTGTCAATAGCATTAAATATGTCGATAGAAACTCTTCGATTTCAATAATGACATCAAAACCGTCTAAAACATTATTTGTCGTAACATCGTCTGCTCTTTTTACTACAGTATGCCTTAAATACATTTATATGAGTGTCAAACAGTTTAGATCCTGATCACACTTCGCGTTTCCGCGGAGTAACACAGAGTCTGATCTAGCTGCAAACCGTTTGCGTACGTTAGTGTTACAGTGCTCCCTCTCTATAAAGGCCCTCCAAACAACGACTCCCTCCTAACAACGATACTTGCCGCTATTCACGGCTGCAGTGTCGTCTGCTTAAAAAATTGTCGTCTGCTGTTTTTCTCAAAGTCACGTAAGAGACATTTTGACACACAAAAAATGACGAGTGACAAACGGCGTGAATCAAGTTCAGACGCCGCGTTACGCGGCGTCTGATCTGGATTCAAGCTGTTTGCAATTTTCCTCCCTATAACGACTCCCTCTGAACAACGCAAACAATTTGTGTCTCGCGTTGGGTGTCTTTGTAGAGAGGGGGAGATGTAAAGAGTTTGGTATCTAAAGGATTAGAACGTTAAAGGATAAAACCGGACAATAAATTGGCGGGACAAACTTGTAGCAGAAATTGTTGTCATTTACAAACAGTGTACCTGTAAAGAGTACATTTTCACTATTCAAACAGTGTAAATCCAGATCAGTGCCTTCTGTGTTAGAATCTGCACTGTTCGTTGTGTTAAAATATATTGCAAAAAATTATACTGTTAGTGGTAAAAACGTATCATATTGGGTCAATAATTTAAGCTACCGCATGCATAATATTTGCATAAATGATTTTTCTTTCGGATAACGAATTTATTGTTTTGTATATTTATTCACACTTTTCAAATAGGAAGAAGATGGAAATGGAGAATTTGCATGGCGAAGGTAATGCAAACGAGATACACCTGTTCCACGGGACCAAGCCAGCCCTTATCGACGTGATCATCAAGGAGAACTTTGACTTCCGTATCGCTGGCTCTAACGTTGGTGCACTGTTGGGTATAGGAGCCTACTTCGCCACAACAGCCAAATATTCCGACAGCTATACAGCAATAGATACAGATCATTTTAGATATATATTTGTGGTAAAGGTTCTAGCAGGCAAGCCATGTGTAGGTAACAAGGAATTGAAAAGGCCACCAGAAGGCTTTGACAGTGCGGTTGACAATGTGAAAACCCCTAAGGTTTATTGTGTCTTTGACAAAAACCAGTATTACCCGGAATACGTTATTAAGTACAGAAGATGAAGATGTATTATATAGCTAAATCATCTATACAGTACTTTACGAAGTGAATTATTTTATCAGTCTAGGATGATGATGTAAAATGTTTATATATCAAAGCCCAGGGCTGCCATTTCTCCGGATTTTTCCTAAATCTCCGGATTTTTTTTCACTACATGGTTTCTTAAAGCAGGCTGAAAGTAAAGCAGAATGCGCCCTTAGGCGCATTCTGCTTTACTTACAGCCTGCTTTAAGTAGTCGCATGTCAAAAAAACAAGATAAAGGCTATAGGGTAAAGGTACGATTCGTAAAATCGCACTTGAAAAATGCAAATTTGGAAATCTTAGGATTTTTCATGTCAACTTATGGCAGCCCTGAAAGCCATCTGAACAATACTTTACGAAATGAATTATTTTATCAGTCAAAGATGATGATGTAAAATGTTTAAATACCAAACCCACCTGAAGAATATAAATTACTTTATCAGTTAAAGATCTAGATGTCAATATGTTTATATAGCGAAACAATTTGAACACTTCTTTACGGTATTAAGTAACTTATCAGTCAAAGATGAAGATCGTAACCAGTGTATATGGTAAAACCATCTGAACTATACTTAACGGTATGAAGTACTAAGTAACTTATCAGTCAAAGATGATATTGTAGAATGTTTATATAATCAAAACCATCTGAATTAATTATCAATCGAAAATGTTTAAAACTTGTAATAGGGAACACGTTATTCTTTCCGTTGTAATTAAACTAAATCAAAAGACAAAGCAATCAACTGTATAAAATGTCAGGATTTTAAAAATAATGATGATTTATTAACTTTTTCAACACCATGGGCCTGTTTAAAACATACTCATTACATTTGCAAATAGTCTAGACCAAGATCAGAGGGCTCCTATAGGAGCCTACACTGTTTGCTAATTTAGAGCAGTATTTATTACACTTCCCATAATTCCAAGTAGACTGGTTCATGTTTTGGTAACTAAAAGATCCACGACGGAACATAATAACCCACAATAGTTACTTAGTGTTGAAAAAGATAAAATAATGATGATTTATTAAAAGTCCGATTGACAAACAGTTTGGATCTTGATCATGTCACAAACAGTTTGGATCTTGATCATGTCACAAACAGTTTGGATCTTGATCATGTCACAAACTGTTTGCAACATACCTATATGCCTAACACAAACGTGTTTATATGGACATAATAACTTCTCTTCTGTAGCCATAACCCTCTAAATTACTGTCTGTATTACAAATATCGACTTAACCCTTTCCCCCCATAGAAGCGACTTTTAGCGTATTTAATTTATTCCTCCGCTGAAGAAAATATTTCCAGTTTATACTCTCATGAACAATTACCATAACAAATATTGTATGTAGCCTCGCAGATTTTAGCTTAAAGCAGGTTGAAAGTAAAGCAGAATGTGCCTTAAGGCACATTCTGCTTTACTTTCAACCTGCTTTAAGTGGTCAGCTGTCTTCAAAACTAGAAATAGGCTATGTGGTAAAGGGTTAACATTACATTCTGAACTACAACGCTCCCTCTCTATAAAGACCCTCTCATTAACGACTCCCTCTTTACAACAACCTTTGCCGCAGTTCCCTAAAAAAGACAAATATATCTAACGCTTAAATTACTGGTGAAATGTCGTCTGCTTCAAATTGTCGTATGATGTTTTTCCCAAAGTTACATTTTGATGGAATAACTATTATGACGAATGACAAACAGCTTGAATCCAGATCAGACGTCGCGTAACGCGGCGTCTGATCTTGATTCAAGCTGTTTGCAAATGTAAGCCAGTTTACCTCTCTATAACGACTCCCTCCGAACAACGCACATGATTTTTTTTCTCTCATTTTTGGTATCGTTGTAGGGAGGGAACACTGTACATGATATACTTTACTATTTGTGAAAGCTGCGATATGATTACGTTGCGAAACTCATAATAGAGACATAAATAAAGTATAAATAAATGGGACATGGGACCCGTCTTACGAATCTGCAAACGAAACAAATTGTCGTAAGTCAGATTTAAAAATTTCTCAATTATTTTTTATTTCTCCATCTAATAATGTTTTCTGATATTTCTTTGATGTTGTCTTGAAAAGACGATTTCAAAGAGATATCAGAAGACATAATTAGATGGAGAAATCAGAAATAAGGTGTATTTTAAAGTTTTGACTTACGACCGTGTTAATTTATAATTAATTATTGATTGCTGCTGACCGTACCAAGGCGGGCTCCTATATTCACTTTGCTTTATGTTTGTCTTGCGTGTTGTTTTCTATTTAGTGTGTAGATGAAGGAATGGGATTGCGCGCGCGCGTGCGTGTGTGTGTGTGTGTTATGGTATAACTGTGTGTGTGTTCTGCTTGAGAGGTGGGTGTATTGTTTGTGTTGCGTTTCCTGCTTGAGTCTTTCGTAGTTATTTATCATACGACGTTTCGTAAGACAAACCCCAGAACCTCTTCATTCCCGTATAGGTATATCGGTTGTAATAACCGTAAATTATAGGAAGTAGGCAATTCGCTGTTAGCCAATTAACGCGATAATCGGCGTCTTATCTGGATCCAAATTGTTTGTCTACATGTGTGTAAATATCACCGAGCTGGCAGCGAAAAGGTTAGCATGATGAATGTAACATGTAAATATACTTGGATTTTCTTAATTAGTTGAAATACAAGCTGATTAAGTCTATTAACTATAATGATTAAGGCATATTTTGCTTATTGTTGTGTCTTTTTTTTTTTACATGTTATGATTTATAAAAACGACTTTTAAATGATATTTGTCGGAGCATTAATTGTATGAAGCATATTGATAAGTAAAATTTATAAAACTATCAAACATTCTGAAATAAAACAGAATTCGGAATTGTCGAATGACTTAAGACTGTGCTACAATTATTCTACAGTGCTCCCTCCCAGCAACAGTCCGCCCAACAACGAGTCCCTCCTTAAAACAACGCACGCTGCTCTTCCCCTAAACAAGACAATTATCTCCATAATATTCACTGCTGCAATGTCGTCCGCCTAAAAGTGTCGTTTGCTGTATTTTCTCAAAGTTACATATACATGTAGATCTAAGTGGACATTTTGACAGAAAATACATAGTAAAACGAGTGAAAAACAGCTTGAATCCAGATAAGACGCCTCGTTACGCGGCGTCTGATCTGTATTCAAGGTGTTTGCAAATGTAAGACAATATTTGATAAGCTCGGTGTAATAAAATAAATACTAGATGGCAGTTTGCGTGAAATTCAAATTGTCAACCCGAGAAAACAAAATGTCACACTCGGCTTCGCCTCGGGGTGACATTGTGTTTCTCGGGTTGACAATTTGAATGTCACGCAGACTGCCATGCAATATTTATATAATGACGAATATACTCGTCGCTAGAGTTGAATGTAGTTAGCATATTGAAACAAAAGGGACTTTTCAGTATAGATTCTGCGTACACTAAGCACTACATCTCCTAAATACTAAAAAGAAGCAACATGAAACTAATCGGAGTAAAAGAACTATTTCATTTTAAGACTGATACGAAGTTATTGTATAACCGTAAATTGTATTGTATAGGAAAGGACCTTTATAAGCATAGCTTTCGATCCAATCCTTTTTCATTATATCAATGTTTTATGTTCATGTACAATATCTGAAATAAAATATGTTTTAACCAAGTTATTGTGATTTCAACACTAATTTTCTGTAATATAATCGGCTTTAATTTTGCCGTGTGTTTTCACTTCAGAAAGATAGAGTTTAGGCATTTTGACATTGATACGAGTTTCTAAATGACCATGCACTCAGGTCTAATGAAGTGAGAGGGTTAAATATCACGTTTTCATCAAGAGAATGTATTTTCCATGACAACCAGCTATCGATGCAGTGTTATATACGAACGGGGTTTGTTTATTAAATTCTTCATTCTGCTTTAATCTTGTCATACAGTCGAACTTCGGTATTTCGAACTCGTTTAGCTCAAACTATCCGATAGTTCGACATATGAACTGCAATATTTCATGCTCGGTTAAGTCGACCATACCCATATTTCAAAGTTAAAACGTGGCTTAGCCACGTTTTAACCTTGAAATACGGATATGTTCGACAAAACCGACTTCGAGATATCGAAATTCGACTGTAATTTTATTATACGACCAATGCATATTTTAACAAGAACGAGTGAACGCAATGACACGCAACTTATTCACTCTTATATCAGTGTTTCCAGTTTATACAGTCACGAATAAGCACCACAAATATTATCTAAATCCTAGCAGAGGGTAACTTTAAGCAGATTGAAAGTTATGAAAATGCGCCTTACTCTCAACCTGCTTTAGGTGGTCAGATGTCTTCAAAACCATGCACTCAGGTCTAATGAAGTGAGAGGGTTAAATATCACGTTTTCATCAAGAGAATGTATTTTCCATGACAACCAGCTATCGATGCAGTGTTATATACGAACGGGGTTTGTTTATTAAATTCTTCATTCTGCTTTAATCTTGTCATACAGTCGAACTTCGGTATCTCGAACTCGTTTAGCTCAAACTATCCGATAGTTCGACATATTAACTGCAATATTTCATGCTCGGTTAAGTCGACCATACCCATATTTCAAAGTTAAAACGTGGCTTAGCCACGTTTTAACCTTGAAATACGGATATGTTCGAAAAAACCGACTTCGAGATATCGAAGTTCGACTGTAATTTTATTATACGACCAATGCATATTTTAACAAGAACGAGTGAACGCAATGACACGCAACTTATTCACTCTTATATCAGTGTTTCCAGTTTATACAGTCATGAATAAGCACCACAAATATTATCTAAATCCTAGCACAGGGTAACTTAGTTATGAAAGTTATGAAAAATGCGCCTTACTCTCAACCTGCTTTAGGTGGTCAGATGTCTTCAAAACTAGAGAAAGGCTATGGAGTAATGCGGTTATAAGTGTCGCCTGCAATTTCAAGAACTTTAGACGCCTTTAACCAATCATATGAACTGTCATTTTTTTTCGATTGTATTGTCTCGTATTATGTTACTTTGTTCTATGTTAGATTGTGGATTAGTAAGTATACGCTATGCGTATGATATTCTCTACTGTGTCGCTCTCTTTTTATTTTTTTTCAAATGGTGACACCTTAAAATATTACTGCATTGGATATGCGTTTTACTCCTTTAATTCATTTATACACTGAAGTAAATAACACAAAGAAAATCTTTGTCAGAAACTGCCATTTTTCTACAATTTGCGTTAGTGTTTTGTTTGAATAACATATTCTCAACCATTTAAGCGACTAACCAGCTAACAAATAATTTGGCAAGCGGGGTGAATTAGTTTCTTTATTTTCTTTCTTACCTTGGCACATCGTGAGGCAGGTACAGTGTTCCCTCCCTTCAACGGTCCTCCAAACAACCACTCCCTCCTTACAACGACCCTTGTCGCAGTTCCCTAAACAGGATCATTTTGTCCAACCTATTCACGGCTGCAATGTCGTTTGCTTAAAATTGTCGTCTGCTATTTTTCTCAATGTTACACATTTGACATTTTGACAGAATTTTTTTAAATTTTAATGACAGGTGACAAACAGCTTGTATCCAGATCAGACGCCGCGTTACGCGGCGTCTGATCTGGATTCAAGCTGTTTGCAAATGTAAATTAATTTTCCTCCCTATAACAACTCCCTCCGAACAACGCACACATTTTTTGTCTCCCATTGGGTGTCGTTTAAGAGAGGGAGTGCTGTATATCACAGCAATTGTATGTTTCAGTATTAATTATAGAACATATTGAGATTATTGACCGGGCTCCAGATAATGGGGGTACATTGAACAAACCCAACATTTCTCACTCATTTAACCATCACATCCTATGGTGTATCTACTCATTAGAATTGTCTCGAAGGTGCAAAAATAAAGATTGTAGTTTTTGAAATATTCCCCTTATCTGGAGTTCTGATATTGACATTTTCATACTGTAACCTGACCTTTGACTGAACTCAGAGTACATCTTTTCTAACATTTCATTTACTTGTGTATTTGTATAGTCTCTCTATTATTTATAGCTGAAATATAATACGGAAACAACATGATACAAGTTATAGCGACCGCGACAAAGAAACGTGACAATTCTCACATATAGTCGAACTTCCATATCTCCAACTCGCTTAACTCTTTCCTCCCTGAAACTTTAAATGGACAATTCCATTTTCCATTTTAGTCTAGTCCATTTCTGACTATTAAGGGTTGTTTTTGTCAATGTTTGGCATTATGACAAACAGTGAAGACCCTGATCAGAGGGCTCCTTTCGGAGCCCTCTGATCTGGGTCTTCACTGTTTGCATAGGACAAGTGTAATATTCACATGTACACTGTTTGAAAAGGACGCCTATATGCGGGACTAGGGTTCAAAGGGTGAATTCGAACTATCCGATTTGTCGATAAATGGATTGCGTTATTTCTTGCTCAGTTTAGTCAAACATACCCGTATTCCAAAGTTAAAACGTGACTGAGCCACGTTTTAACTTTGAAATAGGGATATGTTCGACTTAACCGAGTTCGATATATCGAAGTTCAACTGTACGTATACCATGGAGATGCCGTTACTAGCACCCGTGTAACATAAACGTAAGCCTGTCTCACACAGAACACGGTTGGGCACACGGTTCCAATACGGTATACTCGGTTATACACGGGTTGACTTGTACGAGTATTGAGCTCCAACCGTGCCTGGGAATGACTTGGTACGATTTAGACTCGAATGTAGCACGAGTATGTACGAACAAAGCACGGATATACTCGGTCAAGCAAGGTTTGTCACGGTTTGAACACGATTTGCAAAACGATTTTCATACGATTGTTGTAAGTTCCAAGTACGGTCTAGTACGGTCTGTTACGGCCTAAAAAGATTAAACACGACTTTTACTGGATTAACTGGACATTTTCAGGGTTTACATACGGTCCCACCGACTTTTGTTCGAGTTATGCTCCATACGATTTATATACGATATTTACGCGGTTGAGCTCACTCGTGGAGTGGAATTCGTGTGCGGTTGTATATACGGTCTCGTACGGTCTCACACGGTCTCTCACGGTCTTGTACGATCGCTAATACGATCATACACGGACATGGCACCCGTGCCAGATTTTTAAAAGTTTTAAAAATCATACACGGCTTTCACGGATACACTCGAATAGCCCGAGTGTAACTCGGATAAGGCCACGGTTGGTTCGGTTGTATGTACGGTTTACACGGGTGGACAACCGTATAAGCCGTGTGTTCTGTGTGAGACAGGCTTAAACGTATACATATTGTACTAAAATCGAGAAAAATGTCAAATTCTAAATTTTCGGTTTTCATCTGAGCTGCAAACAGTTTGGAATCTGATCAGACGCCGGGTGATCCGGCGTCTTGTCTAGCTTCAAATTGATTGCAGTGGAATTAATTGGTTTTTTGTGTGCAACAAACACGTTTACTGGGAATGTATAATGTCTTTAAATTCGAATTCCCCATTGTATTACATCTATTCTTATTTCACGCATGTATAACATGTATCCTTGCAATATGATATACAGTTTAGGATTAAATGACTTCGTGCTACCAATTTGACACTTCTGGTCATGGTCACTCAAGGTAATTGTTTACCGAGTTTGAATGCAAGGGACGTGTATCACTTATAAACCTGGCAGAGAAAGGATGAAAGGTACAATTTCTAAAATCGCGCTTGAAAATTAGGAAATGTTAGGATTTTCTTATGGTACCTTATGGTAGCCCTGAATTGTCCAGCAACCACTCAGGGAGACTTCATTGCACTATTCAGGTAATAAGAGGCTATATGGGACTCATTTACTGTTCCTAATGTCTACTATAGTAGAATAGAGGCTTAAATAGGTAAATGTACAGTGTTCCCTCCCTACAACGACCCTCTCAACAATGATTCCCTCCTGAAAACGACCCTTGTCGCAGTTCCCCAAACAGGGCACTTATGACAACCTATTCAAGGCTGCAAAATTTTCGTCTGCTGTTGTTCTCAAAGTTACATAATAAAATTTTGACAGAAAAAAAACCTTAATGACTAGTGACAAACAGCTTGAATCAAGATCTGATCTGGATTCAAGCTGTTTGCAAATTTCCTCCCTATAACGACCCCCTCCGAACAATGCACACATTTTATCTCCCGTTTAGTGTCCTTGTAAAGAGGGAGAGTTGTATCAAATTTTTTTTATTGCCATATCGTTTTATGTGAATTAACATTTGCTTAGAAATTGGAAATAAATGCGATCAAGTGATTTTTATTGAGCTACCCTATCTGTTATAGAGCACATTTAATTGCCCGTAACACAGACATCGCACACCTTCATTTTATTCTCAAAAGAAACATTTCATTGCCGTCATTTCATCATCATGCTGTGCTTTTTCCCAATCACTTCATTACCCTTCGCTTCCCACGCATGAACAAAATTAAAGCTTGAAAATGCTTTATTTGATTAAAATTTGATACCCCCCCCTTTTTTTTTCTTTTTATACATATAGTATATTCAATGGCGTTGTACAATACATATTAGTTAAAACTGAACAGTCTATACACCTATTAAAGTACTTATGGTATCTAGATACTAGTATTGCAAAAGTACTGCAAACAATTTCTCTACAACAACAACTTGTTGTTGTTGTTGGTAGTATTTTACTAAATGAAGTCCATAGAACCAGATTGAAAGCCGATGTGCCACGCTCAAATAAGATATTTAAGACAGAAATTGTCATTCAACATATTTGATTGCAGAGCGTTTGTATTTGTATTTGAATGGTAGTGAATAGTTATTTTAACTGTAGTTCTTTGATTTGGAAGACGTTTTCCTTTCCAAATAAACGTGTTTGCGATAAACAACTGCGTCTCAAACGTTTGGAATCTGCACACCAGCAGAAGTTTAACAGATAGAGAAAGTTTAGCGCAAGGGCAGCAAGATTCGTCACCAATGGCTACCACAACACCAGTTCCGTTACCACTTATACAATATTTCAACTATAACAAGAAATATCTTTAAAAAAGATATTCGGCGGAATGAGTGGTTGTACTAAGGCTATATAGATGGGTGTGCAAAATTGAATGAAATTGAGGTTTTCAAAGAATTGTAATATCTTGGATTGAAAAGCAAAAAATAAAAATATACAATTGAAACAGTAACTTTTATTTAAAATGCAAAACTATCATGTACAGAAATGCAAAACAAAACAATAATTTAACTCATATCCTAGCTACTGGTAGGAGATCCTCACATTAATCTATTGTTCTATATATCAAACTTCATTCATAGAGTTTCTTGAAACAAACTATAGCATACACAAATGTACAGATACAACAGTTTGCTGTACTTCATTCACTCTTGTAAATAATGATGAAACCACACGATTGTGTTTAACTCACTTGAAGCCATTTATATATAATATTGCTTTTAATGTATGGTAAATGTGTACAAATAGTTAATTGGTAGTAAACAATTACAAAACACCTAGCTTCCTCTGTATATCTATAAAAAGATTTCAGATGTCATCTTAAAATAGAATCATAATTGCATCAGCCCAGTGTAGTAAACAGTCTGGTCTGTGTCTCTAAATTTTACACTCACAGTCCATATCTGGGAAAACTGTTATTGGACATAGACAAGTCTACAGGGCTCCAGATAAGAGGGAGTAAACTAAACAAATCACATTTATTCACTCCTTTTAGCACCAAACCCTATGGTGTTACCACTCATTTTGATTGTCTCGAAGAGACAATTCTAATGTATAGTGACACCACAGGGTTTAATGCACAAATAAAGATTTTAAGTTTTGAAATAATTCCCTTATCTGGAGCCCTGGCTACTATCCAATCAGACTATTCAGTTTCAACAGGTGCTCTCAATTCTAAATTTCTGATAAAATATAATTGGTTGAAATGTGTGGCCAAATAGAAAGTGTGGCTAAATAGAAACCAGACAGCTCCGCCGAAAAACACATACAGTAAAACCTCGCTATTACGACCACTTAAACGAAGGCAAATTGATTGTATAATAGAGAGGGAACAGCTTAAAGCAAGGTGACAGTGTAACAGAAAGCTCCTAAAGGAGCTTTCTGTTTCACTGTCACCCTGCTTTAAGCGGTCACCTGCCGTAAACACCCTAATAGTTAACATAATTTAGTGGTCGTAATAGAGAGGTTTAACTGTAATTACCAGCGCCTGCACTTAAACTTCAATTTCAGTGAAGGAATGCAGTACTGAAGAAGAAGAAGAAGAAGAATTTAGTGGTCGTAATAGAGAGGTTTAACTGTAATTACCAGCGCCTGCACTTAAACTTCAATTTCAGTGAAGGAATGCAGTACTGAAGAAGAAGAAGATGAAGAAGAAGAAGAAGAAGAATAATAATAATAATAATAATAAGAAGATGATGATGATGATGGGAATGCAGTACTGATGTAGATGATGGCGATGATGATGATGGTGATGGGAATGCAGTACTGATGAGGATGATGATTATGATGATGATTGGAGTTCAGTACTGATGAAGAAGAAGAAGGAGAAGAAGAAAAAGAAGAAGATGATGATGATGATGGTGAGGAGGAGGAGGAGGAGGGAGGAGGAGGAGGATAATGAGCTTGGAACCATATCAAACGCCGCTTAGCAGGCTAAAATGTTAGCCACTTAGTTTTTAAATGAATCGTTCTTGTTCAATAACTTGTAATGTTCTAAATTTTATTGTATTTCTTTTTTTAAGTTTAAACTGAAAATAATAACGTACTTATCCACTACACACGAATACAGTGGAGAACATGGTATTCTTTCCCAATAAACGCGTTTGCGCTAAAACTATTATTTCCTTTACAAACAGTTTAGAGCCAGATCCGACTCAAAACTGTTTGCCACTAAAATTAAAATAGAGTGCTTCCTCTGTACAACGGCCCTCCGTACAACGATGTTTCCGCTGTTTCCTAAACAAGACATTTCTGTGTTACACTTTCACTGTTGCAATATCGTCTGCTTAACGTTGACGTCTGCTTATTTTCTCAAAGTTACATATTAGTGGACAATTTGACAAAAGAAATATATTGACGAATGACAAACAGCTTGAATCGAGATCAGACGCCGCGTAACGCGGCGTCTGATCTAGATTCAAGCTGTTTGCAAATATAAGCCAAGTCTTAACTTTCCCTCCCTATAACAACTTCCTTCGAACAACGTGCACAATCTTCGTCTCCCTATGGGTGTTGTTGTAGAGAGGGAGCACTGGTTAGACATTTAAAAAAGTTGTAATTTTCTACATTTTGGTGCAATGCGTTTGTGTTTTGTTCCGTTTAAACGGGAACGTACAACACCCTTATCCGTTTAAGGTGTACTCTTGCACCCCACAATCTACCCATTAGTTGACATCATGGTTCCGCTCCTGCTAACAAGTATCATTTGCGACTTTGATAGGCAATTAAACTCTTTCATTGCTGTAATATCGTCTGCTAAAAATAACGCCTGCTTTTATTTGTCAAAAATTAGATATTTTGACATTTCGGTCGACGAAGTGTCCATATAAATGTCATAAAGTTTGAATTCTGATCAGACGCCGCGTCATGCGGCGTCTGATCAGGATCCAAACAACTGTTTGCAAATGTGAGCCAATTCATGCCTATCACTGTAAAGATTAACCTTGTCTGCGATATCTTGAAAATTTGATCAAGCAATGTTTATCGACGACCTTTCCTGGTAGATCTAAGTAGTCTAATTCATTATAAAGTACAATAGCAATCAATTTACACGCATGCGCAAATGTTAACCATCGCGGCTTTCCTCGAACCTGCACACTTAATAAGCTTTAGATCAGATGCCGAGTAACACTGATTTTGATTTTGAGTATGACTGTTTGAATCTAGTTTTAAGTTTATTCTATTTAATTTTTTATAAAAATAATTAATGAAAGAAGAAAAAAAGACGACACTTCTAAATAAACCACGGCCGGAGAATTGTTAACCATTTTCATGTTAAGTATACTAAGTGGGCCTTAGCAAACATTTGCAAACAGTTTGAATCCAGATCAGACGGCGCGTGACGCGGCGTCCGATCTCGACCCAAAATTGTTTGCCACTTACATTCAACATTATTTTGTTCAAAAAACTTAAATACTGATTATGATATTTACAGCAGACAATATATTTGTAGCAGACGACAAATCAAAGGTAAAACATGTACATGTACTTTCCCAGACATACTATAATCTACTAGAAATTGTCTGGGTTTTTTACTTTTAAATTTAGATCGTAGGCGTTGAAATTGATGCTGCGTAATTAATTTAGCTTTAGATCAGACACCGAGTAACACTACTCCTGATTTTGATTATGACTGTCTGAATCTAGTTTTAAGTATATTCTGTTTAAATTGTTTAAAAAGAGGGGAAAAAGCAGACGACACTTTTTAAGCAAACGTCGTACGACAAAAAGCGTCCGTAAGTCTAAACTTTAAAATACATTTAATTTCTAATATCTCCATCTAATCCGGTCTTGTGACATCTCTTTGAAATCGTCTTTTTAAGACGATTCCAAAGAGATATAACAAGACAGGATTAGATAGAGAAATAGATAATGATTGAGACTTTTACAATCTGACTTACGGCAACATTTGTCGTACGAAGTTTTATGAAACGGACCTCTGGTACTTTCCCAGACATGCTGTCGACTGCTAGTAATTGTCTGTCTTTTTTTTCTTCAAATTTACATCGTAGGCGTTTTAAGTGAAGAAATGTTGGTACAGCGAAGAAAACGTTATTCTTTCCCAATAAAAGAGTTTACGTTCAAACCATTCTTCCCGTCGAAGAGGGAAGGTTTTCTTTTTTAACCTATGGTTTAAAAGATTTAACCAATCAATAATTATCAGAAATCTTGGCCAATGACCGCTTGCTTGAAATGCAACTCTCTCATTTGGCCAATAGGGCGAAATTGGCCTAGAGGTCAGAGACCACCTAAACATTTTCCATAGACCTCCATGATAACGTTCAAGGCTGTGCTGACCAAATTTGAACATACATTTTAAGCACGGAATTATACACTCGACCAACTTATGTATAATTCCTGTATTTAGTTTATATAACGAATACTGTTCACACCCAAAATAAACTTTAACTTTCGACGGAATATCTTTTTTAAAGATATTTCTTGTTTCACTTGCAAACGGGTTAGAGCCAGATCAAACGCCGGGTAGCCTGTCTTCTGATAAGGCTCCAAACACTTCGCCATTCAGATAAACATGAACTTTCAAAATAGTCAAAATGTCATTTTCTTCATTTTATTTTTCAATGCGTTTCCGTTTCGTATGCGTTTAAACTGGAAAGAATTACGTCTTCTCCCCTGTAAGGGTGTACATGTATGATAGTTTGAACCCTGATCACTTGTAAACAGTTTGAAACCAAATCTGACGCCGGTGTCTGACCCAACTATAAATTGTTTACCATTCAATTTAAAAGAATCTTCAATATGTTCAATAAATTGTCATTTTCTCCATTTTTAATGCGTTTAGATTGGGGTTCGTGTTGCCTATCCATTTTATGCCAAGTGGAATCTTCCATGCTAATATATTGGACGTGCCAATTTTCATGAAAGGGGTGCCTAGCCTAATTTTATGATAAAAATTCTGGTATAAATAGTGCAGACTCAGATCAGACGCCGCATGATGCGGCGTCTGATCTGAGTCTACACTGTTTGCCTTTGTCCTATTTATGGGACGCTCTGGTCTAGATATATAATAACTTCTTCTCCGTTGTAATTATACATAATCAATTCTCCTTCGTCGGTGTTATAAGGGTAATAACAACTCACGATATAAGGACTAATTGCTTCAACTGGTCACGTACCGTTTTGCTGTATGAATGGTTTGTAAATGTTCAAATGTGCCATATTACGATGGTTAAAGAAAAGAACAAAAGAGAAAGTAAAGAACAGTTGAACCTAATTATCTGGAACTAAGTCAAGATATTCAAGATCTGATTGGGATCCAAACTATTAGACGCTCAATCCATGTTTTTTCAGTCAAAATCTTCAAATTTTCATTATTTAACCCATTATCATAGTGCCTGTTCTAGTCTTAAACATAGGTGGCCACTTAAAACAGGTTGAAAGTAAAGCAGAGTGTGCATTCTGTTTTACGTTATGCCTACTTTAAGCAACAATCAGGTAAAATATAGAAATACTTTTATGATGTACAGCATTCCCTCTCTACAACGACACCCATTGGGAGACGGAAAATGTGTGCGTTGTTCAGAGGGAGTCGTCATAGGGAGGGAAATTGGTTTACATTTGCAAACAGCTTGAATCCATATCAGACGCCGCGTAACGCGGCGTCTGATCCGGATTCAAGCTGTTTGTCACTCCTCATTAAGTTTTTTTTCTGTCAAAATGTTCATTATGTTTACTTTGAGAAAAACAGTAGACAACAATTTTAAGCAGACGATATTGCAACTTTAAAACATAAGACATAAATGTCTTGTTTATGGAACTGCGACAAGGGTCGTTGTAAGGAGGGGTCGTTGTTAGGAGGGCCGTTAAAGAGAGGGAGCACTGTATATCTATTTTTGTGTAAAATGTAGCCTTTCACTCAACGGAGGAATAAACTGGATGCAAGATATTGCGTATTTATAGGGTAACGTCTTAAATAGTTTTAACAGCAGTAAATAAATGGTATCCATGGTACCGATTGGTGTTAATCGATTTAAACCTGAGTATATTAATGACGTTATTAATTGTAGGTGTGTTACTATAGAGAAAATCTGGTCCGTCAATATCACTGAAAGAAGTTGATTAAAACAGCAGTACATTATTTTCCAGTTTTAAATTCTTTCACTACCAAGTTCTATCGTTTGCGTTAACTCATTATCCCCTGACACTTCAATGGACAATTCCAGTTTGTAATGAAGGCTGGTCCATTTTAGATTATTAAGGGTTGTTTTTTTGTAACAAATTGCAAAATGACAAACAGTGAAGTGCCTGATTAGAGGGCTCCTGCAGGAGCCCTCTAATCAGGGACATCACTGTTTGCATTATCCAAATTGATTTATTCTTTTCGGTGGATTACCGGAAAATAGCAGTGGATTATCACTTGGTAATCCACTGCAGTGGATTATCACCAATCGCCGTTTTCCCCGTAGGGCTCCCAAAAAATCGTAGTCAATCGTGTCTTATCGTTAAATTCCGGCAGTCCGATTTGTCGCGAACCACGAAACGGAAGAACACGAATCCAAAATCGGGAGCAACGACGTAATTCGGATGACGTCAAATCAATAAATAAGTGACGTCATCGTACGGGAAACTGTTTTGAAAATGTGTTCGATGTAAACTTGGGGCTCAACACGGGGTAAACCATGTACTTTCGCTTTCACAATTGTCGAAGAATTTCGTTAAAAAGTGGCTTAAAAGCATAAATGAATAGAATAATTGTATTTTTTCAGTATGAGATCGAATTTAATCCATTTCGTGAACATCAGACTGTTATATATAACGTCTGATGTTCACTCAATGGATTAAATTTCTATCTTATGTTGAAAAAAAACAATTATCCTCTATGTACTCTTTACAGGTACACCTTTGGTAGAGGACGCATATATGCGTCACTAGGGCTCAATGAGTTAACCCTATCACCACCAAAATATCGTCTGCATTGATAATGATGTCTGCAATATTTCTTCAAGTCAGATTTAGGGTTTGTTTTGACGGAAGAAATATTCATACCAGTGTAAAACAATTTGGGTCCTGATCAGACACCGTATTAATTTAGCTCGTCCGGTGCTAAATTACTTTGAATTTTGGAGATGTTGGGAAAACATCATGACCATTGTCTCTACTGTATTTATTATGTTTTTGCTATAAGCATTATATGTAATATTTTATGCAATAAAACTATCGTATCGTATCGTATTACCCAAAGTCTTTTTGCAAAGTCGCCTTTTGGCGCCATTGGCAGTGAAAGTGTTAACATAGCACTCAATAAATTCCCTTTTTCTATATGGAAAGAGATAAGTAGGTGTCACTATTTCCTTGAATTTTGATTTCAATTATATAAAAAAAGCTTGTCAGGAGCATATTTACTACACAAACACCAGGGTCTCGTTTTACTAAACAACTTACGCAAAAATTTTGCGTAAGTCAAAATCGTTTAACTCCAATTTTTCGATCATAAACGTTTGCAAACAGCAAATAGCCAGATCAGAGGACGCGCTAAAAGCGCGTCCTCTGATCTGGCTATTTGCTGTTTGTAGCAAGTGATAATAAAAAATATAAATTAAAATTTAAAATTTTGACTTACGCAAAAACTTTGCGTAAGTAGTTTAGTAAAACGGGCCCCAGCTAAAGATACAAACTTTGGAGTGCGAGTATATCTTGGAATGACGGAATGTTGCCTACCCTTTTCATATGCACGGAGTATAAACATGTACGTGTTGTTTGAGCTCCGTACTGGTAGCTGCTGAGCACTGAATCGAGAAATGTCACAATGGCGGACTTGCGAGACCGCTAAGGGGTGAGTAAATCCCATTCTGCAGACATTCAAACATTGATTTCAATGCTGAACCTATGACATACCTGTTTAGATATGTTGCAGGTGTGAAATTTTCAACGTATTGAGTTGGTGTCTTGAATTCATCTTGTTGAATATTCTCGGATACTGGCGAAGGCTCACTGTGTTTTCGATAGCGTTGTCATAAAGATCCAGTAGATTTTGCCATCTAAACGACAGTTTCTACATCTTAAACTACACATTCTATTATCAAACTATATTTTATGTCTACTGATACGATTCTATGGAAATGATATATTTGAATGTGCAGTTTAACGCCAGAAATCATGTAAACAATGCGAAGCAAATTGTACGGTCAGCTCTAGAGGAAATGTATCATCAGCTGTGAAAATGAATGAAAACGTTTGTACGGTCAGCTCAAGAGCGTTTTCTTTCTTTTTATGCGAAGCTAGATTTAGCTGTTATTACTGCGACCAAGTTTCCGACGTTTTCTCTGCAGCCGTCAGTCACCGTGCCAAGAACCATAAAGCAAAAACTCTTTAGGTAAAAATACTTAATTTGGAACATTACCAGGGCAAACAATACACAAAAAACTGCTAAATTAATCCATCTGAATTCGAAAAAGAAAACCAAAAGTGATTCCAAACAACCAAACAGTAACAGTAAAAGTTTCAAGAAAACCATAAATAACACCAAGTCCAGTAAAATACAAAAAAGAATAAAGCTCCACGTCATCCAAATAGCACTAGATTTCTTGGCTGCAGACAATTACGGAGATGGTGATAAAGAAGAAGAACTTTCGAAACTTAGTTTGCAAACACCCACAGGCAAATTACTCGGAAGAGGAGAGTCATGGAGAAGTAAGAAATGATAGTAGTACGACTAAAACATTACTTGAATTGTTGCCAATGGTTGTAGAGAACATAAAAGAGTGCAGGCATCTAGAAAATAGTCATCCGTCCTTTTTTGAAAATTAAAACTAAAACAAAAGTTAAGAATTATCATAATACTATAGGGCTAACAAACGCCTAACTGCACGTTTTAGTACAGAAGTCCAATAAAGGACAATAACTTTGTACTTTTTGGAACCACTCGTATGAAAAATATAACACCCACATATCTATTTAATAATTAATCTCCTTCACCTATCCCGTAGTCATGTCGGACCGTTGGGGCACCATATATTTCTTGACAACCAGCTTTCTCCATTCCCCTCTGTTTTCTGCCATCCGCACCCTTTCCTTTAGACTTAAATCTGTCCACTCTGTCTGCCTCTCCTTCTTCCTCCCTGAATTGTGCCTGGTAATATTGTCTTTGAAAGCCCTGTTGATCTCGTCACATGCCCGTACCATCTCATTTTACGTTGCTTGACAATTGTTAATAAATCTTCGAGAGGTCCAATGGCTTCTTTGATCCTGTTTCGAACTACTTCATTTGAGATGTGTTCTTTGTATGATATGCAAAGTGTTTTTCTGAAACACCTCCCTAACGAACTAATTCTTCGCTCCAAGTCTGCATTCAAGGTCCAAGTCTCGCTGGCATATAGGAATATGGACATGACAAGTGAACGCATCAACCTTATTTTCGAGCTGAGGCTTATATTTCGATCATTCCATATTAATTTTAATTTGCGAGTGCTGCTGTTGTCTGAGCGGCTCTTGCAAGTATCTCGGATTTCGACCCCTTGTCAGAAACTGTCGCACCCATGCAGGTACTTAAAACTATCTACGCAATCAAGCTTCTCCCCATTGACCATGATTTCAGTGCTGATACCAATGATGGTGTTGGTCAGCAGTTTTGTCTTTTTTGCGCTGATTTGTTGCCAAATTCGGTAGATATCTTGTAAAGGCTTTCAACTAGATTGGATAGCTCCTTTTCTTTCCCTGCTATACCATCTATGTCATCTGCAAAGCGCAAGTTCGTGATTGTCCTCCCACCGATGCTAACCGTTCCTTCGTGGTATGCCAAAGCATCCGACATATTTCTCTCTAGGAATATGCTGAAGAGTGTTGGGGAGAGTAACCAACCCTGTCTCACCCCCACTATTATGCAAAGTTTGACGTCAATCGGTAAAGAAATGTAAAAGAAGTTGCATCAACAATATGTGTCAAGGGCAGACCGATGAACGAATTAACCAACAAACTGGCTCCTCTACCGTTCTAGAAGTTCGTTTATTGGGCATTCTAACACACCTCGCTTTAAGCGAAGAAGGACCGTCTTAGTGTTCGAATTTTCAGTAGAACACTCACGCGCAAAAACGTTCCAACGTGACGTCATATGACTTTGAAAATGCGTACGCCAAGAAATGTAGCGCCTTTTCTTCGGTGCAAATTAAGGTTAAATTATGTGTAAGAATCGAAATAATAAATTAATACCAGTGTTTTATCTAACAATCGAACACTGGTAGTCGTTGAGATGCTTGTAATTAAACCACTCGGCCTAAAGGCCTCGTGGTTAAATTACTCCCCATCTCAACTCCTACCAGTGTTCGATTGCACGATAAAACATTGGTATGAATTTATTATTTCTTAATTAAACCGAGATAATTACAGTATACATAACATCTCTCAATTTCAAAATTGAGAGCTTCTGTATAGCAGACGTTATCCACCGGAAAAGAAAGTACTGCACTGGGGAATGACTGAATAGTATTGATGCATTTCAGTAAATTATGTGCAAGATACTTTTAATGATAACACTTTTCATAAATGAAAATTAATCCTGAACAATGTCAGTCAAACATGGGTTTTATGCAGAACAATAGAAAATGGTTTAAAGGGGGATAACTCTCAAAATATTAACTCAAAGTTATTAACATTGTGCAAGGCACTTTCATTCATCAGTCGCTTTCCATTAATATAGGTATATTTCATATATGGCTATTCAAACTCTGACAAGAATGGATGGGTCCAATGATTTTTAAAATATCTTAGATTTACAGTGATTAATACAGCTGCGAGTTCCGAGACCTATGTTCATTAAAATTGCCAAAGACTCACTTGTCAAGACTCATACTAGTTTGGCCATTATATAATATTTAAATCTGAAAAACTAAATGTTTTGCCCAAGGGAATCATTGTTTTACAAATTGTGCACCCCAGGAGGTATTTTTAATATTTTTAATTGCAAACGACTTAAATTACCACAGAATTAGAAATATTCTTGAAAAACACTTTTATGTCGTCTACGGAATAATGGATGGTTTTTGACAGTAGATCAATGTATATCTGTTCGAAATAGAATGAAGTGGGAAAAGATTATTTATACGCAATATCTGTGTTTTAATAAATGTATATAATAGTTTGGTACATTTTCTTTATAATGACTTCATGATTTGAAATTTAAGGCATTTTTTAACAGAAGAACACATAAACAGAAAATTCTGATTTTGAGCTGACGGTACACATATGCTCGCAGCTGATGATACGGTGTCAGCCGTGTTTGAAATAGCTGACCGTACAAAACAGCATCAATTCTTCTGATCAAAAATGCAAATTGCGACCATGCTTTCAAAAAACGAATAAAGCTATGACATCGCATCAATTGGATTTACTCTGGAAAGCATAATTGTTTTGATAAAACAGTATAAACAAGGATAGCTGCTGTATAAAATGCAATGTTTTGACGACATCCAAAAGAATTCCGAGTGAGCCACCAGTTGATTTATGCCTCGAAATAGATATGTAGATGTATAGATTGTACCAAAGACGGTCGCGATTGGTTTATCATTCTCTCCGATATTTGAAAATCATGCTTACCAACAAGACTTTTCATTTAAAGACAGTAAAATGAATAGGAACTCATGTCACATACCTGTTGTTTTCCTCCGTTGCGTCGCTTCGAGGCTCAAAAACAACCAGTACAGAGCTCAAAGTATCCGTACAAAGCTCAAAGTACGCATACAGGTTTATACACCGTGATATGGTGTTTGAGAATATTTACAGGTTTGCATAGAAAAACGACCTGCTTTCAGTGTAAATAATTGCTTTAGGGGCATCTGTCACTGACTGAAACTCAATTATTTTTCTCTATTTCATTGCAATGCATTTGCGTTTAAGCAGGAATGAAAAACCTTTTTTGGTCCACTGTGAAAGCTTACAGTACGTAGGACGAAAGTAGAAGAAGTCCCTCTTTTAGGAGATTTCTGGTATACTTAAATTGTCTATATAATACCTTGTTCCAAAAGTATCCGCCAGCTGTAAAAGTATATTCAATCTTTTACAGCGTAATTGAAAAAAAAATGTTTAAAAATAAATCGAAACCGTTTTGATTTTGGACAGTCACTACGTTACTTCCCGGATTTTTCCGGTAACACGTCCGTCTTGTTCTGTAGACTTTATATATTTCATTCTACGTGAAATCTTCACTAAATGTCCTACAAATCCAAGTTGCACTGAAGTTCTCTTCCTTGTTTAGTTCGTCTTGCCCAAAATTTGGATACAATGGAGAAAACGTTAATCTTTCCCAATTTACGCGTTTAAAACGTAACAACTCATTCCAGTGTAATTAGTTTGGATCCAGATCAGACACCGGGTAATCCGGCGTCTGATCTGGCTCCAAACTGTTTGTCAGTCAATGTAAAATAAATTGTTAATATTGCAAGAAGCTGACATTTTCTACATTTTATTGCAATGCGTTCTCATTCCGTTTCGTTTACAAGGGAGAGACAAGCAACGATACAATGCTCCCTCTCCACAACGACCTGGCGCCCGTTTTACTAAACAACTTACGCAAAAAATTTGCGTAAGTCAAAATTTTAAATTTTAATTTATATTTTTTATCATCACTTGCTACAAACAGCAAATAGCCAGATCAGAGGACGCGCTTTTAGCGCGTCCACTGATCTGGCTATTTGCTGTTTGCAAATGTTTATGATCGAAAAATAAGAGTTAAACGATTTTGACTTACGCAAAAAATTTGCGTAAGTTGTTTAGTAAAACGGGCCCCTGCTGAACAACGATTTCCTCCTTTCAAGAACTCTTTTCGCTATTCCCAAAACAGGACAATTATGTTCAACCTTTTTACAACTGCAATATCGTCTGCTTAAAGTGGTCGTTTATTGTTTTTTTATTAAAGTTACATTTTGGACATTTTGACAGAAAAACCGCAATGATGAGTGACAAACAGCTTGACTCCAGATCAGACACCGCGTTACGCCAATTTTCCTCCCTGTAACGACTCCCTCCGAACATCATACACAATATTTGTCTCCCATTTGGTGTTGTTATAGCGAGGGAGCACTGCAAAACAGAAGAGTCATAGATATTGCCAATACAGGCGATTGCCCTAATGCACGTTCATACCCTTGCTTATAGCTCTAGCAAAATAAGGGTATTCATCTTCAAGGATGTAACTTATCAATTATTTGTCTTGGCGTGGCGTGGGATTTGGTTTATGCCAACGCCCTGTATCAACATCAAGTTTACGTGATAAAACTTTTTGTGATACCGACTTTTAGAACAAAGCTAACAGTTTTTGATGTGTTGGATATTAAATTATGCGGAACTTGAATGAATTATCAATTAGCCTCTGATCAAAATAATTGAGAAAAAGTTTAAAATTCTAAACCTTGGTTCAACCAAAATGTCATAAAACCCAAGTGATTCCAGTATAACTTTCACTTTTGATAACGACTCTCTCCTTACAGTGGAGAAACTGTTATTCTTTCCCAATAAACGCTTTTACGCTAAAACTATTATTTCTATTGCACATTTAATTGCCCGTAACACAAACATCGCACAACTTCATTTATTCCCAAAGAAACATTTCATTGCCGTCATTTTATCATCATGCTGTGCTTTTTTCCAATCACTTCATTACCCTTCGCTTCTCACGCATGAACACAATTAATTCTTGAAAATGCTTTATTTGATTAAAATTTAATATCCCTCCTTTTTTTTTTTTACACATATAGTAAATTCAATGGCGTTGTACAATACATATTAGTTAAAACTGTACAGTCTATACAACCAAAGTACTTACAGTGGAGAATCTGTTATTCTTTCCCAATAAACGCGTTTACGCCAAAACTATTATTTGCACTTGCAAACTCTTTGGAGCCAGATCAGACGCCGGGTAACCCGGCGTCTGATCAGGCTCCAAACTGTTTGCCACCAAGATAAA
This sequence comes from Gari tellinella, assembly GCA_922989275.2. NCBI lineage: Eukaryota > Metazoa > Mollusca > Bivalvia > Cardiida > Psammobiidae > Gari > Gari tellinella. The sequence goes on along the minus strand of OV277858.1, from coordinate 101,998,634 downwards.
CATGAATTATCAGAATTGTCCAAAAGTTGTTCTTTTCTACGTTTTAGTGCTTTGCGTTTGCGTACGTTTGCGCTTAAACGGGAAAGAATAACAGATTCTCCACTGTACAACAACACTTTTCGCTGTTCCCCAAACATTACATTTATGTCTAGCGCCTTCACTGTTGCAATATCGTCTGATTAAAATTGTCGTCTGCTGTTTTTTTCTCAAAGTTACATAATTGTGTAAGTTTTGACAGATGAAATATAATGACGACTGGCTCCGAGGTTATAAAGCTTTTTAGTTGAGTCTGAGTGAGTTCCCAAGTATTTGATTGGTCAGATTTGAGCCTATGCTCAAATCTGACCAATCAAATGCTTGGGAACGAGTTTAGACTCAAGTCAAACGCTTTATAACCTCGGAGCCAGACAGAGAGCTTAAATCAGACGTGTGACGCGTAACGCGCCTGTATTCAAGCTGTTTGCCAATGTAGGTCAAAGTCTGATTTTTCCTTCCCTATAACAACTCCCTCTCAACAATACACAATATATGTCTCAAATTGGGTATTGTTGTAGAGCGGGAGCACTGTACACACTCATCAAACTTTGTATTATGATAATTCATAATACAGTAAAACCTCTCTATTACGACAAGTGATTTGTGTTAAATATTAGATGTTTACGACAAGTGACTGCTTGAAGCAAGGTGATAGTAGTGGCAAAACTGTAGTAGCTTTCTGCTTTACAGTCACCATACTCAAAGCCGTAACCTGTCTTTTATACAACCAATCAGCCTTCTTTTTAGTGGTCGTAATAGAGAGGTTTTACTGTATACAGCCAATAACGTATTACAGAAATAAACATATTTTCTTTTAGTGAGATACTTCCTATTTCTCCATTTATGGACTTGTTCCGGGTTTCACGGTTCACGATCGCCTTATTGTGAAACCGAATATCTTCCCATTGTTTGTGTGGAAAGATAAGTCAATATCTCAAGACCCCCGTTACGTTACTAGTAGATCCACTTGTGACAGATCATGGCTTGAACCCTTTCATGATCAAATTTATCGTAAGATGTTTATTCCTTCACCGCAATAAAGCCGTCAGCTTCAATATTTTTATCTGCAATATCGTTTCAAAGTTAGATTTAAGGCAGTATAACTGACGTAATGTCAAAACAAGAGGCAAACAGTTTTGATCCTGATCAGACGCCGCGTCACGCGGCGTCTGATCAGGATCAAAGCTGTCTGCAAATGCACTTTATAACGTCATTGAGAGTGAAAGTGTTAAGTAGGGGGAAAGTTAGGTAGGTAACTTTCTCGTCACTCCCATTCTGTTTTCAGTTATTTTAAACCACCACTTGTGTGAAATTAAAGTTTTCTTTATACAGAGTAGCAAATACAGCACTCCCTCTCTACAACGGCCCTCCCAACAACGACTCCCTTCTTACAACGACTCTTACCATAGTTCCCTATAACTAGACAATTATATCTATCGCTTTCGTTGCTGCAATGTCGTCTACTTAAAATTGTCGTCTGCTGTTTTTTCTCAAAGTTGCATATAAGTGGACATTTTGATAGAATGAATATTATTACGAGTGTCAAACAGCTTGAATCCAGATCAGACGCCGCGTAACGCTGTTTCCAAATGTAAGCCAAGTCTTAATTTTCCCTCACTATTACGACTCCCTTCGAACAACACACACAATATGTGTCTCCCATTGAGTGTCGTCGTAGAGAAGGAGCGCTGTACATTATTTTTTACCTCAAAAACAGTAAAACCTTTTTATTACGACCACTCAATTGCTCTTTAAGGAACTTTCTGTTTTTACTTTCAGATTACTTTAAGCTGACAGATTTTTATGCAGTCATTTAAACTTATTTTACTGGTCGTCATAGAAAGGTTTACAATGCAATGCAATGAAATCCAATACAATACAATACAATACAATACAATACAACACAACACAAAACAATACAATACAAAACAATACAATACAATACAACACAAAACAAAACAATACAATACAACAATACAATACAATACAATACAATAAAATGCAATACAAGACAATACAATACAATATAATACATTACAATACAACACAAAACAATACAATACAATAAAAACAGTACAATAAAATGCAATACAAGAAAATACAATACAATACAATACAACCATACAACACAAAACAAAACAATACAATACAATACAATACAATACAATACAATACAATACAATACAATACAATACAATACAATACAACAATACAATACAATACATTACATTACAAAACAATACAATACATTACGAAACAATACAATACAATACATTACAATACATTACAATACAATGCAATGCAATGTAATACAATACAATACAACACTACAATACAACAATTCAATACAATACAATACAATACAACAATACAATACAATACAATACAACAATACAATACAATACAACACAAAACAAAACAATACAATACAACAATACAATACAATACAATAAAATCCAATACAAGACAATACAATACAATATAATACATTACAATACAACACAAAACAATACAATACAATAAAAACAATACAATAAAATGCAATACAAGAAAATACAATACAATACAATACAACCATACAACACAAAACAAAACAATACAATACAATACAATACAATACAATACAATACAATACAATACAATACAATACAATACAATAAAAAACAATACAATAAAATGCAATACAAGAAAATACAATACAATACAATACAACCATACAACACAAAACAATACAATACAATACAATACAATACAATACAATACAATAAAATGCAATACAATACAGTACAATATAATACAATATAATACATTACAATACAATACATTCATTACAAAACAATACAATACAATACAATACATAACATTACAATACAATACAATACAATACAATACAATACAATACAATACAACAGTACAATACAATACATTACATTACAAAACAATACAATACATTACGAAACAATACAATACAATACATTACAATACATTACAATACAATGCAATGCAATTTAATACAATACAATACAACACTACAATACAACAATTCAATACAATACAATACAATACAACAATACAATACAATACAACAATACAATACAATACAATACATTACAATACAATACAATACATTACAATACAATACAATACAACCATACAATACAATACAACACTACAATACAATACGATACAATACAACAATACAAAACAACCATACAATACAATACAATACAACAATACAATACAACAAAGCAATACAATACAACAATACAATACAATGCAGTACAATACAACAATACAATATTATACATTACAATACATTACATTACAATACAATACAACAATACAATATTATACATTACAATACATTACATTACAATACAATAAAGTACAGTACAATACAATACAATAGAATACAATACAATACAACAATACAATACAATACAATACATTACATTACAAAACAATACAATACATTACAAAACAATACAATACAATACAATACAATACATTACAATACAATGCAATGCAATGTAATACAATACAATACAATACAATACAACACTACAATACAACGATTCAATACAATACAACAATACAATACAATAATACAATAATACAATACAATACATTACAATACAATACAATACATTACAATACAATACAATACAATACAATACAATACAACCATACAATACAATACAATAAAGTACAGTACAATACAATACAATAGAATACAATACAATACAACAATACAATACAATACAATACATTACATTACAAAACAATACAATACATTACAAAACAATACAATACAATACAATACAATACATTACAATACAATGCAATGCAATGTAATACAATACAATACAATACAATACAACACTACAATACAACGATTCAATACAATACAACAATACAATACAATAATACAATAATACAATACAATACATTACAATACAATACAATACATTACAATACAATACAATACAATACAATACAACCATACAATACAATACAACACTACAATACAATACGATACAATACAACAATACAATACAACCATACAATACAATACAATACAACAATACAATACAACAATACAATACAATACAATACAATACAATACAATACAACAATACAATACAATGCAGTACAATACAATACAATACAATACAATACAATACAGCAATACAATACAATACAACAATACAATATTATACATTACATTACATTACAATACAATACAATACAATACAACAATACAATATTATACATTACAATACATTACATTACAATACAATGAAGTACAATACAATACAATACAATACAATACAATACAATACAAATGTATATAGCCAAACCTGTTAGTAACGAAACGACTGAATGATGATATATGATTATATTTCAAGACTGGTTACTGCTAAAAGAAAAGCAAAAGCAAAAAGTAATGCCAAAGACGCCCATAGAACCATTGCAGAATTTTTTATCTTGGATTAATCTGTCAAATATATATAATACAACTATACTTAGCAAAACTGCTAAGTACCCCAATAGCATTTTTTAACTTTCTTTTTCATGAATGGTGATAACGTAATGTTTCTTTCTGATTTATGACATAAACTATTAGTTTAACTATTTGTTGGAAAATATAACAATGTTTGTGATTAAATGATGTTGTAATACAGTTAGGAACAAGGCATAGTGCCAATCAAAAAGTAATTTTTTGGAGCATATGTCTATAACGTGTACGGCGATCGTTAGCTGTCACTACAGCCATGCAGCGAGCTCTCACGGACATAATGCAATCTTGTTGAGTGCTTCAGTGAAATACGAGAATGACTTTGATGCTGGGCGGTGCAACATGTCACATAACATCTTCATGCCAAGAGGATTTATGTTTTGCAATGGTCGTCAAAGTCACAAGACCTTAACCCTTTACCCTATAGCATGTTCCTAGTTTTGAAGATAGGTGACTTCTTTAAGCAGGTTGAAAGTAAAGCAGAATACGCCTTAAGGCGCATTCTGCTTCACTTTCAGCCTGCTTTAAGCTACCATATGTTAGAATATAGAATATGTTTCTTATGATATGTACTCATGGTTTTATAAATTGGAACTATTTTCTTCAGCGTAGGAATAAACTAAACGCGCTATACGGCGCTTCTATCAGGGAAAGGGTTAACCCAATAGAACACATTGGGGATGAGATCTGGCGACATGAACATGGGAGATAATATTTCACGTAATATCAAAGAGTCATGAGGAATGGAACAATATCCCAGTAGCACTCATCAGGAATCGCACCACGATAGCTCGCTGCATGGCTGGGTCCAAGGTTTTAAAGCGTTTGAGCTGAGTCTGAGTGTGTTCTCAAGCATTTGATTGGTCAGATTTGAGCCTAGGCTCAAATCTGACCAATCAAATGCTTGAGAACGACTTTAGACTGAACTGAAACGCTTTATAACCTTGGACCCTGTAGTGAGAGCTAACAGTGACCTTACACGTAATTTACATATGCTGCAAAAGTGTTACTTTTGGATTGGTAAGTGCCTTGTTCCTAACTGTATTACAGCATCATTCTATCACAAACATTGTTATGTTTTCCATGATAAAGTTAAAAAATGATTATATTTCATAAATCAGAAAAAATCTTTACCTTATCACCATCCATGAAAAAGAAAATTCTTAAATAATCTTGGGGTATATATCGTTTTAATGGTCGCTTCACACAGGGTTGTCTGTATAGATAATGATATTTTAATACAGCGTTCCCTCTCTACAAAGACATCCAATGGGAGACAAAATATGTGTGCGTTGTTTGGGGGAGTCGTTATAGGGAGGGGAATTGGCTTACAACTGCAAACAGCTTGAATCCATGTCAGACGCAGCGTAACGCGGCGTCTTATCTGGATTCAATCTGTTTGTCACCCGTTGTTAGTTTTTTTCTGTCGAAATGTCCAGAATGTTACTTTGAGAAAAACAGCAGACGACAATTTTAGGCAGACGACATTGCAGCGGTGAATAAGTTGGACATAATAGTCCTGTTTAGGGAAGAGCGGTAAGTGTCGTTGTAAAGAGGGAGTGGTTGTTGGGAGGGCCGTTGTAGGTAGGGACCACTGTAGTTAGATTCAATTCATCGTCTTACATAACCGTGCTGAAATGATAAGCGTACAGTGGAGAAAACGTTATTCTTTCCCGTTTAAAAGAAACGAAACGCAAACGCAAGACACTAAAACGTAGAGAATGGCAACTTTTGGACACTTCTGATAATTCATGTTTATCTTGGTGGCAAACAGTTTGGAGCCTGATCATACGCCGGGTAACCTGGCGTCTGATCAGGCTCCAAACTGTTTGCAATAGAAATAATACTTTGAACGTAAACGCGTTTATTGGGAAAGAATAACGTTTTCTCAACTGTACATAAGTGCATGTATTGATCATGTGATCTTGGTCTACACAGTTCCCCGTTAAAACAACTTATAAGATGCTAGGCGTTAACGGTTATGATGAAATGTTTAGGCGTAACCGGAAATACGTGCTTCTTATTAACTAACGTTTTGATACAATTGTCTCCCGCATTATGCTACTAATCAATACAATTCAAAAAAGCTGTCTTTAATACGGGTGATTGTTAAGTACAAGATACACACAATGCAGAAAGCTATTTACACGTAAGCGCTTTTTGCATTATGTAATATTTCATTTACAAGCCACTTGGTTTTGATTGCCTCCAAACTTCCTTGATTTAAACATTTGCCTGCTGATCGCGACTTCAATGTTTTTTTGCAAACAATTTGGGCAGTGTCTGATCTGGTTCCAAACTGTTTGACACTCGTCTTAAGGTTTTTTTACTTGAAAATGTATAAAACCAAATTTAACAAATTTTGCAAACGACATTTCAAAGCAGACGATATCACAGCAGAAAAAGGTTAAAATTCGTTTCATACAAGATTGACTGTACACTAATTTCTGAAGCTCTTAAATACTCGATTTCAACACCCAAACCAAACATTACTCTGTTACTACTGCATACGACAACTTGGTCAATATGAGTTCTGGTTGGTACATTATTTGTGTTTTCCTAGCGTTGGTGCAGTTCTCGATGAGCACAAAGCCAAAGGGTGTTCGAAACCAATTAAGGCGTCATGGAGCGCGACTTAAAGCCGTTGAAGCGAGGCAAGACGTTGATAAATACAAGCTCGCTGATCACGCTGAAAGAATTTCGTTGCTAGAGTCGTTAATCGAGTCTGTTCTGAACGATACAAAATCAAATTCTCTCACCAATGTGGAAAACGGAAAAATCTCCAGCGATATTACAAGCGTGTGCTCCAACATTTGTACTGAAGATGATATCAGGATAATTTTGAGAGCATTCCACCAGGAAAAAGTACTAAATGGCCACCTCAGGGAAGAAGTATCCTATCTGAATGCTAGCGTCAATGATGTGAATAAAGACGTGAAACAGGCAGAAGATGAAATATCGGATCTAAAATCTATCATCAGTGACGTGAATGAAGAAGTGGCACAGGCAGTAGTCGACATACATTCTATAAGAAATGGTACCGAGACTGTTGAGGAACAGTGCAACCAGAGCGACCAGGAGATTCTGGCTGAAGTATGGGCTGGTATTGAAAGTTTCAATTCTTCAATCGTTTACCTGACACTGGAATTGGGCGAGATTGACGAGAGCACAGAAATGGCATTGAACATGTGCAAAAAGGCATTCAGTGAAAAGCAAGACATTAATGTAAAAAATAACGACACCGAAGCAAATAATGGAAATCAATTCATCACAGCAAGACCTTCATCTTGTAAAGAAATATTTGATAACAGTGGTAGAGAGAGTGGTGTTTACACTGTTTACCAAGGGGAACAAGTAGCACCTGTCGGTGTGTATTGTGATATGGAGACGGACGGTGGTGGTTGGACAGTATTCCAGAGAAGACGAGATGGCTCTGAAGATTTCAACAGAGATTGGCTCAGCTATGAGCTTGGATTTGGCAATTTGCGAGGGGAGTTCTGGCTTGGCCACAGACATATAAGTGAAATGACTCACGGCTGTTGTTACGAGCTACGTATAGACATGGACGATTTTGAAGGAAATCAGGCTTACGCCAAGTACGGAAAATTCCAGGTGTTGTCACAAGCTGAGAACTACACGCTGGTGGTCGGGAACTATTCCGGGACCGCTGGTGATTCTCTGACATATCACTCAGGCATGGCATTTTCGACTAAGGATAGGGATAATGACAATTATTATTTCAATTGTGCAAACATGGTTAATAGTGGCGGTTGGTGGTACAACCATTGTCATCTTTCTATGCTGAATGGCATCTACGTAAACAGAAGTAGAGCTTCATACGGTGAAGGAATAATTTGGCATCACTATAAAAACACGTTTCGTTACTCTCTTAAAATGACGGAAATGAAATACAGGAAAATATGATTACAGCACTTCTGTAAATAGTAAGCACAGTGAAACTGTATTATGAAGCTCCTCATTATACAGTTATGCGTTATGCGGCGTCTAATCTGGATCCAAAATGTTTGCAAAAAATAGCGAAGTCTAAATCAGTAGGCAACGAGTTAAAATGCCTTCACACCACTCTTTCAAATAAATGATAAAGTTTCATTAACTACTATTCAAGGTGACAGCTTAAAACAAATGGCAGAATGGCAAAGAGCTACCACAAAAGTCTCTACTTTACTTCCGTATTGTTTTAATCAGTCACCTGCTCCGAACACTATACATATTAGGGTAAATGCATTTGTTTTGGGTATTGAGGAACGGGGTCAAGTTTTGGAATGCATTTATTACTTTTGTGAATAGGGTTTGATCTGAGACTTTTGAATTTAATGTCTATATCGAGTTACTTTGGACATAACTGAGTATACTTAGAAGAGACATACATGTGCATTCAAACAAAAAGTATAACGGCATAAGAAGAGATAAGTTATAATATTTATTTTGAGATAATAAAGATTCTGCAATTAATGCTCACTTACAGCGAATGACGTTATTCTTTCCAAAAAACAAATTGAACTAAACTATAATGTCTATTTCGAACAGTTTGGTAACCCGGCATCTGGTCTAGCTGTAAACTGTTTGCCGCTCAGAATAAAATGAACAGTCAACATTTTCAAAACATTGTCGTTTTCTACATTATATGGTATTACGTTAGCGTATAATTTCGTTCAAAAGATGAAAACTCTGGGAACCTGGGACACGTTTCATAAAATTTAGTACGACAAAAACGGCCGTCAGTCAAAACTTTAAAATACATTTAATATCTGATTTCTCTATCTAATCCTGTCTTGTGATATCTCTTTGAAAATTATATTTTCAAGATGATTCCAAGGAGATGTCACAAGACAAGATTAGATGGAGAAATTAATTATATTTTGGACTTTTATAACATGACTACGACAACATTCGTCGTACGAAGTTTTATGAAACGGACCCTGCTCCTTAAAACAAATGTAGATCTATGCCTATTACATTATTATTACTCCTTGAATTTAACTGTTTGCATTTTACTCTGATGTAAGTTTCGATAAACGTGACGTCATGTACATGAAAATGGTCAAGCTCCGCGTTTGTTTTTTTGGCATAAAATTCTTGCTTTGCTTCAAATATAAAAAAGTTCAAACAACCATATTGACGTCGGTGGTGTATATTGAATGCATATTGTAAACATAACGCTAGCCTGCATTGTGCTACAGGGCGTTGTATTCAGCTTTCGACGTTCTTCGCGGAAACAGCCTTCTTGACTCGCACCAAAGGCGTCAAATTGGCTGTTCATATATCGCTAAGAACGTCATGAGCTGAATACATCGGTCTATATCGCACCGCCAACTGGTAATGTGTATTAACCAGATGCTACACGTTTTAGTTACACAGAGCTTGTAATGCCCGATCATCCAAACAGAGGCCCACATAGTTGTCATAAATACAGGTTGCTGCCGGACACACGGAGGCCAGACGAAGGCGATCGCAATAACCCATCCGGAGCTGCGCTGTACAGTACTCCCGCTCTACAACAACACCCAAAAGGGAGATACAGAGTATGTGTATTATTCGGAGGGAGTTGTTACAGGGAGAGAAAATTAAGACTTGGCTTACATTTGCAAAACAGCTTGAATCAAGATCAGAAGCCACGTAACGCTGCGTTAGATCTGAATTCAAGCTTTTATCCCACTTGTTATATATTTTTTCTGTCCAAATGTCCACTAAAATGTAAATTTAAGAAACACAGCGGGCGACAATTTTAAGCAGTAAATATTGCAGCAGTGAAGTGTTAGATATATTTGTCTTGTTTGGGGAACAGCGGCAAGTGTTGTTGTAAGCAGGAATCGTTGTTCGGGGGCCAGTTGTATGGAGGGACACTGAACAGCGGCATGCACTTTTGTTAGGAAGGATTCGTTGTTCGGGGACCGTAGTATGGAGGGAGGGAGCACTGCACAGCGGAGAGCATTGCTGTAATGAGGGAATCGTTGTTCGGATGGCCGTTGTAGGGAGAGCGTACTGTATTGGCGCCAGTTTGTGGACTCCACAATATGGATAGAATAGCGTTTTACACATTGTAACTTCTTTTGCTAAAATATCGCTTGCTTCAAGTGTCGTCTCCATGGATTCTACTTTATCTCTACAACGACCCTCCATACAGCAATTTCCTCCTAACAACAACGTTTGCTGCTGGTCCCCAAACCAAACAATTATTTCCAAACATTTCACTGCTGCAATATCCTTTTTCTTAAAATTGTCTTGTATTGTTTCTCTAAACGTCACATATTGGACATTTGGCCAGGAAAAAACCCAGATCAGACGCCGCGTCAAGATCTAGATTCAATCTGTTTGCAAATATAAGCCAATTTCCCTCCCTATAACAACTCCCTCGAACAACACACACAATCTTTGTTTCCAATTTGGTTATGTTGTAGAGAGGGATTACTGTATTAGAGCACGGAACTAATTCTCAATATAACAAACATTGTTTCAATATACAATATTATTTATTATAAGTAAAATCGAAATAATTACAGAAAATTCCATATATAAATAAACTTAATATAGTGGTCGTTTGCCCGAAATAGCCAGTTTATAATAGATCTACTTAAGAACCAGATACATGTACTTCGAATTAGTTATTTTTATATTTATCAACCACTTTGTTGTCATATTCCGAGTACAATGTAGTTTGGATACTAATCAGACGCCGGGTTACTTGGCGTCTGATAAGGATCCAAACTGTAAAGTATTCATTTTGACGTTAAATAATCAATTTACTTAACACTAACTTTTAATAAATCAAAGCAGACGACAATTTTTAAAAGCAGATGACGTCATGGCAGTGAGGGGTTAAAGGTTGCTGCTGTCCTTATCATATTTATCATATAACTAATTCTCCCCTGAAACTTTTAAATAACAATTCCAGTTTCCAATTAAGTCTAGTCCATTTCGACTATTAAGGGTTATTCTTTTTAGTTTATTTCAAAATGACAAACAGCGCAGACCCTGGTCAGAGGACTCCTTAAGGAGTCCCTTGATCTGTATCTAGACTGTTTGCTTAGGCCAAGTGTACTCTATAAAGGTAAATTGTTTTACAAGGACGAGTATGTTCGACGATAGGGTAGAATGTGCTCATGTTGCTAATAGTTTGATATCATATAATCATGATCTAAACTGTTTCACACTCGTTTTGATATTATTTATGTCAAAGTCAGCTACAGTGGAGAAAACGTCATTCTTTCCCAATAAACGCGTTTACACTAAAACTATTATTTCTATTGCAAACAGTTTGGAGCCAGATCAGACGCCGGGTAACCCGGCGTCTGACCAGGCTCCGAACTGTTTGCCACCAAAAAACATGAATTATTAGAAATGTCAAAAATTTGCACTTTTCTACTATTTAGCGTTTTGCGTTTGCGTTTCGTTTCGTTTAAACGGGAAAGAGTAACGGTTTCTCTACTGTAACTAACACAGTATAACCTTTGTTAACCCTTACCTCATTTAAACTTTAGATCGACAAGTCTAGTTTCCAATTTAGTCTATTCCAGTGTTTTGACCATTAAGAGATCCTTTTGTCAATGCACTGCTATTTTGCAAACAGTACATGCTCTGATCAGATGGCTCCTAATCAGAGGGATTCACTGTTTGCATAGGATAAGTGTACTCTTCATTGGGACACTGTTTGTAAAGGACGCATACATGTATATGCATGACTAGGGGTTAAAGGTTACGCGACTTGTTTTTAAAGGAATATTCACGTGTTTAAAGACACACATTGTATCATGCTGAACTGTCTTCTGCTTCAAATATATCGTCTGCGAAAATAATCAAAATTAGTTTTAATATCTTTTGAAATGAAGAAAAGTTTATCATGAGTGACAAACAGTTTTACATCCCCTCTGATCTAGATCCAAACTGTTTGCAAATTTAAGCCAAGTCGCGCTTAGCATGATAAGGGTTAATGCTTTATTGACGGGAAAGAATAGCGTTTTATGACATGTACGTTATGTCATAAACAGCAATGATGATCATTCGAGGGTCCCTAACCCCATTCTAGGAGAATAACTTTATAGCCAACTGCCTTCGTTGTCACCCTTGTGTGTATCTATGTAGATCTATGACTTAAAAAGATGTTATATTATGAATATAATACAGCGTTCCCTCTCTACAACAGCCCTCCCAACAACGGTCCCTTCCTTACAACGACCCTTGCCGCAGTTCCCATAACAGGACAAACAAGTCTAATTCTTTTACTGCTGCAATATCGTCTGCTTAAAATTGTCGTCTGCTGTTTATTCTCAAAATTAAATATAAGTGGACATTTGGACAGACTCAATATAATGACGAGTATCAAACAGCTTGAATCCAGATCAGACGCCGCGTTACGCGGCGTCTGAACTGGATTCAAATTGTTTGCAAATGCAAGCCAAGTATCAAGCTTCCCTCCCTAAAACGACACGCACAATCTGTGTCTCCCATTTGGTGTCGTTGTAGAGAGGGAGCACTGTATGTTTAAATAAGAAACATAAACCCTAACCCCATTCCGTCCTTATTCCGAATATAGTTACAATGGTCATTCGTTAAAACGGTCAGGCGGCGTCTGGTTCAGATCTAACGGTTTCACACACATTTCAATAGGTCTTACAATGTAAGGGTGTATGAAAGTCATGGATTTGGGAACTTTTCAAAGAATATGAAAACATTCGATCATGGTTTTGTATTGAAGAGCTATTTAAGAAAAATAAAAAAAAGAGAAAAAGTGTACATTTTGGTGAACAAATTTTGGCTCTACGGCCATGTAAAATTTACCCCACCCACTCTTTCTTATTTTGTCCTTTTCAAACAGCCCGCTTCAATAAAATCCATTTTAAATGAAAGCAAATATGATAATTTGGTTTTGTGTTATTTATTTCCTGTCTATGGTAGTATTTCTTCATATAAAAACTAATTTAAGAGAAAACAGGCACAAAATGTGAAATTTATAAAGCTCTAAATATCACCGATACGGTACTTTTTTGTCAATTTTGTAAAGGGAGATAAATCTTTTTACTTTAATAACTCAAAATTTTCAACACTGACCTTTTAATTTCTTTTCATATTTTGAACTGCCTTAGTATGGGCTTTCATCTGGTAGAATATAAGAAAAAGTTTAATACTAGAACTATTTCATTTTCAAACATTTTTACTTTTTTCATAAAATAAAAAATCTAATAAAATCATGCCCTATAAAAAGCATATTTATGATATTCAAGGATCCATATTGTTCAAACCTGGTGCCTGCTTTGTCTAAATTTGGTTTTTATATGTGAAAATACCACCATAGACATGAAATAAATAAAGAAAAACCCAAATTACCCTGTTTGTTTTGTTTTGAAATAGTTTTTACTGAAGTTTGTACTCTGAATGGGTAAAATTTGAAAAAAAGTCAAAATTTGACATACCTTTTTCAAAACGCTGTAGCTAAAAAAAAAGGACACCACCATATATTTTTTTTTCATTTTTTCTCTCATCATAAACAGCTCTTCCAAAAAAGTCAATGATAGAAAAAAAGTTTAATACTTTGAAAAAATCACTTATGGGTTTGATACATCCTTAAGTCAACATATATCTAAAGTTTAGATTTGAGAAAAATAAAATGGAGACGGTACTCATTTAAAATAGATGACGTAATGGCAGTTAAAGGGGTTTATTAATATACCATCAATGACTGTTCTGTTGATTGGTGCAGCACTACTGTGATGAGTTCAGTTAATAAATTGATGGCGAGGTGGCTACCTGTCTGAAATACAGTGGAGAGAACGTTATCCTACCGTTCAATCGCAAACACATTGCAATGAAATATAAAAAAATGACAATTTTTTGACAATTCTGACAACCAGTTTTAATCCGAGTGGCAAACAGTATGGAGCCTGATCAGACGCCGGGTTACCCGGCGTCTGATCTGGCTCCAAACTGTTTGCAATGAAAATTATAGTTTAAGCGTGAATGCTATTATTTTGAAAGAATACATGTTCTCTACTGTACTCTGCACGCTGCACACAGGGCACAAACTGCAAACAGTGGTAACTGGTCACATTACTGTAATATGCTCCCTTCAGACAGAGTTTAACCCTCTCTATGCTGGAAACCAAATGTGCATACTTGGCAAACATTACACACCCGGAAACATGGTTTCCTGAATAATCCCTTTGACATGGTCTACACTGTTTTAAATTTATCGTGTGTCTGAAAGATCTCTAAAACATTTCCTCTAGAAAATTAAATGGATCAGTTCTTATGGAAACTAACACAATGAAAAATGTTAATTAAATTTCACAAATAACCTGAGATACATGGAGTTTTACCTGCGTTGTTTATGATTAAATCCCTCTGAAATCAATGACAATACGAATGAATTACTAGGTTCAAATTACAAACCTCTCAATTTAACCTTTAAGAAGACGTATTGTGCATCGAAGTTTTTAATATCCGTTGCAAATAGCTTGGATCAAGATGAGACGCCAAGTAAAGGCGTTTCATCTTGATCCAAACTGTTTGGCATTTTATGGATGGAGTTTTTCTTCCAGAAATGATGGTCAAATACATGTAAACTAAAAGGTAATAGCTGGACACGAAAACGGCACATAGTGTTAAAGGTTACAATCGGTCATTGATAAACTGTCTAAAAATAACATCACATAAAAATTGATTTTGTTTGAGTAAATTGCAGAGCAACCGATTAATGTCATTGTTTCACTATGGTATAGTCACAATTTCTATGAAAATAATCTAAGGAATAACTGCAGCGATCTCTTAAGACAAGTCCATGCCTTACCCAATTAGCATCCAGTAGATTCTTCTATGCTTATATATACACATTACCAGTTGACAGCGCGATACAGAGTGATGTATTTAGCTCGAGACGTTTTGGGCGGAAATAGCCGATCTGACGAGCGCCTTGGCGCGAGTCCGATCGGTTGTTTCCGCCAAAAACGTCGAGAGCTAAATGCAACACTCTGTTGCGCACTGCCAACTGGTAATGTGTTTATTATATGCCTTGAATACAAGCCAGAAACAACTAAATAGTTGTTTAAATCATTTTATATCCAAAATTTATTAGTTATTTGAAGCAGAACAAGATTTTTTGTATGTCACAAGGAATAACGCGGCACTCGTACATGTACGTAAATGACGTCACGTCAAATCGAAAGCGAGGTCAGAGTAAAAAACAAAGTGGCTGATACAACTCTTGTATTTTACTCTGCAAATACACGCGGAAACGCTCGATATCACTCGAAGGCATATAATAAACTAGTATAGCATTAGTCCATTTTTGGTCCAATGTGTACCTGGTTTAAATTTTCGGTTTGTTTTATATTAAAATTTCTATCAGCATATCAGCGACCAGTGCATATCCGGATCAGCCTGCACATCCGCATTTTGATCAGGATCTGCACCGTTCGCCTTTAAGTTTCTAGATGTCGTCATACTACTTCTATTTCAATAAAATCAGCCATTATTAAGCATTGACAATGCACAGTTTTCTTAGTACTTGCACTTGCCGAAAGGATTACAAGGAGTGTTGCCAACGATTTTCTTCTCTGAGACCGGTTTCATTGAACATTGGTGTCAATTAATCTTTGGTTGATGCTGCTTCAATGTATGTGTGTGGGAGGTGGGTATCGGTCTATCTGTATTGCTAGCACATAAGGCTCTGCAATATTTTACAAAACAATGTTGTTGCCTATATATGCAATAAAACCAAAAATCTTTTCGTAACTACTGGTCCATTTGCATCAAAATTTACTGTCAGTTATCCTTGGGTAATTTCTTCGTCTATTTTCATAACAAGTCTGATTAGGCTCCACACTGTTTTAAATAGAGATACTTTTGAGAAAAAATTAAGATCTTCAAGCTCCGAAACTACGATTCGAGTAGAAACATATACCGTATAGCTGGTATTTTCTACGGGGTTGAAATTTCTGTCATTCTGCGGTTAGCTGAAAAAAAATCGGCAAAATAAAATTACCATACTAATTTATCACGTACAATAATTGATAATCCTTCAGTACGCTAAGACACCATTATAATAACAACAGACAATACCCACTCGGCAACTTCGACCATAAAAATTGTGTTTGGTTTTTAGTTTTTATCAAAACTCCTTATATTAAATTAGACACTGGAAACGCACTAACAAATCGTGTTTAAAATTTACCGATATCTACAACGACAAAGTAAATTTTGAGCGAATGAGTCCAAGGTACTCCGAGTACAACAAAAGCGGGTATGTATAATTATAGGTAATAACAGTCAAAGCTGTTTGCTATGATAATGATTTATGTCCAGGAAGTGTCATTTTTTACGAGGACTTGTAGATGATGCTATGTGCCAAATATCTAAGATCAGGGTACTAGGGTTTTAGACAAGAAGATTTTTTTAAGTTTCCATTGAAAAAATCTATTTTTAGCTCATGTGACCTATATATGCAACAGACTGGAACCATTTGAACAAAATAGGTAAAGGACATCTAGAAGTGTCACCATGTCGAATATCAAAGCTGAGGCAAATGCCATGTTAGTTTTAGAGGAGAAGACGTTTGAAAAGTTCACTATATAACTCTATGTAAAACTGTGACCCCGGGGCCGGGCCAATTTTGCCCCCAGGGGCAAAATTTGAACAAACTTGATAGAGGATCTGTTGATGATGATATGTGCCAAATATCTAAGCTCTGGCCCTTATAGTTTTTTACGAGAAGATTTTTTAAGTTTTTATAGAAAAAAATTATTTTTAGCTTATGTGACCTAGATATGCAACAGACCGGAACCATTTGAACAAATAAGTAAAGGATTTTCAGAAGTGTGACCATACCGAATATCAAAGCTCTGGCCATATTAGTGTCAGAGAAGAAGACGTTTGAAATGTTCACTATATAACTCGATGTAAAACTGTGACCCTGGGGCGGGGCCAATTTTGACCCCAGGGGCATAATTTGAACAAACTTGATAGAGGACCTGTAGAAGATGCTATGTGCAAAATATTACAGCTCTGGCCCTTGTAGTTTTTGACAAGAAGATTTTTTATGTTTTCATTGAAAACAATCTTTTTTAGCTCCTGCGATCTAGATATGAACCGACCAGAACCATTTGAACAATATTCGTATAGGACATCTAGAAGTGTCACCATGCCAAATATCAAAGCTCTGGCCATATTAGTTAAGAGAAGAAGACGTTTGAAAATTTCACTACATAACTCTATGTAAAACTGTGACCCCGGGGCGGGGCCAATTTTGACCCCAGGGGCATAATTTGAACAAACTTGATAGAGGATCTGTTGATGATGATATGTGCCAAATATCTAAGCTCTGGCCCTTGTAGTTTCAGACAAGAATGATTTTTAAGATTTCCTTATTTTTTCACTTAGGTTGCCATGGTAACCAAAGTTCTACATTGTTTATAATTCTTTGAAAAAAATTCCAAAAGCTTGACCCAAGGAACATTCCTGTAAAGTTTGGTTGAAATCTGTCAAGAGGTATAGGAGATGGTGTCATTTAAAGCAATTGTTAACGTCGACGGACGACGCACGACGGACACAGGGCCATCCCAATAGCTCACCTTGAGCCCTTGACTCAGGTGAGCTAACAATGCCTTACCTTTTGAGATATTTGATGCCCAACAAAATCCGTCGGGGTTTAATAAAACATAGAGCAAAATATCACCTCTCAATGATGACCCTTAACGCCTGTGTACTGTGAGGGACAGCGCCTGAAGTCTAACATTAGCTCGATGTCCCTAACTGTACACATCTGATGGACTATGAAGATGTATGTATTGTTTATACACGCTGACTTTTATTGCAATACTTCGTACTTCTCGAAAAGTGGCCCTAGTTTCATATTTTATATTCGTCTATCCCCAGTACAGAAATATTTTTGGAAACAGTAATATACTATCCCCAGTACAACGTCCTATCGGTTTGACGTCATCTATCTCAGCTATTGTTGGTCTGATTTTAAGCAGATTTTGCACAATTACTTTGAATTGAAAAATAAATCGAACTGTCAATTCACTTTTTTGTATAACGTGTATAAACAGCGAAAATAATGACAAACGTTGACGAAGATGCGACTATGGCCAGTGATTAAAGCTTTTTATTCAGTCTTCCAGGTGAATTTATTTATATTCCTGGCATCAGTGTGGTCACATATGTCTACAGACTATCTTGCAATTCATGTTTACTTTATTTGTAAGAAGAATTTAGAGATAAACGTAAAAAAAGTACTCACCTCGCTACTTTCGCTTTCAATTCCTAATCACTTCGGTGTCTATATCCTGTGTACGTTTATTCACCGTGTTACCATGGTCTAATGAAAGTTCATACAAAGTTTCTCGCATAGAATAGAGTTAAGTGAAAAGTGTGCATTTTAGTCAGGACAATTAAAAAACCAAGACATTTGTCTTGTTAAAAAGGTTAACAACATATTTTATAGCCTGGTACTTGCCTTTGAACTTAATGAACTAAACGAGGTAAGATTCATTACTTTAACCAAACGTAACTGTCAAATATTTATAAAAAATCAACGAAAAGCTTCAAAATTACGCCTTTTGCCTGGGAGATTTAGGGAATACGTGAAATCCCTTATTTTTCAGGGAGTTCACATATTCCCTGATTCCACTTAATCACTGTAACATATACATTAAACCATGATAATATGTTGCTTGCACTGTTGACTTTTACATTACTTAAAGGTGTTCTCATACATTTTTATACTGTCGTCTCACACATTCCAATACATTTATATACACATAAGATTAGTAATAAAATTAAAGAAGGTTACAATTTGAATTAACTCATTGAGCCCTAGTGACGCATATATGCGTCCTATACCAAAAGTATACATGTAAAGAGTACACTTGTCTAATGTAAACAGTGACGTCCCTATTAACCCCAACCCTAAATAGTCTAAAATGGACCAGCCTTTAATGTAAATTGGAATTGTCCATTGGAAGTCTCAGGGAATAATGAGTTAAGAAAGAAAAAGCAGCACTAGCCGCAGCAACGACAACAATAACAACATTATTATATATATATTTCTACACTGCTGTCTTAAATATAACTGTCACGCCTCGATATCTCGCATATTTTAAGTTGGACTAATCCGAATAAGCCACATTTCTGTTTAAAACTTGTATGATAAAACGGGTGGGGTTGTATGTCGAAATAATGGTCGGTTCGACTTTCAAATTATCACGTTCCGACTGTAGTTTGATAATGAGCTGCTTTGGATAAAATGTTTTATTTCACACCTACATCGATTAAACCAATCGAAAGCCCCTCTTTCTACCACGTGACGGTACAAGAGAACCCTATATTGTACCGGAATTTAAAAAAGCTATCCCAGAAGGCCATATTTTTCTCATATTGGACTCGGATCCAAAAAATCTATATTTTTTCATATTGGACTGGACAACTCTTCCGACACTCTGTTAAGAGTTACTTCCCTTGGTATTTCACCATTGTCTGCTACAGTGTTCCATCTCTACAACGACACCCAATTGGAGACACATATTGTGTGTGTTGCTCGGAGCGATACGTTATAGGGAGGGACAAATAAGATTTGGCTTACATTTGCAATATCTATCTCATTTAATAACGTAACGATAAACAAAATGCTGTAGACGTTTTGGCGCGTTAACGTTCAAACGTCATAAATTATACAGTAAATAACGTTTTTGACGTTTTAAGTTTTTTTTCCAATTTATGAATATAATTTGTGTTTATCCGAATGTAAGTTTTCAAAATGCATATAGATAAGTTATGCCTTATTTGACTGAAATTCTAAACATGAGTAAGTTTTATAATGATAACAAACAAAATAAAAAATATAAAAATGCTTTTGAGGAATAAAATTTGGTACTTTTGATGTAATACATGGGTGCCAGAGAATAGATACAAGGCATTTATGTTATCATGGAATGGGTTTATATAGAAATTATGTTGACTGATGTGACCTGTCCCTGTTTTAGCCGTTTAAGCATTGCCTCTGTCAAAAGATAGCTGACCACCAGTCATTGAAGTCATGAAATGTATCTTACATAACACATGGTCCCCTGTTTTTCTTCATTTTCAGTTGTGCATGAATGTATCTTTGGGGAAAATATAGAGTTGCACCTGGCTAGGCTGTAAAGTTTCCAAATGTTTACCTTGAAGATAACACATTTTGTATGAATTAAACAAGATAGTCATATTTATGTTCCATACCCTGTAAGTAATTTAGTTCCTAATTCTAATTTGTTATTGTCTACAATCCATCAACACCAGCCTTGTCTTCTTCTCCCCTCCTGCAGCTTCTTTTGATTAACCCCTTCACTGCCATGCCGTCATCAAATTTAAACAAATATCGTCTGCTTTGATTTCTCAAATTCAATGTTTAGGTTTTTTGAGTTAAGAAATATTGAAATGAGTGTCAAACAGTTTGAATCCTGATTAGACGCCGCGTTACGCGGCGTCTAATCAGGATTTAAACTGTTTGCAAATAACCGTTGTACTCGGGGTAAGGCAGAGAAGGGGTTAATAGTGTCGTCTAGCATATAGCTGCACAGAGACGGACAATGACCTGTCTGCATTACATTTAGCCATATTGGTAAACAAAATATGTTAATATTAAAAAAGTAGGGCAACTAATATGAAGGCTTGGTTATGGTGATATGAGATGAGAATAAGATGAAAGTGATTATTATTCGCCCACTGTGTCTTGATCACTAATTTAGCACCCTCGTTGTCTAGCAGTAATAGCCTAAATTACTTGCCGGGCATTGACCGTGTGTTGACACTCCGATATGGAAGGCAATTACTGACGATACTCGGTACTTCGAACCAACTTTAAAAATCCATCATACCAATATTGCATAAGCTGAATTTTGATATGTCGATCTCGCTTAAGTCGCGCATACCAGTATTTCAAAGTTAAAACGTGGCTTAAGCCACGTTCTTAACTTCGAAATACGGATATGTTCGAACTAACGCGAGTTCGAAGTATCGAGTTTCGACTGTAGCATTCACCCATTGGACCCTAGTGACGCGTATGCACGCATTGCAGATTAGGATCAGAGTGTTCTACTTTTTATAGTTGTGTTTCAAAATATTGCACATTTACTATGACCAGAGGGCTCCGATAGGACCATAGACCGCATTGTTTGACATTTTGTAATTCATTGAAAAACACAACTATACTTAGCCGAAATGGACCATACTTATTTGGAAACTAGTAGATCTATTGTCCATTTAAAGTTTTAGTTGTCAATGAAAAACTAACCTTTACATGGACTGAGCTTAACATATTTAATGCCTAGCGACCTATGAAAGGGACTTCGACAAACATTGTAGACTCTGATCACACGCCGCAATATGCATTACATTCTTTGCTGATAGAATTTTCAATTTAAAACAAAACGCCACATGAATTTTAGACCATGTACCCCTTAGATAAAAATGGACTAATCCAATATATAAGCATGGAAGAATCCTCTGGGCGCAAATGGGTTAATAATGCGTACATCGTTCAAACTACTTTCAATTCTTTTCTCACTAAATAGTATTTGACTACATCATTTGCCCCTGTTGCTTCTCTTAGCCTCTAACATTAGCATTTCTCGTATTCATTTCTTGACCAATTACCCCATAGCCTGTTCATAGTTTTGAAAATAGGTGACTACTTCAAGCAGGTTGAAAGTAAGGCAGAATGCGCCATATGGCGCATTCTGCTTTACTTTCATACTGCTTTAAGCTACATGTATTACCTGTTAGAATAAGGAACGTTTTACATATGACACGTACTCATTACGGTATATATTGGAACTATTTTCTTTAGCGGATGAATAAAATGCTTCTATAAGGGAAAGGGTTAAACGGGCGAGAGTGTCAAACGGTTTGAATTCTGGTAAGAAACCGATATACCCGCATCTTCTCCAAAGTGTTTGAAAAGGTAATAACGAATTCAGAATAATCGTGCAAACAACTAATGAGCGAGAATAATAGAGCCATATGATAAAATACATGTAATATGATATAGTTAAGCTATTTACAGTTGCTAGGTAACTACCAGTAATTAACATCCTTAAAAGATTGTGTTTGTTAAAATCAAATTTGAAGAGCTCTGCTAATATGTTTTACGCCAATTTACTCTTAGATTAGTTTGTATAGCCTGTCCATTTCGGCGTCACAAATAGCATTTATAGTGTGGGAAAGACGTGCATCTTTTTCAGTAAAAGAGTTTGTGCTAAAATAATCATGTTAACAGTTTGGGGCCAAAGTAGATACCGGGGAACCCGGCGTCTGATAAGAACCCAAACATTCATACACTCATAATAAAATAAAAAGTCCACCTATTTTTTAAATTATCTATTTAACCCTTTAAACCCTAGTCCCGCATATAGGCGTCCTTTTCAAACAGTATATATCTTAAACGTGCACTTGTCGTATGCAAACAGTGAAGACCCAGATCAGAGGGCTCCTTTGGAGCCCTCTGATCTGGGTCTTCACTGTTTGTCAAAATGCAAAACATTGGCAAAAACAACCCTTAAAAGTCAGAAATGGATTAGACTAAAATGGAAACTGGTATTGTCCATTTGAAGCTTCAGGGAGGAAAGAGTTAAACAAAATTGTTGTTCTCTACATATTTTCTTGATCTGTATTGCGTTGCTTTTCGTTTGGTTTAAATAGAAACAGTTGGAACCAAGAATAAGATCTTACTACAAACTGTTTTACATTTGCAGTGATATTTTTACCTATGCATCCTGCGTTCTGAACTTATAGGTGAATATAGGAGATACGTGTGAGGTTGGGCGCCCCTAAACCCAGGTTTAACCCCCCAGTGGTTGTTAATAATTAATTGATTTATAGTTAATTATTGATTGCTACTGACCGTACCAAGGCGGGCTCCCATATTCACTTTGCTTTATGTTTGTCTTGCGTGTTGTTTTCTATTTAGTGTGTAGATGAAGGAATGGTATTGCGTATGTGTGTGTGTGTGTGTGTGTGTGTGTGTGTGTGTTTGTTGTGGTATGACTGTGTGTGTGTGTGTTCTGCTTGAGAGGTGGGTGTATTGTTTGTTTTACGTTTCCTGCTTGAGTCTTTTGTATTTATTTTTTAATTTGCCAGGGACTCATGTTTTGAAATGTTTCGAATCCAATGGACACATAACTTTTCCGACCTTCATCTACCCGTTACTCCAATTTTTTCATTTAAATTATGCCTACAATTTATTCGTAAACTGAGAAGAATAGTTCCATTTAATACAGTCACATAAATGCAACATAAATAGTTTCTATATCCAATGAATGGCCTTAAGGCGCTTTTTGATTTACATTAATCCTGCTTTATGTTGTCACCTGTCTTCATAACTAGACATACAGTGGAGAATCTGTTATTCTTTCCCGTTTAAACGCAAACGTACGCAAACGCACGCAAACGCAAAGCGCTAAAACGTAGAAAAGAACAACTTTTGGACAATTCTGATAGTTCATGTTTATCTTGGTGGCAAACAGTTTGGAGCCTTATCAGACGCCGGGTTACCCGGCGTCTGATCTGGCTCCAAACTGTTTGCACTGCAAATAATAGTTTTAGCGTAAACGCGTTTATTGGGAAAGAATAACACATTCTCCACTGTATGGTATGGGGGAATGGGTTTGGTTTGGACACGGCTTTTGTCTTGAGGACTACATGCAATGCCTTTACATGTCTCACATATCTCCTGACTTCTATATTGATCACGGGTTCGGATTGTGTCAATATAAAGCCATATTTTAACTTTGAAATATACGTTTATTTGCCTAAAACAACTTCGATACTCATCTGTATAAAGACATATTTGCAATTTTGGAGCCCATTCGAGTTTTCAATATTCTATATTTTAGAATGAAGTTACCCGTTACCTGCAATGTTTGCCATATGCATCAGTTTATTGTCGATCAAACTTTAATCACGACAGAGGAACTATAAAGCTTTCTTTTCTCAGAAGTTTCGTAGATTGCTTATTATGCCAAATCAGTTCCAATATAATACATTCAATAAATCAGTATACAGGATGTTTATAGCAAACCAAACATTTAGAAACATTTTGACATATCTTAGCATGTTAAAATGTTAACATGTTATCCTTTCCTTTTTAAACTAAACTTTACTAATGCACAATAAAGTGAACAACCTTGCAGGTTCTTGAAAATGTTTTTTCTCTCAATGTTTTTGTTCTAAGATTGCATGCAACAGTTGATCACATAAGAGCCACGGCTCCTGATAAGGAATGTATTTAAAAAATGTTTTTCTGCATTCAACCCTATTCTCGAGACGATTCTGATGAGTATTAACAGCATAAGATTGGGTGCTAAAAAGGAGTGAGGAACCTCACAAATGCATTACCTGATCTCCTTATAATCGGCGCCTTTGATGGTGCAAAGATTAAATGATTAAAAAAAGTTTTTAGTGAGTGCAGCGCTTCCTCACTACAACGACATCCAATGGGAGACAAAAAGTGAATGCGTTGTTCGGAAGGAGTCGTTATAGGAAGGGAAATTGGCTTACATGTGAAAACAGCTAGAATCAAGATCAGACGCCGTGTCAGGTCTGGATTCAAGCTGTTTGGCACCCATCATTAAGTTTTTTTTCTGTCAAAATGTCCATTAAGTAACTTTGAGAAAAACACCAGACAACTTTAATCCGACGATATTGCAGCAGTAAAAGCGTTAGACATAATAGTGTCCTGTTAAGGGAACTACGACAAGGGTCGCTGTATAGAGGAAGTCGTTGTTGAAAGGGTCGTTGTAGGGAGGGAGCACTGTACAATCACTATACGATGAAGCTACAAGAGCAAAGGCATAGTCTAAACTAGTGGTTATCGGAAACATGTGTTAGTCTCAACTTATCTATGACAACGCTATACCGTGGACTTTCTAAAAAGAGATCATGATACATTTTGCTACAGTAAACGCTTTAGTCCATATTGTAAATGCGGATTGACTTTCTTGGTGTCTCATCTGGATGGTTTTGACACTCGTATTGATAGGTCACTTTTAAACATTCATAATAACTGAATGTTTACTTTTGCAGATGAAAAGTTAAAGCAGACGGCAATCGTGACAAAGAATTTTTGATCACTCTGATTGACCAGAACGAGGCTGGCTTTTCAGGATTTTCGTCTGGATAATTATTTAAAGACTGAGATACGAGCGTATATGGAGAATAGCTGCAATTTATCAGACCTGTGATTGGTTACTATATGTGTTTTAAACGTGGAATAATAATATAAACCTAGTGGAAGTAACATGTGTACAGATGTAGCGAAACTTTCAAACAAGTAAGTATGAGTTGCCAATAAGATAAACATGTTAGCATAGTATACCATTTTCTGCAAGGAAATGTTTGCATTCGGTCATAGATGAATATAACAATTTTCATTTTACTTTATGACGATTACACACTAAGTAAATGAATATTTACCTCATGTATAAGCAAACATATACATTTTTTAACAATTGTTGACTTCTTAAAATTACATGTATCGAATTTGATTGCAATATTCTCATACATTCATAGGCACAGGAGTGAGAAAATAAAAGAACCGTACAAAATAATGAATAGAAATTTTAATATATAAAAATACAATAAAAAAACAACAACAACAATAACAAAAACATCAACAACAAAAATAGATAGACACACATGGTTATTTAAACCATATCCCTGTCAAATGTTATCGTCTGCTATAACCCTCTAACACCAAAATTTCGTCTGCATTAATACTGTCGTCTGCAATAATTTTTTCAAATCAGATTAAGGGCTTTTTCACGGAAGAAATATCGATACGAGTGTCAAACAATATGGACCCTGATCAGACGCCGCGTCACGAGGCTTCTGATCATGGTCCATTCTGTTTCCTAAGTCGTCTTTTGGCGCCATTGGCAGTACGAGTTAACTGCTGAATCGTAACAATAGTGAGATACGGTTAAACAGTTTACTTTCTCTTTAACGGGTAGAATTAACTGATCCATTGTAATTAGGTAATATACTCCGAATGTCCATACTACGGCGTCTCCTCTCTACAACGACATCCAATGGGAGAAAAGAATTGTGAGTGTTGTTCAGAGGGAGTCGATATAGGGAGTGAAATTGTCTTACATTTGCAAACAGCTTAAAGCGGCGTCTGATCTGGATTCAATCTGTTTGTCACTCATTTAGTGTTTTTCTGTCAAAATGTCCATTATGTAACTTTGAGGGGAAAGGGCAGACGACAATTTTAAGCAGACAGGGCGGAGTTTCGATGCAGACCACTGCATTTCAACTTTATGGGCGGCAGCACGCTCTTTTATTATCGGAATTTACCGTTGTCGTCTGCCGGTTTTTTCTCAACATTACATATTAGTGGACATTTGACAGAAGTAATATAATGAAGAATGACAAACAGCTTGAACAGCGTTACGCGGCGTCTGATCTGCATTCAAGCTGTTTGCGAAATGTAAACCAAATCTTAATTATCTCTCCCTAATAACAACTGCCTCCGCACAACACACGCAATCTTTGTATTCCATTGGGTGTTGTTGAAGAGAGGGAACACTACACACCGTTTCACGAGGATATGGCTGCACGCCCAAGTGTTTCCTCATGTTGAAAGTGTCGGAATTATACCTGTCACCCCTAAAATCAAATACAAATTAGTTTATCTTTGCCAAAGGTTAGCTCCACCCTGCCAGGTGAAATAAATCGGTCTATACCACATGGTAAGTGTGGGTACAACTTAGGATAGTGCGTTAATGGATGAGTTTGGTTTTACGGCACTGCGACACAGAATAGGTCATATAACGCCGATTGCGGAGTGTCGGGTACTATTTTCAAGACACTGTCTTTTACCTATGACCTCAATACTGGAAAAGTTATTTTCCGGTGTATAATTCTTATAGCAAATAAGCTAGGGATACAGACGTAAGATGCGTGAGAATATCGTGGGATGGAATCGTGTCGTACATGTATACCATTTTTAGGTAGCTGTGACATTGACCTTGACCTTTAACACCGAATATAGTTAAACACGTGTTCGGTGAATATGTCCTATACAACAACATATAGGGATAAAACAATTGCTTGTTAGTAATTATTGGGATAGCGCGGCGTCTCGTACCATTTTAGGTGACCTTAACCTTTGGCCTCAGTTATAGAGAAAGACTGTCCGCAGAATAACTTCCTATACCACATAAGCTAGTGTTACCAGATTGTATATCTGAGTATATCATGGGATAATTGAGTGTCGGTGGCATATTCTGGCTCCAATGACATAAGGAGTATGAGTTGAGTCTGGCATCGTTCTCAAGCATCTGATTGGTCAGAATTTAGCTTTTGCTCAAATTCTTGAGAACGATATCATAACCTTTGGGCCAGGCTCCGAGGATATAAAGCGTTTTAGTTGAGTCTGAGTGTGTTCCCAAGCATTTGATTAGTCAGATTTGAGCCTAGGCAGAAAGGGCTTTTTAGGAGCATATAGATATACTATACCACATAGAACTGCTAGGGATGCCAAATTCTGACACTGAGCACATCTTGGAACGAAGGAGTGTCGCGTTCCATTTTCAAAGAGTGTGTACAGGTCTGTCTACAAAACACCATGCATTTCTGTGTCAATACAACTCTTAGCGGGAATTGGTCATTTATCCCATTTATACCCAGTGAATTATTCCATTATTATATATGGGATTAGTCCATTTTTTATCAAAGGGATGCCTGGTCAAAAATTTTATTTTCATTTTGTTTTATATTGAATTTCCTATCAGCAAACAGTGTAGACTCTGGTCAGACGCCGCATAATGCGGCGTCTGATCAGAGTCTATACTGTTTTCCTATGTCCCATATATGGGATCGGGGGCACAAATGGGTTAAGGTAAAACAAGTTTTGTTTCATACGCAACAAGGATCGTTTGCTTCTGTTTCAAAGTCAGCATTTCTAATATTTAATTCTAGATTGTCGAACGGTTGCTGATAAGACTCAGGGTCCATGCTAAAAAGCGTTTAAGTTGAGCCTCAGATTGATCTGAAGCTCAGCATTAGTTAAATCAGACCAATCAGACGCTTGAGAAAATCTAAAACTCAACTCAAACGCTTTATAAGCATAATATTAACTGAGCGTCTCTTCTAGATCGAAACTGGTTGAGAAGGCAGCAAAAGTGTGGAAGGAATTACTCAGTAAGATTAATACAACCGTGTTACAATATACAATGAAATATATCTTATTCTTTCCCGTTTAACGCAAAAGCAATACAATGAAATATAGAAAAAAAACTTTTTAAAAACTTCTACATGTAACGATTTTGTTTAATGTAAATGCAAACAGATTGCAGCCTAATCAGACGTCGGGTTACCCGACGTCTGATTAGGCTCCAAGCTGTTTGCAATGTAATTATAAATGTTTTAACGTAAATGCGTTTATTGATAAATAATAACGTCGTCTCCACTGTACATGTCATATTTTAGAGTGAAGATATTTACAGTTGCTAGGTAACTACCTGTAATTAACATCCTTAAAATATTGTGTTTGCTAAAATCAAATTTGGAGAGCTCCGCTAATATTTTCTCCAGCAAATTTACTAGTAGCTTGTGGAGTTTATCTGGAGGGTCGGAGAAGAGGGCACAAACTCAAACTAGCATTTTTACCGTGGAAGATATTTTTGTTCTTCCCCAATGAACGAGCTTTTTGAAGCAGCAATCAAAATTACATTGCGTCTGATCAGAGTCGTCACTGTTTTCCTATGTCCAATATATGGCATCGTGGTCACAGATGTGTTAAAACGAAACTAAACTTATATGTATGCATGTATTTAAACGTAGAAAACAACAACATTTTGATATAATAACGATTCATTTCAATTTGAGTTTCAAAGATGGCTACCCAGCTCCTGATCTTGCTCCAAACTGTTTGTTATAGAAATCATTGCTTTAGTACAAGTGCGCTTATTAGACAACACTAAAGGCCTCTCCTCTGTATAACCTTTGGGATATTTTATGATTAAAACATATATTGATTGGAAATGAATTGTTTCGACTCACAACAATTACGTTTGTGCTCCAAACACAGAGGGTACTTAGGAATTGATCAAACCAGACACCGGGTAACTTTGCACCTGGGGCCCGTTTTACTAAACAACTTACGCAAATTGTTTGCGTAAGTCAAAATTCTAAATTTTAATTTATATTTTTTATTATCACTTGCTACAAACAGCAAATAGCCAGATCAGAGGACGCGCTTTTAGTGCGTCCTCTGATCTGGCTATTTGCTGTTTGCAAACGTTTATGATCGAAAAATAAGAGTTAAACGATTTTGACTTACGCAAAAATTTTGCGTAAGTAGTTTAGTAAAACGGGCCCCTGATCACGTTCCAAAATGTTCCAAACTGTTCCAAACTGTTCAAAAACTCAGTCAATCAACAAAATAATGTTCTACAATTTGTCTTGATGCGTTTACATTCCGGCTTGATTAAAAGGAAATACATACAGTAATACCTGTCTATTTAGACCACTTAATTATGTCAATAAAAATATTGTTAGGTTTTTACTACAGGTAACTACTTAAAGCAAGGTGAAAGTAAATCAGAAAGCTCCTATAGGAGTTTTCTGTTTTAATGTCACCTTGCTTGAAGCGGTCACCTGTATTTGATACAATCAATTAGCCTGCGTTTTGGTGGTTGTAATAGATAGGTTTTACTGTATATAATTATTCTAAATAATTTTTGAATAGTTGAAGTTCTGAGAATGGTCAAACACGTGTTAAAATTACCAACCCTTTCACTGGCATATTGATACCATAATATTGTATACTGCCAAGACTAATGTATGCTTTGAAATGTTAGGAATACACGTATGTACCTAAACAATATTTACATGTATATGATTGTCTAACGGTTTGTTCAAACGCTGTTTTATGCGGCATCTAGCCTGAATACTAACTGTTTGCAAATGTTAGTGCCATCTAGTTTGTAAGTACTGGAACTTGAACTGTATACACTTGTTGTGTCCTGCATTTAGGATATAGCTAAAAAATGAACAATATGCGGTAATAATTAAAACCACCCCAACTAATATGAAGGCTTGGATATATAAGATGAAAAAACCACACAATAAGATGAAAGTAAAGCAGTACGCCCCCGCAGTATATCTAATGCTATTCTTGAATTTTCGTGTGACGATTTACGATTAGGTATTTGAGAAATAATAAATTTTATTATTCAAAACATAAAGGTTTGGTCTCGGTTATGTAAGATGACACAAGCAGTACGCTCCCACAGTATCTTTAACACCATTCATGGACATTCGTGACAATTTGATAAGCAATAAGTTTTAATATTCAAAACAACCGCAACTAATATGAACTTTAGGTTTGGGTAATAGATCTATAGGATGAAAATAAGATGAAAGCAATGCAATGCACCACACAGTCTCTGAACACATTTCTTGAACCTTCTCTTGTCTGGTCATGATAGCCTTAGCCCTTTCACGGCCAAATTGTTCGTGAGATGTGTACACCTTTACCGCCATAATGTCGTATGCTTCAACATTGTTGTCTGCAATAACATTTCAAAGTTAGATTTAAGGCAGAAAGACTGACGTGATTTAACCATTTGAACCCTAGTCCCGCATATAGGCGTCCTTTACAAACAGTATACATGTAAAAAGTACATTTGTCCTGTGCAAACAGTGAATACCCAGACCAGAGGGCTCCGTAAGGAACCCTCTTATCTGGGTCTTTACTGTTTGTTACAATGCAAAACATTTAAAAAAAACACCGCTTAAGTGTCGGAAATGGACTAGACAAAAATTGAAAATGGGATTGTCCATTTAAGGTTTCAGGGAGGTAAGAGTTAAAGATATGGATTCCAACTGTTTGCAAATGTGCTTTTTTAAGTAACTCTTTCACTGCCAAGTTTTATCGTCTGCTTTATCAATCTTACCGCCAAAAATCGTCTGCATCGGTATTGTCGTCTGTAATATTTTTAAAATCAGCTTTAGGGCTGTTTTGACTGAAGAAATGTCGATACGAGTGTCAAACAGTTTGCAATGTCGAATGTTGGTGCCGTTGGCAGTGAAATAGTTAATGGCAATCGCAGATACAAATCGTCGTCTGCCCAGGCTCAAAACTGTTAAAATCACTCTGATCAAATAACCTATTACATGTACTTCATAAATACGCACATTTACGCATCTTACCTTTGCATCTACTGAAGATAATAGTTTATACAGCCATTAAGAAATAGAGAAATATATTCTACACGCTAGCTATGAGGTAAGGGGTTAAATTTCAATATTTCTTACAAAATATATCGTTCGCTACCTTTGAAAACATTTCGTTTGCGTTAAGTGTTTGATAAATGGGGAAATATATGTATAACGTTTTGCTTGTAGTAAACAATTTTTTTTTATTATTTTTTCACATAAATATATATACTACTTTTGTACTTGCCCGTCTTCATTTTCTAGATAATGCCATTTAATTGAAGAAAACTCATAAATGCAACCTTACTCGTCGGTGCATGATGATGTGCATTTGCATACTTTCATCTTTCTTTAAGCAGTCAAATTAATCACCTAATAATTAACAAAAAAATTGGTTGTAATAGGCAGTATTTTTACTGTACATGTATCCATGTTTCTTTCAGTTTCAGTTTCAGTTTTATTTATTTCACTCTCAGTTTGTAACATACAAAAACATGAGAACAGTCCCATACATACTAATTCACGATTTGTCAAGGAAACACGTATATAAATATTCGAAGAATCTATTATGAATATAGGAATATTATTATTAACAATTGAGTGAAGTATTAATTATATTAAACCACGGAACTATGCATTTCCATGTTTAGCTTAATATCGGCCTTTGACTCCCGGACTAAGTGTATAATTTCGTGATTAAACATACCAATACTCTTTTATACTACTTAAAAGTTAATACTGTAATGATTGTTATAATGCTGATGACCGTACTATTTCGAATTCGTGGCCGGTTGCGGGCGAGTCAGGGTAATTATTTTATACCTATTCCAATTCTATTAATAGATCATCGTGTCGTCAGTCGCACGAGGACAAACAGGCAACGTACGGGATAATGGGATAAATACATGGGAGTTACCTATTTTAGGCAAGAGGTGTGATCTATACGACTACTTTACATTTCATATTGTTTGCTGTACGTGCGTAAGTTTCATATTTCATCATAATTGTTTGTGCAACAATTTTAAGATATATTACAAAGTATACAGCCAACGAACAACCCTAAGTAGTCAAATATGGGACTAGAACAAATTGGAAACTCCATTTAAAATGTCCGGGAAAAAATGGTTAAACTACTGAAAACTAATTAAATAGATGGTATTAATTACCTTGACTTTAATTGCTATCTTCAAATGATGTGTGTGGGTTATATATTGAATAATAAATCTGTCAAACCGACTATAACTCAAGAGAATAGCATGCATATTAGTGTTTATATCATATAACATGTCAAGCTCAGCCAATTATATTATTAACAGTTGCTAGGTGTACATTAAAACCTCTCTTTCACGACCATTTAATTGTGTTAATGATTAGGTGTTTATGACAGGTGACTGTTTAAAGCAAAGTCACAGTAAAACAGAAAGCTCCTTTAGGAGCTTTCTGTTTTACTGTCACCTTGCTTTAAGCTGTCATCTGTTTAACTATCACCTTGTTTTAAGATGTCACATGTCTTTAATACAATCAATTAGCCTTCATTTCAGTGGTCTACAACTCTACATAGAGATGGAGAGTAGTTATAGAGAGGTTTTATTGTATGTAATTACTTGTTACTGACGGTCGTAAAATATGATGCTTGTAAACTATCTCATTTCAAGAGTTGTGCTAATATTTCTCCGGAAGAATTTTCTGAAATAGAATATTTTGATGACTATGTCAGGAAATATGTATATAAGCTATATTTTACCTCTTGTGTAGGTGAAACAGCGTTTTAAACTTTTATTGTCAAGTGTTGCAGCTGGGAACGTTTTACTTATTTTACTTTCATCTTTAAGGTTGATGAACTCTAGCGAGATTGGACAAAATCGGCACTCTAAGTACAGCGACCGATCATTTTCGTCAATTGTAGGGCTGTTCCGAACTGTGCTAAAGCATGGTTCAGAACGGACTGAAAATTGACGGAAATGGCCGATAGCTCTCCGTAGAGTAGGTGTATTGTTTAACAATGGGCCGAACTAATTAGGGGTCCTTAACTTAAAATGAAACTAAATGTATACTTTTCACCTGTTAACTGTTTGCAAAGGACGCATATATGTGTCACTAGGGTTCAAAGAGTTAAATAATCATCTGACTAAGTGTTGCACTGGTGGCTATTTTGTAAAGTGTTTAGGTAACATATACTTTACAAAGTTTACACATATCCATACATAAGCATTTACGTCCTTAATTCATTCCTCCACGTTAGAAATAGTTTCTCTTTACAAAGGCATGATTATGCACCGTAGCAATTATTTTCTATATAACCTAGAAGATGGTAGCTTAAAACCGGCTGAAAGTATGTTCTATTTATTACAGGTGAGAAAACGTTATTCTTTCCCGTTTAAACGCAAACGAAACGCAAACGCAAACCACTTAAACGTAGAAAAGTACAACATTTGGGCAATTCTGACAATTCATATTTATCTTGATGGCAAACAGTTTGGAGCCTGATCAGACGCCGGGCTACCAGGCGTCTGATCAGGCTTCAAACTGTTTGCAATGGAAATAATATATTAGCGTAAACGCGTTTATTGGGAAAGAATAACGTTTTCTCCATTGTATATACAGTTTAATAACATGTTTACAGACAAAACATACGAGATTAGTTGTTCACGCGCGACTATACAAAGGATATTGTGACGTGACGTGACAAAAATGCACAATAATTTTTTCAATATTCCAGATAGGGAATTAAATATATTAATAATAATTTAATTCCCTATCTGGAATATTGAA
Organism: Gari tellinella; assembly: GCA_922989275.2. Taxonomy (NCBI): domain Eukaryota; kingdom Metazoa; phylum Mollusca; class Bivalvia; order Cardiida; family Psammobiidae; genus Gari; species Gari tellinella. The sequence goes on along the minus strand of OV277858.1, from coordinate 101,964,097 downwards.
ATAAAATATTGGGGAATTCAAGTTATCATGGAAAGCGCGTGTCAGTTGAGGAATACATTGGAAAACAACCTCGATATGATTTGATTATTCCCTTTGATTTTATGGCTGAATGCATGTTACACAAATGTGACATGTGTTTTGACGTTATTTTCTTTGAAAAAGACCCTTAGAGGTCAAACTATTAGAAAAGAGCAGTTTATATAGTGACAAAAATGATACTGCAAGAGTGAAATCATCACTAGCGATAATACATGTATCAACTGTAACGCATATGATATTTTTCTAACTGAGAAATCTCCATAAATCACCGATTTGTATACATGTACATTCAATATTTGACTTGAATAAGTCACTTTACTACATTTAAATGCCAAGCTTTTCCGGTCAATTGCATTTAAAAGGAAAAAAATAACGCATTCCCCCCTATAGCATGACAATTAGCAGAATACTTTGGAAACGTGCGATATCAAACCCATCATGCTGAACTGTCGTCTGCTTAAATGTATCGTCTGCGAAAAATACCAAAATCGATTTACTGAAGAAATAATGAATATGAAGGACAAACAGCTTGGATCCAGATCAGATGCCGCGTAACGCGTCGTCTGATCTGGATACAAACTTGTTGCAAATATTAGCAAAGTCGCGCTTAACACTATAACGGTTAACGGATGCTGCTGAACGGTGTCATTTGATTCTGCTTCAAATTAGTGATCGGTCGGAAATGAAAACCTGGATATGTGATTGACAGTTTCATTTCAGTTTGTATGTAAACGGAAATACTAAGCACACGATTGAAATGGTCTTCAAAAGATAACCAGCACGAAGTTGACCTATTAATATTCATAACGCATGCAATGACAAACCGGTGCTAATATCAACCCTGATCCTGCCAATCGCGACTTCACTGATATTTTGCAAACAGTTTGGATCCAGATTAGACACGGCGTAATACGGCGTCTCATCAGAACCAAAACTGTTCGACACTCCTGTTTAAATTTCTTTGATTAAAATTTTTATGAATTTAATTGATGCTTTAGTTTAAAACTACTTTGGCGTTACAGAACATAATAGATCTAAAGTTTTTATCAGGTTTGTATAAAAGTACATCGTATTTTCACTCTCAGAAAAATCCGTACAATAAATGTGACACGTGTATCATGTACAATGGAGAATTCGTTATTCTTTCCAAATAAACGTGTCGTTTGAATGAAAACAATTATTTATACCGCACCCAGTATTGAGCCAGATCAGACACAGTGTATATAATAAATCCAAACAGTTTGCAACTCAAATAACAGTCAATAAGCAATGTTGTTGTTGTTTTTTTACTTTTTCGCTGCCAAACAAATCGTGAGATTTTTACCCACTCACCGCTTTATTGTCGTCTGCTTCAATATTGTTGTCTGCAAGAACGTTTAAAAGTAAAGATTCAATGTAGTATGATTTAAGTTATATCGATGCGAATGTCAAACAGTTTGGATCCTGATCAGACGCCGCGTTACGCGGCGTTTGATTAGGATCCAAACTGTTTGCAAATTCGGTTTTATGGGACTTCGGCACCGACAGGGTTAAGTGTCTTCAGTTTAAAACTATTTTTGCGTTCAAGAACATACATAATGTAGTATAGTTTTTATCAGGTTTGTATAAAAGTACATCATATTTTCACTCTCAGAAATATCCGTACAATAAATGTAAACACTTGTATCATGTACAGTGGAGAATTCGTTATTCTTTCCAAATAAACGTGTCGTTTGTGTGAAAACAATTATTTCTATTGCGCACCCAGTGTTGAGCCAGATCAGACACAGTGTCTATTAAACTCCAAACTGTTTACAACTCAAATAACACTCAATAATCTAAGTTGTTGTTTTTTAAAAAACTCTTTCGCTGCCAAATAAATCGTGAGATTTTTACCCCCTCACCGCTTTATTGTCGTCTGCAAGAACGTTTAAAGGTAAGGGTCCAATGTAGTGTGACAAAGGAAATATCGATACGAGTGTTAAACAGTTTTGATTCTGATCAGGATCCAAACTGTTTGCAAAGTTGTCTTTTGGCGACGTTGGTAGAAAAAGAGTTAAACGGGAAAGGTAACATCGTCGCTACTGTACGGCATATATGATACAGTGGAGAAAACGTTATTCTTTCCCAATACACGCGTTTACGCTAAAACTATTATTTCCATTGCAAACAGTTTGAAGCCTGATCAGACGCCGGGTAACCCGGCGTCTGATCAGGCTCCAAACTGTTTGCCGTCAAGATAAATATGAATTGTCAGAATTGCCCAAATGTTGTACATTTCTACGTTTAAGTGTTTTGCGTTTCGTTTGCGTTTAAACGGTAAAGAATAACGTTTTCTCAACTGTAGATATATATCATATCTGTAACTGTATTCCATGTTTGTTGACAGTTTCACACAACTTTCTTCACACGCCCGTTTCCTCTTTCAGAACAATCTATATATATATACAGTCTCAAACCATTTTTAGACAACAAAACAACAAACTAAAGTTATTGATTGATAGTTTAAAATATAGGAAACAGCTTTAAGCAAGATAGGAGTAGAGCAAAAAGATCCGTTATCGTACTTGAAATAGCAACCTTCCTTAAACACCGAAACGTTAAGCAACATCCGGCGGTCGTATCAGAGAGCCTCCACTGTTTCCGTAAACATTTACCAAACTATTAAATTGTCGTCTGCCAAAAAGTGATGTCTGCCAATTATTCTAAGATGCAATTCATTTGTATATGCTTTTAAAATATTATCATTGTTCAACAATTTAAATCCAGATAAAACACCGATTTACTTCTCTTACTCGGCGTTTGATCTGGTTCCAAACTACACAAGCTATTACAATTTCACTCGTAGCGAGCAGAAGGCACACTAATAATACCTGCTTTGATATGAAATTAAAACGACACAGCAACATTTAGAGACTTGTTATCTTCGTAAAACAAGAACGGTGTCACAGTAAATGACAAATGCCCGGAAGTGTTTTGTCACTGAAATATTCATTTGACTGCAGAATAAAATCATACAGGCTCTGAGGTTATAAAGCATTTTAGTTGAGTCTGAGTGTGTTCCCAAGCATTTGATTGGTCAGATTTGAGCCTAGGCTCAAATCTGACCAATCAAATGCTTGGAAACAAGTTTAGACTCAAGTCAAAAGTTTTATAACCTCAGGTATGGTATTCCTTGCTGTTTTGGGGGAAGAAACAAGCATTTTCTAGAGTTATGGCCAATGTTGAATCAAATCTATCTGACCTCTAAATGACATTGACCGTTGTCTGACAAGTCATATAACTGTACTGAGCTAAAAAGCTTTTTGACTCGAGTATTCATGCCAAATATGAAGTTTCTTTCATACGTAGTTCCAGAGTTATTGCCAATTTCAAATTAACCGTATTTGACCTCTAAATGACCTTGCCCTTTGTTGGACAAGTTTTATCGAGCTCAAGAGCTTCCTGAGTTCAGTACACTTTCCAAATATAAAGTCTCTATCATATGTAGATCTAGCTCTGAAATTATGATTGAGGTTAAAGTTGCTGACAAACAAACAAACAGACAAGCATACAGACAGACAGGCCCCAAACAATATGCCCCTAACTAATGGAGTTTACACTCTTAACCCTTATCCCATCGATCGCCACTTGACTAATTTTTTAAAACAGTTTGGATCCAGATCAGACGCCGCGTTACGCGTCGTCTGATCCGAATCCAAACTGCCTGACACTCGAATTCAATTTGTTTCAAATAAGATATAAATAAATCTGAATTGCATAAACATTTCACTGATTGCAGACGACAATTTCCATGTAGATCCAGGCGATATTTTGGTAGGCTAAGAGTTAAACACTTCACTGCAAATGCCAGTGTAACGCAGTAGAATGACCTACCCGTGCAAAAGGACTCGGATCTGTATACTACGTAGAGAAATGATCACAGACCGTGACGGGGTCATTCTACTACGAATCGATGGGGTCATTTTTCTACGGTCTGGGGTCATTTTACTACGTAGTAAAATGACCTGAGTCAATGTTCTACGTAGTGACATGACCTATGGGTCATTTAAGCAGGCCTGGGTCATTCTACTGCGTTACACCGGATATGATGACGTTTGAAAAAATAAAATGGATTGAAACTGGGTAAAGAGTACTCGGCGTCTGGTCATGATAAAAAAGCGCATACTGAGAAAACACTGCGAGGTTTATGACATATAATTTAACTCTTAACTGTTTGCCACTCAGACCTGTTTTACTCTACACAACGAACTTTCCTTTAAACGACTCCCTTTAGTAAGAAATGCTCCCTCCAATTTATCTGATACATGTAGTAAAACACTGAATTTCAGTAAAAAGTACTGCACTTTAACTATTTCCCCATATAGCATGTTTTCTGTATTGAATACGGATGATTACTCAAAGCAAATTTAAAGGAAAGCAAAGTGGTCATCTTCGAGCTTCGTGCTTTACTTTCAGTCTGGTTTTATATAGCTACAAGTTGTTAAGATCACTGGGGGCCAACTAGGTATTACGATGAAATGTTTCTCTACGACAACCTATATGGGTATTATAACAATTTTGTATTGCTACGAAGGCAACTTTGTTTTCGTAGACAAACATTTCTCGCTGTATACACTGACCTCGTAGCAATACAAATCTGTTATAATACCTATATAGGTTGTCGTAGATATACAGTTTAATGATAATACGTAGTTGGCCCCCCGTGAAGATATAAGAAACATTATTCAGGTGCATATTCTTGATTGTATACTGATCAACAATTTTCTTTAGCAAATTATTTAATTAAAGGTATAAAGAAGGCGTGTATATTGTCTAATAGATTAAACATTTAAATAAAGATATTATATTTTGAATCGTCCCGGGCGTTTAAAATGGAAGAGGATAGGGGGCTATACTGTGTGTTATATTAAGAACATACATGTATCTGAACTATTTGAATTGTCTATGGTATAGCTTAGAATACGTTTTTCTTTCCACAAGAACCTTTTTTACGCTGAAACAGGTTTTTTGCATCACAAACAGTTAAGAACCAGACCAGACACAGAGTAACCCGGCCTCTGATCAAGGGCCCGTTTCATAAAACTTCTTACGACAAATGTTGTCGTAAGTCAGATTATAAAAGTATCAATTTCTTTTTATTTCTCCATCGAATCCTGTCTTGTGATATCTTTTTGGAATCGTCTATTCCAAAAAGATGTCACAAGACAGGATTAGATAGAGAAATCACAGATTAAATGTATTTTAAAGTTTTGACTTACGACAACATTTGTCGTACGAAGTTTTATGAAACGGGCCCCAGGCTCTCAAATGTTTGCCATTCAGATAAAACAAACCGTCCGAATTTTCCAACCTGTTATTTTCTACATTTCATTGCATTGTGTTTGCGTTTATTTCCGTTTAAACGGGAACAAATAAAAAAAATTCTCTGTTCCTATAAAAAAGGATGCGTTTTTATTTTGAATTATGTAAAAGTTATGCATACGTTTCAATGATATAATATTGTTTGTTTTCATTACTTTTGGTTAGAGTTTAAACATATTTTATTTCCAAAATTTCAACATGGAAATGGGGTTGGGCCACAAGTTCCAAAAACATTAGTTACGGCACTTCCCCTTACTTTTGGTTAGCTGTGATTGACCCTAACTTTTTGTATAATCCCATGCATAACCCTTTACCTGATAGCATTGTTTCTAGTATTGAAGATATGTGACTACTGAAAGCAGGATGAAAGTAAAGCAGAATGCGCCCTAAGGCGCATTCTGCTTTACTTTCAGCCTGCTTTAAGCTATTAACTTCTAGAATAAGGAAAGTATTAAATATGACACATATTCATTACGGTATAATTTGGAACTATCTTCTTCAGCGGATGAATAAAATGGATGTGCTAAAGGTCGCTTCTATAAGGGAAAGGGTTACAAAAAAGAATTAGGCCTCGCCTTGTCATGACTTCTTTTTCTGAGTCCAATTGTACTCTACAAGCGCTGCACGAAGCAGGACGCCAAATAACGGCATTGACGCTGAGGTTAGCACAAATTAATGTCACGTTTTGACGGTAAAATGATATGGCTGAGGGACTATTGCTTAAAAGTGTTAAAAACTAAGCATGCGTGTCGAATTCTCTATTTAATTTCTTTTTTAAATTTAGTAGTGATATCGAATTATAAGGAATAAATCGAATATTTATTGCATTTATGGAGGTATGAGAAAAACCTGGTCACACTTTTCGGGAAGCGGTTTCATACAGTGTGGCTAGGTTTTTTTTCTATACCTCCATGAATTTTATTTATTAGATTCATTCCTTAAATGAAATCTGTAGCAGACTACGATATAACCCGTTCTAGTTTTTGAAACCTGGCTACCACTAAAAGCGGGTTAAAAGTAGGACAAAATGTGCCTTAAGGCACATTCTGCTTTACTTTCAACCTGCTTAATGCTACCATAAGCTAAGATATGGGGAAAGTTCTTATAATGAACATTCATTACTGTATAATTTCGAACTATTTTCTTGAATGGATGCGTTAAAAGACGTAAGTATAGAATAATGGGTTCAGACAAGAGTGTTTTAATATTCCTATTGTCTTCAATCATCGTTTTCTCATGAGGCAGTCCTAAATGGTTATAGAAACCACTTGTCACAAACATATTGCTGCATTGCGTGATGACATACAAGTAGTTAGTTCTGATGCGTTTAGCGAAACACAGACTTAATCAGCACGCTGGTATGATCAATACAACATGATGCATCATGTAGCGGATATTAAACTGTAATTGTTTTTATACTGTATAACCAATATGGTAAAGCCATACATGTACGAGTTGCGTTTAACAACAAAGTAATGCCTGATTTACGAGATGAGTATTAAGTCTGATCCCTATTCTAATCCAGTCATCTACAGTTGTATACACTTGTTTTGGACTGATTTTTTTATTATACCCTCGCGACCAGGTGTAAAATCCAAATCAATTTAATCAAATTCTCACAAAAGTTTACTCGCTTGTAAAATGTTGTTCACAAATGTGTTCTGTTGAAACAGACCGTGCTTTGACTGTCTGTAAAAAATAAGTCACTATTACTTTACATAGAATTTAATAAAGTCGAAACTTGATACTTTGAACTCGCTTAAATCGATCGTACTAGCATTTCATAATTAAATATTGATAACATGATCTCGCTGAAGTCGAACATACCCGTATTTCAAAGTTAAAACGTGGCTAAGCCACGTTTTAACTTTGAAATATGGGTATGTTCGAACTAACGCGAATTCGAAATATCGAATTTCGACTGCAGTGATATTTTTATCCAATTGTTTTGAAACAATTGAATAAGAAATTGTATTGTATTGTATTGAATAAGAAATAAAGATAAACATTTGAGCAAGTAGGTATGGCGCATGGGCGATTCCTGTATACCATTGGCAAGTTCTTTGAAAACTAGATCACTTTTACTGTCAATGGAACTCAGCGAGGGTTTTCGTTTTGTCTGTGATGCCTTGTTTTTGTAAGGATATTTTACCCTGTAAAAGATGTCAAGTATTCGTACATATGAGTGTACATGTGATTGTAAAGAAAACTCATATTCCGCCTACAAAGATGATGAAACATAAAGGTCCTCGGTTTTCTGAAGTTTCCAATCAAGTTATGATTTCATGTTTTAAATCTTTCACACATGAGACTTTTAATAGTTTTGGTATGTTTTGGTTAAACGGCACTGCAACGCAATCATGATTATATAGCACCGATGTGCATGCATTTGTGTGAATGTAACTTAGTGTCAAGTTTTGTGGAGCTTTACCATTCTGCCAGTTTGGGCAGTAGGTGCATTCTAACCTCCCTCAATCCCATTGGTGGAACGTTCAATGGATAATTTCAATTCACAATTAAGTCTAGTCCAATGATATAAAGTTAGAGATTAATTCAACAATATATTTTACATTGACAAAAAGTGTAGACCCTGACCAGAGGGTTTCTTTTGGAGCGCTGTGATCAGGGTATACACATTGTGCATTGGATATGTGTACTTTTCAAATGTATACTATACATATCACCTAATCAATATACCTGTAGTTTTGACACATTTGCTCACTACAGTGCGCGGATGTTACTCTTTCCCACTGTGTTTATGCTTCATACCTAGTGTACATCGCCATCAGTCTGGATTCCGCAATCAGTCTTGCTCCTGACATTTTGCAAATCAAATAAGAAGTCATAAGAGTTCACTCATATTTTGTTGATAAAACATGGTTAAGCCACGTTTTAATTTAAAATATGAGTATATAGACTTAAGTGGTGATTATCTTAACCCTTTACCTGATAGCCTATTTCCAGTACTTAAGATAGATGACTACTTAAAGCAGGTTGAAAGTAAAGCAGAATGTGCCTTAGGGCACATTCTGCTTTACTTTCAGCCAGCTTTAAGCTATCGTGTGCTATAATATATATAATATTCCCTATAATACATATTCATTACTGATTAAATTGGAACTATTTTCTTCAGCGGATGAATAAATCATACATGTATCCGCTAAAAGGCGCTTCTATTGGGGAAAGGGTTAACATACCTGTAATTACTAACTGTGCATCTGTAAAATACTTTTAACCATTTACTCCATTAATACGCGTTTTACGCCTTTTTATTGCTTCTCTGAAGAAAATAGCTCCATTTTTATTCATTTATGTATATGCAAGATAAGAAATAGTTTCTTTGTCTTAGCTTAAAGCAGGCCGAAAGTAAAGCAGAAATTAGGCTTTTTCTGACTACAGTGCTTCCTCCCTACAACTGCCCTCCCAACAATGACTCCCTCCTTATAACGACATTTATGTCCAAACTTTTCATGGCTGCAATACCGTTTGCTTAAATTAGTCTTTTGCTGTTTTTCTCAAAGTTACAGTAGACAAGAAGACATTTTGATAGCATAAATATACAGGACTGCCATTTCTCCGGATTTTTCCTAAATCTTTGGATTTTTTTCTAGTTCATTGTAGCTTAAATCAGGCTTAAGGCGCATTCTGCCTTACTTTCAGTCTGCTTTAAGTAGCCACGTGTCAACAATGCTAGAAGCAGGCGATGGGGAAAAGGTACGATTCGTAAAATCGTACTTGAAAAATGCAAATTTGGAAATCTTAGGATTATGTCAACTTATTGCAGCCCTGAATATAATGACAAGTGACAAAAAGCTTGAATCCAGATAAGACACCGTCGTCCAATCTGAATTTAAGCTGTTTGCAAATGTAAGCCAAGTCTTAATTTTCCTCCTTTTAATGACTCCCCCCGAAAAAAAATCACACAATCTGTGTCTCCCATTGGGTGTCGTTGTAGAGAGGGGGTACTATAGAGCCAAGCAACGGGGTAAATGGTTAATCCTTTCCCTTATAAAAGCGACTTTGAGCACATGCATTTTATTCATCCGCTGAAGAAAATAGTTCCAAATTATACCATCATGAATATGTGTCATACTTAATATTTTCCTTATTCTAGCAGGTAATAGCTTAAAGCAGGCTGAAAGTAAAGCAGAATGCGCCATATGGCGCATTCTGCTTTACTTTCAGCCTGCTTTCAGTGGTCACCTATCTTCAATACTAGAAATAGGCTATCAGGTAAAGGGTTAATAACATTCTTGTCTTTTACATTTCAGACATTTTTCCGAACAAGTTGGCGGCGGTTAAACAGAAAAGCTTCAGAATGAAAACGCCATGGGGCCTTTGAGAAGGTGGATATTCTTGTTTTATTAAATATGTTGCGTGAAAAGAGGTCACTATTACATAGCGATACCAAACCCAATCGATGGCTAAAATGATATAACACAACAGAGAGAATCAGACAAAAGGACTTTGTTTTCAATAGCTGCTCAGTCTTATGTGAGTACCATAAGATGAATGTTTCTAGTATACCTGATGGAGGAGGCTTAATGGACACCGGTGTCATTGTCGTTGTAATCGGATTAAATGTTTTGACATCTGTCGTTGGGAGCTTAACTAACACGGTCATTGCTGTGACTATAATTAAGAGTAAAGTCCTCAGGACAGCCATGAACATTACGCTCACGAACCTAGCCGTGGCTGATACCATTATCTGTTTAATTAATATTCCGATAAGAATCGCGCTCTACAGTGGGAGCCAGTCCTCAGAGCTTTGTCATGCTGATACATTCTTTCATTCTCTCTCTGACTGCATTAAACCGTCTATGCTAGCGGCAACAAGCTATGAGAGATACTTGTCAATTGCAAAACCGTTCGAAAGCCGTGGTAAGCTAAAACGGACCATATTGACTGCATGTTTATCGTGGATCATTTCCATCGGAGTTGGTATAGCCAGTGTTTTAACAACAATTGACGGTGCTACTCTCTATCCATGTTCAATGACTATAATTACGTCAGCGACTATCGTTAATAATTTCCGTGAACTGTTAATCACACTACCTGTCGGTGTCGTGAGTCTGCTTCTTGTAGTTTTATTCTATTATCTAATGATGAGAACATTAAACGAACATAGCAAAAATATGACAAAGAAACCAAATCATTTTAAAAACAAAGTGACTCCGAAGGAAACTATTAAGAGACCATCTAAATTCCTACAACCGAAACCGATAACCGCAACTAATGATACAAAGAAACCATTGACTCCTGATCGTCTCGGCAAAGACTGGCGGAATGAGCAATATACCGATTCCTACAAACACGATGGAAACGTTTCTCCAGTTAATGCCTCTTTTATGCAGACAAACAAAGAAACTGCAGGTCCCAGTCAAGAAAATTCACACGTGGACGGTCTGTCTTCCATCAATGAAAATAGAAGCGTCACAAACATTACGGAGGTAATTTCACAAGCGACTAAGAAAAAACGGTTTTCCGTACGCGAAACCAGGAAGTCAATCATTCGAGTTATGAAAGCACAAAACCTTATTGGCAAAACTACTGCTTTTGGACTACGTTTGTCCTTACATAATAGAAATAATGATAGTTTTGAAGATGAAAACATTATTGGTGCAAATTTATCCGAAAGGAGATTGAGTAGTGATTTACAAATTCCAAAAGTTGACAGTATGCCTAAATCAGACTCTGTGGAAACGAACAAAGTAACGACATATATGAGGCATGAATCAACTCATAAAGATGAACTACTACAAGTGCCTACACAACATGAAGAGGTACGCGGGAAAACGAAAACTGAAGAAATTCAAGATTCTGTGATAAATGAAGATGCTAAAGCGTCCATTTCAAATAAAACACATGCTATAGAAAATCACACAACTTCACAACCATCCCAATATACAAGTATAAATAGTCAAACCACTGACACTGCCGACGAAACTAAGGTGGACCAGTTGAACAACTCTTCATTGCCTGTAAATAGTTCGAAAAGTGTTCCAATGACTGAATCACCAACACGGACCCTCGAGCCAATTCTTATCAGGGACAGTGACATTCACTCAAAGGTTAAAACTGGTCCATCGGTGGACAATGCTCAATCCATACCATCACCTAAACCGTCAGCAATAGAACATGATAAATCGATACAACGAATTACTAATAAAAAGACATCCGACAAAAAGAAGCTCGAGGCTAGCACTAAAGACGTGAGTGTTACACTAGTAAAAAATGAATCTCAAACTTCTCATAAAATAGACGTGGTTGAAATGGACGGTACGGTCCATAAAAGAGTAGAAGTTCAGGGTTCTGTTACTGGTGCAGTTTGTGTTCTAAATACCTCAAACAAAGTGCAAGGCCGACGAAAGGTTGAAATGAGGGCAGCCAAGCGCATAGCTGTTTTAATAGGGTCTTTTGTGGTATTGTGGCTGCCTCTCCCTCTAACTGTGATATATGTAGTGAGTCAAGGGTATGTGACAGCATCAGGCGCTCTGAGTTTAATGGTTGTGGGTACTATCAGTGCGATGACAACAGCTGTAAACCCGGTGTTTAATTTACTGGTGAATAAACAAATACGTTCAGCAGCAAAGAACAACTTGAAACGTTGGTTTCTGTTTATCAAACGGTGATAGGCTAACCGGTGATCTAAAACGACTAGCAATAAGATCAAATTAGAATTCATACCTTGATGATTTCGAAATGATAACTTCGATCCCACTTAAAACCTCTTCACTGCCTTACCCCAAGTGGTGCAATTATTTGCAAACATTTTTTATCCTGAACAGACGCGTCTGATCAGGATCCAAACTGTTTGACACTCATTTCAATATTTCTTTTAAGTCAACAAACCTGAAATGTAATTTTGAGAAATAAAAATAGACGACAACCGATGGCGTCATGTAAGTGAAGATTAACCGTTTCAAATTTTCAAATTTACATCTGAAATTTTAAAGATTATAATTTTATGTTTAAAAGGAAAATAATGAGAACAGCACTGTTGGTCTACGTGAATGTCTGTACAGTCGTTTAAAGATAGTTTTCAGTGTAATACTTGACCAAATATGTTCAGTGTATATGAATTACAAATTGTTTAGCTCCAAATTAGAAGTCGCGTAACGCGGCGTATGTTCTGGATCCAACCCTTTTTCAAAGTTGACGGGTAGCTACCTATTGGGATGAAAGGGTTGGTATTGTCCGATTTTTCTGACCTGTCTAAAGTATTTTAAGAACAGAATAGTTAATAATGGTAAATAGGTAAGCAAGGTAACATCGAGCATGTAATCGTACACTTTCCTACTTGAGATAGGTATAATCCTCGTGCAGAACGAGACCGCTGCGCTAACATTTTATTATTTCCCAATAAACGCATTATATACTAAAACTATTATTTCCATTGCAAACAGGTCGGAGCGAGATCAGACGCCGGGTAACCCGGCGTCTGATCAGGCTCAAACCTGTCTGCTACTCGGATTAAAAATATAGTTAAAATTTCCAAAAAGTAAATTTCCACAGTTTAGTGCATTGCGTTGCGTTTAAACGGGAAAAATAATGTATCCTCGACTGAACATTACGCACAAAAATTACAGCTATCCGTGTCTCTAACTGGATGTAGAGAAAACTCATCCCTTTTAAAGTTTTAGAATGTTCCAATCTAAAAATAACTTGGACAGGTCAGAAGAAAACACTTGTAATAGGTCTTCTTTAAATTTGTTTTGCAATAATCACTTGTGTAGAAAATACTACATATACAGTGGAGAATACGTTATTATTTCCTAATAAACGCATTTACTCTAAAACCATTACTTCTATTGCAAAAAGTAATCCTGCGTCTGAACTGGCTTCAAACTGTTTGCTTCTCAGAGTAAAATAAAAAGTCAATATATTCGTAAACTGTAATGTTCTTTATTTCATTGAATTTTGTTTGCGTTTGAGTTGTTTTTAAACAGAAAAGAATATATGGTCATTTCAACTGTAAAATGCCTTCTAAATTATTATGTTTTGTCTGTATTAGTTTAAACCCTTTCTTCGAGGTATGGATTTTTTTTCAGATGACAAGGATTTCAAAGAAGAATTTTAAAGTATTACATGATTGTACCTTTGCAAATTGAAGAAATAAAATATTTTTTAAGCTAAACTCTTTTGTTGTTTTGATTGTACTATTATTTAGTTATATATTGCTCAAAAACCATTCTCGATCAAAACAACTCATTGGTCCATGCTTATAAAGCATTTAAGTTGAGTTTTAAATCTTTCTCAAGCATTTGATTAGTCAGAGTAGAGACAATGCTCAAATCTGACCAATCAAATGCTTGAGAACGCACTCAGACGCCACTCAAACGCTTTATAAGCGCTGGGTCATATCTATTTGCAAACTGACAGCGATGTATAAGGTTTCACTCCTGTACACTCCTGTACAGAGTCCCTCCTTAGAACCCTATTGTAAATTGTCCATATTCTCCTATCTCTGCCCAGTTCCCTGACCTACATATCAATATATTGGCTTTGTTTTTACAAATTTAACTTTTCCAATGTCACCGTCAATATTAACTAAACGAATGTTGATTCCCCGGCGCATCACACTGACATCTCTGACCACATGCTAGATAATAATAATATAATATACCAAGATATAATCTTCTTTCAGTCCTAAAGACCGCTCAACCGACTGTACATTTACTCCCCTGATCATTGATCACAAAGCAGTTCCCAAATAAAAACCAGAATCACCTATGATTTTTCAACAACATCACTATTTCAGCTAAAAACAGTAAATCTGCAGTAAATCAGCACTTTCAGTAAAAAACATGATCATGAAACATAGACATCAAATTTTCACTATGCACTATTTACGCACCCTACCACCCGGAAGCACTTTCAAGCATCAATCAGGTCTAACACAATAAGAACCATTGGTAACTTATAATTAACCGCCAGGGTTCAAATCAGGCCCCACATTTGTGTTTGACTGTCAGCTTCCATTTCTGCTAAAGATAGGTTTAAACACACATATTAAGGCATATAAACTAACAAAATAACATATGTTAAAACTGAAAAATCGCTGCCATTGTGACGGAAATACCCTTCTAACACAGTTTCTGTCACATTATCGTCTGCTTATATTTTTCGTCCGCTTTCGCTTTTAAATTTTTGGAGTTTTATGCGTTTTTTACTGAAGAAACATTGATACGAGTGTCAGTTTGGTTTCTGATCACAGGTCGAAGGACCTTAAAGGTCATTGTGATGGTCAAAGTGACCTAAAAGTTGTCATGCCAAGTTGCACCCACACAACAAATTTGGTGTCCGTTGTTGATGTGATATAGGGAATATGCCCCAGACAAGCGTCTTCCATAATTAAAGTCAAAGGTCAAGATGAAGGTCAAGTTGATTTTCAACTGACAGGAGGCAGTACTCCCTCCCAAGATTTACTCACTCACTAAATAAGGTATCCCTAACTGTTGTGTTCTAGGTAATATGCATCGCACAATTTTGTCTAATAACTAATAACTTAGTTCAAAGGTCAATGTCAAGTTAGCAGTAACCTTCAAAACAATTCGTTACACTCTGCAATCAAAATATATACTCACACACAAAATTTGGTAAACCTAGCTGCTGTGTACCGATAACAGTAAATATGCACCAGAAAGCTTTTTTCTACAACTGAGGTCAAAAGTCGAGCGCACAGTGATCTGAATGTAGTATGTAATACTCCGCCATCCCAAGATGCACTCATACACTAAATTTGACATCTCTAGCCGAAGGGGTAGAGGCAATTTGCTCAAATAAGCATTTTATATAATAAAGGTCAAAGGTCAATGCCACAGTGGTCTCAAAATGGTATACCCCGCCCCGCTGTCCCGAATTGATCTCACTTACCAAATTTGGCATCTGTAGCTGATATAATGTAGAAACTATATCACGATAATGTATTTTCTATAAATGATGCCAAAGGTCAAGATCAAGGTCACAGTCACCAGAAAATGTCATGCTATGCTCCAACCATCTCAAGATGTACTCAATCGATAAATTTAGAATCTCTAGTTGATGTTATATAGGAAATATCATCCGAAAAAGTTTTTTTTTCTATTTTCTCATAATTGCGGTCAAAGTTCAATGTCATTTTCATTGTTACCTGAAACTGTTAAAGATCTCTTTGCTATCCCAAGATGTACTCACACACCAACGTTCTTATACATAACTTATGCGGAATATAAAATATGTATCCTGAGCTAAAGGTTCACGTTCACAAACACACACATGCACGCAAAGATAGCTTTGAGAACGTTTTTTTTCTATTAACAAAAAAAAACAAAAACCTGTCAGCCTTATATCTCAAGCATTTTCCTCTACAGTGAAACCCCTCTAAATCGGACATGTGTTGAGACAACATAAAATTCCGGTTTAGCTTGTTTCTAGTATGGAAGATGACTGATCACTTAAAGCAGGTTGAAAGTAAAGCAGATTGCGCCTCCTGCTATACTTTCAACCAGCTTTAAGCTATCATCTGCTAGAATATAGAAATATTTCTGATGATACATATTCATCAATGTAATTTCTTCAGTGAAGGAATGCATAAACAAATAACTATATTAACATTTAAGTCTAAACACATCCTAACTTATGGATTTACATGGAAGTAGATCCTGAAAAAAGAAAATCTTTCAGTAGGGTTATCAAGAGAATTATTATCACTATTGTATAAAATCAACTTTTTAATGCGTCAGATATTTAAAAGATTAATTCCATGATTAAAATGGTGATTTAAAAGTCAATTTTATTGTTAGCACCACCCAACACACCAACCACCTACAGTCAAACTTCGATATCTCGACCTCGGTTAACTCAACTAACCGATATTTCGACACATGAACTTCGTTAATTCATGTTCGGTTCAGTCGGAAATACCCGTAGTTTAAGGTTAAAACGTGGCTAAGCCGACATAACCGAGTTCGATATATCGAAGTTCGACTGTACTTGAACAAATCATTTTCACTCTTATGTAAGCATCAGTTCTAAGTAGTCGTCACACCATAGGTCTTAATGCAGTCATAAATATTTTAAATTTCGAAATATTCCCCTTATCTGGAGCTCTGATTAATATTTCCTATTTGCCCGAAAATCAACGATGAGACCAATGTCCGTATACATTGCAATTTGTAAATGATATCTTAAGATCTATGATTCAAAGAGAGCTAATTACTTGGTCACCGTAACTCTAGTCTTTCTAAAATACTTTCACCTTGATATCAGAGATTCATTAGTTATAAGAGTTATAAACACTTCACTGGATCATCGCTCAGCAATGGCGGAAGTAGGTCAGGAAGACTGCATTTTCGTCTAAGACAATCACCTGTTTCTCTTTGCATGATGGGTTATGTTTTCGTCGGTTTTCATCTACTACTGTTCTAGAAACTAAAATTTTAAATTTTCTTTCCAAACAGGATCTAACGTTATAAAGAGTTTGAATTGTGTCTGAAATCGTTCTAAAGCAATGGATAGCTTTAACCCATAACCCCACTGTCTGTTTCTAGTTTTGAAAACAAGTTACTACTTAAAGCAGGTTGAAAGTAATGCAGAATGCGCCTTATGGCGCATTCTGCTTTACTTTTAGCCTGCTTTAAGCTACTATCTGCTAGAATATATATTTTTTACTAATATTTTTTACTAATAATACATATTCATGTATGTATCAATGAGAACTTTTTTTTTCGGTAGATGAATACTATAAAGACGTAAAAAACGGTCATTATGGGGAAACATGGAGCCAGGTGTCTCATCAAGGATGACAACTGTTTGCAAAGGTTGTCATGGTTTCGCCGCTGGCGTGCTAAGAATTAGATACAGCGCTCCATCTCTAGAACGACATCCAATGGGACACAATAATTGTATACGTTGTTCGAAGGGAGTCGTTAGAGGGAGGGAATTTGCATTTGCAAACAGCTTGAATCCAGATCAGAAGCCGCGTAACGCGGCGTCTGATCTGTATTAAAGCTGTTTGTCACTCGTCATTAAGTTTTTTATATCAAAATGTCCAATATATAAATTTGAGAGAAACAGCAGACGACAATTTCAAGCAGACGATATTGCAGCCGAGAAAGCTATACATATAATTGTCTTTGTTGGGGAACAGCGGCAAGTCTCGTTGTAAGGAGTGAGTCGTTGTTTGGATGGCTGTTGTAGAGAGGGAGCGCTGTACAAGAGCCACTTTGTCAGAAGTAGGTTACGAGCGTGTCAACAGGAAGAAAGACACGGAGAGGGAAGCGAGTTCTTTTCAACAGCTATTAATTATTACAACTAAATAGGTTGTTTCCAAGCTCAGGATTGGACATTCTGATTTGTTTTTCATAACTCTGAGCTGTTATTTACCTGGCGCGAACACCGGACATTCCATCAGATCAGAGAATGCAAAAGTATTGACTTCTGAGAGTGGACTTATTAAAAGAAAAGTCAAGGAAGCAATAGAGATAAAGCAGCGGCGACCGTCTCTGAACAGAGATGAGGTTCTGGACCTCCCCGCAGTTTACACACCACTTCTCTCCAAGTCATGTGACCTGCCTACGTCACGTGACCCGCCAAAACAGCCCTACTAGCCAGTAGTGCTGACGAAGGAGATGAGAGATCTCCGAAAATTACACCAGGTAAATAACAGCTCAGAGTTATGAAAAACAAATCAGAACTATTAATTATTATTCGATCGAGCCGTTGTTATTTGAAAATAACAGACATTCATTAGAGTTCAGTCTTTATTTGAGTCTCATCATGGTTACAACAAATATAAATACGACAGAAAATACATCATAAGATACAACGTAACCATACCATTCATAAATGAATTATAAGAGACTATGTTAAGTGAAATTTACATTCACTGTCCTTTAAACTATTGCACATACTTATATACATCTAATAAGATACCAACCACATATATTGTATATACATGATAGTCTAAAATACATACAACTTCCATTAATTTAAGCAACCATACCGTTTTAACAAAATGCTATGGCTGTCTTTAAAATCTGCAATAAAAATCGAATTAAACTTTGACAGACAAAAGGACCAAACAAGTCAACTTAAAGAACATTATAAAACATCGACTATTATCTCAAATCAGATTTGAAATAAACTGATTAATGGACGTTGTATATATACTGTTATGAAATACATTTGAAATTTAAAGTAATAATTAATACATTATTTACAATAATAATCATTTATGTATTTAAGTTTATATGTTAGATGTTATGACGTCTGAACAAGATTCAAACTGTTTGAAACTGATATCGTCAAATTGTCTTTAATATGGATCTTATCAAAAACAGCATACGACAATTTGTGTTCATCATCCCTAGCGTACAATTGCAAATAGTTTGGATCTTGATCAGACACCCAGTTGCGGCGTTAGATCAGGACCAAACTGTGCCACTCATACAGAAATTTCTTAACTCTTTGAACCCTAATCCCGCATATAGGCGTGGTTTTCAAACAGTATACATGTGAATGTACACTTGTCCTATGCAAACAGTGAAGACCCTGATCAGAGGGCTCCGAAAGGAGCCCTCTGATCAGGGTCATCACTGTTTGTCACAATGCCAAACATTGACAAAAACAACCCTTAAAAGTCAAAAATGGACTAGACTTAAATGGAAACTGGAATTGTCCATTTGAAGTTTTAGGGAGGAAAGAGTTAAGTTAAAGTACAGTGAAACCTCTCTATTACGAACACTAAATTGTGTTACTTATTAGGGGTTAAGAACAGGTGACTGCTTAAAGCAAGGTGACAGTAAAACAGAAAGCTCCTGTAGGAGCTTTCTGTTTTTCTGTCATCTTGCTTTAAGCTGTCACCTGTCTTTTATACAAACAATTAGCCTTATTTGTATTGGTCGTGAAGAGAGGATTTACTGTACATTTGATATTGGGTTTAGAAATGGCAGCGTTGGGTCTTCAATTAATTCAACTAAGTGGCGTTCTGGCATTGCATGTTTCACGTAGCATTTAATATGTTAACCCACTACCCAATAGTCTTCTAGCATTTTATACATTTTTGACTATGTGCCACAAGGAGTAGTTTCTATGGCATAGCCAATTGTAGCTTAAAGCAGACTGAAAGTAAAGAAGAATGTTCAAAAAAGGAACATTCTGCTTCAATTTCAGCCTGCTTTAGCAACCATGCAACCACCTGTCTGCGATACTAAAAACTAACATCTCTATTACGACAACTACAACGAAGGCTAATTGGTAATATCGAAGGCAGGTGACCGCTTAAAGCAAGGTGGCAGTAAAACAGAAAGCTCCTTCAAGAGCTTTGTGTTTTACTGCAATCTTGCTTTAAGCGGTCATCTGTCGTAAGCACCTACTATTTAAAACAAGTTAGAGAAATGTTGCACTAGAGAGGTAATCATTAAAGAGAGGCTTTACTGTATGGGGCAAAGGGTTCACACTACCTGGTCCGCTTACACTGACATTTTGGTGTTAATTAAATGTCAATATGTATCCTATTAAAATGCCAACAGTGGAGAAAATTAATGCAAACAGCATTGTTTAGTAGCATTACGGGCTGCAGTTTATTAATTGCAATTTCATGAGTTGAATGGCTCTTAATCAAAACTTTAAATGGAATTCGCAGCTTCAAGCTGAGGTGATGCACCCTCCATATACGTGAAGTTCCCTAGATACTTTAACTCCATTACCTGTCATGGTGTTACAGTGGAGAATCTGTTATTCTTTCCCGTTTAAACGCAACCGTACGCAAACGCAAAGCACTAAAACGTAGAAAAGAACAACTTTTGGACAATTCTGATATTTCATGTTTATCTTGGTGGCAAACAGTTTGGAGCCTGATCAGACGCCGGGTTACCCGGCGTCTGATCTGGCTCCAAACTGTTTGTAAAGAAAAAATAGTTTTTCGCGTAAACGCGTTTATCGGGAAAGAATAACAGATTCTCCACTGTATCAATATAATCAGTTATCGTCTGCTTTTATTTCTAAAATTTAAATTTTAGGTATTTTGACTTAAAAATGTTGAAATGCGTGTCAAATAACTTGGATCTTGATCATACGCCGAGTAAAGCGGCGTTTGATCAGAATCAAAATTGTTTGCAAATAATATCTGTATTCTGGGTAAGGTCGTGAAGGGGTATAAAAACTAAACATGTGATGTATTGAATGAAGACTGATGGCAGCTTAGACAGTGCATTACATTTCGTTTGTGAAACAGGGAATTCAATGACTTTAACAAAGCGAACCAATTTGTTACAACTTTAACTGTGACAAACAAAATAAACACAAATCATTAACTATATGAACAGAAATGATTTGCAGTCGAACTTCGATAACTGGGACTGTTTTGACTCGAATTTTGCCGTAAGTTTAAAAAGATAATTTTCTTTATTTTGGCCTTGCTTAAGTGCCATTTCTCACTATTTCAAAGTTAAAACGAGCCTTTTTTTCTTTTTAATTTTGAAATATGGATATGTTCGACTTAAGCAGTTTGAAATAGCGAAGTTTGACTGTACAAGTATATCACAAATAAATGATTAAATCAACCGTGTCCCTACTTTGGTGGGTGTAGGGTTTGCGAAGTACATTGTATCACACATTTATAATTTTAGCAAATTCTGTATCTTTGCGCCCATGTCCATCTACTTCTTAAACAGAACAAAATCATCACTGATATTGGCAGGCAGTTCACGGATGGCAGTAAGATAAGCTACCTTACAGAAAACAAGAACTGTGTTACAGTAAGTGACCGTTGTCCCAAAACATTCATTAACACTGAAATGAATTTTATTGTTGTATGTAGACCAGTAATTGAACCCATACACATAATTTGAAAGTGGAACCCGATACTGCGCCATCCTAAGATGTCTTCACTTAAAAAGATATGTTTCTGTAAATAATATAATAGAGGAAATATGCTCTGGACAAGCGTTTTTATAATTGACGTCAAGTTCAAAGTAACCTGAACATCGTAAACTACACTGCGCCATCCTAAGATGTTATCACTTTAAAAAGCCGGTATATACCGTTGGTGTGATTTAGAATATGCTTTTACTATCATTTCAAGGCCAAAGTTGCCTCAAAATAATACGAGAAAGTACACCATCCCAAGAAATGTTCATTCTTTAAATTTAGTATTCATTGCTGATATGGTATAGGATATACGATACGGACAAGGTATTGCTATACTTGAGGTCAAAAGTCAAATGCAATACCTATTATAAAATACTGCGCCATATTCACATATTCACGGCGGTAGTGGCCCAGTGGTTAACACATTGGACTACGGTACCAGGGGTCGTGAGTTCGATCCCCCGCCGGACCAGCGGTCTGACTAGGGGATTTTTCTGAATCCCCGATGATGTACAGGAATGTTCTTGAGCAAGACATGTACCGCGAATTGCTCCTCTCCACCCAGGGGTTAAAATGGGTACCTGTGAAGGGTCTGAGTCGGTACTGCGGCTGCATTTGACTGCGCCATATGTTAGCAGTGCTCATAGGCAAGATGGCTCGATGATCAGGGGAGTATATGTACAGTCGGCTGAGCGGTCATTCGGACTGAAAGTAGACTTTAACTTGGTATATTACTTTTTTATTTTACTCTAGCTGAAGTGGTAGTTTAAAATATATTCAGGAAAACCTTTTTTTCTATAACTGAAGTCGAAGGGAAAGGTCTAAGTTACAGGGTATCTGAAAATTGCATGTTACACTCTGCCATTCTGAGATGTACTCTTAAACAAAACTTGGTATACCTAGCTGATTGAGCATAGGCAATATTCTCCGGAAAATTCTTTTCTATAACTGAGGTACATGCCCAGGTCATCGTGACCTGAAATAAGTATACGACACATGAAATACCACATGTACTCGCACACAAAATGTGGTATTCCTATTATCAGTGTCTACGATAACTGTATACAAAAGTACAATGTATACAATGAACTCCTTCCCTGCCTTACTCCGAGTAAAGTGGTTATTTGTAAACAGTTAGAATCCTGACCAGACGGCTTGACACTCAATTTTTAAAATTCTCATGTTAACCCTTTACCTTATAGCCTATTTCTAGAATTGAAAATAGGTTACTACTTAAAGCAGGTTGAAAGTAAAGCAGAATGCGCTTAAGGCGCATTCTGCTTTACTTTCAGCCTGCTTTAAGCTATTACCTGCTAGAATAAGGAAAGTATTAAACATGACACATATTCATTACGGTATATATTGGAACTATTTTCTTCAGCGGATGAATATAATGCATGTGCTAAAAGTCGCTTCTATAAGGGAAAGGGTTAAAATACATAAAACTTGAATTTGAGAAATAAAAGCGGAAGACAATTGTTGAAATCTGATGTTGTCATGGCAGTGAAGTGGTTAACAGTTCAAATTTTATTTTGTTCTCGTATTTTGTGTTTTCTTATATTGCAGTTTCTAATCTTTGGATTGGTTCTAATAATACCAACCTGGAGTTGGTGGAAATATAAGGTTTATAAACCACTTACTTTCTAGAGCTTAGGAAGATATGCATGTACGAGAATTTTGAAAAAAAGTTACATAATGCCTTATATAACATCGTAAGTCAGTCGAGCCGATTAGATTGTAATGAAAGCATATCCCCACGCGGCAATAGTTCGATAAGGCGAACCTAATTAAAACTTAATTAAATTAGTTTTCGATCAACTTGTTACAGTGGAGAAAACGTTATTCTTTCCCAATAAACGCGTTTACGCCAAAACTATTATTTCCATTGCAAACAGTTTGGAGCCAGATCAGACGCCGGGTAACTCGGTGTCTGATCAGGCTCCAAACTGTTTGCCATTCAGCTTAAAAGAAATCCTGAGAAATATAATAAAAAAATTGTCATTTTCTTCATTTTAGAGTTTTGCGTTTGCGTACGTTTGCGTTTAAACGGGAAAGAATAACGTTTTCTCCACTGTATCCGCGCCATGAGCTCAATTGAAACCAACTTGTACATGGAAATACCTCTGAAAGTGAAGAGAAAGGTCGGTGCCCTGGAGTAAAGAGGAACAAAAAGTGTAATTCACGGATACAGATATTTGTCTTGTGGGGTTCTCAACAAGTCCTTTACCCCTACTTAAAGTGATATCACAAGACAGGATTAGACAGAGAAATCAGAAATTAAATGTATTTTACATTTTTGACTTACGACCGTTTGTGTCGTACGAAGTTTTATGAAACGGGCCCCTGTTCCCTGCCACTGCCAAGTGCATATATCGTGATGCTTTCATATGGTTGGGATCAAGATTAAACTCCGTGTAACTCAGCGTCTGAATAGGATCCAAATATTCATTGTAGGTATCACCTGTACGAACTAAAGCCACATAAAAAACCCATTCACACTTCTAACCTTAAATAGAAACTTCCAGTTCCATGTGCGGTCTAATCAATACTTCTCTATTTAGGATCGTCACAACTCAACTGTAAATACTTTTAGTGGTAGGTTCCTACAAGAGTCCTTTGATTAGGGGTTCATTGTTAGCAAAGGAAAGTTCACAGATAAAATGTTTGTCAATAAACTAGGAGTAATTGGGTGAAGGAACATTTTCTCACACCTACCGCTCTTCTGCTTTTTAAAGGCTCTCTTGTGCATGTTCTTTGAATGATAGCTTAAAACAGACATTACTGTATGAATTCCGCTTTTATTACGTGTAATTAGAAAGTGATTAATAACTATAATTATGAGAGTTTATGATTACAGTTTTAAGAGCTTGTCTATTTCATTAACAAAACAGATTATGGATTGACGTGTTATGGTTATGTAACGCAAATTTGCGCTTATTTCCCTAGATGGTTTAAACAAAACGAAACAGCAAGGTATAAAATAAAGCAATCTGTTGTAATATAAAATGCATCGCATATTGAACCATCTCAATGTTGTTTGGTTGTTGTTTCGAACAAATCCAGATTGTTTTTACTGTTTTTGTGTCACCTAAACACACATAGTTTTCGCTAAGCAAGTACGTGTTGAAACAACGTACATATTATTCAAGAATTGTAGACCTTGCTCAGACACCAAGTTTCCCGAAGACTGGTCAGGATCCAAAATGTTTGAAAATTTCAGAGCCCTAGAGCAAAGTCATTTCAGAGGCTTAAATAGTTAAAAAAAACACGAACAAAACTTGTTTCCTATTAACATCCAAAAAAAACCCCCCAATACTTGTTTCAAATTGTGTATTCATAAGTTTTAACAAATTTTAATCAAGAAAGAATGCTACATATATGTCGCTAATCACGTATTACCGGATAATACCGAATAAAAGGTTTTTTTATATATGCTTTTAACTTTTCACAGTGAACGGCGTCAAAAGACGACTTTTCAAATAGTAAGGATCCTGATCAGACGCGGCGTCAGACCAGGATTAAAACTGTTTGACAGTAGTATCGGCATCGTCAAAACAGCCCTAAAGCTGACTTTAAAAGAATTGCAAGAGTTATTTCCCTTTGTTAAAATTTCTAAATATTTAGGATTACATTACACCTTGGTAATTATCAAGTAAATAACGCTTTTTGGGTTACAGAGGCATTGAAAAGTCCCATTTAAAGTTTGAAACCACTAGGTTTCATACGAACTGGCTAATATGTACTAAAAACAACATAACACCCAACAATTTGGTATTATCCGGTAAAATGTTTAACCGGTCGCGTCTTAAAGCCGCATTGTGTTTTTGAGAAACCTGCATAAAACGGTTGTTTGGGGTCCCATTTGAACTACGTAGGACGTGATTCTTTCACAAAAACCGGCTTTATCTAAGAAATTCGCTTTTTAAATTTTATTTATAATATTTTAGTGCTGCACATATTAAAAACCTCCCTTGTGAATGGAAAGAAGGACAACTCTGTAAATACAGGGCTCCAGATAACGGAAGTATTTCGAAAACTAAAATCTTTATTTCTGCTTTTAAACCCAATGGTGTCATACTCATTAAAAGTGTCTCGAAGAGACGGTTTAATCAGTAGTAACACCATAGCATTCGGTGCTGAAATGAGTGAGAAAATGTTAGATTAGTTCAGATTACTCCCGATTACATCTATAGCTGGAACACTGAAAATGACCCTGTTAACCCTTATTCTGCTGCACAGACGTCTGCTTCGACATTGTCGTCTGCAAAATGTGTTCAGTTTAGATTTATGCATTGTTTTAATTAAACAAACCTTAAGACGAGTGTCAAATAGTTTGGATCCAGATGAGACGCCGCGTTACGCGGCGTCTTTTTAGATTCAAATAGTTTGTAAACTCCGTAAAGTAGGCACAGGGTTAAACACTATGATATTCAATAACAACGTGTACATATCTTTCACCGTGGGTAAACGGTTTAAATAAACTATGGAGAATCTATACCTTGAGCTTGCTGAAAATTACTGTTTCAGCCTTGTCCGCTCTCTAACTCAAACAATTCTTTTTGGATCTTCACCAAACTTGCTACAAATGTTTATTAGTATAGAATCTAGGTCAGGTTCACTAACTAGCAAAATCGCATAAGGCATGTCTGAGTTATTGCTGAAAATGCTGAAGCAGTCATTTTTTAATACATAAAGGGCAAAAATTCAGATATGCCACATGCGATTTTTGTAATAATCAAACTAGACCTACATTTTATATAATTAAACATTTTCAGGAAGTTTAATGAATATCCGATAAAAACTGTATGTGTTAGAGTGCAAACAGTGACTGAAACCGTCATTTTTCATTAATAAACAGGCAATAACTCAGATATACCTTATGCGATTTTAGTAGTTATGAAACTGAACCGTGATTTTATATCAATTAACATTTTCAGCAAGTTTGGTGAAGATCCAATAAAACGTATTTGTGTTAGAGAGCAAAACTTGCTGAAAACAGTCATTTTTTAATACATAAAGGGCAAAAACTCAGATATGCAACATGCGATTTTTGTAATAATCAAACTAGACCTAAATTTTATATGAATAAATATTGTCAGCATGTTTGGTGAATATCCGATAAAAGCTGTTTGTTTTAGAGTGCAAAAATGACTGAAACAGTCATTTTTTATTAATTAACAGGCAATAATAACTAAAAAATACCTTATGCGATTTTAGTAGTAATCAAACTAAACCTTGATTTTATATCAATGAACATTTTCAGCAAGTTTGTGGAAGATCGGATAAAAAATGGTTGAGTTAGAGAGCGGATAAAAAAGTGTGATAGTCTAACTGACTGATGGATAGACGAGCGGAGATAGATACGGTTGTTAATATTATTAACCGTTATCGTATTTCAGGCATTGAGAAAAGGTCTGAAAACCCAATGGGACTTTAACCACTTCAGTGCCAAGCTCAAAGCACTAACATTTGCAAACAATTTGGTTATTGACATCAAACTCCGTCATCCAAATAAATTGGACACTTAAAAAACTGTTTTGTATCAAACTGCCAATATTTCTAAACGAGAAATAGCAAGAAATATCTTTTAAAACAAATTCGGCGGCATGCTAAGTTAGATTAAATAGTATAGATGGTGTCGACAATATATCTGAAATTGAGATTTTCAAAAGAATACAATATCTTGGGTTTAGAAAAGCAAACTAAAGCAAGTGGAAGGGGAAACGTAACTTTTATTAATATTGTACCTTCAGTAAAAACTAGCATCTCCATGAAAATGAATCTTTTAATATACTGTCTCCTCTAAACGTTTTTTAACTATTGCAAAATATTTAGTGATAAGGAGGAACAAATTTAACTTGTATTCCATTCAGAAATAACACAGATCTATAATATTCAATGACAATAACCACGACAGTAAAAGTCAGGAAGGGATATAACTTTTAAAACATTACAAAATAGTTATGGGACTTGTCGCTATATGTTCGCTAGATAAGTTCTGAACATTTCAATAAAACAAGGTTTTAAATTGATAAAGATTAAGTAACTCAAAAAGGTTTGTTAGCAGAAAAAGTAAACATTAAAGCAATGGCTACACCGACGGTGGCGCTAACGCGAGTAAAATAACCCTCCTAATTTTCCGAAAAGTCGAACTCAAACTTAATTATAAAAATGTCACTGTTATAAGAAATAATAATTACTATAAATAACTCATATAGCCCCTACGCATATCCGCGTGTTTATTGGGACTTCCTCAAACTTAAATTTCAGATACGTTGACGGAAGAAACATTGAAATGAGTGTCAAACAGTTTGGACCCTGATCAGACGCTGTTTATCAAAAGTTTGTGTACTCAGAGGTGAGGCAGTGAAGTGGTTAAAAGTCCCGTGGAATAAACACACGGATAGGCATAGGGCCTACTGGCTTCAAATATTAGTTATTTATAGTAACTGTAATTTCTATTCGGAATCTTATCTTGTCTTGTCATTCATACACACTGTTTAACTCTCAAGGATTACCGTTTTGATGTATGGATATGAATCCGATCGTATATGTTGAGAATGTTATCCCGTTTTGTAAATAGTAGGGTGTGTCTATGATTAGAGTATCTTTAATTTCGCATATCATTCTAACACACAATTAATATTCTTCAGGAGTGGAGTTTAATATGGTTCCCATTAAATTCTGTTCCTGTTAAAACATAATTAAAGTATACAAATGTATCTTAAAAACAATCAAAGCCTCGCAGAAGTATAATATAGTAATGTTATATAGTTTATCTTATAACTATAATCTATAGTTCCAATGACCCTTCAATCTGCATATTATATATATATATATAAAAATGTATATTTCAGTTTTTTAACCAGTTCACTTGTGGCGTTTGATCCGGATCCAAAAATGCTGTCTCTCACATCAATGTTTTGTCATTTATAAACACATAGAATTCCACATTTTATCAATAAAAGCAAATCGAAAATATATACGCGGGCGATACTATGGCAGCGACTCTTTTAGACGGGTTATTACGTCATGATGGCAGAAAAAGTGTTGAGACATTTAGCAGACAGTACATACTATACACATTAACATGGTATAAGCAAACACTTTTGATTCAGATCAGATACCAATCTACTCAATATATCATCTGAATCAAATAGGTGCCCTCTGATACGCATCTACACTGTTTGCATAGGGAAAATTACTATACACTGTATACTCTTCAACAGGGTAGATAAATGATAACCACAGCTAAAATTGTTTTTAGCAATAATTACAAAAGTATCTGAATTTTCAAGATTTATAGTAAATGACTTATGATTCGCAAAACGTACATGTGACTGTTGTAAAAACGGAAATTACGGAACAATTATTTAGCTAACAATGCATTGCATTACCCATATTTGATGCCAGAACATAAAATTGATTACAACATATGTTCGAGTAATAAGATGTCTTGCCGCAATGGAGAAACAAAACATAATCACTAAACTAGTATCAAAACACAATGTGTAACCCTTCACTTAGAAGTCATTTGTCCATGCAAATTTCAAAAACTTCCAACAAACAGTTGAAGATAAATAAATACTTAAAGTTGAAGTTTGACATTTGCTGGCCAACTGAAAACAATACGTTAATGTCTCATTTGCCCCTTCATTGGGGCAGCCAAAACCTCGAAACGAGTTCGGCAATGGATTCTTAAAAGTTTCGGGCTTATCGCTCAAACTGGATGTCACCGAGTCAACTTTTGTTACGAGATAGATTTTGTCAATACCTACCACCACTCTTTAGTATATCGACGACAATAATCTTTACGTCGTCTTGCCGGTTGGTTATGCCATTTGAAACATTAGTACACTGGAGTTTCTTTGCACGCCTGAGAAGAAATTAAATTTATTTAGATAAAATGCTTGTTAATTTTAACCCATTTGTGCCCACGATCCCATATATGGGACATAAGCAAACAGTGTAGACTCTGATCAAACGCCGCATTATGCGGCGTCTGATCAGAGTCTACACCGTTTGCTGATAGGCATTTCAATATAAAACAAAATGAAAATGAAAATTTTGACCAGGCATCCCTTTGATAAAAAATGATCTTATCCAATATATAAACATGGAAGACTCCCTTGGGAATAAATAGGTTAATGCAGTACCTTAATAATGCTTTTGAAGTGGGGTTACGAAGGATACAATGAGTGTATAGATTTTGATAATGTCGAATCCGTAAGCAGATCGTGGTCTTCAGTAAAATTCGATTATCAGATTTAGCAAACATCTAGAGCTAGTTATTGGGGTATAGTCCGGACACCTTGACCTGACGTTGGTGATCTCTATTACCATAATTTCACACTTCGTTGCATGTCTAAATATAGCTTCGGAACACTTCGGTAGCATTTCAACGAGAACGCACATTGTAGCTACACCGGCATCACACATATCGACAAGCATTTAGCTTAAGTGGTAAAGAAGACGACTATACATCTTTTCCGTACAGTCAGTGGTTCGAATCCAATGCATTACTCACCTATGTGTTTTTCATTTTTACCTTTATATACTGTATCTTTTAAGTATTTATAGACCATTTATTTCGATTGGAACATGTTTTCTTTTGCAACTTTTTAAACTTTTATATCATACGCCTATGTGGTATATAAAATAAAAGTTATAATATGAAAAAGTAGTTTCCTCAATCGGCATTCGAACCCCGAACCACGCCGTTACAAATCCTTCGCTTTAAAGACGCACCTTTGACAGATGCGTTACGTCAAAGGGTTGTCAATTAGGTATGTATATACTGAACTGACAGGAGTCGCAGGTGAAACATCGCTAATCTTACGTGAATTAAAAGTTACTCTAAAACGCATCATGACGCTTTCTAGTAGAAACTATCTCGGAAATGGTATTTTATCAACAACTTCAACTTTTTCACACTTGCTCAAAATAGGATTTTTAATCCGCTGAAGATCACAACTGTAACAAGATTCACGTAATTAACCGAACCTTCCCGACAGTATTGGGTTCCCTGTCGATTATTGATGTATACTGCGTCATCTCACTTTAATTTATTCATAAATAAAGTTCAACGTCAGGTGAATATGTTCGGACTATACATGTATGCAAAAGCGGTGGAAACGTTGAATGAATGCATTGAAATATGTGACCTCGACCATAGCTTAAAACAGAAGTTAAACAATATATACCGGTATAAGATAATGGAGGTACATGTAACTTAATTCATTAAGCTTATAAACCAACCTGCAGGCAATTCAAACTTTCCGGTTAACTCGCAACTAAGGAATACTATTGTAATCCAATTGATTTGCCGAAACATTTAATATTAGCATAGTCAAGCTCCTTAACCCTTTCCCCAATAGAAGCGCCTTTTAGCGGCTATGATTTATTCCTCCGCTGAAGAAAATAGTTCCAATTTAATCAGTAATGAATATGTATTTTAGGGAATATTTTTCTATATTATAGTACATGATAGCTTAAAGCAGGCTGAAAGTAAAGCAGAATGCGCCCTAAGGCGCATTCTGCTTTACTTTCAACCTGCTTTAAGTAGTCACCTATCTTAAGTACTAGAAATAGGCTATGGGGTAAAGGGTTAACCATTTCCCTCTCAATTACGTTATAAAGCGCATTTGCAAACACTTTTGATCCTCACGCGACGTCTGATAGGGATCAATACTGTTTGCCTCTTGTTTTTTTAAAAACGTTATACTGCCTTAACCCTTTACCTTATAGAAGCGCCTTTTAGCGCATTCCGTCTAATCCTCCGCGGAAGAAAATAATTCCAATCTATACAGTCATGAAAATGTATCAGAAGGAATAATTCTTTTATTCTAGCATGTGGTAGCTTAAAGCAGGCTGAGAGTAAAGCAGAATGCGCCTTAGGGCGCATTCTGCTTTACTTTCAACCTGCTTTAAGCAGTCACCGTTTTTCAAAACTAAAATCAGGCTATGGGGTAAAGGGTTAAATCTAACAACAATACCGAACCAGACGACAATATGGCGTTGAAGGGGTAAAACCTTCACGATAAATTTGAGCATGACAGGGTTAACATTTTCTTTGAGAATTCTTGAACTGGACTATTCCACTTCGAAAACATGACAACAATGTATGTTGAGTTTTATTGTTCTATGTTTTAAAATCAAAACAATATTTCTGAAAACAGTAAAACAAACAATGCACTCCCTCATCAGATGGCCCCTTAAGTAAACCTCGTATCAGGGTCTGCACTGCAATATTTACAGTGAAGCTCACTTATAACGAAATTTGATATAACGAATTATTGAATATAACCAAAGCATCAACTATTCTCCATCTCTTATCAACATAGATCTGGTAGGAAAGTGGACCGAATATAACGAAGTTTGTATATAACGAAAAAACAGACGTCACCGAGGACTCCGTTAAAGTGAGATTCACTACATAAGTTCACATTGACAGTGTGCATACATTGTGTTCTGTGTTTGAAGAACATGCTGTTTCCGGTTTACGCCAAGCTGACGTCACTTACCAGTAGTAATAACGCACCGTAAAAACCAACGTTGCCAGAAAAATAATACCAGGTGTAATGGCTGCAATTATCATCGTTACGTCTGTGTAATTTTGGTGTTCATCTAAGAAAAATAAAATTGTATATTCAATGCTTTGGATATTTTTATAAGCTCATAATAATAGTTACATAGCTGACCCAGGTCTACACCGTTAGTAATAATCTTATTTTCCCATGAAATTACTAGTGTTAATTATGTAAAATACCAGAGTGAAGCAGAATAAAGTCAGCAGTTTACATGAGTACTTGTATATCCGAAATTTAGAAAAATATGTTCCCTTAAAGGCACTATTGGAAAAATTCTCATTAGAAGCTAATTGGTAAATGGCACCGTGTATAACCTGGTCAGATGATTCTTTTTGATTTGGAAGCAATCTAACATGTGCCTTTACTGTTCACTTTCCCCCATACGGTAACTTTGTAATAAAGATTTCATAATGGATACGAGGGCCGTTCATTATTTATTGCAACTGTCGTCGTAACGTCCACGCTATGCACGGAATCTCCAGGAAAACTTACTTAACACATAATTCAAACTTTTATCTACCCATTGATACCATTTTTGTCCCAATCGGTCAATTATTTTTTTGATACACCCATGTGAAGTGTGGTCATTCATAGACACTGTGTAAAACCATGGCTGAGAGATAAATACTGAACTTAGAGGACAAATAAAATCTCGATATAAACTTGGAATAAGTACCAGAATTATATTCTATGAACTTTTCTCCGCTTATGGACATGGTACTTCATCATTTTCAACTGTTACCAGGTGGATTAAACGCTCCAAGAGACGTTTGACAGTGCCTCTGGCAGAGGCAGTCATAAAAGTGTTACTACCTCCTAAATAAGTGATACTATAAAATATCTACTGATGAGTCATGCACGAATGACAACTCGTCGAGTAGCTTAATGCTTGGGCAATTCGACCGTATCGGCATATAAGATTTTGAAGAAGACATTAGGAGGTAGCCGTATTGCTGCTATGTGGACACCCCATATACTGACAGAGGACCAACAGAGACACCATGTTTCGATTGCCCGTAAATTGCTTAAAATGTATCCTGAATTTGATCAATGGGCATTTTCTAATTTTTGGACTGTCGAAGAAACATGGGTAACTTCTATCAGCCAACCAGAAAATGTAGCAACGAAATATGGGCATTAATAAATGCAAGAAGATCATCCATTGCAAAACGTATTACAAGTGTGAAGAAGGTCATGCATGCAATATTATTTAACAGTCGCGGTGAGACAGTTCATGTAGCGATTCCATGTAGAAAAACTTTTACTGGGAAACTGTACCAACAACTTGTCATGAAAAAGTTTGAGAAAACGTGAAGAAGTCTCGCCCTAGGCTGGGCGTGCAAAGCCATACCCTGTTGCATGACAATGCACCAGTAAACACATCGAAATAAAACAATCGCATTTTTGGCGAAGAAATGCTTTGCAATTTTCCCGCACCCATTTTATTCACAAGATATAGCTCCATCCATGTGACTTTTTCTTGTTTCCATGTCTGAAGAAAACTTTCGAGGGTCGGAGATATTATTCAAGACAGGCTGTTGGAGCGGCTGTATTGCAGTGTCTTAAGGGTGTACAGAAGAAAGACTGCACCGAAGCTTTCCAGAAATGGATCAAAAGTCTTAAACTGTGTATTTGTTCAGAGGATGCGTAGTTTTAAGGGATGCACTAAAACTTTAAGGTAAAGCACTGTTCCTTACTGATTTAGAACCCAAGTTGCAATAAATAATGAACGGCCCTCGTAGAGCTATTTTATGTCACTATGTATACATTATACATTGTGAAAAAAGTACGACTTCACAATGACAAGTGCATGTATACAGTGCTACATATAAGATGTGTACAAATACGAATACTGTTTTACACCAAGCCTTTCGAGACGATTCTAATAAGAAATCAGTAGTTTAGTGAGACAAAAAGAAATGTGTAAACAATGGACCAGTTGACTCATTCGTGTCTGGAGCATTTGTGTATGTTTTTTAAATTCTTATGAATGTTTTATGATTATGGTTTATATTTAGATACGCGTATGGTAAAGTATAAAAAAAAGGCTGCATTAATTTCTATAGATTTTAAAGTGGATATTTCCCATTAAACGTGTTAAGCTAAAACTGCATGTACATTGCATCCTCAAATATCGTTACATCTAGTACTCATAAACCATTTTTTTGAAAATCCAATACAAAATTGTGATCACGTTAACTTTGATACTGAGGATTATCTGTGAATAATGTAAATTTTTCCAGTATGTATATCTAAATTTTTGTTTGCTTGTTAACTTAATGTGTTAGTCTGTGATTGGTATGGACACATCGTAAGTTTGATAAAAAATATAATATTCTTCACTAAGTTCTATAATAGTTTTTTTGTAGCAAGTGTAGAGTTTACAAATAGAAAGTGTTCTTAAGATGTTAAGTCCTCTGATGAGAATCTAACTTTGCGCTAGCGAACCACATTGAATTCCAACATGTCATGCTACAACAAGCGGCGCCTCGTTAGGGTCTTTGATATGTACAGTGCTCTCTCTCTACAACATCACCGAATGGGAGACAAAACTTATGTTCTTTGTTCGGAGGGAGTTGTTATAGGGAGGGAAATGATCTACTTATGCAAACAACAGCTTCAATCCAGATCTAGCACCGCGTAACGCGGCGCCACATCTAAATTCAAGCTGTTTGTCACTCGTCATTATGTTTTTCTGTCAAAAAGTCAAATATGTAAATTTGAGAAAAAACAGCAGACGACAGTTTTAAAAAGATTTTTTTGAAGCCCTGAAAAGGTTTGACATAATTGTTTTGTTTGAGGAAATATATAAGGAAGGAATTGTTGTGTAGAGGGCTGTTGTAGGGAGGGAGCACGGTACTTTTAAACGTAGCTGTGGTTTGTATATATTCTTACTACGTTCAGTTGGGAAAATGTTATTACTTCTAAAAGAATGCGTTAATGATAAAACAGGTGTGTACTTTGCAAACCGTTTGGAGCCTGACTACCCATAGAGTAACACGGCTTATGATCACCACAAATCGTTTAATGTAACTGTTATTTTCTTCGTTATAATGATTATCATTTGTGTGTCGTTTAAATGCAAAAGAAAAAACCCAACCGATGTACGGACGAACCTATATTATCTTAATAAACAAACTGATCATTTTAAACTTCAATGAATTAACAAATTCATCACTTACGGCAGTTGGACGAGTCCTCGTCTTCTCCATCTTTGAAGTCGTGGAAGTTGTTACACTTGAGGAATATATTAATACAATTGCCGTCGTTACACATGAATTGTCCGTCTGTGCAGTTCACAGAAGCTTAAGAATAAAGATATTAACATGATATAACTGAGATTTTACAAAGGGTTGCTTCATTCTCCGAATTGAGATAAACTTAACGTGGAGATGAAAGGAATATAAGATGAGTATATTCTTAGTCGAAATGGTGGTAAAAGCGCAATTGTTGGATTCGAAATTCTAGCAGTGGTAATTAAAGTAATTAACTGATTTTTTCGGCGTTTTAGCAAAATAAACGACAGAAAACTATCGGCAAAATTCATGGTAAATTTGCCGATCATTTTCTGTCGTTTGTTACACTGAAAGACTTTTCCTCAGTCCTTTGACTGACCCCCCCCCCCCCCCACATTTTTAGATAGGTGAGAAAAATCGTGAATCACAAGGTGTCACCAATCTCAGTTGATGTGAAAATCCAGGTAACTAATCTCCAGTTGTCTAGAGAGGCCCTCACATACTCACACTCAATGTTTTTTCAATGGGCTTTACTAACCAAACTAACAATTTTAAGGTACGGGCCACACATGAAACGCTTAGATGAGTATATCCCTAGACAAGATAGCAGTAAGGACAAAACTTGCACGTGGCTGCATGCTTTGATAGCTTGTCAGGTGTTATGATCGAAAGGTTGTCTAGGGATGTCTTTAAACGTTCATTTTTGATATTTACATTATATTTACTGTAACTTCTAATATTAAATGAACATTTTATTGAACATGTATGCATGGATGTTTAATCCATAAAAGAGGTTGTTAACACGAATTATGTGTACCCTGAAAGGAACAGCCATAACTGCCATCACTCAGGAAACGCAACAAAATTATTCGCGGAGAGCAGACCCATAACCCCCGCCTCCTCTGCGGAAAAGTACCCACAAGTACCGCCCCTAGAGAAATTGCGTTTATACAAATCAAACGCCATTTTGTTGAATGGAATTGAAAGGGGCGAATGTAAATATTACGTTATGTTGTTGTTGTTGTTGTTGGCGTACCTGTGCTTAACACTCACAGGACAGCTTGGTACAGACATTATTGTCTGTCAAGCTGGAGGATTACGTGCATAGATGTTTTCAATTACCTCGCCATATAGACAGCCATGCTCCGTCTTCAGAGGATTTTAAATACCCAATAAAGGGTATAGAGCTGCTATTGAATGAGATTAACCATATTGGCGCACTTCACTAAACCAGGCCAATAACAGAGCTGAACATAGCTTGCCATGAGCAACTCCATTCTGACAAAGTAAAACTTTAAGGGTGCTTGATCTCGCATAATCCCTAAAGATGATTTGAGATCGGTTCTCTCTGCTCAAAAGGATAACAACTTTTTTCTATTGGTTTCATTTCTTACCTATTGTGTTAATGTGAAGCACAATACCCAGTAAAACACACAACTAAGGTAAGAACTTCAGCCAAGGGCCGAATTATCACGTTATAAACTTGGTTTTCTCACTACAATCTGCAATGGTTGTTGGTAATTGGCAAACTTGTTACAACACATATTTACCATCTCACTACCAAGGTCGACAATAGCAATTTACTTGACGTTTGCAAACATTTAGGACCATTTTCAAATTGCTTTCAAATTGCTTTACATTCATATCAACGTTTCATATTAACCCCCAACCCCATAGCCTGTTTCTAGTTTTGAAGACAAGTGACCACTTAAAGCAGGTTGAAAGTAAAGCAGAATGTGCTTTAAGCTAAAATCTGCTAGGCTATATAAAATATTTGTAATGGTAATTGTACATCAGGGTATAAACTGGAACTATTGTCTTCAGCGGAGGAATAAATTAAATACGCTGAAAGTCGCTTCTATGGGGGAAAGGGTTAAGCCAAAAACACACAAACTTTCACATTTTATATGTTAAAAAAGAAAAGAATGATAAGCAGAGGACACTATGACTTGTGTTAAGCTGGTCAATACGTCATAATGAGAGTAATATGGCTATATTGCTACCAGTTAGCTAATTATTTGCTAGAATCATCTATGCCTTCCACATGAGCTGTATTCGCTTCTACGTGTAACTGATTCCTCCTATCGTTAACAATGGAAACATATGTATGGTATATGTATTAAAACATGGAAAGAGAAAAGAATGTGTGGCTTACGGCAGATGGACGAATCTTCGTCTTTTCCACTCATGCAGTCAGGGTAGCTGTCGCACGTGTACATTATAT
Organism: Gari tellinella; assembly: GCA_922989275.2. Classification (NCBI taxonomy): domain Eukaryota; kingdom Metazoa; phylum Mollusca; class Bivalvia; order Cardiida; family Psammobiidae; genus Gari; species Gari tellinella. The sequence continues at coordinate 101,926,814 of OV277858.1, read as the reverse complement.
CTAAACACGTGCCGTCGTTACATATGAACTGCACGTCTCCTCTGCACTTTGTCGATGCTTTGGAAGATAGACGTAAAAACGATAAAACTGATATTTTACAATATGCAGCCTGTCTAAAATAAAGGAAACATTTTTGGTGTTTGGACACACGGATATTGTTTAAATGAATCATTTAGACATGGAAATATTACCACGACATGACAGAAAGCTTACCCACTTGCAAGAACCTATGACTTCACATGCATCGCGTATGCTTTTACGTTAAATTAAGTCCTTCCAACATACAGTCCGCTAACTCAAACTCGTTCATCTTGACCTTTCCCATATGTCAAAGTAAAACTTTGGCTCATTTACTTTTAAACTTTGACGTACGAGTATGTTCGCCGTCAACTTTGAATTTTAACTGAAGAATTTGGCGGCATATGACCATTTAATTTGTCGCGATGCAGTATAACCCAACTCAATAAATCAATCAACTGAAGAAGTACAGGCTTTTCTTTTACTTAACCCTTTCCCCAATAGAAGCGCCTTTTAGCGGATATGATTTATTCATCCGCTGAAGAAAATAGTTCCAATTTAATCAGTAATAAATATGTATTATAGGGAATATTTTCTATATTATAGCAGATAATAGCTTAAAGCAGGCTGAAAGTAAAGCATAATGCGCCCTCAGGCGCATTCTGCTTTACTTTCAACCTGCTTTAAGTAGTCACCTATCTTAAGTACTAGAAATAGGCTATCAGGTAAAGGGTTAACACTTTCACTGTCAAGTTTTATCGTCTGCTTAACACTCTCACTGCCATACTATCGTATGACTTGATAATGTCGTCTGCAAAATGTTTTCATGTCAGATTTAGGGCTTTTCTTTGACGGAAGAAATATGCATACGAAGAAATATACATACGAATGAAATATACATTCAAACTGTTTGCAAAATCGCCTTTTGGCGCCATTGGCAGTGAAAGAGTTAAGCTAGTTAAAAGTATCTAGGTTCGACCGTTTATAATAAAAGCGATCATTGAAACATCACTCAATAAATTTGCAACTTACGGCAGATTGACGACTCTTCATCTTCTCCTTCCATACAGTCGTGGTAGTCGTCACACTTGAAGAGTATATCGATACACAACCCATTGTTACACCTGAACTGTGAGTCTGTGCAGTTTACAGAAGCTTTGAAATACAGATATTCAAACAAACATACAATGCTTTAGTAACCAATGTCGTGTCTTTCGAACGAGGCGAAATGTTAACCACATAGACACAGTGGGAATTTACAAAAAAAGAACGGTAAAACCCCAGTGAATTAAAAAAACCTTTAAATAGTGTTCATCTGGCCAAATTGAAGATTAAATCAATTGTTACTTTATGAATCTCTCTGTTACTAAAATATCATATGTGTTTTTGAAATAAGCAATGTTCTATGACTCTTTAGGTTAATAATTTTTGGCAAACACATGGTAATTTAGAATAAGCATGTATGCGGATTGACTATATTTAATATTTTATCTATCCTTTTGTATACTGTGTAATTGTTGTCTGAAGTCTTAACGTTTCTGAATGAATTAATTCTCCATTTTCTTCGGAAAATATCATAAGAGTGACAAAACGCTTGTATCTATGTGAATGAATATGATCAAATTGAATAACCCTGTCAAATGTCAATCCAAAAGTGGATTCTGCCATGTTGATGTATTCGATATATATGAATACATGTTCATTCAAGCGGTGTATTGTCCAATTTTCATTTTATTTTTATAGATTCAGATCGAACTCCAAACGTCAGCCCTTAGTCTGCACTGTTATCCTATATCCCATTTATTGGACGCTGGGCACAGATTGGTTAATACGTACTCAGGTGCGTTATGTTTACAAAAACGTTTTCTGCAAATGGTTTGCAAATATATCTGAATACTTACCACAAGTTTCTCTCCAAAGCCAAGCTACGAGGAAACAAATATTAAACAGATACATTGCTTTCATTCTTTTGACTGTATTCAAGGCAACTAGAGCACATACACACTTATAAACAGTTCCATTCGGCTAAAATATTTCACATTTCATTTCTCACATTAATATGTCCGTTTTATGGTTGGTCCTTATCAACTTTTCTTTACGCATGTATCTATTTCTCATAGAGAATAGTTTTACATGATTCGACCCGATCCGGTTGTAGAGCTTATCCTACATCATTCAAGCAGGCTTAACACTTTCGGTGCCAAATAAATCGTGAGAATATTACCCCTTCACCGCTTTATTGTCGTCTGCTTCAATATTGTCGTCTGCAAGAACGTTTTAAAGTTAGATTGGTAAAGTATGACTAAAGAAATATCGATTCGAGTGTCAAACAGATTCGATCCTGATCAGACGCCGCCTATCGCGGCGTCTGATCAGGATCACAACTGTTTGCAAAGTCGCCGTTGGCAGTGAAAAACATCAAGTAAAAACATAAAACTCTAGTAGGAGCCCATGCCCTTGCTTTCGACGTGCTTTAAGCACAACCTATCTGAAATATCGAAAAGGGCTATAAAAGAAAGGTTTGCGGCTCGTGTATTGAAGGTCAAGAATGCCTGAACTAATAAAGTAGGAAAGGAAATTATTGTTTAATTGTTCATTAATTGTTTTGTTTCGGTTATCATAATACAGTAAAACCTCTCTATTACGACCACTTAAATGAAGGCTAATTGAATGCATGAGAATCTGCCCTGCGTTCATTACCGCGAACTCTACCGAACCTCTCGCCACAGTCCGCTCGCTTAGTGCGCCCACATGTTCACGTGCCTTCAACGGTGTATGCATTTGTCGTTCTCCATGGTCACCCCTCCTATGTGCGCCCTGAGGCGAGCGGACCGTGGCGAGAGGTTCTGTAGAGTTCGTGGTAATGAACGCAGGGCAGGAGTCAGCTTAAAGCAAGGAGCTGTCTATTTTACGTCCACCTTTTAGTAAGCAGGCACCTACCTTAAACACATGCTAATGAACTCATTTTAGAGGTCGAAATAGAGAGATTTTACTGTATGTCATTTGAAGAAATATCAGAGATAGTTTATACGTCATGAAAAGCTCAAACAGTTTAGATTTAGATGACGGTGCCAAACAGTTAAGAACCAGATAACGATGCCTCATTTTGATCCGAGCTGTATACTGAAGCTATCACAATATATTCCATGGCGTTCTAATCTGACTAACATCAAACGATTCTCTATTAAGTTACTTATGTACATTAATCCCCGTCTATTTCGACCACTTAATTGTGCTAAGTATTAGGTGTTTAGGCAGGTCAATGTTGAAAACAATATAACATTAAAACAGAAAACTCCTCTGGAAGCTTTCTGTGTTACTGTCACCTTTCTTTAAGCTGTCATTTATATTTATATAATCAATGAGCATTCTTTTTAGTGTTGGTAATTTAACCCTTTACCCAATAGAAGCGCCTTTTAGCGGATATGATTTATTCATCCGCTGTAGAAAATAGTTCCAATTTAATCAGTAATGAATATGTATTATAGGGAATATTTTCTGTATTATAGCACATGATAGCTTTAAGCAGACTGAAAGTAAAGCAGAATGCGCCCTAAGGCGCATTCTGCTTTACTTTCAACCTGCTTTAAGTAGTCATCTATCTTAAGTACTATAAATAGGCTATGAGGTAAAGGGTTAAAGGAGTTGCTGCAGGTTAGGTCGGTAGCACACGATCACGTCTTCTAACAGTATTGACTTACATTCTTCATTACACTATTGTTATAAACTATTGTTTAAGAATACAATATTATTATAAAATGATCATTACGACAAACAAAGCAGAGCGTGGGAACGTTGCTGGATATAGCCTTCTCATCGTTTTGCTTCATTTGCTATATGTTTCGTATACGGACAGTTTGCTTTCTATCTTTTGGACATACATATAATTATCATAGTGCTTCCTTCCTTACAACGGTCCTCTGAAAAGCGATTCCCTTCTTACAACAACATTTGCCGCTGTTTCCAAAACAACACAACTATGTATAACATTTTCACTGCTGCAGTATCGTCTGCTTAATACTGTCGTCTGCTGTTTTCCTCAGTCACATATTGGATATTTTGACAGAAACAAAAACCATAATGACAAGTGAAAAACATCTTGAATCCATATCAGACCCCGTGTTACGCGCTGGAAATAACAGTTTTAAAGTAAACGCGTTTATTGTGAAAAAGTATGGTCTTCTCATTGGCCTGTACTAGTATAAAGTCGTGCCATTTGGGATAAACAACTCTTCAGCTACGTTTGAACGGTTCGAAAACAAGATGTTAGCAGGTCCGCATGGTTGTGAACCTTATATATGAGCCGTGTCATGACAAAACTTGCCTTATTGCATTTGAAAACATTGTACAGACCAGGTGCTGTTGTCAGGCTCTGTATGTGAGTTTGATCTACACTGCCAAATACCGTATATAATGCAGCTACATCAAATGTTTAGATAAATGTGGGTTTCAAATAGTGTAGATCAAGACAAGCCGCCGCGTCAAAGACGCGGAGGCTTGCCTTGATATACACTGTTTGCAATGCAATAAGGCAGGGTTTCTCATGACACGGCTCATTTGATTTTCTAGAAAGTTAACAAACATCATAGCGGGACCAAGTTAGCGCACCCACTTCTCATCAATGCGTCCCGATGTCGATCCCGGGTCGGAGTCTTTTGTGAGAGGGTACATTGGTCGCCCGTCCAAAGACGTGGGGTTTACCCGGGTACTCCAATGTTCTCTCACAGAAATGATCAAACACGCAAAAACATTGGAGCCATCGAAATAGATTAGCCTAATTTGTTAGAACTTGTTTCATACTCGATGTAAAATAAATCAAGTAAACTATAACAAACATCAATGAATTTACCCCACCATTGAAAAAGATTGTATTGTACTCATTCGTGATATTCAGCACTTTAAAATTTATTCAACTTTTTCAGTGACACCAATTGTTGTGATCACAACCTCCGCACTTTCAAACATAAATTTAATTAAATTTCTTTCAAGAGGGGAAGTGTTATTAATTATGTTTATAATTTGATTTTGACGTTTACTTATTGTTTAACTCTTACCATGCTAGCGGCGGATATATCCGATAATGATTACCTTTGCAAACAATTTCGATCCAGATGAGACGCCGCGTTACCCGGCGTCTCATCAGGATCCAAACTGTTTGACACTCTTACCAGGGTGTTTTGATTTGTTTGGTTGAAAAGTATTTTTAGAACAATAGCAGACGACAATTATTGCAGACGAAACAGTAACCCAGCGTGCAAAGAGTTAAATGCTTTAGAAATAGATTATTTTGTCTATAGAACAGAAGATATTAGAAACCCCTAGAAGGTCATAGAATATCATGTAATATTAAAGAGTATGAAAGAATAGTATTGGAATATTATTTTGGAAAGATTGTTCCAGAAGTCAATATTTTGGTAATTCACTGGTAAGGTAAACACGCAGTCACATGATCTTACTTTGTTGACAGAAATGCCATAAACGTCTCCTTTTTTTTCTTTTACAGTTTTGTGGAAAACCACTGGCCTCAAGGTTACAAAGAGTTGAATTGAGTCTGAGGTCGTTCTCAAGCATTTGATTGGTCAGAGTTAAGCCTAGGCTAAAATCTGACCAATCAAATTCTTTAGAACGATTTCAGATTCAGCTCAAAAGCTTCATAACCTGTTCACACAATCTTCAAGAAGTCCCATGATTGTTCAACACCTTTCTAGAATGATAACAGTGTGTACAGTGGAATCCCTCCAAACCGGAACATCTAAATACCGGAATACTCTCTAAACCGGACAAAACATGTGGTCCCGTTTCCATCCCTTCTTTATGTTTACCCATTACACCATAAATACGAGTTTTTACGTCTTTAGTTTATTCCTACACTAAATAAAATGGTTTATACATTCTAACAGATAATAGCTTAAAGCAAGTTGAAAGTAAAGCAGAATGCGCCTTAAGGCGCATTCTGTTTTACTTTCAACCAGCTTTAAGTGGTCAGCTATCTTCAATACTAGAAACAAGTTATGTGTTAATGAGTTAAAACCCCTCTAAACTCCTCATGTATTCATGTATATCATGAACTGAGTGTAATAAAGGAGATTGAAATTGGAAACCCCTCTTAACCGGAATATTTTCTTGTCCCCACATCTGTCCGGTTTAGCGGGTTTTCACTGTATATTTTCACTGGATCTTTCGACAATCACCCGTGCACCAGAAGTTTATTTTTGAATAGTTTGGATACTGATAGAGTCACTGGATTATTAAAAGTGTGAGAAATTAAAATAAAAATGTCAGTGCATTGTTTTTCAAAATTGACAGGAATCGGATAAATTTGGACTTTAAACAACAGGTTTTGACATATGTCTTCAATTTGTCATTTTAATTTAATAATGTTTGTAAAGTTTGTTGCTAGCTTTGTCTTTCTTTTGTGCCGGGCTCGTAACCTATCCAATCTGAAAGCAAATGCTGGTACAGTAAACCTCTTTATTACGATCACAGATCTAGAACGACTGCCCCTCCTTTACGACCTCTTAATTACAGTTGCACTTCGATATCTCGAACTCGATTAGGTCGAACATACCCGTATTTCAAAGTTAAAACGTGGCTTAGCCACGTTTTAATTTTGAAATACGGGTATGTTTGATTTAACCGAGCATGAAATAATGCAATGCATGTGTCGACACATCGGATAGTTCGAATTAAGCGAAATCGAGATATCGAAGTTCGACAATTCAACTTCGACTGTATGTTAATTATTAGGTGACTGCTGAAACTAATGTCATAAAATGAAACTGAAGTATCCTATAGTAGTGTTTTGTTTGACTGTCACCTTGCTTTAAGCTGTCACCTGTCTTTTATACAACCATTAAGCCTTTATTTTAGTGGTCGTAATAGAGAGTTTTTACTGTACGTGCATATTGCAGATCAAGGCACTGAATGCGTTAAACTCTGTATTTGACTGCATTTTACTATGGTTAAACCTCTCTATAATGACCTTGTAAAGGTAGGATACTTGTTAATATAAACTACAGATGACAGCGTAAAGGCAACGTGACAGTTGAGTAAAGCAGATAGCTCTTCATGGAGCGTTCTGTTTTACTGACACCTTGCTTTAAGCAGTCGCTTTTCTTAAACACATAATAATCGTACATAATTTGGACGTCGTAATAGGCGTACGTCATTTGTATCTCCCCTTTGAAGCAACTTGGTCCATGTCAAAGACATGTAAATGAACTTTTTTTTACTCGCACCTTCATTCGCCACCAGGGCATCATACTCATGGCACTTGTCTGACTTCAAAGGCCATGCTTGATAATATCTTTGGCCTGCAAGGTATATACAACAATTACACGAACATTGTTGACCTGCTGCACACTGACAGTAAATTTGTAATAAACCGCGCAAACAGTGTAGATCCAGATGTGACGCATAGTTATTCGGCGTCTCATATGTATTCAAACTGTTTGACACTGTAATTATATTATATTTTCTAAAATAAAATGCAGGTAACTTTACTATTGGGAAAGTTCTACACATTTACAGAGGACAATATCATAAACGCGAAAGGTTAAAGGCAGTACAGTTTTAACCCTTATCCTGCTGTGATGTCGTCTGCTTTGAAATTGTCGTCTGCAAAATGTGTTAAACCCTATGAATAAACTAGTGTCAAACATTTTGGATCAAGATTAGACGCCGCGGTACGCGGCGTCTGGTCTTGATCTAAAATGTTTGCCAAAACAGCGAAGTCCAGTAGACACAGGGTTAAATATTGTTACGCGCTAGTAAGTGTAGTTTATAAAGTCTAAGACCTTAATGTGGGAATAACATCAAACAAGATCTAGGGATCTAGATCGTCGAGCCAAAGGAGTAAGAATAACTTGATCCGTTGTACAGTTTCTTTAACTTTATTTTCGGCTAGCAATGGTATGTTTGCTAGTCCCGAAACACCAATGGTGATACTAACAGTTTATGTCAGATAATAAAATTAACGGTGACATAGATAACAAATACAGGCAAATATACAAATTTAGCCAATGCACGCCTATAACAACTGTAACCCGTGAAATCTAAATCTAAATAAGTTATTTAATAAATTTATTTAGCTTCTTACAAATTCTCTGTGAATTTGTTCACGGGGGTCTGGTCTCTATGATGTTTGTATTCAGACTGATTTGACGTTGAATTTTCACGTCTATTTATACCCCGTAGAAAAAACGATCACTTTTGACTGTTTTTTGTGACCAAAATTGACGGGACGTTTCCAACCACTTTTGACGGGGTTTTTCCGATCAAAAATGGTCGGAAAGTGATCGTTTCAACCACCTGTGACGTCAGACCCGTCAAAAAGTGATCGGAAAATAAGATACAAAGTTAAACTGATTTATTTACATGTGCGACGTTGGAAATTTGAATATAAACGAATTAAATCAACTTTTCATACATAATACTCATTAAATGACACAAATTTCCTTTTGTAGATGTTTAATTTAAAGTGTTTATGAATTGGAAGCTGTCATCCTTGTTGCTTAGTGACCGCATCCGGTTTACCCACAATGCAACAAAGATGGCCGCCTCCATTCGCACATGTAAACAAATCCAGTAGAATCCGAGATAAAATGATTGAAGACAATCGTGCATTGGCTTTACATAGAAATGGTGCATCAGATAAGGTGTCACAGCATTGGAGTGACCCTCCGTAGAACTTGGTAAGTCCCATTACAAAAATACAACCGATGATAGCTGACTGTTGGGCTTTCGTGAGAGAAAACCCAAATCCACCCAAGTCCAAACCACGATACCAGTTGTAGAAGAATAAAACCCTCAGATCGGGACCACTTCATTATCCCCCTCTTAAATAGGCAAAGCTCATGCTGCCTAACCTTATAACCAATAAGGGTTTTACCATAAATCTGTTAATTCAGAGAAAAGTTCCTGAAATAACTAATTTATGGCAATTAAGGTTATTCTTATCAGTATTTCAGAATAGACTTTTGCTGTGACACCTATCTGATGCAAAACTTTACAAATACGACTTAAATATTAAGTCGGCACTATATAACAACATTTTTATTCCCTGAAATTAGGGTTGATGCAATGAAATGCAAAATTGTATTTAATACAATGTCTAATAAACTAAGGAAAATTGTTTTAGATGACTAAATTCACAAAGTGTCATCATAAATTAACTTTCCTCCAAGTTTGTAAATAGTTAATTTACTAAAGATAAACCTAACCGAAAGCTGCATCGAACAAGTTCGGACTCTTTGAAGAAGTACAATATTGTATCCATGCAGATTTTGGAGTTAACCTCTATTTCCTTGAAGCAAATACACGTAGCACTTCACTTATATTTCTGGATGAAATATTCTCAAAAATATGTTAATAAGTTATCCAAACTGTATGAAACCAACTCAGGTTCCTGGTAAGCAACCCAATATTAGATCCATAAAGTTATCGGAATTACATCTTCCGAAAGAATGAATGTGACTTTTAGCCCTAATATATTTCACCAAAAATAAAAATGGCTTAACTAAACAAACAACCATGTCGCTGTATGAAAATACAATGCTAATGTAAGCACAATAACATCGCAGATCTTGGTCATCGGGAGGTGTGATCCGTACTCGGTTCACGCCTCTCAATGACAAAGATTTTAACTAGTATGATGTCCATTAAATTTAAACTAAACAGCATACATTATCACTGAGCAGTATTTGTTTTACACTCTGTCTTAGTCTAAAGCTCCAAGTCTACAGTTAAGGTAGACTCTATGTTGATAGAGTTCAGTTCTGTTCACATGGCTCCAAATAGTTGGTTGTCCTTGTAGAATGTCACGGTTGGTAAATGGATCACTGGTAAACAGTCAATGTGATGATAACAATTTTTTTCTTTAAACACTAAATTTATTTCACTTAAAACACTTAAATTAGTTTAGCACTTTGACTAAATGACAGTCCATGTCATATTTATAAAATGTAAGAATACAGTTGATAATGGATCACTATTGCACAGTCAATGTGATGACACTTCTCTGACTACTGTGTTTCTTTAAACACTAAAATTCAATTTACTGGTACTTTAAACACTAAAACTTTGTTACACTATTAAAATTTAACCAAATGACAGCCCATGTCATATTTAATAAATTAAAGAACACAGTCTTTGAATTCCAGCACATTAGCACTAGTAAATCACTGTTAATGTCTCTTCATCTGTATTGTCACTAATAATTGGTAACCAATGTTAGTGGAGAACTCCTGCACCCTGTCGCCTATGTTGGCACTTCCTGTGTTGTGGCACGTCTACTTCTTTGGTCCTTCTCAGTGGAGATTTTGACTTCTTGACTTGCCTGGGCCTTGCGGTTTCATCGACTATGCTGGCCACCCTCTCTGCGTCCTCGGTTGAACCAATGTCTGCCTCCCGTCTAGTTTTGACTCTGTATGAGTGGTGATTCATGCCCTGGTCTCTACAGGTCAGCGACCTGTCGGCGTCATCAAATAGGGCTCCAATTGGCAAGTCATACTTGCCCTCAAAGGCTTCTGTTTGGTTGATGACATAATCAGCTCCACTATTGTTGTCATCCTCTCCCAAACTCTTCACAATGGCGCCGTCCAGTCCTTCAGCATTTCCCGGTACCACAAAGTCATCTGCAGCCATGACTTTATTTAGCTTTGGTGCTCTTCCGCTCAACATGAGCGGTATCTCCTGGCCATCTTTTACCATGATGTTCCTACTCAAAAGGATTTCTGCTGGACTTTTTCCACTACTCATTAGTAAGTCATACCCTATCAGAGTATCATCTTGGATATCTGCTACCACAGCCTCATGCTGGACTTCTAGTGGTCCCAATTTCAGTTGGAAGATAGCCTTTCCACTTCCAGGTATTGTTGTACCATCTGCCCCTTTTAAGGCCTGGGACTTTTCAAGCACCGGCTTGGATTCCCATGAAATCTTCTCATAAACTGCTTTAGAGATGATGGTCTTTGTGGCTCCTGTGTCTGCAGTGAACACCACAGGTATATCTTCCACATAACCCTGGATATATACGCCTTCGGATAGACTTGACCGCTTCCTAATCGCCCCCTTTCTATCCTCTGACCTCTTGAGATGTTCCGACATCTCTGGATCCTTTGACATCTTTATACGCGTTGACCTCTTAAGATCCTCCGACCTCTTTAGATTCTTTGAGCGCTTTAGATCCTTTGACCCCTGAAGATCCTTTGACCTCTCTAGATCCACTGACCTCTTTAGATCCTTTGACCTCTCTAGATCCACTGACCTCTTTAGATCCCTTGATCTCTGTAGATCCACTGACCTCTTTAGATCCCTTGACCTCTGTAGATCCTCTGACCTCTTTAGGTCCTTTGACCTCTCTAGATCCTCTGTCCTCTCTAGATCCTCTGTCCTCTTTAGATCCTTTGACCTCTTTAACTCCCTTGATCTCTTTAGATCCTCTGACCTCTTTAGATCCTTCGACTTCTTTAGATTCTCTGACTTCTCTAGATCCTCTGACCTCTTTAGATCCTTTGACCCCTTTAGATCCTTTGACCTCTTAAAGTCCTTTGATCTCTTTAGATCCTCTGACCTCTTTAGATCCTTTGACCTCTCTAGATCATCTGACCTCTTTAGGTCCTTTGACCTCTTTAGATCCACTGACCTCTTTAGATCCTTTGACCCCTTTGGATCCGTTGGCCCTTTTCGATCCTTTGAACCCTTTAGATCCTTTGGCCCCTTTGGCCCTTTTCGATCCTTTGGCCCCTTTAGATCCTTTGACCCCTTTAGATCCCTTGGCCCCTTTAGATCAATTGACCCCTTTAGATCCTTTGGCCCCTTTAGATCCTTTGGCCCTTTTCGATCCTTTGGCCTCTTTAGTTCCCATGGTCTCCTAAGGTCCTTTGGCCGCTATAGGCCCCGTAGTCTCCTTAGGTCCTCAGACCTCTTTCTGGCCTCTGGACTATCCCCGCTTGGCCTATCTGTAATCCTAGGCTTGTCTTGACCTTTCCTCTTCCCTACATGTCGTTGGAATTGGACTGCCCTCCGGTCACAAGGGTCAGTCCTTCCTCGTTTAAATGGTTCGGCTGGTATCTTCTCTGCCCGCTGTTCTGATTCCTCATCTGGTCTGTCTCGAACCTTTTCGGACAATCTCGAGAAATGTGTCCCTTAAAATGGCACCTAAAACATTCGATATCCTGCTTTCCTGTACTACCATTTTGTTCCTGTTCCAGCCTCTCCATCCTTTCTACTAGGGACTTTTGAGCTTCAAGTATCTGCAACCAGATTTGGCCTTGAGACTCTTGAACCTTGCCGCTGGTCTGCCTCTCATCTCGGCCTGGTTGAGGCACTGCCTTTTCCCCATACTTATGCCTGTCCCTGTCCCAATTGCCAATTTTGTTGGTGCGACTGAAACTCCTTCTTAAATGGCAATCATCTTCTTGAGATTCTGTGTCACTTAAGTCCACCCCATAGCTTGGCCTATGGTTAATCCAGTCTTCATTTGGATCCATTCTGTGCACTGGATTGCCTACGTTTGAGTCTGCCTCATAACCCGCGCCAATGGTCCTCCTTGTTCTCTTCTCCTCTCATCTGGCACTTCCACCATCTCTCATGTTTATCATGCTTACCACATGCAAAACGGCCTCATCTAGAGTCTTTGGCTCTTTGTGAAACTCCACTTGGAACTTCACCTCATCGTCACTAAGTCCGTCTAAAAGACGTCTGATGAGGTCTTCTTCCCTGGTTCTGTAATCCCGATACCCGTGGGCTTTGTCGTACAGCATCTTTAACTCTGCCGCATACTCTTCAATGGACTCGCCATACTTTTGGGCCCGTCTGCTGAATTTAATGGCATAAGATCTTGGCGTCTCTATATCTCTGTAACGACTATGCAACTCGTGCGTTAGATCATCGTAGTCCTCCAGTACTCGAGGGGGGAGTTGAGCAAATACGAAGTCGGCTGCACCGCCCTCTATTCTAGGTATTAGGTTGTCTAACCTCTCTTCGTTGCCCCATCTGTAGCGCCTGGCGATGGCTTCAAATCTAGATATCCAGGTTTGAAAATCCTCTTTTCCCTCATAGGTAGAATAATTGTGTTGCACTGGGCGTGCACGTGAATACTGTTCATCTGCTGTAGGGATGTTGCTGTGCCTGCTATGATCCCCATAAGCAGGGCTTCTACGCCTTGGGTTGGCTAAAGTGACCCCTGGTATATCATGTCGGTCACCATTTCCAGTAACATTCTCTCCTGCAGCTTGAGCGCTGCCCTCAGTTGAATGCCATTCAACTGTCGGAGGGATGTAAGTGCTTTGCCTGCTATGGTCCCCATAAGCAGGGCTTCTATGCCTTTGGTTGGCTAAAGTGACCCCTGGTCGGCCACACTGGTCACCACCTTCAGAAACACTCTCTCCTGCAGCTTGAGTGCTGCCCTTATTATCTGGTTTGGATCCAGATCTTTCCCTACAGCCACTGTCACCTATCTCTCTTCCGACAAACTCTATCTCAGGATCACAACTATTCGGTCTAAAATGGCTCATTGTATTTCTTTAGATTTATTCCTCACAAAACAACAGGTAGGTCTTGAGTTCGTATCACTGGATCTGGATATAATAAACAGATCCCACCTCGCTGCCACCAATAAATGTTACGCGCTAGTGCGTGTAGTTTATAAAGTCTAAGACCTTAATGTGGGAATAACATCAAACAAGATCTAGGGATCTAGATCGTCGAGCCAAAGGAGTAAGAATAACTTGATCCGTTGTACAGTTTCTTTAACTTTATTTTCGGCTAGCAATGGTATGTTTGCTAGTCTCGAAACACCACTGGTGATACTAACAGTTTATGTCAGATAATGAAATTAACGGTGACATAGATAACAAATACAGGCAAATATACAAATTTAGCCAATGCACGCCTATAATAACTGTAACCCGTGAAATCCAAATCTAAATAAGTTATTTAATAAATTTATTTAGCTTCTTACAAATTCTCTGTGAATTTGTTCACGGGGGTCTGGTCTCTATGATGTTTGTATTCAGACTGATTTGACGTTGAATTTTCACGTCTATTTATACCCCGTAGAAAAAACGATCACTTTTGACTGTTTTTTGTGACCAAAATTGACGGGACGTTTCCAACCACTTTTGACGGTTTTTTTCCGATGAAAGTGATCGTTTCAACCACCTGTGACGTCAGACCCGTCAAAAAGTGATCGGAAAATAAGATACAAAGTTAAACTGATTTATTTACATGTGCGACGTTGGAAATTTGAATATAAACGAATTAAATCAACTTTTCATACATTATACTCATTAAATGACACAAATTTCCTTTTGTAGATGTTTATGAATTGGAAGCTGGCATCCTTGTTGCTTAGTGACCGCATCCGGTTTACCCACAATGCAACAAAGATAGCCGCCTCCATACGCACATGTAAACAAATCCAGTAGAATCCGAGATATAATGATTGAAGACAATCGTGCATTGGCTTTACATCGAAATGATGCATCAGATAAGCTGTCACAGCATTGGAGTGACCCTCCGTAGAACTTGGAAAGCCCCATTACGAAAATACAACCGATGATAGCTGACTGTTGGGCTTTCGTGAGAGAAAACCCAAATCCACCCAAGTCCAAACCACGATACCAGTTGTAGAAGAATAAAACCCTCAGATCGGGACCACTTCAATATCAATCAGTTTAGACCAAAATTGAATTGAGTATCTAGAAGAATAATGTTGAAACAGACTGTTTTGACACTCGTTATGACATCAATTTAGTCAATTTATCTCAATTTATATAAAATCTAATTTGAAAAATAAGCAGACAAGACTGTTTAAGGATGATGACGTCATGGCAGTGAATGGGTTCAGGAATAACAATGAATGTGCCAAACATCTTTGAATCTGATAAGACATCGAGTACCTTGTCAACGTCTCTAAAGTGTAAGTTACAGCGCCCTTCTCTACATCGACACCCAGTTGGAGACAAAAAACATGTTCGTTATTCGAAGGGAGTCGTTATAGGTAGGGAAATTGGTTTACATTTGCAAACAGCTTGAATCCAGATCAGACGCCGCGTAACGCGGCGTCTGATCTGGATTCAAGCTGTTTGTCACTCGTCATTAAATTTTTCTGTCAAAATGTTCAATATGTAACTTTGAGAAAAAACAGCAGACGACAACTTTAAGCAGCCGATATTACAGCAGTAAAATGTTATACATAATTGTCCTGTTTAGGGAACTGCGGCAAGGGTCGTTGTATGGAGGGAGTCGTTGTTGGGAAGGACGTTGTAGAGAGGGAGCCCTGTACTTTTACCCAAGAGCTATACTCATTGCCACCAAGAATGGTGGCGGAAGAATACAACAGTCAACATTTTTAAACCAACCAGCGTGAGTTTTATCCCTGCACTGCCTTATCCTGAGTACAATATTTTTTGCAAACAGTTTGGATCCTGATCAAACGCCGCGTGACGCGGCGTCTGATCAGGGTCCAAACTGTTTGACACACATTTCATTATTTCTTTAGCCTAAATACATAGACATTAAATATGAGAAATAAAAGCAGACGATAATTGTTTAGAATTGATGACGTCATGGTAGTGAAGGGGTTAATGCGATTAATCAGTGGTACACCGTATGTCTTATCGTTTGCTTCCCTTGTGATCACGGTTCTTTGATATTGTACAAATTTGTCTTATCGGTGAAGAACATCTCTGTACTAAATATAACCGCGACTCTGATGAGCAATTACAATCAGCATTGTATTAAGAGACCACAAATTGAAGTAGAGTGGAGATATCTAAAGGTCAGATGACTGCTTAACCCTTTCATGGTGTGAGGTTTTACCCCTTCACCGCCATATCACCGCCATATTGTCCTCTGCTTCCATACTGATGTCTGTTTCAAAGTTAGATTTAAATCAGTATAACTGACGTAATTTCAAATCAAGTGGTGATCAAGATCAAGATCAGACATTTTGCAAATGCACTTTATGACGTCATTGAGAGTGAAAGGGTTAATCAAGAAATGAACTGATTTTTTTCGGCGTTCAAGCGAAGTAAATTTGCCGATAATTTTCGGTCGTTTCTTTCGCATGAATGCCGAAAAAATCTGTTCATTTCTTATACATGTATTTACAATATATTTGCTGTATGCATGTATGTTTAATTCATATTAGAGGTTGATAACACTAATAATGTGTACCCTGTAAGGAACAGCCATGACCGCATTACTGAAGCTGTGTATATTCGAAAGGAAAAAAATAAGTTCTATTGTTAACATTATAACTCATAATCTTGACAGTTGGGCACGAAAATGCCGATTTGACGTCATTTGGAAATGACGTCATTTTAAAAGTAGGATAAATATATCCATGTTTGTCAGAAAGAAATGCAGACAGCTGCTGTTTATAAGATATATCAATTTTCTTGCAATTTATCTCATTAATAAAAAAGTCGGTAATCATGGTTTCCGCTCATAGGATGGCATACATGTATCGGTTAAGAACAAATCTATTAAACAATCCGCCAAATGTGTGCTGTCCGAGTCCCAAAGATTAATTCGCGAATGAAAAATGCATTATGCCCCGCCTCATCTGAGAAACTTATCCACAAGTCCCGCCCTCTCGAGAAATAGCGTTCAAACGAATTGAACGTCATGTTTTTCAATGGATTTGAATGGGTCGAATGTAAATATTGCACGATGGAAAAAAACAAATAATGCGATAAGTTCCTGCATAGTTTTTCTGTATTATTTTTATGAAGTATTTAGCAGTCACATGTTTTTTTCTTTAAATATTAGCAAATAATAGTATATTAAGTGGTGGTTTACAACAATGTTAACAGTGCTTTCTGGATTCATGCAGATTGTCTCTTACAGTGGAGAATCTGTTATTCTTTCCCAATAAACGCGTTTACGCTAAATCTATTATTTGCAGTGCAAACCGTTTGGAGCCAGATCAGACGCCGGGTAACCCGGCGTCTGATCAGGCTCCAAACTGTTTGCCACCAAGATAAACATTAATTATCAGAATTGTCAAAAAAGTGTACTTTTCTACGTTTTAGTGTTTTGCGTTTGCGTACGTTTGCGTTTAAACGGGAAAGAATAACAGATTCTCCACTGTATTAGGGATTCATTTTCTCAAATTGAGTAAAACATGTATATTGTCTACCAATTGATTAGCAAGTAATTAATTTTAAGCACTCTAGATAACTGCCGGCTAGAAAACAATTTGTTACAAAAAAAAACAATAAAGTGTCAACATTGGGATAAGACATAAAGGTATTTTGACAACGATACATGTACAATGTTCCCTCTCTACAACGATACCCAATGGGAGACAAAGATTGTGTGTGTTGTTCGGATGGAGTTGTTATGGGGACGGAAATTGACTAACATTTGCAAACAGTTTGAATCCAGATCAGATGTCGCGTAACGCGGCGTCTGATCTGGATTAAAGCTGTTTCTTACTCGTCAATATGATTGTTTCTGTCAAAATATCTAATATGTGACTTTGAGAAAAACAGCAGACGACAATTTAAAGCAGCCGATATTGCAGAATAGCGGTAGGCGTTGTTGAAGGTGGGAGTCGTTGTTCGGAGTGTCGTTGTAGGGAGGGAGTACTGTAGTACAACTATGTCCGTAGTGTGCAGAAGGTCCACCAATCACCTCGTAAATACGACTTTTTACTTTAATTTTAGTGTGCTTTAAACCAGACCGAAAACAACTAATTGTGTTATAAAATGTGTATATTGTTGTACGTGAAATTATGAACTAGAATACAGTGTAACCCTTTCCCCCATAGAAGCGCCTTTTAGCGCATTCATTTTATTCCTCTGCTGAAGAAAATAGTTCCAATTTATACAGTCATGAATATGTTTCATAAAGAATAGTTTCTTAATTCTAGCAGGTGGTAGCTTAAAGCAGGCTGAAAGTAAAGCAGAATGTGCCTTTTGGCACATTCTGCTTTACTTTTAACCTGCTTTAAGTAGTCACCTATTTTCAAAACTAGAAACAGGCTATCGTGTAAAGGGATAAACTAATACTTAAAACAATTATTGGGCGCATTACATAATCTAACTTGTATGTATCGTAGTTAAGGATGAATCAAACTGATTCTGTTTGTTAACATTCACTAAATATCCATGGAAACGAAATGTAATGCATTTAATAGTGTGTCAGATTTCATCTTATATAACGCTTGCTTTGTGTCTAACCCATTTAAAGGTGAAATGTTCATACATGTATGAACTTTTTAACTGTTGAAAAATGATCAGTTTATGTTGATTTAAGGGCTGTTTTATGGAAATATCAAAAATATTGTTTTAAAATAAACAGTGCAGATCCTGATCAGAAGGCTCCTTTAAGAGCCCTCTGATCAGGGTTTACACTGTTTGCAAAGTATTCATATACCGGTGTAACAGTCCAGTTTTCCCCAGTCAGTTTTTTCCCCGGGGAAAAACTGACTAGTCCAGTTCTTCCCCGGGGAAAAAACTGACTAGTCCAGTTTTTCCCCGGGGAAGAAACGGACTAGTCCAGTTTTTCCCCACCCAGTCAGTTTTCCCCCCCCTATTTTATTAATTGAAATGTAGGGGGAGAAATTCTTGACTAGTCCAGTTAAATCCCCCTATGTTTTTTTACGAACTTCTGGACTTGTCAAGTTTTCCGCCACTATGTTTCTTTTAAACATTTTAGAGGCCACAATTTTAATATTTTCTCCCTCATTATTTGACTACTGAAGTGATGGCAGGGAAATTCTCGTCAAGTTCTTTTTTACCCGCTATCTTACCGAATATACTTTTTTTTTTGTAATTGATTTTATTTCAATCAAAAGTACAATGCATAACAAATACAATAATCATGCTATACATCAGTTATACAGAACATGCAATATATCGTCAAGATATGGCATCTACATGAATCAGTGTCATTTTATGATAACAATATATTACCGAATAATGAACAATAAACATGAAAATTGCATTTGAAGAAATTGTCGATTAAAAAGAATCGACATATTCTGACGGTCATAATTTTTTGGAGGGTATAGATGAGATAATGGTGGTGATTATGAAAATAATTACTGAATATTTTATATGAAGTTGAGCAGATTACATTAACTACTGCGGAGGTGGGGACATTCTGGACTAGTCTAGTTTTTTTCCCCTCACAATTGGATTAATATAGATGTACGCAAAGTCTTGGATAGTCCAGTTTTTCTCCCCTCTCAAACAAATAATTATGGCGGTGGGGAAAATCTGGACCCACTCACAATTAAATTAATGCAGATGTACGCAAAGTTTCGGCTAGTCCAGTTTTTTCCTCATCACATTTTGATTAATGCAGATGTTTTAAAGTCTTGACCAGCCTTACTTATTTCCCCTTTCAAACTTACTTCTGTGGGGATGGAGCAAATCTGGACTAGTCTAGTTTTTCCCCCTCACAATTTCATTTATGCAGATGTAGGCAAAGTCTTGACCAGCCTTACTTATTTCCCCTCTTCAAACTTACTTCTGTCAGGGTGGGGAAATTCTGGACTAGTCCAGTTTTTCCCCCATCATAGTTTGATTAATGCAGATGTTTTAAAGTCTTGACCAGCCTTACTTATTTCCCCTTTCAAACTTACTTCTGTGGGGGTGGAGCAAATCTGGACTAGTCTAGTTTTTCCCCCTCACAATTTCATTTATGCAGATGTAGGCAAAGTCTTGACCAGCCTTACTTATTTCCCCTCTCTAAACTTACTTCTGTGGGGGTGGAGAAAATCTGAACTAGTCTAGTTTCCCCCCCTCACAAATTGATTAATGCAGATGTAGGCAAAGTCTTGGCTAGTCCAGTTTTTCACCCGTCTCAACTCAGAGGGGGGGGGGACATTCTGGACTAGTCTAGTTTTTTCCCCCTCACAATTTCATTTATGCAGATTTACGCAAAGTCTTGGCTTGTCCAGTCTTTCACCCGTCTCAAACAAACTGACTCAGAGGTGGGGAAATTCTGGACTAGTCCAGTTCCCCCCCCCCCTCACAATTTGGTTAATGCAGAGATACCCAAAGTCTTGGCTAGTCCAGTTTTTCTCCCCTCTCAAACAAATTACTGTAGAGGTGGGGAAATTATGGACTAGTCCAGTTTTTCCCCCATCATAGTTTGATTAATGCAGATGTTTTAAAGTCTTGACCAGCCTTACTTATTTCCCCTCTTCAAATTTACTTCTGTGGGGGTGGAGAAAATCTGGAGTAGTCTAGTTTTCCCCCCTCACAATTTCATTTATGCAGATGTAGGCAAAGTCTTGACCAGCCTTACTTATTTCCCCTCTTCAAACTTACTTCTGTGAGGGTGAGGGAAATTCTGGACTAGTCTAGTTTTTCCCCCTAACAATTTCATTTATGCAGATGTAGGCAAAGTCTTTGCTAGTCAAGGTTTTCATCCGTCTCAAAAAAACTAACTCAGAGGTGGGAAATTCTGGACTAGTCCGGTTTTTCCCCCCTCAAATATTGGTTAATGCAGATGCAGGCAAAGTCTTGGCTAGTCCAGTTTTTAACCCGTCTCAAACAAACTAACTTGGAGGGGGGAAATTCTGGACTAGTCTAGTTTTCCCCCCTCACAATTTCATTTATGCAGATGTACGAAAAGTCTTGGCTTGTCCAGTCTTTCATCCATCTATTGTATAAGAGGAGGGAAAAACTAGACTAGTCCAGAATTGCCCCACCTCAACTGAATATTGTATAAGAGGTGGGAAAACTAGACAAGTCCAGAATTTCTCCACCTCAACAGTATATTGTTAAAGAGGGGGGGGGGGGGGAAAGCTAGACTAGTCCAGAATATCCCCACTACTGAAGAAGTTTGTTTGGGATGGAAGAAAAACTTGACTAGCCAATACTTTGCCAACATTTGCATTAATCAAATTGTGAGGGGGGAAAAACTAGACTAGTCCAGAATTTCCCCACCTCAACAGTATATTGTTTCAGAGGGGGAAAAAACTAGACAAGTCCAGAATTTCCCCACCTCTGAAGTATAAGTTTGAGAGGGGAGAAAAACTGGACTAGCCAAGACTGTGCCAAATTCTTCATTAATGAGGTTGTGGAGGGCAAAACAGGACTAGTCGAGTATTTCTCCACCTCTGAAGTAGTAACTTTAAGAGGGGAGAAAAACTAGACTAGCCAAGACTTCGCTAGCATCAGCATTAATCAAATTGTGAAGTGAAAAAACTAGACTAGTCCAGAATTTCCCAACCTTCACAAGTATTTGTTTGAGAGGGGAGAAAAACTGGACTAACCCAGAATTTCTCCCCTTCAGCATTACTCATATTGTGATGGGGGGACAAACTGGACAAGTCCAGAATATCCCCACCACTGAAGAAATTTGTTTGCGAGGGGAGAAAAACTTGACTAGCCAATGCTTTGCCAACATTTGCATTAATCAAATTGTGAAGGGGAAAACTAGACTAGTCCACAATGTCCTTACCGTCACAGTTATTTGTTTGAGAGGGGAGAAAAACTGGACTAGCCCAGAATTTCCCCCCTTAAGCATTACTCATATTGTGATGGGGGAAAAACTGGACTAGCCCAGAATTCCCCCCTTAAGCATTACTCATATTGTGATGGGGGAAAACTGGACTAGCCAAAACTTTGCCAACATCAAAATTAATCAAATTGTGAAGGGGGAAAAACTAGACTAGTCTAGAATTTCCCCAACTCCAAACAAATAAGTTTGGGAGGGGAGATAAACTGGACTAGCCAAGAATTACCCCACCTCCAAGGTTGCTAGTTTGAGAGGGGAGAAAACCTTGACTGGCTTAGACTTTGCATTCATTAATCAAATATTGAGGGGGGGGGGGGACTAGGCTAGTCCAGAATTTCCCCACCTCCACAGTAATTTGTTTGAGAGGGGAGAAACACTGGACTAGTAGCCCAGAATTGTCCACCATTACAGTAGATAGTTTGAGAAAGAAGAAAAACGTACAATCTAAATTAACTTGTTTTTTTTTCATTGAAAAACCTAGTTTAACCTGCATTTATCAATTTGCTAGGGGGAAAACAGAAGTAGCTGAGAATGTTCACCCCTCCACAGTAGTTAGTTTGAAAGAGAGAAAAATCTGGACACCTACATTTTTTTTCATTAAAAAACCTGGTTAAAAAAATGGGGAAGGGGGGGAAAACTGGACTAGCCCAGAATTTCCCCACTATTGTGTTCAGTAAGAAGGGGGGGAAAACTGGACCGGGTGGGGAAAAACTGACTGGGGGGACATTCAGGGCTGTTACACCGGTATCTGTTTTCAGCATAGAAATGGTTAACCCCGTCACTGCCTTTCCCGGAGTACAGTAGTTATTTGCAAACAGTTTAGATCCTGATCAGACGTCGCGTAACGCGGCGTCTGATCAGGATCCAAACTGTTTGACACTCGTTTCAATATTTGTTATGTCAAAATTGCTGAAAATTGTTTTTTAGAAATAGAAGCAGACGACAATTGTTTAAATTTGATGACGTCATGGGAGTGAAGGGGTTACCGTTTCTAGGGAAATAAACACTCATTGATGTTAATTCACGTCAGTTTGAAATCGTGTATCCATTACACGTGTTAATTAAGAGTCGGTCAAACTTTAAAAAAAATCAATTAATAAACGCTGCAGTTCAATATGATACTGAATAGACCTTTCACTGAAAGGCTATATTGTTCGCTTAAACATTGCCCGTTTGCATTTATTTCAAAAATTTAAAACTCCTGCATCTTGAATGGTGATGAATTGTCATTGAATTTGGACCAAACTATTCGCAATTATCATTATAAACGGAATAAACAATGAAACATTTTACCAAATTCTCCATAGATACGCTTTTTATGCCTTACATTCATTTAAAACTAAGAAATAGTTCCCGTTTTAATACGATCATGAATGTGTACCAAAGGAATTACGCCCTTTATCCAAGCAGATGGTTTCTTAAAGCAGACTGGAAGAAGAACAGTATTCTCCTTAAGCACAACCTGTCTTCGATACTGAAAACAAACTACATTGTACATGTATAAAGGATAATTGTAAAAAGTCGATTTGGCTGATGTCGAATATAACCGTATTTCAACGTAAAACATGGTTAAGCCATGTTTTAACTTTGAAATATGGGTTGTTCGCAACTAACGCGAGTTCGAATTGTTGAGTTTCTGTTATACTTGAAAAAATTCCCAATAGACACATGCACATCAGATAATTGTGTTAAATACTAACGCGAACGTTATGCCACAATAGTGGCTGTTGTCACCCTTTTGCTGTCAGAATTTCATCGTACCGAAGTGTCGACTTCTGTATATCCCTGCATTGCCCAACCCCGAGTATGACGGTTATTTGCAAACAGTCCGGATACTGATCGTAACGCGGTGTCTTATTATGATCTAAACTATTTGACACTCTTTTTAATAGTTCTAAATTAAAAATACCTAAAAGCAGACTTAGTTAAATCGTATCGATACGAGAGTCAAACAGTTTGGATCCAGATCAGGATTCAAACTGTTTGCAGACGCGCTTTAAGCGTCATTGAGAGTGAAAGGCCTAATCTATTCCATCACTTTATACAGTCGTGAACATGCAATATGAAATATCTCCTATATCATAGAAGATGATAATCCAAAGCAGGTTGGTAATAAAGCAGAATGCTTCTTACTTTCAGCCTGTTTTAAGCAGCCTTATGTCTCAAACTTAAATCAAACTATAGATGAAAGGGTTAAAACAGGAAGAAAATGCTTAACTTTCATGTGTATTTAGTTTCCGCTTGACCTTGGTGATTGTTTTTCAAGATTGACCATACACAGTAGGTAACAGCGACCCGGTGACCTGAACGCTTGTCTGCTAATCTAACAGTCTGCTTTTAGTCCTTTTTTACTGTAAGAATTAAGGCAGGTTAACTAAAAACATATGGATACTAGCGACGTGACGATGAATCTTGGTACTCGACGATCACGTTACGAAGGTGCCGACGTGATGGTCGACGACATATATTTTATTGTAGACCTTTTATACATAACCTTGGGATAACGTGTCGCTAAATTTTACTCCGTTCGTTCCTAAAAGAACAAGAGCGTGTCCCAGTTACACGAATGCCACCGATGGTACAGGGAGGGGAATCAAGACTATCAAATGTAAACTGTACGAGTTAGAGAGCGGAAACTGTTGTGGAGCGCCATAAAGGTTTATATGGTTGGAAGGTCTTGACACGAGGAAGACACATGCCAAGTATAAAAGGTCCAGGTGCAAAAATGCAAAAGTTATAGCCAAGGTTAAGGTTTCTGGTTAAAGTTTGATTACATAGATCAAAGGTCAAGGTCAATGCCACATGGTCAAAGACGTAAGTATGGTTGGAAAGGTCTCCACACAAGAAATAAACATTCAAAATATGAAAGCCTCTGCCTACTGGTGCAAATGTTATATCCATTTAAAGGTGTTGTTTTGTTTCACAAAAGTAGGTCAAATGTCAAGGTCAAGGCCACAAGGTCAAAAAGGTTTGTATGGTTGGAAAGGTCTTTATACAGGGAGGACACATGCCAACCGCCGATGATCGTTTTCCATATTATACGTAAGCCAAAGGACAATGATCTGAACCATAAATATTGATTTGGGCATATTTCTAAGTAATCTGAATACTAGAATGAGACAAAAATACCCAGCGAGCTGCACGAATTTGGACTAAATCATACACAGATAATAGTATTACCGTTGGCTATGAGTTGATTATCAAAGTGAAAAATGCTAGCTAGCACGCTATTTAGTTTATCGGCTTCACTGCCATGACGTCATCTATTTTAACAACTTCATCTGCTTTTATTTCTAAAAATATAGATTAGTTAAGTTTACTTTACCCATTACCCCATAACTACGCCTTTTTACGCCTTTAATTCATTCATCCCCGTAAAACATAGTTCCAATTTTTACAACCATGAATATGTATCATAAGAAATATTTTCTATGTCCTTGAAGAAGATAGCTTAAAGCAGGCTGAAAGTAAAGCAGAATGTGCCTTAAGGCACATTCTGCTTTACTTTAAACCTGCTTTAAGTGGTCACTTGTCTTCAAAATTAGAAACAGGCTATGGGGTAATGGGTTGACAATTATAAAATCGAGTGTCAAAATGTTTGCATCCAGATCAGTCGAGCAACTCGGCATAGCACCCGGAACCAAACTGAATGACGATCTGAAGATGATTTGATACGTACATGTAGCAGACAATCATTTTTGCTGACGAGACATTTTTCCGCGTTTAAAGAGTTAATACTGTAATTCAATATCATTAAGGACGCTTCAATGTGTTACAAATGGAACCCAATCTGTAAAATCATTAGAATATTGACATAATGATAGAAATAATACGACAACATTGTTAGAAACGCTTCTAATGCTGCATCTGATCAAACAAACTTTATTAAATGAATACAACCATTAAGGACCTTTGAATATGTTGTAAACAAAATTAAAACAGTGGGGCCATTAAAATAATATCTTTAATGCGCTGCAAACAGTTGGAACAAAGACCTTGATCAAAGAACATGGCACCGTTTACTATACATGACTCAGAAAGTCAGAAATATAGTTTAACCCTTTGAACCCTAGTCCCGCATATAGGCGTCCTTTTCAAACAATGTTCGTGTGAATAGTACACTTTTCCTGTGCAAACAGTAAATACCCAGATCAGAGGGCTCCGAAAGGAGCCCTCTGATCAGGGTCTTTACTATTTGTCATAATGCCAAACATTGTCAAAAACAACCCTTAAAAGTCAGAAATGGACTAGACTAAAATGGAAACTAGAATTGTCCATATAAATCTTCAGGGAGGAGAGAGTTAAACTGTTTTTAGCACTACTCAAAGTATAATATTTACAATCGCCCCATTCAATTCCATTGATAAAAAGTGTGTTCATTTCATATAAACACCAATTTTCGAGAGGGCGGGACTTGTGGAAAAGTTTCGAAGGGGAGGCGGGGCATATGCAGTTTTCATTCGCGAATTAATATTTGGAACTTAGGGCAGCAAACATTTGGCGGATTTTTTCAAAATTTGTTCTCAACCGATCTATGCCTTCCTACTAGTGGAAACCATGATTCCCGACTAATATTCTTCTTTATAAATGAGATAAATTGCAAGAAAATTGACATAAGAATCTACTTTATAAACAGCGGCCTATATCTGCGTTTCTTTATGACAATAAAACCCCGATATATTTATCCTACTTTAAAATTACGTCACTTCTAATGACGTCATAAATCGGCATTTTTCGCGCCAAACTGTCAAGTTGTTGACAATGGAACTTATTTTTTCTGCTTTCGAATGTACACAGATTCAGTAAATCGGTCATGGCTGTTCTTTATAGGTTACACATTATTCGTGTTATCGACCTCTAATATGGATTAAACATACATGCGTACTGATAAAATGTTTATTTAATGTTAGAAATTACAGCAAATATATTGTAAATATAAGAAATGAACTGATTTTTTTCGGCGTTCAAGCGAAATGAACGACAGAAAATTATCGGCAAATTTACCATGAATCGCTAGCGCGATTCATGGAATTTGCCGATAATTTTCTGTCGTTCATTTCGCTTGAACACCGAAAAAAATCAGTTCATTTCTTAATTGTTTGCGCTGTTAAGACATGTGTATTTATGATGACTGTATACATGAACTGTCTGTTTTCTATGTGGAGTGTGTAGATACAGTGGAGAAAACATTATTCTTTCCCAATAAACGCGTTTACGCTTAAACTATTATTTCCATTGCAAACAGTTTGGAGCCAGATCAGACGCCGGGTTACCCGGTGTCTGATCAGGCTCCAAACTGTTTGCCACAAAGATAAAAAATAATTATCAGAATTGTCCAAAAAATGTACTTGTCTACGTTTTAGTGGTTTGCGTTGCGTTTCGTTTCGTTTAAACGGGAAAGAATAACAGATTCTCCACTGTACGTCTAAACTCTATGTGGGTGGAGATGGGTTAAAATAATGCGACAATTATAGAATACATTTATACTGCTAGTATGTTTTATTTGTCTAAATGTGTATGAACAATATAAATTCGATTATAAACACTCTTAAATAAATGTATGAAAAATAGTGTATCAACCCATTTGTGCCCACGTTCCCATATATGGGACATAGGCAAACAGTGTAGACTCTGATCAGAGTCTACACTGTTTGCTGGTAGGAATTTCAATATAAAACAATATGAAAATGAAATTTTGACCAGGCGTCCCTTTGATTAAAAAGTTGACTTATCCAATATAAAACACGGAAGAATCCACTGGGCGCAAATGGGTTAAACATCACACATGTCTTAGGAGGTCATATTTCAACCCCTACACTGCAAAGGCCGACACCAATGACATTTGCAAACAGTTTGGATCCTAATCAGACGCCGCGTCTGGTAAGGATCCAAACTGTTTCACCCTCTTATCAAAGTTGCATTAAGTATTAACACATAAAATTCCAAATTTTAAAATTTAAAAGCAGACGAAAAACATAAGCAGAGGATTATTTGTCATCGACTGTGTTAGACGGGTATTTCCGTCATAATGGCAGTAAAAGGGCTAAAATGGCATAGGCTATCTTTGAAGACATTTGACTGCAAAACGGTGCAAACCGTAAAGCACAAGCGCCCTTAACTCATTGTCCCCTGAAACTTCCAATGGACAGTTCCAGTTTGTAATAAAGGCTGATCCATTTTAGACTACTTAGGTTTTGTTTTTGTAATAAATTGCAAAATGACAAACAGTGAAGTCCTTGATCAGAGGGCCCTCTGATCCACAGGGCCGCGACACGATTGCTTTTTGAGAGAAAAAAATCGTCAGAAAGTAAATATAGAGACAAGGGATACAACTGATTGTCAGTATATTCTCACCCCACCTCGACAAAACCGGGCATATCATGAATAAATATTGATGAAACGACACCCTTTTTGCATTTCTGTCTAGCTAATATGATACCCTTCCATAAAAACATAACATAAAAACAACTGTAAGCATGCAATTTTAACAGTAACTGCGTCCACTCACTGAAATCATCGATTTTCGGAAAACGGGACAGGTGTTCGTTCATAGCTAACACAGCATTGGCCACTACTGTACGCTTGTTTAGGCGGTATTTTCGAGCATTACAGTCATTGGCCACTACTGCACGCTTGTTTAGGCGGTAATATCGAACATGACAGTCATGCAGTTGCATAGATATACATTTTTGACACCGATCAAAGCTGATTTCTTCTTAAATCATTGCCGTACCAAAAAAGCTTACATGTACAAGAATAACTTTACTGCCGATGAAAACATGCTAATTTGTTGATGGTATGGCAATGATTTGAGTACAAATCAGCTTTTATATGTGTCAAAATTGATATCTATGGAACTGTATTACTGTAATGCTCGAAAATACCGCCTAAACAAGCGTACAGAGGTGTCTAATGCCGTGTTGGCTATGAACGAACACCTGTCCCGTTTTCCGAAAATCGGTGATTTCAATGAGTGGACGCAGTTACTGTTAAAAGTGTATGCTTACAGTTGGTTTTATGTTATGTTTTTATGGAAGGGTATCATATTAGCTAGACAGAAATGCAAAAAGGGTGTCGTTTCATCAATATTTATTCATGATATGCCCGGTTTTGTCGAGATGGGGTGAGAATATACTGAAAATCAGTTGTATCCCTTGTCTCTATATATACTTTCTGACAATTTTTTCCCCTAAAAAGTAATCGTGTCGGGGCCCTGTGCTCTGATCAGGGACTTCACTGTTTGCATAGGACAAGTGTACTCTTCACACGTACATATTTCGTAAAGGACGTATATATGCGTCACTAGGGCTCAATGAGTTCATACAAATTCTGTTTTACCCGTGAATTGATTCACCATTTTACAATGAAGAATTCATTATTATTTCCCGTTTAAACGCAAACGAAACGCAAACGCAATGCAATAACATGGATAAATTGTCCAATATTTTGAAAATTTGAAGACTCATTGAAATCTGAGCGTCAAACAGTTTAGAGCCTTACATGTATCAGATACCGGGTTACTCGTATTTTGTTCTGGCTACAAACTGTTTGCAATGGAAATAGATATAAGATTTTTAGCATAAGTGTGTTTATTAGGAAAGAATAACGTGTTCTCCACTGTACATGGAACTTTCCGTTTCTAAACAATGACGAGTTTATATTTAGTCTTGAGGGGTTTGTCCCAAACCCCTATGGCAAACAGTGCAGATTCCGACCAGAGAGCTTCTAATCTTGGTAATCACTGTTTGCAAAGAGTATATACATTGTATACTCGTTTCCCGAACAGTAAGGGTTGTAGTTGTCTTATATACATGTATAAAAACGTGTCTATTTACTCTTTAGTTTTGGAGTGACTTCAAATAAAGTCTGTAGATCGTTCTGTTTTTCAAAAATAAATTTACATCTAAATGTTTTGCTAATATATATATATATATTGATTTTATATAACTAAGACATTAACTTATTTTATACTGGAAACCAGTAAATATTTTATTTTGCAAACAGTGTAGATCCTGACCAGAGTGCTCCTAAAGGAGTCCTCTAATCAGGGTATGCAGTATTCAATTTACATACCATGTATATATCATATACTTCTGAAATATTTTCAAAAGTCAGGTTTGAAAATCAAACCAACTGGTCATGTTTAAAATGTAGAATAGTTTTTTTTTTTTAAATTGCAGCAAGAAATGTAGGATATTACATGAGTGTTCATTATTTATCTTTTTAAATAAACGAGTTGACTAAAATAATATGAGGCGAGACTTGGCGAACGTCATATTAATTTTAGTCAACGAGTTTATCAAACTGATAAATAACGAGCACAAATGTGATATTGTATTTATCACATAACAATTTCATATGTAGACGTGTAGACGGCTAGGTTTTGCTGGAGCTCAAAAGACGATATTTTATGCCACTCACAATGTTGAAAATGATAAAGTATAACTTTATGGAATCTGCCTGCTGCTATGTCGCCTATTTTCCCATCAAACTGTTACTTTTCTTTGATTATCCACGATATATATCATCCTTTCGTAGTCACCCAGCTCACAGAAAACAAGAACATGTAAATCCTCGTCTCACACTTGTTCTATAGCATTCATTCATTGAAATACAATTATCTACTAATATAGTAAATAGGTAGTAAGCGGATACCTTAACCCTTTACCTCTCAATTATGTCATAAAGAGAATTAAATTTAGCAAATATTTTTTTATCCTGATCAGACGCCGCGTAACGCGGCGTCTGATCAGGATAAAAACTGTTCGCCTCTTGTTTTGAAATTAATAAGTTTTACAATTTAAATCTAACTTTGAAACGATGATGCATACAACAATATTAAATCAGAGGACATTACGGTGGCGAAGGCCTAAACACCTCACGATACAGGGCTGCCATAAATTGACATGAAAAATCCTAAGATTTCAAAATTTGCATTTTTCAAGTGCGATTTTACGAATCGTACCTTTACCCCATAGCCTTTTTCTTATTTTGTTGACATGCGAGCACTTAAAGCAGGCTGTAAGTAAAGCAGAATGCGCCTTAGGGCGCATTCTGCTTTACTTTCAGCCTGCTTTAAGGTACCATGAACTGGGAAAAAATCCGGAGATTTAGGAAATATTCGGAAAATGGCAGCCCTGGCGATATATTTGATCACGAAGCAGTCACTTGGCATAAACAACTTTGATAAGTAAAGTAATCTAGTAGTCGTTATAGAGAGGTTTAATTGACTGAACAGTCAACTTTCCGAATAAGTTTGGATTCTGATCAAACACCGCGTAATGCGGTCTCTTATCAGATTCCAATCTGCGTGACAATAATATCAATAATTTTAAAACGAAATGCCTAAACAACTTCTTTTCATATGATATCATACGATTTTTCTTTTAAGCAGACGGTAAATAAGGCAAAGAATTTGTATTAATGGCTATGACGTCACAATGGTGATGCAATGGTTGATAATTGAGGAAAAGCGTTATGAAGAAATCTCCTACAGTTACTCTTTTTCTACATTATGGCTGATTGATTACCCCTAATGAGATCTGACCGAAATCGGTACCCTACGGAGAATGATCGGCCATTCTCCTCAACTTCCGGCTTTAGCATGGTTCGCAACATCCGCCATTTGGCGAGAATGGCCGATCGCTTTCCGTAGAGTTCCGTTATTGACCGTCATTACATGTAGCCCAGTCTCTTTAGGGGTCCACCACCTTAAAATGTGTTTGTTGTTAGAACTCCTCATTGTGACACAATGAATAACAGTTTAAGTGTAACTTGGCAATTCTATCCGTGTTCAATATCATAGATAACATTCTTCTGTGTTACATGTCTGTTTTCTCTGCCATTGCCCTGGATGGAACCATGGGAGATCCTGCAGGATTAGCTGTTTGCCTCGTCACCATTTGCTTGTTTTTCCACTGTTGATATAGTAAAACAATAACGATACAGTAAAATATAAGTTTTCATGACTTTTCACCAGGGCTGCCATCAGTTGAACTTGAAAATCCTAAGATTTCCAAATTTTCTAGGAAAGTAAAGTAGAATGCGCCTTAAGGTGCATTCTTCTTTACTTCCAGCCTGCTTTAAGCTACCATCTGCTAGGATAAAAATACGGAAAATTTCGGAAAATTCCGGAGAAATGTTTAACCATTTCTCATGGGGGAAGATTGATCGGAAAAGTACAAAATATTTTAAAGTTTAACAGTGCATGAGTTAATTTATTTAAATTATAACAATATTAAAAATAGCACTTATCACATTTTTATAGACTGAAGAAATTTGATTACTGTGCAAATTGAACAAAAATAATGCCTTCAGTAAATAGAGCAATATTTCCAAATGTG
The DNA here is from genome assembly GCA_922989275.2 of Gari tellinella. Lineage (NCBI taxonomy): Eukaryota > Metazoa > Mollusca > Bivalvia > Cardiida > Psammobiidae > Gari > Gari tellinella. The sequence continues at coordinate 101,894,964 of OV277858.1, read as the reverse complement.
TAATATATTTGAATGTAACTTAAGACAATGGTGTAGAAATATGTTTTTTTTCTTCAAAACTTATTTATGAAACATACAGTTTCGTTATACAGATTTTGAGCTTGGATTAAAAACGGGAATACGTTTTGGGTTTGTGTCAGGAGGAACCTTATAGTAATAATCATACAAGTGTTACCATCGTTTGGTTTTGGGCCTGTATATACACCACTATCAGCTTTTCCATCCATGTCAATCATATCTGAAATGTTGTAAGAAACTTCTTAACCCTTTCATGATCAAATTTATCGTGATATTTTTACCCCTTCACCGCCATAGTGCCGTCTGCTTCAATATTGTTGTCTGCAATATCGTTTCAAAGTTATATTTAAGGCAGTTTGACTGGAGAAATTTCAAAACGAGTGTCAAACAGTTTGGATCCTGATCAGACGACGTGTTACGCGGCGTCTGATCAGGATCCAAACTGTTTGTAAACGCTTTGTTAGACAGCTTTGAGCTTATTCTCAAATCTGACCAATCAAATACCTGACAACGACCGCAGACTCAACTCAAACTAGTCCTGCAGAGAAATCAGGATTTGGAAGTCCACCTAGAAATTGCGTCCTTAGTTTTTTTCTTGATTGATATTGATAGATCAAATCATTATCATTCAGAATTGGCCGGGTGCCATAATGTCATTCTTGAGCATTTTGATATATTTCCGGTGTACAAAAAAATGTACCCCAACCACCATATTTTACTCATTGATAAGGGACCTTTTATGTTTTCAAAAAGTAACATATGCTGAAGTAGAATCAGTCGAGAAAAAAAACTTACGACGGCATTTCCAGGTCTAGTCAGCCCTCTGCCGGACTAAACACTTTATAAAATTGGCACGGCATGATATACCACACACAACCCCAGAGACCTTCCTGCCTTGTCGTGGTTCTTGGGCTTAATTGTCAAAGGGGATCTTTTCTGTTCATAAGACCGAGATTATCCCCTCTGCCAAGAGCTAAAAGGAAGGCAGGTCAGTGGTTTTGATCCCATGCGCTGCTGGCAACGAATGAGATTAGCCAAAATCATCTTCCTGAAATCATTCCCACATGTATGTAATGGTGGAGCCTCTTAGAGTTTGTCTCGTGTTGTTTTCTTACTTTTTCGAGTGTTTCGTTTGTTTTGATGTTTATGTATAAGTAGTCGTTTCTCGGCGCCATATGACCATTTTATGAGTCGCGGTGCCGTAAAACCCAACTCAATCAATCAACCACACACAAACCGCACATCATTCAAACAACATCAAACATTTAAGAAATAATCTTCTTCCATGGATTGCTGTCGCCTCATATACCACGATTTCGAATTCTAATGCGTAGCAAATTAACCACGAGGGACGAAGGCCCAAGTGGTTAATATGCAGCGCGTCAGAACGACACATCGTGGTATATGAGGCCATAGCAACAATGGAAGAAAATTATTTCGATTCTAACATTACAAATAAGGATTTTACAGGGTCTACACTGTTAGATTTTCAGTATTAAAGCGAAAAAACACCTCGGACTATTTTTATTTGGATTCCCCTTCTATGGCTGTTCCATTCTACCCATTCAAAAAGCATCATATCTTAAAACGTTTTTAAGTTTTTTTTAAACCCCAGCTTTAAACAGGTTTAACATATAAATACATTGAATAAGCTATTTATAACCTAAATATTTCAACTACCTTACAAACTATTAGAAAGACGTTTTAAAATTTGCTTATATTTATTTCAATCGAGCGTTCTTAAAATAGGATTTATCGTAGGGTGGACAAAGGAACCGCCATTGTATCCGGACTATTTTTGCATCGTTGTATATAGTCTAATATCATTTTACGGTCATTGTTTATCATACTGATATATCAGGGTAAATTTGTTCTTTGTTTATAGAGACGAATTCACGTGTCATGTTAGAATAAACAATGCACTACATATGACAGACGGGGCAGTGTTTAGTTTGTAGAGAAATGGAAGGTTTGAGTTTTGCTGTGTGTCGTTATTCTAGTAAGGTAAAACATTTTTCCTAATTCAGCTTTAAATGTGTTTTGACTTACGACCGATTTATCGTACGAAGTTTTATGAAACGGGCCCCAGGAACATATTAAAGTCTCTCATTTAGTTTAGGTAACGTGTGGTCGCAATTTAATATAGTAATATAATCCCTGTCATGTACCTTAAGATATTGTTTAGTAGTCATCATATATTGTTCTGAACTTAACCGCCAAATGTCAATAAATAGTGCTACATTGTTTGCTGCTGAATAATCCCTTAATACAAATTGGAATGCATTAATTATTTTGCCAACATCGCACCATTTGGATGTCTATTTCATTAAGTACAGGCGAATCGCGTTATCCCGATCTCGTTTTAGTCAAACACACAGTAGAGAAAACGTTATTCTTCCCCAATAAACGCGTTTACGCTAAAACTAATATTTCCAGTGCGGGTAACCCGGCGTCTGATCAGGCTACAAATTGTTTGCCACTCAGATTAAAATGAAAAATTAGAATTATCAAAACGTTGTCATTTTCTCAATTTTAGTGTGTTGTGATTGCGTTTAATATGCGTTTTCTCCACTGTACCCGTAATGTAGGCATGTTCGACTGAAGCGAGATCGAGTTATCGAACTCCAACTTAAGAACTACGGGTTTGTTTGACTTAAGGGAGCTAGATTTCTCTGTTACGACAAACAAAAAGCTAGGTTATTTGATTGTAAACTACCGTATATAAGGCAGGTTGCAGCTTAAAGCAAGGTGAACGTTATACAAGAAGCTTTACATTACCCTGCTTAAAACTTGACAGTCACCTGCCTAAAACACAAAATAATTTACATAAGTTTTATTTGTCGTAATAGAAGCGGAAGAAGCAAGGGACACAATTCTTGTTCTAATTGGACTGCACGATTTCTTACCTTCACTTTCCAGTATATCAAGTGTCTGTATCTTTTCCTCATCTGAACTCGCCACTTTACCATTGGAAGCTCTATGATTGTTCGCTTTCTTTGCACGCCTGGTGAAACACAGAAATAATGGAAATGTGTTAATTTATTGAACCCTAGCGACGAGTTTACTCGTCATAAACTCGTTCACTGCCAACGGCACCAAAGGGCGAATTTGCAAACAGCTTTGGTCCTGATGAGACGCCGAATAACGCGGCGTATGATCAGGATCCAAACTGTTTGACACTCGTTTTCGACATTTCTTCAGTCGGAGCTGCCCTAAAGATGAATTGAAGACTATTGCATACTACATTACTAATGCAGATTATATTTTGGTGGTACGACGGTTAAAGAAGACGATAAAACTTGGCGGAGAAATAGTTAACAATCAATCGACCTGTCAAGAGTGCATGTGTCCTATGCAAACAGTGTAGAAAGTGATCAGAGGGCTCCTGATCAGGAGCTGCAGTGTCTGTATTTTTTGCAATTATTATTATTATTTATTATTATACCAGATTTATATAGCGCTCTTTTCACACAGGGGTAGTGCGTTCAAAAGCGCTTCACATAATCACAAAAGTACCTACAAAGCGAGAAAGGACAAAATAACTACAATTAGACCTAAAATAAACATGAATAAACATACAAAAGACAACCCCACAAAACGGCGATCACATTACTCCCATCAATCAGCAATGAACCGACCGGCTAATGATTGCCGACTGATAGAAATAATAGTAGAGCGCCCAAAGCAGGCCGCCGAGAAATGACTATAACTACAATTAGATCTTAGATAAACATGAATAAACATACAAAAGACAGCCCCAAACGGCGATCACATTACCTCCATCAATCAGCAATGAACCGACCGGCTAATGATTGCCGACTGATAGAAACAATAGATGAGCGCCCAATGCAGGCCGTCGAGAAAAGACAATAACTACAATTATCTAAGATAAAAATTAATAAACATACAAAACACAGCCCCAGGAGACGATCACATTACCCCCCATCAATCAGCAATGAACCGACCGGCTAATGATTGCCGACTGATAGAAATAATAGTAAAGCGCCCAATGCAGGCCGCCGAGAAAAGACAAAGAACTACAATTAGATCTTAAATAATCATAAATAAACATACAAAAGACAGCCCCCAAACGGCGATTACATTACCCCCATTAATCAGCAATGAACCGACCGGCTAATGATTGCCGACCAATAGAAACAATAGCAGAACGCCAAATGAAGGCCGCCCAATGCAATATAACTAAGAAAAATAGCATGCGACAATAACTAAAAATTTCTCTAATCGAGAGACCATAAACCAGATAATACGCCAGAACTCCCATTTAAACCCACAACATCTACAGCAAGAACATATCGCATAGGTAGCAGTGTTCTAATAATACATATTAAAGAAGTGAGTTTTCAGACGTTTTTTGAAGACTGCAACTGAGCTCGCATCTCTGATGTCTGATGGTAGACTGTTCCAGAGCTTTGGGGCTGCATGCATGAAACCTCACCAAACGACTCCTCGGTACAACCAGCGATACTGATTTAGTCGCAGACCGCAGCTCTCTTCGAGGTTTATACACGTCAAGCATATTGACAATGTACCTTGGAGAATCATTGCACATGGCTTTGTATGTGAGTGTCAGAATTTTGAATTCAATTCTGTGTTGAACTGGAAGCCAGTGAAGATCCTTCAAGACTGGAGTGATGTGATTGTACGGAGGGGTCCTGGTAATGATGCGGGCTGCTGTATTTTGCACACGCTGTAGTTTGCATAATGAGTTTTGGGGAATCCCATACAGCAGTGAGTTGCAGTAGTCAATTTTTGAAGTGACCAGAGAATTGATCAAGGTCTTTGTAGCTTCTGGAGAAAGGTACTGTCTAATATGACCTATCTGCCGCAGCTGTGAGTAGCCAGACCTGCACACAGCGTTAATGTGCTGTGTCATATCCATTTGGGAATCTAATCTAGCACCAAGATTCTTCACACATACTGATGGTTTGATTTTAGAGTTTCCCACTTGTACGTGAAAATCTTCAGGAACGTTAAACCTTTTTGAATGAAACAAATTGATTTAAGAAGAACTCTACTTGGTGAGTTGAAATTGAAATTGTCCATTTAAATGTTCAGGGGTGAATCACTTAACTATTTAACCCCTGAAGCTTCAAATGGACAATTCAATCTTCTAACTAAGGTTGAAAATCGCTTATAGACATATTTCTAGCACTTAGAAAACCTATACTACTCCTAATTTACGTTTCGTCCTAGAGCTAACTACAAACGTTATCCAATGTTACACCCTAACTTCCTACCAGGATGGGCTGAGTGAAATATAATACAAGTCAGTCGAGTTATCCCTTAATTTCCAGTTGCAGGTGCCCGAATTGCTTAAGTGCCTTTTAAAAAGTTTGCAGTTGAGAAAATTATAAACTACATTCAACTTCCAATCTACGAAGGTAAGTCTCGATTAATTACGCGGCGTCTGATCTGGATTCAAGCTGTTTGTCACTCGTAATTAAATTTTATGCTGTCAAAATGTCTATTATGTAACAAAAAACATCAGAAAAACAGCAGACGACAATTTTAAGCATACAATATAGCAGACGTGAAAAATTTGTACAATTTTGTTTTTGTTTGGGAAACAACGGCAAGTGTTGTTGTAAGGAGGGAATCGTTGTTGGGAGGGCCGTTGTGGGGAGAGAGCACTGTACTACATGTAGTCTATTTTTTAGATATATATGGTATAAACATGCAGATCAACCAATTAAAGAAATTATTGCAGACGACAAATTTTGCAGACGACACAAATTACAGACGACACTTACATAACGTGCTATATAAAGTAAATATTAATATAGATACGTCACAACGTCAATGACGTCACTTACCAGCAACAGCAATACAAGACGAGAAACAGGATAACCAATACAATTATGCCTGGTACAAAGGCTGCAATGATTATGATGGTGTCAGTGGGGTAATGGCGCTCATCTGAAATTAAGAAGTAGTTTATAAATTAAATGGAACACAAAAATGTAGAAAAATAAAGAAAACTGCCAAGAGAAAACCCGGCTGGAATTTTTGGTGTAAATAGCATTGACTAGTTAAATGGAATAGTTCAGCTATTAATCCTTTCCTTTATAAATACGCCTTTTCTGCCATGAAATCATTCGTCAACTGAATACATTTTTTAAATTCACGCAGTCGTTTATTTGCACTATAGCTGTATAACATACATACTCTATGCCCTAACAGATGGTAGCATAAAGCAGGATGAAAGTAGATCAGAATGCGTTTTAACGAGCATTCTGTTTTACTTTCAAACTGCTTTAAATGGTCATCTGTCTTCAAAACTAGAAACAGACCATAAGACCAGCAGGAAACAGCAACAGATGTACTCGATATTACAATGGGTTATTTAGATGTTAATATAATATTATCTGGAAACAACGACAGATATACATGATATATATCAATCCTATTGATTAGATGTCAATATAATGTTATCTGAAAACACAAACAGGTATATTTGATATTTTACTGGATTGTTTAGATGTTAATATAAAGTCATCAGCGTCAAGGATCGTTGTAAGGAGGGATTCGTTGTTGAGAGAGCCGTGGTAGGGAGGGAGCGCTGTAGATCTACTTACGGTGCTTAGGTGTTGGTTTAACCTTTGGTGTGGTGCTTTCTGTAGTTGTTTCTGTTGTCGTTATTGGTAGCATTTGCACAGCTGAGGAAAACAAACAGTTGATAAATTTAACCGTTATCCTGCCGATCGCAAATTGACTGGTATTTGCAAACAGTTTTGATCAATATCAGACGCCGCTTAACGCGGCGTCTGATCTGGATCAAAGCTGTTTGACGCTGGTATTTTAGGTATTCCTCAATATAAATGTTTGTAAATCTGAAATTTGAACACGACGATTTCTAGAAGATGATATTTTGTCTGCAAAAGGTTCAAAATAGATGGTTAAATTTTTGTGATAAAGCAGGTTAAACTTGCCATATGTTTTATATATCAGTTTTATTTCTATGTTATGCATTAGTAGAATGTTAAAACGTTGAATCCTGATCTGACGCATGGATGACTCGGTGTCTGAACATGATTTAGACCGTTTCCAATTTAAACGCAAACGAAACACATACGCAATGCAATAAAATATAGAAATTTACATGATTTGAAATTACGATTTATTCTAATCTGAGTGGTAAAAAGTATGGAGCTTGGTCAGACGCCGTGTACCCGGTGTCTAATCTGGCTCCATACTGTTTGTAAAGAAAATAAATGTTTAAAAATAAACGCGTACACTGGGGGAAATAACGTCTTCGCAACTGTTACATGGGTACATGTAGAGTGGAGAAAAAAGGTAGGTACTCCATATTTGGTGAGTTCATTTTGGAGACAAAGGAATAGGATAAACATCGATCTGTTCAATTATCTATATGAAGTGGAAAATAAACACGCTACTGCAACCGTATATGTTTTTTCAACACTCGAATCAGAACCTTAACCAGAGCCAACGTGGGAGTGACTACGTAAGCATACAGTGGAGAAAACGTTATTCTTTCCCAATAAACGCGTTTACGAAAAAACTATAATTTCTATTGCAAACAGTTTGTAGCCAGATCAGACGCCGGGTAACCCGGCGTCTGATCAGGCTCCAAACTGTTTGCCACCAAGTTAAACATGAACTATCAGAATTGTCCAAAAGTTGCACTTTTCTACGTTTTAGTGTTTTGCGTTTGCGTTTCGTTTAAACGGGAAAAAATAACGTTATCTCCACTGTAATATGTACTCTTCGAATAGGTAAGCTAAAATTTGTTTACTTTTGTTTCCCGATTTAGAAGTTCCGTCGGAGGTTGTTGACGGAGAAAACGTTTGTGTGTGTGTATTTGTTCTTGGTGTAGCTGAAGTATGATCCATACTCTTCGTTGGTGATGTCCGTACATCAGTGGTAACCGAATGGCCAGAAGTTCTAGTGGAAGTTGTTGACGGCGTTTTCGTCGAGACACCTCCAGATGGAGCTGCACTGTGCGTAGTAGCAGTAGAAGATCTTGCAGCTGAAATAAGAAACAAAATAACTCATTCATTAACAAATTATTCATAGGCGCACTGGACTACTATAGTGATCAGATACGTCTTTTGAAAACAGTGCATCTGTGAAAGTATAAATGGGTTAAACTGCATGTAAATGCTATTACTATTTTGCTATTGGCTTGCAAGGAGTTACATCTAACTGACGTTATTTAAAAAGCGAGATAGTAATGCCGAAAATTTCAAAAGGAGTTTTATGAATTATTTTCGATATACATAAAACAAGAGCTTGTCTTTTAGTTTGCTTACATACCTTTTGAATGGTTTGCAAACACAAAGTTATTTCCTTGCATAGTGTTAATACCCGGTACATGTACTAGGTGTTTTATGTTGCTCGCACACACTTTGAATGTTCAGTCAACATAATTTTGATTTAATGGCTGAATGCATGTAACTAAAATGTGACGTGTTTGGACATGATTTTCTTTCGAGTTCGAAATATTAGAAAAGAGCAGTTTTATAAATTGATAAATGTAAAATGAAAGTTTTCAAATACATACACCACGCTATTTAGAAAATCCCGCGAGTATAGCAAGCTGAATGAACATTAACCATTTCACTCTCAATGCCGCCAAGAGGCGCATTTGTAAACAAGTTTGATCCCGATCAGACGCAGCGTAACGAGACGGCTTATCAGGATACAAACTGTTTTGACACTCGTATCGAAATTTTGTCAGTCATACTGAAATTGAAGCAGACGACAATGAAACGGTGACGGGGTAAAACTATCCTGAATAATTTGGCACCGAAAGGGTTCAAGTGAATAGTACCGTTAATCACTAGACCCCAGAGATGCTACGTTGATGCTCAGGGGAGGGAGGTGGAGTGACACGGACTGCAAACTAATTTGCCTGAATAGACAGCACTGTGCCGTTTGGATCAATAGTCAAAGTGCAATAAAATAGTTTGTATATAAAACTAGATTTGAGACAGGTGGCAGCTTAATGCAAGCTTAAAGTAGAAAGCATTTTTCTGTACTTTGCTTAAAACTGCAACGTATATTCAACACCATCAATGAATATTAATTTGTATTCAGTGCTTTGAGGAGTAGTGTAGCACCGATAAATACGAAATGTCTCATTTGCAGTGTGGCTCCAACGCTTTTGTTTAAAGTCAATAATTCTGGCCATCAGCTGTTCGCTAAGCCAAGTTTGTTGTTATTACTGTGACAGCATGTTTAATCATCGCAATCATGGTTTGACATGTGCATTACGTTTCTTATCATCAGTAAGAAGAAAATCACAGTTGGAAGTAGTTAGTGTCTTCATATGTATCGCCCAGTCAAAAAGGGATTAACATATGGCACTATCTGCTGAAGCTGTAACCTTTGTTAGTCTCACTACATGAGATCAGTGTCCATACCGCTGGGGTCACGTGATGTGAACCAGGCGTGATTTAGCCGGTGTAGACACTAGGAGTTTTAGATTTAGATTTCGGCGAGTAAAGATGTAAAAATTAATAACGCGGGTGGCATCCGCCACCCGGCGTCGGTCGGAGATTTCCCGACGAAACTAAAATATAGTTCGGACATTACCTTAACAAATGTAACTATTGAACAGTTCGTGTTTAATATACTTATGTTGGATTACCACGTATGTTTATAACGGTACACTGGATTTCCAGGATTAAAATAAAGCTATCAGAAAACTACATCAACCCAGTTTTCATTTACAACCCCAACTAGAAATGTCATTAAGGGACACACGCACAAAAACACCCTTAGTACAGTTGGTGGAGAATCCGGGTACATTCATATATTATGTTTGTGTTCGACCTGGACCTTTTATCGACAAGCGAGTGAACTCTACCATGTGAACTAATATTCCCCAAAATTCTGAAACATATTGGATTTACTTCACGGACTACTTCTTCGAAATACAATCAGGATGAATGGAGTACCATACGACAGGTTTTGTGCCGTTTTATCTGGAGTTCGGACCTTCCTTTTCCTTATTTCCCCAGTTCAGCGAGTGACTCTTTAAACGTTTTGACTAGTGAATCCACATTTCCCAGTGAAGCGAGTGATTAAAACCAATATGGAGTAGAATGACAAACTTTCCTGAAGTCTCCACGTGATTTACAGAAATTCGGACATTATCAGCAAAAGTCCCGAAAAGGAACTGATTTGGATATTATCTAGTTAAGCTTAAATGCATGATCATGTTAAAAAGGTAGTCTTATCTGTCGTACACCTTGACGTTTTTACATTCATTTGATCGAAAACTTCTCTACAGTTCTTGAATACGATAATAATAATAATTCAAATTCGTTTATAATTGATCATTATAGTAAATATCATTTTACTGCTATGGGCAGAAATTCTAAATGATAGCAATTTCATTTTTAGTTATAAATGTATGTCACGGCATTCAGGGTGTACTTAGTTATACTGTTTATGTACATTTTCACTTGTAATCAGTTCCATAATTAAAGGTTTTGACTCGACATTTCCTTACTACCAGTATGTATCTACTATAGGTAGTTATCACTGCAAGTGCAAATTGCACATTTCACTTTACTTAAGTATGTAGTATAGCTTAGACATAATCTACGTAATTTACAATTAGACATAGGCAGTCATTCTCTTCTGTTTATATCCCTGTATTGTATAGTATTTTATACCAATGTATTACCTGTGAAGGAATATTAACCTGTCTTCACAATATTGTACATTATCAGTAAATAGTAGGCTCACACAATTATCAGTTCAGCCACTAGACACTCGAAAATGCTTATGAGTGGTTTACTATATGTACATACATTTTCATATGTGTACTTGCTACACCGGTTACTTATAACCTTTATGTATACCCTACTTATCAAGTAGTCAGGTAGTCTATATACCCTACTAAGTAGTCAGGTAGTATATATTATATACCCTACTTATCAAGTAGTCAGGTAGTCTTATACCCTACTAAGTAATCAGGTAGTCCATATACCCTACTTATCAAGTAGTCAGGTAGTCCATATACGTACCTACTGAGTAGTCATGTAGTCTATATTTCCTACTTATCAAGTAGTCAGGTAGTCCATATACCCTACTGAGTAGTCAGGTAGTCTATAATTCCTACTTATCAAGTAGTCAGGTATCATATTGTATTCCATACAATATCATTACTTCTCACTCCATGTTAACTACTTTACAAGTAGTTAATGCAATTTACTAGTAATGGCGCCTTTCAATTTTCTATGTAATTGCATATTTTCATTCATACATTGATTAGTGCATTAATTCATATGTCCTTATATTGGTGTGTGGGTGAAGCTCATTTCCCTTTAAAATGCTATGGTCATTATAGCTTTAAAATACTTATTAGCTATACATACAGAGCAAGTTTTCTAAATATCCCTGATAATTATAGAAATAGTTATTGTCTCATAGTGCTAGAGTAGGAGGTCGGCCAACTTCCTATTCAAATTCTTTAGGGAACTTATTCTTTATGATAAATCAATTCATGAGTGAGTGTTAGTTAATGCCGAGTTTCTGCTAAGCATTAGACCCGTCTATTATCACCATAGCTGTTTTCATGGGACTGATCTGGTTGATCGCCAGTTGAGAGCTCTTCACCGACTTATCTAGGGATGAAGTTTATATAGCACTATATCATTGTACTACTAGTTCTAGAACCACATACGGTTCATCCAAACAGAACAATCCATTATCATGTAGCAAAACCATACATGTGTATGACTGTCAAAATGTATAGCCCTGAACTTGACTGTTCACTAAGAAAACATTGTTAGTTATATATTCCAATTCATTGAATACCTTACGTTTTTGTAATTCCATAATTACTTGTTCGAGACAATGCTCTCACATTCAATCTGTAACGGTCAAGGAACATGCACTGTTCCCGTTATATAATTACTATCACGACCCGATGTGCAGGTCAGTAATTTACGTATTTGGAATATGCTATACGGGTTAATTACGAATGGAATATGTAGCTAATTGTTCAGTATATTATATATGTTTGCCTTGTATTTTCATTAACACGTAACATGTGTATTAGAATACCAACTACGATTCATTTTCGATTATCATAAGTCAATATTTGTATTTGTAATTTACAATGCATGTATACTGTTGCGTGAACGTTATCGTATTTAGTTGTGTATTTCACTTCAATTAATAACTATGCCTACAGCAAATCCATTTGATTTTCGGGACATTGCTCCCTAACTCCCTTTACGGAACATTGCTTCCAGGGATTATTATACGGCCCGTTGCAGGTCATTTCTTATCACCTCCTGGATTATGCAGTACGGGTTTTAGAACGAAATACACAGCTAATACATTGCCTTCATCCAGCGTTAATTTTCGTAATATGTTCTCTTCAAATAGCATTTCTTTATTAAACACTAGAAATGTACTTTTCATATTTATCGGTCTACATGATTATCATTATTAGTATTTGCATAAGTCAGATATGTCTCAGATGCGGGGACGCATTCTTTTCTAGGTTGGGGGGATTTGTATCACCGATAAATACGAAATGTCTCATTTGCAGTGTGGCTCCAACGCTTTTGTTTAAAGTCAATAATTCTGGCCATCAGCTGTTCGCTAAGCCAAGTTTGTTGTTATTACTGTGACAGCATGTTTAATCATCGCAATCATGGTTTGACATGTGCATTACGTTTCTTATCATCAGTAAGAAGAAAATCACAGTTGGAAGTAGTTAGTGTCTTCATATGTATCGCCCAGTCAAAAAGGGATTAACATATGGCACTATCTGCTGAAGCTGTAACCTTTGTTAGTCTCACTACATGAGATCAGTGTCCATACCGCTGGGGTCACGTGATGTGAACCAGGCGTGATTTAGCCGGTGTAGACACTAGGAGTTTTAGATTTAGATTTCGGCGAGTAAAGATGTAAAAATTAATAACGCGGGTGGCATCCGCCACCCGGCGTCGGTCGGAGATTTCCCGACGAAACTAAAATATAGTTCGGACATTACCTTAACAAATGTAACTATTGAACAGTTCGTGTTTAATATACTTATGTTGGATTACCACGTATGTTTATAACGGTACACTGGATTTCCAGGATTAAAATAAAGCTATCAGAAAACTACATCAACCCAGTTTTCATTTACAACCCCAACTAGAAATGTCATTAAGGGACACACGCACAAAAACACCCTTAGTACAGTAGAAAGAGGCGTTTTCATGTGCTTCTGTGAATGAAAGGATTACGGTTTCGGTTGGAATCCTATGAGACGAATATCTGGATCCGCGCATTACACTTCATGTTTCCTCTTTACTCCAGGGCGCCCACCTTTCTCTTCACTTGTAGAGGTATTTCCATAAAAACGTTTGGTTTCAATCGATCTCATGGCGATGAATAACAAGATGTTCGAAAACTAATTTCATTAAGTTTTAATTAGGTTCGCCTTATCGAACTATTGCCGTGTGGGGATATGCTTTTATTACAATCTAATCGGCTCGACTGACTTACGATGTTATATAAAGCATTATCTAACTCTGTAACAATGTTCTTATACATGCATAATCCTTAGGCTCTAGATAAGGGGGGGGGGGGGGGGGGGTTGTTATAAACTAAAGTCTTGATAATTCCACTAACCCCTACGATGTTCTCATTAGAATTCAATTCGACGATTAAAACCAGCAACAAAAGGTATGTTAAACACATACAGGAGAACATTCAATCAAACATGTACCTGTATTAAGCTACCACGCAAAGGACGATAAATTTTGAGTATTTATGAGTATGTGTATCTTAATGCAGGACAAAAGTAGTATATATATACCAACGCCTAAGTCCATGCAAAAATTCGCTTTTAGAATAAAAGTTATATTATACGTCATATAATAATTTTACCTGTGGTTGTTGTAGAAGGAGTCGAAGACATTGTTGTTACTGTTGTAGGTGATGTTCTTGGGGAAGCTGTAAAACATAACCATAGTCTAGTAATCAATTAGCGGTTACCGCCACTCATGACGTCATGTCAGTCTAGTAATCAATTAGCAGTTACCCCTACCCATGTCATATCAGATTAATAATCAATTAGCGGTTACATCTACTCATGACGTCATGTCAGTCTAGTAATCAATTAGCGGTTACCCCTACCCATGTCATGTCAGATAAATACTCATTTAGCGGTTACCTCCACTCATGACGTCATGTCAGTCTAGTAATCAATTAGCGGTTACCCCTACCCATGTCATGTCAGATAAATACTCATTTAGCGGTTACATCTACTCGTGACGTCATGTCAGTCTAGTAATCAATTAGCGGTTACATCTACTCATGACGTCATGTCAGTCTAGTTATCAATTAGCGGGTGACCCCTAACCATGTCATATCAGATTAATAATCAATTAGCGGTAACATCTACTCATGACGTCATGCCAGTCTAGTAATCAATTAGCAGTTACCCCTACCCATGTCATGTTAGATAAATACTCAATTAGCGGTTACATCTACTCATGAAGTCATGTCAGTCTAGTAATCAATTAGCAGTTACCCCTACCCATGTCATGTCAGATAAATACTCATTTAGAGATTACATCTACTCATGACGTCATGTCAGTCTAGTAATCAATTAGCGATTACCCCTACCCATGTCATGTCAGATAAATACTCATTTAGCGGTTACATCTACTCATGACGTCATGTCAGTCTAGTAATCAATTAGCCGTTACCCCTACCCATGTCATGTCAGATAAATACTCATTTAGCGGTTACATCTACTCATGACGTCATGTCAGTCTAGTAATCAATTAGCAGTTACCCCTACACATGTCATGTCCGATAAATAATCAATTAGCGGTTACCCCTACCCACGTCGCCATGTCGTCAGCTTTAACTCCTCACTGCCATGACGTCATAAGTCCTAAACAGTATCCGTCTGCTTAATTTCTCGTTATATTTTTTTGAGTGTCTAACAATTTTTTTTACCTTATCAGACTCCGCATTACGTTTTATGATCATGGGAAATAACATTTTGATAAATATCTTTTTAACTACAAATATGAAATATTATCAAACTTTGCACATAATATTGGACTGACAAAACCGAACAGAAAAGATGCTATGTCTATGTTTAATTGGTAAAAATAATGCCTTTGCAATTTGAATTTCATTGTAAAATATAGCTTTATAAAGAGTGTTGTAAGTCCAATAAATAGAACAGCCTCCACTGGATCACTGAATTGAGGATATGTCTCAAAATTGTGTTGTCAGAATGCGTTAATGTGAACAAAAGCTGATATTTCTATTTAATATGGTAGCTTAAAACAAGGTGAAAGTAAAACAGAAAGATCTCATATGCAAAGGCGTGGAAAGCATAGAAACTTTCTCTTCTCATAATTTCTCATAATGTGTATGATAAATGAGATAGTTGACAAACCGTTATTTTCTAATGCCACCAAACAAACTTTATGAGCCATGCCATGACAAAACTAGCCTTATCGCATTGCAACATTGTTAAGACCAAGCACCGTTGTCATCACAGGCTCGGCATCTGAGTTTGGTCTATATAACAAGATACCGTAGGTAATACTGCTAATACAATGCTTTAGATGATTGTGGGTGTCAAACAGAGTCGATCAAGACCAGCCGCCGCATCGAAGACGCGGCGGTTGGTCTTGATCTACACTGTTGCTATGCAATAAGGTAGGTTTTATCATGGCATGGCTCATATACACAGTGTGTTTTATTGATTGCAACAACACGCGTTTGTGATAACAATTATGTCAATCGCAAATGTTTGAAGTCAAATCAGACGCCCAGTAACTCGGCGTCCGATCAGAGTCAATACTATTTACTACTCAGATTTTAAGAAAGAGTCAATATATTTTCAAACATTACATTCTAATACTTTGCATTTGCGTTAAATATCGTTTATATTATATTGGACCTTAATTATAACGTTTTCTCTACCATAGATACTACCGTAATGTTCCTAAGGGTTAAGACACACAAACCTGAGCATGCAGTGTAGAACCCGATCAGACTGTTCCTTAGGGAGCAGTCTGAACAGAGTATACACTATTTGTAATTAATTTATCACCTTTTCGACAAATTACTGTGTGCAAAAAAGAATTAGTTAAAATTTAAGGATAATAACAGCAGTGTAACAGGGTGTCCCATTTTTTAAGGATTTTTACGGTATTTGGTAACCTGTAGTTGTTGTCGATTCAGTTTTAGACGTAGTTTTCACTGTTGTGGTCGATGCTGTTGTTGTTGTTGTTGTTCTGGCTGTTGTTACGGTTGGCGTTGACGGTGTTGTAGTTGGCGGTGTCGTCCGAGCTATAAAAATTAAACCTTTCACTCTTAATGACGCCAAAAGGCACGTTTGCAAACAGATTAGATCCTGATCAGACGCCGCGTAACGCGGCGTCTGAACAGGATCCAAACTGTTTGACACTCGTATCGAAATTTTGCCAGGTGTACTGCCTTAGAATTAACTTTGGAACAATATTGAAGACAACAATCTTGAAGCAGACGACAACATAGCGGTGCAGGGGTAATAAAAATCACGAAAAAAATGGCAATAAAAAGGTTCATAGAAATCTTCAGTAACTACGTCATCTTACTTCCGATAAAATATACAAAAAAATAACCCTCAATATTTAAAAAAAAAACTGGGTCACAGTAAGTTACAGCTGTCCCAAAGAGTTTACCGAAACTGAATTGCATTTTGTTGTTGAATGCTGACCAGTTAAACATTTCATGATCATATTTATCGTGAGATTTTACCCCTTCACCGCCATATTGTCGTCTGCTATAATTTTGTTGGCTGCAATATCGTTTCAAAGTTAGATTTAAAGCAGTATAACTTACGTAATTTCAAAACAAGTGGCAACCAGTTTTGATCGTATCAGACATCGCGTTACGCGGCGTCTGATCAGTATCAAAACAGTTTGCAAATGCGCTTTATGATGTCATTGAGAGTGAAAAGGTTAATATACTCCTACACACCATTGGTTATGATGCACGACACTCCGTTATTCAAAGATGTAATTTCCCGCCTAATTATGTTTCTCTAGCTGATATTGAACAGGTAATATGCTGACAAAAAAATGTTTCCAACAAGCTTGTTCCAATTGAGGTCAATGTCCATTATTCATATTGACGTTTTTTTTAAATAGATGTAGAATAACCCGTGTTATTACAAAACCTGTCTTGCATGAGTCTGCACTCTTGTCAGGGGATGGGATTATTTTCTTAGTTAAAACAATACTTCAGATAATACCTGTTAGATCTAACAGAGGGTGGAGTGGACATTGCTTACTGGACTAGCGCTTATAAAGCAATTGAGTTGAGTCTGATTTCGTTCTCAAGAATTTGATTGGTCAGATTTGAGCCTAGGCTAAAATCTGACCAATCAAATGCTTGAGACTGATTTAAGACTCAACTAAAACGCTTTAAAAGAATGAACCCTGAAGACCCACCTGCGGTGCACAATAGTTCGTCTGAGTCATCCTGACAGTCAGCGGTACCATCACATGTCAACGACGAATCGATACATTCAAGAGTTGATATGCACCTAAATTCATGTTCTGAACATTCAACATCTGTGATGAAAAAATAATATAATGATATTGTATGTAAAGTAAAAATATAAAGACGTTGTTTGCACGGTAAAAAATATATAAAGAGGTTGTATGTACCGTAAAAATAATATATAGAGGTTGTATTTACAGCAATAAATATATAAAGAGGGTGTATTTACAGTTAATAATATATAAAGAAAATGTATGTACCGTAAAAATAATATAAAGAGGTTGTATATAAAGCAAAAGTAATATAGAGAGGTTGTATAAACAGTGAAAATAATATAAAGACGTTGTTTGACAAGTGAAAATAATATAAAGAGGTTGTATGTATAGTGACTATAATATAAAGAGGTTGTATGTATATTGAAAATAATATAAAGAGGTTGTATGTATAGTGAAAATAATATAAAGAGGTTGTATGTATAGTGAAAATAATATAAAGAGGTTGTATGTATAGTGAAAATAATATGCTGATATTGAGGTTGTATGTACATACAGTGAAAACAATATATAGAGTTTGTGTGTACAGTGAAAATGATATAAAGTGGTTGTATAAACAGTGAAAATAATATAAAGAGGTTGTATGAACAGTTGAAATAATATAAAGAAGTTGAAAAACAGTGAAAATAATATAAAGAGGTTGTACATACAGTGAAAATAATATAAGGAGGCTTTATATACAGTGAAAATAATATAATGAGGTTGTATGCACAGTAAAAATAATATTGAGATGTTGTATGTATTGCAAAAATAAAATAATGATCTTGTATGTACAGTGAAAATGATATAAAGAGGTTTTATGTACAGTGAAAATAAAACAAAGAGGCTGTATGTTGTGTAAAATGATATAAAAATGTTGTTTAACCTGCAAAAATAAAATAATGACCTTGAATGTACAGTGAAAATGATATAAAGATTATACAGTGAAAATAATATAACGAGGTTATAAAAACGGTGAAAATAATATCAAGAGGTTTTAAAAACAGTGACAATATTATAAAGAGGTTGTATATACATTGAAAAGTATATATAGAAGGTGTATGTATAGTAAAAATATCATAAAGAAGAAGTAGGTAAAGTTAAAATAATATAATGATGTTGTGTATGCAGTTAAATAATGCAGTACGCTTTTATTTCGTTGTATTAACAGTAAAATGTCTCTATTACGACCACTTATTTACAATAAGATATTATAAAATGGTTGTACAAAATAGTAAAAATAATATATAGAGGTTGTATGTACAGTAAAAGTAATATCAATAAGTGTTATGCACAGTGAAAAGTATATATAACGATGTTGTTAATACAGTGAAAATAAGTTTAAGAGGCTGTATGTACAGGGAAAATAATATAAAGATATTGTATGTACTGGGAAATGAAATAATAATCTTTGTTGTATAGTGAAAATGGTACAAAAATGGTTGTATATACATTGAAAAAAGGAGGTTGTATGTATATAGATGTACAGTGAAAATAAAATAGAGAGATTATATGTTCAGAGAAAACAATATAAAGAGGTTGTGTGTACAGTGAAAATAAGTATAAAGATGTTGTATAAACAGAGAAAATAATATAAAGAGGCTGCATGTACAGTGACAATAATATAAAGAGGTTGTATGTATAGTGAAACGTATATAAAGAGGTTGTATATACAGTTAAAATAATATAAAGAAGTTGTATGTATAGTAAATTATCATAAGGAAGTTTGTAAAGTGAAAATAAATATAAAGAGGTTGTGTGTACAGTGAAATTAATATAAACATGTTCTATAAACAGTAATTATAATATAAAGAAGTTGTATGAACAGTGAAAATAAATATAAAGAGGTTGTATGAACAGCGACATTTTCAAAAAGAGGTAGTATGAACAGGGAAAAATAATATAAAGAGGTTGTATGTACAGTGAGAATAATATAAAGAGGTTGTATGTACAGTGAGAATAATATAAAGAGGTTGTATGAACTGTGAACATGATAAAAAGAGTTTGTATGAACAGTTAGAATAATATAAAGAGGTTGTATGTACAGCTAGAATAATATAAAGAGGTTGTATGAACTGTGAACATGATAAAAAGAGGTTGTATGTACAGTGAACATTATATAAAGAGGTTGTATATACAGCGGGAATAATATAAAGAGGTTGTATAAGCAGTAAAAATAATATAATAAGATTGTATTTCGTTGTATGTACAGTAAAATACTCTATTACGACCACTTAAATGAAGGCTAATTGATTGTATAAAAGACAGGTGACAGCTTAAAACAAAGGGACAGAAGAACAGAAAGTTCCTACATGAACTTCTGTTAACCGTCATCTTGCATAAGTGTCGTAAACACTGAATAATAAACATGGTTCATGGTCGTAAATTCGTAATAGAGAGATTTTACTATACATGTATAACTAATTAGAATAAAAACCGTCTTAAGTAATAAGTAAGGCGGGTGGGGGCTCTCATAATCTTGTATGCCCTCAATATTCAGTGTTTGCGGTCCAGAGCGATTGAACTGTTCGTGTGTCAGTCCGTCCGTCCATTCTTGTGTGCACGTACCTCGTGGCGGGAGCATATTTTCAAATTTCCTATGCAACATAATGTTATAATACGGATGCCAAATTTCAAATGATTACGGAACGTCGCATGTCATTATAGGTCACTTTGACCTTGATCTTTGACCTAAAGTACACTTTGGAAATTACATCTTTAAAATCTGGGGATGACGATATGTGACATACTATTGTGGGTCTTGAATTAGACCTTTGACTATCTGAATTATAGAAAAAAACTAATCTAGAGCAAATTTTCTCTAGGTAGGGATAATGGCATGCGATATATTTTGTCTGAGTGATAGAGTGCCATATATATCATTTTAGGTCAGTATGACCTTAAATTTGACCATTGATCTCAATTTTTGAAACAGCTTGTCCAGAGGATATTTCCTATAGATCTACTACATTAGCTAGATATACCGAACAGTATAATATGTAAGTACATCTTGGGATGGCGTAGTAGGGCATATATGTTAAGGTCATGATAACACTTACCTTGATCTTTGACCTCCATTGCATAAATTCCTGTATCTTGTCGGAGCATATTTTCTATACCACATTAGCTACGAATACTAAATTAAGTGTGTGAAGCTTGCCTGCAGTACATTTCATCTGGACGGTGGAGAGTCGCTTGTCAAACATTTTGTTCTGGTAGTGAAATGTCGCGAACCATTTTCAGGTCATAGTGACCTTGACTTTGATATTTGAAAGAACTGAGTGCAAATACGACTTTAGTCGCCTATGGCGATGATTGTGTTAACACTTTCATTCTCAATGACGCCTGAAAGCGCGTTTGCAAACAGTTTGGATCCTGATCAGCCGCCACGTAACGTGGCGTCTGATCAGGATCTAAACTGTTTGACACTCGTATCGATATGTTTTAAGTCAAACTGATTTGTATCTTACTTTAAAACGATCTTACAAACAACAAAATTGCAAACCCCTAGATAAAAATATTTAGAAATATACTAGATTTAATTGATAACTGGAATTGTCCATTAGAAGTCTAAGGGGTAAATGGGTTAATATCTTACGGCAGATTGCTGAGTCCTCGTCTTCTCCATTCGCACAGTCGTAGTCGGCGTCACACTTGAAGTTTATGTCAATGCACATACCGTCGTCACATCCGAACTGTGCACTTGAGCAGGCCACAGGCGCTTTTTTTTTATAAATAGGAAAAAATAGAAACAACAAAAAAGAAGTTTATTTGATTAACAAGTAAAAAATTATAATCTATGAATTTAAAAACAGGTTAGATACACTGTACATAGGTCTATATCTTTACTAGATACAAGAGTCTAGCTGTTTAAAAATGGCTCCAGATAAGAGGGATTTCCAATTTTTTTTTACCCATGTCTGCATCAACCTCTATGTGTAATACAGTGTTCCCTCCCTACAACGGCCCCCCGAACAACGATTTCCACCTTACAACAATGCTTGCCCTTTACAGTGATCCCTCTCAACAACAGTCCTCCGAACAACGAATTACTCCTTACAACATTGTTTACCGCTGTTCCCCAAACAAGACCATTATGTTTAATGCTTACACTGCTGCAATATTGTCTGTTTAAACTTGTTGTCTGCTGTTTTTTCTCAAAGTTATGTATTAGACATTTTGTCAGAAGGAACATAAAGATGAGTGACAGTTTGAACCCAGATCAGACACCGTGTTACGCGACGGCTGATCTGGATTCAAACTGTTTGCACATGTAAGCTAGGTCATGCCCAGCACTATCAGGGTATATATATTCCCTCCCTGTAACAATTCCCTCCGAACAACACACTCAATCTTTGTCTCCTATTGAGTGTTGTTGTAGAGAGGGAGCACGGTACTCATTAGAATCATTTATTCCTGTTTACTGGAAACAACATGCAAACGCAATGCATAGGTTATAGGAAAATGACGGTTTTTGTGTTAACCGATTCCCCAATAAATACGCCTTTGTACCAGTTTATCTATTCATTCATTTCGAAAATACATATAGTTCCAATTTATACAGTCATGAATATGCCCCATAAGAAATATTTTCTATATCCTAACAAATGATAGCTTAAAGCAGGCTGAAAGTAAAGCAGAATGCGCCTTAAGGTGCATTTTGTTTTACTTCAACCTGCTTTAAGTGGTCATCTATCTTCAAATCTAGAAACAGATTATGGGGTAATGGGTTAATAACTTTCTATATCTAAGAGAAACACAGTTCACAGACGTGTTGTCCGATCAGTCTCAAAAGTGTTTGCAGTTGGCATAATTGTTTAATCAATTACTGCATATTTACATATTTGATTTATACCTGAACTAAAGAAAATAGTTCCACATTGTACAGTTATGAATATTCAGCATAAGAAATATTTTTTCTATTTCATATTCTATAGATAGTTAATGCGCATTCCGCTTCACATCCGCTTCACATTCAACCTGCTTTAAGTCGACGCATGTCTTAAAAAGTTAGAAACATACTATGTACATGTATAGAGTTGACCCATTTGTTCCGACGACATAGAAAATCAGTGTATAATCTGATCAGACAGTCAACGAATAATGCGGCGTCTGATCAGATTCTACACCGTTTGCTGTTAAGATTTCACTATAAAATATAGAGTGAAATAAAATCGTATGGCGTAATGTGCATATTTTTTATACTTATTTAGAATCACAAAATGATATACCGGTACTACTACGCCGACTGTAAAACCCTTTAAATAGAGAATTTAGTTTGACAAACTGGGGTCACTCCGATTAATTGAAACATTTCCAAGCGCCCTCTTTAAATTCTTCCGAGCAGGCACCCCCAAGATAAAAATGGACTAATCCGATATATAAGCATGGCAGAATCAACTTGGCGTAAAAGGGTAAAGCAAACATGCATTTCTTGGACAGGCATAACGTGTTTCAGCTGTAATTTATTTTAATACAAGAACGCTTATGTGGCGAGCAGCAGTCCCCTACACCTATTGTAGAGTAAAACCTCTCTTTCACAATTTTTGCAATTGTTAAAGACATAGTGCTGCTTAAAGCAAAGAGTAAAACAAAAAGTTCATATAGAGGCTTTCTGTTTTACTTTAATTTGCTTTAATTATGCTTTCACATTTATACAATTTGCCTTATTTCAATGGTTATGTAATAGAGAGATTTTACTGTATCATCAAACTGCGATTGTTTAACCCTTTCACTCTCAATGACGCCATGAAGCGCATTCACAAACAGTTTTGACCCTGATCAGACGCAGCTTAACGCGGCGTCTGATAAGGATCAAAACTGTTTGCCAATTGTTTCGAAATTACGTCAGGTATACTGCCTTAAATCTAACTTTGAAACGACATTGCAGACAACAATATTGA
This sequence comes from Gari tellinella, assembly GCA_922989275.2. NCBI lineage: Eukaryota > Metazoa > Mollusca > Bivalvia > Cardiida > Psammobiidae > Gari > Gari tellinella. Next base: position 101,871,497 of record OV277858.1, on the reverse strand, counting down.
AGTAGACGACAATATGGCGGTGAATGGCTAAATACCTCACGATAAATTTGACAACGAAAGGGTTTAGTACAAACGCGTTTATTGGGCAATAATAACGTACAGTGGAGAATCTGTTATTCTTTCCCAATAAACGCGTTTACGCTAAAACTATTATTTGCAGTGCAAACAGTTTGGAGCCAGATCAGACGCCGGGTAACCCGGCGTCTGATCAGGCTCCAAACTGTTTGCCACCAAGATAAACAAGAATTATCAGAATTGTCCAAAAGTTGTTATTTTCTACGTTTTAGTGCTTTGCGTTTGCGTACGTTTGCGTTTAAACGGGAAAGAATAACAGATTCTCCACTGTATATCCACTGTAACTCAGTGAGTGTCTTATTTGTATTCCTCCACTGAAATAGGAAGAAGTTTTTCATTTTCTAAATGATGACTTACGACAATTCTCCTCGTCCGAGCCGCCCAAACAATCTCTCTGTCCGTCACACTTCCATTGTATCGGTACACACGCCCCATTACCACATGTAAACTCTATGTCCTCTTTGCAACTCTTCTTCGCTGAAACATATGTTAGAACGCTATAGTAATTGAGGTCGTATATTTCTTTCATTTTAAGTAGTACAATGTATGTATATACTACTGTATTTGTATTTCTTAACTAGTCTTAATTACATTTATTTTTACAAAGGTAAAAATAAGTAGTTGTGATATTCGTATTGTGATAAGTCTCTTATAATTCTTGAAAGAATGGCATGTTTTAAAATACTGTTTGTAATATTTGTGTGTGTATGCTGTAACCATGATGAGACTATAATAAAGAATAAAAAACCTATGTCTTTGCTATTTTAGTTTCCACACATGCAAACACATAAGCACAATCCGCAACTGACTAACAGACTGACTAAAAACCCAATATCCTCTAGCCTGTTTCTATTATTCAAGATAGGTGACTACTAAATTCAGGTTGAAAGTAAAGCAGAATACGCCTTAAGACGCATTCTGCTTAGGATAAGTAAATATTTCTTATGGTTCATATTCATGACGGTATAAATTGAAACTATTTCTTCAGTGGAGGAATAAATTCAAGGCGTAAAAAGGGGTATTTATGGGGTTACTAACTGACTAACTAACTGAATGAATGACTCACTTACTTTGATAGACTACCTGACTAACGAACGAGCTGACTAACGAGCTACAAACAAACGCAGAAACGAAGGAACGAAAGAACTAACTATCTTAATAACTTACTGACGAATCAATGAACGAACGGACAGGCGAACGTGTGGTCGGACGAACGAACAAACAAACGAAGAAATAACAATAGCGTTAGTGCTCTAAAACCTTGTGTTTATGCCAATATTTAAAAAAAATTATTTTGTTATTAAGGTGGATGGCTGCTTAAAGCAATATTAATGTATAAGTAAAACAAAAGAAAAACTCCTATTGGGGCATTCTGTTTTACTTCCTATTTGTTATAAGCTCCTATCTGTCAATCACTTTGCCTTCATTGTAGTGGTCGTGAAGTAGAGACAATATTTAAGTTAAATCGCATTCCTTCGGAATTGTCCGAGTAGTTACCAGATATAGAGGTCAAAACATGCAAAGATTTATATGTGACTAAAGTTCTAATTCAGCAAACCTTGAAACTTCAAGTTTTACAAGTAGCGAATATTCAGCGCCAACATATCCTTATTATAACATCGACTGTTGTAACAAAAGCAAACTGGGGCCAATCTTACGAAACGTCAAACGACAAAAACGGTCGAAGGTCAAACCACTAGAATATATCTAATTTCTGAACCTCCATCTCATCCTGTCTTGTGACATATCTTCAAAAGACTATACAAAAAAGAGAAGTCGTTGAGGTTGGGCGTTGTTTGGTGGGGTGAGGGGGTACTGTAATACTTACGACAGTTGTCCTCGTCGCTCGTGTCACCTACACCACAGTCGGTATCCCCGTCACATCGCCATGATTGACGTATGCACGATTTTGTTATACTACATTGAAACTGGTTCACTTCACAACTTGCATCTATAAAATAAACACTTTACAGAAGCTGATCGACGGGAACCCCGGAACAGTGAAAAACACGTAATTCTTTACCGTTTAAGTGCACATATCAACGTGTTTTTAAGTTAAAGATAAATCCGAAGCCATATTTAGGGACCAAATGAATCTTAGAAGGAACCCCTGCTTATAGTGAAATGGTGAAAAAAGGGAGCATTTTTTTGCAACCAGTCAAAAATACATGGTCTGTACATGTCTGAAACAGAGCATACATTTTCGCAGTACTTTGGCGCCAGGATAAAGCACCAAGGGAAATATTCAAATTTACAAAAACTATGCAAAATATCAGGCCTGACTTTCAAATTTGAAGATAAGAGTAGCTGCTGTACCCCTAAATCAAGTAAACTGTTTTGAAAATGTGACTTTCAGAAAAATGTACCCCTGCACACTTTATGTCTTTGCCAAGGGGCAAGGACTAAAAGGCAGGATGGGCATGAGATGAGGCTAGCTCTGTATGCTAAATTTGAGCCGACACACACAGTAAGAAATTGCAAAAATATTTGCTGGTAACCTGGAATGATTTAGTGCCTCCCTAATATGCATATTGGTTGTAGTTTCAGAAAATCAGATTGTTATAAGGAATCTGCTATATTGTAAGAAAGGCTAAATTAACTAACTTTTTCAACTGTTTTCGCGGCTATGTCAAATGTTGGTATTTGTAAAATTTCACCAATGCTTGGAGTATGCATGAGATTATTTGCAATATTTTACAGTTCTTGGGGCCGTTTTACTAAACAACTTACGCAAAATTTTTGCGTAAGTCAAAATCGTTTAACTTTTATTTTTCGATCATAAACGTTTACAAACAGCAAATAGCCAGATCAGAGGACGCACTAAAAGCGCGTCCTCTGATCTGGCTATTTGCTGTTTGTAGCAAGTGATAATAAAAAATATAAATTAAAATTTAAAATTTTGACTTACGCAAAATTTTTGCGTAAGTAGTTTAGTAAAACGGGCCCCTGGGCTTGATTATTGAATTAAAAATGGTTTATGTAATTTTAGGTTGGTTTATGAGACTTGAAAGTGATTGGTGTGCGGGCTGTGAGATTGTAACACGGTTCTGTAATTATCCTTCAGACGAAAATAACAGTTCCGGTTTGGAATAAAAATCATACCGGAACGTATCACTTCGGTTAGGAATAAAACTCATACCCGAACTTATTACTTCACAACAGCAAATGTTTGCAAAATTGCTTGTGTGGCGGCCGTAAAAAGTCGCTTACATCCACTAAAATAGCGATCATTAATTGTATGAAGGACAGGTGCCAGTTTAAAGCCAGGTGAAAGTAAGACAACAACCTCCAGGAGCTTTACTTTCACATTGCCTGAAGCAGCCCTTTGTCTTTAAAACCAATCGTTAGTGGTACTACATATATATACTTCCATGAGAAGCTCTTTTTACCTCACATGTCCTGTGTGAAAAGAGTGCTGTATAAATCAGGTATAATAATAAATAACAATAATAACTACATGTAATTAACGCAATTTACTGGTCGCAATAGAGAGCTTTCATTGTACATAACATATCCTCTCAAAAACCTAACGTATACCTCTCACCCATGTTCTTCCTTTTCCCAACCTAGCATAAGTTTTGTTTCGTACAACAAAATATTATACATAACACTTCATTAAAACAACTGGGCTTCACTGGCTTTTTTTTTAAAGAAGCCAACTTGTCTGTTCTTCGGATAATCACTAGTTCATATTCTACCTACCGCAATATTTGACCTACCGCTATATTCGACCTACCGCCAATATTCGACTTACCACATAATTCGTCCTCTCCGGATGCACAGTCTGCGTCGCCGTCACATTTCCATGCTGATGGGATACATTGTCCGCCGTTACATTCAAATTGATTCGAGGTACAGCCTGAATAGTATGAACATTTATCGTGTTTTAAATAACCACTAAGACCATTTACATAATTTATGTCTGCATTGATAATTGGATATATATAGAAAGTTTCTGCATTTACTCTTTCGCTGCCAAGTTTTATCGTCTGTTTTAACCCTCTTACCGCCGAAATATCGTCTACATTATTAGTTATACAGTTTCTTCACAGGGTACATGAGGATTTCTTCCCGGCTGAGGAAAAGCATTGTTGCCCGAGCCGTTAGGCGAGGGGTACATGATTTTACCAGCCGGGAAGAAATCCCCATGTACCTTGTGAAGAAACTGTATAACGAATTTATTATACTTCAAAGTTTTTATTGTTCAAATGAAATATTTCGGAATTTGTCGTGCACAGCGCTCAAAGTAAACAGTAACAAAATCGCGTAAGTGACGTCATATGTTTATGACGTTGTTATTCAAAAGAAAAATGGACATACTAGTAGACATCGACTTCAAACTTTCCCAGAAATAATGCGCCTGTTGAAAGATCCAAACACCGATTGGTTCTTAGCCGAAATGGAGTTAAAACGGAGGATGCACGATTGAATGTACTCAATCCTGTCGAGCTATCGGCCATCTTATTTTCTGCAAAGCAAGACTTAGGGACCTGTCAGCCAATGAAACAGCTGCATTCCCAAGTACCCTGTCAGCTCACAGGGTACATGGGACCACGTCTTGGGCTCATTGACCAATGAAAAGTAAGGAATTTATTTTGCTGGCAATGAAAGAGTTAAACCCATAATCGTTATAATAACTGTCACAGGAGCTAACTAGGTATTACGATGAAATGTTTTGCTACGACAGTCTATATGGGTACTATAACAAATTTGTATTGCTACGAAGGCAACTTTGTTTTCATAGACAAACATTTCTCACTGTATACACTGACTTCGTAGCAATACAAATCTGTTATAATACCTATATATGTTGGCGTAGCAATACAGTTTGATGATTATACGTAGTTGCCCCCCCCCCCCCCCCCCCCGTGATTGTGCAGCATGAGAAGTGAATTCCCGTTCGATTAGTCGCTACAAAAAAGGGATCTCTCATGGCGCCAAAACAGGGCTGCCATATCTCCGGATTACTGAAATCTCGGTTCTCGAGCCTTGTCATTAGTATTGTATAGGAAGTGTGAACCGTGAAGTTTGGATAGTGAAATAATAGGCCGTGAGCCGGGCATCTGAAATTTGAGGTACGGGTACCATTCAGGGTGAATAAGGTTCACTATGGTTTTCGGAAAGCTCAAACTCTCTTCTATTAGGAAATGTATGATAGCAGTAAATTCATGGGAGATTTGTTGGCTTTTGAGGCATTTTTGTTACCCCACCCACCAATTTTAACGTTGTAAAAGTATCATCGTTGTCACAATTATACTTTTTGTACTGCATGCAATTTTATTGGTGCTTTATAACAAAACGGATATTGAAACATGCAATTAAATGTTATTAACATTTTTTAAGGTTATAACTTTGGCGAAAAAAAAATTGCCATCACCTTTTTGACGAAAAATCACCTTTTTATGCCATCAGACAAATGTCTTTTGATGTGGATGGCATATAGTGCTCCTACTGTCGGTGCGTACGAGTTAAACAGATTTTACCGATTCTTCAAGCAATAACATCGCGTAATAAAATGTTTTGATACTTAAACAGTTGTTGGTTAGGATCATTCCCAATCCAACCATATCATCCAACCTCAGTTTGACATTGACCTTGACCGAATTTTGACTACGAATATGTTATTAGGGTTTTTTATTTGTTAACTAGATTTAACCGTTTCGTCTAACATCAATACCACATTTTAGAATGATTTGATACTTGCTGCTTTTGGTCATTGCCAATTCACCCATATCACCTTACCTCAATTTTGACCTTGACCTTGACCTTCGCCGAATTTGGAACAAAAATAAGGGCTATTTTATTGGTTAACTAGATTTTACCATTTCGTCTAGCATTATTACCGCTTTCTTGAATGCTTTGAAACTTCCACAGTTATGGCTTTGGATCATTCTGAATTCACCCATATCACCCAACCTCAACTTTGACCTTGTCCGTGACTGAATTCGGACTTAGAATATGTTATAAGGGATGTTTATTGGTTAACTAGATTTTACCGTTTCATCTAGCATAAACACCTTTTACTAGAATGCTTTGAGACCTGCTAAATTGTTACTTTCGATAATTCCCAATCAACGAGTATCAACAAAACTTAATTTGACATTGAGCTTATTTTGGACTTAGAATATGTTTTATGTGCTATGTCATGGTTGACTAGATTTTGACTAGATCTTTTCGTCTAGCACCACTTACTCAAATACTTGGATACATATACAGTTGTCGCCTTGTATCATTCGTAATCTATCTTTATAAACCCAACCTTGTGTTTACCTTGATAAGACAACAGAGGTCACTATCAATAAGGACACACAAACTCGCGTTGGGACCATACACTTCCGCTTGAACACTTGTGTCACCTAGCGTTACTATATAACAGCTGAGTATCACAGTGCATCCATCAGCCAATTCAGAGACATGCTTGATGATACGAAACACGAGAACTCTCACTCACAGCTGCAAAGGTCACGAATGCAGAAATATGAGGAAAACGTTACTGTAGTAACATATCTATTAAGAGGCTGGTTCAACCATTTGAAGAAAATCAAGATCTGATTAGCATATCCACCGCAAATGTAGTACCTTGAGACATCGCAAAAGACCTTCTGAGTGCGCATGCGATTGGTCAATGATGCGATTGGTCAATGCTCGTATGCACAATTCAAAGGAGAACAACCATGCTCGAATGAAGAGCAACATATTATAGACCTCAAGCAGCATCAAATTGAAATCCAGTAGAAGACTGGCAGTTATTATAGCTTATAATGCTTTTGTTTGGTCGCATCATAGTTATGGCACACTCACGCAATCTCCAGATTAATTTCATTATTTCACCTATTGCGCTTTAGCAATAGTCTTTCCCAACATCAAATGGTTTGCTTAGAAAGTAAAAAAAATGCTGCATTAGCATTGAGCTAACAGAAAACGATTGGCTTAGCTGAAGATGTGCCGAAGAAGTATGTCTCTGTGATTGAGTGAATGTACCTCGTATAGAGAGTCAAAAGATACCAATGCATTTTTGTGGCTGCGCAAGCACTATACTATCGATGGCACTCGAGGCGGCAGTGACATTGATAGAATAGATGTATACAGGGGAGACACTTCTTTAGCAATATGGCCAATACAAATAGTATTATAGCATTCCTGGTGCATCAATGGATGTAAACCGAGCACAGTCAAAGGTTACAGAGGAAAATATCGTACGCTTACGTTGAAATCAAATGCTTCAAAATAAAATGCAATGGACGCGAGGAGGTACAGGGTCTTTGAAGCAGCCAAGAAGAAGCAAATGAACGTATTTAAGGTATGCAGGACAAAGACACGCAAAAGTTATATTGGATATCCTGAAAATCGTGGGCGCGATTGACACTGATTGCTGGTAAGGATAAAACACGCGCACTGAACTTGATGACTGGTAATGCTAAAACTCAAGAAATGTTCCTAGAATTTGGATAGCAAAGGGGTATCCCTCCAGACTTGGGAAATAAACGTCAGCTCTATGCCATGTAAGCGTCATCAGTAAAAGTGAATGATCAGCGGTACGACCTATTCTGTACCACATACATGTAGGGTGAGATAAAGCGCCACCAGCTACACCTCATGCCTGGGTGGGTGGATGGATGAACTATTTTGTTTTACGGCGCTGCGCCACAAAAGGGGTCATAAAGCGCCAATGAACGATGGGGTATGATGAGACGCGATGATGATGATGACTTCAGGCAGATGATTTTGACGAATTTCATCCTTTGCGAAACAGCAAATTGAATCAAAACTAACGACCTGTCTTCCTTAATTTTAGTTCTTAGAAGAACGGGTAATCTCGTTTTAACAAAGAGAAACAATTCCGTATGACAATTACCCACAGAAATACAACAAGATAGGAATGTCTGGACTGTTTAGTTAAGCACACTTTCAGAGCTAACTTCAAGCTGCGATTTGGAGTCGATGATATTCCAAGTCCTGTAGGAAGAGAATGGAAAGTTGTTAAAGAGGGTGATATTGATGAGCTATTAGACGACTTGCTGGATGGAAAACAGCTCCGACGTCGATGCTTGACCTACTAGCGTGGAGCTTTGCTAGAAAATGTACTTTACCAAAATGTGTATTCATTTCTTATGGTTTGAATAGTACGAACATGTCCAAACTTCCTAACTGTGAGAATCAGGCAACTAGTACAGAATCAGTTGATGAAAAACATTCACTGGAAGAGGCTGATTACATTGAGAGTGAAGTAGATGTGAAAATTGGTATTCTTACATAAGAATTACAACCTACACGTCAGTGGTTGTAATGCATCGATTATTCGTCAATGCAGACTAGATGTTTAGACATTTTCATAACACTGTTTGAAATGGCCTGTAGGTTAATGTCAATAGATTGCATTTAAACTTAAATATTTTGGCCAGAAGTATATGTTTTTCATCTGTTATGTGCTAGCAGGTTATTTTAAAATTGCAGAGTCAAGGATTTGTACAATATTAGCCTTAGCATAAGAAGAGAGTAACATTGTCTTAGAACATTACTGCTTTAAGGGTGTATCAATGTCATAAGCCAATTTTTCAAACATTGTTTGTTTGGAAGAGCTGTTTATGATGAATGAAAAAATGGAAAAAAAAATATATGGTGGTGTCCTTGTTTTTGAGCTTCAGCGATTTGAAAAAGGTATGTCAAATTTGGACTTTTTTTTTCAAATTTTACCCATTCAGGGTACAAGCTTCAGTAAAATTTATTTCGAAACAAAACAAACATGATAATTTGGGTTTCCATTATTTATTTCTTGTCTATGGTGGTATTTTCACATATAGAAACCAAATTTAGACAAAGCAGGCACCAGGTTTGAACAATATCGATCCTTGAATATCAAAAATATGCTTTGTATAGGGCATGATTTTATTAGATTTTTTATTTTATGAAAAAAAGTAAAAAAGTTTGAAAATGAAATAGTTCTAGTATTTAACTTTTTCTTATATTCTACCAGATGAAAGCCCATGCTAAGGCAGTTCAAAATATGAAAAGAAATTGAAAGGTCAGTGTTGAAAATTTTGAGTTATTAAAGTAAAAAGAGTTATCTCCCCTTACAAAATTTACAAAAAAGTACCATATCGATGATATTTAGAGCTTTATAAATTTCACATTTGGTGCCATTTTTTTCTTAAATTAGTTTTTGTATGAAGAAATACTACCATAGATAGGAAATAAATAACACAAAACCAAATTATCATATTTGTTTTCATTTAAAATGGATTTTATTGAAGCGGGCTGTTTGAAAAGGACAAAATAAGAGGAAGTGGGTGGGGTAAATTTTACATGGCCGTAGAGCCAACTGTTGTTCACCAAAATGTACACTTTTTCTATTTTTTCATTCATCTTAAATAGCTCTTCAATACAAAACCATCATAGAGTGTTTTCATATACTTTGAAAAGTTCCCAAAGTCATGACATTGATGCACCCTTAAGTGAACCCCAGAGGCATCCTTAACATTACTGTTTATTGTGATTTTTTTTCTAGGTACTAATTAGGCCAAGTCCAAGGCCATACCGAGCTTTGGTGATATCCCATGATTTGGAAAGGTTCAATGTATTCAGTATGCAAAGATCAAATCATTCAAGAAAGAAGTATTTACTCTAGACGAAACGGTAAAATCTATTTAACCAAGAAATAGCTCATAAAACATATTTCAAATCCAAATTTGGTCAATGTCAAAGTCAAATTGAGGTAGTCGTGGACTGGGAATGGTCCAAGGCAACAACGCTGCAAGTGGAAAATCATTCTAATGAGCTGTGTTCATGCTAAATGAAACGTTAAGATATGGTTGACGCACGGACAGGACGATAACTTTAATTATGCCACCTGCATCGATAGATTCCAGGAGCACAAAAAAGGATGTTTCGTTATGACATAATGTTTTCTTTTCGCAAAAGTAAATTACTTAAACAATTCTAATAATGCCAAATGGCATGTTACAATACATTTTCAATATGATGCTTCAATAAAAATGTATGCATTATCAAAAGTATAATTGTGATAATGATGGTCCTTTTACAATGTTAAACTTAGTGGTATGGGTAACAAAAATGCCTTTTTGCCAGAGTAAATTACTTAAAGTCCCATTGTGTTTTCAGACATTTTCTTAATGTCTGAAATACAATTACGGTTAATAATAATGTTTGAACATTCTTATGGGCCAAACTGATCTATGAAATGATGAAGACGGACCTAAATCACCCAAAAGGGCGATTTAAAATCATAACAAACCGAAAATAGAACGTCTGACATAAATATTACCACACGGCTTAGTAGCACGTGATACAGCCGGAATCAACTTCACACTGGTGCAACCGTATCTACCTCCGCCCGTCCATCCATCGGTCATTTAGACTATCACACTTTTTTGTCCGCTCTCTAACTCGAATATTTTTTATCCGATCTTCCACAAACTTGCTAAAAATGTTCATTGATATAAAATCAAGGTTTTGTTTGATTACTACTAAAATCGCATAAGGTATTTTTGAGTTATTGCCTGTTAATTAATAAAAAATGACTGTTTCAGTCATTTATGCACTCTAAAACAAACAGTTTTTATTGGATCTTCACTAAACTTGCTGAAAATGTTTATTGATATAAAATCAAGGTTTAGTTTGATTACTACTAAAATCGCATATGGTATTTTTGAGTTATTGCCTGTTTATTAATAAAAAAGACTGTTTCAGTCAATTTTGCACTCTAACACATGCAGTTTTTATCGATTATTCACTAAACTTGCTGAAAATGTCTATTTATATAAAATCAAGGTTTGGTATCAATACTACTAAAATCGCGAAAGGCATGTCTGAGTTTTGGCCCTTTAAGTATTAAAAATGAATGTTTCAGCATTTTGTGCTTTCTAACACATACAACTTTTTATCGGATATTCACAAAACTTGTTGAAAATGTTTATTAAAATAAATTCTAGGTCAATCATGTTAACTACTAAAATCTCACGTTGGAGTTATTGCCCTTGAAAAATTATAAATTGCACACTTCAGGCTTGTCAGCTTTCTGACTCAAACAGTTTTAATTGGATCTTCACCAAATTTGCTGAAAATAATATTGGATAAAAACTTGGTCCAGTTCTATGAATACCCAAATCGCCGAAGGCATGTAGGAGTTATGGGTTCTTCAATGATTAAAATGTTGCTATTTCACCCTTATTTTTAGCCCTGTCAACTCTGTAACAGGAACAGTTTTTATTCTATTTTAGCCAAATATTTGGTCAATGGTTGCATGTGCTTCATCTTGGCCGTGTTGGTAATAACTAAAGTAATAAATGACTACTCCATACCTCCTTTACCTCTTGAAGGATTTTCAGTCAACTGTATTCGATTTTTTTCTTGACCTATCTTTAATACAAATACACAATGCCAGCAAGTTTGGTGAAGATCCAATAAAAAAGTGTTTGTGTTAGAGAGCAGGACATGCTGAAACAGTCATTTTTTTAATTATTCAAGGGCAATAACTCAGACATGCCTCATACGACTTTGCTATTTATCAAACATGACCTAGATTCTATACTAATAAACATTTATAGCAAGTTTGGTGAATATCCAAAAATAAGTGGTTGAGTTAGAGAGCGGACAAGGCTGAAACAGTCATCCCCTGTATTTTATTGTACACGGTCACCCCCAGTGCATAAATTATTTACACGCTGTGATTGTATCTCATAGTTTAACCATGTGCATACTGGTCGCAACTTTACGGAGTTTACAAACTGTTTGACTCTAGAACAGACACCGCGTAATGCGGCGTCTCATCTGGATCAGAACTGTTTGACACTCGTCTTAAGGTTTGTTTAATCAAAACTATGCATAAATCTAAACTAAACAAATATTGCACACGGCAATGTCAAAGCAGACGTCTTAGCAGCAGAAAAGGGTTAACTTCTTCATTTCAGGGCTCCTGATAAACGGAATAAACTGAACAAATCCAACATTTTCTCACTCATTTCAGCACCGAATGCTACGGTGTTACTACTGATTAAACCGTCTCTTCGAGACAATTCTAATGAGTATGACACCATTGGGTTTCAAAGCAGAAATAAAGAGTTTAGTTTGCGAAATACTCCCATTATCTGGAGCCCTGTATTTACAGAGTTGTCCTTCTTTCCGTTCACAAGTTAGTTCTTTAATGGAAGTCATATCCATAAATAGAAAAAATAATTAAAAAGTGAATTTCTTAGATAAAGCCGCTTTTTCTGAAAGAATCACGTCACATGTAGCTCTAATGGGATCCCAAACAACAGTTTTATGCAGGTTTCCCAAAAACACAATGCGGCTTTAAACGATTCAAATAATGTCTAATGGCATGTTACAATACATTTTCAATATGATGATTCAATAAAAATGCATGCATTACCAAACGTGTGATTGTGATAATGATAGTCCTTTTGCACTGTTAAACTTGGTGGGTGGGGTACCAAAAATGCCTAAAAAGTCAACAAAGCTCCCATGATTTTACTGCTATCATACATCACACATAGATCTTTCCGAAAATCATAGTGAACCTTTTTCACCCCGAGTGGTACCAACCAACCCCTCCGGCTCACGGCCTATAAGGAGTGTGAAGTCATAAGTTTGAAGGTTGGACAATGAATGCTATATGAGATTTATAGCATATTTTAAGGAAATGTGAAGCTACGAGTCTATACTTTGACGTGTGTCTAGGGAAATGTCAGCACCGGTTTTTCGAACATATTCGCTTGAGATGCTAGGTAAAATATTTTAGATTCTTTATGTTTTGTACAAAAAACAGTCAACCATGTATTTACCCACACTCCATTGATACTCATTTTTACTCCTAAATTTGTTCCTCAAATGTAGAAAATACTTCCACTATATGCAATAATGAATATACAAAATAAGAAAAAACTTTTTATTTCTATATCCTATAAGATAGTAGCTTAACTCATTACCCCATAGCCTGTTTCTAGTATTGAAGATAGGGGACCACTTAAAACAGGTTGAAAGTAAAGCAGAATGCGCCTTTTAAGGCGCATTCTGCTTTACTATCAGCCTTCTTTAAGCTACATCTGCTAGGATATAGAAAATATTTCTTATGATACAAATTCATAACTTTATAATTTGGAACTATTTTCTTCAGTGGAGGAATATTTTAAAGGCGTAAAAAGGCGTATTTATGGGGTAATGGGTTAAAGAGGACTGGATGCAGTTTATACAATAAGGAATATGTTTCATAACAAAAACATGAGCCAAGCTGAACATGAAAACTGATTTTTATCAATTTTTGGCAGACGATATATTTGAAGCAGACGACAATGCAGCATAATAAGGGATAACGATAATGTACATGGAGGGGAATGGTTAACTCCCCGACCTCCCTATACATAACATCAATAGGAAATCGACGATTCAATTCAGCATAATAAGGGATAATGATTATGTACATGAAGGGGCATGGCTATCTCCCCTACTGACATTTTGGTTGTAATCACATAAGTAGGAAATCAGCGATTTAATTATTAGACGTCAAATCAGCATAATAAGGGATAACTTTAATACATGTACAGTGGAGAAAACGTTATTCTTTCCCAATAAACGCGTTTACGAGAAAACTATTACTTCCTTTGCCAACAGTTTGATCAGGCTCCAAACTGTTTGCCACTCAGATTAACATAAAATGTCAGAATTGTCGAAACATTGTCATTTTTTTCGTTCAATTGCAATGCGTTTGCGTTTCGTTTGCGTTTAAACAGGAAAGAATAACGTTTTCTCCACTGTACATGAAGGAGCAATGCTAAATCCACGACCTCCCTATAGATGGCTGTAATCGCACATATATAGGAAATCAGCGACTTAATTAGAAGGGCATAGCAAGATGTCCAGACACATGGACTCTCATGACTCTTAGCACTATTACAGCAAAACCGCAGTTACCATTGCAAACAGTTTGGATCCTGATGAGACGCCGCGTAACTGTTTGACACTCTGGTCCCATTTTGAAAAGCTATTTTTGAAAATTCAATGTTTTAGAATAGTAGCAGACTACAATCTCTGCAGCCGACAATATTACTACTACATGTAAGTGTTCAGCGAGTTAATTAGTCCAAATTGAAGCGGTTGAAGTCTGTTTGACGAAATGCTCATAGGACTTTGACCAATGTAAGCCTGGCTATTGCAATGAACTCTCCCTTCGTGTTTAGTGGATGATTTCATAATAGATATAATTTTGTGATCTAAGGACACTGCGATATTTTCCCATACAACAGGTCACAGATATGAACTATTATTTCATAAAAAAACAGTGTAAACTATGACGAGCCACCGAGTTACGCGGTGTCTCCTCGGGGTCTACTGTTTGCGTTTTTGGTTGACATTAGACATTTATGGGTTACACCTTTTTACTTAGTGTCTATCCACGAATATCCATGACTGAATTATTCAAACATTTTTCTCAGTTGTAAATGTAATTTAATGTTAGCACAGTTGTAACAGAGGAAATCACGCAAACGAAACGCAAAGCAACAAAATGTAGAAAAGGAATTTCGTTTGACAATTCTGAATTTTCGTTTTAATTTGAGTGGCAAACAATCTGGGGCCTAGTCCGACGCCGTGTGATCTGGCGTCTGATCAAGCGCTAAACTGTTTGCAATGGGAATTTCTTTTTAGTATAAACAAATTTATTCGAAAAGTAAAACGTCACATCCACTGTATTTGAAGATACATGTACCTAAATAGTCAATACGACAAAGGAGAAGAATTAACATAAGTTTTCAATAATGTGTTTCCTAATCCATTATTGGATGTTCTTGACATTGTGTTCTGTTATATTTGACACAATTCTTGTTATATTGAAAACAAATACGGTTTAAACCAAACATGAACATCAAACATTTAGGATTCAGATAGGACACTGAATCTTATCTAGACCAAAAACGGATGTGTGTGCCAACTATATTGGAGAAGACGACATTCTTGCCGTTTTAATAAACGAAACTAAACGCAAACACAATGCAAGAAATTGTCAGAAGTGGCAGCTTTTTTAAAATTCTGACGTTAACCATTATCTGAGTAACAAAATGTTGAGAGTCTAGTCAGGCACCGGATTCTCCGGCGTCTGATCTGGCTTCAAACTGTTTGAGGCGGTAGTGATAGTTTTAGTTGGTCTATAATATACACGTTTACCCTTTACCCCATAGCCTGACTTTAGTTTTGAAAAAAGGTGACTGTTTAAAGCAGGTTGAAAATAAAGCAGAATGCTAGAATAAACAAAATATTCCTTCTGATACATTTTCATGACTGTATAGATTGGTATTATTTTTCTTCCGCGGAGGATTAAACGGAATGCGCTAAAAGGCGCTTCTATAAGGTAATGGGTTAAAATAACGCCTTCTCCACTCGCCTATCAAATCGAACTGATGAACTGGATCCGAATCTTTACAGTGATGTCAATGAACCTAATTCTTAATATTTCTTAACTCTATATATACGCTGCATATATGCAACAACCATTGTCTACTATTGTTATTTTGATAGATTTTTCTAAATATATTTGTTTAAAAATTGTCAAACAGGCTTGACAGTTGAGAAGACGTTATTCTTTCCCGTTTAAACGCAAAGGAAACGCAAACGCAATGCGCTTAAATATAGATATTGACAACGTTTTTAAATTTCGATCTTTTTTAATGGGAGTGGCAAACAGTTTGGAGCCTGATCAGACGCTGACTCTAAACTGTTTGCAGTGGGAATAATAGTTTTAGCGTAAACGCGTTTATATGGAAAGAATAAATCGGTGTTTCATCTGGATCCAAACTGTTTGCAAAGGTACATGTTATCACAAAGTCGCCGTTTGCATGCGACTAATCATAACTTACCAGAATATACTCTCCTTGCCAATGTTAAAAGTAAACAAATATAAAACAAATAAGCCATTATGTGTGACGATGTTTTTAAAATAGCCAAAACTTTGTATATTGTAATCCAACACAACTTTGCAGCAGGCATTTACTGATAAAATTTACCATATATACACTCGACTAAAGACTGGTACTTACATTGTTTTAGATATTTGATATGAAGGTCAAGTACGGTGTTCAAGACTGCGTGGAGTGACGTTGTACAGTGGAGAAAACGCAATTCTTTCCCGTTTAAAGGCAAACGAAACGCAAACATAATGCGATTAAATGGGTAAAATGACAACTTTTAGACAATTTTGACGACTCGTTTTACATTGAGTGGCAAACGGTTTGGAGCCGGATCAGACGCCGGGTTATCCGGCGTCTGATCTGGCCCCAAACTATTTGCAATGGAAATAATAGTTTTAGTGTAAACGCGTTTGTTGGGAAATAATAATGTCTTCTCTACTGTAGTCAGTATTCTAGACTGGGTTTACATTTGTCATGCATCTGCCTATTTCGTCGTAAAATACAGGAAAACTTTTCTATTACGACCTGCAAAATAAGGCTATTTTATTGCACGACAGACAGGTGGCAGCTTAGAGCAATGTGAAGAAATCCACTAACTTACAGGAATAAGAAGGTTTCCTTATATCTTAACCCAGTGTACACTGATTGCTGATAGAGATTTCAATATAAAACAAAAACGAAAATGAAAATTTTGACCAGACAACCGTTAGATAAAAAAAATAGACTACTCCAGTATATATGTATTGTAGCGACATGATTTTTTATAAAAAAATTCTAATTTGCAGGGGCTTACCTAGGCATACGCAAAGTACGCAGTTGCGTATATTAGATTTTGAAAGTCCAAAAAATAAAAAAGGGTAAAAAGTTGAAAAATGCACACAAAAAAATCATGCCTCACCCGGGTAAGGTCAAAAAATGTTCCAGGTCAAATATAAATTGCACTTGGAAATGTTTAAGATCTGCTATGTTATATTTTCTTCCAGCTCGCTTTGCTCGCCTCAATATAAAATATTTAAAAATTAGTACATGTAGTCACTTGTTGAATAAGTCCAGAAAATGATATGATCGCCGAGTCACTATCAATTTCTAGAACAACGAACAACTGAGAACTACTGGAATGGATCTAGACACACTCAGAGGCCAGTGATACGACGAACGTTCAAGTACAGTTGTTGGTCATAAATAAGTAATCACCCTGGAAATATTTCAAAAGTTTTTTTTTTTTTTATGTATTTGAGCTGTTTAAGGTAAACAGGAACCTTCCGATTAACTTAAAAGTCACTAAAGGTAAATATCTACCAAAGACTGAATTAATGTCCGATCAGACTGAGAGGTGAACTTTTATTTACTTCTTATTTGATTCGGTTGCTAAAGCAATTTTAGTACACTAGTAAAAATCCATGACATGTATTCTTAATAATGTTGCCATGGCAACGAGAACATCACATGTCATCATGACATGCTGTCATTTTAAAGAGCAATCATAAATAATTAGTAAACATTTGGAATTGTTCAGCTAAATCAAGTGATAGTAAAATGACAGATGTGTAATAATGAAACTTAAATTGTTGAACACACCATCTCCATTGCTTTCCATATGATTAAGAAAGAAAGCAATGGAGATGGCATTTTCAACAACTTAAGTTTCATTATCTGATTTAGCTGAACAGTTGAAAATGTTCAATAATTATTACAGATTTCTCTTTAAAATGATAGCATTTTTTAATGCCATGTGATGTTCTCGTTGCCATGACAACATTATTAAGAACAGTAGTCATATAATTTCACTAGGGTTCTAAAGTTGCTTAGCAACCGAATCAAATCAGATGTAAATTAAATTTCACCTCTCAGTCTGATCGGAAAATAATTCAACTTTTGGAAGATATTTACCTTTTTTTTTTTAAGTTAATTGACAGGTTCCTGTTTACCTTAAACAGCTCAAATACACCAACAAACTTATGACAGATTTCCAGGGTGGGAACTTATTTATGGCGAACAACTGTATGTCTCGTGAAATTCCGTGGCATGCAGGCCCGGTTCCAGGAAGTGCAACCGAAAGCAATGTATACCAATTGCAAAGCCCATTGCCTGAATTTTGTAATTTGTCATGCCTCCGACGAACCCTTGGTGCGCAACATGACGCATACGGTACAAGAAGTGGTATTCTGCTTTAACTACTCCGCTTAAAGGTTATTAAGGTTCCAGAAAGCATACTTTTATTATGAGTTGTTTTGATATTCAAAAGCTTAAGGCAGATATAAAGTAAAACATATTTTACGACAGCCAATTTACAATAATAATTTGGTGTTTAAGGCAGATGGCTGCCAAAAGCAAAGTGAAAGTACATACATTTGTATATATAAAAAGGCTCATTTAGGAGTTTTCTGTTTTACTTTTACCTGCTTTAAACTGCCATCCATCTTTCTTACAATCAGTTAGAAAAAGTTTTAGTTGGCATAATAGAGAGGTTTAACTATACATGCAGATATAGTTGGAAGTAAAATAATGTGCGTTTCCTCCCACGTCCCGGGCCCCCTCATATCGGTATTTCACCTTGTGTGAATGTTATATTTAAATGATATTCTTTATTTAGCTTAGTATATATATATATGAGTGATGAGATAAGAAAATCAGACGTATTTCATTGCAAACAGAGTAGATCAAGACCAGTTGCCGCGTCTAAGACGTGATGGCTAATCTTGCTCTACACTGTTTGTCACTCAAAAGCATATACAATATTTTGCTTAGTAGTATTACATGTATCATTATATAATATTTGGTCGTAGAGACCAAACTCAGATGCAGAGCCTGAGACGGCGGTGCTAGGTCTGCACAATTTGGCAGTGCGATAAGTACGGCTTTCTCACGGCATGGCCAAATACACTGGCTTTGATATTCCTTTGAACATTGGGCAGGTATATCATGCGTAAGACCAATTGTTTACCTCTGAATTCATTCAGATGAAATGGCAACATACTAGTATTCAATTATTCGGGGAACCCCAGTTTGCCAAAAAAACTAAATATTTATAGCATTTATACAAAACTAAGTCTATTCATCTCACTAATAATTATAACTTTTTCGGCCCAGATACCCTCTAGAATGCATCTCCGGCATTCTAGAAATTAAAAGTTTGCCGGGAGAGGACCCCCGGACCTCCATTCTATTTCTGCGTATCCCAGATTTGCCCCTAGGAACGCCCTTGATTTGTAAAAGTTTAACAAATCATGACACATTTTTAAAATCATGTTTTCACAGTTGACATGATTTGTAAAAAAACATGATTTTGAAATTATTTTACAAAACATGTCGAATACCGGCATCTGTGAATTGGATTTAACATGATATTGAGTGACAAACAGTTAATGCGGCGTCTGATCAGGATTCAAACTGTTTGCAAATAACTTATACTGTACTCAGGGTAAGGTATAGTGGAGGGGTTAATCTGTGTCATTGGTGGTTTTTTTTTTAATAATGTTCTTTTTATGGGGATGTACAGCACTCCCTCCCTACAACGGCCCTCCCAACAACGATTCCCTCCTTACCACGACTCTTGTCGCAGTTCCCTAAACAAGACAATTATGTCTAATACTTTTACTGCTTTAATATCGTCTGCTTAAAGTTGTCGTCTGCTGTTTTTCTTAAAGTTACATATTGGACATTTTGACAGAAAAAAACTTAATGACGAGTGACAAAACAGCTTGAATCCAGATCAGACGCCGCGTTACGCGGCGTCTGATCTGGATTCAAGTTGTTTGCGAATGTACGCCGATTTCCCTCCCTCCGAACAACACACAATTGTTGTCCCATTGGATGTCGTTGTAGAGAGGGAGCACTGTAGAACAAATTGAAATACTGAGACATACAGACGATTTTATTTTATATAGCATGTAACTAAACTGCTATAGCCCCTACAGGACCATGACGTCATCAATTTTAA
Source organism: Gari tellinella (assembly GCA_922989275.2). NCBI lineage: Eukaryota > Metazoa > Mollusca > Bivalvia > Cardiida > Psammobiidae > Gari > Gari tellinella. The sequence goes on along the minus strand of OV277858.1, from coordinate 101,851,568 downwards.
GCAATTGGCGTCTGCTTTTTTCTTATCTTTATAATTTTACGTTTTCTGACTAAGAAATATTGAAATGAGTGTCATACAGTTTGGATTCCCGTTCAGACGCCGCTTCACGCGGCGTCTGATCAGGATCCAAACTGTTTGCAAGTGACCATTGTACTCGTGGTAAGGAAGTGAAGGGGATAAAGGGATTACAAATTGCAGACCGGAAGTTGCCCCTTAAAACCAGGAAGCAGTCAAGTATAAATCACTTAATTAACGACGAAGACTTGTTTCATGTTTTTGACCTTTTTGGTCAGGTCTTTTACGTTACTCTGTTGTTTTTACACATGTCTGTGCTGACGGGTTTCAAATAAGAAAATCCACTTGTGAAAAAATGCCCTTGGTCCAAGGTTATCAAGCCATTGAATTGAGTCTGAGATCGTTCTCAATCTTTTGATTGGTCAGATTTGGGCAAAAGCTAAAGCTCAAGTCAGGTTCCGAGGTTACAAAACGTTCTCGATTGAGAATCGAAACAAATGCTTGAGGACGATCTCAAACTCAACTCAAATGATACAAATAACATCTTGAAAGCCTGTACGTATTGATTTAAGGACTGTAGAAAATGTTTCAGAAAAACAAATGTAACACAAAGCAGCATATACTCTGATTAGCGGACTCCTTAACTCATTATCCCCTGAAACTTTCAATGGACAATTCCAGTTTGCAAGAAAGGCTGGTCCATTTTATGCTATTTAGGTTGGGTTTTTTTTTTATAATAAATTGCAAAATGTCAAACAGTGAAGTCCCTGATTAGAGGGCTCCCGCAGGAGCCCTCTAATCAGGGACTTCACTGTTTGCATAAAAAGTGTAGTCTTCACATGTACACTTTTGGTAGAGGACGCATATGTGGGTCACTAGGGCTCAACGAGTTAAGGTGTCCGCTGATGTCTTAAGGTGTCTTCACTGTTTGCAAACTATGCTTAAACTGGTATCCAGCATAGAAAGGGTTAATCCATATCATGCTAAGCGCGACTTGCCTTAAATTTGCAAACAGTTTGGATCCAAATCAGACGCCGCGTCACGCGGCGTCTGATGTGGATCCAAGCTGATTGTCACTCGTATTAAACTTTTCTTCTGTTTCAAATGCATGAAACTAATTTTTAGTTTTTCAGCAGACGATACATTTGAAGCAGACGACAATTCAGCAGACGACAATTCAACTGTCCCAATGCATTCTTAACCCTTTCACACTTTATGACGCTTGAAAGCGCGTTTGCAAACAGTTTGGATTCTTATCAGACGCCGCCAAACTGCTTGACACTCTTATTGATATTTATTTAGTCATTCACCCTTAAATCTAACTTCGAAACGTTTCTTTAGACAACAATACTGAAGCAGACGACACTAAAGCGGTGAAGGGATAAAAAATCTCCCAATTAATTTGATATTGAAAGGGTTAAGTTGCATCCACTAAAGGTGTGATGCACTATGAACATTGTGAAGTGCTGCATATTTCGGACGAATGGTAAATACTCTTTCAAACAGTTTTGGATCCAGATGAGACGCCGAGCTACTAGGCTTCTCAACTGATTTAAACTGTTTGGCGCTCTAATTACAATCATCTGAAAGAAGAATCAGATATTTCAGCTCTGCAGTTTATTGCAGACGACACATTTTATGCAGACGACATAGAGTGTCATGCAAAGTGCTGGCGTACATGTAAGTGTTGTCATTATTGAAGAGGACGTCCGTTCCAACAAATATTACAGTGCTCCCTCCCTACAACGGCCCTCCCAACAACGACTCCCTCCTTACAACCATCCTTGTCGCAGTTCCCTTAACAGGACAAGAATGTCCAACCTACATACGACTGCAATGTCGTCTGCTTAAAATTGTAGTCTGATGTTTTTCTCAAAGTCACATAATGGACATTTTAACAGAAAAACACTAAATGACGAGTGATAAACAGCTTGAATCTAGATCAGACGCCGCATTACGCGGCGTCTAATCTGGATCCAAGCTGTTTGCAAAGTTCCTTCCCTATAACGACTCCCTCCAAACAACGCACACAATATGTGTGTCCCATTTGGGTGTCGTTGTAGAGAGGGATTGCTGTAACACATTGAACCCTAGCTACAAGTTTATTCGTCTTTTACAAACATTGTAGGTATACAGTCGAAACTCGATACTTCGAACTCGCTTAATTTTCTTTAAATCGATCGTACCAGTATTTCATTGTTAAATTTCGAAAAGTCGATCTCCCTTAAGTCGAACATACCCGTATTTCAAAGTTAAATATGGGTATTCTCTTTTCCAGTGTGACGTCATACGCCCTTTGTTTACACATAGCGAGCACGCGCACTCGGGGACAACAAACCCGAAATCTACATAAATTTATGCAGCAGGGCGTTTAATCTCATTCTTTTTTACTCATCATTATCTGAATAGGTCCTATGAATACTACGAAGGTCTTACATAAGTTGCAAAAGCGCGATTTTACCGATAATTAGAATTATTTTTTTCTCCGAATAAGACCGTCGCCATCCGAATGAAGGACCGAGAGTATGCGTATGACATTAAATACCCGGATGACTGGAAAAGAGAATGTTCAAATTAACGCGAGTTCGAAGTATCGAGTTTCAACTGTACTTGTCAAGAATATACTTGTTCCATACAAACTGGGAAATACCCTGATCAGAGGGGTCTACTACAGTGGAGAAAACGTTATTCTTTCCCGTTTAAAGTAAACGAAACGCAAACGCAAAACACTAAAACGTATAAAATGACAACTTTTTAATAATTCTGAGTATTCGTTTTACTCTGAGTGGCAAACAGTTTGGAGCCAGATCAGATGCCGGGTTACCCGGCATCTGATCTGGCTCAAGACTGTTTGCATTGGAAATTACAGTTTTAGCGTAAACGCGTTTATTTGGAAAAATAACGTTCTCTCCACTGTATTACATAAGTTATTGCCCTTTTAAAATAAGGTTTTATAACAAAGACATTAATGTTGACCATAATTTTAAACGTTTTGACATACAGTGGAGAATGTGTTATTCTTTCCCAATATAAACTCGTTTACGCTAAAACTATTATTTGCAGTGCAAACAGTTTGGAGCCAGATCAGACGCCGGGTAACCCGGCGTCTGGTCAGGCTCCAAACTGTTTGCCACCAAGATAAATATGAAATATCAGAATTGTCCAAAAGTTGTTCTTTTCTACGTTTTAGCGCTTTGCGTTTGCGTACGTTTGCGTTTAAACGGGAAAGAACAACAGATTATCCACAGTAGCGCGACAAAATTTCACACACTTAAGGTTAAGGCACATTACTAAAAATTCAAGGTCGATTTGACTGCATCGTTGGGAAATAAGTAAATTGCTGTTGTTATTAGAGATCCCATTGCAACAAAAGGGTTGAAGGTAATAATATGACAATTATATAGTCTCTCTATAACTATGTATATAGTGGCAATGTACATTTTATCATACAGCGCCCCCTCTCGAAAACGACACCCAATTGGAGACAACACTTGTGTGCGTTGTTCGGAGGGAGTCGTTATAGAGAGGGAAATTGGCTTACATTTGGAAACAGCTTGAATCCAGATCAGACGCCGCGTAACGAAGAAAGAGTTCTCATATGTGACCTGAAAGACGAGTTGGGGTGTTGTTTAAACAGAATTGATCTTTTATTAAGCAGCCGTGTCGCATTACAGAGAATGTATGTTTTTGAGGGTTTGTGGTTAAATTATGTTTTGCAGTCAAAGGGATAACACACACTAAGGCAACGCACTAATTAAGCAGTGCACGTACAGTCAAACTTATGTTAACACACTCAACCCTAGCTACGAGTATACTCGTCATTTACAAACAGTGTACCTGTAAAGATTACACTTGTCTCATGCACACAGTGTATAGACTCCTTCAGGAGCCCTCTGATCAGGGTCTACACTGTTTGTCATTTTGAAATATATTATTCAAATCAACTTAATGCAGGACATCTTAATGAAAACTTCCATCTCACCTTTTTCAAGTGTCCACTGAGTACAAGTTTGGCTTACTTTGAAGGATACCAAGTTATGTGCTTTTTAAGCCATTCAAAGTAAACATCCTTTTTGATTCATGTAAGGTCATCGGCACACCTATCATATCACTGTTTGATATTTCGAATGTTCTTTGCCGCTGATCGAATGTGTATGTTCATGCATGTATTTGTATTTGCTGTAAAAATTAAACTCATTGCCTCATAGAGCCGCGTTTTCCGTATTTAACAAACAGTAAACAGGTGAAGTGTACACTTGTCTTTTGGGATTGTCCATTTGAAGTTTCCGGGGCGAATCGGTTAAGCACCAGGTTCACATGTTGCCATTGCACTGATAGTTCCCATAACCATTAACCCCTTCACTGCCGTGAAGTCATCAATTTTAAACAATTGCCGTCTGCTTTTATTTCTTAAATTTTATTTTTTGCTATTTTGACTGAAGAAATATTGAAATGAGTGTCAAACAGTTTGAATCCTGATCAGACGCCGCGTAACGCGGTGTCTGATCATGATCCAAACTGTTTGCAAAAACCGGTTGTGCTCGGGGTAAGGCAATGAAGGGGTTAACTCTTTGTATACTGGGTAATGTTTTCGTCTGCAACAATTGTCGTCTGCTACTTTTCTAAAAATTGATTTTTTTTTCTTCAAAATATCTGGTTAAAACAGGGTCAGAGTGTCAAACAGTTTGGATCCTGATGAGACGCCGCGTTACGCGGCGTCTCATCAGGATCAAAACTGTTTGCAAATATAATCACTATTCCGTCGCTAGCGTGGAAAGGGTAACATGTAGACTCTGAGCGCCTGGTGCGGTCACATACTTTTGGCGTACCACATACATGTATATTACAAGTAATGGGAGGGACAGCCACATAAGTACATTGTACCACATAAGACCAATATTAACTTACTGACCTCCTGACACTTCAAATGGACATTTCCAGTTTCCTATATTAGGTTTAGTCCATTTTTAAATACATACAGGGCGCCCTCTCTACAACGGCCCTCTGAACAATGATTCCCCCCTTAAAACGATGTATGTCGCTGGTCCATCAAAGACATTTATATCTAACGCTTTCACCTGTTATATCGTCTGCTTAAACGTGTCGTCGTCTGTTTTTTTTCTCAAAGTCACATATTGGACATTTTAACAGGAATAAACATATTGACGTATGTCAAACAACTTAAATCCAGATTAGGCGCCGCATTACGCGGCGTCTGATCTGGATTCAAGCTGTTTGAAAATGTAAGCCGACTTCCCTTCTTATAACAACTCCCTCCGAACAATACACACACTCCAATTGGGTGTCGTTGTACAGAGGGAACACAACATATACTGGTGGGTCTTTTACAATGCATTGCAAAATAACAAATATACAGACTCTGGTCATAATTAGGGATCCTTTAAGAGTCCTCTGATCTGGGTCTGCACTGTTCGCAATTGGACACGTGAACCGTTCACAGGTACACTGTTCATAAAGTGTGCGTACACACATTTAGAATTATAAGTTATCGTAATGTATGTATAAAAATGGGGTCATTCAGAGAACTTTATATTTAGATTTTGTTGAATACTCTTATTAATATATATACTCTTTATGTTTAACACCTATTTTTATATTGTGAAAACAGCATTGGAACTCTTTAATTGTTTCATATCTTGGTGTCCTTATGCAATCTTCTATATGTAATGAATGGTATACTATGCCATTTATACCATCTCTTATAATTCCTTTAAGGAATGGCGTTGCCGCGCGGCTAATTTAATGCTATTATTGTATATGTTTCTATATAATATATTGGATGTGCTATGATGATATGTAAATAAAGATTCTATCACATGTAGGGCGTCACTACAGAGTTCAGTAAAGAAATCGATGGCCGTCGATGGCCATCAATTGCGAGTTGGCTACCGGTCTGAAATACAGTGGAGAAAACGGAACTCTTTCGTTCAAACGCAAACGCATTACAATGAAATATAGAAAATGACAACATTTTGACAATTCAGACTACCAGTTTTAATCTGAGTGGCAAAAATAGTTTAAGCGTAACCGGGGTTATTTGGAAAGAAAATGTTTTCCCTTCTGTACTATGCACGCTGTTCACGGGGCACAAAAAGCTTACCTAAATAATTGAACACGCTACAGTAGTGTTATCTGCGATGATCTCCCGTAATAAGCTTAAGTATCAATACATGTATTGTTTCACTTTAACGTGTTTGCATTTAAATGACACTTTAAAGTGTCCTTTGAATATCAGTTTGGATCCAGGTCAGACGCCGGGAAACACGTCTTCTGATCAGGCTCAAAATTATTTGATGCTCGAATTATAATAATTTTTATCATTTCCAAAAAAGGAATATTGCAGTTTGACTTTCTTCTTGCACGGCCATGATTATAGTTCCATTGTATCAACCCCACCCTCCACAAATACACTGTATTTGCATCTTGTAGGAGATTCGAAATGTCAAACTATCATTTCATACAGTGGAGAAGTCGTTATTCTTTCTCGTTTAAGAAAAAACAAACGCAAACGCATTGCAATAAAACATAGAAAAATTACCCATTTTTTACAATTCTGAATGTTCATTTAAATCTGAATGGGAAACAGTTTGGAGCCTGATCAGACGCCGGGTTACCCGGCGTCTGATCTGGCTCTAAACTGTTTGCAATTAGAAAATTAGATTTAACGTAAACGCGTTTATTGGGAAAGACTAACGTTTTCACAACTGTAGCATTGTATGTTATCTCCAAGATAAGCTGGAAATCTCTTCTAATTAGTGTTGGCCTATCTAGGCCAGTGTCTATTTGCTCAGGTATAAGATTAGAATGATTTTCTGCAAATTTAATTATCCTCTACTTGGTTTTACATGTGCTGTAGACAATCCCTGGGTTAATACAACACAAGGTGTAATTGCTTAAGGTTGAACATTAGAGCGTCACAATGTCGGAATAACTTCAGTTGTATAGTACATATAAGTTCATACATATATACATGTAGGTACCGGTACTGTAATTATTGCATGATTAAGCGAATACAATGTTCCCTCTCTCCAACAACACCCAATAGGAGACAGCGGTTACATGTATGTGTGTTGATCGGAGGAATTTGTTATAGGGAGGGAAATTGGCTTACATTTGCAAACAGCTTGAATCCAGATCAGACGCCGCGTAACGCGGCGTCTGACCTGGATTCAAGTTGTTAGTCACTCGTCATTTTATATTTTTTGTCAAAATGTCTACATGTAATATGCGACTTTGAGAAAACCCAGCAGACGACAATTTTGAGGAGAGGTTATTGTAATCGGAAAACGTTGGACATAATTGTCATGTTTCGGGAACAGTGACAAACATTTTTGTAATTTTGTAAGAAGGGAATCGCTATTCAGAGGATCGTTGTAGGGAGAGAGCACTGTACTCAATTTAACCATTTCCCTAAGAGAAGCGACTTTTAGCGTATTAATTTATTCCTTCGCTGAAGAAAATAGTTCTTATGTAAAATCAGTCATGAATATGTTTTATAATAACTGTTTTCCATATTCTAGCATATGGAACCTTAAAGTAGGCTGAACGTAAAGCAGAATGTGCCTTAAGGCACATTCTGCTTTACTTTCAACCTGCTTTAAGAGGTTACATATCTTCAAAACTAGAAACATGTTTTGGGGTAAATGGTTAACCAAATATCAGTATACGACTATACGTTGAAAGACATGTGTCTACTTATCCATTGATGCACATAACAATTATTATTCACAAAAGTAGACATTAACAAACAGTGACGACGCACTTTGCGGCGTCTCATCGGGGTCTTCACTGTTTGCTGAATTATATGAAACGATTTGCTGTGCAAACACTGTCAATTCTTTACCATTACAATCTACAGTGCTCCCTCTCTACAACGGCCCTCCCAACAACGACCCCCTCCTTACAACGACCATTGCCGCGGTTCCCTAAACAGAACAATTATGTCTGACGCTTTTTCTGCTGCAATATCGTCTGCTTAAAACTGTCGTTTGCTGTTTTTTCTCAAATGTAAGTGGATATTTTGATAGAATAAGCATAATGACGAGTGACAAACAGCTTGAATCCAGATCTGAACTGGATTCAAACTGTTTGCAAATGTACATCAATTCCCCTCCCTATAACGACTCCCTCCGAACAACGCACATATTTTTGTCTCCCATTGGATGTCGTTGTAGAGAGGGAAACGCTGTATATTGAAATCTTCCAGTAAGTACATAGGGAGAGTTCATTGCAATATCTGGGTATTAACGGATTAATGCAGTACGAAACGTAAACCAGGGAGTTCGAAATGATCTGAAATTTGCTTTAATTTCCACCTTTCAAACAATTTTACTCTTTACTGGACCCCAAGGTTATAAAGAGTTTGCGTTGAGTCTGTGATCGTTCTCAACCATTTGATTGTTCATATTTGAGCCTTTGGATTCCCTTTACTTAAGAATGACCAATCAAATGCTTGAGAATGTTCTCAGACTCAACTCAAACTCTTTATAATCTTGGACCCTGAACTATCGAATTTGTATTAACTCTTTGCATGCTAGCGGCGGATACATTTGCCACAGTGATTATCTACAGCAAACAATGTGGATCCTGATGAGACGCCGCGTTACGCGGCGTCTCATCAGGATCTAAAGTGTTTGCCATTCTGACCATTGATTTAAAAAAAATGAAAATGCTAATTTTAGAACTGTAGCAGACGAAAAATGTTGCGGACGAAAAATATTACCCAGCATGCAAATAGTTAAGCTACATGTACCTATGACATCTCTTGATAAAGAGCGGTATACATGCATACGTAATACATCTTGGGCTTATGCTTAAAAAGCGTTTCAGATTAGTCTGAGGTCGATGTCAAACCTTTGATTGGTCGGATTTTAGCAGAATGCTCAAATCTGACCAATCAAAACCTTGAGAACGACCTCAGACTCAATTCAAACACATAATATGCGTGGGTTTTGACAGGTGGGTGCTTTAAGCAGATTGAACGTAAACCAGAAAGCTCATTCAGGAGTTTTCCCTCCTAAGGTCATCCATCTGTCTTAACCCTTTGAACCCTAGTCCCGCTTTTAGGCGTCCTTTTCAAACAGTGTACATGTGAATAGTACACTTGTCCTATGCAAACAGTGAAGACCCTGATCAGAGGGCTCCGAAAGGAGCCCTCTGATCAGGTTCTTCACTGTTTGTCACAATGCCAAACATTGACAAAAAACAACCCTTAAAAGTCAGAAACGGACTAGACTAAAATGGAAACTGGAATTTTCCATTTAAAGTTTCAGGGAGGAAAGAGTTAAACCCTCGTACAGGCACTGGTGTTTATTCAACCCTATAGCGACGAGTATAACCTTCATTTACAAACGGTTTACCTGTGAAGTGTACACTTGTCGAATGCAAGCAGTGACGACCAAGAGATAAGGGGTCGTTAAGGAGCCCTCTGATTAAAATCTGCGATGTGTGTGATTTTTGAAATATAAAACATAAACAATCTTACATAAAGTCAAATTTAATTTGAAACTAGAATTGTTTTTTTGAACTTTCAGGGATGAATGACGTAAAGATGCACGGATATATTCCGTTTGATTACATTTAATTAAATGTCATTTTCAAATGTCTTAACCCTTAGCCTGCCACTCACAACTATAGCTCCATATGCAAACAGCTTGGATCCGGATGAGACGCCGAGTAACTCGGCGTCTCATCCGGAGCCAAGCTGTTTGACACTCAGACAACATTTTGAGCAATTTTGAGCAACTTTGAAACTTGAAGCAGACGAGAAATATAGCAGACGACAATTTATTTGGCGGGCTAAGGGTTAATAGTCTTACTCGGTATTCGAACCGTAGCCTTTTGTTCAATTTCAAACGCAATCCACCACAAGTATCTCTAATGCAGATACTTAATTTAATCCCATACTGCTATCTGGATTTTAAAATGTCAAATGTAGCGAATTCATAGACGTGATGAGTTTTAATTTAGTAATGAAACTAATTTTGATTAAAAATAACAATTCTGATACTCGATTTATCTTCAGGTTCAAAGACAGCTAATGACCCAGATTAAACTTGTTAACTCAATGAGCCCTAGTGACGCATGTATGCATCCTTTGCCAAAAATGTATCTGTTAAGAGTACACTGTTCTTATGCAAACAGTGAAGTCCCTGATTAGAGGGCTCTTACAGGAGCCTTCTGATCAGGGACTGCACTGTTTGTCATTTTGCAATATATTATTAAAAAACCCAAGCCTAAATAGCCTAAAATGGACCAGCCTTTATTGTAAAGTGGAATTTTCCATGGAAAGTTTCAGGGGATAATGTGTTAATGGATGGCAAATCGGACCGCACATCTTAAAGCAGTATAAAAAATTTCAAACAGTGGAGACACAGTCATAAAGGTCATGCACGTGCTCTCTCAGCTGAGTCTCCACTGTTTTCCAATGAATATTTAATTAAAAGTAAATTAAACTATTTTAAGTCATTCCTCCTTGAAACTTTAAATGCACAATTCCAGTTTCCAATTTAGTCTAGTTCATCTTTTACTGGATATATTGAGGGGCTGTCTTTTATCTTTTGTTAATCTGTTTTGTAAAATGACAGACGGTGCAGACCCTGATCAGACGACTCCATTTGGAGCACTGTGATCTGAGTATTCACTGTTCACTTAACAAGTACACTATTTCAATTGGTTTACACACTGTTATTCTTGCTAATTGTTAGATCTTTTTAGTATTGTTATATTGTTGTCAAATATAGGATCTGTCATGAGTCGATGTTTAAGACAAGCTGATCCCAAACGAGTCTAGAATTGAAACGTTATTAAGCGAGCCTTGGCGAGCTTAATTATTTTTCTATTCTAGACGAGTTTGAGATCAACTTGTCTTATACATCGACGAGTGACAGATTCTTTTTCTCACACAACCAACGATTTAACCTAATTGTTTTTTAGCAATATGCATTTTTATTGGAACCCCGGTGACGTCAAAACGCCGTTATAAATAGTGAGGTTATAGTGACGTCATCAAAGTGATATCTTACACATGTTGGATATAAGGATATTCGTCATCGTTGTTCGCTATAGAAAACAAGGGTAGTTATGTTAGAATTATAGTTTTGTATGAAATACCTTTTGTCAAGAGTTCCCAAATAAACGCGTTTATGTTTAAAACAATACATTGCAAACAGTTTGTAGCCAGAGCAGATGCCGGGTGGCCCGGCGTCTGATCAGGCTACAAACTATTTACCACTCAGATTAAATAAGAAGTCAAAATGTTGTCATTGTCTACATTTTATTGCAATATTTTTGCGTTTCATTTGGAAAGAATAACATCTCCTCGACTGTATGTACGGGAGGGATAAGATATGTATGCTTATCAAAATCCCATGTTCGGTAATGTCCCTTTGGCACTACTACAAGAAACCATAGAGTGCTCTCTCTCTACAACAACTTTCAATGGGAGACACATATTGTGTGTTTGTCGGAGGGAGTTGTGTAAGAGAGAAAAAAGTTTGCTTACATTTGCAAACAGCTTGAATCCAGATCAAATAATGAGGGGTTTTACGTCAAATATAGCCATATACGCAGAGTATTAAAGCAAGCGATATTCTGTCGGTCAAAGGGTTTACACTTTACACCTTTCTCCATAGCTATGCGTTTGTACGCCTTTAGATTAATTATCCACTGGCAGCAAATCGTTTCAATTTATACTGACATGAATTGATATGTGTAACATAAAACAAGAACGGTGTCACAGTAAGATGTTTTGTCACTAGGCGGTAAATAAAATCATACAGCAGGTAAAATCTATTGTACTCCTTCAAATTTTGGTTTTTGTTCAATTTAAAAGGTTTAAACTATGTAAACAAAGTCTGACAAATCTAGAAACATCTAATTAAATGCATCATCACCGTTGCATCTGACGTCATCTTGATGCCATGATAACGTCATGATGACGTCGTCGTCATAATAACGTTTGTCATATTGAGGACTCTTTTCTAAGTTTAGAAATGATCACATGATCACAAAGTTATTAATGGGCAATGTTTAATTAACACTATTTAACATCTAAATGACATTGACCTTTGTTGGACATGACCCAAGTTGTACCAAGCTCAAGAGCTTCTTGAGTTGAGTAAACATTCAAAATACAAAGTCTCTGTCACATGCGGTTCCAAAGTTATGGCAAATGTTGAATTCACCCATTGTTTACCTCTTAATTACCCCCTAAATGACCTTGACCTTTGTCGGACATGACCAAAGCTGTACTGAGCTCAAGAGCTTCTTGAGATGAGTACACATACCAAATATAAAGATACAAAGGTATGGCCAAGGTTAAAGTTGTGTACAGACAGACAGACAGACAGACACAGACAGACAGACAGATCAAAATCAATATGCCCCAACTACATGTAATAGAAGTAGTGCGGGGGCATAAAAATATATTCAAGCAGGCTGAACATAAAGCAGAGTTCTATAATCTAGCAGATCACAGCTTAAATTATGCTGAATGGGAAGCATAATTCTCCTAATAAGGCGCATTCTTCCTTTTTTTCAACCTGCTTTAACCCTTTACCTGATAGCCTATTTCTAGTATTGAAGATAGGTGACCACTTAAAGCAGCCTGAAAGTAAAGCAGAATGCGCCTTAAGGCGCATTCTGCTTAACTTTCAGCCTGCTTTAAGCTATCATGTATCATGTAATAAAGATATAGAAAATATTCCCAATAATATATATTCATGACTGATTAAATTGGAACTATTTTCTTCAGCGGAGGAATAAATCATATTCGCTAAAAGGCGCTTCTATGGGGGAATGGGTTAAGTGGTCACATATGTTCAATATATGAAACAGGCTACGGAGTAAAGGAATAAAGCAGAAGGTAAATTTGGTGAAGAAAAGGTTCACCAGGGCTGCCATAAGTTGATTTTGAAAATTCCTAAGATTTCCAAAGTTTCTATCTTTTAAGCGCGATTACTTAAAGCAGGTTGAAAGCAAAGCAGAATGCGCCTTAAGGCGCAATCTGCTTTATTTTCAACCTGCTTAAAGCTACCATCTACTAGGATAAATGGAAGCCCTTGTTAATCTACAACAGAGGTAAGTTGGAACAAACATTTGATTATCTTCTTTTTATTAATGAAATAGTTTGAAATGTTTCATTCTATTGGTTAATGAACTCTTTTTCTTAGAGTGGTGTTTTTCTCCATTATCTTCAGATGTCGGCAGAGCTGTAACTTCATTTGTTCTACTTTCCTCGTCATCGACGTCTTCTTTCTTGAGAGCTATATTGTTTTCTTTTAATATATCAGTGTCAGAAATGTTGCGGTACGCTTCGAAAACTTTTCTATTTGTTTTCACTTTATGTGTGGACTTAAGACTCTGCAACACTCCATCACAGTTGTCTCCTAGTTCGTAATTCCATATTCCAGGTTTGAAGCTGTCACTGTCTTCTGAATCACTGGAATCATTTGTAAATTCTTCTTTTCTAGATTTGCTGGTTTTAATCTGCATTGGTTGATCACGTGACCATTTTGTAACGTGTCTATTTTCCAGTGCTTTCAGTTCCGGTTCAGAGGATGACCTTTGGACTTTGGACTGTCTCTCGTGCTTTGGTACTGAACGCATCATTCTCGTAATCGCATTTTCTTCTAAATCATTAGCGCCGTGTTTAAGGTTCTGGTATCTAAGATACAGTATTGCGGCAACAACACTTGTTACGTCATCTCGGGAAGGATCATTCTTAGTTACAGACTGTCCCTCGCGAGTGTTTGAGTTCCAAGTGAACTTAAATCTGTGGTCGGTGCCATTGTGGTGTAGATGAAGAACAGATCTGCTCTTCTGTGGAACCGAAGATTTTTCGGCCATTTCAGTAGTTCACGTTTTTCTTATCGACAGGCAAGAGTGTTATTTTCTATTTTGCTATTATTGTCCTTTGATTGTTTTTCAGTTGAAATCTAATTGCGATAATTGTGAATGTTGTCCAGAATTCTCAGAATCTGTGAGTACGTGTGTGTATCATCGTGGTCTACCTGTTCGTATAAAATAATTAGAGTGGTGAATAAATTACAGGGCTGTCATTTCTCCGGATTTTTCCGAAATCTCCGGATTCTTATCCTATCTATCTATCTATATATCCTGCAATACCCTCTTTCGAGTATTATATGCAGCTGCGCGTGTGCAAGTTAGTAAGAATAAGTGAAAAGAGTAATAGGAGCGAATGAGTGGATATAAGACAAGGTTATGTTATTATTTTTATTAATAATTAAAAGACCAGAATGTACAGATTAAAAGATAAAAACAATGACTGAATTTAGTGACAGTGGTTCAGTGTGCATACCCCTTGCTTGAACTGGTTCAAGTCTTGGAGCATGGCAATATCACTGGGGAGGCTATTCCACATAACTATCACTGCAGGGAAAAAGGAGAACTGGTAGTAATTTACGGCAGTGTGGATTTGCATAAAAGAAAGAGGGTGCATATTGCGAGTTAATCTCACAGGATGCCTCAGATATGGGGGATAGGGTATGGCTACCAGGCCGTGGACTACCTTGTAAAACATTGTTAGTCTAGCATCGGCACGTCTGTTCTCTAGGGATCGCCAACCCAACCCTAACTGCATTTGGCTAACACTATCATATCTAGAGTAGTTATGTTTAACCCATCTGACGGCTCTCCTTTGAACTTTTTCAATCTGGTGTATGCCCCTCTGTGTGTATGGGCTCCACACAGTAGAGGCATACTCCTTACCTTAAAGCAGGCTTAAAGTAAAGCAGAATGCGCATCCAGGCGCATTCTACTTTACTTTAAATCTGGTTTAGGTAATCGTGTTTGAAAAATAGAAAAACTAGAATTCTTAGGAGTTTTACTGATCAACTTATGGCAGCCCTGAAATTATCTTCCGAATAATAAGCGGGGGTCTGATCAGACCGTAATCAGCCCAGCGATTACCGTAATGACTTTCAGTATTGGGACAGACATGCCTTGGCAAACAGTGCAGACCCTTATCAGAACGCTCCCTTAGAGCAATCTGATCAGGGTATTCACTGTTTGTCATTCAGCCTGCACGTTTTTAACAAATTACCGCACATTTTAAATAGACAAATTATCGCGTCATAAAAGCAATTGATTTTTTGTGTGTACAAAATCTGCTGATTCCGTACTCTGATAGTTATTTTTATTCATTAGATCTACATCATGTATTTGAACGGGTTGAAATATTACAAAAAGGAAATGAAGATACTAGTAGTATAAACATTTTTAATTAAACATCTTTTGTTATCGTTTGACATCTACAGGCCGTTATCCAAGATACACATATCATAACCATGACTATCTTTGATACAGGCCAGCTAGGTAGAACTATTAGAAAAGTTCATTGGTATTTTCAATGTAATCCGACATATGATCCCAATGTTATAAAGTGTTTGAGTTGTGTCTGAATTCGTTCTCAAGCATTTGATTGGTCAGATTCGTGCTTGCGCTCAAATCTGACCAATCAAATGCTTGAGAACGAACTCAGACTCAACTCAAAAGCTTTAAAACCTTTAGGCCAGGCTCCGAGGTTATAAAACTTGAAATAAACTCTGTGCTCACAACTCAAAAAGTGTTTGCCAGCTCGTAACTCTTCGGCAAACATTTTATTTGTAATATAACTTGCATTTGCATTAATAATGCTTTGTAAAAATGTATCCTTGTGGAAATAAGGTTTCTAAAATCAAATAAAGTTTGTTTTGTAAAAACTCGAGCCTGTAATCGAAATTGAGTTTTGAACTTAGAGTTCGTTTATACCTCGGACCTTGCTCCAAATGGTTTGCCCCTCAGGTTAAACTTCAAAGCAAACGATATTACGGCAGGGCAAGGGTTTTAAAGATCTACTGCGAAAAATACTCTAAACGAAAACAAGATTTCCAGATTTTTTAAGATATTTAAAGATACAAATTACTTACCCATGTGAAGCACGTCCTCCCTGTTTTGTCATAGAAACTATTTTGACGTCATTTCACTGTGATGACGAAAGTATTAGTATGGCGATGACGTCATGACGTTTGGAACGTCGATCGGCACTATCCGACAAGTTGCAAATGATACGGAAACGGCCGAGCATTGTGCCAATTGTCTACATCACTGACAATACTGCAGCGGTGCACAGACAGAAAAATAAAGAGAAATATAGAAAAAGATAGAAAAAAGACCCGAACAAGAAAACTGAAGAAATGCACATACAGACAAATCACTTTCAACTCATCTGAGTAAGACCACTCCAGCTTGGGAGGTCCTGCTGGGGTACGGAACCCCGCTGGCACTGCTCCTACGCGTCATGTGAGTCTACCGGTGGTTGGCTGGAGAGAGTGGAGAGCTCCTTCTGGAAAAATGCCAAAGAAGGAGCCTCAGCTGCAGTAGCTGGGAGCCTGTTCCACACTGGGATGGTGCATGGGAAGAAGCTGAACTTGTGACAGTCAGTGGATGTGCTATGAGTAGCAAAACGCAACTTATGTGCAGCTCTCGTCCGTGATGTAGACGCCTCTAGGTATGTAGTAGATGTGATGTCTACCAGGTCACTAATGATCTTGAAGAACATAACAAGTTGCTGCTTCTGACGTCTGGCTTGGAGCGTTTCCCATTGGAGGTGTTGCAACATATCAGATACACTAATGGTATTCCTGAAGCGATTGGTGACAAAGCGGGCAGCCCTCCGCTGTACCATCTCCAGCTGGCGTATCTGGTTCTTCTGGTGAGGGTTCCAGACAGAACTGCAATAGTCCAGATTGGAGCGGACTATGGCGATGTAGGTGGTATAGTATTGGCTTCTTCGCTGGTCTTCTGTAGGTTCCTCTTCAGGAAACCAAGGATAATGTTGGCCTTCTGCACTTTCTTGTTGATGTGTGAGCTCCATCCCATATTGGACTGTATAAGGACACCCAAGTACTTGGTAGTAGACTCTTCTGCCAGTGTTGATCCCTTGAGGGTGTAGCTACATACTCTGGGAGATTTTGACATTGTGACTCTAAGGACGCTGCACTTCTGGGGATGAAAGTCCATACCCCACTTGGATTCCCATTGTGTAAGGGTGTACAGGTCTTCTTGAAGTAGCCGTTGGTCTTCTTCTGTTCTTATATGTCTGTAAACTACACAGTCATCGGAAAAGAGACGAACTTGGGAGTTTAGGTTTTCTGGCAAGTCGTTGATGAAGAGTAGGAATAGTAGGGGGCCAAGTACGGAACCTTGGGGGCCCCGCTTTCCACTGGTGCTCTCTCTCCGACGAAACACCTTCGACCAAGACTTGTTGAGTTCTGCCTTCCAAGAATGCCGATATCCAATGGTGAGTAGAGCCAGTAATCCCATACTGGCGGATCTTCCGCAGCAGCCTCTGATGTGGGACCCTGTAGAAGTCTAACACAATCATGTCAGTCTGGGTGCGTTTGTCTAGCGAAGGGGTAAGCTCGTGGGCTAAGGTGAGAAGCTGGGTCTCGCAGCTCCTCCTCGCACTGAATCCATGCTGACAATCATGCAGGATCATGTGTCGGTCCAGGTGCTTGAGGGTGTTGCTCACTATGACATGTTCCAAAAGCTTACAACAAAGACTGGTAAGGGAGACTGGCCTGTAATTTGCAGGGTCTTGACATGGCAGTCACGTTTGCATGTCGCCTATCATCTGGTACACGTCCCTCCCTAAAATATTGCTGGAAGACAAGGGTTAACAAGGGGCGATGCTATCAGAGCAGTCTTTTAGGATCCTTGCTGAGATGTTGTCGGGACCCGGTGACTTTCGCGGGTTCAAGCTGTCAAGTAGCTTCCTCACGCCCTGTTCCTGTATGACAATGTCGTCCATGTCTGGGTAGGGGTCTCCTTCTGGATTAGGAATTCTGGTCTGGTCCTCTCTGGTGAATACAGATTTGTACTGCTCATTGAAGATGTTTGCCTTGTCTTGAGCCCCATTGAACAAGCGTCCTCCATCTCTCAGGGGGGAGATACCGGTATTGTCCTTCTTCAAAGAGGATATGTAATGCCAGAAACGTTTCTGCTTTGGTATATGTTCGTCGGTGTCCCCTAGTTCGATGATATTATTGAGGTAAGATTGGTAGTTATGTCGCAGGTACTTCTTTGGTCTGTTTGTATCTGAGCCTGTCTGAAGTGGAGCCTGATTTCTTCATTTTGGAGTAGAGTCTGGTCTGCTTTCGTATTGCTGCCCGGGCCTTCCGGTCAATCCAGGGTTTGTCTCTCTTGCCAGTGTGTATGCAGACTGCAGAGGGTGATGGTGGTGGAAATGGGGAGGCGCTTGGTTTGGTGTGGGGGGGGGGGGTGTAGGGGGCGGGATGTAAGTACTAGGTGGGTGGGTGATGGTTGGGACGTAATTCTACTAATATATTGATATGTATGTATAATCGTATGGCATCCATTTACATTTTAATGTCAATTGGGGTTTCAGTCTGTTTAATATGTCAATAAAAATTTAGTCAGGTTGATATTTAATTCATTCACCTCGAAAGCGTTTAATGGATATTTTCAATATCTAATTACGTCCAGTTTTAAGATTGATTTTAACACTATATTGCAAAATGACAAACAGTGCAGATCCTGATCAGGAGCCCTGTGACCACGGTCTACACTGATTGCATAGGACAAGTGTACATTTCACGGGGGCACTGTTTGTTAATAACGAGTGTATTAGTCGCATGGGTTGCATGTGTTAAAGCATTGAGTACGTTAACAGTGAACACCAATACTCTTGTTATTCCACCATTTCAGGGCTACCATAAGTTTCTCATTAAAATCCTAAGATTTCAAATTTTTCAAGCGAGATTTAACATAATTATGCAAACAGTTTGGATTCAGACCAGACGCCGCGTCACGCGGCGTCTGATCTGAATCTAAACTGTTTGACACCCATGTTTTCTAAGTAAAAACGCATAAAATTCCAATTGTTAAAAACAAGAGCAAAAATCCGAAGATTTCGGAAAAAATCCGTAGCGCCGGAGAAATTAAGAAAATTCCGAAGATTTCGGAAAAATCCGGAGAAACATCAGCCCAGCCCTTTCCTCACCATAAGTACCTAAGGTCGACTTTGTAAACAGTTTGGATCCCTATCAGGCACCCTCTGACTGTTTGGCACTCTTGTCATAAACTTGGTTAAGTCCAAACTTCAAAAAATAAAGTTTGCATAAAGTTGCAGACGGCAGTTTAAGCAGACGATAATTTTTGTCTAATTGGTTAAATAAAATGGTTAAATTTGGCCGTAAAAGGCTTACCCATTTATGCCTGGATATTGCAATAAACTCTCCCTGCGTTCTTGTTGGAAAATTCCATTTTAGATATACGAGGGTGATTTGAAGACATGTTTGTGTTTCTCCAAACAGAACATTTCATATGAAATAGCAAACAATTAAGACCCTGATGAGACGCCGCGTTACGCGGCGTCTCATCAATGTCTTCATTGTTTGCCAATGTCCCATTGAGTAGACCCTAGACTTAAAAGGGCTATACAGCGTTCCCTCTCTACAACGACATCGAATGGGAGACAGCAATTATGTGCGTTGTTCGGAGGGAGTCGTTATAGGCAGGGAAATTGACGTACATTTGCAAACAGCTTGAATCCAGATCAGACGCCGCCTAACGCGGCGTCTGATCTGGATTCAAGCTGTGTTTCACTCCTCATTAAGTTTTTCCGTCCAAATGTCCATTATGTAAAACAGCAGACGACAACTTTAAGCAGACGACATTGCAGCAGTAAAATAGTTAGGCTTAATTATCCCGTTAAGGGAATACGGCGAGTGTCGTTGTAAGGAGGGAGTCGTTGTTGGGAGGGCCGTTGTAGAGAGGGAACACTGTACTACAAACTGAGCTGTCAGCACAAAAGATATTCACTGTGTGGGGGAATAAACCAGTTTAGCTGAACTTTTTGTCGGCAAGGCTTCCTGCATAGTCGGAATCAAAGCTGGCCTCAAAGTTTTCATAAATGGATATTTGGAAATATGATACATGTATATTGAAATTTAACAAAGTAGGAATTCTCAAGTTTTAACCTCATCGAGCAATTAATGGCTTTGCCTGACGTTTGCAATTTCCTCGACACGTGTCTATTGAAATAGTTTTCTGTCAAACGCGGATACAGGAAGGGCTAGGGTTGCGGAACCACCCCTGATATTGAAATAGTTTTTCCGTCATGCGCGGATACAGGCGGAGCTGGGGTTCCGGATTTACTCCCACTCCCGTTCGAATGAATAAATCGGGAACCGTTTCTGTCCCCAAAAGAGTCAATCACATATGCCCAATTGTGTTAAAGGGCAACTCCAAATAAAATAAAAAATAGTCCAATCAACCATATTGAAGCGTTCAGCTTTACATACAACAATGTAACATAACTTGACCCAAGACAATAGAAAAGTGACGGCTAGCATATTTGGCTTAAAGGCGTTTATAGTTTTTACGAACAATAAGAATTACATACATGTAAGCTAGAAAATTAGCGTCAGCGATTAGTAAAAAATATAATGAAATGGACACGACAATAGATACCAACAAGGCCGATGTACGCGATACCAGCGAACCGAGTTCGTGTCCAAATGAACCACAGTTGATATATATTTGCGTCGTTGTAATACATCGGGCTAAAATGTATGAAAGAATACTGTTATTCTAGGAAACCACATATGCCTCACTAATATTTCCAGAATGCCCGCGTCCAAAAACGTTGTTATAATTTGTAAAGTGTAATATCTAAGCCGTACTTAACATGACAAAGGTTACTATTTCCCAAAAGACATGTGCTTTTTATCAATATATTCAATTTCCCAGTTGGTTTGACGAAAGTGATTAATTTTTTATAACTGTGGTATTTAATATACAGATATTGCATGTGTGGCATTAACCCATTTCCCGCCAAAATTTAACCGTCAGTTTTAACTCTTTTGCAGACAAAATATCGTCTGCGGAAATTTGCCGTCTGTAATTTTATGGTTAATTCAATTTTTCCCGTTTTTATTGAAGAAATGTTAACACAAACGAGTGCAAACAGTTTGGATCCTGATCAGACGCCGCTTGACGCGGCGTCTAATCTGGATCCATACTGTTTGCAAATGTCGATTTTAGAAAGTGAAAGGATAAAAACTACAAAAATAATAACAATTGATAATTACGTATAGTAGGTTTACGTGTTGATTACAGTTCAGAGTAAATAGGTCGTACAGTCAATTCCACGAACCAATGGAGTTTTCTGACCTATAGGTTATAGTTCATATCATATATGCTTTGGATGAAGCGTTTTAAGCGTACAAACATGACAAACAGTTTGAACCAGACCAGACGCCGAGGTACTCTTTGGAAATTGTTGGAAACTCAGAACAAATTGAGCCGTCCATATTTATAATAAAATACACACAACCTTTCGCTTTTCTTATTTTATTGCATTGGGTTTGTAACAAGTTCTACTTTTTTGTATATAGTTTTGTACAGTAAAACCTCTCTATTACAACCAATAATTTGTGTTAATTATTAGGTGTTTACGACAAATGGCTGCTTAAAGCAATGTGACAGAAACTTTCTGTTTTACTGTCACCTTGCATTAAGCTGTCACCTTTCCTTTTATACAATCAATTAGCTTTCGTTTTAGTGGTCGTAATAGAAAGGGTTTACAATAGTTAAATTTAGTATTGAGTTAAAACATTTTGACCGATAGGTTAATAGTAGTGTTGATTGTGCTGAGTCAACACTTGGGGAAAGATCAGGAGTGGTGTAAATACTACTGAACAAACATACTCAACTACAGTGGAGAAAACGTTATTCTTTCTTTATACGCTACAGTACTCCCTCCCTACAACGGACATCCAAACAACGATTACCTCCTTACAACAACGTTTGTCGCTACCCCCCCCCCCCCCCACCCCAACAAGACAATTATGTCCAACATATATTCAAGGCTGCAATGTCGTCTGTCCTAAATGATATTCTGCTGTTTTTCTCAATGTTACATAATATACATTTTGACTGAAATTTGTTTATGACGATTGACAAACAGCTTGAATTCAGATCAGACGCCGCGTAACGCGGCGTCTGATCTGGATCCAAGTTGTTTGCAAGTTTAAGCCCATTTGCCTCCCTATAACGACTCCCTCCGAACAACGCACACATTTTTTGTCTCCCGTTGGGTGTCGGTGTAGAGAGGGAGCGCTGTATAACTATTATTTATATTGCAAACAGTTTGGAGCCAGACCAGACGCCGGATTTAAATGAGTACTCATTTTTACTTTTTATTTCATCATTCTATTTACATAAACTTTTATTTAAGGGCATCGCCCACTGATATCATTGAAGAACATTTTGCCATATGTATGTATACATATTCATACTTTTATATTTATTTTATATTATAAATTCTACCTTTCGTTTTTTATGCCCCCAGAATCTACGATTCGGGGGCATATAGTTTTTGTCATGTCTGTTGGTTTGTCCGTCCGTCTGTCCGTCCGTCCGTCTGTCTGTCTGTGCCAAAAACCTTAACCTTGGCTATAACTCTTGCATTTTTGTACCTGGACCTTTTATACTTGGCATGTGTCTTCCCTGTATCAAGACCTTTCCATCCATACAAATCTTTTTGACCTTGTGACCTTGACCTTGACATTTGACCTACTTTTGTAAAAATCTTAAATGGCTATAACATTTGCACCAGTAGGCCCAGGGCTTTCATATTTTGTATGTATATTTCTTTTGTCAAGACCTTTCCATCCATACCAACATCTTTGACCATGTGACCTTGACCTTGACCTTTGACCTATTTAATCAAACTTTAACCAAAAACCTTAACCTTGGCTATAACTTTTGCATTTTTAACCCTGGGCCTTTTATACTTGGCTTGTGTATTCCTCATGGCAAGATCTTTCCAACCATATAAAACTGTTTGACCTTGTGACCTTGACCTTGACATTTGACCTACTTTTGTAAAAATCTTTAAATGGCTATGACATTTGCACCATTAGGCCCAGGGCTTTCATATTTTGTATGTATATTTCTTTTGTCAAGACCTTTCCAACCATACCAACATGTTTGACCATGTGACCTTGACCTTGACCTTTGACCTATTTAATCAAACTTTAACCAAAAACCTTAACCTTGGCTATAATTTTTGCATTTTTAAACCTGGGCCTTTTATACTTGGCATGTGTATTCCTCATGGCAAGACCTTTCCAACCATATATAACTTTTTGACCTTTTAACCTTGACCTTGACATTTAACCTACTTTTGTAAAAATCTTTAAATGGCTTTAACATTTGCACCAGTAGGCCCAGGGCTTTCATATTTTGTATTCATATTTCTTTTGTCAAGACCTTTCCAACCATACCAACATCTTTGACCATGTGACCTTTACCTTGACCTTTGACCTATTTAATCAAACTTTAACCCAAAACCTTAACCTTGGCTATAACTTTTTGCATTTTTAAACCTGGGCCTTTTATACTTGGCATGTGTATTCCTCATGGCAAGACCTTTCCAACCATATAAAACTTTTTGACCTTGTGACCTTGACCTTGACATTTGACCTACTTTTGTAAAAATCTTTAAATGGCTATATAATTTGCACCAGTTGGCCCAGGGCTTTCATATTTTGTATGCATATTTCTTGTGTTAAGACCTTTCCAACTATACCAAAGTCTATGACCATGTGACCTTGACCTCGACCTTTGACCTATTTAATCAAACTTTAACCAAAAACCTTAACCTTGGCTATAACTTTTGCATTTTTGCACCTGGGCCTTTTATACTTGGCAGGTGTCTTCCCTGTGGCGAGACCTTTCCAACCATACAAAACATTTTGACATTGTGACCTTGACATTTGACCTACTTTTGTTAAAATCTTTAAATGGCTATAACATTTGCCCCAGTAGGCCTACGGCTTTCATATTTTGTTTATATATTTCTTGTGTCAAGACCTTTCCAACCATACCTACGCTTTTGCCCTTGTGACCTTGACCTTTGACCGGCTTTTGTATAAATCTTTATATGCCTATAACATTTGAACTAGTAGGCCTAGAGCTTCCATACTTTGTATGTACATGTACATTGTATGTTTCTTGTGTTAAGACTTGTTCAACCATGCCAATGTTTCATTTACCATGCGACCATGACTTTTGACCTACTTTTGCAAATAAGCATTACATTACAGAACATGACGCTGGCTGGGGGCATTTATGTTTCACAAACACATTGCTTTTTCATCTGATCTTCACCAAACTTTCTGAAAATGTTTGTTGACATAAAATGGAGACCAATTTGGATAACCAGCGGCACCAATTTATGCTAGGCCCTTTGGAGTAATGGCCCTTGAAGTCCTCAAAATGGCGCTCCACTACAGTTTCAGCTCTCTAACTTTTACGTTTGATAGTCTGGATTCCCCTCCCTGTATCATCGGGGGCATTCGTGTAACTGGGACACGCTCTTGTTTTCTATATTACACTTATGATATAGTTTTACTATTTGCATTTTTAATGAAATGTACGGTAGTCAGTGATCCTAAATTGCAAATATTTAATATCCCGCTGTCTGCTATAATAACGTCTGCTTCAAGATTGCTTCAAGATATTCTGCTGCAATGGATTTTTCTCGTTTTGGACATTAATCTCGCACAATGGAATGGACGTTATTCTTTCCCATTAAACGCAGACGACACGCTTGCGCATTACAATAAAAAAACTTGTTGACAATTATGACTTTTCATATATTAATCTGGGTGGTAAACAGTTTTGAGCCTTGTCAGACGTCGGGTTTCCCGGCGTCTGGTATGTCTCCAAACGTTTTGCAATGGAATTAATAGTTTTAGCGTCAGTGCGGTTTTTGGAAAAGAATACATGTATGTACATAAGTTCCCATGATGAACAGTATTCTATCGATTCTTTAATCATGTAGGAAAGGAGTTGAAAACTAAGTTCGTTCACATTACATCAATTTAGTCTTGCTTGACCCTATATGCCAAATCAACAAAGTCTAGTATAGATCTAGGTAAATGATAGCATGGTCAACCTGAATATGACATGGCAGTACCATGAGACAAAACATACTTACTGCTAAAAAATAAAGTGTAGTCTCTGGCCAGACGCTGCGCCAAAGACGACTGGCGTCTGGCCTAGGTCTTCGCCGTTTGGTGTTTGACAATGAATCTTTTTTTTTTTATTATATATGTATATTTTTTAGAAATGTTTACTTATTATTTTTTTACCAAGTGTCAAATGGGTTCTGAGCCTGGTCAGATGTCAAGTTATTTGACGTGCGATATGGCTCAAAACTGATCTGCGATTTGCACCAGTTCATGGAGTGCATGCGACCTTGTTGGGATAACGCTTTAACTTCTATTGACACAAAAAGGCAGTGTGTAAGTTTATTAGACTTTAAGATATTTTAGATGATAAAATGTGTTTGTGGCATCGGCTTGTTTTTCAAATTCCATTTTGAGTCACGGATGTACGTGTTAATACAGTTATGATATACGACAATGATTCGCTGTAAATATTTTCGTATGAAGGTCAGTTAAATAAGACCTATAGGTTCTAAAAACAACTTTAATGTTTTTAAATGGGATAAATGTGGTGTTTGTCCGTCGTATGTGGACTTCACGTATATAGGTGTTAAGTAAATAAATAGCCAATATCATTCGGACAAATACATGTAGGTTGTAATAGATTCCAATTTAAAGTTACCGTAAACCCCCACTTTTACGACATCTTAAAAACGATATCGTAAATGAGAACTGGTTAAAAATATTTTAAGATAGCTATGGTTTAAACAGGTGACATCCTAAAACAGGGTGAACGTATTAAACCCTACTTTAAATAACCATCTATCTGCCTTTGTTATCGAAAACAAGTATTCCGGTTTAACGTTGTCGTGATATCTGTTTCTTTTAGATTATGCTACGTCAGTCAAAATTGCATGGTCGTCAGTTCGGTCTTTAACCAATCAATTTAGTCGATATACGTCAATTCAATTACGAGCTTAATGGCAATTAACCCCTTCACTGCCGTACCCCGAGTACCATAGATATTTGCAAACAGTTTGGATACTGATCAGACGCCGCGTCACGCGGCGTCTGATCAGGATCCAAACTGTTTGACAAGCATTTTCTTATATTTTAACTCAATATACCAAACATTTGAATCTGAGAAATAAAAGCAGACGGCAATTGTTTTTAATTGATAACGTCACGACAGTGAATGGGTCACATGTAAATGTCGATTGAAATTGAATAACACAATAACTCGCGTGACATACTTTACCGATTTATGTAGTAGTTTCACTTACAGACTATTCAATCGAACACTCCCTATTGACGATATCAATTATAGGTTCTTGCTCTGAAGAAGAAAAAACACTGAAAGTTAACCCTTTTGCCAAACCAAAAGCTTTTTTTGTGTTAGTATTGAAAAGAGACAGTTGCTTAAAGCAGGCTATAATTCAAGCAGAATGTTCCTTGAGGCACATTCTACTTTACTTTCAATCTGTTTTAAGCTAGCAGCAGCTAGAATATATGCAATATATCTTACGATGCATATTTACTATTATGCTAATGTTTATAACTGTATATGGCGGTGGTATTATATTAAGTTTAGCAAATCACTGAAGACATAAAAAGGCATATTTATGAGATAATGGGTTGATACATGTACAGTGGAGAATCTGTTATTCTTTCCCGTTTAAACGCAAACGTACGCAAACGCAAAACACTAAAACGTAGAAAAGAACAACCTTTGGACAATTCTGATATTTCATGTTTATTTTGGTGGCAAACATTTTGGAGCCTGATCAGACGCCGGGTTACCCGGCGTCTGATCTGGCTCCAAAATGTTTGCACTGCAAATAATAGTTTTAGCGTAAACGCGTTTATTGGGAAAGAATAACAGATTCTCCACTGTATAACAAAACTTGAGTATATCCTAAATACAGGTTACATGCCTTCAAGCTTCATCGCCCATCTTGTTTGGAACATTGTCATTGAATACTTCTTATGTCTGAACCACTGAAAACCTTGAATTTAACAAAAAATTGCAGACGGCACATTTTAGAATAAGTTACATTTTGCCTTCGAAATTATTAAATATTGTGGTAAAATTTGGCGTTATTAAGGTTTAAAACAGCCACCTACTAGGGCCTGTTTCATAAAACTTTGTACGACAAATGTTGTCGTAAGTCAGATTGTAAAAGTGTCAATAATTATTCATTTCTCCTTCTAATCCTGTCTTGTGACATCTCTTTGGAATCGTCTTGAAAAGACGATTCCAAAGAGATGTCACAAGACAGGATTAGATAGAGAAATCAGAAATTAAATGTATTTTAAAGTTTTGACTTACGACCCTTTTTGTCGTACGAAGTTTTATGGAACGGGCCCCTGGTCCTTAAATATACATAATGTAGTACTTTTATCCTGTATTATCGTGCTAAGCGTGACTTGGCTAACAATTGCAAACAGATTGGAACCAGTAACGCGGCGTCTGATCTGGATCCAAACTATTTGTCACTAATATATAAATTTTCTTCAGTTTAAAAAAGCATAAAAACTTATTTTGATTTTTTTCTCGCAGACGATATTTTTGAAGTAGACGACAATGCAGCATGTTAAGGGTTAACATTTGGCACATAACGTAATCGTCGTCTGCACTAAATGACGACTGCAACTATACTTTGATTTAATCAATTGGCATTTTCTCTCAGAAAATAGCATTAGAAGTTCAAACATTTTTTTCTAGATGAGACGCCGATTTATTCGGGTTATTTAGCGTCTGAGCAACGGACATAATTATCTTATTGTTCATTGGGAAAGAAGAACCTCCCTGGAACTGACCTGTTTTATTTATATGGCCTTGCAAGCTGTGGTTGATTTAGTCGTGTGAAGTGTACCAATCCTAATCTAATCTGGTTTATTTTCAGATTCGGATTAAGAGTCTTACATTGACCGGGATAATGTGATTTATACTTACATACATGGTCATTGCTGAGGCCCGGACTAGACCTCACTTTATGTAACCAAGAATTATATAGTCTTGAGACTAAACGAATAGAATGATCTCTACCCCATTGAGTTTGTCTCCAGATGCGAAGCAGACAGTGGAGAATGCATTATTCTTTCTTAATTCTTTAACACCATTGACCTGTTTAAATATACCAGTTACCTTTGCAAACAGTGTAGACCAAGATCAGAGGGCTCCTACTGGAGCCCTCTGATCATGGTATGCACTGTTTGCTAATTAAGAGCAGTATTTATTAAACAACCCAGCATTCCAAGTAGATTGGTTCACGTTTTGGTTACTAAAATGATCCACAAGGGACACTATTAGCCCATAAGAGTAACTTATTGTTGAAAGAGTTGAATAAACGTGTAAAAGCGCTGCTAATGCTAAACCAATAATGGCCATTGCAGACAGATTGGGCAAGGCCTCTACCTATTGAAAATTCATGTATAAATAACAAATCTTGCATTCTCAGAATGACGACACTTATACATTATTATATTCAGCTTGATCTTTATAAAAGTCTCTAAGTAAACAGAGCAGTCCCTGTGGAGATCTCCTACAGGAACTGTCTGTTCTGGGTCCACTCTGTTTGCGATAAATAAAATAATCATTTTCTTCCGACGTAGTTCTTCAATACCAAACAACTTCTTTTTATAGTGCTTAGAGGAAGGGTTTACGTGTGTTGAGAAACAGATGAACCTTTTGTTCATTGAATTAGTTTAAATCTAAAAAAGAAATGTCCATCCCGGTATCTGGTCAGGCTCCAAACTGTTTGCTACTCAGAATAAAATCAGAGCCAGAGCTGTCAAACAGTTGTCATTTTCTACATTGTGTTGCTTGTTTTGAACGTCGTTCTTCACTCTTTAATAAAGCTAACTTCAGTAATTTATTTTTCAATTTGCATAGGTATTTTTGTTAATTTATTGCAACGTTTAAATGAAGATGTCTTAGTACGACTGTCAAACAGTTTTGGCTCTGATCGGTCACCGATTTACTCGACCAATGATCTGGATATATACAGTGGAGAATCTGTTATTCTTTCCCAATAAACGCGTTTACACTAAAACTGTTATTTACAGTGCAAACAGTTTGGAGCCAGATCAGACGCCGGGTAACCCGGCGTCTGATCAGGCTCCAAACTGTTTGCCACCAAGATAAACATGAAATATCAGAATTGTCCAAAAGTTGTTCTTTTCTACGTTTTAGCGCTTTGCGTTTGCGTACGTTTGCGTTTAAACGGGAAAGAATAACAGATTCTCCACTGTATACTACATGTATGTGCATATTGGAGTCAACTTGCGTTTAGTGGGTGAGTGAATGAGTAAGATGGGTTTTACGGCACTATGGCGCTGCATGGGTCATAAAGAGCTACAGTAAGATGGGTTTTACGGCACTATGGCGCTGCATGGGTCATAAACAGCTACAGTGCACGAGAAGACATTATTTTTCCCCAAAAAACGCGTTTACGCTAAAAGTTTAGTTTCCAATGTAAAACACAGTTTGGAGCCAGAACAGATGCCGAGCAACCCAGTTTCTGGTCAAGTTCTAAACTGTTTGCCACTGAGATTAAAATTAATAGTTAGAATTTTACAAAAAGTGGCACTTTTTTGCTATACGGGTTCGTATCGTAAATACGTTTCAACGAGAAATACAGGGCTGCCATTTCTCCGGATTTTTCCTAAATAACCGGATTTTTCCCCAGTACATAGTAGCTTAAAGCAGGCTGAAAGTAAAGCAGAATGCGCCCTAAGGCGCATTCTACTTTACTTACAGCCTGCTTTAAGTGGTCGCATGTCAACAAAACAAGAAAAAGGCTATGGGGTAAAGGTACGATTCGTAAAATCGCACTTGAAAAATGCAAATTTGGAAATCTTAGGATTTTTTATGTCAACTTATGGCAGCCCTGGAAATAATCACGTCTTCTCCACTGTGTACAGTACCGACAGAGAGTAAAATCATTGATTCATAATCGACATAATATTAAGATTATAGTTTGATAAGTATCTAAATTAATGTTCATTCTATTTCGCACTGTCATGTCTTCTTTTATATAGAAAAAGGTCAGACTAGTAAAATGACACAGTGAGATCGAAATAGTGTCTAATGGCTTTAACCCTTTCGGCGCCATATTATTCTTGAGTTTTTTACCCCTACACCGTTATTGTGTCGTCTGCTTCAATATTGTTGTCTGCAATATCATTTCAAAGTTAGATTTCAGAGAGGATGACATCAGAAATATCGAAACGAGTGTCAACAGTTTTGATCCTGATCAGACACCGCGTAACGCGACGTCTTATTAAAATCAAAACTGTTTGCAAATTCGACTTTAGGCAACTCCGGCGGTGAAAGGGTTAAATCTTCACTACCATGACGTCATCTGCTTTAAACAATTGTCGTCTGCTTTTATTTATCAATTATTGTCTGCTGTTTTTTCTCAAAGTTACATATAAGTGGATATTTTGATAGAATAGATATAATGACGAGTGACAAACAGCTTGAATCCAGATCAGACGCCGCATTACGCGGCGTCTGATCTGGATTCAAGCTGTTTGCAAATATTAGCTAAGTCCTAAGTTTTCCTCTCTTAAACGATTCCCTCCGAACAACACACACAATCTGTGTCTCCCAGCGGATGTTGTTGTAGAGAGGGACCACGACCACTCAAAAGAAGGCTGATTTAAGAAGCTTTAAGGCAGGCGAGTGCTAAAATCAGAATGAAAGTAATATAGAAAGTTTCGACATGTTCCTCTATATATATGAGTGTTCTTTTTTACTTTGATCCTGGGTTAAGCTAGTACAAATGTACCTGTCTTTTATCCTAGCAATGAATGCTCGTCGCGGAGGTCGAAATAATTGGATTTTAATGTAGTTAAAGTAATAACGTAATTATACCCTGATAAATGATAATGAATGGTAACAATTACGGCTTTCACCTGTACAATGTAAAATTCGAAAACCGGGCTGTTTAAAACCGGAACCGGAAATCGCTAAAATCCGGATATCGCTGAAAACCAAATGTTCCTTTCTATACATTCATCCTACTTTGCTCACCATTCCTGCAATGAAAGGTATACAGTGCTCGTGCATTGGTTATATAGAAACTTAATACAGGACAACAGAAATGCAGAAAGCTCCTAATGGAGCTTTCTGCATTACAGTTGTCCTGCATGAAGCTGCCATGATATGTCTCCAAACTGTTAGACGACCTGTTTGACATGTGAGTCTGTATTTTTCTTTTGGAAACATTCTTTATTTTATCAGGCAGTGTAATTGTACACATGCATATCAATATTCAGAGTTGGAGAGTTTGCAGCGATGAGTACGGTTTGCTTCCCGGTTTAATTATGCTGCCCAAAAAATACGCCTTTTTACACCTTTGGTTTATCCCTACACTAAAGAAAATAGTTCCGCTGTATACATTCATGAATAAGTTTCATCAGAAATATTTTCTATATTCTAGGAGATGATAGCTTAAAGCAGGTTGAAAGTAAAGCAGAATGCGCCTTAAGGCACATTCTGCTTCACTTTCAACCTACTTTAAGTGGTCATCTATCCTCCTTACTAGAAACAAGCTATGGGGTAATGGGTTAAGGGAGACGAACTTCAACCACACGGAAAATAATGGGGAAATGAAATGACAATTTCTTGAAAACCTTAACTTAAATCTTAGTAACAAACAGTTTGGAACCTAGTCATACGCGAAATTAACCTGTGTTTCATTTGACTATATTATAATTACATGTATACTGTTTACAATAGCCATCAGCCTGAGACCATTTTCATAAAACTTCGTACGACAAAAACGGTCGTAAGTCAAAACTTTGAAATGCATTTAATTTCTGATTTCTTAAAAGACAATTCCAACGAGATGTCACAAGACAGGATTAGATGGGGAAATAAATGATAATTGAGACTTTTATAATCTGACTAACGACCGTGTTTTTGTCGTACGAAGTTTTATGAAACGGACCCAAGTTTTAAAATATACAAACGAGCGTGGCAAAATAACATATTTACACAGCTCAAAACCCAATAACGTGGCTTTTGATTTAAAAACAGTGAGTGCTATTGATGAGTATTTTCGTCATTTACAAACAGTGTAACCGTACACTTGTCCTATGCAAACAGTGTAGCCCAATATCAGAGGGTTCCCGAAGGAGCCCTCTGGTCAGATTCTACACGTTTTGTCCTTTAGAAATATTTTTTTTATTGCAAACACTAAAATCTAACCCTAAATAGTAAAATAGGACTGGACCATATTTGAAACTGGGATTTTCCATTTGAAGTTTCAGGGGTGTTTAGGTTAAGACCCATATTGGTTGGCATTTCCTTCTTAATGAAAACAGGCATCAAACATTTGTAGACGACACTTTGAAGCCGACAAATTAATCGTTAATTGGCCATTCTATTTAATGACGAAAATTGTTTTCTATTAACCTTTTCGCTCTCAATGATGTCATAAAGAACATTTGCAAACATTTTTATCCTGATCAGACGCCGCGTAACGCGGCGTCTGATCAGGATAAAAACTGTTTGTCATATGTTTTGAAATTAAGTCAGTTTCTAACTTTGAAACGATATTGCAGACAAAAAAATTGAAGCAGACGACAGTATGGCGGTGAAGGGGTAAAACCCTCACGATAATTTTAATCATGAAAGGGTTAATTCATATAAAAGCAATTCAACCTTGTGTCGCTTAGTGCGGCTCAGTCAACAGTTGAAATCAGTTTGAATCCAGATTACACTCCAAATGATTCAGCATCTTACATGTTTCAGGAAAGAAATATTTTGATACTCGTATAGATGTTGTGCCAATTAAAATGAATATATTTTGCAGACGATAATTTGAAAGCAAACGTTACTTTAAAGGGGTTAAAGATTGACAAATATACTTTCTAGTACTGTGTACTTATAGCGAGTTTCAATTAGCCCATTGATCTCAAATAAAGCCTACACGTGTCCTTCCAAGCAGTGTACTTCTGATGAGTACAATTGAAATATGCAAACAATGAAGACTAATGTCAGAGGGATCTACGTCTACCTTTGCGTTGGTACAGTGGAAAATCTGTTATTCTTTCCCGTTTAAACGCAAACGTAGAAACGTAGAAACGTAGAAAAGAACAACTTTTTGACAATTCTGTTAATTCATCTTTATCTTGGTGGCAAACAGTTTGGGGCCTGATCAGACGCCGGGTTACCCGGCGTCTGATCTGGCTCCAAACTGTTTGCAGTGAAAATAATAGTTTTAGCGTAAACGCGTTTATTGGGAAAGAATAACGTTTTCTCCAAGTTGTACGTTGTTCTGTCCATATTAACAACTATGCAACAGATTGGATAAGGATCGGAACTGTTTATATTTTTGCAATATCATAATAGAAAAACAAATTTCAATATTGAAAAAATGGAATAAACATGGTATGAAACTTTAATTTTCCATTTGAAATTAAGTACGATTCAATACTTATCCGGCTGCAAATTTTAAAACGATGAAGGTTTTGTTTTCAAACATACGTTTTCTGAAGCAGTGTAGGGCGTGTATTAATTTTTTCCAACAATAAAAACAATCAAATCAAACAGATATGACACGGATTTATTCAGTTACTCAGCGGGATCCAATCTGTTTTAAATATTTTAACCTCGAACACGCTATCAACCATTGCATGGTCATGTTTATCGTGAGGTTTTTACCCCATACACCGCCTTATTGTCGTTTGTTACAATAACGTTGTCTGCAATTAGATTTAAGGCAGTATGACTGACGTGATTTCGAGACGAGTGTCAAACATTTTGGATCTTAAGCAAGATTTAGTTAATTTGACTCTCTTGTTGGTGTTTTCTCATTCAACAACCAGGGGCCCGTTTCATAAAACTTCGTACGACAAATGTTGTTGTAAGTCAGATTATAAAAGTCTCAATTATTATTCATTTCTCCATCTAATCCTGTCTTGTGACATCTCTTTGGAATTGTCTTGAAAAGACGATTCCAAAGAGATGTCACAAGACAGGAATAGACAGAAATTAAATCTATTTTAAAGTTTTGACTTACGATCGTTTTTGTCGGACGAAGTTTTATGAAATGGGCCCCTGAAAACTACATGTACTAGCTTTTAAAATTAGCCCAATCAACAATTTCAAGTTTCCAATAAAATCTAGTCCATTTTTGTCTATTTAGGATTGTTTTGGTTTTTTCTTCAATACATTGCAAAACGACAAGCAGTACAGACACTGATCAGTGGGCTCCTGACCTTAGTATACAATGTTTACATAAGACAAATGTACTCTCAACAGGTGCACTGTCTGTAAATGACAAGTATATTCGTTGCTAAGGTTGAATATGTTAAAGCAGAAGGCAGTTTTGCAACAGACACTTTTCAAGAAAGATAAAAATCCTTAACTACAAAAGATATCAAATAATGATAAATCTGAAGTAAAATGCACTTTATACAAGTTCTGCTTCGGACAAAAAAAAGTAATTGACGGGCCGCATATCATGTTTCACCTGGCGAGGTCAAATCTAAACGAAAGATTATTGCCCGCCGGATTATCCTCAATACAAATAAAAACAGCGATCAGTGATCCCTTTTCAGAAAGAGTTATGAGTGTACAACATTGCTTGAATAATGGTGGTGATCGTTGTTGATTAATAAAACGGTGTCCAATTTAGTCTTTTGATCGGTCACATTACACATATAAAGGTGTTGATTCATGGAATCAAATTAGTATTCTTTGGATCTTCACATTGGTCATGTTGTATGGCATGGAGGTGTAGAGAAAAGGCCGACAGAACTTTCTAGTTTAAGGCCGGTTTGAAACAATTTGAATTTTAGATTTTAGAATAATTGGGTGAAACGTTGTATCAACGTACAAAAAAGGTTGGTAGTACACTATTTTCTTTTTATATCGCCATTGCAAGTATATAGTAGAGCTTCGTCATTATCGAACTTAATCCTTATCATTGCATAGCATGTTTCTAGTTTTGAAGACATGTAACTTCTTAAAACAGGTTGAAAGTAAAGCAGAATGCGCATTCTACTTGGCAGCCTGCTTTAAGCTAACATTTGCTAGGATGTAGACAATAGTTCTTATTTAGCATATAATGTGAACTTATGGGAAGAAAAGAGTTAAACGCTTTTTTACATTTTCGATGGGCCGTAAAAAACATTCATTCATTTTTAATTTGGATACTACGATGCTGTCTAAGTCTAATATAACCATATTTCAAAGTTAAAACTTGGCTTACCCATACTTTACTTTCAAATATTGGTAAGTTCGACTTAAACGAGCTCGGGTTCAATCATATTTACTGCTTCTGCTGCAAAAAAAATCTGTCTAACCTGTTTAATCGAACTTGAATGAAGTTTTTTATCAGTGGCAATTAAAAAAGTGTGACAGTTAAATAGACCTTGCTTTAAACAGTCATCTGTCGTATACACCTAATAATTTACACAACGCGGCATCTGATCTGGTTCCAGACTGTTTGAAAATAGGATATGTCAACGTTGGGTCATTACGTGTATATATTTAATTACTTGTAAGTTGCGTGATAAAATATATAAGTAAATAAGCTTCAGCTTAGCTTGTACATGTACATGTATTCAAAAAGAATGTCATAGTAACCAGGTTTTTTCTATATTTTATGGAATCGTGTTTAAGTGTGATTGAAGGTGAAAAGTACACGTCCCAGGCGAGTTTTGATATAATAATATGTACAGTCGATTGCCAACAACTCAATTTCACTTAAAAGTCGAAATTTCTCTTTTTTTTCTAACATAGTCTAAACTTTTCAAATTCACTCACAAAATGTAGAAAGTAATACCATGTAGCTTTGGTCCGAGTACTTCGGACATCGTCAGCCAACTGTTCTCGTACACATCTCTATTACGACCACTAAATCGTGTTAAGTATTAGGTCTTCCTGATAGGTGACTACTTAAAGCAAGGTGACAGTAAAACAGAAAGCTCCTGATGGAGCTTTCTGTGTTACTGTCACATTGCTTTAAACTGTAAACTGTATTTCATGGAACCAATTAGCCTTCCTTTTTAGTGGTCGTAATAGAGAGGTGTTACTGTATTTCAAAGTTAAAGTATATGTTGTTTTATTTGAAATTCGGGTATATTCGACATTGCCAAAATCCGGTCGGAGTTCAGATAACAAACTGTAGAAATTACGGTACGTTCGATTTAAGCGAGTTCGTGATATTGCGGCTCAAATTACACATTTTTCGATGACGTATAAGTTGAACTTATTCGCATTTCAATGTTAATATGTGACTTAGCAATGTTTTATGGTTGAAATGGGTTTGCTCGACTAAGGTAATTTCGAGTAATCGAAAACCCATCTGTAGAAACATGTTATTTCGATTTAAGCGAGATTGAGTTATCAACATTTTACTGAATTTCCATTACGTCGAGCATCTTGTCATTTGATCTCCCACTGACGACAATCGCTATATAATATACATACATGTAATCACAATATTGCGATCATTATAAAAAAGGGAACCTGATGTCGATGTTGAACTCATTACAGTAAAACCTCTTTATTACGACCACTAATACGAAGGCTAATTGGTTGTACATAAAACATGTGACAACTTAAAAAAAAAGTGGCAGTAAAACAGAAGCTTTCTGTTTTACTGACATCTTGCTTTAAACAGTCACCTGTCGGAAACACCGAATTATTAATACAATTAAGTGGTCGTAATAGAGAGATTTTACTGCTCTCCATAAATACGCTTTTACACCTTTAATTCATTTCTCTACTGAAGAAAAAGGTTTCGCTTCATACAGTCATGAATATGCACCATAATAAATATTTTCAATATCCTAGCAGATTGTAGGCTCAAGCAGTGTGCAAAGAAAGCAGAATACGTTTTAAGGCACATTCAGCTGAACACTTTGAATAAGTTGTCACCTGTCTTTTAAAAAACAAGAAACAAGCTATTAATGCAGGTGGCTTTCTTGAGGCAAGAGGCAGGTTGAGCAGAAAGCTCCCTTGGGTGTTACGTGTACTTTATGGTTTTGCAACTTCGTTTAATTAACACGTCCATAGCTATTATAATGTATTGTGACCCATCTAACAAAGTCATGCCATAATGGTGCCTGCTAAAACTATCGTCTGCTTTTATATTTAAAGTTTAGAATTTAAGGTACTTTGACTTTAAAAATATCTATATGAGTGTCAAACTGTTTCAAACCTGGTCATAGTCGCGCAACGTGATGTCTGTTCAGGATCCAAACTGTTTAAACTATTTAGTGATGCCGCGGTTTGGCAAGGGGGTAGTTTATATATGTTAACCCCTTCACTACCTAACCCCGAGTACAGAAGTTATTTGCAAACAGCTTGGATCCTGATCAGACGCCGCGTTTCGCGGCGTCTGATCAGAATCCAAACTGCTTAACACCCATTTAAACAGTTCTCAAGTCAATCTGAAATTCAGATTTGAGAAATAAAATAAGACGACACGTGTTGTTTAGAGCAAATTAGGCCATGCCAGTGTTCAAAGAGGTCAATGTATATAGCACTGGGCACGTGTACTAATTTCCGGTAAATATCTACGTAGGAAACATAATAAGGTTCTTATATAAACCTGATTCTAATTAATAATCTCTAATCATGTTTAAAGCCGACCAACTACAATATATCATTTGTAAGTAGTTTGGATCAAAATCAGAGACCAAGTTATATGTCGTTTGGTCTGGAGCCGAAATGTTTAACACCCATATCAATTGATGTGTCTTTAAATAAAATTTCATGAAATCTAAATTTGAGAAATAAAACCAGACGACAATCTTTAGCAGGCGGTATCATACCAGAGAAAAGGTTAAACGAAACGGATATGACCAGATAGGTATCAAATTAGTTGGTGACAAATTTAGACCAGCAGAGAGATCAGATAGTGCAGATACGCTCGTATATCTAGTTTTAACCCTTTACGCCATAGATACACATTTTATGCAATTAATTCATTCTTCCACTGAAGAAAACTAGTTCCATTTTATACAGTCATATGTACCAGTATATCCTATGGTAGATTAATGCATTTTTACATTCGACCTGCGTTAAGTGGTCACTAATTATCTTCAATACCAGAAACAGGCTATGGGGAAAAGTGCAGGATCCAAATTTAGTAGTGATAAACTTATAACCGGTACACATGCAATGACTGATTAAGCCCTTTCACTGCCATGACGTCATCTACTTTTAACACGATGGTCGTCTGCTTTTATTTCTTTACTTATAATTTAGATAAAAAGTAATATCGTAATGAGTTTCAAACAGTTTAGATATAGAGTAGATACCGTGTGAAGCGGTGTTTGATCAGGATCCAAACTGTTTTCAAATAACCATTGTATTCGGAGTAAGGCAGTGGAATTATTAATGTCAAAGGCTGATTAAAAGATGCAGTGTGAGTTTCGTAAATATCTGATATCTATAGCTTGGTATAGTATTTATTTAAGAAATGAACTGATTTTTTCGGCGTTTAAGCGAAATAAGCGACAGATAATGATTTCCAAATTCCATCGCGCTAGCGATTCGTGGTTAATTTGCCGATCATTTTCTGTCGTTGATTTCACTTAAACACCGAAAAACATCAGTTCATTCCTTATATTTACATTATATTTGCTGTAATTTCTAATATTAAATGAATATTTTATTAGCATGCATGTATGTTTAATCCATATTAGAGGTTGCTAACACAAATAATGTGTATCCTGAAAGGAACAACCACAACAGCATAAGTTCTGAAGCTGTGATTCACGGAGAAATGATTCATATGTTCCGCGTCCTCTGCGAAATATATCCCCAAGTTCCGCCCCTAGAGATATTGCGTCTATACGAATTAAACATCAAAGTGTTCAATGGAATTGAAAGGGGCGAATGAAAGTATTACTATTTTACCTCTTCACTGTCTTACCCCGAGTATAATAGCTATTTGCAACCCGTTTTACACTCATTTCAATAGTTTTTAAGTCAAAATACTAAATACATAACTTTGAGAAATAAAAGCAAACAATTGTTTTTACATAGATTACGTCAAAGCAGTAAAAGGGTTAACCAGTTTTATATCCTGATCATTAATGTGGACTGTGTGATTATATTCCACCTTGGAAATCATTACCTCTTAATATTGAATTTTATCAACTCATATCAACATTTCGACAGTTAACACATTCAACCCTAGCGCTCGTATACTCGTCATTTACAAACGTTGTTCCTGTTAGGATAACACTTGTTCCATGCAAACAGTGTAGACCCTTATCAGAGGGCTCCTTAAGCAGTCCTCTGATTAGGGTCTACACTGTATGTCATTTTGAAATATATTGTTAAAATCAAACCTAAATATATAGTCAAACATGGACTATTGGAATTGTCTTTAAAAAATCACAAGAAATGCAAGCAAATGTTTCAGGCTTATTTCCCCCCTGCGAATGCGGTCCATCCTAATACCGCGGATGCAGTTTTCGACCGAATTACTTCCCTCGTATGGCTATTACATGAAACCAATATCAGTACGTCATATATAAGAAAAATAAGAAATAGTAACGAAATAATTTATTTTGTTATAGGACCATTTAGTATTAGTCAGATTAAATATATCTGAGACAAATCAGTAACACAACATGAAGGAAAATACCTTTTACGTCACATAACTTTTCATTGAAAACTGCGCTTTACCGTAGGGAGTGTACAGGAAGAGCCTGTGTAAAAGGACTATTTTCACAGCGTGGTAAAACACACTAGGTATACCACGGCGAACTTGTTCTTTGTTTATAGAGACTAATTCACGTGTCATGTTAGAGTCGTCATTTACAAACAGTGTACCTGTAAATATAACACTTTTACCATGCAAACAGTGCAGACCATGATCAGATGGCTCCTTAAGGAGCCCTCTAATCAGAGTCTTCACTGTTTGCCATTTTGAAATATATTATTAAAATCAATTCTAAATAGTAAGAAAAGGACTTGACTTATTTTGAAATTGGATTTTCCATTAAAAGTTTCAGGAGTGAATAATTTAAAATTGGCGATGTAAATGTTAAATAACGAGTTACGTATTCTATCATTCTTTCTTTCCAGCAAAATGCCACAGGTACACAACAAGTCCCACAGTATGAATATGGACTCAAGTGTCTTCAACAAAAGTTCTCGCTTCATGGCGTCATTGAGCTTTACAGAACAGAGCATGCGCAGAGTCAATGTCCAGAACTCCTTAGACCGGAAAATGTGTCGTGTCAAACTAAACTACTTTGATAGACACAGCAAAATTACCGAGCGAAGGATTGAGCGTGTCCGATCACGACTTGTTGACAACCTGCACAAGAGGCTGGCATACAAAATAGTGCTTAAAAACCATTCAGTTTCAAATGCTAAAGACTACAAGAAAGCATTAGATGGCAAGTACACATATGAAGCTCTTTACGGTGAAGTGAAAGAGATGGTCAATTTCATGAAGCCAGATAACATTCGCGAGAGGAAAGCAAAAGCACTAGTTGACATGAGTAGAAAGAGATACAATGCATTGATAAGCGAGAACAGGGCGGCTCTAGATGTGTTATGTCCGCCGAAAAAGAGATGGGAACCTGTGGATTTCAGTAAAATTGGAAAGAAAGAAAGTGAGGAAGAAGATGAAGTGAAACAGCCATCCCCGGAACTGCCGCCGATAGAACGACGGAATAAGCTGGCTGTGGCGGGGTTACGGAGGCGTATAATAAGTATTGACAGCCCCAAACCGCCTTCCCCGGTAAAGTCGCCCATCAAGACACCATTACTCAGCAAACCACCATCTTCTAACTCATTGGTAGGTGGAAAGAGGCAAGGAATAACAATGAGCATGATGAAGAAACAGCAGTCCTTTATGTCAAACAAAGAGCGAACGGCAACTCTCGATACGTTTGACGTGAAAACTAAGCCTACCGAGGATACACCAAGAGTTGATACTAGTCAAAAAGTCAACACAAAGAGAAAGAACTCAGTAGACGCTAATAATAATGACGTTCTTAGCAGTGGTAATAAACTTAAACTAGACATGAGTGAAGAAAATCAAACTAGTGCCAGATCAATTAAACAAAAAACACCAGTTCTACCGCCAATTAAACAGACCGGTATCCATCCGGATGACATTAAGAACAGCCCGGCTTTAACTACACCGAGTCCTGTAAAGCTGCCAGTTCTAAAAATGAATTCAAATAATGTAAGGAAAGAGATTCCGGTACACTAACTCTTTCAAGTGCTTTAAAGCAAACTTCAAGTAGTTTATCAAACAGTGTAGATCCCGATCAGACGCTTATAAGTGCAGTGAAGAATACGTTATTATTTCCCGTTGAAACGCAAACACACTGCAATAAAATGTAGAAAAAGACAGTTTTTTTTTACAATATTGAATGTTAATTTTAATCTGAATGACAATCAGTTTTGAACCTGATCAGACGCCGGGTTATCCGGCTTCGGATCTGGCTCAAAACTGTTTACAATAAAAATAATACAGTAAGATGTAAACACGATAACTGGGAAAGAATAACGCTTTGTCCACTGTAGCTCGATATCAGAAAAGGACTCCAGCTGTTTGAAATTTGGAAAATATGTCCATAAGATAAAATAATAAGCATGAGTTGATATTACTACTTCAACTGCTGACTATGTTGTAGCAGTTGACATTTTTAGTATTCAAATGGAAAGCCCATTGAGCCCCTATATCGATGAGTATTCTCGTCTTTTAGAAAACGTGTACATGCGAAGAGTACATAGTTGCTATGCATACAATGCAGATCCAGATCAGAAGACTCCTCGATCAGGTTCTGCACTGTTGGCTATTTTGCAATCATTAAAAAAAACAACGAAATAGGCCTATACAAAAATAGGCTAGACTGTTTTGGGAAACTGGAGTTTCAGGGTGAATGAGTTGCCTACATATGTAACCCCGAGTACCATGGTTACTTGCAAAATAGTTTGGATCCTGATCAGACATCACAGACACGACGTCTGATTAGGATCCAAACTGTGTGATACTAATTAGTCAATTTACCTAAAATTTAAATTTGATAAATAAAAGCAGTCGACAAGTGTTTAACAGAGATGACACCATGGCAGTGAATAACGCCAATTAGTCATCTTGTAAGTGAAACAAAGGGGTGCTACATTGTCAACTTTTTATCAAAATTACCATTTCATCTGTACATATTCAACAGTCATAGTCCCATACTATGTGTATACATGTATATTGTTTCGTTTCGAGTTTTATAATATACGTTATACATGCATGCCTAGTGACATAATATAACTGTTGTTCCATTAAGTCTTTACTTTCATTTCGTCTTTCTGTTTCTTTGCCTAACATGAACAAAACAACAGGGCTGCCATTTCTCCGGATTTTTCCCAAATCTTCGGATTTTTTTCTAGAACATGGTTGCGTAAAGCAGGCTGAAAGTAAAGCAGAATGCGCCAGAAGGCGCATTCTGCTTTACTTCCAGTCTGCTTTAAGTAGTCACGTGTCAACAAAACTAGAAACAGGCTATGGGGTAAAGGTACGATTCGTAAATTCGCACTTGAAAAATGGAAATTTGGAAATCTTATGATTTTTCATGGCAACTTATGGCAGCCCTGAAACAAGTGTACTTTGCCCAACCCCTCGTTATTTATCCATGACAGTCAAACTTGTATTAACTCTTTCTCTGCCAAGTGTTATCGTCTGCTTTAATCCTCTTATCG
This sequence comes from Gari tellinella, assembly GCA_922989275.2. NCBI lineage: Eukaryota > Metazoa > Mollusca > Bivalvia > Cardiida > Psammobiidae > Gari > Gari tellinella. The sequence goes on along the minus strand of OV277858.1, from coordinate 101,808,851 downwards.
TCAAACTATCATCTGCATCGATAGTGTCGTCTGCAATGTTTTTAAAGTCAGAATTGTCAATACAAATGTCAAACAGTTTGGATCTTGATCCAAACTGGTTGCAAAGTAAACGTTATGCGACTTCGGCGAAGAAAGGGTTTTAAGTAGTTATTCAACAGGAGTAATAGATGTATAGGTTACAGTGATAACGTGTAATCATGCAGGGATTACGCGTAATCACTGAAATTTTAGGGATTACGCTTAATCACTGGGCGTTTAAGGGAATTGATGAAATGTCAATTTTTCATCAAATAAATAGATTTGTATTATCATGACATATCTTTTGGTTTAAAAATCATGCTTTCTTGAAATATCATGGTCTAATGAACGTTCATACAAAGCTTCTCGCACAAGTGAATAAAAATAAGTGAACAGTGTGCATATAAGCCAGAACAATTAAAACACCAAGACACCTGTCTTGTTAATAAGGTTAATAAAATATTTCATAGCGTGGTACTTGCCTTTAAACTTAATGAACTAAACATGGTAAGATTCATTACTTTTACCAAAAGTAACTGCCAAATATTTATAAAAAAAAATCAACGAAAAGCTCCAAAAATTTACGCCTTTTCCCTGGGAGATTTAGGGTTTTCATGAAATCCTCGATATTCAGTGATTTCACGTATTCCCTGATTACACGTTATCCCTGTAACATAGGACAGAATTATTCAGCAATGCAGAGAACCGATACACTAGACTGAATGAACACATTTAACCCTAACGACGAGTATACTTGTCATTTACAAACAGTGTACATGTGCGGATTACACTAGTCCCATGCAAACAGTTTAGACCCTGATCACGGCGTCTGATCTGGATCCAAACTGTTTGGCACTCATATCGATATTTCTTAAGACATACAACCTTCAATTTGAAACGTTCTTGTAGACAACACTATCGAAGCAGACGACAAAATAACGATGTAAGGGGTAAAAAACGCACGATTAATCGATTAATGTGGCGCCGAAAGGGTTAAACGAGAAATTAGTCACCTGGAAATATATCCACTTACAGTGGATTACAGCATGTCGGTGGGTGTTAAGTAAGTTAAACTCGAAAGGTTCACATTTATTTTCAAATCAGATTAGCAATGTTTAGTCTCGGATTTAACCATGTCAAGAGAAGGGATTGAGCATTCTCTGTTCGCTTTAACGCGTTAGCTTAAGCCCCTTACCCCTGTATGCAACGGTTATTTACAATCATGCAGTTTGGAAACTGATCAGACGCCGAGTCACTCGACGTCTGCGCAGCATCCAAAATGTTTGACGCTCGTTACTGGTTACATCACTTTAGCCATTTACCTATAATTTAAATTTGAGAAATAAAAGCAGAAGATAATTGTGCAATGCCGATGACCTCATGTCCGTAAAGGGACTAAACATAAGAGCATGATTGTTTTAATTGGAATCGACAATCGCTGGAAGTATTGATCAAATATACACCTTACTTAGGCAATTGAGAAAATAACCGTGACGTGCAAATGTTTAGGCCTTGTTTCGAAAATTCAAAGCAATCATTTCAGAAAACTCGATTTTTAATGTAGTTCATCACTTAAAGAAAGCAGGTATTTGCTTGAAGAATGATGAAAGTAAAGCAGAAAGCTCATACAGGAGTTTTGAATTTACTTTCAACATGATTTAACCTGATACTGGTATTAAACACAGCGTATGAGTCTATGCCGTCTGCAAAACATTTGTCGTCTTTTTAAATTCACAAATTTTGTTTCCTTTCAGAAAGCAGCATCAGTTCCAAACCGTTTGGAGTCAATGCGAGATGTTGAAGTTTTAATCCTTCATTGCCTTACACTGAGTACAATGGTTATTTGCAAACAGTTTGAGTTCTTCGTTATATCTTGAGTAACGCGGCGTCTGGTCAGGATCCAAACTGTTTGCCAATCAATTTGATATATTTCTTAAGTTAAAATAGACGACAAATGTTTAAAATTGGTGGCGTTATGGCAGTGAAGGGGTCACAGTCAAATCTGTAGTACGCGACTATACAGTGCTCATGAGCAAAAACTAAATGAGCTAAATACAGTGATCCCTCTCTACAACGACACAAAATAGGATCCACAGAGTATGTGTGTTGTTTGGAGGGAGTCGTTATATGGAGGAAAAATTGAGACTTGGCTTACATTTGCAAACAGCTAGAATCCAGATCTGGATTCAAGCTGTTTTTCACTCGTCATTATATTTATTCTATCAAAATGTCCACTAATATAACTTTGAGAAAACACAGCAGACGACAATTTTAAGCAGACGATATTGCAGCAGTTGAAGCGATAGACATAATTGTCTTGTTTAGGGAAATGCGGCAAGGGTCGTTGTAAGGAGGGAGTCGTTGTTAGGAAGGTCTATGTAGGGAGGGAACACTGTAGTTTTGTCTGCGAAATGATGTTGCATTACATGGTTAAAATAATACAATAGGAACCACAGGGACTTGACACATTTATAGACGTCAGAAACGACACGGGCGACGTTTATGTACATTTCCGTTATAAACTCATGTCTTGCGGCGTTATTTGATGGGATTTCATCAAATAAAAAGCATATCTTAAAAAATTAATCATTTCACGAGGGCACCACATAGCGAATACCAGTGATCTAGTCGATTTAAACTGCAGTTCAAGTTGAGAGTTGAGATTGCCTGTTCGATTTCTGTTGTACACATTTTCTCTTTTATATCGATGTACTATTATTCTTTAAAAAATTTGTGTCAAGTACCTGTGGTAGGAGCATTCTGCATTATTTGTTTTTTGCATTTAGCAGTCACCTGCCTTTAATTGACCTCTTTGTTTCCTAAATAGGTCGCTTAACCCATTGTCCCATAAATACGACTTTAACTTATACCTCCGTTGAATAAAAGAGTTTCACTTTATACAGTTATGAATATGCACTATAAGAACTATTTTCTATATCCTAGCAGATTGTAGCTTAATTAACGCAGGTTGAGAGTAACGCAGAATACTTTAAGAGGCCACATACCTGTATCTTCAAAACTAGATTCAGGCTATAGGGTAGTGGGTTGAACTGTTTGAAGCTGTAAATCTTAACTCTGACCGGATTGTACTGAAGGAAAATTAAGAACAAATCAAAGTATTTGTGAATAAAATTACACGCGTCAACCCCTGTAACACGGAGCTAACTGGTTTATGTTGATGTTGTAACACATTGTTTGAATAAGGAATAATTTTCTAAACACCAATGTCCAAACTTACAGTTCAGTGAGTTGAGAGTTTTTCTTTTCCGTTGAAACACGTACGAAACGGAAACGCAATGCACTGAAATGTAGAAAATTACAACTTGTTGACAGTTCTCACGAGTTATTTTAATTTGAGAAGCAAACAGTTTGGAGCCTGATCAGACGCCGGGTTACCCGTCGTCTGATCTGGCTCAAAACTGTTTGCAATTGAAATAAAAGTTTTAGTGTAAACTTTTTTGGGAAAGAATAACGTCTTCTTCATTGAACATGCAACTGTTGTCAATATCGTCGATTGATTGACCCCTGTTACATTTATTGAACAATTCCAATTTCCGATAAAATACTAATCCATTTTTATCCAGATCTAAGTTAAGTTGTTTTTGCAATATATTGCACAAAAAAGACAAAACCGTGCAGACCCTGATCAGAATTTCAGCGGAAAATATTTAATCAGTGGTTGAAGGGTTAATTCTCTGCTAAGCATTTAATCCCACCAACCCCTTACCCGAAATTCCATGCCAAAAAATCTCATTTGTTGTAATGCAATGAAAGTAAAAGGTCGGCAACTGGTAACCCAGTGGCATACATGTAGTTGTAATGTTGGCACCATATCTTAACCCTTATCATGCGGTAATATCGTCTGCTTCGAAATTGTCGTCTGCTAAGTTTGTTAAATTTAGACTTATACATTTTTAAGTAAAGAAACCTAAAGTAGAGTGTCAAACAGTTTAGATCCCGATCAGACACCGCGTTACGCGGTGTCTGATCTGGATCTAAACTGTTTGCAAACACCAATAAAGTCGCAACCAGCAGGCAAAGGGTTAAAGGTCGGCGACTGTAACCCAGTGGCATACATGTAGTTGTAATGTTGGCACCATCTTAATTAATGTACTTTAATAACTCAACAAAGATTAGCTCTTAACATGCAAGCGGTGAAACCATAAATGCATTTGCAAACATTTTGGATCCTGATGAGACGCCACATAATGTGGCGTCTCATCAGGATCCAAACTGTTTGACACTCGGATCCTCTTTTGAATGGAAATTTAGAACATTCTATTATTAGAATAGTAGCAGGCGACAATTGTTGCAGACGAAAACATACCCAGCATGCTAAGAGATAATAAACTAATCCAAGGTCTTTTTATTTCAAGTGACCGGAAAGAAGACAATAAGCGTAGATTAATTTACAGGGCGGCCATAAGTTAATCATGAAAAATCCTAATATTTCCAACTTTTCTATTTTTCAAGCATGTTTACTTAAAGCAGGTTTAAAGTAAAGTAGAATGTGCCTTACTTTCAGCCTGCTTTAAGCTACTATCTGTTAGGATAAAAATCCAAATATTTCGGAAAAATGGCAACCCTGAATTTAGAAGAATCTGTTAACCCTTTTACTGCCAAATTGTTCGCGATATTTTTACCCCTTCACCGTTTCATTGTCGTCTGCTTTATTGTTGTTTTCAATATCGTTTCAAAGTAAGATTCAATGAAGTATGACTTAAAACATACCGATACGAGTGTCAAACAGTTTGGATCCTGATCAGACGCCGCGTTTGATCATAATCCAAATTGTTTGCAAACGCGCTTTTATGTGTCACTGAGAGTGAAAGGATTAATCTTTAGTCTGTGCTACATGTACATGAATAAATACAGTGCCAAAATGTTAATGTTTTCAGTTTTAACGCAATGCAATTAACTGCGAAAATGTTCGGATTTTGTAAAAAGATTGATGTAATTTCATCTGAATTATTCGGAGTCTGGCTCGAAACTGTTTGAAATTTACATAAATTCTTGAAATATATCCGCTTGTTGGTGGTAAAGATCAGCCCAAAATGCTTGAAGTAATAACTTATACAAGAAACAGGCTATGTGATAATGGGTTCACAGACGTTTGGGTGTTAGTATATGCAGATATTGAATGCATGTCTAGACTGACAGCAAGGACAGACAAATCAGTGAAAGAAAGGTAAATGACAGTGAGAAAGGTAAAATAATGACAGTGAGAAAAGTAAAATAATGAGTGTGAAAGGTAAACAGTGAGTGAGAAAATCTAACCAGAGACTATGAAAAGGTTAAAACACATGGCAATGAGAAAATCTAAACAATTAGTGAGAAAGGTAAAATAATGACAGTGACAATGGTAGAACCATGACAGAGAAAGACAACAGACTGTAAGAAATGTAAAACTGTGAGTGAGAAAAGCTAAACAATGACAGCGAGAAAGGTAAAACAATGACGGAGAAATAAGTAAAATAATGACAATAATAAAGACTAAACAATGACAGTGAGAAATTTAAAATAATGACAGAGAAATAAGTAAAATACATGTAATGACAATGAGAAATACTAAACAATGACAGTGAGAAATTTAAAATAATGACAGAGAAATAAGTAAAATACATGTAATGACAATGAGAAATACTAAACAATGACAGTGAGAAATTTAAAATAATGACAGAGAAATAAGTAAAATAATGACAATGAGAAATACTAAACAATGACAGTGAGAAATTTAAAATAATGACAGAGAAATAAGTAAAATAATGACAATGAGAAAGACTAAACAATGACAGTGAGAAATGTAAAATAATAAGTGAGAAAGGCTAAACAATGACAGTGAGAAAGGTAAAAATAATAAGTGATAAAGGTAAAACAATGACAGATAGAAAGGTAAACAATAAGTGAGAAAGGTTAAAGTAAAATAATGGCAATGCAAAACAATGACTGTGAGAAAAGCTAAATTATGACAGTGAAATGGGTAAACAATGATGGTGAGAAAAGCTAGAAGATAACAGTGAAAAAAGCAAATCGATGACAGTGAAAAAAGCAAATCGATGACAGTGAAAAAAGTAAAACAATGACAGTGAAGAAGGTAAAATATGATTGAGAAAAGATAAATAATGACAGTGAGAAAGGCAAACAGTAGGAAAATCAACCAACATTAACGCATTCAACTCTAGCGACGAGTATACTCGTCATCAACAAAACGTGTACCTGTATAAAGATTTCACTTGTCCCATGCAAACAGTGAAAACCCTGATCAGGGTCTACACTGTTTGTAATTTGAAATATATTGTTAAAATCAACCCTAAATACAAGTAGTCAAAAATGGATAATACTTATTTTGAAATTGGAATCATTCTATCAAAGTTTCAGGGGTGAATGAGTTAATAAATATAACTGGAGTTGTCAGAAGACAACAAAGCATGCCAGTGGTCCGACAAGCTAAAAAAAACCATTACCCCCATAATTACGCCTTTTTTTACATCTTTTATTTATTCTTTCACTGTAGAAAATAGTTTCAATTTATACATTTATGAATATCGATCCAAACAATTTTTTTCCATATTCTAGCAGATGGCATTCTGCTTTCCTTTCAACCTGCTTTAAGGATACCTGACTTCAAAACCAGAAACAGGCTATTGGGTAATGGGTTAACCCATTAACCACTTAAAGCAGGTTGAAGGTAAAGCAGAATATGCTTAAGCTATTATCTGCTAGGGTATAAAAAATAGTTCTTATGATACATAAACATAAAAGGGAACTATTTTTCATTGGAGGAATAAATTATAGGCGTAAAAGGCGTATTTTTGGGGTAATGGGTTAAAGTAGATGGTTTAAAACATAAGGTAACAGTTGTACATTCTACAATTTTATTTGTACTTCATGTAAAAACAGTTCATTATTCACAATCTAACAATTAATTAAACTATTAACTCATTGCAGGGTTACAGATAAGGTTTTGATGCAATTGGGTATTTACTCCTTGTTATTTTACAGAAAAGATTATTTGCAAATTTAATTGGGTTTTGGCATTTTTCTTAAGTGGGTATTTATCATAATCTGATAGGTATTCAAAAATGTCTTTGCTTGCTACATTTCTTTGCTTTTTGTTACTCCTCATTGAGAAAAACAATTGATTTTTCCACAATTTTTATTGGGTAAATACCCCAATATGCACCTTATCTGTAACCCTGTCATTGAGCCCTAGTGACGCATATATATGCTTCATTTACCAAAAGTGTACCTTGAAGAGTACACTTGTCTAATGCAAACAGTGAAGTCCCAGATTAGAGGGCTCCTGCAGGAGCCCTCTAATCAGGGACTTCACTGTTTGTCATTTTGGAATACATTATAAAAAAAAACACCTAAAATGTCTAAAATGGACCATCCCTTATTGTAAATTGGAATTGTCCATTGAAAGTTTCAGGGGATAATGAGTTAACTTTTAACATTAAAATGTTGACACAGTTGTTAAAATCACCCCCATACAATCCTCTGACAAAACAGACTGAGGAAAGTTTTATAATTAACAATGAAAGGCTGTATACAGCTTCCTAACACAAAAACATAACAAGAATATATTTCGTTCTGGTATCTCCGAACTCTTTCAACACCGAGTAACTTTCATCTGCTTTAATACTGAAAAAGTTTAAATCTTGTGTATATATGCAGAAAACAGGATCCTGATCAGATTCCATGTTTAGCAGAACCTGATCTGGATCCAACATGTTGGCAAAGTTCATCAATACAGGCCAAACAGTTATAAAGCGTTTGAGTTGAGTCTAAGATCGTTCTCGAGCAATTGATTGGTCAGATTTTAGCAAAAGCTGAGAACGATCTCAGACTCAACTCAAAATGCTTTAAAACTTTTGAAAGTTAAAAAGGTTAGTTACTCTTAGTTCTTGTATTGAGTGACCTTTAATTGAAGAGCGTGCAGGTAGTGAAAGGCAGTTGCGACTGCTAAATAACGCGGAAAACTCGTGCAACAATCGTGGAGTTTTGCTGTAAATATATATCGTAATAACTCGTAAGAATCTGTAAATAGCTCGTAACAAATTTTAATTCACTCTTAAAAGTGGCCTTAATCGTAAGAAACCGTATAATTTTACGGAGGTGTGCCATCCGTAAGGAAGTTGTAGAAATTCTGTGTATGTGAAGACCCCTTAGTGATAGCAAATGACACAATTTAAATTAGATTCTTACTTATGAGTTCATATACATATAGCACAAAATTTGTACTATCAAGTATTCCATCATTTATCAAGGTAACTATTTGATAGTATATAGTACATATTGTCATTTAACGTAATTATGGCATCATTAGTGTGATAACGATTACCTCTCCCTCAAGGAGATTTCTGCTTTTCTCTCGATCTGATTTCATAAGACACTTGTCTTAAACTTAACTCTTTCAACACCATGGACCTGTTTAAAATATATTCATTACATTTGCAAACAGTGTAGACCAAGATCAGAGGGCTCCTATAGGAGCCCTCAGATCAGGGTCTACATTGTTTGCTAATTTAGAGCAGTATTTATTGAACTACCCAGAATTCCATGTAGACTGGTTCATATTTTGGTAACTAATCCACATGGGAACCTAATAACGCACAATAGTTACTTAGTGTTGAAAGAGTTAAACACTGAAAAGAACTGTAAGTTAAGGGGGTACCCCATGCCCTTCTATCAAAGGTAGACTACTCTTTTTAGTAAACAATTCTCATTGGAAAGGATGTTATTGTTTCATGTTTGAATGCATGACAGAAGTAAACAAAAGTTTTCTGCTTTACTCTACCAATAAATGCTTAGTGACAAATATATGTAATAGTATCAATGTACTAGTAAAGGGAACATTTGTCCTATGCAGTGTAAATCCAGATCAGAGGGCTCCTAATTCCTAAAGGAGCCCTCTGATCAGGTTCTGCACTATTAGTTGTAAAAACAACCATAATTAGTCAGAGATGGACTGGAATTGTCCATTTGATCTTTAAGGGCTGTTTCTTGTATTTTTTGAGGGACCTCTTAGCATGAATCGGATTGTATTCAATGTTTTAATCTAACATGATACTCTGTTTGGCCAGTATATATCTGGTGGTCTCCATGTGTAGGTCACTGCGGTCAGTATTTATAACCCTTCTCCATGATTCTCTGTTTGGCTACTGTAGCTCGTATATCAGGTGATTTCCATATGTAGGTCACTGCGGTCAGTATCTATATATCAGGTGATTTCCATGTGTAGGTCACTGCGGTCAGTATCCCCGTCTTCCTCTGTATCACTATCAGGGGACAACTCAGAGTCCTCATGATCAAAGTCCCATAAATCTTGTAGGATTGTCACTGAAATTATAAACAGTCAAAGAGTTATAGAATAAAGTTAAAGAATAGCCTGCAAAATGTCACTGCCATGCAAATCAAATAAATGCATTAGTGTTTGTTACTTCAATATCAATTACAATTTAGAGGGGAAAGTGTTATCAAATGAATATATCAAACCAATGGAATCACATCTAAATCCACTCGTTGTACATTTCCCCCCAAACTTGCTTACCTCTTTCAACACTTAGTAAATCTTGTGTGTTATTAGGTTCCCTTGTGGATCTTTTTAGTCACCAAAACATGAACCACTTTACTTGGAATTCTGGGTAGTTTAATAAATGCTGCTCTAAATTAGCAAACAGTGTAGACCAAGGAGCCCTCTGATCTGGATCTACTCTGTTTGCAAGTGTAATCATAAATGGGTATATTTTAAACATGTCTATGGTGTTGAAAGAGTATAACCATTTAACGCTAGTGACAAGTATACTCATCCTTTACAAACAATGTAACTATGAAGAGTACATTTGTCCTATGCAAGTTGTGTAACCCCTGCAGAGTGGTCTTGTAAAATTGTTTAAAACAATGTCACTTATATCAGTCATAACATAGAAAACAGAATCTATAATACAGGGCTCAAGATAAGATGGTGTAAACTGCACAAATCCAACATTTTCTCACTCATTTCGGCACCAAATCCTTTGGTGTCAAAGAGACAATTGTAATGAGAAATAACATCATAGTGTTTAATGCAGGTATAGAGGTTTAAGTTTTTGGAATACAGTAAAACCTCTCTATTACGACATCTAAATTGTGTTAATTATAAGGTGTTTAAGGCAGGTGACTGCTTAAAGCAAGGTGAAAGTAAAACAGAAAGCTCCTGTAGGAGCTTTCCGTTTTACTGTCACCTTGCTTTAGACTGTCACCTGTCTTTTATACACTCAACTAGCCTTCTTTTTAGTGTCCGTAATAGAGAGGTTTTACTGTACTCCCCTTATCTGCAGCCCTGACATAATGAAGCTACAATGCTGCTTTAACCCTTTCCTCCCTGAAACTTCAAATGGACAATTCTAGTTTTCAATTTAGTCTAGTCCATTTTAACATTTTAGGGTTGATTTTTACAATATATGTAAAATCGACAAATAGTGTAGACCCGGAGCCCTCTGATCAGGGTCTACACTGTTTGCATAAGACACATGTACTCCTCACATGTATGCTGTTTGCAAATGATGCATATATGCGTGATTAAGATTCAAAGAGTTAACTTACATTCTGTTTCATTGGTGTCAGTGGGTATGTTTTTGAAGATCCTCGTCAGTCCACACACTAACTGCACATACTCATGCTGTACTGCCAGGTGTCGACTCATGAAACTCGGATCATTATGAGACATCAGGTGTAGAACTAGCAAACCCTCACGCAAAACTGCCAGCTTTTCATTGGCTAGGCTACCCGTTTCCATGGTTACAGATGGATCTGCTGAGTCTATTTTGTATGACATCATCACAGAATAGAGAAGACACACCATCGTTTTCACAACCTGAAAGTAACCAAAATTGTAGTCAGGCAGGCTGGTAGTTTTGATTCCATGTTCCTGAAATCATCTCTCATCATCATTCATTGGCGCTATATGACCTATTTTGTGTTGCAGTGCCGTAAAATACCCAACTCATCCAAAGTTGTAGACAAACTTGAGTTAATGGCGATTGACAATACAGTCAAACCTGCCTGAACGGTCACCTGTCAACAACGGCCAGTCTGAATTCCTCCCGGCCGATTTCCTTCTTAATTGACCTCTGAATAACGGTCTCTTGCCGACCGCGGCCAACAGTCACTAAAACTGGCTCTTTTTGACACCTTTTACCCCAAACAGCGGCCAGGCTGAGACACAGAGGTGTCACCTGCCGATCGTGGCCGGCAGTCACTAATTCGGCTGTTTTTAACACCTCTTATAGCAGCCAAATAACACGATTGAATGGGTGCTATTTCGCCAATGTCGGCCGCCATCTTTGTTATGGATGAGCTTGGTTATATAATTGGAAGTAAATTCTAAGGTGCTAATGACAGTTTGCAACCGACTTTTAGGTTTAAAATAAGCCACATTATGATGAAAGAATTTAAAAAAAATGTTTGTTTTTATATGTTGGCTAATTAATATTGAAGATGTCCGTTGCTGCTTATGTTTGTATGATTGTTTATAATCACGTTGTCCAGATTAAACAAATGATTGGGCGATTTCTAAAATGGCCTTATCCAGATTAGTCATTGGTGATTAATTGTTTTGTTTTGATGTAAGAAACCTTGGCAGATACGAAATTGTGAAATAAAAAAATCATTTCTAGTTTAATCATTACGCTTTAAAAAGTTGTCTCAGTTGCGAAGTTAAGCAATGTTCTGCGCGGTTAATAACTGGATGGGTGACCGGCCCGGTACACGTTACGAAGTTAAGCAACGTTCTGCGCAGTTAATAACTGGATGGGTGACCGGCCCGGTACACGTTACAAAGTCAAAGAGATAAATTGGAAAATTAACAATGCCGTCTACTCTAGTCGATGAAGTTTCCGAGTTACTGTCGCCGAGTGGGTAAAGGTGCTAAAACCAACAGACTGTGCTATAGATTCTACAACTGCCGTCATATCACGTCAACATTTATGTTCGGCAATGTCCGTGTTTTAGTCATAACCTCATTATCATAAATGGCGTCCTTTCCAAATAAACTTTACACCAGCAATAAATTCACGGTGTATTGTGAGTGTTTCCATTGAAATGAAGAAAACCCCAGTACATTTAAGAATCAGAGCAACAAATTAATTATTCAGACTAGCAAATAATGAAAATATCGGCTTTTTAACAGTCCTTCGTTCTTATTAAACGAGATGATTTCGAAGCTATTCGTCCTTTGAGTTACCGTATTTTCTGGAAAGCGGCGATGAAACATTATTCAAATATCCATATCTACATGTACCAATCAAAATGAGAAAATGCGATCACGTGACCAAAACCCTTCAGAGTTTGCTATCTACCGAGACATTTACTTTTAACATGGATATCCGTTCAAAAGAAAGATGATGGTCGTGATATTTATTGAAACTTCAAAGACTCTGAATTCTTAAGCAAATAAATATTTTTAATATTTAAATAGATAAATAACTTGGAGTTTAAAGGTATCAAATGTTTCTCTTTCATTACTTGCGTTCTTGTACTGTCCCTTGTAGATATAAAATTCAGTACATGTAGTTGATGAAAACTTAGCCATTTTGCACACCTGCGAACAACAGCCACCTGTGAACAACGGCCAGTTTTGCTAGTTCCCACAGGTGGCTGTTGTTCACAGGTTTGACTGCTATGACTTTAACCCTTTACCCAATAGTCTGTTTTCTAGTTTTGAAAACAAGAGACCACTTAAAGCAGGTTGAAAATAAAGCAGAATGCTCCATAAGGAGCATTCTGCTTTACTTCCAGTCTGCTTTAACATACCATCTGGTAGAATATAGAAAATATTTCTTACTTTTCCTAAGCATGACTGTATAAAGTGGAACTATTTTCTTCAGTGAAGGAATAAATTAAGGGCGTAAAATGGAGTAATTATGGAGTTATGGTAAGCGATCTTTATGCTCTTTTATTTTGTTAAACTAGATAGTGTTATTTCTAGCCACCTAAAAGGGGCAGGGTGCAGCAAAAAAGGGGCAGGGTGGCAACGCGGCGGATTGGCATGAGAAAGGGCAGGTTGGAACCCGAGGCATTGCTACTATATTACACTATTTTATGCTGAATTAATTTCATGTTACAGTTGTAGTAAATTAATTTATTTCTAACTCTTAAGTTCTAATTGTTACACCCATTTTCCTTTTATTTTACAATAAATGAATGAATTAAAAACTTATCAATAGCCAACAAAAGGCACCAGGGCTTGGCTTGGAATTGACTTGGTCAAGTCAAGTTCTAGGGTACTGCATATATACTTTCTACACTTAAAGCTGAGAAAAGGCATCTCATTTTCCCTCCTTCTGACTCATTTGAATTTTCCTCTCTAAAAAGGAACTGGACTGCTAAGTTTAAATTTTCTAAAAAATAAGTGAATAAATAGAATAATCTTTTATCCATATTATGGAATATAGAATATACTCAATACTCATTCAAACTTACAGTAGATCTAGATCTAATTCATATTTTAAAAATGAAGCCCAGTAGATCTATATCTAAACTGAATCAAATACATGTGTATTTGCATTTACCGTAATTGTCACAGGCAGGATTGTATATTTTAGTGTCTCTGAACAGTGAAATTAATCCGTTCGAATCACTGCCCAAAAAGGGAAAATAAACCAACTTTAAGTCTTATTATTTGTTTCCTACACCAAATTGTTGTCTTAAAAATTATAATGATAAAAAAAATTCATCAAAGTTGCTTAATTTGAATCTGTCACTTTGCGTAAGTTGTCCGCGAATCCAATGTGAATTCTTTTCCCCCGCCCAGCTCGTCGTCATTATATTCTCTCAGTTCGCGGACGAATTCAGTAGAAAATCAACACAATAGTGAGATTTCTTATAAATAGTATTCAAATTAAACATATTACGCTGTGTCCTGACTCAGTATAAACTTTGTTCGAACTTGCCTGAACGTTTCCATAGTGCTCAATTTTCGGAATAACGCATCAACATTTCTACCGCAAAAACTAATTGCAAATCAATATTACGAGCGTAAATTGTTGCAAAACCCAATTTAATTTACATTTACACAAATAGTGTGTAAAATAGAAGAATTTAGATCCAATTTTAATTTAAGGAATACCTTTTAATTATGTTTTACTAACAAAATAAACGTGTCCTTATCGTAGCAAAAATTAACGCGCCCCGCCGCGTTTTGTAACGGAATTAAAAGTGGACAGTTTGTTTCTGTAACAGGATTATAAAACAAATTTTGTGGGAGAAAATCAATTCATTAATTTTAATTTCTGTTTAGCATTAATCTAGATCTCAGTGGGGGTTTTGTCCTCTACTTTGGGGGAATATTCTGCATTGTAATCGGTCCCGTAATGAAGACAGTCTGATTGTTCGCTCGGCCGATCTGTCAATCACTTTTTTGGTAACCAATTAAAAATGTGTTAAATCCCATTCAGAAGGCGTGGTCAAACTTCGACCTAAGAGTATTATCACCAGCCCCGACGGATGGTAAGATTGCAGAAGATTGGTTAATTTATCACACATTACGGATTTTCACGGTCTCTCTAAAGGTGCGTTTGACAGGTAAAACATGCTTACATAACTCTCTTCATTTACAACACGCGATCATCGGGAGCAAACATGCGTACGGGAACTGGCTGTGGTACACGTTACGACATTTTACACATTTCCCGGCCTTATCGATACCATATAAAGACTTACTATCTATCGAGCTGGGAACCAGGTATACATTGTGTGTTGATAAACACATTCAGAATGGTTTGCGGCTGACAGTTGCTGTGTACTAGGCTTTTGACACGCGTTACGCAAGAAATATCAATGACTGTTGTTTTAAGAGATGAGAAAGGGGCTATGATGATTAAATTAGGGCAGCAGGGTGCATGAAAGGCACAATTAAGGGCACAAGGGCGGATCAAAAAGGCGGCTGGGCGGGGCGCCCCGACATTCCGCTATAGAAATATCACTACTAGATTTTGCACTTGTGCTATAATGGTTGTACAAATAAATGTCAATAATATATATCTAAACTATCAAAAGAGTTCTGAAACTTTCATCAAAGATTGAGCACCAATTATTCTTAAAGTCGTTACTTGACCTAGCGTGGGTGGTCCAGTAGAAAGTTTGAGTTACTGTACAGATGTCTAGGCAAAAATCATTGAAGTTTCTCATGTGAGACACATACCATATATTTGATAGTTTGGTAAGAGTAAGAGTATGTCAGCACCTCTCTAGACAACTAACATTGGCTGTGCACACTTTTCACTTGCTTTGCAGTTACTTTCACACCTAGTGAGGACAATACTTATGTGTTTTGCGCCAATTTTTAAATGCAAAAAATTTATCATTAGCTACAGGCATTTTACCGTTAGGATTTCTGTATTCAATAAATTCCAGCTTATTTATGCTCCTGCTATTTAGTAGCTATCTTGGTGCATTTTGAAAACAATGAAGACCTTCTGTATGTCTGATCTATGTCTAACTTGATTTCTTATAGGATCTGTTTGACAGAAGTCTGCAGTCTTTCCAGGGTAAAGTTTCCTTATCTTTTAGTCAATGTTATAGTTCAGATGATAGAATTTCCAAGTGCACATGATTTAATATACAGTTAAATCTGTGTTAAGTGACCACTAAAAAGACGAAACAAAACAGTTGTTGTATTCCTGACAGGTGACAGCTTAATGCAGGCCAAGTCTTACAGAAGGCTCCTATAGAAGCAATCTGTAAGACTTGCCCTGCATTAAGCTTTCACCTGTCTTTAAATATCACATTCATTTTCATTCAGTGGTCACTTAACCCATTACTCCATAGCCTGTTTCTAGTTTTAAAGAAAGATGATCACTTAAAGCAGGTTGAAAGTAAAGCAGAATGCTTTCAGCCTGCTTTAAGCTACTATCTGCTAGGATACAGAAAATATTTCTTATGGTGCATATTCAGAACTGTATAAAATAGAGCTATATTCTTCAGTGGGGGAATAAATTATAGGCGTAAAAAGATGTATTTATGTGGTAATGGGTTAACATATGAATATTCAGCGGGAAAAGGGTTATAAACAGTTGGAAGAGCTAGTCTACTGACTTCTACACTACACTGGCAGTCCGACTCTAGCAGTATCATAAGACCTCCTTTGTGGTTACTGACAATACACATTACACACTCCACAATCTGCAATGATAAAAACACTTCAGTATAAATACAGTAAAACCAACACTCTCAATGAATTTAAAAACGGTATCTAAGGCATTACGCCATAGCCTGTTTCTAATATAAACCCTACATGATCACTTAAAGCAGGTTGAAAGTAAAGCAGAATGCGCCTTAAGGCGCATTCAACTTTACTTTCAGCCTGCTTTAAGTTACCATCTGCTAGAATAAAGAAAATATTTCTTATGATACATATTCATAACTGTATAAAATGGAACAAATTCTTCCAATGGAGGAATATATTAGAGGCGCAAAAAGACGTATTTATGGGGTAGTGGGCTAAAGCAAGAAACCAGAAAGTTCCTATAGCTATACCAGCCTTGGTAATAGGTCAATTACTGTAATAACCCTAAATATAGGGACTGACAGGCCTGGGCAAATAATGTGGACCTCAATCAGATTGCTCCCTCAGAAGCAGTCTGATCAGGGTCTACACTGTTTACACAGGCTTGTCTGTTCCAAAGCTTTTTGCCACTCAATTTGCACATTTTGGATTTGGATTTTATATGACCTTAAATCGCTTTTAACAGTAATTTAGTCATATTGCGACATCCAGCTTATCACAGGTGGATGAAGAACCCAGAAGCCCTTTATGCACTGTTTCAGGCAAATATCACCAACTGTGAAGAACTACCAACCTTCCACAAGCCAGCTGGAAGGCTTCCCCACATGAAAAATTCAAGTGCTCAGACTAGGATTCAAATACACAGTGGTGAGGAATTTAGTGATTGCACCTTTTGGACAAATCACTGTATGATAAATGCAATAAGTGGGGTTTTTAGTAATATTACAGCAGTCAATCTAAAGACCCCAAACCTCCCCAAACCACTTAAAAAACAACCTAATTACTTAAACTTTTTAATATATAATCGAATAAAGCTTATAAATGGCAAATTTAAGCTAAAATAATGCAAAACAAGACCGCACGTTCAATAGACACTTATGCCCCCAGTGGCATCCTTGCCAATATATTCAGAATCATTTCTAAATCAAAATTAGGTCAAAGTCACATCAATTTTGGGTGATATGGGTGTATTGAGAATGGGCCATGGCAACAACTGTACAAGTATCCAAGCAATCTAGTAAGTAGTGTTGATGTCAAGAGAAATGCTAAAATCAAGTTAACCAAGAAGTAGCCCATTTACAATAGTCTAAGTGCAAAAGAGGTCAAGGTCTTGGTCAAATTGAGGTTGGGTGATATCAGAGGATTGAGACTGATCCAAAGCAACAAATGTATAAGTTTCAAAGCATTTTAGGAAGTAGTGTTTATGCTAGACGAAAACGGTAAAATCTAGTTAACAAATAAATAGCCCATTTAAAATATTCTAAGTCCAAATTAGGTCAAGGTCATAGCCAAAATCAAGGTTAGGTGATATTGGTGGATTGGGAATGGTCCAAGGCACTAACTGTTTAAGTATTTACGTATTTGAGTAAGCGGTGTTGATGCTAGACGAAATGGTAAAATCTATTTAACCTTGTTACTGACGAACAGGATGATTACTATATGCCTCCGCATCTACAGATGCCGGGGGCATAAAAAAATAGGTTAAATTAAATATTAAATCTACTATGTTTTTAATTTTAAGGGGAGCAACTAGTACAAAATTTAATATACCTATATACAGTTACTACTAGTTAATAACCCGTTGCTCAATAGCCTGTTTCTGGTTTTGAAGACAGGTATCCACTTAAAGCAGGTTGAACGTAAAGCAGAATGTGACTTAAGGCGCATTCTGCTTTACTTTCAGCCTGCTTTTAGCTATCATCTGCTAGAATATGGAAAAGTTGTTTTTAAAAGTGGTTTGGGGTCTTTAGACGGACCCATATTACAGCAGTTCTACAGGCTAATTACAGGTACAGGAAGACCCCAAAAGTCATTATCCACACACCAGGTTTGGTAATCCTCGATGGCATAGTAAAGGAGGTATGCTCCCGACAATGTTTTTCAGAAGGACAGATTGGCGGACAGACGGACAATGCAATTACTATATGCCCGCCTTTCGGGGTCATAAAAATATGGTCTCCCTTACCAGTGATAAAATCTGTAGTCTCTTTGGATCCATCACTTTACTGAGACAGGTATCAGGGGTACATAAACTGTACACAGACAACAATAAGCAGCCTGAGATAGAAAACATTAACAACTCATACAAATGTCTCATGAAATTGTTGGCATCTATTTCTATTTCTATTTAATACTCCTCTCCATCAATACTGACGACAATGAGAATGGGCACTTTTTAGGTACAGCATTGGGATTGTACCGGCCGGTCACTTTATCTTGACACCGATGAACCAGTCACAATGCTAACCCAAAATCCTGAGTGCAAAGCAGGGAAACCATTACTACCAATTTTCAAGTCTTTGGTTTGACCCGGCTGGGGATTGAACTTTGTCTAGATTGAACCCACAACCTCCGGCACTGCAAGCAGACGCTGTACCACTAAGCTATACAGGCGGTAAATTGTTTTAATCTTTTAATGACGGAATCCAGATCTGACTGTACACCTCTGGAAGCAGATTTACACCAGCATCTGATAAGGATCTAAATTGCTTGTCAGTTGCACCTATATTCTACAAATATGAAAATCTTTCTGCTTCTAATCCACACTGCTTTGACCCATTAGCCTGATTCAAGTTTAAACAACAGTTGACCACTTAAAGCAGGTTGATGGTGCATTCTGCTTTACTTTCAGCCTGCTTTTCGCTACCATCTGCTAGGTAAAGAATATATTGTTTTTGGTGTATACTAATGACTATACAAGTTTGAATAATTTCTTCATAGGAGAAATAAATTAGAGGCGTATAAAGGTGTAATTATGAAGTACTGAGTTAACCCATGTTATATGTGATACACTTTTAGGTGTACCTCTAGGCAAATAGTTTCGATCTCAGACCATGTTGTAGGACCTGATCTGAGATCAAAACAGTTTGCAGCTAAGTCAATATTCTATCAGAAACTGCTAAAATCTTTCGTAAATATTTGAGTTATACCCGCAGCAGAATTTTTAAAATGGCCGCCAAATATTACCCAGCAACAATGGGTTAAGCAACAATCTTAAAGTACTGGAATGAGGGAAAGTGCTAATACATACCTGTAGAATTAGTACACAGGGAGGAAACCACCTGGTTATTTTTACACATGGCCCTGAGGACACTCAAGCCATGCACTATTATCCTCGGATGGCTCTCTCGCTCTATACAGTGTTGTAAGCTCTCTTCATATAACACAGGCATCACACTGTTCAAACATAATATACAAACAGTAAAACCTCTCTATAACGACCACTGAATTGTGCCGATTATTAGGTTTTTAGTTTAAACATATTCTATTTCATAATATATACAACTTTTATGAACAAAACATAGATATACATTAGGACAAAATCAAAAGCAAAAGCTTATTTGGTTCTTCTAGGTGTTTACACAGGTGACTGCTTAAAGCAAGGTGACAGTAGAACAGAAAGCTCCTTTACTGTCACCTTGCTTTTAGTTGTCACCTATATTTTATAAATCAATTAGCCTTCTTTTAGAAATTTAGTGGTCGTAATAGCAAGGTTTTACTGCACAGTCAAGTTACATTGAAGACACCATTTTCAATCATAACTTTCAATCAGGGTCAAAGGTTATAAAGCATTCTGAGTCAGAGATAATTCTAAAGCAATTGATTGGTCAGATTTGAGCAAAAGCTCAAATCTGACCAATCGAATGCTTGAGAACTATCTCAGGCTCTAATGCTTTATAACCTTGGGCCCAGAGCTCCCAATAACCTGAGTATTTCAAATAAGAGCTTCCTTCTGACTCAACCAAGCCACATGTTGTGACAACTCATTAGAATCTTTGTTTTTGAGATGGTTCTAATGAGCTGTCATAGCATAGAACAGAAGACTCATTCATCAATACAATGGTTATCAAACCATAACAGATAGATACACATTTTCTTCATGCCTGTAACTTATTTCTCCACAGAAGTAAATAATTCCAATTTATAAAGTAATGAAAATGTATACATGTAATATGATTTTTTTTCTTTATTTCTAGCAGATGGTAGCTTAAAGCAGGCTGAAAGTTCGCAGAATGCACTTAAGGGGAATTCTGATTTGTCCTAAACTTGCTTTAAGTGATCACCTATCTCAAATACTAGAAACAAGCTATGGGGCAGTGGGTAAATCCATTACTCCAATAGCTGGATTCTGGAATTTAAGATAGATGGCCACTTAAAGTAGGTTGAAACTTTCACTCTGCTGTAAGGTACCATCTGCTAGGATTTGAAAATATTTCTTATGGTGCATAATTCATGACCCTATAAATTGGAACTATTTTCTTAAGTTGAGGAATAAATCAAAGGCATAAAAAGGCATATTAATGGGGCAATAAGTTAATATACTTTTGCTTCATTTAGGCAGAGCCCCTCTCAGCATTAAATTTTATCCTGCAATTATCAGTCACATGGCTTTAGAGATTTCCATTCTTTTTTTAAATTGTCAATGAATAAAAAAAATTCTATAGACCTAAACCTGAGAAATGTCATAAAATATTATATACAAAAATATGATAAACTGATATTTAACTGGACTTTTGAATTAAAATTCTAGATTTTTATTTTCAACATTAAAATGCATCTTAAACTAAAAATACAAGTAATTAAACAATACTTTTGTACATTGTGTAGAGTACTGGTAAAACCTCTCTATTACTAATACTGAAAAGAACCCCAATTGGTTGCATAAAAGACAGACGGCAGTTTAAAGCAAGGTGAACATAGAACAGAAAGCTCCTACAGGAGTTTTATGTTTTACTTTCACCTTTCTTTAAGATGTCACCTGCCTTTAACACCTAATAAGTAACAAAATTCAGTGGTCATAATAGAGAGGTTTTAATGTATCTCAACAATTACTAATTTTAAAGCTTGTATATTTCTAAAATTATACCTCTTCATTTGGACATCACTAGCATGGGTACTAAGAATTTCCAAGATTTTCAAGCATGTCAGAACAATGTTCATGTTACATACATTTTCCTGAAACAGAAATAAAGACATACATTTGCACTTAGAACATATTCACCAATATAAGAAGAGCCATAGATTCAGGCATAGTTGTACTTTCTAATTATTTGTAAAAGATTGGCTTCATGTAATAGTTTAATGCAATATATTATACATGTAGTACTCCAAAAATAGTTTCATATTTATTTTTTATATTTATTATAGATCACAATTTATGCAAAGAGTTTGTACATTAGCCTTTATTTCCTAGCCTGTTTCTAGTTTTGAAGACAGGTGACCACTTAACCCTTTACCTGATAGTATATTTCTAATATTGAAGATATGTGACTTCTTAAAGCAGGTTGAAAGTAAAGCAGAATGCACCTTAAGGCGCATTCTGCTTTACTTTCAGCCTGCTTTAAGCTAGCATGTGCTATAATCTAGAAAATATTCCCCATTATACATATTTATTAATGATTAAATTGGAACTATTTTTTTCAGCGGAGGAATAAATCATATCCGCTAAAAGTCGCTTCTATCAGGGAAAGGGTTAAAGCAGGTTGAGAGTAAAGCAGAATGTGTTTACTTTCAGCCTCCTGTAAGCTAGCATATGCTAGGATATAGAAATACTATTATGCCTGAATAAAGTGGAACTATTTTCTTCAGTAAAGGAATAAATTAAAGGTGTAAAAAGGCATATTTATGGGGTAATGGGTTAAATAAGCCCATACAACATAGGTCTGTCTGATTAAGCATAGCTATACAAAGCAGACTTCTCTCATACCATATCCAGAGCAACAGATAAGAGTAGTTTTTCAAAACTTAAAATCTTTATTTCTGAATTAAACCCTATGGTGTCACTACTCATTAGAATCGTCTCTTCGAGACGATTCTAATGAGTAGTAACACCATAGGATTTGGTGCTGAAATGAGTGATAAAATGTTTGATTTGTTGAAATAACTACCTCTTATCTGGAGCCCTGCATATCATTCCTTTACCTGCTCCATGAAATGTGACTTGAATTTGCACACAGTTTGGATACTTATCAAGCACCAAGAAACTTGGCATTTCATCATCATCCAAACAGATTGATTCTTGTATCAGTATCTCAATTTTTATTATGTTTAACCTTAACACCATAGCCTGTTTTTAGTTTTGAAGACAATTGACCACTTAAAGCAGGTTGAAAATAAAGCAGAATGAGCCTTAAGGCTCACTCTGCTTTACTTTCAACCTGCTTTAAGTTTCCATCCGTTAGGATATATGAAATATTTCTAACGATACATATTCCTGACTGTATTTTCTTCAGTGGAGTAATAAACTAAAAGTGTTATTGTCAGGCAATAAACCGCTTACCTTTGAACCTGGATTGGCCAATCGTATAACTTTATTCAGAAGTTTTAATTTTGCTATAGACTTCACTGGTATATGGGTCATTCTGGGACTTTTCTCCTTCACTTGAATCTCTAAATCACTACTTGCCTGTATGAAATTGAAATAAAAGACTTTCTCAATATATAATACACAATTGAGAATTTACCAAATATGAATTAAATATACAAACAAAAACATTAACAAAACTTAATAAATGCATTTTCTACACCTGAATGCTTGAAAATAATTATCCAACCAGAGCACCAGATAAGGGTAGTTTTTCAAAAACTAAAATCTTTATTTCTGAATTAAACCCTATGGTGTCACTACTCGTTAGAATCGTCTCTTCGAGACGATTCTAATGAGTAGTAACACCATAGGATTTGATGCTAAAAAGAGTGAGAAAATGTTGGATTTGTTGAAAAAACTACCTCTTATCTGGAGCCCTGCCAACTTTCGGAGAGCAAACTGCAACACATATTTTAACCCTTTACCATGTTAAAATACTTTTTTACGCCTGTTATCAATTCCTCCACGATAGAAATATATATATGAGATATATTTCCTATATCCTAGCAAATTGTAGTTTAAAGCAGACTGAATGTACAGCAGAACGACATTAAGGTACATTCTGTTTTACTTTTAACCAGCTTTAAGCGGACACCAAAACTAGAAGCTTTTTTAGCTTTTTTTTCCAGTGCTTAAGACAAGTACTTGCTTAAAGAAGTTAGAAGGGGTGCGTTAAATAACAGGCCACTAATCAGTCTCTGGTCTCCTCAAATAAAGGGGGGTATTTCAAAAACAAAAATCTTCATTTCTGCATAAAACCCTATGGTGTCTACTGTCACTACTCATTAGAATCGTCTCTTCAATAAGATTCTAATGAGAAGTAACACCTAAGAATTTAATGCTAAAATCATGAGTGAGAAAATGTTGGATTTGTACAGTTTTGCCCTCTTATCTGGAGCCCTGAGTGTTGCTGCTCATTAGAAGCTGTTGATGATATTTCAGAGCTCCAAATAAAGTGGGGTATTACAGAAACTTGAATCTTTATTTCTGCATAAACCCTATAGTGTTACTACTCATTAGATTTGATAAATGGTTTGTTATAATTTTATGTCGCTTTTATCAGTATTTCAGTCATATCGCAACCTCCAGCTAATTAAAGGTGGAGGAAGACCCCAGAAGCCCTTTATACAGTTTCAGGCACAAATCGGCAACAAGGTAGAACCACCTACCTTCGCAAGCCATTTGGAAGGCTTCCACACATGAAAAAATCTGAGTTACCAGACTGGGATTCAAACTCGCAGCGGTGGGACGCTTAGTGATGTAAGTCACAGTGACTATACCTCTAGGCCACGGATGCCCCTTTACTAGATTTGAATTTGTCTCTTCAAGACGATTCTAAAGAGTAGTAACACCATAAAATTAATTTAAAATTTATTGCTTAAAGTGCTCAAGTTATGCCCTGTTATCTGGAGCCCTGCATGTTGCTGCTCAAGTCATACCTCATTAGACGCTGTGGATGATATTTCTTCTGTCTCCTTCTCATCCTTGTATAACAACACATTTTTCACCCCTTCACAAGTCAATAAAGTATAAAGTGTGTGTAATGATGCTATCGCCAGAGACTCTAAATCATTGGCATAGTTTGTTGTATTCTTTATCAGCTGTCCCAGTGACCCTGTGGGAGACTCAAACGATGGATCTGAACTACTAAAAGAACTTGAACTACCAGTTCCTGTTGTGGTATTTGATGCCTCTAAGGCAGCGCCTAACATTTCAATATAGTGTTGTAAATAGTCATTAATTAATGGTAGCACTAAGGTTGCGTTGTCCAGCACTGAAGGTTCTATAGTATTAGCTAGGATTTCTTGTTGAGATTCTGGATGTGAAGTCAGTAAGGTTTGATCTCGATGAGTATGTAGCACTACAGGATGTGATATTTGGTCACTCAAGGTTGGACTGGTATCGTGAGTGAGAAGGTTTGTGAGTCCCTGCATAGCTAGGTGGAAGTGGTCACTGGATACCAGTCTGACCATGTGACCTTCCCCCTGTTGCCGAGCAATGGCTGCCTGGAAAGCTGCAAGTCTGAAAATAGAAAAACAGCCATTATTTCCTGTGTTTGTTGACAGTAAAGTTAGATAAATATTTGCCCTGGAGTTCTGAAAATTACCATTTAATTATTGGCTTCACTAATGTCCAGTAGTACAAAAAAAAATCTTTTAAATTATTTTTTATGAATTATTTTATCCTTCCAGTATAATATAAAAACAATTGCTGGGATACAGACATGTTATATAGTCCAACAGGAACTTTCTGCATTATCTTTATCTTGAATCAAGCACCAACATGTATTGACCCTCAAGAGCAACTCAGCTAACAGTGCTTATTGACTGTAAATCAGGAATTTAGATAGGGCAAGTATTTCAACCAGAAATGGGTGTCAAAGCCACCTGATGCTCGCCTGTTTAAAATTTAATTCTAAAAACATCTTGTATCGAATTGATTTTCAGTTTGAAAGATTAATAAAAAACAACCCGTCCAAAAAACTTTAACCTGGTGATTTGAGGTAAAAACAACTAAGTTCAAAACATGTAAAAAATTGAAATAAATTAAATCAATTTTTAATTCCAACTTTATAACATCAATGTTTGTTCCCAAATGAACCTCCATACAAAATTTCAGCTACCTAGCACAAATATTAAGCTTTAAAACAACCCGTCCAAAAAACTTTAACCTGGGATTACCTAAGTCCAAAACATGCTAAAAATTGAAATAAATTATAACATTTTTAAATTCCAACTTACAACATCAATGTTTGACACCAAATGAACCTCCATACAAAATTTCAGCACTCTTGTACAAGTATTAAACTTTATAACAACCCGTCCAAAAAACTTTAACCTGGGGTTTTGCAGCAAAAAATCTAAGTCCAAAACATGTTGAAAATTGACATAAATCAAAATTATTTTTAGATTCCAACATAATAACATCAATGTTTAACCCCAAATAAACCTCCATACGAAATTTCATAACCCTAGCACAAATATTAAGCTTTAAAACAACCCGTCCAAAAAACTTTAACCTTGGCCACGCTCACTCACGCCGGGGGTATGACATTAGCTCTGCTGTTCTACGAACAGGCGAGCTAAAAACTGAAGTCTTTATGCGTGCATTAAACCCTATGGTGTTACTACTCATTAGAATTGTCTCTTCAAGACGATTCTAATGAGTAGTAACACCATAGCATTTGGTGGTGAAATGGGTGAGAAAATGTTGGATTTGTTCAGTTTACTCTCTTATCTGGAGCCCTGCTGTAAATCAACTAAGACTAACCCTCCTCTGGCCGGGGACAAAAGGCTCGTGTTTTTATCCCTATCCAGCTGTATGTTATACAGACTTGATGATGTTGATGGTGTACTTAGCAATCCCACAAGTCCTCGCTCACTTAAACTTCCTGTAGATGACGGATCAACGCCCAGTAGTCTAGCAACAAGCTTTGGACCAGACCGAGAAGTGCGTCTTGTAGTTCTTAGCTTTGTACAGAGTCTACGGTCATCTAGTTTAGGTTTGGAGGCTTTGAACAAATAAGACAGTCATGAATTATTTAACGCATTACCCCATAGCCTGATTCTAATTTTGAAGATAGGTGATCACTTAAAGCAGGTTGAAAGTAAAGCAGAATGTGCCATATGGCACATTCTGCTTTTCTTTCATCCTGCTTTTAGCTAATATTTGCTAGGATATAGAAAATATTTCTTATGCTACACATTCATTACTGAATAAAGAGAATCTATATTCTTCAATGGAGAAATAAATTAAAGGCGTATTTATGGGGAAATGGGTTAATGCAACATGCTTTGAACATTCTATGTATACAGTTCACTCCCGTTAACTTTTGAAAGTTTGCTTTCTATCAATTACTAATTAAGACATTTTTTTCGCTTGTCTTAACTTTCAATTTTCTAAGCCTTTATAAATCTAGTGAGCATGAGACAAATTTCATTTCAATTTAATTTTCTGCATTCTTCAATTATATTTTATAAATGCATATTCTAGACAAATGCAGGGCTCCTGATAAGAGGGAGTAAATTGAACAAATCAAGAAATTTCTCACTCATTTCAGCTCCAAATCCTATGGTGTTACAACTCATTAGATTCTAATGAGTAATGACACCATAGGGTTTAAATTGGAAGTTAAGATTTGAGTTTTTGAAATACATGTACTCCCCTTATCTGGAGCTCTGCAAATGTCTTCATTTAACCCAATACCCCATAAGTCTGTTTCTAGTTTTGAAGACAAGTCTCCGCTTAAAGCAGGTTGATAGTAAAACAGAATGTGAGTTAAGGTGCATTCTGCTTTACTTTGAGTCTGCTTTAAGATACAATCTGCTAGGATAACGGAACTATATCTTATGCAGGGATGTAAATTTTTTTACAAAAGCTACTCGCCTTGTAGGACTAGTAACTACTGAAATCCACTCGCCATTCTGCAACTTTTGCTCGTCCGTGAATTTTCATATATAATTCATATGAACTAAAACTTTCACAATTTTCTTATTTATTTATCTAAACTCAAAAATATCAACTTATAGAAACATACTGTTAAACTCTTTCATCACTTAAGTAAATCTTGTGGGTCTTGTCATCGTTTCGAAATCCCTGCTAAACACGGTATTTTACTCCGAAGAACGACAGTATGATAGATTAGTATTGTTAGTTTGTTTACATTTTGACATGTAGAGGGAAAACTTACGGTGCTTCCGTTTTTTTCGGCATGTGAATTTTGATTCGTTCAAATTAGGTACGAAATCGTCGAAGCTTTATATTAAGAAATGTTCGCAGTTTGACGGATGATTGAACAATAAAACACGTTATAACACTGTTATGCATACTTTAATTTCATAATTCGGATAAATATTTGAACCATCGCTCGACACTTTTAACACAAATAAACCTTTTTGGGCCGAAACTTTCGTACTTCGAAGGCCGAATAAAGATGAAACAAGTAGGTGCCCGTGAATTTGCACTCTAATTACACTGCTCAAAGCTATTAGTTAGGAAATTACCTGACCAAAAGATCCACTCGCCCTGAAGGTCGAGCATATACAGTAACGTACCCTCGGTTATAAGGAACAGTTTTAAAATCCCTGAATCTTACCCTTCTTTATTCTATATAAAAAAAATATGGTTATAGCGTACTCGGTTATAACGAAAACTCGGCTATAGCGTACACCGTTTTCCGGTCCCGATTCATCAAATTTCATTAAAATATCATTGGTTATAGCGTACCGTCAATTTCGAGTGTTTCAACTGTATGTTGCCGAGTAATTATCGATCGATAATTACCTCACAGGTAAAATGTTTGTCAGCGATCGTTTTCATGTACTTTGTGAGCGATATTAACAGAGAATTATTAAAAGGTTTGATTTAAGTTGAAATGACTTAAGATATGAGTGTCAAACAGTTTGAATCCTGACGACACATCGCATTGCGCAGCGTTGATCTGGATCCAAACTGTTTACAAAGGCAACATTAGGAAATGAACGGGTTGAATAAGTCTACAAAATGATCTCTGTCTTTGTTCCTCCAAGTAAAGTGGTTGATTGATTAATTAAAAATATTGTTTTGTCAAGTGTAATATTAGTTATTTGTTGCCCCGTAATGCGGAAATATTAGAGTCTTGTTTTCGGTATTTCAGTCACCTGCAAGTTAGGGTTTTCAAGAAACTGAGGCATGAATGCAAATGGCGACCAGTCGTCACTCGTCAAAGTTTTGTCGGATAAACAATGAAAATAAGACTACCTTCGCACGGGCTGTCATGTTGAAGGTAAACAAACTTGCAAATTACTGAAATACTATTTCGTTAAAACATAAATATTCATGTTTGCCAAATTTATAATGTTTCATTTAAACACATAGGTTTACACATGTACACAAGTACATACATGTACATGTCTGGTGTTCTTTATAAGTCCGATCAGTTCGTTATACTAACCTCGCCTATAGCATACTAGTTCGCTATACGGTTATAACAAACTTCGGCTATAGCGAACACTTTTTTGAGGTCCCGAGGTGTTTGTTATAAGCAAGGTTTACTGTATTTGAAAGCACTCGCCCGACTTCAAAACCTACTCGCATTGGCGAGCGGGTGAGTGGAGTTTTACACCCCTGTTATGGTCCATATTCAAGACTGTATAAAGTGGAACTGTTTTCTGCAATGGAGGAATAAGTTGAAGGTGTAAAAAGGTGAATCTACTGAGTAATGGGTTAAATGAGCAAACATTACCTGCATAAACACTTTAAACCCTTTCCCCTTAAGAAGCACATTTCAGCGAATATGATTTATTCCTCCGCTGAAGAAAATAATTCCAATTTAATCAGTCATTAAAATATATTATAGGGAATATTTTCTATATTCTAGCACATGATAGCTTAAAGCAGGCTGAAAGTAAAGCAGAATGCGCCTTAAGGCGCATTCTGCTTTACTTTCAACCTGCTTTAAGTAGTCACCTATCTTCAATTCTAGAAATAGGCTATCAGGTAAAGGGTTAAATGGTTGTTGAGTTTATTCAAGAGCCACATAAAGCTAAGTTTGTTTCTTCCTCACCTGTAGCACTGCCTTGGCCCCCAGAGATATCAGGTCTTTGTTTGGGTTTCTGTGGGGTGACCTCTGATGCCAGGAAGGTGTGTTGTGTTGGAAAGCTAGACTGACTCCTTGGTGATCGTTCCTCCGCTATCGCCCGGCGAGGCTGAGGTTTAGGACTCAATTGAACATGGCGTGGCTTGGGACTTTGTGCAGTTGACTACAGCAAAAAGATCACGAGAGCTCCAGATAAGAGGGAGTAAACTGAACAAATCCAACATTTTCTCACTCATTCTAGCATCAAATCCAATGTTGTTACTACTCATAAGAATTGTCTTTGAGACGATTTTAATGAGTAGTGACATCATAGGGTTTAATGCAGAAATAGAGATTTTTTTTGAAATTCTCCCCTTATCTAGAGCCCTGAGGTCATATTATCTGGAGCCCTGAGATCATATAATTAGCTACAAACAGTTGAGTTAAGTGTGGATTTCAATTTTTTTATTCTTACAAATTAACAATTTGATAAATCTTTTTCCTGTAAAGCTTGTTTTCACGGTTCAACACAGGTAGCTGCTTAAAGCAGACCGAAAGTAAAGCAGAAATTTCCCTCAGGGAGATTTCTGCTTTAATTCCAGTATGCTTTAAGCAGCTACCTGTCAGGATGCAGACCATTTATCTCAGGACAGAGTAGAAGCATTAAAAGGCTTTTGTATGAGCTAAAAGTAAAGGCATAAAATGAGTTTCTATGAATGAAAATTTCAAAACTGTCTCAAAAAGAATTATGATTAACTGTAGAACCGTGATGTTTTTATCATACAGATACTAGGTAGCAACATAGATTAAGGTGAAGTAAAGCAGAACGCTTCTTCTGGAGCATTTTGTTATACTTTCATCTTGCTTTAAAGGCAGAATGTCGCCCAAATGGATGTTTAAAACGCGCAATTTCTTATATATGTACATTTTCTATGTATTACAACTAAGCAAAAATGGCTGTCAGATGCCTGACATATGCCCCCCTTTCTTTACGAATCATACATAAATGTGCCGATTTCTTATCGAGATGGTTGGAAAAATAAGCTCTTTGTTTACATAACAAATCTTCGTGTCGGCTTACGAGAATTTCCTCATGGTCGAATGAGAGTCACGTCATCGATCTGATTTTTCTGACTTGTCTGTGTTACTTTAGAACAGAATAGTTGATAATGGTAAATAGGTAACAGAGGAGAAACGTTATTCTTTCCCGTTTAAATGCAAACGAAACGCAAACGCATCACAATAAAACGCATAAAAACACAACCTAGACAATTATGACCATTCATGTAAACAGTTTGGTGCCTGATCAGACGCCGGGTTATCCGGCGTCTGATCTGCTCCAAACTGTTTGCAGTTGAAATCATGGTTTTAGCGTAAGCGCGTTTATTGGGAAAGAATAACATTTTCTCCACTGTAAGGAAGGTAACATCGAATACATAGTCGTACACATTCCTACTTGAGATAAGTATGATAATCGTGCAGCACGAGAACGCTGCGCTAACTTTACTGATATTTTATTCTTTCAAATTAAACTCATCTATAAACAAAACTATTATTACCATTGCAAACAGGTTGGAGCCAGATCAGACACCGCGTAACCCGGCGTCTGATCAGGCTCCAACCTGTTTGCTACTCAGATTAAAAAAATAGTTAAAATTTCTAAAAGTAAATTTCCACAGTGTAGTGAATTGCGTTTGCGTTTAAACCGGAAAGAAAAATGTATTCTCTATTGTATATTGCGCACAATAAATACAGCTATCAATGTCTCTTGCTGAATGTAGGGAATACTCATCCCTTTTAAAGTTTTAGAATGTTCCAATCTAAAAATAACTCAGCCAAGTCAGAAGAAAACACTATGAAAACATCTTTACCGGGCGCAAGCCGAACGAACTCAGAAAATCTCCGCCGTTGATCGGATGTCAACAAACCGATTTAAAATTCGACTTCTTTCCACCTAATTCATGGGTTTGTAAGCAATGTTGCCTCCATATACATAGCGGATTACTTCTTTTTATATGTTTAGATTACGTATGTGCCTGAATGTTCAGGTTTAAGAAATGCGCGATTTTGGCTACTTGACAGCTACATACTGGCTTTAACTCAACACTAAGTAACCCATGTGTATCAATACTATCCTTTGTGGATCTACTTGGAATCCTTTGAAGTGTAATAAACACTGTTCTTAATTAGCAAACAGTGTAGACCCAGGAGCCCTCTGATCTGGGTCTACACTGTTTACAAATGTAATGAGTGTATTTTAAACAGGTCCATGGTGTTGAAAGGGTTCAGGAGCCTGACCTGTGTAGCTGGTGATGATGTCTGAAGGGATTTGATCTGGCCCTCAAGTTCCCGACACCTTGCTTTCATCTCCCTTTCCTCTTGCTCCTTAAACTGTAGCTGAGTCTGCACTTTTGTTAGCTCAGTCTGAAACAAGAGCATTGATGGTATCCATGTGTGCTCCCAGAAAGTAAGATTGCCTGTTTCAATAATTTATTGTTGTTGACAATTGTTCCATGCATAAGTCCCAGGGTTCAAGTTGTAAAGCATTTGAGATGAGTCTGAGATCTTTCTCAAGTATTTGATTGGCCAAATTTGAGCTTTTCTCAAAAGCTCAAATTTGACCAATCAAATGCTTGAAAACAATCTCAGACTCAACTCAAATGCTTTATAACCTTGGGATCAAGACTGGCTAACCAAGCATTTGATGGATCAATATATAGTATCTCGGCTTGAAAAACCCATAATACAGCAAACTCTTAACATTCAATCAACTTAAATAAATAGTCTGAACACAGTAATCAAATTAACTGAGACGTTTCATTTTCCGAGTTCATCATGAAAGCTGAAAGGGAAGGTAATTCAGTTTCAAATAAATTTTGAGTTATCATTCCCCTGCAATGCACTTCCTTTTTGCAAATGTAATGAGTATATTTCAAACAGGTTACAGGGTTCGACATTAAGCTGTGCCCGAAGCCAATTCACTGCCTGTTCTTGGATCAGGGCTAGTAAACTTTGAAAGAACTAGCCCGACCAGGCACATCAAAATAAAATCTACATATTATTTTACTTAACTTATGCAATACAAAAATGTTCTTTCAATATGTTTAAGGCATCAGAGTAAACATACATCATATATTGGAAGTCTTTTCTAATCTGGGTTTACCATGCTTTCAAAAAAAGTGTTCAAAGTTTGGATCAGGGCACAACAAAATTAGGTCCGGGCTAGTAGGTTTTTCAACCTACCAGGCTAGTGAAAATAAAAGTTAATGTTGAACCCTGAGGTCCATGGTGTTGAAAGAGTTAACTCATTCAAACATAGTAATTACCAGTGACCTGGAAAGAATTTTTTTCTATGTGACTATGGCCCATTATCTATAATTTTTTATGTGACATTTCAAAAATCTATGTGACATTTTGAAATTTTATGGGCGAATTTTTAAAATGCTTAGATTTCAATAAAAATCAACTACACATACACTTTTTAAAATAGTGTAAATCCAGATCAATACACTTTTGAAAATTGTGTAAATCCAGATCAGCCAGTTCCTAAAGGAACCGCCTGACCAGGATGTACAGCATTTGCCATTCAGAAACCACATTTGTATCCATATGAAATATTATTTTATTGGGAAAAAAATGAGAAATGGGCAGAGCTTTAAATATTCAATTCAAGAGAAGTGTTACCGTATTTCTTCCAAGTCTTAAACCACTCCAACACTTGGGCCACCCTTAATTATTTCAGATTTTTTTTTTTACATGCCTCTAATTTTGGGCCAACTAAAATCGGCATTTTATTTTATTTTTTACATTTTCTAGAGATGTTGCATAAATCGGCCACTGTAGCATATGCTTATATCAATCTCCTTCAATGACTCATTTTCAGCGCATATTTCCATAACCAGAAAGGTTAAATGGATAAGAATAGGGCCTATAGGGTCATGGTTTGGAATGCATAAACCAACTTTGTTAATTCATCCCATAAGATATTGGAGTTCGGACACCATGCAGCATTAATCTGGTAAGTGTTAATGGGTGCCTTTTAATGATCCAAGCAATCTCTTACCTCCGATCAAGCTTGTCCAAATAATGTGTTCGGCATTGCGTGTTATTAGCAAGACTGTCAATGACAATTTACAGTTCAGCTTTATTAGCGCATCGACATATCAACTAAATTGCCTTTGACTAGATAAAGCCAGTGCTGGGAGATTAGCAATTACGTAATCAAACTTTGTCCATGTCAAACTCTATTTTCCCTATTAGAAGCCAACCTTGAATACACACGTGTCCTAATTTCTGTTTTGACACAGCATCAAACTGGTAACACAAGTGTCACTGTTTGTTCTGGTAATTTCTCTGGTGATATACCACAGGGGGCCATGGACAAATATGTACTATGATGTAGTCTTTTATTATAGTAGACTGCTGTTTCCCCTATTTATGTGTTTCAGGCCCTTGTGCCAATATTTTGAACAGGGTACGCCATGTCGGCAACATCAAACAATAAAAATTTGGTGACCGTCTTCAACCCTAGTGACGAGTATAGTTCAAAGGGTTTAGACTATGGTGACCGTCTTCATCCCTATGTCGATTACAGTGTCAAACTGCAGCTGCAGATATTGTCATGTGTAAGATATATATCTAGATAAATATATATAAGTGAACCCAGAGGTCATTGAATCAAATGGGCGGGTCTCCTCAATTATGCTGTGTGTAAATCGTGTCTGAGTAACTCAGTATGAAAAGTATCATGTATAGAGAGGATAGTTTTGGATCTAGCATACAGGACATTTTGCATTTGAAAATTATGGCAAGATAAAATCGGCGAGACGCTGGGCGCACCAGTTGGAAATTCTATGTGACATTTTTTATTTTTATGTGACTATGGCGCATGGCGCACGGGTTTCCAGGTCACTGAATTACTTAAGTAAACTCATCATCAACAAACAATAGACCTGTGAAGTATATTAATTAGTCTTTATAGGTAAATATTAAAGTCCCATAAAAGGGTCTGCACTGTTTGTAGGTTTTGAAATTTATCCTTAAAACAACCTTTTACCTGTAAATTAACCATCTTTATTCTGCTATCTTACCTGCAGTGTTTTCTCTTTCTCACTTTGCTGTTTTGCCTGCTGGTTTATCTGACTGACTTTCTCCATTTTAATCTCGGACAGTTCCACATCCTTCTTTCTCAGGTTGTCTCTCAATAGTTTGTTCTCTCCATCCTTCACACAGATCTCTTCCTTCATCTTATCCAGCTAAAACACAGTGAAAAGTATACCTGACTGACAAAATACTAACAGTGTTAGCTAACCCTTTCTTCTCTGAAACTTCAAATGCACAATTCAAGTTTCCGATTTTGTTTTAGTCCATTTTTGACTATTTAGAGTTGTTTTTGTTGATGTATTGCACTATTGTAAATAGTGAAGACCCAGATCAGAGGGCTCCTTTAAGAGTCCTCTGATCTGGGTAAAGGGCAAATGTACTCTTCATAAGTACTGTTTGAAAAGGATGTACATGTATATAACAAATAATATGGGTTACTAGGGTTCAAGGGGTAAGTAAACCGAACAGTCCCACAATGTTCTCTTTAAATGTTGTCAATTGTTTTGTTTGCGTTTAAACAGGAAAGAATAATGTCTTCTCCATGTATGAGTGTGTATGACTGTATGTTTGTACCTACTTTGGTATTAATTTGTGTGTATAAACCTACATGTGTATACAGTAAAACATCGCTATTACGACCACTAAAACGAAGGCTAATTGATTGTATAATAGAGAGGTGGCAGCTTAAAGCAAGGCGACAGTGAAACAGAAAGCTCCTAAAGGAGCTTTCTGTTTCACTGTCACCTTGTTTTAAGCGATCACCTATCGTAAACACCCTTATAATTAACAAAATTTAGTGGTTGTAATAGAGAGGTTTTACTGTACCTACTTTCAATTGAAGAGCAGCACACTCTTGCTTGAATCTGCTGATCTCCTCATGGCTTGGCTGGTGAACTGTTACATTCCTCCCCATGATAGCAGACATATCTAGAGACTCCGAGCTTACACCTCTAGACATGGAACTATGCTGATGGGGAACACCCTCATTGGATGAGCCTGAAACAAATGTGATGAAAAGGAATACATTAAAACCTCTCTAATATGTACACTAAAAAGTTAGATCCAATTTATAGTCATGAATATGTACTGTAAGAAAAAGTTCCTATATCCTTGTACATGGTAGCTTAAAGCAGGTTGAAAGTAAAGCAGAATGTGTCTTAAGGCACAATCTGCCTTACTTTCAGCTTGCCTTAAGTGGTCACTTGCCTTCAATACTAGAAACAGATTAGGAAGAAAAAGGATAATACAAAATTTGACAGTAGGCAAGAACACATACCTGACTTTAAGCTCAATGAGCTTGTTGATGTATAACTTAGGGAAGAAGGGTAGGAAGAATGGCTACTAGAGTGTGAACCATGACTAGATCGTCCTGAGTGACTCGTGTTGGAACGCTGACCGCCTGTCAAACTAGAAGTACTGGATGAGGATGATCTAGACAACTGTGGCTTGAGAAATGTCCCAACAATGTCCCTGTCTCGAGATGAAGCATGGCCAGGTGCGGAGGTGGAAGGTTGTGGACAAGTTGCAGCTTGACCAGGCTCGGACTTCTGTGCTGTTTCCTTGTAAGCCTGCATTCAACAATATACAGTCAAACTTCCAAATCTTGAAATCGGTTTTGTCGAACATACCCGTATTGAAATATGGGTATGTTCTACTTAACCGAGCATAAAATAATGCAGTTCATATGTCGAACTATCGGATAGCTCGAGTTAACAAGAGGCCCAGAGGGCCACATTTCGCTCACCTGAGAACATTAGAAGCTGACTGGGCAAGACAACATTTTGATATAGCTATGACACAGGTGTCATAATTTGATCTCAGTAGAGGACCACAATGCGAAGATACATCTCAGATATTAATGATCTGGGCCTTACGGTTTAAGAGAAGAAGAATTTTAAAGGTTTTCCCGTAAAAAAACCCCTGACAAGCCCAGGGCGGGGCCAATTTTAGTCCGGGGGTCATTATTTGAACACACCTGGTAGAGAACCACATAGCAAAGCTACGTATATGTCAAATATTAAAGATCTGGGCCTTACAGTTTCAGAGAAGAAGATTTTTAAAGGTTTTCCTATATAAGTCTATGTAAAACTGATAAGCCCCAGGGCGGGGCCAACTTTGATCCAGGGGTCATAATTTGAACAATCTTGGTAGAGGGCCATAGGGCAAAGCTACATATCAAATATGAATGATCTGGGCCTTTAGGTTTCAGAGAAGAAGATTTTTAAAGGTTTTCCTATGAAATACTAATAACCCCAAGGGCGGGGCCATTTTTGGCCCCAGGGTCATAATTTGAACAATCGTGGTAGAGGACTACAAGGCAAAGCTATGTGCCAAATATTTAAGATCTTGGCCTTATAGTTTCAGAGAAGAAGATTGTTAAAGGTTTTCCTATATAAGTCAATGTAAAACTGATAAGCCCCGGGGCAGGGCCAATTTTGACCCTGGGGTCATAATTTGAACAATCTTGGTAGAGGACCATAAGACAAAGCTACATGTCAAATATTAATGATCTAGGCCATACAGTTTCAGAGAAGAAAGAGT
Source organism: Gari tellinella (assembly GCA_922989275.2). Taxonomy (NCBI): domain Eukaryota; kingdom Metazoa; phylum Mollusca; class Bivalvia; order Cardiida; family Psammobiidae; genus Gari; species Gari tellinella. The sequence continues at coordinate 101,771,999 of OV277858.1, read as the reverse complement.
TTTAAAGGTTTTCCTATGAAAAACTAATAAGCCCAAGGGCGGGGCCATTTTTGGCTATGGGGTCATAATTTGAACAAGCTTAGTAGAGGACCACAAGGCAAAGCTTTGTGCCAAATATTAAAGATCTTGGCCTTACAGTTTCAGAGAAGAAGATTTTTAAAGGTTTTCCTATATAAGTCTATGTAAAACTGACAAGCCTCGGGGCGGGGCCAATTTTGACCCGGGGGTCATAATTTGTACAATCTTGGTAGAGGACCATAATACAAAGCTACATGTCAAATATTAATGATCTAGGCCATACAGTTTCAGAGAAGAAGAATTTTAAAGGTTTTCCTAAGAAAAACTGATAAGCCCTAGGACGGGGCCATTTTTGGCCCCAGGGTCAAAATTTGAACAATCTTGCTAGAAGATCATTAGGTAATGATACATACCAAATATCAAAGGTCTGGGCCTTTGGGTTTCTGAGAAGAAGATTTTTTAAGATTTTCTTATGCATTAAAAGTTGTCTATACGGTCATGTTAGAAAATCTGGTCCCAAAGCAAGGGGAATAACTCTAGCCAAAAACTTTGAACAATAATTCGTTCCCCCTTGCCACTGATGCTTCTGACAAAGTTTGGTTGAAATCGGGTCAGTGGTTTCTGAGGAGATGTTATTTGAAAATGTGAACGTACGACGGACACCGGACGGAATGGTATCATAATAGCTCATCCTGAGCCTTCGGCTCAGGTGAGCTAAAAATATCGAAGTTTGATTGTAGACTAGTTATTATTATTATTATTATTATTATGAATTAACTTGGCTTTTAACAGCATTTCAGTCATATCCAGACATCAAGCTAATAACATGGAGGAAAACCCCAGAAACAATATAGATTGTAATTAATATTGAACATATACTTTTCCACAACTACAATCACTCTAAACTGAAAACAAGCTAAGAGGGAGTCGGAATTATCCCTGTCCTTAACGGACATAAGCAACAATTACAATGTACAAGATTTTTTAACATGTTTCGGAAAATTGAACATAAGCTTTTCAGGGTCAATGACTCAATGTACTGTTTTCCATAATACTTTCAAAATAGCTAAAATCTTAACCCATAGCCTGCCACTCACGACTATAGCTCCATATGCAAACAGTTTGGATCCGGATGAGACGCCGAGTAACTCGGCGTCTCATCCGGATCCAAGCTGTTTGACACTCAGACAACATTTTCAGCAATTTTGAGCAACTTTGAAACTTGAAGCAGACGAGAAATATAGCAGACAACAATTTATTTGGCGGGCTAAGGGTTAAATGAACCTATACAATTTTGTCCGAATATTAATTCAAAACAAAAATATAGAAGACTGACAAGATAAAAACCCGGCTGGAATGTTACTTTGGTGTCACATATCATTGACTAGTTTCGTCCTTGTTTGGACTCAAAATTTAGAAAAGGATTGTAAATCAATGCTTTTGGAAGCAAGGGTTAATTATTTATACACAGTTTATTCAGAAAATCATGCACAATGATGTGTACTAGAATAATATTTTACCCCTGAAAACTGATAACCTGACTTGTGTGACTACCTCTGTTATGTGACCTTATTGGGTTTCTCCCATTGAGGGTCACATTTAGACAGGTTTGACTGTATTGAACCATCATTTTAATCCTTTACTCTATAGATACCCATTTTAATGCATCAAACTATTTGTCCACTGAAGAAAACAAAACCAACTTATATAGTCATAAATATGACGTAAAGTACCATAAGAAATATTTTCTATATCGTAGTAGATAGTAGCTTGAAGCAGGCTGGAAGTAAAGCAGAATGCGCTTACTTTACTTTTAACCTGCTTTAAAGTTGTCACCTGTCTTTCAAAGTAGAAACATGCTATGAGGTAAAGGGCTCAGGCACATTCTGCTTTACTTTCAGCCTACTTGAAGTGGATACCCGTTTTCAAAACTAGAAAGAGGCTAGGGGTTAAGGGAGAAACAGTTGAAAGTTTTAGTTTACTCCTTCTATCTGGGACCATTTCTGATTTTAAGGGTTATTTTTGTCAATATTTGGCATTATGACAAACAGTGAAGACCCTGATCAGAGGGCTCTGTTTGCATAGGACAAGTGTACTATTCACATGTACACCGTTTGCAAAGGATGCCAAAGCGGGACTAGGGTTCAAAGGGTTAATTACTTGTGATGCCTGGACTTCCAAGTCTTCTAGGTCAGCTTGTGTGAACTCAATACTATCATCCCAGAACTCATCTCCGCCTTCCCTCTCCATCGCCTCCTCCTCCGTCTTTCTCTTCTTATTTGGAGGTTCATTGTCTACAAAATACAAACATTTGGCGGAATTAAATGTCTGGACTATCTCTGCTTTTCGGATTCACCTCAGTGTTCCTAGTTTGGTTGGTCTAGCATAGTACAGTGGAACCTCTCTAAGTCTCTATTATGACCACTTAAATGAAGGCTAATTGATTGTATGAAAGACACTCACAGGTGACGGTTTACAGCAAGCTACTGAAGCTAGGGGTCGGTATTGAAAGGTTTTACTCACTCTATATATAAAACCTTTACCCCTAGCCTGTTTCTATTATGGAAGATAGGTGACTACTTAAAGAGGTTGAAAGTAAAGCAGAATGGACCTAAACTAAGCCCTTAACTTAAGGTGCGTTCAGCTTTTTTTCAGCATCCTTTAACCCATTACCACATGAATATGCCTTTTTACCCCTTTAACTTATTGATAATTCCTTCACTGAAGAAAAAAGTTCCAATTTATGACAGTTATGAATATGATAAGAAATGGTTGGGTTTTTTTTATATTTTAGCAGATGACAGGTTAAAGCAGGCTGAAAATAAAGCAGAATGCACCATAAGGCGCATTCTGCTTTACTTTTGACCTGCTTTTAGTGGTCACTCATTTTCAAAACTTGAAACAAACTATGGGGTAATGACTAATGGGTTAAGCTACCATCTGCTAGGATATGGAATTAATTTTTAATGCTGCATATTCATAAACATGTATAAATTGGAACTATTTCTTTCTTTGAAGGAATAAATTAAAGGCGTAAAAAAGTGTATTTATGAAGAAATAGGTTAAAATATAATTACAAATACAAACTGGTATTACTTTTTGGTATCATCTACCGGGTATTGTTGAAATGATTTTATCTTCCAATTTAAAAACAGACCTGTATTTCTGGGGTAAAGTCTTACCTGAATGAGAAGTCTTTCTATATTTTCCATCCATATGATTTTCTTTGTCAGCCTCAGAGTTCTTGTTTAATTTATATTTGCCTTTCTTCCCTCCAAATTTGGAAAGGAATGGTTTTCCTGCCATGCATTGAGGTGATGTTTAACACAATCCTGGAAAGGAATATGGAACAACTTTTGCTCATATCAAAACTGAAACAGTTCATCGTTGTGCATCTAGTTCCACAGCACTGATACCATTCGCAGTCACTTGGTTTCGATTCGATATACAGTACTCCCTCCCTTCAACGGCTTCTCAACAACGACTCCCTCCTTACAACGACTCTTGCCGCTGTTCCCCAAACCGGACAATTATGTCTTACGCTTTTATTGCTGTAATATCGTCTGCTAAAAATTGTCGTCTGCTGTTTTTACTAAAAGTTACATATTTGACCTTTTCAGAGTAAAACACTAAATAACGAGTGACAAACAGCTTGAATCCAGATCAGACGCCGCGTTACGCAGCGTCTGATCTGCATTCAAGCTGTTTGCAAATGTAAGCCAAATTCCCTCCCTATAACGACTCCCTCCGAACAACGCACAAAATCTTTGTCTCCCATTGGCTGTCGTTGTAGAGAGAGAGCGCTGTAATACTTTCTTGTATTAAACTACAGTGAAACCAATGTCTTGTAATCGAGACGGACTGAGATGAAATTCAGTCTCTCGTTATGATCAGGAAGCTAAGTACTTCGTGTTACGATTAAAATCTTCAAGTCTTTGGCGTACGTTTCCTGCAATTTTCATTCTTTTACAAATACTTGTCAGAATGGGTTTATACGCTTAAAAGCACATCCAGTTACTCAAAGGAACATAGTCATAATTTGAATGACAACTTTGCAAGTTATAACATCTTGATTTAACTCCGTGTCGGCGTAATTATACTCCGATATTCAATGAGCAAGTTATCCTTTTCCTACACAGTGAGCAATTGCGTGAAAATGTGTTTACTAGTTGGTAAAATTAGAAGAAATAAAAACAAGACTGCGCGTTCAATAAACGCTTATGCCCCCGGTGGCAACCTTGACAGTATATTTTGAATTAGGTCAAGGTCAAGGTCAACATCAAGGTTGGGTGATATTGGTGGATAGGGATTGGTCCAAGGCAACAACTGTATAAGTATCCAAGCATTGGAGTAAGCGGTGTTGATGCTAGACGAAACGGTAAAATCTAGTTAACCAAGAAATAGCCCAATCAAAATATTCTAAGTCCAAATTAGGTCAAGGTCAAGGTCATAATCAAAGTTGGGTGATATTGGTGGATAGGGAATGGTCCTAGGCAACAACTGTATAAGTATCAAAGCATTTGGGTAAGAGGTGTTGATGCTAGACGAAACGGTAAAATCTACTTAACCTTGTTACGGACGCACACACGGACGGACGGACGGACGGACGGACAGGACGATTACTATATGCTCCCGCATCTGTCGATGCCGGGGGCATAAAAATCGAAGAACACTAGGTACAATTGTAAGGAATTTGCGAATTTTTACACTTTTTTCGACAAAGCCATTATTTAGAGTAACGATGATCGAGATTGTTATTTTTATGATGGCAAAATATATATGCGCATGTGTGACCAGAATTTTTTGGACGTAAACAGTGCTCCAGATAATTTTTGCATGCAATGAGTACGTACTCGCACCATTTTCACTCCAATGCTGAAAATCGAAATCAAATGCTGAAAATCTACGGAGAATATGTAACCAATAGAAAACTTTAACTAAATTTAATTTTTACTGAATTGAGCAATGTAGGCATGTACACACTTCTAATATGTTAATGCCATCATCTGAGCAAGACATTGTTCATATTTAATACCCATGCCTGTCATTGTCAACAGTATTTCTTTGCAAGATTCGTTGAGCCTTCAATGGCCAACAAGGTGTGTACCTTTCCCTCAATGCAAATATATTATAGTACATTTCAATACCGTTTCTCGATCTTGTCCCTTTATACATAGTTTAAGCAGTGATAATTCATTTCCAAGATTATTTTTGTACCTGGGCACCGTTGTGTTTTCTTTTGACAATTTTAGTGGATTTTTCTACACTTTGTCACCGTGAATGGTCGCTATCAATAAACACTCAACGATAGACTTGAATACCCGCTCATGGCATCCTCGAGTTTTTTCACATTGATTAGTATAGGCGTTTTATCATTACTTTTTACGTCAACCAACACCAGACGCCGCCGAGATAAACTGGCCGATCTGATGTTGCTGCTTTTTAAGGTTGAGACTGAGGCAAGACACGACGTCACGGGTGTGAAAGTAATTAAGACAGCGAACGGTATCCGGGTAAAAATTTCACTTAAAATATACGGACTGGTTTGAAGTTATTTGGATAGAATTAACTTTGCTGGTTCCCACGTTCTTCCTTACCAACAGGTCGTCATGCAAGAGTTAACACGCCACCATCTTATCTTTCGTTACGAAGCAACCATGGGGGTTCAGGGGCACTTGCCCCTGATTATTCTGTTAACAAATGTACGAAAAGTCCGATTTTGAGGTCAAAATCCTGTTATTTTCTAAATTAGCCTATTTCTATATAAAAAGTAAAATGTCATTATTTCCCGGACTTTTAGGGGACCGGCAAAGTAAAGGCGTTCCAGTTATTTTTCTTAGTAAAGAGCAGCGTTTTTTTTCACCCAATTGGGAACGGGTCCGGTACCCCTCAGATTGGGATTTTTTCCCCTCAGATTGGGAATTTTTCTTGTCGCGTAAACTTCAAATTGGGAAAAAACGAGTCGTGAAATGATGACAAAAAAGAAATTTTAAGTTATGTTTTATAATATATGTAGGCCTATATTGATCTAACTTATCAAGTAGCAATTATACAGTTCATATCAACAGGCAATGCTAACAATAGTAACAGAAATTCTCTTTTTTTCACTGAAAATACTATTTTTACTATATTGCCAGGTCCTTTCTTTGAATTGGGAACGGGTCCTGTTCAAATTGGGAAGGGTCCTGTTCCAATTGGGAACGGGTCCTTTCCCGGGTACCGTCCAAAGAAGGAAAAAAAAACGCTGAGAACATAGTTCTTACCCATAAAACACGCAAAACTGAAGCCCATTCTACCGTTTGTTTCTTGTTCACAGTCTATTTCGCGCAACGTAACATTTGAAATGCGTACCCAATTTTCTTTGTGCGTTTTTGTTTACTTGGATTGTCATTTCAAATGCGTTTCTCTCCAAAAAATATGCAGAAAAACGCACGTACTCGCCTTATCTGGAGTACTGCGTAAACATAGAATAGAATCTGTGCTCTTTTTACGACTTGTTGTATACGTAGCCTCTGCGATAAAAGTGCCGTACTCCTAGCCAAAACCCACCACCTCAGGCTACGAATACGGGTCCATACTCCTGGAGAGTAATAGACTAAGCGTGCCACGGACTAAGCGTACCAGGTCTAAGTGTGCCATTTCAGGACTTAGCGTTAGAATTATATAGAGGAATATTTAATACTGTACCATATATTACATTATCACATTCTATTTTTCATAATAATGTATTAAAGAAGGGAAACTGTGAAATATTGAACCCTCAGATGTTAAAAACATGAAGTTAAATGTACAAACTTGGAAATTAAATGTTCCATTTTATCACACTTATTCATTTTCTCCTTGAAAGAATATGATATATCCAACACTATAAATATAATCCATATAGTACAGCACAGGAAATTAAAATAAAAAGTGTTTTAGAATTTGTTTTATTTCTCACCTATAGATGTCATTAGGATCCAAACTTGGTCGCAGTTTGGATACCTGTTAAAACCCACACTAGCTAACAATTAACTATTAAGTGTAATTAGCACTTCATTGTTGACCACCCAACAGATCTACCCTATATTATAGGTAGTGACTAGGGGTACGTGACCGTACCTCTAATATTTGAAATTAGCGGTACGGTCACGTACCCCTAGCGAGCCCTGTGAGGGTTGACTAGGGGTACGTGAGTCCAAAACACTATATAGCAACACTTTATTGTGTCTGCAGATACGTTAATATCGATGCTATTGTTAATTATATCTCATTTCAACCTTTTATTCTGACTGTTTAACGCATATTTAAAAGCAAAGAAACTTCATTAAAAAAATTCCAATCGGCATTTTTTTTCACGGCCGCGAAAACTATATAGATCTACCTATGAATAAAGAACCTTCACACATTTTTACAAACATGTATAATTATCCAATGCTTTGTTTAGAATAATTGCACTGTTTAATTGCGATCAATTGTCAAACGTGTTTTTCGAGTTGATTTGTGTAGGTCATTAATCAACATGTTTCGATACTTGATGGGAGCCGAAGCTTCGATAGTTTTATATTCATTTTCTCAGATCTACCACTTTATTTTCAAAGCTAAGTTAGGAAGCTACACCAGCAGTAATTTCCAACAAACTTATTATATAAAGTTACCTTTGAATCAAATTTTTAAGAAAAAAAACTTAACATTGGTCACGGATTTTCAGATATCGGGCGTATCTGACGATAATTAACCCTATACATTTATGCGGAATACATCTATTCTCATCGCTGCCGTGAGAACAAGTTGGGTCGGGAATATTTATCGAAGTTTATTTGTTTTTCTCCAATAAATATCCACAAGTAAAGGTAGAAATGAGAGATTATTAAAATTAGGATAAAAAAACGTATCTGCAGGCAAAATAATGTGTTGCTACATAGTTTAAACGACTCACGTACCCCTAGTCAACCCTCACAGGGCTCGCTAGGGGTACGTGACCGTACCGTTAATTTCAAATATTAGAGGTACGGTCACGTACCCCTAGTCACTACCTATATTATACTATATAATTTCATAGGTGGCACGCTTAGTCTAGAAATGGTATACTTAGGCAGTGGGACACGTGGGCAGTGGCACGCTTAGTCTGTCACCCCTCCTAGACTCGAAGTCTAGGAGTACGGGTCCACTTCATTTGCCGTCACCTCCGTGGCATTGATGTTTACCATCCGAAATATATACCATCCAGAATATTATACCAGTTCATATTTTTCGTTGTCCAGGGTCTGGGGCAATGAACATGAACACGCAATTTTATTATTAAGTAAATTCCTACCTCTACAATCAATGGAACTTGTTTCAGTTATTATGGGTCGTTGTATTAGTGTGCAAATAATCATTTGCGAAAAATGATATTTGTTTTTGCCGCTGCAAGCGACCGGACATGAAAATATTTTGATAAATTCAACACGAATCGAAATCAATGGACGGCCGCGGAAAAGGGAGGGCAATAAAACCCGTACCCCTTACCGCCGAACACGAACTCGAGTCGAGCTGAGTCGAGCCGAGCCAAATATAAACTGGGACAGTTATTCAACTTCAAATGGCCCTGGGGATATAAACTTTGAGTTTATAGAATGTATAAGGGACTGCTTCTGGTCTCAACATGTTACAGAACCCACCAGAGGACGAGGTATTGCCACACCATCAATAATAGACTTAGTTTAATGAGGATGACATGATTTCAGACATGCATATATTGGACCCCCTTGGGAAAAGTGACCATTCTGTTATAATTTTAAAATCTCTGGATTTACAGAAACAACATATAGTAAAACAAGACTTGACTATAGTAAGGCTGATTTTTCAAAGATGAAAGAGCTCCTGGATTTAAACTGGATAGACGAATTAAAGGGAAAAAATGTAGATAATCAATGGATGCTGATAAAGGATAAATTGAATGATGCAATAACCAAGCGTATACCTCAAAAGGTGATAAGAAATAGAACTGGAAAATATAAAAAGACTATATTTCTAAGTAAAAAACTACAAAGAAAAATGAGAAAAAAAGAGAGACTCTGGAAGAAATATAGAAATAGTGGTGATGAGATAATCTATCAGCAGTACACGAGAGTCAGAAACCAGGTGAGAAGAATGTCAAGACAATCAGTAAAAACCCAAGAAAAAGATAATGCGGCTTCAGCGAAGGAAAACCCCAAGAAGTTTTGGGCATATGTAAAATCCAAATCAAAAACTAAGTCCTCAATAACTGATCTATATAAGAATGAGAATAAAACTGAACTGACCGAATCTAATGAAGAGAAGGCAAATGTGCTTGGAAACTTTTTTGCTTCCGTGTTTACTGTGGATTCCCAGCAACAACTCCCAGATATTGATGTTAAAGATGTTCCTATAGACAATGAAATTGATATACCACCAAAAAAAATGAAAAGTAAGTTAGAAAACTTGGTAACAAGCAAATCTCCCGGTCCCGACGGAATAGGCCCAAAGATACTGAAGGAATTAAGTAGTATTCTTACAATACCATTGTACATCCTATTTAACAATAGCCTAAAAACTGGTGCTTTACCAGGTGATTGGAAAAAATCAAATATCACAGCAATTCACAAGAAAGGAGATAAAAAAGAAGCTGGAAACTATAGACCAATAAGCTTAACTAGTGTTGTGTGTAAAGTTCTGAAAACTATTGTCAGAGAAAGTATGGTAAAACACATGAAAAAGTATAACATGTTCAGCAATAATCAATTTGGCTTTATATCAGGAAGATCAACTGTGCTTCAACTGTTAACCGTGTTAGATGAATGGACAGAGATTATTGATGAAGGTGGAAGTTTAGATGTTGCATATTTTGACTATATGAAAGCCTTTGATAAAGTGTCACACAGACATTCAATCCATAAACTGAAAATTTACCAATTTGGAGAAACGTATATAAAGTGGACAAGTGACTTCCTATCCAACAGAAAACAAAGAGTTATAGTGAACGGCAACGAGTCAGAGTGGCAGCCTGTCACAAGCGGTATCCCTCAAGGATCCGTGTTAGGCCCGATGTTGTTCGTTTTATTCATAAACGACTTGCCAGATAACATTCAGAACAATAGCCAGATCTATCTGTATGCTGATGACACAAACGTTTACAGAGGAATTTCAACAGACGTCACGATAGAGATCTCCTGCAGGAAGACATCTTTAGCATGAATCAGTGGTCAGAGGATTGGCTCCTTAAGTTTCACCCAGACAAGTGTAAGACCATGAATATCGGCAAGCAGAAAGAAGTTGGAAGATACAGATTAACACCAGATTTACCTCCCATGGAAACTAGTGAAGCAGAAAAGGATGTTGGGGTCATTGTTGACAATAAACTGAAATTCGAGGATCATAATTATATCAGAAAAAGTTAATAAGGCTAACTCTATCTTGGGTGCCGTAAGAAGATCTTTTGAATATATGGATAAACAAATCTTCAAAAAGCTATACACAGCATTAGTCCGACCACATATAGAATACGCCCAGTCAGTATGGAGCCCTCATAGAAAGAAAGACATAACAACAATTGAAAACATACAGAGACGAGCAACCAAAATGGTACCAGGTTTATCAGAAATGCAATATGAAGAAAGACTAAGAACTTTAAATTTACCTACACTGAGCTATAGAAGGAACAGAGGGGATATGATCGAAGTATACAAACTTTTAAAGAATTACTTCTACTATGACACAAGCCAGTTATTAACACTGAGACAATACCATACAACTAGAGGAAATGATTTGAAATTGTTTAAACAAAGACCACGTCTAGATATCAGAAAGTACTGCTTCAGTCATAGAGTTGTTGACATCTGGAATTCGTTACCCAATAATATTGTACATGCAAGCTCAGTGAAGTGTTTTGAAGCAAGACTTGATAAATTCTGGAGCAATCAGGATGTAAGATATAATTATGAGGCGGGTATTGCAACCGGACGCGAGAAGATCGATAGAGCTGGTGATAGAGGCCCCCAAAGGCCTTCTACCAGAAGAAGTTCTAAGGTATTCTAAGGTATAAGACAAGACAAGACAAGACTAGATAAGCCAAGATAAATTTTACTTTGAGTCGGCAAGACAGATAACGTAGAAAACATAAGCTACATGAGTTGTTCACGGAAGTATACAAGAGCGTAAAATTCCGTGATTTGTTGAACCGATTATATGATCGGGTTATGGAAATTTACGAATTATTTCCTAAAGTTCATTTTTCCTTTTACTCTTTACAAACAGACGAACTCGTTTTTATTGAAACAAACAAAAGGTTGTGGAAAACAGTATGCAAAACTAATATTCATTTAATTTTCACTGACAAGAATCATGACATAAGAAAACGAAAAAAGATCAAATGACTCCATTATAAATTTTGTTCATGAGTTAGGCCCTATTGATTTCAAAATTTCGGATTTTTTTCCAGTTAAAAACGAGAGCACTGCATGTGGGTGCCAACGCTCGTCTGTTTTATGATCCTAATTTTAATAGATTAAGAAGAACAGTAAGATATTCTAATTGTCTAAAAGGCTTTGTCTGTCTTGACTATTTGTCCATCTGTCTACTGTGGGGCTCTTAATGACATTGACCTTTGTCTGACATCACCCAAGTTGTTCTGAGCTCAAGAGCTACTTGTGTTAAGTACACATTCCAAAAGAAAAGTATTTTATCACATGCAGTTCCAAAGTTATGGTCACTGTTAAATTCAACATATATGATCTCTGGTGACCTCTAAATGACCTTAACCTCTATCTGCCATGACCAAAGTTGTATTAAGCTCAAGAGTTTAATGCATTGAGTAGCTTAATTGTCACATATGAAGTCTCTATAACATGTTTCACAGTTATGGGAAATGTCAAAGTTGACCTAGCTGTAAATGACCTTGACATCACCCAACTTGTACTGAGTTAAAGGCTTCTTGAGTACACATGCCAAATGTATAGTCTCTATCACACGCAGTTCCAAAATTATGGTCAATGTTAATTTCAACCTATCTAACCTTTAAATTACCTCTAAATGACACCCAACTTTGTCTGCCATGACCAATGTTGTACTGAGCCCAAGAGCTCTTTGCGCTGAACAGACATGCTAAATAAGTATGTATAACATGTTGTTTCAGAGTTGTGGGAAATGTTCAATTTCAACCTATTTGACCTCTAAATGACATTGACCATTGTCTGACATGACCCAAATTATATTGAGCTCAAAGGCTTCTTAAGTTAAATACACATGCCAAATATAAAGTCTCTATCACATGCAGTTCCAAAGTAATGGCCAATTAAACCCACCCTATTTTACCTCTAAATGACCATGACCAAATTTTTCTGAGCTCAAGATATCTTGAGGTGAGTACACATACCGGATGTAAACTCCGTATCACGTGTAGTTCTAAAGTTATGGTCAACGTTAAGATTTCGGAGGAGGACGACGACGACAACAACAATGACAAAAAAAATAAAATAAATAACGATTGATTTTAAGTAATTTTCACTGATTACTTTTTATCGGACTTTATCTTTACTTCCTTAACTTATGTATGTTTTCTATCAGTACTGCATAATCATGAATAGTACCACTGCCACAGAGACCGCCCTACCTTGCAGCGATTCTGGGGCTTAGTTGTCATAGAAACAAGAAAATGTTTCTGTTTCTTTAACAGAGATTTCCCCTCTGTCAAGAACTTAAAGGAATGCAGGTCGGTGATTTTGATCCCATGCGTTGCTTTGCAGACAGTGAATGAGATTAGCCGAAAACTTCTCCATCTCCCATAATCATCACCATTCATCGACACTATATGAAATAATTTGTGCAGCAATGCCGTAAAAAAAATCACCCACCCGTGAATTGCAGCTTTAACCCTTTCCCTCTCAATGACGACATAAAGCGCATTTGCAAACAGTATTGACCCTTATCAGACGCCGCATAACGTGGCGTCTGATCAGGATCAAAACCGTTTGACACTCGTTTCGAAATTTCGTCAGTCATATTGCCTTAAATCTTACTTTGAAACGATATTGCAGACAACAATATGGAATCAGACGACACAATGGCGGTGAAGGGGTAAATAAAACAGTCTCTACAAATTTAACCATGAAAGGGTTAAACCACTCTCTCCTTTATGAGAGACGTGTGATCGAGTTTCATGTCGTGGCGTCCAGGTCCTGTACGTCCGTCCATCTATCTTGATGTCCATACTTAGAGTTTAGTTTGTTTGCTTATCAACACAAATAAATACCACTCTGACCTTACTGAAACTTGGTAGTCCAAGCAAGATGTGACGCTTGGCCTGTGGGGCCTGTTAACAACTAAAACATGCTCAGTCATGTCAAAGCAGTGACCATATTAGTCCCAGGAAAGAACGCACTCAAATAGAGTCGCTGTTCGTAAAAGAAACAGCCAGTCCTCTATAGGTTCCACCTAAAACTGTTGTACTAACTAACCTATTTAGGCGAAATTCCTAAACAGCGTGAAAGGTAGAACGCAACATCGTCCAAACCTTAATTGCAGGTAACCGTTGAAAACTTCGGACGTCAACGGGATGACACACATTCAGCACTTAGAGAGGGTCAAAGGTTATAAAGCGTTTGAGCTGAGTCTGAGTGTGTTCTCAAGCATTTGATTGGCCAGATTTGAGCCTAGGCTCAACTCTGACCAATCGAATGCTTGAGAATGACTTGAGACTGAACTCAAAAGCTTTATAATCTTTGAGCCTGCAGGACGTTAAACCTTAGCAACAACAGCAATGAAACTTGGTAAACTCCTGCAGAATGGCTTATTTTGATAGCGAGTCAGATTGCGCAATCTACATATATAATATATATCAGAGTTAATAAACTTATCAGAGGACAACAAAGCTCACCGGCGACAGATTTAAAAACTTAAATACAGAGTCTGAGGTCAAAGTCACATGGGTAGAAACATTTCACACCCATGGATGGAAAGGTCTTGTCGTATAAAGGCATATATGAAAGTTGTTACATAATAAATGGATATATAGTAGTTGTGACCACCTTTTCAAAACTTTAAAGCATATATAAAATCTTAAGCTCAGCGGTTAACACTAATAATAATAATATTTAGTAGTAATAATACATGTAATAATAAATACTTTATTTAATGAGAGGGTTCATCTGATAAGATCAATCTTCCTTGAGATCAAGGTCACGGTCACAGGGGTCAAAACATTCGCATGTATGGAAAGGTCTCGTCCCAAGGCATGTATGTGTACTGCAAGTATGAAAAGATGTAGGACAAAGGGTATAGTAGTTGCATGAAAGCTCTTTTCAAAACCCTTTACATTATAGCCTATTCAGCGGCGTAGCCAGGCTTGAACGAATGTTACGCACATCAGGGGGAGGGTGCGGGAGGGGGTACCCCCTCCTGCTGGTGGGGGTTCGGGGGTCCTCCCCCGGGAGAAAAATGGAAATAAGAACTGAAATGTGAGCTCTGAAGTGTGTTTAGAGGGATCTGGAGCACTGAATACGATCAACGTGAACCATACAATCGTGTTCAAAGCTCCGTTATAACATAACAATAAATTTAGTGATTAATATTTTTTCCGCTATAATAATTTGACTTTGCCGGACGAGAGGTGCATGAAGCACCGTGGTTTTTATTTTGATGATGATGATTTAAATTTGTAGTTGTTAAGATACTCGAACTTGAAAAATGCAGGTGGGGGTCCGGGGGTCCTCCCCCGGGGAGCAAAATGGAAAACAAGAACTGAAATGGTGAGCTCTGAAGTTTTTTGGAGGGAATAGGGACACTGAATACGATCAACGTGAACCATACAATTGCTTTGAAGGCTCTGTTTTATTAGACACAACCTTATTTGTGACTAATTTTTCCACTGCTAGAACTATTTTACTTTAATAAGACTCACGAGAAGTACACGAAACACTGTAGAAGTTTTTCAGGCTGCCAACTTTGTATTAACTAAGTTCTTTATTTTCTGAAACTTGAACTTGACAGATGAAAGCGGGGGTCCGGCGGTTATCCCCCGGGAGAAAAAATCGAAATAAGAACTGAAATGGTGAGTTCTGAAGTGTGTTTGTAGGGATTTTGGACACTGAATACGATCAATGTGACTAACCTATATATTTCCAAGAACTTTCGACTTTTAGACGATTTAGGTATACATTGTACGTACGATCCACATG
Source organism: Gari tellinella (assembly GCA_922989275.2). Taxonomy (NCBI): domain Eukaryota; kingdom Metazoa; phylum Mollusca; class Bivalvia; order Cardiida; family Psammobiidae; genus Gari; species Gari tellinella. The sequence goes on along the minus strand of OV277858.1, from coordinate 101,756,826 downwards.
TATATGAACTATGAAAAATTGTTTGTGGGGGATTTTGGGCACTAAATACGAACTATGTGATCCATACAATTTTCTTCAAAGGTTCGTTATATAAGACATAACATTATATAACTATGTTGACTCAATGTTAAGACGCACGACAGGGGCGTGTCTGGACCAATTGTTAGTTTACGCACCATGGCTAGGGGGTCCGGGGGATGCTCCCCCGGGAAAAAATTTCCGTTGGAAAGCCGTACGTGCATTTTGAGGGGTATTTAGAATATAAAAAACCTTTCTTATGTGAGTAACTTTAAACAATATTACAGACAACAAATATTGAAGCAGACGATAACATGGCGGCGAAGGGGTAAAAACCTCATGAAATATTTGGTAGTGAAAGGGTTAACACCATCAAGTTCAAACTGTTTGTAAATTGCCAGAGTATGGTAGTGTTAAGAGTGGAGAGAGGCGGCGTCTGATCAGGATCCAAAGTTCAACCATGGTTATTTGCAAAAAATTTAACGCTTAACGCGGCGTATGATCAGAAATCTAAACTGTTTGACACCCATTATGATATTACTTTAGTCATTTTACGTAAAATTTAAATTTGAGATATAAAAGAAGACGACTTATGCGTGCAACGGGTGACGACACACGGCAGTCAAAGGGATTTCAGTATTCCCTGATTACACTTAATCCCCGTAACATTCGAAGGCCTTTTGAAATGAATTATAAATAGGCCCACTCTATACAGATGTTTCCATAATAGGGGTTATGAAACCAAATGCTGATGCTGCTGATGATGGTGATGCTGATGATGATGGTGATGCTGATGATAATTGCGATGATGCTGCTGCTGATGATGACGAATATGATGATGACCATGACGACCATGAAAATGGCCTTTTGTGATATTATAAATATCTATACAGATGTTTCCATAATAAGGGTAATGAAACAAAATGATGATGATGATGATGATGATGATGATGATGTTGATGTTGATGCTGCTGCTGCTGCTGCTGATGATGATGATGATGGTGATGTTGTTGATGATGTTGTTGTTGATGATGATGATGATGATGATGATGATGGTGATGATGGTGATGGTGATGTTGTTGATGATGGTGTTGATGATGATGTTGATGATGATGATGATGATGATGATGATGTTGTTGATGATGGGGTTGATGATGATGATGATGATGATGATGATGATGGTGATGTTGTTGATGATGGTGTTGATGATGATGTTGTTGATGATGATGATGATGATGATGGTGATGTTGTTGATGATGGTGTTGATGATGATGTTGTTGATGATGATGATGATGATGTTGTTGTTGATGATGGGTTGATGATTATGTTGATGATGATGATGGTGATGATGATGATGATGATGATGATGGTGATGACGACGACGATGACGATGAAAAAGATTATATTTATTATATCATTTCAATTATTATTATATTAGGCCTATTATTAGATATCTTTTATTTTTGTTATTATCATTAAAACAGTTATTTATATAATTATTATAATAATCAGATTTATCATTATTATCATCACCAGCAGCAGCAGCAGCTTCATCATCACCATCATCATAAAATAATATTATATTTATTTGATAGATCTAGTATTGTTATTATTATTGTCATCACCATCATTATTATCTGTTTTATTATTGTTATTATTATGTCATTTCTACTGTCATCATCGTCATCATGTGTAGCAGTAGCAACAATATACGACATTTTTTCCTGGTGGTGTATTCCTTTTGTACCGTTTTCCCCCATTCCGCTCCTTTGTTATGTAGGGCTTACTCGACCGAGAACCAGTCGCAAGGGCAACAACATGGCGACCTTGTGGAGAATTTTGAGTAGGGGTAGAGCTACTCAGATATTGCTTGCAAGAAGCAAACGAAAATGTGCACTTTATCGCCATATTTCCACGACAGAAAAAAGTAAAGACATGCCAGCCACGGCAGTCGCGGAAAATGTTAAAACTCAAGAATTAAAGGAATTGGAGGAACATTTTGCTGATGCGGACCCGGACAAATTGAAGGTTCATGAATGTTTTGGACAAATAAACCGCTACTCATTTGCTGCATTATACTGTCATGTTTATTTCTGTTGAGTATAGACGCTCCGAAATATCCTTAGCTAATTCTAATAGCCTGTAACGGCTAAATCAGAATCTCTATAATTTTCATGAAACAACTATCCCATCGCCCCAAGCGATATCGTAACCGGTTACAGTCAAAGCGTTCAATCGAACTCACGACCTCTGGTTCAATAGTCCAATGTACAGTAATATAATGATCGAGTTAATCTGACAAACTAGGGTGAACTATAGTAACTAGAGTTGCAAATAAACTCACAGGGTTTCGGTGCATTGGATGTAAGATTTATACAGATTGGGTCAATAGTTGTCATCTTCGCATTTGTTTATTCTCTTTTCCACAGACGTCAAACCCTCTTTGTTTACACTTAGCGAGCATGCGCACGCGCACTCGGGGACAAAAAACTTGAAATCTGCATAAGCTAGTGCAGCGGCGCGTTTAATCTCATTCTTTTTTACGCATTATTATCTAATTTCTAAACAGGTCCTATGAATACTAGTATTTACTACGAAGGTCTTACATCAGTTGCAAAAGCGTGATTTTACCGAAAAAATTAGAATTTAATTTTTTCGCCAAGTAAGACCGACGCCATCTGAATGAATGACCGAGAGTATGCGTATGACATTAAATACCTGGATGACTGGAAGAGAGAATAGAGAGTTTCTCTCTTGGCATTTTGTTGATTGTGAACTAGAGTAGATATGTGACGTCATGTACAAGCTATCTTTAGTACAACACTAGTACCGTATGACAGCTTAACTCGCTAACAGGGCCTTAGCCTTTCCATTTGGGAAATTCAAGCGCGATTTTCGACCAAATTGGGAAAAGTAGACTGACTTCCCAAATACATAAAAACTGAATGGAACAGGAAGTATTTTTACTTACAGGAAATAGAAAGTTTCACTAATTTAAAACCAGAAAATAAAACTATTTAACACTAAAGATGGACTGGTAATTGAATAGAACAAAATTGTAAAAAAAATAAAAATATATTTTTTGGGAAATTCTCCACCAAAATTGGGAACAAAAGAGGCTTTCTGCAATTGGGAAGTCGCCCAAAGTCGGCTTCTATTATAGAACTTAAGTAGGTAAAAAAGCCCTGGCTCAATGTTTTATAATCAATAAAATATTACTTAATATAGTTTTCCACTATATATCCTATATGTGGTACGCTTCGACCAAAAATAGTATGTTTTGACTTGGTATGCTTTGACTATGGTACGCTTTGACCAAAACCCATTGTAAATATTATCACCGGGTGTAGGTTAATCATAACATGTATGGCCTTTCTGTACAAGTGCACTTTTATGGGGATGTGGTAGAGTGATACAAGATACAAGATACAAGATAGTTTATTGAGTAAATAGAGGCCTCCGGCCCAAAATACAACAATAGTTAACAATCATTTATGCTTAACTGAGTTGTTTTCTATAGTATAGTTACAAAGCATGTGTTAGCTTACATGGAGGGAAAAATCATGTGCCGTCTATAATTTGAAAAAGTTTTGCTATGAAAAGCGCACATTTTCTAATTACATCTGGACTGTTGTTTTGAAATAAGCGGTAAAAGTCTGAAAGCTCCGAATGCCCTGTGTACCAGTTGTATAAATATGTTTCTCTAACAATATCATATTTAGGGCAAACAAAGAATACATGATATTCATTTTCTACTACGAAAATATCAGAACTTAAGACACAAAATAAGCATACTCGATCCTCTCTATTAATATTAAAGTGACGACCAAGTTCAATGTTTAATTTATGTGAAGAACAACGGAATCGAGCCAGAGAGTGTTTCAGTTTAAAAGAAATATCAAGGTTTAAGTACTTTTCAGGATCTAATAAAGATTTGAAATGTCTGTATGTGTCACATCTTGACGATGAATTAATATCATCATGCCACGATTGCGATGCACAATCAGATATCCTCTGTTTGAATGTTGATACAAATACATCTAGGTCTCCAACATCTTGAGCCAGCCATACATAGCCAAAACCATACTTAAACAGTAGTATTTTAATGTGAGAGGCCCATGTAGATCTGCCAATACCATCTAAGGATTTCAACATTTTATAACAATTTTTAGGATAACGATTTGCGGGCATTTGAAGTAATTTACCCCAGTATTTTATACATTTTGTATAATATATTACATATAATGGATACCTTCCACATTCTCCCAGAGCTACCGAATTATTTACAGTTGAATTGACTCCTAGGACGTATTTACAAAATTGCACTTGTATGCGTTCTATACTATCAGCGCATTCAAAACCCCAAATTTCGGCACCAAATGTGAGAATGGGTACAACCATAGAGTCAAATAGTTTGAAAATATCTTTAAGAATGAACCTTCCAAATGGTTTCTGGTAGTTTTTAATAGAAAAAATTGCTTTTCTAGCTTGTGCGGCCAATTTACATTTAGCAGATGTCCAAACGAGCTTCGGAGTGAAGAGCAGACCCATATACTTATAGACAGACGTCGTGTTTATCTGACTGCCTTTAAAGAAACATTTTTCGTAGGATCTCAGTGGTCCACCATTTCTAAATACAATTATTTCGGTTTTCTTAATATTAACTTGCATGCCGGTGTTATCACAAAACTCGGAAAGGGCGTTCAGCTGCGACTGTAGATTACCCGCAGTGTCTGCACAGTTGGCTACATCATCCGCGAAAAGTAAACAAAGTACATTCGGAATATCATTTGTAATAAATATGCCACGATTACATTTTTCTCTAAGGTGGTTGCAAAGATCGTTTATAAAAAGACTGAAGATTATCGGCGAAGTCAAGTCCCCTTGTCTTGCTCCTATATTACAGTTGAACGACTTAGTGAACTTAGCTCCGACTTTAACATGTGACTGGATATTTGAATACATAGATATTAGTACCTGCATAATTTTGCCATTTAGACCCTTACTTAAAAGACTGGAAAACAGTTTAAAATGAACTAGAGAATCAAAGGCTTTCTGAAAATCTACATATAAAACATAAAATCTTCCTCCGGGTTTAGAGATGTATTTCTGTACCATACTCTGTAAATTAAACATGTTATCTATCACCGAGTAACCCTTTCTATATCCTGCTTGTGATTCATCGATTATTTCAAATTCCTCTGCCCATCTTGTTATTCTGTCGTTTACTATATTTGAAAATATTTTATACATTTTATTTATTAATGATATACCCCTGTAATTTGAAGGATCGTCTCTAGAACCGGATTTGAAGATAGGAACTATAATACTCTCACACCATATGGTTGGAAATTCACCAGAGTCTAATATTTTATTGAATAATGTATGAAGCACAGGTATTATTTAGTTACAAGTTTGTATATAAAACTGAGCCCCTATTCCGTCGCTGCCATGCGCTTTTCCTGGTTTGAGTTTATTTATACTTCTCTTAATTTCCTCTTCTGTAATTGGCGTATTTAGCAGAATGTCCATTTCATCGTTCTCATTGAAAGACTGCAAGTTTATATCTGAGGTAGACGGCTGATTATCTTTAAACAAAAGACTATGAAAGTACGTATGCCAGTCTTTAACCTGTATTCGATTAGTGCTAATTAATGCATTATCATTCTGATTTTGCTTTTTAATCAACTTCCAAAATTTTTTAGGATCGTTTCGTACGTTTACGAGATTTTGCCTATGATCGTATTGACATTTTATTTTTTTACTTGTACAAATTGCTTTAAATTTATTCCTAGCTGCTTTATAACTTTCAAAATCCGATGCGTTATTTGTCCATCGAAATCGTCGTAACAATGCATATTTTAACTGTTCCGCTTCATCACACTCTATATCCCACCATACTGGTTGTGTATTTGTAGCAGACGACATTTTCGGTAACACTTTCATTTTTTCGGCGGATTGTTTAAACATATCAAGCAATAAATATACTGCATCGTTTATATTTTCTCCGATAAGTGTAATGATATGATCATACGAAGATTCTAACTTTGTTTTAAATGAGCTAAGAAAATTTTCGCGATCACTTTCTCTCCATTTATACTGCTCAATGAACTCAAATTCCTGAGAACAGTTTTCATCATCAGCTTCCTCAGCCATATCGTTACTCTTACTAAAGGTTAATTGGGAATATATCGGAAAATGATCGGAGTTATCGCGTTCTTCAATATTAAAGTCTGAAATTATTGAAAATAATTCTGTCGAAGCTACATGGTAATCGACAACGCTCTGACCATTATTTGCTATGCATGTATAGTTACCCGGCGTATCCCTGTGCAGTCGACCATTCAATATATGTACATTATGGGTGCAGCAAAATTCTACAAGTGTTTTACCAAACATATTGTACCTATTAATATCCCTATTATTACGAGGCAATTCAAAAGTATCTGAATTATAATCAACTGTAGCTGTGTACAAATGCTCTAAGGTATCATCAGTAATAAAATCAGGCAAATCAAGAGTTCTTGCGTTCATATCTCCCGCTATATACAAATAACATTCTGGATATATGCTTTTTAAGGCAGAAATATTCTCCTCTAACAATAATATACCGTTCTTTTCAGTCCCTCTATAAATGGGTGAGCCCTCTGGGGAAACATAGGCAATGTATAATATTATGTCTTTCATTAAATGAAATTCACTAGCCTTAATATACAAAACAATGCAGTTCGAAAACTCTTGGGATATTTGTCTAATAAAACCCGATTCAACTAATTTGTTTTTTATAAATACACTAACACCACCACTGTTTCGAAATGCATTGTTAGGTTTACATCTAATACAATCAAAATGTGTATACTGCTGTAGAAATGCGTTAAATTCGCCTTTGATGCTACTCCATGTTTCCACAAGCCCTATAATATCGAATGTTTCTAAGTATTGTTTGATTGAATAGTCGTCCATGTATTTTCTAAGTCCCCCTATATTCCAGGTTAAAATGTTCAATTGATTTTCATCGTTATTATTTACATCAGAGTTCAAAGAGCCTTGGCCACCGCCCTAGTAAGTAACATTGGCTGACGCACTTTCGGACCGTCCTCCGCGCATGGTGTCCTCCAATCGCTGATCACCCCGCTCGGTTTCGCGCCTTTCTTGTTGACCACGTGGTCTTACGTCTTGTCGTGGTTCGCGTCGAGTTCTCGGCTTCCCTCTCACGTGACTAATACTAACAATCGATTGGTTCCCTTCGTCGTATTTGTAAATTTCGTCATTTACTATAAGTTTATCGTACCTCATTGATGCGTATTGTCCATTTGCACGTTCTTCGACCAATCGTTTACCTAGTTCACGTCTATGTAATTTCACACGGTCCGTATAATCCTCGCGTACAGAGAAACCCGTGTCATTCAAATTTCTTTTGCACTTTCAAGAATTGTCTCACGGTCCTTGTAGCTAGCAAATTTCACTAAAATGGTGCATTTTTCTCTTTCTCTGCCATTTATCCTATGCGCTCTCTCTATCCCAACATTTTCAAGGGCCGGTAAAGCTAACTCTTCCTTTATGAAATTTCTTACTTTCTGTTCACTTTCACTCCATGGTTCATGTACATAGCCCTGAATTCCATTGAAACGGAGGTTATTTCTTCTCGATTGGCCTTCAACTTTATCAATTTTCAAATTGAGAGATTTAATTTCTTCCTTCATTTCTCTGTTTTCTGCTCTAATTTCTTCATTTTCTGCCTGTAAACTGTTTATTGTTGTGTTTATATTGTCGATTTTGTCATTAATTGTTGCAAGGTCATTTCGAACTTCGGCTTTCATGTCTCGTAAATAGGATAAAATTTCTTCATTTTGCTCACCATGAGTCTGCTGCTTTCTACGAGCTCCCGTGTCTTTGTGAGCTCTCGGTGGTGTTGGTCCTTCACTAGCCGCTTCCGCAAAGCTAAGCGTACTCTGTCTTGTCGGTCGAGAGTTGCCTGGTCCTGGGTTCGTTTCCACGTCACCACATGGGATTATCAACATTGACAATGCTACCACAAGTCTCAAACACAAGCTTACAGTTTTTCTTGACACACACAAAACTGCCAAATTGTTCTTTACCTTTCTTGGCATACTGAAAGTTCCAATACGAACGCGGTAAAGCACTATATCCACTCCCATTTTAAATTTGCATGACTATGAACCTGGCAACCTGGTTCTCAGATGCCACAAGGCAGAATCCCAAGAAACACCGCAATTTTGACCGGTAGTCAACGACCTCGTAATCGCCCGCTTACCCATTAATACGGCTATATGAATGCTTCCCAGAGCGGAATCGGGGCTTCATGCAATAGCAAGTAAGGCAACAATGACACTTACTGCGAAAACCGTGTTCGATTAACTTCATGTACATAGCTGGACCAATAAAGTTGTCTCCAAACCATTTGTTTAGCTTTGAGCAGCCATTTTACATGACATCATTTGAACACTTGCTGTTATAGTCGGTAAGCGGGAGGTTACGAGGTCGTTGACTACCTGTCAAAATTGCGGTTTTTCTCGGGATTCTGCCTTGTGGCATCTGAGAACCGTTTTAACTAAGAGTTTTTGACTTTGCATTTACGAAGGTTATACATTATACTACTTATTGGTAAATAGCTTTACCCGATATACCGTTTGATTGAATGTCGATAGAGGCATAACTTGGGAGAGGGGTAAAATTCGGAAATTGGAAGTTCGACCCCTTGTCTCTATATGTAGTGTTTATGCATTTTTTTCTTTTGGGGTTCAGACTTCTATTGTGACGGTCCCCTGTGGGTCGGAGCTGGTGTTTCCCTTGTTACAGTCATTAGGCCCCAAATGTAACCAGGAGTAAACATCCGCTCCAACCTGGGATCATAGCCTGTTTCTTGTTTTGAATTGAATAAAACATAATGCTAATTAATTTCCATTGAAGTTGTAAATTATATAATTATATTTCAAAGGATTCACTTGTGCTTTTGTGGTCCTGTTCAAGGTTTGTTTTCTGTCCGCAATAGTAAGCATATAAATTATACTAACTTAGTATAGGAAGTATACCTTGAGGGCCTCTACCTTCTTTCTCATATGACTACCACAAATAAATATTTAATGATTGTGTTGAATAGAGGTGGCAACATTAAGCGAGATGTAAGTGGAGCATAAAACTCGTATCAAATACAAGCTTTCTGCTTTATTCTCAATTTATGCAGCCACCTGCCTTGAGCCCTTAACCCTTTCAACCCTACATCCCTCTGTAGAGATTACTTATTGTTTCAATACATGCCCTCTGATCAGGGTTTGCACTGTTTGATAATATCATTGTTGTTTGTTGTCATACCCAATAACAACAGTAGACTGGTTAAAAACACCTGTACTAGAAGAGTCCAAAAGGAGCAAAATACCCACAAGGATATTTCGGGTTGAAGGGATAACCCTTTCCCCAATAGCTTGTTTACAATATTTGCTATATTGGTTTAAAGCAGGCTGAAACTTCAAAGTTAACTTAAAAGCAGAATGCTACTTAAGGATAAAATTCTGCTTTTTTTCAGCCAGCTTGAAGTTGTTAGTTTATGTATATTGAAAGAATTTCTTATAGTGCATCCTAGTGCATACATGTTTTCATGACTGTATAACATGGAATTAATTTCTTCGGTGGAGGAGCAGTTATAGGCGTCAAATCGTGTAAGTATGGAGTAACGGGTTATCACAGGCAGATTTATAGTTGTATACAGTGTAGATAAGTTTCGCTTACAGCCATGGAGGAAAGGGTTAACCCGTTATCCCATAGCCTGTTTCTAGTATTGAAGACTGATGACCACTTAAAGCAGGTTGAATTTGAAAGTAAAGCAGAATGTGCCTTAAGTCAAATTCTGCTTTATTTTAAGGTTACTTTAAGCTACTATTTGCTAGAATATAGAGAACATATTTTTATGGCCCCGGCATCGATAGATGCGGAGGCATATAGTAATCGTCCTGTCCGTCAGTCCGTCCGTGCCTACGCTAGGATACTTATGTGGGTAAAATTCTTAGCCCCATAATAGAAAAACATTAACCTGGCCGTCTCTTGTGACATTAACCTGGCCATTTCTTGTGACATTAACCTGGCCAGTTGTGGGACATAGGGTTAGGGGTAGGGTTAGCCTCCAGATCATTCTATTCCAAGTTAGAGCAAAAAGAAATTGTCTCTTGTGTGGCTAGCCACGCAAGAGAAAACAATAGAAAATAGCCACATAAGTATCGTAGCGTAAGAACTTCCGTCAGTCCGTCCGTCCGTAACAAGGTTAAGTAGATTTTACCGTTTCGTCTAGCATCAACACCCCTTACCCAAATGCTTGGATACTTAAACAGTTGTTAGGGTTCCCTACCCACCAATATCACCAAACTTTGATTTTGACCTTGACCTTGACCTAGTTTGGACCATTACCAACTCACCAAGCTCAGTTTGACCTTGACCTAATTTGGACTTAGAAAAGATTTAGAATATATTGTCAAGGATGCCACCGGGGGCATAAGCGTTTATTGAACGCGCAGTCTTGTTTATATCATGTTCATGACTGTATAAAGTTGAGCTATTTTCTAAAAGGCGGGTCTGTGTGGGAATTTGGGAAATGGTTAATTCTTGAACATATCATCTCTCTTTTCAGAATTGGATTACTCTAGGTTGGAGTCAGGTTGACAGAGACCTTGATGAATGGCATCATAACGTTGTCATGTTTGTACTTTACTCTGTTATCTTGGTGTGGGGTGGTTTTACCCTGTGGTCTTTACCTGATTTTAAGTAAGTATGCTTCATTTACAGTAGGGATAGGTATTTTCAGAAATATATTGCAACACTTCATCAATGTATTGCAATACGTGTGTTATTTAGACAAAGTTCTAACAGGTTTTTGTAAAAACTAAGAAACCATTTCTAAAATGATCGACACACGTCAGTTATTGATACACATTTGTTGGAAATAAATATGTTATTCAGATATACATGTATGTAAACAAATTTGACATAAAATATAAGGTATCAAATATGTTATGCATACTGATTCGACATTGACTAATACCATGCCCTGTGCTAAATAAAACAAGGGGGAAATCCCTTTCTCTGCAAGTGGCTTCTTTAGTTTGAACATAACAAAATTATGAACATTGGAAAAAACTCTTTTCTTTAGCCTCAGAATGGAATTGTATTGTTTTCAGAATTAATTGCAATATATTGGAAAACCAGGGCTGCAATAATTTGATTTGGAAAAGTCCTATGATGTCTAAATTTTCTATTTTTCAAGCGCAATTACTTAAAGCAGGTTGAAAGTGAAGCAGAATGCGACTTAAAGCGACTTAAAGCGTATTCTGCTTTACTTTCAGTCTGCTTTAAGCAACCATCTGCTAGGATAAAATTCCGATAATTTCGGAAAATTCCGGAGATATGGCAGCCCTCAAATCCTAAATTGTTTGCTAATTGCTGAATGTACAGTGCTCCCTCTCTACAACAACACCCAATGGGAAACAAAACTCTGTGTGGTGCTTGGAGGAAGTTGTTATAGAGAGGGACAATGGCTTACATTTGCAAACAGGTTGAATGCAGATCAGACGCCGTATAATGTGGTGCCTGATCTGGGTTCAAACTGTTTGTCACTTGATCATTTTTCATCACAACAACAAGGAGTAACATACCTGTTGTATCATTTCATTTTACAACCAAATGAATGTATTTCAGTGTCAAAGCACCTCTTGTTATCCTAGCAGAAGGTAGCTTAAAGCAGGCTGAAAGTAAAGCAGAATGTGCCTAACTTTCAACTTGCTTTAAGTAAACACAATTGCAAAATAGAAAAACTGGAAATCTGAGGAATGTTCTTTATCAAGTCATGGCAGCCCTGATGCTTTCATTGTGAAATCCAATTTGGCAGTCATCTTGAAAATCTAACAAACTCAAATTCTACTGTCCAGACCAATTTTATTGACACTTAGCAGAAATGATAAGTGCAGGATCATGACCAAGCAGTCATTGTTAAACAATTACCCCATAGAGCGTTTCTAATTTGAAGACATGTGATAACTTAACTCTTTGGTCACTTGTGGTGTAATGGTTCATCGTTGCATCCATGGCATGATGCATTGCGATGTACTTACCGCTGATGTGTATATCGGCTTGTAAATGATGCTTGCAATTTTTTGCGATGCAATACACCCATCAGTCCTTTGATGCATCGATAAAAGTGTTAAATATTGTGCATCGCGATTTACACTTAATATGACAGTTAATAACGAAGTCTCATTATAATCAAAACTGTTTGCCTTGTAACAATCAGGGCTCCAGATAAGAGGGACTGAACAAATCCAACATTTCCTCACTCATTTCAGCAACAAATCCTATGGTGATACTACTCATTAGAATCGTCTCAAAGAGACGATTCTAATGAGTAGTGACACCATAGGGTTAAATGCAGAAATATAGATTTTAGTTTTTGAAATACCCCCCTTATCTGGGGCTCTGAACAATAGAGAAAAATGGATTTGAATGTTTTGCAGACATCCATTTCAAAGTAACTGACATGAATGTATTATGATTTACTTTTAATTATATACTTTTTGAAGGGAAAATACCTCTTCCAACATAATAATTTTTACATTACATATAGACATGTAGTTGTTAATATATACATATTTAATTTCAAGCAGTCAGGGTTGTTGTAAGCTAACAACTGTTGTGTTTATATTTAAAGAGGCTCGCAACCGGATTTAGCATTAAAAATGGTAATTTGTAAATATATGTCAAATGATTATATAAATGGGTAAGATTAAGTTTAGGATAAAAAATTCTGTTAAAAAATGCATTTCCAAAAAAAAAAAAGAAGAAGCTCTGGTGGGATTCGAACCCGTGACCCTCCATTGCGGAGACAAACAAGAAAAATGAGGACACGCCTTTACCGCCTCGACCACGGACGCTCTCTATATATCTGGTAGCGAATTAACGTTCTTCACTGGTAGCGATTAATACTACATTATTCGGCTCCGGTTTATGTCAGAGCCCGTGTAGAGAAGCAACAACAACAACAAAACCGTCAGCTGACGCTATTGAAAAACGATGGAATATATCTAAAAAAACTAAGATTCGGTGACGATTCTTGAGACTTTTTTTGGACTGATCATATTTTTTTAATGTCAGAAGCCAAATAATGCCACAAATTTGCTTTTATTTGAGTATTTTATTTTATTTTGACAAGTACACCATCCGGTTGCGAATCCCTTTAAATCTCTGTATCATGATACGTATTGTATCACGACTTAAATACTGTAATACACATCACCCTTTATTCTCACAGGCAATACGTACCATGATATATATTTCGTCGTTCAATTGAAATTTCTGAATACGAATCGTGAAGGAAATAACTGCCGATGCACAGTCCTACTAGTCACTCATATAAGCGTCCTTTGTAGCTTAGCAATGTTTTAACTTATAAATAAGGGTACATTATGTATGTTTGACTTTAGCACACTCCGTCAAATTTTGGCATATAGATACGTTTGACCGAAGTGAGTTTGCATTATCGGGGATTTGACTGTTTGTATTTTTCCAAAAGGGAAATCATAATCATAGCAGGGCCCCAGATAAGGGGAATATTTCAAAAAATAAAATCTTTATGTCTGCACCAAAACCTATGGTGTGACTACTCATTAGAATCGTCTCAAAGAGACAATTCTAATGAGTAGTCATACTATAGTGTTTGATGCAGATACATATTTATTGAGTAATAGGAGAAAAAGTTTTGTAAACTTGAGATTACTCCCCCTTATCTGGAGCCCTGGGGAAAGGGACATAATTTGGCTCCAAATTACACCTACAATGATACGTTTCTTGTTACAGGATGACCAACTGGGCACTTAGGGAAGCATATTTTGACATGGAAAAACGGGAAAAGGCAGGACTACCAATGATAGATCCATACACAGTACCGCCAGAGCAAGTGGAACTACCACCTGATAATGAAATCAGCATAGAAATTCATGTGTAGACAAAATAAACACAAGTGTTAGTAGATGAAGATGAATGAATCAGAGCTCCAGATAAGGGGAGTACATGTATTTCAAAAAACTAAAATCTTTATTTCTGGATTAAACCCTATATCGAAGAGACGATTCTAATGAGTAGTAACATCATAGGATTTTATGCTGAAATAAGGGAGGAAATGTTGTATTTGTCCCTCTTATCTGGAGCCCTTGAATGTAGAAAGTCGTGTGGATATGTCTCTTTTCTGTTAACAGACGTAGCAACATAAGTGTTTAAATAAACCTCTATTTATAAGCATGGACTCTGAGCTATTTATGACTACAAAATACAGTTACTCTTTAATCAGCAATGAGTTGGTGTTTGTTTGCATTTGACCTTTAAAACAGTGCAAATACTCGGATTATGTAACTGGTATAAAGATTTTTACCTTTGTCTGCTTTATATTAAGTAGATAGTATGTCCACTTGAAAAAAGCCAAAAGAAAATGTGACCACAATAGTGGTATTAACCTATTACCCCATAAATACGCCTTTTAAGGCCTTTATTCCTCATGAAAAAAATAGGTCCTCTTTATACAGTCATGAATATAAATAACAAGAAATATTTTCTATATCGTAGCAGATGGTAGCTCAAAGCAGGTTGAAAGTAAAGCAGAATGCGCCTTATGGCACATTCTGCTTTACTTTCAACCTGCTTTAAGCTAGCACCTTTATACAAAACAAGAAACCAGCTATGGGGTAATGGGTTAAATATTTAATACAAGGTTAAGACAATGACAGCGATAGTAAGACTACAAAATTAGTATGATTTGTAGGAACATGGTGTCTGTTTAGGCAGATATTGTATGTGTTATGTATGCAACAACTCAAAGGAGATAAGGCAGGTGCAAACTTAAAACAGGGCTTAAGGAATGCAGAAAGCTTCTATGTGTTGTGCACTGTCTGGATACCAATATTTCACCAGTGAAAATGACTGCTCAACCAAAGTCAGACTGTAATTGTTTTATAAATTACGCCTTTTATTTATTCTTCCATTGAATCAATAGTTCCAATTCATACAGTCACGAGTATGTACCATAAAATATTTTCGTTATCCTAGCAGATTATAGTTCACAGCATGTTGAAAGTAAAGCAGAATGTGCCTTAAGGTACATTCTGCTTTACTTTCAACATGCTTGAAGTGGTCTCATAATCTTCAAAACTAGAAATAGCGCTGGGGAAATGGGTTAAGACAGGTGAAAGCTTAAAGCAGGACTAAAGAATGCAGAAAGCTGCTTTACTTTCAACATGCTTTAAGTGGTCTCATAATCTTCAAAACTAGAAATAGCGCTGGGGAAATGGGTTAAGACAGGTGGGAGCTTAAAGCAGGACTAAAGTAATGCAGAAAGCCCTGATAGGTTTGGTTCTGCATTTAGATGTCAGCCCTGCTGTCTAAATTCCAACACTTCACCAATGAAACATGTCTGGTGTATTTGGTGTTTTTAAAACTTTCTCAAGTTTTCCTGAAGTTGTTTTGTCAATGTTATTGCTGAATGATGGTGACTTTATTAAACTTGAAATAAAATGTTTAAATATTTGATACTGTTATTCAAACCAAAATCAAATCATGGAACATCTACAAGATTTAGCCCTTCTCCCCATAGATACACCTTTTGGGGCTTTTATCTATTCCTCCGTAACATGCCTTTTCACATGTATACCACATTCTGTTAACCCTTTACCTGATAGCCTATTTCTAGTACTTAAGATAGGTGACTACTTAAAGCAGGGTGAAAGTAAAGCAGAATGCGTCTAAGGGCGCATTCTGCTTTACTTTCAGCCTGCTTTAAGCTATCATGTGCTATAATATAGAAAATATTCCCCATGATACATATTCATAACTGATTAAATTGGAACTATTTTCTTCAGCGGATGAATAAATCATATCCGCTAAAAGGCGCTTCTATTGGGGAAAAGGTTAAAGAGGCTAGGAATATGTTCATGCATCAAGACAGGTGGAAACTTAAAATAGGTTGAAAGTTTACCCAATAGTTACCCCATAAATGTGCCCTTTAGCCCTTTTAATTTATTCCTTCACTGAATAAAAAGAGTTATATATTTTTTATACAGAAATGAATGTGCAACATAAGAAATGTTTTGCCTATATATAAGAAGAAGGTAGCTTAAAGCAGACTGAACGTAAAACAGAATGCGCCTTTTAAAGGGGAAATCTGCTTTTACTTTCATCCTGCTTTTAGTGGTCTTGTTACTTCGAAATTAGAAACAGGCTATGGGGTAAAGGGTAGCTCAAGTAAAACAGCCTGCTTTAAGTCTTCACCTCTCTTAAACCCAATATAAATAAGGTATTTGAGAGTGAAAGGGGATGGTTTACACTGTCAATACCTAAAGAAGACCTCTAATCAGGGTATGCACTGTTTCCCATTTTGCAATATGTTGCAATAACCAATCCTAAATAGTCAAACATACTAGACAATTGGAAAATTGAATTGTTCATTAGAAGTTTTAGATAAGATCTCAATGTGCTAATTTAACCAGGGACCATGTGTATGTAATACAGTATCCCTGACATATATAGCCACATGCCATAACTAATTCACTCACGAAATCTATAATGAACAGTTTCAATTTCCATTTAAGTTATCGTCCATTTTGACTATTTAGGTTTGATTTTAACAATAACGCAAACTAACAAACAGTTCAGACCATGATCTGTTGGCTCCTACAGGAGCCCTCTGATCATGGTCTACGCTGCTTGCATAGGACAAGTGTACTTTTACACATACAATGTTTGTTAATGACGAGTTTACACTAGGGTTGAATATGTTAAATATCGCCATTCTTTCTTGATTTGCCTCAAGCGGGGCACCATCCTAAATCCCAGAAAAGGAAGTAGGAACATCTTGCACACATTGTTGGTGTTACCCTTTCACCCCTGTAGGCGACTATAACCACGAAGTAAACAGTATGGATCCAGACCAGACATGCAGTAACCCGGTCTTACAGTGGAAAAAACATCTCCCGTTTAACCCTTTTATGATCAAATTTATCGTGAAATGTTTACCCCTTCACCTCCATATTGTCGTCTGCTTCAAGTTTGTTGTCTGCAACATCATTTCAAGGATAGGTTTAAGTCCGTATAACTGACGTTATTTCAAAACAAGTGGCAAACCGTTTCGATTCTGATCAGACGCCGAGTTACGCGGCGTCTGACCAGGATCAAAACTGTTTGCAAATGCGCTTTATGACGTCGTTGAGAGTAAAATGGCAGGAAAAACAATGCAATACCATATAGAAAATATGAGGTGTTGAAATATTAAATTCTGAGAGGCAAGCAGTTTTGAGTAATCAGTTTGAGTTACTAGATGTCTAACCAGTTTCCATATTGTATGTAATTATTGACATCGTTGTTTAGGCACGTGTGTTGCACAATGGGATAGAACGTCTCATCCATTGAATGTTTATCCCAACATGTTTGACTCGCGCATCAACATTTCTCCAGCCTTAATAAGTCTGAAACAGATGTGAAGATAACATAATTAAATATTGGACCCTAGCACGTTCTTCTTTCCCAAATAAACGGGTAAACTTACACTAAATATATTATTTCGATTGCAAACAGTTTGGAGCCAGACCTGACGCCGGGTAACTCGGCGTCTGCACAGTATGCGGACTCCACTTAGGTCGAACAGGCATACAGTTTTTGAAATACTAGTGTATTTTCAAATTTTGCGACTAGGAATACAGATAATGTATGCTTAATCGACCGGAAGTATGTGGAAATCGCATACTATGATCTGATCGGACCCCCAAATTGTTTGCGACTCGGTTTAAAATTGATAGAAATTTCCAAAAATTTGTCACCAGCTAACCTGAGTCAAAGGCTCAAGGTGAGCTATTGTGATGGTCCTATGTCTGTCGTCCGTTGCAACAATTGCTTCAAATGACATCTCCTATACTGCATGAATGTTCATTGGGTCAAGCTCTTTCAATTTTGTTCACAGAATTTAAAAAAAATGCAAAACTCTGGTTGCCATGGCAACTAAAGTGGAAAAATAAGGACATCTTAAATAAAAAATCTTTTTGTCAATATTTACAAGGGCTTGAGCAAGGGTTTAAGACGTTTAGTAAAAGATGATATATAAAAACACCCCGTGCAGGGTTGGTGGGCTAGTACACAGTTTTACAAAGAGTTACTTTGTGATTTTTTTTTCAAACATCTTCTCCTCTAAAACTAATAAGACTAGAGTCACCTTTTTGCATAGCCAACTGGACGCCCTCTTCGCAGATTTTCCATGAGCATGGACTGCAGTTCTGTCTGCCTTTAATTCCCACTGTTGCCACCATCTTCCATACTGACTGATGCAAAACCTCTATATCCAATACCTACTGGGAAGACCCACATCTTCTATCCTCTTTTCCTGCAGCAGTTTGCTAGGTCAAGGTATTTTACCAGCTTCTTCTGCTCTCTCTTCCCAGGGCACATTTAGCTCCACAATTATCACTTGTTTTGGGAATTTTGACCAGATGACCATGTCTGGACGAAGGTTTGTGAGCACCACTACCTCTGTGAATTTCAGTTTCTTCCCTAGGTCTACCCTCAGTTCCCAGTTCTTCGATTAATGGAGGAGTCCGGTAACTGTTGGGTTTGCTGGCTTTGTTTCACCTTCTTTAACAAGGTTTATGAACTTAGGTCATGACTTCTTGAGGGATCTTTCTTTCTAGAGTTAGGCCTATATAGTGCAATTTTCAAACATCTCTGAAATAAATATTGCCAGAGCTTGATATGGTGACACTTCTAGATGTCCTTAAATATTAAAGAAGTGGTTCAAGTCGGTTGCATCTAGGCCAACGGAGCTAAACAAAAAAAATTCAAAGAAAACTTTAAAAAAAAATTCTTGTCTGAAACCCTAGTACATGTACAAAGCTTAGATATTTCGCACAAAAGGAGCTTTCTAGTTTACCTTCGACTTGCTGTAAGCAGCCACCTGCCGTAACAACAAGATAATTGACTTAATTCAGTGGTCTTTATACAGACGTTTTACTTGTTTCATCTTCAATTTAATTACCAAACATCTTTTATTTTCGATAAAAGTTCAGATGATAATATTTAGCAGACAGTATTATGGCAGTGACAGAGTTTGGTCACGTGACCCCGTCAGGCGGACGAATTCCGTCTGCTGCTATGGACGGGCTCCAGACTTGGGCATTGACAGGTCAGTGGATTATCCCAGTTTGTCGACCAACTTGCAATACACAACGACCTTTTCCTTTCGAGGACACACATTTCAAGATAATCGCTTGTTAAATTATAGATTTAGAACGTTTCTTCAATATACCTTTATGTTACTTTAATGATCTATGTTTCCATACTATCCAAATGTTTATACTTTGATCTGTGCCTGAGTAACCACGTAAACTGATCTGGATTTCAATTCGTAGTAACTGTATGTTTAAAGACAGGTGCGTAAATGGTTTATACCTTAATCCTTTCACTCTCAATGCCGTCATGAAGCGCATAAGCAAACAGTTGTGATTCTGACCAGGATCAAAACTGTTTGTCACTTGTTTTGAAATAACGTCAGTTATACTGCCTTAAATCTTTTTTTGAAACGATATTGCAGACAACAATTTTAAAGCAGACGACAATATGGCGGTAAAGGGATAAACAGTTCACGATAAATTTGATCATGAAAGGGTTAAAGCTTAACTAATTAAATCCGATATACAGAAAGACTTGTATTAAGCGGAAATATGCTAATATATAGAGATACTAACTGCTTAACTCAGAGTAAAAGTTAACCAGAAAGCTTTTACAGTAGCTTTCTACTTTACTTTTGCCCTGCATTAAGCTGTCGGGAAAAACATCGTATTTTTAGTGAAAAAGTTAACCCCTTTACTGCCTTGCCCAAAGTAAACTTGTTATTTGCAAACATGTTCGATCCTTACCAGATGTCGCGTTTTGGGGTGTCTGATCAGGATCCAACCTGACACTCGTATCGGAATTTATGTTATCAGTTAAGTTAAAATTTGAATTTCAAGAAACAAAAGCAGACGACAATTGTTTAAAGCAGATGACGTCATGACAGAGAATGGATGAGTGTAAGTTTGACTGTACTGGGTAACACGGTATTAACTCTTAGCATGCTGGGTAATTTTTTCATCTGCAACGATTGCCGTCTGCTACTGTTCTAAAAATAGAAATTTACAAGTTTCTTTTCAAAAACAGGGTCAGAGTGATAAAACAGTTTGGATCCTGATGAGACGCCGTGTTACGCGGTGTCTCATCTGGATCCAGACTGTTTGCAAAGACAATCACTGTGGCATATATCCACCGCTAGCATGGTAAGAGTTGATATTGGGTAAAAGTGTTACTAGTTTATGACAAGTGTTTTAAACAGTAGTCCTAGTCTGTCATAATAATTATTTGTGTTTCCGCGGTATAGCTATACGTTAAAATATTGACCCCGTTTACTGAATAATTAGGATTTACCTTAAGATAAATACACAGAAAATTGATTTTTAAACTTAAAAGGACTAATTTTCCAACGGAGGTTAAGATAAATACGAAATAATGAAATAAATGACAGTATTTCATAACATGAGCGGTTTGTTGGCACTTTCTTAATGTTTCAAGGAACTACATTATAACGTCTGAAGGAATTTCAAGTCTTGGTGGGGGTTACAAACAGTGTTTCCAAAAATGAGTTCAGCAGATCAAGTTGATACCAACGACGTCGTGTCTAAAACGGATGATGAGAAAGTGAACGATACTGATCTGGAGAAGGGGGCTAAGACAGATGACCAGAAACTGGACACTGAGGAGAGAGAACAGGCTAGCCCAGATCCCGCGTACACCCCGCCTGAGTCGTCCGCGTCTTGGTCAACAATGGACGAACTGAATGTTACTCAAAAAAGTCAAAATGGTGAGTGTCGCATGTAACAGAACTCGATGAGCCCTAGCGACGAGTATAGTATTTCTTTTCAACAGTATATCTGACATTTATCTGTTCATAGTACACTTGTCCTACGCAATCAGTGTAGACTCCGATCAGAGGACTCGTGCAGAGGTCATCTGATCAGGATCTACAGTTTGAAGGCGCCTTGCTCCTATGGGAGCCCTCTTGAGGTTAGTGTACACTGTTTGCACAGGACAAATGTACTCATGACTGTAAAAGACCGGTTTACTCGTCGCAAGGATTCAATTTGTTAATATGCAGTAACCTCAGACAAATCAATACTGAAACTGAAAATGTCCTCCCTGAAATTTCAAATGGACTATTCAAGTTTAACCCTAGTCTTTTCTTAGACAAAGCTGTATTTTGTAATGTATTTACTATATGACAAACAACGCACACACTGATTTGGGGACTCCATTTAAAAATAGCACCTGATCTGGGTTTACACTGTTTACACAGGACAAGTGTACTCTACACGAGTACACTGTTGTATATATGTGCCTAGGGTTCAAAGTGTTTAAAATTGTTATCTTGTTCATGCTCGTCTCCATGCTTCTTCTTAACTCGTTCAACACCATGGACCTCATGGACCTGTTTAAAATACGAGGGTAGTTCAAAAAGTTTTGATACTGGATCCAGTGCTCCAGATAAGGGGGGGGGGGGTATTTCAAAAACTAAAATCTTTATTTCTAAATTAAACCCCTATGGTGTCACTACTCATTAGAATCGCCTCGATGAGACGATTCTAATGAGTAGTAATACCATAGGATTTGATGCTGAAATGAGTGAGAAAATGTTGATTTTGTTCAGTTTACTCCCTCTTATCTGGAGCCTTGTGGATCAATAACTTCATTATTATAAGTGCAAAATGCATGTGTGATATATCATTTTAAAGAACAACTCTTTGCCGACACGGTGATATAATGCACGATAAGGTCGCTTTACTTGATCAGCCCCAACATGAACCTAAATGACCCCTCCTCGAGGACACTGGACCTTTGTGTGTGTATTTTTGAGTTAACTTTCTGAACACAATTTGATACTATAACTACATGTATTATTACGGCTTTATTATTTTGAATAATGTTATGAAATTTTCTGTCAAATAAAATTAGAGAATTATGCAAACAATAGGGCCTACACACTTTTAAATGTTATCATTATATAAAACACCAAAAATAGAGCTAATTCTAAACACGTACTGAAAATATAACAAAAAATTGATCTACTGTTATGTATAAAAGTAGTTAGGGAAATCACAAACTCTTTTTTATTATTAAACTAGGCTATAATTGAAGCCATTGAAACAGGGTTTCATGTTTTACAATCAAAATGTAAATATATTGATCTAGAACATTTTCAGAGCGTTCGAAAAAAACATGTCGACTTTCCTATTTAGCAAAATAAGAAATGTTATTTTTGAAAAAAAATGAGATTGTAGACAGTTTACCCTTTCAATTGAAATAGAATTATTTTTCATTAAAATTTAGATATAAACTGATATATTTAAAAAAAAAACGTTTTGAAATTGAACTCTTTAAGAAGTTATTACGTCAAAAAATAATTTTCTGAAAAGTAAGTTGTGTTCCAGTGTCCTCGAATAGGGGTCATTTAGGTTCATGTTGTGACTTATCGAGTTATGTCATCTTATCGTGCATTGTACCATCGTGTAGGTGAATAATTGCTCTTTTAAAATGATATATCACACATGCATTTTGCTCTTTTTATATTGAAGTTATTGATCAAGTATCATTAGGAGCCCACTGATCAGGCTCTACACTGTTTACTAAATGAGACCAGTATTTAATAAACTACCCAGAATTCCAAGTAGACTGGTTCGTGTTTAAAATGATCCACTAGAGAACCTAATAACCCATTCGCCCAATTGTATAAGTAAATCCAACAGACAAACAAAGATATGGATGGCTTATAATTCTCAACTACAACAATATAGGGAAAAAGTTGAAATACGGTCACCCAAATGAATGTCTGCGTAACGCGGCGTCTGATCAGGATCTAAACTGTTTGACACTCGTTTTGTTATTTCTTCAGTTACACTGCCATATTTTTAACTTTGAAACGACATTGCAGACAACAACATTGAAGCAGACGACAATGAAATGGTAAAGGGGTATAAATCTCACGAAAGATTTTGCAGTGAAAGTGTGAATAACCTATGACAGTATATTCACACAAAATGAGTTAAAAGTTGATACATTTCGTATTTATAATTAAAGTTAAAAAGTTTACAAAATAGAAACATGGAGATCGACTAAATTCTTTTTACACACCTTATAGCATTTTCATAATCTCTGTAGTCTTTGGCGGTGAAATGGGTTAAATTATTGATGTACATGTATACAGCATTCTTAACCTATTGACTGCCAGGGATAGTTTGTTTGAAAATTGTCGTCTGCTAAAATAAAGCATTTTGTACTGAAGTAACATCGGTATGTCGATATTAACGTTAGTTTGAATACAGACCAGACGCCGAAAGATTATTACCCAACGTCTTATCAGGTTCTATAGGCTTTGCAAATACAGTCGAAACTCGGTACTTCGAACTCGCGTTAGTTCGAACATACCCCTATTTCAAAGTTGAAACGTGGCTTAGCCACGTTTTAACTTTGAAATACGGGTATATTCGACTTACCGAGATGGACTTATCGAAATTTATCGTATGGAATACTGGAACAATCGATTTCAGCGAATTCGAAGTATCGAGTTTCAACTGTATCAATTCACTCGAAGCAAAGCAGTTGAAAGGTTAAAGAATTAATAACGAGCGAAGCGAGCTTCTACAGCTACGTATACAATAAATTTCAAGTTAAAATTCACATTTTTAGACCTGTATGTTAGACCTGTATGTACATTGAATAGATTTTTCTTCGTAGGTTTTTTGTACTTCCGCCGGATCTACTTGCTACATTATTTTTCACAGACTGGTCGACCCTGCTCGCGTTTTAGTTATGAACATGTTGAACAAAAAAAGTTTCGTTAAAAATTTTGCTTCCGGTTACCCATACGTTGACCCGGAAGTTATTGTCTATCACTTGCGACCTCTCAGCTATTTTTCACATACTGGTCGACCCTGCTCGCGTTTTATTTATGAACATGTTGAACAAAAAAAGTTTCGTTAAAATGTTTGCTTCCGGTTACCCTAGGTTGACCCGGATGTTATTGTCTAACACGCGCGACTATTCTGACTGACCTCTCAGCTCTGGACGAGTCTATTTGAGATTTTTTAAGTGCACATTTCCGGCTAAATTATCTCCAAAGAAAACATAATTAATTGCGAGAATCACGCATCAAATTTAAATAAAAAAACCTCGCTCGTTAATACCATCCTACTGAAATTATCAACACAGTCAAAACTGTTTTATTGAGTTTTCCCCCTTTGTTTATCAGTTGTGATGTTTATGACGTCACTTCCTACGATTAGAAAAGTACAATGTCACACACATTCGACCGGTTTCGACTAGGTCTAGATCTTTATTTCTGTAATATCAGATATGTTGTTTCTAAATCTTGTCAATATCAAAGTGCATGTGTATAATACACAGATGATTTCAACACTGTGCTCGATCATGCCAGGTGGGGTAGATTTACGTAGATAGTCTGGCAGTGTTGACAGTTTCAGCCGGTTTCGAAACACCTAGAAACCCAGGGCTATCCACTATTAAAACCCACCGTCCAATAGCCATGAAAAAAGTCATTTTCTGTAATAGTTTTCGTTATCTGAATGCCAGTCAGCTATATGGAAGTAATAATATTAGTGCCAACTATACACTTAATCCTCATTCATCAATTCACCCAAATCCACCCAAGTTCAACAGTGTTTTTAAAACTCTAGAAGCCACAATATGAGCCGTTCTCTGACAAAACCGGTCTTATTGACATCGCCGAAATGACGTCGAAAATGCGATATTTTGACGTCATCCAAATCGATAAACACATGTTTTCCGCATGACGTAAACATTGTTTACAAGCGTGTTTTTATGACAATCCTAGCAAGTTATTCTGATATTTAGAATTTAAGAGTCGGTTTTTAATGAATCGTTAGATCCTCTTGTACAACAATGAATGGTGAATTAGAGGTGAGTTGGTGTTTCTTTTTCATTTGAATTAAAATTGTATCTAGACCTGGAAATGCAAGCATGTAGAGTAAGACTGTCGAGTGCGTACTGAAGAGTCTGTATTATAGATCTATGTAGATTTACCTGGTAAATCTATATCATTTTTGTTACCACACTGGCCTTACAACATATTTCAAGACAGATTTTATTTTGTATTTTTGCTGTAATATAGGCCTATCAGCCTTTAAATCATTAGGCCTATCTCAAACTTTTCGTGAAGGTCATACACGTTTACTTAACATACCCCACCCGGCAAGTAAAGAGTGTTTTTTTACTTTTTCGATGTGCAAGTCAATACTCTAGATGAAAATGTAATTATAAATATTCTGTGTCAGTTATGTTTAAAAATGAGAGAGAGACAGAGGCAGATATACAGAGAGAGGCCAGAATTTTTATATAATCTATCTCAAACTTGCTCAGATTGTATATGACCATAAGAGTTTAGATGAGTTTAATTATGGTTGAAATCGGACCAATAGGTTGAGGATTATCTACCTTTGAATTGCTTAAAATGCCATATTTAACAGTGTTAAACTGTTTACACTCTAGAGGCCACAATTTTTATCCAGTATTTTTCAAACTTGGCCAGATTGTATATGACCATAAGAGTTTAGATATGTGTGATTATGGTTGAAATAAGACCTATAGGTCAAGAGTTGTCTGCCCTTGAATTGCTGAAAATGCCATATCTTACAGCGTTTACACTCTTGCAACTACAGTTTTCAATGGATTTTGATTATACTTGCACACAAAGTATAGTTCTCAAAGGAGTGCAATTATTGTTGAAATCTAATCATTGTGGCAATAGTTATCTGCCCTTGATATACTCTGAAATGCTAAAAAGGCTTCATTTCAGTATTGTTTAGGCTCTAGTTATCTGCCCTTGATGTACTCTACTATACTAGAATTATGAGGTTGTATTCCAAAAAGTTTTACATGGTATACTACAAATTTGAATGGATTTAGATTAAAACGGATGAAACAGAAAGGTAAAGCTTTCAAGCTTCAGTACAACAGTTGAGCGATATCAGGGCCCACAGGTTATTAAATCATTTAGTTTATTAACCCATTACCCAATAAATACGCCTTAATGGGTTATAGTCAAAGTGTACCATGGTTAAAGCGTACCAAGTCAAAACGTACCATTTTTGGTCGAAGCATACATAGGGAACATTTTCAATATGTTATTAGTCGATAATTTATTGTTTTTTGCACATTATATAACCTCGCGTAAATATCGTAATTAGATCTAGTGTATTAAATATATGTCTTGATGTATAGTTTTTACCCAGACACAACAGTATCTTTGAAACTTTAGTCATTAGGAACAAATTTGCCATTATGATCATCAGTTCTCAAAGTTTCGAAATTATTAATATTAACATTAGTGCCAATAATTATGTTGATCCTGACCATGCGTCGCCGTACACATCTTCTAATAAGGATCCAAACTGATTGAAAATAAATTGTGCACCCATGCACCACAGTATCTTTGAAGATTCAGTTCTCAAAATTTCGAAATATTAACATTAGTGTCAACAATTGTGTACGGTAGATCCTGATCATTCGCCGCCGTACGCAGCTCCTGATCAGGATCCAAACTGATTGAAAAATAAATTTCGTGCCCATGCAAAATATAGTCTCTAATTACGAGGCTTCTGATCAGGATCCAAACTGTTCAAAAAGTAAATAGTTCCATTTGATACAGTCCAAAATCTGTACCATAAAATTATATTCTATATCCTAGCAGATTCTGACTTAAGGCAGGTTGTGAGTAAAGCAGAATGCGCCGTAAGGCGCATTCTGCTTTACTTTCAACTTGCTTTAAATAACCCTTCATTCTGTTTTCAAAACTAGAATTAGGCTATGGGGTAATGTGTTAATTTGTTAAAATGCTCCATTATTTAACAGCTTCGCTCGCTTGTAGGCTGTGCCTATTTCATATTAATTTACTCTAACAAAGGCAAGCAGCCCATTCATAATCTACGTTTTGCATATAAGAGTCTTTGCATTCTGAAAGTAAAAAAATGCATTAAATCTTGAAACAAACAATGATTTAACCATTAATACCGATTAACAAGATTACAAATTCGTACATTGCAGATTACGATCTGTATAGCCACTTTAAATGCACTAAGCTTGTTTCACTAGAGCGAAAATGTCACTTTGAAATCGATCTGTTTGTTGAAGGTGAGCAATCTGGTATGTTTGCAGTGAGTTTATCATTGTAATTATTTCTGGTGTAGTTTGAATATGTGAGAGCAGGTACAGAAGGGAAAACCTTTTCCATTTCCGGTTAAACGCAAGCGAAACGCAAACGTATTTTTTCAATAAAAATGTAGAAAATGACAAGTTAAAAACATTTCTGAATGCTCAGTTCAATCTGAAAAGCAAACAGTTTGGAGCCTGATCAGACGCCGGGTTACCCGGCGTCTGATCTGGCTACAAACCGTTTGCAAAGGAAATAATATATTTAGCGTAAACGCGTTTAATCGGAAAGAATAACTTATTCTCCACTGTAGAAGCATGTTGGACTTGGGAGGTTTAATTAGGCAGTTAAGCCTTTTATCGCAATAGGCGAATAATGTCTAACGTTCTCAAACAGTTAAGTTCCTGATCAGACGCCGTGTAACTCAGTGTCTGATTGGGAACTAAAATCTGTGGCACTCATATCGATATGTCTTCAGTCACACTGCCTTATGTATGTAAATGTAACTACTGTAAAACAGATATTTTTCGCGTCATGAATATTTCGCGTAATGCGATTTTGTATTAATTCGCGACATCATGCAATATTTCTAGCGGGTGGTAGCTTAAAGCGGACTGAAAGTAAAGCAGAATGTGCCTTAAGGCACATTCTGCTTTACTTTCAACCTGCTTTAAGACGTCACCTATTTTCAAAACTAAAGACGCGATGCAACGTAAATTATATTCTCGCGAATAAAAAACCTGTTTTACAGTATATGTAACTATGTATTGCACATGCAACAAGGTACTCTGTACAAGTTGCAGGAATAAACATGTTGGTTCTGTTCTGTTCTATATCTTTCATCTAACTAAATATATTTAACGAGGCGATCTAATGGCGGTAAAAGGGCATAACTGTAAAACATGTAGCCATTTCATGTAAACAATATGTATCTTATAAAACAGGTAAATGCTTTATGTAGGATAAAAGTAATAAAGTAATATCATTTAGGATTAATTTAACCTGTCGTCTTGCAAACGAGACTGCTTTTAATTTGAATGACTGTTAAACACAGACTGTACATAGTGTGTTGAACTGAAGGCGTAGTTAATTGCATGCCTTTATTGGCTTTAACCTTCTCAATAGTCTACTATAGATTAAAGCGGTTATCTTAACGTTATAGGAAATATTCGAAAGGTATACCTCCCCGTGTGTATTTGATGTGCATTGTATGCTATGAATGAAACCCATTAACATTGCAAGTTGTGGCAATAGTCTACATGTTGTGTTTATGTGATTCAGTAAGACAGTGACACACTGGTTTTGGACTCTTTCAGTTACTTAGATGTTGTGAAAGGTAATGTAAGTCATACTTGTGTCAATATACAATGTATTGTAAAATGAAGTCCGATGCAGACCCTGATCAGAGGACTCCTTAAGGAGTTCTCTGATCTGGATCTTCATTGTTTGCATAGGATAGGTGTACTCTAAAACAGGTAAATCTTTTGCAGAGGACGCACGCATGCATGTCTATGGTTCAAATGGTTAATATACGATAGTTCTTGCAAATTTCTAGTTAATATTTAATGTATTATATTGTAACTTTATTTGTTGTTAATTATATACGTACATATACTTGTATAAAGTTGAGGGCCTCATGGAAGATTTATTTTTATCAAATGAGCTCTCTCGTTTAATAACGTTGTTAGTATTATTATTATTATACCTGTGCTAAGCTGCCACCTTAATATTTAAGACAGGTGTAATGGTAGCTTAATTCAGAACAAAATGAAAACATAAATCTCCTATAGGAACTTTCTAATCTTCTTCTTTTCTATATTAAGCAATCATTTGTCAGTTGTATACTGCCTTAGATCTAACGTTGAAACGATATTGCAGACAACAATATTGAAGCAGACGACAATATGGCGGTAAGGGGGTAACACCTCACAATAAATTTGATCATGAAAGGGTTAAGAGAGATTTATCTGTATTGAGAAACCATTTTTTACACGTGCCCTTCTATTAGCAAATACAGTGTTCCCTCCCTACAACGGCGCTCCCAGCCACGATTCCCTCATAAAAACGCTTTTCGCTTTTCCTCAAACAAGACAATTATGTCCAACCTATTCACGACTGCAATGTTGTCTGCTTAAAATTATCGTCTGCTGTTTTTCTCAAAGTTACATAAGGGGCATTTTTACAGAAAAAAACTTAATAACGAGTGACAAACAGCTTGAATCCAGATCAGACGCCGCGATACGCGGCGTCTGATCTGGATTTAATCTGTTTGAAAATGTAAGTCAATTTCCCTCCCTATAACGACTCCCTCCGAACATCACACACATTTTTGTCTCCCATTGGATGTCGTTGTAGAGAGGGAGCGGTGTACATGTAGTCAAAATTTGAAAGAGCAAGGACCCGTCTTACGAAACTTCGTACGATAAAAAAGGGTCGTAAGTAAGAGTCCAAAATTTATATCTCCCTCTCATCCTGTCTTGTGACATCTCTTAGGAATCGTCATTTCAAGCCGATTCCAAAGAGATGTCACAAGACAGGATAAGGGAACTCAGAAACGATTTGTATTTTAAAGTTTTGACTTACGATCGTCGACCGTCTTTGTCGCGACGTTTCTTTAGACGAGTGCTTGGTATTTATAACAGTTGACTGCCATAACACATTAATCTCAGAAACTTCAAATAGAAAGTATTAATTTTCCAATTAAGCCCAGCCCATTTTGACTCTTAGTTTAAGGATGTTTTTTTTAGCAATGCATTGTGAAATGACAAACAGTACAGATCCTAGTGAAGGTCTACATTGTTTGCATAGGTCGGGTATACTACTCACAGGAACACTTTTTGTAAACGACAAGGGGGTATGTCTGCCTTATTTTCGTTCGCATTATGCTGCCTACTATACAGTGTACGTTTTATTTTTATTTGAGCTTAACTTTTTCACTCTCAATGACGTCATAAAGCGCAATTGCAAACAGTTTTGATCCTGATCAGACGCCGCAAATCTGTTTGCCACTTGTTTTGAAACAACGTCAGGTATACTGCCTTAAATCTAACTTTGAAACGATATTGCAGACAACAATATTGAAGCGGACGACAATGAAACGGTGAAAGGGTAAAAAACCCACGATAAATTTGATCATGAAAGGGTTTATTGATTAATCTATTGTTTCAGTCAATAAGTAAATCTCCCCGAGCTACACAATCCTCGATACATTTGTACCACGCTCACTCAAAGAGATGCTTGTGTTCCACTGTTAAAGAAGAAGGCAGGGTACAATAATAAAGCTGAACGTGTTTATGGCTTACTTAGGCTTTCTGTTTTACTTTTCACACTGCTTTAACCAATTACCACATAGCCGTGATTCTATTTTTGAAATTAGGTGACCACTTAAAGCAGGTTGAAAGTAAAGCAGAATGTGCCATAGGCACCTTCTGCTTTACTTTCAGCTTGCTTAGAGCTACCATCTGCTAGAAAAAGAAAGTATTTCTTAATTATTATAATAATTATGTATTCATGACTGCATAAATTGGGAGTATTTTCTTTAGTGACGGAATAACTTAAAGGCGTAAAAAGGCGTATTTATGGGGTAATGGATTAAGCTTATACACGATTTTAAGCGCCACTTGTCCGTCAATTACTGAAAACTAGACTTTGTTTATTCGGTATTCATATATCAGCGACTATTAGTTAATACATGGTTTATTTTGAACCATTAATATCATAAAATAGATTCGTAAGTAAATAGTCGTAGTAATCATTGAAATTGTTTAGATTCATCAAATTCCGAGCCATAGTTTTGTACACATTTTACTGGTTATTTCAACAATTAGAAACATTGTAAAATGGCCAAGTCCTCGCTTTTAAAGTGCTTGCATAAACTTGTCTGTTCCCTTTGGGTTGTAAATTAATGATAACCTCTGTTTTCACTACTAAATAGTTGATTACCCTTTGATAAAGACCAATAAAAGGTCCTTCGATTTCACCGTCGACACATGATAAGAACGGTTACAAACACTTCAACATTGGCTCAGCCTAAACCAATCCGATAACCTATACTATAAATTAGTCTTGACCCATGTCCTAATTAGGATGACCCACGTCTATGTTAAACGACCATATAAAGGAAGATTCGTACGTAGTCATTTAAAACAGGTAGTTGCTAAATGCAGACCAATAGTAATGCAGAAAGCTCCCAAAGGGAGCTTTCTGCATTACTCTTGTTCTGCATTAAGCTATCACCCCCTAAGAGATATCAATGTTTCTATATGTGAAAGATAGCTCTATACAGATTTGGTAGTACCTATTTGTTTCATTGATTAGAATTACATTGTGACCACTTGAATAAGTGCTATAAGCGCTGACCCAGTGGGCGCGAACATTTTAAGTTGGGACAAATGGTAGGACTCATAATAAAATCACAATAAATATCGACTCAAATTTGGAATTAAATATTTATGATATATACAATTCTTGATTGGACTAGGACTGGTCAGTTAAGCAATAGTTAGTTTAGCAATAGGCTGCAAGGCTTGGATATATGGCTAAGACGCCAATGGAAACTTCATCACCACCAGAAGGTATTTGATTAATTCATTATGAAAGCAAATGCTTAAATCGTTAATCAAAAAGTAGTTTTCTTTTTGTTTGATAAGATAATAATTTAATATTATTTGCTTTCATTACATTTGGTTAGCTGTGATTGGCTGTAATTTTTGTTTCATAACTCCATGAAAAAAATAAAATTCAGGCCACGCCTTGTCAGGACTACTTTCCCTTAGTCCAACTGCTCTTCACAAGCGCTGCATGAAGCAGGATGCCAAATGACGTCATTGACGTTGGCATTACTACATAACAACGTCGCGTTTTGGCGGAAAATATATATGGCGGAGGGACTACAACCTACGTTTTTAAAAGCGTTAAAAAAGAACATTCACGTCAGATTCTCTATTTAACTACTTTCTTAAATTCAGAAGTGATATTAAATTATAAGGAATAATTCGGAATATTTATTGTATTCATGGAGGTATGAAAAAAACAACACTGGTCACACTTTTGTATGAAACCGCTTCGCGGTTTCATACAGTGTGACCAGGTTTTTTTTCATACCTCCATGAATACAATAAATATTCGAATTATTCCTTAAATATGATTATGCTAAATACATTTAACAACATTGTTCATGATATTGAATGACTCGGACTGTCTAAAGCTTGGCAAGAGAATTTCGTGGAATGATAGCGCAGTAAATGTTCGTAAAACGATAGTGCTTTTGAAAATGTTAACAATTTGTTCAACCTGAAATAGCAACCAGTTTGGAACCTGATCAGAAGCCGAGTTACTCGGCGTCTAAACAGGCTTCAAACTGTTTGCAATCTATACATGTAAGGTTTGGGGATACAACTGTTTTAGTGGGAAAAAGTAACGCACCCTTCTGCATAAACTTACTATGGTATATCAAAAGGATTGAGGGATTACGTGAAATGTATATGACATAATCTGATTGTGGTGTTTCAAGATACAGTATATCCCCTTTATTACGACCACTGAATATAATATATTTATATGGTTTTCAAGACAGATGACTGCTTAAAGCAAGATGAAAGTAAAGCAGAAAGCTCCACCAGGAGCTTTCTGCTTTACTTTCATCTTACTTGAAGAACCCACCTGTATTACATTACGAACATTATAACAGTATTCAATGGTTGTAATGGAGAGGTTTTACTAACCTATTATAGTTGAGTGAAAATATTGCATTAAATCTATTCTTTGGGATTATAAAGTAACCCTTTTAATGGTTAGTGCGACTTGGCTTGACAAATTGAAAACTGTTTTCACCCCACTCCCTATAATAAAACGTTGTCAGTTTAGGATAATAGTCTATTTTACTTAAGCCATTTCTGCAGTCAAATAGTAAAAATAAACGTTGTAAAAACATTTGCAGAGAACAATATTTAAGCAGACAATATATTAGAATGACAAGGGTTAAAGAATGTGTTTGCTTTCGTTGCAGGGATATACATGCAGGATTATGTCCAAATTACTTGTACACTTAACACATAGAACGCTACAGGTACTTTAATAATTATTATTGCAAACAGTTTGGATCCAGATGAAACATCGAGGAACGTGGAATCAATTGGATTCAAACTGTTTGACACTCTGCTAGTATAATTTTATCGCAAATTAAATTACATTTCAATATATATCCCGATAATGCCAACAGACGTATATTTTAGCATTATAAATGTTTGACCCTTTTGAGGGTTTTACCCTTTCATCGTTATATTGTCTTGTCGTCTGCTTCAATATTGTTGTCTGCAAGATCATTTCAAAGATACAAGTAAGGTAGTATGGCTTAAAAATATCGATACGAGTGCCAAACAGTTTCAATCTTGAACAGACGCCGTGTTAAGTGGCGTCTGATCTGGATCAAAACTATTTTCAAGGCCAACTTTATGCGACTTCGGCGGTCAAATGTTTAATTGCTGATGGCATTTGCAAACAAACAAACCAATAAAACTACTGTTGTTGTTGTTGTTGTTGCTAAGGTTTAACGTCCCGCTTAAGTGCTGAAGGTGCGTCATCCCGTTGGCACCAGAAGTTATCAATGGTCAGCATCTATATACAGTGGAGAATCTGTTATTATTTCCCAATAAACGCGTTTACGCTAAAACTATTATTTGCAGTGCAAACAGTTTGGAGCCAGATCAGGCTCCAAACTGTTTGCCACCAAGATAAACAAGAATTATCAGAATTGTCCAAAGGTTGTTCTTTTCTATGTTTTAGTGCTTTGCGTTTGCGTACGTTTGCGTTTAAACGGGAAAGAATAACAGATGCTCCACTGTACATATCAAGGTATTGACGAAATACCAAAACACTTTAGCATGGACATTGTTTGCTATACACCCTCCAAGCCTAACAGCAGTTACATTTGCAAAACCGTTTGAATCCTGATCACGATTCAAACGGTTGTACACTCATATCAATGATTCTTAAGTAAAACAAAAAAGTCATAAAATTCAACATTAAATAAAGCAGACGAAAAATTTAAGCAGACGATTCCATGTCAATGACTATGCTCGACGAGTAATTACGCCACAATGGCAGTTAAAACTGTTACATGTACCAGAACTACGGATAAGACAAGTGTCTAAAATACTTATATCAGTATTATCTGTAAAAAATAAATCCTTTGATATTACTATTTTTCTCTTCATTATTATCGTTTCGAATATTTTTATGAAAGAATATCCAGTGAGTGAAGGGTTCAAACAAAAACTCCAACGGACATGAAAGTCATTGTATTGAATACTAAACACGTACAGCAACTTTCATTTAACGAAAAACAATGTATCAAAACGTATTTTAATGGACAATAGTTTATGTTTTCTTTATTTCAATTGTGGACTTAAATATTTGCTATCTGTTATACACAGTACACAGTATCATATTCTGTTTGAATTTGTGTGATCCATTCCTTACAAATTCAAAACTGTCATAAGCCTTCTGATCCGCGACTACAGGCATTTTTGTGACTACTGATCAGTCAAGTTGGATCTTGACGAGACTCCGATTAGTTCGCAGTTGCATCAAAATCCAAACTGACTGACACTTTGATGACACTTTCTATAAGAAAATACAAATAAATAATTCTTAAAAAAAACAAACCGCAAATGACTTCTTTTGCAGACTAAAAGTATACAACTTTACGTTAGCATTGGGGGAGTCCACAACCAGTGTTAGGAACAATAACTCTGCTGGAAATCTTGCAAATAGTTTGAGTCGCCTCTCTTATCATTATTGTTAGACAATTCACATCGATTGTCTTTGTTTCTGTGTCGCATTAGATGCATGTGGGTGCAAAACAGTGTAGACCAAGACCAGCCGCCGCGTCTTTGACGCGGCGTCTGGACTTGATCTTCACTGTTTGAAATGCAATATGTCGGATTTTCTCATGGTACGGCTCATATTATTTATTATTTTTTAACAAAAAAACGTAATCAGCGAACATAAATACTAAAACGCAAGTTTGACTGTTGTATAATGCAGTAGTAATTTTCATTTCTGTATAATACTTTTGTTCTGTATTTAGCAAATGTTAAGCCTCTGTTTAGCTGTTTCTGAATATGCTTACAAATGTATTTTCTTTTCAATTACTGGCCGAATTTGTAAATCTATAGGATTAAAGCGTTACTTTTGTCTGTTCTGTCCCAAGAGCTAATGTCCATTGCAAACAGTTCAGGGGCCTGTTTTATGAAATGTCGTACAACAAAAACGGTCGTAAGTCAAAACTTTAAAATACATCTTACTTCTGATTTCTCCATCTAATCCTGTCTTGTGACATCTCTTTAGAATCGTCCTTTCAGGACCATTCCAAAGAGGTGTCACAAGACAGTATTAGATGGAGAAATAGATAATAATTGATACTTTTAGAATCTGACTTACGACCATTTTTGTCGTACGACGTTTTCTAACGGGCCACATAGCTCAATCAGACGCCGAGTTACATGTACTTGTTTGACACTCATATTAGCCCATTAACTGTCATGACGTCATCAGCTTTAAACAATTGTCGTCTGCTGTTATTCTCAAAATACAATTTTATGTATTTTGACTTAAGAAATGAAAATTGAGTGTCAAACTGTTGGGATCCGCGTAACGCGGCGTTTGATCAGGATCTAAACAATCTACTGTTTGCATATTATCCTCATATTCTGGGTAAGACAGTGAAGGGATGTAAACAAATAGTTAACATTTCAAAAGAGTTGCATTCGAATTCAATGTTGTTGGAATTTTTACTTTGCGTTTCGTTTCGTTTAACTCTTTCAATGCCATTGGCGCCAAAGGCAACTTTGTTAACCGTTTAGATCCTGATCAGACACCGCGTTACAGTGGAGAAAACGTTTTATTATATGCCTTTGTATGATATCGAGCGTTTCCGCGTGTATTTGCACAGTAAAATACAAGAGTCTGTATCAGCCGCCTTGTATCAGCCACTTTGTATTTTACTCTGACCTCGCTTTCGATTTAACGTGACGTCGTTTACGTACGTGTACAAGTGCCGCGTTATTCATTGTGGCAAACAAAAAATCTTGTTCTGCTTCAAATAACTAATAAATTTTGGCTATAAATGATTTAAACAACTATTTAATAGTTTCTGGTGTGTATTCGAGGCATATAATAAACACATCACCAGTTGGCAGTGTGCTACAAAGTGTTGCATTTAGCTCTCGACGTTTTTGGCGGAAACAACCGATCAGACTCGCGCCAAGGCGCTCGTCAGATCGGGTCCGTACAATCACCCCACAACACCCAATTCATACCAACACATAACAACACTTGCCAACACATACCAACAGCACCAAAATGAGTTGAATCTACTATATATAGGCATTTGTATCGATTGAATAGTGTTGTAATCAATGTTTTTGACCATATTAAACTAATATTTCTCCTTTATTTCCTCCATAATTGCCCATATAAACATATATAGCAGCCATAACCCAAGCGTACCGTATCTGGAAAACACCCCACAACAGTTTTGCTGTGTGGTTCGGGACCAAAAACGAATTGAAGCTACTATCTGTGGACATTTTATCGATTTAATAGAACTGTAGACAAAGTGTGTGACTATATTAAAGTTTTTAATCTCTTTTCCCTAAAAAGCAAATACACATTTACATTTATGCAAGTCACCAAGATAAAAAATAATTATCAAAATTGTCCAAAAAATGCACTTGTCTACGTTTTAGTGTTTTGCGTTTGCGTTTCGTTTCTTTTAAACGGGAAAGAATAACAGATTCTCCACTGTACGCGGCGACTCTGTCAGGATCTTTAACACTCATATTCATTATCTTTATAAAAACGCCTTAAGTCTGACTTTAAAAATATTATAGACGACTCTAGTAGTGCAGACGAAATTTTTTAACGGTAAGAGGGTTAAAAGCAGGCGATAAAACTTGGCAGTTAAAGGGGAAACTAATACCACACTGTTTGAAACGGCCAACAGAGCGCTGGTCTAATGAGATTAGATTGTTAACAATCATTGCATCCCTTCTCTGACATTATTTTGTTGCTTAAAATTGTCGTCTGCATTAAACTTCTAAAACTTATTTTTTATATACATTTTGACTGATGAAAACCATCATTACGAGTGCCAAAAAGTTTTGACACTGTTCAGCGCCCGAGTTACTCGGCGTCCGTGATTGTCTGTGAATGCCGGTGTATTGGGACTTGGGAGCAGGAGTGAGGGTGTTCCTGATAGTTCGATATTCTATATGAACGACGTACACAAAAACCTCTCTATTTCGACCACAAAAACGACGGCTAATTTATTACATAAAAGACAGGTGACAGCTTAAAGAAAGGTGACTGTAAAACAGAAAGCTCCTATAGGAGCTTTCTGTTTTATGGTCACCTTGCTTTAAGCGGTCACCTGTCGTAAACACATAATACTTAATTAAACATAATTTAGTGGTCGTAATAGAGGGGTTTTACTGTATATAAAAGGCAAGTGACATCTTAAAACTAGGTGACAGTGAAATAGCTTTCTATTTTACTGTCATCTTGTTTTAAGAAGTCACATGTCCTAAATACTTAATAATTAAGACAAGTTGGTGGTCGTAATATAGAGGTTTTACTGTAAAGAGAACTGTAAACAGTTTTACCACGACTTCAATAAAATCAAAGTAGTTGCTTAATCATTTGTCTACCAATCTTAACTTTCAAAAGAAATTGCAAACTGTTTGCCATCGTTTGAATTCTTAAACTAAATGACTTTAACTTTAAATTAAAATAAAAGCTGAATTGCAGGTTGGAAGTTAAGAGCATTCTGATTTACTTTCAGCCTTTTTAAAGTCGGAGTTCATTTATGAACTATTTCCCTGTAAATACGCCTTTAATTTATTCAAACACTAAATAAAATAGTCCCACTTTATATTTCACGACTATACATTATCAAACATAGCTCATGTGCCTAGCATATGGTGTATCTTAAAGCAAGCTGAAAGTAAGCTTCTTCTTTACTTTCAGCCTGCTTTAATCAACCATCAATTTTCAATAATGAAAATAAGCTATCGGGGAAGCTGTCACCTATCCATGTCCATCGTTTTCTTATTGTACATGCTCAATAAGTGTATGATGTATTCTTGTATCTGCATAAGCAGCAAACTGACCAGATCACGTCACCAGCTATTAAAGTCATGAAAGCTATAATAATCAATTGAAGAATAATTATTGATTTTGTAATGATAAAACCACCATGACCCGATCATGGTCTCGCCGATTGTTTTCCACCCCAGAGCCGCGTGGTAAACAGAATAGGAATTATTCATAACCCTTTCATAAAAGGACCTTTTATTACAGTCCCTTAGATTTAATAAATTTCTTAAGCGCTAAAAACACACAAAGTTCTATCGACATGCATTGACGATCATAGTAACAAAGTAACTCTAGTATTGTTGTGCTAAAAGCAAGCTTTATACTAGTCGTCAGGGAGTCGTCACGATGTACAACTGTATACTTCAATTAAGTTCGGACACGAGCTGCTCTTAGTTGTATATTATACGCTCGTGATTTGTATGTGACTGGATGGTTTAAAAGAAAGTTTAAAACTTCGAGGGAAATCAAGCATCATTAAAATAAGAATGAGGAACTAAAATAATTCAGCTGGTATGTTCGCATTGAATAGAATAATGCCTTTATGGTTTATGAGAAAATTGTATTTAAATATACATGTAATATAGATAACTTACTGTCGGAGACTGCCTTTGTGCTTGTACATGTATGTGTGTCCTTTGTCTAAATGTAATATGAAAACATTTTCGTTTAATTTCAAATAGAAGTGAATAGCAACTTGAGATACCAGAACGTAACAATTAGTGTAGATCCACATCAACACACTGTTTGCCATTCATACCAATTGCCGTCGCGTTCAGTGTCAGTCTCAAAATACACACACACGTGTCGTGTACAGGTCTTAAATGATTGCGGTGTACGACGACAGTCTGTTTTCTTATGGCAATGTCGTATGAACCATATTAAGGTTATGTTTAAGATATATTTAGTTATAATTAGTATGTATGATAACGACATATTTCCTTTTGATCGATTTTCAAGGTACATGTATTGGCTTTGAAATGCATGTGCAGTATAATATTGGCAATATCCATGTGTTAACCCGATTGTTTTGTTTTTTCTAGGTGCAAAATATTTCTGCCTTAACCCCATAGCTGTTTCTAGTTCTGAAGACTGGTGACCACTTAAAGCAGGTTTAAAGTAAAGCAGAATGCGCCTTAAGGCACATTCTGCTTTACTTTCAGCCTGTTTAAAGCTAAAAGATGCTAGTCTATATAAAATAGTTGTAATAGTAATTGTTCATGAGCATATAAACTGGAACTATTTTCTTCAGCGGAGGAATAAATTAAATACGCTAAAAGTCGCTTCTATGGGGGAAAGGGTTAAGTTTTTCTGCTTTCTGTACAATTTGTGTTATTTTGTTATTACATGCATGTACTAAATATTCAGATAATGAAAAGGCTTTGACAAGTGCAAAAGACACAGAAGGCGAAGCGATGGCTGAAAACGAAGGCAAACCAACCGAAGAGACTACAAACGAGGTCAAAGACGAGGCTGAGCAGAAAAGTGCACCTGGAAGTGCTGACTCACCAGAGGCTTCCGAAAACACTGAAACCAAAACAGAGGAGGAAACAAAAGCAACGGATGCACAAGATGACGAATCAAAGTCGGAAACCCAGGACGCCCAGGACACCAAATCCGCTGAACAAACTCCTGAACCTAGTGAGCCAAAAGACGACAAGGAAGCGCCAGTAGAACAAGATAAACAGACGACAGATGAGAAAGTTCAGGAAGAAACTAAAGCTAGTGATAAAGAAAAAGAAGTTGAAGTAGTAAAAGCTAAAGAAGGTATATATATCCAATAGAATCATCATTTGAAAAACTTGGAGTTTTATCCCTTTCATTGCTGCAATGTCATTTGCTTTGGAATTCTCGTCTGCTTCAATGTCCCAAAGTTAGAATGTAGATATTTAGACTAAAGAAACATTGACACAAGTTGCAGACAGTTAGGATCCTGATCAGAAGCCGCGTTACTGTTGGCAAGATTTAGTCATGTCTTGACTTAAAGTCGCGTGCTCTGGAGTATGCTTACAGTTCAGATTCTGCTCAGACGCTGAGAAACTCCAGTCTTTTAACATTCAAATCGATATTTCCGAGGGAGTAAAATAAAGTTGATAAATGTCAGATAAAGATAATGCAGAACGCTCACACAGGACCTTTCTGCAGTACTTCTATCTTGCATTTAGCAATCGCAGGTCTTTGATTTCCTGTACACTTCTTGAAAGAGAGGTCACATTATGCAAGTTACATATACATGATTCTAGTCTTATGGCTACTGAAACGTTATGTCACAGTGTTATTTTCCCCATTTGTTTCAATTATTCATACTCTCCTTGTTAATTGGGAGTTTTACCTATTTTGAATATGATGGATATATGGGAGAATATACTGATATTTCCCTATTCATGATAATGCCAATTAGATGAAACACATTTTTTCATTTAACACATTTAATCCTAGCGACGAATATACTCGTCATTCACAAACATTTTACCTGTGAAGTGTACATACCCTGCTCAGAGTGCTCCTGTAGGAACCCTCTGATCAGGGTCTACACTGTTTGCCATTTTGAAATAGTAAAATTGGACTAGACTTAATTTGAAATTGGACTTGTCCATTAACATCATCCAGTGATGAATGAGTTAAAACAGTTTTGAGGCTGATTTGACCAAAAGAATATCGTCATCTGACTAGGCTCTAAGCTGTTTGATACCTTTATGCTCCCTCGGCTGGGGTATACTGCTGTTTTATCCTGGCCCAGCGCTTTATAAAGCGTTTGGATTGAGTCGGTTAGGTCTGAGCCTATGTTCAAATCTGACCAATCAAATGCTTGAGAACGATTTTAGACTCAACTCAAACGCTTTATAAGCAATGACACTGGTCCCTGTGAGAAAATAATGTTTTGCCTACGTGACTCGTTTTATAGCTAAGAATGTAACGGAGAATGCGTATTTCCCCCGTATAGAAACCTATTGTACTTTAAACTGTTTGTACTCTAAACTGTGTCACTTAGAATGAATTGTCAACATTTTCAAAAATTGTGTTTTGCTGTATTTCTTTAATTTACTGCATTTGATTGCGATTGCGTGTGGTATCATTTTAACAGAAAGTAATAACGTCGTTTGTCTTTGTAGAGACACTGATTGCCAAAGAGAAATTGGACAAGAAGATACAGGAAAATGAGCAACTACAACATGATCTTAAATCTGCACTGAGCAACCAAGAAACGGAACAAGAAGCATACAAGGTATATATCATATTTTACGTATTCTAGACCAGTCTCTATATTTTGTGTTATTTTCAACAGTATTGCACTCCTTTTGATTGCAAAAGACAATTCCTTTTTGTGAGTAAAGTCAAAACATCATTCAGTGAATTCTTGATTTTCAAGCTTTTGCTAATACAATGTACATAGATTAAAACGCCCTTCTTCAACTCTTTGTTTGATGGGTAATATTTTCGTCAGCATAAATTATTGTCGTCTGCTATTGTTCTATAAATAGAATTTTCTAAATTTCTTTTCCAATCAGGGTCAGAGTGTCAAACAGTTTGGATCCAGATGAGATGCGGTGTCTCATCTTGATCCAAGCTGTTTGCAAAGGTAAAACACTGTGGCACATATCCGCCTCTAGCATGGTGAGAGTTAAAACTCATTGAAAAGTTTGTATTCTAAAGAACTGTAGCTAAATAAGCCACCGCGTAGACCGATGCATAATCAGGACCAAATGTTGTGACATTCTTCATTTCCAATTTTCCTCCGTTATATTTCTTCAGGCTGAGTACATTCTATGAAATGTTTACTACTGTTGACTAGGAGATTTTCAATATCAGAAAACATGCTAGCAAAAGCTTTTTCTTGTGTAAACTTAACGTCGTAAGTGTCGTCTGCAAAATGTGTCACCTCAATCATTCGAAAAGGAAATCCGAGCTTCAAACAGTTTTGATCTATGTAGACGTCATATTACTCAAAGTCTCATTTGGATCCAAAATGATTGCTACATACAGTAGAAAATACGTTATTCTTTCCCGTTTAAACGCAAACGAAACGCAAACGCAAAGCACTAAAACGTAGAAAAGTACAACTTTTGGACAATTCTGATAATTGAAACAAATGGGGAAAATAACACTGTGACATAACGTATCAGTAGCCATAAGACTAGAAAAGATTACCCGGCGTCTGGTCTGGCTCTAAACTGGTTGCAATGGAAATAATAGATTTACCGTAGGAAAGAATATCGTTTTCTCCACTGTACATGTACGAGTTACTCGTCCAGAGCGTGCAGAACGAATGACTGTCTAGTCAAAGTCTACATCATCATGCATCGAACAATAATTACTACAGTGAATAGGCCGTTATTCTTTCCCAATAAACGCTTTTATGCTAAAAATATTATTTCCATTGCAAACAGTTTGGTGCTATTTCAGAGGATTGGTAACCCCCGTCAGACCAAGCTCAAAACACTCAAATTAAAAGGCATCGTAAACGTTTTCAAAACAATGTAATATTCACCAGCTTAGTGCATTGTTTTTTCGTTTAGACGGAAAAGAATAACGTTTCTTTATAGTATAATGGGTATTGTTTATTTCATTTATTCTATGTTTCTTGTATGTCTAAATTACAGTCGCCCGTCGAGGTAAACATCACAAAATTAATACCACTTTCACTTTTTTCTTTTCAAACACAGTTTCATTATAATTTATTTTTGTTTGTTCATAAGCTTTAAATCCACAACATTATCATCTCAAAATGCAGTGATAAAGTGTGTTTTTCGTTTACAATAAGTAAATCTCAAGGGTCAATAGGGAGTATGGCTTTCTCAATTTAAGTCACCAAGCCCAATTCTATCACCTATCTTAATCATTTATCCCATACATGTAACTTGTTTCCAGTTTTGAAAACAGGTGGCCACTTAAAGCAAGTTAAAACTTTCAGCCTGCTTTAAGCTACTATTTGCTACAACATAGAAACTATTTCTGTAGGTACATGTTCATGACTGTATGATATGGAAGTACTTCTTCAGTGGAGGGATAAATGAAATGCGCTTAAAGGCGCTTCTATGGGGGAAGGGTTAAGAATACCTCTTCGGTTATGAATGTCCCCTGAACTATTTCCCAATCAGACATTTAGCTTTAATAAATCGTGGGTGAATGGATGTTTTAAAGGAAAAGTAATTTTCTTCATAGTGTTATATGTCGTTTGCTTTTAGTTAAACTATAAATAGAAATGGATAATGTTTTTCCAATTGTAATTACTTGTTTTGTATATAGGTTATATTAATACAGTGGTGGCATACACCACTTGTGTAAATAATGATTCATCGCTCACATTGAACTTGGGTGATATTTATAGTACAAAATTATAGATTTGTTTTCAAGATTTTTATTCATATCTAACCAGAAGGTCACAGACCCACGTGGCAATATTTACATAGTGATGTATAAAAACACATTATTTATACCAAGCCAGAAAGTCACAGACCCATGTGGCAACATTTACATAATGAAATCACACTGCTAAGCTGGTCAACAGAACAGAACAGAACAGAACAGAATTTTATTCAACTTGTACACTATCAGGTACCTCGTTAAACATCAAACAATCATACAATACAAACATACATACATGGTCACTGTAGTTTATGGTAATTAGTAATATAGGTCTAAACTTGTAGTAATACAATTAAAGTAGAAAGCCATTTAGAGTACAAAGGAGCATTGTAGAAAGCACTGTGCTGTAGAAAGCACTGTGCATCTTACTGTAATTTATGTACTTTCTCTATAAAATATTTAACAAAGTTAAGCTGTTAACATTTCTAACCTTCCTTATTCAGGAGAATGAACTATGCAATTTTGCAGATAAATTAGACGATTAATTGATTTTTCTGGTTGTTAAAAAGATTTGATTCATATCATGTAATATAACACTGGCATGGCATACATACATTAACAAACATACAAACACTTGATCTATAAGCCTATGAGTAAATCTTTTCTCATATTGTTGGCCTTTACTATGTATTTACTTAATTTTATCAGTTCAGCATTGTTTTTTGACTTGAGCAATTCTGTAAATTTTTGCATACTAGGGTTGCTATAAAAATAACGTTTAATGAATTTAAAGCGAAGATTTGTATATGCCGAACACTTCAAAATAAAATGAAACTCATCTTCCAAATCATTACTGTCACATAGTTGACATATTCTTTCATGTCGTTCCAAGCGATTTCGCCCATACC
The DNA here is from genome assembly GCA_922989275.2 of Gari tellinella. Classification (NCBI taxonomy): domain Eukaryota; kingdom Metazoa; phylum Mollusca; class Bivalvia; order Cardiida; family Psammobiidae; genus Gari; species Gari tellinella. The sequence goes on along the minus strand of OV277858.1, from coordinate 101,712,141 downwards.
TTCCAAACTCAATACGTAGTTTATGTGCAGACACGCGCAAACGTGTTAAGGCAAACCTTGAGGATTTATATTTTAAAGTGTTCAAATAATCTTCAAGGCAGAGATCTTCTTTAATATATACATATAGGTGACTTAAAACAGTATTGTTTTCTAAATCAGCGTGCCATTGTTGTGTAAAACAATCTATAACTCTCTGTTTGAATACTGGTAGAAAACGTTTAAAATCAACTTGTTCTTGGAAGTCCCAGACGTCTGTGAAACCAAAATCATTTAGTAAACCTTTCACTTTCGAGGCCCAATTAGTTGCTCCCTTCTTACCTTTTATACGGACATCTTGATATATATATTTCAAAATTATATTGTTAGTACTTAATAAATTGTTCCAGTATTTAATTATTTGAACAAATCTGTTAACGTACAAAGGATATCTTCCCAACTCTCCGTATACCGCCGCATTACTTGTACTTTGTTTAACGCCTAGTATAGCCTTACAATATCTTAGGTGTACCCGCTCAATATCTTTTGACTTTGAAAACCCCCAGACAGGGCTAGCATAATTTAGAATAGATCCAGCAAACGAATCAAATAATTGTAAAGCTATCAAAGGGCTAATTTCATATTTGTTAATATTACACAATAACGTATTAGCCGCTTTGTTAGCTTTACCCACAATATACTGGTTATTTAATACAAATGAACCCGTGTAATTGAAAACTACGCCTAAGTAATTGAAGTCGTTTACGATTTCTAGAGGCTCATTGTTATAAAACCAACGTTCATCCTGTTTTACTGGCCCTCTTTTGCGGAAAACAACTACTTTTGTTTTACTTGTATTTACCTCAAGACCCCAATATTGGCAGTATTCATAAAGCTTATCTAAGCTGTACTGTAAGTCTTGTACTGAATTTCCTATTAAAATCATATCATCAGCAAACAAAAGAATTATTATACAAATATCGTGAAAAGATAATCCAGATGTGTTACTATCCTGCAAAAATAGTTCTATGTCCTCTAGAAAAAGCTCGAACATAGCTGGAGAATTGTTAAGTCCCTGACGTAATCCAACTGATATATTGAAGAAGTCAGAGTAAGAGTTACAGTGTTTGACACACGATTTTACGACAGAGTACATAGCTTTAAACATTACGAGGAGCTTACTGTCTAAACCCATATTATACAATTTAAACCATAATGCATTGCGGTAGACAGAGTCAAACGCTTTTTTAAGGTCGACAAATGCGCACGGTAATCTTAACTTTTGTGTTAGTACATGCTCAATTAAATTATGTAAAACAAATATCGCGTCGACTGTACTACAGCCTTTTCTGAAACCAAATTGAGCGTCTGATAAAACGTTGTGGTCGCTAAACCATTTTTCAACCCGTGCAGTAAGTATGCCCGTGAAAAGCTTGCCGAGATTACTCAGTAGCGTAATACCCCTGTAATTGTTAGGTGAATTCTTATCGCCCTTTTTATGTATCGGTACAATGAAACCTTGTGCCCATATTTCAGGAAAATAACCAGAGTTAAAAACTTTATTAAAAATATCTGTTATATGTCCGCCTAAAATATCTACTGATTCTATGAAATACTCATTGAGAAGATTATCACTTGGGCATGGGGACTTATTCCTTTTAAGTCGCTTAATAGCAGCAATTACCTCATCTTGTGAAATTGGAATATTCAGTTCTTCAAAAGTTGGGTCGTTTATGTTAAAGTCAGTGTTGTTATTAAAATTTTCTACATTTTCAATATTCATAGTCCTGATATCGCTGAATAATTCAGAAAAATATGTCTGGAATTCGTTTACTGTAATATCACACCCAGATTGTTTATTCTGTTTAAAATGTCTCCAAAAATCACGGGGTTTTCGTTTTCTAAGTTCGATGAGCTCCGACGCCTGTTTAATCCTATACGCACGCTTCTTTTTGCGAACAGTATACTTAAACTGACGTTTTCTGTCACATAATAATATTCTGCTTGTCGCAGTTTTACAACAATTGAACTGGTGCATTGCATTTTTATATGCATTTTTAAGTTCGATACATTCTTTATCAAACCATGAAGAATCGTTTTTACGTTTCAAATTATTGGACCTGTTGAATGTACGCTTAAATAGAGGTTCAGCCGTATCACAAATAATAGTGGTAAAGTCATTTATCAGACGATCGATTTGATCGTGCTCGGCCGAGCCTGTATTTAAGATAATACTGTTCAAGGCAGGTAGTTTTCCAATAAGTCCACGCCTAAATGTGTCTTTATAATCAACATTCCATTTAAAATATATATGCGAGTCGCTATTAACACTATCGCTATTAGGTAATTGACATGGTTTAACACCGTCTATAACAAAATTCAATGCAGCATGGTCACTAAATATATTGAAAGGACAGACTTGAAAACTGCTCACTATAGGAAAATCGGACTCTTTCAACAGCAAATAATCTATTATGCTATTACATCCACGACTAAAATAAGTATATGCACCAAGGCCAAAATCTCGCCCTAATCGACCGTTAGCAATTCTCAAGTCTGTCGCTTTACACAGGTCCAACAATTTTACCCCTCGGGTATTACAAGTAGTATCGAGAGAGGCCCTATCTAGGTACTGGTCTGGCAAATAATAGACATCGTCATAACTGTTTACATTTCTATCACAAATAATAAAATCGGGTCTTTTTGCTGTACGACAATTCCAGTCACCTGCTAATAAAACATTTCCCAGGTTCTCAAAATGAGATATGTCTTGCATTAACAATTGAAACAAATCAGCATCAATTAAACCTGCTGCTGGGGAGTCATCTGACCATAGGTATAGCCCACATAAATAAACATCAGTCTGAAAATTAAAGAAATTACAATCTAACTTAAGCCAAATTATCGAATCAAAATGTTTTTTTACCACTGATATACCCTGTTTACACGAATTACGTATATAAATAACAATACCACCGCTGTTACGTTTAGCCTTTTTGTGCTTAAATTTACGGTAAAAATTATGACAGGTGAATCCATCTAAGTCAATGGCAGAGTCTTTATCAGTCCACGATTCACTCAAAATTATTATATCTTTACTTGTCAACACTAGCATTTGCAACAGTTTGAAATCAGGGGTTTCGAAACTCTGATTGAGTACATGGCGGCCGTATTAAATAATATCACTAGTTATTTGTGTCATACATAATCAGTTTCGTTGGTTCTCTCACATGTTTTAATTCTATCTTCTTTTTGTTTGCTAGGTAAAGTTTAATGATCTAACGAGTAGCGGTGGAAGTTGGACGACTAATTTTTTTTTATTGTTGCTTGCATAGTGTTTAAAGAAACCCATCTCATATTGACCATGGGGTAGACTAATATTAATTAAAACCCTTTTTATAATAAACTTTTCATATGAGGTTTTGAAACATGTCCATTTCTGTTGAATAACTGTATGACTATTTCTAGAATACCGTATATTTCAGTTTATTAATTGTGCATGATCTAGACGTTCAATGGTTTACTTTATGACTTGGTGAATATCTATTCTAGTAACTTTATAAGCTGTTCTAATATAGTTTATGCAGATACAATCAACCATCTATATAACGACCACTAAGTTACTTTCACTGTTAGGGTTTTACGACAGGTGACTGCATAAAAGCAAGGCGAACGTAAAACAGAAATCTGTTTTACGTTTACCTTGCTTTAAGCTGTCACTTGCAGTTTATGAAATCAAATAACCTTCTTTTAACGACCGTAATAGAGAGGTGTTACCGTTTATGTTATGCAATTAACCCATTACCCTAAAGTCTATTCCTAGTAGTGATGATAGGTTAATACTTAAAGTAGGTTGAAAGTAAAGCAGAATGCGCAATATGGCGCATTCTGCTTTACTTTCAGCCTACTTTAAGCTATCATCTGCTAGAATATTGAACATTTTTCTTATGATACATATTTATAACTGTATAAATTGGAACTATTTTCTTGAGTTGAGGGATAATTTGTAGGCGTAAAAAGGCGTATTTATTGGGTAATGGGTTAAACTGATACCATTTCAGAGACTTACAGAAGACAATGCGAAACTTCAGAAGCACTATGACGACATCAAAGAAAAGCATGACGAAATGGAAGGCGGTCAGATGTTACTAGTTGCCGAGCTGGAAACCCTCAGGAAAGTCAATACTGAACAGAAAGATGACATAAAGAAGCTTGAAACAGAAGTAAAGTTCTTGAAAGAAACACAAGGGGGTGACGACGCTGTTAAGGATTTACAGGAAAAACTGATTAGACTTTCTAATGAACAAGAAGAGAAAGACAGGAGAATACACAGCCTGGAGGGTGAGCTAGATACTACCAAGGAGAAATTGAAAAACGCTGAAACAAATGCTGCACGAGATGGAACTGCTGATCCACCAAAGTCGAAGACTTGCATCGTGATGTGATATATTGTAGAATCAATCCAAAGTCAATATTTTTGCATATTCTTGCGTATTTATTTGTAATTTTACAGAAGTGAAAACTCTATCTTTTTTCCTATTTTAAACATACGTAAGTACAAACAATCTGTAAATAGTTAATAGAAAATGAAGATTTTGTTAAAACAAATAACGGAGTGGCTATTGACAGTTGATTGTCAATAGCGATTTCACGTTAAATTCACCATTGACAGTCGACTGTTATTATTGTTATTTGCTTTTAATTTAAGTATTAAACAGTTTGGAGCCAGATCAGACACCGATTGACCCGCCATCTGATCAGGCCCAAAACTGTTCTCAATGGACATCGGCTAAATATACTGAAGAAAACAATTTTTTTTCTAGCTATAGAAGTGTTATGTAACACATAAACATGTATAATACAATACAATACATTTTGTATTGTATTGTTACAAGTATAATAAACGACCGACTAAATGGTTTCGTCCAGTATCGGTACGAGCGTACAAACTTATGTTATGGAAAAATAGGGATTTCTCTTCTGTAAAAGTGCAATTGCCTTTAAACTGTGATCCTACTGTTTGTTATTTATAACTATGATTATTACACCTTCCGTCCACTTTACTTCTGGTTTTTGTTTTACTGTTTCACATCTTATTATCATACTATACTGTACTTTAGTACAGAAACATTCCGTCCACACTAGATTCTTGGTGCTTGTTATTATGTTGTGGTAGGTTTTATAATATTATCAAATTGCTAGTACTGAAACAGTAACACGTTCCCTATGGGTAACATTTAGCTTAAGCACTCAATACATATTATAACGGCCATGCTACGTGTATATCAACCCCTTCACTTCCAAGTCGGAGAGCACTGACATTTGCAAACAGTTTGGGTCCTGATCAGACGCCGCGTGTACTATTCATAGGTTAGTGTTTGTAAAATGTATGTATTTGCGACACCAGGACTGATACGATAAAATAAGTTGACAGAAAACCTAAATAACCCTGCAGTATATTTCTGGTTTACTTTCATCTTTATTCACTCAGTCACTTGCCTTTAATACCGAGGTACATCATTCCCTCTCTACAACGGGCCTCCCAACAACGACTCCCTCCTTACAACGACCCCTGTCTCAGATCCCCAAACCGGAGAATTATGTCTAACGCTTTTACTGCTGCAATGTCGTCTGCTTAAAATTGTCGTCTGCTGTATTTCTTAAAATTACATATAAGTTGACATTTTGATAGAATGAATATAATTATGAGTGACAAACAGCTTGAATCCAGATCGGACGCCGCGTGACGCGGCGTCTGATCTGGATTCAAGCTGTTTGCAAATGTAAGCCAATTCTTAATTTCCCTCTCTATAACGACTCCCTCCCAACAACACACACAATCTGTGTCTCCCACTGGATGTCGTTGTAGAGAGGGAACACTGTACAAGTATTTGTTTAAGTGACTGCGATAGTAGAGTCTTACTCTCAAACACTCAATAGACGGAGTTTCTGTTAACGCTTTCAACACCATGGACATGTCTAAAATATACTTATTACATTTGCAAACAGTGCAGACCCAGATCAGAAAGAACATAGGAGACCTTTGATCAGGGTCGGCATTGTTTGCTAATTTTGACCAGTTAGTATTAAACTACCGGAATTCTAAGTTAACTGGGTCATGTTTTGGCATAGAAAGATCGACAAGGGAACCTAATAACCCACAATAGTAACTTAGTGTTGAAAGAGTTAATCACCAACTAAAAATAAAATAAAATAAATTATGCGTTGATAAAATATACTGTGCTTCATTTTTATTTTCCTTGCGGAAATAATACAGTATAACATGCCTTATCTGACATCTGTCGGTACCAAATATTGATGTCCGATACAGCAGTGTTTTGGTTAAAGCATGTTTTAGATATACAACAGAATTTTGATATTACAAACTCGCTTAAATCGAACATACCCGTATTTCAAATTTAAAAACATGGCTTTGCGCTTTGAAATAGTTAAAATAGTGGACGCTTACATTATATTGCGTTTGCAACTGGTTCTGTGAAAGAATACTGTTCCAATGCATTGACGATGTTAACTCTTTCAACACTAAGTAAGTTTTGTGGGTAATTAGCTTCCCTTGTGGATCTTTTTAATCAAGTTTACTTGGAACCCTGGGCAGTTTAATAAATATTAGAAAACAGTGCAGACCCTGATCAGAGGGCTCCTATAGGAGCCCTCTTATCTGGGCCTACACACTGTTTTCAAATGTAAACAGTAGAGTTCAACCCATTACCCCATAGCCCGTTTCTAGTTTTGAAGATAGGTGATCACTTAAAGCAAGTGGAAGATAAAACAGAATGCGCCTTAAGGCGCATTCTGCTTTACTTTCAGCATGCTTTAAGCTACATTTTGCCAAGATAATAGAAAATATTTCCTGTGATATATACTCGTGGCTGTATAATTTTGAACTATTTTCTTCAGTGGAGGATTAAATTATAGGCGTAAAAAGATGTACTTATGGGGTAATGGGTGAACAGGTCCATTGTGTTGAAAGAGTAATAATACACGGTTTTCTTGCCATGAACAAAACCCTCATATGTTCTGGTTTTTTCTCACTTATTTGATAGATTCTTTACATAGTTTGTTATGTTATAATAAGAAAACCATTATTGACTTATAAACAGTTGAATAGTATTACGGATATCTCGATCAAACACCGTTGACATTGTCATACACGTAAAAAGTGTTATACATTTATGTTTTTTTTTTTTTTAATATCATATCAAACAATATTGTCATATACAGAAACAGTGTGATATTAATATATGAGAGTATCCCGATCCGACAACGTTGGCCTTGACATATACAGAAGAACTGATATAATTAGATGGACATCTCGTTAAAACAACGCTAACGTTGTCAATTACAGAAACAGTTTGCTACCTATATTAGTACTCGTATCCTGATCTAACAATGTTGACATTGTCATATACAGAAACAGTTTGATATTTGTATATGAGTATCCCGTTCAGACACCAATGACATTATCATAATTGTACAGAAACAACTGGGACCCGTCTTATTAAGCATAGTACGAGAACCTGAGATACTTAAATAGGTATTCCGGTCAAGCATCATTGACAATGTCATATACAGTAATGGTTTTATACTTATATGAGTATCCCGATCAAACGTCGTTGGCATTTTCTTATACAGAGACAGTTTGATTCTTATATGAGTATCCCATTTTAACAAAGTTGACAGTGTCATATACAGAAATGGTTTGATACTTATATGAGTATCCCGATCTAACAACGTTGACATTGTCATATACAAAAATGGTTTGATACTTATATGAGTTTCCCCATCTTATATGAGTATCCCGATCTAACAACGTTGAAAGTGTCATAGACAGGAATGGTTTGACACTTATATGATTTTCCCGATCTAACAACGTTGACATTGTCAGAAATTGTTTAACATGTACAGTCATGGGACATAATTATTCTCCACCTTTCGAAAAAGTTGCTTATTTTTATCAGTTTTTTCTCAAATCTTTAATGGAATTAAAACTCTAAACAATATTCATTGTAGTTCTGTTTGGTTTTAAGAGTTTGAACAAAGATCCATAAAATGTAATCTAGTCTCGGACTGAGCATGTGATTATTTGGTTATTTTTGCTAGATACTTTTAGAATGTACATGCAAAATATGAACCATGTTCACAGTATATGGTTGCCATGGTAATACTATATGAAAGTTATGTAAAACTACACCAAATTAACAAACACCTTACATATGTCATTAAAATTAAATAAGAAAATGTCATTATAAAGCTCTTTTACTTCATGTTAAGTAACACATTTCTATAATTCAATAGGTCAACTTGATTTCCCATAGACTCCCTTGTTAATTTTAGCTTTCATCGTATGCCAGTTAACTTGAATATTTACAATTTCTGTGACTTTCAATAGTTTCCTGTTGAAAGGGCAATATTGCGTGGAAGAATATGTTTTCAAATTAAAATGTTCTTCGATTCTAGTTTTTTTGTCCCATTTGTTACCATGGCAACCAGTTTAGTGGAATGAGTCAACTTTTTTCACTTATATTCTAAAGCTGCCTAGCAACAGAAGTTCTGGTCCGATCAACAAAAAATAGATCAATAATTAAAAAAGTTTACACCCCAACTTTTAAACTGGCCTACACTGTGGTGTAATTTTGTGTTTAACAAGTTTGTGGCATCAACAGTAATGTAAACTATGTGTGAAAAAATGCCAAATTTCGTAGGGTGGCGAATAATTCTGTCCTTTGATTGTATATGGTTATCACTATCTTACAACTAATTATACTGAAAAATTGTAATATTTATGAGTAATCCAAGTAAGCAACATTGGTATTTTCATGTGCAGAAACATTTTGATATTTGTATATGAGTGTCCCGATCAGACAGCATTGTCCTTGACCCTATATACAGAAATACTTAAATGGGTATCCCATTCAAATAACGCTAACACGGTCATTTAAACAAACAGTTTGATACTTATATGAGTTTCCCGATTTAACAACATTGACAATGTCATATACAGAAATAGTTTAATACTTATATGAGTACCCCGATCAAACAACGTTGACATTGTCATATACATGAATGGTTTGATACTTATATGAGTATCCCGATCTTACCACGTTGACATTGTCATATACATGAATGGTTTAATACTTATATGAGTATCCCGATCAAACAACGTTGACATTGTCATATACATGAATGGTTTGATACTTATATGAGTATCCCGATCTTACAACGTTGACATAGTCATATACATGAATGGTTTAATACTTATATGAGTATCCCGATCAAACAACGTTGACATTGTCATATACATGAATGGTTTGATACTTATATGAGTACCCCGATCAAACAACGTTGACATTGTCATATACATGAATGGTTTGATACTTATATGAGTATCCCGATCTTACCACGTTGACATTGTCATATACATGAATGGTTTAATACTTATATGAGTATCCCGATCAAACAACGTTGACATTGTCAAATACATGAATGGTTTGATACTTATATGAGTATCCCGATCTTACCACGTTGACATTGTTATATACATGAATGGTTTGATACTTATATGAGTATCCCGATCTTACAACGTTGATATTGTCATATACATGAATGGTTTGATACTTATATGAGTATCCCGATCTTACAACGTTGACATAGTCATATACATGAATGGTTTGATACTTATATGAGTATCCCGATCTTACAACGTTGACATCGTTATATACATGAATGGTTTGATACTTATATGAGTATCCCGATCTAACAACGTTGATATTGTCATATACATGAATGGTTTGATACTTATATGAGTATCCCGATCTTACAACGTTGTGATAGTCATATACATGAATGGTTTGATACTTATATGAGTATCCCGATCTAACAACGTTGACATTGTCCTATACATGAATGGTTTGATACTTATATGAGTATCCCGATCTTACAACGTTGCCATAGTCAAATACATGAATTGTTTGATACTTATATGTGTATCCCGATCTAACAACGTTGACATTGTCATATACATGAATGGTTTGATACTTATATGAGTATCCCGATCTTACAACGTTGACATTGTCATATTCATGAATGGTTTGATACTTATATGAGTATCCCGATCTTACAACGTTGACATTGTCATATACATGAATGGTTTGATACTTATATGAGTATCCCGATCTTACAACGTTGACATAGTCATACACGGATATTGTTATCACGATCTGATAACGTTGATATTGGCATAATTCTCATAGAGCGACTTTGCAAATAGTTTGGATTCTGATCAGACGCCGCGTAACGCGGCGTCTGATCAGGATCCAAACTGTTTGACACTCATATCGATATTTTTTTATATCAAACTTTCTTAAATCACACTTTGAAAAATCTTGCAGACAACACCATTGAATCAGACTACAATTTGACGGTGAAGTGGTAAAGCACATGATGATAAATTTGGTGGCGAAACGGTTCAACACTTATCAGCTATAACACCACACACACTGCCGACTGATGGGAATCCTTTGTTTTCCTTTGTTCTGCTGGAATGTCTAGTAACATCTCCAGCTTGTGTATCATCCTATCCTTCTTCTCCTCGTCATTTGACAGTCTAATTAACCTATCCTGCATGTCCATCATGGCTCTACTACCACCTTCTGTTCTATGTAGTTCCTCTATCTCTGCATGCAGTCTGGCTATCTCCTGTTTCTGTCTTTCCTCCTTTTCTTTCAGATAGTCGAGGTCATCGACAAGGAGGTCATATCGTTGTTGCATTCTGTCATAGTTTGCCTGCATATCATCATGGCGTATCTTCAGTTTCTCATTTTCGTAAGTGAGATTCTGAAAAATATGTATACCGTTTCCATCATTTAAACGCCTCTAATCTAATGAAACATGGTTTCCTCTCTACCAAAGGCAATGAATAAAAGAGAACTTTATTCAAGTAAAAACTAGCACTTTATCCCATTACCGAATAAATACGCCTTTTTACGCTTTTAAATTATTCCTTCTGAAGAAAATAGTTCTAATTTATCCAGTCATGAATATGTATCACAAGAAATGTTTTCTATATTCTAGCAGGTAATAGCTTCAAGCAGGCTGGAAGTAAAGTAGATGACGTCACGAAACTAAACAACTGTACCTGCATAGTTGTCTTTTCCGCCAATTGGTTACTCAGAGAAGACTCCATTAGCCATTTCAGTTCTTCGCTATCTTGAATTTTGACCGAGAGACGTTTGGTATCCATCGACGCCGCTATGAAATAAGACATACAGTAAAACTTCTCTATTAGTATAATATTACGACCCCTAAATTGTTTAGAACATGTGACGGCTTACAGCATGGTTAACGTAAAACAGAAAGCTCCTTTTAGGAACTCTCTGGTTTACTGTCGCCTTGCTTTAAGCTGTCACCTGTCTTTTATACAATCATTGAGTCTTCTTTCAAATGTTCGTAACAGGGAGGTTTTACTGTTGTTATCATAGAGAAAACACATTGTACGATGAAATTGAGCATATATTCAGCAAAACTTCTCTTGGTTGACATTAACTCTTTCAACACTAAGTTACTATTGTGGGTATAAGTTCCCTTGTGGATCATTTTAGATCCAAAAACATGAATCAGTCTACTTGATTTCTGGGTATGATAGTAAATTCTGGTCTAAAATAGGAAACAGTGAAGACCCTGTTCAGAGGACTCCTAGAGAAGATGTACTCCTCACACAACAAATTAAAGTACTACATGTAGTACCTCTAGTTGGTGTTATATTGGGAAATATTCTCCGGACAAGTTTTACTATAATTGAGATCAAGGGTCAAGGTCAAGGTCACAGTGACCTAAAATATTACCGGACACTCCCATAATGTCATCCCTTGGTGTCATATGACCATGCTCGAATACAATGGAGAAGACATTTAAACTGATTCAACAAAACGCAAACGCAATGCAATAAAATGCAAAAATAACAACTTCAAAGAAAGGTATGATACATTCTAAATCTGAGTGGCAAACAGTTTGAAGCCATATCAGACGCCGGGTTATTCGGCGGGCGTCTGATCTGACTCCAAACCGCTTGAAATGGACATTAGATTAAGCACAAATTCGTTCATTGAGGAAGAATAAGCCCGTCTCTACTGTAAATATCAAAACGTATGCGGCTTCCTGAAAACCTATCAATAAAGCTTAAATTCTATCCAGCCGAATAGCTACAGCATCAACACGTCAAATTTCAGTAATAAACGTACCTTTATCCCGAGGTTTTGTAAGCTGTTTTATTCGTTCCTCCTCAAGTTCCATGTTTTCAAGTTCATTGTAAATATAAACGCTATATTAATAACGTTGTTTTGTTTTGAGGACACATCGTTAGCCTTTAGCCTTCAGTGCTTCAAGGCCATTTTGTACCTAACTTTACAAACAGTTGGATCCAGATTAGACGCTGAGTAACTCGGCATTTCACCGGGACCCAACTGTTTGATACTCTGGTCGTATTTGCTAAACTACATGGCAGGAATCTGTACTTTGAATATTGATGCAGACGACAAATATTTTAGCAGACGAGAAAAGTTTAGTGTTTCTTAATCTTGATCTTGCTAAGTTATCATATGCTGAAAAAAAGTCTGTTTCAGGAGCCCTCTGAGTATGGTCTACACTGTTTGTCATGCGTGTACTTTGAAATATTTTTCGGGAAAAGCAATCGAGGATCAATCTAAACAAGTAATTTATTAGAGATAATGAGTCCATTTGAAATTCAGCATGATAAGGGTAGGATATTGGTCTTGTATATTAGTGTAGTACCACTGAACAATAGACTAGAGTATAGTAGTTGTAATTAAATATTTGCATGTTTAGCGGCGAATATGCCCCTCAATTATTACCTTTGCAAACAGTTTGGATCCAGATGAGACGCCGCGTAACGCGGTATATCATCCGGATCCAAACTGTTTGACACTCTGACCCTGTTTTGAAAATAATTTTTGAAAATTCGAGTTTTGGAACATTTGCAGACGACACATTTACAGATGAGAAAATTACCCAGCATACAAAGAGTTGAGAAATGTTATCTGTGACCGATATAAGGCGGTACAGTGTTAAACACGTTATTCTTTCCCGTTTAGAGGCAAACGAAACGAAACGCAAACACAGTCAAAACAAAATTTTAAAAATTACAATTTGTTGACATTTCTTATACTAAATATTTTAAAATGAACGCTAAAGTGAATAGAGCCTGAACAGCCACCGGTTACTCGATGTCTGATCTGGCTCCAAACTGTTTGTAACTGACAAAATTGATTTTCCGTAAATGCGTTTATTTGGAAAGAATAACGTCTTTACGCGTTTATTGGGAAAGAATATCGTCTGTACTCTAACAGCTGATGGTCAAAGTTTAACTCTTTCGTGAAAGTTTCCCCCCTTCTTTGGTTCATTGTCGTCTGCTTCAATATTGTTGTCTGCAATATCGTTTCAAAGTTGATTTTAAGGCACTATGGCTGAAGAAATTTCAAAAAGAATGTCAAACAGTTTGGATCATGATCAGACGCCGCTTTACGCGGCGTCTGATCAGGATCCAAACTGTTTGCAAACGCGCTTGAGAGTGTAAGGGTTGACTTAAAACCAGATTAGACACGATCAAACGGTGCAAAAAAGTTGGAACCAGATCAGACGTCGAGTAACTTGGTCACTGGTCCGGTCAAAATTTTTGAAATCGTATGACAACACATCGTCAACATTTACAATAAAATATGTATTTTTTCTGCATATGGCATTGAGTTAAGTTCAGGAAGGTTAACATTCTTAACTTTACTCCGTTAATTCCTAGTTATAACCATCTGCCTCAGACTATTGTGTTCTAACTTGTAGTAATGAGTCCAGGGATAGAGCTTTACTTTCTCCACCTTCTACCCCCCCACCAAAAAAACCCCAACAACACACAAACAAAACCACCCCACAACAACAACAACAACAATAACAACAATACAAACAAACAAACAAACAAAAACGAAACAAACAAAACAAAACAAAAAAACCAAAACAACCAACACCACCATCAACGACAACAAAAAACAAACAACAAGATAGCAAAACACACTCAAATTTAGGGATGCAGCTTTACAGTACCGCTGAAAAAAGAGTTATTGTAATGAAGAATTTTATGCTATAACCCTTTCAATCCTAAATTTCTCTTATTTATCATCCCTATATATGGACTTTTCAAGTATAGGTATTTTGAACTAGTATACGGTTTCATCTTTGGCACGACAACAAAAAAACACTGCAAATGTCAAACAGTACAGACTCTGATCAGGGTCTACACTGTTTGCATATGTTATCAGTAATATATTGCAGTCGAATCCCAATAACTCGAACCCAGGAACTCACATGTCGAACATATTCTTACGGCTTTAAAGTATGCCTCCTCTGAAGATGAACAGTTCCACTTAATTTGTCACAAATATTGATTTGAAAAGTCATAATTGTCAAAAAGTTGTAATTTTCTACATTTCCCTACGATACGTTTGCGTTTTGTTTGTGTTTAAATGGGAAAGAATAACATATTCTCCACCGTACCTCAGTATTATCAAAGTACACCCACAAACATGGGAACTAATTGCCACTCAAATAATACGATATTATTAAAAAAAAGAATGAGTTGTTTCCCTTCTAAAACTTGTTGGATGAATTGTATCAAATGTTATCGCATTATATACAAACGTCTTATTATTTAAACCGTTCACTCTCAATGATGTCATAAAACGCATTTGGAAACAGTTTTGGTCCTGACCAGATAACGCGTACATGTACCGTTTGCCACTTATATAAAAATCCTCAATATTTTCCACATTTAATTGCATTGCGTATGGGTCTCATTTTATGGTACAGTAAAACCTCTCTATTACGATCACTAAATTGTGTGAGTTATAGTGTTTAAGATAGGTAAAGTGACAATAAAACAGAAAGCCCCCGAAGGAGCTTTCTGTTTTACTGTCACCTTGCTTTAATTGCTTAAGCTTTCACCTGACTGTTATACAATCAATTAGCCTTATTTAAGTGGTCGTAATAGAGAGGTTTTACTGTAAATGATAACGTTCTAAGAACTGTTCCAGTCTCTGATTCATGACATTCATTAGCGGAGTTGGAAACTTTCAAACCTGATTTCAGATACCCCTCACATAGTTCATGACGAATGAGCTTCTTAATCACACTGGACATATCTTAATAAAATAAATTCAGGTATCTCAGAGAAGAGATTAAGTAATCGTATAGGTAATGTAAAAGTTCTAATATATTACGTTATGTTTTATCCTAGGTGACTATCCCACGGTCAAAGCAGAGCTCCAGATAAGGGGGGTATTTCAAAAACTAAAATCTTTATTTCTGGATTAAACCCTATGGTGTCACTACTCATTAGAATCGTCTCTTCGAGACGATTCTAATAAGTAGTAACACCATAGGATTGGGAGCTAAAATAAATAAGAAAAAAATGTTGGTTATGTTCACTTTACTCCCTCCTATCTGGAGCCGTTTCAAAGTACAGTTGGTACCTCCCTCTAAAGAAAGTTGTAATCCAATTTGATATACAGCCGACACGCCATTTACCCCCAATAAACGCGTTTAAATGGTGCAGAAGACCGTATTGATTCCAAACAAAGGAGTTTGTGCTAAAGTCAAATCCATTGCAAACAGTTTGGAGCCTGATCAGACGCCGGGTAACCGGATGGCCATTGTACGGAGGGAGCACTGTATTCATTCCCGTTTAGATCAAATGCAAACAGAATAACTAATTATAGAAAATAGTGTTGTTTTGAAACACTTTGAGTCTGATGAGACACCAATTTACGAAACGTCTGATTTGGCATAAAACCGTAATGACCCTGTTGTTACAGAGTTATAGGTTATAGGTTTCTTTGAGTATTAAATGTCATTTTAGGACGTAATTGGCGTAAGGTATTTGGTTTTAAATGATCTGGAAGGTACACTAAAGAACAAATCTAAGGATCGTATCTTCTATTTCCAAATAAGTAAGTGCGAACTCATAGTTTGAAATTTCCTAGATAAAAGCAAAGACACGTTCCGGAATACTTGTGTTCAAACCAGATGTTTGCATGAAATCAATCCACAAAACCGGATCAGAATTCATACTTTCAATTTCAAAGAATAATACTTGAGATATTTTCAATGAAAATCTACACTGTCATAGTTTGTACAGTACCCTTGTACCATTTTAGTAGTAAGAAATGTTAATAAACTTGTTTTTGAGAAAGAATAACGTCTTCTTCACTGTACCAATCATTCAAAGCGTTAAATCATTCACCCCTGAAACTTTAAATGGAAAGTTCCAATTTACAATTAAATTTAGTCCATTTTTGAATAATCAGGGTTAACTTAAACAATATTTTACAAAATGACAAACAGTGTAGATCCTGATCAGAGGGCTCCTTAAGGAGCCCTCTGATCATGATCTACACTGTTTACATAGGACACGTGTACTCTTGATAGGTGTATGATTTTTTCACGACGAGTATACTCCTCGCTATGGTTTAATGTCTTAAAACCGCAGTGATTCACCCGATAACCTAAGAAGTGTATAAATCAACACATTGAGTTTGTTATCAATTGTATAATGAGGCGTGGGAGTGTCCCTATTCTCAATATCTTTACATTTAGCATGTACATGTATCAATATCCACAATAATACCAGAGCATTGACAGTGTTCTCTCCCCTGATTTAAGCACACATCTCAATAAGATTAATCGAATTTCAGCACTTACGGAATTTCACAATTCATTTGAAAACTTTTGAATTCTATGTAAATCCATACTGGGTGGATAACGTGTTCACTACATGACCAGCAGAAATAAGGTTTTATCTGTTTATCGCATGAGTCATCAAAATTATCTACAGAGTTTACATTTATTACCCAAATATTCCGTAAAGTTTTTGTATACCAGCAAATAAATGACTTAACTTACGCCCTCTTAGTACGGGGGTCGATGACAGACATAGTCTAACAGTACTTACCGCAGACATCTGTCGGAACTAGTCCTAGAGACTCCTCATTACTGGGACTGTAGATACCGTATAACCCCTATATTACGACCACTAAAACAAAGGCTAATTGATTGTGTAAAAGACAGGTGATAGGTTAAAGCAAGGTGATAGTAAAACAGCAAGCTCCTAAAGGAGTTTTTTGTTTTACTGTCACCTGTCTTTAAGCAGTCACCTGTCGTAAACACCTAAATATTTAACACAATCAAGTGGTCGTAACATAAAGGTTTTACTGTACATGTAAACAGGTGGAAACTTACATTGTCTGATGTGCTTTTTTATTTCTTCTTTACAATTCCGCCGAACTATAATTTTATGTTGTGACTACTCATTAGAATTGTCTTTTCGGGACCATTCAAGACAATTCTAATGAGTAGTCATAATATAGGATTTGCTAGAGATAAAATCATTTTAGCATAAATTCGTGTCACAAAGTATATGTACATGATAAGCATCCATTCATCTACCGACTTGGCAACATAACCCCCATGCAGCCTTTCAGAAAATTTCAGACGTAAACAACTTCAATCGCTTAAAAAAGCAACGACATGCAATCGACCCCTTGAGTCAGTAGTTAGGTACTTCAGAAAAACATAACCATTAAAATTTCAGAGCTATATTAAGTTTCTGTGATGTTCTTGATTCCTTTGTTTGACCTTGGACAAATGACCATTATGGTAGATCTGGTCGTTTTGTTAGCTTGTCATTTCGTCCCAACATTGTCTTGAAATAAAGATTTTAGTTCCTGAAATACTCTCATTATCTGGAGCTCTGCTCTTTTTTTTTTTAAATAACTGATTTCTTTACAATTTAAGTGAAGGTTCACCCTGGCATCAACTATTTAACTCTTTCAACACCATTGACCTGTTTGGAATATACTAATTACATTTTGAAATTACTCATTAAATTTGCAAACAGTGTAGACCCTTATCATAGGGCTCCTATATGAGCCCTATGATCAGGGTCTATATTGTTTAGTATTTATTAAACTACCCATGATTCCAAGTAGACTGGCTCATGTTTTTTGGTAACTCAAATGATCCACAAGGAAACCTAATAACTACTTAGTGTTGAAAGAGTTAACTTGAACATTGGTTCACATTCACTTTGAAGCCAAAGAAGTTATGTAATAATAATGACCATATTCTATGTTTTTATATTTTTCAGAGAGCATACCATGGGAATTTCTTTGGAATTTGTACAATCTCCGGCTGGAATACAACATATTTTAGTGTGTTTTGTGTAATACATGTGATTAGATATTTTATCAACAGTACTGTAATAAACTGATGTGAAAATTTATTGCTTTAATTTATTATTCATGCATCCCTTTCATACACTCATACACTACACCAATACATGTACAAATTGGTGATTTTCCCTTTTCTCCACACTACCAGTGACTATTTATTGATGCTTTTAATCCTTTACCCAATAACCTGTTTCTAGTTTTGTGGACAGCTAGATGATCACTTAAGGGGGACGGTACCCCTTTGGAAAGTAATTACCAAATTCTTCAAACTTTGCATAAAGACAGTAAAATTAGTTTCTATGACAAAACTGGTGTAAAACGTTGGGGTACCGGACCTTTCTTTTTCACAATTTGAGATTTTTCAAGGCTACCCCCCTAAAATTGAAGCTTCATAAAAACTCCGACTTTTTTGTACTACGGTTTTTCAATCTTTATTTAAACAATCTATTTGTACAAAAAGTATCCTAATTTATACTACCATAGTAAGAATAAACCCTGAAAATAATGTTTTATCAAGATCCAAAATAAAAATGTTTGATTTCACTGGAAAGGAGTAAAATTTACCCCACCCACTTTTTTATAATTGGAGAATAAGGCACAGTGAAAATTGCCCTACAAATTGTAGCAAACTAATTACCAAATTTTTTATTTGTTGTGTTTAGCCTTGCAAACAAAATGTTTTAGTGAAATAGCAAATAAAAACACAGGGTCCCGGATCTTTTAAAAAAGATATGGATCATTTTATCTAAAAACTCCATTTTTTCAATTTTTCGTGTATTTTTACCAAAACATTTTTTTTTTTCAAAAAAAATTCATTTTATCTATTGAGTTATCTATAATTTATACTAAAACTGTACTACTATGAAAATTTCATGCTTATATTCTGAGAAATTGAAATAAAATCGGATGTAACAAAATGCAACCTACCTATGAAAACAGTGTATGCTGTAAACTACGAATAGGACATAAAACTTAAAAAGGCCCCTCCGGAACGAAAATCCAATTTTTTCCCGGGAAAATAGTATTTTATTACTGTATGCATTCACCAAAAATGAGTTCTAAACATTTTTTTGAAAATGAGTTCGTAAAATGTTTCGGAAATTTCATAATGCTCAAAAAGACAGGCCGACATCCTTAAAGCAGATTTAAAGTAAAGCAGAATGTGTCTTGAGGAGCATTCCGCTTTACATTCAGCCTGTTTTAAGCTACCATCTGATAGGTTATACAATGTAGAACATATTTCTTTTGATACAAGTTTATGAGTGCATATATTCAATTAAATTGAAACTATTTTTCAGTGGTGGAATAAATTAAAGGCACTAAATGGCACTCCTAAGGGGGAGGGGGTTAAAACACTAATACAGGTGGCAGCTTTAAACAAGATGAGAGGAAAACAGAAAGGAGCTTTCTGGTTAATTTTCATCTGACTGTATGCATACCCTGTCTTAAACACAGAGTGGACAAATGGTGGTCAAATATTACAGTAACTAGGTCTGTGAAATATTGCAAAACTAATAGGCTAAATTTAATCAGTGTATAACTCTTAACATTGAAAAAGTAAAGGAGTGTGCAGGCATTTTTATCTCACTTGAGCAAAGCTCAGATAGAGATTTTGTGATCCTTGGACATCTGTTGATAACAGTTTTAGTGTTTACACTCTAGAGACCACAGTTTTATCCAATGACAGGAATAGTGCAACGTTGTTCATGTTTTATAATAAGCGTATGAGTACAAGCTAAGCCTACTGGTCAGCTTATTACTATAATAATACGTAATACCTAATACGTAAGATCTAAGACATAATACGTAAGATCTAAGACCTAATACGTA
Source organism: Gari tellinella (assembly GCA_922989275.2). Taxonomy (NCBI): domain Eukaryota; kingdom Metazoa; phylum Mollusca; class Bivalvia; order Cardiida; family Psammobiidae; genus Gari; species Gari tellinella. The sequence goes on along the minus strand of OV277858.1, from coordinate 101,692,027 downwards.
AGACCTAATACGTAAGACCTAATACGTAAGACCTAATACGTAAGATCCAAGACCTAATACGTAAGACCTAATACGTAAGATCTAAGACGTAAGATCTAAGACGTAAGACCTAATATCTAAGACGGAAGACCTAATATCTTAGACGTAAGACCTAATATCTAAGACCTAATACATCAGACGTAAGATCTGAGACGTAATACCTAATATCTAAGACCTAATACGTAAGACGTAAGACCTGAGTTTCTAACTATTTAATAGCTTTTCTATTTCAAAGAAACATTAAGCTGTTGTTAGGACTCGTATCTTGAATATCGGCGTAGTTAAATAAGTAGGGCTTGAGGAAAGCTCTACCACTGGCCATGACATTGAACCGCTACACTTAAATCTTTGATCTCACTTCGAAATACATCATTTTGCCGTTTATCAATATTGTTTTCTCTGGAATTTTCCATTGAAATATTTTCACAAAATGAAATTCGGACTTATCATTTATAAGTATGAAAAGATAAAAATTGTTCTAGATATTGCGTTAGATGTTTTGATTAGTATAGTTCCCGTTTGCCACTGTGTGCGTCTCTCTGCGATTTTGCCTCCAAATGACATTTTTTTCGAAACTAATTTTTAACATTTCTGAACAGAGTATGGTGTTAACTGTGTTCAGGAAAGGTATACAAAATCATTTTTGAAAAAGAAATTTGTCATTCTGAGGTAAAATTGCAGATAGTGAAATATATTGGATGATACAACTGCAGCTACTAACGTCCATTGGAATATGTATCAGGATATCATCAGAACACTGGCCTGATATTGTAGAAATAGTAAAACTAAATGTACCAATGTGTATACTCATTTATTCATAATAATACAAACACGCATACATTTATTCGTATTCTAGTGATCTAATAAGGAGAATCTAAAGACTTTTGAGAACACATTGGTGCTATAAGGACGTTCGTTGCAGCCACACATGTAACTACGGACACACATGTTACAAACCTGCCACAAATGTTACAGTTTGAAAATGTTGGTCAAAAATAAATAAGCCACACATGTTACAAACCTGCCACAAAGGTGGCCACCTTTGTGGCAGGTTTGTAACGCCTGTGGCCTAGCATTATTATTAAAAAAATATTTCAGCTTATAACATTTGTGGCCTAGTAACATTTGTGTCCGTAACAGAAGTTACTCAATAGGATTTTCAAGTTGAAATACACTTTCATAACAAATGTTCTGGCACACTTAATAGTTATTATTTCCTCAGGATCCAATACTTCAAATACCCTACCAATTCATAAAGTTGTCACAAAGAATCATACTATTGTGGGTGGGTTTTTTTCCGACCAAAATCAAGTAAGCATTGGACAGATATCAATGATCACTGATTTTTCTTTTCTCACATAACTTAAACGTTTTCTTCAACCAGAACAAGGAGTTCTCTGTATAATTGTAAAGCCCTCTGTTCATTAACAAGTTCTTGTAGATCTGGCTTGAGAAGCCTTGCAAGAGTTTCAAAGTCTTGGCTGCACCTTTGCCCTTTGCGGGGCATACATTTCACAGCACAACTGCACATCTTCTCTGTTTACTTTGCTGCGAAAGTTATGACCAATTTCTTGTAATACGTAATTTTCCACAGTATCGTCAGGTGTGTATACGCATCGTCGTCTCAGGTTGTTACGTTTCAATACTTATTTTAGCTGACGGAGCGATATTCTTATATTGTTCACCACGAATAACAGAAGGACAATTTCAGGGTATGTAAATCCACGGAAGAAATATTTAACGATCAGATCAAGTCTAGTACTAGTTCCCGTTTGTAGTATATTAGATGGCACAGCTGCTGTTGCTCGGGACCACTGGAATATGAACAAGGATATCATCAATACAGCATTTGCCTGAAAATGTACAAATTTAATTAACGTTCAATCAAACATACATATACATTATACACTGCCCTCCAAAAGTTGCTTCACACTAAACATCTGATCCCTATAGTAATACTGCTTTAAGGTCGTGGATAACCTATAGGTTCATTTTTTCGAGGCGTTTCTCTGCAAGAAATGTCACCAAGAGCCTCAAATGAATCATATTAGGTAAAATTCAGTTTGTGTTTTCTCAATTATTATGGTAAACAAAATATTTTTTTTTATGTTCGAACCAAAAAATTGTAACAGTCAGGCTCGAACCACGGACCCCTTGGTTACGAACCCTGCACTCTTCCATTACACCAAGGGACCGATATAAAAGCAAGATAACAAAAGGCAATGACTTGGCCAGTGTTCTAGTCTTCATGTAGCGGTTTTTAATACGATTTCAAATCGTCATATTTTTCCTCGAACCATGGCCTTAAACCTTTATAAGATAACTTGTCGATGACCTAGACCTTTGTTTAGCACATGTGAAGCCCATACAGTAAGACTAATGAATCCAACGATCATAATTGTTAACAAGTTAACATTGTTCAACCAGTTTGGTTACAATTCTACTCAATAAGCCTCACTCACCTGCATTGTGTTCTTTTTTTGTCGGAAATACCAATATACCGTATATATATCGCTGTTCAGTTCAAAATGGACGCTTGCTGAAATTTCCCGCTCTTTCTTGCCGCGTTTCTGAACACCTAATACATAATACCTAACACCTAAGACGTAATACCTTAGACCTAATAGCTAATAGGACCTAATACCTAACACCTAATATGTAATACCTAAGACCTAATACCTAAGATCTAAGACATTAGGGTTAAGACAAAATGTCCCCAATGAGCTTCCGTAAATTTGAAACTGCTAAACTAAAATTCCGCATTATTATCGAATTTTATAGCCTGTTTCTAATAAATGAGTTGAGTTGAGTTGAGTTTCTATTATCGAAGATAGGTGACCGCTTCGTGCAGCTTGAAAGTAGAACAGAATGCCTCTTACGGCGCATTCTGTTTTATTTTCAGTCTGCTTTAAGCTTTCATCTGATAGGATTTAGAAACAATCATTGTATTGCATATTCATGACTGATATTAAAGAGGAACACATTTTGTCCAGATGAGAAATGAATTAAAGGCGTAAAAAGGCGTGTTAATGAAGTAATGGGTTACATGTAATGCAAAAATCCATTAATACTCCTTTTGGCGCTCGTGTCGCATAACATCGACTTTGCAAACAGTTTGGATCCAGATCAGAGGCCGCGTAACGCGGCGTCTGATCAGGATCCAAACTGTTTGACACTCGTATCGATATTTCGTAAGTCATAATACATTGTACATTATAAAATTATCTTCATTTGAAACGAGCTTGCAGACAACAATATAAAAGCAGACGACAAGTTAACGGTGAAGGGGTAAAAACACGATAAATTGGGCGCCGAAAGGGTTAATAAAAAGGTAAACAGTGTATGCAAAATCGCATCCCATGTTATACGTAAGTTTCAAACAAACGACACTGACAGATGTTATAATGTAGAAGCAGGCAACATTTTCAAAACATACATTTTTCAGAGTGAAAAAATACTGACAACATTGTTCCGCCGTAGCCTGTTTAACTCTTTCACTGCCAAGTTTATCGTCTGCCTTAAGCCTCTTACCGACAAAAATATCGGCTGCCATGGTGGTGTCGTCTGAAATATTTTTAAAAGTCAGCTTTAGGACTGTTTTGACGGAAGAAATGTCGATACGCGTGCCAAACGGTTTGCAAAGTCGCCTTTGCCGCCGTTGGCAGTGAAAGAGTTTAACAAAACGCTAATGAGATGCAATAAAATGTAGACAATGTCATTAGTTTTATTTATTTATTTTTCATTTTGTATTAACATATTCACGATTTGCTAAAATATTAGTAACAAACAGTTTGGAGTCTGATCGAACCGTCGGAACTGATCAGATTCAAATTTATTGCAATATATAGACACACACAAAACACCCTACTAGGTTTTTTTTATTGAGAAAGATAACATTCCCCTGTACACTACAAGAGCGGAAATAGGATGGTTAAAGGTGTTTAAGCGACCCACGTTCCTTTAACCCTTGATAATAAATGACAAGATGACTCGTCGCTAGGGTTCAATGTGTTAAATCCGTTTGATGCAAATTTCTCTTGAGCAACACACCGGTAAAGAAGAATGGGCATCTTTAAAAAAAAAAGCTTACTGCTTAACGCAAGACAAAAACAATACAGTAAGCTAAAAGTTATCAGAATTACTAAACTAACACTTGGGTCCAAGGTTATAGCTTTTGAGTTGAGGCTGAGATCGTTTTCAAGCATTTGATCGGTCGGATTTGAGCGTTTGCTGGGCAAACGCTCAAATCTGACCAATCAAATGATCGATGCGTTAGAACATTGCGGCATGGCTTAATGAATAATGATATACTATAGCGCTACTCAGACTCAAGTGATTTTTTATTTTTCAAAAGGTATCGTTTTCTACAGATTTTGTGAGAAACGAACTAGAAACGAGTTGCCATAGAATGTTTTACTGTAACCCTTTCTCTTATCTGCTAGCTGTCTTTACGTTCAACTAAATGTGTCAGTTTGCTAAATTGGCTGATTTGGAAGTTTATATTTTCCGTGACAAAGTTTTATTTGACAAATGGGCTTCACTATTGTGGTTGACAACGAATTAAGACTGATACAATCTGTGAGTCAGACTTGGAAATGAATGCCGATATAAACTAGCAAAACGAAGCGCCATTGGATCTTGTACGAGTTCTACGGTTTCTGTGAAACATTTTGATGTGTAGTATATCCAATATTTACAGTACTAAATAATTACGATACGTCATTCTTTCCCAATAAACGCATTAACGCTAAAACTATTAATTCAAACATTTTGTAGCTGGATATAGAAAATATTTGTTATGGTGCATATTCATGACTGTATCAAGTTGATCTCTTTTCTTCAGCGGCGGAATAAATAAAAGGCGTAAAAGGCGTATTCATGGCGTAAACGGTTAAAGTAGCTATTGATTTCTTTAAATTAGTTAATGTTGAAGCAATTTATGCATGTTTTGCGAAATGGTCAAGTCATATTAAGCTTGTCACATTACTTAAACCTGTACAGCGATCATATGAAATATATTGTCAACATTTCAGACAGCAGGCAGCGAAATGCAGAACGAAAATAGGATCCTGTATACGACATTTTCCATTTCCCTGCATAAATCATGTCTATCGCTATTTAATGTGTCTCAATTCAAGAGTAACCTCCAAAATAAATACACCTATAACACTTTACCCCATAAATATATATACACATTATAACGCCTTCAATTTATTCCTCCCTCCATTAAGAAACTAGTTTCATTTTACACAATTATGAATATGCACTATAAGAAATTGTTCCTAATTCCTATATCCTAGCAGATGGTTGCTTAAATGCGCATTCTGCTTCACTTTCAAACTGCTTTTAGTGATTTCCTGTTTTCAAAACTAGTAACAGGCTACGGGGTAATCGGTTAACACATTAATCCCTAGTTTTGTTTTTAACAAACAGTGAACCTTTAAAGAGTATGTTCAGTTATCCTATGCAAACAATAAAGACCAAGATTAGAGGGTATGTCTGATCATGGTGTTCACAGTTTGCTATGTTGCAATATATTGAGACTGAAACCAAATGGCGTTTTTGCAATAAAAAGAAAGAAAATACACTAAGGTATAAACAAAAGTGTAGAATTGCCGTGTATCTGGCATTAAAAAAGTATCAGTCGGTAAGGCGTCTGACTGAAGTTTTATTTTTAGTCCCGCATGCCTGTCTTTGAACAGTGAACACATTTGTCTTTGCTCAGAACCATGGAAGAACGCCTCTAAAAGAGCTCTGTGGACTGTCGATTGCTTAAAACAGGATAAATGCGGTATATAATCGAACATTTTGCTCTGTACGATTTGGTGTTCAAAGGTTACACTGTATCGCTTATAACAGGTTATAATCTGAAAAGACTGTTTCCTTAAAGCAATAATCAAAGTTCACGAAGGACGGTGCAAGATTTGGAAACAAGAACCCGTTCCAAATCCGGTCAGATGGGTATACGTATTTAGTAACATATCCACGTGTGCCTTTTGTCCGTCACCAGGTAATATAGTCGAAACTCGATACTTCGAATCCACTTATATCGGTCGTACCAGTGTTTCATAAGTCGAATTTCGATAAGTCGATCTCTTTTAAGTCGAACATACCCATTTTTCAAAATTAAAACGTGGCTCAGCCACGTTTTAACTTTGAAATATGGGTATGTTCGAACTAACGCGAAGTTCGAAGTATCGAGTTTCGACTGTGTTTACATGGTGGATTGTGAGAGAGTTTTCAGGCTTTGTTCCACATAGACATCTGGAAGGGAACATAGCTGTGTTCCTTGGTTTGAGAGTACTGTATCTTTTGTAATCCATACAAACCTTTTAACAAACGAGAGATTAACGGTGGAACAATAGACTGGTTTTCGTCTTTGGAACTATAAAAGTTTCTTGTTTCGATACGGAACTATCTCTTTATGTATGCCTTGTTTACCCAGGCTGAGAGATAGTACACACTATTATCCCCTCCTCTCCTACTTTGAGCTCACTCCTTATGCTATATCATAATCTGCTATAAACAGTGTACTTTGTAACTATTTTTACAATGTTTGTATTGTTGTTAAGAACTCAAACACGACCATAAGGATCCTGATCAGTCATTGGGTTGCCAGGCTTTTGATCTGAATCCAAACGGGTTGCAAATGTGCTTCAAGTTGGGCTGAAGGGGTACCTGTTTAACGCTTAGAGCGCAAAACACAATTTTACTTACACTTGCAGTTTGGATCGCGATCAGACGACGGGGCAACGCGGCATCTGATCTTGATACGTACTGTTTTGAAATCGTGTATATTTGGTCATAGGCTTAATTCATTTTTGAGAAATTAAAGCAGACGACAGATTCTAAGCAGATATTACAGAAGGGGAATTCAATTCAATTTATAAAAAACTTTTCGGAAAGCAGACTGGCTTGTGAAAATAGAATTCTTAATTAAGACGTTGTGATATAGGCAAACGATGTGGTTTTGTTAACATCAATTAACTTTTATTCTGCAACTGTGTATGTGGTACAGTGGAGAATCTGTTATTCTTTCCCGTTTAAACGCAAACGTACGCAAACGCAAAGCACTAAAATGTAGAAAAGAACAAATTTTGGACAATTCTGATAATTCTTGTTTATCTTGGTGGCAAACAGTTTGGAGCCTGATCAGACGCCGGGTTACCCGGCGTCTGATCTGGCTCCAAACTGTTTGCACTGCCAATAATAGTTTTAGCGTAAACGCGTTTATTGGGAAAGAATAACAGATTCTCCACTGTAATTATACAGTGGAGACTTTTATTTTCCGATAAACGCAATGCAACAAACTTGAAAAAATTCGTAAATAGTTTGAACATAATTGTATTGTTTGGAGGGGCAAGCGTTGTTGTAAGTATGAACTCGTTGTTGGGAGGGTCGTTGTTGGGAGGGCGCACTGTAACACAAATTTGATGATTTGGGAAAGAACTACGTTTTTAATTGTACAAAAGACAGTTGATTGTTGATAAAAAGTGTTTTGGACAACAATTATACGACATCGGCGCACTTACTGAAAGAGTCGTGTTAGTCTTATTATATGGATAAATCTAAATCATAATTTCACGGTAAGTTAAATATTTATAGTTGGAAACACATTTGAATAGTGTCATCATCATCCTCATCACCACCAGCACTAATAATATTTTTATTACTATAATGTTATCGACAATATCATCATTATCTTCATATTATTATTATTATTATCTTTATCATTATCATTATTATTATTATTATTTTATCACATTATTTTTGTTGCTGTTGTTGTTGGTATCGTATTTATTTCAATGTGTGTTATCATTGTAGTTCAGATGTATATTGAAAATAATTTCCATTCAATTTTCTAGATCAGGATATGCGTCTTTAATTGATATTAAGGTTAAGTCTGACTTGCAAAAGCTTGGCAATACTCTCGTTCCGCTATCGCTCTAGTTGCATCTGACAATTTTAACTAATCAATTAAAACAGTTTGGTATGAGAATAGTCTTTTACATCTATAGTTTATTCCTTAAATGAAGAACATAGTTCAAATATATACAGTCAAGCATACATGTATGCACCATTAACATAGCACTGTTTGACACTTGTTTCGATATTTCGTCAGTTGAGTGGCAGCATTGCACAAGTTGGACTGTCTGTATGCACAGTTCATCAAACACGATCGTTTGACAGCTGCTAGTTAATGTAAATCACATCTTTTTGTGATCGAAAATCTGTTGGCGGACGTTTTGACGTTTTCTTTAAAGCTGCGTCTTTGGACTGTCGTCTTTAACAAAATTTACGAGCCTCATCGCCGAACTTCGTTGACGCTGCAAGTAAAGGGTCGCAAATGGAATATGTTCTACTTGCGCATACGACATGCCAGCTCTGTCCATTATGACATATTATTACCTTATGAATATAACCATTAGACTGTTATAAACTCCCTATACTCATCGTAAAGAGTAAGGGGAAGCGTTTTACCGAACATTTTTCTGTTCAGTACTGTGTTTTCTTAGAAAAAGTGCTGAAGCACTTAACAAATCGTCAATGGTGTTATATGTTTGTAGACTATGGGTGTGATTCAGACATAGGGAATCGAACTAAGCACCGATAAAAGGTATGGAGATATACATGAGCCGTGCCATGACAAAACCATCCTTATTACATTGCAACATTGTACAGACTGGGCACCGTTGTCATTCCAGGATATGTATCTAAATTTGGTCTACACTGCCAAGTAGCATTTATAATACTGCCAAATAAAATGCTTTAGATGCATATGGATGTCAAACAGTTGTAAATCAAAGCCAGCCGCGGGGTCTTTGACGCGGCGGCTGGCCTTGATGCACACTGTTTGAAATATCAGGTTTTCTCATGACGTGACTCATATATATTTGTGTGAAAACTGTTTTCTTATCCGATTCTTTCCTGCGAAATGATCAGCTGATCTTTGTTTCTGAATGTATTGTTTATATTCTATAGAATTATCTTCAAATGGGAATGAAAACGTTTTCTCCACTGTAATAACAATTAAGCAAACTGTATGACTTGCCTACGTATATGTCTATTGCCACTAGCCGTTCAACAACATTAGCGAGATACCTATTACAGAAAACCTACTGTCAGCGACCGTTAAAAGTTACTCACCTTGTCTGTCTTAATAGCAGGTGACAACTCCACGCAGAGCAAAAGTAATACAGAAACCTCCTTTAGGAGCTTTCCGTATTCCTTTTGCCCTGCATAGAGCTGTAGCTTGACTTTAAAAATCATAATCCCCATTGTTTCACTGCTTAAGAAAGACGGTATGGTAAGAATGTCTCTAAATGAAACACATTTGTACATATAAAATTCATTCTAACCAAGCCAGTCTTCTGCAGTACCTGAAACATGGTAATCTGTACCCATTGTAAAGACAAATGAAATTATAGGATGTGGGATACGTATGAACGGATTATACAAAGTATAAGGTAAGCATTTCCAGTCAAATTTGTGTTAAACGATCAGAAATTTCAGAAGCTAGACGACATGTTAAGACAAGGGATAGCTCAATGACTGACGACATATTATTAATTTATTATGCAACCTAACCTGAAGTATCAAAAGAAATCCCAGTTTAAGTGCTCGCCCACTACTACCTTGACCCTAATAACAGCTCAGATTTTAAGAAAAAAGTCTAGTCAGAATTTTTCATAACCCTTTCTCCCAAATAAGCGGCGCCTTTTAGCCCATTTAATTTATTCCTTCACTGAAGAAAATAGTTCCTATTTTTACAGTCATGTCATGAACATGTACCATAAACAATATTTTCTAAATCCTAGGAGATGATAGCTTAAAGCAGGTTGAACGGACAGCAGAGTATGCCTTAAGGCGCATTCTGCTTTACTTTCAACCTGCTTTAAGTGGTCACCTGTCTTCAGAACTAGAAATAGGCTATGGTGTAAAGAGTTAAGAAAGGGTAACAGATATAAATTATGTAACAGGTAGCACAGTGTCGACACAGACTTTCCATACATGCAGATATCGTCTAAATGTTCAGTTAGAATCGTGTCACAGTAAGTGAAAAATGTCCCCAAAGTATTGTATTGACACTGAAATGTATTTTGTTATAGGCAGACCTGTAAATAAAATAATACGAAACATTTGAATATACAGTGTTCCCTCTCTACAACGGTCCTCACAACAACGACCCCCTCCTTACAACGACACTTGCCACGGTTCCGTAAACAGACCAATTATGCCTAACGCTTTTACTGTTGCAATACCGTCTGCTTAAAGTTATCGTCTGCTGTTTTTTTCAAAGTTACAAAATGAACAATTTGACATCAATGACGAGTGACAAACAGTTTGAATCCAGATTAGACGCCGCGTTACGCGGCGTCTGATCTGGATTCAAGCTGTTTGCAAATGTTAGCCATTTTTCTCCCTATAACGACTCCCTCACAACAACGAACACAATATTTGTCTCCCAGTGAGTGCCGTTGTAGAGAGGGAACGCTGTAGTACGCGACATTCCCTCATTCCAAGATGTACTCCAACCACAAATAATGTATTCCTAGGCGACACCGGTATGATATATCAAATATGCACGGACAAGTTTTTTTCTACAGTTGAAGGAAAGGTCAAGGTCACAGTGACCTGAACATGATACCTTGAACTGTGCGATCCATTTAAACGGGGAAGAATGTCTCCCTATACTGTACCCTTACTATTGCTGGCACTATACAACATGTAGGGTGAACTACTTACTGCACAAACTTGCACGTTACAAGTGGTGGGCGGTTAAAGGCATAACCTTACCTTTTCTAACTTGTCAGCTCTGTTGAATTCTTAATTATGAAAATAGTTGTGGCTTATGTTGTTAAGGGTAAAAATGATAATAATAATAATAATTATTATTATTATTATCATTTTTACTCTTTGTGGAATATGAACACGTTCATTGAGAAAGAATAATATTATTCTTTCTCAATGAACGTGTATATATTCCACAAAGCGGTGCCCTTTTGCAAATAGGTTAGAACCAGATCGGACAGAGTTACGCAGTCTCTGACCAGGCTCCAAACTGTCGATTAATAAAAGTCGCCCATATTTAACATACATTGTAAATGTCATTTATGGCCATCACTAGCAGTTTGAAGCCAGATCAGGAATCGAGTAAATCGGCAATTTACATGTGTCTAGTTTGTTACACAATCAGATTCAATATAAGATGACATTATATAAAACAATAAAAAAAGAAAACAGTATCGTTATTATTATTATTTTTTACATTTTATTGCTTTGCATTTTTCATGTTTCGTATAATTGAGTCATCTTAATGGCACCGTTGACAGTGAAAGAGTTGACTCATTGAGCACTAGTGTCATTTACCAAATGTGTACCTACGAAGAGAACATTTGTTCTCTGCAAACAGAGAAGTCCCTGATCAGAGGGCTCCTGCAGGAGCCCTCTGATCAGGGACTTCACTGCTTGTCAATTTTCAACTTATTACAAAAAACAATCCTAAATAGTCTAAAATATATCAGCCTTTAGTGTAAACTGAAATTGTCCATTGGAAGTTTCAGGGGAAAATAAGTTAATGAAGATATAACGATACAAATCACAAACAGTTTGGGTCCAAATCCGACATTAAGCCATTAGGTGTCTGGTTTGTATTCGAAATGTTTACAAATACAATCGCTGGTTATATTGGCAGTTAAAAGATAAAACAGTGCTCTCTTTCTGCATCAACACCTAACGGGAGACCAAAAGTGTGAGTCTTGTTCGGAGGGACAATTAATATCCTTAGAGTGCTGAACACGACTCAGCTTACGTTTGCTAAGAGCTTGAATCCATATCAAACACCGCGTAACAAGGCGTCTGATCAAGATTCAAGTTGGTTGCCACTGGTTTGCTACCGATTAATAGCGATTATCATATGGGTTTTTTTCTGTCCAAAATTCCAATTTGTAACTTTGTGGAAAGAAATCAGCAGACGATATAAAACATTGAAATCATTAGACATTTATAAATGTCTTATTTTGGGAACAGCGGCAAGCATTGTTGTAGGGAGGGAACCGTTGTTCGGAGGGTTGTTGTAGGAGGTAGCACTGTATAGATTTAAACAAAAATATTCCGAGAATAGAATGTATAATGTCAGTGAACGAGTTCAAGGACAATGCCTTTGTTTTTCACTTAATACAGTAGAGAATCTGTTATTCTTTCCCATTTAAACGAAACGAAACGCAAACGCAAAACACTAAAACGTAGACAAGTATTTTTTTGATAATTTTGATAATTATTTTTTAACTTGGTGGCAAACAGTTTGGAGCCTGATCAGACGCCGGGTTACCCGACGTCTGATCTGACTCCAAAATGTTTGCAATGGAAATAATAGTTTAAGCATAAACGCATTTATTGGGAAAGAATAACGTTTTCTCCATTGTATCATCCAAAACCACAAATTTCTTGTTTATCCGAATTTTCATAATAGGGAACGACCTAACCTTACTAATAAAGAGGCGAAATTAATTTCTTCACTTCGCTTCGTCTGCCTCATGATTGTCGTTTACTTTAATTTCTCACTTTGCATAGATTAACCCTTTCACCTAAACAAGCGCCTTTTAGCGCAATTAATTTATTCCTGCACTGAAGAAAATAGTTCCAATTTAAACAGTCATGAACATGTATCATAAGGTATATTTTCTAAATTTTAGCAGGTGGTAGCTTAAAACAGGCCGAAAGTAAAGCAGAATGCACCCTAAGGCTTTCAACCTGCTTTAAGGTAGTCACCTTTTTTCAAAACTTGAAAAAGGCTAGGGGGGATTAAAGGCGGTTTTGATTAAAGAATAGTTGATAATTATGATTGTCTGGCAGTTTGGATCTTGATCAGACACCGAGTTACACGGTCTCTGATCTTGACCCACACCAGACGTGTCTGTTTAGTCGGACTCGGCTGGAAAGACGTTAATTATGTATGTATCACAAACGTATTTAACGTCAAAAATACTTCAACCTATATAAAAGATTCTTTGTTCCTATTGTAACGACATGCTAGTTTAAAAACAGTTTTAGATTATGATTTTGTTATTACTTTTAGTATTTGTTATACTAAAGAAGATGTTGTTTACGCAATAAGTGTGGTTTTGCTAAAAAGCAATCATGTCCGTTGTAAACAGTTTCGAGCCAGATCGAGACTCTGGGTAGATCGGTGCTTGGCCAGGCACTACAAACTGTTAACCACTCCGATTAAAATAAACTGTTTTCATTTTCAAAACATATGCCATTTAATACATTACCGGGTAAGTTAATCACGTTACGCTAAAATCAGTTTAATTAAAAGGGAAACAATATTGGCTCCCCAAGTGTGTGCTTAGAATATGCCAAGGTACATGTAAGAGATGACATTGGACAGTACCGGAATAATTTGCACATTGAAGCTATGCAGTGGAAAAGAATCTGTAAAATGTAAATCAGTATAAATTATTATTTAAATAGAAAGTAATACAGCTTGAAGTCGGAAATGAAATAATATGGGAGTAAAGTTGTGTCACCTGGACATGTTTATGACCGGTATTGTGAAAGGCATACCACACTGTTGCGGAACACTCATTATTTAGTATTTACGCAGGCCTGCCATAAGTTGATAAAAAAATCCTAATTTTTCAAATTTTTCATTTTTTCAAGCCCGAATTTCCTAATCATACCTTTAACCCATATTCTGTTTCTAGTTTGTAAGCCACGTAATGCTGAAAGCAGGTTGAAAGTGAAGCAGAATGCGCCGTCAGGCGCATTCTGCTTTACTTTCAGCCTGTTTTAAGCTTCCATCTGTTGGAATAAAAGTCCGAAAATTTCGGAAAAATCCGGAGAACATGCAGCCCTTTTACGTACTCAAGCACTTAAAAGTGCCTCACTTATTTTAAGACAAATATGCGCTATATCTGATTCTAGCTCTACATGTTCCATGGTCAGTATCAACGCCTCTGGCGAACACGCATGTACTCTATCGCCAAAAGAAATTAGTGAAATGGAAATAATAGAACAGAACAGAACATAACATACTTTATCACACAAACGTTTTATTTGAACAGGAAATAATTTTGTTCCAACCGTAAGTTTTTACTCATCGTCTTGAATGCAAAAGTATAATTATTTCGGAATGGCAGATGATCTACATATCATATGCAATGAAGTTCACTTATAAAGAAATTGGATACAACGAAGTATTGGGTAAAACGAAACAAAATTAATTCCCAAACTCCAATTAACGTACTTGTGTAGTAAGACATGAGCATGGTATATCGAAATTCGGATATAACGAAAGAAACCAGATGGTCTCGAATAATTTCCTTATAAGTATATTTCACTGTGTAGTGGTAAAGACGTGATTCTCACCCAATAATCGCATTTATGTTATACATGTATCTATTTATTGGGTCAAAAACCATATATCCACATTGATTAGAACTGCATAGTTCATTCTCCTACTTCAGTATGTTAGAATTGTAAATACTTATTTATTTTAAAAAATACGAGGTTTGAAAAAGAATTTTCGCTTATCAAAAGTAAACGGAAGTCATGGAAGAATGGAGTCTAAAAAGACGCCGTGTAACTCGTCGTATGGTCGCGCACACATATGTTTGCATTTGACATACAGTCGAAACTCGATACTTCGAACACGCGTTAGCTCGAACATACCCATATTTCAAAGTTAAAACGTGACTTAGCCACGTTTTTAATATTTGAAATAAGGGTATGTTCGACGATATCGACTTATCGAAAATCATTTTATGCAACTGAAGTACATGTACGATCGATTTAAGTAATTTCGAAGTATCGAGTTAAGAATGTACTTGTTTTAAAATGAAGCGTTTAATGGGAAAAAGAATGACATTTTCCCGCTGTAATATTTAAAATGTTTTCACCTTCTCGACGTTCATGTGCTTATTTCACGCTTAGATAAATGACAAATTTATGTTGATTCTAAATTTAAATTTTATTTTCATAAAATGCCCAAAATAAAAAGCAAACAATTCAGACGTTGGTCCTTCAGACACACAGGATTTACACTTTTTGAAAAGAATACAACCATTGTTCCAGCACAATATAGGTTAAGATTAAAAAAGTCCGCAACATAGCCACAGAAAAGAAGACACATGGGTAGTTGTAACGCTTTTACTAACAAGTTTTATCGTCTGCTTTAACCCTTTAACCATAAAAAATATCGTCTGCATTGGTAGTAGTGTTGTCTGCAGTTTTTAAAGTCAGCTTAAGGGATGTTATACTGACTAAATATCGAAACGGGTGTTAAACAGTTTGGATTCTAACCAGACGCCGCGTAACTCAGCGTCTGATTAGGAACCAAACTGTTTGCAAAGTCGCCTTTTTACGCCGTTGGCAGTGAAAGAGTTCAAACAAATGAAGAGCATACAGTAGTATGAACGACAAGCGGAAAGCTCGTACGTGAAATTCATGCCGATCAACTTTTATTTAAATACCTATCTAGTCTAATACTGGTTAAATTCATTTGAGAGGATTTCAAAGCTCCAGATTATATGAATACTAACATGCACACCATAATGTCTCAACTAAACTATAAATTGGATCTGTTCGCTTTACTAACATTTATCAAGGGAACCAAACCCATAGAGACGATTCTAATGAGTAGTCACACCATTGGGTTTGGCAGAGGCATATAGAAATAATATTTGGCATGTTCGGTTTTACTAATACTTATTTGGAGCCCTTGTGTTTTAGCTGTAACCTCCTGGCAGATTTGTTTGGCAAAAAAAGCAGGAAGAGACATTAATGTCACTTGAACTCTTATTAGTAATAGCTGTACATCAGGAAAGGTGTCAATATAGCGTGTACAACATAATTAATGTTATTACAAAATGTAAAAATGTAAAACATAAAATGTTTATGGACCTAGACACATGCGAAGTTTGGACGTTAAATGTGACGTACCTTTTAACTGCTATGAAATACTATGAACTGCTTAGATATTGCCGCGCCTGTCTTTTATATCGTAAATTAAGAAAATTGATATTACTGCTACATTAATAGGAATAACAATGTGAGTGTGAAACGTTTTACTTGGGGCCATTGCAGACGCCGAGCAAATATGTAACTTGGCATTTGAACAGAATCCATAATTTTGATACTCGCGTCGATACTTACGTTGTCAATATACCTGAAATCTGACTGAAAAATAAAAGCAGTTGACATTTCAATACAGGTGATACCCTGGCAGTGAATGGTTCCACTCGTCGCTCAGAAAGACTTTGAAATGATGTGGCAAGTTCTGTAATGTGGTTTTCTCATTTTAATTGACAATTCCAGTTTCCAATTAAAGCTAGTCTAATCTTAAACATTTACGGTTGTTTTGTGCAATATATTGCTAAATGACACACAGGGTCCAAGGCTATAATGCTTTTAAATTGACTCTGAAATCGTTGTCAAGCATTTGATTTGTCAGATTTGAGTTTTTGCAGAGCAAAAACTCAAATCATACCAATCAAATGCTTGCGAACGTTTTCAGACTCAACTCAAAAGCTTTATAACCTGGGGACCAGTTCAGACTCTGATCTGGGTTGACCCTGTTTTCATAGGACATGTGTACCCTTCCTATGCACACTATATGTAAATGACGAGTATACTCGTCACTAGGATTCATTGATTGTATAAACTGATACGAATGCTGGGCGAAATACGATACGCTGAGAAATACGAACGCCATTGTTTTAACTCTCCTATAAAAACAAGACCGTCTGCAAGTCTTATTTCATCAACATTGTTTCATTCATTTATTCCTCGTGGAGAACATGTTCTGGGCTCGTTTGTGGAAAGAAAAACAAACATGATCTAGTCTTATCAGGCACTCGTATGGTTCCATAACAATAGTTTACCGGGGGTTTCCGGTGCGAATATCGACTTTATCATATAATTGTATATTTTCGTTTTCGGTTAGATACACATGTAACTATACTTATGTTAACTCATTGCCCCCTGAAACTTCCAATGGACAATTCCAGTTTGCAATAAAGGCTGGTCCATTTTAGACTATTTAGGGTTGTTTTTGTAATAAATTGCAAAATGACAAACAGTGAAGTCCCTGCAGGAGCCCTTTGATCAAAGGCTTCACTGTTTGCATAGGACAAGTGTACTCTTCACATGTACACATTTGGTAAAGGACGCATATATGCGTCACTAGGGCTCAGTGAGTTAAACCTCTTCATTGCCAACGCGGAGTACATTGGCATCTGCAAACATTTTGAGTAGAGACCAGACTTTGAGATAAACAGAGTCTAGTTGGAATCTATCCTGTTTGACAGCTGTGTCGATGTTGCTTAATTCCAAATGTTTTAACACGTTACTCCGTAAATACGCCTTTTTATGTCTTTAATTCATTTCTCATCTGAAGAAAATAGTTCTACTTGAAACAATTATGAATGTATTTTCCAAACATAATACGCAGCGTCTGATCAGGATCTTAACTGTTGGCAATCTTTACGATATTATTTGAGTCAATCTTATTAACATTCTAATTTTGTGAAATAAAAGCAGACGGCACTTGTTTAACCCTTTACCCCATAGAAGCGACTTTTAGCGTATTTAATTTATTCCTCCGCTGAAGAAAATAGTTCCCGTTTATACCCTCATGAATAATTACCATAAGAAATATCTTGATATAGCCTAACAGATGGTAGTTTAAAGCAGGCTGAAAGTAAAGCAGAATGTGCCTTAAGGCACATTCTGCTTTACTTTCAACCTGCTTTAAGTGATCACCTGTCTTTAATATTATAAATAGGTTATTGGGTAAAGGGTTAAAGCAGATGGCTTACACTATACATGTAGTTTGACAGTTTATAATACAGCGCTCCCTCTCTACAACGGCACCCAACGGGAGACACACATTGTGTGCGTTGTTCGGAGGTAGTCGTTATAGGGAGGGACATTTGCAAACAGCCTGAAAACAGATCAGACGCCGCGCGTAACGCGGTGTCTGATCTGGATTCAAGCTGTTTGTCACTCGTCATTAATTTTTTGTGTGTCAAAATGTCTCTTACGTGACTTTGAGAAAAACAGCAGACGACAGTTTTAAGCAGACGACATTGCAGCCGTGAATAGGTTGGACATAAATGTCTTGTTTGGGGTACAGCGGCAAGCATCGTTGTAAAGAAGGAATCGTTGTTGGGAATGCCGTTGTAGAGAGGGAACACATGTACAATAAACCACTGTATTACAGCCACTGAACAGAAGGCTGGTCAAAGGCATTGCATACATGTACCAGTTTAAATCACAATAAAGTTAAAGCGGTAAGCTACTGCACGAGCTTTCTACTTAACTTTGATCTTGCTTTAAGCAGCAATCTGCCTTACACTTTCACTGAGAAGTAGAGGTCTCAATATGTCATAAAGCGCATTTGCAAACATTTTTTTCCTGGCCAGATGTGCATGATCAGGATAAAAAATGTTTGCCACTTGTTTTTAAAATTATGTCAGTTTTACTGCCTTAAATCTAACTTTGAAACGATATTGAATACAACAATATTGAAGCAGACGACAATATTGCGGTGAAGGGGTACACACTGGTTCATATCCCGAAACTTAAACTTTATACAGTAAAACTTCTCTAGAACGACCACTAAATCGAAGCCTAATTGATTGTAAAAAAGACAGGTAACAACTTAAAGCAATGTGACAGTAAAACAGAAAGCTCCTAAAGGAGCTTTCTGTTTAACTGTCACCTTACTTTAAGCAGCCACCTGCCTTAAAAACCTAACCATTAACACTATTTGGTGGTCGTTATAAAGAGGTTTTACTACATATGATGATCGTTCCTGAGGGAGTTTACTGTACATGTATTTGTTATATGAAATGACATGCATACGCCAGTTAGTCATGTTTGGATAGGTCGACAATACTTGTTATCCACCTGTCAATAATTATGATAACATATTGACAATGGTCATTTGTCAATATTATTACACATCTATAACATCCAGTCTCGACGTGCCGAATTACAGTGCGTTTACGCTAAAATACAAAGTCAATAATTGTAAACAGTTTGGAGCTAGATCAGACGCTGAGTAACCCGGTATCTCTTCTGGCTCGAAATTGTTTTCCACTCAGATTAAAATCAGTCTTTAGAAATTGAAAAAAAGAGTATTTTTCTATATTAAACTGTATTGCGATAGTGTTTCGTTTGCGTTTCAACGTGAAAGAATAACGCCTTCTCAACTGTATAGTTATACTACAAAGTGGGATGTTATTATTTCCTAATGAACAGTTTTGTTCGTTAAAAACAGCCGTTGATCAGGCTCCAAACTGTTTGCCACTATACTAAAATACATGTTGATGCAGAGCCCGTATAAACCAGTGTAAGAACATACACTTGTATGATGTATAACTAAAAGGTTTTTAAAAGTATGCATCTGTTTGTTCAAAGGAAAGCAAGTGGAGAAGCGAATACATGAACAATAGCATTTGCTTTTGGAAGACCACTTAAAAGAGGTGATTTCTCCTTAAATTCAGCCTGCTTTAATCCTTTCCCCCATAGAAGCGCCTTTTAGCGAATATGATTTATTCCTCCGCTGAAGAAAATAGTTCCAATTTAATTAGTCATGAATATATATGGATGGGGAATATTTTCTATATTCTAGCACATGGAAGCTTAAAGCAGGCTGAAAGTAAAGCAGAATGCGCATAAAGGCGCATTCTGCTTTACTTTCAACCTGCTTTAATTAGTCACCTATCTTCAATACTATAAAAAGGCTATCAGGTAAAGGGTTAAGCTACTATCAGCTATAATAAAAAAAAAAAAAAAAGTTCCTGCACATCATTCATGACTGTATGAAGTGGAGCTCATTTCTCAGCGGAGGAATAACTGAAGGGCGCAGAAACTAGAAAGGCTTATGTTGTGTAAACGGGTTAAAAGGGCAAGTCTATCGACCTTTTCACCCATTGTATCAAAATTCTAGTACATGTTACCAAGAACATTGTAAATATTTCATAATCCTCATAACTTTAATAACAATCCTGTTTAATTTTTACGCCATTTCCTGAATGTTGCCGCATCATAACATTTCATCTATGTTAATTAAGCGGCCTCTGAAAATTAGATGTAATACAATGGTGAAGACGTTATTCTTTCCCAACAAACACATTTACACCAAAGCTGTTATTTCCATTGAAAACAGTTTGGAACCTGATCAGACGCCGGGATTTTTTCTGAAAGTTCATACAGATAATCAGCTTTTAAGAAATGTTGCAGATGACATATCTTGTAGATGACAATTACAATGAAGAGGACGTTATTCGTTTCTGTTTAACCTGTTACAATGGAGAATCTGTTATTCTTTCCCGTTTAAACGCAAACGTACGCAAACGCAAAACACTAAAACGTAGAAAAGAACAACTTTTGGACAATTCTGATAATTCTTGTTTATCTTGGTGGCAAACAGTTTGGAACCTGATCAGACGCCGGGATACCCGGCGTCTGATCTGGCTCCAAACTGTTTGCACTGCAAATAATAGTTTTAGCGTAAACGCGTTTATTGGGAAAGAATAACACATTCTCCACTGTACCTAGTTTTAAAGACAGGTGACCACTTAAACAGGTTGAAAGTAAAGCAGAATGCGCATTAAGGAGCCATCTGCTTTACTTTCAACCTGCTTTAAGCTACCATCTGCTAAAGTATAGAAACTATTTCCTATGGTACGCGTTCATGACAGTATAAATTGGAACTATTTTCTTGCAGTACACTTTTCTTCAGTGCATGGAGGAATAAACTGAATGCTAGAAAATAATAGCTTTTTATTTATGCTTTTCGGTGGATTACCACGAAATAGCAGTGGATGATCACTTGGTAATCCACTGCAGTGGATTATCACCAATCGCTTTTTATTATGAATTTTCCCCGTAGGGCTCCCCAAGAATCGTAGTCAATCGTGTCTTATCGGTTAAATTCCGGCAGTCCGATTTGTCGCGAACTACTCACCGGAAGAGCACGAATCCAAACTCGGGAGCAACGAGTGACGTCATTATACCGCCAACTGTCACGCGCATGTGTTCGACATAAAACGTGGGGCTCAACACGGGATAAATAATGTACGTTCGCTTTCAATTTTTAAACAATTTCGTTTAAAAAGTGGCTTAAAAGCATAAATAAATAGAATAACTGTGTTTTTTCAGTGTAAGATCGAATTTAATCCATTTCGTGAACATCAGACTGTTATATTTTCACTCGTGGCTTCGCCACTCGTGAAAATATAACGTCTGATGTTCACTCAATGGATTAAATTTCGATCTTACACTGAAAAAAACAGTTATCCTCTATATCATAAACGCGTCTCTTTGGGATAAATACAGTGGAGAATCTGTTATTCTTTCCCGTTTAAACGCAAACGTACGCAAACGCAAAGCACTAAAACGTAGAAAAGAACAACTTTTGGACAATTCTGATAATTCTTGTTTATCTTGGTGGCAAACAGTTTGGAGCCTTATCAGACGCCGGGTTACCCGGCGTCTGATCTGGCTCCAAACTGTTTGTAAGGTAAATAATAGTTTTAGCGTAAACGCGTTTATTGGGAAAGAATAACAGATTCTCCACTGTAAAATATTCTCCATTGTAATTGAATTTTATACAAAACATTCTCTTCACAGCCTCACTTATCATTCTTCATAAAAGTGACATTTTTATTCGAACCGTCATAATTTACAAAAAAATAATTAATGACGAGCTGGAAAATAGCGAGCACGTACAGAGATATAAAATGGATGTTTTATGTAATATTTAAACGTGCCGTTGTTATGGTAACCCTTAATATTCAAAACGTGAAATGCCATGCAGGAGTATACGAAACGGTTGTTTCCAGATCCAGTTCGGAGGCCAAGTTAATTGGAGTCTATTGTGGAACTGTTGTAGTTGATTATTTGGATTGTTCTTAGTTTGAAAAACACATTCTGCCCGCTGCGGAGGAACTTGAATATGATAACTGTTGCTTACGGTCTGGATCCAGATGAGATGATGGTAACAATTGCCTGACAAAGGGGCTCAGTAATGTAAGGTAAGGTAAGGTCCGTTTGACGGATATATGCAAAAACCTTTGATCTAGTAATGAGGCCCTTTGAATATTTGCACATCTCATCAAACCCCACTACATCTCGTATTGACGTATTGACAACCCATTTATACCCAGTGGATTCTTCCATGTTTATTTATTGGGTTAGTCCTTTTTATCAAAGGGATGCCTGGTCAAAATTTTCATTTTCATTTTGTTTTATATTGAAATTCCTATCAGCAAACAGTGTAGCCTCTAATCAGACGCCGCATAATGCGTCGTCTGATCAGAGTCTACACTGTTTGCCTATGTTCCATATATGGGATCGTGGGCACAAATAGGTTGTGTGTGTCTTCAGTGAAAGAAACAAAGATGTAACTGTTGAAATCATCTAAAATTTTATTTTCGAATTAGACTATAATATCGAAATGTAAGGAGAGATACTCAATAAGGTAATTCTTTCGTCTCAATATTTTTCTTTAATATTGTAAGTGCACGTTTGCATGTATAATTGTAAGTACATGTACGTGTATTTCTGGAAATAGATATGTTTAAACTAAATGTTGTTAAAATACCTCAAAATAGTACAGTTCGTAAATGCAAAACAAAAGGTAAAGTAGAAAGTTTCTGTTTAACATTTGTCCTGTATGAATACATTTTATTATTTTACTTGAGTGGTGGCTTCAAATACGTTTGAAAAAACTTATATAGTGGGACAGGCGCTATATTCTCCCGTTTAAACGAAATTAAAAGGAAATATAATGCAATACAATTAAGAAACTTACAGCCACTCGAAACGATTGAATATTTAATTCTAATACTAATGGCAAATAGTTTGGAGCCTGATCAGACGCCGAGTTACTCGGCGTCTGATCTGGCTCCAAACTGTTTGCGGCGGTCATAACATATTTTAAATACAAATGTGTCTATTGGGAAAGAATAACGTCTTCTTTGCTACAACATATTAAGGGCTATTCATGCAAAATGCCCTTACGTTACAAAAGGCACGGCTGACAGCGGTAGCCATGAAACCTTCAACTCAATTTCACATAATAATAGTTCGCTTATCTGTCTTACCTAGGAGACGAGGCTGTCGTTATTGCGTCAAAGGTCATCAGGGTTCGACAGCGAATTAGTGCGGTTTCATTTATTTAAAAAAAACCATGAAAACAGGAGTTTCGTGATGTGGATATGGTTGCCATAACAATGCGTATAAATTAGTTTTATTTCTTTACTGTGTGAAATGTTTGTTTTTTATATTTGTGAAGGTTCAAGTGCTTGTGATTTCATGTGTGGCGGAATTATGAAGAGAAATACAGGTAAAGAAGAGCACATTGTTTCAAGAAAGTAATAATTTTCATATATCTTAGGATTTTTGAAATTTATTACAGTAAAACCTCTCTATTACGACCACTAAATTATGTTAATTATTAGGGTGTTTACGATAGGTGACCGCTTAAAGCAAGGTGACAGTGAAACAGAAAGCTCCTGCAGGAGCTTTCTGTTTCACTGCCACCTTGCTTTAAGCTGTCACATGTCTATTAAACAATCAATTAGCCTTCGTTTTAGTGGTCGTAATAGCGAGGTTTTACTGTATTTGTAGCGGTATACATATAGATCTAGAATGTATTTTGTTACAGTGGAGAAACGCTTTTATGTTTCCAACAAAAGGCGCCCCAGCTTCAAAAACTAATGTTCTGGAGAAGTTATTGTTTCCAATGTTTACGCTAAAACTAATACATGTATTTCCATTGCAAACAGTTTGGAGCTAGCTCGATATGTTTGCTCGAACTAAGCTATGTATAGCCCTTTACCTCATAGCTTTTTTCTAGTTTTGAAGACCACTTAACTAAAGCATATTTACAGTAAAGTAGAATGTGCCTCAATGTGAATTCTACTTTATTTCCAACCTGCTTTAGGCTCCAATCTTCGAGGATACTTAAACATTGATGAGGCAACCGATGTCTCCTCTGCGCCACTATACAGCTTTCCCTATCTACAACAATGTCCAATGGGAGACACAGATAGTGTGCGTTGTTCGGATGGAGTCGTTAAAGACAGGGAAAATTAAGACTTGTCTTACATTTGCAAACAGCTTGAATCCAGATCAGACGCCGCGTTACGCGGCGTCTGATCTGGATTCAAGCTGTTTGCCACTCATAATTATATTAATTCTATCAAAATGACCACTTATATGTAAGTTTGGGAGAAAACAGTAGACGACAATTTAAAGCAGACGATATTGCAGCAGAAAAATCGTAAGACATACATGTAATTGTCCTGTTTAGGGAATTGCGGCAAGTATCGTTGTAAGGGGGTAGTCGTTGTTGGGAGGGCCGTGGTAGGGAGGGAGCAATGTACAATGTAATAGGTATGGCACATTTTAGGATTGTGTTAATCATTTTTAATTTATTTTCACTATCTTAGCAAGTAACCAAAGTAACATTGTGTATATGAAACACTTCAGTTACGTGTATATATGTCGTAGGCCATATTGGAATCTAGGCAGATCCGGAATCTGCCTAGGCAGATTCCGGATCTGCCTAGACCATATTGGAATTCTAATACGGCCTAGTCATATTGGAATATTTATATGGCCTATGCAGATTCCAGATCTGCCCAGGCCATATTAGAATCATATCAAGATTCTTATATGGCTAGGCAGATCTGGAATCTGCCTAGACCATATTAGAATCTAGTTGTTTAAGTAACAGAATAGACTATACCAAATTCATAGGACCTAGGTATTAAAACAAAAACTTAACAGTAACATTCATAAATAATATTTACATTATTGTCTCTATGTAGTACTATGGGTAACTACAGTACCATGAGAATATCATAAAATAACAGTGTATGGATAATTCTAAAAATGGCATATTTTAAGCAAGTTTGGTTTAGAAAGGGGAGACAAAAGTAGTGCCTTTATAACAACAAACCATACATTTTAACAATTGTACTTCACACTTTTCTAGCTTAGCCAGATAACGGTCATTTAAGCATCTAGTTTGGTTGTGAGAAGAAGATTAAAGTAGAGGTTTTATACCAACTAACCATTCACTTTTGACTGCAGTTCACACCTACCGGTACTTGTGTCAAACTAAATTTTAGAAGTAAACTAAATTTCAAAAAGACAGAAATATATAGAGAAAAAGACTTACACTTCAGACATCCCTTATGAAAATACCTATGTTGTTTAGCTTAAATAACCAAGATGATTGTTAAAATATACTTGTTATTACTTAAGCAACCAAAAATTGTTAGAAAATACCTATGTTACTACTTAAAAAACTAGATTCTAATATGGCCTAGGCAGATTCTGGATCTGCCTAGCCATATTGGAATTCTAATACGGCCTAGGCAGATCCAGAATCTGCCTAGGCCATATAAGAATTCCAATATGGCTAGGCCGTATCAGAATTCCAATATGGCCTAGGCAGATCCGGAATCTGCCTAGGCTGATTCCGGATCTGCCTAGATTCCAATATGGCCTACGACATATACATGTATTGGCTACAGTTAAACTTTTATGATATACAGTGGAGAATCTGTTATTCTTTCCCGTTTAAACGCAACGAAACGCAAACGCAAAACACTAAAACGTAGACAAGAACATTTTTTGGACAATTCTGATAATTAAATTTTATCTGGGTGGCAAACAGTTTAGAGCCTGATCAGACGCCGGGTAACCCGTCGTCTGATCTGGCTCCAAACTGTTTGCAATGGAAATAATAGTTTAAGCGTAAACGCGTTTATTGGGAAAGAATAACGTTTTCTCCACTGTAGATCTATATCTACAATCAATGAAACATGTACGCTTTTATCCGTGACCCTTATCAAATTTCGAGTATTATTTTTCTTATTGTGCATATTCTTCACTGTATGAAATGGAAATATTTTCTTTATTAGAAGAAATGAATTAAAGGCGTAAAAAGACGTACTTGTAGAGTATTGGATTAACCAAGAAATACGGCTAACTTCGACTAGAGAGAGTTTGAGTAATTCAGAATCAGTTGTATTTAACTTGGTTACATCTTGAACTTTTAATACTTAGGCTATCTTTATTCCAATCTTTAACTGAGAACACTTCCTTTGCGAAATTAATTTCGGTGATTTATACGCATTTTAGTACCCTCAAGTTTATAATATAGCGATCATTTAATAGAAGACATATGAGTAATATGTAAACAGGTAGTTGCTTAATGCACTATATAATTCATTGGCTTAATGCCATGTCAAACAGTGTGGAGCCTGATCAGACGCCGGGTAACCCGGCGTCTGATCTGGCTCCAAACTGTTTTAATAGAAATAATAAATTCAGCATTTATAAACGCGCTTATTGGGAAAGAAATATATTTTATCCTCTGAACAAGGTTGAAGGTCTGTTTCGGTTATTGTTTCCAATCTATCGAAGCATAGTAGCCCATTGTTCAGACAAGGTGGATACATCAGTGATGTGCATGCATTGTGGAGGAAATTTAACCTGGATTCAATTGCACTGTACAGTAGAGCCTGCGAACATCGAATTCTTCCGAGCTGAGAAATAGGTTTTGTTTAGATAGGTGTTCGGTTTAGAGAGATTCCCGGTTTACAGAGGGGTGTCCGATTTAGAGAAGTGTCCGGATTCAAAATACCTCCAGTTTATATAAAGGTTCCCATTGCCTTATAAATACGCATTTTAACGTCCCTTATTTATTGTGAAGAAAATAGTTCCAATTTATGTAGTCATGAATAATTACCGTAAGAAAACATCCTATAAATTAGCAGACGGTAGCTTAAATCAGACTGAAAGTAAAGCAAAATGTGCCTTAATGCACATGCTGATTTTCTTTCAACCTGCTTGAAGTGGACACTGGTCTTCAAAACAAGAATCAGGCTATTTGAGTAAAGGGTAAATATACTCTTTGAAACTGGAAGTTTCGACCAAGAAAACAGTAGTTTGGCTTTTTCACCATCTAAATATTCAACGAATAGTAAAAAAGCCCCGACGAAAAATGGCTCACTAATAATGGAGCATAGTATAGTGACGAATGAAGCATTTAAAGGAACATACAGTGGAGAATATGTTATTCTTTCACGTTCAAACTTAAAAGAAACGCCAAACGCATTGCAATGAAATTGAGAAAATGACCTCTTTTTTTGATAATTTTAACTATTCATTTTAATCTGAGAGGCAAACAGTTTGGAGCCTGATCAGACGACGGGTTATCCGGTGTATGATCTGGCTTCACACTGTATGCATTTGAAATAATGGTTTGAGCATAAGCGAGTTTATTGGGAAAGAAAAATATCTTTCCCGCTGTAGTTTTAACTAAATATTTTCCATGGTGGCCGTCAAATCAATACAATGTTTGAATACCTTTTCTTTCTCAGTAAACGCGTTTGCGTTTACGCAATTCAGACCAGATCAACTATTTCGTAACTTAGGGTCTGATCAAAGTCTAAACTGTTTGTAAAATCAGATAGTGATCAATTGTTAACATTTTAAAACATTTGATTTTTTCTCCATTTTATTGCATTGTAGTTGTCTTTAGTTTTATTTAAAAGAGAGAGAATATCATCATTTCCTGGGTAAGTTACAGTGCTCCCTCTCTACAACGATCCTCCGAACAACAATTCCCTCTTTACAACAACACTTACCACTCTTCCCCAGACAAGACATTATGTCTAGCGCTTATACTGCTGAAATATCGTCGCCCGAAATTATTTGGATTTCTCGTTGTTCTCAAATTAACGTATTGTAAATTTTGATAGAAGATGATAAACATTTTGAACCCAGATCAGACGCCGCCCTAGGCGGCGTCTGATCTAGGTTCAAACTGTTTGCTAAATGTTTTCTAAGGGTATTGATATTCCATCCCTATAACAATTCCCTCCGAACAACGCACATACTATTTGTCTCCCATTGGAAGTTGTTGTAGAGAAGGAGCACTGTATTGCAAGTTAACCACTAAACTTGATTAACATTTTCCCACTGCATATTTGAGTGTGCAAGGGACATAAAAGTATTTAATATCTCCTTTCATTATTTTTGTCACTCTGGTTAAAACTGCCCAAAACTCTGCATTAATAAGACAGAAAGCTCGTTTGATTAATACACGCCTACGAAGGCCCTGTGACCCTAAACACACAAACAACCCTACATCAACGAGAAAACGTTAACCTTTCCCGTTGAAATTTAAATAAATAATAAAAATGCAATAAAGTGTAGAAAATTGGTTTGAGGACAATGTTGACGTAATAATATTAAAAACTTGAAAACACGTCAGACTCTGGGTGACTGCTTATTAGTTTCCAAACTGTTTGACTTTTTTAGAGTTTTTTCTTTCATTTTTCATGTGTTTTTTTTTTAAAATGTATTTTCAAACATATACATGTATACACTGTTTGTAAATCTTAGACAGCTTTTCCTTTAGTCTTGATTTACAAAGGTTTGCAGCTGCATAAGACCCCGAAATACTCGTCATATGTAGGGTGCTCAGTTTGAAACTCACTCCCCCCTAAAACTTCAAATGGAAAAAATCCCATCCCCAAATAAGTCTAGTCCATTTCTGACTACCGGTGGGCGTGGTTCAGTAATAACGCGCTCGACTACTGTTTGCAATTGACATAGTTATTTTAGTATAAACGTTTTAATTGCCCGGGGGGGGGGGGGGGGTTAGCGCCGTCCGTCTGATTCTCTTCACCTGAGGGACTCATGTTTTTTTTTAATTATAAATTTTATTGGTATGCACCCTGATGAAATCCAATCCGAAGATTTTTCAAGAAAATCTTGCAATGTTTTGGGCGTTTATTGGCAACGTCAGTATATGAATACCTGGCTGGGTAAATAATCAACAATCGCTTCTTTCATAGATCTTGATTGTACGTGAAATTGCAATGATTTGACATTTATTGTGAACCAACAATGAAATATGAACGCCTGCATCCGATATAATTTATACTCTATCAACCATCTATATAGTATAGTTTCAGAGCTCCAGATAAGGGGGGTATTTCATAAACAAAAATCTTTATTTCTGTATTTAACCCTATGGTGTGACTACTCATTAGAATCGTCTCGAAGAGACGATTCTAATGAGTAGTTACAGCATAAGATTTGGTACTGAAATGGGTGAAAAAATGTTGGATTAGTTCACTTTACCCCATTTTATCTGGAGCCCTGTAGTTTACAAGGGAGAAGACGTTATGCTTAAATACAGTAAAACCTCGCTATTACGACCACTAAAACGATGGCTAATTGAGTGTATAATAGACAGGTGACAGCTTAAAGCAAGGTGACAGTGAAACAGAAAGCTCCTATAGGAGCTTTCTGTTTCACTGTCACCTTGCTTTAAGCGGTCATCTATCGTAAACACCCTAATAATTAACATAATTTAGTGGTCGTAATAGCGAGGTTTTACAAATAAACATGTCTATGCTTAAACTATTACACGTGTTTCCATTGCAAACAATTTAGAGCCAGATTATATATCGGGTTACAATGTGCCCGGTGTCTGATCAGGCTCCAAACCGTTTGCCACACAGATTACAATACATTGTAAATCGTTAGAAATTTAAAAAATAAATGTAATTTTCAACATCTTATAGTATCGCGTTTGCGTTTCGTTTGCGTTTAAATGGGAACGAATAACGTATTATCCCCTGTACAGTTTGTGCCTGGTGGAAAAATGACCCGTTTAGCAACCAACATTATTGTTTATTGAACGTTTTCCCATCCAAATACATGTAGCTTGTTATACAGGCAATATACAGTGGGGAGACGGTATTCTTTCCCGCTTAAACGCAAACGAAACGCAAACGCATCGCAATAAAACGTAGAAAACGACAAGTTTTCGACAATTCTGATTATTCATTTTAATATGAGTGGCAAACTGTTTGGAGCCTGATGGGTTACAAGGCGTCTGATCTGGCTCCAAACTGTTTGCAATGGAAATAATAGTTTTAGCGTAAACGCGTTTATTGGGAAATAAAAACGTCTTCTCCACTGTATCTGTTCACAGGCATACAGACAAACATAATTATGTTTTATTTATGTCTCCCGTCGATGCATGATAAAAAATAATTAATCATGAGTATGTTAAATGAATAGAACCTCTCAAATATGAGTTATGAGAGACGAGACAATATTAAAATGTGGCAATTGATAACAGACCTAAAATCATATACATTACTTTACAGGGTTAAAAAGGTTAACTCATATAAGACTATAACAAATGAAATTCTTTCATCTCAGTGTGTGCAATCATTTGATTATATACATGTTAATGACCTACAACATTACATAGTTATACATTTTTTGTCTTCTATAGATGAAATCACGGAGTAACTACATATACATACACACATCAAACTCTGAGTGGACTAAATGAATATAAATGATGTTAGTTCCACATTTTTACACTGACACCAACTACTCTTTATCGATTTCGAAAAACAATCAAGACAGTTTATCTTCGATTTATGTACGTATATCGATGCGAGGACACTTTGTGTCACCCTATCTATTTGGTACCAGTTAAAAAGACCGATTGGTTCAGCCATAGTCTACATGACATTTAAATGTATTATGTTGTATATGAGCATTGACGAAAAACTGTATGTATAAGTCAAAATAAAATCTGTTCTGTTCTGTTCATATACGTATTTACTTCGTGATGAAAATATCGGAGTGTGGACTGCCATCGCCTGTGGTTCTTCTCCATTCTTTCTCAATAACTGTTTCAGTATTACTTATATGCAAACATCATTAGTTATACTTATTGCATGTTATTATTTCCACAGTATGCACCGAGAGCGGTATGCCTTTGACGAAGTTGACAAACAATACGAATCATTTAGCCAATGTATGTCTGAAAACAATGTACTATTTTCAACGGAAATTCAACCAAATACCACATATAATGTTTCTAGTTTTAAAGAAATGTGGTAATATAAAGCATGTTGACAATAAAGCAAAATGCGCATTCTGCGTTACATGCACGTTCATTCGGTTAAACTCGTTCGCTGCCAAATTATTCGTGATATGTTAACCCCTTCACCGTTTCATTGTCGTCTGCTTCAATTTATTGTTTTCAAGATCGTTTCAAAGTAAGGTTCAATGTAGTATGACTTAATGCATATCGATACGAGTGTCAAACAGTTTGGACCGCGATCAGATGCCACGTGACACGGCGTCTGATCAGAATTCAAACTGTTTGCAAACGCGCTTTATAAAGGCATTGCGAGTGGAAGGGTTAAGCTACATTGTCTTATCTGGTGGGAAATAGAATATACACATGTATTTCTTGTGAGTGAGTAAATCTGGGCCCAGGCATTTGAATATTAACTCAATCACTGCCTTACGGCAAGTACATTGGTTATTTGCAAACAGTTTAAATCTCGTACATGTAACGAGGCGTCTGACCAGAATCCAAACTGTTTGACACTCGTTGTATATTACTTTAGTCAATTTACCTAAATTCTAAATTAGAAAAATATAAGAGGACGACAGATACAGTGGAGAATCTGTTATTCTTTCCCGTTTAAACGCAAACGTACGCAAACGCAAAGCGCTAAAACGTAGAAAAGAACAACTTTTGGACAATTCTGATAATTCTTGTTTATCTTGGTGGCAAACAGTTTGGAGCCTGATCAGACGCCGGGTTACCCGGCGTCTGATCTGGCTCCAAACTATTTGCACTGCAAATAATAGTTTTAGCGTAAACGCGTTTATTGGGAAAGAATAACAGATTCTCCACTGTAATTGACGTCATAGCATTGAATGGGTTACATTTAATAATCGTAGATGTGTAAAGTGCGTTGTTATTATTTTGGCTCATACACGTATATATTTTCAGAAGTACAGACGACATGGAAGCAATACATATACTAGAACGTGCGTATATTCGTGCATGGCAGACAAAATTATGAATGACGAAGCCCTCATTTAATCTCCCTACTGATATAGCACGTGGGACCAGCTATAAGATACACAGCGTGATTCTGGGACTTAATTAACACTTCGCCATATCTGAAAAAAACCCACCGTGTAACCGAGTTTTTCCTTAATGCATTCTGTACATTAAAATCTACGTTAATCAAGAGCAGCAGCCCCAGTCTAGCTGAGCGCCTCTCCAGTCCCCAAGCGGGTCGTGCTGTATCCGCTGACACTGGTGCCAGAATCTGTTAAACCATGTGTGGGGGCGTTGTTCTTTTGGATTGTCTAATCATCATGCGCGAAATACTTTCCGCTTCACTGATTGGCTGAAAGAATCCTGCTCTCTTTGAGGTCCGCGTTTGATGCCTTTTTCATTCATTAGTTAATGAACACAAACTGTGGGATTCTGTGAGAAATTAACTTTTACATACGAGATTCCCAATAATGGGGATCTATATCTAACGGGACCCTTATATATTATTTGCATATATCGGTCAACAATGGTGACTTTAAAGTAGCCCAAACCTAAACAGATATTGGACAGAGGTTACATACAGGACGTGTGGATATCAATTGCGAAATTCAGCTTAACCCGCTGATAAAAATCAAAGATTTTTTGGAGAAAATAAATTTACCCATGTGTGCGTAGTTTCGCAGGGAGCGGGTTCATGTATAAACGAATGACAAATATTGAGAACTAACATTTTCTTATCACCTGGGTGGGTAGTGGTAGTGATCGCAGTTTTGTGGACATTTTATCATTGGATTTATTGCTGGCTAATCAACCACGTTGACTTTGGATATAATACACTTACAAGGTAAGACCATCTATTGCAGTGGAGAAAACTTTTGTTTTGCGTTTGCGTATCATTTGCGTTAAACGGGAAAGAATAACATGTAGAAAATAACATTTTGACAATTCTAAATATTGACTTTAAGCTTAGTGGCAAACAGTTTGGAGCCAGACGATTCTGACTATTCATGTTAATCTGTTTGGAGCCTAATCAGACGCCGGGTAACCCGGCCTCTGATCTGGCTCCAAACTATTTGCAAAGGAAATAATAGTTTTCGCGTAAACGCGTTTATTGGGAAAAAATAACGTTTTCTCCACTGTACAGTGGAAAATACACCATTCTTTCCGGTTTAACCCTTTCTTGATCAAATTTATCGTGATGTTTTTACCCCTTTTACCGCCATATTGTCGTCTGCTTCAATATTGGTGTCTGCAATATCGTTTCCAAGTTGGATTTAAGGCAATATAACTGCGTTACGCGGCGTCTGATCAGGATATTGTTTGCAAATGCGCTTTATGACGTCGTTGAGAGTGTCAGGGTTAACCCATACTCCATAGATATGCATTTTTGCCTATTGAATTTATTTCTCGACTGAAGAAAATAGTTCCAATTTACAGTAGTTTCTATATCTTAGCTGATGGGTAGCTTAAAGCAGGCTAAAATGTAAAGCAGAATGTGCCTTGATGCACATTCTGCTTTACTTTCAACCTACTTTAAGTGATCAACTATCTTCAATACTAGAAACAGACCAGGTTGTAAAGGTTTAAACGAAATTTAACGTTAATGCAATACAATAAATGTAGAAAATGACATTTTTCTGAAAATTCTGACTTTATATTTGTATCTGAGTAACAAATAGTTTGGAGCCTGATCAGACGGCGGGTTACCTGGCGTCTGATCGTCCAAATTGTTTGCAATGTAAATAATAAAGCTGTTGCCACAAATGCTTTAATTTAGAAAGTACAACGTCATTTTTGTTGTGCGTTTAGACTTGTTGTCGTCTGCAACAGGTACAGTCTGCTAATTTTTCTAAATTAGATGTTTCTAAAATTTGTATTCAAAAGAGGGTCAGATTGTCACACATACAGTGGAGAAAACGTTATTCTTTCCCATTTAAAAGCAAACGAAACGCAAACGAAAAGCACTAATGCGTGGAAAAGTGCAACCTTTGGATAATTCTGATAATTAATGTTTATCTTTCTGGCAAGCAGTTTGGAGCCTGATCAGACGCCGGATTACCCGGCGTCTGATCAGGCTTCAAGCAATAGATAGATGTTTGCAATAGAAATACTACTTTTAACGTAAACGCGTTTATTGGGAAATAATAACGTTTTCTACACTGTACAGCTTTTATCCTGGTGAGACGCCGAATTTAACTCTTTGAACCCTAGTCCCGCATATAGGCGTGCTTTTCAAACAGTGTACATGTGAACAGGAAACTTGTCCTATGCAAACAGTGAAGACCCTGATCAGAGGGCTCCGAAAGGAGCCCTCTGATCAGGGTCTTCACTGTTTGTCACAATGCCAAACATTGACAAAAACAACCCTTAAAAGTCAGAAATGGACTAGACTAAAATGGAAAATGGAATTGTCCATTTAAAGTTTCAGGGAGGAAAGAGTTAATTAGCGTCTCACCTGGATCAAAACACTGTTAGCAAATCTAACCAAGTTTCACAGAAGATGGACAGTCTTCTGTTCAATTGATAAAAGTAGGAAGAAGTAATGCAGAAAGTCCCAAAAGGAGTTTTCTGCATTATTACGATTCTGCTGTAACCCTCTATTCCTGTTTCTAGTTTTGAAGACAAACTACCACTAAAGCATATTGAAAGTAAAAGAGAATGCTCTTTATGGAGAAATCTGCTTTACATTCAACCAGCTTTAACCAATTTGTACCTAGTGTCCCCATAAATCATACTATAACGAACACTCAAACAAAAACTCATTGGGTAAAACGACAAAGTGGCAGCTTAACTCTTTCGCTACCAAATTTTATCGTCTGCTTTAACCCTGTTACCGCCAAAATATCGTCTGCATTGGTAGTGTCGTCTGCAATATTTTTAAAGTCAGATTTAGGACTGTTTAGATTGAAGAAATGTCGATACGAGTCAAATTTTTGGACCCTGATCAGAGGCTGTGTGACGCGGCGTCAGAATCCAAACTGTTGCAAAGATTCCTTTTGGCGCCGTTGGCAGTGAAAGAGTTATTTAACCCATTTATGCCTGCATATTGCAACGAAGTTCTGGAATATTACATTGTAGATATGCAAACTAGTGTGGTCTGAGAGACGTCTTCTTTTTTACAAAACTAAAAGATGAATGTCAAGCATTTGAGTTAAATCTTACTAGACACAGCAAACTCTGACCTGGATCCTTTTCTGGGGGGAAAATGACCAATTAGCGTTCTGCAGTTCTAAGTGTTTAGAACCTGGGGCCCGTTTCTTAAAACTTCGTACAA
The DNA here is from genome assembly GCA_922989275.2 of Gari tellinella. Lineage (NCBI taxonomy): Eukaryota > Metazoa > Mollusca > Bivalvia > Cardiida > Psammobiidae > Gari > Gari tellinella. The sequence continues at coordinate 101,656,778 of OV277858.1, read as the reverse complement.
CAAATGTTGTCGTAAGTCAGATTATAAAAGTCTCAATTATTATTTATTTCTCCATCGAATCTTGTCTTGTGACATCTCTTTGGAATCGTCTTGAAAAGACGATTTCAAAGAGATGTCACAGAACAGTATAATATCGAGAAATAAAAAAAATAAAATTTAATGTATTTTAAAGTTTTGACTTACGACCATTTTTGTCCTACGAAGTTTTATGAAACGAGCCCCTAGACTCCAGATAAATAAAAAATGTTATTTTTTAATATTTTTTCCCCTGTTTTTTGTTCACTAACCCCTATATAAAGTTAGGTTTTAAAATAATCGCTTTATCTGATTAAGTCCTATACCATTTTTTCTCTTGCTACTCGTAACCTTATATTTTCTAAAAATGTTTTCATTCAGACCAGACACTTAGATAGGCATAAGATGGCCTATAGAGACAGCGTTATAGAAGATTTCTTTATTGCTTCTGTCTTATACATGTATACATACATGTACTCATTGAGCTATCAAATGTAATCTTATTTTAAGCAATCATCTGTTTTATGTTATCGAGAACAAGCTTGAATTTTAGAATTCTAGTGATAGGTTTTACAATAATCTCTTTGCATAACTATTTCCTCCATGAAATCTCAAATGGATAACTCTAGTTTCCAATTTAGTCTTATTCACTTTTGAATGGTATTTTTACAATGTCTCGCTAAATGAGAAACTATGCAGACCCTGAACAGAATGCTCTTTTAGGACTTTGGTCCGCACCATTTGCATTGGACAAGTGTACACTAAACAGGCACTGTTTTTGCAAAGAACACGGCTATCACTAGGGTTCAATGGGTTAGGACATGTCTTTGAATAAGAGCAATGGAGTCAAGCTTAACCCTTTCCCCCAAAGAAGCGCCTTTTAGCGCATTCAATTTATTCCACCACTGAAGAAAATAGTTCCAATTTATACAGACATGAACATGTACCATAAGAAATAGTTTCTATATCCTAGCAGATGGTAGCTTAATGCAGGCTGAAACTAAAGCAGAATGCGCATTAACCCTTTACCCCATAGCCTGTTTCTAGTTTTGAAAATATGTGACTACTTAAAGCAGGTTGAAAGTAAAGCAGAATGCGCCTTAAGGCGCATTCGGCTTTACTTTCAGCCTGCTTTAAGCTACCATCTGATAGAATAAAGAAACTATTTCTTATGATACATATTCATGGCTGTATAAATGTTCTACAGTGGAGGAATAAATTGAATGCACTAAAAGGAGCTTTTACGAGGGAAAGGGTTAAGGCGCATTCTGCTTCACTTGCAACCTGCCGGAAGTGATCATCTGTCTACAAAACTAGAAACAGGCTGTGGAGTATTTCAGCATTTGTCGTTATAGACATTACTATGCAAAATGACTTCTCTATTGTGTAAAACTGTATCATATGATACACATGCGGTCGTAATTAATATTTTGACTGACAGTTTTAAGATATTACAGACACCAATCAATCAATCACGTGTATTGTTTACACGTGCTATCTTTTCGTGCTTGTATTCATCCGGTGAGCCCTTTTTTAAAACCCAGTTGTCTACCTTAACCCATTCACTGACTGCCATGGCATCATTAATATTTTTTAACAGTTATCGACTGCTTTTATTTCTCAAATTTGAATGTTTAGGTATTTTGACTTAAGAAATATTTAAATAAGTGTCAAACAGTTTGGATCCTTACCAGCGCCGCGTTTCGCGTTCTTATAGAAGAAATTACTTCAGACAATAAAAGGTATCAAAAAATGAAGACATAGAATATCTACAGTATATTCGGAAAATTGTGTTTGTGTGTAATGTCTATTCAAATGAATCTACTACAGAAATCCCCAAAGAAGTCTGACTCGAATCAAAATTTCTCGATACATGTTTTCAAGTTTTCTTAGCTGAATCTACATTCAAGCAAAAAAAAAAAGAAGCAAGCGGTATTGCAGCAGGCGAAAAGTTAACCCGTTACTCAAGAAATATACCTTCAGTGACGAAAATAGTCCCCCTTGTGCCATGCGAATACTTTTACATCGTAGTAGTCGGTTACTTAAAGCATGCTGAAAGTAAAGAAGAGTGTGCCTTAAAGCGCATTCTGTTTTACTTTCAGTCTGATTTAAGTGGCCACCTCTTTTCAAAAGTAGGCCATGGGGTAAATGATTAAAAATATCCGGCGCCATCTCTGATAAAGTGGAAGCATTCACAGGACGAACGGATAATGCCTCGTTTCATGTTAAGGGCGAATCATTATCTCTAGCTCATTTATATTCTTGTCGTTTTAATTGATTGCAGTTTTACGACTTTAAAGTTGGACAAAATAGTTCCCATGTATACATGCCTTGACAATCTTGACATTTGAGGAATTTACAAAAACTGCGTGATAAATGTTGAGGGATTTGTAACAACATTCAATTGCATGTATATTTCTTGCTTTACATCATTCAATTAAATTATGAACATATGTGGCATTTACTCTACTGCTTGCACTTAGCGAGTGTGCATACATGCACAACAAACGTTGTATCTTATTGGAGAATGCTGAAACACCGACCGGAAGTTAATTACTGCATTTTTGTGAGAGTGCGCACACCAAAACACGTGCATGAGTAAACAAAACGGGAATGAGTATGCAAAAACGAGTTTCATCCCGCAAAACTTGCCTTACCCTTAGTATAAAACGTATTTGCAAACAGTTTGGATTCTGACCAGACGCCGCGTTAACGCGGCGTCTGATCAGGATTCAAACTGTTTGACACTTATTTCAATATTTCCTAACACTCTCTTTCACTTCCGGCTCACACATTCCCCTCTGTCGTAAACTAGGTACTATACTTTTGGCGTATAATGTATTCTTAAGAATTATGGCGATTCAGTCTCTGTCAACATCTTTGACAAGAAGAATGTACCAAAACACACACTTAAAAAGTCGATCTACAACTTGGAGAAAAGGTTATTCTTTCCCGTTTAAACGCAAAAGAAACGCAAACGCAATTCACAAAAATGTAGAATATAACAACATTTTAATATTTCTAAATATTGATTTTCAGCTAAGTGGCAAATAGTTTGCCGCCAAATCAGACGCCGGGTAACCCGGCGTCTGATCTGGCTCCAAATTGTTTGCAAAGGAAATAATAGTTTTCGCGTAAACGTTTTTATTTGGAAAGAATAACGTTTTATCCACTGTAATGGCGTACAATAGCTGAATTATTGTGTTCCGTGTTTCCCCTCACGATATATATATGAATATCATCAAATGATACACGTAATAGTTCTATGATTTGTCCCTTAATACTTTATTTATTTTTGGCTGAAAACTACAATATTTTACATAAAAAGATACTCTGATTTTAGTAGGAATGTTTGATTGCTTCTACATGAAATGTTATCTTGGCATTTGGAGATGTAGCCTGTGACAGAGATTATTTTGAGGAGCGAGTGAATACTCTCTGTAAGGGAGATTGATTTCTTAACCCATTGTATGCTAGGTAATATTTGCGGCCATTTTAAAATGTCTTCTGCAGCGGATATAACTCAAATATTTGAAAAAGATTTTAGCAGTTTCTGATAGAATATTGACTTAGCTGCAAACAGCTTTCATCTCAGATCAGGCCCCACATTGTGAGATCAAAGCTGTATGCCTAGAGGTACACCTAAAAGTGTATCACGCATAAAAATGGTTAAGTCAAAATACCTAAAATTTAAATTTGAGAAATAAAAGCAGGTGACAATCGTTTAACATCGATGACGTCATGGCAGTTCAAGTAATTGAGTAAAAAGCCAGAATTCAGTGTAAAAACATAAAAATGACGAGACCCGTATGGACTAGACAAACTACAGTAAAACCTCGCTATTACGACCACTAAATTATGTTAATTATTAGGGTGTTTACGATAGGTGACCGCTTAAAGCAAGGTGACAGTGAAACAGAAAGCTCCTATAGGAGCTTTCTGTTTCACTGTAACCTTGCTTTAAGCTGTCACCTGTCTATTATACACTCAATTAGCCTTCGTTTTAGTGGTCGTAATAGCGAGGTTTTACTGTACTTGTATTTATCATTATTAAACTTTTATAATTGAAATATCTTCTGTCATCTAGAATATCACCGAGGTTACAGACTATGTGATGACAGTATTTGCAGCTTATCTATAAAGTACACATTAGGAATTAACTATACCGGCTTGAATTTGGATAAGAAACCGTTGCCATGGGAGAAACAAAAGTGGATGCCAATTCGCCAAATTGTCTAACATTAAATGGCACATTTCTTTGCTACAAATTCCTTCAGCAAACAGTGTAGACAATGATGAGAGGCCGCAAAATGTTGCGTATCGTCAGAGTCTACACTGTTTGCTTTATGGTTAAACATGGGGAAGAAAGTTAAGCAGACCTTTCTAAATGAAATTCGTAGTTTTCATTTTTGGACAAATCAATGGCGCGAATGAGACTACATATTTTTTATAGTAAAGTTTTTACGAAAAAAAACCCAGGTCCGTCCCTCCTAAGGGTTTAGTCATTCGTATGGACGCACCTGGATTCTATAGAGATACCAACTCCTACGCAGCCTATATAATCAGGCGACAGGGCGGGCTGCTTATTTAAAAACCAATTTCTTTTATTCTTTAACTCATTACCCATTAAAACTTAAAATGCACAATTCCAGTCTCCAATTAAGTCTGGTACATTTTAAACACAGTGTTCCCTCCACACAACGGTCATCCGAGCAACGATTACCTCCCTACAACAATGATTGCCGCTGCTCCCGAAAACAAGACACTTATGACCAACCTTTTCACAGCTGCAATATCTTCTGCATAAAATTGTCGTCTGCTGGTGTTCTCAAAGTCATCCATTGGACATTTTGACAAGGAGAACATAATTACGAGTGCAAACAGCTTGAATCCAGATCAGACGCCGCGTTACGCGGATGTTGTGGTCCAGTAAAACCTCTCTATTCCGACTAATAAAATAAAGGCTAATTGATATTTAAAACACAGATGACCGCTTAATAACCTATTACCCCATAAATACGACTTTTTACACATTTAATATACTCTTCCACTGAAGAACATAATTCCAATTTATACAGTGATAAATATTCACAAGAAGAAATAGTTTCTTTATCATGGCATATGGTAGTTTAAAGCAAGTTGAAAGTAAAGCAACCTGCTTTAAGTGGTCACATACAGTAAAACCTCTCTATAACGGCCACTAAAACGAGGACTAATTGGTTATTTAAATGACAGGTGACAGCTTAAAGCAAGGTGACAGTAAAACAGAAAGCTCCTACAGGAGCTTTCTGTTTTACTGTCACCATGCTTTAAGCAGTCACCTGTCAAAAACAACTAATAAATTAGCACACTTTAGTGGCCGTTATAGAGAGGTTTTACTGTATCTTCAATACTAGAAACATGCTATGGGGGAATGGGTTAAAGCAACGTGACAGTAAAACAGAAAATTCTTCAAAGAAATTTCTGTTTTACTGTCATCTTGCTTCAAGCAGTCTGCTGTCGTACATGTAACATCTAAAACATGCAATTAATGAAGTAGCTGAGGAGAAGCTGTTGGATCAGCAACAGTCGTTATTAACTTTTTATGATATTAAAGTTATACTATTTATCTACACAAAGATTTATCAAAGAATTAATCTATAACCAATCACATCAATATCCGTTTAGCTAATATCACATTGAAAAGTATTAAGTCAAACATAAAACACTAAATTATAATGTATGGAGTCTGGAAATCCCTGAGGAGGATTTCGTTTAATTATCAATAATTAATAACTGAAGCACTTCTATCTGTCAAATAATAAACATATTTTATCACTTTCAGTGCTTTGTAGAAGAATATGCATACAGTCAATGTTGTAATAAGCAACCACTAATTGAAGAGATGTAGATATCCTTTAACCCATTACGCCATAAATATGCCTTTTCACGCCTTTAACATCTTCTACACTCGGAAAAGAATTCCCCACCGAGGAAGTCCTGGACACAAAACACAGAAGGCATTATCAGTATCTTTCTAGATGTTAACTTTATCCTTTCACTCTCAATGACGTCATAAAGCGCATTTGCAAACAGTTTTGATCCAGATCAGACGCCGCTCAGGATCAAAACTGTTTGTCACTAATTTTGAAATGACGTAAGTCATACTGCATTAAATCTAACTTTGAAACGATATTTCAGACAACAAGCCACCCATACATGTATATATGTCCTTTACAAACAGTGTGCCTATAAAGAATACACTTACCCTATGTAAACAGTGAATACCCAAATCTTTAGGAGCGCTCTGATCAGGATCTGCACTCAGAGTTTTTAACTGGACTAAATCAGCTATAATGCCTTTAATCTTACTTTGAAACGATATTCCAGACAACAGTATTGAAGCAGACGACAATATGGCGGTGAAGGGGTACAAACCTCTCGGTTAATTTGACATTGAAGGGTTAAAGAGACGGTTGCTTCTTCGACACTTTGATGCTAGACACATTGTCAAGTTGCAATTGTCGATGTCACGAATTACAAAAAGTTTCGTGAACGCTTTGTGTTCTTAAGTGACCAAAGAGATCTACATCAAGTTTTTAAAACGAACTGAATGAAATTGACATTGATCTACGCGAATGAAATATGTAGTAGAAATGACAAAAAAGGAGGTATTTTCAGTTTGACCTGAAAAAACCACGTGACCTTCAATACAATTAAACATGATGTTGTTTTTGTCATTATAGCGAGTCCATCCATAATATGGATGTGTTGTATTGCTTATGGCACATAATCAGTTACCTTTCATTTAATGTCTTTTTAACCCTTTCACTCTCAATGACGTCATAACGCGCGTTTGCAAACAGTTTTTATCCTGATCAGACGCCGCGTAACGCGGCGTCTGATCAGGATCAAAGCTGTTTGCCACTTGTTTTGAAATTTCGTCAGTTATACTGCCTTTATTCTAACTTTAAAACGATATTGCAGACAACGACATTGAAGCAGACGACACTATGGCGGTGAAGGGGTAAAAAGCTCTACACGGTTATTTTGATAATGAAAGGTTTAAACTTGTATTCATCGACCATCCAATATATAATGATGTAGCCTAGAAAATTAGTGTGCCTAAAGCACGTAAATGCTTAATAGAGGGGAAAAGTAATAGAGATAGCCTCTGTATGCGCTTTATTAATGATTTACTTTTGTCATACGCCATGCTGTCATTGTATATATATATATGCGATACTACCAAATCGTCCCGTCTTTCGTGAACGCTTAACACAGGTCTTCTGTGCACGTGTTGTGGTTTTGACATTTTCTACTCTATAGAGTAGAACAGTTGAACTTGTATTGTGTAGCCTTTTGTTTCACTGTTTCGTATTTTAAAACAAGATTACATTTAATCTGATCTAGCTCAAACCACTTTGCAAGCAACGTGTCTCCTTTCTTGGAAACCAATTACTGGGACAGAATAACGGCATAGCAGGGTCCAATGTTATAAAGCTTTTGACTTGAGTCTGTTGTCGTTCTCAAGCATTTGATTGGTCAGATTTGAGCTTAGGCTCAAATCTCACCAATCAAATGCTTGGGAACACACGCAGACTCAACTCAAACGCTTTATAACCTTAGAGCCAGGGCTCCAGCGTCCAGATACAAGAGAGGGTAGACTGAAGAAACCCAACGTTTTCTCACTCATGTCCGCAAGAGTCCTTTGATCTGGGTCTACACTGTTTGCAAATGTAATGAGTATATCTGAAATAGGTACATGGTGTTTAAAGACCGTTAACTCCTTGTGTAATAACGTTCAAAACTGAAGTCTGCAAGGTTTTCAAATAAGGGTTTACATGGCTGATATACATGTAAGAAGAGACATCAGCATGCGCGTGTCCAAATAAATCTAGTTTTGATCTTTAACAATTGCTCTGTTAACCTGCAATATGCAGTGCTTCCTCCTTACAACAGCCCTCTCAACAACGACCCTCTCCTTACAACAAATCTTAACAGAACAGTTATATGGCTAACACGTTCAATGCTGTAATATCGTCTGCTGTTTTTTGTTCTCAAAGTTATATATAAGTGGACATTTTGACAGAATAAGTATAATGACGAGTGACAAACAGCTTGAATCCTGATCAGACGCCGCGTAACGCGGCGTCTGATCTGGATTCAAGTTGTTTGAAAATGAAAGCCAAGTCTGAACTTTCGCTCCCTATAACCTCCCTCCGATCAACACACGCAATCTTTATCTACCGTTGGGTGGTGTTTTAGAGAGGGAGCACTGTAGTTACAAATGACAGTAAGTCAGAAGTTGGTAGAGTATGGGTTAAGTAAATACTGGCCTAAGAAATACTTCAAATTGTTTGAAAATGTTTGGGTCCTTGTACGAATTTGTTTACCATGAGTTTGTGTTATCTCGCAAGGATTACTATTGGGCATGCTATCAGTCGCCTGTCTTTGTAATGAACTGACACCCCAATTGGGAGACTTTGTTTACATTTCTTAGCCCTTGTCATGCTGGGTTGTCGTCTGGTTCAAATATATTATCGTCTGAGAAAAAAAATCCAAATTAATTTTGACACTTTTTAATCAAAAGAAATGATGAATATCAGTAGCAAACAGTTTGGATTCAGATCAGACGCCGCGTTACGCGGCATCTGATCTGGATCCAAACTTTTTAAAAATGTTAGCCAAGTCGCGTTAAGCATGAAGAGGATTAATCCATTTCCTGTTCAGTCTGGATTAACGGCAATTGGCAGACAGGGTCGATCCAGACAAGACGCCAAGTAATTCGGCGTCTGATCTGGATCATATATCTGTTTAGATCATAAATCCAAACTGGATCTAAATCTGAATTTGAACAAAACTTGTCAGTAGACTATAGCACTAACCCTATACTGTCATGACGTCATCAATTTTAAACAATTGTCGTCTGCTTTTATTTCTCAAATTTAAAGTTTAGATATTGCGACTTAAGAAATATTGAAATGAGTGTCAAACAGTTTGGATCCTGATCAGACGCCGCATTACGCGGCGTCTGATCAGGTTTCAAACTGTATGCCAAAAACAGTGTACCCGGAGTAAGGCAGTGAAGGGGTTAAGACTATCAGACGATTATTTACATTGATCATTGCCGAGAAATCCACGCCCATATCCATAACAACATCTATCTGTTATTCATTGTTTATAAATAACTGAATGATAAAACTAAATTTAACTACATGTACATGTACATTTAAATGAACATGAAATTTTAACTGAATTTTTAGATACAGTAGAGAAAACGTTATTCTTTCCCAATAAACGCGCTTACGCTTAAACTATTATTTCCATTGCAAACAGTTTGGAGCCAGATCAGACGCCGGGTTACCCGGCGTCTGATCAGGCTCCAAACTGTTTGTCACCAAGATAAAAAATAATTATCAAAATTGTCCAAAAATGTACTTGTCTACGTTTTAGTGTTTTGCGTTTGCGTTTCGTTTCGTTTAAACGGGAAAGAATAACAGATTCTCCACTGTAGTATACTCTTAGTTATTGCTCATTATTTGAGTTAACGTTTGATGTCCTCGGTATTGTTTTCAGTAGCGGATTTTATGTTCAGCAAGTTTCAAGGTAGATCTATTTGTCTATAATTTATTTTGGAAAATAAAATGGAAACAGATGAGACGCAGAATAACCGTCGGCGTCTCACGTGGACTTAATCTATTTGCACCGGTTATCTCACAATATTCCATCAAATTTTAAATGTTAAAACGTCAGCGTGGGAATTTATAAACGAGGAATATCAGAAATAAATGATTTGGGGACTCCAAATGGAGTTCTAGGTCAAACTGAAGTGATGTATCTTGTTTGTGTATTCGATCAAATTGTTTGCTGGAAACCTTGACTATTACAGTGGAGAATCTGTTATTCTTTCCCAATAAACGCGTTTACGCTAAAACTATTATTTGCAGTACAAACAGTTTGGAGCCAGATCAGACGCCGGGTAACCCGGCGTCTGATCAGGCTCCGAACTGTTTCCCACCAAGAGAAACAAGAACTATCAGAATTGTCCAAAAGTTGTTCTTTTCTACGTTTTAGTGCTTTGCGTTTGCGTACGTTTGCGTTTAAACGGGAAAGAATAACAGATTCTCCACTGTAATCCCTTGTACAGTGGAGAAGACGTTATTATTTCCTAATAAACGCGTTTACCCTAAAAACTATTGTTTCAATTGCAAACAGTTTGGAGCCAGATAAGACGCCTGGTAACCCGACGTCTGGTCAGGCTCCAAACTGTTTGCCACTCAAATTAAAATAAGTCAAATTAGTCAAACTTTTCAAAACGTTGTCAAATTTATGAACAAGGTGCAAGTAACAAACAGTTTTGATCCAGATCAAGTCCTACGCCTTGTCTGAATCTACATTGTCTGCAATAAGGTTTTCTCATTGTTCGAAATGTTCAACAGCGACAGACCAAATCAAACAGTGAAGACCCTTTGGGAATGTGCCTTATGATAATTACGTATTTTATTGGTCCCACGTTGTAAGCAAATGACCTAATTTGGCGAGTTTAGGAATTCAGTGGTTAAAGATAAACTATAATCCAAGGGATTAAGGTCAATGTGAGGAGAGAAACAAATCATGATAAATTAGAGTTCGTTAATGGCATGTGTGCGTATTAACTCGACCCCCCCCCCCCCTGAAACTTTAAAATTGTCAATTTCAGTTTCCAACTTGTAAGTCCATGTATGTCTATCAAGTGTTGTCTTTGCTACCTTTGCAAAATTACAAACAGTGCAGACCCGGATCAGAGGGCTCCTTAAGGAGCCCTCTGATCTGGGTATACACTGTTTGTACAGGACAAGTATACTCGCCATATGCACACTGTTTGTAAAGGGCATGTATACTCGTTGCTAGGGTTCTATGAGTAAACACAGGTTGACAACAGCGCTCAATAATAGTGTAAACAACAGTTGCGAACGAAACATCAATGAAGACACGAACATTCCATATAACGTCACACTGACAAAGATTTGTTACAAAAATCGTTGGGCTAAGCCTCCAATTGTTACAGTTGAGAAGACGTTTGTTCCTTCCCAATTAACGCGTTTACGTAAAGACTAATATTTCCATTTCAAGGCAGTAAAGGGGTTAATTTTACCCTTTCAATCATTATACACCTCTGTGAATTGAACTGATTGACATAGTGTCTGATCTTTCATATTACAATATCATTATTATTATATTTATTGTTATACCATATTTATATAGCGCTCTTTTAACACTGGAGTGTGCGTTCAAAAGCGCATCACATGAACTTACATACTGGTATGTACTTACAAAGTGAGAAAAGACAAATAACTACATGTACATTATAAGTAAAAACGTCCTACCGTATGAATTAACATGGAAATAAATCCTGAATAATAGAAATTTATAGAAATTTAATCCATATAATTATTGAGAAATATAAGAACTGCTATTATTAGTTCATAAAGTCTATTTTAAAATGACTCGGTATACCGGTAACACTTTTATTAAATGAAATACCGGTCCGACGAAGCCATTTTGGTTGGGGATAACTCGCTGAGCACTAGTGACGAGTATACTTGTCTCTTACAAACAGTGTATCTATGAAAAATACACTTGTCATAAACAAACAGTGTATACCCAGCTCAGAGGGTTCCTAAATGAACATAGCTCTGATCTGCACTGTTTATCATTTACAATAAGTTGTAAGAGAGTATTGTTTTAAACATTCGTTTTACGACTTGTGAACTACTCTCCGGCTCTACACTGAAACAAACAAACAAATTCAACCAAACAACATGGAGAGTATTGTTTTAAACATTCGTTTTACGACTTGTGAACTACTCTCCGGCTCTACACTGAAACAAACAAACAAACAAACAAACAAATTCAACCAAACAACACGGAGAGTATTGTTTTAAACATTCGTTTTACGACTTGTGAACTACTCTCCGGCTCTACACTGAAACAAACAAACAAACAAACAAAACACCACTCTGTTTTTAATCATGCCATTGATCTTTTAATTATTTGACTCATTTTAAAAATGATCTTACAAACTTACTATAACAATTTTATAATCTTGGTAATAATATTGGAAGAAATTCCATGTTTCCATGCATCTCAATATTGTATCATTTTTATTGTGAATGTAGTTATTTGTCTTTCTCGCTTTGTAGGTACATTTATATAATTTCATGTGAAGCGCTTTTGAACGCACAACTCCTGTGTGAAAAGAGCGCTATATAAATCGGGTATAATAATAATAATAATAATAAAAGACACTCCTAACTTGTCAAAAATAGGCTAAATTTTTTATGTGAAACAGTCCATTTGAAGTGTCAGGGCGGAATGGGTTAAAACCTGTGACAACTTAAAAGAGGATAAAAGTAAATCAGAAAGCTACTACGGGATCGTTCCTTCTTACATGTATACACTTTCATCTTGCTTTTAGTATATGTGTCTGCAGCACCGAAAGCATGCCTTCTTAGAGCCAGTGTACCAGAAGTTTTACTGTAAGCAATGTCATCTTGCTAATGACCGGTAATTTATGATGACATGTGACGTAATGGTCATTATGCGCATGTCAGTGTCGTGTGTCCGATGTAATTAAACTATCTAGGTCATATGCGGACAATGACGTAGCAGTAATGACTTATGAGTAAAATGATCAGTGCGGACTTATGGATATAGGTCAAAGAATAAATAAATTACGTCCGGACTAAAAGAGACAGTTGCCGCAATAGATAGCATGTGGTGCATCGTTAAGAGGCTGGAATGACGTATAGTAGATCTTTATTAGCTACAACAATGGTTATTCGCTACTAGCTACAACAACAAAAAAGAATACGATTAAACTTAATTTAAGAAACTGTTAAAAGTAAGATAAGGCAAGACTTACATGCCTCCTTTTGAGATGTCGTTATTAGGAAACTATAGTCTGTATGACAGCCAACAAATTAATGAGTTAAGAGTAATTGATGATAGTAAAGACACGTATCAGCTAAATCATGACGACGTTAAAGGGAAATGGCCAGCTGGTGATAAATATCTTTTAAATGAGAGATATTGAAAAAAAATCGCATTCTGCCTTTGAAATTTTGAAAAATAATAAAAAATGAAGTAGTTAGAGCCGTTTAAACTTTGTGATATATGACTGTGCAAGCGACCATGGGGGCCGCCATTTTGTTTACCTGTGTGACGTAACTAAGGCCTTCCGCGACCTTCCGGTTATAGCGAGTCTAACAGGGAATGCCGTAGAGTGCGCGGAATTTACATCAATAACATTAATAAACTGAAATACTGAGAAAAATTGGGCATGTGGAGGAAGGTAAAAACACTTTAGAACTTCAGTGTTACGATTTCGATCCTAAATTATCAGAGAATGTAATATTAGAAGACAGAGACTACGACGGGTCGGGCGAAGAGAAAGCGCATTCGCCGGACGAATTTGCGACTGCAATACTTGTGTATAAATGCCTACAAAGGAGGTTAATACTTGCTGATGAACAAATGAAATGACGATTGGGTGTCTTGGTGACAATGAGTGCATAGCAGAACCATCAAAATTTCGAGCCATTAGTGCTTAATCCAGCCATACTTGAGGTAGCGTATATCAGGCAAATATCATAGGACACCGGAATCGGGCACGGATACTCTTGATAATATTTGCATACTGGTTGTGAATAAAGGCATCGAAGCCCTGTGACTTTCGAAAAAAGTTTCTCCGATATATTAAGTCTTATCTGTTAATATTTCCGTAAATATTAATCATAAACATCGGCTCCAGGATATCTTCGTTTTTTTACGGGGCTACGACTAAAACACGAGCAGATAAAGACGATAATACATGTGCCGATTTTTATAACATCCAGTCAGAGACAGGCTATACACTGTCTCTGCATCCAGTACAAAACGGATGAGGTATTACGTTTTTATTTAATAAAATAAGGGGGATCAAATTATTGTTCTGGTCTGTTATGAATTTTCCGTGACGTTTAACATCGGTTCTGGTCCTCAATCGGACATACATTTTTAGAAAATACACCATTTATTCTCGGTATCGCAACATCCGGGAACTTTCGTACATCCAGGTCTCAATCACAGAGTTTCTCAATATCTCATTTGGATCCAAACTGTTGCTGACCTTTAAGTACAGTCAGTTTTGATTCCGATCTGGGTCCTAACTGTTTGTCAGTCTCTCGTACGGATAAAAGTTTCTTCAATGAGCTTTTCAATACATTCAAACCTTAGTTTGGATTTTCAATCACAGAGTTTCTCACTATCTCAGTTGGATCCAAACTGTTGCTGAACTTTTTGCACAGTCATTGACATGACAAATGTGGAATATCAATTTATCATCTAGCAATTGAGACTGGCAATGTCTGATTAAGATCCAAACTGATTAATTGTCTGCTGAACAAAGTATTTGATATTCTGATCTGGGTCAAAACTGAACGCTCTAGATAACGTGACCCGAGTGCTCATTTATTGTATTAATGTCGTTTTTTACTTATCGTTATATATCTTGAGCTTATATAAAGATCTATGAAAATCATAATCGAAACAGATTCAGGACATATTTCAGCAGGCGGCTTTGATCTAGATCGCATTTTATGCTGACATTCATCATCAACCACTAATCAATTAAGCTGCCTTGCAAATTGTACGATATGGACCGGAAATAATTACACACAACCCCTTTCTGCCTAAGACCCCCTCTGTGAAGAAGTAAGAAGCTTTAGGGGCCTGCAGGGCATAAATATCCATATTACGTAATCTAATTAGCCGCACTTGTCAAACAGGGTCAGGCTAGCAATTTGGCTACTTAAATATGCGATTACACGCCACGAGCCTTTTACCCTGTTTCTACTTCTGAAAATATGTGACCACTTAAAACAGGTTGAAAATACTTTCAGCCTGCTTTAAGCTTTTATCTGCTAAAATATTGAAAATATTTCTTATGAGTTTTATTTGTGACAGTATGACATTGAAACCATTTTCTTCAGTATATGAAGGAATTAATTAAAGGCGTTAAAAGGCGTATTTATGGGGGGAAAGGGTTACATCAAAACAAAAAAGCCAAGATCTTTAAAAAAAAAAGAAAACAAGAATATTGGACACTTCTAGCTCTTGTGGTTTTGTATTGATCTAGATGTGTATGCTGCTTTTTTAAAAAGGCTAGAGTCTACCATAAAACTCGAATTTAAATCTTAGATTAAAATTCATTTAGGCCTATCTAAAAGTTATTTGAATTTTTTTCTACAGAAATGACGAGTGTAAAACTACACCCAGAAATAAGAACGATAAAACTAGATCCAATCAAAATCGGATTTGGACTCAAGTAAGATCGCTCTATCAGATCGGGATCTAGAGAATCGCGATGATTAAATTAAGAAAGAAAAAACCGATCTAGATCTACCCGTACAATATGTAGATCTAGTAATGAGACTTTTTTCATTAAGAATTTCTGTAGCGTTGAATTCCTAAACCGAGACGAACCAGCTAGAAAATGCTGATTTGTAAACGAGTTGGTAGATCTAAGCCAGTTCAACATTTAGGTCTAGATCAGCACAATATCGCACTGATTATCAGATTTTTTTTATTGTAGATCTAGATCTATTATTATAAACATCAATCAAGGTATTATGGATGTCGCCATACTCTACTGTTAGCCATTTCGCAGCATTGTTTTCCCAGATTCTATAGCTGGGAATTGGAACGGACATTTCTCTAAGCCGATTAACGATAGCTTCTGATCGTTTCTGGATCTACACGACCTTTCAAGTTCATCATAATCAATATGAATATACCATCTATCTATTATCTTTTTTTTTAACTGTATGCGACCTTGAATTAAGCTTGCCGTTACCCTTACTGACGAAGTGTGAAATGTCCGTCCAAGTTACAGTGGTTGAGTGAAAGAGCCAATCAGCGTTTAGGCCTTTGTGTCGTCACAAAATGGATAAACATCGAGGGTTCCGAATGATAGCTTTGCCAATATGGCGGCGCCCGTTCCAATTAGCGATAGCTTACCTGTATGCAGTAAATCGATCTTTTTCGTACCTTATCGATGAGTAATAATTGCAGGACCTTCATGAATGTTGCTTTTAGGATACAATCTAGGATCTAAGACCATATTGTCATCAGCTGCCCGTTTTCCTTTAAAGCAGAAAGCTCCTGTGTATACCAAGCTTTCTGCTTAGGACGTGAACATCTTGCTTGAGCAGCCTATTGCCCTAAAATACCGTAAACGGACCCTTATTTTGCGATCGTTATATTAAGAGAGGTTTTACTGTACACCACATTTCCATTGATCGAATATTCAATCAACTCAGTGTGTATAGATATGTCTTCATGAATCAGATCTGCACTCAGCCATGCATTCAACATGCAGTAAGTTTCACATCTTGCATTCACCAGTGCACGTGTGTTGAAGGTTCAATTCGAAGTTGACGAGCACGTCTTTATGTTTAATTGTCATGGCGACAGGTTTTATGGTTATAAACGTAATGATATCAAACAAGTTATTCTAGACCGACCTATAACTGTCCATATCAAAGAACAGTGGAGAATACGTTATTGTTTCCCGTTTAAACGCATACGAAACGCAAGCGCAAATTGCAAATTAAATGAAGAAAATAACAATTATTGTGACAATTCTGGTTACTTATTTTAATCTGAATGTTTAACAGTTTAGAGTCTGATCAGACGCCGGGATACCCGGCGCCTACTCTGGCTCCAAACTGCTTCCCACTCAGATTAAATGTCAGAGGTGTCAAAAAGTTGTTTATTCAATTTTTGGGGGCTTATACAAACCCTAGTTTTGCCTATGTACAGTGGAGAATACGTAATTATTTCCCGTTTAAACGCAAATGAAACGCATTGTAATAAAATGATGAAAAATACATTTTTTCCACAATGCGGGTTACCCGGCGTCTGATCTTGCTCGAAACTGTTTGCAATGGACATTATAGCGTAAACGCGTTTATTTGGAAAGGTTAACGTATTCTCATGCACTTATCTCAGTAATATTGCAACATAAATGCAATTCGTTTATCAAAATTATGTTAGACAAGTGTGCTTATACTAATGATGTTAATTCCGCTTATGTATATTAAAGATGACCTTTTAAATTTCATTTAGTTTGATGGCATTAAACAGTTTTCAATTAAGCTAACATTAATGGCCAACTGTCTACAAGTTTGAATGCATTTTCGTGTCTTGATACCATCTGCTTACAATTGTTGCTTGCTTTGATTCATACATTTAACATTGCAGGCATCTTACTAAACAAATCGTTGTAAGTGTCAAACAGCTTAGATCCTGATCAGAGACCGAGTCATTGGGCATCTGACCATGACCCAAACTATTTGCAACGTCAGATAACTCTGGCCAATACAGTAAAGGGAGTTAATGGTTTAAACCACTTCGCTGCCAAGATCTAAGACACTAACATATGCAAATAGTTTAGATCCAGATCACGCGGCGTCTGATCAGGATCCAAACTATTTGGTATTCATATAAAATGCTTTAAGCCAAACTGGCTTAAACTTTAGAAATAAAACCAGGGCTGCCATAAGTTGACATGAAAAATCCTAAGATTTCGAAATTTGCATTATTCAATTGCGAATTTACGAATCGTACCTTTACCCCATAGCCTGTTTCTAGTTTTGTTGACACCTGACTACTTAAAGCATTCTGCTTTACTTTCACCCTGCTTTAAGCTACCATGTTTTAGAAAAAAATCCGAAGATTTAGGAAAAATCCGGAGAAATGGCAGCCCTGTAAAACAGACGATAAGTTTGCGAGCAGACGATGTTATGGCATTGAAATCGTTTGATGTGTTATGACGTCATAATGGCAGTGGAAGGGTTAACCTTTACTGTCTATATGGAACATCTGTCGGCGTGGCAATCAATCAAAATATGAAATGAACATAGCTGTCAAATCTGTCGATTTCATGTAGCAAAAAATATATAATTAAAGACCTCTAGATATATAGTGACGCAATAAAATCATCGAAAAATCACTTTGATTTTATAAATAATCGTTTCCCGTAATCTTTCGTTACGAACGGGTATCTATGTGAAAGCTGTGTTTCTAGGATGTAAATAAGTTGTTTTCCTTTGTGTTGTTTGACTACAGTCGCCCGTTTCATAAAAAATCATCTAAGCAAAGAGAACACAGTGTAATCCTCTGCGTTAGAAATAGGATTGTATTCAGCGATCAAGGCAGAAAACGACGTAACCCCTAAATCGTTTATGGACTAATCCAATTTTCATATAAATCTAGCCCATTGTTTACTATGAAGGATTGATTTTAACTCTTATTGCACTGCGTTTGCGTTTCGTTTGTGTGTAAACGGAAAAAAATGACATCTTCTCTATGACAATGCAAAACAAAAAAGGTGGTCTATATCTCAACTCGACTCCGTTATGATGGTCTAAGAGAAACGGAGCTATTTAGGAACATCACCTTTATTTTACATGAACTTGCTTACTCTGAGAAAAAAATAAACTTTCCTTCTCCAATACAAACATTTTGAGCCAGATCAGATCAGGGAAATCGATCATATTTTGAAAGATCTGTAAATTTCTACATTTCATTGTTTTGAGATTGTGCTTAGCTGCATATACATACCCAGATTGCATGACAAGTCATGAATACATTAGTCTTTTCTCGATAATCCCTTCTATGGTAAAAATTATCGTGAGTTTTTACCCCTTCACCGCCATATTGTCGCCTGCTTCAAGTTGTTGTCTGCATTATCGTTTCAAAGTTAGATTTAAGGCAACTGACGTTATTTCAAAACAAGTGGCAAACAGTTTTGATCCTGATCAGACGCCGCGTTACGCGGCGTCTGATCAGGATCAAAACTGTTTGCAAATGCGCTTTATGGCGTCATTGAGCGTGAAAGGGTTACAATGTACAACATAGGAACCGCAATTACTATTTACGGATTGTGATTACATGTCTCAATTGCAACGTATCGGCATTTAGTTGTTCCATTTACAGCACATTGTCACATTCTGCCATTTTATCACCCCTTTGATCTTATTGCTTACGAACTGAACAACCTCTGAATATTGTTCGTTATTATGGTCTGTTTTCATGACATATAAATAACTGTTTGACACTCGTATTTAGGTTAACGTATATATATAAATTAAACCGATTTTGCAGACGACAATTTTAAAGCAGTTGATATTACAGCAGTGAAAGCGTCAGACATACATGTAAGTGTCTTGTTTGAGGAGCAGCGACACGTGTTGTTTTAAGGAGGGATTCGTTGTTGTGGGGTGCGTTATTGGGAGGCAGCATTGTACTTACATGTGAAAGTGATCTTTATTTATAAAAACGAGCAGAAACTCATATCGTCTAATCAGGGTATATACATGTACTGTTTGCTTACAATTTGTTACTTCCATCTGTGGCATGACTAAAAAATAAATAAACGCGAGTTAAGGCACCCAAATAAATAATACAGTTGTACACACACAATGGTTAAAATTGCTTTAATAGTATTACAATATCATGAAATCCACTTTATACATAATCATATAACATTACATGTGTAATGCACCAATTTAATTTGTATTATGATTTTCATACTGTGTTATCTTTTCTGTATAATGCATTTGTTTGATGTTTAGATTACAAATTGAAACTAAACCGACTTACGGTGATAAAAACCACATACCCTGCACCATGGAGGCAAAATCTAATGCAAGTGAAAGTTTTCATAAACAACATTTCATCAGTTCTTATCAAGGCAATCAGATCTTCCATGTCTGCTTTGTTTCTCACAAGTGGCATACTGCAGCTACCGCCATTTTCCCTTACTTTACGACAATGTCTTACTTTTACGACATCTCGTAAGAAGACTTATTTATGGTATTGGCAAGTTGTCGAATTTGGAATAGTAGTTGAAAACAGATTGGATCCAGATGAGACGCCGAGAAACTCGGCGTCTCATCTGGATACAAGCTGTGTGGCACCCGAACGGAATTTGTTTTCTGAAAGAAATGACCGAAACATTTGCTCGGATAATTGCTTCAGACGTTGCGAAAACGTATTAGATGTTAAAGGCAAGTGGGAGCTTTAACCCCCTGATTGCCTTACCACGAGTACAATAGTTACTTATAAACATTTTGCACCCTGATCAGATGCCGCGTAACGCGGCATCTGATCAGGATTTTAACTGTTTGACACTTATTTGACGCTTAATTCAATATATATCTTAAATCAAAATACATGTACCTAAAACTTAAATTTGAGAAATGAAAGCAGACGACAATTGTTTAAATTTATGACGTCATGGCAGTAATGGGGTTAAAAAAGATGAAAGTCAAACCTTATGACACTTCTGCTTTAGACATACTTTATATACTGCAAACGAACTGCTAATTGAGAAATCGCAAGAGCTGCATTTTAGAGTACATGTACATGTGAGTGATTCAATATATATATATATTACATGTATATATTGATATTCATTTTTTTGTAATTTTACTTGAATAACATATGTGTACGATTAAAGTTCAGTCATTTTGTATCGTAATCAGACTTTCAGTTATTTTATTTGATCTGATTCCGAACTGTTTGTCTTTCAGGTTGAAAAAAAATCAAAAAGGTATAATTTTCTACATATTAGTACACTGCGTTTGCGTTTAGACGGGGAATAATGACGTCTTCTCCACTGTAAGAGACGATAAGAATAGAGGCAGACGGCATATTGACAAGGCATGTTTTTGAAAATTCAATAAACAATATTTGCATTGTGTGGGAACTCTCACTTCCTAAAAATAAACGGTTTATCATTTTACAGTGGAGAAGATATTCTTTCTTGTTTTAACCCATTAATAATCAAATTTACCGCCATGTTGTCGTCTGCTTCACACTTGTTGTCTGCAATATCGTTTCAAAGTTAGATTTAAGGCAGTATAGCTAACGTTATTTCAAAACAAGTGACAAACAGTTTTGATCCTGATCAGACGCCGCTTTATGATGTCATTGAGAGTGAAATGGTTAAAGCGCTGGATTTGCCATTGTTTGTACATTGTATACTGTGCATGCCCTTTTTGCACCAGGTACTGTAACTCAGTTTCACCTTTACGAGCTAAAAATAGCTCAGCAGTGTCTCTGTTTGCAAAATGATTTAATAAACTCGTAAACTGCTGACAGACATGGTAATGAAAGAAATGTAACCCATTACTCCTTAAAAAAACCCTTTATTTACACATTCAATGTATTCCTTCTCTGAAGAAAATAGTTCAACGTATTCAGTCATCAATATGTACTAAAAGAACTTCTTGTCATATCCTAGCATATGGTAGCTTAATGCATGTTGAAAGTAAAGCATGATGCGTCTTAAAGCGCACCTTGCTTTACTTTTAACTTGCTTTAAGTGGTCACCTGTTTTCAAAATTAGAAAGAGGTTATGGGTTAATCTTAATCCTCCTTTCAAGAATGTAGTTCCACTTTATACATAAAAAATATTCACTATAAGAAATAATGTTTATATCCTAGCAGATTGTAGCTTAATACAGGCGGAAAGTAAATCATGACCCTCATGAATGTGTATTCTGTTTTACATTCAACCTGCTTTTAAGTGGTCATCTGTCTTCAAAAACTAGAAACAATAAGTAAAGTGTCGCGTATGGCGGTTAAAGTTTAAAAACTAGGTTTAATCATGTACTTGTCGATCGCGAAATGACTGTAACTTTTGGAATAAATTAGATCGAGTTATTTCGTCGTCTGATCAGGATTCAAACTATTTGCATCATTACGAAGTCCCTAAATTTAACATATCCAACCCTAACGACGAGAACACTCGTCATTAACAACCAGTGTACCTGTGAAATGTATACGTATCTTATGCAAACAGCGTAGGCCCTGATTTGAGGGCTCCTGCAGGAGCCCTTGATCAGGGTCTGCGCTGTTTGTCATAAAGCAATATATTACATGTATGAAAATTATGGGTTAATGCATTCAATACAAATCGACTAAAAATTAATTATACTTAATGCAAACTTGGAATTATCTATTTAAAGTTTCAGGCATATTAACACTGTCGCCAACACGGTTCATTTAAATAGTATATCCAGTGCAAACAATTTGGAGCCTGATCAGACGAAGGGTAACCCTACGGTTGATCAGGCTCCAAATTGCTTGCCACGCAGATCAAAATTTTTGGTTTTAAATGTTAGTTTCTACATTTAATTGCACTGTGTTTACGTCTCGTTTGGGTTTAAAATGAAAGGATCACGTTTTCTCCTCTGCATAGGATAAGAAAGGTTGCATACTGTTGAGGAGACGTTATTCTTTTCCCGTTTAACCCATTCACTGCCATGACGTCATCAATTTTAAACAATTGCCGTCTGCTTTTATATCTCAAATTTATATTTTAGATAGTTTGATTTAAGAAAAATAAAAATGTGTGTCAAACAGTTGGGATCGTGATCAGACGCCGCGTTGCGCGGCGTCTGATCAGGATCCAAACTGTTTTCAAATAACCATTGTACTCGGGGTAAGGCAGTGAAGGGGTTATGTATATACGCAAACGAAACACAAACGCATCGTTATAAAATGAAGAGAATGACATTTTTTCGACAACTCTGAATGTTGACTTTAACCTTGACGGCAAACAGTTTGGAGCTTGACCAGACTCGGGGAAAGCCTGCTCCAAACAGTTTGCAATGAAATTATAGTAAACGCGATTATTGGGAAAGAATAACGTTTTCTCGACTGTATAATTGACTTATACATTTACACTACAAGACACGGCAGTTACAGTGGGGGAGATTTTGGCGTCTCATATGGGAATCTATGTACAGCGCTCCGTCTCTACAACGACACCCAATGGTAGACAAAATTGTGTGCGTTGTTCGGAAAGAGTCGTTATAGGGAGGGAACTTGGCTTACATTTGCAAACAGCTTGATTCCAGATCAGACGCCGCGTAACGCGGCGTCTGGTCTGGAGTCAAGCTGTTTTTCACTCGTCATTATGTTTTTTTCCTATCAAAATGTTCAATATGTAACCAGCAGACGACAACTTTAAGCAGATGATATTGCAGCCGTGAAAGTTAGGTATAACTGTCTTGTTTGGGGAACAGCGGCAAGGGTCGTTGAAAAGAGGGTATCGTTGTTGGGAGGGCCGTTGTTGGGAGGGAGCGCTGTACATGTGTATCGTGCAGGGGATAAGGCGTTGTCCTTTCTCGTTCAATC
The DNA here is from genome assembly GCA_922989275.2 of Gari tellinella. Classification (NCBI taxonomy): domain Eukaryota; kingdom Metazoa; phylum Mollusca; class Bivalvia; order Cardiida; family Psammobiidae; genus Gari; species Gari tellinella. The sequence continues at coordinate 101,633,549 of OV277858.1, read as the reverse complement.
AAAACAAAACGTAACTGATTTAAATGAAGAAAATGACAGACCTGTGAAAACAAATTACTTAATCATTTTCATCCGGATGGCAAACAGTTTGGAGCCTGACCAGACGCCGGGTTAACATGCGTCTGATCAGGCTCCAAACGGTTTGCAAAGGACATATGGGTTTTGACATAAATGTTTTTATTTGGAAAGAATAACGTCTTCTATATTGTATAACTAATAATACCAGCTTTTTAACTTTTTGCACGCTAGCGGCCGATATAGCTGTCATAATGATTACGTCTGCAAACAGATTGGACCCAGCCAGATGAGGATCCGAACTGTTTGCTATTCTGACACTTAATTTAAAAGAAATTTTGAAAAATTTAATTTTAGAACGATAGCAGACGACAAAGTGTTGCAGACGAAATAATTACCCAGTATGCAAAGAGTTAAATTATTCTATTACACATTTCTTTTGTTTCTGATTCAGATGAAGAAATTGCGGCTGTCCCGAATCTTAGCTGTGGTTTTACCATTTGTGCTATGTGTAACGTCAGTAAAAGGTATGTACATGTATTATACTTCAGTAGAAAACCTTTCCCCCATTTTACACGCGTTTGTAAGCTAGATAATAATCATTTCCTTTACTTTAAAAAACGTCTGGGCCCGTTTTATGAAACGACGTACGAGTATAATGACCAAAGGAAGCAACTCATAGATTTAGCGAACATCTGATAAGTTTTTAAATATGTCAGACGCAGACAAGTTTATATTTGTAATGTCCACCGATTGTCTAGTGCGAATTGTTGCCAAAACCTGTGATGCAATTTTAAAACATAGAACTTCTTGTCTTTACCATTAAGATAGTGTTTTAATACATCTGAGTATAGCGTGTTTTAGTCCATTTATTCACGTTTATATCTTTTAATGTATTTATATATATAAACGTGATGAACCCAATTTTAGAAATGCACGTTTACTAGGCATTTTTATTGTAAAAGTATATGATATGTGTTAACCATGTAGATATTTTAACATAGTCTCTTATAATTCTAATGTGAATTGCATAGTTACTTTTAACCATGTGTTGTATTTATGTACATATGCCTCTGTGTAACTGTGATGAGACTCTAATAAACAATAAATCTACGACAAAAATGGTCGTTAGTCAGTTTCTAAAATTATAAGTTATTATTTATTTCTCCATCTAATCCTGTCTTTTCAAGGCGATTCCAAAGAGATGTCACAATACAGGATTAGATGGAGAAATCAGATATTAGATGCAGTTTAGACTTACGACCTTTACAAAACGTCTGGAGCCGGATCTGATGTCGTCTAAATCGGGGTCGGACTACATTCCAAAGTAGACTTTCTAGTCGTAAAAAATTGTGATGAATGAAAGTCTTATGTGATTTCAATTTCTTTAAGAAAAAGTTAAAGCTGTTGAATATGAGCACAATCGTTTCTCTTTTATGGAAAACATTTCTTAACAAAAATGCTGTTTTTCAGGAAAGAGAGTTATAGACCATTTTATTTTCAATACAATGTACCTGTTATTTAGCCACAATGCTTTCATGTCGTCTTCCACTTTCTATAAAACAAATAACATGTATAACTTTTACAGTTAATGTACGAGCCGCTGATAATTAATCAGGGTCTGCACTGTTTGCCAATATCCATTAGTAAACAGTACGCTTAAATGGGTTAGGTTTGCATAAGGAAATAGAAAAGTACATACATATATAGTAAACAAGCGCTATAATTATATAAACATAATATACAATTAGTACCAATGACCTTTGACCTCATTAACCCCGCTTGAACTGGCAAAGTTTACATAAAGTCTCGTTATTGCGTACATTAAAATACGACATTCTTCGATGTTTGTGGCTATTTCAAACGAAATGGGGTCAACCAGAAAACAAATTGTTTGTTTAGGACAAGTGAACTCTTCTCTGGTACACTGTTTGCAAATGACGAGTATACTCGTCGCTAGGGTTGAATGTGTTTAGACAGGAGGTACATGTATCTTGTAATGAAGGAACTAGAGAGCATGGAGTATAGTCCCAATGGTGCACCTAAAAAGTGCCCATTCTCATAATCATCAATCATAATGGAGAGGAGTATTAAGAAGAGTAAGAAAAAGAACAACAACAAAAAACACAGAGTACGGTATTACTTTTACTTTGTGGACAGATGCTACTTCCGCAATATAGTATACATGTAACGGGGTCTTTCTTGAGGAAGCGTACAAGCAATAACGACAAACGCAGAATTACATTACAATAATGCAGAAAGCAACCTTCTGTATGTAGTGTATGAGAGACTGCTAAAGTACAGTGGATTGAATGGTTGTTAAATACGACATATTGGTGAAGTCTGCAGGTAGCCGAGTACGGCAGGGTTGACTAGCATCTCGAATAGAGCTCGACGTTCTCTAAAGGGAGGTAAACTAGTATACGTATACATGACCAATCAATCACATTTAGCGCCACGAATGCATCTCCAGTTGAGCTGACTTGCAGTAGTGGAAACGTCTCTCTCTTCCGTTAGCAAACGCAGATGAATCAGAGAAATGGCAAAATTTGAAAATGTTTATTCTAAACTGACTTTCAAACAGTTTGGATCCCGGCTGTGTGGATACATGCAAAAGTACCCGTAATGTAGGAATTTAACCGTTTGGATATAATATTCAACAAATTCACTGCCTTATCGATGCAGAGTACATCGGTTGTTTGCAAACAGTTTGGGCCCAATCAGTTGCCGCGTAACGCTGCGTCTGATCAGGATTCACACTGTTTGACGATCATAAAGCCTTACTCACCCTCAAACCCATTGCCTGTTTCTTCATTCGGAAGACATGTGACCCCTTAAATCAGATTGAAAGTAAAGCAGAATGTGCATTAATGCGTATTCTGCTTTACTTTCAGACTATTGTAAGCTACCGTATGCCAGTATATAGCAAACTTTCTTATGTTACACATTCATTACTGTCTAAAATGGAACTATATTCTTCATTGGAAGAATTAATTAAATATGTAAAAAGTCTTATCTATCGTGTTTTAGGTTAAGTGAATTTACCTTAAAAAAATTGAAAATATAAAAGCGGACGATAAATGTGTAAAGCAGATGACGTCATTCGAGGGAATGGTTAAAACACCTACGTGCATCTGTCTTAGCCCTTTCATGATCAAATTACTCGGGAGATTTTTACTCCTTCACCGCTTTATTGTCATCTGCTTCAGTATTGTTTGTCTGCAGCACATGTTTCAAAGTTAGATTTAAGGTTATATGACTTAATAAACATCGACAAGAGCGTTACGCGGCGTCTTATCAGGACCCAAACTGTTTGCAAACGTGCTTTATGGCGTCATTGAGAGTGAAAGGGTTAATAGATCATCAATTTTCCTGTCATTTTCTACAATTTATTGCGTTTCATTTGCGTTTTGTTGCGATTAAATGGGAAATAACAACGTACAAACCCCCTGTACATGTAACATGTCACCGTTTGTTTAGCCCACTAGGCATTACTGCACACGGCGATGTCCATCCGTCGTCATTTGCACATTATACACACTGTGTGATATGTCCTGCTTTCAAGGGTCCTTTGACAAACTCTTATTAATCAGTGTACACGCTGGCCAGTAAAGTTTTGTTAACAATTTCCATGCTGAATTTTCATATGGACTATTCCACAAGTCTAAGCATTCCCATTTTATGTCTCGCGGTGCCGTAAAACCAAACTCAACCAATCAATCAATTTATCTATTTAAGGTCTCTAAAATAGTAAACACAACTATAGTAGACCTGATTAGAGGGTTCATTTAACACTGTTTGCAAAAAAAACCAACATTTTCTACATGACAACCGTGTCACTAAACAGCAGTGTGAACTAATATTATTTATCACAACAAAGAAATGCAAAGTATTCTCCAACATAACGAACAGTTGGGACCCTGCTCAGGCATTTCTACTAGGAAAACAGGATGTATAAACTTTTGCTTATTTTAACCCCTTCACTGTCATGACGTCATCGATTTCTGTGAATCTTCATCTGTTTTTATTTTTCGAACTTCAAAATGTTATTCGGCAAGGCAGGGACTGGGGTGAGGAATTAATTTAGTCATTGACAGTGCAAAAGTTTAGATCAAATATGACCCGAGAGCGCATCACGTGGCGTCTGGTCAGGACCCAAACTGTTTGACACTGGGATAAAAAATATTTGCTACACGGTAAGGTCTTGTCCATATACGCAAGCACACCAGATATGAAAGCAATATCTCAAGGGATAGGACGAGTTATGAGCATTTTTCGAAACCTAAACGCATATTTCGAAACCTAAACATGGACCCTAAATTCAAGGTCAAGGTCACTAGGCTTAAATTTTGTGAATGCATAAAAAGGTATAATATACACATGTATGCCGAACATGAAAGGAATATATCAATGAACATAAGAGTTATAGTCATTTTTAAAAACATAAACACAGATTTTGAAACCTAAACACTGGCCCTAAGTTCAAGGTAAATGTCACAGGGGCCAACAAATGTGTGTGTGCATGGAAAGTTCTTGTCCATATACACACGCGTACAACATATGCAAGCAATACCTCAAGGGCCATTTAAGTTATAGGTATTTTGAGAAACCTAAACACCGATTTTGAAACATAACACGGACCCTAACTTCAAGGTCACCGGGTAAAAATATTTGTAAGTATGGTAAGGTCTTGTCCATATATACATGCATACCAGATATAAAAACAATATCTCAAGGGACAAAGGAGATATAAGCATTTTTCGATACCTATACGTATATTTCGAAACCTAAACACGGATCCCAAGCTCAAGGTCAAGGTAATAATGCTTGAAATTTGTGTATGCATGAAAAGGTATTGTACATATACACATGCATGCCGAATATGAAATGAATATATATATGAACATTAGAGTTATGGGCATTTTTCAAAGCCTAAATCGGGACAGATTTTGAAGCCTAAACGCGGGCCCTATGTTCAAGGTCATGGTCACAGGGGTCAAACTTTTTATGTGTACGGAAAGGTCTTGTCCATATAAACACACACACGAAATATGAAATCAATACCTCAAGGAACAAACGAGTTATAAGCATTTTTTAACGCGAACGGGAACGGAAACGGCAAAAATGGCAACGACAACGACTGGGTGACAACATTAGCTCTTGGACACAATCCGGCGAGCTAATGATAAACTGTAAAAACTTTAAACTGTATTATCACTTGAAGATCTCACTATTTATATAATGGTAGTGACTGTGTAAGATGATTCATAATGTCATAATGACAGTGAATGTGTAAGATGGGTTATGGCGTCGAAATGGCAGTAAAGGTGTAAGATGGGTTATGACGTCATAATGACAGTGATGTGTAAGATGGGTTACGACGTCATAATGACATTAAATGTGTAAGATGGGTTATGGCGGCATAATGACAGCGAATGTGTGAGATGGGTTATGACGTCATAATGGTAGTGAATTATATGATAGGTTATAACGGCATAATGGCAGTGAATTATAGGGTGGGTTATGACGTCATAATGGCAGTAACTTACGCTTTTCATTATTTCCTTTCTTATTCTTATAGGTGCACTGGAGTTGATTATACAACCTTACCCGGCTCTAGTCTATCGGACTGCACAGGCAGGCACTCCCGTGCTCGAGGTGGAAGCTTATGATAAACAAACGAAACAGCCTTTAGATAAGGTTGTCATGTCGGGCCAGCCTGATGCCGCCTACTTTGAACTGACGCAAAAACATCAAGCTCCAAACCAATGGCGTATGCAGGTCAAACAGACTATTGATAAAAGGGTGGGTTATGTGTTCAAGTTTAGCGTGCGCGGCTATTTGGGTAAAGACGTTCGCACCCGCGTCGTCCAAATCAACGTCACAGAGAAAAATCAGTTTAGCCCGACGTTTCTACAGCCACAATTCCAATTTCTCGCGTATCGGAATGGGTTTGACACAAACCTGACACATCTAGGGGAAGTGAAAGCGGAAGATAAGGACGGACAGTCGTACAATTCTATCTTTCACTATCATGTACTGGACCCGAGGGCCGTTGGCTTATTTTCTGTTGGCCTGACGACGGGAGATATAACGTTGATAAGAAACGTGCCACCTGACATCACAGAAGTTACGTTCAACGTCACGGCTATTGACGGAGGGTCTCCACAGATGTTGTCATCAACACAGGTGACCGTTTCCATAACGGACGTAGCACGTAAGTACTAAACCCATTTGAGCCATGTAGATTCTTCCATGCTTATAATTATATTGGATTATCTAAGGGATGTCTGGTCTAAATTTTCATTTTTGTTTTATATTGAAATTCCTATCAGCAAACAGAGAAGGCTCTGATCTGACGCCGCAATATGCGGCGTCTGATCAGAGTCTTCACTGTTTACCTATGTCCCATACATGTATATGGGATAGTGGGCCAACACTCAGAATATTATACAAAATACCCCAAAAGCTAAATATAAGGAACGTCAATGTCAACTTGCTAATCACTGAACTACAGATTAGGAATATGTAATTCTATCCCTATTTATTGACGCGAATATGCTAAAACAATTACTGTATATGCATTGCAAACAGTTTTGTACATTTCATTAAACGGCATTTGCGTTTCGTTAACGTTTGAACGGAAAAGCTTAACAAAAGTCTTCTTCACTGTGCGAGGTGTCTTAATGACGTGTCTCAAACAAGTGTCACGTGTCGTGTATGTCCTTTCAGACAAGTGCCCGTATAGCCCTCAGCACGCTTCGCACGAACATCTTGTAAGTGTCTCAAACAGCCTAGATCCAGATGAGACGCCGAGTTACTCGGCGTCTCATCTGGATCCAAACTGTTTGACAACCTGGTGATATTTTCTGAAAGAAAATGCAGATTAATCAATTTTGATAATTGATGCAGATGGTAATATTTGCAGACATGTTCATATAGCGTGTTAAAGGTTTTAAAGGTAGATGGCTATTTATCAACGGTCTCTTCTAGCGGTCATTCTGCGTTTACTCACACCCTTAAAGGCTATTTCTGTATTTCAAGTATTACTCATAATTTGGCCGTGTTCCCCGCATTTTCTTCTTTCTTCCGGAAAAAACAGTTTTCGGACAAGACATGTATTTTGGGACAGTGCGACTTAAAATTGGATTTAAGATTGGACATTAAATTACGCTTTTATGACAATTGGATTTAAAATTGGCAATTGAATTACGCTTTTATAAGCATTGAAAAGATGAGCCTTTGTTGGATGTTTAATACAGGGTGTTTCTTATAGCAGGATCTACGCAAAGCTTTAAGCATCCACCGTCGTTTTAGTGAATGTGATTACCGTTTTTTCTACTGTATTTTATTCCAATCAACCGTTATTTGGGTGGAAATAAGTAGTTGCGTTGAACTTATTCGTAGTTTTCGGAATATGAATATTCTCTCTTACGGTACAAATGATGTTTCTTTGAAGACTATTCGGACGATGTAAAACTAAGGTATAGAAACTCAACACTTGACCAAGGAGAGCATAGAATTCTACTATAAATAACTGTCTATTTTGTCAACATTGTAGAGCCTGTTTAGAGGGCACACTAATGAGTCCTATATAACCAAGGCCTACATTGTTATCAAAATAGCATTATGATACAGTGGGTAACGTTATGTGCTCATTAAACTAATGTCCATCGCAAAACGTTGGAAAAGTTGAAGTCCGATTAGAAGCGAAGAAACTCGGCGTCTGTTCAGTCTCCAACTATTAATAAACTTTAAAGCAACCACACTGCAATCTGGGTATTTGAAAATGTTGTCGATTATTCTTTGTTGCCAAGAGTTTGGTGCCTAATCAGAAATCGAGTTACTTGCCGTCTGGTTTGGCTCCAAACTATTTGCAATGAACACGATTGTTTTAGCTCAAACGCATTTATTGGAATGAAATAACGCATTTCCCTATATAAGTTGTATTTAATTGATGAACAAGAACCTAAATGTGGATAAATGTCAGCTACAACAAGCAAGTATAAAGGCGTCACATCTGTTAGATTCACTTTTACATGCACCGTCCCTAATGAATGATCGTCTATTTTAAAATGACCGTGTGCATAAACTACATATTCAGTTTATTGCAGTCAATATCAAAATAAGTGCCAAAAAGTCGGAATCCTAATCAGACACCGGTTTACCAAGCATTTGATCAGGATTTAACCTGTTTGTAAATGAATTTCAAATCTCTCACAGCAGGATAAATGCCAATAGCCGTGTTGTTGTATCCACTTCGTTGAAAATGAAAGCCTATAGTTTATGATCTATATGCACGTTTCCGATCAATGTGGCGGCCGTTTGGGTTGAAACGAGTGGGGAAATGGCCATTGTGGAGACAATTGGTCTTCACCAAAGCTGCCTGTTTAAGCATCGCTCTGCTGGTAAAAACGTATCTTTATTTAACAAACAGTGAAGACCCTGATCAGAGAGCTTCTGGAGGAGCCCTCTGATCAGGGTCTTCACTGTTTATTCTACCTATGTTATTCTTAAATATCTTTTAAGATCAGTCTTTAAATTTATGAGCATAAACTGGTCTAGTTTTCAACGGTGGAATAGTCCAAATAAAAAGTTAAGCATAAAAATGGTTAAAGGCTCTGGCGATGTCTTAAGAGCCATTGCTTACTGAATACGGTCGTATATAAGCTGAATGGGACGACGTTAGCTGATTTATCTTCTGTATATAAAGAGTGAAGTTTCACTGAATCGACCACTTTTAAACATACTTGCTTTTGGAGTTTAAGACAATTATTGGTTAAAGAAGGATTAAAGTAAAAGCAGAAAGCTCCTAATGGAGCTTTCTGCCTAACTTTCATCCTGCTTTAAACCGCAACAAAGACACTAAAATGAACCCGTCCTCAGTGTCTTCTTTATAGGGGGCTTTACTGTACATATACTGTGGACAAGACGCTATTCTTTCCTAATAAACGCGTTTATGCTAAAACTATTATTTTCTTTGAAAATAATTTGGAGCCAGATCAGACGCCGGGTTACCCGGCGTCTGACCTGGCTTCAAACTGTTTGCCACTCAGATTAACATCACTGACAAGAACTGTCGAAACAAATCATTTTCTATGCTTTATTCCGATACGCTTGCGTTTTGTTTTTCGTTTTAAAAATCGGGAAAGAATAACGTCTTCTCCACTGTTTATATATACGGACAGTGTATGGTTGAATAGGTTTCGACGATTTCGTACTTTCAACTGATCAGTCACAGGTTGCAAACTTTGCGTCGTTTAAATCATTAGAGTGATGCGACTGGACTTGGACAAACATTTATAACGCAGAAAATAACAACAGAATAACTTACACAGTGACAACAAAATAAACAGAACACGTATATAAAGAGGATATTTAAAAAATAATATTTTAGTGACGTCTTTACGTCACCATGTGGAATATTACGTTGACGTTATATTTTACTCTAGCACCGGATGTGTTTTGCGTTGCGGTGGACGATTCAGTTGCCCGGATATGCTGGAAGGACCCGACCAATGGGAGTTATGTGATGAAGTATGAGCTTCTGTTTCAAATGGATGGTCGGAATGCCACGAAAATCCCCGTGCACGTGAATGGTATTAAAGACGAGACGTGCAGCGTGGTACGAGGCAATCAACTTGGCCGGAACTATACGTTCACGGTTCGAATCTACAACGGACTGCAGTGGAGTCCAGAGAGTTTGGAAAGGAAGGTTAAAATAGAACATAAAGGTAAGAGAACATTTTGCATATACGTTGTCGAAAATGACAATCCTCTCTGATTTTAAGAAATTGAATCACTTCTAATACAATGAAGCTGCCATCTTTAATAAAGAAAAACAAAAAACCCCATTATAAACGAGAAAAACCAGGCGTCTGATCAGGGTCCAAACTGTTTGACACTCGTATCGATATGTTTTAAATCATTCTACATTGATACTGTAGATATTGTCGATAACAGTGAAAAACATAATCAGAATCAATGTTGATCAGAGTTTACACTGTTACATGTATCTATGCACATAGGCTGGTATTTTCATGTTACAGGTCAACTACCGGTATATTGTCTTTTAAAGAGTGGATAATGAACTTTGACTAGTTGTTTTAAGTTTAATGTTGAGAGTCGATTTAAAAACAAAATTATACTAGTTAAGTTCTTGAATAAGGTAGTAGCATAATTTAGGATGACAACAGTGCTTGGATTGTGCAATGTCGCAATGCAATAGGGCAGGTTTTGTCATGGCATGGCTCATTTGTAAAATAAAAACAATGTTTCAACACAAACGCGTTTATTGAAAACGAATGCCTCCCCAATTGTACAGTGGGCGTTTTTTCTTCTTCAATAAAACGTGTAACAAGTTTGGAGCTAGATCAGACGCCACCGGATAACCCAGCGTCTTATCATTTTCTAGACTGTTTGCCACTCACATTGAAATAAATATAATTATAAATGTTCTACATTTTATTGCAGTTTGTTTGCGTTCAAATAGGAACGATTAACATTTTCCTCACTGTACCACATGTTTTATTTTTTGTTTATCTTCATGTACGAAATACCTTCGCTGACCACCCTATTGTCTTACATATGGTCGGCTGACCTTTTAACCTTTCTTATTGTTAAACTTGTCATGTTAAATGTTTCAAGCATGAATTAGGGTTTCACATACAGTCCTATCTCGACAACACAACCTCACCTTGTGTGTCGAATTTAACTTTATTTCTCCTATTGAAACTCGATAATCCGAACCCCATCAATTCGATCATACCAGTATATCGAATTTAAAACGTGGCTAGCTAAGCCAGGTTTTAACTTTGAAATACGGATATCCACGACTTAAGAATGTGTATAAAGGTTCAACTGTACTCTCTCACGCATACGTCATGTCAGATTGTACATGTATGTTGCTTTATTGCATAACTACATGTACAACTACCTATTAAACCTGTGTTGAGCGGCCATTCCCCCAGAAGATACGTGTGTACATACATGCATTAACCTCGCGCACGTGATGTAATTGTTATGTGCGAAATTGTCGTTTGCAGTAGCTCTTGACCCTTTCATTATCTAATTATTCCGGAGATTTTTACCCCTTCACCACTTTATTGTCGTCTGCTTGAGTATTGTTGTCTGCAATACACGTTTCAAAGTTAGATTTACGGTATTATGACTTAATCAATATCGATAAGAGTGTCAAACAGTTTGGGTCCTGATCAGACGTCTCATCTGGATTCAAACTGTTTGCATTTACCAGTAGCGTGCAGTGGGTAAATATGCGTTCATTGCTTTGTTACCTTCGATCGGCTGCATCTATTTTTTATATTATAATGTTTAAATTTCGACTTCAGTTTCAAACATTAATTTATGAACCTTGTTCAGACGTCAATTTAACCCGTTCGCTGCCAAGCTCTATATCAGATTTACTTGTACAGTTTGGATCCCGATCAAATGCCGCGTAACGCGGCGTGTGATCGGACTCCAAACTGTTTGACACTCATAAACATGCTTTTCAAGTCAAACTGCCTTACATTCTAAACATTAGAAATAGTGCAGACTATAAGTTTGCAAGCAGACGATGCAATGCCAATGCATGTGTTATACGGGTACAGTGGAGAATCTGTTATTCTTTCCCGTTTAAACGCAAACGTACGCAAACGCAAAGCACTAAAACGTAGAAAAGAACAACTTTTGGACAATCTGATATTTCATGTTTATCTTGGTGGCAAACAGTTTGGAGCCTGATCAGACGCCGGGTTACCCGGCGTCTGATCTGGCTCCAAACTGTTTGCACTGCAAATAATAGTTTTAGCGTAAACGCGTTTATTGGGAAAGAATAACAGATTCTCCACTGTAATGATGTCATAATAACGGAGAAAGAGTTGTTCGGCCTGATCTAGTTCAAACGGTTTGTCATTGACATTCCTTCTAGAGGTCCAACACTTTAAGGTAGAAAGAGCATTTCACAAACTGTAATAGTATAGTATAACCATGTAATGTACTACTAAATGTAAATGGCCAACTAGATCATATTCCATCACAAAAAACAGGCCCGTAATGGATAACAAGCCATTTCACCAATTACGTACAATGGAGAATACGCTATTTTTCCCGTTTCTACGAAGCAATGTATAAATAGCCACCGCAGAACCTTTTTTACTGGGCTTTTCATGCATTTCATAAAAATACGTATGGTCGCTTGGTGCAGGGTTGACTGTGAACTGAAACATTGTTACGTTCAACAACAATAATTATTTCTGATTAATCCAAATGTTTTATTGTTGGTCGCGATTGTATTCAGCCACAAACTAGGAGAAGAATTAAATAAGCAACCATTGCTTTCGTTCTCATCCTAATGAATATTTATGTGTGATTATAAAATATGTACTATTTTGAAATAAAATATGATTAAACTAATAGCAAACGCAAACAAATGACCTGTCAACGACACCAAATGGCGCATTTGCAACAGTTTGGATTCTGATGAGACTTCAGTCTCGTAACGCGGTGTTTGATCGAATCCAACCTGTTTGACACTCGTTTCGAAATTTCGTCAGTCATACAGCCTTAAATCTAACTTGAAACAATATTGCAGACAACGATATTGAATCAGACGACAATTTGGAATGAAAGAGTAAAACCTTAGAATAAATGTAGCAATTTAGCAATGAGTGGGTTTTTAAATCAATTTCAAGGATGATCAGATGCCAAATTTACATACTTTAGCACAAACTGGTTTGATGAATATTCTAGAATTGATTTATTTATTACATCAACTTGTTACGAATAAGTTATTCAAGTTATGAGTTATTCAATTTCATATCAATTAGGGCATAGTTCTGCAACAAATATATATATTTTGAATTTGGCAATAACTAAGTTGTAAACTTGTATATATGAATATCTTATTCATCGACAAACTGCACTTAATTTAATTATGTTTTTGAAACTTTCATATAACATTAGACACACATTAATGTTGTCACATTCAAGCATAACGCTATATGTGTCCCCTAATGCATCACAACGGTAAATTCAAATTCTCTCTCTATATATATATGTACGTGTATATGTATGGTTTCAGAGTCATTTACATGTGATGTTATACTAACCAATAAACCGGTTTTTTGAATATTAACTTGCGCGATACATCTTCAAATCCATAAGAAATATACCTGTTTTAGATGATGTATCATACATGAAAATCGTACTTGTAGATTCCATGAAAATGTCCAAGTAACAGATTTGTTAACTACTCTTGTATTCTATTTCATATTCATGAATAATCAATTCTATTGATACTGTCTCAGGTTTGTATGGAGAATGTCCGGCCTTCAGCAACTGCAGTGTTTGGGAGCCCTGCAAGAACAAGGGCGAGTGTATCATTAACGATGATCGCTCATACTCGTGCAACTGCACGACAGGTTGGGGCGGCAAGAACTGCACGGGTATCGATCTCTGCACCACCTCACCGTGCATGAACAACGGCAAGTGTAGATACACCGGGGACAAGACGTTTGCATGTGACTGCCCGTCCACGTATTACGGTAAATATTGTCAGTATTTTAATATTTGCACGAATAGCCCGTGCGATAATTCTGCATTGTGCATATCTGAAAAAGATGGGAATTACACATGTATCTGTGCTGATACATACATAGGAAGGCATTGTGAGACTCGCGATCTGTGCATGCCGACACCGTGCGTGCACGGCGATTGCACGAACAATAAGAATACAAGTGTTACATGCGCATGCAACTTTGGTTATTTTGGAGAGTATTGTGAAAATGAGGATATTTGTATACTTAAGCGGCCATGTTTACAAGGGACATGTCTTTTGAATGACCCTTTGCAGGGGAATGTGGAGTTATTCAGATGCGAATGTAATGTTGGTTATATAGGGGATGTGTGCGATAGGCTCGATATGTGTGAAATGTCAAGGTCAGAAGGGAGAACACTCTGTGAAAATAACGGGACGTGTGCATATGTGGAGGTTAGTTCTTACAAGTGTATATGTACTGGGGGTTTCTGGGGTGGGGAATGTCAACATTATGATAAGTGTGTGGAGGGGCCGTGTGGTGTGGGTGGGACTTGTAGAAACGTATCGGACGAGGATTATGTATGTGACTGCCATGACGGGTATTTCGGCAATCACTGTGAGAACTATGACCAGTGTTTTGATCAGCCTTGTCTTACTAACAGAAGTACTTGCTTTAATGTCAGTAACGATGATTATTACTGTGAGTGTCCAGAAGATAGGTTTGGTAAGAATTGCGAGAAAGTAGACGGATGTAAGGTGTATACGTGTGATAATAATGGAACGTGTAGTAATATCAGTGACGATGGTGACATAGAGTGCTATTGCGAGCCCGGTTATGATGGCAAATATTGCAGCGATTTAAATCCTTGTACATTTTCACCTTGCGAAAATAATGGTACCTGCTTTAATACCTCATCTGTAAACTACACGTGTTCCTGTGAACACGGTTACCATGGAGACAGGTGCCAGCACTTCAATCCATGCGATAACAACCCATGTTTGAATAACGGAAGTTGCGTCATCGGAGCGATCGATATCACAAGCTACTGGTGCATGTGTCCGGTCATGTTTTATGGTACCCACTGTGAGCACGTGCACTTTTGTCAACTCGAGCACGAGTGTCAAAACGCCGCCACGTGCACCATTCTTGAAGGTCAGGTGACCCGTGACGTCACAATTAAACTGGGTCAGAATCTTACCGAGGCAACAGTCAGTAACACGTACTCATGTGTTTGTCGTGCAGGATACACGGGTAAGTGAGGGACACTGCTGGAATGTTCGCTATTGTGGAATGTTGGATTGCACGTGCATACGCTGTGTGTCAAGCACTTGCACGCACTAGAGTAGACCAAAAGAGCTTTATTGCACGGGCTATGATCTGTCAATGAGTTGCATTCCATTACTTATATTTCAGAATGTCGTCTTACATGTCTGTTTTCCATTTCTTTCAGTTCGTCTTTTAAGTTTATTTGCCGGGTTTTTGTTTGCAATGGGTTTGCAAGGTTCTTAAAAATACTGCAACTTTGTGTGAAACCTATAATATTGTTTATAACTGATTGTGTATATAAAAACACTTTTTTCAAATACAATGCAACATAAAATGTTCATTTTTTAAAACTGGAACATAAAAAAATCAGCATATACCGTAATAGGCTTATTCTCTTGCTATGCGGACGATTCTTAAATGCACAATCATTGAGAAACTATGCATACAGGAGACACATGTTATCTTATGTTTACCGTACTCATCTCTTGTACGACACTTAAATATTCCTAATTGTAGGTCTTTATCCCATATGTGCCCAGCGTCCTATAAATGGGACCATAAGCAAACAATGCCGACTCCTTCCCTACTAGTTGGTGTAAGCAGAGAGGTTTTATTGTGTACAATAATTTTAATGGTACATGTAAAGTGATATTTAATGGTAATTTTGTCTTGAGGGGACATCTTAAGGAACCCTCTGATCAGGATATGGACTGTTTGCTTTCGCTTAGCTTTTAAATATTTTCTGAAAATCCCTAAAATCCTACATGAAAAAGTCACTTTTTAAAACTTGAATAGCCCATAGGAAATCTCAACATTAAACCGGATTACTATAGATGTCCGTATTGTCTCAATAACAGAATAGTTGTTCTAAACAAGCCTTATATTCTATTTAGGGAGGGTCAAATAAAACAAGGTTTAACCAGGTCTTTATTAGTTTGATGTTGTTTATGCATGTGAGCAATCTTGTACTATGTGAACACCCAAAAGAAGAAGCTTGCTGATTCTGAAGTACACGCGGTTGCTTAAAGCTAGATAATATAATACAGAAAGTTGATATGTTGCATTAACTCTTTCTCTATCAAGTTTTGTCGTCTGCGTTAACGCTCTTAGCGCCTTAATATCGTCAATATTGGTAGTGTCGTCTTCAATATTTGTAAAGTCAGCTTTGGAACTGTTTTTGACTGAAAGAAATGTCAATACGAGTGTCAAACAGTTTGGACCCTAATCAGACGCCGCTTTACGCGACTTCTGATCAGGATCCAAACTGTTTGCAAAGTCGCCGTTTGGCGCCGTTGACGGTGAATGATTTAACAATCACATGTCTTAGAAAATATCCATTATATATTTCAATAAATGGTAGCTTATTATATTGAAAAAGACGTTATTGTTTCCCAGCAATAAACACGTTTATTCTCAATGAAGACATATGTGTATTGCCCATTTCAAAATGTGTTGGGTCTGATCAGACGCCTTGTAACCTGGGTCTGATCATGGTCTAAACTGTTTGCCAATCACATTAAAATGAATAGTTAGAAATTTTAAAAAATGGACAATATCTGCATTGTATTGCAATGCGTTTACTTTTCTTTTATGTTTAAACGGGAAATAATATCGTCTTCTCCGCTCCAAAAGTTCTTCGCCCTAGTGTTTTAGTTCAATTTCTGCATGAATCACACTTCACTTGAAAAGTATTGAGACCTGTTAAATGAACCTAATGTAGCAATTATCATAAGTAAAGTACAACCACCAACCAGAATTAAGGCTTGGTTTTGGTATTAGAAACAATTGCTTGCTTAAAACAAGCTCTTAAAACGAGCTCTTGCTAATGAATTGATAACTGTGACATTATTTGTCAATAGTTTGTTTTATAAAACGGGTTTTAGTTTTATTGTCACTCAAGTGGTGTCCTCTCAAGCCTGTGAATACACGTTGGTACAGTTTCAGTTTCATATACAATGTATTGGTAAATGTTGTTTTTAGATGCATGTAAACACGATTTAAAGTGGTTTAATTTTTTGATACATGTTGTTTGTCTCTTATTGGTTTACTAACAAAGAGTCAAGTGCATTCTAAGCAAAGTTGGTGCATATTTGTATATGTTTTGAGCTTAGAATCAATTTCAATGGAAATTGTATGTTGCTGCATGTATAAAAGAATTGCTTTTCGGTGCTTACAATATTCTTAAGGCCCCTCGCATGTTAGAGTTTTCTTTCGGGCGAGCGTAAATTCGTCTCGTCGTCATAGACTTTTTCGCAGGTGCTTATACATGTATTAGGAAAATTGCAGAAAGAAAAGGTTGATAGACTTCAGTGTCTTCCTCGAAAGCTCAGTCGGTAGAGTGATTTGCTAGCAATCCAAAGGTCCTAGGTTCGAGTCCCATTCGATTAAAGGCTTTTGTTTTAAAAATGTATTGTCAGATTTTATTGGCTTGTCAGTCCATATCGCAGTGATAAAGGGACATGTTATGATTAGTCTTAGTTGGTTAGAATCAGTGTTCGCTATATCATACTGTCACATTTTTTATTTATTTTTTATTTTTAACACGTACTGTCAAATTTTATGTCCAATTACGTGTTAGTTTAATGACTTAAAAGTCAATAAGATCGGAATATCAGATTTGATTGAACTATCAAGCCACACATTGAAGCTTATCAATCCTTTGTCGTCTGTTTTTCAACATTTTCAAGATCGATAATGTCCATTAGAAAGTTTAAACAATATTATTAACCTTGTATGTAAGTCTATGAATAACTAATAATGCATTTTAATGAAAAAACAACAACTATTTTTAAGAGTGATAACTGTATCTAAGCCTCAAAGTTTACAATTTTACAATTTTTTAAAAGGAAATCTGTGATTACAACAAATCCTAATTGTATTTATTTCTGACCAACTATTTCACACCAATCATCTTTTTAATAGAATGATTTTTTTTACATTGAATGATTCTTTTGTAATTTAAGTTTTATGAAAATTTAGCATAGTTAATAACATATTAACATATTTAAATAGTTAATAACATCTTTCTGAACACCTTTATTCAAAATGTGGTTTGATATTCTTGTTATTAATGTTGTGAACAACTTATTGCACGAGACTTATAGTCATTAGCTTTATTTATTTTTGAAAAAATATTTTCTCATCAAAATTCAAAGTTTTTGTTAAAACAAAGATCTTAAAGACAAACCCAACGACGCATTTTGCCTATATTGGCACATATTGTTTCTTAGTCAAATATTACTCTTCAAGCAACGTTTCATAACACCTTTAATTAACACTAAGCTCACCCGCAAGCTACCCTAAGCTTGTCAGAGTCTGTTTCGAATATGACACAATATCATTTCTTTACAAAACTGTATTTACCAAATGTGTTTTCCTGTTTTTAAGTGTGATTTCAGTGTGTTTGCCACGTACACTTTCTCAAAGTTCCTTCGAATAACAATAAACAAGTCCTCTCTTAATTCAAAATAGATAGCTTGAACATTGACGTTAGATTAAGCCATATATTAGAACACTTTGTCCACATATGTTATCAAGCACGAACTCTTATAAATGAACTAACGAAATAGGCCGTGCCTTTTACAAAAGTTGTTTAATAACAATATTTAGAATAATAATTTTAAATACTTTGTTTAAAGAGGGGACGCATTTGACAAAATCCAATGTTCCTCGCAACCCTTTTAACATACTCGTATATTCATGTGCATTTAAACAAAACTCATTATAGCAACAATATACACGTAAATCCAAACAAACAACTCAGTAGTTCAGTTACATGTATATACACAATAAATGCACGCTAATAATCCCATAGATACTCATTCCGAAATAAAAGGCAATAAATGTAAACTTATATTAGATACATGTATATAGAGTAGGATTTGCAGTTTCAATTCCATTCTACAAGGGTTAACGAAGTTTTAAATGGTTTAACACCCCCCCCCCCCCCTGAGACTTCCGTCCGGAGTTATTAGTTTACAGTTTTATTACAAAATGACAAACAGTGAAGTCCCTGATTAGAGGGCTCCTGCAGGAGCCCTCTAATCAGGGACTTCACTGTTTGCATTAGACAAGTGTACTCTTTACAGGTACATCTTTGGTAGAGGACGCATATATGTGTCACTAGAACTCAATTAGTTAATTTGATAGTTCCGTATGGCAGGTGAGTATTTAGGACAATTACTATAGTGAAGTGATACCTCCTCGATATGCCTATATACCGTTTGGTTGTGAAATTTAACAACTAAAAGTAGGAAATCGACTACAGTTCATACAAATGAACCGTGCCGTGACAAAACCTGCCTTATTATATTGCGAACAGTGTAGATCAAGGCCAGTCTTGATCTACACTGTTAGTCATCCGCATGCATCTAAAGCATTTTATGTAGCTGTATTATATACGGTAATTAGCAGTCTCTATCAAACTCAGATACAGAGTCGGGGTGACACTGGTGCTTAGTCTGTACAATGTTGCAATGCAATAAGGCTGGTTTTGTCATGGCACGGCTCAAGTGTAGTACGTCTAGATACGTTCAATCTCTTAATTAGGTATTATTGAAGCGATTTAATTAATTCATCCCGGAAGCATCAAATTTATTTCCAATTAAGTCTAGTCCATGTACTATTTAGGGGCATTCTTATTGATATATTGTAACATGACAAACAGTGTAGACCCTGATCAGATGGATACATTGTAAGCCATTTGATGTGGGTCAACAGTTTGCAAAGGACAAGTGTACTCTCCACACTTACACTGATGTAAAGAACGAATATACTCGTTGTTGGTGTTGAATGGGCTAAGCCTGTTTTTGGGGAAATATCATAGGACTTTAAAACTACTAAAGTGTATATTTTAAGTGGTCCATCAATACAAGCCGGATCTTACGCCATTTCGCCTTATGTGATTATACTGCCTATGGGTATTTTTTAGATGTTGTATGTGAACAGCTGAACAAGGAGCATCGAGCAGTCACTGACATGTGCTTTTGGCATGCAAAATATTGCTTCAAATATAATACAAAGTAATTGGTCGTAAGCGTGATTTAGTCCCACTTCGAAGATTCAGTGGCAAAATGTTATTCTTGACAGAAAACGCATGTGTAGTTTTAGAACGGGTGTCGTGGTTATAAAGCGTTTGATGTGTGTTTGAGATCGTTCTCAACAGTTTTAAAAGATCAGATTTCAGCATTCTGTTAAAATCTGACCCATTAAACACTTACGAATGATCTCAGGCTCATCTCAAACGCTAAATTACCATGAGATCTGGTTCAGCACAAATCTTTAGGGCATTATCAGGCGCTGGGGATCTTGGCTTTTGATTCACCTAGAAAGTGGTTGACAATCGTTTAAAAAAATGGTCTGCGTATCGTTTCATTTAACCAATTTGTGCCTCGCGTTCCATAAATGGTACACAGACAAACATTGCAGACTCAGATCAGACGCCGCATAATGCGGCGTCTGATCTGAGTCTGCAAAGTTTGCTCACATGAATGCTCATTAAAAATTGAAATGAAAAAGTTAGACTTATAAATATAAAATATAAATATAACCCTATTAATGAAAAAATGGACTCATCCATTAAATAAGCAAGAAAAGGACACTTGGAATAAGTGCGTTTAACTAAAAGTGAATAACGTTTTCGCGCAACTGTTTCGATTACTTTTAATTGGAAGTAGTCTTAATTTCGTTAACAGTACTTAGATAGCAAGTACTTATAAACAGAATTAGAACAGTTGAAACGCACCTGGAAGTGGTAGAAATAACATGTTTCTGGATACTGTATAACCTGTTTTAATTGTTTCTATGTGCAGGATATATAATCTATTATTACATTGCCATTTTCGTTCTGTTATCCGATTGGTCAACGCATGGTCACGTGCCATTCCGTGTTTTGTCATATTGTACAGTTTAAAATAAATCTATAATAGTTTCCACTATGAAAGTTTGTATTCCTAAAGAGAATATCCATCGCTAACAGTTTCTTGACATATCATGGAATGATATTCAGGGTCTAAGGTAATAACAAAAAATGAGAAGAGTCTGAGTTTGTTCTTAAGCATTTGATTGGTCAGATTGGAGCAAAAGCTCCAATCTGACCAATCAAATGCATGAGAACAATCCCAGACTCAACTCAAACTCTTTATAAACTTGGAACCAGGATGCTGACAGTTATCAATTTGATGTTGATGTTGTTGTTGTTGATGTTAATGAAGTTGTTGTTGATAGTCAGTTGTGGTGGTGGTGATGTTGACTGTGATGATTTTGATGTAGAGTATAATATGAATCAGGATTAGCAATAAGAATAAAACATTGACTAAATGACAAATTGCAAATATTAGGTAAAGTATGCCTTTATTACACAGTAGATAAGACGTTATTATTTTCAAATAAACGTGTTTATATTTGAAGAAAAAAAAACGTTTTTCTTTCCCAACAACGTACTGGTTCTCAAAACCATTATACCCACAGTCAACAGTTCAATGCCAGATTAGAAACCGGGAAACACGACGTCTTATCAGTTTAGATTAGTTTAAACATATTTTATTCCATAAATATACAATGTACATAGAGATGGGGTTAGGCCACAAGTTCTCACAACATTAGATTCGGCCCTTCCCCTTGTATCTTAACATTCAGACAATATATACAATGGCTTTAAACATATGTAACTATTTAGTGACAACAAATAGAAGGAGTGGTAAGTAAGAGAAGAGAAGAGAAGGAGAATAAATAAGAAATAGCTTATTAATTATACTTATAAAATAACTTATTTAATGTGAGTGACATCATTTGGATCAGCTGGTAGCAGCAGAACATGTACAGTTAGTTTTGTATCCTAAAGAAGATAACAAAGTAGTCTAATAGATGATGTAGCTCAATGCAGAACAAAACAACAATACAGAAAGTGGTGGTTTTTTTTAAAAAAAAAATAACTGCAACTTAAAGTAAACAGAACAAATCACATTTGGCTAACATTAATCAATTGTGAAACGCTTTGTTTCTTTTATATACATGTATCCGTGTACAGCATCAACTATTACCATATTTTCATCATTAGTTAAGTTGTTACTCCCGTGCATTAGTAATCATGGGTTTAAAGGATGAAACGCTCTAATAGCATTGAACATTTTTATTCTTTGAGCATGGCATTTAGGATAGACAAAAAGGTAATGCTCTGCATTTTCTATTTGGTTACAGTGGGTACAGTTTGGATTGTTTGATATGTGATTATCATAAAGATCGCTGTTCAAATTACTAGAGTTGTTTCGCAGACGTGCAAGCATGACTGATAAATATCGGCTTCCATGTAAAAAGAAACATGGTATTTTGATTATGTCATGTTTAGTAATATTTTCTTTAAAACTTGAATTTGGAGGAGCATTCTTGAGAATATGTGCTGTATTATTCCATAATGCAATTGATGACGGAATACATGAATTACGAAATATTTCTGTCCTAGCATAGGGAACAGGAATATCATTTGCGTTTCTTAAGTTATAATTTCGTTCTAGTGGGATTTGAGGAAACAGTTCATTCAAGTAATCAGGCAACATATTGTGAGTTGCTTTATACATGAAACAGAGACGGGTTTTTTTCGCGACGCTTTTCTAGAGATTGCCAACCACATTCTCTATACATATTCTCAAGAGAAACAGAACGTGTTAGTCCTGTAACTATACAAGCAGTCTCATTTTTGAGCATCTCTAAGAAATTGATTGCTGCATTGTACAGCAATCCCAAAACTCAGAAGAGTATTCCAAAATGTGTCTCACGTAGGACATATAAATCTGGTTTAACGCATGTCTATTTAAATTAAATTTCAATCTGCGCATTATGCCCATGTCTTATCAGACACTTAACTGTTTGTTACTTAGATTTAAAAAAGTCGTCGACGTTTACTAAACCTGCTATGTTCTTTATTGTTGAAATGCGTTTAGCATTGACAAAACGAAAGCAGAAAAGCATGTCACTTCATCCACTCCACACGCAAACTGAACTTGTTCAAGTTGTTTTCATGTAATTTTCTGAGTTATATCATATTTCTTTCATAGATGTCTAATCAAGATTTAAAGTGATTGGCAATATATAATTTTATTATATATAATATTATGCAATGTAATGTAATATAGTATGATATATGATAATAATATATGAAATGATATGAAATACAAATGATATAATGCAATATAATGTAATGTAATATAATATAATGTTATATAGTATAATATATGAGTGAATGATACAATTTATGATATAATATGATATAATATAATATAATATAAAATAATATAATATAATAGATCTAATATAATATGGAGCATCTTCTGATTTGCTGTACACTTCCCATACTGTAGGTAAACGTTGTGAGAAGTTGTCACCATGTATCTACAAGCCTTGTGGTCAAGGTCACTGCACCCAGCAAGGGGACGGTCATATCTGTCATTGTCCAGACGGAACGGAGCGTGTGAATTGTGACGACGGTAACTATATATTTTTTTTATTGATATACACTTCGAACCCCGATTCCTCGAACTCACTTAAGTCGAACATACCCGTAGTTCAAAGTAAAAACGCAGATAACTTTGAACTACGGGTATGTTCGACTTAAGCGAGCCCTCTGATCAGGGTCTGCACTGTTTGCATGTGTAATCAGTTATCTCTACAGAGGGCTGTAGGGTTGAATGGAATAAGTGGGTTCGACTGTTTTACGTCATAACATGACACAGTTTTGAATTTAGACTTGTGTATTCAGTGTTCCCTCTCTACAACGGCCCTCTGAACAACGAATCCCTCCTTACAACGACCCTGTCGCTGTTCCATAAACAAGACAGTTATATGTCTAAAACTTTCACTTCTGCAACATCGTCTGCTTAAATCTGTCGTCTGCTATTTTCCCAAAGTCACACATTGGACATTTTGACAGAAATAAACAAAATGATGAGTGACAAACAGCTTGAAGCCAGATCAGACACCGCGTTACGCGGCGTCTGATCTGGATTCAAGCTGTTTGCACATGTAGGCCAATTTCCCTCCCTATAACGACTCCCTCCGAACAACGCACACATAGTTTTTCTCTCATTTGGTGTCGTTGTAGAGAGGGAGCTGTTACAGCCCATTTCCATAGACAATTATATTTTCAATTACAGTGTAGAAGACGCTATTCTTGTCTCCATTTAAACGACCATAGCAATGCAATAAAATGTTTGAAAATACAGGTTTTTGAAAACATTGACGCTTTATTAAATAACAGTTGCAGAATATGTAAAGTTTGATCTGACGCCGAGTCATTTGGCGTGTAATCAGGGTCCAAACTGTTTACAAATGGCTGGTTTTCTCTAGCAAAAGTGTGCTTATTTGGAAAGAATAACCGTTTATCCCTACGATGTATCGAGAATATATACTACAAACAACAACAATATAACCTGAAACAGCGAATTCATTGAATGCTTTTGAGCAAACAGTCGGTCTCTAGATAAGAGAAAAAAAACTAAAATATTTTTGTGTGATTTGCTTTCATAAAACTATTTACAGTAACTGCTTATTGGAGTTGTCTTTTCGTTGGAGACATAGTTTTTAACATAAATATTTGATAAAACATACTTATCTCAGGCTATGAGTAGCACATTAAGAAATCTTCACATGAAGATTATTTTCAAAACAACACCCATTTGTAAAATACAGTTAAGCTTTGCTGAAAATCTATCCAGATGAAGCAAAAGACACATTTGAAGAATGATTGCAGCTTAGTGCAGAACGAAAGTAATACAAAGCCACAATATGACATAAAGCGTCCTGTGTTTACCCCCAAATACGCCTTTTTACGTCTTGAAATTATTCCTCCAATAAGGAAAATAGCTATTATTTATACAGTGATAAATATGTTTCATAAGAATTTTTTGTTTATTCTAGCAGATAATAGCTTAATCCAGGCTGAAAGTAAAGCAGAATGCGCCTAAAGGCGCATTCTGCTTTACTTTCAAACTGCTTTAAGTAGTCACCTGTCGTCAAAACTAAATACAAGCTATGGGGTAACGGGTTAAAAATAGATTTCGATAGCATTTTCTGATAGTTTTGCTAATCACAAGGGTTTGCTGTTTATGAAGAAAGAAGCTATTACTCATCATATCGTATAGAATCAAAAGTGCAGTAGTTTTATGACTGTTTAGGTGCACTTCCGCTGCAACAGGTGCCCCTTACAATATAAGCACATTTTTACTTAGGCTCTACATGACCGGATCCAGGATTTTATGCCTTTTGCTTGGGGTACATGTACAAACGCAATTTGAATCCGCGTTTTTGTTTGACAGTGTATATATTGTTAAATAAACGATTAGAATGCTATGTTGGTAAAGACAGAGTCTCAGAGATTCTTTTAATGTGTCACGTGGCCCTTTTATTCCATCGCAAAACTCTCGTTGGTTGAAAAGGAAGAGGATGCCACGTTGTTTTAACTTGTTTAATCAAACGGTTAAGTGATAGTGTCGTCTGCAATTATTCTAAAATCAAAACTTTCTAAACATTTATTTCCAAAAACTGAGCAAGAAAGACAAATGGTTTGGATCCTGATGAGACGCCGCATTATGCGTCGTCTCATCTGGATCCAAACTGTTTGTAAAGGTTATCACAGTTTCGTTGCTACAATTCAAAGAACTAAGAATGTAGGATCCACGCTTGATTCTTTCCACCTATCATGGGAATGTCACATATTTCAATTGAATTATCAAGCTGTTGTTGCTTTTATCAATTTCATTCACAACTTGGGAAAAAGCTATCATGAATTCACATAAACAGTCAACAAATATCTACGTATGCTCTATGTTCTGTACGTGTTTATATTTGTAGATAGTCAACATGGTATCGTAGTCAGTAACAGTAAAACTTGTACTATGCGGTCACTTAAACCTTTAATTCCCAAATGTTTCGTGAGATTTTTACCATTTCACCGCTTCACTGTCGTCTGCTTCAATTTTGCTGTTTTCAAGATCGTTTCAAAGCAAGATTCAATATTGTATGACTTTAATCATATCATACGAGTGTAAAACAATTTGGATCCTGATCAGACGCCACGTTACGCGGCATCTGATCAGGATCCAAACTGTTTGAAAACTCGCTATCAGGCGCCATTGAGATTGAAAGGGTTAAGCACCGAAGCATTAACAATATTTAAGACATTTAACAGCTTAGGGAAAGAGTTTTATTGTCCTGCATTAAGTCATCACATTTTTTTTAATATACATAAATTTTAACCCATTACCCACGAATACGCCGCTGCTTTTTAATGTGAATAAGATAGATGCATGCACTTAATACAGTTATGAATACGTATGTATCATACACATAAGTTTTATTAGCTCACCTGAGCCAAAGGCTCAATGTGAGCTATTGGGATGGCCCTGTGTCCGTCGTCCGTCGTCGTCCGTCATGCGTCGTGCGTTGTCTGTTGTCCATCGTCGTTAACAATTGCTTCAAATGACATCTCCTCCTATACCACTTGAATGATTTCAACCAAACTTTACAGGAATGTTCCTTGGGTCAAGCTCTATCAAATTTGTCCAAAGAATTAAAAACAATGTAGAACTCTGGTTGCCATTGCAACCAAAGTGAAAAAATAAGGAAATATTAAAAAATCTTATTTACTAAAACCACAAGAGCCAGAGCTTAGATATTTGGCACATAGCATCACCAACAGGTCCTCTATTGAGTTTGTTCAAATTATGCCCCTAGGGTAAAAATTGGCCCCGTCCCGAGGGTCACCGTTTATATTGAGTTATATAGAGAAATTTTCAAACGACTTTTCCTCTTAAACTAATATCGCCAGAGTTTTGATATTTGGCATGTTAACACTTCTAGATGTCCTTTACCAATATTGTTCAAATCGTTCCGGCCGGTTGCATATCTAGGTCACAGGAGCTAAAAATAGATTTTTTCAATGAAAACTTAAAAAATCTTCTTGTCTGAAACTACATAGGCCAGAGCTAAGATATTGGGCACATAGCATCACCTACAGGTCCTGTATCAAGTTTGTTCAAATTATGCCCCAGTGGTCAAAATTGGCCCCGCCCCGAGGGTCACCGTTTTACATAGAGTTAGATAGTGAAATTTTCAAACGACTTCTCCTCTGAAACCAATATTGCCAGAGCTTTGATATTTGGCATGGTGACACTTCTAGATGTCCTTTACGTATTTTGTTCAAATGGTTCCGATCTGTTGCATAATTTATGTAGGAGCTAAAAATAGATTTTCAATGAAAACTTAAAAAAATCTTCTTGTCTAAAATGATAGTACCCTGATCCCTTAGATATTGGGCACATAGCATTATCTACATGTCCTCTATCAAGATTGTTCAAATTTAATAATGCCCCTTGGGTAAAAAAGGACCCTGTCCTGGACATAAATCATTATCTCCATTTTGTCAGCTATTCTCAGGTGAGCAAAATATGCCCCATGGGGTTCTTGTATATATCATAGCGGATTGCGCCTAGAAGTGCATTCTGCTTTACTGTAACCTGTTTTAATTGATCACATATATTCAATGCTATAGAAAAATGATATTAGGTATTGTGTTAAAAGAATGACCGATTTATAAGATTTTACTGTAGTTGATAAATCAACTTTAAAATATGGCAAGGTATATCTTAACCTTTTGATTGCTCTATATTTGACTTTTTTACAGTTGTCTTCACTTTTCGGTTTTTATACTTCAGTTCCAGTATCATTTTAGCTTTTAAGACATTAAAAATCAAGTATCGAACATATTGAATTTTGATCGGACATCGAACTGAGTTTCTGATCTGGATGAAAACATTTATCTAATTCCTATTAAGTCGTTATTTGCAAACGAACGGGTTATTTAAAGTGATACCCGCTCATATAGTTTACACATGCAACGTGTCTTTATTGCCTTTCTTTTTGTTTATTCCATAGTTTACTGTTTCAAACGCTATTGAATGTTCATGTAATGTATTCACCAACTCCCTAAATATTGCTGAAGGTCAATGAAAGTAAGATAAAGATACATATAATATAGGAACATTCTGTTTTACATTCTTCTCGATTTAACCGTCTCAGTCTCGTTTTTCCGCCATCAGTATTCTTTGGGATACATGCAGTCGGGTGGTTAAAGATGCCCCATGTAAGATTTGTTAGTATCTTCACTGTTGCGACGTCATCTTCATGAAACAATTGTTGTCTCTTACATTTCTCAAATATGAATTTAGATAAATTGGCTTAGGTTCTATCGTTATGAATATCAAAAAGATTAGATCCTGATCGGACGCCGCGTGACGCGGCGTCTGATCAGGGTCCAAACGTTTTGCAAATGACCATTATACTCTGGGTAAGGCAATGAAGTGGCTATTAAATTGTATATCATACATCTCCAGCATATTGTGAAGAGGACAAAACCTTCTACGACAAGACGGGACGATATGTGTGGCCAAGGACAAAGTCTGGTGACGTAGCCAAGGTCACGTGCCATCATGGTCCAAGAAACGCTTTTAGTCTTGGTGTGCACCAGTATGCCTCCAGAGAGTGCGCCGTCACGTACACTGGCGACACCTACTGGAAGACGCCATATACACATGAGTGCAAAGAGGTATGGGTTTCTGTAAAAACTTCTAGATGGAAAAGCATAAAATTGTATAGAGAATACGCCAAATGAAAGTACATGTGCTAGTGTTTTCTCTCTATTGAGAATAATAAAACTCAACTCAATTTTATTTCATACTCAACTCAATTTTATTTTTTTAAACGAAATGATCAGTTGCAGTTTTCCAGCTTAGCGGAAGTTTGAAAACAATTTGGAGTCCGATCAGCGTCGAGTTACTCATTATCCAACACGTTTGTCCCAGACACATTTCTACCTTGCAGCGGTTCTATAACTTATAGACTGTCATATTGAATATTTTTGTTCATTTGGCAGACATTATCCCCTCTTCCAAGAACTTAAGGGGAGATAGGTCGATGATGTTGACAACATGCACTGCTTCTTGACAATAATTTGATTAGCCAAAATCATCTTTAAAGTAC
This sequence comes from Gari tellinella, assembly GCA_922989275.2. Classification (NCBI taxonomy): domain Eukaryota; kingdom Metazoa; phylum Mollusca; class Bivalvia; order Cardiida; family Psammobiidae; genus Gari; species Gari tellinella. The sequence goes on along the minus strand of OV277858.1, from coordinate 101,604,702 downwards.
TCCTCATCAACATCGTACACGTATTTCATAAGTTGAATTTCGATAATCTCACGTGTACAAGTCGATCATATCCGTATTTCAAAGTTAAAACGTTGCTAAGCCACGTTTTAACTGTGAAATTTTGGTATGTTCGAACTAACGCGAGTTAAAATGATCGAGTTTATATTGCACTTTGTTTGCGTCAACTGTATATTTTGTGCCAGTAAGGACCATGTGTTTGAAATAAATTTTGAAAAATGTGGCATAAAGTCAGAATACTGGAATACAATGCAGGCAGACGACAATTTGGAATAAGAAGATAATATTGCATATTAAATTTTGATCATCCGTCATTTTCAGATGCAAGAAGACGAGGTTAGTAAAAGTCTGCGAGATCTCGCATCAAGGACACGTGACGCCTCGGGACTTCGTCCAGATCAGATCGCCGATATCACCGAGACACTAGAAGAGTTCTTCTTCTTCTCTTTCCAAAATCTCGAGGTAAGACTAGAACATGACAGTATATTCAGTTTCATCAAAATCAACTACAATCGAAGCTCACATAACTCAGTCTCCAAAATGTCGAACTCGCTCGAACATAAGTATCCATTGTTTAAGGTTTAAGCGCGGCTAAGCTACGTTTTTAAATTTGAAATATTGGTTTAATACAAAGTTTTGTAAATTTATTTATATTTATAACAGAGCAAAACTCCAAAATATGAACATAATTTTATTTTATTTCTTACATGTTTCGGCCTGTGGCATTCTTCAAAGATAAAAAGTAAACAAATAAAATTTGTGTTAAGTTTTAAACTTTTTTTCTTTTAAAGATTAGATTAAAAACTCATTTTGAAATTATCAGTATCTAAAGTTAGCATAAGTCTCAGTCAAACATTGCTCTCTCTCCCTCTCTTAAGCAGTGGAAGTACGTACGAGAAAGTTCGAGTTAAAACGAGTCAAATCAAAGTTCAATTGTATAAAAACGTAATACGTAACTCTTCGAGAACGGACAAGGTTGACTCTAGCAAGTGGCTTCAAACTGTTTGCAATGGAAATAAAAGTTTTTGTGTAACTGCGTTTATTGGGAAATAATAACGTCTTATCCACTGTTACCCTTATCCTGTCGTAATATCATATGCCTTTAAAGATGTCGTCTGCAATTTTTTTAAATTTAGGTTTTTTACAATTTTTAATTTAAGAAACCTAAAGAATAGTATTAAACAGTTTGAATCCATATTGGACTTTGCGTTACTGCAAAGTTTGTTAAATAAAGATAGATCTGTGTGCATTTTAAAACTGTTTGCAAAAATCCAGCGAAGTCGCGGTCGGCAGGTAAATGGTCAAAGCATGTCTTCCTAATCGCCTTGAGAGTCTAAAACATTGACATCCCCGATTTAAGTTATGAAGTCTTACATGTGTAACATCTATATTGAATGAACGAATACGTGGCTTAACTCTTCAAATCACGCGTGTGTCTTCATCGACAGAAGGCTTTAATGACAAGTTTTATGACTTGACATTTCCTATGACATGGGTTTATTGAACCAGACACGAGTTTCACATCAGCCATACAAGTGACACTAACACCGTAACGGAATTTAATTCAAATGGCTATCTCTTACAATGGAGAAGACAGTTTTAATTTTCAGTTTAAAACTCTTTCACTGCCAGCGGCGCCAAAAGGCGACTTTGCAAACAGTTTGGATCGCGGCGTCTGATCAGGATCCAAACTGTTTGACACTCGTATCGAGATTTCTTCAATCTAAACAGCCATAGCTAGTTTTAAAGTTATTGCAGACGACACTGCCAATGCAGACGATATTTTGGCGGTAAGAGGTTTAGAGCAGACGATAAAACTTGGCAGTGAAAGAGCTATTTACGAAACTGAACACAATCACTTTAGAATGTAGAAAATGACAACCTTTTGAAATTTCTGACCATTCATATTTATCTAAACGGCAAACAATTTGGACACTGATCAGACGCCGGGCTATCCGGCGTCTGATCTGGCTCCAACCTGTTTGCACTGGACATTGTGATTTTAGCATAAAGCGCTTTTGAACGCACTGCCCCTGTGTGAAAAGAGCGCTATATAAATCTGGTATAATAATAATAATAATAATAATAAATGCGTTTATTTGGAAACGTATAACATCTCCTCCAATATAGTGAACGAATGAGATCTTAACCCTTGATCCTCTCTACAACGACATCCAATGGGAGACACAGACTGCGTATGTTGTTCGGAGGAAGTCGTTATAGAGCGGGCAAATTAAGACTTAGCTTACATTTGCAAACAGCTTGAATCCAGATCAGACGCCGCGTTACGCACGCGGCGTCTGATCTGGATTGACGCTGTTTGTCAATGGTCATTATATATATTCTATCAAAATGTCCACTTGTATGTAACTATGAGTGAAATAAGTAGACGACAATTTTAAGCAGACGATATTGCAGCAGTAAAAGCGTTAGAAATAATTTTCCTGTTTAAGAAACTGCGACAAGAGTCGTTATAAGGAGGGAATCGTTGATGGGAGGGCCGTTGAAGGGAGGGAACACTGTATAAAAAATATTTCATTTAGGGGACATTCACAGTTTATAAAGTAAACATACAGTCAATCGTGTATTAAGCGACCAAATGTTCACTCTCAGTTCGCTGCCAGCCTATATAACACCAACATATGCAAATAGTATGGCTGCCATTTCTCCGCGTAAATTTGCAAATGTTATTGTCGTCGACTTTGGAACGGAATGGGGTTTAACAATGTTGTAAAAATGAATGTACATGCAATCTTCCAAAACACACGTTCTTGATTTTAGAGGCAAATCTAAACAAACTATTAAAACTTAACGACAAGTCATATAACTTAGTGTCAAAAACGTCTATAAAAGTGTTTTATAGAACATAACATCTTCACCAGAATATTGTCTGCTTAACTCGTTTAACCCTAAGTAAAACTGTGGGTTATTAGGTTCCCTAGTGGATCATTTTTGTTACTAAACATGAACCAGTCTACTTGGAATTCTGAGAAGTTCGATAAACAATGCTCTAAATAATGATTAACAAACACGCCAAACAGTGTGGGCCCATATCAGAGGGCTCCCATAGGAGCCCTCTGATCTGGGTCTACACTGTTTGTAAAATGTAATGAGTATTTCTTAAACTGGTATTTTGTGTTGGTTCGTTCAAAATTATCTGCTTCGTAAGTCGTTAAATAAAGCTTTTATTAGTAGTAGTATTAGTGTTATAAAAAAGGTATTGGCCCTTATTATGCTGATACATCGTATTTTCAAGTGGACTATTCCACTTCTAAAACAGGACCAGTTTATGTTTATCATAGGGTTATTTTTAAAATATATTTCAGACAAATCAGATGATCATTGAAAGATTTCTCTGATCGGGGTCTACCTTGTTTGTAACTTAACATATACAGTGAACCTCACTTATAACGAAGTCGTTTGGACCGTCTAATTTCTTTCGTTATCCAATTTCGTTATGACAGGTCTAATTGACAATACATCAATTAGAGATTAAGAAAAATATTTGTTTCGCTATATACAGTATTTCGTTATATCCAATTTCGTTATATATGAGCTTATCTTTACTGTTTGCCAGCATGGCTTATTCTAGCATACATGTAATTGTTAAGGCACAGACATGTCAAGAAAACGAAGTATTTTTGATTAGTTTTGTAGTTACTCATAAAACGCCTACAAACGCCCGATGCCAATTTAAGTTTTAACGCTTTGTACTACATGTATAGCATGGAACCGTGATTACCTTTCCAAACAGTTTGGATTCAGATGAAACGCCGCGTTACGCGGCGTCTCATCAGGATCCAAACTGTTTGACACACTGACCCTACTTTGAAAAGAAATTTTAGAAAATATATATTTAAAGAACCGTAACAGACAGCAATGGTTGCAGAAAACAATATTATTTAAGTGTGCAAATAGTTAAGCGTCAACCTGACACCTGTTCGGCAGCTTTGAAATGAATTAAACTAAGGATTTCTGTCATAATTCTGCTATGGATTAAAAATGCCATATGTCAACTTTCAATACCTAATGGCACTATGCATTTTTGCAAAATAGACCACCCTAGTTCTATGTTTTTCGTAACAATAAACTTCTGATTCCCGTGGTCTTATATTGAAGAAGCATTTGAGTTTTCAAAGAGATGTTATAAATATAATATAAGAGGTGTAACAGTTTTATCCAAGACACAATGATATAGGAGATTTTTGCATTTCTTTTTTTCTGCATTAAAATCAAGCAAAAATTTAGACTTACCTTTACTTGTAAAGAATATGCTTTTATATAACACCCACACGCTTTAAACAACAAAACATAGAAACAGAACACATGTTTCTTTATTATAAACAAGGCAATAAGAATAATACTTTCCAGGACCAAATGAATGTTATCAAGTTAACTCCCCCACCGAAAGAAGTATCTTCTAGCAGATTAGCAAATGGTAGATTAAAGCAGGTTGAATGTAGCACAGTGCGTGTCTTAAGGAGCATTATGCTTTACTTTCAACCTGCTTTAAGTGTTCCCTTGTCTGCAAAAAGGCTTTTGGGTAAATTGCTAATAGCATATTTCGCTAGTCACACAGCCATCATTGTGGTTTTTACTAAAATCGACTAAGTATATTTTATAACCTTATAAAAGATTATTGTTACTGTTATTATCCCTCCTACATGTATCTATACTATCAGAAGCAGGTCTCTGATACAGTGGAGAATACGTTATTCTTTCCCGTTTAAATGCAAACGTACGCAAACGCAAACGCAAAGCGCTAAAACGTAGAAAAGTACAATTTTTTGGACAATTCTGATAATTCATGTTTATCTTGGTGGCAAACAGTTTGGAGCCTGATCAGACGCCGGGTTACCCGGCGTCTGATCTGGCTCCAAACTGTTTGTATTTGAAATAATAGTTTTAACGTAAACGCGTTTATTGGGAAAGAATAACGTTTTCTCCACTGTATTACTATAACTGTTACCATAACTGTAATACATGTAATTATCATTGTCACCATAATCATAATCGTTATCAGCGATATTATTAAAAGTATTATTGTTATCACCATCACCACGACCACCATTTTTATATTATCACGATCATCAGCATTATCATCATCGTCATCGTTAATATTATCACTATATTTTTGGGCGATTATTAAATACGTTAAATATTAAAATTACAGATTATAGCATGTATTTCATGAGCTTGCAACCAATAATTAACTTTACACCATGCGTATCGTCTATATAAGATCCATAGGGTGCTGTGCAAGTGCCTCTAAGATTCTTGAATCTAGGTTTATAGTGATGTAACCAAAGTACTCTAAATGTTGTTAGGTTTATATAAATTGCTCACACGTGGTTTGTGTGATATCTGGCATTGAGCACGTGTAACCAATTATCAGAAGCCGGTGCCGCTAATTTGGAATCCCTTTGTGTAAACGAAGAAAAACGTTTTGATAAAAAGGGACTCTGGTTTCCAATGTGCTCCTTACTCGCGAGGCGTTGTCCATTCTCTGACAGATCACCTAATTAACCGATATTCTGCAAAAAAGCTCCCTTAACCCATTGAACCAAGGCGACACATATACGCGACCCTTGCAAAACAGTACGTTTTACTGTGAAAAATGGACTTTTTCTATGCAAACAGTGCAGACCCATAACCAGAGGGCTTCATTGACTACTTTGTTACATCTCATTTGCGTTAAGTATTGTATTGTTAGTTAAGTAGAGTAATTTGAAATGCCCCTGTGATAGGATACTGATTATTAATGAAACACTTATACCAATGACAACCATGTACATGTATTATGATTTATTAGATTTAAGTTATAAAGAGTTGTTGCAGGTTTCAACGAAATTATGTCTAAACTTGTACCCATTAAATGTTTACTGAGATACAATGGAGAAAACGTTACACATTCCCGTTTAAACGCAAACGAAATTCATGCGCATTGCTATTACATGTAACTGTAGGAAATTACAACCTTTTTGACAATTTTGAATGTTCATTTCAATCTGAATGTCAAACAGTTTGGAACCTGATCAGACGCCGGGTTACCCGGCGTCTGATCTGGCGCCAAACTGGTTGCAATGGAAATTATTGTTCAAACGTAAACGGGTTTGCTGAGAAAGAATAACGTATTATATCCACTGTAATCATACTGAATATCAATGTTTCGATATCAAACTACGTTGAGTACCGTTTTCAGAAGAGAAGGGATTAAGCTTTCCCTAATGGGCGCGTCTTTGCCAAAAACAGTTAGGTCTATAAAGCAGGTATGACCGTAAAACAATGTGGAGCTTGATCAGAAGCAGAGAAGCTCGGCGTCTGATCAGGCCCAATCTTGTTTGTAACTCGGATTATATTAAGATCTGTAATTTTGTTTGTTCTATTTCACTGCGTTTATAATCAATTTAGTTTAACCCATGTATTACCCCATAACATATATCTAGTTTGAAGATAGGTTACCACTTAAAGCAGGTTGAATGTAAATCAGAATGCGCCTAAAGGCGGATTCTGCTTTACTTTCAACCCGCTTTAAGCTACCATCTGCTTGGATATAGAAAATAGTTCTTGTGGTACATATTTTTGAATGTTGAAATTTGAATTATTTCCTTCAATGAAGGAATATATAAAAGGCGTAAAAACGGCGAATTTATGGGGTAAAGGGTTAAATGGGAAAGAAAAACGTCAACCCCGCTGTTGTTTTTGACCTGTTCTACAAAATGCTCTATGTACATTTATGTATGCCAATGCGTACAGAAACGATGCTGTTTTGTTTTAATTGACCCGATCGACCTTATTTCTACAGACCCTACAAGTTTGTTTTCCTTTCAAATAAACACATTTCAAGTGAGCTGATAAAACTGTTTTCAAACAGCTGTTAAACCCAAGAGAATATCTGGGTAACCTTGGCCAAGATGCTCGTATGAGAAAACTATCTTGTAAAACCACTGATGGTATATTTCAGTGAGGTGACGTCATTCTGTCCCGTTTAAATTAAACCATTTGCAACTATCACAAAATGTTGGAATTTGCAATTAAAATAATAATAATAATAAAAAAATAATATGTGGATTCATTATTCTTTCCCGTTTAAATTAAATCATTCGCAACTATAACAAAATGTTAGAAATTGAAAAATAAATAGATAAAATAATAATTGAAAAATAATAAAAAAAATAATCTGTTGATTCATTATTCTTTCCCGTTTAAATTAAACCATTCGCAACTGTCACAAAATGTTAGAAATTGAGAAAAAAAAAATATCTGTGGAATCATTTTTATCTGAATGGCAAACATTTTGAAGCCTGGTCAGACACCCGCTATCCCGGCGTCTGATCAGGCTTAATACTTTTTGCAATAAAAATACTTGATTTTAGAACACATGCGTTTATGGGGTAAGAATAACGTCTACACTTTAAACAAGCTAGTCGCTAAGGCAAGGCGAAAGTAGAGCGGGAAATTCCTTAATGGAACAACTCTTTTTCTTATGTTCGTACTGGTCCCATACTGTTTCACAACAGCGCTGCCATTAACGGATCTTGAAAAATCCGAACATTTCCAAATTTTCTCAGCGCGATTACTTAAAGCAGGTTGTAATTAAAGCAGAAGGCGCATTCTGCTTTACTTCAAACCGCTTTTAGCTACCATCTGCTAGGATTAAAATCCGAAGATTTCGGAAAACATCCGGAGAAATGGCAGCCCTGCAACAGTTTACATTGGGCATTCCATTCGAGGTGTAAAATGTTGTTGATGGAGAAGAATAGCATGAATGTGCAATCTGGTTTACTGTTTTTAAACTGTCGACAGTATTTGAGTGGTCGAAATTAAGTCATTACACGCCTCCAAAAACATTAGAAATGAGGTCAGTAACCCTAAGTTTGGAAAACACTTGACCGAACATAAAATTACATTATTTTACGTCCAAACAATAAGGAATTCACATAAAATAATGGTTAAGAACAATTTGTTTTAAAGAATTGGGTTATTTTATTTTGAGAAACAAAACATTTTGATTACGTCAACGGCAATTTCTAGGTTAGATACAGCGAGAAAGATGTAACTCTCTAACCAGAAAGCAATTTCAGGAAATTTATTTTACTTTTTATCCCGCTTTAAGCATCTACACGCGTTTAACAGAAAACGATCCTTTTTATTAATAACTTTATTGGTTCTGTCATATTGCTTTAATCAGTAACATGCTTTAAATAATTTCGATTTTATTTACTTATTACTTGACATTGCTTTCAACATCTTCATGAATTTTAGACAGAAGGTAATGCTTTCTTTTTTAGGTCTTTATGCTGTGTTTTATTGTACAATTATGAAACATTAATTACCCTATTCCCGTTTCTCTGTTGAAGTTCCAAGCCTCTCCGTGAAACAGGTGCGTCGCTAATTTTAGATGCTTCCCGCCCACTTTGAGAAAAAATCCTTACATCCCATTAACCCACCAAATAACCACATTATCTCGACGTAATCAAGGCGGGGCCCAGACTGACCTGCTGCCCTAATGACAGAAATGGAAGCCGGGAAACAAAAACCAGGAAATGGAAGTGTAATGTCTGACATATCCGTAATAACTGCACCGATATCTGATCGCAGATAAGGATCAGAACATATGCTACCGACATTTATACTTCTAATGCCACGAGTTAACCCATTACTCAGTTAATATATGTCTTTTTACACATTTATTTAATTCCTCCACTGACGAAAATAATTCAATTGTACCATGCTTTATATTAACTATTAACTGGTACATGGTCGCTGAAATTGATAAAGATATAAATGTGCATCATAAGACATATTTCCTATATCCTAGCAGACGGTAGCTTGAAGCAGGCTATAAGTAAAACTGAATGCGCCTTAACTTTACTTTCAAACTGATTTAAATGGTTACATGTCTTCAAAACTAGAATCAGGATATGGGCTACAGGGTCAACTCAGAAACATATAAAACATATATAACATTGTTTGGATACTTGTACAATTCAAATGTCAAATAAGTTTGTCAAAGGAAAGACATTTAGCTCAACACTTGATATGGTATTCCCCTGGGTCCAATGTTAAAAAGCGTTTGAGCTGAGTTTAAGATCCTTCTCAAATATTTGATTTGTAAGATTTGAGCTTTTGCTCAAATCTGACCATTCAAATGCTTGAGAACGATTTCAGACTCAACTCAAACTCTTTATAATATTGGAACCAAAGTTTGAATGGCGCATAACTTTTCTTGGAGGTACACTGACAACTCACAACAGAATTACACCAATAAACGTCTGATCTGGCTCCAAACTGTTTTCAATGGAAACTTCTATTTTAGCATAAATGCTTTTATTGGGAAAGAATAACATTTTCTCAACTGTAATTGTCTTGAATTTACATAATGCAAGCTTACATTACCTCTACGCGATATTCAATATTGCTTTTCTATAAACAGCCTGTCAGCTAAAAATAAGCAAACTTCAGTTTCAAAAGTATTCCTTTACCCCTCACTGTCAATATACCATCTGCTTCAAAATTGACGCCGGTGACGTCATGAAAAAACAATTGTCGTCTGCTTCTATTTCTAAAACACAATTTTCTCGGTATTTTGACTTAAGAAATATTGAAACGAGTGTCAAACAGTTTGGAGCCTGATCAGACGCCACGTAACGCGGCGTCTGATCAGGCTCCAAACTGTTTGCAAATAACTACTGTACTCGGGATAAGGCAGTGAAGGGGCTAATGTGTGTTTCGAAAACCTTGTTACAAGTGTCAAAATAGCTTTGATCTGGATGATATGTCGATTTACTCGGGATTAAGTCGTGATCCATTAATCCAAACTGTTCAGAAATGTCGATGTTGACGGACCAGGTGGTACATGTAAAGGGATTTCATGTTTTCAAGCGCCCCCTGTTTCAAGTAAAACAAAACAAAATATTAATAGTGGAATAAAAGAGTTTAGAACGGCTACAAAAAAACCACCAATCATGACTTGCCTTACATTTGCAAACAGTTTGGATCCAGACCCAGATCAAAATACGTGTAACGCTGTGTCTGATCTAGATTTAAGCTGTTTTAACACACAAGAGTAAACTATTTCGTCAGAAGATGCATTTATCTGTCATTTTCTACATTGCAATACAACCCATTTGTGCCCACGATCCCATATATGGGACATAGGCAAACAGTGTAGACTCTGATCAGACGCCGCATTAAGCGGCGTCTGATCAGAGTCTACACTGTTTGCTGATAGGAATTTCAATAGAAAACAAAATGAAAATTTTGACCAGACATCCCTTTGATAAAAAATGGAATCATCCAATATAAAACACGGAAGAATCCACTGGGCGCAAAGGGTAAAATATTGTATTCTTCATTGCACCATGTCTTGTTGTTTCATCTTGATTGGTTATTAAATCACTTGCCCCTGAAAAGTCAAATGGACAAGTCCAGTCTCCAATTAAGTCATCAGAGAGCTACTTTAACCATTTGAACCCTAGTCCCGCTCCCGCATATAGGCGTCCTTTTCAAACAGTGTACATGTGAATAGTATACATGTCCTGTTCAAACAGTGAAGACCCAGATCAGAGGGCTCCGAAAGGAGCCCTCTGATCCACAGGGACCCGGCACGATTGATTTTTTAGATAATTTTTTTTCAAAAGGTAAATATAGAGACAAGGGGTACAACTTATTGTTAGTATATTCTCAACCTATCTCGACAAAAGCGGTCATATCACGAATAATAATTGATGAAACGACATCCTTTTTGCATTTCTGTCTAGCTAATATAATACCCATCCATAAAAACATAACATAAAACCAACTGTAAGGATGCACTTTCAACAGTATTTGCATTTACTCACAGAAATCAACGACTTTTGGAAAACGGGACAGGTGTTCGTTCACTGCTAACACAGCATTGACCACTACTGTATGCTTGTTTAGGCGGTAATCGAGTGTTACAGTCATTGACAACTACTGTACGCTTGTTTAGGCGGTAATATCGAGCATGACAGTCATACAGTTCCAAAAATATACAGCTTTGACACCGATCAAAGCTGATTTCTTCTCAAATCATTGCCGTACAAAAAAGCCTACATGTACAAGAAGAGCTTTACTGCCGATGAAAACATGCAAATTTGTTGTTGGTATTGCAATGGTTTGAGTATAAATCAGCTTTGATCGGTGTAAAAAATGGATATCCATGGAACTGTATGACTGTCATGTTCGATATTACCGCCTATACAAGCACACAGTAGTGGTCAATGCGGTTTCAGCTGTGAACGAACACCTGTCCCGTTTTCCAAAAGTCGTTGATTTCTGTGAGTAAATGCAATTACTTTTGAAAGTGCATGCTTACAGTTGGTTTTATGTTATGTTTTTATGGAAGGGTATTATATAAGCTAGACAGAAGTGCAAAAAGGGTGTCGTTTTATCAATTATTATTTATGATATGCCCGGTTTTGTCGAGATAGGGTGAGCATGTACTAACAATCAGTTGTACCCCTTGTCTCTATATATACCTTTTGACAATTTTTTCTCTCAAAAATCAATCGTGCCAGGTCCCTGTGATCTGATCTGGGTTCACCCGTTTGCATAGGATTAGGGTACTGTTCATAGGTACAATGTTCGTAAGTGACGTGTATGTATACTCGCTGCTAGGGTCCAATGAGTTACTGTTAACATTAATGTAAAATATACATTCATACTTCGTTTGCATCTTTCACCAGTTCAATAAAGTCCTATACACATGTTCAACTTTATACACATACGAGCGTATATATCTGCATTTATTGTAATCAAATAAAGCAATTTTGCTGATATTTCCGTACTAAAATTAACCCTTTGAACCCTAGTCCCGCATATTGGCGTCCTTTGCAAAAAGTGTACATGTGAATAGTACCCATGTCCTATGCAAACAGTAAAAACCAAGATCAGAGGGCTCCTAGGAGCCCTCTGATCAGGGTCTTCACTGTTTGTCGTAATGCCAAACATTGACAAAAACAACCCTTAAAAGTCAGAAATGGACTACAATAATCTTGAAACTGGAATTGTCCATTTAAAGTTTTAGGGAGGATTATTGTTATTGTTTTGCCAGTTTTAACCGTTTTTGGACTTTAATTTGATACTTATGTTTCCAGTAGCATATGCGAGTGGCGTCCGTGCGAATCATCTAGTTTCTCTTAAATCAACCACAAAAAGGGTTTGAGTAACGAAATGAAGGGGAATGAATGTTTCCAGGAGCTCATACTTGACGTTATCTTGCGGATGATAAACAAAAGCAAGTGTTAACATTGGCAACAACCGGGGTGATATATTGTTTAGTTAATGTAATATATAGCGATACGCCTCTTTGGTTCCCATCGAAACTTCTGTGTGGCAACTTTGAGAACCTGGAACGGGGTAGCAAAACCGCCGTGACTAGTCTCAGTTTCTTTCTACTGTTCATCGACTCAAAATAGCACACATTGTTCCTCTACTGTACTTTCAATTCACATAGTTTTAATGTACATGTACACATCTTCAAAGTACATGTACTTAACTCACAAAACAGGGGAATGTTCATAATTCTCCTCAAACTGAGTTAAGCAGACATTATTAAAAGACGTATAGAACTATCTTATCATCAATTATGTGACTGATAAATGCAGACTACTACATGTAGTGATACTGAGAATCATGTAGAATAGTTCAGCATTAGTTTTGTTCTGCATAAAGTTCTAGCCTGCCAAAAGAAATATGTTTTTTTTTATCATTTGAGATGACTGCTATCGCAGTTTGGCTGTTGACATATAGTGTAAAAAGAACCCACATCGGAATGGCCTCATGCTTTTCCCATCGGCTGTTTGAGTTGTCCAAATACCAGTACTATCCTCCTCCAAATTACCAGGAATTAGAGTTAACGTGGGATATCGGAACTAAATCGCGACTATCAGATAACGCAATATTACACGGTTACGCGTGTAATATAAGTAATTATTTACCGACAAAAAATCCATTCACCTGTCAAGCATAAACAAGATATACCATTAATCAGTGATGACTCTGAAATTAGATCAAACCTAAGGGCTGGGAAAAGGTTTAGTGTTTCTTCCAACAGATGCTAAATGGTGTGAGTGAAGTCAGTGGTTGAAAATGTTAAGGTTCTCCTAAAAAAAACGCGTTTTGGGACGGTGTAAAATAATTCTGGTTATACAATCGCGCTTTTTTGTAAACTAATGCTGTTATAGGTATATCTGTTTAAAACTGTATGAAAGTAAAGCAACAAATTCCTAAAGAAGCTTCCCGCTTTAACTTTTTATTGTTTTAAGCAGCGACTTGTCTTGAAATTCGTATATAAACATTCGTTTAAGTACATGTAGTCAACTTATCGGGACAATACAATTATGTTGTTACGGCTGGATATGAGTTATTTGTGCGAGTAATTAATGTGCTTTATTGAATCGAACTCGAGCTGAACCTTCTGTCGAAAATACAACATGGTTAAACCACGTTTTAACTTAAAAATACGAGTAAGTTCGACTTCATCGAATTCGACTTACAGAAATTCAATTAATGAAATACAAATTTATTAGACTTAGGGGTTCTTGAGGTATCGAGGTTTAACTGTTTGTATGTTGATATCATTTCCTAGTTTATTTATGTTTCAGATTGCCAAAGAGATGACGAGAGTAGTAGGAAATCTACTACATGCAAATGAAACCGTCATTATAGAAAGCAACTCCAGAAACCACTCAAGCGAGCGGTAATACACATTGTTTCTTGCACTAGAATATATTATATAACATTTTACTTTTATTTACTACATGATATAAATCAAAATTATACAATGGGCGAAATAATATTTTCCCCGATGATACACAGCAAAGCTCAATGTTATATTTATTTATTTATTTATTTATTTCTCTTCAGTGTACAAAACATCAGTAATAACATAACATATTAATAATCACTTAGTACACTACCACTCTATTCAGATTTATAAGAGACTATAATCAAGCAACTTTAAAACAACATATCAACTATCATACACATAAGATAAGATAAGAGTTTAATTTAAATAGCAATTTGCAAGAACTACACTGAAAAGACACATGTAGAAAATGACCTGAGACTAAAATAGGTCATATGTGTCTTCTCAATACAATTCATGACACATTAACTAAACTGAATCCAAATATCACATATATTATTGCACCGCTCATTTAGGGAAAGCTTAGGCAACTGATCCAGGTGAAAATCAGTTAGTCCCATGCTCAGGCCAAATGAGTTATTTCCCTTGGATCAAGCAATTCTCCATCATTAAAACACCATATCAACTATCATACACATAAGACATAGTTTAAAATGAATTGCAATTTGAAAGAACTATACTGAAACTATACTATATATATTGTAAATTGTAAAACCGTCGACACTTTACTTTACTCTTAAGCCTTTCACTTCCAAGACTGACCTCACTGACTTTTGAAAACATTTTGGATCCTGATCAGACGCAGCATTACGCGGCATCTGATCAGGATCCAAACTGTTTGACACTCATACCAATTTTTCATAAGTAAAAAACGCATATACTGTTATTCCAAATTTTATAAATGAAAACTGTCGAAACATAAATAGACACTAGTAATAAGACAGCGACTGTGTTACAGTGGAGAATCTGTTACATGTATTCTTTCCCGTTTAAACGCAAACGTACGCAAACGCAAAACACTACAACGTAGAAAAGTACAACATTTTGACAATTCTGATAAGTCATGTTTATCTTGGTGGCAAACAGTTTGGAGCCTGATCGTTTATTGGGAAGAATAACGTTTTCTCCACTGTAGACGGGTTATTTTACACTGTACGCCGTAAAATAATTGTATTAACATTAAGTTTGTTCGTTACATTTAGCAGTTAAATGAATTCCAATGTCAAATTGAACATTTCAAGATTTAAATGTTTGGGGAACAAAACCTTAGCAAATAGACTAGCGAGGTAGCTTGTAACACATCAAAGTTATATTAATGCTGGGTCTTAAATTGCGTTTTATATTATACTCTATGGATATTATTTTTTATCTAGACTCCTTTGGCTTTTGGAAGAGTTTACTTCGAAACTTGACGCAACCAAAGACGTTGTTATAGAAACAGAAAATATCAACTTGAAGGTAGTGAAAGATGTCGAACCAACACAGCCACTCAGTTATCTGCCCCTGATGGAAACCGACAGTCAAGAGAAGTTTAAGGTAAAATCAGTCGTATTCTTGCACTCTTTGATAGAACATTAGAGCGTAATTCTATTGTAATGTTGTTCTTTCAAAGACGTATTGACCCCCTAGTGCCAAGTTCTTGCGTCTTTACAGTGTATATATATAGAGTACAAATGTCTAATGCACGATAATCCATACCAAGGTAAAAATAAAGGACCATGCAGTAACCCTTTTATTAGGGTCTACACTCAGACTGTTTGTCTCCTGCGATTCATTGCAGAAAACACCGCTAATATAATATACATTGACTAGACCCAATTTGGAACTGTAATTATCTATTAAAAGTTTATTGGTGGAATGAGTTATCTAAATACTAAATGGAGTCGTTTCCAGCTCTGAAAATTTTATTCTTAAAGCAAAATGCATTAGACTGAATCCCTGTCATATGCATTTACAGTCAAACCTGCTCTAACGGCCACCTTTATAAGAGCACCACCTGTCTATGAGCGCCACATTCAAACAGTTCCCAGCATTAAATATTTTTAGCAACGGTATTTATATGTTTATCTACGGTATTACCTTTTTAAATGATTTAATATAAAGCACAATTCCCTTTAAGAACTTGTATTACTCTCATTTTAACACCGAAACTATATCTCTTCTTACGATTGATCCTAGTATCGGATATTACTGTATTCACAGAGTGGAGTGGCTCTAGCATTACCTACGGAAACACTGAAGCCAAACGAGACGAATGACAACCCGAGGATCGAACTCATGACCTTCCGGTCCTCGTCATTGTTTATACCCGCCTACAATGCACCACCACAGGACGTTGTGATGAAACAATGGGTTGTATCGGCCGTCGTGCATGGTCGGAAGTACCAGAATCTTACGGAACCTGTACAAATAATGCTTGATAATATAGAGGTAAGAACTCGTTCTTAGTTGTTGTTGTTTCTAATGAGGTTTATATTCCTACATAAGCGTTTTCAGATTCGTTTTTAATATGTGGGTCAAAAGTGATACAGATTTTGCGTTGAGATTGAGATCGTTCTCAAGCATTTGATTGGTCAGATTTGAGTAAAAGCTCGAATCTGACCATTCAAATGCTTGAGAACGATTTCAGACGATTTCAGACTCCACACAAAAGCTTTATTATCTTGTTGTCAGTACCGTTTAGTCTCGTTATTAAGATAAATCAATTTAAAATCAATCCTTTCGCTGCCAATCTTTATAACACTCAAACAATGCAAACAATTTGGATCCAGATTAGAGACTTCGTAACGTGAAATTGGTACTGCAGCTGTGCAGTGTTATTTAAAATTTGATGGACACATGCTTTTCTGTCACTGTCCGTGTTTTCGTATTTTGGTGACAATGTCATATTATTTCTCATACAATTTCATTATTTCTCTTTCTCTTACAATGACATTGTTACTCTTACATTATACAATGCCATTATTTTTCTTACAATGTCATTATTTCTCTTACAATGTCATTATTTCTCATAATTTTTATTACAATGTCATTATTTCTCTTACAATGCCATTATTTCTAACTATTTCTCTTACAATGACATTATTTCTCTAACAATGTCTTTATTTCTCTTACAATGTCATTATTTCTCCTACAGGAGGGTTCCAACCACACCTGTGTATTTTGGGACGTAGAAAGTAAGTAGCCATAGTACAGAAAACCCTTTCTATTACGACCACTTAATTGTGCTCGATATTAGGTTTTTAAAATGAGGTGACTGCTTAAAGCAAGGTGACAGTCAAACAGAAAGCTCATTGCTTTAAGCTGTCACCTGTATTTGTATTTTATACAATCAATTGGTATTGCTTTTAGTGGTCGTAGTGGAGAGGATTTTACTAAATTACACTATGCAATGCCCTTTCATAGTACATTGATTTGTTTTATTATTAAATCATTTATCTCTGACGCTTCTAATGGACATTGCAGGTTTCCAATGAAGTCTAGTACAGTGTTTTATTTACAATTAATTGCAAGATGACAAACAGCGTAGACCCTGACCAGATGGCTCCTTAAGGATTTCTGTTCTGGATCTACACAGTTTGTATAGGCGGAATACGTGCACTCTTTTGTTCACTCAATTTGGTTAAGCTATATAGATACTATCAGATTTGTCTCTTGATGCCATAGATGGTTTGATATATTTTCCCATCGAAACGTATTTGTAATCCAAATACTGATGTCCACTGCAAACATTTTGGAGCTACATTAGACACCGAGCAAATGGGCTCCAAATTATTTAGGATTGAAAAACACTGTGTAAGAGATCGTATAAAGTGAGACTTCAGTTTGCATAATGTTATTACTTATAGTTGTGTAGACAATTGTTCTGCTATATGTTTCCAGATTATAACTGGTCTACTGACGGAATAGTAACAGTAGAAAGGAATCTGACACATACACGATGTGAATCTTACCACTTGACCAGCTTTGCCATTGTCCTGGTAAGTAAAGATAGTGACGACGTTTTTCGTATTTTCAAAGTTTGATCAGAGTGTCAAACAGTTTGGGTTCTGATGAGACGCCGCGTTACGTGGCGTCTCATCTGGACCCAGACAGTTTGCTAAGGTAATCACAGTTTTTTTCCGCTAGCATGCAAGCCATAATTAACGGAATGACAACATTAAGTGAAGCAGAAAATTCAGATAAAAGCTCAGATTTTACTATTTTTCTTTTTAGATGGTAGCTATAAACAGTTCCCTGCATGTAATACTTAAAACAAACCTTTTTATGAATAATTGCAAAAGTAAGAATTTATTTGTGTTTTTTCAGGATCCATCGCCAGATCAATTGATTCCATCGAAACATGAACACATTTTGACTTATATTTCGTACGTAGGGTGTGGCGTGTCGATTCTTGGGCTGATTCTGACCCTTATCACCTACTCGCTGTTCCGGTAAGTCGGGAATTATAATAAAGTTCTTAGAACCCTTTACTTTTGCTTATAAATACAGTGCTCCCTATTTACAAAAACACCCAGTGGGAGACACACAGTTTTTGTGTTATTCGAATGGTGTTGTTATTGGGAGGAGGGAATTAATACCCTTAGAGTACATTTTCAAACAGTCTGATCTGGGTTCAAACTGTTTGTCACTTGTTTTTATGTTTCTTCTGTCACAATATCCAGTTTGTAAATTTGAGGAAAGACGACAGACGACAATTTTAAGCAGACGATAGTGCAGTTAATGTAGTAGTAAAAGGGTAAGACATAATTTATTTGTTTTGGGAACAGCGACAAACATTGTTGTAAGGAGGGAATTGTTGTTCGGAGGGCAGTTGTAGGGAGGGAGCACTGTATTGTTCTTCCACTTGGCCCCTTCACTGCCTTACCCCCAAATACCATGGTTACTTTTAACCTGTTTGACACTGCAATGAATGAGTTTATCCCTAAACCCCTTCCCGCATAAATATGCCCTTTTACGCCTTTAATTTATTCATCTACTAAAGAAAATAGTACCAATTTATACATTCAGGATTATGTATTTTAAAAAAAGATTCCATGTTCTAGCAGTTGGTATCTTAAAGCAGGCTGAAAATAAAACAGAACGCGCCTTAATAGGGCCCATTCTGATTTACTTTCAGTCTGCTTTAGGTAACCATCTGTCTTAAAAAATAGAAACATGCTATAAGGGGTAAGTTCAACGGATGCATCCATGGTCATTTGAATTATCATGTTGGCTAACATAACTTGGCAACTCAACATGGTCGGTTTCAATCCGTTTCAGGTGGTGTATATTATTCATTTGAGAATATCTTTCACAATAAATATAACAATATTTCGAATAGGGAGTTAAGATGGATCGCAAGCGGGGCCTCCGTATCTCGAGTTCCAGAAATGCTCATAATTTTCACGTGCTCTTTTTTGACATGTGCTTATACTAGACAATTACATAAAGATATGTTTGATAAGTTTCAGAGTCTTTCTTGATAGCTCAGTTGCAATCCAAAGGGTCTAGATTCGAGTCTCATTCGTTCCAAAACTTAGGCCGATTTTACTGACGTGTCAGTCCATAACGCAGATAAGGGACAGGTTATGTGTAGTCTTCCTTTGTTAGAATTAATGGTTGCTATATAGCCTGTCCAATAACGTTTTGGTTAATGACTGACACATGGCATTGTGTGGATATATAGCCTATAGGACAGACTGGCAGCTAAATCCATGACAAAAGTAATGCACAAAGATCCTGAAGTAGCTTTCATTCATTAGTTTTCTCGTACATTAAGCGGTCAGCTGTCTTTAAAAATATACAGGCTACCATATTCAATGCTTCATGCTGGTATTATTACGAGCTACATGCATAGTAAAGTTGTACGTAAGGGAGGTAACTCTGTGTTAATTTATTGTCTGAATTTCTGGAAATCATGTACAAAAAATAAAGACTACTGTAGATTTTTACTAAATTTTTGTCAGTAGTAGAATTAAGTAATATTAAGGATGTCGAAATAAAGTCAGTATATAGTCTTTGAAATTTGCTTACAAACGACTGCTTAATATCTTCATTCCATCTGTAACGTATACTTTGAGTTTTTATTCGATCTTTATCTGAAACAGTGTCAAACCTTACAGAATTTGTATCAACACTCTTTATAGCAAGAAAGCATGACAACGGAAAATGATCTGATGTATCGTATAGGATACACAGAAATGTTAAGCAAGTATGACGCAAGAAAATAGTCTACTACGCTCTTGCCATTATTTGCAGTACACATGTAAAGTCAAAAGCAATATCACCCCTACACCCCCATTAACGATATGTCCATTAAGAGTACAGTAAAGTTCTATAAGTGCAGAACCGTATTTATTTAGCACTCATTCACTCATTTCAGTATGCAATTTTTGTAGTTATTACGCTAGTCAATTTGCTTTGAATTTGGACTCCTTGGTACTTGTCTTGGTTGAATTAAATGTTAGGTTTGATTGACAAGAGCGTAGAAGTCATGCAAAAACGAAATATAGATAGCCGTAAAACAATTCAATATAAAAAAACGCCATAAAACTTAATTAGATTTAATTCTTTCTAAAAGACCGAGTTCGAACTCGATGGCAAGGTAAGTATGCATGGTGCTTCGCAAGGAGCCTAATCATAAAATCCTCGGACCTTAATCAGTGAGATGACGTAATTCTTTCTCGTTTAAACGCAAATGAAACGCAAACACATTTCAATACAATATAGAAAATTCTAACCATTAAAAATGGCTCACGAATTATCTTAATCTGAGTGACACACAGGTTGGAGTCTGATGGCTCCAAACTGTTTGTATTTGAAATAATAGTGCATGTATTAGGGTAAACGCGTTTATTGGGAAAGAATAACGTCGTATCCACTGTATAGAGTCAAATGCCAGTGTTTAGCTTCCATTTATGTTGATATATAGCGAAGCTCACTAATAATGAAGTCCTCAGGACCGTCTCGTTTCTTTCGTTATTTAAGCAATGAAGACACGAATGCAATACTTCAACTTTTAAATATGTTACTTTAAATTAATTATCTATTGTGTACAAAAAATACTTTTAGATCGCATTAGTGCCTTCGTTGTTAAATTCTAGGATTTATACCGTAAACTATACAAACAAATCTGTTGGTTTGTTTTTTTTACTTTTTTAGCCTTCTTTTACAAGATGCTGTAAAATTGTCAAAAATTGAATTTGTGTTAAGTTTTGTGAAAAATATGAAGTAATAATATGTGAAATTGACAAATAAAGAGGAAAATAAGACCTTTACAGGGCCAAAACGGCGGCTTGTCCTGTTATAGTGGGTTTAAATTCGACAACTCGAGCCCAGTGAAGTCAAGCGTGCCCGTGTTTCAAAGCTAATATATCACCAAGTCACGTTTAAACTTTGCAATACGTGTTTGTTCGACTTAACCCTTTACCTGATATCAAAACATCCATAGCCATTCCTATCACGGATATAAATCAGCCTTAACCTATCAGTAACCGTTATTTATCATAACTAAGCAATCTAACCAGTACACTTTATTGATAAAAGAGAAAACTAATTGCGAGATCGAGCTGTTATCGAAGTTCGACGAAAGGTTGCTGAACACTGGTTTGGCACTGAACATATATGCCCCACCCTCAATAAATTGATACCACTAACAGTTATACTGTTTTGTTTCTTCAAGCATCAATACCTTTGGATTTGTTTGAACTTATTTTAATTGACATAGATAGATTAATAGTATGTTGAAGTATTATTAACTTTATTTGTACAAGGTATGTGTTAACAAATTAATGGTATTGTTAAAAGGTTGGAATACTGCAGTATCAAGTATAGGTATGTGACTGCTTTCCCCCCACACTTCATGTTTAGCTTGTTTGAGTTTATTGTGTTGTTGTTTTTTATATAAAAAGTGCACGGTATCCCTGCATTATGTTAGGATGCTTATTATTTCCCCCTTTTATCATTGCATCACAAGGTTTACTAACTGACTACCCTTAGGCTTAAGTCTAATGTGTATTTGTTTGGATGATTTGTAGTTTTGTTTTGCATACAACCCCAGTGAATGAGAAGTGTCAAGCATTTTAATTTGGATAACCAATGCCATTGCATGCCATTCATTTGATTGTGAAACATTATTCCTTCCCAGCAAACTCGTTTACGTACCATATATCATTTTCTATTGCAAACAGTGTGGAACTAGATCAGAGGTCGAGTAACTCGATGTCTTGTCTGGATCCAGCCTGCTTAATAATTGTGTGGAAAGCAATGGCTAACATTTTAAAAACGTGCAAAGCTGCCATTTTCTACATTTGTGCGTCGCGCTTGGGAATGAATAACGTTTTCGCCATTGTAAGTATTTGTTCAATGTGAATTAATGTATGAATATTCAATGGAATATGTGTTCGGTATTGAACTGTATCTGAAATGAGAGACTAGGAATAAACCCATTTAGTGCTTTATATCCCAAGTGCATTTGTTATTTGCAACAGTTTGGATCCTGATCAATGTGGTCACACTATATGATTTTGTGCTGACATAAAGGAGAAAATGTTGATTTTGTTCAGTTTAAGTGTGGATTACGCTATTTGTCCCCGTTGAAATGATCCCATAATCGCAATGCAAAACACAGTAGGCATTGGCATTTCGAAAAATTTACGGATTTATTTTATTATTGTCAAACAGTTTGGAGTCTGATCTGAAATAACTTGGTACCTGATCTAGTCCTAAACTGTTTGCAGAGAACATCCATATTTGTAATATAAATACCTATGTTTTGACAGCACGACCATTTACCGCCTGTATATGACTGTGTGCATAAATTTTGTTATGAGAGGTTGAGATGAATCTAAAACTGTTCAATGTAAAATGAAAATAAAGTATCGAACAAACGAAGAGAGAACACGTTATTCCTTTCCCAATAAAGCAAATGTATTGTAACAATGGTATCCATTGCAAAAACAGCCTTGAGCAAGATAAGACGCAAAGCAATGTTGCGCTATTTCAAGGTCCAAACTGTTTGCCACTCTGCTTGTAATAAATCGTAACCATTTCCAGTATGTAAAATATTGTACTGTGTTCGGCGCTACGCGCCTCACACAGTACAATATTTTACATACTGGAAATCTGTCATTATTCATTTTATTGTTTTGTGGTTGTATTTAGAGTCATATCACCTTTTCATGATCAATGTTATTGTAAGCTTTTTACACATACACCGCAATATTGTTGACTTCTTCAATACTGTTGTCTGCAACATTGTTTCAAAGTTAGATTTAAGGCGGTATGACTGGCGATATACCGAAACGAATGTCAAATAGTTTTGTTCCTGATCAGCGGGTTCTGATCTGGATCCAAACTGTTTGCAGCGGTGCCTTTTGACGTCACTGACAATGAAAGGGTTAAACGAGAAAATAATAACGTCTTCATCTACAGTACCGCCAATTTGATATAATATATCCAATGTTTTGTTGCAATAAGCTCTAGCAGAGAAATGCGTTCAGTATCATCAGTATTTTTTACTATTTTCTTCAGATGCTTGAATCGTGAAAAGTCCGGCAAGATCCTGATGAATTTATGTCTGTCCATGCTGCTTATGAATGTAATATTCATTGCTGGATCGGAAGTTACGGCCAGTGTCTCCGGTGTAGAGAGCTGCAAAGCAGTCGCCATCTTGCTACACTACTTCCTGTTGAGCACACTCACGTGGATGCTTGTCGAGGCGATCAACATGTACCAGGCGCTTATTACGGTCTTCACCAAATATTCCGGTTTCTTCATGCTAAAAAGATGCATCTTTGCATGGGGTATGTTTAACTAAATTTAATGTTCCATTTATAAGAGCGACACACGTAGTTCAATGGGCATTTTTAGCAACTGTGTACAATACTTTACTTCTAGATTAAATTGGTATTGGTTTGACCCTTTACCCCATAAATACGCTATTTACACCTTGAATATATTCATCCACTGAAAAAATAGAAAAAGACGAAATATTTCCCCTTTAACCCGTTACTGCAAAAAGTTGCATTTTTACGTCTTAACTTATATATCCTTCACTGAAGAAAACAGTTCGTGTTTTAAAGTCGTGAATCTATACCGTCAGAAATATGTTGTACCCGCATATCCTAGTAGATGAAAACTTAAACACACACTAAAAGTAAATGCAGAGTCCGCCTCAATGCGCATTCTGTGTCTTCAAAACTAGAAACAGAGTATGGAGTTATGGGTTAAATTGATTATCAAATACTATATTCTTGTCACTCAGTGCAGGCCCAACCCCATTTCTCTGTATATATTGAAATAAAATATGTTTAAACTTAAACTTATGATTATACCATTATTGAATAATGTTTTGTCTCGCTCTTTTGTAGGAGTTCCTGCGATTATCGTTGTTATCACTGTGTCCATTGATGACGACAACTATAAATCAACTACGGATTTGTAAGTATCTGTCATAACTTAAAACAGGGCTCCAGAAAAGAGGATTATTTTAAAAAATCAAAATCTTTAATTCTGAATTAAACCCTATGGTGTCACAACTCATTAGAATCGTCTCGAAGAGACGATACTAATGAGTAGTAACACCATAGGAGTTGATGCTCTAATGAGTGAGAAAATGGTCAATTTGTTCCGTTTACTCCCTCTTAGTACCTAGAGCCCTGACTTAAAGTACTACTATTACCCTATGTTTATCAGGACCACTTTTAACCGGAACCCTCTGTTAACCGGCACTGCTGCTTTGTACCGGCTGGTTCCCTATTACTTTTATGTGTCGAAACTCTCACTTGATCGGAACGTGATTAGCTGAACCCCCTGTTACCCGTATTTCATAGTTACATGTACTTTTATTCAAAATGTTTTCATGATTGTTGATTTGTCATACCATCAGAAGCACATATATATACACTTGGTAACCTTCCAAAGGCGTTGTATTCTTCAGACGTGTGTGAAATCCAACACGTTTGGGGACAGATTCAACGCTGGATTTCCGTCACCTGATCTAGCCCCATGCATTAAAGCTTTTTTGCGATGAGTCGGAGATTGTTCCCTAGTCTTAGATTGATCAGATTGAACATCTGTTTAAATCACACCAATCAAAAGCTTGAAAATGATATTAGACTCATATCCTTAAAAACGCTTTATTACATTGAGCCCAGACACCAAATAGCTTGCATTAAAGATTTGTCGACATTTTCATGAAATCTTCATGTTTTGCAAGCCGTTTGTCTGTATAATTATGTATGTTCGCTTGTACCATTCACTACCTTTGCTCGAGTGTACTTGCATTTACAAAGAGTGTGGATCCTTATCAGACGCCGAGGAACTAGGCAACTAATCAGGATCCATGCTGTTTGAGATACACATCGATCGTTTTGTCGTCTAAATATAAAGAGAAACTTAATTTAATAAATTGATGTTTGAGTAAACGATATTACGGCAATGAAGGGGTTACGTACACAGAAATAAGAATCGGTTTAATCAAATGAGCCGTGCCATGGGAAAACCTGACTTATTGCATTAGAAACAGTGTAGATCAAGGCTAGCCGACGAGTCAAAGACGTGGCGACAGGCCTGCCTTGATCTACACCGTTTGACACACACGTACAGTGGAGAATGTGTTATTCTTTCCCAATAAACGCGTTTACGCTAAAACTTATATTTGCAGTGCAAACAGTTTGGAGCCAGATCAGACGCCGGGTAACCCGGCTTCTGATCAGGCTCCAAACTGTTTGCCACCGAGATAAACAAGAATTATCAGAATTGTCCAAAAGTTGTTCTTTTCTACGTTTTAGTGTTTTGCGTTTGCGTACGTTTGCGTTTAAACGGGAAAGAATAACAGATTCTCCACTGTACATCTAAATTATTTGGCAGAGGATACAAAGGCTGGGATGACAACGGTGCTTGTTCTGTACAATGTTCCAATGCAATAAGGCTGGTTTTGTCATGACACGGCTCAAATGTATTTACGCACACCTATTCAGGATATGTATCTGTCATTTCAGTTGTTTCCTTTCCCATGGCAATCCACTGGCTTTCTACATCGCATTGCTCGGACCAGCCTGTCTGATTCTCGTCGTTAACATTGTGGTATTCATTATGGTGTCCAGAGTGATTCTTAAACCACGGTTCAAAGGTCAGGTGTCAGCTTCGGACTCCATTAATCCTGCCCAGATCCGTGGTGCTTTTACTGTGATGACACTTCTTGGTGTCACGTGGGTCTTCGGACCATTCGCCATTAGCGAGGCAAAACTCGTTGTAAACTATGTCTTTACAATACTTAATTCATTACAAGGGTTTTTAATTTTTGTTTTCCGGTGCTGTTTTAATCCCGAGGTGAGGATGGCGTGGATTTTATTGGTGAAAACAGGTAAATTGAAGCGACGCAAAGGTCCAATAAAGGGCTACGGTACGGATACAACATCCTCTAAAGGGGACAGCAAGCTAAATGGTAGTTATTCCGATACCATGAAATCAAATGTGTATAACAGTATCGGGAAGCAAAGAAATGTGTTGAACAATGATAGAAATCTTAATGCCAAGAATCACAATAACCAATCGAAGGCATCCAAAAGTCTCCATAAGTATTTTGATGACTATCAGCGGTATAACGGCAGCGACAATACCAGCGGCCGTCGCTATAGCCTTGGTAGCGGGAATGGCCAATATAACAATGGCGAGTACGCCGGGTACGAGCGGAATGGAGGATACGAGCGGAATGGGTACAGTCGGAATGGAGAGTCCAGGCGCGGATCGGCGAGCGCAATCGCCACCATATACACGGGTAAACATAACGGAATAAGGCGACTGTCTATGACAGATGGTGACGAATTTACAAGGCTGTAGAGCTCTTTGTAGTGACTGATGTCAACAGTGACACATTGGGTATAGAAATTGTCCCTGTGTTATACTATAAAATAACTTTGCAGATAATGGAAAAAAAGATTTGTCAGATTATAAAGGAATTTTGACAAAGTTATTGACTTTTTATTATACTTGTGTGAAGACAAAAAGACTCTAATAGGCACGCAACTATTCTCTGACTGGATGAATATGATCTGTAAAATTAATTAACTAATTACCCTATATCCTGTTTCTTGTCTTGCCACTACTTAAAGCCAGAATGTCACCCAGATCTATGTTTAAATCGCGCAATTTCTTATATAAGAACATTTTCTATGTATTAAAACTAAGCGAAATCCGTTGTCAGGTGCCTGAAACATGCCCCCCTTTCTTAAAGAACCATACATAAATGTGCCGATTTCTTATCGAGATGGTTGGAAAAATAAGCTTTTTGTTTACATAACAAATCTTCGTGTCGGCTTCCGAGAATTTCCGCATGGTCGAATAAGAGTCACGTGATCGATCCGATTTTTCTGACTTGTCTGTGTTACTTTAGAACAGAATAGTTAATAATGGTAAATAGGTAACAGTGGAGAAAACGTTATTCTTTCCCGTTTAAAACGCAAACGAAACGCAAACTCATCACAATAAAACGCATAAAAACACAACCTTTAGACAATTATGACCATTCATGTTAGTCTGAGTTGCAAACAGTTTGGTGCCTGATCAGACGCCGGGTTACCCGGCGTCTGATCTGCTCCAAGCTGTTTGCAATTGATATCATGGTTTTAGCGTAAGCGCGTTTATTGGGAAAGAATAATATATCCTCCACTGTAAGGAAGGTAACATCGAATACATAGTCGTACACATTCCTACTTGAGATAAGTATGATCATCGTGCAGCACGAGAACGCTGTGCTAACTTTACTGATATTTTATTCTTTCAAATTAAACGCATTTATAAACAAAACCTAGTATTACCATTGCAAACATGTTGGAGCCAGATCAGACACCGCGTAACCCGGCGTCTGATCAGGCTCCAACCTGTTTGCTACTCAGATTAAAAAAGTAGTTAAAATTTTTAAAAGTAAATTTCCACATTGTAGTGAATTGCGTTTGCGTTTAAACCGGAAAGAAAAATGTATTCTCTACTGTATATTGCGCACAATAAATACAGCTATCAATGTCTCTTGCTGAATGTAGGGAATACTCATCCCTTTTAAAGTTTTAGAATGTTCCAATCTAAAAATAACTCTGTCAAGTCAGAAGAAAACACTATGAAAACATCTTTACCGGGCGCAAGCCGAACGAACTCGGAAAATCTCCGCCGTTGATCGGATGTCAATAAACCGATTTAAAAATCGACTTCTTTCCACCAAATTCATTGGTTTGTAAGCAATGTTGCCTCCATATACATAGCGGATTACTTCGTTTTATATGTTTAGATTATGTATGTGCCTGAAAGTTCAGGTTTGAAAAATGCGCTATGTTGGCTTACATACTGCCTTTAAAGCAGGTTGAAAATGGCGCATGATCAGGTTTTATCTTTTGTCTGCAGATGGTGACTTGACAGATCATATAAAGATATTTGCAAACAGTTTGGATGCAGATCAGACGCCGCGTAGACATAGAATACAAACTACACTAAATAATTTCAGGAAAAGGGTTTACACTGTTTGCAATCACCCAACATTATTTGTCTCACTTCTCATAATTATTATGTTGGTACTCTACGGTGGAGAAGACGTTATTCTTTCCTAATAACGCCGTTTGCGCTAATACAATTATTCCAATTGCAAACAGTTTGGAGCCAGATCAGACGCCGGTCAACCCGCGTCTGATAAGGCTTCAAACTGTTTGCCAGCGAGATAAAAATCAGTTCTCAACATTGTGAGAGAGGTGTCTTTTTCGTCGTTTTATTTCGGTATGTTTGTGTTGAATTTCGTTTAAACGGGAATGAAGAACATCTTCCCGACTGTATATGTGTAACATCTGACATTTCTTCCATTTTGTAATATCAAATACCTCTTACATGTTTCAACGTTGTGGTCCCATAGATGTATGTAGTTATGCAGCGCTTGAGATGAGTCTGAGATCGTTCTCAAGCTTTTGATTGGTCAGATTTGTAGTTAGAAAATACTGTAGAAATAGATATGTGTTTGGTGATCAATTCGACTTTCACATGTATGTCATAGTATATCTTGTCGGTGATAATTTAATTGCTTACCAACTGCAATAACATTTGGTATAGCAATCAATGATGTTTAACCCATTACCCCTTAAAAACGCCTTTTTACGCCTCTATTTATTCCTCCACTGATGAAAATAGTTCCAATTTATACAGCCAAGAATATGTACCAGAAGAAATATTTTCTATATCCTAGCAAATGGTAGCTTAAAGCAGGCTGAAACTAAAGCAGAATGTGCCTTAAGGCACATTCTGCTTTACTTTCAACCAGCTTTAAGTGGTCACCTGTTTTCAAAGCTAGAAATAGGATAAGAGGTAATGGGTTAACATATTTAATTCTCTGCATGCTGTGGGCGAATTCATGACAGTTTGGATCCTAATTAGACGCCGAGTAATTGGCGTCTAATCAGGATTAAACCCGTTTGTCATGCACTCTGATACCGTTTTGAAATCATGACCAAGAATGCAGGACATATTTGCAGAGTTGTCTTGTTGATAACTGTAAGGCGGACACGTAATGCATTATCTCCCGGAATTTTTTAGAAATGTTTTATCGTAGAATAACAAAGCACGACAACTGTTGCAAACTACATGTACAATAATAATAATAAAAACATTATAAGAGTTGAAATGTCTACATTAAAGATTAGCTTTTAAACAGTGAAGGCAGGGCTTTGTAGACAACGAGTATGTTGTCACTGACTATCCACGGAATTATACAAGAGAGTGTATACTTCCGTGGACTATCCATAATAATCATATGTATATATAGTATTTATTTCTGGTAAGTATCAGATGTTTTTCATGTCTGTTGTTTTATATGTGTGAAACAGTATTTTTAATTATATGTAGTTAGATTAGGTATATAAATACAGTAAATGACAGCTATTACGCCCAATCTGTTTTCAATGGACATACAATTGTGTAGCACCAAAGCGACTGATTGAAAATACAATCGAACTTCGATATCTCGAACTCGCTGAACTCGAACTATCCGATATGTCGACAGATGAACTGCATTGTTTTATGCTCGGTTCAGTCGAAAACACCCATATTTCAAAGTTAAAACGTGGCTTAGCCACGTTTTAACTTTGAAATACGGGTATGTTCTATTTAAGCGAGTTCGAGATATCGAAGCTCTAATGTAATAGATGTTCGCGCTGTTTTGCTCTCTCCTCCACATAAGCACCGAGGGTTCCAGATAGAGGGAGTATTTCAAAAATTAAAATCTTTATTTCTGTTTTAAACCCTTTGATGTCACTACTCATTAGAATCGTCTCAAAGAGACGATTCTAATGAGTAGTAACACCATAGGAATTGGTGCTGAAATAAGTGAGAAAATGTTAGATTTGTTCAGTTTACTCATCCTTATCTGGAACCTTGCACCGTATGACGCCTTTATCCCTTCCTCCACATAAGCACCACAAATAAATATTTCCTAATACTGCTGAATGCAGATTGCGGCTTAAAGCAAGTTGAAAGTAAGGCAGAAAATTAAGCAAAACGTCCCTAAAGGTGCTTACTGCTTTACTATCATCTTGCGCTATACAGTGCCCTACCTTAAACACAGTTTGTTATAGGTGAATTGAACTTTTTGCTATGGAGGAAAGGGTTATGAATGCACTTGCCTAAATCACAAAATACTAGGTCAAGCGCTCATTAAGCGTTTGAGTTCAGTCTGAGGTCGTTCCCAAGCATTTGATTGGTCAGATTTGAGTCTAGGCTCAAATCTGACCAATCAAATGCTTGAGAATGATTTCAGATTCAACTCAAACGCTTTATAAGCATGGACCCAGGTATGTTTTAGAGGTATTAGCGGTATTTTATTGTAGATGTGCTTTTTGTATATTATTTTTCATTGATAAACCAAAGATATTGTTATGATATGAATAATCTTGATACACCATTCGCATTATAGAAACATGTCTGGTGATTTTCTGAACAGTGATTAGTTAATTCATGTGAAGAAGATGTTGTTCTCGCTTTTAAGGTGTAACAGATAAGCTTTTGTTACTAAAATAGCAGTTTAGCATACATTATCTGATATGTATTCATCTTGGCTATAGGGTAAAATCATAAATATCTAAAACACCCGCAGAAATAATGATCCGTAGTTAAAAAAATAAATCTGAATAAGGGGAGATCCTTTGAAAGCACAGAAAACAAAGCAAATACTGAAAATTGCAGACTCGGTTTAATTGAGTCTGTTCATGAGCAATACTGAAATATGCAACAGTGCTCACACCCCCTAGCACCAGCTTAAGCGGAATTCAACAAACCCTTTCCTCCCTGAAACCTCAAATGGCCAATTCTAGTTTTCAATTTAGTCTAGTCCACTTTTGACCTTTTAGGGTTGATTTTTACAATATACCCTATGTCAAAATGACAAATAGTGTAGACTCTGATCAGAGGGCCCTTAGGAGCCCTCTGACCAAGGTATACACTGTTTGCATAGGAGAAGAGCACTCCACCGGTACACTGTTTGCAAATGACGCATATATGTGTAACAAGGGTTCAAAGAATTAAGCCATGTTTTAACTTTGAAATACAGTGCCCCTTCTCTTCAGCATGACCTGATGGACCCTCTGATCAGGGTCTACACTGTTTGAATAGGACAAGTGTTCTCCTTACAGGAACACTGTTTGCAAATTACACATATATGCGTGACTAGGGTTCAAAGAGTGTAGAGTCTATTGAACAATTCTCGATCTCATTCTCTCTGTTATCGCATTACATATGTCCCAATTTTTGGTTTTAGGGTATTATGTAAAAGTTACTTTCCTTTACTTGAATATATTTATAAATATCTGTGACGTTACACTATAGCGCGGATGAATACATACTAGTGATATGCATGTAGTAATATACTTCTATTTAAATAACAAAAGCTTATCTGGTACACCTGAAAGAGAGAAAAATCAATCTTGTAATGCTTTGTGCCATTTTGGTTTTATTTGGTGCCTGATAAGAATGCAGTGACTACACTAAACAGTTTCACACTCAATTTGATTTTGTTATTTCGAAGACAAATCTTTTGAAGGAATGCTATTTGTGCATGTAAGGGTGTGTGATAATCGACAGGTGAACACTTAAAGCGGATTGAAAGTAATGTAGAATGCTGCTTAAGAAGTATTCTGCTTTACTTTCAACCGTTTTTAAGCTGCTGGAAATGCTTTCTGTTTTAATTCTCAGAACTCCCTAGTATGGGACTACTTTCGTTAGAGTAGAAATAATTTGAGGCGTTAAAATACGCAATTATATAGTAAAATAGTAGGCGGATCCAGTTGTCCCCTGATTGCTCGGGGTTCTTTCAGTATTAGTTAGTTTTCGCTACGGTTTTGCAAACTGAGTTTTGAATTACAAGTACTGAAATACGGTATTTAATAAAGATAACAACTGTTTTAATGTTTGTCAGATTTCTTCTATCACCCAATAAGTCTGTCTAATACATTGATTGAAAAAGAGCGTCAAGAAACAAATATCAGGAATTGAATTTAAAACCAAAAATACAAGAATTTTCAAATTGCTTAAAAAATTGGAAGAAACATAATTTGTCAATTATAGGCAAAATAACAGTAATAAAAACATTTGCTCTTCCAAAACTTATATATCCACTAACAGTTCTAGAAAGTCTAACATCAGAACTAATCAATGTAATAAATTCAACTATCTACGATTATCTATGGGATGGAAAACCAGACAAAATAAGTCGAAAAAAAATCATACAATATTACGAAAATGGAGGACTGAAATTGATTTATTTAAATATATTCATAAAAGCAATTAAAGCAGGATGGGTGAAGAATTGACAAATAATGAAAACGATGGCGATTGAAAACACATATATATATGAATAAATTAGCCAAAATAGGAGGGAAGTTATTTTTTGAAGGCAATATAAACGACAAAGACTTTACATAAAAACAACAATATAACTCTCTGCCAATCTTTCTAAAAAACATCATATAGACATGGTCATATATAAATTTCTAAAGCTAACCTGAAGAAATAAAACAAATATTATGGAACAAAAATAAAACGCTATTTTAAAATGAATGGTATTCAAAAGGTATCAAATACATCGAACACGTTTTCGACAATAGACTCAAAACTTTCTATACTTTTCAATTTGTAAAAACCAAGTACCTCCTTCAAAATTCAGACTTCCTAAAATACCATATTTTACTGGAAAGCATACCAAAACTATGGAAACAAAAAGTGAAAACAGGCAACATAGCTGATAAGAATATACGAGAAGATTTTT
The DNA here is from genome assembly GCA_922989275.2 of Gari tellinella. Taxonomy (NCBI): domain Eukaryota; kingdom Metazoa; phylum Mollusca; class Bivalvia; order Cardiida; family Psammobiidae; genus Gari; species Gari tellinella. The sequence continues at coordinate 101,571,736 of OV277858.1, read as the reverse complement.
TGCAACAAGTCCAACAATCTTATATAACCAATAAATTACTGTACAATAAACTACTGAAAACATTACATAACAATACCATAATAAAACCTCATATTTAATGGGAAAAGGAAAGCACATATATCAGCTGGAAGAATGTACACATAGTACCCTTCAAATCCTTAATCGATACCATATTGCGAGCTTTTCAATACAAATACATAAATATATATATATATATACCAATTTAAAATCTACTTTCAGTCCGAATGACCGTTCAGCCGACTGTACATATACTCCCCTGATCATCGAGCCATCTTGCCTATGAGCACTGCTAACATATGGCGCAGTCAAATGCAGCCGCAGTACCGACTCAGACCCTTCACAGGTACCCATTTTAACCCCTGGGTGGAGAGGAGCAATTCACGGTACATGTCTTGCTCAAGAACATTCCTGTACATCATCGGGGATTCAGAAAAATCCCCTAGTCAGACCGCTGGTCCGGCGGGGGATCGAATTCACGACCCCTGGTACCGTAGTCCAAGGTGTTAACCATTGCGAATTATACCAAACAACCAATTTCTGTATAAAAAACTATAAATGCAAACTAGAAAATTCGAGCTTGTGTGACTTTGTGCCATGCACACAGATTCAAACAAACACCTATTCTGGGAATGACAATATTCCAGAGCACTGTGGACAAAATCAGAAATATATCTAAACGAAACACAAGTAAATTTAAATCTAAATTATATATTAATATCACTTGGATATACGGAGTGGAGTAGTTTTTCAACTTTGATAAATACCATACTGATTTATGCGAAATATTTCATTTACAAAAATAAATGTGCAAAAACAATTCCCTTATTTGTTAATTTTATAAAATATCTGAAACAGGTTGAAAACTTAGAGCGAATGATAGCAACGGCAAAATATAAAGTTGAACAGCATAACGGCAAGTGGGACAAATTATAGTTGAAGATATGCAAACTCATGGAGTAAAACACTATTCTTCTTCAAACATTTTTTTCTACTCTCTTCCGCAACTTTTTCTTTCCTCACTTAACATAAATTATTCCTTGCTATACATAAATAGACAGAAAATATACTTGTTAAGAAACTAATAATTAAAATGTATGTGCTATATTATAGTAATACTTCATTGTGTGTCTTGTATTTGTCTGTATATTGAGAAATAAAACATTATATAAAAAAGAACGTTAAGAAGACGCTAATAATTCTCTCTTTCAACGAAACAAAACTCAAACGCAATGGAATAAAATATAGAAGATACACAGGTTCTTGAAAGTACATTATTGTCGGTTTGTTAACATCTGGATTGGAGCAAGATCAGGCACATGTTTGATTGGCGTCTGGTCTGGCTTCAATCTGTTTACAACGTATACATTTGTTTTAACACAAATGCGTTTTCTTGGATAAAGAATAGCGTCTTCTCCAACTTATGTTGAACAGCATCCGTATTTAATTTCAATAGCTATATCGCTTATTTCATTGAGATATTTTGACTTTAGCAACATAATAAGAGCACATATTCTCTTAACATGTTCACCTCTGGAACTTTCAATGGACAACTAGTTGCCAATAAAGTCTAGTCCATTTTTATGGACGCAAAGCTAAGCTTTGTTTGCATATAGTAATTATAATAAGCGTGTGTCTCTCTGTGAGTCCGTCTATCCAGATTTTTCCTATAACTCATCAGTTAGGGGTACCACGGCGTGTACGTATATGTAATATATATTTGGATCACTGAATGCCCCATAACATGTTCAGGCCACTGTAACCCTGACATTGACATTTGACCTCAATTATAGAAACAGAAAAGGCTTGTCTACGAGGAATTCCCTAACAACACCAGCTACCGATACCAAAATCGTTGTGAGTGCATCTTAGAATGGCTGAGTGTCCCTTTACAGTGTCTGGTCACTGTGGCCTTGACCTTTGATATTTTAATAGAAAAAAGCATGTCAAAAGCATATTATCTGCACTACATGAGCTAGAGATGTCACAGTTGATGTGTGAGTAGATCTTTGGACAGTGGAGAGTGGTATACCACTTTAATGCCACAACGAAATTGACATTTGACCACGAGCATTTACATATAATCTTGTTTGGAGCACACCAGCTAGGGATACCAAATCGGATGTGAGGGTTCATCTCTGGATGGCAGACTGTACCATTTCCAGGTACCCTGTAACTTTGAAATTAACCTTGACCTTTGACTTCGTTTATAGAAAACGCTTGCCATGAATATATTACATATACTACATATGTTAAGGAAACTTGTGTAGTTATATCCCGGGATGAATTTAGGGGGTAGTGTTGACTTGTGACTTCAAGTACAGCAAAGGTTTGCTTGTGTCATATGCCCTAAGGTATACAGTGGAGAAAACGGTATTATTTCCAAATAAACGCGTTTACCCTAAATCTATTTCTTTCAATGCAAACAGTTTTGAGCCAGATCAGACGCCGGGAAACCCGGCGTCTAATCCGGCTTCAAACTGTTTACCACTCAGATTGGAATCAATAGTCAGAATTTTTAACCCTTTGCCTGCTGGTCGCGACTTTATTGATTTTTGCAAACAGTTTAGATCAAGATCAGACGCCGCGTAACGCGGCGTCTGATCTGGATCCAAACTGTTTGACACTCGTCTTTTGGTTTATTTACTTAAAGGGACTCGCAACCGGATGGTGTACTTGTCAAAATAAAATAAAATACTCAAATAAAAGCAAATTTGTGGCATTATTTGGCTTCTGACATTAAAAAAATATGATCAGTCCAAAAAAAGTCTCAAGAATCGTCACCGAATCTTAGATTTTTAGATATTTTCCATCGTTTTTCTATACCGACTAGTAGACGGTATAGTTGTTGTTGTTGCTTCTCTACACGGGCTCAGACATAAACACGAGCCGAATTACGAAGTTGTATGCACTTTCGATAGCTACACATTGAAATACGTTAAATCGATCCGAGATAAACGGATAGTTCCGTGGTCCATTGGTCTAAACGGTTTCCCCTATTTTGCCTTCTGTCCGCCAATGCCGGGCCCCGGGTTCGAATCCCACCAGAGACCAATATTTTTTTTTATTGAAATACATTTTTTTAAACAGAATTTCTTATCCTAAACTAATTCTTTACCATTTATATAAGCGTTTGACACATATTTACAAATTACTATTTTTAATGCACCATCTGGTTGCGAGTCGCTTTAAAAAATGTACAAATATAAAGTTAACAAACTTTGCAGACGACACTTTCGAAGCAGACGACATCACCGCAGGATAAGGGTTAAAATGTTGATGTTTTCTACATTTTACTGCATTACCTTTCGGCTGCGTAAAAACGGGAAATAATAACGTCTTCTCCACTGTACCAATGCTGGTTGGCGAGTACATCACGGGATGGCGGGAAAGTTCCAGTTACCTTGACCGTGACCTTGTCTAAAGCATTTTATTCTAATCTATATCAATTATGGATACCAACTTTGATTACATCTCAGAATAGGGGGAGTGTAGCAAACCATTGTAAAGTCACTGTGGTCGTGACCTTGACTTTTGGTAAATTTGCCGATAATTTTCTGTCGTTTATTTCTCCGAAAAAATCAGTTATTTTCGTATATTTACAATATATTTGCTGTAATTTCTAATACTAAATGAACATTTTGTTAGCACGCATGTATGTTAAATGTATGTTTGATCCATATTAGAGGTTGATAACACGAATAATATGCACCCTATAAGGAACAGCAATGACCGCATTACTGAAGCTGTGTACATTCAAAAGCAAAACAATAAGTTCCATTGTTTATATCCTAACGTCATTAACTTGACAGTTTGGCGCGAAAATGCCTATTTGAAGATAGGGTAAATATGTCGTTTTTGTTGTCATAAAGAAATGCAGACAGCTGCTGTTTATATTTTATTTTGTTAACGTCCGTTTCTGTCATCTGTGGGCTAATTGGACATCCCAAAGAGATGGGAGCGCATACAGAGAACCCGGGAGCGATGCCCTTCTCTTATTATCGAAAGAGTTATCTGGTTCTTCTAGATGTCTAGATGCCCTGTGTAAAGCACTGATACATCGGACCTCAGTTTATAAAGTCTCATCCGAAGGACTTGGTTCGGCAAGGGGGTCAAACTCACGACCCCTGACGTCGTAATCGGTCACTTTACCCCTCGACTACGTCCGCCGTTTTTGCTGTTTATAAGGTATATCAATTTTCTTGCTATTTATCTCATTTATAAAGAAGCATTTTAGTCGGTAATCATGGTTTCCGCGTATATCCGCTTATAGGAAGGCATGCATCGGTTTTTGATTTTTTGTTGTTGAAAAAATCCGCCAAATGCTTGCAGTACGAGTTCCAAAGGTTAACTCGCAAAAGAAAAATGCATAATTATGCCCCGCCTCCACTGTGAAACTCATCCAAAAGTCATTTAATTTTATACCAAATATGATAACATTCCATGTTCGTATACATGCCGTAATACAAGTTTTAACTTTAACATGTCGGTAAATACAAATATAAAATGAAAGTCAGGCAAAATAAAAATAAAAATACCTCTGTTCCCGGTACCCCGACCGACCCTAGTTTTTCCCTCAGACCCTAAGCATTTTTTTTTCATTTTTCGAAAAATATATCTGTGAATGTCGGTCATTTTTAGGCGCATGTGTGTACAATAGAAACTATTCTCCACTTACCTTAAAAATAAAGCAACTTTAAAGTCGTTTAAGTGTTTTAAAAATTAATTTTAAATAAGCTTAAGCAGGAATCTAAGCGAAATTTTATCTAAATCTGTCATAAAGTACCTTCTTTGCAGATATGAGCTGCTATAGTCGGATTTTGACCCGTGAGCTGTGACCTTTAGGACGAGTCCACCCGTAGAGGTAAAACGCGTCACAAACCATGAATTTGTTCAGGAGTTACCTACCTTTCATGGTATGCGAAGGATATAATGCCTTTTGTATTGAAATTAAATCAATAATCGAGTTAGAGTAATTGGTAGCGGGTTAGGTTACTTGCAATAGTGTAAATGGATGTGGGTTCGATTCTCAGTAGGATTTCTTTCTTTTAAAATGATTATTATTATCTTTTAGTGCATTAGTTTTCAATCAATTACTTATTTGAATTGTTCAATATGTTATGCAAAATATGTCATGGACATCCCAACGTTGAACTTTGTGAAGTTTTAAATGACAATGGGCAACCAGTTTCCAATTAAGTCTAGTTAATGTATGACAATTTAAAAATGACAAACAGTGTTTCCCTGATCACTGCTGCTTAAGGTGCCCTCTGATCTGGGTATTCACTGTTTTCAGGGGACAATTGGAGTACACTCTTTCTAAATGACGAGTATGCTTGTCGATAGGGTTCAATGTGTTAGGTACTTAGGAATACCTTTAAGGTCCCCCATATAAGTTATATGGGATTCGGATTAGATCGAATGGAATTTTAATCGCTTCTGCTTCTCCTTCATACAAACTATTGACGTGGTGGTTTTGTCTGTCGTAGCATCTTTAGTTTGAATAATGTGGTTATACCGAAATGTAATAAGAAATTGATTAATATATATTTTTTAAATACTGGACACTTTCTAAAGGTTCATTGTGGTTATCGTCATGTGTAGTATAAAAATGCCTTTCCCAAAAAAAAAAGAAAAAAAAAGAAAGGATTCACTGGGTATCGAACTCATGACCATACCTAGTAAAACACTACTCTACTACCTCGACCACGAGGACATATAGGTCTCAAAATTTTATTTTACATATCAAGTTAGAGTTTGAACCCTAACTTACCCATAACATGGAATGGTTGCAACTTCTATAAATAGAAAAGCTCAGTCACGGTTCAGCGCACAAAATTTACTTATAGTTAATTTACCATTGACACATTCAACATACAGGCAACATATTTTATTGACACATTTGATATGCATACAACACATTTCAAAATATACTACTTTGCTGGTTTGGTATATCAATATTTGTTAACAATCATACCAGTTTAACTGTTTTAGATATTTGTGGTGATTGGATCTATCAGTTAAATTAACATTTTGAATTGATATTTTAAGGGGTTTTATGTATGGCCCACGTCTCTGCAAAGTAAAATACATTCATATTCATGAATTTTCATTTATGAATATGATTTTATATAAAAAAAAAAACTCCATCAGAAAAGATAAATATATCATTATATGATTGTTGTTTATTTATTAAAAAAAAAAATTCCGACCGTTCGTCCCGAATTTTTTTGGGCATGTAATAGGAAACACAGGTAATTTTTTATTTGTCATCAGTGCAGTTTATACATTGCCTAGCTTTTATCAAGGTTATTAAGCAAGTTGTGTGAAATTATGGCTAACAATAAGACATCTACAGTGTTAGAAACTGTTTCTATGTTTTGACCTACTGACCAACTTTTTAATTTTATGTAAGCCATATTCACACAGTGCCTAGCTTTTGTCAAGCTTACCGTTCTAAGCAAGTTTCAAGAAAAATTGGCTTAAACCATGGCCTCTTGAGAGACGAAAAGCTTTTTCTGTGATTTGACCCACTGACCTATTTTATGACCCAATATGAAAAACATTCATGTATTACCTATATTCTATCAAGGTCATGACACTGACAAAATATCATAAAGATATAACTAAGAACATGACTTCTAGAATGTTTTTAACTTTTAACTCAATATTTCCGAACACCGAAAATGACCACGCCCTCTGGCGGCAATGTTTTTTGACGGAACAAAATTCTTTGAACAAATTTTAAAGTCTGTCCATTGTGAAACATTTGAGTGAAAACCAAATTGAAATCGGACCAGTACTTTCGGAGAAGAAGATTTTTATAGATATTATGCGTGGTTGCCATGGTAACCAAACAAATTACACCACCCACTTTTAACAACTTTTCATTCCCCCACCCTACTCATGCTGGTTACACTGACGCTATTGGTTTCAGAGAAGAAGTCGTTTGCAATTGTTGACGGACGGACGCACGCACGGACGTATTGACGGACGGGCGGACGACGGACGCCGGACAGAGCGGTATCACAATAGCTCGCATTGAGCACTTTGTGCTCTGATGAGCTAAAAAAGCAATATTCTGGTTAATGGAGGGAATTTAACTGTATATAATTTTTTGTCGGTTTTAACACCCCACCCCTTCCCGAGAGAAAAAGATCGCTGCATCCGCTAATGGTGTAAGTACACAAAACTACCGTGTGTCTAAACGCGGGACATTATCGAGCAACTTCACGTGAAACTATAGTTCGAACCTCTAGCCAGGCAAAATGGCGACGGGCTAATACGCATTTAAGCCGGAAAAGGAACACCGTTTGTCGAACCAATGAAAACTGAGGCTCACTGGTAAAATGACGTCACTATAGTCGAACCATCGGTGTTCAGTGTTGGAACTGTAGTCGATCGGACTATAGTTCCACTTGATTTCGCTCATCATGTGTATTAATAGTACATGTTCAAGTGAAGGCTTAAACCAACACAGTTTTGACCTTTCCTGTTCAGAGTGATACACTTTTGTATATCTCAAGTGACAGGTAAGTCGATACATGTACTAAATTAAAGCATGCACATTGGTTTACACATTAACAAAAGCTGGTTGTATAGTATTTCACGATTATCCAGGGCTCCAAGATAAGAGGGAGTAAACTGAACAAATCAAACATTTTCTCACTTATTTTAGCATCGAATCCTATGGTGTTACTACTCATTAGAATCGTCTCGAAGAGATGATTCTAACGAGTAGTGACACCATAGAATTTTAAGCAGAAATTTAGATTTTAGTTTTTGAAAATACCCCCCTTATCTGGAGCTCTGTTACCTGTATCATACGGTCTGCTCCGTAATTGTTGTATGACATAGCGACTCAGATTTTAGACTAGATCTATTTTTCACGGAACAAATTGACACGAGTGTTAACCATTATTTGATTCTGGTACATGTTAGACTTTAGCTGGGCTAAATCCGTGTCTGGTCAGGATCCAAAACTGTGAAACAATTAACATTCGAGTCGCGTAGCACAAAGTTAACATTGGGATTGACATTGAACCACCTAGCTATATACGCGCTGTAATTGCCGTCTGCAATAGCATGTGTCGTCTGTAATAATATCGAGTAGTGATTTATCTGCATTCTCTTTGCGAAAACATCATCAGATTGTCAAACAATTTAGATCCAGATGAGACGCCGAGTAACTCGGAGTCTCATCTGGGTCCAAACTTCTTTCAGCAGTCATCACGGATTCGCGCAGAGGGTAAACCGCCAATGGCAGATTAACTGATTCACTGTCATGACGTCACCAGCTTTAACAGTTGTCGTCTGCTTGTACTTAGTCTTACTTCCAGTCGAATAGGCACAAATAGAACAATCAATTCCTTTGAATAGATATGAAAAATATATCACGAGAATGGGTTGTTATCTGGTTAAAAAAACTCGTCCTGTGGACTCGTTTTTTAACCAGATAACAACCTGTTCTCGTGATATATTTTTCATATCAATCCAAAGAAACTGGTTATCCTATATTTCTTCGAGGACTCTCATTGCAGTTTGCCATATTGTTATCTTTGAGTAAACATGGTTTGAACTGTGTGCAATTAGTACAGGTCTGAACTGATATAAGTACAGTAAGACCTCTCTATTTCGACCACTAAAACGAATGCTAATAGATTGTTTAATACACAGGTGACAGCTTAACCCTTTACCCAATAATCCGCATATTACATTAAATATAGGTGATCACTTAAAACAGGTTGAAAGTAAAGCAGAATGTGCCTTAAGGCACATTTTGCTTTACTTTCAGCCTGGTTTAAACTACCATCTGCTAGGCTATATAAAATATTTGTTATGGTAATTGTTCATGAGGATATAAACTGGAACTATTTTCTTCAGCGGAGGAATAAATTAAATACCCTAAAAGTCTCTTCTATGGGGGAAAGGGTTAAAGAAAGGTGACAGTAAAACAGAGAGCTCCTAAAGGAGCTTTATGTTTAACTGTCACCTTGCTTTAAGCAGTCACCTGTGGTAAACACTTTGTAATTAACATATTTTAGTGGTGGTGATAGAGAGGTTTCCCTGTAGGTACAAATATCTTTACACGTGCAGTACAGCTGTGTTGGATGTCTAACTATGGCCAAATTCGTTGGAAAAGATGGAAAGGGCACCAACATTGATTTTATTGAGGTAGACGGTATGCGGTATCCAGCAGGAACAGTTGGTATTATGGAGAGTGGTAGTTTTAGGAACCAACTAGAGATGGTGCGAGATCTAGACATCCATGACGATGACGTGCTTATCGCAGCCTTCATGAAATCAGGTACGTATAGTGAGATATCCTTTATACCCCTATAGATATTTTTCCTAATTTTAAGACAGGTGATAACTTAAAGTAGGTTAGAATTCTAGTTTACTACAGTGCTCCCTCTCTACAACGACACCCAATTGGAGATAAACAATTATGTGCGTTGTTCGCAGGGAGTCGTTCTAGGGAGGGACATTGACTTAAATTTGTAAACAGCTTGAATCCAGATCAGACACCGCGTAACGTGGCGTCTGATCTGGATTCAAGCTGTTTGTCACTCGCCATTAAGTTATTTTGTCAAAATGATGATTGTGTAAATTTTAGAGGAAAAAAAAACAGCAGACGACAATTTTAAGCAGACATTTCTGTAGCAGTGAAATGGTTAGAAACAATGTGTCTTGTTTGGGAACCAGCGACAGGGGTCGTTGTAAGGAGGTAATGGTTGTTGGGAGGGCCGCTTTACAGAGGGGGCGCTGTATCACCGTTCTTTAACCTATCATCTGCATGCTAAGACAGCAGAAATATTATGATGGACCTACTTCCTTCAGTGAGATGGAATGGATTAAATGCGTAAAAGGTTTAAAATATAAATCAAATTGTTCACCCATGTACAGTTCTCCCTCCCTTCAACGGCCCTCCCTACAGCAACTCCCTCCTTACAACGACACTTGTTTCCTAAACAATACATTTATGCCCAATCTGTTCACGACTACAATGTCATCTGCTTAAAGTTGTCGTTTTCTCAAAGTTACACATGGGACATTTTTACAGAAAATAAACTTAGAGACTAGTGACAAACAGCTTGAATCGAGATCAGGCGCCGCGTTACTCGGCGTCTGATCTGGATTCATGTCGTTTGCCAATTTCCCTCTCTATAGCGACTCCCTCCTAACAACACACACACTTTGTGTCTCCCGTTTGGGTGTCGTTGTAGAGAGGGAGCACTGTACATATACCGACAAAATTTATTGTCGGATTTGAACCCTTTAACCCATATCATTTGCTTTGATATAGGGCTCTTACAATACTCACACAATCAGATGTAAGGTAATTTGGCTAAACGATTGGTTGCAAATGTAATACAGTTTGGATCTCGGTCAGACACCACATTTTTCGGTGTCTGATCTGAATCCAAACTATTTGTATGCAACTTTAGTCCCCGATGGCAAAAAGGGTTAACAAGAACGACACCAGAGAAACATGACCCATGTTGACAAAGTGTTTATATTGAGTCTAAGATCGTACTTGAGCCTTTGATCGATCAGATTTGAGCATTCAGAGTTATCTCAAACGCTTTATATTGATACGAAATATATATATTATATACGATATACGGTAAAGGCTTATTATAGTGTCACCCCTATTGAAAGGGCCAGCCAGTTTGGCTTATGAGACACATATCCTTTTTGCGCGCACAGTACCTCCCGAAGCCCTTCTCTTATTGCCAGACGCCTGGCAGAGACGGGCCTACGGTAACCATTCGTTTAACTAGCTGGCGGCTCACCAACCGGCCACATCAGTTCCAACCCCGTATCCGGCTCCGGAATTCGAACCTTCGACCTCCCGCTTCCGAGGCGGACGCCTTAACCACTAGGCCACGGTTGGGTAAACGCTTTATAAGCATGGGCCAAGGCGATGTAACAGAAGGATAAACTACTATGTAACAATGCCTCTTGTGTTTTTTCCAGGTATGCATTGGTTATGGGAGATAGTAACGATGATACAGAACAACACTGTAGACTACGACAAGAAACACAAGGAAAACTCCATGCTTGACTTCAGGTCCAAGGAACACATAGGAAGTCTCCCTTCGCCAAGGTAAAAATATTGATTCCCTCTGTTTGCAAATCTGGTTATGAAAGTTGACTATAACTTCCAAGATTGTCGCATTTTCGTATCAATATCTTCTCCAATGATTGTAAATCCCGGTGTTGTCGTATTATTCCATATATAAACATATACATGTTAACCCCGATATTGCCATATTATTCTACAAACATGCACGCTAATAACTGTAAACCCCGATATTGTCGTATTAATCTACAAACATCTACGCTAATGACTGTAAATCCCGATATTGTCGTATTAATCTATAAACATCTACGCTAATGACTGTAAATCCAGATATTGTCGTATTAATCTATAAAAATCTACGCTAATGACTGTAAATCCCGCTAATGTAGTATTAATCTATAAACATCTACGCTTATGACTGTAAATCCCGTTATTGTCGTATTAGTCTATAACCATCTACGCTAATGACTGTAAATCCCGCTAATGTAGTATTAGTCTATAACCATCTACGCTAATGACTGTAAATCCCGCTTATGTAGTATTAGTCTATAACCATCTACGCTTATGACAGTAAATCCCGCTAATGTAGTATTAGTCTATAACCATCTACGCTATTGACTATAAATCCCGCTAATGTAGTATTAGTCTATAACCATCTACGCTAATGACTGTAGAGCCCGCAAATGTAGTATATTAGTCTATAAACATCTAGGCTAATGATTTTAAATCCCGCTAACGTCGTATAATTCTATAAACATCTATATTAGATTACTGTAAAATCCTGTACTGTCGTATTCTATAAACATTTAATTACTGTAAATCTCAGTATTGTCGCTAAATATCATATAAATCAATACTCTTAGTTTAATTAGTTACCCTCTTTATATGTTCCAGGGTCCTCAATATGCATTTTCCCGTTCGATGGCTGCCCAAGCAACATCTGGAGAAAAGACGCCCTATTATCCACATAATGCGTAACCCCAAAGACGTGTTTGTGTCTTACTTTAACCATTATAACACTCTAAAGGCGTATCAGCATGTGGACTCTTTTTCTAGCTTCCTACCTATGATGCTAGGCGAAAATGGATTTTGTGAGTTATTTCTTTGCTCTGTTACTAACTTGCTTTCTTTCTCGCTCTCGCTGCCTCTCTTTCATTATCTTTGTCTCCATTCTCTCTCCACTCTCTCTCTCCCCTACCTCCCTCCCTCTCCCTCTCTCCTCGTAGGAATCTGTATGACATGAATCTGCAATCTTTCTGATCGTGTAAAAATGTTATTGTTTCATTTGCCAATATAAAACCTGACAAATTTTCCAGAGTTTCATATTCAGCGGTAGAATGGTGAACACCTCAACGACGAATATATTCTTTTTATCACAAACAGTGTACCTATGGAGAGCAAAACTGGCCTTATCTTAACAGTGTTCCCTGAACGATCGAATCTGCACTGTTTGTCATTTTGCAATACATATTGTTAAAAACATCCCTTAATAGTTTTAAATGGATTCAACTTAAATGGAAATTGGAATTGTCCATTTGAGTTTCCAAACTTTGCAGGGTTGAATGAATTATTTAAAGTAGGATGAGTATTGACACGCTGATCTGTTTTTATTTTGAATATATAAACTGCTCTTTTCTAATACATTGTATGTCGACCTTTAAGGGCCTTTTTCAAAGAAAATTACGATTTTCTTTGAAAAGGCCCTTAGACCTCAAACTATTAGAAAAGAGCAGTTTATATGCCAGCCAAAATATATGCCAGACAAAAAAGGAAACGTCTACTATAATATATAGTGTTTGACTTCATAGCCCCAGATCTATATAAACACTTCATTTTTTCACTAAAAATTTGTTTTACTGATGCAGACATTATTTTTCTGTATCTAAACAACAATTTAAATAATGTTGCTCGCAATGATGTTGAATAACAGTCAATGAAATACACACTTTTACATTATTGACGTTTCTTCCTTGGTCTGATACAGTGGAGAATCTGTTATTCTTTCCCGTTTAAACGCAAACGTACGCAAACGCAAAGCGCTAAAACGTAGAAAAGTAAAACTTTTTGGACAATTCTGATAATTCATGTTTATCTTGGTGGCAAACAGTTTGGAGCCTGATCAGACGCCGGGTTACCCGGCGTCTTATCTGGCTCCAAACTGTTTGTAATTGAAATAATAGTTTTAGCGTAAACGCGTTTATTGGGAAAGAATAACACATTCTCCACTGTATATACTGCAGCGCTCCCTTTCTATAATGACATCCAATGGGAGACAACAATTATCTGCGTTGTTCGGAGGGAGTCGTTATAAGAAGGTAAATCGGCGTACATTTGCAAACAGCTTAAATCCAGATCAGACGCCGCGTAACGCGGCGTCTGATCTGGATTCAAGCTGTTTGTCACTCCAAATTAAGTTTTTATCCGTCAAAATGTTCATTATGTAAAACAGCAGACGACAACTTTAAGCAGACGACATTGCAGCAGTAAAAGCGTTACACATTTTGTCTTGTTTGGGGAACAGCCGTAAGGGTCGTTGAAAGGAGGGAGTCGTTGTTGGGAGGGCCGTTGTAGGGAGGGAACACTGTACTATTTTAATTCCCTATCTGGAATGTTGTTATTTTCATTGAATCTGTTTTTAGATTTGAAGTTCCCTTGGTTTGAGTATGAGCTGGCTTGGGAGACGTTTTCGAAGGAGAATCCAGATTATCCCATCCTAAACTTGTACTACGAAGATCTTAAAAAGGCAAGTCATGTTTAGAACTAGAGAAATAGCGTATAGTGATCCCTCTCTACAACGGCCCTCACAACAACGACTCCCTCCCTTCAACTACCCTTGTCGCTGTTCCCCAAACAAGGCATTTATGTCCAACATTGTCATGGTTGAAATAATGTCTGCTTAAATTTGTCGTCTTCTCTTTTTCTCAAAGTAACATATAAGTGGAGAATAAATATAATGACGAGTGACAAACAGCTTGAATCCAGATCAGTGGAGATATTTTCGTTTACACTCGTTTTGATTGGTTTAGTTGTAACGAAATAACAATAAAATCTTTCTGCTTTTACGTTTTTCTTGCGTCCAGTAGTTACACGCATATACTTGCTTATACATTGTAATCATGCATTCCTTTTTGTAACCAATTAACCATACATTTAATATATTTAATTTACAGCGCTCCTTCTCTACAACGACACCCAATGGGAGACACACATTATGTGCGTTGTTCTGAGCGAGTCGTTATAGGGAGGGACACTGGTTTGCATTTGCAAACAGCTTGAATCCAGATCAGACGCCGCGTAACGCGGCGTCTGATCTGGATTCAAGCTGTTTGTCACCTGTCATTTAGTTTTTTCTGCCTAAATGTCAAATATGTAACTTTGAGAAAAAACAGCAGATGACATTTTGAAGCAGACAACATTGCAGTCATGACTATATTGGGCATAATTGTCGTGTTTAGGGAACTGCGACAAAAGTCGTTGTTAGGAGGGAGTCGTTGTTGGGAGGGCCGTTATAGGGAGGGAACACAGTAAATTCTGACCATCGATAGTACCTAAACCTGCGACAACTAGAGTTTTAGTCTCTTCACCTACAGAAGTCTCGCATGTAAATGTTGATTAAATTATTCAATGTACAGTAATGCCTTAATGATCACACGCCATTTCTTTAAAATGACAACTAATCTTGCTACATGTATATGTTACAGGGAGAACGTATAATCAGGGATTACGCGTAATCCCTGAAATGTTAGGGATTACGTGTAATGCAATGTCCCTTTTTCGTCAAATAAATAGAGTTGTATTAGCATGACATATGTTTTGGTTTGAAACATAATGCTTTCTTGAAATAGCATGGTCTAATGAACGTTCATACAAAGTTTAAGTTGCTCGTACAAGTGAATAAAATAAGTGAACAGTATGCATAAAGGCCAGGACAATTAACAAACCAAAACATCTGTCTCCTCATTTATTCATGTATATCATGAAGGAAATTAAAGGAACTTGATACATTAAAGGAAATTGATAATATGGCTTAAAAATATTTCGTAGCGGGGACTTGGTTTTGAACTTAATGAACTAAACAAGGTAAGATCCATTACTTTAACCAAAAGTAACTGTCAAAAAATCAACGAAAAGCTTCAAATCTACGCCTTTTCCCAGGGAGATTGAGGGTTTTTGTAAAATCCCTTATTTTTCAGGGATTTCACGTATTCCCCGATTACACGTTACCCCTGTAGCATATACACCATTTGCAACATTCAATTGTTATCTAATTCATGATAATGTTACCATTCTTCCAGGGCTGCCATAATCTGACATGAAAAATCCTAAGATTTCCAAAGTTGCATTTTTCAAGTGCGATTTTACGAATCGTACCTTTACCCCATAGCCGTTTTCTTGTTTTTATTGACAAGCGACTTCTTAAAGCAGGCTGTAAGTAAAGCAGAATGCGCCTTAAGGCGCATTCTGCTTTACTTTCAGCCTGCTTAAAGCTACCATGTACTGGAAACAAATTCGGAGATTTAGGAAAAATCCGGAGAAATGGCAGCCCTGTTCTCTCAACTTGACATGCAATTTGTACTTTTTACAGGATCTTAAAAGTTCCGTGACTCAGATTGCTAAATTCCTGAACAGTGAGATTACAAGTGAAATGATTGCTACGATAACTAGTAAGACAGACATCGAAGGCATGAGAAAAGCGCATGCTGCAAAAGAAAATTCTGTTATCAAAGACGTCAAAGTTGGTGAGAATCCACTTATGTTTAGAAAAGGTATGGTGTAGTTTAAGAATAATTTAGTTTTGACCGCTCGAGGGGGTAGGGGTATATGTGATAACCGTTGTAAGCGGTAACGAGTAACTCGGCGTCTTTTCTGGATCCAAGCTGTTTAATACTGTGATGATAATTATAAAGAACAATGCCTGTTTAACCCGGCTTTCACTCTAAATGACGACTTATCTTCTGAACCCTAGTCACGCATATATTAATCATTTGCAAACATTATACCAGCAAAAAGTACACTTGTCCTATGCAAACAGTGTAGACCCTGATCAGAGGGCTCCTTAAGGAGCCCTCTTATCAGGGTATACACTATTTGTCAATTTGACATATATTGTAAAACTCCCTCAAACTAATATATTGTCCATTTTAGGTTTCAGGGAGGAAAGGGTTAACGCGTGTTTACAAACAGTTTGGGTCCTGATCAGACGCCGCTGATCAGGTCCCAAACAGTTTGACACTCGTATCGATATTCAATTAGTCATACAACCTTAAGGGTAGCGTAGATGAAACATTTCCAAAATGAACAAAAAATATAATAGCAAAAGGGTTGTATCACAAGTTCTACCAATATCAATTGAGGCCATCGCCTTCAACAATTAAGGGAAATAATTGACGACAATGCACACTCCTTGCACAGTGGCGATGGGTTTATAAAACACAACTTTTTTTTATAAAAAATCCAGATCCAAAGTGAGGATCACAAATGATCGTTGGACCCAAACTGCATGACACGCAAATTCGATTCCGGAGAAACTGGGACTGAAAGAAATACATTTATTAAGATACCACAGATGAAAAAATGAAACTTTAAAATTACTCTCAATTTACTACCGTGCAACAGGTTTAACTTGGTTAATATTTCTTCAAAAGCTAGCATGGCATTGTTATAAAAATAAAAAAAACGTCATCGTGTTCATTAATAACAGTATGCCGTTCTTAATTAAAATGAGCCGTACCATGACAAAACCTGCCGTATTGCAATGCAACATTGCACAAGCCAAAGGCCATTGTCATCATTGGCTTTGCATCTGAGTTTGTCTACACTGCCAACTATCATAGATAATACGACTAAATACAATGATTCAGATTAGTATGGGTGTTAAACAGTGTAGATCAAGGTCAGCCGCCGCGTCTAAGACGCGGCGGCTGACCTTGATCTACACTATTTACAATGCAATAAAGCAGGTTTTGTCATGTCACGGCTCAAAGGCATTTCCGAATCTCTTAATAATGCAGAAAACGAGTATATACAACATTAATAATCAGTATTCATCAAACTTCGGGAGCTTTCTGATCACATAAATTTTAGATAGATGTGCAACAACCCCCTCTAGAGGCAATGCAGGCAGGTGATTAATAAGACATTGGACACACCCATTTGAAAATATACAATGTTAAGAAACATCCGTTCCCAGAATTATAAACCTTTATTTTGAAATTGCAATTGGCTACATTAAATAATAATAATAATAATAATAATAATAATAATTCTTTATTCAATCAGTAACTTGAATTAACAAATTCCTCGTTACTCACAACATATTAACATACACGTTAACATATTTACAGATGGCCAAAGTGGCCAAACAAACATGCATATAATAATAATAATAATAATAAAAAAAAAAAGTATTTCAAATGATAGTAGATTTATTTTCGAAAATTTAGAATTTGAGGTTGAACTGCTATTTTCATGAAAAAAAAAGATATTAAATGATCATTTTTTGGTAAATGATTAGATAATAAAACACTGACTCGTATACAAATCAATCAAGGTAGTTCAGTGCAGCTTTCCTCATATCAAAAGCTTCATAGATATACCTTGATAGATTTAGTAAGGTTTTGGAACTATTTGATTGCATCAACTCTACATACTTAAAAGCACTTGGGTTTTGGTAAAAATAACGTTTTAGATATTTTTTTCTTAAGTCAGTATACAGAGTACATACTAAAACAAAATGAAACTCGTCTTCTATGTCATGCTTGTAACAAAACACACAATACCTTTCCTCTCTTTCAGTTCTACCTGCACCGTAACGCCCGGATTCAATTCTTAAATTATGGGATGATAATCTCAACTTAGCTAAAATATACATGTACTTCTTTGGTAAAACAGTAAGATAATGTTCGTGTTCAAAAGTTTCTTTGTATGTATATAAAAGACAATAAAACAAAATATAATTAATAACTCATTCGTCCTGATTCAATGCCGTATTCAAAATACTAGATCTATACAGGAACGTATATTTATATATATAACAGTTTCAGCGTAAAAACGCGTTTATTTGGAAAGAATAACCTTTTCTCCACTGTATTACCGACTGTATACGAATGGACTGTGTATTTTTCGATTGACACTGTAAGTTAACAAGTTCAATGTTATTTGTTTTAGGAATAATCGGTGACTGGAAGAATTGGTTCACTGTGGCTGAGAATGAGAAGATGGATAAATGGCTTGAGAAACATTTGGTGGACACTGACCTAAAGTTCCAGTTTTCCTGATACCTAGTTCCGAGGTTATAAAGCGTTTTAGTTGAGTTTGAGTGAGTTCCCAAGCATTTGATGGGTCAGATTTGAGCCTAGGCTCAAATCTGAACTATCAAATGCTTGGGAACGAGTTTAGACTAAAGTCAAAAGCTTTATAACCTCCGAGTCTGATGAACATAGACCTAACATATACAATATTACAATTTTGTGAACACCGCTAAATATGCCTCATATATTTAGTGACGTTGATCTAAGTTGCAATCATTCGTCATTGAATATAGACCAAGAAATTCGGCCCCTACATGTAACCCTTTCGCTCTCGTTGACACTTAGAAACGCGTTTGCAAATAATTCTGATCCTGATTAGACACCGCGTGTCGCGGCGTCTGATCAGGATCCAAACTGTTTGATACTCGCTTTGAAATTTCTTCAGTCATACTGCCTTTTTTTAAACTTTGAAACGACCTTGCAGACAACAACATTGAAGCAAAAGACAATGAAACGGTGTAGGGGTAAACATCTCCAGAATAATTCGGGTAAATACCGGATGAACACTAACCTACGTAAATGTGTTGACCATGCAGTGAACAGAGTAGAACTTTGTTACGCAATCACAAGTAAGCAGAGAAAGAGCAAAAGTGATTGTTTCCCACCTACGGAATTATATTGATGAAAATAATAACTTTAATCTTTATTATTAAACATCAGAATGAGTGCGTGTGTAAAGCTACTATTGGCCTAGTGTGTGTAACTCTGAACTATTTTCTCCAAAAATAATATTCACCGGTTGAAATATTTTACAATATTACTCTGGTAATATTTTAAGCTCACCTGAGCAAAGCAACGAGTTAGCTATTAGGATAGCATTCTGTACGTCGTCCTACAATTGGTTCGTTAACACTTTAGTGGCTACAAATCTCATTGGATCTAAAAGAAAAATTTGACCTTGAAAATTAACCCCTGTGTCATTTTAATATGGTCAAAAGTTCAATTAACACAGGGTTACCCGTTGTCTGGTCTTCGTCCACAATGTTTGCGATTGACTTATGGTATTTTGCCTAAACACATTCATTGTGACTTAATAGCCCTGTCTCTATAGGTGCTCAAGTAGTCTTATTTTCATTGTTTATCGGGACAAAACTTTGACGACTGGTCGCCATTTGCATTCATACCTCAGTTTCATGTCAGGGTAAAAATACATTCACTTTCGGAAAACCCCTAACTTGCAGGTGACTGAAATACCGAAAACGAGGCTCTAATACATGTATGTCCGCATTACGGGGCAACAAATAACTAAAATTATACGCAGATACCCCCCGCAGAGCTATTCAAAAAGTGTCCTCTTACATCTGATACCGGACACTTTTTTCTGTTACCGGACAGTTTTACTTTCTGTTATTGTATACTTTGTACGGGCGTGATGCACGTGGTGAGCATGTTGTCACTGTCCGGGAATGTACGAGGTAACCCTTGTACTGCTACAGTGGAGAAAACGTTATTCTTTCAATTCAATTTCTTTATTACACTCAGTTCATGATGTTACATGAAAACATGAGGAACATACAATATACATAGACACAACATGAGGAACAAAGCAAAATGTACATAGACAATACATAGATAATCACAAACAAATAAATAAGTGTATTATCAGTTTCTGTAAATGATTCCCAACAAACGCGTTTACGATTAAACTATTGATTCCATTGCAAACAGTTTTGAGCCTGATCAGACGCCGGACACCTTGTTGTTCTTCCTCGCAAAACAATACTCTTACCCTTGTTAGCGGACTCTTTTAAAGCGAAACTCGAACGGTATCTATTACTTACACTTGACAAAACAATATTTTTAATTAATCAATCAACCACTTTACTTGGAGGAACAAACACAGAGATCATTTGTAGACTTATTCAACCCGTTCATCGCCTAATGTTGACAGTTTGGATCCAGATCAGACGCTGCGCAATGCGGTGTGTAGTCAGGATTCAAACTGTTTGACACTCATATCTTAATAGGTCATTCCAACTAAAATCAAACTTAATGGAAAGAATTGAGACGTTTTCTTAACGTGATGCATAATAATTGTCTGTTAATATCACTCACACCTACACACAAAGCATGAAAACGATCGCTGACAAACATTTTACCTGAGGTATTGTCCAATTTTTCTGACCTGTCAGAGTTATTTTTAAAACAGAATAGTTCATAATGGTAAATAGATAACTGGGTTACATCGGATTTATATAGTCGTACACTTTCCAACTTGAGATAAGCATGATCCTCGTGCAGCACGAGACAGCTGCGCTAATTTTACTGATATGTTATTCATTCTCAATAAACGTGTTTATGCTAAAACCTATTATATCCATTGCAAACAGGTTGGAACCAGATCAGACCCCGGGTAACCCGGCGTCTGATCAGGCTCCAACCTGTTTGCTGCCACCCAGATTTAAAAGATAAAACCAATTTTCTACAGTTTAGTGCATTGTGTTTGCGTTTATTCGGGAAATCATAATGTCTTCTCTACTGTACATTACGCACAAAAATACAGCTTTCCGTATCCCTGGCTGACTGTACGGAAATCAACGAGTACGGTGATCATCCCTTTTAAAAAATTAG
This sequence comes from Gari tellinella, assembly GCA_922989275.2. Lineage (NCBI taxonomy): Eukaryota > Metazoa > Mollusca > Bivalvia > Cardiida > Psammobiidae > Gari > Gari tellinella. The sequence continues at coordinate 101,550,751 of OV277858.1, read as the reverse complement.
AATGTTCCAATCTAAAAATAACTCTGACAGGTCAGAAGAAAACAATAATAACTAACGATCGATAATTACTCGGCGACATACAGTTGAAACACTCGAAATCGACGGTACGCTATAACAGATGATATTTTAATAAATTTGATGAATCGGGACCGGAAAATGGTGTACGCTATAGTCGAGTTTTCGTTATAACCAAGTACGTTATAACCGTATTTTTAAATAGAACAAAGAAGGGTAAAATTCGGGGATTTTAAAAATGTTCCTTATAACCGATGGTGCGTTATAACCGAGTTCGTTATAAGTGAGGTTTACTGTACTTCAATATGAACTTTGTGCCAGTGTTTCTCCTGTCAAAGATGTCAACTCTGCATCTAGATAGAAACGTTTATCAAATTTTGACAAATGTTCAAAACTTTAAGACTGTATATCAGTACACTGACTTAAACTCAATGTATCCAAATTTGGACATCCATGTAGAAAATAATGATGAACAACAGGAGTTCCTGACAGGTCCAACCATGTTAGTCAAAATATTTTAACCAACCAAACTTACATTAAACACTGGTCAAAAGTGTTCCAGTGAACAAATAGGGTTGGTGCCTGAAACATCAAAGCAATGAAAACACTGTGCATGTCTTAAAATAGACAAAAACACCGTTGCTCTGATGTGAAGGTAACGGGACTCATTCTCTTTTCAGTTGTACAATGAGTCCATAATGGTGAAAGTTGTTGTATAAAGTCATGTAGGTACCAACATACTCGGCAAAACATTTCCCAATGTGTGCTCTATCCCTACATGCTGATATATTTTACCAGGACAACCTCTGGCAGTTTAAGCAGGTCCATGTTCTGAAATATTTGAAAGAGTAAACCGCATTTAAATTTCCATTTGAAAGATATAAGATGGTGATAGGTGATTGCTATTAGAAGACTATACAGTAACTTGTACACCGTTAAGTTCCTAAATTGACCTACATTTACCAGATTTCGTTCAATGTCTTCAAACTTAAATGCAGATAATTTTTTCTTATAAGCCAATTACTGAATAATTGAATCATAGAATACTTTATAAATGCTGACTAAACTCCTTTGGTTTTCTTTGAATATACCTGAGAGTAGTATCATAATGACATGCTGCAATTGTCTCTATCATTGCCACCTCAGATGGGGGTCTGTTCTAGGAGAGCATAACTTATTTTCCATCGTCTGGAATATAGAAATAGGTTTTGTGTCTTTTGTTTCACAAATTCTACGACTTACAGCCCTGATGAATATCTAGAGCAATTGCTGTTATAGGTTTTCATAGTATCTGTTTTGATAATAACTCTATGTAAACAACTCTTTATCAATGATGTTAACCGTTTCTAATGCAGAATATTGTTTCGGTTCAATTTCGTTTCCTTACGTTTTCCCTTTTGCCATTTGTTTTCGCCTGTGTAAACATGGCTGACATCGAACGTGTAAGTTTGGTTCCAGTACTAACGTTATAGGCAACAGGTACAACAGGACCGACCAGGAACCATGCTGAAAAGTAACACGCGCCGAAGCTTTGGAACCCGCAATCCGGTGTTAACTACTTAAGCGTCCCCCAAATCAACCGCAAGCTTGTTCGCCCCAGATGGTACAGAAACTTAATACTAGCATAACTGCGCGACAAGAGCTAAGTTATGTCAGGCTTATATTCACTTAGCTTTATGTTTGTCTTGCGTGTTGTTTTCTATTTAGTGTGTAGATGAAGGAATGGTATTGCGTGTGTGTGTGTGTTTGTTGTGGTATGACTGTGTGTGTGTGTTCTGCTTGAGAGGTGGGTGTATTGTTTGTGTTACGTTTCCTGCTTGAGTCTTTCGTATTTATTTCTAGTGCACTTTCTGCATGCAAAACGGGACTCAGCAATTAGAATTCCGTTAGATCTAGATCTAGCCAAATCTAATAGACCAGGGGCAAACAGTATTCATCTGATTAGACTTGTTTAAAATTCTCATTAAAGCCAGAATACCACCCAAATTTAGGTTTAAATCGCGCAATTTCTTATATAAGAACATTTTCTATGTATTAAAGCTAATCGAAATCCGTTGTCATGTGCCTGAAACATGCCCCCTTTCTTTAAGAACCATACATAAATGTGCCGATTTCTTATCGAGTGTTTGGAAAAATAACTTTTTTGTTTACATAACAAATCTTCGTGTCGGCTTCCGAGAATTTCCGCAAGGTCGAATAAGAGTCACGAGATCGATCCGATTTTCCAAACTTGTCTGGGTTATTTTTAGAACAGAATAGTTCATACATTGTAACCATTAAGGTGGAGAAAACGTTTTTCTTTCCCGTTTAAACGCAAACGAAACGCAAACGCATCGCAATAATACGCATAAATGGACAACCTTTAGACAATTCTGACCGTTCATGTTAGTCTGAGCGGCAAACAGTTTGGTGCCTGATCTGACGCCGGATTAACCGGCGTCTGATCTGCTCCAAACTGTTTGCAATTGAAATCATGGTTTTAGCGTTAACGCGTTTATTGGGAAAGAATAACATTTTCTCCACTGTAAGCAAGGTAACATCGACTACATCATCGTACACTTTCCTACTTGAGATAAGTATGGTTCCCCTGCAGCACGAGACCGCTGCGCTAACTTTACTGATATTTTTTTCTTTCCCAATAAACGCATTTGTATACAAAACTATTATTTCCATTGCAAACAGATTGGAGCCAGATCAGACGCCGGGTAACCCGGCATTGGATCAGGCTCCGACCTATTTGCTACTCAGATTAAAAAATAACTTCTAAAAGTAAATTTCCACAATTTAGTGCATCGCGTTTGCGTTTAAACGGGAAAGAAATATGTATTTTCTCTACTGTATACTGCGCACAATAAATACAGCTATCAATATTTCTTGCTGGATGTAGGGAATACTCATCCCTTTTAAAGCTTTAGAATGTTCCAATCTAAAGATAACTCTGTCAAGTCAGAAGAAAACACTAATAATGAGCTATGAAAACATCTTTACCGGGCGCAAGCCGAACGAACTCGGAAAATCTCCGTCGTTGATCGGATGTCAACAAACCGAGTTAAAAGTCGACTTTTCCCCCACCAAATTCATGTGTTTGTCAGATTTATTGCCTCCATAATCATCGCGGATTACTTCTTTATATATGTTTAGATTACGTATGTGCCTGAATTTTCAGGTTAAAAAAAAAAGCTCTATTTTGGCTTACATACTGCCTTTAAATAGATTTATATAGGACTTTCTGTATCAACATTTTCGGAAATCTAGACATGGATTAGATTTTATTTCAATTCAACCTGTCGAACATATTACGTATGATATAAATGCTACTAATAGTTCCAAATGTAAGGCTAGATTTATAACGGAATTAAAATGGATTAAAAATTTACAGACACCCTTTCCTTTAGGCTTGAATGATAATATATACCAATCTGGCAATATTTCTAAAGAACCTTCAATTGATCTATTTTCGATTTATTCTACACGCAAGCGTAAATCTAGATCGCATGGTATTCGTATAAATGGAAATATTAAACGAAAATCACGTCAGTCGATTTCTATTACAGATTTGCATAATCTTATGTTACATTCTGGTAAACATAAAATGCTTTCTCGGCTTTCTTCGTTGTCATTGTCGTCTTTAAGAGATATTGACGACAAGGCTGATGATATAATTTTACGCACAGATCCTCTGTATTATACTGCAGGTTTAATACAAAGTTATACTCAGCATGTTCTTAGACCTCATATTGATTCTTTAAACGATCACAAAAGATATTTCATTAAGGTCCCTTTTATAAATAAAGGTATTGATTTCATAGATTTACAAAGTATTCTCCGTAACAAAAATGTGATGAATGCTATTCCAAATTATTTCAAAAATCTTGAACCACCTATTATTTGTTATAAGTATAATAAATCTGTTAGAGGGTTAATTTTTAACTACAATAAAATTGTTTCTGATCTTAAAATTCTCGAAAACACACCAGATACATGAGACTGTACCTCTTCTAAATTCTGTTACGCTCCAGTGGGTCATATAATAACAGGCAATTTTGATATCATTAAAGATAAACGCATTAGAGCGCTTTTGAGTAAGGGACCTAAATTTAGATTACCTGCCTTAATTGATTTCGATACTTGCCGCAATCATATTTCGGAAGCTTTGAATAATTTTAGTACCAACTGGTGCCGAAGAGAACATGCTGAAAATGACGCTCTTTCTAAATGGAAAGAATAAATTTTTGATATTATCGATACCCGGATTTCGTTCTATTTATCCTATAACCATCTTTTACCACCTAAACCTAAATTTAACCTTCGTCACTTAAAGAAGGGCATACAAGACTTTCATTCCAAGTATGTACTCGTTCCTGCAGACAAAGCATCCAATAATGTGATAATTGTATGACGATTACATTATGTTGATACTTTAAACCAGGAACTTGTGAATACCAATTCCTATACAACAACCAATTTAACGGAGCGTAATGTAGTATCTGATCATCTTGATACTTGTAAACAATTAAAAGCTGACGTCAACATTACATGTCATAAACTTCCTACTATGTACTGGATACCAAAACTCCACAAAACACCATATAAGTCTCGTTTTATTGCTAATTCAAGTGCATGTACTACTACTAAGCTTTCCAAACTTTTGATATCGTCTTTAATTAAAATCAAAGAACATGTTCAAAGGTATTGTGGCAAGACTTACGAAAATTCTGGAATTAATCTGTTTTGGTCTATCAAAAACTCGAATGAAATTTTGACGAAGCTTGAACATAGAAAATACCAAGCTTGCAATATTAGTACGTATGACTTTTCAACACTATATACTACCTTACCTCATAATTTAATAAAAGCTAAACTTATACAACTTATTGAAAAGACTTTTGCCAGAGAAAGGAAACTATTTCTGGCGTCTAATACTGATCGTGCATTTTTTACAAATGACAGGTTAAGCATCACACTATGTGGACTTGCACCGATGTCTGTGAATCACTATTATTTCTTCTGGATAATATTTATGTACGTTTTGGGAGTACCATATACCGTCAAGTGATTGGTATCCCTATGGGTACAAACTGTGCGCCCCTTGTCGCAGACCTATTTTTGTACTGTTATGAGAGGGACTTTATGCTAAGTCTAAAACCTGATATACAGGCAGATATGATCGAAGCCTTTAACAACACATCGCGCTATCTAGATGATATTTTAATATAGTATACCTTACCTACGAACGCTCCTTCTTTATCTTTGTACAAGCTACCGGTCACTATTATACGATAGTGCCCGGTAATAGTGCCCGCTGAGAAATGTTGACGTCATATGATGCTGAGCACTGCTGAGGAACAGCTCGTTGCTTACTTGTTTACTTTTAGTGTCTCATCCGAATTAATCTATACAGACTTGCGCCATGTTGGGGGAACTTTAGGGGCCACTTATGTCTCTCTAAGTTTATTATAATTTTAAATATTTACAAAATATAAACTTAATTTTTTGCAATTTCGTTAAAATATAGTATTTTCGGTTTTTAACAGACAGCTAGACTACATGTTTTTACTTTCAAATAATAAGAATAGAATAAAAGAAATACAGTGTTTGATTAAAATAAATCAATTATGCTAAATTTGAGTTAAAGGGAGGTAAAAACAATAGCATATTTTCTTGTCTGAGATTGTATGAAAAGTTTGTACAGTTTCAGATAACGAGTTTAATTTCAAAATTTTGTAGCGGGAGTTACTTGGGTGTGTACAGGTATCAGGGGTCTGTCTTACGAAACGTCGTACGATAAAAACGGTCGTAAGTCAAAACTTTAAAATACGCCTAATTTCTGATTTCTCATTCGTATCCTGTCTTGTAAAATCTCTTTGGAATCGTCTTTTCAAGACGATTCCAAAGAGATGTGACAAGACATGATTAGATGGAGAAAAAAATAATTATTTAGAATTTTAGAAACTGACTTACGACAACATTTGTCGTACGACGTTTCGTAAGACAGGCCCCTGGTGTATAATCAATAAGTCCTAAACCGGGTCGCTCGGTACTCAAGTGGTTAGAGTGCTAGCACGGTAAGCCAGATAGCCCTACCCTGGGTTCGAGTCCCGGTCGGGCCACGATTTTTTCACTCAGTCCTGTTACAGTTTGGTGCCGTGACCGCCCGTTGCATTGCATACTATGATTCCATGAGTGAAAATCTCTGGAAAAAAGGAGGAGTAATGTAGCGGTGTTTTATTGGGTGTGTACAGGTATCTAGTGGATAATAAGTCCTAAACCGGGTGGCTCGGTACTGAAGTGGTTAGAGTGCTAGCACGGTAAGCCAGAGGCCCTGGGTTCGAGTCCCGGTCGGGCCACGATTTTTTCACTCAGTCCTGTTACAATTTATTAACCACTATCTAGATCTAATGTTAGATAGTATTTACCTCACTATACCCACATACAAATGTTTTTCAAAAGATCTATTGAACAGCCGCTTCTGGCTCAGTACTGGTAGTTAAAAGCAGCACCGATAGTTAAAAGCAGTACTGGTAGTTAAAAGCAGTGCGTAATTAGCCTAAGAAGATAAAAAAAGTTAAGCCATGCTGTGCTTATTATGAGTAACTGTTGTTGTGTTCTGTTAGAATTAAATCTAGATCTACATTTGATTGTTTTAACTGTAATGATTTGTTCTATGAACATGTTGAATAAAATTGCAGTAGTTAAGTTATCCCGATTTTGTTGATGTTGACGATACAATATTTCGTATACACGTATGTTGCGCCGATCCCTTTCATATACAAGATCTACTTGTATTTATTAATTTTCAAACAAAACTTAACTCAAAACTCTTTAAATATTTTTAGAAAAATTAAATATTATTTACTTTTGATACAATTGTTCTAGTTGTTTTGTCATTTTTTTTATAGCATTGTCTCCAAAATTCATTAAGAAAAGTGAAAATATCTAGAATCTAGTAAGAGTCATAGATATCTTAAAATAACCTCTTAAGATATCTATGGTAAGAGTGAATTAAAGGGAGGTAATAGCGGAACGTCATTAGATACTGCTGAAAACAGTTTTGATCCAAATCAGATGTGCGGCATACTATAAGAAATAGTACAGCCCACTTCGGGCCTCCTTGCATTATAGTGACCTCCCAGTCAGCCCCAAAATAGTTTACGGCCCTCAGCCTTCGGCTTCGGGCCGTAAACTATTTCGGGGCTGACTGGTCGGTCACTATAATGCAAGAAGGCCCTCAGCGGGCTGTACTATTTCTTATATAGACCACCCATTTTTTGATACGTTGTTTCCTTTCATTTACCCAAAAGAATTACACCTTAATAAAACAAACGAGTCAAATTTATCGGCACCATTTTTAGATTTGGATCTTTTAATAAATAACGGAATTGTTTCTTCTAAGATTTATGATAAACGAGATGATTTTGATTTTAGTATTGTAAATTATCCTCATCTAGATGGCCATGTTCCCCGTTCTACATCTTACGGTGTTTGCATTTCACAACTTATTCGTTTTGCTAGGGCTTGTACCTCTGTTGAGGACTTCCACATTCGTAATAAAACTATTACTGAAAAGCTTCTTAAACAGGGGTACAGATTTCATTAACTTCGTAAAACATTTTCAAATTCTTTTATAGAAATCTTCCTCTCATTAACAAGTATAAATGTAACTTAAAGTCCTTTCTGCGGCAAGGTATTTCACATCCGGAGTTTTGTGGTGATGTGATTTACAGACTTCGTAAGATTCTTGGACATATGCATTTTCAAAACCTATTTGTGAAACGTATTAGATTTTACCTAAAACAAGATTATGATCCAACTATATTGCTGCGCACTTCACGTTTGGTTATCGATCAATCTACAATTGATAACTATGCTTTCCTCTTTGGTTGTGCGACGACAGACAGGGCTTAGCACTACATGATGATGTATCTCTAAAGCCGTCCTTAACCGGGAGAGTTATGTCGGATTTTCGTGCTTTGTTTTTTCTCTCCCTCTCTGTCGTACTCTGAACCCTTCCATGTCTTACAGTTACTCGTGACTACAGACTAGTCGCTTGAGTACAATTTGACAGTTGCCATAGTGGGTTATTTTTAACACGGGCTTGAATGTTTAATGCTTTCCTGTGTTACTAATAATCTTGTCATAGAATTTTGTTAGATGTTTTACATGTATTTACTTACTGTGCTGGCGGTCTTTTTGATTGTAAGGTTGTGGAACAGGGTTGATATTTTATGTACACTGTTCGTCTTTATAGGTGAATATAGGAGATAAGTGTGAGGTTGGGCGCCCCTAAACCCAGGTTTAACCCCCGAGTGGTTGTTAATGGTTAGTTTATAATTAATTATTGATTGCTGCTGACCGTACCAAGGCGGGCTCCTATGTTCACTTTGCTTTATGTTTGTCTTGCGTTTTGTTTTCTGTTTGGTGTGTGGGTGGGTGTGTGGGATTGCGTGCGTGTGTGTGTGTGTGTTTGTTATGGTATGGCTGTGTGTGTGTTCTGCTTTAGAGGTGGGTGTATTGTTTGTGTTGCATTTCCTGCTTGAGTCTTCTTTCGTATTTATTACACACGTTTGAGCAAATTCGGGTTTAGGGGCGCCCAACCTCACACTTATCTCCTATATTCACCTATAAAGACGAACAGTGTACATAAAATATAAACCCTGTTCCACAACCTTACAATCAAAAAGACCAACCCACGGAATACTCAAACGTTGGTGTAACTGTGACACGACAATTACGATAAACTAACACTTATGTTTTACAGTGTAAGTGAACTATATTAGGTGTGATCTTACACCAGTAGGATTACTTTCTGTAAATTTACCAATAAAAGAAACACCCAGTGTTTTTATACCTGTTTTGTGTAACGTTTATAATAAAAAAGTGAATTTGAACACGTTTCCGCAAGAAGTGTTAGAATTCGCTCAAACATGTGTACATTAAAGACGGTGTAACTGTTACATGACAATAACGGAAAACTAACACATATTTTTTACAGTGTAACTTAAAACAAAATATAAAGGTAATTAGATAGGGGTAATTTTTCGACAGCAGGGGATCAATATTCGACGATGGGGTCATTTTTCGACGACAGGGGGTCATTCTACGACGTCGAATTTTGACCGGGGGTCACTTTTCGATGGGGTCAAAGTACTTCGTTACACCGGCAACCCGATTTGTCGATAATCACTAAACGGAATAAAACGACTCCTAGATCGGAAGTAACAACGTTATACCGATGACGTCAAATCAATAAATCATTGACGTCATGGTACGGCAAACTGTCACGAAAAGGTGTTCGATATAAACTTGGGGCTCCACACGGGGTAGAATTTGTACTTTTGCTTTTTAAAAACTGACAGATTATTTAGTTCAAAATGTCGTTTAAAAGCAGGAACATCAGGCCAATATATTTTCACTCGTAGCTTTGACACTCGTGAAAATATAACGTCTGATGCTCACTAAGTGCATTAAAAGTTCGATCTTGCACAAAAAATGCAGTTATCCTCTATTTCTTTCCCGATAAACGCATTTATGCTCAACCCTTTAATCAATTGCAGATCTGGTGCCCGTCTTACGAAACGTACGACACATATTGTCGTAAGTCAGATTCTTTAATTCTTAGTTAGTTCTCCATGGAGAATTCAGAAATTAGATATATTTTAAAGTTTTGACTTACGACCGTTTTAGTCGTACGACGTTTCGTAAGACGGGTCCCTGATCTTGATGAATGATAATTTGGCATTTGACAAGGCTGCACATTATTTGTCACTAATATTAAGATGAGTAGGATCTGGTGAGCATTTTTCTATTTTCAACATTCTAAGGCAGTGCGATTCGTTAATTTTCTATTAACCCTTTACTTGATAGCCTATTTAAAGTATTGAAGATGGTTGACTACTTAAAGCAGGTTGAAAGTAAAGCAGAATGCGCCTTAAGGCGAATTCTGCTTTACTCCCAGCCTGCTTTAACCTTCCATCTGCTAGAATATAGAAAATATTCCCCATAATAAATATTCATGACTGAGTAAATTATTTTTTTCAGCGGAGGAATACATCATATTCGCTAAAAGGCGCTCCTATGGGGGAAAGGGTTAAACTGGAACGAATAACTGTCCCCGTTTTCAATAGCGATCAACTTGTCTCCAATATGTTGGAAATGACTTTGATGACGTACCTCTTCGAGTATTTTATTTTGATGAACTAACTCTATTCCAAGAAAGGCCTATTGCTTAACCCTTTACCCAATAACCCGTTTATGACATTTAATACAGATGCTCGCTTGAAGCAGGTTGAAAGTAAAGCAGAATGTGCCTTAAGGCACATTCTGCTTTACTTTCAGAATGCTTTAAACTACCAACTGCTAGGCTATATAAAATATTTGTATTGGTAATTGTTCATGAGGGCATAAACTGGAACTATTTTCTTCAGCGGAGGAATACATTATATACGCTAGAAGTCTCTTCTATTGGGTAAAGGGTTAAAATACCTTAAAATCGCTGGTTATTTGAGTAAATGAATGTGTCATTCGTCGATCTTTGCGGCTCGCTAAATTACATTTAACTTCTAGACTCGGTTGAGACCAGCCTGTCTCAAAGATCGACTCATGACAGATCCCTTATGTCCACACTGTATGAACGATCATCGAAACAACACTGATCAAAACATTCCAATCCAGTTTCGCGGGTAATAATCGTCGTAGTTGTTTGACGTGTTAAACTGGGTTTCCAACCAGCTACCTTTCTTTGGAAAACCTTTATAGTACACAGTAGTTCCTTTAGATAACCAGCCAGTCCACCAACTGAACGACCCGGCAGTGATAATTGAGTGGTTACATGATACCAGAAGAGCCATGTCAAGTTCCCTCTCTTGAAAAGGGCTGAAATGCACATTTTCGGTTTTAAAATTTTCACGACACCATTTGATATCATCACTGGCAAACATAAAGTGCACACGTTTATACAAATTGAGAAAGTGCTGCATAGCGTTTCGAATGTAAGAAACAGGGGCAGCTACGTAACCCAGTTTTGTACCTGATATAAAATCTCCACGTCGCACATGAACACCAATCAGCAAAGAATCTTGCTTGATTATATCTCTGAGATAATTTTGGACTTTGTCCCTGTAGACATTCTTAAACGAAAATGCGTTTCTAACTCTTTCATCTACGCCTTGGAAATATTTCCAAGATTGCAGATATCCCGATAACGTCCAGTTATACGAGTGGTCTAAATGTTCTATCTTTCTGTTATACTCACAGCAGACTCTCTCACCCATGCTGTGAACAGTGTTCAACTTAAAACTGACACCATTCATGAGTTTGAACAATTTGAAGAGCTCCGACTTCTTATCAAATACGGGAGTGTATCCATGCCTTGTTGCAATACCAATGACGGCAGCGGTTTGGAACATAATGTTACCAAGACGTCCTAGATACCCGGCCACGCCCATCAGGTGGGAACATTCATACTCAGCGACAGCGAGTAGTTTCGCCGGCGTTTTATTCTCTACCGTTTTATTGTAGCATACTAACTTTCTTGTCATACATGTACGAAAGTCAAACTCTCGGACGTCCTCACACATTGTGGTCGTGTTTACCGTGAGGTGTGCGATAGAAGTTTCCCTGTACACCTGTTTCCGTAGACAGGCGATAGCTTCCCAAATAATACGTTTGTCATTGAAAACATAAAAACTTATATTGCCGAGTACCATTAACACTGCTAACAACATGATCGCATAAAGTTGCCTTCCAGTTGGCATTTTGGTTTAGTTAATAATACTGTATTTAGTTAATTGTCTTTATCACATTCAGTTGCGTCGTTGTTCATGGCAGACCTATTTTACAGTCGAGCGACGTTATACCCTCCGGTGTAAAACTAACCAACGCAAGAAATGCAATACGAGGTAGCAAATGACAACTATTTGAAAATTCTTACAACTCGTTGTTATCAGAGTTCCGGCTCCAAACTTTGCAATAGACATGAGCCGTGCCATGAGAAAACCTGACTTATTACATTGCAAACAGTGTAGATCAACCCTGTTTGACAGCCGCATGCATCTAAAGCATTCTATGTAGGTGTATTATATAGGTATTTGGCAGTATACCACATTCTGGAATGACAACGGTGCTTGATCTGTACAAATTTGCAATGAAATAGTGCTGTTTTTGTCATGGCACGACTCATATAATTTCTTTTAGCACAAACGCATTTATTTGTAAAGCATAACGTCTTCCCGCCAGCAGGCCATGGGCGTGCTCGATTATCAGTCCAGAATTGACGGGATCGACGGAATCGAAATCGAGTGGTCCGGAATTCAATTCCAGAACTGTTCTATCAGTTCTGTCCAAGGAGGTTGTGTGAGCAGAATTGTGACGTATCATCATGGTTCCCGGCACAATTTACCAACGCTTCGACAGCAAAGTTATACTAAACAGGGAACCAGACTACCATATTTACAAGAGTTCAATTCCGTTTTTACTTGATTTACAAATTCTATGTAATCGTTCCATACAGTTCTTGAACTGATAATCGAGCACGTCCCATAACACGTTTAAGTTATCCATAAGAAACCTATTTAGCATGTTTTCGTTGACAGTTGCATGCAAACTGAGTACGAATTGTGATGTACTGAATGAACATGACTGTACTGATAGATACAATCAATAGTGGTATTAAGCGACCTCCCTGGTATAGACCCTTAGGAGTATTAAATATATTGTAGATTGATGCATAACATAATATTGTAGACATCTTCTATGTTAATTTTCTGCACTAGTAGTATCGTGCATTAAGCATTCATGTGTCTACACAGAGATCTCCATGCTACTTTGAACAACTAGTCTCGCTCGATAGTAGCTGTATACTACCAACAACGAATCCCTCCTTACAACGACTCTTGCCGCAGTTCCATTAACAAAACAAATATGTTCAACCTTTTCTCGGCTGCAATGTCGTCTGCTTTATATTGTCGTCTGCTGTTTTCCTCAAAGTTACATCATTGACATTTTGATATAAAACCCTTAATGACGAGTGACAAACAGCTTGAATCCAGATCAGACGCCGCGTTACGCGGCGTCTGATCAGGATTCAAGCTGTTTGCAATGTAAGCCAATTTCCCTCTCTACAACGACTCCCTCCGAACAACGCACACACTTGCTGTCTTCCAATGGGTGTCGTTGAAGAGAGGGAACGATGTAGCTGTATACTGTGCCATTCAGCAATTGCGCAAATGAAACTGATGCCTTCCTTTCTATTTCAAACAGGTGGCTGCTGGAAGCAGGGTGTATGTAAACCAGTATCTTGTATGAGTATGACATCATCCAGTTTTACGCTCTTTCACACCCTCAATTGCATTAATAAATACTCCTTGATTTCTCCAAATAATTAAGTTTTACTGTGTTCGTGGGTACAGTGAATCTTTGCTAAATTTTAGGAAAACACACTACTTTGATGATGGAATGCTAAAAGTTGAAGAGTAGAAAATTTAAAAAGGAGCTTTCTATTATAGTAAACGGATACCGGTCTTTAAACTCTCTATACATATTCCTGTGAAATATAGCTTCTTTTCCCAGAGAGATTTGTAAATAAGATGCTCGACGAACCATGGCCACTTATTGAATTATTCATAACATCATCTCTACAGCAGAAATATAAACACAGGTTTATATTTCATTGGTTATTGTCCCGCAAAAAGCATCTGCACTCCAATTGCAAACAGAGTGAATCCAGATCAGATGCCGAGTAACACGGCGTCTGATCCGGATCTAAACGTATCTTTGACATTCGTAATGATATTTCTTCAGTCTATCTGCCTTAGGTCTAAATGAGAAAATAACGAGGGCCTTAACCCTTATCCTGCGGTGATGTCGTCTGCTTCGAAATTGTCGTCTGCAAAGTTTGTTAAAGTTAGATTTATACATTTTTTAAGTAAATAAACCTAAAGAAGAGTGTCAAACAGTTTGGATCCAACATCAATTGTTTATGCGTATCAATCTATTTGAGTGTTACATGTATGTCATGAGAAGGAGCCGTCATGAGAAACAAGACACTGAGCTAGATCTAACATTGAAAACAAAATAGATAGATGGATTTATTTCGGTATAAATTGTACATAACATGGCAAAACATAATCAAGGTAACTTATAAAAGCAATGTAATGTGCACTAAACACCAATGATAACACAAAAAGGACACCTCTAGTTTCCTTTTTTTCCATGGTGGTCTTAACATACTAGATCAGTGCTAAAAGAGGCATGAGACTTGTCCTGATTGTGCTAACACTATACTAGATCAGTGATAATAGGACACTTGTCTTGTACTAACAGTGATAACAATACAATAGATCAGCACTAAATAAGGCACTGAACTAGTTCTAACAGTGCTACAGTGGAGAAAACGTAATTCTTTCCCAATAAACGCGTTTACGGTAAAACTATTATTTCAAATACAAACAGTTTGGAGCCAGATCAGACGCCGGGTAACCCGGCGTCTGATCAGGCTCTAAACTGTTTGCCACCAATATAAACATGAATTATCAGAATTGTCCAAAAGTTGTTCTTTTCTACGTTTTAGTGCTTTGCGTTTGCGTACGTTTGCGTTTAAACGGGAAAGAATAACAGATTCTCCACTGTAGCAATATTCTAGATAATGGCTAAATAAGACAGTGGGCTAGTTCTAACATTGCAAACGGCATTCTAGATCAGGACAAAATAAGGCACTGTGCTAGTTCTAACAGTGCTAACAATATACTTGATCAGCACTCTATGGGGCATGGGCTTAGTTCTAACAGTGCTAACAATATACTTGATCAGCACTCTATGAGGCATGGGCTTAGTTCTAACAGTGCTAACAATATACTTGATCAGCACTCTATGAGGCATGGGCTTAGTTCTAACAGTGCTAACAATATACTAGAGCAGTGCTTGATAAGGCACTGGGCTAGTTCTAACAGTGCTAACAATATACTAGATCAGCGCTATACGAGGCACTGAGTTAGTGTCTAACAGTGCTAAAAATATACTGGATTAGCACTAAAGCTTCTGGGCTACATGTAGTTCTAACAGTACTGACAATATACAAGAGCAGTATTAAATAAGGCACTGGGCCAGTACTAACAGTACTGCGTGACCATATTTTGAAAATTATACGAAAACGGCAATAAATGCTAACGTAATGCAGCTGAATTAAATCATACAAACTCGGAATAATTATTGTGAGGAATGATTTAACCGGCGTTACGGTACACTAAGAAGGTTTTGAGTAGATCTGTCAAAATGTTTATATGATATTTGGCAATTTACATATTAAACTTAAACAAAGGGGAGTTTGCTCAAACAAACGAGACATCGCAGACGATGCAAATACCCTCGCTCAGTTCTATTTATACTTACGATGGCATTTTAAAAGGGGTGATTTCTGTGAATATGTGTGTGAAGTTTCGTGGTAAAGGTAATATACTCCGGACAAAATAAGTTAAATACATATATACATACACACATTTTGGAATAGAGGTCAAATGTCAAGGTCAAAGTCACAGTGACCTTAAAGTAGTACTGAACACCCCGCCATCTCATTTTGTATACTCAACAAAATTTCTAATCGGTCACCTTATATTTCATTCAGAAAAAGAAATATAAAGAAATTATAAACCATGTTATTGTGTTACAATGTCAATGTCATCAATTTTGAAACAGACTTTCACAATTTGCCGGCTATCACCTTTCCTTCTAAGCTTTTGAAAGTCACAGGAGTGTTACACAGATCTTAGGCCGAATGTTAGCAATGTGTATTGCCCCCGTCAGATGCAATAACAGTTTCTTATTGACTTCTCATAGATGAGAAGAATTCAGCAAAAGTATTGATGACCTAACTTTCTCACACATTGATGACGTCACGCCCCAATGCGTCAAACTATGTTGGCTTAGGTAAGGTACGAACGCGTTTCTTGAGAAAGTCGCAAAAGCGCTCTGTGGGGTTAAACTTATCTGTATCGTCGGGCCAAAGCTGTCTGGTGATGACTTCATCCTTTAGTGGCCGTCATCAGCGATTGCCCACCTCTTGCAGCCGTTAACGTACCGTCTTGGGTGTGACGTTACGGTCGTGTTAACCGTTAAGCTGTCTTGCCGTCTTAGCAAGGGGAAGAAATATGTTTCTCAGGTGCATCACTACAATGTTTCGGGCCTAGGGGTGTTGTTACCCGCCGTTTTGGTTTCCTCGGGCGGTCTGCTCTACTTCCGGTGACGTCAATTTGCCAAGTTATAGCCTAAATGGTCGAAAGTAACCGGTTAAAAGAGTTCTAGCCACATGCAAATGGACGGAAACATTTTCTGATATTGAATACACAGAAATTAGTCTTGTTTTGTTTCCACTTCCGGAATTCCTTGGTGGTTGAATCTTATTTGCCGTAAGGATACACCAGCGTGCAGCATTCCGTCGTCTCTGCCGCTCTCTTCGTGTGTTATTCTCACCATTTTAGGTGTTTTTCGGGCTTGGCAGTCATTGGAGATTACCCTAGTGTAATCTTGCGGGCATAGACTTTCTTCAATACCTTACCCGCGCAAATAAGGCCAAACAAGTCATGTGGTTGTTCTGACGTTCACGAAGTAGGGCAACGTGTATAAATCAAAAAAATAAGGAGTGCTAAGAACCAAATCATATTGTGTGTAAAATATCATAAATGTGACTTTAGTATTTAAAGACATATGTAGCTTTAAAAAGTGACCGATTAGAAATTTTGTTTAGTATATTAACACACCAAATGTGCTATTCCTTGCTAATACGGTACAACAGATATGCCCCAGACAAGCTTTTTGAAAAGAATTGAGGTCAAAATTCATGGTTAAGGTCACAGTAAATTAAAAGTATTACATGACACTCAGTCTACCCAAAGTTTACTCACACAACAACTTTGCTATTCTTATCTGTTGTGGTAATGGAAATATACTCAGGACAATGTGAGTTACATACATACAAGCATACACACATTTTACAATTGAGGTCAAAGGTAAAGGTCAAGGTCACAGTGACCTTTGCGTAGTACGCGACACTCCGCCTTCCAATGATGTTCTTACACACAAAATTAGCTATTCCCAGCTAATACGGTACAGAAGATATGCGCAGGACAAACGTTTTATTAAAAGTGAGATCAAATTTCAAGGTCATGGTCACAGTGCCCTAAATTAAGACGTGACACTCCGCCATCCCATGAAGTACCCACACAACAAATATGGTGTCCCTAGTTAAAGTTGTTAAGGAAATATACAAGTAGTGTTAAATGCAATATAATTGTGGCGAAAATTGAATAATTTAAGGTCATAGTTAAAGCCCTTGTTAAAATGTCCCTGACCACTTTCAGCCTTGGCATCAACCGTTTACAAACTTGGCAAGGTCTATACTATTCAAATATACCATTAGAAATTTTCTGCATCTCCACTTGCAAATCATTGTTATTTAAGGGTCTTTTGAGAGTTGGCGCACTCACTACATGTGTAAACTTTTCACATCATAACACAGATAAAAACCGTTAACGTAACGGAATCATGATTGTCACGTGTTGCACGTGCACGGTACATACGTGTTCAATAAAGTAATTCTGTCACCATCGTACAATACACGCGACACATGCTAATAAAGAAAATGGAAAAACACCATATGAATTTAACCCTCGCATCATGCCACTCTCGTCTGAAGTTGAAAGAAATCAGGCAATGACTGCCATTTACGTCACCGGAAGGTCCGAGACAGGTCGCACAGAGCGATGCTTGATCGCAAAAGAGCGAGGCTAGATCGAACGGATCGAGCGAGTATCGACACTGTGTATACCCGTACACAGGATATTGGTACCAGCGAGTCGAGAAAGTTATGGATTTGTTAGCAGATCGCTCTGCAGTGCAGGTATGTTTTCGTGATTTCCTGAATTATATGTCTAAGATCAATATGGAAAATAATACTGTATCAAAGTGTGATGATTCTGGAACATGCTGATGTCATAACATTTCAGTTTTACCAAGAGAAACTCTCGTAAGACGTATAAACATGCTGCCTGGTACCGGTAAATAACAACGTTTGATGACAAAATATCATTGTAATATTTTTTTTATAACTGCATAAGAGAATTATTCATGTTATACGAGTAATTTGTACTATCTTGATCAATATTTATGAAGCTTTAACTATTGTATTTGCCGCATGTGCTTAAAAAACCCGAAATGAAATTTGGCTAGGTGTACGGCAAATTGATACGCTAGTGAACGGCATATTGCAAAAACCTTTCAATCCAGTGTACGGCATCTTGCTTAAATCTACATCGAAATCGACGGCAGTTTGGTTTGTACAAGTATACATTCTGTACAATGTCATTTGTTTTTTACAGATTATGGACCTGTACAAATGTACCTACTGTAAGAAACAACTACCAACGTTCCGGGAGGTAATATCACACTTGATAGAGAGGCATGGATGTCAGGAGTTAAAATACCTTCGCCAGCGTGGTTGTTCCGCAAAAGTGTGCAACTTTAAAATTATACCTGAACAATGTAGAAAGGAGGGGAGAGTTATAACTATAATAGACGAAACTGAAAAAATCCATCTATCTAAGTTTAGATTTCGAAATCTGTGTTTAGGTTTCGAAAAATGCCCTTAACTTCTATGTCCCTTGATATATTGCTTTTATACTGGGTATGCATGTGTATATGGACAAACCCTGTCGATGGACACACATCATTTTCCTCAGTGACCTTGACCTTGAAGTAAGGACCCGCGTTTAGGTTTCGAAACCTGTGTTTAGTTTCCCAATGGCCAATAACTCCTATGTCCATTGAGATATTCCTTTCATATTCAGAGTGCATGTGTATATGAACATGGCATTTCCTTGTATGCAAAAACAATTGATCTCTGTGACCTTGACCGTGAACTTAAATGCTTGGGAATGATTTCAGACATATTTCAAAAGCTTTATAACCTTGAAGCCAGGCATAACAAAATATCAAATAACTCATTTTCATATAAGTATATAGGCATTAAGTTTCTCAAAATGCCTTTAAACTCCTACGCCCATTGAGATATTCCGTGTGCATGTGTATATAGACAAGACCTTTCTTGCATGCAAAAAGTTTGACCCCAGTGACCTTGACTTTCAACTAAGGATCAAGCTTAAGGTTTCGAAATCTGCGTTTAGGTTTCTCAAAATGCCTATAACTTATATATCCATTGAGATATTCCTTTAATATTTGGCATGCATGTGTAGTGACACTACATTTCAATGCATGCAAAAAAACAGCCCAGTGACATTGACCTTTAACTTAGGTCCCGGGTTTAGGTTTCGAAATCTACGTTTAGGTTTCAAAAAAGGCTTATACATGTAATTCCTATGTCCCTTGAGGTGTTACTTTCATATTTGGTTTGTATGTGTACATGTGTACATGGACAAGACCTTTCCATGCATGAAAAGTGGTTGACCTCGGTGGCCTTGAGTGTGCCAATGGCGAGCTTTGTTGTCTCTCTGACAACTCTTGTTCATTCTTCCCCCGTGTGTTGAAAATTATTTCATTTTATACAGTAATGAAGATGTAACATACGACATGTTTCCTTTATCCTAGCAGATGGTCGCTGGAAACAGACTGAAAGTAACTCAAAATGCATCTTACCTTGGCGCATTCGGCTTTACTTTAAACCTGCCTGAAAGACATTTCCTCCGTCAATGGATGGAACCCCCCTCCCCGTTTTTCTCACTAGGTGTGAACATACAGGTAACGCAGTAGTAAAGTGTAAAAAGCCAATGCATCCAATCTCAAGCTGTCTAGAGAGGCCCTCACATACTCGCACTCAAGGTTTTTTTTCAATGGGTTTTACTATCCAAACTTTCAAATTTAAGGTAAGGGCCTCACATAAAACGTTTAGATGAGTATCCATAGACAAGATAGCAGTAAGGAAAAAACTCGCACATTTTACCTGGTTTGGTGTTACAACCGAATGAAAGAAATGTATTTAAGTACTCATCCGTCTGCAAAACTAAAACAAGCTAAAAAGGTTTAAAGATATATCTTCAGTTCATTGATGAAGTCCCCCATTGTTCTCGTAAGGCGAGAAAAAGCATGCAGCATAAGCTGCCAGCGGGTATACCAATCTCAGTTTACCTCGTGAGGCCCAGATAGACTCATGCTCAAGAAGGCTTTCAATGGTTATTTCTAACCAAATTATCAAATATAAAGGTACGGTCTCACGTGGGACGCTTCAATGGTTCTTTGCTACCGGCATGTCCACAAGACCCATGTTTTATGCAAGGAAATTATCTGGCAAGGCGTTATGACCGGAGATGTCTTTAAAGGATATACCAACCCCGCAGAGCTATCCAAAAACTGTCCTCTAACGTCTGTTATTGTACACTTACTGTTAATGTTCATTATTACAGGCGTGCAGTCCGTGCTGAGCAACATGTGTGCTAAATATCAATTTTAACTCTTTCATTCGAATACACGTAACCCTAAGTGCCCATTGGATAATGTTTGGGTCAAGACAAGACGCCGCTTAACGCAAATTCTGATCTATATTCACGCCGCTTAACGTGACTTCTGATCCATATTCAAACTGTTTAGCACTCTTATTGAAACAAAGGACTTAGTGGTTCTTCGCACACGATATTATTGAATCAGACGACAATTCAGCAAGATAAGGAATAACAAGCAAGTGTAACACGACCGCGGCAGTTTTCTAAAGAAAAGAACTCTGGGTTGAATTGAATACCGCTCACTTTAAAGTGGGCAACTTATTCTGATTGCACTGTGGTAAATGATACCGCATAACCCAGTAATCTTACTGCACGATATGTCCGTGCAAAATTGAAAAACACATATGGAAATTATAGTTGTATACGTGTATTTCAATATTGTAGAAGTGGGTGGATTAGTTTGATATCATAAATTTACCGCAATCATTATTGACTCTGTGTTAGATTTTTAATAGAAATCTTCGAATTAGGTAAAGTCCGATACAGTTACTCGTTCGCTTAAAAGTGTCCCAGTACGTGAATAGCTATTAGAATATGTTCAAAGTGTATTCGTTGTTTCAATTTAAACTTCTTAGGTATACTCGCTCTAGATCTAGTTTATCTATTCTAAGTAAATTAACAATGAAAAGTATATAATTTATAAATAGGAAGACTGTTCTCGGTATTCAGCTACCTTTGGCTGAAAGTAACACCCCGAGGATGAGCTGTGACAGAGCAAAACGTTTTTAGGGCCAAATACCTGGTACCAAACCCCCGTACAGTGACACATCAATATGCCGTGCAGTGAAATTTCATTCACAACCAATATGCCGTACACTTGACACAAATTTGTTTTAATTCTATTCTTAAAAGTATTACCCAACAGTGTGGTATTAGTGAGTCACAGGAATTATTATGAAAAGGATCGAATGTTTTATGAAAAGATTGTAGTCTGGATCGTTTTAAACAGTTGATATCATAAATTTTCGTCAGCAATCGTCGTTATTTACCGGTACCAGGCAGCATATATATATGTTTTACGAGAGTTTCTCTAAATAAAACAGAAATGTTTTGACACCAGTGTATCCCAGAAACATCACGCTTTAAAACGGTATCATAGACATGTTAATCATATACATTTTATGCTATAAATCATGAAAAAACATACCTGAACTGCAGAGCGACCGGCTAACTCTCTCGACTCGCTGGTACCAATATCCTGTGTACGGGTATACACAGTGATCGAGGACGGGTCGAGCAGCACGACCATGCGCGCAATCAGTTCGACTATGTGAGACCACTAAAGACCAACCTTCGGTCAACCGTCGACTACGTGCGACCTGGGGCGACCAACCCACGCGCTGAGATCGAAGCTCAGATTTTCGTGAAGATGTCTCGGTGAAATGCCCCCTTTAAGGGCGAGGAATTAGTCTTTCGCTTTGATGTATATGCAGTTCCGTTGAGGATTGGCGATCTTTTAATAATTGACCATTATCTTCTAAAGATCATTTTGGCTAAAACCACTTAATACGACCCATTAAGCCGATAATAGTTCGTGCTTGACAAAATGTGTTCACAGAGTTTTCTAAAATACTAAATAATTTAGGAAAAGGTCACAAGTGTTTGAAAATGTCGCATTTGATGGTATCAGGGTTACTCCAGTTTCTACCTTGCAAAGTTAAACAAGATGAAGTTGACCAGGGCTCCAGATAAGGGGCTATTTCAAAAACTTAAATCTTTATTTCTGTTTTAAACCCAATGGTGTCACTACTCATTAGAATCGTCTCGAAGAGGCGATTCTAATGAGTAGTAACATCATAGGATTTGGTGTTGAAATAAGTGAGAAAATGTTCGATTTGTGCAGTTTACTCCCTCTTATCTGGAGCCCTGAGATGAACGCCTTACAAAGCCAATCAGCACACAGTCAAAATGGTTTGATTGGTCCATTTTAATGAACTCTCATATAAGCTTGTCATATCATGCTGTTTGACACAATGATTGCTTAACTCTTTTATGACAAAATGTAACGTTACGCGGCGTCTGATCAGGATCAAAATTGTTTGACACCCGGTTCGATATTTCTTATGTCATACTCTCTTCATTCTAACTTTGAAATGATATTGCATACTATAATATTGAAGCAGACGACATAATAACGGTGTAGGGGTAAAAAACTCAAAAATAATTTGGCGGTGAAAGGGTTAGCCCCTTTTTTAAACAAATTAGTGTCTGCTAAACCTTATTGTCAACAATTACATGCAAAATTCAATTTAATTTGAAATTTTTACTGAATTTTTTTACTTATTCTCTTTGTATATAAAGTTTGATGCGATTTGATGAAGGTAAAGTTTGCACCAAAACGTCGTTTACAGAAATGTGTCACTATGTCATCGAATGCTGTACTCACACACACACTTTGGTATCCGTAGCTGACGTGGTTTAGGACATATGATCCGGTGAAGGTTCCATTGTCAAAGTCACTGTGACAGTTTACCATGCCAATATGTATACACTGACATATTTTGGTTGCAAAGTCTGATGTGGTATCTATACAAAATATGCTCTGGACAAGTTTTTTTTATATAATTGAAGTCAAAGGTAACGGTCCGAGTCAAAGTTACATGACAAATGGTATGTGTCATTCTGAGATATACTCTCATACCAAAATGGTATCCCCGGTTGATGGGGACTAGGAAATATTATCTGGACATTTTCTCTCTTTGATTAAAGTCAAGGACACGAACAATGTTACTGTGGCCTGAAAATGGTACACGACATTCCACTCACGCACGAAATTCATGCTGAAAAGGTTTAAAAAAATATTTTTCGGACAAGCTTATTCTACGATTGAGGTCAAGATCAATGTCACAGTGAACTGAAATTAGTACGCGGCACTCTATCGCCCAAAGATGTGCTCACGCAAAGTTTTGGTAAAAACTAGCTGTTGTGTATTAGTAAATATGATCCAGACATTAAGTCTTTTCTATAATTGAGGTCAAAGGTCAGGATCCAAGACTAACTGACACGAAAGCTCATGTGGTCAACGTCGGCGAGGCCTAAATTATGTTACACTGCTATCCAAAGATGTACCCTCACCAAATATGGTATATCTAGCTTGCTTGTTGTACAAAATATGTCCCGGACAAGCATTTTTCTATAAACGTCAAATGTCAAGGTCGTGACCTGAAAATATGACAGGATACTTTTCCATACCACGATGCACTCATATGACAAATTTGGTACTTCTAGCTGGTGTTTTATAGAAATTAGTCAAGATTGTTAACGAGAGGCAGGCATACATTTTATAGCGTACACTATTGTGGCAGTGAACGGGTTTATTCCTTATTGGAGTAGTTTTCGCTGTCGGTGGATAAAAATACTTAGGCTTTATAGATCTACTACACGTTTTGCTATTGAAAACAAACCAATCATGATTATTGTTTTCTTATGGCCTTTTTACTTCTTCTTTAGAACCAAACCAACATTTAATTTTATCCTGTCACAATAGAATGTTTTAGAAACACTGTTTGCATGTTTTAAAAATGATAAATCAACAAACCCACAAGCGTCTAATTCAGCGCCAGGTTTGAATTTATATCGTTTGCGATTGTTTATTGTAACACACCTCGCCCACACCCCTATATAAGCGAAGAAGGACCGTCTCAGTGTTTGAATTCTCAATAAAACACTCGCGCGCTGTAACGTTCTAACGTGACGTCATATGGCTTCGAAAATGCGTACCAGTGTTTTATCTTGCAATCGAACACGGGTAGTCGTTTAGATGCTTGTAATTAAACAACTCGGCCTAAAGGCCTCGTGATTAAATTACTACGCATCTCAACTCCTACCAGTGTTCGATTGCACGATAAAACACTGGTATGAATTTACTATCTCTTAAGTCAATCCGAACTAAGCCTTTGAATGTTATCTTTGTAATAAAACATTCATTCGGAAATACCTCAGAGAGAGGGTTTTATTGTGAATACCAATTTGGAAGATCATGCTTGAAATAATGGTGATTCCCTTGTGGCTTATAGAGGATATACACTTAAACATAGATACATACAACACTCGTTATTACGACCATCCTCTATAACGAGCGCTTGATTAACCCTTTCCCTTATAGAAGCGACTTTTAGCACATTCATTTTATTCATCCGCTGCAGAAAATAGTTCCAAATTATACTGTAATGAATATGTGTCATATTAAATTATTTCCTTATTCTAGCAGTTAATAGCTTAAAGCAGGCTGAAAGTAAAGCAGAATGCGCCTTAGGGCGCATTCTGCCTTACTTTCAACCTGCTTTAAGTAGTCACATATCTTCAATACTAGAAACAATGCTATCAGGTAAAGGGTTAACTAAACGGACAAGTTACATATTAAAGGGGGACGAAAGTACAATGCGATGAAAGTATTGCAAAAAGCTTCCAACGCTTTAATCTGTCTTTGGAGTCGAACTTTTGAAACATGTCTTTAAAAGAACAGTCAAACCTGTATTAAGAGACCTTCCATGGGAGTTCGCAAAGAAGGTCACATATGACAGGTAGTCTCTTAAAACAGACACACTTTTGATGTAGTGCAATTCATTATGAACATCTGCATATATGTGATAGCTATTTATTATTCAATAAAATAATAATAAATGGAATAATTTGAATTAAGTAATAAACTATGAATTAAATACATTTGAAGTAATATGTAGCTTAAATACATTGAAAAACATAATTTGTTTATGAAACTCATTTTCAACAAACATTTAGTACCTAATTGTAAGTCGGCGCCATATGACCATTTCATGTGTCGCGGTGCCGTAAAACCCAACTCAATCAAAAACCTAATTGTAAGCTTGAAGCAAATGTGACAAGTATGGTTTATGCATACTTTGATACATGTGCTATACAATAGTTTATCAGAAGATATTTTAGTAAAGTAAACATAGAAGCTCATTATTTTTATGGATACAAAGTTACAGTATGATGTTTAAATAACATTTTTTAAAATTAGAAATGTATAATTTAATAATTGATTAGGCTTAAAAGCCTAAGTAAACACTCAACTGTGTTACTGTCACGCCTGAAATAACTAATTGTTTAACCATAAATATTTGACCATGTGCTAGAAAGTGTTAAAACACTACCTTAAAGTCTTTAAATACAGGGTGATAATTGCCGAAGGGAGTCACATTTCATGGTCACTTGTCACATATGACAGGTAATCTCTTAAAACAGACGGTCACTAAGGCAGCTTCGACTGTTTGATTGATTGCCAGTGTGCTATTTTTCTTCGTAGATGTTTAGCTCAATCCAAAGAGAAGTGTTGTTGTTTGAAACATCAAGTGATATGGTACGGTAGGACATCCCTGAAGAAGTCACGTTTAATTAGACAAAATGCCTATATATCGAGTTTAAGGCTCACCAGTAGAAAACAAATAGGTGTTATCCTAAATTGTTAGACAGCTGACGAATCCAAGTATAGAAGCAGGTAAAATGACTACTCCTATTACTGTAAGTGTTGTTACTGAAACCACTACTGATTGTACTACTACTTACTTACTACTACGTCTGCTACTACTACTACTACTACTACTACTACTAATGTGAGTGTTGTTACTGCTTTTACTTCTTCTACCATATCTCCTGTTACTACTACTATTGACACTAATACTTCTACAAGTCCTGCTGCTACTACTACAGTGGAGAATCTGTTATTCTTTCCCAATAAACGCGTTTACGCTAAAACTATTATTTGCAGTGCAAACAGTTTGGAGCCAGATCAGACGCCGGGTAACCCGGCGTCTGATCAGGCTCCAAACTGTTTGCCACCAAGATAAACATGAATTATCAGAATTGTCCAAAAGTTGTACTTTTCTACGTGTTAGTGTTTTGCGTTTGCGTACGTTTGCGTTTAAACAGGAAAGAATAACAGATTCTCCACTGTAGTAGTACTACTGAGTTATAGTCATTTCGTAACCGAGTCATTTCGTAACCGGTAAAATAAGTCATTTCGTAACCGAATTTTTGGTCATTTCGTAGCCGCGCAAAACCTAAAAGTCATTTCGTAACCGAATTTTTGGTCATTTCGTAGCCGAGAAAAAAGTTGAATTAGTCATTTCGTAACCACCAAAAATTAAAAAATGAATGGCCCCAAAGAAGGCATAAGTCATTTCGTAGCCTCGGAAATTTGTTAAAGTCATTTCGTAGCCGAATATTTTTTTCTTTGTTTTTTTTATAATTTTTTGTGCAGTTTCCTGAACTTATGGAAAAAATAGTTTAAGCGTAAACACGTTTATTGGGAAAGAATAACGTTTTCTCCACTGTACGCACCTTAGTTGAAATACAGGTCCAAAAGTATATATGAATACGAGTTGAGTTTAAAGTAAATAAATGATTGCTGATTTACCTTTATTTTGCTTTAAGCAGTGATCTGCCTAATTGAACTGGCTATTTAGAATACGTAGGAATAAAATATTGAACTAGTTGTGCATTAAATTCATTCTCGAGCAGCCGCTTGTACATAACGTTGCCTTCATATGCACTTTAGTTGAAAAACAGGTCAAACATTTTTTTATTGGTATTTAAGACAGATGGCAGCTTAAAGCAATGTGATTGCCTAATTGAAAAGAACAGAACAGAACTTTATTCACTCAGTCATACAAAGTACGAAACAAGAGGTTGATACAGTTCACACATACACAATATAAGTGATCAACATGGTTATCAGGCTAGGTTGTATAATTATAGTAAAAAGGAAAAACTTAGGGGTCATTCTTTTTTTAATTTTTGGTGGTTACGAAATGACTAATTCAACTTTTTTCTCGGCTACGAAATGACCAAAAATTCGGTTACGAAATGACTTTTAGGTTTTGCGCGGCTACGAAATGACCAAAAATTCGGTTACGAAATGACTTATTTTACCGGTTACGAAATGACTCGGTTACGAAATGACTAGCTCCCGTACTACTGCTACTACCAATATTCTTACTGCTGCTCTTACTACTACATCTATGGCTCCTGGAACTTCTATTACTACAAATATTATTTCAACTATAACAGCTTCTACTACCATCACTGTTACTAGAATAAAAACGAAGAAGCACTCTCTAAAACAGATGGCAGCTTGGTCTTAGGGATGAGTAAAGCGGACAGCTTTTATCGGGGCTCTCAGTTTGTTTTGTTCTGTATTACATGACCACCCGTCATTTGCAATCCACTCGATACTTCAATTGATGGCCGCTCAACACACATTTGACTGCATTATTAAAGTCATAATAACATGTAACCCTTTCCCCCATAGAAGCGCCTTTTAGCGCATTGCCCTGAAGAAAATAGTTCCAATTTATACATTAATAAATATGTATAATACAAAATATTTTCTATATTCTAGCAGATGATAGCTTAAAGCAGGCTGAAAGTAAAGCAGAATGCGCTTAAAGCGCATTCTGCTTTACTTTCAACCTGCTTTAAGTGGACACCTATATTCAATACTAGATATATGCTATGTGGGAAAGGGTTAAGTATAGCTACATAGATTTAAGTCATACGTACACCGCTCAGTGTATATTCAAAGATCTTCCTTTACTAAATTATCACGTTAGCTGCACACTAACGCCAAAACATACAATCAATCATGAATCGTTTCGCATGAGCATGTCCGCATTTCATACACACAATAAGTCTTGGAAAGACCGAAGCTATGTTCCAGCCAACGTGCTCCTCCGCCTCAAATTACTATCAACGACATTGGGATTTAAGACCGTGACAAGTTCTGCTATATCGTAAGCACTATAAGCAGCAACGTTTACTTGGGTGACGAGTTGAAGGCGATTTCTTTCTTTGGCAGACTGACAAAAAAACTCTGACAGGACCGTGGCATAAAGCTGCACAACACGATTGCTGTCTCTAAAGCAGTTGTTCTAAGCGCTCTCCTTTTTGTTGTGAGACCTGGGGCCCGTTTTACTAAACTACTTGCGCAAAAAGTTTGCGTAAGTCAAAATCGTTGTCAAATTCAACTCAAAGGTCTTTTTCGGTGGTTATTTGTTTATTTTTGTCTACGCTCTTATTTGGAGAAATCATAAAGTATTCACTTGCAAAGGAATTTCCAACGTGCATTGATTTGCATTTTTTAATACTGAAGATCATTTGCCATTTTTCAGACTATCAACACGCATCAGATATGCTACTTTGCAATTTTTCTTCATCTTTCGCTACTTCCTGTATTGTGTATAGTTTGGTGTCGTCTGCAAATAGTTTAATTGTGCAGTCCATGGCATCCGATAAGTCGTTTATATATAAATATAACAATAGTGTCCCTAATACGCTTCCCTGTGGGACTCCATTATACATGTATAGCCTTTTTTCCATGAAGATTTTTCACCCCCTACCACTACTCGCTGCATTCGATATTTCAGAACATTTTCTAGCAAAGCAAAAGTTATACCTTTAATTCCAAGGCTTTTAATCTTTTCTAAGAGTCGTTTATGTGGTACATTATCAAATGCAGCTTTGAAATCTAAATAATAGTAAGGTCAACGCTTATTCAACATAAAGACGATCATATCTTAGCACCACCAGTGCCGTCGATGCTTTCGGAAAGAGGTACATAACGAATAAAGATTGGTTTAAAGACACTTTCAAACACTAGAACCCCTTTCTGAGGCAAACAGACATGCTCTGACAATTTGGAAAAGGAGCCGAACACAGCAGAATATAATCCTCCTCCTGCGTAAAACCAGAGCTGCAAAACAAAAGGCGATCAGGAAGTGTGCCAATAACTACTGGATGGACCTATTGGCTTCCAGAGCAAGCATTCTCTACTGGCAATATTAGAGGCATGAACCACGGAATAAAAAAGCAATAGGCCCAGCTACAAGGAAAACAGCAACCCTTA
Source organism: Gari tellinella (assembly GCA_922989275.2). NCBI lineage: Eukaryota > Metazoa > Mollusca > Bivalvia > Cardiida > Psammobiidae > Gari > Gari tellinella. The sequence goes on along the minus strand of OV277858.1, from coordinate 101,521,372 downwards.
TGTCAACAGATGATCAGAACATTACAGACCGCAGCAAACAGATGGAAAGGTGGATGAAACATTACCTAGTACATGTACTCTACTCCACCGAGAACACTGTTTCCCAGGAAGCCTTAGTGAGTATACCTCCACTCCTAACTATGAGCATACGTGATGCTGAACTTACCATGACATATCTTGAAAATGCTATTTAACGCCTTATCAACTGGTAAAACGCAAGGCAGAGATGCTTTACCTCTCTGCTGGAAAGAGGGCTAGGTGTCACAGATCATAAGGAACGATAAGCTAGTGACACCGTACAAAATAAAAGGCGAGCGTTCTGACTGCAACAGCTACACATGATTTGCTTGAGTTTTACTAACAAGACTGCATGTACTAGCTAAACGAGTCTACCCGGAGGCATAATGCGGCTTTCGGTCAGCTCGCTCTATCATCGACATGATAATCTCTGTAGGGCAACTGCAAGAAAAGAATAACGTCAGTGGTAACGCGCTCAATTATGATACTAGGGGGTCGTGAGTTCGATCCCCTGCTGGATGAAGTCATTCGGTGAGATTTTATAAACCAAGGTCCGAAGGATCAGTGCTTTACTGTTACAATGAGCATCCGAACCAGAGAACTTTGTCATCGTGCACGGGTTTTCTGTATCCGCCCTCCCCTTGGTGTTCAATTAGCCCATTGATTGCAGAAACCGACCTTAACAAACAAACCTAAGCCTTTGTCCACCTCACCAGATCTCGTCAGCAGCAGTGGATTGTTCATCCTTCTACAACGGATAGGCTGTCCTCCAAAGCTACTTGGCCTCATCAAGTTATTTCACACGGACGTGCAAGTCACTGTCAGCTTTAACGGGGACACATCCGGGACTTTGAACATGTTCAGTGGTGTCAAGCCAGAATGCGTGCTCCCTCCCACAGACTTCTGAATCTTTATTCTCTGCTCCTGTGCAATACATATGAGTCTTGCTCTGACGGTGTCTACATCAACACAAGAGTTTGTGGTAAACTCTTCAACCTGATCAGTGTTTAGGCTAGAGGGGGCACTTGTGCCATTGACCCTCTAAAATCCAAAATGACCCCCCTGTTTAAATGGGGCCCTACCGATATACAGAGTAATTCCCCTTCCGGGTTACATCCCTTGCATGCTGGGTAGTGATAAACCAGTTTGGTAGACTGGTATGACAGATTCAGTATAAGTTGATAAGCTCTCTCTCTCTCTCTTTCTCACTCTCTCTCTCTCTTGCAAGCAAGCATACTAGCGAACAAGCAAGCAAGTAAGCAAGCAAGCATAATTCCAGTTCGTATTTTTGAATACCTCGCAAGCGTTTCGAAAGAACTTTGTATTGAATTACAATGTTGACGTAACACAAAGGCCACTAAATTAATGTCGAACGAGGAATAGTGTCGCCACGTTGGCAGTAATGTGACGACCTCGAAATAATTTGATTTCAGACAGTTGTAAAATTATCTTATTCAAATCATATATACATTGTATATTGAAAATGTTTGTGCATAATGATTTGATGTCACAGGTGGTTTTATTACATTCAATTTCTATTACATAATTAATGCATGCTGGTGTTGCATGCAATATATAATGTACACAAACACAATAAATTGTAATAAAACAATTTTAACTGCACTCCGCTATTGAAAACCAACACTTGATTTAGTTTAAAGAGAAAATCAACAGCATTCCCTCTTTGTCCTTATGGGTAATTAGATGTAACAGCTTAAGAATCTCTCTCTCATTCCTCTCTGTCATTTGTCTCTCTCTGTCTCTCTGTCTCTCTCTGTATATCTCTATTTCTGTCTGTCTGTCTGTCTGTCTGTCTCTTTTGCATTACTTTCTCTGTCTCTCTCTCCATATATATACACATGCATCCGGATTTGTGTTTGTCTCTGTCTCTCGCTTTATTTTTTTATTTATTTCTCTCTCTCTCTCTCTCTCTTTATCTGACTCTCTGTCACTGTCTCTGTATAGCTCTCTCTTGTCATTATGTGTATGTTTCTCTTTTTGTCTTTTCTATCTCTCTCCCTAGTATTTTATTCAAGAGACAGACTCTATGAATCCAGCATTTTTGCAGCCTGATCTTGATTAACCCATTACCCCATAAAAAGCCTTTTTATGTCTCTAATGTATCCCTCCACTGAAGAAAATAGGTCCAATTTATACAGTTATGAATATGTTCTATAAGAAATATTTTCTGTACTCCAGCGGATGGTAGCTTAAAGCAGGCTGAAAGTAGTAAATTATTTTCAAAACTAGACACAGGTTATGGGGTAATGGGTTAAAACTGTTTGCAATGGTCATCATTACTGGTGACCTAATCCATAATTAGTTATCAACCAAACCAGGTGCAGTATGTTTATTGATATATCCAGTGAATGTCTTCAACCTTTTTACCTAATTTACTCGTTCCGAGTTTCTTTCTTTTAAATACTGTATATATATTGATATAATAAATAATGTCGGCGCATTGTTTGAAGAAATAAAGTTGTGTTTTTAAAGCCTAATACATCATCTATTTTTTTAAATCATATATTGCATGTTCAAGTTCCATAGAAAGCTTTTGTGTTTTTATTAGGGCAGCACCCTGTGAAGAACAGTTCGCAAATATGCATTTCATAGATAATCCATTATCGGCTTGTTCAAGCAGTCAATCATGCTGGGACACTTAGGGTATGCTTAGGGCGGCTTCTATTAGTCCTGTACCTGACCTGAAGACCCGTTTGCAAAATGGTGTTGAGAGAGTTTCTCACTTGATGTGAGTTAAGAGGTGCTTGTCTGCCACACTGTCACGTTTCCCACAATATCCAAATCCAATATGGCCGCCGCTAGCCATTTTGGAAAAGCTAACTTTTTTGTTTTTTGGAGAATAAATAATTGTAATATCTCTAAATTGATTGTTTTTTGGTGTGGAACTCATTTCTGATGCCCTTTGTGCAATCTGGGGTGTCTTTGATTTGGAAAGGTCAAATTTCACATTAGCCAATCCAAAATGGCCGCCGCCAACCATGTTGGAAAAGCTTTTTTCGTTGTTTTTTTGAAGAAAAATCAAATATAATACTTCTAAATTGATTATTTTTTAGAGTATAATTCACTTCTGATGCCCTTTGTGCAATCTGGGATGTCTTTGATTTGGAAAGATCAAGTTCCACGATAGCAAAATCCAATATGGCCGCCGCAAGCCATGTTAAAAAAGCTAACTTTTTTCCTTTTTTGGAGAATAAACCAATGTAATACCTCTCAATTGATAATTTTTGGGTGTTATTCTTTCATTGGTTGATGCTTTATTGATGTATCTTTCTATGCATGTGGAACAATGTGTTATATATTCTGCCCCGGCCCTACCAGAACAGAACAGAACAGAACAGAACATTCTTTTATTTCTCACAGTTTACAAATATTTTGTAAAAACATGTGAACAAATACATATCAATAATTTCATGTAAAAGGTTGATATTTTTCAAAGACAGTGGTAATGTGGTTTGATATCTTGAGCGTTAGCTCCTAATTAGATACAGCAATAACAACAAGTAAAGTAAAGTAAATGGGAGGGGGGAAGTGAGCGAAAGGTGCAAAAACCAAAACAACGAGAAAAAAAAAAAAAAAGAGAAAAGATTAACTTAGCTATTAGGAAAAATCAAATTGGGGACAAAGATACGGTATTTAAATAGAATCTTCATATTAGTAATCGGCTTGATTACAAAAGATTTTTATTCTCCTTTTTTATTTGGGGACAGCATAAAAATTAACACATACAACCATTGTGGCGAGTATATTCGTCGTTTACCAAACAGTGTACCTATGAGGAGTACACTTGGTCTATGCAAAAAGTGTAGACCCTTATCTGGAGGCTACTGGCAGCCCTCCGATCAGGGTCTACATTGCTCGCAATTTTGCACTGTTTTGGTAAAATAAATCCTTTTATGTAGAAGTGGACTTAACTTAATTGGAATTTGTGACAGTTCATTTAAAACATCGGGGGTGAATGGGCTAAGGTCGAAAGATTCGGGTCAAACTGTGTCGGTAACATCAACTCGTAGGAGTGGTGAACAAAGGATGGGTCGGACTCTTTGAATGGATTAGCAAGTGAGTCTCTCCGTGGGATTGAGAAAAAACGTGCAATGGGGATATTGAAACAAACAAACGCGTCGGTTCTGACCAATCAAAAGGCTGGACGGCTTGTCATATTGGGATCGTTGCAGTATTTTACACGCAAACGTGTTAAGATTCGACAAGATGAGCACGGAATTTGTAACTAGAAGGTAAGAAGAATTTACTATAGTTTGTAAATACCGTAGTAGGTCTCAGTCAATGGAATACTTTCCTGTGACTATTGGAATAGTGTCAGCAAAAAGAATCGCATTGAATGTTACTAGGGCATGCGTGTCACTGCGCTAATAAATACATATATGTATTACCCGTATGTAACCGACTCCATCGAAACTAAAAATGGAGTCGGTTTGCAGGTAAAAATAAACCAAATTAGTCAAAACATAAGAACCAGCAAGTAAGAGTATACCTCACTTATAAGAAAACCCTCAGATAAATTTGATCTGTATCAGTGAGTATTAATATATATTGTAAGAGGACAGTAACACATGATATCTGCGTTGCGAACAGGAGGCACTGACCGCCATTCTGTGAATGCCAGTCACGGTCTACTGGATGCAACACTGCATGTCCAGATTAAGAACACTATTAGGTTTGCAACATCATCAAAGCGTATAATATATAAGGATCACAGTGCATATCAATATAGTAATTGTGAAACACTTGTATAATAAATCTATTTTCCCGGTATATGGGACAAAGGCAAACAGTGTAGACCCAGTTCAGTTGGCTTCCTTGAACTTCATCTGATCTGGGTATGCACCGTTTTTTAATATGTAAATTAATAACCGGATATCGAACTTGCAACACACGCATATAGGATCTACCACTAAACAATAGGTAACAGGGCTGCCACAAGTCGACATGAAAACCCCCAAGATTTCTTCAAGTGCGATTTTACGAACCGTCTGTCCATGGGCCTGTGATAGTCTTAGTGGTTAGGATAAACGCCTCTTACCTCAGGACGTAGGATTGAGTCCCGCTCGCTGTCGTGTTTTCTCTGTCTAATGTCAGAGAGTTGCCATTTACTTACATCTTGTTTACACACTGACTACTGCTGTTCAAGCTAAGCCAAAGGTCGTTAATGTATCAAAAAGACATTGAACTTGACCTTTTCAAACCAATGACTCTCCATATTGAACAAAGGACCTCAGAGAGGAAATGAGTTAAACACAAGCAATAACCAATTAAGATATACATGTATTACATGTATATTTGATCTTTCTTAATTATTATTTTTTTAAATTAGCTTTTCTATCGTGGTTTGCGGCTGCCATATTGGATTTTGCTATTGTGGAATTTGACCTTTCTGAATCAAAAACACCCAAGATTGCACAAAGGGCCTCAGAAATAAGTTCCACAACAAAATATTATTAATTTAGAGGTATTACATTTGATAATTCTCCAAAAAAGAAAACAAATAGCTTTTTCAACATGGTTGCGGAGGCCATATTGGATTTTGCTTCTTTTGGAACTTGATCTTTCCAAAGCAAAGACAACCTAGATTGCACAAAGGGCATCAGAAATGAGTTCCACTCTAAAAAATAATCAATTTAGAAGTATGGCATTTGATTTTTGTCCAAAAAACAACAAAATTAGCTTTTTCAACATGGTTTGCGGCGGCCATATTGGATTTGGCTATTGTGAAACTTGACCTTTCCGAATCAAAACATCCCAGATAGTAGAAAAGGCTTCAAAAATGAGTTCAACGCCCAAATAATATAAATTGAGAGGTATTACATTGGTTTATTCTCCAAAAAGAACAAAATTAGCCTTTTCAACATGGTTTGCGGCGGCCATATTGGATTTGGCTATTGTGAAACTTGACCTTTCCGAATCAAAACATCCCAGATAGTAGAAAAGGCTTCAAAAATGAGTTCAACACCCAAATATTATCAATTGAGAGGTATTACATTGGTTTCTTCTCCAAAAAAGAAACAAAATTAACTTTTTTAACATGGCTTACGGCGGCCATATTGGATTTGGCTATTGTTGAACTTGATCTTTCTAAATCAAAGACATCCCAGATTGCACAAAAGGCCTCAGAAATGAGTCTAACACCCAAACATTATCAATTGAGAGGTTTTACATTGGTTTATTCTCCAAAAAAGAAACAAAATTAGCTTTTTTAACATGGCTTGCGGCGGCCATATTGGATTTGGCGATTGTGAAACTTGACCTTTCCTAATCAAATACATCCCAGATTGCAAAAAAGGCATCTGAAATGATTTCAACACCAAAAAATTATCAATTGAGAGGTATAACATTGGTTTATTCTCCAAAAAAGGAAAAAAGTTAGCTTTTTTAACATGGCTTGCGACGGCCATATTGGATTTTGCTATCGTGGAACTTGATCATTCCAAATCAAAGACATCCCATATTGCACAAAGGGCATCAGAAATGAGTTATACTCTAAAAAATAATCAATTTAGAAGTATTATATTTTATTTTTCTTAAAAAACAACGAAAAAAGCTTTTCCAACATGGTTGGCGGTGGCCATATTGGATTTGACTAAGGTGAAATTTGACCTTTCCAAATCAAAGACACCCCAGATTGCACAAAGGGCAGCAGAAATGAGTTCCACACCAAAAAACAATCAATTTAGAGGTATTACACTTATTTATTCTCCAAAAAACAAAAAAGTTAGCTTTTCCAAAATGGCTAGCGGCGGCCATATTGGATTTGGACATTATGGGAAACATGACAGTGTGGCAGACAAGCACCTCGGTGATTTGTGATGTCTATGGTCTCGTTAACTCACATCAAGTGAGAAACTCTCTCAACACCATTTTGCAAACGGGTCTAGAGGCGTAGTCCTGCACTATATGTTCGGTTACGTAATGCCACGTTATTTGTAATATGTGACATGGCAGGTACATTTTGAATCCAGATTAATGCTTGATTTTTATACAATGTACCTCACTATTTACTTGATCATTTTATTCTAAAGTAGAATCTACTAATAATTTATTTTCATTTGATTTATCGATGCTTTATAAAACGCCTTTCCTATAATGAACGGTTGTGTATTATTAGGGTGTCCTTCCTACGATTAAACTCTGAGTGATTTGAATACATTTTTTAATAGATTTCTAACTTAATTTTCGAAATTTTCTTCATTTTATTTTTTGGTCACTCTTCAAAATTCCACCGAGGCAAGTGCCTCGGTGTGCCTCAGCCCGTGGCTACGGGCCTGGAAATAAAAGACTAATAGTTAAACGGACTTATTTACATGTGCGACGTTGGAAAATTGATTATAAACGAGTTATTTTAACTTTTCATACAGAATACTCATTAGAAAATACAAATTTCCTTTTGTAGATCTTTAGTTTTAAGTGTTTATGATTTGGATGCTGGCATCGTTGTTGCTTAGTGATCGAGGGTAGCCGTTTACCCACAATGCAGCAAAGATGGCCGCCTCCATACACACATGTAAACAATTCCCATCGAATCCGAGATAAAATGAGTGAAGACGATCGTGCATTGGCTTTACATCGAAACGGTACATCAGATAAACTGTCACAGCATTGGACTGACCCTCCATAGAACTTGTTAAGCCCCATTACGAAAGTACAACTGATGACAGCTGACTGCCGGGCTTCGTGAGTGAAATAACCCAAATCCACCCAAGTCCACACAACGATATCAGTTGTAGAGGAATTGAACCCTCAGATTGGGAACATTTCAATAACCTAAACATGTACGTCCACTACAAATATAAAAGTTATGGCCATATTATTTTATCAAAAGACTCATTTAGCATGCAGGTTGCTTAGTTAGTAAGTTCTTGTTTCATTGCCTGTAACATTTATTTACTCAGACAGTTTCGCAAACTTGAAAGTTTGCGTTAACACTGGCAAGTTATTCGCGGTAACTGGGATTTCCTTCTCCTTAATGTTACCGAAAGTAGCCCTTATCTGTTTTAGAAAGGACAATGTTTGAATATTTCACTATGTAAAACTATGACTCTCGGTTGGAGTCATTCTTGATTCCAGGGCCCTGTAGATGATGAGTTGTGCAAAATATCTATGCTCATGATATTGTTGTTTCAGATACATGTCTGAGGTTTCCATTGAAATTAAATCTATAACTTCCCATAACCTAAATATTCAATAGTTTTTGCACCGATGGCATATCCAATATCAAAACTCAGGCCATGTTACTTTCAATGAAGATATTTGAAGTTTTCACAATGTAAGTGTAAAACTTAGACGCCGGGGATGGCGTAGTTGTGGACCCCGTGCACATAATTTGAACAAACTTGATTCAGAACCTGTAGATACTGCTTTGTGCAAAATATTTAAACACTTTTTTTTTATCCAAACACTTTTTTATTTAAGTTTTTACTGAAGAGATCTATTTTAGCTCCTTTGACCTAGATATGCACAAGACTTAAATTATTTGATGACAGTTCCCTGGGATAATCACCCAATGCCGTCTACTTAGTCGCCCATGCCCTGCGTCTTCTTCGTACTTTTTTGCGTTTTTAGTTTTATTGTACAGGAATATATACCAATCAGCTACAGCAATTGTTTATCTTCTTCATACTAAGTGAATGTGGGACATACATGTTTCGGTTTTGTCCAGGGGCGATGGCAATTCAACCGTGTACTGAAGGATTTACTATTACGTTCAAGAGTTCAATTGGGGTTTGCTCTCGGACCTCACAAATTGTCCCCACTCTCAGGAACGTATATTAGAGACATCTAATATACGTTCCTGTCACTCTTTAAACTGACTTCAGAAAATCTTAAGTCTAAAATCAAATGAGTAGAAAATGTGCAACTATCACACTAAAGGGACAATAAATATTCATTTCATGTCGACCTGTATATTTGCAGGATTTTTTTGTCGAGAAATACATAGTCAAAATTATGAAAATATATTTTAGAAACGGAGCTCGTTTTAAGCATATACTAGAACCGGGTTTAATAACTACACTCGAACTTCGATATCTCGAACTCGCTACATTCGAACTATCCGATAGTTCGACACATATCGACTGCATTATTTCATGCTCGGTTAAGTCGAACATATCCATATTTCAAAGTTAAAACGTGGCTAAGCCACGTTTTAACTTTGAAATACGGGTATGTTCGATTTAATCGAGTTCGTGATATCGAGTTCGACTGTATTTTAAAGTAAAGTTAATTTTCACTAGTCAATTCTATTTTGAATGAGCACTGAAAAGGCGTTCTTGTATTTGCAATACAAATGTGACGGCAAAGTGTTTAGGCAACGCGTCTTTTGCTGTCAAGTTATGAAATCGGAATTACAAAACGAGGTAGATCTAAATGTTTATATTTGAAAATAGTACCTCTCTCTCTGGAGAAAAAAGCCTGTTCAGACAGAAGCGCGTGACTCCTGATATGCATGGCAGAACAGTAAAAACGTGCATCTGAATCTGTTTGCAGGGTCTCGGATTTTTCTCTTTCCTTTTGATTGATTGATAGATTGACTGATTGATTGAGTTTGGGGTTACGGCACAACGACACATAAATGGTCATATGGCACAGGTCACGGATTCATCATCAACCAATGCAGCAGAAGGTTCGACATTTCAGCCTTTACGTGGCATTCTTGGAGCTGAAGAAAACGCAAAATGTAGTGACTTTGCTTTATAATCAACGAAGGGGGGGGGGGGGGGGGGGGGTTACGCACATTTTTAACGTGTTGCGGTCGTGTGAGAACCTGTATAGTCGAAAAGCGATCGAGAAGCGAACGGGAACTGATCAATAACAATCGGGTACATGTAGCGGTCGAGTTGATCCCGATGACACATCAAATAAGGTTCGTGTTGATCCGGAATCGATCGGGTACAACTCGAGTAGCGGTCGAAATGATCTTGTATTGATCGGCACATTTTTTTTAATCCCCACCAAACTAGATCCGTACACGATCGTTTCCAGATCAAATCGATCTCTACTCGATCATTTCCAGATCGCTTCTCGACTGCTTGGCTTCTCGACTGTTACTCGAAAATGTTTGACATGTCAAAAACATTCGAGTAGAAACCCGATGCGGTACCGAGCGAGGTAGACCGCCGAGCGAACCAGAGCAGCCCAAAATTGCGTGATCGGGGATGATCTACAGCCGAGGGTCATAAGTCTTTCCCCAAAACATGGCGCCGATATCGGTACCGCATATGGCCGCGTCCGAAAAACTTTAATAGCGCCGCGATTTAATTACTAGGAAGATTGAAATTTTAACACAGTGAATTTCATGATAGCACCGATAAATTCTTCATTTTTTGTAAACAAATAATATTGATTTGTTTCGATCGTCTGCTTCGTAACATATCAAGGGTGAAACGCAAGGAATTGACACACTAGCAGAAAAAACGTTATCCTTCATCTAAATAAGGACTCTCAAAGTACTCACAAAGTTTCACAATCGGAAAACATCGATAGATCTACCAATTCAAATTTTAAAAAGAGATTTCGAGAGTAAGGGAGCTCCGAAAACAAGATCCGAAGTGGGAGGGTATGGGAGACCACGGAAAACCATGCAGACCCCACCCCATATTGCAAAGCATCTGTTGTGTTCAGGGGCTGTTTAACATATGATGGAGATGGAACCCTGACACCAGTTGATGGTAATATCAATTCCGAGAAACATATTGAAACTCTAGACACACATTTGTGGCCATTTATTGCTAAAAAGCTCTCAAATAAGCTCTACAGTGTCCATGATGACTATGCTACTCAGCATAAATCTAGACTCACCATCGAATGGTCAAGGAACGATAATATCCCGACAATGGTTCGACCAGCTTTAAACCCAGACTTGAATACAATAAAAAATGTGTGGAAATCTTTGTAAACTAACTTGTGCAAGCGTGCAGTGAATATCAAAATTATGGATGAGCTTATCAGACATGTTCTTGGCATTTGGGATCGTTACAATCAGGCCTATGTACAATCACTTTATGAGAGTATTTCAAACAGAATTCGGCATATTCTGAAAGAAAACTGGTCTATTTCAAAATACTGCAAGTTTCAGGTAAGTTGGAGTTGCCGTGTTGAGTTGGTTGATGTTTAAAGTTTGCATGTGCTTAGAGTAGAGAACAAAACGGCCGCCATTTTGGGGAAAGACTTATGAGCCTCGGCTGTAGTTGATCTGATCGGCAGTGTGAACCTAGCATAAAGCAGACTGAAAGTAAAGCATAATGAATTTTGCTTTAATTTCAGCCTGCTTTAAACAAACATCTGTTTTCAATACTTAAAGTAAGCTACGGAGTAAAGGGTTAATTTTCTATTGCAATTAGTTGGTTGCATTGTACCAGCCATTTGTTATGAAACTTTGTAATCCGTGTCAACTTTTACAGTCAATCTTGTATTAAGCGATCACACAATGGAATACCAATGTGTAGTCTTGTATACAGCTGTCCGTTTAATGCAGGATAAAGCTAATGCAGAAGGCTCCAATAGGAGTTTTCTTCATTATTTCTTCCCTGAGTTAAGCAGTTTAGTGAAGAGGTATGCACGCTTTCCGGTACGAGCGTATTCAATGTGGTTGCTTTATACAAGAATGACTGTATTTTTATATTTCTTGCTAGAGAATATTGTTTTCCTTGCAGAACAGAATTTGTAAAACAGGCAATAACAAATCAATTGACAATTTTTGTAGCATCCACAAATATTTGCAAACGACAGTGCATGTTGTATCAAAAACTTCAATTTTGCTTGATTTTGCTTTTCCAAAAATGTTGACCCTCTAAAACAAAATTTCATTTTCCTCAAGTTATAGACGGCCAACCTTTCTCATTTTTGTGTTATTTTGTTCAAGAGACATTGTAAATAATTTTCAGTGTGGTCACTCAGAATGCCCCTGAAATCTCAGTTTTGCTAAAATGTAAAAAGGCCACATAAATTAGCTTCTGCGAAATATTATTATTATTATTATTATTATACCAGATTTATATAGCGCTCTTTTCACACAGGGATTGTGCGTTCAAAAGCGCTTTACATGAAATAACACATATGTACCTATAAATCGTGAAAAGACAAAATAACTACAATTAGATCTGAAATAAAACATGAATAAACATATAAAAGACAGTCCCCCAACACGGCGATCACATTACCCCCATCAATCAGCAATGAACCGACCGGCTAAGTATTGCCGACTGATATAAATAATGGTAGAGCGCCAAATGCAGGCCATCGACAAAACACAAATAACTATAATTAGATCTAAAATAAATAAGAATAAACATACAAAAGACAGCCCCCAAAACGGCAATCACACTACCCCTATCAATCAGCAATGAACCAACCGGCTAAAGATTGCCGACCAATAGAAATAATAGCAGAGCGCCCAATGCAGGCCATCTAATGTAACATAACTAGGAATAATAGCATGCGACCATAACTAAAAACTCTATAGAAGATCAATAACATTATTAAAAATGGTGAAATCTGTCCACGAGTTGTACCACAGACCATGCCAGCTGGTTTCAAAAAGAGATCAGAGTTGTATCCCTACCATCAAAGATCCACCAGACAGGCATTGGTCAACAATACAACCCCAGAACTAAAAATTAGACCCATAACATATACAGAATGAACACAGCCCTAGGGTAGCAGTCATCTACCCTCTCCACCCCACACCCGCGGGACCTACATGTTCCATGGCTGAAATTACACCCTTACTTTATAAAACATCAAGATAAGAAGCTGTCCTTGAATTATACCGCAAACCCAAAGCCAGTCGGTTTCAAAGAGATCAGGGGCAATCCCTACCATCAAGATCCACCGAACAGGCATGGGCAAACGGTACAATTCCAGAACTCCCATTTAGACCCACAATATCTACAGCAAGAACATGGCCCGGAGGTAGCAGACATCCATTTCCTAATGTGTTCTAATAATAAATATTAAAGAAGTGTGTTTTCAGACGTTTTTTGAAGACTGCAACTGAGCTCGCATCTCTGATGTCTGATGGTAGAGAGTTCCAGAGCTTTGGGGCTGCATGCATGAAACCTCTATCTCCAAACTTCACTAAACGACTTCTCGGCACAACCAGCGATACTGATTTACTCGCAGACCGCAACTCTCTTCGAGGTCTATACACGTCCAGCATACTAACAATGTACCTTGGAGAATCATTGCACATGGCTTTGTATGTGAGTGTCAGAATTTTGAATTCAACTCTGTGTTGAACTGGAAGCCAGTGAAGCTCCTTCAAGACTGGAGTGATGTGATTGTACCGAGGAGTCCTGGTAATGATGCGGGCTGCTGTATTTTGCACACGCTGTAGTTTTCGTAGTGAGTTTTGGGGAATCCCATATAGCAGCGAGTTGCAGTAGTCAATTTTTGATGTGACCAGAGAATTGACCAAAGTCTTTGTAGCTTCTGGAGAATATATAAGATTTTTATTTTATTTTAATGTATTGTGCAAAATAATTCAAATTTTCTGCTTGTATTTTTATACAACAATGTCTTAGGTATAAATGCATATATATAAATTTTGATATTTTTATTAATATTTTTAATATTTTTATACTCTTAAGTAAAGGAGGGGTAGTTATTTTAAGGTGTTTTTCGAAAAGTAGGGTAACTAGACAAAAATACTCATATTTTCTGATATAAACCGTGAAAAGTCTTTAAACTCTGGATAATGATGTAGAAATGGGCACTGAATGAGATGGTGTATAGGTTTTGCGGATTCGTTTCGGTGCACATTACACATCTAAGACCTTAACGGGCAAATAGGGAGTCCATATACCACTACTACTATATTTATTACTACAACTACTGCCGTTTACAATTCTACTGCTTCTACTTTTTCTGCTGTTGCGACTGCTACTTCTACTACTCAAACTACCACTACTCCTGATGTTTCTTTTTCTACTACTACTTTTACTACTGCTAACACCGGTGCATCCTAATACCGCAAACCACTGCAGACCACCGCAAACCACCGCACTACACTATACTACAACTACTATTTTTACCATTATTGTTTTACTATTGCTGCAAACGATGTCTTGTCGTTGAAAGGGTTAAAGCTCGTGATATGTTTCGTGGCTACAGGATTAAGCTTCTTCATAAACGTGTCTATTATTACATTCTGTATGGGATTTCTGTTGTGTGGTTGTAATTGTCTCAGTTGAGATCATAATATATTTTAGTTTAATTATCAACCATAATCTAGTTTTGATATTAGAAAAGTGTTCGATTGTCGATATGTATTTACTTGAATTCATGTCACTAGTCTCAGAGCATTGTTATATTGCTTGTATTATTTTCTTTGATTTCTTGATTTTTTTTACAATTCTGAAATGCGTGAAAAAAAGCTTTACAATTGAAATACACTGCGAACATAAAATAACAGGACAGTATAACAATATAATTCTAGTCGCCTGAACAAGGTCCAAATACCTTGTAAACTTTATTCAATTTACCCATGGCATGTGAGCCTTATGTCTACTTAAGAGGACATTGGCAAACAGTGTTACGCGGCGTCTCGTCAGGTTTTGCACGGTTTTATTTTTCAAATGACATGATCTGCTGCAAGAACAATCACCGCATTGTCTCTAGATCACAATTGTGTATTGTCCGATTTTTCTGAACTGTCGGAGTTATTTTTAGAACAGAATAGTTAATAAAGGTAAATAGGTAAGCAAGGTAACATCGAATCTGTAATCGCACACTTTCCTACTTGAGATAAGTATGATCCTCGTGCAGCACGAGACCGCTGCGCTAACTTTACTGCTATCTTATTTTTCCCAATAAACGCAATTATATACTAAACTATTCTTTCCATTGCAAATAGGTTTGAGCCAGATCAGACGCCGGGTAACCCGGCGTCTGATCAGGCTCCAACCTATTTGCTTTTCAGATTAAAAATATAGTAAAAAATTCTTAAAGTAAATTTCCAAAGTTAAGTGCATTGCGGGAAAGAATGATATATCCTCTACTGTACATTACGCACAAAAATTACAGCTATCCATATCTCTAACTGGATGTAGAGAAAACTCATCCCTTTTAAAATTTTAGAATGTTCCAATCTAAAAATAACTCCGACAGGTCAGAAGAAAACACTAATATCTACCATGAAATCTTCTAGCAAACAGAGAGAGGAAGAGTTCATTGCAATATTAGGTGTACATGGTTTGATTGATATAGGAACCTCACCATGAGACTTATTGCAATGGAAAATGCTATATACCAACCCAAGTGGACAGCTTTCGCTTG
Source organism: Gari tellinella (assembly GCA_922989275.2). NCBI lineage: Eukaryota > Metazoa > Mollusca > Bivalvia > Cardiida > Psammobiidae > Gari > Gari tellinella. The sequence goes on along the minus strand of OV277858.1, from coordinate 101,506,051 downwards.
GCGTCTGATTATGGTCTACCTTGTAAAAGAAAGGTCTAGTAACAAAACATTCTAGCTCGTAATGATCGTTCTTAAACGGCCCAATGTTATAAAGCTTTGAATTGAGTCTGAGATTGTTCTCAAGTATTTGATTGGTCAGATTTGAGCTTTAGCTGAGCAAAAGCTCAAATCGGACCAGTCCAATGTTTGAGAACGATCTCCGACTCAACTCAAACACTTAATAACCTTTGACACCGTCTTTGACCAGATGGTTTGTGCAGGGCTGCCATTTCTCCGGATTTTGCCTAAATCTACGGACTTTTTCCAAGAATATGGTATCTTAAAGCAGGCTGAAAGTAAAGCAGAATGCGCCCTAAGGCGCATTCTGCTTTACTTAAAGTCTGCTTTAAGTAGTCGCATGTCAACAAAACAAGAAAAAGGCTATAAGGTAAAGGTACGATTCGTAAAATCGCACTTGAAAAATGCAAATTTGGAAATCTTAGGATTTTTCATGTCAACTTATGGCAGCCCTGTTTGTGTAGATCTAATCTGTTTGCAAGGCAAAAAGTCTCGCTTTCTCATTGAATGGCAAAACTATTAATTTTTCTTCTGTCTTTCCATTTTTTAGACTTCTGTTGTCATCTCTACTTCTATTGTGGTGTTATTTTTTTTTCATTTTTCAGAATGACTATCGCCTTCCTCAAGCTCATTTTGGTCACCTCTCTTTGTAAGTATTGTCAAAGCCTTATCTGGAAGAAATATGGAGTGTTGGAGAGATGTGTCGAGTCATATGGATCAGAAATAAACTTCGCCTCTTCTACGTCTATCAATGTGTGTGCTACACATTGCTACAAGGAACCCGAATGTCTCTCTGCCATCTACGGGACTGACAAGACATGTAGAATTAACAGTGAAACCCTCGAAGATAATGTAAACAGTTGTAACAACCCAGGGAAGTATATTGAACGACAGAATATGGTAAACAACATTATTACCGCACTTGTTTTAAGCGACCACTTAATTAAAAAACCATAACGATTACGTGTATCTAATACATGTGGTGAATAAAAATAATATGTGTCTCCTGCAGTTAGCCGCCAATTTTCTTAGGGACACCATATATAGTGCCCAAGCTATCTACACTACTCTATTGAGTGGTCGCTTTATACATTTTACATTTTGTAGAATTTATTTATTTATTACACAAGATTTATATAGCGCTCTTTTTACGAAGGATTTGTGCGTTCAAAAAGCGCTTCACATGTATTAAGATATGCAAAATAAATATATTTGCAAACAAGAGCGGTGTCACAGAAAGTGACAAATGCCCCGAGGTGTTTTGTCACTGCAATGTACTCATTTGGTTGTAAAGTAGAATCATACAGCAGGTTATAAGTGCACTCCTTGCTGTTGTTGTGATGAAAATGTACAAAGAAACAAGCTATTTCTAGCTTATTCAATTTCAAGTGAATAGGAAGGGAGATAACTCATCCCAATAACTCTTTGATCATGTGATCATTTCTAAATTTAGAAAATAGTTCTCAATATGACATAGGGCAAACTTTGTTATGACGACGAAGTCATCATGACGTCATGATGACATCAATATGATATCATGATGCTATGGTGATGATGCATTATAGGATGAGTTATCTCCCTTCCTATTCACTTGAAATAATATATTTCTCTCTAAGGATCAAATATTCTATTCTAAACAAAAGTTTTACCATGAAAACATTCAAAATCACATATAAACTGTTAATTTTGGAAAACATAAAGTTGCTATATAAAAATAACAACCTTTTTCATATTGAGGACTATTTTCTAAATTTAGAAATGATCACATGATCAAAGGCCAATGTTTAATTAACCGTATTTGACATCTAAATGACCTTGAACTTTGTTGAACATGACCCAAGTTGTTCAAAGCTCAAAAGCTTCTTGAGTTGAGTACACATTCCAAATATAATGTCTCTATCACATGCAGTTCCGAAATTATGGACAATGTTAAATTCACCCGATAATACCTCTAAATGACCTTGACCTTTGTTGGACATGACCCAAATTGTACTGAGCTCAAGAGCTTCTAGAGGCGAGTACACATGCCAAATATAAAGTCTCTATACTATGTAGTTCCAAAGTTATTTGTGTACAGACAAACAGACAGACATACAGATAGACAGACAGACCAAAAACAATATACCCCCGACTAAGTCGTGCGGGGGCATAGACAGAAGGAAGTAAATCCTGAATAAGCGAAATTCATTCCGAACGCCTATTATATTGGATTAAAGTGTAATTTTATGTCAGGGCTGCCATAAGTTGACATGAAAAATCCTAAGATTTCCAAATTTGCATTTTTCAAGTTTGAGTTTACGAATCGTACTTTCACCCCATCGCCTGCTTTTAGTTTTGTTGACATGTGACTGCTTAAAGCAGGCTGAACGTAAAGCAGAATGCGCCTTAAGGCGCATTCTGCTTTACTTTAAGCCTGCTTTAAGCTACCATGTTCTTGAAAAAAATCCGAAGATTTAGGAAAAATCCGGAGAAATGGCAGCCCTGTTATGTCCAAGTAGGAGCTCCCACAAATTGTATTTTCTATGACAGTTGAAAATAAGACAAAAATACATTTTGCACTGCATTTAGCTGTCAGCTGTATTTAACCCATTACCCCATAGCCTGTTTCTAGTAGTTAAGATTTGTGACCCATTAAAGCAGGTTGAAAGTAAAGCAGAATACGCCCTAGGGCGGGCGCATTCTGCTTAACATTCAGCCTGCTTTAAGTTATTATCTGCTAGGATATAGAAAATATTTCTTATGAGAGTATAAAATTGAACTATTTTCTTTTGCGGATGAATAACATGAATGCGCTAAAAGTCGCTTCCTTAAGGGAAAGGGTCAAATATTGCCATCCTTCTTTACGCAACGGCCGCTAAATACAAACTACACTGTATCTTTAAAGACACTTAAGAAGTCGAGCTGTTTGGTCTCGAGAAAAAACAAAATGGCTACTACTTCAATTCGGTTAGTTCGATAAGGTTTTTGAAGGTTTATATTTTTGACAGTCTGTATAAACTTGATAAAGACTACACTGTGTTTGTTACAAATATAGCTCTGTAGCAAGAACCTACTGAAAAACCATTCATTAAACCATTACCCCATGAACACGCCTTTAATTGATTCATTAGTAATTTATTTATATGCACCATAAGAAATATTTTCTGTATCACAGAAGATTGTAGCTTAAAGCAGGTTGAAAGTAATTATCAGGTAACTGCAACTAGAACTCATGGATTTGGCGTTGAAGTCTTTGTTTTTGCATTCACCAACAGGGTTTTTGACACAAAGTTTGAGACTAGGAATTACGCTCGTATTCATGCCTCACTTTCTTCCCTGCAAGAGTTAACAAGACATCCTCTGTAAGACAAAATGACCCACATAGGCACCCGTGCAAAACAACGATTTATGCGTTTTACAGATTGTGAATCTTCAATCTCCTATGGGATTTCGTTCAATTAAATATCACCATAGGCTTTATTAGGCCCCAATGTGTTCATTATATATTAAAATGTTTCTTGTAGCACCAAACCAAGCTTGAAATTAGAAAGTGAAGTACTGCTGAATCGATACATGTTCTCTATAAATGGTCAGGCAGTACGAAGCTTTAACAACAACAACAAAAAACCCAAGACAGTGGTGAAAACTTTATCTCTTCTACATAAAAAGAAACATAACAAAACTTTAATATTTTGATTGAATATTTTAATGACGTAGCCGTTCTGTGTTCTAAATTCTGTACTTGTCCTGTTTCGGTGCGGTTTGAATTTTATCCAAATACAGTCTAATTCAAAATGGTGTGGATAAAAATAAGTAAGCTTCCTATTAAGTCTCTACTTTATGTTATAGTAAGAACATACTAAGTGAAATCTTAGTGGTTAAGAAGGGGTGGAGCGAGCCAACCCCTTGTTAGCCACTAAGATTTCACTTAATATGTTCTAACTTAGAATATAACCTATATTTTGATTGGCCCAAGATTTACGTTCCCACGTTCATGTAAACAAACCTCGCTTATTATGATTGTTAGATCACCAAATATGGCAGTGCTACAAGGCGGAGTTATCTATATCGCGTGCTGACACCACGCGACGTCAATAAACAACAAATTTCTTAATGATTAAGTGCCGTACATGATGGCGTGAAAAAGGCAGTTTGATTGGTTAAAAATGTAGGTTATATTCCATGTCTGTATTTTGCCAATAATAGTAACCAAACGAAATTGTTTTTATTTGTTCTAGATATATGCCACAACACGCATTTCAGATATTGTTTTCACAAAGTTTAGCGCACAATCATTAACACATACACACACACAAAACAAAAGACAAACAAGAGCGTGTCCCAAATACACGAATGCCCCCGATGGTACAGGGAGGGGAATCCAGACTATCAAATGTAAACTGTACGAGTTAGGGAGCGGAAACCGTCGTGGAGCGCCATAAAAGTGCCATTTTGAGGAATTCAAGGTCTATAACTCCAAAGGGCCTAGCATGAATTGGCGCCGCTGGGTATCGAACTTGGTCTAAATTTAATGTCAACAAACATTTTCAGAAAGTTTGGTGAAGATCAGATGAAAAGCAATGTGTTTGTGAAACACAAATGCCCCCAGCCTGCATCATGTTCGGTAATGTAATGCTTATTTGCAAAAGTAGGTCAAAAGTCAAGGTCGCATGGTAAATGATCCATAGTTGGAGAAGTCTTAACACAAGAAAGATACAATGTACATACAAAGTATGGTAGCTCTAGGCTTACTGGTTCAAATGTTAAAGACATTTAGATATGTATACAAAATAGGTCAAAGGTCAAGGTCACAAGGGCAAAACAGTTTGCATAGTCGGAAAGGTCTTGACACATGCAAGGTACAGACAAACTATGAAAGCCTTGCAAGACGTATAGCCAATGTTTATAACCCTAACCTGTTTATAGAGCTCGGATGACATTTGCAAATAGTAGGTCAAATATCAAGGTAAAGGCCACAAGGTCAAAAAGATTTGTATGGTTGGAAAGGTATTCACACTAGGAAGACACATGTAAGTATTAAAGGCCCAGGTGCAAAAATGTAAAAGTTATAGCCAATGTTAAAGTTTTTGGTTAAGTTTTGATTACATAGGTCAAAGGTTAAGGTTGGAAAGGTCTTGACACAAGAAATATGCATACAAAATATGAAAGACATGGGCCTACTGGTGCAAATGTATAGCCATTTAAAGATTTTTACAAACCTACGTCAAAAAGGTCACAAGGTCAAAAAGGTGTGTATGGTTGGAAAGGTCTTCACACGAGGAAGACACATGTCAAGTATAAAAGGCCAAGATGCAAAATTTATAGCCAAGGTTAAGGTTTTTGGTTAAAGTTTGATTAAATAGGTCAAAGGTCACCTGGTCAAAGATGTTGTTATGGTTGGAAATATCTTGACACAAGAAATATACATACATAATATGAAAGCCCTGGGCCTACTGGTGCAAATGTTATAGCCATTTAAAGTTTTTTACAAAAGTAGGTCAAATGTCAAGGTCACGGTCACAAGGTCTAAAAGGTTTGTATTGTTGGAAAGGTCTTGATACAGGGAAAACACATGCCAAGTATTGTGCAACATTTATTGATTTTGTTTCATGGCTGATAATTTTAAGGCATGCGCTGAATATCAGTATATACTACTCAAAGTTTGCTAAGCACCAAGGGTAAAATCTCCATAGGTACCAATGCATTGACCCTATCACTTCTCATCACATAACTTCCAACATTTTGGTTCGATTTCTTCAAAATTTGGAGATGTATTCGCACAAGGTTTACTTTACAGGTTCTGATAACTTTTATACTTGTTCAGGTCCTGTAGGCGAAACCCGAAATAATCAAAATGTTAAATTTCTGAGAATTCACCAAAAATTTCAAATCTATTGTTATGCTCTTAGAGATGTTATTCCTTGGTAAAAAAAAGTTTTGCCTTTTCAATGTTCAATCTACACCGTCTCCTGCGAAATGATCGTGCTATCATTTGTGCTGAAAGACAAATCTGCCACATCAAGCCACAGGACATTGCCACCACCAGGTCGAAAAAGCTCCTGGTACAGCTTAGCCTGGATGACCTAGACATCATCCTGAAGGAAAGAATGCTGAGGTGGTATGGCCACGTGGTGAGATCCAGCGGTGCATTGAAGGCAGCCTGTAACACACATGTTGCTGACACACGTGGACCTGGAAGGCCTATGATGACATGGAAACAGTTGACAGAGAGGGATTGCAGAGATAGAAACCTCACTGCAATCGACCCTCGAGAAAGAGACACCTGGGGATCCTGTGTAAGAACTACCATGCGTTCAGCAAGCCAGCTACCTGGAAGGGGATCCGCTGATGAGGATATTGCCCCTGAGCCTGCACGTTAATCACAAATCCGATAGTAGTAGTAGTAGTTGTAGTAGTAGTAGTAGTAGTAGCTGATGAGGATATTGCCCCTGAGCCTGCACGTTAATCACAAATCCGATTGCCCCTGAGCCTGCACGTTAATCACAAATCCGATTGTAGTAGTAGTAGTTGTAGTAGTAGTAGTAGTAGTAGAAGTAGTAGTAGTAGTAGTAGTAGAAGTAGTAGTAGTAGTAGTAGGAGTAGTAGTAGTAGTAATTGTACCCATTATAACATCTCTAAGAACATTAAATTGTAGAATTCAATGGATTTGAAAATGTCGGTGAATTCTCAGAAATTTTCACATTTTGATAATTTCCTCGGGTTTCGCCTACAGGACCTGAAAAAATGTAAACGTTCTCAGAATCTGTAAAGTAAACCTTTGGCGAAAACATATCCAACATTTGAAGAAATCGAACAAAAATGTTGGAAGTTATGTGATAAGAAGTAATAGGGTCAATGAATTGGTACCTATGGAGACTTTACCCTTGGTGCTTAGCAAACTTTGAGTAGTATATTACGACAAGATTTGACGGGCGTGTTATAAAAAATTACTGCTTGGGATGGTCTTGTTGGAACGAAGGTTTTCTGAGTGAAAACGGGCATAAGGCAATTGATTCAAATCGTTATGGCTATATCAAATATTATTAAGTCGTCCACAGACGGACACATTGCCGACACCTCCAGCTTAATAACCCACACAATCTTCTTTGTGCTGAAAGAGTTAATTCACTTTTTTTTATCTTGATCCTATCTATTTGACATCCGTATTGATATCCTAGAGACCTTCCTCCTTTGCCGTAGTTCTGGGGCTTAATTGTCATAGGGAATCTTTTCTGTTATTAGACCAAGATTATCCCCTATGCGAGGAGCTGAAAGGATGGCAGGTCATCTTCCTGAAATCATCATCGCTATATGACCTATGTTGTGTCGCAGTGCCGTAAAACCCAACTCATCCATCCATTGATATTTATTTAGTCAAACGGCCAATTTTGAAACTGTAACGAAGGCATCGGGGTTTTGAAGGACAATGTTTAAGCGGTTAAAAAGTTAAAAACTTCTTACCTTTTGGTAAATAATTTGTTATTAAACATGAACGTTTACCAAGAAAAAGACCATACTATTTATTAAATCAGTTCTGAAGTATTTGTGTCAATGTTTTAATTTTCTAAAACGAAATCAATTGTTCGCAACATGGAGCTTTGTTACAACCCGTTTTGAAATAAAGCTGTACTTTGAATTGATTACCATTTCAAAACGGGTTGAAAATGTATTTCAATATGCCTTATTATATGAAGCAGCATTGCAACCCGTTTTGAAATAAAGTTGCACTTTGAAATAATTATTTCAAAATGGGTTGATTTTTGTTTGGGTTTGGTGTGGGGATGTCCAGTTTTATAGAGAGGAATTTTTCAAACCGTTTGAAATAAAATTGCAAATTAAAACGCTTCGTTAATATTGTTATATCAAACAGTAGAATGGTTAAAAATCAGTCTCTAAAGGAATATTCCCTTTCAGGGGTCGTCAGTGATGGGTGCATGTCTCTCAGATTCGGACTGTTTAACAGCTACAAGTCACTGTAATGAAGGGACATGTGATTGTAATTTGGGCTACAGCTATATCCTGTCGAATGATACCTGTGTCGCAAGTAAGTTGATGCTATATTTCCCAGTAGTTGCATATTTCAAGCTAGCACTATGTAAACTCTCACTATGTAGAGGACATTCAAGCTAGCACTTTACAGTAGTACATAGTAACCTCCGTAAGGTGTCTATTAATGTTTGTACAGTGTAATTACCGGGAGATATCTAGTAGTCCTTGTACAGTACAACCTCAAGTGTGCCAAAGTGAAATAAAGCAGATATGACCTCTAAATAGCATTGATCCTTGTCTGGCATGACCAAAATGTACCGGCTGGCGTGGTCCATTGGTAGCACACTAGACTGTGGTAAATGTGGTCGTGAATACGATCCCCGCCGGACCAAGTCCTCCGTATGACACTTTATAAACCGAGGCCCGGTGTATCAGTGCTTAAAGACATCTCCTGACGACCTAATGTTTCTTAATACTAGTAAACTATACTTCAGGTGGTAACAAGTCTATATCTTTAATTCAATATGTTGTAACTTATTTTAGTATATAATGTGTTTTATTTGTCTGATTTCTTGAAAAAGGAGACAGGAAATGCGACAATGCCACAAAACCATGTTTTCAATGTTTTACTAATTAGTCCCAATCTATGTCTTAATGTAAGCTCATTTCAGTAACAGTGACATTGACTCTTGAGCCCCGATATACAATCCAAAGCTAGGTCTAAACTAATCTAAAGATCTTCACCTGAAAGTGTATTTCTTTTTTTAGTAACAGGGACGTTGACCGTAGCCCGATAACCCTGAAATGCAACCCCAAGCTAGGTCTTAATGATAGCTTCTACATACAAAATTTCGTAAACTATGGCTCTTCTAATTTTAAGTAAGAGACCAAAAACAGCTTTTCTATTAAGAATCGGGTGCCTTTACTCGAAGATCCAAACATACAATCACAAGCTATGTCGTAAGCTTTGAAAAAAATTGGTCAATCTAATCTGAAATTCTTGATGACCCAAACATGCAATCATAAGATACATGTAGGACTGAATGTAAGCTTGCTAAGTACAAACGTTGGTACATTTTTCAGTAATAGACTGGAAATCATTCTTTCTATATTTTGTAACAATGACATTGACCTGATGAACCAGAACTACAAACCAATGTTGTCTTAATATAAGCTTGCTAAATACAACCGTTGGTAAAATTGGCCCATCTAATATGAGGTTATATAGTGACAAGTTGACAACCATTTTTTCTATTTCTAGTAACAGCAACCCTGACCTGATGACCCCCAAATATATTCACAAGCTGTCTTAATTTAAGTTTTGGTCAAAATTTTATGCGAAGTTACTGAATGGGTAACATTTTTCTACTGAAACAGTGACCTCAACCCGATGCCCCCCCCCCCCCCCCCCCCCCCCCCCCCCCCCCCCCCCCCCCCCCCCCCCCCCCCTCCCCCCCCCCCCCCCCCCCCCCCCCCCACCCCCGCCTCCCAAATAAAAATGTAAAAATTCAATCCCAAGTTAGGTCTTTAAGTCAGCTACATACTTATCAAGTTTGGTCAAACTATGTTAATCCGCTATTTGCCATCCTGATCACGTGCACATCTATGTTGAAAAAGTATGCACCGTTGCATTAACCTTATATGCCAAAAAAATGACAAAGTTAAAATACATGTAGCTGTAATTCTGTGGAAAAAATTTAAGCAGATCAAAATCTTAACCCAGGTGCACAGCTGTAGTATACGTTCAAACACTCTGCCAAGTTATAAGATTGTAGCTTGAAAACTGTAAGAGTTGTTTAGTGGACAAAGTATGTACCTTTACATGAAACCTTATTATGCAAAAATGACAAAATTTAACTGGCTGTAATTCTGTGGAAAAAATTAAGCAGATCAAACCTAACTCAGGTGCACATCTGTGGTATATGTGCATCTGTGTATATGAGCATCTGTGGTATATGTGCAACCACTCTGCCAATGTATAAGGTTGTAGATTCAAAACTGTAGGAGGAGTTAAAGACACAAACTATGTACAGTTGCATGTACCGCATATGTGGGCGCAAAGAAGGACTAATCATCTAGCTGTTATTCTGTAAAAATTTAAGCAGATTAGATCAAAACCTTAATCCATGTGCACATCTATAATGTACAGCGTTCCCTCTCTACAACGGCCCTCCCAACAACGACCCCTTCCTTACAACGACCCTTGTCTCAGTTCCCTTAACCGGACAATTATGTCTAACGCTTTTACTGCTGCAAAGTCGTCTGCTGAAATTGTTGTGTGCTGTTTTTCTTAAAATTATATATAAGTGGACATTTTGATAGAATATATATAATTATGAGTGTCAAACAGCTTGAATCCAGATCAGACGCCGCGTTACGCGGCGTCTGATCTGGATTCAAGCTGTTTGCAAATGTAAGCCAAGTCTTGATTTTCCCTCTCCATAACGACTCCCTCCGAACAACCCACACAATCTGTGTCTCCCACTGGATGTCGTTGTAGAGAGGGAGCACTGTATGTGCAAACACTCTGCCAAATAATAAGGTTGTAGCTTGAAAACTGTAGGAGGAGTGAAAGACACAAAGTGTATATCGCATATGTGGACGAACGAACGGACGGACGAACAGGGGTAAAATAGTATACCCAAGACTGATCGTCGCGGAGGCATAAATAACCAGACGAGACAGATCCTGAACGAGCTTTATTAGAATATGCACTGTTCTCTTACTTTCTTACATTAGACTGCACTCTTTCCTTCGGATAATGTACCTTATTATATTTGCAAATGTAATAGTTGAGATGATAGATGATTATTGCGGGCCGAGTTTTATTGATCAACATTAAGTAAATATTTAAAAAAAATCCAGTAGTTCGGCCAATGTCTTTTGCATGAAGAACTATTTATCTCAAAGACAACTTCACGTAAGAACTATCTACATACAATTGCTTGAAAATCTTGTTGAAAACAGTAATATAACAATCTATATTATTATACCTCACTCGATTTATCTACTATATAGCCTAATGTGACGTCAGAAGGTAAAAATCCGTAATGTTGCATGGCTAACATTACATTTCGGCCCGCGTAACATCACGAAATTACCCTGCGTATTCGGCCCGGGTTTTAGTACCCCTCAGTTCAGAAAAAGGAAGATTCAAAACGCTTCTAGTGAAATAACGGCAATGAACTGGAAAAGTGAGTCGATTCAAATTTGCAAAGTTACACAATCGAAATCAAATGGACCATCTACTTTACGCTTCATCTCATGAGATAAGATTTTAAAACAATCGACTGCAAAGAGTCACCAGTTTTCGCGTTGCTAATCAATGTCGTTCATTATTTTGGAACAGTTTCTTTACTCACTCCTTAGATTCAAACTCTGCATCCTGTTCAATATTTATGTCGAAATTTGCTACTAAATTTGACATTCTGCTTTGTCTATTAGCCTACCTAAAGTATCTGTCAACTTGTTGCTAGAGTCATGGAGAAAGGAAAAGCATTGATCTTTTTTTATTAAAGTGGCAACCCCCTGGTGTCCAGTTCCCTAACATGCACTTCATAGATAATCGGCATTTCAAGAAGCATGGACTTCATGCTGGGAGAGTTTTATGACGCTTATAAATGTCCTGCTATCTGTGTACGGTTACGTAATGTGTCACATTCCTTTGTGATGTGTAATATGGCAGACATGCAGTTTACAGATGAATGAACCTAGCGATCAGCAGGCAAAGAGTTTAGCAGTTACTAAAATAGATTGATTTAGGCATTGGCTGCTTTATAATTTACTCCGTTATATAAGACATAAGTAAAGCAGAAAGAAACGGAGATATCATGTTATCATGTTTGCAATTAATTTCTGAAGATAATGCAAACTGTCACCTCTTTCATAGAAATGGGACGGATAATATGTATATTTTAGTCTGGATGTAAAACTAACCCTCAATTCATTTTTTTGAAGTAATATGTTAATAATTCTAATTTTCCTTTCAATAATAATAATGATCACATACGACATAATAATACAGTTACAACTTTGGCCGTTTTGGATTTTGGCCGTTTGACGCGCACTCCTTTCAAATGTCTCTTTACATACAAAATGCATGAACACATTTTTAGAAGTTTAGAAGTTTGCTTAAGTTTTTATACGGAAGGAATTCTTTTCTTACGCGAGTTGGTCTAGTCATTTCATTAGCCAGCAACCTTTGTAGGTCATCATTACTTTTTTCGCTTCAAGAAAAACCCTGGTATTTTTACAACCGAAAGATAAGTGTCACGGCTTTATATCAAGACCTTTTTTAAAAAAAAAAAATATATATATATATATATATCGGACGAAAATTATGGATTAAATTCAAGTTTTTTAAACGGGACGTAGTATATATTTCGCGATCGCCTGCTCTCGTTTATCGACTATTTCATTTGGCCATCGCTCTTTAACTCGCCATAAAATTTGTCGATTTCGAAAATAAACACTTGCATTTTTACAACTGAAAGAAAATATCTAAGCTTTCCTTTAAGACCATTTCTTTGAAAATCGGTCGAAAATTGAGGGTTTTATGAAAGGTTTTGTAACGGGGCGTGGTATATTTATGCGCGAGTGCTTGCTCCCTTTTATCGGCAAATTCATTTGGAAACCACTCTTTAACTCGCCATAAAACTGATCAATTTTGAAAATAAAATCTGTTATTTTAACAAGTGAAAGATAAATATCTTAGCCTTCTTTTAAGACCATTATAATGAAAATCGGGTGAAAATTAAGGATTTTATGTAGAATCATTTTTGATCTAGATAAGATTCTCTCTAAAGAACTATGTTACTCTAGGAAAGCGCGCTATTATATAGATGACGGCTGTGACGTCACATCCTAGTTACGTTGAAAAGAAATAAAAGAACCTTTAAAAATCTAGTTGTTTCACTCAGGAAATATAAAAGGTGGACAATTATAGAAGTATCTCAGCAAGCGACTGGTGGCGCGTACTCTATAACGCTTTGATTGCATCGAATACTTCGAATAAACGTCGTTCCACGCCAGATTCTGTTGAAAGGGTTTTAGAATACCTTTCCTAACAGCGGGAAAAATAAGCGTCTCGGTGGAAAAAATAGTTCCGGCTACATTTAATATCACATCTCACAGAGCGTGAGAGAACGGATTGGTCACTCTCGACAAGTAAATGTCAACCTCGGCTGACGCCTCGGGTGACCAATCCGTTCTCTCACCCTCTGTGAGATGTGATATTTATATAATGTACACTCAGTGCAAAAAGAAACGCACATCGTGCTCATGCGCAGATTAAGAATCTTTTCTTGTGTTTTTCAACATTGATACACCCAGACAGAACTACTGACCTTAATGAAAAGATTAATTCACAAATACGTTCCTTCTACATACAAATAGTGTAATGAAAAAATGTGCGTTTCTTTTTGCACTGAGTGTATATGAGAGTAATGTCTAAATATTTGTTTTTACATTCACATAAAACCCTTTCACCAAGAATTAATTTAACTTTGCAAATAGTTTGGGTCCAGGTATGCACATCTGATCAGGATCCTTACTGTTTTAGAATTTATTTCGACAGTCAAAACTTTACAGATTTGATTTTGCATAAAATTGCAGACGTCTCATTTTGGCAGATGCGTTAAAATGAACGGTCGCAATGTGGTGGTACAAAGGTTAACGATAAAAATCTATGAATTTCAGTGTGTGATGAGTACGGGACAACGTTCTCCAAAGGAACACATCACAGATTAAACGGCCACAATAACATGAAGTTTTACAACATAACCCTTGAGCAGTTAAAAGCAGAGTGTGTTTCCGCCTCTTTTACCTGTCGATCAATGGAACATAAAACTAAAGGTGTTGGACAACTCTCGAAGAACACAGCTCTTACTAAACCAGAAAACATAACTGAAGACAACAAATTCATCTACTACCAGAGGAATTGCAAATAGTGAAGAAAATTGAAACAATTGGATTGCTAAATATTATTACCTTTAGTTGAACGTTTTTCATGCTAACAGAGTATAATGACACTTTTTGAAAACAGGAGCTGTCTGATCAATCTCTGCACTGTTTTCTTATAAAATCTGTCCGACATGAATCAGTACTCTTTCCACAGGAAAAATTTCCTTTATTAAACATTATAATATACTTAGCGTGAAAAGGTTTAGACAGTTGTTTAACATGGGATTTCCCACAGACAACATTACCAATTTTCTGAAGGTCTGGAAAGCAATATCACAGAAATATGGAACAGCAGAAAATAAAGTGTGTGTGTGTGTGGGGGGGGGGGGGGGCATTGAGAGATATCGGTTGCAATAAATTGTTTCCGAGTATTGTTGTTTCAAAATGTACTCTTTTTCAATGCAAAGGGATGTGATTTGAACAAGAGGGCCAGAATGGCCCTTGATCGCTCAACTGACCATTGTGACACTGAGCTGGGTCAAGGAATTTCAAACAAGATTTTTGAAGTTTTCATTGTATTTATATCTATGTTTAGCTCCGGTGACCCAGATATGCAACATACCGGAACCAATTCAACAATATATGTGAAGGACAGCTGGAAGTTACACAATGCCGCATAGAATTGCTCTGGCCATATCGGTTTCAGAGAAAAAGAAGTTTGAACATTTCACTATATATATAACTCTGTGATAGGGGACCTGTAGACGATGCTATGTGAAAAATATCTAAGCTCAGTGTATTATGGTTTCAGACAAGAAGATTTTTGAAGTTTTCGTTGAAAAAAATCTATTTTTAGCTCTGGTGACCCAGATATGCAACAGACCGGAACCAATTTAACAATATATGTGAAGGACCTCTATCTGGATTTACACAATGCCGAATATCAATGTGGAATACTCCCCATATCTAGAGCTCTAATGTTCTAGATTTATATGTATATAATGTACGGTCTACTAGTATGAACTTTTTGTAGCCCTTACGTTAATTGCGTGAATCCTGGTCAGCTAGCATCAGGGCTGCCATAAATTGACATGAAAAATTTCTAAGATTTCCAAATTTGCATTTTTCAAGTGCGTTTATTAAGAATCGTACCTTTACCCCATATCCTGTTTCTACTTTTGTTGACATGCGACTACTTAAAGCAGGCTGTAAGTAAAACAGAATGCGCCTAAAGGCGCATTCTGCTATACTTTCAGCTTACTTTAAGCTAGATCCACTATAAACTGGAAAAGAAATTCCTAATATTTAGGAAAAATCCGGAGAAATGGCAGCCCTGTATAGGTCGTTTGCAGTTAAAAAAAAACCACGATAAATCTTAGATAATTTTAAAACTAGTGGACGTATTTAAATTAAATTTTGCATACACTTATGATGTGCCTATTCCAACTCTGACAAGGAAATTCAGAATTTTTAATAGTCTGACTAAAAACTTTTCTTCTTTGTTTTATGGAATAGATACACGACGGGTTTCGCCTTAAAAGTGTACGGTATGAATCGTAATCAGACTGTTTTGCGAGGGCGACAACAAATTGTCCGAGGCGAAGCCGAGGACATATTTGTTGTTCGTCCGAGCGAAACAGTCTGATTACGATTCATACCGTACACTTTTAAGGCGAACAAGTCGCTGTATCTGACTTATACGTAGATTTTAATAAATATCTTACACCGAGTCAATAATGATTGCGGTCAATGTAATATTGCAAATTAATATATCTATTTATAAAATATTGAAATTCACGTAAACCAACTATTATTTTCATTGGTCCTTTTTATACTTTGCACGAGCATTCCGTGCAGCCTGTGTGCTGGGTCCCCATAAGCCATTACATTTTGACAATGCCTAAATCCACGAACTCTTCACCAGAAATAAAGAGAAATTGCAATTACTTTTCAAACCGAAGCTCTAACATTTCTACATAATTACAGAGCTCCACATAAGGGAGGAACACTTGAACAAGTCCAACATTTTCTCATTTATTTCAGCACCAAATCCTATGGTGTGACTACTCATTAGAATCGTCTCGAATATTCAGGAATAAAGATTTTAGTTTTGGAAATACTCCCCTTATCTGTAGATTTATATGTATCAATGTTCGAGTTGTATTGCAGTACGTTTACGTTACGTTTCCTTTAAACGATAAGTAATAAAGGTTTTCGAACTGCTCTGGAAACATTCTGTTGAAAATTTGATAATGGTAAGTTGGTGTAGATCGTCTGGTATGAACATGTCTCTTCTGCTATTTATCACATTTACATTAGTTATTTTGCGTTTTGTTGATAAAACTTTCGTATGAGAGGCACATGGTTCGGATCCTATTCAGATACGAAATGACTCCGGTGTCCGATTATGATCTAACATGTTCGCAAATGACAGTATGGTCGGTTAATACGTTTAACCGTTAAACGTACCCCGGTCAGGGCCTCGTTCGGTTAGTTGTAAACTGCTATGGTATTCGATGGCTTAACGGTGAGGCGTTACCGGGTCGTGAAGGATAGGTTCTTGAATAACTTGAAATCAACCCTTCGGAAAAGTGTCCCTTAGAAGTGTAAACTTGATATAGAAGTTATGAATAAAACTTTTTTATAACGAAGAGAAAAAAAAAGTTCTTTTCTGTCAGAGTTGGTATAGGTATATCATAAAGCTATGCAACATTACATTTGTCTCCGTTGTCTTGTTATGGAGATATTTCAATTATCGTGTTTTTTAACTGCAAACGACCTTTTTTTAAAGCATGGATTTGCCAGGCTGATTCTTGGGATTTACCCTCTGTACCCTGCGTCTGGTTGGCAGTTTTGGTTCGAGTCGGGATACACGTTCTGGAACCAAAACCTTCAGCAGGGTGCCCGTGCGTGTGTTTCTAATGTATATATAGTGTTTTAAGTGTTGTTCTCGTCGGTTTTATAGCTGATCTTATTTGCTGGTTTTAATTCACTGTTCTTGTTCATTTCTCTGAGGTTTAAATAACTTGCTGTTTTGTATGAGATCTATATTAGGACCGTGTCATTCATTTGTTCTGTGCTGCCTATATAAGAAGACTGCGGCAATCTAGTGTGTAATTTGTTTATTTAATTAATTTTCATGATCATTCTAGATCTAGATAGATTTCAATTTTGCTATTTTCAGTGTGTGGGGGGTTGTAGATATGTTTGTTGGATATTTGATTTTGCTCATGTGTAAATCTCTCACGGCGTCATAAGAGTTATCTTAAACTATTTTGGTAGATCTAGATCTATTTAAAACTACATATATCTAGCTCTATGTTTCTTTAATCTGTTATTAATCTGCTGTCAATGAACCTTTTTCGTCTCTACACAAAAAGCACATATTTAACCCATTACCTCATAGCCGGATTTAATAGTATTAAAGATAGTTGCCCACTTGAAGTGGGTTGAAAGCAGGGCACATTCTGCTTTACTTTCAGTCTGCTTAAGCTGTCATCTGCTAGGATATAGAAAGTATTGCTTATGGTGCATATTAATGCCTGTATAATTTGGAACTGTTTTCTTAAGTGTAGATCTAGTTAATACTCTAAGAGACGTGTGTAGATGTATATAGAATCTATATATTTACTATTATTTGTTCTGTTTATAGATCTATAGTTTATAGCTGATATATGAATGTAAAACATTTATGGAGGGCCTCATGGGAGATTAGTCGTTTGACTTAAATGAGACACCCTCGTTAAATAAAGTCATGCATTCATTCATTCAATGCTCTGGTCATATTGGTTTCAGAGAAAAAGATGTTTGAACATTTCACTATATAACTCTTTGTAAAACGGTTACCCCCGGGGCGGGGCCAATTTTGACCCCAGGGGTAAAAGTGGAACAACTTTGATAAAGGACCTGTAGACGATGCTATGTGCAAAATATCTAAGCTCAATGTATTATGGTTTCAGACAAGAAGATTTTTGAAGTTTTCATTGAAAAAATCTATTTTTAGCTATGGTGACCCATGTATGCAATACACCGGAACCAACTCAACAATATATGTGAAGGACCTCTGGAAGTTACACCATGCCAAACATCAAAGCTCTGGCCATATTGGTTTCAGAGAAAAAAATGTTTGAACAGTTCACTATATATCCCTATAGATGTAAAATGGTTTCAGAGAAAAAGATTTTTGAACATTTCACTATATATATCTCTATAGATGTAAAATGGTGACCCCCGGGGCGGGGCCAATTTTGACTCCAGGGTCAAAATTTGGACAATCTTGATAGAGAACCTATAGATGATGCTTTGTGCAAATCATCTCAGCTCTGGCCCTTCTGGATTAAGATTTACTAATATTTTCACTTTGGTTGACATGGCAACTAGAGTTCTGCATTGTTTCAAATTCTTTGAACAACATTTAAAGAGCTTGACCCAAGGAACATTCCTGTGAAGTTTGGTTGCAATCAGGCAGGTGGTTTTGAAGTAGAAGATGTTTGAAGAAATTCTTGACGCACGACACACAACGCACAACGACGGACGCCGGACATTGACTGACCACAAAAGCTCACCTTGAGCACTTTGTGCTCCGGTTAGCTAAAAATCGCATTTTCAACGAACGATTGTACAAACTTTCATGAGGAAACCATGACTGAAATCTCGTTTATGACTGGTAAAGCAGTTACAATACAAGAGGAGTTACCTCCCTATACGCAGATGTTTAAAGCACAGTCTATATCTCTCTTTGTTCTATGAAGTTCGGTTTCTTGTGTCATTATGCAATATGAATAATAAATTGTACCGCGCAGACGTGGTTTGCATCCTAAATGTATGACTAAATTTTTTCTCTCTCAGTTAAAATGATCTATATGTTCAAAGTAGGTGGGGTTTTATTATATACATGAATATTCAGCAGAATTAGAGCTAATAGGTTATCCAGTTCCTCCGTAGCCTGTTTATAATTTTTAAAACTGGTCACCATATAAAACAAATTAAATACTAGAATTTGTTTTTGAGAAACGCATGTCTCCCCCGAGTTATTGTCTGGAAACTAAGGCGAAGTCAAAATCTATTTGAGTAACAGATCATGTGACCATTGACCTACCGACCTGAAATGCAACCCCAAGCATCCCCTGCTCATAAGCAACCAGTTCACTAAAAATGATGATCGGCCCATAAGAACAAAAGTTATTGGCGGAAACCAAAACGTGACAGACAGACGGACGGACGGACAACGCAAAAACAGTATATCTCCTCGCTATGGGGGGAGGGGGGAAAAGACATAAAGAAGCAGGATAGGCATAGATGTGCATGTTGCTTTTACTTTCAACTTGTTTTAAGTTACCATCTGCTAAGTTAAAGAAAATATTTCTTACGGTGCATACTCATGACTGTATTAAATGGAAGTATTTTCTTCAGTGGAGGAATAAAGTGAAACGATTATGCCCCCGGTGGCAGCATTGCCAATATATTCAGAATCCAAAGTCCAAATTAGGTCGAGGTCAAATTGAGGTTGGGTAATACTGGTAAATTTGTAATGGTCCAAGGCAGCAACTGTATAAGTATCAAAGCTTTGTAGTCAATAGTGTTGATGCTAGACGAAACAGTAAGATCTAGTAATCCAAGAAATGACCAATTCAAAATATTCTAAGTCAAAATAAGATCAAGGTCAAAATTAAGGTTAGGTAATTTGGGTGGAATGGAAGTGGTGGTACAAGACAACAACTGTATAAGTATTAAAGTATTGTAGTCAGTTGTGTTGACACTAGAAGAAACGGTAAAATCTATTTAATCAGGAACTTATTTTACAATATTCTAAGTCAATATAAGGTCAAAGTACGGTCGAGATCATGGTTGGGTGATATTGGTATATTGGGAATGGTCCAAGGCAATAACTATATAAGTATCCAAGCATTTGAGTGAGCGGTGTCGACGCTAGACAAAACGGTAAAATCTAATTAACCAAGAAATGGCCCATTTACAATATTCTATGTCCAATCAAAATTAGGTCAAGGTCAAAATCAAGGTTGGGTGATATTGGTGGATTGGTAATGGTCCAAGACAACAACTGTGTAAGTAGCTAAGCATTTGAGTAAGCGATATTGGTGCTAGAAGAAACGGTAAAATCTAGTTAACCTTGTTACGAACGCACGGACGGACATGACGATTACTATATTTTTATGCCTCCGCATCTAAAGATGCCGGGGGCATAAAAAGGCGCATTGTCAGAGGAATTGGATAAACTCTATTATTTCCATAACAAACGTATATTTTCTTGGTAAAAATTGCTGTTCATTGCACACAGTTTGGAGACAGGTCAGACTCTACACTGTCTGGCACGTTAAAAGTTGAGGACCCCTAATGAAATCTTGCCAATACTGGTTCTCTACGAAGAGTGATCTGCCATTCTTGTCAACTGTCTGC
Source organism: Gari tellinella (assembly GCA_922989275.2). NCBI lineage: Eukaryota > Metazoa > Mollusca > Bivalvia > Cardiida > Psammobiidae > Gari > Gari tellinella. The sequence goes on along the minus strand of OV277858.1, from coordinate 101,485,708 downwards.
CCATTCCAAATCATGCTTTAGCATCGTTCGGAACGGGACGACAGTTGACAAGAATGGATGTTCGCTGTACGTAGAGTACTTGTTGTTGTTGTTGAAAAAAGGTGTTAAGTCGCTTTAACAGTAGTTCAGTCATTTGGAGACACACCTCATTTACATTGAGATAAATTCATGATAAAATTTGGTCCCTTACCAGAAAACCAGAGCAACCAATTTTCTGGATTTTAACCTTTTCAGTACTTGGACAGACGTACAAATACAGCACTTTATGATGGATTTAGCAATCAATCAAATCACTGAAAAGGTTACACCTTTTGGCAGCCTTCTACTGTATCATGCCAGCCTAGTATGGCAGTGGTCCCCATTCTTTTCTGCCAGTTGACCAAGCTGGCATGCCCCAGAACTACAGCGCTGGGTCACATTATTATAAACAAATTGACGTCATTGACGTAACGGCGCATTATCAACATTGCCAAACAATCACAAACGAACTTCATAACAAGGATATCAACAAGGGCCACCATGGCCCTAAATCGCTCACCTGGTACATCAGGTAAAACTTGACCTATAGTGACCTAGATTACGACTGGTAATGACCCAAAATCAACCTTTAGAGTGTTACCAAGGTTTTTCTATGGTTTGACCTTGGTTTTTGACCACACAATCCACATTTGATTTTGACCTAGATTTGAGTTAAGCAAACATTCTGGCAATATTACATTCAGATCAATGAGATTTGTAGCCTCTAAAGAGTTAACAATGTTTTTTTTATTTGACCTGGTGACCTAGTTTTTGACCGCACATGACCCATATTCGAACTTGACCTAGATATCAATAAGGCAAACATTTTGACTAAGTCTCATGAAGATCAGATGGGATTTGTAATCTATAGAGTGTTAAGAAGGTGTCCCTATGATTTGACCTAGTGAACTTGTTTTTGACCAAACATGACCCATATTCAAACTTGACCTAGATATCTATTAGGCAAACATTCTGACCAAGTTGCATTAGACTCCAATGAGATGTGTAGCCTCTAGAGTGTTAACAAGGTTTTTCTATGATTTGACCTAGTGATCTAGTTTTTAATTGCACATAACCTATATTCAAACTTGACCTTGATATCAATGAGGCAAACATTTTGACCAAATTTCATTAAGACCAGATGAGATTTGTAGCATATAGAGTGTTAAAAAGGTTTTCCTATGATTTGACCTAGTGACCTAGTTTTTCATCGCACATAACCCATATTCAAACTTGACCTAGATATCAATTAGGCTAACATTTTGACCAAGTTTCTTGAAGATCAAATAAAATTTGTAGCCTTTAGAGTGTTAACAAGGTTTTCTATGATTTGACCTAGTGACCTAGTTTTTAATTGCACATAACCTATATTCAAACTTGACATAGATATCGATGAGGCAAACATTTTGACCAAGTTTCATGAAGACCAAATGAGATTTGTAGCCTATAGAGTGTTAACAAGGTTTTCCTATAATTTGACCTAGTGACCTAGTTTTTGATTGCACATGACCCATATTCGAACTTGACCTAGATATCAATTAGGCTAACATTTTGACCAAGTTTGATGAAGATCAAATAAAATTTGTTGCCTTTAGTGTTAACAAGATTTTTCTAGGATTTGACCTAGTGACCTAGTTTCTGACCCGACATGACCCACATTCGAACTTGACCTAGATTTCAACGAGGCAAACATTTTGACCAAGTTTCATTTTCGTGCCAGGTGAGCTAAAAAGCATTTTTAACATCAATATTCAGTGATGTGTCTTTTGGCTCTTATTATCACTCTATCAAGAGTGTTCAAATCATGACCCCTGTGTCAAAAATGGACCCGCCCGGGGCTTATCAGTTTAACATAGACTTATACTGGAAAACCTTTAAAAAAACAATTTCTCTGAAACCACTTGCCGTATTTCAATAATAGTTTGACGAGAGAGAGTTGTACATGATGTAAGCCAAGTCTTAAGTTTCCCACTCTATATAACGACTCCGAACAACACACACAATCTGTCTCTCCCCTTGGGTGTCGTTGTAGAGAGGGAGCACTGTATACTATTCGTGACTTCATACTTCGAAAACAACAAGCAAAAATGTTAACAGTAATTTTACTAATATATTAATATCTGAGGTTATTTAATTTACAACAGAGTAAGTGACAGTGTAGAACAATCTTCTAGTGAAACATTCTACTGGACATCGAGCCATATAGATTGCGTGAATAGGGTGTGTTGGAGGTTTTTTGTTAAAACTGACACCAGTTTTCGCGAACATTTCATAGATCTTAGTCTCATTAATGAACCCCTGGAACGACCTTCTAATTTTGTGACACTTGTCGTCCCTCAGTGACAGGGCTGCCATAAGTTGACATGAAAAATCCTAAGATTTCCATATTTGCATTTTTCAAGTGCGATTTTACGAATCGTACCTTTACCCCATAGCCTTTTTCTTGATGTTTTCGTTTGTCCGCGACCGAAATGTAAACGTAGGGCGAAACGTGATAGTGGCGGTGTAAGCGTGTATTTTAAACACTGTTTATCCGATAAAGTAGAGCTCGTGCAGATAAATTACAATGGTATAATTTGGTTTAAACTAAAGAAACAGCATTTTAGTTATGATAAAGATATATATTTCTGTGTGACTTACATTCCACCGGAAGGATCTAGTGTTTATAAAAATGAAAGCTCTGAATTGTTCGAATATGATTTCTTCGATAAAATCTCAGATGATGTTTTAAATTTTAGCGATAGAGGGTATGTTTTTATTACAGGTGATATGAATAGTAGAGTTGGTTTAGAACCTGATTATATTGAAGATATTGGTTTAGATAGGTTTGTGGATTTACCTTTAACAGATGATATACAGTTACCTGGAAGGCGGTCAGACGACCAAATTGTTAATAACTTCGGAAGAAAACTATTATGTTTATGTAAACAGCATAATTTGCATATAGTAAATGGTAGGCTCGCACAGGGCGAGTGTACTTGTTACGTTACTTATAGAAATAATGTGGGTTCAAGTGTTGTGGACTACTTGATAACAAATGTTAATAATTTTAATATGTTAAAAAGCTTTGAAATTTTAGATTTGAATGAATACTCGGATCACTGTCCTATTACGTATAGTTTTGAATATTCCAATAATTCGAGAAGTGAAAATATAGAAGGAACGCCTCTTAAGGAGAAAATAGTTTGGGATAGGAGCAAGGCAGAATCCTTTAATCAATATTTAAATGATAAACGAGAGCAGTTTGTTGATATTGTTAACATGTTAGAAATTGAAGATTGTAATATAGATCAGATTATTCAAAAGTTATCCGATACAATTTATGATATAACGAAAGAAAACTTTGGTAAGAAAACATACGGGAAGAGAAATTGTAATAAAAAAGAACAGAAGGTTCCCTGGTTCAATGATGAATGCAGGCAAGCTAAATCGGAATTTTATAAGTGTAAAAGACTGTATAAGGGTAATAAATGTAACTTTAATTTACGTAAGTTTATGGAAAGTAGGAATAATTACGTTTATGTAAAAAGAAGAAATAAAAATAATTATTTTAGAAAAGAAAAAATAAAATTAAGTGACATGAGTATGAAAAATCCTAGTAAATTTTGGAAATTCATAAATAAGTATAAAAATAATAAAAACAAAGAAAATTTAATAGATTCTGAAACCTTTAAGAATCACTTTGCCAAATTATCTAATGGAGTTGATGCACAGTATATATATGATGAAACGTTACCATTACCTGATACAGATATAAACATTGAACAGCTTGATAAATTGTTTGATTGTGACGAAATTAACAAAACTATTGCATCCTTAAAGAGGAATAAAAGCCCTGGTATCGACAACATTGCTGCCGATTTCTTTATTGATGCAAGAGATTTTATATCACCATTTCTAGTACCTATTTTCAATAAAATATTTAATAGTGGAAATTATCCTTCATCTTGGACGACCGGTATTATTATACCTTTGTTCAAGAAGGGTGATAAGGAAAATCCAAATAATTACAGAGGTATAACCTTGATAAGCTCTCTGGCAAAAAATTTCTCTTTGTGTCTTAGAAATAGATTGAATAAATGGTGTGAAAATGAGCAGTTACTGAACTGTTCGCAATTCGGTTTCAGAGATAATAGGGGTACTGTTGATTGTGTTTTTATATTACATTGTATTATCCAAAAAATACTGTCTAGTAACAGTAAATTGTATTGTGCTTTTATTGATTATGAAAAATGTTTTGATACAATCATAAGAGACGCTCTTTGGATTAAACTTGTGCAAACAGGTATTAGCTGTAAATTTTTAAGTATGCTTAAATCTATTTACAAAGATGTGTCAGCATGCGTGAAAGTGTCTGATTATGAAGATTTATCCGCTCTGTTCAATATAACGGTTGGGTTGAAACAAGGGGAGCCACTCTCACCGATCCTATTCATTCTTTTTGTGAACGATGTAAGCGATAATCTAGATCTTAATAAATTGACTGAAAAGGATCTCACACAGCTTTCTATATATTTACTTCTTTTTGCAGATGATATCGCAGTCTTCACGACAGATAAAAATAGCCTGCAGGCACAACTTGATAGTTTATATTTGTATTCGACTAAATGGGGTCTTAAAATAAATGTAGCGAAAACAAAGATTTGTGTTTTTGAAAAAAGACGATCAGCATTAAATTTTGAGTGGTTCATAAACAACGAGAAAATAGAAGTTGTTGATAATTTTTGTTATTTGGGTGTAAAATTTATGAAAACTGGAAATCTAGTCTATGCCTTTAAAGCATTAAAAGACCAGGCCACGAAAGCAATGTATAGTCTTTTATATTTTTTTCGGAAAATAGAATTAGATGTACGTACCAAACTTCTACTTTTTGACAGGATGGTTGTTCCTATCATTACGTATGCATCTGAGGTTTGGAGTATATACAATTTCAAGGAGATAGATAAACTTCATATAAAATTTTGTAAAATCATACTTGGTGTACGATCTCAGTCTGTAAATTATGCAGTTCTGGGAGAATTAGGTAGATTTCCGCTTTCTGTTATATGCATAGAAAGATTGTTAAAATACTGGTTGAAAATCAAGAAATATGGTGATAATATGAGTACTGTTTATAATATCTATAGAGAGCATTGTATAACTTTGATGGGAAACAATAAGAGTTGGGGTAGTCATATAAAAAGAAAATTGGATAGTTTGGGTTACACGTTTATTTGGGATAACTTGGATACTACTGCCAATTACTTTCCTGCTATACAGAGGAGAATAAGGGACAATTTTATCCAGGAATGGCGAACATCAATAACAAACTCACCAAAACTGAAATACTATGTAATGTTCAAGGAAACATTTGAAATGGAATCTTATCTACAAAATATAACTAACAATTCTTTACGCATGCATCTTACAAGATTTCGTATTTCCTCGCATAACTTGGCTATAGAAGCTGGAAGATATACTAATATTGATCGTAGAAATAGAGTCTGTATCTTTTGTAATCAAAATGCTATTGAATCAGAATATCACTTTTTATTAACATGTCAAAAATATAAACAAGAAAGAGTTGAAATTTTAAAACATATTTCATGGTCCTCTCTAAATAAGTTCATAAAATTGCTTTCTTCAAAGAACAAAAAAGTTCAATTAAACGTAGCAAAATATATCAAGGTTGCAATGAATATACGAAATAATGTAGTTGAAGATTGATAATATCAATAATATACTATAATAGTGTATATACAAGTTATAATATTTTCAGTTGAATGTTTTGTACTTGTAAAATTGAGTTGTTAAGTTGAGTTGTGTTTATGTAAATGTCATGGTCATATTTCACGTTAATTGATCTATTGTACATGGCCAATGGCGCTTTTATGTTGCCGATTGCCAATAAAATTGATTTGAGTTGAGTTGAGTTGAGTTGAGTCTTGTTTTGTTGACACGCGACTACTTAAAGCAGGCTGTAAGTAAAGCAGAATGCGCCTTAGGGCGCATTCTGCTTTACTTTCAGCCTTCTTTAAGCTACCATGAACTCGGAAAAAATCCGGAGATTTAGGAAAAATCCGGAGAAATGGCAGCCCTGCAGTGAGGATATGGCAAAGACGAGAAATAGATCTAGCTCCATACCATCTAACTGTAGATCTACACATGTGGACTAAGATCTTAGTGAACTTTGATTAAGATCTTTATTCGTTAGGATTTGTTATATTCTGGTGGATTAGACTTCGGACATTGTTAAGCGGAGGTATGGAACATATAAATCTCGATCTACTGAAATTCTGATATGATTTTAAACGCATGCATAGTTATGTCACATGTTTTCGCGAATATGACGTAAACACCGTGACTTTATGACGTAATTTTCGTCACGCTTGAATCAACTTTCAATAGTTCAGGGGCTCGGTATAAAAAAAACTCGCCCCAAACCAACCAGAACAAATCTATTGGTTATTCCAAGGGCTGTGTGTGAAAAAAATGTGGCCCATTCATCCGGTACCTATTAAACCTACACATTAGACATTGGTAGTGGTATTATGGCTTATGAAGATCTATTTATTACCAAACCTTCATCTAAGACGGATGCAATAACTATAAATTTCACGTCATCGCCTACGTTTATCCAAATAGATAATGCATTATAGGAGCTATACACGTTCAGCCCAAACAAAAACAGAAATGGCGTTGAAGTACAATTAACACACGATAAAAAGAAAGTTGCCATTTCGTTATTTGATAATAAAACTCTTTTCCTTCAAAGGAGTGGTGCTGGTTATGGAAAGCAGACGTATTTGACACACTGTGTGACGATTTGAAGAAAAATAGTATGGTATTAAAGTTAAACAAATCAATAAGTGTTGACAATGTAGCGAATAGTAACTCTGCCGACCCGCTTCACAAACACCTACAAACACTAGTCGCAAAAGCCCTATCGCAGTTTTAATTCAAATGATAAATAATATTAGAAGGTCTAGAAACCAATCTTCTCCAGTTCGTGGAAGTCGTGATGGACAAAAACAAAACTCAAGCATATCTAGTACACCAACAAGCAGACCAGATCGCGAGGAAACATTTGTGAAGGATATATTTTCATCCAATAATGAACCAAAGTCCTGCGAGTCAAATATGAGTGACAAACTAAAGATAAATGCCAAGTCAACAGTTGACCAAGGAACGAATGCGTCGCCATTGATACATTGAAGGTAACTGAATCACATCTAAAGAACCAGAAACATGACAACAAACTGTTACAAGATACATTTAAAGACTTACTTGAACAGAGCAAACTGTTAAAAACTGAAAATGAAAAACTAGTGAAGCTACTGAATGAAAAGGAAAGTGAAGTAAAAATATTTCGCACAAAAAATCAGGATCAATTGGCAAAACAGGAAAAAGTTGAAAGTGTCCTTTCTCGTGTAAAATCGGATCTTGATGATGCAACTGCTAAGTTACTCATAAATGAAGAAGATAATACCAAGCTAAAACATCGCAATGATGAAGTTATATAAGAAAAGTTAAGTACTGTTGACGAGCTTATGAAGCTTCGAGGATCAAAGGATTCGATGGAACTTAAGATTGACCAATCTGCTGAAATCGTGGGAAATATTATTACCCATGAAATCAACGAATTGAAAACTGTGCTCTTCAAAGAACTTATTGACATAAAGAGTCAAATCAGCAAATCGATGGAAATCACAAAAGCCGGCACTGAGTCAAAGACTGTCCCAAAGAACTCAGTTCCAGAAAAAAACACTGATAGTCCTGCTAGATTGTCACCCACAAAGGATTCTCTACCTGACAAGTCTGGAAGTAAAGGCAATCCAATTCCCGTGATTACGTCCGTCACAAAGAACAAACAAAAAACAACATTTATAGTAGGTGATTCCATGACGAGAGTTCTCAGCACCGCACGAATGTGCAATTCAGATCTCAGTGTGAAAGTAAAAAGTCACCCTGGCGGAAGAGTCAGATACATTGAAAACACCCTCCTCAAGATATCGGAAACAGATCCCGACTACACCAAACACATTGACGCAGTTGCCCTGCATGTTGGTACCAATAACATTCAGGGAGCGAAAAGCAGTGGGCAAGTTGTTGATGAGTTCAAGGACACGGTAAACACAATACATTCATTGAATCCGAGGACGACAATTATTGTGTCATCCATCATACCTCGGAGGAATGACAGAACTACGAATGAGAAAATTCACCAAACAAACGCCGACATACAGACCATGTTCGAGGGACTAGGACTTTATTTCTTGAACAACGATTCTCACTTTTTGAGCCGTGGTGGGCCAGTTCAAGATCTTTATAGGGACCACATCCATCTTATTGCGCGAGGGGGCAAAGTGCTTGGGACGAACATAACTAGGTCACTTAAAACCGTTTTGGGTATTTCGGACATCAATTTGAGCTCTGGCATTGACAGTCAGAATTTTCATATTGGGAAGTACCAAGGAAGGAATGGACATTACCTGAACAACAGACATATGTATGTTATGCCAGTGCCGCCGTACTGGATGGAGGGTCAGAGCGCGTGGCCGTATCAAACGTGCAGCGTAGTACTCAGTACTAGTAGTACAAACTTTGACAATAATTATGTCAGCAAGTCACGCCAAAATGAGACTATCTTACACAATGAGGTCATAAACATTGTGAGTAACACTTCACAAATTACCGGTAATACTCAATCTGGTATTAATTGTGACTCGGTTAACTCTCAACCTTATCTTAATTCGTCAGATAAAAAGAGTATCACTGTTATTCTACAATCTTGTTCATGTTCTGATGTTGATTTATGTTGTAATTGTTTAGTCCATGAGGCCCATATGTTATCTAACACTATTTGTAAGATTTGTAATGTGTCAAGAAATAATTCATGTTCACCAGTTGAGAATAATGAAAGTAATAATTTCATTACAACTATAGTTGATGAAGTAAAACAGTTCATTGCAGTAATGCATCCCAGTATAGATCTGGGGCCCGTTTCATAAAACATCTTACGACAAATTTTGTCGTAAGTCAGATTATAAAACTCTCAATTATTATCTATTTCTCTATCTAATCCTGCCTTGTGACATCTTTTTGGAATCGTCTTGAAAAGACGATTCCAAAAAGATGTCACAAGACAGGATTAGATAGAGAAATAAAAAATTAAATGTATTTTATAGTTTTGACTTACGACAGCATTTGTCGTAAGATGTTTTATGAAACGGGCCCCAGAAGTCATGTTCCACTTCAATAAATAGTCAGTCCAGCACTTATTTCTCGATTGACAATTTAGATGATATCGTCGACAACTTCCAGCCATGGTTTCATAAAAAAGGACTAAATTTTGTTCATTTGAATATACATTTCTTATATCCAAAATTAGAGGAAATCATTTTTTTACTGGCGCATCAAAATATTGACATTTTGTGTCTTTGTGAAACATTTTTAAATGACACATTCTCTGATAAAGATCTCAATATTGATAATTTTAAGATGTTTCGGAAAGACAGGCCTTTTCATGGAGGAGGCCTCGTGATATATGTAAAGGATGAACTACCATGCATCCATTGACAAGATCTCGAAACTCAAACAATTTAATCTATTTGGATTGAAGTAAGACGACCAAATTCAAAGCCATTCTTAGTATCTGAAGTATATAGACCACCCTCGTCGAAAGTTCAATGGATACATGATTTCAACTGTACTTTAGACAATTCACTATCAGATGAAAAGGAATGTATAATTATTGGTGACTTCAATTTTGATATTCTTAAAAATGATAATCCACTATCAAAGACTTGGGTAGAGACAACGAAATCAGCAAACTTTGTCCAGTTAGTAAATAATCCTACAAGAATCACTGATGTTTCTGCTACATTGATTGACCATGCTTTTTCAAATATTCCTGAAAATATTGTAAATGTTCATGTTCCCCAATATTCTATAAGTGATCACTATCCTATTTGTATTTCACGTAAAATTTCATCCTGTAAATGATAAAGGTCCTGTCCATAAAACCTTTACATACAGATCTATGAAGCATTTTGATGAAAGTAGATTCCTTGAAGACCTAACCATCCAGCAATGGCCAGTACTTGATTTATAGACGACCTTGATGATGCTTTCGAAGTCTTTATTGATATGTTCAAGTCAGTCCTGAATAAACATGCTCCGAACTAAACGTGTAAAAAAGGTTAACCAACCTGGCTGGATGAAGAAAGAAATAATCGACGGTATTAGGTTGAGGGATTCTTTTCATAAAAACTCTGACGTAATGAATTATAAATGTTGGAGACAAAAAGTAAAGACACTTATATTTAAAGCTAAACAACCATTTTATCAGGAAACAATAAACTCGAATAGACAAAAGCCAAAACTTCTCTGGAATAGTCTTAATTTATTATCAGTTTTAAAACCGAAAATACAAACTACATTATAAACTGCATTATCCGACAACTGTATTATCCGGAATCGTGTCATATCCGACGCCGTTCTCCGGTCCCGAACATTTCCCTTCTTATTTCTATATGCATTAAGACTCTATTATCCGGAATCTTGCGTTTCCTGGTATCCGACATAGTTTGCTGGTCCCTGCGTTAACATATAGCGTGTTTCGCACCCCATTATCCGACCGCCTTTGATCTCCGCCGGCGGCTGTCACCTTGATCGCTTGTCAGTCGGGCATGGGGAAAACCCAAACTATGGATCATTATTGCCAGCCGTCGGTTGTGCCCTAGACCTATTGAAGGTACAAATGCGTAACTAGTTTAATAAAGTGTCGAAAAACCGACTGCTTATTTTGTTGTCTTTTCAACATGAAAAAATATGTGCATTTGTTATTAAAGCATTTGGATATTTGACCCATATCAGACGCCGAGTAACCCGCAGCAAATCTTATAATAATCGGATTCCTTGCTTGTTCAAAAGTTTGTAAAATCCAGTTTGCCAAGCCGCGGGACAATTATCTATTTTAGAAATGACTATAGAATGTTTTGATAAGTAACTAGATCTACCGTTATGTATGTAAGATAGCACTGTAATGTTTAAGTCCATGCTTTATCAAAAGGGTCTATATGGTGAGCACTTTTATCGAGAACTTATCTTACTATTTTATCATTCGTTCTTAAACGTTTAAAATGGAAAGACCAAGCAAACGACATGCAAGCGAACCTGCGTCGGTTAATTCGCCGAAAAGACAAAGAACTGTGCTAACACTTGAAAACAAAGTGGATTTGATTAATGAATTTAAAAGCGATTATACTCGCAAAGTGATCTGGCGTCGAAATTGGGTGTTGGCAGGTCATATGTAGCAGATCTCGTAAATAGAAAGGAATTCTACATTGAACAATATTAACAAAACTTCTAATCTGAAAACACAGGCTTTTCACGGTTTTTCAAAATATTGGGAATTAAACAAAATTCTCTATGAATGGTCCAAGCAAGCACGTGCAAAAAACATGCCAATATCAGGCCCAGTGCTACAGGAAAAGGCTTTGCAGTACGCTACAGATCTGGGCTATAGATATTCGCCGCTGTTTTATCACATTCATAAACGTATACTTCCTGTCGCACCGTCACTTCCTGTTTATAGCTGTGACTGTCATAAATTCTGAAAATATGCTGAAAAAGTGGGAGAACTCAAGTGTCCGACATCTTGTGTTATCCGACATAACGCTTCGGTACGGACCGATGTCGGATAATGCAGTTTATACTGTAGTTATATAAATGACGAAAACGGTGATCAGATTATTAACCCTCATATAACTGCAAACGAATTCAATAAACATTTTGCATCTGTATTTAAACATTTCAAAATGATAAATCAAATAAAAGATAATATGGAATAGGCAAAGCCTATAAGCGAGCACTGCTAAACCACAGGGGACCGTCACAATAGAAGTCTGAACCCCAAAAGAAAAAAAATGTATAAACACTAGATATATAGACTTTGTATACATATTTTTTTCTTTTGGGGTTCAGACTTCTATTGTGACGGTCCCCAGTGTGCTAAACCATCTTTAGAAAGCAAAGAATGAAGATTGTAACAAAATAGTATACCAAATAAATACGATAATCGATCATGCGTAAATACATGTTTTATATATCTACTTAAGATAATAAAAATTAACAATAATTTAGCTACATGTAATGTATTATGAAATAAGCAAGTGCAGCTGTACATTTGGAGCAAATTAAGAATATGTTTGCACAAGAATCATTCCATTAATGGTTGCTCCATTAGACTAACCTTTGAACAGAATGACACTTACTCAAACCCTATTCCTACTGAATGAGGGTCAAATTCATTTAAGAAAGGCTACGGTGGAATTAGCCTTTTTGGTTATTTTATTAATGTTGAAACCCCATCTCAGGTCTTCTGATATTGTCACGCGTAGGTAAGGGTTCTCCTGGACCTGCTTATGGATTTGGTTGTCTAGGGTGTAGAAATGACTGGATCTGTTATTGACACTCATGAGGTAGCACTTCTTGGCATTGAAACGCATACCCTATGTCGAGGCCCAGGCCTCAAACCCACTCAAGTCCCTCTGTAGCACGTCATGTCCAGTCCGGATTGTTCTGTACAGAAGGCAGTCATCTGCAAACAGCCAGACTTTCAATTTAACGGAGTCAAGTAGGTCATTGATGTGACAGAGGCACAGGAGGAGAAATTTAAGGTGATTTGATTCGGGGATCTTTCCATTGAAATAAACTGGCAGTTTAATTTGTCGTTATATTTTCTTTGGTGAGTCTGTGTTTGTTTTTGTTGTTTGTTTTATTTAGATGATCTAAGAATTAGATGTATGTACATGTTCATACTTGTTTTTATCTTCATTCTTGTAAAGTTCAAGAAGTAATTACTCTGAATTGAATTTATTTGAAAGCCAGAATTAATTTCAATCAGGTGTAACTAAGGATGTATGTACTTCATAGTCTACTAGCTAAGACCAAATGTGGTATTGGTCACATTTACATTGTGTTTGAGAATATGATAAATGTGTTTGAGAATATAATAAAGGTGATTAAACAAGTGGAACAGTCGCAAAACTGCCTTTAAGGTCAAATTTAACAGACTTATATATTCTGATCGGTCAATAATTCTGTGATTGTATGAATATTTTGCTTTGAAGGGAGAAATAGAGAAAATTGGACACTTAAATTTGAGTTTAATGAGATACCATTTGATTTTTTCAGATTTAATGGCTCTAGAAAAGTGGATATACATTATCAAGATAGACAGTGATGTGCTTGATGGAAAAGAATCAATTTTGGCCATGCACCAGAGTGACCAAAAAATTTACTGACTCTTAATTACCTTCACTACCAGTTTGCGGCACAGATCTTATATACTTATATAGATATCTAATAGTTACTTCGTTTTTTGTAAACTGCATTTTGTGTAAGCGAAATAAAAATATTTATTTGCAAATTCTATTGTTTTATTTTCTCCCAATGTCAAATGAAATCTATTTAAAACTGGAACGTATTTTTGAGAAAAGCAGATGTCTCCCCTCTATTCCCCTATCCCGAATAATTTCAGTCAAAATCTATTTTAATAATTGATCATGTGACCTTTGACCTCAAATGCAACCCTATTCATCCCCTCATCATTAGCAACCAGTGCACCAAAAATGGTCATTAGAACAAAAGTTATTGTCCGTATACCAAAGAAAAATCAAAATTCCATTTTTAGTAACAGATCATGTGACCTTTGACCTCAAATGCAATCCACTGCATCCCCTTGTTATAAGCAACCAGTACACCAAAAATGGACATGATTTCTCTATAAGAAAACAAGTTATTGTCCGGAAACCAAAGCGTGACAGACAGACGGACTGGCATAAGTTTGGGGGCCATTTATATAATAGCATGTGTCAAAGATGTAAATCAAATAAGTAGTTATCTGTATGAGTAACTAAAATAAACGATGGCTAAATATTGAACATAAAAAAAGATGTCGCTGACTAAGAAGTGTACCATAAATAAATACTTTAGGTTTTTGCCAATAATTTACTCTCACTTAGTGACTCTTGAATATTCTTTTTAGAGCCTGATTAGGGTTAACACTGTACATGAACAGAATTCAAGTCGATATCCATGTTAAAAAAACGTTTAATTTTCTGATATGTAAATTTGACATGATAAAGAAAAATAAGTAAAACTGCGCCGAAACAACCGAGGTCGAACCTACACAGGACCGAAAAGATCCGGAATCTATAAATAGAACGTAAATATTTTATGAGTATATTGGTTTTGAAACAATGGTGAAAGCACTAAATAATACATTCCGTTGTTAACGGGACAAAAAAACGTACAGTTTTTATGACGGAAAGATATCTCTCATAACTAACGAGTACTTATATCGGCCACGGAACCTTTCGTTCGACTGGAGAACGAAGGCGTTTCGATCGTCCAGTGATGGGGCGCAGGTTTTATACACCGCCACATCCGGTAATCGGAATACTCTCCATTTTGGAGGTAAATAAATCCGAAAGACAGCTTCCGGGTGACAGGCGAGATTGAATTGCAACACTGGTCAACTGTATTTCAGTAAACGTGTAAAAATCTTTAAATTAGATACAGAACCAGTCCTTGAAAATATTTTAGCAAGTAGATCCGCCGGAAGAAAAATATTTTAGCAAGTATATCCGCCGGAAGAAAGGAATGTGACAGCTGAAAATCAATTCAATGTACTACAGGTAAAACAAGAGTTGTCAGAGAGACAACAAATCTCGCCACCGGCACCTTTAGAAACTTAAAAGCACACTCAAGGTCACAGAGGTCAACCTTTTTGCCTGCATGGAAAGGTCTTGTCCATATACACTGGCAAATCAAATATGAAAATAAAACCTCAAGGGACTTAAGAATTATAAGCATTTTTGAAACCTAAACGCAGATTTCGAAACCTAAAACCTTTCGCGACCTTAGTTCAAGGTCAAGGACACTGGGCTAATTTTTTTGCATGCATGGAAAGGTCGTGTCCATATACACATGCATGCCAAATATGAAAGAAATATCTCAGTGGATATATGAGTTAAAGAAATTTTGAGAAACCTAAACGCAGACTTTGAAACCTAAACGCGGGTCCTAAGTTCAAGGTCAAGGTCAGAGGGCTCAAACATTTTGCATGCAAGGAAATATCTTGTCCATATACACATGCAAACTGAATATGAAAGGAATATTTCAATGGACATAGGAGTAATAAAATTTTTGAGAAACCAAAACACAGATTTCGAAACTAAACATGGGTCCTAAGTTCAAAGTCAAGGTCACAGGGGTCTAAATTTTGCTGTGCCTGGAAAGGTCTTGTCCATATACACACATAAACCAACTATGAAAGCAATACCTCAAGGGACATAGAAGTAAAAGGCATTTTTCAAAACCTAAACACAGGCCCTAAGTTCAAGGTCAAGGTCACAAGGGTCCAAATTTATCTGTGCATGGAAAGGTCTTGTCCATATACACACACATACCAACTATGAAATCAATACCTCAAAGGATATAGAAGTTAAATGCATTTTTCGAAACCTTAACACAGATTTCGAAACCTAAACACAGGCTCTTAGTTCAAGGTCAAGGTCACACATGTCTAAATGTTTCTGTGCATCGAAAGGTCATGTCCATATACACATACATACCAACTATGAAAGCAATAACTCAAAGGACAGAGAAGTTAAAGGCATTTTTCTACACCTAAACACACATTTCGAAACCTAAACACAGGCCCTAAGTTCAAGGTCAAGGTCACACGGGTCTAAATTTTTCTTTGCATGTAAAAGTCTTGCCCATATACACATACATACCAACTATGAAAGCAATACCTCTTGGGACATAGAAGTTAAAGGCATTTTTCGAAACCTAAACGCAGATTTGGAAACCTAAACGCAGGCCCTAAGTTCAAGGTCAAGGTCACAGGAGTCTAAATTTTTCTGAGCATGGAAAGGTCTTGTCCATATACACACACATACCAACTATGGAAGCAATACCTTAATGGATATAGAAGTTAAAGGCATTTTTCAAAACCTAAACGCAGATTTCGAAACCTAAACGCAGGCCTTAAGTTCAAGGTCAAGGTCACAGGGGTCTAAATTTTTCTGTGCATGTAAAGGTCTTGTCCATATACACACACGTACCAACTATTGAAGCAATACCTCAAGGGACATAGAAGTTAAAGGCATTTTTCGAAACCTAAACGCAGATTTGGAAACCTAAACGCAGGCCCTAAGTTCAAGGTCAAGGTCACAGGGGTCAAACATTTTCTGTGCATGGAAAGGTCTTGTCCATATACACACACATACCAACTATGGAAGCAATACCTTAAGGGACATAGAAGTTTAAAGGCATTTTTCGAAACCTAAACGCATATTTCGAAACCTAAACGCAGGCCCTAAGTTCAAGGTCAAGGTCATAGGGGTCAAAATTGTTCTGTGCATGGAAAGGTCTTGTCCATATACACACACATACTATGAAAGCAATATCTCAAGGGACATAGAAGTTATAGACATTTTCTTAAAATTGTTTACGCCGTTCACGACGACGACGACGACTACACCGGGGTTATTGCAATAGCTCGTCATGTACTACGTACATGCGAGCTAAAAACAAGTGAAATTAGTTTGAAAATGACCCCTTACCATAAATGCTTCGCTTTCGCGAAAATGGCCCTCCGGGCCATTTCCGCGAGCGTGCTCGCTATAACGTAACAACGGCTAATTCTGATAAGTCAAATAATCATGACCAGTCCCATACATTCTCAATACCATTTATAACGAACGCATTTGTTGAACAACAGCTTAAATCACTGGACACAGGGAAGTCAATAGGCTCTGATGGCATCAGCGCACGGTTTCTGAAATTGTCAGCAACAATATTAGCTCCAATCCTTACTAAATTATTCAATCACAGTATAATAAGCAGCACGTATCCAAAAGTATTTAAAGAAGCAAAAGTAATTCCAATTTATAAGTATGGTTCGAAGTCTGACAAGTCTAACTACAGGCTCCGAGGTTATAAAGCGTTTTATTTGAGTCTGAGTGTGTTCCAAAGCATTTGATTGGTCAGATTTGAGCCTAGGCTCAAATCTGACCAATCAAATGCTTGGGAACGAGTTTAGACTCAAGTCAAAAGCTTTATAACCTCGGAGCCAGGCCTATTTCCGTGTTACCAATCATTTCACTAATTTTGAACGTCATGTTAGTATTGCATTAAAACAATTTTTGGTAGAAAGTAACCTATTTTATTCTCGTCAATCAGGTTTTAGGTCTAATCATTCTTGCCAAACAGCTCTTGTTAAATTAGTTGAAGAGTGGATGTCGGCAATTGACAACAATGAGATAGTAGGTTCTATTTTTCTAGATCTTTCGAAAGCATTTGATCTAGTCGACCACAATATTCTCTTGGACAAGCTTAAATTATTTAATCTTGATTCACCAACATGTTCATGGTTGTCATCGTATCTATCATGTAGATCTCTAAAGACATATGTTTCAGGTGTATGTTCAGATATCTGTTCAGTTTTATCTGGTGTACCTCAAGGATCAGTGTTGGGACCTCTTTTATTTCTTATATTCATCAATGATTTGCCATGTGCGTGTAGGAACTCTATAACAGATATGTTTGCTGACGACACAACACTTTCAGTTCATAATTCATCGCTTGATTACGTGTTTTCTTCTTTAACAAATGATTTAATGAATGTAAATACCTGGTTTGAAAATAATCTAATTACGGCGATCAATGTGGCAAAAACAAAATCAATGTATTCATCTTCTAGACTTAAATTACAATTTGTCCGAAATAATGTTCACCCAATACAATTTAGAAACGAGCATATAAGCTTCAGCACTGAGGAAAAATTATTAGGTGTAACTATCGATTGTGGATTGTCTTTTGATTGTCACATTTTTTTAATAATGTTCTTAAAAATGTAATTCACTACTGTATCTTTTATCTCGTATCAAAATGTTTCTTACCGTTCCAATGAGAAAACTATTTTTCAATGCATATATTCTTCCCCATCTTGATTATTGCTGTGTAATTCGGGGTACATGCAGTGTTTCACAGAAACAAAAGCTTGTCCGTTTTCAAAAAAGAGCCGCAAGACTTATTCTGGATAAAGATATTGAGACTCCTTCTTCAATTTTATTCAGAGAACTAAATTGGATGACATTTCCTGAGAGAGTTGTATTTCAAAAAGCTGTACTTATGTTCAAAATATTTAATGGCTTAGCTCCAGATTATTTAACTGATATGTTTACGCCTACTTCCAATGTCCATAACAAAAGCTTAAGAAGATCTGTATCTGAGTTCCAATTTATTCTCCTAGACCTAGTACAGAATTTACTGACATATTGTTACGTTCAAAAAACATATTCCTTTATTCAAAATGTTTATTTGTTAATCGTGATTGTTTTCAGCCACAAACTAGGAGAAGAACCTATAATAAGCAAACATTGCTTTCGTTCTCATCCTAAAGTATATTTATGCATGATTATAAAATATGTACTATGTTTGAAATAAAATTTGTTTAAACTAATACAGAATTTTTCAGAAAATCATTTTCTTATTCTGGTTCTCTTATTTGGAACAAACTTCCTATTCATGTTAAAAACGCAACTTCTATTGCTGCATTCAAAACACTTTATCTGAATTGGCATACTCACAATTCACTTAATTAGAACCCAAAGTCTTGCTCTACTTTTTGCGGACGTAATTCTTAACTCTTAACCTCTCATAAATTTAACTTAAATTCTGCTAAATTTGGGTCGAAACTGATGTAGAAAGCTCCTAAAAGGTCTTTCTGTGTTATTATCATTCAAAATTTAGTAGCTACACGTTAGATCTAGATCAAGTAGACTACATGTGTACATATTTTATAAGCAAAATTTGTCTTTTACAAACGATTATCAAATTATATCTCAGGTCAGACATTTGTTGTTATGCTTGAATGTTTATCTCTCTGTCTCTTGGATGTAAATTGTCATGTTAGCATTTATGCACTTTTTGTCGATATATTGACCTAGATGACCTTTAAACCCAAATAATACCTAACAAAAGACCGTGGGAAAGTTTACATTCCAATTTGCGTCAAAAACTGATATTGTGACGTCATAGTAAGTCGATGACGTCATGACTTCAGTTTAGACTAATTTTATGTTTGCTAGCACTTTGAGTTCATACATTATAAAATGAAAAACGATGCAGACCCTGATCAGGGGACTCCGTTAGGAGTCCTGTAATCTTGGTCTTCACTGTTTACATAGGACAAGTGTATATTTAACAGGTACACTTTGAAAAAGTTTCTCAAATGCTAAGATACTTTTTATCTTACAAATTGCTACATGTACATCCAGTTAGTACATTGTATTGTTATATTGTTAATTATTTGTTTTGTATGAAATGCCATTTGTTTTTATATACTTGTATATATGTTGAGGGCCTCATGGATGATTGGTTTTACCAAATGAGTTCTCTCGTTAAATTATTGAAAGTCTTTATTATTATTTAAGAGACAGTAATAAAACCTGTATCAAACATACTAATGTAATGTATGCAATCGTATATATAACATACATGTGTACAAATTAAACGTAACTGTCATATATGTTAGATGGGTTGATATTTTGTGTATTTTTTTTTCATATACAAATTAAACGTAACTGTTAAATGCATGTTATATCTCAAAGCATAGATTAAGCAGATGGGCGGATAATTTGCATAGTTTTTATCCTATACCTTCATATCTGAACTCATCTAGAATATAGTTAATAAAGAAGCAGTCAATGACTAGAAAATATTGGACAGAACTTTTTGTTTGTACTGTTGCGCAATTGTACATGTATAGATAAAATTGTATTTTAACCTAATAAACAAAGAAATCCGTTCAAACATAAATACATTAGATTTGATATAAACGAAATATCACCACAGTGTGATACCCGGGGTCTTGTATCAGTTTGAGTTGGTTGTGTATTCCAGACCTAGAATACACCAATGAGGACCGATACAAGACCCGGATCACAAACTGTGATAATATTCCTTTTATTATAAACCTTATCTTTATATAATGTTCTTATCTTACTTTATTTTATTAAATAAAGGTTAATTTAAAACTAGCTTAAAATCGGGACTATATCTTCTTGCTCAATCGAATGACTAAATGTATGCACATGTTAAACTTTTGTCATTCAAAACGTCATCATCTATATTGATGACGTGTATTGATTTGTTCTCGACTTGGTCCGCTTATTTTCATCGGTTCGATTGAGAAGTGTTTGTTTGCCAAAAGAATGTCATTTAAGAGTTTCAGAGCATGCATTAAACTGTATAAGCTTATCCTTTGGAGGAAAACATAAGTGAAAGTGAGTGCTGTGGAATTTGCACGCTTCAAACGGAAATGCAATGTTCAAAAGCCATCAACGCTTGGTTTCAACTTTAAAAAAATAGCATCAAAACCGGGAATACCGAACGTCATGCGCAAAGCTTCTTTACATAAATCAGAATTATGTGAGATAAGCATAATGAAGTTACCTTCTACATAATGGTGTTTTCTGTTTTTCAGAGTTTAACTTTCACGTGCTGGGCTATCAGTTTCTGCTAAATCTGAAAAAAATAAATAATAAGACATAAGTATAAATGACTTAAAATCCGTGCAACTCAATTTTGTTGAAAACAATATATATCGCGAAATCCAGTGAATTATGACAGAAATGTGCTTCCGTAGTTTAAAAAATCGAACAAATCGCCGTTTTAGTTTCATCATAATTTCGCTTTTTTCGAATGAAGCAAAACCTGCAATATTGAAAATCAACAAATGTGCGGTGAAACTCGCCGTTTTATTAAATTGCGTGTAATAATAAATACACAGACGAAATCGTCCGTCTTCAGTGTTGCAATTGTGATACAAATGTACTAATTTTGACTTACCAGTATCGCTTTATGAGCTTTTTTCAAAATAATTTACACCCGGAAGTAAATTTAAAACCTTGCGATCGCCATTTTCTTAGACATAACATTGATGTCATATTGATGACGTCATCAGCTTTTACGTCAGATAATACTTCTACGGTGTACTGTACAGGCCATCGGATTTGGCGTAAAGTAGAGCGGTTTAAAATCGATTTTATTTAACTTTCCCCACCTGCTCCAACTTCCAGCTTTTTGCAGTGAGATACTATACATATCTAGTTTCGCAGACAACAATCAGAAATTCTTTTGCAATTTTGTCTAGGTCGAATTTTATATTGAATGGCCTATGTGTGTATTGATTAATTATGCAATGTTTACTAGATCTATGTCACATTTTGGGTAGTATTGAATGACCTTGACCTGTGACCTACAGACCTAAAAAGAAATGTGTCATCTATTCATGATAAACCTCTCTACCAAATTAAAGAAATGTAAGTTGGACGATGGATCGGAAACCATTTCCTGTAAAAACAACACTATTACAATATTGAATATCCTTGACTCTTGACCTTAACTCTTTGCATGCTGGGTAATATTTTTCGTCTGCCAAAATTGTCGTCTTCAACTGTTCTAAAAATAGAAAATAGAATTTCTAAATTTCTTCTTATAAAACAGGGTCAGAGTGTCACAATTTGGATCCTGAGTGATGAGACGTCGCGTTACGCGGCGTCTCAGCAGGATTTAATTTTTTTGCACAGATAATCACGAAACCGCAGAGTTAAAATAAACAGGGGCCGTCTTCTAGCTGGTTATGACAAAACCGCCCACCAAATATAAATAAGAACTGTAAAGTGGACGATTTATGAGCTATTGATCGGAAACCATTTTCTGTAAAATCCACTGTATTACAACCTTGAATGACATTGACCTTAGACCTAACGCCCTTAAAGAAATAGGGGTCATATACTCACCATGGCAAACTTCCCATGCCTACCAAACATGAGAAATGTCGGTTGAATGATGCAGGGCTGCTATTTCTACGGATTTATCCGAAATCTTCGGATTATTCTTAATTTCTCCGGACCTACAGATTTTTCCGAAATCTTTGGATTTCTGCTCTTACTTTTAAAATTTGGATTTGTATGCGTTTTTTACTTAGAGAACATTAATATGGGCGTCAACAGTTTAGATCCAGATCAGACGCCGCGTTACGCGGCGTCTGATCTGGATCTAAACTGTTTGCATAATTATGCTAGTGCTACAGAGCCTGGCAGCGAAAGGGTTAAAGTTACGATTTCTAAAATAGAACTAGAAAATTTGGAAATCTTGGAGATTTTTTATGAGCAACTTATGGTAGACATGAAAGATTAATTGTTGATCGGACACAAAGTGGTGTAAAAACATATTAGAATGACATTGACCTCTTTCCTCAAAAGAAATTGGGCCATCTACTCATCATAACGAACATTCTCTCCAAAATATGAGAACTCTTCTAAGCTGGAGGAAGATTCGAGTTATTGATTGAAAACCATTTGGTGTAAAAACTCATATTTTATTACTGATTGGCCTTGAACTTTGGACGTACTGACCTAAATAAACACAGGTCATCTAATAATAACAACATTTCCTTACAAATATGAACACTCTAGGTTGAAGGAAGGGCAATTTATTAAATGGATGGACTTTGGTTGCATGTGCATATTATTTCGAATTATTCTGGTGACTAAGCTCTTTGCATGCTGGGTAATATTTTTCGTCTGTTATCTTTTTTTTAAATAGATCTATAGTTTTCTATATGTATTTTCAAAATAGGGTCAGTGTCAAACAGTTTGGAGCCTGATGAGACGACGCGTTACGCGGCGTCTCATCTGGATCCAAACAGTTTGCAAATGTTATCACTGTGGCAGTCATATCCGCCGTTTGCAGGGTAAGAGTTAATAGGCAAGTGTAAAAACTGACATCAGCATGTCTCTGCCAAATACCGTAAAAATCTTAAACTTAGGACACCCTGTATAACTGCTGTAACTATCCGTAATGTTTACCTTTTTTTTAATCAAACAATAATTCGTCCAAAAGGTGCAAACTGAATGGCAAACCGTGTAGATCTTGATCAGACTGCTCCTGACAAAGTAAACTGATCTGGGTCTACACTGTTTGCTCAGGCCTGTCTATGTGGTCCGATGCATTAGTGCACAGAGACTGTCGATAAGAGTAGGGCATGTCACCTGATTTGTCTGTATCCGCTCACCCCCTCTCTCTCTCTCTTGAGGGAAACCAATTAGCCCATAGATGGCAGTTCTAAATAGACGTTAACAAACAAATCAAACTCAATACTAAGGATCATTATTGGTAGGATTAAATATAAAGCAAAAACAAGTGGATAGAGTTTGTGTATTTATTATGAAAGTTTAGTAAGTGGGTAATATTGTGTGATGTACATGTATAAAGCTTCCAGTGTCCACAGATACACATTAATATCTACGTTACACACAGCCTATTATATCTATACAATTGCGAATCTACTATCTACAAACCTTTGTGCAACACAAACCTGGAATAATCCTCTATATAAACCAAATAACACTATGTGGTCTCTTAAACTTTGCAAACAATGTATAATCTAACCAAACACAGTACAGTAAAACCTCTCTATTACGACCACTCAATTGTGTTCATTACTCATTAGTGTATGTTTATGACAGGTGGCTGCTTAAAGCAAGGTGACAGTAAAACAGAACACTCCTTGTCACCTTGCTTTTAGTATTGTTTAGTCAAACTGTGTAAGCCCTTTACTCCATAGCCTATTTCTAGTTCTAAAGACTGACCCTAAGGTTATAAAGAGTTTGAGTAGAGTCAGAGATCTTTCTCAAATCTTTTGCTCAAATCTGACCAATCAAATGCTTGAGAATGATCTCAGACTCAAATCGAAAGTAAAGCAGAATGGGCCTTATGGTGCATTCTGCTTTACTGTAAGCCTAATTTAAGCTACCATTTGCTAGGATATTAAAAAAAATAATCATGATACATATGCATGAATGTATTAAGGTAATCTTTTGTTTTAGTAGAGGCATAAATTAAAAAACCTCCTTATGGAGTAATGGGTTTATTGTCATTATTTCAAGAAACAGAGATCTCTACAGACAGGTCACAGTTTAATGCAGAAGTGAAGGAGCTGTGTTCTTAACTTTTGAATTAAGTTGTTATCTGCATTAAAAACAGCCACTTAAGAATCTTTTGACTGGCAGCTTAACACAAGTTTGACTGTAATTCAGAGATTGTTCTGAAGCTTTTGATTGGTCAGATTTGAGCATATGCTCAAATCTGACCAATCAAAAGCTTCAGAACGACCTTGTACTCAACCCATATGCGTTATAAGCATTGACCCTGGTATTTCAAATCAAAGTAAAGTGTGTGTGTGTGTCTGTCCAGAATCTGTGCTGTGCCCTTCCCTGTTCCCTAACTGAAACCCTTGATCCGCACCTGCAATATGCAGACAACACTTATGGAATGGTATGGAATTTCTATCTATTGGAACTTTGAATATACACATGTATCATGTCAGTATTAGAAATTCTAGTCTAGAATGCTTGATCTATATTAAACTCTTAACAATTATCAAAAACAATGATGTAGTGTCTGAAATAAAATATATAAAAAATTTCACTCAATGCAGATTTTCTTACACAAGAATAGTTAGATCCACTTGTAAAGAACTGCTCTTCAATCACTCAAAAAAGTCCCAGAGGCAAATATTTTTAGGTACATGTATAATACAGACACTTTATTTTCATAGAACTAATTCATTATCATTTTCATTAACCAACAAACCATCTAATGCTTCTTTTTGTTAAAGCAAACCTAGGCATATTAGTAAAGCTATTTTAAGGCGAACAAATTAACCCATAGACTGTTTCTAGTTTTGAAGACAGTTGATTTTAAGGCACATTCTGCATTACTTGCAGCTTGCTTTAAGTTATCATCTTCAAGAAGATAGAAAATATTTCTTATGATACATATTCATGACTGTATAAATTTGAACCATTTTCTTCTGTGAAGGAATAAAATAAAGGTGAAAAAAGGTGTAATGATAGGGTAATGGGTTAAACATATCACCAAGTATTAAACAAAACAAATTACAAAAAATAATAAAGCAAGTATAGTCACTTTACTCTCTAAAAAATCACCAACTGTCCAAATTTTTCTTGATACATAATCAAAACTTCACCATTTTTTTTTTACTTTTACAATAATAAACTAATTGAGATTGTATAATGCACTTTTTATAGTTAAAAATCTATGATTGGTCTAATTTATATAATTCCTATATATTCTGTGTGTGTTTAAAAGGAGGTATAAGGAAAAGTATCAAAATAACTTATTAAATAACAATAAATATTCGTTAGACCAACATACTGTATTTTCAACATGCAGGACAATTTTAAACTGACATTAAGACACAACAGGTATTGTCTATACCACCATGGCAACAAAATGTATAACACAGCTCAATTATGGCAACAAGAAATTAAATAAAAAGGTTGTTTTTACAATGCATGAAACCTTATATAATTCCAAATATACAAATACAACAGATTGAGCCTAAACTCTTCCTATTAACATTTTCACCCTTTACCCCATAGCCTGTGTCCAGTTTTGAAGATATTTGTCCACTTAAAGCAGGTTGAAAGTAAAGCAGAATGCGCCTAAAGGCACATTCTACTTTACTTTCAGCCTACTTTAAGCTACCATTTGCTAGGATATAGAATATATTTCTTATTGTACATGTATAAAGTGGTACTATTTTATTCAAGGGAGAAATAAATTAAAGGTGTAAAAATGGATATATACTAGGGTAATGGGTTAAGTGACCAGTATGGCAATGACTGGTTGTAAACAATTTGAATCAAACCATTAGGAAATAGAGCATTTAACCTTCTTTATGCTAGAAACCAGTTGCAAACAGTGAAGATCCTACACAGTTCTGATGATGTCAGCGAGAGATAAGACTGTACAATTTAAGTCAACATTTTATGCCATGTTTAGAGGAAAATGACACTAAAAATTTGGATATATACCAGCATAATGAAATCTTTCAAAAAATAAAACTAATGTTGGACATGGTTTTTTTATCCCCTGTACTTATTCAGTGGCCAGTCTTGATCTTCACTATTTACAAAGTCTCAGTCAAATGTCCTTTATCCATTGGCATGTCGCAAATTAATAGGTTTATCACATTCATTCAAAATAGTCAAACTTGTGTCAAGTTGCCCATATTCTAAAGAGAAGCATATATCTTTTTATAAACAGATGGACACTTAATTTGAGGCATAAGTACAGCAAAGCAAAACTCCTTTAAGAGCTGCCACCTATATTAAAGACTGTGAATAACCCTAAATAGCCACAATGAAAAAATACCAATGAGGTCATCTTGTAAAGCAGGATATTGGAAGCTTTCAGCTATGATTTCTCTTTGCAACAGCAAGAACAGACTTAGCTCTTAGAACACTAGTGCTGAAAGCATGATAACCTTTGCAAACAATTTGGATCTTGATGAGATGTCACAGTATGTGGCATCTCATCAGGATCCAAACTATTCGACACTCTGACCCAGTTTTGAAAAGAAATTAATTTATCTTCTTTTAAGTGGTTTCTTGACACAAGTTTAACTATCAGTGCATCAATAACTTTAAATTCACTTCAAATGATAAACATTATTATATTAATATATATATCTTATGGTTTTCATAATTCAAACAACAAAATAAGACCCTTCACCAACACTACTTGTTCTAGACTCATACAAAATATGTTAAACCCATTACCCCATAAATACGCCTTTAATTATTTCCTAAATTGAAGAGAATAGTTTAATTTTATATAGTCATGTATTCTAGTAGATTGTAGCTTAAAGCAGGCTTCAGGCACGTTCTGCTTTACTTTCAACCTGCTTTAAATGATCGCCTATCTTCAATACTAGAAAGAAGCTATGGGGCAATGGGTTAAACTTCAGTAAACATGCCTGTAATTCTTTATCTTTTTCCTTATAGAAACACCATTCAATTCCTTTATCTGTCTACCATGTCCTAATAAGGATCCAAAACAACCCTTACTACATCCAACGTGATTGCTTAACCTTTTACTCCATAGATACACATGTTGGCGCCTTTAATTTTCCCAACACTGAAGAAAATAGTACCATTTTATATAGTCATGAATATGTATTTTAAGAAATATTTTCTATACACTGTCAGATGGTAGCTTAAAGCTTCAAGGCACATTCTACCTTACTTTCAACCTGCTTTAGGGGGTCACCTATTTTTAATACAAGAAAAGGATTATGAAGTAAAGGGTTAAACTAATCTGAAAATAAAGCTGAAATCTTATGTTTTTAGCAGTAGCCCGATTTAAACACTAAAAAGAAAACTATGATAATGAGAGAAAGGGTTAACCCATAAATACATCTTTATACGCCTTTAGTTTATTCCTCCACTGATGAAAATAATTTCGCTATTTATGATCATGAATATGTACCATAAGAAATATTTTCTAAACTCTAGCAAATGGTAGCTTAAACCAGGCTGAAAGTAAAGCAGAATGCGCCTTAGGGCGCATTCTGCTTTACTTTCAACCTGCTTTAAGTGGTCACAAATGTTCAATACCAGAAACGAGCTATGTGGTAATGGGTTAAACAACATTTCAAAATATCAGGATGTGGTAACAGTCTTTCCACTCTCTGTATTACATAAGACAGAGATAACTTTCATGACAGAGTAAATGATGCAATTTCTCACCTTGAGGTAATAGTCTTTATATTGCACACAGGAACAACACACACCATGAGGTTCAGCTATTACAACCAAAGTAGACCCAATGCTGGTCTAAAAGACAGGTAATAATTTTAACCTATTACTCCATTTTACACCTTTAATCTATTCTTCAACTGAAGAAATTAATTTCACTTTATAGTCAAGATTATGCACTATAAGAAATCCTAGAAGGTAGTAGCTTAAAGCTGGATTACAGTAAAGCAGATTGCGCTAAAGGCACAATCTATTTTCCTTTCAACCAGTTTAAGGTGACCCCGTTTTAAGTGATCACCTGTCTTCAAAACTTACAGGCCATGGGGTAAAGGGTTAAAGAAGGTTGAAAGTAGATATAATGCCACTTGTGGGGCATTCTGCTTTACTTTCAACCTGCTTCAAGTGATCCACTGATGAGAATTTCAGATTCAATCAAAAGCAATGAAATGTTGGGAAATCCAGTAATGTATTTCTGAAGTATATAATTCGAGCAAATGGTGGATTTACATCATTTTTTTCTCAACAAGAAAACTACAGTAAAACCCCTCTAATATGAACACTAAATTGTGTTTAATGCAGGTGGCTGCTTAACCCATCAACCCCATAAACTGTTCCTAGGTTTGAAGACAGGTTGAAAGTAAAGCAGGCTTTACTATCAGCCTGCTTAAACTGATCATCTGCTAGGATATAGAAAATATTTCTCATGGTTCATATTCATGACTGCATTAAGTGGAACTATTTTCTTCAGTTGATGAATAAATTATAGGCATAAAATGGGAAATGTATGGGGTAATAGGTTAAAGCAATGTAGAAGTAAAACAGAAAGCTCCTTTAGGAGCTTTGTGTTTTACTTTCTCCTTGCTTTAAGCTGTCACTTGTCTTCCACACAACCATTTAGCCTTCTTTATGGTGGTTGTAATAGTGAGATTTTACTCAATACTGTTATGCATTCCATGACATTCATAAATCAATTTTGATTCTTATGATAATGATTGCAGTTCTACATGTAAGGGGATCAAGGGGGTGGGGATTAAAAATTGAATAAAAATCAAACTGCCTAAGAAAACGTGCCATTCTGCATATTAAAGCAGTTTGAAAAAGAGCAGTGCTTTCATTATAAATTACACATTTAATTTGATATTCACTCTAACCAGACAAGTGTAAAGCAGCTATTGCTGCCAGAGGTTTTTGCTTTGATATTTGAGCCATGCCATGAGAAAACAAGACTTATTATATTATAAGACAGTATTGACATAACCTAGCAATAAACTCAATTCTCAACATTTGATCACGGTCTTTCAATTGCAAACATACTACCGGATAGGTATGCTGGTGAGGGACAAACAGTGTAGACCAAGGTAGTCGTTGTGTCAAGGATGCTGGCTTTGGTCTACACTGTTGGCAATGCAATAAGTCTAGTTTCTCATTGCATAGCTCATCTACAAATCCAATGGAAGATCATGTGACAATATGGCAAGGCTCACTAAATAAAACCAATTACTGCCAAACCTGTGCTACTCAACCATTCTAAAGACAACGTAGTATCAATCTTTAACCTCTTACCCAATAGTCATTTCTATTTTTGAAGACAAGTGATCGCTTAAAGCAAGTCAAAAAGTAAAACAGAATGTGCCTAAGGCACATTATGCTTTACCTTAAGCCTACTATAAGATAAAATCTTCTTTGATAAAGAAAATGTTTTTTTATAATACTCATGACTTTTTTAGTTAAAACTACTCTCAATATAGGTGATATTATACACTATTGTCTATGGAGGAACGGGTTAAAAATGAAACACATGATAAGAGGGAAAGGGTTAGGCTGACACTAAGTCTCGTCATTTAAGATCTCCAAGTATCTACATTCAGTGGTTGATCAACACAGTTTTGTCTGTAATTCATTAAGTGAGTGAAAAAAATCTGGCAATCATATTCCTGATATTCATTAAGTATCATATCTGATCAAATTACATATTAACTGTGTTATTTTGAAAAAGTGCATTCAAACACTGCAAACAGTACATACCTAGATCAGTCATTTAAAGAATCAATGAAACAAATCCAGTGGCTGTTCAGCATACAAATGTACATACATTCAGAATTAACACTAATTTGTCAACTAGGGCCAGAAGCAGCAAAGACTTTATTTGCAATGTATGGTCCCCTTATAACCCATTACACCATAGAAATGCCTTTTTACACTATTAATTTATTCTTCCATTTTATTGTTCTCACTAGGCGTGAAAGTAACTGTAAAGCATGAGAAAAGTGTGCAAGCAACAGCTCAGCCATCTCAAGTTTTATATAAAGGCCCTGATATACTAGACCTCAATGGTTTTTTCAATGGGTTTTACTAACCAAACTATCAAATATAAGTGTGTGACTCACATGAGACGCCTTAATAGTATCTTTCCAGTTGGTAGCTAAAAGTAGGTTGAAAGTAAAGTAGAGTGCTCCTTAAGGAGCATTCTGCTTTACTGTCAACCAGCTTTAAGTGACCAACCTTCTTCAAAGCTAGAAACAGGCTATGGGTAAAATGGGTTAATCAATAATTAAGGTGTGTAATGAGACATTAATTATATTTATGCTATATTACATGTTGATGGCAAGCTTTTTATAGGCACACACCCATGAATTGAATGGCTATCCATGCAGTGTACAGTGAAAAAAGATTGAAATGAAATCAGCAGTCAAACCTCTCTATTACGACCACTTATATAAGGCTAATTGATGGAATGAAAGACAGGTGACATGATTAAAGCAAGGTGAAAGTAAAACAGAAAGCTCCTAAAGGAGCTTTCTGTTTTACTTTCACCTTGCTTTAAGCAGACAACTGTCTTAAACATAAAATAAATAATTGTACTTAGTGGTTGTTATAGAGGGTTTTTTCTCTTTATTCCCCTAATATCTTCTTCACCCTATCAAGCTTATTATGAAGCATGTAAGCTGACAACCAATACATTTAAACTACTACAGGTGTAAATAGTGACCAGGGACCCGTTTTACTAAACAACTTACGCAAAATTTTTGCGTAAGTCAAACTCGTTTAACTCTCATTTTTCGATCATAAACGTTTGCAAACAGCAAATAGCCAGATCAGAGGCGCTAAAAACGCGTCCTCTGATCTGGCTATTTGCTGTTTGTAGCAAGTGATAATAAAAAATATAAATTAAAATTTAAAATTTTGACTTACGCAAAATTTGTGCGTAAGTAGTTTAGTAAAACGGGCCCCAGATGGAAAAAGCAATTTTTTGCTGCCTACATGATACATAAGTGGACGAATTTATCTCATGCTCAATCTGTATTTAAGGCAATCAATTTCAAATACTTCCCTTTTTTAAAAAAAACACTTGTGTCTAAAAAAAAATTCAATACTCTTACAGATAAAGGTTTAATGCAGAGCATAGGTAAGGCAGACAGCTCCTACTTGAGCTTTCTGCTTAAGCTTTATTCTGCCACTCTACACAAGTATGACAGTTTTTATGATATCCTGTACAATAAAATTAAAGGAACAATTCTTATTTCATATCTTTATGTATCAAAAGAGTTTGTGTTAAACTTTTCATAACCAGATAAAACTTTCTTGCTATCAAAAGAAAAAGAGATTTTAGTTAATTTTGTTCAATCGTCTGTTTCTACTAATTACCAACACATTTAACCAAAGGCATATACCAATAACAAAGAGGTAGGGTTGATAAATGATTGCATTCTATAGATGTTTCAGTATTTCAAACTACAGTTAAACCTGTATTAATTATTCAAAAGAAGACACTCAGACATCTTTAATATGGGCACTGTGTTTATGACTTGTTTTGAGATAAGTCTTCAAGATTTTGATTGGTCAGATTTGAGCAGAATGCTCAAATCTGACCAATCAAAAGCTGGAGAATGATATCAGATCTCAAAACACGTTATTACCAACAATAATATTACTGTTTTAGTAAGCCATTTGACAACAGTTCATATATAAAAATATCCGTGCTTCCTCAATGGGTGGTCCATCAGAACAGGATTGGCTGTAGATTAAACTACCATAAATGTTCATCCTATTTCAGACATAGGAAATCGAACCCTTGCAGAAGCACCACCTTTTGATATGTAATTATATAGTTGAAATGAGTCAATATATATACAGTCAAACTTGTAAACAGCTCCCATCAAAAAGGCAATGCATTTGTATGCAGTGTTTAGAACAAGTAAAAACATAATGCTGAATAAAAGTAATGCAGAAAGCTCCTATAGGAGCTTTCTGCATTACTGTTATCCAGCATTAAGTGATCTTGACTTGACTTGATCCTGAGTTTATTTTTCAACTGCTGCGGGTGTCCCAGGGATCATCTGTTTTATTCAAATGACTCTGCTTTATTTGGTGGTTGTTGAACAAGTCTGACTATTTCAAGAGCATTTACTACAAAGCAGAAGTTCTGTTTAAATCCATATTGATACATGTGGTATAAGTCTTTAGATTTGTTGAACTTACAAAGATCTGACACTCTGATCAAGACAAATATTATATGTTATATATGAGCCATGCCATGAGAACACCTCACTTATTGCATTGCAAACAGGGTAGATCAAGGTCAGACGCCGTGTCAAAGACGTGGCGGCTGGTCTTGATCTACACTATTTGACACCCACAATTATCTAAAGCATTTTATTGAGCTATTATATATACAGTATTTGGTAGTGTAGACCAAACTCATATACAGATCTTGGGATGACAACGGTGCTTGGTCTGTTTAATGTTGCAATGCAATAAGGCAGGTTTTATCATGGCACGGCTCATATGTACTTAAATTACATTGAGTTTTTATAAAACTAACACATCATGCATTAAACATGCTGATAGTCAGTATAGTC
Source organism: Gari tellinella (assembly GCA_922989275.2). NCBI lineage: Eukaryota > Metazoa > Mollusca > Bivalvia > Cardiida > Psammobiidae > Gari > Gari tellinella. The sequence goes on along the minus strand of OV277858.1, from coordinate 101,453,139 downwards.
AGCATAAATTGTTCCCTTAAAATAGCAAAGTTTATATACAGCAAAATCCCTCTATCATGGCCACTGAAATATGTTAATCATTAGGTGTTTAACTCTTTACCCAATAGAAGCACCTTTTAGCTTTTAGCAAATTTAATATTCCTCCACTGAAGAAAAGTTTCAATTTATAGTAATGAGCATGTACCAAAAGTGATATTTTCTATATCCTAACATAGAGTAGCTTTAAGCAGGCTGAAAGTAAAACAGAATGTGCCTTAAGGCACATTCTGCTTTACTTTCAACCTGCTTTAAGTGGACACCTATCTTCAAAACTAGAAACATGCAATGGGGGGAATGGGTTAAGAAAGAATCTTTCTGTTTTACTCTCATCTTGCTTTAACCCTTTTAATACCTGATAGAAGCACCTTTTAGCGCATTTTAATTTAATCCTCCGCCAAAGAAAATAATTCAAGATTATACTGGCATGAACATGTACAATTAGAAATATTACTTATATACTAGCAAATAGTGACTTAAAGTAGGTTGAAAGTAAAACAGAATGCGCCTTAGGGCGCATTCTGCTTTACTTTCAACCTGCTTTAAGTCGTCACCTGCCTTCAAATCTAGAAACAGGCTATGAGGTAAAGGGTTAAGCTGTCACCTGTCATTCAAGTAATTGACCAGCCTTGTTTTTTAGTAGTCGTAGTTGAGGGATTTTACTGTATATTCATTTTTCATGTGTTTTTCATTTGTTATGCAACAGAATCACTTTGTCAGTATACATAATTTCACAGTGCTCAGAAGCATAAACACAATACAGATCCCAACATATGCATTCACCAAACATGCACAACTCTGCAACTGGGTTTAGTACAATATGTATAGGTAGATAATAAGTTAAATTGCATATAAACGTGTAAAGAAATCAGAACACTGATTGTACAAAACTGCAAAACTGACATAACTTTTTAACCATCTTACATTGCTAGTACTAGTAGTAGATTGATAAAGGGAAATTCCTAATTCTTAACAACTGTATCTTATATACAAATCTTAACGATTTTTTACCCCATATGTTAACCCAATCAAAGCCAAGTAAGTTCTTATCCTTACTGTGCTTGAAACAAGTGCATGTATATTTATATAGCATTTGGTTTCAATTTGGACCTTGTCTGTCAATCATCTTCAAAATAAACCTAAACTGGTTAGATATCAAAAGTAGAACCCCTTCCCCTATAGAAGCACCTAAAGGCCCTGTAAGTGCATTAAAGCGACTCGCAACCAGATGGTGCATTAAAAATAGTAATTTGTAAATATGTGTCAAACGCTTATATAAATGGTAAAGAATTAGTTTAGAATAAGAAATTCTGTTTAAAAAAATGTATTTCAATAAAAAAAAATATTGGTCTCTGGTGGGATTGGAACCCGGGGCCCGGCATTGGCGGACAGAAGGCAAAATAGGGGAAACCGCTTAGACCAATGGACCACGGAACTATCCGTTTATCTCGGATCGATTTAACGTATTTCAATGTGTAGCGATCGAAAGTGCATACAACTTCGTAATTCGGCTCGTGTTTATGTCTGAGCCCGTGTAGAGAAGCAACAACAACAACTATACCGTCTACTAGTCGGTATAGAAAAACGATGGAAAATATCTAAAAATCTAAGATTCGGTGACGATTCTTGAGACTTTTTTTGGACTGATCATATTTTTTTAATGTCAGAAGCCAAATAATGCCACAAATTTGCTTTTATTTGAGTATTTTATTTTATTTTGACAAGTACACCATCCGGTTGCGAGTCCCTTTAACCCTATACTCCATAGCATGTTTCTAGTTTTGAATACAGGTGACCACTTAAAGCAGGTTGAAAGTAAAGCAGAATGTGCCTTAAGGCACATTCTGCTTTACTTTCAGCCTGCTTTAAGCTACCATCTACTAGAATAAAGAAAATATTTCTTATGATACATATTCATGGTTGTATCATTTGGAACTATTTTCTTCAGGGTATGAATAAAACAAAGGGGTAAAAAGGCATATCTATGGGGGAATTGGTTGACTTATTCCTCATCGAGATATCTTTTTTCGCTTTAAGAAACATAGAAAAGTGTTCCTGCATCAGGACACATGGATGCTTAAATCAAGCTGAAAGTAAAGCATTCTGCTTTTTTTCAGCCTGTTTTAACCCATACCCAATAAATACGCCTTTGATTTATTCCTCTATTAAAAAAAAGGTTGCAATCTATACTGTCACAAATAAGAATCATAAGAAATATTTTCTATATTCTAGCAAATAATAGTTTAAAGCAGGTTGAAAGTAAAGTAGAATGCGCCTTAAGGTTCATTCTGCTTAACTTGCAACCTGCTTTAAGTGGTCAACTATCTTCAAAACTAGAAACAGGCTTTGGGGTAATGGATTAAGCAACTATCTGTCCTATAAAACTGAAAACAAGCTATGAGGGATAGGGTAAAAAGCCACTTACCATCTTTCTTAAGACTGAAAGTTACATTTAGACTATATGTGTTGGATTCCACATTCATTGTAACATGTAGTATATTCTTTTTTACTTATAGATTTAACATTTACACATAAATTTATTCATTACAACAATCGGCAATGGCTTTGGACATTTGATTTTAAAAACTTTGACTATGGAAGCCATACAAACTGACTTCTTTGGTGGTTAGTTTTTCAGTACAAAATGTTTATTTATCTATATATAAAAAAAAATATTTACAAACAGCACAATTCAATATGTGACATTTCTCTTACATCTTCATGACTGTTGCCTCTGTGACCATTCAACAGTCATTAAGACAGGATGCTATTTAACTCATTGAGTTCTAGTCATTAGTAGACTTGTCATTTACAAACAGTGTACATGTGAAGAGTACACTTGTCCTATGCAAAAGGTGAAGACTAAGATTGGAGGGCTCCTGAAGGAGCCATCTGATCAGGGTCTTCACTTTTTGTCATTTTTCAACGATTTGCATAAAAAAATTCTAAAAATACCCCTCAATAGTAATATTTTTAAAATAGACAAGATTTTATTTGAAACTGGACTTGTCTATTTGATGTTTCATGAGTGTATGTGTAAATGCAGATAGCTCCTGTAGGAATGCTCTTCAAGTTAAACAAACTGCTCCAAATCAATTACAGTACAACCTCTATATTACAACCACTAAATTGTGTTGATTATTATGTCGTAACGACAGGTGAGTACTTAAAGCAAGTTGACAGTAAAACAGAAAGCTCCCAAGGGAGCTTTCTGTTTAACTGTCACCTTGCTTTAACCTGTCATTTGTCTATAATACAATTAATTATGATTCTTTTTAGTGGTCGTAATAGAGAGGTTTTACTGTATTGTTTATTAAAACTCTACAGACTTCTAGTCTGTTATCGACTGACTATCTTGATGTGTTAACTTATCACGACTAATCCTGCACACATTAAACAATTTACTCATATAATTAACTGTTTTGCTGCTTGGTTTGTAATCTCGAAACAATATCAACTTTGATCCTAGTCACAACATAGAACAAGTATAGAGAAAGTTTGTTGTTTCTATCTGACTTCTTCTGTAATTATCATAGCTTAGAGATCCTCACTTCATGCTTTCATCTGTTCGGCTTGTTGTTGTTGATCTGTTTTAAGATCCACGTCAGCCCTTTTCCTCACTTCATCAAATGTGTAGTCTTTTATAAGTTTTCCATTTTCAAACACAGTCACCAACAAATCCTGCAAAAACAAATAGTCAATACATTTTATATCAACATTCTTTATCAGGGCTCCAGATAAACGAGAGTAAACTGAATAAATTTCAACTGTTTCTCCTTTATACTAGCACCAAATCCTATGGTGTTGATACTCATTAGGATCATCTCTAGTAGTAACACCATAGGGTTTAACGCAGAAATTTAGATTTTAATGTTTAGAAAATCTCTCCTTATCTGGAGCTCTGCTTTATGACAGAATAATCTAAAATAAAATGACTGGGATGCAATATATTTGGTCAATATTGTTTTTCTTTATGCCATAAATTCTCATATCAACCCAATGAAAGTGCAATAATTTCGTATTATCCTAGCAGATTGTAGCTTAAAGCAGGCTGAAAGTAAAGCAGAATGTGTGTTAAGGCGTATTCTGCTGTACATTTAACTTGCTTTCAGTGGTCACCTATCCTTGATACCAGAACAGACTGAGGGGTAAAGGGTTTAATCTTTAAACACTGAAAATCTATTGTACGCTGAAATTCTTACATTGATTCTAAAAAAAAATTATTTTTACAGTAACAGGATCAGAGTGAATTTGGATCCTGATCTTGCCCAACCCTCAGTGAGATCTGATCTGGATCCAAACTCTTTACAATTTCCAATGTTCTTCAATACAGTTTTTCAGTCTTTACAAGGATAAACCCATTCACAGCTTTACTCCTAGTATTTGCAAACACTGTAACAGGGAATCTGATCAGAATCCAAACTGTTTGACCGTCATTTCAATATCTTTTTAGTCAAAATACCTAAATTTGAATTTAACCCATTCCCCGATAAATACACCTTTTTACGCCTATAATTCATTCCTCCACTGAAGAAAAGAATGCCCTTTTAGACAGTCATGAAACAGTATCATAAGAAATATTTTCTATATCCTAGCAGATAATAGAATAAATCAGACTGAAAGTAAAGCAGAATGTGCCTTGGTCACCTATTTTCTAGATTAAGTCAAACTACCTAAATTTGAAATAAAAGCTGATAATTTTTAAACAGATGATATCATGGCAGTGAAGGGGTTTTACAAACAAATTAATTGTATGTTCATTAGGACTGCAACGGTTCACCGAATTTCGGTTATTTTCGGTTCGTTTGTCTCGGTTCGAGTTTCGGGTCGGCACCGCAAATTTTCGGTTCAGTGCGCCGATGTATGGTAAATTATACTAGACCGCTAATTTACCAATCAGCGTGCAGTCTGTGTGTATATTTTTGATGGTCAGACGTTCCAAAATGTAAGGTTAAATCACAGTTCTAACCTTTTCATCTCGCAGTAATTTAAATAGATCGCTTCTCGTCCGTCTCATTCTTTTCATATCAGCTATTTATAATTCCGGGAAACCCAGCACTTAACGCATGCGCACGATTAATAGCCCGGCTTCAAAGGTACCATAGTCGAATCAGCATCAGAAAAAGGGTAACCAGTCTATTACTTAGCGACCGCAAATTGCGAATGGCGATGTAAATAATTTAACTCAAATATTAATGACTTTTTCAGTAAAATAATAATATAATTGGAGCTGAGTAGTTCTTCTAGTGCTTATAAATAGAAGGCTGATGAGGCATTTAAGGAAGACCAGCCAGAATGACAAATAAAAAAGGCTGAAAGCTTAGTTACGAATCTTCAATGAAAAACAGGTCGGGACGAACCACGCCTTAAATTCGCTACATTCTGTCCTAAAATGGTAGAAAGAAATGCACATATTTCTCGTACATATGATAAAATTATAGATGACAGCGATAGCGTTTTCGAAAAAGTGTGCAGATCTATTGTCTGCGTAGACATGTGCCAGTAAATGAGAATTATTTTCAGGTTGATTTTATAAAGTTCTTATCCTAATACCCGAACCGAAATACCCGAAAACCGAAGGGGTCTACTCGAACCCGAACCGAACCGTGAAGTACCTGAACCGTTGCAGCCCTAATGTTCATCCAGTTTAGTTTAACCAGGCCATTGATTAATCCTTATAAGAATGAGGCTTGCTTTAAGCTATCATCTCTAGCAAATATTTCTTATGACACATGTTCATGACAGTATGGATTGGAACTATTTTCTTCAGTGGAGGAATAAATTAAATGTTTTAAAATGCTTATCTATGGAGTAAAGGGTTATGTCAAGTTACAGCAAGAAGTAAACAGAAACCTTGGTACAGTAAAACTCCTCTGTTACGACCAATCAGTGATGTTCAATTTCGACGTTTCAGACAGGTGGCTGTTTAAAACAAAATTAAAATAAAGCAGACAGCTCCAGTAGGAGCTTTCTGCTTTACTTTCATCTGTCAAAGTTCTTTAAAGCAATCAAGTAATCATCTTTTAAGTGGACATAATAGAGGAATTTAGCTGTATGTTTATTCAGAAATAGTAACAACTTCACCTTTTAATTTCCTGTGTTCATTAAACATTTACGAACAAGGACAAATAAAAAATGTCCTGATAAAGTCTAAAGATCTAATCTTAGTTTTAACCCTTTTCCTGACATTAATCCATCTGCTTTGAAATTGTTGTCCACAAACTTACTCAATTTAAGACTTGTGAATTATTTTATTGAAGAAACCTTAAGATGAGTGTCAAACAGTTTAGATCAAGATTAGACCCTGCATTACCTAGTGTCTGATCTGGATCAAAACTGTTTGCGAATAGTAGTCAAGTGGAGATCAGCAGGCAAAGTGTTAACCCTAAGCACTGTTTAAGATAACTTGCTGCAAACAGTCTGGTTTCAGTCAAATGGCTGAGCTCCAAACTGTTTGATACTCTGATTACATTTCCTAGAAGAAATGAAACAAGAGACAAATTGAAAACTCTACAGATTTACTGCTGAACATAAATTTCACAGATGAAAAGAATCTAGCATGCTAATGGTTAACCCTATACTCCATAGCCTGTTTCTAGTTTTGAAGACAGGTGACCTCTTAAAGCAGGTTGAAAGTAAAGCAGAATGTGCCTTAAGGCACATTCTGCTTTACTTCCAGCCTGCTTCTAGCTACCATCTGCTAGGATATAGAATATATACGTCTAATGGTGCATACTCATGACTAAATAAAGTGGAACTATTTTCCTTAGTGAAGGAATATATTATTAAATGTGTGAAAAAAAGTATCTATAGAGTAATGGGTTAAATATATAAGCATAGTTTTTAAGGCCATGTTATTCACCTCTGCTGGATCGCCACTATCATGTTCTTTGGTGACAAATTTATCATCAACCATCTGCAAGCAAAGACGCCCTTTCTTGCTTTTCTTACCAAGGTCTGTGATTGGCTCCTTATACACATCGACCTGAAATGTTCAAACAACATTATAATATTCAACCTTATGGCCTCAAGACAAGTGACATGTAATTTGTTTTCAAACAAGAGGGTTATGCAACTCTTAATTGTTTACCTAGGATGGGGTCTTTTATACTCAAGGGCCAAAAACTGTCAAACATTGCAAGAGGAGCTGTAGATTACAACTTGAACCAAATCAGTCAAACTTCAATATCTCGAACTCGCTTAATTTGAACTATCCGATAATTCATCACATGAACTGCATTATTTCATGCTTGGTTAAGTCGAACATACCCATATTTCAAAGTTAAAACGTGGCTCAGCCACGTTTTAACTTTGAAATACGGGTATTTTCAATTTAACCAAGTTCGAGATATCGAAGTTCAACTGTACCTATGCTCAAAGAAATTTAGTTTCAGCCGGTAACATCTTTCAGCCATTTGTTTAACCACAGGTCCAGGGTTTAGAAAGAGTTAAAGATTCTGGTCAGGGTCCACACTGATTGTAAAATAAACATATATACCATTTCCAACATAGAACAGGTAAGTCTTCATTGCATACCTTGTTGCGGTTACATATGGCAAAGCTGCATTTGTAAGCACACTTCTGTGTATCTCTGTCCATCTTCTGCAGCAATGACCCTCCACTGCCAAATGCCAAATTCTCTGCACTCCAATGGTTCTTCTCCATGTTTTCCAATATTTCACCAAGTGTTTCATAGCTGATACCATCCCCTTGGATCACACGGATATAGTTAGGCAGCATGAAGTAGCCTTTATCATTTTTCTCTCTGCCAAACTTTTCTCCTAGAATCTCCAGCACCTGAAATATTTCAAACACAGCCAATAAATATTGTGTGTTGGTTCATATACCCCTAATCGTTCCTGAGTTCACTTTTAACTCTTTGAACCCTAGGCACGCTCCTTAAGGAGCCCTCTGAACAGGGTCTACACTATTTTTCATTTTGGCATATATTGTAAAAATCAACCCAAAAAAGTCAAAAATGGACTAGACTAATTGAAAACTAGAATTGTCCATTTGAGGTTTCAGGGAGGAAAGGGTTAACTTATCGCTCACCTGGAAAAACCAACACAAGGGTCACATGACCCCTGGGGTGGGATCACTTTTCACCCCAGAGACATAATTTCAAAATTCTTGCTGATGAACTTGAAAATTAAGTGTGCTGTCAAATATTTTGTACATGGGATGGTTTCAGACAGGAAGACTTTTCATTGAAAAAAATCTATTTTTAGCTAATATGACCCAAATATGCGACAAACCCGAACCATTTCAGCAATATTGGTAAAGAACATCTAAAAGTGTCACTATGCTAAATATCAAAGCTCTTGCCATGGTAGTTTCAGAGAAGAATATTTCACTACATAACTCTTATGTAAAACTGCTACCCCTAAGGGCCTTGGCAGTTTTAACCCCAGGGGCATAATTTGAACAATCTTGATAGAGGACATAAAGATGATGCTTTGTGCCAAAAATGTAAGCTCAGGGTACTGTGGTTTCAGACAAGAAGATTTTTTAAGATTTCATTGAAAAAATCTATTTTTAGCTCATGTGACCTAGATATGCAACTGACCAGAACCATATTTACAATATTGGTTAAGGGCTTCTAGAAGTGTCATCATGCCAAATATCAATGCTCTGACCATATTAGTTTCAGAGATAAAGATGTTTTAAGATTTCACTACATAACTATGTAAAATTACGACCCCCGGGGCGGGGTCATTTTTAACCCCAGGGACATAATTTGTACGATCTTGATAAAGGACCTGTAGATGATGCTTTGTGCTAAATATCTAAGCTTAAGGTACTGTGGTTTCAGACAAGAAGAGTTTTAAAGATTTCATTGAAAAAAATCTATTTTTAGCTCCTTTGACCTAGATATGCAACGGACCAGAAGCATATTTACACTATTGGTTAAGGGCTTCTAGAAGAGTCATCATACCCAATATCAAAGCCCTGGCCATATTAGTTTCAGAGAAAAAGATGTTTGAAGATTTCACTATATAACTCTTTGTAAATTTACGACCCCCTGGGTGGGGTCATTTTTTACCCCAAGGACATAATTTGAACAAACTTGATAGAGGACATGTAGATGATGCTTTGTGCCAAATATCTAAGCTCAGGGTACTGTGGTTTCAGACAAGAAGATTTTTTAAGTTTTCATTGAAAAAATCTATTTTTAGCTCCTGTGACCTAGATATGAAACGGACTGGAAATTTTTGTACAACTTTGAAAGAGGACCATATACGGATCATTCAGGCCAAGTTTGGTAAAAATCTATCCAGTAGTTTTGGAGTAGATGTCGTTTAAAGAAATTGTTGACGACGAACGAACGGACGACGACGGAGGATCAAAATAGCTCACCTTGGCACTACGTGCTAGGTGAGCTAAAAATAAAGGGACCAAAACTTCTTCAACAAGTTCACTTTTAAAGAAGATGTTTTTGTAAAACATTATGCCCCCTGATGTTAGGATAACATCTAAATGACCTTGACTTTGTCTCAGATGACCTTACTTGTACTGAGCTTAACAGCTTCTGGAGTTTAACACATATGCCAGGTATGATGTCTCTATCACATGTAGTTCCTAAGTTATGGCCAATGTTGTATTAACTTAATTTGACCTCTAAATGACCTTGACCTTTGTTTGACATGACTTAACTTGTACTGAGCTAAAGAGCTGAGCTTCTTGAGTTGAGTGTACATTCCCAATATGAAGTTATCATCACATGTATCAAGTATAAACCTATGAAGCATTTTTTTTCTTCAACATAATCAATATTTGCTAATAGTAGATGAAGCATTAAGATAATTCAGAAAAAAGTTAGTTTGACTCCAAACAACAAATGGACAAGTTACAGTAGAAACTTTGATAATTCTAACTCACATTAGTTCGAACATACTCATATTTGAAAGTTAAAATGTTGCTTAGCCACCTTTTAACTTTCAAATATGGGTATGTTCAACTTAAACGAAATTAACTTAGATCTAAATTCAACTTATGAAATACTGGTTCGGTAGATTTAAGCAAGTTCAAAGTATAGAGTTTGGACTGTAGTTGCTAAATTATTCAATTTGAAACTACAGTAAAACCTCTCTATAACGGCCACTAAAACCAGGTCTAATTGATTGTATAAAAGACAGGTGACAATTTTAAGCAAGGTGACAGTAAAACAGAAAGCTCCTAAAGGAGCTTTCTGTTTTACTGTCACCTTGCTTTAAGCAGTCACCTGTCGAAAACACCTAAAACATTATCACACTTTAGTGGTTTCTTAAAGGTAGGTTTTACTGTATTTCATCCATATAACTAAACTGGTTCTGGAGTATCTCAGATCCTCAACATCTTCAGTCCCATGCTTCAGCTGTCAGTGTGTGAGTTGGGTTTTAACCCATTACCCCATAATTACACCTAAATTATTCCTCCACAGAAGAAATTAGTCCCACTCCTTACCTGTACAACAACCTCTGGTGGTTTTCCTGAGTCTGGACGTACAACCAAGGCCCCTTCTGTCCGACTCATAACCAAGTCCTTGAGTACACCACCCCACACATTCTTACATGCCTCCCATATATTGTAACTATCACTGACACAGGCCACTAAACCTTTAGGAAACTTGGTCAACATATTGCGAAACGCCTCAATCTCTCCATCTTTACCCCAGGTAGTTATTGTGCTAGAATAGGATAGACAAAAAGTAAAGTATAGTAAAACTTCTCTCTCTATTATGACCACTTAAATGATGGCTAAGTGATTGTATAAAAGACAGGTGACAACTTAATGCAAGGTGACAATACAACAGAAAGCTCCTAAAGGAGCTTTCTGTTGTACTGTCACCTTGCTTAAAGTAGTCACCTGTCATAAATACTTAGAAATAAACACAATTTTGTGCTTGTCATATAGAGGTTTTACTGTATATACTCATCACACATTTTTTCACAGATAAGCGTCATAAACTCAACTTCCTCTTAGTCTACTAACCTTTATCATTTGCTATGAAAGTGTTGTCTACAAATAATATTCAATTAAGATTTATACATTTTTTATTTAAAGAAACTTAAAGACAAGTGTCAAACAGTTTAAATCCAGATAAGACTCTGAAGTATGCAGCATCTGGTCTGGATCAAACTGTTTGCAATCATACCAGTCAATTTGCAATCAGAAGGATAAGGGTTAAACTATGAATTCAAAGTGACAAAATCTATGACTCTTCAAAACGAAATCAACTGTCTAATATTATATTTTAACCCTTTCCCCCATAGATTTAGCACATTCAGTTTTATTCCTCAGCTGAAGAAAATAGTTTATACAGTCATGAATATGTACATAAGGAATATTTTATTTTTACTAGCAGGTGGTAGCTTAAAGCAGGCTGAAAGTAAAGCAGAATGTGCCTTACTTTCAATCTGCTTTAAGTAGTCACTTATTTTCAAATCTAGAAACAGGCTATGGGGTAATAAAAGGTAAAAGCAGAAATAAAGATTTTAGATTTTGAAATACTCCCCTCATACGATGCCCTGCTGACAGATAGACAGACAGACAAATACAAAGACAAGCTGATTCCAGTATACACATTCCTCTAATTCTTTGCAGGAAATATAATGACACTTGACTGCCAGCTGATCAGGATCTACACCATTCACCTTACCAATCACCATTCAATCTTAATGGACTTGAGAGATAACTTGTGTATCTGTTACAAAGATCCGCTGATTTGCATGAATATTTATGAGACTGAAGCTTACAGCTAGGTTCAATACCATTGAATTACACATCAGTCCTGTAACAGCACGTAAACACATCATCTGGCCATAAGCATGATTGCATCACTGTCTTTCAGCATGCATCTAACTTCAGTGAAATGTGCACAGTCTGCATGTTATTGGGAAAATACTTGAAAATATTCAACAACAGCTGCAGCCATCATGAAATGAAATCGTTGAGGTTTTTCACATTTGCTTTAACCAGTTTGTTAATACCTGATTGTATAATGGTACCCAGGGCTCCAGATAAGGGGAGAATTTCGAAAGCTAGCATCTTTATTTCTGCATTAAACTCTATGGTGTCACTACTCATTAGAATCCTCTCTTGGAGACGATTCTAGTGAGTAGTAACAATAACACCATAAGATGTTTGTACTGAAATGATTGAGAGAATGTTGGGTTTGTTCAGTTTACTCCCTCTTATTTGGAGTTCTACAGAGAAGTTTCCTCAGACATATTTACAATAAGATTGACATTAAACTTTTCCCTAATAACTCATTTCCAACCCTTTCCCAACAACTTATTTCCAGTTCAAATGCAGCTGGTTGCATGAAGCAGACAAAGAGTTAAGCAAAAGACTCCCTTTGGCTTATTTCTGATGTTCTTTAAGTATGCTTTAACTGTTTATCCCTTAAATGGTTTCTAGAGTAGTTTTGGTAATTTTGAGAGCAACGTTATGGCTTTAAGAAATATGTTCTATATCCTAACAGATGGTAACTTAAAGAAGACTGAAAGTAAAGCACTCTTATGGAGCTTTTACTCTTAGCTTGCTTTAAGCAACCATCAGTCTTCAAGCCTGAAAACAAGCTGGTGGGGCGGGGGGGAGTAAAGAGATCTAAAATTGTTTGTATGGGACAATATCCACTTATCTACATACCTGGAAACAAGTGCAATTGTGTTGAGATGTTCAGTTTACATCAATGAACTGCTACACTTTTGTTAAGCATATAAAGAACCTGCAGATCTTTACCGACAGGTGACTGCTTAACCCTTTGAACCCTAGTCCCGCTTATAGGCGTCCTTTTCAAACAGTGTACATGTGAATAGTACACTTGTCCTGTGCAAACAGTGAAGACCCAGATCAGAGGGCTCCGAAAGGAGCCCTCTGATCAGGGTCTTCGCTGTTTGTCATAATGCCAAACATTGACAAAAACAACCCTTAAAAGTCAGAAATGGACTAGACTAACATGGAAACTGGAATTTTCCATTTAAAGTTTCAGGGAGGAAAGAGTTAACGAAGGACAAAAGTATAGCAATAAGCTCCTGAAGGAGCTTACTGCTTTACCTGTGTTCTGCATTAAACAATTTTGTACAGCTGGCTTAACACATGATTGACTGTAACATGCATCTTATTCTATTGGCATAGACTTTGTTCAGCTGTTTACACTGTAATAATAATTGGATAAGTAGTTACACAGCAAGCAATTAGCCCTCAACATGTTTGATGAATCTTGCTTCATTTGTTAAAGCCTAAACTCTCAACATAATAAACAAAACTTAAGTGTCAAAGACCTTGACATTCTGATCAGATACTTAGTAACTCAATGTCAGATCTGGACTTAAACTGTATGCATATGATAATCAGATCATAGTTAAAGGAATTAAGCAGTTACATGTACCTGTCTTTTTCATTTGTCTTTAAATATTCTTTATTCTTTATCTACTGGTGGCTTAACCCAAGTTTGACAGTTGCATATTAAAGATTTATCCTCCTTACCTGTGTTCTGCTGCAGGAATTGAGAAGCCAGCCATATCACAGCCATAGTATCTTCTAGCAGTGGTTATAGCAGCTATAGTGTCTGTTCCCGAAAAATTGACAAGATGGGCACAGCCTCCGATACCTGCTGACTGTAGGAAGAGAAAGCAACCGTTCGCAATAAAAGTTTTAACAAGACTACTTTCAATAAACATTTATTCTTCTAGTGGAATTCTTGACAATGTATTCTGAATCTTTTCTAAGTCCAAACTAGATCAAGGTCATGTCAAATTGAGGTTTGGTAACATGGATGATTGGTAATGGTTAAATGCAACAACTGTATCAGTATCAAAGCTTTGCAGTCAGTAATGCTAGATGAAATCGTAAAATCTAGTTAACCAAGAAATAGCCTATTTAAAATATTCTAAGTTAAAATTATAAATGTCAAGGTCAAGGTCAGAATCAAGGTTGGGTAACATTGGTGGATTGGTAGTGCTCCAAAGCAACATCTGTATAAGTATCAAAGTATTGTAGGCAGTAGTGTTGACGCTTGATGAAACTTTAAATCTAGTTTACCAAGACTATTTAAGATATTTTAAGTCCATATTAGATCAAGTTCAAAATCAAGGTTGGGTAATATTGATTGACTGGTAGTGGTCCAATAAAATCTAGTTAACCAATAGATAGCCCATTTACAATACTCCAAGTCAAAATTAGGTCAAGGTCAAATGTAGTTGGGGAATATTGGTGGATTGGGAATGGTCCAAGGCAACAACTGTAAAAGTATTTCAGTATTTGAGTAACCAGTGTTAATGTTAAAAGAAATGGTAAGTATCTGTGAATTACTCCATTTGTATAGAATATTCAAAAGCTTTCCGTGTCGACTGACATTGAGTCAAAGCCAGGAGTATACTCATCATTTACAAACAGAATACCTGTGCAGGGCACTCTTGTCCTAGGCAAACAGCGTAGCCCCAAATCAGAGGGCTTAAAGGAGCCTTCTGATCAGAATCTGCACTGTTTGACATTGCGCAATATGTCATAAATTCAACACTTATGGACTAGACATAATTAGAAACTGAAAGTTCCAATTTGGAGTTAACTGTTTTACTTGGAAAACACACATGCACTAAAACCTTATTAGTACGACCACTAAAAAGAAGGCTCCTTTAAACTGTATAAAAGACAGATAACAGATTAAAGCAAGGTTACAGTAAAACAAAAAGCTCCTTTAGGAGCTTTCTGTTTACTGTCACCTTGCTTTAAGCAGTCATCTGTCTTAACCCTAAACCCTTTCCCCCATAAAAGCGCCTTTTGGCAAATTTTATTTATACATTCGCTGAAGAAATACATACAATTTATACAGTCATGAATATGCATCATAAGAAATATTTGCTAAATTTTTGCAGGTAGTAGCTTAAAGCAGGCTGAAAGTAAAGCAGAATGTGCCTTAAAGAACATTCTGCTTTCTTTCAACCTGCTTTAAGTGATTCCCTGTTTTCAAAACTATAAACAGGCAGTTGGGTAAAGTGTTAAACACCTAGTAATAAATTAACACAATTTGTTGGTCATAATAGAGGTTTTACTGTAATAACAATTTGTTTCTATTTAACCCTTTGAACCCTAGTCCTGCATATAGGCGTCCTTTTCAAACAGTATACATGTGAAAAGTGCACTTGTCCTATGCAAACAGTGAATACCCAGATCAGAGGGCTCCTTACGGAGCCCTCTGATCTGGGTCTTCACTGTTTGTCATAATGCTAAAATTGACAAAACAACCCTTAAAAGTCAGAAATGAACTAGACTATTATGGAAACTGGGATTGTCCATTTGAAGTTTCAGGAAGGAAAGAGTTAATATATACCTCTACACTTGTAGATCCTCTGAAGCCAAAGTCATGGAGCATAAATGGCAGTTTGACCATGGTGTCGGCAGTGGCTCTCATGTATTTTGCAATGATGTCCTTCTGGTATTTGGAATTGGTGGCTACTGTCATTGGGTACCATACTTGAACCAGCAATGTCTAAAATGGACATTTCCCATACATTATTTCTGTTATCAATGCCCCAGTAGCAACTTTTATTGGATACCATACTTGAACCAGCAATGTCTAAAATTAACATTTCCCTAACAATAATTCTGTTATCAGGGCCACAGTGGCCACTGTCATTGGTAACCATACTTCAACCAGCAATGTCTTAAATGGACATTTCTCATACAATGCTTCTGTTATCAGGGCCCAAGTAGCAACTGTTTTTCAGGGTACCATACTTCAAACAGCAATGTCTAAAATTGACATTTCTCGTACAATAATTCTGTAATCAGGGCCCAAGTGGCCACTGTCATTGGGTACCATTCTTGAACCAGCAATGTCTAAAACTGACATTTCTCGTACAATAATCCTGTTATCAGGGCCCCAGTGGCCACTGTCATTGGGTACTATTCTTGAACCAGCAATGTCTAAAATGGACATTTATCATACAATAATTCTATTATCAGGGCCCCAGTAGCAACTGTCATTGGGTACCATACTTGAACACTGAAGCAATGTCTTGTCAAGATAAAAATTCTAGTTACTTCCAAATTGCTTCAAGTTGTCACCTGTCTTCAATACTACTACTAGAAACAGTTTAACCAACATAAAAAGTAAAACAGAAGAATCCTTCACAGGAGCTTTCTGCTTCACTGCCATCCTTCTTTAAGCTGTCCGCTGCCTTTGTACCATTAAAAGCCTGTTTTATTGAGAATTAATTCATGGTAAATAAACTTCCTGCTAACAGGTTGAACCCTTTCCCCCATAGAAGCGCTTTTTAGCACATTCAGTTAATTCATTCACTTAATAAAATAGTTCCAATTTAAAAGTCATGAACGTGTAACATAAGAAATATTTTCTATAACTTAGCAGATTGAAGCTTAAAGCAAGCAGGCTGAAAGTGAAGCAGAATGTGCCATAAGGCACATTCTGCTTTACTTTCAACCTGCTTTAAGTAGTCATCTGCCTCCAAAACTAGGAAAGGGCTATGGGGTAAAGGGCTAAACCTTGCACGCTTTTATCAGACTCATCATTTTGGGATGATAATCCAATGTCCTTGAAAAACCAATAACACTGGTGGTTCAATTGAAGTGTAATTAAGGTACATTCAGCTTCAAGGAAAGGCTGTGCACATCTGCAATAACCACACTGATCAATATGATCAGCTGTGAGTCATGACCCATACCAGTGGAATTACGTAATACTGAAATGAACTATCCTTCCTTCATCAACCCTTAATTTACTCCAAAGATATACATTGTAACCCTTTCCCTCATAGAAGCGCCTTTGAGTCCATGTACATGTAGTTTACTCCTCCACTCAAGAAAATAGTTCCAATTTATACAGTCATGACAATGTATTATAATAGCTATTTTCTACATTCTGGCAGATGGTAGTTTAAAGCAGGCTGAAAGTAAAACAGAATGCACCTTAGGGCACATTCTGTTTTACTTTCAACCTGCTTTAAGTGGTCACCTGTCTTCAAAATTAGAAACAGGCTATGAGGTAAAGGGTTAACACATTTAATTTATTCCTACACTGAAGAAAATAGTACCATCTCATACAGTCATGAATATGTATTATAAGAAATATTTTCTATATTCTAGTAGATGGTAGCTTCAAGTTTAAACCAGGTTGAAAGTAAAGCAGAATGTGCCTTAAGGCACGTTCTGCTTTACTTCCAACCTGCTTTTAGTAGTCACCTGCCTCCAAAACTAGAAACAGGCTATGGAGTAAAGGTTTAAAGTAAGATGAAAGTAAAGTGGAAAGCTCTGATAGGAGATTTAACAAGACTGCGCGTTCAATAAAAGCTTATGCCCCCGGTGGCAACCATGACAGTATATTTTGAATTTTTTCTAAGTCCAAATTAGGTCAAGGTCAAGGTCAAAATCAAGGTTGGGTGATATTGGTGGATAGGGAATGGTCCAAGGCAACAACTGTATAAGTATCCAAGCATTGGAGTAAGCGGTGTTGATGCTAGACGAAACGGTACAATCTAGTTAACCAAGAAATAGCCCACTCAAAATATTCTAAGTCCAAATGAGGTCAAGGTCAAGGTCAAAATTAAGGTTGGGTATTATTGGTGGCTAGGGAATGGTCCAAGGCAACAAGTGTATAAGTATCCAAGCATTTGAATAAGTGGTGTTGTTGCTAGACGAAACGGTAAAATCTACTTAACCTGGTTACGGACGGACGTGCCACCGAATTGGGTTAGAGGGCCTTTTCTTTTGTTATTTTCTTTTGTTCGAATAACGGGCCACGGCCCCTTAGTGTATTGTTACGGAATGAACTTTATTGTCTTCTTTTGTTATGTTTACCGTTATCTGGCCCTCTAACCCACTTTAGTGGCTCGGACGGACGGAAGGACGGACAGGACGATTACTATATGCTCCCGCATCTGTCGATGCCGGGGGCATAAAAATTCTGCTTAACTTACAAGTTACATATAGCATCAATTGAACACCTGTATTGGCAAATCACATGTAAATTTATGAATGTTTAGATTTTTTGTAAATGAATTTTTAGATTTGTTAACTTCTCCTTACTTAGTGTGAATCGAAAATGGTAACTGGGTTGAGAGTCCAATACCATGACAATTGAGCTAAAGAGTCACCTACCTAAGAAAGTTGGTATTGGTTTTATTGATCAAATTGATGCTAAAGAAGGAGTGCAGGGATGTAACATACCCTTTTTGATAAATATAAGTACAGTGGAGCAGATATAATTCTTTCCCATTTAAATAGAAACAAAACACAAACGCAGTGGACTAAAACAAAGAAAATTACAATTTTTTGACAATTTCGTATGTTCACTTTTATCTAAATGGCAAACAGTTTGGAGCCTGATCAGCCACCGGGGAACCAGGCGTCTGATTTGGCTTTAAACTGTTTGCAATGGAAACTAGAACGGTTATCACTAAAGGTGATAAATACCCCCACTATACAGCACTCTGTCACACTCTGCAGACGTTTTCAATAAGGTTTTACAATAAGGTCAAAGGTGTAAGCCAAGGTCAAAATGAGTTAAAAATGGTATATGACACTCTGCGATCCCAACATATAATAACACATCAGGTTTGGTAATCGTGGATGATAGGGTAAAAGAGATATGCTCTGGACAATTTTTTTTCATAATCAAGGTCAGGTCAATTTCAAGGCCAAAGGTCAAGGTCACAGAGATTTTAATTTGTATCTTGCACATCTACTACTCCTGAGTAACATTTATGCCAAGTATCAAGTGAAGGAGAAGTACAAAGTACAGGATTTTGCCTGCCAATTTCAAGACCAATTCCAAGGACAAAGGTCAAGGTCACAGAGACCTGAAATTTGTGTCTTGCACATATACTACTCCTGAGTAACATTTATGCCAAGTATCAAGTGAATCAGGTTGAAATTGAAGGAGGAGTTCAAAGTACAAGATTTTGCCTGCAAATTTCAAGACCAATTTTAAGGCCAAAGCTCAAAGTCACAGAGATCTGAAATTTGTGTCATACACATCTACTACTCCTGAGTAACATTTATGCTAAGTATCAAGTGAATCAGGTTGAAATTGAAGGAGGAGTTGAAAGTACAAGATTTTGTAGACAGACCAACGGCCGACGACTGAGGTCAAGGTCAAGGTCACAGAGACCTGAAATTTGTGTATTGCACATCTACTACACCTGAGTAACATTTATGCCAAGTATCAACTGAATCAGGTTGAAACTGAAGGAGGAGTTGAAAGTACAAGATTTTGCAGACAGACCGACCGACGACCAACGACAAACGACCGACCGACAGGCTGATTCCAGTATACCCCCCTCAAACTCTGTTTGTGGGGGTATAATGATAGCATGAGCAAACATGTTTATTAGGAAAAAATAACATCTTCTCCACAGTATTTAACACAATTCAGTGGCAAGACTCCAGAGAAGGGGAGTATTTCAAAAATTAAAACCTTTATTTCTGCATTAAACCCTATGGTGTCACTATTTATTAGAATCGTCTCGAAGAGACGATTCTAATGAGTAGTAACACCATAGGATTCGGTGCTGAAATAAGTGAGAAAATGGTAGATTTGTTAAGTTTACTCCCTCTTATCTGGAGCCCTGAGTGGTTGTAATAATGGTGTTTTACTGTATTATGGTTTACCTCTAGATAGTTGGTGAGCCAGTAGCAGGCAGGATCGGTGTTTTCTACTGTGAAGAGTACATTCTTATACGGTACAACAGTTCCCTCTGGCACTGCCTTGATCACCACTGGTAAATGGCCACCATGTTTCTGAAAGTAGATCATTTGAATGCTACGATAAAATATACCTCATCAAATACAAGTACAATGTACTAAACTTCTGCAAAGGTATAATTAACCCATTACCCCATAACCTGTTTCTAGTTTTCAAGATATGTTTCTAGTTTTCAAGATATGTGACCACTTAAAGCAGGCTGAAAGTAAAGCAGAATGCGCCTTATGGCGCATTCTGCTTTACTTTCAGCCTGCTTTAAGCTATTATCTGCTAGAATATAGAAAATATTTCTTATGATTTTAATTTGTGATAGTATAAATTAGAACTATTTTCTTCAGTAGAGAAAGTAATTAAAGGCGTAAAAAGGCATATTTATGGGGTAATGGGTTAAACGATTGTTTGACAGATCTATATTTTCAACCCATTACCCCATAAATAAACATTTTTACTCCTTTATTTCCTCCACTAAAGAAAATATTCCCACTTTATTAAACTCATGAATGCATGTGTACCAAATGAAATAGTTTCAATATCCTGACAGATGGGTAGTTAAAAGCAGGTTGAAAGAAAAGCAGAATGCACCTTAAAGTGCATTCTGCTTTACTTTCAACCTGCTTTAAGGAGTTGCCTGTCTCTAACGCTAGAAACAGACTATGTGATACGAGGAAAGAGTTAATAATTTTTTGCTGAGCAGATTTATTCTGTATGGCACACTGACACATCGAGGTCAACAAGACCCCATGTACTTTTTCACTGCCAGTTATTGATCTATTTGACCACTTATACAACCTGGGACTGTCACTTACACTTTATTACTTCTTTAAGGTTAAATCACTCAGCCGTGAAACTTATACCGGACAACTTTAATTTCCAATTAAGTCCAATCTTCAATTTTGCTACAGATACAGGAGCTTTCTAATCAGGGTGTTCACAACTGTTTGCATCGGGCAAGTGTACTCTTTAAGGTACACTGTTTGTTTATGATGAGTATACTTGTCACTAGGGTTGAATGTGTTAAAATGTGTTACTCTAATAACTGTCTTAAGTAGCTATTCAAATAATGAATGGATACAGTCTGTATAAAGGGTGATAGTTTATCGCAGAACAAAAGTAATGCATTTATTAGCTTCTAATAGGAGCTTTCTGCAGTACTTTCATTCTGCATAAAACAGCCAGCTTCTTCAATTTACGGTCATTCAATATAAGTTTGACTGTTCTGTACATTAGATCCATGGACAAGTATCATTCTCTTCCCCCAGCAGGCAATCACCATTAGGAATATATTATTACCATAGATTTACATTTGTTAATTTGGGACTTACATATTGCTATCTGAATAATGACTGGCCTTTTCCATATGTTTCAACTATCATAAAAAAAGAATGATATTGCCAGGAGTTACCACAAATATGATGGGGTGTGAAGGCTGAAGCATTTAACCTATTCCCCCATACAGTCGAAACTCGATACTACGAACTCATTTGAATCGATCTTACCAGTATTTCATACGTTGAATTTTGATAAGTCGATCTCGTTTAAGTCTAACATACCCGTATTTTAAAGTTTTAACTTTAAAATATGGGTTTGTCGAACTAACGCGAGTTTGTAGAATCGAGTTTTTACTGTATGTTGTTTCTAGTACATGTATACAGAATGCACCTCAATGGCCATTCTGTTTTACTTTAAACTTGCTTTAAATGGTCACCTCAGGTCCTGTCTTCGAAACAGGCTATGGAGTAAAGGGTTAAGATAGTTTGTGCCATCGATCCAATCAATGTAACAGAGAAATTAGAAATGTTGCACCGATGGATGTTAACATGTATCATATTATCAGTCTAGATTCAAAGGACTACAAGGGGATGCAGATAACTACTGATGATAACAATCACTGCACTCAGGTGGAAGCCAACAACAGACTGTGTACAGAAAATATCAACGCCTTTAACCCATTACCCCATAGTCAGTTTCTAGTAATGAAGATAGGTGACTTAACTTAAAGCAGGTTGAAAGTAAGGCTGAATGTGCCTTAAGGCACATTCTGCTTTACTTTCAGCCTGCTTTAAGGTTATGTTTCTAAGATAAAGAAATGATTTAATATGGTACATATTCTTTTCTGTATAAATTGGAAACTGTTTTTTTCAGTGGAGCAATAAAGGTGTTTAAAGGCATATTTATGGGGTAATGGGTTAAAAGCATCCAAGAGTTCTTCAAATGATCAACAGTAAACTTTAAGAGTTTTAAGATAGTGTTGACCGATCAATACACTTTTATTTCTCACATAATTTACTATATAACATGGGAGGCTGAAAAAGCAATTATCTATTGATTGGCAAAGTTATTTTAGGAAGTCTATGTGACACTGGAGCTCAATAGTTTAATTACCTGCTGTCCATGTGCTTAGGCTCATTCGCAAATAAATCTGTGTTTAATCAATCAGCCTCAAAACTAGCAGCAAGACTTCAGATAAGGGGAGTATTTTGAAAACTAAAATCTTTATACCTGTTCAAAACCTTATGATGTCACTACCCATTAGAATTGTCTCTTCAAGACGATTCTAATGAGTAATTGAAGTCACTAAGTAACACCATAGGGTTCTGTTTAAAAATAAAGCAGAAAGTGTGGAAATATTTAGTTAACTCCCTTTTATCTGGAGCCTTGAATCAGGTAACACCATGTGTCTATGCATAAGGCCAGTATTTAACCCATTACTCCATAAATGCATCATTTTACACCTTAAATTTATTCCTCCACTAAAGAATATAGTTCCACTTTACAGTCATGAATATTCACCATAATTAAGAAAAAATGTCTGTACCCTAGTTGAAGTTAGCTTTTAAAAGCAAGCTGAAAGTAAAGCAGATTGTGCCTTAAGGCACATTCTGCTTTACTTTCAACCTGCTTACCTATCTTCAAAACGAGAAACAGGCTATGAGGTAATGTGTTAACTCTTCCAACACTAAAGAAATTTTGCCGTCTGAAACAATTGTTTTTTGCCACTCTTCTAAGCTAAAATTGTTCTAAAATTTCATTTCAAAAAAGGGTTAGAGTGTCAAACAGTCTGGACTCTGACAGGAAAACATGTTACTCTGTGCCTCATCTGGATCCAAACTAATATTTTTTGCTGTAAAGTGTGCAAAGACTTAACTACAGAACTGATCCTGCTGATAGAAACACATAAGTTTGGATACTGCATGATCTTCGACAATTAGACTGGGGTGCAATTAAAGCAGTATCAAGTGACCAATCCAAAGCTACATAACCTTGGTAGTTCTGGAACAAATATCTCATGCCAAACAGCTTGTTATACTGAAGTATATATATAAGAAGTCACCAGCCTTAAACACACAATAACCATTATGGATATGCTCATAATATATAATGGAAGAATGAATTAAATGTGTAAACAGGAGTATCTATGGAGTAAAGGGTTGTACAGCACTCCCTCTCTACAACGACACCCAATGGGAGACAAAAATTGTGTGTGTTGTTCAGAGGGAGTCTTTATAGGGAGTAAATTGGCTTACATAAATTTGCAAACAGCTAAATGCCCAGATCAGACGCCGCCTAATGCGGCGTATGATCAGGATTCAAGCTGTTTGTCACTCGTCACTGAATTTATTTCTGTCAAAATGTTGATTATGTAATTTTGAGAAAAACAGCAGACAACAATTTTTAGCAGACGACATTGCAGCCGTGAATAGATTGGATATAATTGTCCTGTCTAGGGAACTGAGACAATTAGGGTCATTCTAAGGAGGGGATCGTTGTTCGGAGGGCCGTTGTAGAGCGGGAACACTGTAAATAGAAATATAAATGTTTCTTCATTTCATTGCTCATTGAAACAGATTTGACTGTTATTTGTGTTTGTCAAAATAAATCTCCCTGACTTGTATAAATCTTTTTAGACCTGTGTCAGCTAGAGTCAGAATAAACCGACTTCAATAATCTATTGTAAAACTCTCTCCTAACTATAACAAGTTACCACTTGAATGTGCTGTTCTGTATGACAAATCATAATAAAAAGGGTTATACAGTTAAACTTTTGGTTAATCCTTTTCTCCAAAAATACACCCTTTTATGCCTCTAATTTATTCCTACCTTGAAGAAAATAGTTAATCTTTTTGGCCATGAATATGTAGCTTAAGATATATTTCCAATATCCAAGCAGATGGTAGCTTAAAGCAGGCTGAAAGTAAGGCAGAATGCGCTATAAAGGCACATTTTGTTTTACTTTCAACCTGCTTTAAGTAGTCACCTGTCTTTAAAACTGGACACAAGCTATGGGGTAATGCAACAATTAAATGAAGAAGGATCAGGGTCTTCAGACAGGTGACTGTTTAGTGCAGGACAATTTATTGCAGAAAACTTTTATAAGTTAGTTAGTTAGTTAGTTTCTTTATTTCCTCCAATACTGAAGAGTTCAAGCATACAAACAGACAACATATTTACATAGCAATCAGAAATAAATATATACATGCAAAAATATGCAAAATAATAATATATATGAATATTGTAATGAGATAATACTCACATCTTGACATGTCGACCACATCAAATATCCAAGAAATTCGAGACATGTCGACAGTGAAGATCGTGACTAACTCATTCATCCCTAATACTTTAAATGGATGAATCTAGATTCTAAATTAAATCTAGATAAAGCTAGATCTGGTTGTTTTCTGCAGTTTGTTGCAAAATGCCTTTTAATGCCTTTAATATATTTTCTCCACTGAAGAAAATAGTTCTAATTTATACAGTTATTAATATATACCATAAAAATTAATTTCTATTTTCTAGAAGATGGTAGCTTAAAGCAGGTTGAAAGTAAAGCAGAATGTGCCTTAAGGCACATTCTGCTTTACTTTGAATCTGCTTTAAGTGGCCACCTATCTTTAATACTAGAAACAGGCTATGGCCATTGGGGTAATGGGTTAAGCCACCATCTGTTATCAAGATTCCAATTGTATACCCCAGTATAATGTGCTTCTTAGTGGTGGTTTAATATAGCAAAACCTCTCCATTACCACCACTAAAAAGAAGGCTCAATTACCATGTATATTTAGAGTCAGGCGACAGCTTAAAGCAAGATGACCGTAAAACAGAAAGGTCTGGAATAAGCATTCTGTTCTACTGTCACATTGCTTTAAGCAGTCACCTGTCTTAAACACCCAATACTTAACACAATTTAATTAGTGATCATAATAGAAAGGTTATACTGTATAGCTAGGTTTTACATACTAAAGCATTTACTTCTCTAAATCAAGTTTAACAGTAAAACCAAATTTAAACATACCTGGTGACTTTGACAATGAATGAAAGGTCTATAGAATTGCCGATGGCAAACTGACTGGATAAAGCAATCGGAATTTGAATACAAAATATCCCAAAGATTTAACCTTTTATAACCACAGCCTAGTGAATTTCCATGTTTTGAGGACAGGTGACCATTGAAAGCAGATTGAAGGTAAATTAAGAGCAGCCTTTGACAGATATTAAGGCCTTTCGCATACGGAAGTCGGTCTTGCGGGCGAGCGGATATGCGTCTTGACGACATAGACTTTTTCCGCACGTGCTTATACTAGAAAATTTATATAAAGTTAATGTTGATACGATTTAGTATAATCCTTCATAGCGCAGTTTGTACAGTGATTGACTACTAATTCAAAGGTCATAGGTTACAGACCCATCCGATCCAGATATTTTTTTTAAGTGCCCGATTTATGACTTGTCAATCCATAACGCAGTGATCAAGGGACATGTTATGTGCAGCCTTCGTTGATTATAATTAGTTATGTTATATACGGTCCAATTATTATGTCCACTTACATGTATGTTTTAGTTTAATGACTTACAAGTCAATACAATCGGTATACATGTATACGATTTGATCGAACTATAAAGCCACACATTGAAGCTTATCAATACGTCAACCTTTTCAAGATCAATATTGCCCATTATTATTATGTTTAAACAATATAGTTGACCTTGTATGCAAGTCCATGAATAAATAATAATGCATTTTAATGACAATTTTAAGGTACATGTAGGTAACTGTATCTCAACTTCAAATATCCCTCATTTTAATAAGAAAATATGTTATTACAACAAATCCTGACTGTAATATTTTCTAATTTTTTCAGACTAACTATTTCATCAACCATATATTTGAATAAAATGAAAATAAATATACATTGAATGAGTCAGTTTTTTGTAATTCAATTTTTTAGCATTTTGCAAAATTTAAAAGGCTGATAACATCTTTCTGAACATCTTTATTCAAAATGTTTTTAGCTTTTCTTGTAATGAATGTTGTGGACTACTTATTGGGCGAGATTTATAGTCATTAGCTTCATTTGTTTTTGAGAAAAATAAAATCATCAAAATTCTAGGTTTTTGTCAGAAAAAGAGACCTTAAAGACAAACCACACAATAAATTTTGTCTAAATTTTCACACATTGTTTCTTAGGCTATTATCATTCTTCATGAAAAGTTTCATAACACCTTGTATGGAAACTAAGCGCACCTGCGAAGTACCTTAATTGGCAACAATCTTTGAATATATCAACTAAGTTTTAGCTATTTCTTCTGGGGCCCGACTTACGAAACGAAACAAAATGGTTGTAAGTCAAAACTTTAAAATACATACATGTATATATAATTTCTGATTTTATTCATCTTTGAATCCTGTATTGCAACATCTCTTTGGAATCGTTTTGTAAAGACGATTCCAAAGAGATGTCACAAAACAGGATTAGATGGAGAAATAAATAACAATTAAGAATTTTAGAATCTGACTTAACTACAAAAATTATTTGTTGTACGACATTTTGTAAGACAGGTTCCAGGATACCAAGTTTTGTAGCAATTTTACAGTTCATTTATCTCCCAATATCATCCATTTCTGTCAGAAAATATCATCAATCAGATCTGAGTGAGACAAGGAGTTACAAGGCATTGAACGCTTAACCCAATATCCCATTAACCCTTTACCCCATAAATACACCTTTTTACGCCTCTTACTTATTCCTCTACTGAAGAAAATAATTCCAATTTATACAATCATGGATATGTATGGTCAAAAATATTTGTTATATCCTAGCAGATGGAAGCTTAAAGCAGGGTGAAAATTAAGCAGAATGTGCCTCAAGGCACATTCTGCTTTACTTTCAACCTGCTAATTAAGAAACCCCTAACTTCAGTAATAGAAACAGGCTATGGGGTAATGGCTAATATATACCTTTTTATGCCTTTATAATTTATTCTTTCACTAAAGAAATCAGTTCAACTTTATACAGTCATGAATATGCACCATAAGAACTATTTCTTACAGCCTAGCAGAGAGGGTAGCTTAAAGCAGGCTGTATGTAAAGCAGAATTAACCTTTCAGCATATTCTGTTTTACTTTCAACCTGCTTTTAGTGATCATCTGTCTTCTTAACTAGACATATACATATAGGCTATGGGGTAAGTCCTACAAAGCAAACGTATAATACACACAATTTGGGGTACATTGTCATAGCAGATTTATAGCCATGTAAACTATTTATAGGATTTCAACAATAGCAATTTTACCAAACCAAATTAATGCAACAAGGAAGTAGAAGAAGCTTGTCAAGACTTGTAGTGATACTACATGTATGCTTTAAGACATACGTGCCCAAATGAAATTTCCATAAGAATGTCTTTATACTTTGTTTACATATACACTCAACTATTCTAAGAAAGAAAATAAAAAGAAAGTATTGGGTTATCGACCTAAATTTTCAAATGACCCTTGAATATTTTTGAACACCGATGAGAAATAAATTTCAAAACTGCAGCTGATTACCTTTATGTTCCTCTCTTTGCTAATTTGGTGATATTTAATGTAAGTTAAGGTGGTTCGACAGCGGGCGGCCCGCATCTCGAGTTCCGGAAATGCTGATGACTTTCACCTGATCTTTTCGGCACGTGCTTATAGTAGAAAATTTAGATAAAGAAAAGTTTGATCTACTTCAGTGTCTTCTCTGTTAGCGCAATTGGTTAGGTGATTGACTTGCAATCCAAAGGTTCTAGGTTCGATTCTCACTCGCTTCAAAACTTTTTTTTAACAAATTGTCCGATTTTAGTGACTAGTCAATTCATAACGCAGTGATCAAAGGACAAGCTATGTTTAGTCTAGTAATAATGAATAATATCAGATGCAAATATAGTCAAGTGACAGCTACATTTGTGAGGATTTATAGCCTATATAACAGATGGCAGCTTAACACAGGACAAAAGTAATGCTAAAAGATAGATCCTAAAGGAGCTTTTATGCATTACTTTTGTTATGCATTAAGCAGTCACTTGCCTTTAAAGATCTACAGGCTACCGTATTCAATGGTCTCTTATTACAGGTTTGACTTATGGTATTATTTAGAGCTGACGGCATTTTAAAGTTGAACTCAAGGGAGGTTACTCGTTTTGTGTTAACATTTTGTCAGAATTTCAGGAAATCATGTATAAAATGTAAATTCTACTGTAGATTATCATTAATTTTTTGTGACTAGTAGAATTAAGTTATATCTATCTAATAAGAGTAAAATTAGTGTATGTTAAACAGCTAGATTTTTTGTAATTTGAGATTTTCAGAATTTGACTTTTTTAAAATATTGATATTTCCGGAAAATATGTCATGAAATACTTTTGTTTGCCCAATATCTTATAGTCTATGAATAGTTTACTTGAATGTACAGAAATTATTGAGTTATATCATTCTATAAAGAAAATATTCCTGTTTATTAAAAAAGGAGCTTTTCTCGACAAAAGGTCCTGTCAGAAAAAAACGGCACTGTAACTTTTTTTTATTTTAACGATTTTTCACTCTCCATATGGTATATTTCAATTTAATCAATGTTCAAAGAATTCTGACACAGAATAAGCTGACCTGCGAACCACCTTAAGTGTTATTTCAAAAAATTGATAAAAACTTGAACTGCGCTATCACCAAAGGTGATTTATACCCCAAAACAGCACACTGACAAATTAAAATCATAATCACGGGATTAAACTGTGATCAACAATACTGCATACTTAAACAAGAGCCAAGCATCCAGGTGCCAACGCTAATGTTTTGTTATCCTAATTATACATTAAGAAGGAACAGCAAGATATTCATATTGTTTTCATCTGTCTTGACTACTTGTCCATTTGTCTACTGAATGACCTTGACCTTTGTCACCCACGGGCCACTTGAATTGAGTTCAAGAGCTTCTTGTGATAAGTACACATGCCTTATATGAAGTCTCTAACCCATGTTTAACAGTTTCAGAGTAATTATGGACTAATCAGTAATAGCCAATGTTAAATGATCCCTTTTTTACCTCTGAATCACCTTGACATTTGTCAGACATAACCCAAGTTGTACTGAGCTCAAGAACTTATTGAGTCAAGTACACATGCCAAAAATAAAGTCTCTATCACATGCAGTTCCAAAGTTATTGCCAATGTCGAAATCACCATATTAATAAAATTTACCTCTAAATGACCTGTAATTGACCTTGATCTTTGTTGGACATGGCACAAAAGTAAACTGAGCTCAAGAGCTTTTTTATATGAGTACACATACCAAATATGAAGTCTGTATCACATGTGGTTCCACAGCTATGGCCAACGTAAAGATTTCAAATGACGATGACAACAACGACAATAACAACGCCGACAATGGCGCAGATACTAGAGTGATGACAATAGCTAGTAATTTTCTTTTGAAACAGATGAGCTAAAGAAAGTTCTGCTAAAGGATAGCAGAGTAAAGCTCAGGACAAAATTAATGTATTAAAATTACTAAAAGGGGAGATAATTGAAGAACAAAATGATGAATCCAAACTTCAAGCGCAGGTGCACAACTTCAAATGGTGATCAACAATACTGCATAATAAAAAAAAATCTGTTGAGGGATGGCAGAGTAAAGCTCCGGACAAAATTTATGTAAAATTACGAAAAGAGGAGATAATTCAAGAATGAAATGACGAACCAAAACTGCAATT
The DNA here is from genome assembly GCA_922989275.2 of Gari tellinella. Taxonomy (NCBI): domain Eukaryota; kingdom Metazoa; phylum Mollusca; class Bivalvia; order Cardiida; family Psammobiidae; genus Gari; species Gari tellinella. The sequence continues at coordinate 101,423,388 of OV277858.1, read as the reverse complement.
GTAGGTACACAACTTCAGATTGTAACCAACAATACTGCATAATTTGAAAAAGTTTTGTTGAAGGATGGTGGAGTAAAGCTCCGGACAAAATTTATGTATTACAATTACGATAAGGGGAGATAATTTATGAACGAAATGACGAATCACAACGGCAATCCCAGGTGCACAACATCAGATAGTTACCAACAATACTGCATAATTATAAAAAGTTTTGTTGAATGAAGACTGAGTAAAGCTCCGGACATATTTCAGTCTACAGACGAACGGACGGACAGAGTGATTCCAGTATACCCCACCAACAACTCATTGTGGGGGTTATAATAAAGCATATCAAAATGATTCTACTGGTAAAATGAAACAATTTAAAGAATAACTGGGAGGCAAAATTTACACTAACACTCTCTTTTATAAGAACTTTTCCATTCTTGAAATAAAATTTGTTATAATTACAGTAAATTACTAAATTTTTATAATCACCCATAATTTTGTTTTTTACTTGACAGAAATGATGATTACTCCAATACCCATCAGAAAAGGTAAAGAAACCTAGGTGTCATCATGCTCATTTATAAAATATGGTCAAAATCTAACCCTACCCCTAGATTGTATGCAGAAAAAATACCTCCCCCACTAGCCAAATTAGGTCTCTGTTGGCCTAAAGATGATAAATATGCAACCAATATTTGCTTAAATTGGTTAATATATGAGTGTATGTTAATACAACAGCATTTAATAAAAGTTTTAGTGACTTCAAGAATTTACAGTGCTGCTAATAAAAACAAAAACATGTTTTCTACAAGAAATGTCAAAGGTCTAATTCACTAAACTGCAGTGCATCATGGTGACTTGGGTCTACTTATTGAGGTGCATCAGCATATGAAGTTTTGTGACTGTAGGTGCAGCGGTTTGCTCAGAACAGACTTTAACGCAAACCTTAATGTTTACCCTAGAGGTCAAGGTCTAGGTCACCAAACTGCAGTGCATCATGGTCTACACATTGAGGCGCATCAGCATATGAAGCTTCGTGACCATAGATGCAGTCGTTTGCTCAGAACAAACTTTAAACAAAAAACCTTAACATTGACCCTAGAGGTCAAGGTCAAAGGTCTAGGTCACCAAACTGCAATGCATCTTGGTCTACACATTAAGGCACATCAGCATATGAAGTTTTGTGCATAGGTGCAGTCATATGCTAAATACAGATTTTAGCGCAAAACCTTAAGTTTGACCTTAGAGTCAAACTGCAGTGCATAATGGTCTAGTCATTGAGGTGCATCAGCATAGTAAGTTTCATGACTGTAGGCACAGTTGTTTGCTCAGACCAGACTTTAAAGGCAGTATGTTGCTGTCAAGTAGCCAAAATCGCACATTTTTTAAACCTGAAAATTCAGGCACATACGTAATCTAAACATATAAAAAGAAGTAATCCGTGATGGTTATGGAGGCAACATTACTTACAAACCCATGAATTTGGTGAAAAGAAGTCGATTTTCAAATCGGTTTGTTGACATCCGATCAACGACGGAGATTTTCCGAGTTTGTTCTGCTTGTGCCCGGTAAAGATGTTTACATAGCTCATAATTAGTGTTTTCTTCTGACTTGGCAGGGTTATTTTTAGATTGGAACATTCTAAAACTTTAAAAGGGATGCGTATTCCCTACATGTATCCAGCAAGAGACATTGATAGCAGTTTTTTGTGTGTGCAATGTACAGTAGAGAATACATCTTTCTTTCCCGTTAAAACGCAAACGCAATCCACAAAACTGTGGAAATTTACTTTTAGAAATTTTAACCAATATTTTTATCTAAGTAGCAAAAAGGTTGGAGCCTTATCAGACGCCAGGTTTCCCGGCATCTGATCTGGCTCCAACCTGTTTGCAATGGAAATAATAGTTTTGTATATAAATGCGTTTATTGGGAAAGAATAAAATATCAGCAAAGTTAGCGCAGCAGTCTCATGCTGCACGAGGGTCATACTTATCCCAAGTAGGAAACTGTACGATTATGTATTCGATGTTACCTTCCTTACAGCGGAGAAAATGTTATTCTTTCCCAATAAACGTGTTCACGCTAAAACCATGATTTCAATTGCAAACAGATTGGAGCAGATCAGACGCCGGGTGACCCAGGGTCAGATCAGGCACTAAACTGTTCGCCACTCAGACTAACAGGAATGGTCAGAATTGTCCGTTAATGCGTTTTATTGCAATTTGTTTGGGTTTTATGTCGCTTTCAACAGTATTTCAGTCATATCACGACGTCCAGCGAATTATAGGTGGAGGAAGACCCCAGAAGTCCTTTATGCACTGTTTCAGGCACAAATAGGCAACTGGGTAGAACCACCGACCTTCCGCAAGCCAGCTGGAAGTCTTCCCCACGTGAATAATCCGAACGACGGGTTTAAACAGGAAAGAATAACGTTTTCTCCACTGTAACCTATTTACCAAGACTGCGTGTTCAATAAACACTTATGCCCCCGGTGGCATCCTTGACAGTATATTTTGAATTTTTTCTAAGACCAAACTAGGTCAAAGTCAACCTGAGCTAGGGTAATAAAGGTCAGTTGGTAATGGTCAAAGGCAATAACTGTATAAGTATTGAAGCATTATAGTAAGCAGTGTTGATGCTAGACGAAACTGTAAAATCTAGTTAACCAAGAAATAGCCTATTTAAAATATTCTAGGTCCAAATTAGGTCAAGGTCAAAATCAAGGTTGGGTGAATGCATCCACAGGTGATGCACATACAGAGGATATCTGGTCCAACCTGAAAACAAGCCTGCTCAAAACAACAGAGGAGGTGTGTGGCAAAACACGCCCCCATCGTTGGCGTCAAGAAACTTGGTGGTGGAGTGAGGACGTAGGAAAAGCAATCACAGCAAAGAGGCAGGCGTTCAAGGCTTGGAGGACTGGTAAGGGTTCAAGAGCAACATACGATGCGGCCAAGCGGACTGCTAGACATGCAGTGCACCATGCTCGTCATGATGCGGACAAGGAGGTCTATGACAATATAGACCCTAAGTCATCAGAGGTCTACCGTCTTGCCAAGCAGATGCGCAGAGAAAACACTGATGTTGTAGGGGACAAATCAGTCAGGAATGATGCAGGAGAGATGTCACTGAGTGAGGACTCTAAACAGAAAGCCTGGCTGGAGCATTACGAGCGGCTTCTTAATGTGGAGTTTGAATGGGACCCTGCACACCTATCTGACGAGCCACCTGTGGAAGGTCCACCCATCCCAATAACCTTGGAGATGGTAATGAAGGCCATCTCAAAGATGAAGCTGGGCAAAGCTGCGGGACCATCAGGCATAGTTGCAGAGATGATCAAAGCAGCAGGCAACACTGGCGCTACCATGATCCGCGATCTAGCAGCTTCTATCATTAAAGATGGAAAGGTGCCGGCAGATTGGGAGAGAAGTTTCATCGTTTGCCTTTACAAGGGAAAAGGTGATGCACTGGACAGGGGCAACTATCGGGGCCTAAAGCTCACTGAACAGACCATGAAAGTCCTGGAGAGGATTATGGACGGCCTCATCAGACAAGTTGTGTCAATTGACGAATCACAGTTTGGCTTCGTCCCAGGCAGAGGTACAACCGACGCAATCTTTGTGGTCAGACAGCTGCAAGAGAAATATCTCTCAGTCAACAAAAAGCTATACATGGCCTTTGTTGATCTGGAGAAGGCGTTCGACCGAGTCCCAAGGAAGGTCATTTGGTGGGCTCTCAGAAAACTGGGTGTGGAGGAGTGGATTGTAAGACTGATTCAGGGCATGTATACCAATGCACGCAGCTGTGTTCGCATAGGGGAAGGATGCAGTGATGAGTTCCAGGTGAGGGTTGGTGTGCATCAGGGATCAGTACTCAGTCCACTTCTCTTCATCATAGTGCTCGAAGCCCTTTCACGTGAGTTTCGTTCAGGCGTCCCCTGGGAGGACCTCTACGCAGATGACCTTGTTATCATCGCCGAATCATTGGAGGAGTGCGTAACAAGGCTTCTCACATGGAAGGATGGCATGGAAAAGAAAGGCCTTAGAGTTAATGCCAGAAAGACCAAAATCATGATCTGCGGCACAGGCCTGGACGTCCTTGAAGGCTCAGGCAAATTTCCTTGTGCAGTATGTTGCACTGGCGTGGGCAACAATAGCATCTTATGCGGTCGCTGCAGAAAGTGGGTCCACAAGAAATGTAGTGGATTAAAGCATCTGAAAGAAGATCCTGCATTCAAATGCGCGAGGTGTAGGGGTACAGCACGGCCTTTGGACGGAAGACCACAGACTGAGGTCCAAGTAGGAACAGACAGATTGGAGGTAGTAGCTTCTTTTTGCTATCTTGGAGACATGCTTTCTGCAGCAGGGGGTTGTGACCAATCTACCATAACCCGTGTTAAAGCTGCATGGAGAAAGTTTAAGGAGCTGTTACCTATCCTCACATCACGCCATCTCTCGTATAAGACACGTGGCAGAGTATATAGCACTTGTGTGAGGAGTGTAATGCTTCACGCCAGCGAGACATGGCCACTGTCCAAGCCAAACCTCCAGCGTCTCATGCGAAATGAAAGAGCAATGGTCAGACAAATCTGTAACGTCAAACCACAGGACATTGCCACCACAAGGTCGAAAGAGCTCCTTGTACAGCTTGGTTTGGATGATCTGGACCTCATCCTGAGGGAAAGAAGGCTGCGTTGGTATGGCCACGTAGAAAGATCTAGCGGTGCGTTGAAGGCAGCCTGCAACACACAGGTTACTGGAACACGTGGGCCTGGAAGGCCCAAGTTGACATGGAAACAGTTAACAGAGAGGGATCGCAGAGATTGGAACCTCTATGCAATCGACCCTCGAGAGAGAGACACCTGGAGATCAGGTGTAAGAACTGCCATGCGTGCCAGCTACCTGGAAAGGGGCCCACTGATGTGGATAATTGCCCCTGAACCTGCACGTTAATCAAAAATCCGTTGATGATGATGATGATGATGATATTGGTGGATAGGGAATGGTCCAAGGCAACAACTGTATAAGTATCCAAGCATTGAAGTAAGCGGTGTTGATGCTAGACGAAACGGTAAAATCTAGTTAACCAAGAAATAGCCCATTTAAAATATTCTAAGTCCAAATTAGGTCAAGGTCAAAATCAAGGTTGGGTATTATTGCTGGCTATGGAATGGTCCAAGGCAACAAGGGTATAAGTATCCAAGTATTTGAATAAGCGGTGTTGATGCTTGAAGAAACGGTAAAATCTACTTAACCTGGTTATGGATGGACGGAGAGACAGGACGATTACTATATGCTCCCGCATCTGTCGATGCCTGGGGCATAAAAATCAGATCGATGTCGTGACTCTTATTCTACCGTGCGGAAATTCTCAAACAAATAGCTTATTTTTATAGCCATCTCGATAAGAAATCCGCACATTTATGTATGATTCTTAAAGAAAGGGGAGCATATGTCAGGCATCTGACAACCGCTTTCGCTAAGTTTTAATACATAGAAAATGTACATATATAAGAAATTGCATGTTTTAAACATCCATTTGGGCGGTATTATGACTTTACGGCAAAACCATAACTGTGACCCTAGAGGTCAAGGTCAAAAGACTAGGTCACTGAACTATCCATGCATCGTGTTCTTCTCGTTGAGGCACATCAGCATATGAAGTTTCGTGAGCCTAGCTACATGTACAGTCGTTTGTCAAGAACAGACTTTAACGCAAAAGCTTAACTTTGACCCCAGAGGTCAAGGTCAAAGTATAGGTCACCAAAATGCAATCTAGCATTGTCTCCTGATTGAGGTGCATCAGCATATGAAGTTTCGTGACCATAGGTGCAGTCGTTTGCTCAGAACAGATGTAACGTAAAACCTTAACACTGACCCTAGAAGTCAATGTCAAAAGTCTAGATCACCAAACTGTGGTGCATCATGGTCTATCCATTGAGGAAGATCAGCATATGAAGTTTTGTGAACCTAGGTGCAGCCATTTGCTCAGAACAAACTTAAATGCAAAACCTTAACCCTAGAGGTCAAGGTCAAAGGTCTAGATCATCAAACTGCAGTGCATTGTGGTCTACTCCTTTAAACACATCAGCATATGAAGTTTCCTGACCGTAGGTTCAGTCTTTTGCTCAGACTAAACTTTAAACAAACGAGAGCACCGCAAACGGGTGCTGGACGCTGGACTTTCATATACTTGAGACGGCTACAATTTTCAAACTTAAAGAATGTGTATGGGTGTTTAATGCCCAATTGATCATAGAAGTTTGTAAGCAACAACAACTTAAACATACTTGGACAGTCTACATTCCATTTAAAGTAAACTATAAGTCAAAAGAAGGACAATATCTTTGCCTGCTTTACCTGCCTTGTTGTAATGAGTTGCCCTTTTGAAACTAAACAAGTATTCAAATATATTGGAAGTTTGAAATTAATAACTTTCTACAGTTACTGAATAATTTCATATACAAATTCTTGGTCAAACAAGGGCAATAACTCTGCATTGACAAATCCCATGGTTATCTGCTTTGTTGAAAGGTGATGCCTTTTTGGAACTGAACAAGTATTCAAAGTTTCAAGTTAATACCTATGGTAATTATTGAGAAATTTCAATTTACAAGTTTTATGTAAATAAAGACAAGGGCAATAACTCTAGAATAGCACATCCCCGATCACCATTCTTGTTTGAATGAGTTGCCCTTTTGATATAACACAAGTATTTAAAGTTTCAAGTTAATACCTTCAACAGTTATTAAGATATTTCAATTTACAAGTTTTAAGTAAATAAAACAAGGGCAATAACTCTGGAATTACAAATCACAGAGTAACCTACCTTGTTGTAATGAGTTGTCCTTTTAATACTTAACAAGTATCCAAAGTTTCAAGTAAATATCTTTCATAGTTATTTAGATATGTTAATTTATAACTTTTAAGTAAATAAAACAAGGGCAATAACTCTGGATACACAAACCTCAGGGTTACTTGCCTTGTTGTAATGAGTTGCCCTTTTGATACTGAACAAGTATTCCAAGTTTCAAATGGATACCTTTGATAGTTATTGAGATATGTTAATTTATAATTTTTAAGTAAATAAATCAAGGGCAATAACTCTAAAATGACAAATCCAAGGGTTGCCTGCCTTAATGTAATGAGTTGCACTTTTGATACTGAACAAGTATTCCAAGTTTCAAATGGATACCTTTGATAGTTATTGAGATATGATAATTTATATTTTTTAAGTAAATAAATCAAGGGCAATCACTCTAAAATGACAAATCCCAGGGTTACCTGCCTTGTTGTAATAAGTTGCCCTTTTGATACTGAACAAGTATTCCAAGTTTCAAATGGATACCTTTGATAGTTATTGAGAAATCAACTCTTACAAAAAACCTTAAGCAAAAAACTTAACTGACGCAGACGACAGGGTGACGACAATATCTCGACTTTTCGAGAAAGTCTAGCTAAAAACCTTAACTTTGAACCTAGAGGTCAAGGTCAAAGGTCTAGATCATCAAACTGCTGTGCATCCTGGTCTGTACCTCATTGAGGCGCATCGGTATATGAATTTTCGTGACCGTAGGTGCAGTCGTTTGCTCAGAACAGACTTTAACGCAAAACCTTAACATTGACCCTTGAAGTCAAGGTCACCAAACTCTGGTGCATCATGGTCTACTCAATGAGGTGGATCAGCATATGAAATGTTAATGGGATGAAAATTAGATATGACAAGGGACCCGGCATGCGGGGATGGAAAATAAATATTTAGTCAGACATCTTACCTACTGAGCCAGGGCATCATTCAAGAAATGGTGTTCAGTTTATCATACTTTAGTGTATAGTAAGAGAGAAGACATTATCCTTTCCTGTTTATGAATATTAGTGCGCAAACATTATGAAATGGACTTAGTCTGTCTTGTAGTTGAAACAAAAAATTCAATGAAAAATATCTAAAAAAACCTTAAGATTTGGTGACTTTTCTTGAGAATGGTTATAAACTGATCATAATTCTTTTAATGCCAAATTCACTGTAATGCTACACATTTACTTATATTAGTATTTTCTTTTTTTATGCCCCCGGCATCAATAGAGATGTGGAGGCATATAGTAATCGTCCTGTCCGTCCGTGTCCGTCCGTAACAAGGTTAAATAGATTTTACCGTTTCGTCTAGCATCAACACTGCTTATTCAAATGCTTGCATACTGATACAGGTGTTGCCTTGGACCATTCCCTATCCAGTATCCACCAATACCATCAAACTTTGATTTTGACCTTGACCTAATTTGGACTTAGAATATTTTAAATAGGCTAATTCTTGGTTAACTAGATTTTACAGTTTCATCTAGCATCAACACAACTGACCACAATGCTTTGATACTTATACAGTTGTTGCCTTTGACCATGCCCTATCCACCAATATCACCAAACCTTATTTGAACTTAGAATATTTTAAATGGGCTCTTAAAATTCTCGGTTAACTAGATTTTACCATTTCGTCTAGTATCAACACTGTTTTTCTACAATGCTTTGATACTTATACAGTTATTGCCTTGGACCTTTACCAAATCACCAATAATACCCAAGCTCAGTTTGACCTTGACCTAATTTGGACCTATAAAAGATTCAAAATATATTGTCAAGGATGCGACCGGGGGCATAAGCGTTTATTGAACGCGCAGTCTTGTTTTCTATTTTCTTTTGCAAATGCACCATTTTGGTTATCAGTCTCTTTAAGGCATTTTTTGCTTTACTTTCAATCTTCTTTCAGTGATCACCTACCTTTAGGCTAAACAGGCTATACAATGTGATACTAAAGGGTTAAACTCACCTCTAGAATGTAGTTCCAGCCTTCATCATTGAAAACATCTCTTCCAAAGTGGGCATTGTACAGAGCCTTAGCTTCTGCTATCTTCTCCTTTGTCACCACAGGGCCACAGAGCCATCGTTTTAGAATATACTGTAGCCCAAAGAAAACTATCTTTTCAAACTTGCCACCCCTGCTTTCAAAGTAGGAGTATACTGTGGTTGTGTTGTCTGGGTACTGTAAGTGATGTGTTATCTGAAAAAGACCAAAAACAGATGAATTTTGAACCACTGCTTGAAACAAGAGGGCCAGAATGGCCCTTGATCGCTCACCTGACAATGGTGACACTAGGATGGGTCACGTGATTTCAGAAAAGAAGATTTGTAAAAGGTGACCCCCAGGGCGGGGCCAATTTTGACCCCAGGGCAAAATTTGAACAACGAAGATAGAGGACCTGTAAACGATGATATGTGCAAAATATCTAAACTCAGTGTACTATGGTTTCAGACAAGAAGATTTTTGAAGTTTTCATTGAAAAAATCTATTTTCAGCTCCGGTGACCAAGATATGCAACAGACCAGAACCGATTCATCCATAAATGTGAAGGACCTCTAAAAGTTACATCATGCCAAATATCAAAGCTCTGGTCATATTGGTTCCAGAGAAAAAGATGTTTGAACATTTCACTATATAACTCTATGTAAAACTGTGATCCCCGGGGCGGGGCCAATTTTGACCCCAGGGACAAAATTTGAACAACGAAGATAGAGGATCTGTTGACGATGCTATGTGCAAAATATCTAAGCTCAGTGTACTATGGTTTCAGACAAGAAGATTTTTTAAGTCTCATGGGAAAAAAAATCTATTTTTAGCTTTGGTGACCCAGATATGCAACGGACCGGAACCAATTCAACAATATAAGTCAAATACCTCTAGAAGTAATACCATGCTAAATATCAAAGCTCTGGACATATTGGTTTCAGAAAAAGATGTTTGAACATTTCACTATATAACTCTATGTAAAACGTTGACCCCCGGGGCGGGCCAATTTTGACCCCAGGGGCAAAATTTGAACAACTTTGATAGAGGACCTATAGGTTATGACATGTGCCAAATATCTAAGCCATGGCTCTTGTGGTTTGTGACAAGAAGATTTTTTAAGATTTCCTTATTTTTTCACTTTGGTTGCCATAGCAACCAGAGTTCTGCATGGTTTCAAATTCTTTGAAACTTTGAAAGAGCTTGACCCAAGGAACATTCCTGTGAAGTTTGGTTGCAATCAAGCAAGTGGTTTTGGAGAAGAAGATGTTTGAAGAAATTGTTGACGCACGACGCACAACGCACGACGACGGACATTGACTGACCCCAAAAGCTCACCTTGAGCACTTTGTGCTCAGGTGAGCTAAAAATAAACTTCTCTTTGGAAAAAACAGTTGTACTGCTTGGACAGACTATGTGTCGCTAGGTAACCTGGTGAGGCACACATAAAATTGGAACACCTCTAACTTCTTTGTAGATGAAAATCAAGTGTGAGACATTGTGGTAATTATGTCTTCAATCTTACTGTAATACACTTACGGAGAATATGTCAACCAGTTGGGAAAATTTACTTGCCCTACCTGTGTGTCACTCATCATAGAAAGCAGGTTAGTTGAATCAATTAAAACCCTTGCAAACCCTAACCAAACCAAATGCGCCCATTTTCACTTGATACATTAACAAGATTCATATAATTCTGAGAAGCTACTTCAGAGAAATAACTAGGACAAAAGGTCAAAATGTTAGAATTTGACACCTCCTACGCTGTCATAGCCAACTGAAAAGCAATACACTAGAACTTGAATAGAACTCCCTCTCTACAACGACACCAAATGGGAGACAAAAAAAATGTGTGCATTGTTCGGATGGAGTTGTTATAGGGAGGGAAGTTGTTTTAAATTTGCAAACAGCTACGGGGCGTCTGATCTGGATTCAAATTGTTTGCCACCAATATCATTAAGTTTTTTGTTTCAAAAGGTTCAATATGTTTCTTTGAGAAAAAAAGCAGGCGACAACTTTAAGCTGACCAGTAAAAGCGTTAGACTTAATTGTCCTGTTAAAGTGTTTAGGGAGCTGCAGCAAGGGTTGTTGTAAGGAGAGAGTCATTGTTGGGAGGGCCATTGTAGGGAGGGAACACTGTACTTTAGTCTCATTTTTACTCTAGTCATTGCAGCACAACAAAAATTTGTAAACCAAATTGGTGGAATACAATAGCATTATTGGTACTGTCTTGGCAGTGAGGCATCTTTGCTGCTTTAATTATAAAGAGGCCCATGGGCCATATATTGCTCACCTGAGGATAGCTGACAAAATGGAGATCATTATTTATGTCTTGGTGGGGTCATTTTGACCCAAGGAGCATAGTTTGAACAATTTTGATGGAGGACCTGTAGATGCTGCTATGTGCCAAATATCTAATCTCTGTGTACTAGGGTTCCTGACAAGAAGATTTTTTTTAAGTTTTCATCGAATAAATGTTTTTTAAGCTCCTCTAGCTGACCTAGATACGCAACTGATAGGAACCATTTATTCAATACTGGTAAATGACATCTAAATGTCAGAGAGGAAGATGTTTGAAAATTTCACTATATAACTCTATGTTAGACTGTGACCTCCAGGACGGGGCCATTTTTTACACATGGGGCATAATATGAACAAACTTGATAAAGGACTTAAAGATGATGCTATTTGCCTAATATCTAAGCTCTGGGTACTAGGGTTTCAGACAAGAAGACTTTCAAAGTTTTAATTGAAAAAAAAACTATTGTTAGCTCCTGTCACCTAGATATGCAACAGACCAGAACCAACTCATCAATGTTGATAAAGGACATCAAGAAGTGTCACCATGCCAAACATCCAACCTCTGGCCATATTAGTTTCAGAGAGAAAGACATTTGAAATTTTCACTATATAACTCTCTATATATACATGTATATGTAAAACTGTGACCCCCTGGTGGGGTTTTATTTTTTTTACCAATGAGGCATAATTTGAACAAACTTGAAAAAGGACCTATAGATGATGTTATTTGCCAAATATCTAAACTGTAGGTACTAGGGTTTCAGACAAGAAGATTTTTTAAGTTTTCATTAAAAAAAATCCTTTTTTGCTCCTGTGACCTAGATATGCAATGGACCGGAACCATCATCACTATTGGCAAAGAACATCTAGAAGTGTCGCTTTGCCAAATATCAAAGCTCTGGCCTTATCAGTTTCAGAGACAGAGGAAATTTTCATTATATTACTCTATGTAAAATTGTGACCTTCGGGCAGGGCAAATGTTGATCCCTGGGGCTTAATTTGAACAAACTTGATAGAGGACTTGTAGGTGATGCTATGTGCCAAATATCTAAGCTCTGCACTTGTTGTTTCTTACAAGAAGATTTTTTTACTTTTTTCCTTAGTTGTTTCACTTTGGTTGCCATGGCAACCAGAGCTCTGCGCTTTAATTCTTTGAACAAAGGACAAGGTTCACGAAGCCTCCAATTTGGCCCTGTAAAAAAGTTATTTTTCCAAAAAAAATTTTATCTTTATTTTCTGTTTATTTGTCAATATCAGATACTAATACTCCATAATATACACACAAACGACCCAAAGTCAAGTTTTGACAATCTTATAGTTTCTTGTAAATGAACCGAGAGGCCAAAAATGACAAAAAATCAGTTTTTGGTACAATTCTATGTATAAATCCTAAAAATAAATTATGAAGGCACGCATGTGACACTTCAAAATTTGGATATGTTACTTCAACTTAAATATTTATTGTGTACTTAAAATATCTTTGTGTCGCATTAGTGCCTTCATTGTTTATTTCTATGATTTATACCCTGAATTATACCAAAAATCTGCCTTTTTGGCCTTTTTTGGCCTCATGGTCTATTTACAAGAAACTATAAAGTTGTCAAAACTTGAATTTGGGTTGATCTTTATGTATAATTTGAAGTATTAATATCTGAAATTGACAAATACAGAGAAAATAAAGCTAAAACATAAATTGGAAAAAAAAGAGTTTTACAGGGCCAAAATGGAGGCTTCGTGAACCTTGACTTGTCTTTTGAAAGGGCTTGATCCAAGGATCATTCCTATTAAGTTTGGTTGAAATCTTTCAAGCCATATAGGAGGAGATCTATGTCATTTGAAGCAATTGTTAACGACGACAGACAATGCACGCTGACAGACGACGGACACAGGGCCATCCAAATAGCTCACCTTGAGCCTTTGGCTCAGGTGAGCTTAAAAACAATCCAACAAGAATACACAAACTTTAAAACTAAAGAATAATTTGGGAAAAAAACAATAAAGGGCCTATTTTTAAACCAAAGCACGAGAATACTCTCTGCAGAGTGATGCAATAAATGAAGATGATGATGAATCAGGACAAAAATGTGATGTCAGCACCATATCATGTTGTGATTCTTTGTCAAGTTTCATAAGATTAAAAATAAGATATTGTCTGTCACATATAGCTCAGTTATATATTTGGCTCGGTTTCTCAATTTCTTTTCTAACAATTTAATGGGTTTTGGCTATTTTTAAATGATATACAGTAAAACCTCTCTATTCCGACCACTAAATTGAAGCCTAATTGATTGTATAAGTCAGATGACAGCAAGGTGTAAGTAAAAACAGAAAGCTCATAAAAGAGCTTAGAAACTGTTACGGTTACTTTGCTTGTTTCACCTATCATGAAAACCTAATCATTATCACAAATTAGTGGTTGTAAACTAGTAAAGAGATTTTACTGTTACCTAAACTGATGAAATTTTTTTTTACAAAAGTGAAACACAATTTTCAAAACGCACAGTTCATTTCTTTAACAAGCTCTACTTTCATTTTCAATTCTGCCATTGATCCCAAAACGAAAGTTGACAACACAAAAAAGCAAAACAAAGATTGTCAAGTGGATTGTTTTGTCAAGGGTACATCAGTTAAGAAGTCATGTCATGGTTTGTTAACCATAGTGGCCGTCACTGGCGTTCCAGTGGTCGAGTTTTCCAATACAGGTGCAATAATCTATTTTGCAATGTTGCATAAACTAGGGTATGGTAGCTCTTTCAGCACCCTGTGTCAAAAAGGTGTTAAATTAAATTATTAGAAAATAAAAGGTATATATATTTTTCATTTAAGCAGCAATTTAGATTAAATCAACATTGTTTTACCTTGTATGAGTCGGTTACAAGGAGCAAGTTGTCGGTTCCGGCTGCGTTGAACGCCATTTTGAACGCTACTGTAAAGTGCGCGTGACATCATAGCAACCTTTTTACAATTAGCAATGGGTAAAAAGCTGACCCATAAAAGCTGACCCATAAAAGCTGATCAATGCGCAATTGCGCAATTCAGCAACAAGAAACAATCGGCGGAATCACAGGTACTTAACACATAGATCTAGATCTATTACCCAATTTTTATTTAAAAAAAATATATATATTCGTCGGTGTCAGGATAAAGTGACCGGCCGGGTACAGTCCCAATGGTCAGGGATATTTTATGAGACTCATAAAATATCCCTGCAATGGTGCACCTAAAAAGTGCCCCTTCTCATAATCATCAGAAGTAATAAATAGAAATAGAAAAAAAATATTTTGGTAATAGATCTAGATCTATGTGTCAAGCACCTGTGGGCGACAATACACAAATTAATTATCAACAAAAAACGCAAGTTCTGGTTAATTAATCCGCCAAAAACAGTATTACGACCACAAAATTGTGATGATTTTAAGATGCTTAAGACATCTCACTGCTTAAAGGGACTCGCAACCGGATGGTGTACTTGTCAAAATAAAATAAAATACTCAAATAAAAGCAAATTTGTGGCATTATTTGGCTTCTGACATTAAAAAAATATGATCAGTCCAAAAAAAGTCTCTAGAATCGTCACCGAATCTTAGATTTTTAGATATTTTCCTTCGTTTTTCTATACCGACTAGTAGACGGTATAGTTGTTGTTGTTTCTCTACACGGGCTCAGACATAAACACGAGCCGAATTACGAAGTTGTATGCACTTTCGATAGCTACACATTGAAATACGTTAAATCGATCCGAGATAGTTCTGTGGTCCATTGGTCTAAGCGGTTTCCCCTATTTTGCCTTCTGTCCGCCAATGCCGGGCCCCGGGTTCGAATCCCACCAGAGACCAATATTTTTTTTTATTGAAATACATTTTTTTAAACAGAATTTCTTATCCTAAACTAATTCTTTACCATTTATATAAGCGTTTGACACATATTTACAAATTACTATTTTTAATGCACCATCTGGTTGCGAGTCGCTTTAAAGCAAGGTTACAGTAAAACAGCAAGCTCCTTTTTCATCTGTCTTTTATTTACCAGAGACAGTGTATACCATAGGATAGTTAATATAAATCATTGTATATAATATTTATATGCCAAGTGGCCCTCGTTTTAGTGGTCGTATTTATTAGAGAGGTTAAACTGTACAATGATCTGTCGTTATGAAACAAAATGTTGTAGACACTCTTATATATTGGAACAAACTGCTAGACAGCATAGTGCATGCTGATTCCGTAGAGGCTTTCAAGACAGCCCTTCGAGATAATCGCCACTACAAAACGACGTCTCTTCTTACCCGTCGTGTAAAAACCTTTACAGGATTCTTCAACGTATTGATACAGATACAGAAATACTATAATATCCTGCAAGCATAAAAACGCTTAATATATAATAAATAAGAATCAAGTTATTACATGTAAAACTACGGTCTATTTGCAGAAAACCTCTGTTTTACGACCACTAACCAAAGGCTAATTGATTGCATAAATAACAGGTGACAGTTTTGAAAGAGCAAGGTGACAATAGAACAGAAAGCTCCTAAAGGAGCTCTACTTAAAGCAGTCACCAGTCGTAAACACCAACTTAGTAACACAATTTAGTGGTAGTAATAGAGAAGTTTTACTTCTCTTGTTTTACCAAACTATGTACGGAACGCGTTGGTGCATTGGTAGAGCGGCTGACTTTGGATCGGAAGGTCCCGGATTCGAATCCTATTGCTGGCTCAACGTGAATGTCTCAGGGCAGATTAACTCCGAGGCCCCACTCGACCAAAGTGTGAATGGGTACCCTTAGAGGACGATAACTTCAATATCTGGGAGTCGAAATAGTCTCCATAGAGAGAACCAAAGTCAAACGACAGTTTCAATAAATAGCCCAATGACCAGGGGAGTTTGATTGCCAGGAGTGGGCTGAATGACACTCATGTCCGTTGAAGAAGACTTAAAACACAGACCTTTAGCTCTTATATATTTTCATACACCAAACATGTATCATTCACACGAAAACTGCAAAGACGAAGCAGATAACATGAAACATCCAGGTTTCCAAATGCAGATTGAAGTAATTAAGAATGCGTCTTAGGGCGAATTCTACTTTACTTGCACAACCTGCTATAACTATAAGCTAGGATATAGGGACTATTTCTTATAGTGCACATTCATTATTTTATACATGGAATTACATGTATTTTTGAGGAATTAATTAAATGGGTAATAAGGCATATCTATAGAGTACAAGGGTGCATTGCTCCTTCTATACAGCAACATACAATGGGAGACAAAGATTGTGTGTGTTGTAACGCGTAACGCGGCATCTGATCTGAATTCAAACTATTTGTCACCCGTCATTGTGGGTTTTTTCTGTCAAAATGTCCAATATGTTAATTTGAGAAAAAAACAGATGACGAAAATTTTAAGCAGACGAAAATGTAGCAATGAAATCGCTGGGCATAATTGTCTTGTCCCAGTGTTTGGGGAGTGGCGTGAAACATTGTTGTAAGTAGGGAATAGTCTGAAGGAGGACCGTTGTAGGGAGGTGGTACTGTATCAGACAGCCATAAACAGCTGGGGTCCGTTTTATGAAACTTTAAAATACACATGTACATCTAATTTTTGACGATTCCAAAGACAGGTCACAAGAAAGGATTAGATGGAGAAATAAATAATAATTTATAATTTTAGAATCTGACATACGACCATTTTTGTTGTACGGCGCTTATTGGATACAGTATGGAACATGTTGCGAGGTTTAGATATACCATAGTTTGACATAGTCGCCGCACAAGAAATAAAGAATGAGTCGACTAACCGGCCTTAAACATAGGGCACTTTTGTATGTTCCAGTTATAGTCTTGGGATTTGATTGGGGTTTTTTTGTGAGCTGAAGTTGTTGTTGTTTAAATTCAATACATGTGTTCAAAACACGATGAAGATAACATTTTTTTAATTGGAAAATTAAAACTAAAATCATGTTTTGCCTGACTTTTAAATTCATATCTAATTTGATTAAAATTAGAGTATCAACACGCCTGTTCATATTTAGAAATCAATTATGAACAGAACTGTTCTGTATAAATCAATTATGTATCCCCCATATTGCTTACCTGTGCCAAGCTTATAAAGCTTTTGAGTTGAGGTTGAGATCATTCTAAACATGTGATTGGTCAGCTTTGGAACGATATCAGACTAAAACGCACAAGCTTTATAACCTTTGTGTCTGTCACCCAACAAGAGCCTTGAAGTACATTTCGAGAAAGCGTTTGAGCTGAGTCTGAGTGTGTTCTCAAGCATTTGATGGTCAGATTTGAGCCTAGGCTCAAATCTGACCAATCAAATACTTGAGAACGACTTTAGACTCAACTGAAAAGCTTTATAACCTTGGACCCAGAACTTAAATGGTTGTCTTTTATTCATAGTAGATTTACTCCTTAAAGAGGCTTGCAACCGGATTTAGCATTAAAAATAGTAATTTGTAAATATATGTCAAATGCTTATATAAATGGGTAAGATTTAGTTTTGGATAATAAAGTTTGTTAAAAAATGCATTTCAAAAAAAAAAGGAAGAGGCCCTGGTGGCATTCGAACCCGTGGCCCTCCATGCGGAGACAAACATGAAAACAAAGGCGAAGCCTTAACCACGCGGCTACTGGGGCTCTCTATCTATATGGTAGCGAATTAACGTACTTCACTGGTAGCGATTGATTTATACATATTCGGCTCGGTTTATGTCTGTGCCCGTGTAGAGACGCAACAACAACAACTATACCGTTAGCTAACGCTATAGAAAAACGATGGAAAATATCAAAAAAAAAAATAAGATTCGGTGACAATTCTTGAGAATTTTTTTGGACTGATCATATTTTTTTAATGTCAGAAGCCAAATAATGCCACAAATTTGCTTTTATTTGAGTAATTTTTTTTCGGTTGCGAGTCCCTTTAATTGAGTTCTTTCACCCTGTCAGCTTGTTTCACGTCAGCGTTTTATCCACTCCCATTAACAAGGGAGAAAACTACGCACATATTTCGAAACCGAAACTAATAATTGCGAAATATTTTTTTATATTCACTCTAACTGACAAACGTATCAAATAAATGCCAGTTTAGAATGGAGCGTACACAAATTGTATTATTATTTTGCATTATCGTGAAAAGGAAGAATCAATGGACAGATTCTGCGAGTACATTTCTTTTTTTTTTACCAAGCAAGGGAATCTACCTATAGCTATAGTTATGGCTTAGTTACCTCGCTTTGATCATATACAGTAACAGGGCCATCTGATTTTATTTCTCAAACTAAACTCGTTACTGTGTAAATTTCTTATTCTATGTTACACCTGTTTATCACATAAAACCGCTTCTGGCAGTGTAATAAAGCAATTCAATATATGATAGTGAATTATAGATATTTGGGCTCCGGTCCTACCTGTTCGTCCACAAGCGCTGCATGACGCGAGGCGCCAAATGACGTAATTTGCCATAACGTTACTACATGTATAATCAACGTCAACTTTTGGCGGAAAAATACATATGGCGGAGACACTACAAACTACGGAATCAGTTGACTTAATAGGGTTTTAAAATGTTTATGTGATAAATCGAATCTATGATTCGTACTCATTATTTATCATTTTTAATAAACTCGTTGACTAAAATAATTATAACGCTCGCCAAGGCTCGTGTCATATTATTTTAGTCAACTCGTTTAATTAAAATAATAATTAATGAGCACTCATGTTTCAAGATCCTCTATATATTGGTGTAGGACTCGTAAGATGTTCGTGCTTTATATAAGTACTATGTATACTCATCTTATACAATGTAGATATTTACATGTGCATGTATTACAAAATACAAACGTATCTAACAGATTGGATACAAACCAAAGATAGCTTCTTACCTTGTTTTCATTTGAAATGGATTTTATTGAAGCGGGCTGTTTGAAAAGGACAAAATAAGAAAAAGTCGATGGGGTAAATTTTACACCTTTTAAAATGGCCGTGGAGCCAAAAGTTGTACACAGAAGTGTTCTATCTTTTCATTCATATTAAATAGCTCTTTAATACAAAACCATCATAGAGTGTTTACATATACTTTGAAAAATTCCCAAATTCATGAGTTTGATACACCCTTAAATGTTAATCAGTAAGCAGAGATTTCAGAAATGATATCAACTAGAAACAAACATAATTAATACTAATCAATTACTATGATACCTATTCTGAGCGGACAATCTACTCTCCACAGTACATGTATTGCATGCTCCGGATAGATACCAATTACTTTCAATAAACTATTTAGTCAACTTCCACACTCAATGCTCTTTCCTTGAAACTTACACAATGACTGGAATTTGATCCTTTTTCATTTTATGTTAAAAATATACATATATATACAATTCCTCATGTTGTACCTAGTGTACCTGAGATGAAAATAAAATATATTGTCTTGTCTGTCTGCCATGGTTCTGGGGCTTAATTGTCATAGGGGATGTTAATGTTCATTCAAAAGAGATTATCTCATCTGCGGCCACGTTTTGACGAACTAAACGGAAGGCATGTCGGTGGTTTGATCCCATGCGCTGCTAAACAGCGGGTGAGATTAACCGAAATCATCTTTCCTGAAATCATCTCATCATCATCATCACATCTAATCTCATAACCCATCTGCGCTATTGGACACATTTTGTGTCGCAGTGCCGTGTTACATGTACCCAACCCACTCATCCATTCATAGGACAAATGTACTCTTCAAAAGTACACTGCTTGTAAAGGACGCGTATATGTCCGATAGTACTTAGACATCAATGGGTTAATCATATTACACTTTAAATTTTGATGTCTATAGTATTAGATATGTGATACAGTAGAACCTCTCTATTACGACCACTAATAGATGTGTCAAATATTAGTCGTTTAAGACAGGTGACTGCTTAAAGCAATGTGAAAGTGAAACAGAAAGCTCATACAGGAGCTTTCTGTTTCACTTTCACATTGCTAGAAGCTGTCGCCTGTATTTTATACAGACAATCAGCCTTCTTTTTAGTGGTCGTAATAGAGAGGTTCTACTGTAATTACATGTGGTACCTCACGCCCCAGTAGTTCCGTGATTTTTAAAGTAAACACTAACACGTTATTAGACCAGACGTGAAGTATAAAGCGCATGCGGTAAATTTTAGACTGTATTATTAACCATACAGCTACAGAAGAGAAGACTATGTTTTCCCCCAAATAAACGAGTTTATGCTAGAACAACTATTTCAATTGCAAACAGTTTGTTTGGAGTCAGATCATACGCCGGGTAACCCGGCATCTGACCACGCTTCAAACTGTGTGCACATCAGGTGAATAAAAATCGCCAGGTTTTTCGTCTTCATTTTATTGAACTGCGATTGCATTTCGTTTAAAAGTTGAGAATGCGTAAAAAGTTGCCATCTATGTGCACTTAAATAATGACTGCTTAATTAACTTCTGCACGTAATTTTCATGTCGTCTGCAAAACTTGTCTTTTGCGATGATTCTCAAACTGATTTAACCCCTTCACTGCCATGACGTCATAGATTTCAAACAATTATCGTCTGCTTTCTATTTCTCAAATATTATTCTTGGGTACTTTGGCTAACAAATATTGAAATGAGTGTCAAACAGTTTGGATTCTAATCAGACGCCACGTTACGTGGCGTCTGATTAGGATCCACACTGTTTGAAAACAATTGTTGTACTCGTGATAAGCGGAACCTATATATGCGTTCCTGTACGCACTTTCTGAATTCCATGTTATAATGAAATGTGAAACAGATAATGATATTAGAATAATATTATTGCCACGGCTTCTAAAATTGACCCTCTTTTTAACTCCTAGAATAAAACAGATAAGTTTTTTTTTCTAATTAACATTTAAAACGCACTACTACCAAAGCCTGCCATATTTTTTTTAAACAGACGCAGTTTTCTGCTATATAACTATGTATAAATGATGATATATGATTTGTAGTGCAATTTGTATTTAATAATGGTGACTACATAAATAATGATGATATTCTTTTATTACCTAGCATGAAGAGACTTGAATAAAAATTATATACAGTTTCGTTCAGTTCTTCACTTGTTCGCTGTCTTTGGCGATTCCAATGGTAATTACATATAATTTTAATCTAGATCAGACGCTGTTTACCTTGGCGTTTGATCAGGATCAAAACTTGTATTAGGCGGTTGTTTATATCCAATGCAAAAAGTCAAATTTGGAAGAAAAAAAGAAAGCTGAAGATAATACGGCCACCTGTCCTGCCACTCGCGACTTCATTGGTATTTTACCACAGTTTGGATCCAGATCAAAAGCCGTGTTTGACACGCTATTTGATATTTTTTCTTTTAAAATGCATAAAAGTTAACAAAGCAGACGCCAAATGTTCAAAGCAGATGTGCGTCATTGTAGTGAACGGGTTAAGTTGACAAAGTCTGCATACGACGCTTACAAATCAGACGACACTTCAGGAGAAGGGTTAAACGACCACCTGTCTTTAACGCCACCTAGCGGTGGTAATTGCAAAACTTTACTGTACAGTCGAGTTCCAATTTCCCAAACTCGCCCGACTCAAACGTACCAACTATTTCAAAATTAAAACGTGGCTTTGTCACTTTTAACTTTGAAAGACGAGTATCTGCGATTTCGGCGAGTTCGAATTATTGAATCACAACTGTCGAAATATTGTTTAACTCGAGTAAAACCAACTCGAATGAAATGGCCACTGTTTACATTTGGGTGGCCAGTGTTGGCAAATTATCACCATCGACTTATATTTGAAAAGTGAAGTAAATGTTTACGCTGTCACGACGTATCCAAATATACGTACAGTAAAAACTGGATGAATCGAACATTACGCAAGAAATGACAATGTTTAACCGCTAGCCCAAGTGACAGCTTAATGCAGAATAAAATTAATACGGAAAGCTCCTGTAGGAGCTTTCTGTATTAATTTTGTTCTGCGTGAATCGGGCCACATGTCTTTTAAGATGGCATTTCTTCAAATTCAGTGATTGGTCTGTACAGGTTTGACTGTAATTACAAAATAAACAGAGAAAATTAGTTTTGCCACTGGTTTAATAAAAAGATTGGAGACATTATAGAAAAATACCACACTATAGTATAACCTGGAAGATGCCTACATACAAGTTGACGTATTTTGATGCCCGGGCCAGGGGCGAGCTGCCTCGCCTACTCATGGTTGCGGCGGGTCAGGCATTTGAAGATCATCGAATAGAGTTCACTGATTGGCCAGCACTGAAAGCAAGTAAGAAATACGATTGCTGATCATTTTGTTAGCCTTTTTGCAGTCAAAATAACCGTCTGCTTTTATCCTTTACTCCATAGCATGTTTTCAGTTTTGTGTTGTATTCTGATCTAACACATTCATCCCTGCAACTTTAAATGGAAAATTCCAGTTTCCATTTAAGTATAGTCCATTTTTTGCCAGAGAGGGTTGTTTGGTGCAATGTTTTGTAAAGTTTCAAAAACAGTGCAAAACTTGATCAGAGGACTCATTTAGGAACCATCTGTTCTGGATCTGCACTGTTTGCATAGAGACAATTGTACTCTCTACAACTATACATGTTTGTAAATGACGAGTATACTCATCACCAGGGTTGAATGTGTAAATACAGTCTTCTTTGAAATAGTTGTCTGCACCAATGCTTTTAAATAAAGAGTTTATGGAATATTCACTGATACGAGTATCAAATAATCCTGATCCTGATCAGACGCAAAGTAACTCGGCGTCTATCCTGCCCCCCCCCCTTTGCAATGAAACTTTATGTATAGTTGCCGACGAATCGTTATTGAATTTGAACCTGCAAATATTTGTATGTGTGTCAAACAGTTTAATGTCTCGTTTAGTCACCGCGTTACGTAGCAACTGATCTGGATCTAAGCAATATGCAGATGCGTTTTTGTTGATATTGGCACCGAAGAGGTTAATGTACACGAAACTTCGCTATCTCGACCTCGCCTAAGTCGAACGTATCCGTCTGTCAAAGTTAAAACGAAGCGGAAAGAAACGGTTGATAAGCTTCAGTGTCTTCTTAGATAGCGCAGTTGGTAGAGTGATTGACTAGCAATCTAAAGGTACTAGGTTCGAGTCCCATTCATTCCAATTATTTTTTAAATGTAGTGTCCGATTTTATTGACTTGCCAGTCCAGAACACAGTGACCAAGGGACAATTTATGCTGAGTCTTCGTTTGTTAGAATAATAACTAAAAATGTTTTAAGCTTTTCTTATTGTAATGAATGTTGTGGACTACTTATTGTGCGAGACTTATAGGTATTAGCTTTATTTGTTTTTGAGAAAAAATAAAATCATAAAATTCCAGGTTTTTGTCAAAAAAGAGACCTTAAACACAATCCAAACGATAATCTTTGCTTATATTTGCACACATTGTTTCTTAGGCTATTATCGTTTTTCAAGCAAAGTTTCCTAACTCCTTTCATGGAACCTAAGCTCACCTGCGAGCTACCTTAATGGATGCCGAAAAAATGAGATCCAACAAGTTATTTTGAAAAGCATTTCCATTTAAGCTAGTTCGATATCGAAGCTCGACTTTTGCTCAAACTTGTGTCATTTACTTTCTATTTCAGGAACACCACAAGGTGCGCTGCCTGTTCTGGAAATCAATGGGGAAGTAAAACTATGTCAAAGCCAGGCTATTTCCCGTTTCCTCGCCAACTACTTCAGTGAGTATTTCGTTTAGTTTTGGTTTTGTTTGTTTTCGTCTGTTTCTGTCATATGTGGGCTAATTGGACGCACCGGAGAGAGGGGCGGATACAGAAAACCCAGAGGCGATGCCCTACTCTTGTTATCGATAGAGTTCTCTGGTTATTTTAGGTGCCCACTGATACATCGAATCTCAGTTTATCATCGAGTATACATGCATTGTATAGAAGACGTTTTGTTTTCTTTCCCGTTTAACCCATTACCCAATAAATACGCCTTTTTACGTCTTTAATATTATCTAATATAGTACCAACTTATAGACACATGCATAAGTACAGTGGAGAATCTGTTATTCTTTCCCGTTTAAACGCAAACGTACGCAAACGCAAAGCGCTAAAACGTAGAAAAGTACAACTTTTTGGACAATTCTGATTATTCATGTTTATCTTGGTGGCAAACAGTTTAGAGCCTGATCAGACGCCGGGTTACCCGGCGTCTGATCTGGCTCCAAACTGTTTGTATTTGAAATAATAGTTTTAGCGTAAACGTGTTTATTTGGAAAGAATAACGTTTTCTCCACTGTTAGTATCATAAGACATATTTTCTATGTTCTAGCAGATGGTAGCTTAAAGCGTCTGAAAGTAAAGCAGAATGCGCCTTAAGGCGCATTCTGCTTTACTTTCAACCTGCTTTAAGTAGTCAATTATTTTCACTTCAAGAGACAGGCTATTAGGTAATTTGTTAATCACAAACGAAAGACAATCCACTAATGACTACAATGCAGAAACTGACAACTTGTTGACAATTCTGACTATTTATTTTACTCTGCGAGGCAAACATGCTGGAACCTGATCAGATGTCCGGCATCTGATCTGGCTCCAAACTGTTTGCACTGCACATGGAATTCTAGTTTTTATGGGGAAGGAATAACGTCTTCTCCATAATACATCAGACATGTATACATCGTAGTTATACAAAACGTCTTGTTTTTAACATTATCATGGCGTAACATTGTCTGCTTTGAAATTGTCATCTGCAGATTTGTGAAACATCTTTTTAAATGATATTCTAATAGAATGAATTTTAAGACGTTGTCAGACAGTTCGGATCCAGATCAGACGCCGCGTAACGCGGGGTCTGATCTGGATTCAAACTGCTTGTCAATCCGAGTAAAGTCGCGACCGACAGGATAAAGATTAAATTGGTTGATCAGTGGCCACGTCATTTGTCCTACCTTTTGATCTTGTTCTATTTCTCATATTATTTAAAAGAGAGCATAAAATAGGACATGTTCTGTCAAAAAATATCAAATTGCAAATATTTGAGTTATAATTGGAATATGTTATGTCAACAGAAAGTAGTATTCGAACCTTAACCCTTATCCTGCCGATCAAGATTCGTTTATTTTTGGAACTTGGTAAGACGCCGCGTAACGCGGCGTCTGATCTGGATACGATTTTTTGACACTCAACTTTAAGCTTCTTTAATTTGAAAATGCATAAATCTGAATTTGATAAACTTAAACTTATATAAATTTCAAAGCAGACGATATTTCGGCAGGATAAGGGTTAAGATACATGAATATACAGTGGTGAAGACTTATACATGTACTTTCCCGTTTTTAAAAAAGCAAACGCATTACAATGAAATGTTGAAAATGACAACTTGTTGACAATTCTGACTAATTATTTTCATCTGAGTGGCAAACGGTTTTGAGCATGATCAGTCACTGGGTTACCCGGCGTCTGATCTGGCTCCAAACTGTTTGCAATGGAAATAATAGATTTAGCGTAAACGCGTTTATTTGGAAATAAATATAATTTTCTTCGTTTGTTGTCTGCAACCATTCTTAGAACTGGCAGAAAATACCATCTGTATCAAATAGTTTGGTTCTAGATGAGACGCCGAGTCACTCGATTTCTCACCAAAATCCAAGCTTTATAAAGGATTAACCACAAATTAGCTTGTTGCATATACATTGTATAAGGTTATTACATTTTAAAGGTTAAATCCCTTCACTGCGTCAACCCGAGTACATGTACAATGCTTATTTTCAAACAGTTTGGATCCTGATCAGACGCCGCGTAACCAATCCGTTTGACACTCATGTTTGGACGTTGGGATACTACTGTTTCTCGTTGCCTTACCAACTGTTTATTTGGCTATATTTTAGCGGCGGCTCCACATACTCATATACAAACACCGTAACTTTAATAATATGTTCTGCTTTTTGACCTCCGGTGCATTTTGAAAGATTGAACTGTGTTATTAACTTTTAAGGGTGCATATTACAAACATTGTACAGCAAGTTCTTGTCATGATTCTTTAAAGAGACTGAAAACCAAATTTGACTAAAACACTTGTTGTGGACGCCAAGCATCAATATTGAAACGTATATATTATATTAGCTTTGGAAAAGGATACATGTATATGTTAAAAAATACATTTTCAAGAAAAAACTTCTTAAAGACTTAGATCTAGATTCGGTTTCTAAGCTTGAGGATTTTTTTTAGCGGACCGGTCATTTTTGTTTACGCCACATACTCTATACTGCCCTGACGCATTAGCTTTTATTTTAGTATTTTCAGATTTTTCTTCGATTTTTCAAACACACCATTCGCTTTTCAGCTTTTTACCCATTCATCGCAATATTGTCGTCTGCTTCAACATTGTTGTCTGTTTTATCGTTTCAAAGTTAGGTTTAATGCAAAAGTACTGAATTAATATCTAAACGAGTGCCAAACAGTGTGGGTCCTTATCAGACGCTGCGTTTCGCCCCTAAGTGACAAATTGCTTCGATACCGAACACAAACTATGGTAGAATAGGTTACATGTAACCCCTTCTCTGCCGTGACGTCATAAATTTTAAACAAATGTCGTCTGGTTTTATTTTTCAATGTTAATTTTTAGGTCTTTTGACTTAAGACATGTTGAAAAGAGTGTCAAACAGTTTCGATTCTGATCAGACGCCGCGTAACGCGGCGTCTGATCAGAATCCAAACTGTTTGCAAATAACCATTGCGCTCGGGGTAAGACAGTGAAGGGGTTAATGGATGGTGCCATGGCTAGCAACACTTTCATTTCGAGGAGAAATCAAACATTTTATCCTACAACACACAGTGGTGAGCAAATAATACTCCGCTACAGGAAACACATTGGCATATTAACTCTTTGCACGTAAACGCGTAACCTTAAGTCCATAACCCATTTGTGCCAAGTGCCCTATAAAATTATCAAAGGCAAGCAGTGTAAACTCTGATCAGACACCGCATAATGCGACATCTGATCAGAGTCTACATTTTTACTGATAAAAAATGTCAATATTAAACGAATGAAAATTTAGACCAGGCACCCTTAGATAAACAAACACAAAAAACTGACTAATCCAATATAATAAGCATGCAAGAATCCTCTGGGCGCAATGAGTTTGGAGCACGCCATGTAATGTTATTGTCGTTTAGAAAATTTGTCGTCTGCGACAATTTTCAGAATTGATTTATCTATATTTTCCTTTTGTTTTGTTTACTTTTCTTTTTCTTTTAAAGAATACCATAACGTTTAATTGTTTGTTTACAGACATGTATGGCAAGGACAATGTAGAAGCGGCCATTATTGACCAGCTGCTGGACACCGGCCTTGACCTTTTCGAAGCGGCTGTGCCCATCCGCTTCAATAGTAACAAACAAGAACAGGTAACCATCCAATAATATAATTGGTCAATATATTCTGCAGAATGACTGCTCTTAACCTCAATATCGTTGATCTCTTCAACAGGCTAAAAACAGTCGAATATCAACAACTCAAGCTCGAGCATAAATAAAAAATTCGA
Organism: Gari tellinella; assembly: GCA_922989275.2. Lineage (NCBI taxonomy): Eukaryota > Metazoa > Mollusca > Bivalvia > Cardiida > Psammobiidae > Gari > Gari tellinella. Next base: position 101,395,743 of record OV277858.1, on the reverse strand, counting down.
GTCGTTAAAAATATTTTGAAATAAATCGTCCAGTGCAATGTTTTGGTTGGAAACTCTCTTCTGTGGTGTCTTTCAGGCTCAGCAGCTGTCGAACTTTCTTACGGTGACAACACCGAAGATGTTAGGCCATCTGGAAACGTTGGTGGCACAGACAGGCAGAAACGGTTATGCAGTTGGCCGCGCGGTAAGAATGCAACTGAAGCGCTCATTTGACATACAATGTATATGGTGGCATATTTCTGAAACCACTTAAGGCTTAGAAAGTTCCCAGTTAAGGCCGATGACCTAAAATGAGACCAGATTCAAATCGGTACTCTACGTACAGCGATCGGCCGTTTCCGTAGATTTCCGATATTGACCGACATTGGAACCATCTCATCAGTGGTCCTCTTAAAACGTAGTGGAAGCTTAATCCATGACAAAAATTAGATATTTAGATATTTATCTGGTTATCGTGAAAAGTTTCCACCTTCCACTTTTCAGAGAACTATCTTAAAACCGAAGGACGATTACGCGAAAACTAACTACATGTAGTTAAGTATTTATGTGAGATATTAAAAAGAATCGATCATGATAATGAAGTTGTTGACTGGTGTCAGAAATATGCCCCCATAGACAGAATATACAGTAGAGAGAACTTTATTTTTCTCAATAAACACTTGTATGCTTAGATTAAGTACTATGTCCATTGCAAACAGTTTGAAACCAGATACAAACTATTTGCCACTCATAATAAAACATTTTCAAACAATGCCATTTTTGTCATTTAGTGTATTGCTTTTGGATTCGTTTTCGTTTTAATAGCGGGAAAGAATAACGTCTTTTCCACTGTATCCAAGGTAGAGCTGATCTGTTTTAAACCCTGGCCAGCGTTTCAACATTCAGCATGATACTAGCGAATTTATGATAATGTGGGAAACAATTTAGAACCAAGTGGGAGGCTGAATAACTCGGCATCTCATCTGGCTCCAAACGTATTGTTTTAACATTAGTTGGAAAATTATAAGCAGGGGCCCGTTTCATAAAACATCTTACGACAAATTTTGTCGTAAGTCAGATTATAAAACTCTCAATTATTATCTATTTCTCTATCTAATCCTGCCTTGTGACATCTTTTTGGAATCGTCTTGAAAAGACGATTCCAAAAAGATGTCACAAGACAGGATTAGATAGAGAAATAAAAAATTAAATGTATTTTAAAGTTTTGACTTACGACAGCATTTGTCGTAAGATGTTTTATGAAACGGGCCCCAGATGTGCCCTTTTGTGCTTCTATCGAAGAAAGGTCTAAGCTTAGAAGGCCAATGGAAAGCAATACCAGTTTGCTTTCTCTATGATACTATCATCGCTATGCTGAACGTTTTGAACGAATTATTTCAATTTGAAAATTTAGGCCTACCAAAAGATGCTGAATTTAATGCCTTTCAGAAAAAGTAACAAACAGTGTAGACCCTGATCTAAGAGTTTCTTATGAAACGATCTGATCAGGGTATGCCCTGTTTGTAAACTATACTTAAATCTTACATGTAAGTTGGTTCCCAGCGTAGAATAAATTAATGACTTATATTTGTTATACTTTTGTTGTAGCTAAGTGCTGCTGACCTCTATAAAAAAAAACTCTGACGCGTCAAAGACGCGGCGGCTGGCCTTGATCTACACTTTTTGACACCCACATGCATCCAAATTATTTTATGTAGCTGTATTATATTCGGTATTGGTCTATGAGACAGTGTGGAGTAAACCCAGATACAGAGCCTGCGATGACAACAGTGCTTGATCTGTACAATGTTGCAACCCACAAAGGCTGGTTTTGTCATGCCATGGCTCATATAATTTTGTTTTGTTGCAGCTAAGTGTTGCCGACCTCTATATCTTCAACATCGTCGATTCTGCTATAGAACCGATGGCAGCTGATCTAAATATCCATGGAGTCTTGAGGAATTTTCCAAGACTTGCCGATATCAAGCAAACTGTTGAGGAGCATCCAAGAATAAAAGCATACCTTAAAAGAAGACCAAAGACGTCGTTTTGAGAATTTGACATCATTTTCTTTGCGGCCATAAACATTTTTGTAACCAATCCTACAAAGGGATTTGGCCAGTTCTGTACAAGTTTTATACCATGGAGAAGACATTATTCTTTCTCGTTAAACCCTTTCATGATCAAATGTATCGTGATGTGTTTACCCCTTCACCGTTTCATTGTCGTCTGCTTAAAAATCGTTGTCTGCAATATCGTTATGACTGAAGAAATTAAAAAAAGAATTCGCTTTTGGCGTCATTAAGAGTGAAAGGGTTAAACGAAATGCAAATGCATTTGGAATAAAATATAAGAAATCATTGCTTCTTGAATACATTGTCGATTCATATTACCCTTAGTGGCAACTAGTTTCGAGCATGATCAGACGTCGGGTTATCCGGCGTCTAATCTGGCTCAAAACTGTACACTATAAATGCACTTAAATTAGTTGTTTTTGCAGTTACAAACGCGTTTATTGGTAAATAATAAAGTATTCTCTGCAGTATACATGAGTTCGAACGTGCTTTTCAAACTCCAACTTAGAAAACTGACCCTTCTAAACGTTATGTTTTACTAGGAAACTGAGATTATTGCAAACACGATGCCAGTTACAATAACTTATGTCATGTCAATATACAGTTTGTTATTCATGATCAATTATTTATAGAAACACTTTTAATGGAAATTCGAGGGAAAACAATATCATATTCAAGTTATAAAGCAAAAGAGAAAAGAAATAGGGAACAAACTTTATTAACTGAAATTCAACTTCTAGAGTCATGTCTTACAGAAAATAACAAAGATCAATTACTTTTATTAAAAAATGAACTTACAAACATAAGAAATAAAAATCTTAGGGGTGCTTTTATTAGATCAAGATCTAAATGGATAGAAGAAGGTGAAAAAACCACAAACTATTTCTGTAACTTAGAAAAGCAACATATTACTAATAAGAATATATCATTTATAGAAAAAGATGGTTCCTATATATTTGACCAAGAAGAAATACTAAAAGAAACGAAATCATTTTATGAGAATTTATACGATGAGCAGGACACAAATACAAATTTTGACCTAGAACAAGAGTTGGAAGGCTATGATATACCAAGATTAAACGTAGATCAAAGCAATTCCCTAGAAGGACTTTTAACATATAAAGAAGTCACACTCACTTTAAAAAACATGAAAAATGATAAGAGTCCTGGTTGTGACGGCTTTACTACAAATTTCTTTAAAGTTTTTTGGACAAAAATTGGACATTTTGTTGTAAGAGCTTTAAATTATGCCTTTTTAACTAACTCTCTTTCTAGGAACATTAAACTAGGAACAATTACATGTATACCAAAAGAAAATAAACCAAAACAATTTTTAAAGAACTGGCGACCGATAACTCTCTTAAATGTATTATATAAATTAGCATCAGGCAGCATTGCAAATAGAATAAAACTAGTTCTCAATGATCTGATCTCTACAGACCAAACTGGATTTGTTAGAGGTAGGTATATGGGTGAAAACACTAGATTAGTATATGATATTATGAATTATTGTGAAAATAATGATATTCCAGGCTTGTTGATGCTAATCGACTTTGAAAAAGCTTTCGACTCACTATCATTCAATTTTATTGAGAAATCCTTATCGTTTTTCAATTTTGGAGATATGTTTAAAAAGTGGGTCAACTTATTTTTATATAACACTGAAGTCTGTGTGCAATTAAATGGCTTCTTATCTAGTTTTTTCCATGTTAAAAGGGGCTGCAGACAAGGGGACCCCATATCATCATATATTTTTATACTATGCGCTGAAATTTTAGCAATTAAAATAAGGAATTGTAAAGAAATCTCAGGAATTAAAATTAAGGGAGAAGAATATAAAATATCACAATTTGCAGATGACACTTCTTTGCTTTTAGACGGATGAGAAAACTCACTGAACAAAACACTAGAACTTATAAATAATTTTTCATTAATATCTGGTTTAAAAATCAATTTTGATAAAACAAAGGTAATCTGGATTGGATCCTTGAAATATAGCACAAGATCCATTAAAACAAAATGGAAATTATCATGGGGAGATACCCGTTTCAAATTACTTGGAATAATTTTTGATGTTAATCTTGATATAATAAATGAAATCAATTTCCAAGAAAAGATGACATCTATTACAAACTATATTTCTTACTGGAAAAGAAGAAAACTTACTCCTATTGGAAAAATAACTGTTGTCAAATCTTTAATTTTGCCTATTCTTACGCATTTATTTATTAGTTTACCAACGCCATCTAACATTTTTGTAAAAAAATTAACCAGCTTATTTTATGATTTTATATGGGATGGTAAAGCAAAGATAAAACGAAATGTACTTATTAAAGACTACCCAGAAGGCGGTTTAAAAATGATTGATATTGAAAGTTATATATGTAGTTTAAAAATTAAATGGCTAAGAAATTTTATAATATACAATGACAGTAAATGTTATAAACTAGTAAATTGTTGGATTGACAACAAAAAAATCATAAACTGTGGAAATGAGTTCTGTAAGTTGTTAATAGATAAGATAAAAAACGATTTTTGGATTGATGTTTTAAAATCATATTTGCTGTATATTAAAAAGGTTTGTTATAGTGATGTTAGCCAGATATATGATATGCCATTGTTCTATAACGACAAATTTCTTGTCGACAAAAAACCTGTTTTTATACCAATACTGTATAACAGAGGAATACGATTGGTAAGGGATATTCTTGACAAACATGGCCAGTTTGTAGAAACTGCCTTTTTGGAATGAATAACTGGGAAAAAAATTAACTTTCTCATGTATTATGGTCTAAAAAAGGCAGTTAAATCTTTTTTGAGTAAATTAAACATTACATTGATAAATGATTCTATATCTGACTATCCCTTACCAACGATGAATTGTTATATGTACCCCATTATAACAAAAAATGATGTCAACAAATTTATTTATAATAGTCTAAGTAAAAACGAAGATGTGCCTACAAGTAGATCAAAATGGATAACTTTTTATGAAAATGATAACATTAACTGGAAAAATATATATAGCTATGTTTTTAAATGTACCAAAGATACATATATTCAATGGTTACAAACAAGAATTATTCACAGAATTTTACCAACAAACTCATTACTGTATAAAATGAATATTAAAGATTCTAATTTATGTAGTTTTTGTCATAGTCATGAAGAAAATATAAACCATATTTTTTGGGACTGCTGTAAAATTAAACCACTGATAAACCATATAACAGAAACACTTTTGAAATTTGAACCTTCACTCAAGATAGATAGTTTCAGTGTAATCCTAGGCTCCGACAGAAAAGACTACAAACTTGATATTTTTTTCTTAGAAATAAAAAGATATATTTTTCTGTGTAAATGCAAAGAAATTATACCGTCAATAACCGGAATAAAAAACTCCTTAAAATTGGCATTAGATATAAGTCAAAACACAGCTAAAACAGATAATTCATGGACAATTGTAAAGCTTTTTCTAACAAACTACATATAGTCACATAGCATATTTCTATAAGAAAAAAAAATCTATATACTTTTTCTCTTCCATTTTTTTCTTATTTCTCCTTTTTTTCTCCAAAAATTCATAACAACTCTTGAATATTGCAATATTAAAAAAATGTTCACTCTTTTGTTAAATGGAATATATTGTCGTTGATTCTCTGAATGCTGAAGACAGCGTAGATGAAAATTCTATGCATATCCACCAGCGCTTAAAATTTGGAAAATACCACTTTCTTGAATATATCAAACACAAACATTGATCAGCATTCAAAGTTTCAACGACAATATATATATATATACATGTATATTGATATAAATATTGATATGAATGTACATACATACTGTATACATGAGGTTGTGACTTTCTTAAATTACATTACAGTATATATATAAATATTGTGTATGTGAAATTTATCTCTGAAGATGAGTGTATATACATATGTGATTGTAATATTCTTGAATAAAAAAACAACAAAAAAAACCCAAACTTATGTCATGTCTATATTTTCGGGATTGTGTGGTTTATTCCTCCTTTTAGTAAACCATTGTATAATTTAACTTTCCTAGCACGTCCATGTACAGAAGAGTTATTCTTTCCCGTTTAATATATACACTAACGCAATCAAATAAAATTTGGAAAAAAAATGTTCTTGAAAATTCTGACATTTGTCTTAAATCAAAGTTGCCAATAGTTTGTAGCCTGCTCAGATGCATGCTTTTACCGGCGTCTGATATGGCTCCAAACTGTTTTAAAAGGTTTTACCATACACGTGTTTATTGGGGACAAATAAATCATCCACTGTATGTCTGCATATGTATGAAGTTGTAATTATTTATATGGAAATAAATTTGTTTAAACCAGACTATTTTACCGTTTATCCACCAGCCTGATTCTAGTTTTGAAGATTGATGATCACTTAAAGCAGGCTGAAAGTAATGTACTGAAAACTGTACTGAAATATATTTTTACCTAAAACTTATTTTCCTTGGCTTTTTTCATATACGCTGCATAGTTTGCATTTGCACGAGCAAATCCCTTTTATGATCGTGCTGCCCGTGCGCTGGATCTCTCGGTATAACCCTGATAACTGGCCACGTACATGTATTTTGCCTTCCACATTCACTATTTCAAATCGGACAATACTCAGCTAGCAAGGTAAGTCCTGTATTATCAGGTTCTATGATGAATGTTGGAGCATTTTGTATGTATTACTCATTTGTTGCATTATCCCGAGTGTAAATGGCATTGGCAAACAGTCCTGGCCAGACGTCGGGTAACTCGTACAGTGCTCCCTCTCTACAACAACACCCAATGACTGAATGAGAGACAAAGATTGTGTGAGTTTCTCGGAAAGAGTTGTTATAGGTAGGGAAAATAAAGACTTGGCTCACATTTGCAAACAGCTTGAATCCAGATCAGATGCCGCGTTACGTATTCATGCACTATGTTACTCGTCAATTCTTCTGTCAAAACGTCCATTTACATGTAACTTGAGAAAAAACAGCAGACGCCCATTCTAACTTCTAAGCTGACGATTTTGCAAGCGTTGGGCATACTTGTCTTGTTTGGGGAACAGCGGCAAGCCGCAAGGGTCGTTGTAAGGGAGGGGTCGTTGTTCGGAGGGCCGTAGTAGGGAGGGAGCACTGTATCGATATTTCTTTAGTAAAATTGCCGGAAATCTGAGTTTGAGAAATTAAACCAGACAAAAATTGTTAAACTCTTTCAACTCCATGCCATGGACCTGTTTTAAATATATTCATTACATTTGCAAACAATGTATGCACGGATCAAAGGGTTCCTATAGGAGCCCTTTGATCAGGTTCTACATTGTTTGCTAATTTAGAGCAGTATTTATGAACTACCCAGACGTCCAAGTAGACTGGTGCATGTTTTGGTAACTAAAAAGATCAACAAGAAAGCCAAGAGATACTCAGTAGTGTTGAAAGAGTTAAAGCAGATGACGCCATTGCAATGAAGTGCCAAGTGGTTAACGTCAATAGTTATTCAGTAATTGAATCATATCCTTTTAAGTTTTATGTCCCAAGAATCTGTGATTCGGGGGCATATAGTGTTTGCCTTGTCTGTTTGTCCGTTTGTCTCTCTGTGTCACAAAACCTTACCTTATCTATAACTTTTGCACTACTGTAAATATGGCGTTCATAGTCAGTATGTGCCTTGCTTATGTCAAGACCTTTCCGACTATGCCAATAATTTTGCCCTTGTGGCATTGGCATTGACCAGTGACCTACTTTTGTAAAAATCTTTAAATACCTGTGGCATTTGAACCAATAGGCCAATGGCTTCCATATATTATTATAGACATTTAAAGAGTTTTGCAAAAGTAGGTCAAAAGTCAAGGTCAGAAAGGGCAAAACATTTTCTGGTTGGATTTTATGGTCTCGACAAAAGGTAGGCACATGGTAAGTATAAAAACCCATGTTTTGTTTGTGTTTGTTACGACCAAACTAATAGCCATACATGCAGAAATTATCAAAATCGGTCTGTGGAGTTAATTGAGCATCACAGTAAATAGCTCAATCCCTTTAACTTTGGTATCAGGGCAAATATTTCTGTCTTGCAGACATTGCATTGCCTTCTTAACGTATCTTAACACATTAGTGGAATGGAGATATCGTGCATCCCCATGCAGACAGTGCTCTTGTTTAATAATGGTATCAGGGCGACATTTCTCTGATTTTTTCGAAATTCTTCGGATTTTTCTTACTGTTAAAATTTTGATATGTATGCGATTTTTACTAAGAAAACATTGGTATTAGTCTCAAATAGTTTAGATCTAGATCAGACGCCGCGTCTGATCTAAACCCAAACTGTTTGTATAGTTATGTTAGCGTTAAAGAGTCGCCAGCGAAACAGTTAAAGGTACGATTCCTAAAATCGTGCTTGAAAATTTGGAAATCTTCTGTGGTATTGGGATGCTGAGGTACAAATGCTGCAGTGATTAAAACAAACACATTGTTCTATACTTGAAAGTACAGCCCTAACTGACATACTTGTAAGATTCACAAAAAACTGACACTTACACAGTAAAACCTCTCTATAACGACCACAAACTTGCATTAATAATTAGGGATTGACGACAGGTGACTGCTTAAAGCACGATGACAGTAAAAATTAGACTCCTTTAGGAGCTTTCTGTATTACGTTCACCTTGATTTAAGCGTTCACCTGTCTTTTATACAATATATTTGCCTTATTTTTAGTGGCAATGTTTTACTATACATTGAAATACATACATGAACACCGACGGTATATAACCATAATTGTGTTGCAGTGCTGTTAAACCCAATCAAACCAGCGGTCAATGGAATCAGAAATACACGTAGATCTTGTTTGGCTTCATTCTGTACTTACATTTCGACCTAGAACATCACTGGTTTTGTCATGGTGCAAGGAGTTTGCAGATATACACCTTTTTACAATTTTAATATATTCCTTCACTGAAGAAAATAGCTTCTATTTATACTGTCATGAATGCGCAACATAAGAAATATGTCCTATACCTTAGAAGATTGTAAGTTAAGCAGGCTGAAAGTAAAGCAGAATGCGCCTTTATGCACATTTTGCTTTCATTTCAATCTGCTTTTACTATCTATAAACATGGCGACGTTTTGTGGGTAATCGGATACATAGAACATCCCAAAATAGAGACATCCGTTCATATCGACATTGGCGGTTTCTTGTAAATTTTTTGTTAAAGTCATTCTTCAACATATATACGAGTATTGTATATAAAGTAGTGTCTTATAATGCAATAACCCATGGATGAATTTCTCATCTATTTTACTTTACTCGGATGGGTAAACACCTTTAAAGAGTGTGTTTTCGAAACACTAGTGTCAATTGTATTTAGATTGGGAAAACATCAGACACAAAGTAACTCGGCGTTTGACCCCCACGCGAAATTGTTTTACTTTAGGTCTCAGATTGTTCCAATATTTTATTACAATGCGTTTGCCTTTAGTTTCGTTTAGCCCGGAAAGAATGTTTATTCTACTGTACTGTTGGATAAGTGTGGTCTATTTACGTGTACACCGGTCAAGCGATTGCTTCATTAAACATTTATTCAATGGTTAGCAAATAACGTGGATAATCTGTTATTCTTTCCCGTTTAAACGCAAACGTACGCAAACGCAAAGCACTAAAACGTAGAAAAGAACAACTTTTGGACAATTCTGATAATTCTTGTTCATCTTGGTGGCAAATAGTTTGGAGCCTGATCAGACGCCGGGTTACCCGGCGTCTGATCAGGCTCCAAACTGTTTGCACTGCAAAAAATAGTTTAAGCGTAAACGCGTTTATTGGGAAAGAATAACAGATTCTCCACTGTACTATAAATAATCTGCCAAAACAGAGCAGTATTGCTGCGTCATGTAATTTTCTCTCGCCATAACTGCTTCACTGTTTAACCCTTTCACTGACATGCCGTCATTATATTTAAACAATTGTTGTCTGCATTTATATTTCTCAATTTTAAATTTTAGGTATTTTGACTTACGAAATATTGAAACGAGTGGCAAAAAGTTGGGACCTTAATTAAATGCCACGTTACTCGGCGTCTGATAAGGATACATATTTGGCAAATCATCGTTATACTCGGGGTAAAACTGTGAGTGGGGTAAACGTTTCTAAGCTTGGAACAAGCTGGCCTATTTCAACTTTTTGTCAGTATGTGTAAATAGTGTATTAATGCCTCAGGCTTATAGAACCCAATTTGAACTTAACTTTCTGCAAGCTACAGTCGAATTTGCGAAGTCGTTTCCAAACAGTTTGAATCCAAATGAGACGCCGAGTAACTCGAGCGTCTCATCTGGATCCAAACTGTTTGAAACTAATTAATGGAATTTTGTTTAAAAATGCAGATACATTTGGTTTTATTGCAGTCGACAATTTCTAGAGTTTGCAAACGACAATATTAACGAGCTTAAGCTCAAAGTTCAAATATTACTTCGGATACCTAGAAAATGGTATTTATTTAACACATTATTTAAACACAGACCGTTCTGCTCTGAAAACTGACACTGTCCAATTCAGATATAAATAAATGTAGAACATCTACGTATATTGTGACAGTATTGAACAACATCCAGAACATGATTGTGGTCACGGAAGTAAAAACATATACATGAAAAAACAACTCTTTTTTAAAAAAGATATTCAGTGGTGTGCGTGGTGGAAGTAATGGCAGCGGTTTTTTTAAAGGACCCGTTCCAAATTGAAAACAATTTTGTTTTCCAAAATGAATTTTTTACGTCGGGAAATTTTTCTGTGGGTTTTTCACGGCTCAATTTTCCCGCAAAATCGTATTTTAGGACATTTTATGGCATAGTTACCCCCAATTGAATGGGCACCCTTTCCCAAAATGGTGAGAAAACGAACACTGAATGACATACTGTAGATAGAGGGGAAAATGTATGAAATTTAATATTTCAAAAAATTGCTATACCTTGGATTGAAAGGCGAAAATAGAATTACAGTAACTTTTATGTGAAATATAGCATAACTACTAATCAAGAGCCCAATGGCTCTAAGGCGCTCACCAAAGTACAAAGTTCCCAGATTTAACAAGACTTTATCACTGAAGGTGATTAATACCCCCACTAGCACCCTGTCACAAGAAGCAAATGTGTCAGGATAATGTTGACGTGTATACATCATATGAACAATTCAACTGGAAAACTTTTTATATTGAAAGCGACTTTTCAGATACTTCTATGATTTGACCAAATGACCAACTTTTTGATCTGACATAAATCGCGGTCATACATTGCCTGGATTTTGTCTTAATGATTATTTTTAGAATTTTAATGAATTTGAGGTTAAAAATATGGCCCTAAACTCAGAAATAATGTATATTCGTAATTTACCTAGATTTTGTCAAGGTGATCAATCTGTGATAGTTTCATGAAATTAGATGTGGGCCCCAGAAAACGTTGAAGCTTTTCCTATAATTTGACCAACTGACCATCTTTATGACCTCAAGTAATCCATATTATTCCATTACATAAATTTTGTCAAGATTATCATTCTCAGCAAGTTTTATAAACTTATGGCTAAACTCTTACAGTGTTTAGAAGCATGTTCTATGTTTTAATTTTAACCTTATATAACCTATATTCACATAGTACTTGTACCTAGCTTTTATCAAGATAATTTTTCTCAGCAAGTTTTAGGAAGGTTGGACTAAACATTTGGCCCCTAGAGTGGCAAAATGTTTTTTCTCTGAGTTGACCTACTAAAATACTTTATGACCCCTACATGACCTAGATTCAAGTATGACCTAAATCATATCAAGGAGAATTACACTCTCAAAATCTTTCAAAGATATAGCCAAAAATATTACTTCTAGAAGGTTCTGAACTTTTAATTCGATAAATTGCCGAACACTGAAAATGACCATGCCCTCTGACGGCCATGTTTTTGACGGATCAAAATTCTTTATACAACTTTTAAAGTCTATGCACCGAGAAACATTTTGGCACATGAAATCGAACTAGTAGTTTCGGAGAATAAGATTTTATAGATATTGTGCACGGTTGCCATGGCAACCAGACACATTACCCCGCCCACAAACCTTTAACAACTGTTCACCCCCTCCCTACTGATGCTTCTACGGTAATGAAGTTTCGTTACACTGTGGGCTATTGAATCAGGGAAGAAGTCGTTTGCTATTGTTGACAGACGGACGGACGTACGACGGACATTTTGTGCTGTGGTGAGCAAAAAAGTATCATCTACAAAAATGCAAAATAATAATTTAAACATTAATCTGCTGAATGGATATTCTTGAATTAATCTACTTTTCTGTATATATCAAACGTCATTCACAGGGTTTCTTGAAACAATATATTCTTTAACAGATGCCATATCTTTAAATAGAAACACGATGTCATCGCAATTCAGTCTGTAACAATCTGTGTTTCTTAATTTTGCACTTACAATTCATCTCCAGCAAAAAGTGTAAAATGACATAGACCATCTTTGTCCTTTATCTGCCCAATTTAACCCTTTCACTCTCAATGACGCTTTATGCGGCGTCTGCTCAGGACCCAGACTGATTGACACTCTTATCGATATTTATTAAGTCATACAACCTTAAATCTAACTTTGAAACGTGTCTTGCATACAACAATAATGAAGTTGACGACAATAAAATGGAAGGATTAAGCAGTTGTCCTTAAACCTAGATTTCTGATCATTTATCATTGGTTGAATTAAAATAAGAAAATGTTGGTCTAGACAGATATCATTTAGTTCCGCTAAAATGACAACGAACAACTCGTGTATGGACTGTATTGTTGGGAAACATCATGGGATTTCAATATTTAAACATGCTGCGTTTCAAAAATGTTATCCCGGTTAAACGAAACGAAATGTAATGCAAAAAATGTAAAAAATAAATCCCGAAACTATGATACATTGTTTTGAAAGTATGACGATTTATTGATATCTGAGTGCCAAACAGTTTTGGAGCTTGCTCCAGGTACTGTAGGTAGACATCGACATTAATTGTCGCAGTATCAAAGCGTTTGTTAGGAAACAATAAACGGGGCTGATCAAAACGTGTTTTGGCTGATCCAAATATACTTAATGCTGTTGAGGCCAGCATTTTTGTTTTCTGTTTTACAATTTTAATAAAGCGACATAAAAGATGCGAGATTGCAATAGTACAATCTTGCATGTATTGTAATGAAATGTCAAAAAACGAGAAAAAAGATTCGAGATTGCAAAGGTGCACTCTCGCATCTTTTTTATGTTTTTTCCCCAAGAATCCTACAGTTTTCTATGGTAAAAAAACCAACAAATAAATAATAATAAAAAAAAGAAACCAACTCAAAAACCAGCACAAAATATCGTCGAAAAACGGTACGATGTGTGTACACACAAAAGGGTAAATATATATTCATTATAGGAACACTGTTTATAAAGGACGAGTAAACAAAAAAAAAGGATTTATTTTAGACATAAAGGAAGAAAATATGAGTGGTATCTAGTCTGTATGTTTGTTATGTACATGTTTAATCTTCACTAACAGTCTAACGTGGAATAACTTAAAGAATAACGCAAACTTTAAGTATCCTTATTTGATATGTTTTTGATCTTCAATCTTAAAGTCAATATCATCAATCATCTAACATTCATTGCTATATTTAGATCGCTTAGCTATACAACCTTCTTTAATATTCATTGCATTTATACTGATCATTTGCAAACATTCTAGACCCTGATTCGAGTAACTCGGTGTCTGATCAGGGTCTAAACAATAAAATCGATCCTTTATCAGTCAAACTGTTTTCATATCTAAATTTTGAATATTCAAGCAGACGAAAAAGTTCAAACAGCCGATATCCGACTTATCAATGGATTATCCTCACTGCCTTGACGTCGTCAATTTTAACCAATTGTCGTTTGCTTTTATTTCTTAAATTCAAATGTAATGTATTTTGACTTAAGAAATATTGAAATGAATGTCAAACATATTGGATTCTGATCAGACTGTGCGTTACGCGGCGTCTGATCATGATCCAAACTGTTTGCACATTACTTTTGTACTCGGAGTAAGGCGGTAAAGGGGTTAAACATTTTAAGTGGAAAGTATAATCACTTGTGCGTGTTTTGGTTTCGAGATATGATAGAAACGCCGAGTACCAGTATGTGCTTGTGGGCATTGTTTATACAAACACCGCCAGACCTTGATGACTGACCTTGGCAATTCTGAATTTCAAAATGGGAGATTCCCTTTCTCCGATGACAGGCCAGTTTGCAAAGACTCCTATTGCTTATCCTTTTAGACATATTGTAGACAATACATATACATGTATGGTAAAAAATAGTTACAGTGGAGAATCTGTTATTCTTTCCCAATAAACGCGTTTAAGCCAAAACTATTATTTGCAGTGCAAACAGTTTGGAGCCAGATCAGACGCCGGGTAACCCGGCGTCTGATCAGGCTCCAAACTGTTTGCCATCAATATAAACATAAAATATCAGAATTGTCCAAAAGTTGTTCTTTTCTACGTTTTAGTGCTTTGCGTTTGCGTACGTTTGCGTTTAAACGGGAAAGAATAACAGATTCTCCACTGTACATGCATTTATTAGAAATGTTATTAATTAGAAACTCGACTTGATCTTTTGCAGTTTCAGAGGTCAACAAGTTAAACGCATTTTAAATTAGTTTTTCTTGCTCTGTCTATGTTTGTCTGTCTGTGTCTGTCTCTCTCTTTCTCTCTCTATGTCGCTATCTGTCTCTGTGTGTCTCTTTGTTTGTCTGTATGCCTGCCTGTCTGTCTCTGTCTCTTATGTATGTCTATTCTCTCGCTATTTTCGTTTCTCTCTCTCTCTCTCTCTCTCTCTTTATTCCTTCTCTCTCTCACACACTCTCTTTCACTCACTCACTCACTCATTCACTCAAAGGCTGTATGAGCGACAAACTGGGCCTTGTCTAGCACACAAGGTCATCAATTAGGACTACCCGGTGATCACACTCTATAACAGTGTTTGCTTAGCAAACAAATAGAGCTATAGCAGAATCATGTTTCGCTAGTACTTACGGGGAGTCACTATTCAGAACAGTTGTATAAAAGGCTAGGTTTTGTACAAACTTCTTCACTTCTGTCTTAACCAGAGAAACACCACAATCAACAATTTTCACGATGCCTTCATACAAGCTGACATATTTTAATGGCAAAGGGAGGGGAGAGCTTTCGCGGTTGATTTTCGCAGCAGCTGGAACTAAGTTTACAGACGATCGTGTTGAGGGCAAGGACTGGCCAGAGTTGAAAGCAAGTAAGATATTTGACTGTAATATGTGATTAATTTGTTCAATAAGTATTGTGAATCTCTGTTTTGTCAGGATATCGTATGCTTAACCTTTTCCCCAATATATACGCCTTTTACGCCTCTAGTTTATTCTTTCACTTAAAAAAATAATGAAACTTTATACAGATAGGATTATTCCGTATGAAATATATTCTCTTTTAGATAGTAACTTAACCCATTACCCCATAGCCTGTTTATAGTTTTGAAAATAGGTGACTACTTAAAGCAGGTTGAAAGTAAAGCAGAATGCGCCATCTGGCGCATTCTGCTTTACTTTCAGCCTGATTTAAGCTTTGACCAGCTAGAATATGGAAAGTATTAAATATGACACATGTTCATTACGGTTTATATTGGAACTATTTTCTTCAGCGGATGAATAAAATGCATGTGCTAAAAGTCGCTTCTATAAGGGAAAGGGTTAAAGTAGACTGACAGTAAGGCAGAATGCGCATTAACTTATTCACCCCTGAATATTTCAATGGACAGTTTCAACTTAAAAAAAAGGCTAAACCACTTTTTACTATTTAAGGTTGATTTTAACAATATAACAAACAGTGTAGACCCTTATCAGACGTCTCCTTAAAATGTGTATGGTACACATGCAATCCTTACAGGTACACTGTTTGTAAATGACGAGTATACTCGTCGCTAGGGTTGAATGTGTTAAACCACATTCTTCTTTATTTTCAACCTACTTTAAGTGGTCTCCTGTCTTCAAAACTAGAAATAGACGATGGGATAATGTGTTAACATTTCCGCCTTGTGTCTATAAAACGTATGAACCCTACCATGAGAAACCTGCCTTATTACATTGCAAATAGTGTAGATCAAGGGCAGCCGCCGCGTCGAACACACGACGGTTGGTCTTGATTTACACTGTTTGAAACACACATGTGTGCATTTTTAGCTTTATTATATACGGTATTTGGCAATGTAGACCAAACTCAAGTGCAGCCTGTGATGACAACGGTAACAGGTTTTGTCATGACACGACTCAATTATATAACGTTATTTTTTCTCTGTATATTATTTGATTTGCGAGCACCTGTCTGCAAATGTTTCAACCTGGCTTAGAAACGTTTTACTGCATTTTCCGAAGAAGACATAATAGTAGTATATTATTGTATATGGCGTTATCAAAAGGTGTTGGGGGAAACAGCCGGGTTTAACTACCAAAATATGTACAGTCGAAACTCGATGATTTAAACTCGCGTTAGTTCGAACATACCAATATTTCAAAGTTAAAACGTGGCTTAGCCACGTTTTAACTTTGAAATACGGGTATGTTCGACTAAAGTGAGATCTACTTATCGAAATTCAACGTATGAAATACTCGTTTGATCGATTTAGGCGAGTTCGAAGTATCGAGTTTCGACTGTATGTGAATTTAGGTCCCAGCGTTAGCCAATATGAAATCGATTTTAGTAACCATTTCATTGTCCGGCATTTAACTTGACCTATGGTCACCTAAACGTTAAGGGTAAGCTTTAACACCGTGAACACTTGCTGAGGTCAAATATCAGAACATCCACTTGCTATTGAATTCATGAAAGTTAATCTATAACTAACTCTTGGTAAATATTTGGGATCTACAGTGCTCCCTCTGTACAAGACACCTAAGGGGAGACAACGACTGAGTGTTGTAAGGAGGGAGTTGTTGTAGGGGGAACATTAAGACTTAGCTTACATTTGCAAACAGCTTGAATCCAGATCAGACGCCGCGTAACGCGGCATCTGATCTAGATTCAAGCTGTTTGTCACTCATTATAAATATTCTGTCAAAATGTCCACTTATATGTAACGTTGAGAAAATACAGCAGACATGAATTTTAAACAGACGATATTGCAGCCGTGAAAAGGTTGAACATAACTGTTTTGTTTCGGGAACAAAGGCAAGCGTTGTTGTGAGGAGGGAATCGTTGTTATGAGGGCCGTTATAGGGAGAGAGAACTACACATGAATTTTAGGACAGTCCACTACCTCGCCACTACAATCATTTCAACATATCAGTTTCCCGTTTTCATGCTTAGAGCAAGATAAAGGTAAAGCATGAAGCTCAAATATGAGAGTTTTCGGTCTTACTTTCATCCTGCTTAAAGCTGATACATATGCTTGTTTGTCTGTCTGTTCGCAATATTAATATTGATTGTTACTTTAGAACTAACTCTGATAGATGCATCATGATTGACATGCGTACTCAGCTTGAAAAGCAATTGAACTCAGCACAACTTGGAGCATGCCCGAGAAAGGTCAAGGTCATTTGCTTGTTTTTGCTTGACTGACTGTGCACTATAACCTTGTACATAACTTGGATTAACATGTGATATCTACTTCATAAAAACAATTGAGCTCAGTACAAATTGACTGAAGTCTGCAAACAATAATGTTCACATACATGTATCACATAATATTATTTATAGAGATAAGTTGAAATGATTTACTGGACACCCGGAACATGGTTTCTTTACCAAAGATAATCCCAGACCAGCCTTTTATTTCCATTGTGGTCAACGTCATTTAGCGACACATAGACTAGATTTGACAGTAGTCATGATTTGGAAATGCATGTGGTAGAGATTTGCAAATAACTACTGTACAAGGGATAAGGTGCTGTGAAGGGAATGTTTCGTAATACTGTGCTCCCGCCCTACAACGGCCCTCGAAACACCGACCCCTCCTTACAACGGCATTTGCTTCTGTTCCCTAAACAGGACAATTATGTCCAACCTGTGCACTATCGTCTGCTTAAAAATGTCGTCTGCTGTTTTTTCTCAAAGTTATATAATGTTCATTTTGACAGAAAGAAACCCACTTAATAACAAGTGGCAAACAGATTGAATCCAGATCAGACGCCGCGCGACGCGGCGTCTGATCTGGATTCAAGCTGTTTGCTGTTTGCAAGTCAATTTCCCTCCCTAAAACAACTCCATACGAACAACGCTCCCATTAGATGTCTTTGTAGAGAGGGAAAGCTATATATCCTAAACACCGTTGGTTATGAATAACCTCGGATTGTTTTACTTTCTTTTCAGAGACTCCCCAAGGCTCCATGCCAGTTTTAGAGGTAGATGGAAAGGTGAAGATATGCCAAAGTCAAGCCATTGCACGTTTCCTAGCTAGAGAATTCAGTAAGTTACAGTAGAGAAGATGTTATGTTATGTTTTATTTAGCAAAGACATACATGTCTATCAGCATTATATAATAAAATACATATAAAGACGAGTAATGACAGGCAGTCATTCTTATAACAATAATCTGCAAAGTATATTAGAATCTGCACATTTTACATTTTTTTTGTATATGAACTATTGATAATTAACACATTTTTTTCTTCAGAAAAATAATTCTAGCATAAAAAATATTTCAAAACTCTAGAAGTTTGCAGATAGATACAGAGAAGATGTAATACTTAACTCTATGCATGCTGAGTAATTATTTCGTCTGCAACAACTGTCGTCTGCTGATGTTCTAAAAATTAGAATTTTCTAATTTTCTTTTCAAAACACGGTCAGAGTGTCAAACTGTTTGGATCCAGATGAGACGCCGCGTCACGCGGCGTCTCATTTGGATCCAAACTGTTTGCAAAGGTAATCACTGTGTCAGATATATCCGCCGCTACATGCAAAGAGTTAAACATCTAAACAGTACTGTAAAATCCTTCTACTACGACCACTGTGCTCGAATATCTATATTCGATTAATATTCGATTTCGATCACGATCATATTGAATTCCAATAAACCGGTAAAGTTTGTTTTTTTACTTGTTTTCAGATCTGTATGGAAAGGACAAGAAGGAATATGCGATCGTGGACCAAATCATGGACACATGTTTAGATCCTTTCACTAAGGCCGTAGGCATACATTTCAATAAAGTCGAGGCAGAAAAGGTAAATACAATTTACATGTTGTTGTTTTTAACTTTACCATGAATCTACATGGAGATAACTCTTTCAATTCTAACAAATGCAAGTTTGATTGAGTGGAATTTAGTCTATCACAAACAGGTTGGAGCCAATTCAGACCCGCCGAGTTACTCATTCTTTGTTAGTTGGTATCTTAGTCATATGTCGGTTTAACCCATTACCCCATAGCCTGTGTTCAGTTTTGAAGACAGGTAACCACTTAAAGCAGGTCGAAAGTGAAGCAAAATGCGCCTTAAGGCGCATTCTGCTTTACTTTCAGCCTGATTTAAGCTACCATCTGATATGATAAACAAAATATTTCTTATGGTACATGTTCATGACTGTTTTAATTGGAACTATTTTCTTCCAGCGGAGGAATAAACTGAATTTGCTAAAAGACGCTTCTATTGGGGAAAGGGTTAAAGAACATGTATATAGTTTTCATGGTCGTGGTCATACTTGGTGCTTTTGGTTTTTTTTTTCTATACAAGATAACATTGAGTTTAAAAGTCGTTTATAGAGAAATTCAGGTGTTTAATTTAACAATTTATTTAAAATATAAAATTTGACGTTTTGATGATTATTAAATATGGTTGATAATCTTACTGATGTTCATGTTTGATTAGCAAAATTGGGTGATTCAGTTCTAAATATATTGAAATTAGAGCGAGGATCGTATTTTTTATTTTCAGGCAAAGCAGATGAAAGAATTTGTTGAAGAAAGCGTTCCCAAATTTTACAAATATTTAGAGGATCTCATTGCTCAAACCGGAAGTGACGGGTTCTCTGTTGGCAAATCGGTAATGTATATTTCTTACATGTATGGAACAATAAGACTGCTATCCAGCCCTTTTTTTAAGAAACCCAACACCTTACCCAATCGCCTGGTTCTAGTTTCAAAGACAGGTGACTATTTAAAGCCAATTGAAGTAAAGCCGGATAAGCCTTCAGACACAATCTTGCTTACGTCCATCCTACTTGAAGAAACCATCTGATAGGAAATGGAAACTATTTCCTGTGGCACACATTCGTGACTTAAAAAGTAAAACTATGTTTTCCTTAGTGAGGGAATAAATTAAAGGCATTATCAAAAATCCCCTGAATTGCCAAAATTTGACAAGCCTTGTTTGTAATCTGGAGTTTTCCGAAAATAGCTGAACACTTAAAGCTGGTTGAAAGTAAAGCAGAATGCGCCTGAGGCGCAATCTGCTTTACTTTCAACCTGCTTTAAGTTATTCTCTACTAGAACATAGACATTGTTTCTGATGATACATATTCATTTATGTATTTTTCTTAAGTGTAGGAATAAATCAAAACTTTAAAAGCGTAAAAAACGTATTTATGGTGTAAGTGGTTAAAATAAAGAAAGGTTGGAAACGGGACCAACATGTCCGATTTAGAAATAATTGCGGTATTTAGAGTTTCCGGTTTGGAAGGGTTCCACTGTATATATTGTGTTATCTGTTACAGCTAAGCATATTTTTATTATTATATGTAACAGTTTAGTATATATTTTTTATTATACGTAACAGTTAAGTATACGTTTTGTATTATCTGTTACAGCTGACAGTGGCTGACTTGGCCATATTTGTCGTCATTAACCAAATCATTTCCGGGTTTGTGGCCGGCACGAAGGCAGAAGATCCATGCAAAAAGTTCCCTAAAGTCGCAGCCCTGATGAAAAAGGTCGAGGGTTCCCCAAAAATTAAGGAATATCTAGCTAAACGACCCGAGACTGCTTTCTAAATAATAGTTTTGAAAAATACTTCTCTGAATTACACATGGGCTAGCAATGCACTCTCAAGCATTTTGAGACATCACTAGTACTTTGACAACAGTGTAGACCAAGGTTAGCCACCAAGTTTATTTATTAGGCAATAACAATGGACACACTGATAGTGATGACTGTAGACAAACATGACTGATACGTTCAATAGAAAACATGTGAAAACCTTAAGAAGATACCACATTAGGATCTGAATTTACATGTAGTTTGCAATGTTTTCGATATCAGAGAGCCAGTTTTGTTTTCTTAGGATGCTACTGGAGTAGAAGTCTTGGTACAGTGGAGAATCTGTTATTCTTTCCCAATAAACGCGTTTACGCTAAAACTATTATTTGCAGTGCAAACAGTTTGGATCCAGATCAGACGCCGGGTAACCCGGCGTCTGATCAGGCTTCAAACTGTTTGCCACCAAGATAAACAATAATTATCGGAATTGTCCAAAAGCTGTTCTTTTCTACGTTTTAGTGCTTTGCGTTTGCGTACGTTTGCGTTTAAACGGGAAAGAATAACAGATTCTCCACTGTAGAGATATCCGCCATTGGCAGCATTCATGTACCTCATTATTCGTGAAATTACTGTGGCAATACATTTTTAACAAAAAATCAACAACTGTTATTGTAGTTGTATTTTTACCCCCTATCTCCCTTTAACTTTGAATTGACCATCCCGTTTCTATTTAACTTTCAATGCCGTCATAAAGTGCATTTGCAAACAGTTTTGTTACTGATCAGACTCCGCATAACGCGGCGTCTGATCAGGATCAAAACTGTTTACCACTGGTTTTGAATCTTTTGATACCACATCTGTTATACTGCCTTAAATCTAACTTTGAAACAATATTGCAGACAACAATAGTGAAGCAGACGACACTATGTCGTTGAAGGAGAAATAACCTCATGATAAATTTGATCATGAAAGGGTCCATGTTTTAGCACGCCAGTTCGTAGAACAGCAGAGCTAATGTCATACCCCCGGCGTGTGCGTGAGCGTGGCCAAGTTTAAAGTTTTTTGAACGGGTTGTTTTAAAGCTTAATATTTTGTGCTAGGGTGCTGCTATTTTGTATGGATGTTCATTTGGGGTTAAACATTGATGTTATGAAGTTTGAATTTAAATATAATTTTATTTTATGTCAATTTTCGACATGTTTTGGACTTAGGTTTTTCAACTACAAATCACCAGTTCAAAGTTTTTAGGACGGGTTGTTTTAAAGCTTAGTATTTGTACTAGGGTGCTGAAATTTTGTATGGTGGTTTATTTGGTGTCAAACAATGATGTTATAAAGTTGGAATTTAAAAAATAATTTAATTTATGTCAATATTTAGCTCGCCTGTTCGTAGAACAGCAGAGCTAATGGCATACCCCCGGCGTGAGCGTGAGTAAGCGTAAGCGTGGCCAAGGTTAAAGTTTTTTGGACAGGTTGTTTTAAAGCTTAATATTTTGTGCTAGGGTGCTGAAAGTTTGTATGGGGGTTTATTAGGGGTCAAGCATTGATGTTATAAAGTTGGAATTTAAATTATTTTAATTTATTTTAATTTTTAGCTCGCCTGTTCGTAGAACAGCAGAGCTAATATCATATCCCCGGCGTGAGCGTGAGTGAGCGTGAGCGTAAGCGTGGCCAAGGTTAAAGTTTTTTGGACGGGTTGTTTTAAAGCTTAATACTTGTGCTGGATGCTGAAAGTTTGAATGTAGGTTTATAAGGGGTCAAACATTGATGTTATAAAGTTGGAATTTAAAAAATAATTTAATTTATTTCAATTTTTAGCTCGCCTGTTCGTAGAACAGCAGAGCTAATGTCATACCCCCGGCGTAAGCGTGAGCGTGACCAAGGTTAATGTTGTTTAGACGGGTTGTTTTAAAGCTTGCTACTTGTGCTAGGGTGCTGAAAGTTCGTATGGAAGTTTATTAGGGGTCAAACATTGATGTTATAAAGTTGGAATTTCAAAAATAATTTAATTTATATCAAATTTTAGCTCGTCTGTTTGTAGAACAGCAGAGCTGATGTCATACCCCGGTGTGAGCGTGAGTGAGCGTGAGTGAGCGTGAGCGTAAGCGTGGCCAAGGTTAAAGTTTTTTGGACAGGTTGTTTTAAAGCTTAATATTTTGTGCTAGGGTGCTGAAAGTTTGTATGGGGGTTTATTAGGGGTCAAGCATTGATGTTATAAAGTTGGAATTTAAATTATTTTAATTTATTTTAATTTTTAGCTCGCCTGTTCGTAGAACAGCAGAGCTAATATCATATCCCCGGCGTGAACGTGAGTGAGCGTGAGCGTAAGCGTGGCCAAGGTTTAAGTTTTTTGGACGGGTTGTTTTAAAGCTTAATACTTGTGCTGGATGCTGCAAGTTTGAATGTAGGTTTATAAGGGGTCAAACATTGATGTTATAAAGTTGGAATTTAAAAAATAATTTAATTTATTTCAATTTTTAGCTCGCCTGTTCGTAGAACAGCAGAGCTAATGTCATACCCCAGGCGTAAGCGTGAGCGTGACCAAGGTTAATGTTGTTTGGACGGGTTGTTTTAAAGCTTGATACTTGTGCTAGGGTGCTGAAAGTTCGTATGGAGGGTTATTAGGGGTCAAACATTGATGTTATAAAGTTGGAATTTCAAAAATAATTTAATTTATATCAAATTTTAGCTCGTCTGTTTGTAGAACAGCAGAGCTGATGTCATACCCCGGTGTGAGCGTGAGTGAGCGTGAGTGAGCGTGAGCGTAAGCGTGGCCAAGGTTAAAGGTTTTTGGACGGGTTGTTTTAAAGCTTAATACTTGTGCTAGGGTGCTGAAAGTTTGAATGTAGGTTTATAACATTGATGTTATAAAGTTGGAATTTAAAAGATAATTTAATTTATTTCAATTTTTAGCTCGCCTGTTCGTAGAACAGCAGAGCTAATGTCATACCCCCGGCGTGAGCGTGAGCGTGTGCGTGGCCATGGTTTAAGTTTTTTGGACGGGTTGTTTTTAAGCTTAATACTTGTGCTAGGGTGCTGAGAGTTTGTATGGAGATTTTTTAGGGGTCAAACATTGATGTTATGAAGTTAAAATTTAAAAATGATTTCAATCTTTGTCAATATATGACATTTTTTGGACATAGGTTTTTTACTGCAAAAGACCAGGTTAAATTTTTTTGGACAGGTTGTTTTAAAGGTTAATACTTGTGCTAGGGTGCTGACATTTAGTACGGAGGTTTATTAGGAGTCCAACATTGATGTTATGAAGTTATAATTTAATAATTATTTTAATGTTTGTCAGTATTTGACATGTTTTGGACTTATGTTTTTTGCTACAAAAGACCAGGTTAAAGTTTTTTGGACGGGTTGTTTTAAAGTTTAATACATGTGCTAGGGTGCTTTATTTTGTATGAAGGTTCATTTTTGGTCAAACATTGATGTTATGAAGTTTGAATTTAAAAACAATTTGAATAATTGTCAATGTTTATAATGTTTTCGACTTAGGTTTTGTTACTACAAATCACCAGGTTAAAGTTTTTTGAACAGGTTCTTTTAAAGCTTAATATTTTGTGCTAGGGTGCTGAAAGTTTGTATGGAGATTTATAAGGGGTCAAACATTGATGTTATAAAGTTGGAATTTAAAAAATAATTTAATTTATTTCAATTTTTAGCTCGCCTATTCGTAGAACAGCAGAGCTAATGTCATATCCCCAACGTGAGCGTGAGTGAGCGTGAGCGTAAGCGTGGCCAAGGTTAAAGTTTTTGGACGTGTTGTTTTAAAGCTTAATACTTGTGCTAGGGTGCTGAAAGTTTGAATGGGGTTTTATTGGGGGTCAAACATTGATGTTATAAAGTTGGAATTTAAAAAATAATTTAATTTATTTCAATTTTTAGCTCGCCTGTTCGTAGAACAGCAGAGCTAATGTCATACCCCCGGCGTGAGCGTGAGTGTGGCCAAGGTTAATGTTGTTTGGACGGGTTGTTTCAAAGCTTGATACTTGTGCTAGGGTGCTGAAAGTTTGTATGGAGGTGTATTAGGGGTCAAACATTGATGTTATGAAGTTAAAATTAAAAAATTATTTCAATCTTTGTCAATATTTGACATTGTTTGGACTTAGGTTTTTTACTGCAAAAGACCAGGTTAAATTTTTTGGACAGGTTGTTTTAAAGCTTGATACTTGTGCTAGGGTGCTGAAATTTAGTATGGAGGTCTATTAGGAGGCAAACATTGATGTTATGAAGTTATAATTAATAATGATTTTGATGTTTGTCAGTATTTGACATGTTTTGGACTTAGGCTTTTTACTACAAAAGACCAGGTTAAAGTTTTTGTGGACGGGTTGTTTTAAAGTTTAATACATTTGTTAGGGTGCTGCATTTTTATGGAGCTTCGTTTGGGAACAAATATTGAGGCTATGAAGTTCGAATTAAAATGATCTTAATTTATTTCAAGTTTTGACATGTTTTGGACTTAGTTATTTTGACCTCAAATCACCAGGCTAAATTTTTTTTGGAAAGGGTTGTTTTAAAGTTTTATATAACTAGATTGAGACTCGTCATTTTTTTGATAATCTTTCTAAATTGTAAATTTATTTGGTTTGGATACAAGATGTTTTTAGACTTAAAGTTCAAGCAGGCGAGCATCAGGTGGCTTTGGCACCCATTTCTGGTTACTATTTATTGTTCTTTTAACATATGCTTTAAAATAGCAAACAATGCAGACACTGATCAGAGGTGTGGTAATCCTACGCCCGGTTATTACAATTTACAATTTACGTTACACATGGTTCCTTTAGGAACCATTTGATCTGGGTCCACACTGTTTGCATATGACAAGTGCACTATTCACAGTTATACTTATTGTAAAGGACATATATACTTGTTATTACGACGTCGCCTTCATAGAATAACTGAAACTTTGTATAGATAGTACCTAAACTGGTACCGTATGGGGAATGTATTCTTTCCAGTTTAAACGAAACAAAATGCATGATTAAATTCAATAAAACAGAAAAAATGACAAATGCGTGCAAATATTTACGTTGGTTTTCAAAATCAGTGGCAAACAGTTTGTAGCCTAATCGGGTCCAGCATTTATAAAGCGTTTGAGTTGAGTCTGAGTGCGTTCTCATGTATTTAATTGGTCAGATTTGAGCCTAGGCTCAAATCGGACCAATCAAATGCTTGAGAACTATTTCAGACTCAACCCAAACGCTTTATGAGCATGGACCATGCAGACGTCGGGTTACTCGGCATCCGACATGACTCAAAATCGTTTGCAATGAACGGACATCGTAATTGATTACCCCAAATCGCATGTTATCATCCAATATAATTGTGGATAATGACCCATAAATGAGACACAGTCAAACAGTTCAGACTCAAATCAGACTAACAGGAATTTCTATAAAAAATTAGATGAAAATAAACAAAAATGGACTGGACACCCATACATAATGTGTACATCCAACTGCAGTCGAAACTCGATACTTCGAACTCACTTAAACCGATCGTACCAGTGTTTCATAAGTTGGGTTTTGATAAGTTGGTATCGCTTAAGTCGAACATACCCGTATTTCAAAGTTAAAACGTAGCTAAGCCACGTTTTAATTTTGAAATATGGGTATGTTTAGGCTTGTTTTAAGAGGGGTAAATGTTTCGAGTATATATATAACATGGAACAATTTGGCAGTAATAGGTTGAATGGCTTATGTGTCTATCCAGCCAACCCACCCTCCCCACATTCCAAAAACAAATACATCATTATTTTCAGATCCCAAATGATAAGTATCCAAACCATAACAATAGCCAGTTTTCTGACCAAAATTTAAAAAAAAAACCATTACAAAAAACATAATCCGCGAAAATCATATCCCTATATAATAAGTAATGGTATTATTCAACTGAAACCTGCTCCGAAACGGTGGGTGCAATTCGCGGCTTTCATCCTTGCAAGCTAGTTTGACCATTAATCTCCACATTGTCTTTTGTTATGGCTTAGATACTTATCACATGGGATCTGAAGAAAAAAATGCATTTGTTTCGGGAAGGTGGAGAGTGGAGAGAGACACAACATGCAACGAACAACTGTGTTTCTAGGAATTCAATCGCTATTCTCTCTAACTAAAACCCCAATAGAAAGCATATACATATGAACACTAGAGTCTATATATGTCTAGTGTTCATACATTTTTTTTATTTTACTGGGATTCAGACTTCATTGTAACGGTCCCCTATGACTTAAACTGTTTATATTTCGAAAATGGATGCCGCTGGCAAAACGTTTGAGACTGAACAGACACCTATAGTAGGCCAAATAAGGCTAAAAACTAATTAAAATGAAACGCGATAATTCGAACTCGATTTACGGGTATGTTTGATTTACACGAGATCGAAATATCGAAATTCAACTTACGAAATACTGATTATGTCGATTTTAAGGGAGTTCAAAGTATCGAGTGTCGATTGTTTTTGTAGAAAGAGGTATTTTGAAACTGTTGACGATATATATTCATTCGAGTGTCAATATTTTCTCCCTCGTTTGTTAACTGATATCGTCTGAGCCGAAATATTGATTCTCGCTTTTCAGGGGTGCTAGACCACATTTTGTTACTATAAATAGCAGTGCGGTTGTTGTTATGGCTTGAAAGTAGAACGCATATAAAGGAAGAAATGGACGTTTTGATAACTTTTACTATTCAAAATCGCTTGGATTCAATAAAAAGTTTGTATTTCTGAGTTGTGATCTAAAATGGGACATGTTTTCTTCTTAAAACGTGTGTACAAATAAATGTTAAAGCCAAGCTATAGAATTCCCCGTCTTTACCAAAAGCCGTGCTTGATTCTATTAAGTTAGATCAACATCAACATCAACTTTATACTCCCGAACAATCAAGACTGATTATAATTGGGAGGCGCTTTGTCTGGGAAAGACAATGTTAGTAAAGTGTTACATAAAATTAAAAGATCAATGATAAGAGATAGATAAAACATAAGTATACAGAATATACAGAAATAGGGTGCAAAGGCAAGTGGAAAAGATAAAAGCAAGCTCTCAGTGCTTAGTATGTGATTGCTCCCAGTCCCACCCTAAAGGCATCTAGATTGGTGCTTGACTTAGTTTGACCTGGGAGGTTATTCCAATATCGTATCGTTCTAGGAAAAAAGGAGTTCATATGGTATTGTGTACGGGACTGTGGTATCAAAAAGTTAAGGTTTCTGGTTGGGATAAGGTGGTGGTGATCTACGTAGACTAATTGGCATTGTATCTTGAATAACATTAGTAGTGAATTTTGGATTCTACGTTGTTCTAAAGTGTTCCAGTGTAAGGTGTTGTTGGTCATTTGGGTCACGCTACTTGTATAGTTATAGTCATTAAAGATGTATCTGGCTGCTGCTCGTTAGACACCTTCAACCTTATTGGTGAGATAATTTACCAGGGGTGCCAACTGACTGAGCAGTATTCCAGTTGAGGACGGACGTAGGTTTTATAGGCTGCTTCTTTGGTGTTCAGTTTGGAGGTCCTCACATTTCTTTTTATGAAACGGAGTAAGGTTTTGGCTTTGGCCACAGTATTGTCGATGTGTCTTGTCCAGTTTAAGTATTTGTTTATGGTGACCCCTATATAAGTACTTAGCATTGTCATTGTCCTTCAGAACAGTGTTATGGAGTGTATAGGGGTAAATGAGAGTCTTTTTCTTTCTTGTGATGCGCAAGACTTCACATTCATTTGTCCTCGTTGAAGTCCTTTAACCAATCTCTCTCCCCCTGTTCAAGTCTGTCAAGGTATTTTTGTAAGTCTGACGCGTCGCCCTGGGATTTAACCGTCAGGTACACGATCGTGTCGTCCGCAAATAGTCGTGCGCGGCTTTTTATTCTCGCTTTTCAGGGGTGCTAGACCACATTTTGTTACTATAAATAGCAGTGCGGCAAACCTTGTCTGGTACGGTATCCTTCCGCCCGATTTGCTAAAAGCAAGAGAAAGGGACGTTACTCTTACAGAAATTCCCTAAAACTTAAATGGACCACAAACTACGTTTATAGAGAGAAATGAAACCGATAATTTTACAGTAGACTCTACAGTTGTCTGTGGCTTTCGACAATTCAATGATCCGATGTTTAAACTATAATTTATGTTGTTGTTGTTGATTGTTTCACATGATCGAGTATACACGTAAGGTCACGTTCTTATATGACGTCGTTGACGTCGGTTGTTGTTATGACTTGAAAGTAGAACGCATATAAAGGAAGAAATTGACGTTTTGATAACTTTTACTATTCAAAATCGCTTGGATTCAATAAAACGTTTGTTTTTCTGAGTTGTGATCTAAAATGGGACATGTTTTCTTCTTAAAACGTGTGTACAAATGAATGTTAAAGCCAAGCTGAAATAGCGCGACTTTTAAACAGCTGTTTGTTGCTATTGGATATGGAATGTGTGATTCGGATAAAAAGTAGGTCTTTACAATTCCTTTAATTAACTCGTTTTAACGGTAATTTTAAGCGAGAAAAATAATCAAGCACGGCTTTTGGTAAAGATGGGGAATTCTATACCCGAGGTTTGTCTGTTCCCAGTCGGAAACGAGCTTTAGCTCTATTAGTCTGTCTGGTAGGTCATTTAAATAAGCAAGAAAAAGACATGGACCGATAACTGAGCCCTGAGGAACTCCAGACAGGACCGGTGCTTCTTCAGATAAGTGTGCCTCCACTGCAACCCTCTGAGACCTTCCTGATAGAAATGACCTAATCCATTGCAACACCTGTGTATTAACCCCAAGCTTGGACAGTTTATGGATCAGTTTATTATGGTCTACCTTGTCGAAAGCCTTTGAGAAATCCATAACTATAACATCAGTTTGTTGGCCATATTCCATAGAATCAAAGACTTCTTGAGTAAAGCTTATCAATTGTGTCTCACAGCTACGTTTAGATCTAAAAAGAAAGTAGTTCATGATGGTCAAAATGTTTCATTATGCTGGAGACGATTATATGTTCTAGTAGTTTAGAGGAAATACATGTCAAAGAGATAGGTCTGTAGTAGATTGCTTTACATCTGGGGCCTTTTTTGAAAACAGATGCAATGATAGCCTTTTTCCAGTCTGAAGGGACGTTGCCAGTATCTAGAGACATCTGAAAGATTTTGCATAGAACCGGTGCTATCTGTGCATGGAGCTCCTTGAATATTCTTGGCGAGAGTTGGTCGGGTCCAGAGGCCTTATTAGGGGAAATACCATTTACACTGGGGGCCAACGGAGTATCACGAGGATCGTTTCGCACAGAAGTCCTGTATATGTTCCGCACCGATAAAGTGCATATTTTGTGTGCCCAAAACGAAGGTAAAACACGAATTTCATTGAGTGTCTCTCAATTTCGCCTATACTAAGCCGGAACATATTATCAAATAGTTCCGATGGTAAGTAGAATGGTTTCTCGAGCAATCTACGTACAAATTTCATATTATTCATTGTATTACTTGCAAATTAACATAGTCATTTATCCTATGATGTAGGGGCCTCCGTGGCCTAGTGGTATAGTCACTGTGACTTACATCACTAAGCTCCTCACCGCTGTGAGTTCGAATCCCAGTAGGGTCGTTCGGATTTTTCATGTGGGGAAGCCTTCCAGCTTGCTTGCAGAAGGTCGGTGGTTCTACCCAGTTGCCGATTTGTGCCTGAAACAGTGCATAAAGGGCTTCTGGGGTCTTCCTCCACCTATAATTAGCTGGACGTCGCGATATGACTGAAATACTGTTGAAAGCGACGTAAAAACAAAACAAATCAAATCAAATTATCCTATAATGTAAAATGTTCAAATGTATGCTATTTGGTAAACAATGCTATTAAACATGATATGAACATTACTTTTTAGATTGATTGTATCAATGGAATATTATTTGGGTTATAAAGACTCTGTAGTAATGCAATAAATGGATTTTAAATCGAATTTAACAAATTAACCGTGTATAGGTGCCGCACAGAGTATGTATATGTTACTAAACGAAGTCCATTTTATATGTATATGTTACCAACTGAAGTCATCATTGAATTTATAGGATGCAAACCGCCACGTATCATGCACTTACTGTTGCCTACCGTTTATCTCGAAAAAAAGATCTCCACCAAATATGTTGATAGTGACAGTCCAGTGAGAATTTTTTTAAAGGTTAACACACAAAAAAACCCGGTCCATTTCATGTAAGTTTCTGAAGCAGTTAAAAGTGCAGGACTAGGAAATGAATTCGATCAACTTTGTCCGAGCAACTGGAATACACTATAATTGTTATGTACGAAACAAATTCAAAGCGACATAACTTCTTTAAAAATGTTGCATCCCGAATTGAAAACTTCGTCTATGTAATTAATTAATCTGTGAAAGTTTGCAGCATGTTCTTTATAGGAAAATACTCAAAGGGCTATAATTTTGTAAAACAGAAACAGCCAATATTCCAAACTACACGAACACCTTCATATATAAGCAATTACTCTGGGAAAGTGTTAAGAAAGGTGTATGAGAAGCTGCACAGGGTTTTTTCCTATATATATTCTATTTATGAAACAATGATCTAATAATTACCTATATACCAGCAGATGGTAGTTTAAAGCAAACAGAGTAAAAGTACCTTAATGCTCATTCTGCTTTACTTTCAATTTGCTTTAATAAGTGACCATCCGTCTTCAAAACTAGCACAGGCTTTAGGGTAATGGGTGAATGTCTTTTATATTACACGTTTTATCAAAAGGCGAAGAGAAAATAAATGGATAGTACCAAGTGTGACCATACCACATGGTCTGTGACGTAATGTGTGGATACCACTGGCAGTCAAATTGTCAACAAAAAGGCCTCCATTCGGAACTTCAATCAAATGTAAGAAATTTGTTTTAACCGATTTCAAAGATACATAGCCTATGATACGGGGAACTGGATTCTTTACAGTGGCACCAAGGTAATACATTTTGCCTGAAAATGGGGCAAATTAGTTGGCAATATCTAGTATTAAATTGTCGTGGTATCATTGTGTGTGTTAACATTTCTGGATATTTGCCTTGTTTTCAGACAAAAAGTATCCATCTAGTGACAAATACATTGACATCATTCTAAAATAACTTATTAATACCCTTAGCATAGGCTATGTTTCCTTGAAATCGAATCATAAATTAAAATAAAAACATTTGATTAAAATTCCGAATCGAGGCTTTTTGGTGATAATTTAGCTGTCAGTTGTACCAAAATTAACGTCACAAACCACTTGGTATGGTCACACTGGTACCTCTTGACTGGACGGCCTCATCGCTAAAAGTGCGCCCACACTTGCTCTACGTCGGGCGTACGGCGGTCGCAGAAAGGTTAAATCCGACAGCGGGCATTATATAATGTTGTGAAGACTTGTAGCCTAATCCCCTGCATTTATGTATTATGCAATAAATATGTTTAAACTAAACGTGAAATCGGAAGATTCTTGCGCTGGCCGAAGAAATCCTACGGCGTCAGTGTGGCGGCCGCACGGCAAATCCCAAAGTTTTACAGGCCGTAGAGGTCGCCGCAGTATTATAACGCGGAGTGATAAAAAAAGTTCATTTCTACGATGGCAGTAGAAATCGACACGCCGTAGAGCGATTCTGCGGCTGCCGTGCGGCCATCGTGCGGCCACCGGGACTCAATGGTTAATTTTACTATTGGGCCTTTGCACTT
This sequence comes from Gari tellinella, assembly GCA_922989275.2. Classification (NCBI taxonomy): domain Eukaryota; kingdom Metazoa; phylum Mollusca; class Bivalvia; order Cardiida; family Psammobiidae; genus Gari; species Gari tellinella. Next base: position 101,363,029 of record OV277858.1, on the reverse strand, counting down.
TTGTTCATATGTGTCTATTGATCTAAAAGTGGGTTTGGATGTTCTTATGAGACATAATGCTATCCATATATGGCCTTTGAGTTCTCGGTGTAGTTGGACTGATATGACTTATGTGCACATGTAGCAAGCCAATGTGTGTAGCAGGAGCAGCATTAAGAGTGCACATCATGGGCCACCGTACGGCCGTCGCGGGTCGCCGTGGGTTTTATTAGAAATCGCGGCCGCCGCAGAGGCGCCGTACGGCTGCCGAACGGAGACCGAGCTGCCGCAAGTTTTTTAACCCCAAAACATCAAAATTCACCTTGCGGTGGCCGCAGCAAATGTGAGCACAACAGACGGCGGTCGTAGGAAAGCTACGGCGGCCGGGAAATTGCTACTCGCCGTAGAAATAATAATCCGTGCGACTGCCGTACGGCCGCCGCAGCAAATGTGAGCTAGGCATAAACGATACATTTTTCCAATCCATTTTTGTCACTACAACAGAAATCAATTAATTGACTTCAGGAGGTAACACATACACCTTCTGTTGGTAACGTATATACGTAAATGCGACTTCAGGAGGGCACACATACAGTCATAAACCCTTCAGGGTACTGTGATTGATTCAAAGTTCTATACATTATTGTGAAAAATGAGTTGAAAATCTATGGAAAAATGAAGCTATTAATAAACATACATCGTGTCTGAGATGGGGTTCCCCAATATTTGTAAATATAGTGGACCATTCCAATGTTTTTTTCAATAATCGCCCGGTAATATTCATTTAAGAGTGACAAATTGACGTCTGTGCTTGATATAAATACTTATGTTCCATAAATAATACAAGAAATTGTATGCAAATAGTTTATTCACGAACCTATACTATAATTTGCAAAGAAATAATTCAATTGATATGTGTGTGCATTGACACAAGTTGTTAATGCGAATGTCAGCGTATAAAAAATAGTACACAAATGGGTGTGTTTACATGGATTGTAGGTGCGAAACATATACGGGACTTCTGTGCGAAACGGGTCTTCGTGATACCTCGTTGGCCCCCAGTGATTTAGGAATTTCTTCTGTCCAGTCAGTACAAATTTGTTTGAGTCTTAGAGGTTGTGGTCGAGTAAATACTGATTTAAACTGCTCATTTAATATATTTGCTTTTTCTATGGGATCTGTATATGTTAAACCTTCTGATTTCAGAGGTGAGATTCCAAAGCTTTCTGACTTGCTATGTTTTATAAAGGAATACAATTTCTTGTTTCTGCCGGGTTGAGAATCCCCATGAAGATGACAGATTCGAGACAATTCCAGTAGGATGCTCTTGTTTGTTTTGTATAGCTGCTTTGATGGCTTTGAATAATTGGGAAAGTAACCTTTTATCTGCGATTCGTTTGTCCTTAATTCGTTGGTAAAGTCTGCCTCGTCGTCTGATCTGTCTGATTATACTGGGGGTAATCCATGACAGATCTTGTCTACTCTTTGTGACTTTATTTGGTGTGTGTGTGTGTCACAAAGAGTTTTCAGTCTGTCCTTAAAGTCATTCCAGGCTTTGTCTATGTCGTCATGTGGAGTTTTAAGGAAGTCGTCCTTGAATCTGTCCATCTCTTTTTAAAGTGTGACCAGTTTGCCCGCTTGTAGCTTAACACTTTTCTTTTTGGTTGGATAGAACGGCCCTTATCAACCTTTAGCTCATGGAAGACTATGTCATGGTCCGAGTTGGCCAGGCTCGGTAGGGTTTTGGTAGTTGCTACAAGGGACGGCATGTTGGTGAGGAAGAAGTCTAGTGTACTGTGGTTTCTGGTTGGGGCCTTGACCATTTGTTCTAAATTGAGGTTAATCATGTTCTCAAGGAAGTCTTCGTAGAGGTCTTTGTATTTACAACTAGTTTTAATCATCTCGTTGGTCCAGAAGTCTCCCAGGAGCCAGACTGTTCTGTTCTTGGGTAGCTGTCTCAGTGATGTCCAAAGTTCAGTCAATGATTCAGAGTCGTCCTCGTGTGGCCTATAATAGGATCCAACAAAGATAGTTCTGACCCCCAGTGATAGTTATTTTGGCCCAACAGAGGTTGCAATTGGTTTTCAGATCTAGCTGTTCCTGGCTGTTCCTGGCTAACTAGAGATCTAGTAATTGCAATCAGGACCCCTCCACCTTTGGAGTGTGTCCGGTCATCTCTATACACTATACACTCTATAGATTTGACCGTTGTTATGCTAAGCGTGACTTAGCTTACATTTGCAAACATTTTGGATCAGATCAGACGCCGCGTTACGCGGCGTTTGATCAGGATCCAATCTGTTTGCCACCGAACTTTAATATTTCTTCAGTTTGAAATGCTTAAAAACTGATGTTGATTTATTTCGCAGACGATATATTTGCAGCAGACGACAATTCAGCATGATAATGGTTACAATACGGCATTTTGATCCTCCCTCAAATATGGATCCAAGCTCTCTCTCTCTCTCTCTCTCTCTCTCTCTCTCTGTTTGTATGTCTGTCTGTCTGTGTTTCTATCTCCATTTGTCTCTCTGCCTCTCTCTGTCTGTATATGTCTGTCTGTGTTTGCGTCTTTCTGTCATTCTGTCTTTCTGTCTGTCTGTCTGTCTCTGTCTGTCGGTCTGTCTGTCTGGCTGTCTTTCTCCCTCTCTCTCTCTCTCTCTCTCTCTCTCTCTCTGTCTCTCTGTGTCTGTGTATCTGTGTCTCTCTGTATATCTGTCTCTGTCTCTCTGTCTATGTCTCTCTGTCTCTGTCTCTCTCCCTGTCTCTCTCTCTCTCCCTCTCTCTCTCTCTCTCTCTCTCTCTGCCTCTCTCTCTCTCCCCCGCTCTCTCCCTCCATCTATGTGTCTATGTATGTTGTGTGTCTCTCTCAAAGGATGTAAGCCAATTTCAGTTCAAGTCACGTAATATCTTACCTATACACCTGTACAGTGGCTAATATAAGTACAGGTATTTTTAGAAGGTATAAAGTGGACCATGTCTGAATTATTTATACCTCTCTAGCATACGAGGTCAGCACTTATGTCCACCCGGTGGTCACACACTATAAAAGTGTTTACGTAACCGCTAAGCAAACAAAATTGAGCTACAACTGTATACCAGATTAATATTTTACTAGTACAGTAGAGTAGGCGTTACCATTTCCCATTTAAAATAAAATGTATAAAATGACATTTTTTTACCATTCTGGCTATTTTTTATCTGAGTGGCAAATACTTTGGAGCCTGATCAGACGCCGGGTGACCCGGCGTCTGATCTGGCTCAAAACTATCTGCAAAGAAAACAATAGTTTTAGCGTAAAAGCGTTAACAAGGAAAGGATAGCGTATTCTCCATTGTACTTTGGCTGTTACGGAGAGCCATTATTCAGAACAGTTGTATAAAAGGCTGTTTGATACAAAACTCTTCATTTCTGTCTTAACCAGAGAAACACTACAGTCACCAAATATCACAATGCCTTCATACAAGCTGACATATTTCAATGGCAAAGGGAGGGGAGAGCTGGTGCGATTGCTTTTCGCAGCAGCTGGAACTAAGTTTGAAGACCAGCGAATTGACTTCAGTGAATGGGCAGCGCTAAAAGAAAGTAAGATATTTTACTTAATTTGTATTAAAATGAAGCTCGCTTATAAAACGTAATTGAATATAACGAAATACTGGATATAACGAAATACTGGATATAACGAAATACTGGATATAACCAAATACCTTTTATTCACCATCTGTAATAAATGTAAAGTAAAATGGACCTGATGCAACGAAAGTCGGATATAACAAAAGAAATCAGATGGTCCCAAAGACTTCGTTATAAGTGAGCTTTACTGTATTAATCAATTAATCGAGTAATATTGTAAATATCTGTCAGGATAACGTATGCTACGCATTCTTAAAACATTGCTGCCTTATTATGTTTACAATATTCAGGGCTGCCATAATTTGACATAAAAAATCCTAAGATTTCCAAATTTATATTTTTCAAGTGCGATTTTACGAACCGTACCTTTACCCCATCGCCTGTTTCTAGTTTTCTTTTGACACGTGGCTGCTTAAAGCAGCCTGGAAGTAAAGTAGAATGCGCCTTAAGGCGCATTCTGCTTTACTTTCAGTCTGCTTTAAGTTACCATGTACTGGGAAAAGATCCGGAGATTTAGGAAAAATCCGGAGAAATGGCAGCCCTGAAAATTAGATATAAGACCTGACCATTGGACAGATGCAAAAATTCTCTGTACATCTATATAATTTGTTTTGGCAGCACCTGTGATGTTTCAATTTTATGCCAAAAACACACACTTGTTAAGAAAAGTTTTAAGTACTGCATCATCTTAAGCAGAATATAATGTACACATGTTTACGATATTGCGCTCACTGACACACTGCAGCGGCTCATTAAATGTATTATGTAAAGTATATATGAGCTGTACCATGACAAAGCTGCCTTATTGCATTGCAACATTGTACATACTAGTACCAAGCACCGTTGTCATCCCAGGCTCTGTACCTGAGATTGGTCTACATTAGCTTTACTATGATATATTGTATAAATTATTATATCATTGCAAAATATGTAATAATCATGTTACCTGTCTTCAAAACTAGAAACAGGTTATGGGTTTGTAGCCGGGTTGAACTATATACATACAATGTACATGAACCAGCATTAGCCAGTCTTATATCGATTTAAGTGACCTTTCAACGGATTACTGCCCGGCATTTCACCCGACCACTGGTCAAATAATAGCTCATGGTAAAAGTAACCACTGTGCACTTACTGAGGTCAAATATCAGAACATCCACTTGCTACTGCATTCATAAAAGGTAAACTATAACTAGCTTTTGGTGGATTTTTTTTTTTATTTCATAAACATAAGTCAGGACAGTCCACTACCACGACGCTACACTAATTTAACAAATTATTTTTTTCTTTTTTAAGGCAGCTTACTGCTTAAAGGAAGATAAAAGTAAAACATAACGCTTCTGTAGAAGCTTTAGACAGGGCTGCCATAAGTTGACCAGAAAAATCCTAAGATTTCCAAATTTGCATTTTTCAAGTGCGATTTTACGAATCGTAACTTTACCCCATAGCCTTTATCTTGTTTTGTTGACATGCGAGTTCTTAAAAAAGGCTGTAAGTAAAGCAGAATGCGCCTAAGGGCGCATTCTGCTTTACTTTCAGCCTGCTTTAAGCTACCATGTACTGGGAAAAATCCGAAGATTTAGGAAAAATCTGGAGAAATGGCAGCCCTGTTTAGATGTATTCTATCATCCTAGACTAGCACTTTTCTTTAATTATGAGACAAATTAAAAAAAGAAATGAAATACCTGATAAACAGCATCTGACTGAATTTAATCACATTAGACTCATTCATCACACTATTCACGGCATTATTAAGACTAAAGAGTCTTATAATATCAAATTACCTCCCTTTGATTTGAAATAAAAATTGACTTCAAGTGTTTCATTTAAATCGTTACATGTGTCGATTAATCTGAATGTTTTTACTATAATACATTGGTGAACGTATTATATGGTCAAACACATCTGAAGTTGATATGGTACTTAAAACGATATAAAGCTTTAAAGCGACTCGCATCCAGATGGTGCATTTGCAAAACTAAAAGAAAATACTCAAATATAACCAAAAGGGGTAGCATTATCGTGCATCTGGCATTGGAAAAATATGACCAGTCTAGAAACACCCTCTAGAAATGTCTTTAAATCTCAGGTTTTTTTTTAGATATTTTCCATCGTTTTATCCATAGCGTCTACAGTTGCTTTAGAAATTGATCACGGGCTAAGACATAAACCCGAGCCGAATTATGCAGTTGTGTATACTCTTCATAATAAATGTAAAAAGTGGGTACTTTCTATTTCGGCGGAGTATATTTTAACACATTCAATCCTAGCGACGAGTACAATCGTCATTTACAAACCGTGTCCCTGAGAGCATTTGACGAATGCAAACAGTGTAGACCCTAATTTGAGGGCTCCTTAAGGAGCCATCTGATCAGGGTCTATACTGTTTGTCATTTTGAACTATATTCTTAAAATAAACAGTAAATAGTCAAAGATCGACTAGACTTACTTTTTATTGGAATTGTCCATCAAAAGTTTCAGGGGTGAATAGGTTAAATTCAATCAATGAAGGTAAGTTTTGGATGGTCATGCTTATGAATAACTCGGATTGCTTTTCTTTCTTTTCAGAAACCCCACAAGGCTCCCTGCCAGTGTTAGAGGTAGATGGCAAGGTTAAACTATGTCAAAGTCAAGCTGTTGCACGTTACCTAGCTAGAGAATTCGGTAAGTTTCTGTACAAAAGATGTAATCCCTAATCCTTTCATGATAAAATTACTCGTGAGATGTTTACCCCATCACCGTCTGCTTTAGCATTGAGAGCGAAAGGGTTAAACATCTAAACAGTACAGTAAAACAACAGTTCATTGCAACCACTAACTAAATTAGTAAATAGTGTTCATTGTTAGGTGTTTAACCCTTTACCTTATAGAAGCGACTTTTAGCGCATTCATTTTATACATCCGCCAAAGAAAATAGTTCCATTTTATACTGTCATGAATATGTACTAATAGAAATATTTTCTATATCCTAGCAGATTGTAACTTAAAGCAGGCTGAAAGTAAAGCAGAATGCGCCCTAGGGCGCATTCTGCTTTACTTTCAACCTGCTTTAATAGGTCACATATCTTAACTACTAGAAACAGGCTATGAGGAAAAGGGTTAAGGTACATGTAGGCGGTTGTTTAAAACAATTTGGAAGACAAACAGAAAACTAGGTTACGAGCTTTCTGTTTGACTTTTGCCTTGTTAAAATCTGTCACATTTTATTTCATGTAATCAATTAACTTTCTTTTAAATGGCCGTAATGGATGGGGTTTATCTTAATTTATTTAGTCGCAAACGCAATGAAGAGTACAACATGTTCTAAATGTTGGCGATGTATTAGAATTTGAGTGAAATATTAGTTTGGAACCTGACCTAAAGTCGACTAACCCAGAATCTGATCTGGCTCCACATTGTTTGCAGTTGACATCAACGTAATATAATTGTAACATATTTGCAGGTCGCTGGTTGCAAACTCGTATGACAAGTCTGGACATAAGAATTGCGTCTGCGTAGACAGAAGACGTTTACATAAACGATCGTACAGTGGTAAATACGCTATTCCTACACATTTACGCGTTAATCTATATGCGTTAGAAACGCGTAGTGAACGGTTAACGAACGGTTAACGCCTATCGATTATACCAATGCAGTCTCGGCTAAGGGGTCCGTCGGCTAAGTGATGACCCTTTCATCCGGGCTCTTTTAAACGCTTAAAGAAACGGCTAGGAAACGCGTTTAACGAAACGGATAATAAATGCGTAAGAAAAGCTTAAGAAGCGCGTAAAGTGGGTAGGAATAGCGTATTTACCACTGTACGTCGAATGGGTTATTATTATACAAGTGTATACATTTATATAAAATGCTTGATAAGTTTTGGTTCATCTTTATTTGTACTTAAGGGAGCTAACCCGGTAATCTTAAATACATTACGTAGTATTATGTGAACTCCCTTTGGCTATTATCTTAAACTATTTGATTTTAACATATATATCTATGTTCCTGTGTATAAATCAAAATAACTTGAAGCGAGCTGTAAAGTCATTTAGTTATAATCCGCGTCGTGCAGCGCTTGTGGTAAAGCTGGGGAAACAATCAAAGACGTCACGTGGTATGGAGGATAGAGTGATTCCCCATAGGGAATATTTCTATCCAACATGAGCGAAAATGGGAGAAACGTTAAAAATTCCAACATTCGTTTTGTTGATGAAGAATAGGAATTTTCTCCCCCCTCGGGTCAGAAAATTCACACAGGGACTCGGTTAGCTTCGTCCCTGCATGAATTTTCTGACCCTCGGGGGAGAAAAATCGTATCCTACATCAACAATCATGGTGGATTCTTATATTCTTTCCAAGTAAACGCGTTTTCGCTTTAACTATTATTTCAATTGCTAACAGTGTAGAGCCAGATCAGACGCCGGTTAACCCGGTATCTGATCAGGCTCCAAACTGTTTGCCCCTCAGATTAACGTGATTTGTCAGAATTCTCTAAAAGTTGTACTTTTCTACGTTTTAATGTTTTGCCATTGCATTTCATTTGCGTTTAAACGGGGAAGAATAACGTATTCTCCACGGTATGAAGGAAACAGTCGCTGTATTAACATTGATTGTGCGGTTTAATGACAATTAGATCTATTAGAAATAAAAAAATTGTGTTCGAATATCGATTATCGATTTATGTTCGATTTTTGTTATCTCGACTATATTTAATTGCAAATTACCGGTATTAATGTGTGTTTTTTTTCAGGTATGTATGGAAAGACGAATATGGACAACGGGATCGTGGACCAAATAATGGATACATGTTTAGATCCTTTCACTAAGGCCGTAGGCATAAATTTCGAAAAAGACGAAGCAAAAAAGGTAAATACAATTTACATGTTTCGTATTTCACCATGAATCTATAGGAAGATAACTCTTTCATTTCTAACAAACGTCAATTTGATTGAGTGGGTTCTTGTGTCTGACAAAAACAGTTTTGAGCCAGATCAGACGCCGAGTTACTCATTCATAGTTTTTTGTTATCTTTGTCATATATCAGTTTAAAGCAGACTTTTCATGGCCGTTGTCATAGTGGTGTTTTGCTTTGCTATACAATAAGTCATTTATAGGGAAATTCAGGTGTTTCATTTTGGAAACTTGTGTGATTTAATTAAATCTTAAACTATTGTAATAAGAGCCAGTGATTGTATCAAATTATTGAAATTAGAGCGAGTGATTGTATCAAACTATTGAAATTAGAGCGAGTGATTGTATCAAACTATTGAAATTAGAGCGAGTGAATGTATCAAATTATTGAAATTAGAGCGAGTGATTGTATCAAACTATTGAAATTAGAGCGAGTGATTTATCAAACTATTGAAAATAGAGCGAGTGGTTGTATTTTATTTTCAGGCAGAGGATAGTAAACAATTTACTGAAGAAACCATTCCCAAATATTACGGATTCTTAGAGGATCTAATTAAGCAAGCCGGTTGTGATGGGTTTTCTGTAGGCAAATCGGTAAGGTATATTACTATATATTTACATTCGCCCTGTAACGTCTTATAGAAGCGTATACATCCAGGATTACATCTATCAAACATATTTGGCCGGTATGATAAGACTGTTAGTAGAAATTTATCAATGTTTGTTCACTATGCATTTCAAGCTAAACCTCTTTGATCTGATGACTATTACTGTAGTTATGATGAAGATGATTCAAATTCTTCATGATTACATGTACATGTACTTACATGCAAAAGGAGTGTACCAGGTTGAACTGCTTGTTTGGAGTAGTTCAGTCTACGTCTAGTCTGTTTGCTGGGTTGTAAAGGTTTTCTATGTAAATGAATGATTTTGTTTAACTTCGAGTTCCAATAGTTGTTTAAATGTTACTAGTATAAGTTTTCGGTGCAAATGAATGTTTTAATTTAAATTCGAGTTCCAATATTTGTTTAAATGTTACTAGTATAAGATATGTTTTATTCTTATGACATCAGTATTTTCTAACACAAATATAATAGATATTTGATTTAAGAAAATTCAGTTATGATAATGGTGATAATGATATCAATTCTGATTAAAGTCAATATCACTGAAATCATAATTTTATTTTTTTCTTTACTTACATCTTCTCCGCTAAATGCATCTTTATTGTTATAACTGTGTGTTTGTTTATGTATTACATGCCTTTGTTTGTTTACAACATGCATTACATGCCTCATGGACTTGTTAGTCTGAAGGAAGAATAAAATCATATATATCTATCTATCTATATATGATACATTCATATACATAAAAAACAATCTTGTCAACATTTACTTTGTAACGGACAAGGAAAAATAGGAAAATATAAATATAAGCAATAAACTGCGTGTTTTTACGATTTGCGTGTACGATAAACTTACCCAGCTGACCTCATGCGTTTACAATCCCGTAAACCCCAAAAAACACGTCATTCATTCCTTAATTGTTTACATGTATAGAACAGTACGTGGGACTGCAATCCTTCCCATTTTACGAAATCTAACCCTTTACCCAATTATTAGTCTGTTTCTAGTTTTGAAGACAGGTTACCGCTTAAAGCAAGTTTAAAGTAAAGCAGGACGTGCCTTCAGGTGCATTCTGCTTTACATTCAGCCTGCTTTAAGATACGATTTGCTAGGAAATCGAAACTATTCCATTTGGAGAACATTCATTACTTATATACTACTCAAAGTTTGCTAAGCACCAAAGGTAAAACCTCCATAGGTACCAATACATTGAACATATTTCTTTCTCACCACATAACTTCTGTCAATTCTTTCCAAACTGAAAGATACATGTATTATTGCCAAGGGCTCACTTTACGGATTCTGATAATTGTTACATCTGGTTAGCTGGCTGACATATACTTTTTTGACCTTGACCCCTCAATCACATTGACCATTATAATCAAATTTGACGGAAAACTTCAACAAAGCTCATAACTAACTCATACAAATTATAATATGATATATAAAATAATAGGTCAAAGCATCAATTCAGAGGCATTGCCTTCTAACAGTGAAATTTCTTGTTAATTATATGATTAGTATAAAAATGCCTTTTTGAGGACCTAAAGGTAGATTAGTCGCTAATAAATTAGATTACCATTGTTAAATAAAGTTGTTCATTCACCCATTCATTCGTTCATTTATTCATTCATTCCTTCATTCATTTGATCAAGAACCATTCTTTTCTGTTTTATTTCATATTTCACCGCTGCAGGATATTTTGCGAAAACTACTGCAAACAGTTATGATCAAGATGAGACGACGCCAAGTACAGTGGAGACAACGTTATTCTTTCCCGTTTAAACGCAAACGAAACGCAAACGCATCGCAATAAAACTTAGCAAAAGACAACTTTTCGACATTTCTGACAATTCATGTTAATGTGAGTGGCAAACAGTTTGGAGCCTGATCAGACGCCGGGATACCAAAAATATGAAATAAAAATAGTGGGTACCCGAACTGGATTCTTTCTTAATAGCTTTGGGTATACCCCTAAATATCCGGAGACACGTGCTTTTGATAATAAAATCTCAGAATAACCCTATTCAGTTTTGTAATTTTCCTAATTTGTTGGGTTATACATACTTTTTCCTAAAATGGAAAAAATAGGAGCAAGTAGCACCAAATACATGAAAACAGCACACTATCCGTCAAAAAGGGAACAACTAAAATAGTTATTTTTCAAAGTTTTTTTCTTCTACTGTTCATACATTCAGACTTTTATCATATTTTCCACAAATATTGCTGGAACATTCATTCACTGAAATCACACATAAAAAAATAGAGGTACCGGACTTAGTTTTTCTAAAACAATTAAATGTCTGCATAGAGAGTAACGCACATAAATCCAATTACATAGGGCTATATACAAATGTTCTATGATAATCACTTTAAAATGCTGAAATGTATCCAAGTCCACACAGTTCAATCGTCAACGATATATCACTATTCTAATCGTGGTCGCCAAATGCAGGTATAATCGCATAATTTAGCTTATTGAGATAGAAAAAATAAAAATACGCATATAAACATTAATCATGGAGTAATGGTCAAAGGGAGGTAAATTATGCAAATATTTTGCATGAGTCGTCTCCCATTGGCCGTTAACCCCCAAAAGTGGAGCGATAGTCCTTAATCAACTCTTGAGAAGTTTTTAAGACGACACTTACACAGCGTTTAGAGAGTACATTTATTCTTTCCCAATAAACGCGTTTACGCTAAAACTATGTTTTCTATTACAAACAGTTTGGAGCCAGATCAGACGCCGGGTAACCCGGCGTCTGATCAGGCTCCAAACTGTTTGCCACCAATATAAACATGAATTATCAATTTTGTCTAAAAGTTGTACTTTTCTACGTTTTAGTACTTTGCGTTTGCGTTTCGTTTCGTTTAAACGGAAAGAATAACAGATTATCCACTGTAACCCCATTGGACCCTTCTTATATACAGTGCCCCCTCTCTACAACGACACCCTATGGGATACATCGATTACGTGTGTTGTTCGGAGGGAATTGTTAAAGGGAGGGACATTGGCTTACATTTGAAAACAGCTTGAATACAGATCAGACGCCGCGTAACGCGGCGTCTGATCTAGATACAAGCTGTTTGTCACTCGTGATTATATTTTTCAATCAAACTGTCCAGTTATGTGTAACTTTGAGAAAAAAGGGCAGACGGCAATTTTAAGCAGACGATATTGCAGCAGTAAAAGCGTTAGACATAATTGTCCTGTTTAGGGAACTGCGGCAAGGGTCGTTGTAAGGAGGGAGTCGTTGTTATCGGTCGTTGTAGGCAGTTAACACTATATATACAAACAGTGTACAGGTGCCATGGAGAGGAAACGTGGCCTGCAAACAGTGTAGACCCTGGTCAGAGTGTCCCTATATGAGCACTCTCATCCATCAGGATGTTTGTCATTTTGCGATATACATGTATTAAAACAAACAAACAAAAAACACTTAATTGCCAAGAATAGACGAGCCTTAATTGTAATCTGGAGATTCCATTTTTATTTATTATACAGATCAGGGGTAAATGATTATATTTGTTATTATTTTTTACAGTTGACGGTGGCTGACCTGTGCATCTTTATCCTCAGTAACCAAATCGTTGCTGGGTTTGTGAAAGGCAAAGATGCAGAAGATCTATGCAAGAAGTTCTCAAAGGTTGCGGCTGTGGTTAAAAAGGTCGAGAGTCTCCCAAGAATTAAGGAATATCTAGCTAAACGACCGGAGACTGCCTTCTAAGCAACACTTTTTAATAAAAACAATCACAAGCATTTTGAGACATCGCTTAAGTCTAGTACTTTGACAACAGTGTAGACCAAAGTTAGCAACCAAGTTTATTGCACTAGGTGCCAAGGTATAAACTGATTGTGGTGACTGTAGACAAACATTGCTAATAACCCTTATTCTGCTGCAAAGTCGTCTGCTTTGAAATTGTCGTCTGCAAATTCTTTAAAATTTAGATTTATAAATTTCTGAATTAAAGAAAACTAAAGAAGACTGTCAAACAGTTTGGATCCAAACTGTTTGCTAAAACCAGTGTAGTCGCGATCAGCAGGATAAGGGTTAATTTCCATGGAACATTTTCCTACAAACTACTGAAATAGTTGTCAAGGTGGAGATATGTGCGATTGGCGTACACACATACATACATTATGTATACTTCATTATTCGTAAAATTAGTGTGATAATAAATTTTCAACACCTGCTATTCTGGTTTACTTTCAGCCTGCTTTGAGCTAAAATCTGCTAGGCTATATTAAATATTTGTAATGGTAATTATTCATAAGGGTATAAACTGGAACTATTTTCTTCAGCGGAAGAATAAATAAAATGCGCTAAAAGTCGCTTCTATGGGGGAAAGGGTTAAACCCATTCCTCCATGAAACTTCAAATAGGCCGTTACAGTTTCTTTTGAAATATAATCCAATCTTTAGCTCATCGGACACGTAGTGACAATGTGAGCTATTTGTGATCGTTCTGTGCCCTGTGTCAGTCGTCATGCGTCTTCCGTTCTCGACATTTCCCCCTAAATCACTAGATCTAGATATAATAAGCTTTGAAAATGGGAAACAATAAGGTACACTTCGTAACGCTGGTTTCGGAGTTATGTCCCTTCAGAGACTGTGGTTCAAATATAGTCTTACGACACGTCGTACGACAAATATTGTCGTAAGTCAAAACTTAAACAAACCTCTTATTTCTGATTTCTCCACCTAATGCTGTCTTTTCAAGACGATTCCAAAGGGATGTCACAAGACAGGAGTAGATGGAGAATGAAATAATACATGTAATTGAGATTTTTAGAATCTGACTACGACAATATTTGTCGTACGGCGTTTCGTAAGACAGGTCCCTGATTCTTATCCAAAAAGGTACATGAATAAGGAAAATGGTATTCTCTCCGATTTTAGGTTCAGGGTCCATGTTAATAAAGTGTTTGAGTTCAATCTTAAAACATTCTCAGGCATTTGATTGGTCAGATTTGAGCCTAGGCTCAAATCTGACCTATCAAATGCTTGAGAACGAATTCAAACTCAACTCAAACGCTTTATAAGCGCTTGTCCTGGACCACTAATGAGATCGGACCAACATCTCTACTCTACCGACAGCGAGCGACACTTATAATAATAATGATGAAAATAATAAAGACTTTATTTATTTATTTTATCAATCTGCCATGAGGCCCTAAACGTATATATAAGGTATTTCATACAATGCATATAATTAATAACTATTCTCGTAATTTAGCATTGTTCGGAACAGACCGCATTTTACGAAAATAGCCGATCGCTCTCCGAAGATTTCCGATATTGACCGACATTGGTCCGTTCTAATTAGGGGTCCTCAACCTTAAACGAAACTAAACACAACTGCAAAACAATAAAATACAGACAATCACAATTGTTTAGTGCTGTACGTTGGTTAGAACTATCTGAGTGGCATCTGGTCTGGTTCCAAACTGTTTGTCATGAAACTTATATCTCAAACGCCCCAGAGACCTTCCTACATCGTCGTGGTTCTGGAGCTTAACCCATTTATACCTAGTGGATTCTTCTATGCTTATATATTGGATTAGTCCATTTTTTATCAAAGGGATGCCTGGTCAAACTTTTCATTTTCATTTCGATTTATATTGAATTTGCTATCAGCGTCTGATCAGAGTCTACACTGTTTGCATATGTCCCATATATGGGATCGTGGGCACAAATGGGTTAATTGTCATCGGGATTTCTGTTGATTTGACCGAGATGATTCCCTCTGCCAAGAACTAAAAGGAAGGCCCGTTGGTTTTGATTCCATATGCTGCTTGGCAACGAATGAGATTAGCAGAAATCCTCCTCCTGAAATCATCATCATCTCATCTAATCATCCCTCATCATTCATCGACGGTATTTTAATGATTTGATTTAATCATATTTTATTGCATATATCAGATATCATATACATTTATCGATTAACATGTACACAATTTTTACAGCATATATGTATACAAATTATCAAAAGATTACAATATATTGCAAACGGGTTGGGCCACAAGTTATACCAACATTAGAGAAGGCCCTTCCCTTGATGTCAATCGTAAGTACGTTATGATGTAATGTAATGCAGAAGAAAATATTTCTATCTTAGTTTACAAACAAAAAAAGGGAAAAAAGAAACTTATTCAAGTATAAAGAAGAAAAGAAAATCCGTTAATCTGTTTGTCCTCCCCTACATGTGACCACCCAGCCCAGATCCATCCAGTTGTTATCTACATAGTTTATGGATATAGGAAAAGGTAAAGTATTATGTTCCAAAACGTTAATTAATATATATATATATAACCTGTTTTGTGTAGCAATGCTTTGAAACCCACCTAAAGCTTTATAAGCAGGGACCCATTTTAGTTTCCACTGTCACGAATCATCAGCGAACATATAGCTTGAGCAAAATCTCTTTATTTTCTTATAAAAAATAAACACATTTCCAAATCTCAACAACATAAGAATCAAACATAAACAGAGTGTGCAATAAAAAATAAAGTAACAGTTACAGTGGAGAATCTGTTATTCTTTCCCGTTTAAACGCAAACGTACGCAAACGCAAAACACTAAAACGTAGAAAAGTACAACTTTTTGACAATTCTGATAATTCATCTTTATCTTGTAGGCAAACAGTTTGGAGCCTGATCAGACGCCGGGTTACCCGGCGTCTGATCTGGCTCCAAACTGTTTGTATTGTAAATAATAGTTTTAGCGTAAACGCGTTTATTGGGAAAGAATAACACATTCTCCACTGTATGCTGATAGAAAAATAAATGCACTAATTTACTAACAGTAATACAGAAAGCTTTAAGCAGTTCCTTGTCTCAAATACCTGCTAATTAACATAATCTAGTGGTCGTAATAAAGAGGTTTTACTGTGACTTCTCCCGGTTAAAGGCGATATTCGTAATGACTGAATCTGCTGTTAGCATCTGCTTTGAGCAATTGTCGCCTGCTTTTATTTCTCAAATTTAAATTTTGGGTAAATTGGCTGAAATAATATTGTAATGAATGTCATACAGTTCTGATCAGTTTACAGCTATAATTCGTAATCGTAGTGCAATAGTTTTCTGCAGAGGCTTTTACGTGTGTGAAGCTGACATTTACATGCGATGTCTGGCCGCCATTATACAGACCCGCAAGCCTTGGCGCAAGGCTTTTTGAACTTGTTCCTTTTATTTCTAAACATTATTAGTGTTAGACTTTCACGAGAACGCCATATTCACCAGGACTTCTGAAGTCCTGGGTTCTCCGACAAATCAACGGAGGAATCTACAAACACAACAACAACAACTGGCTGTAAATTAAAACTCCATCCTACTTGAATACTCTTTAATCCAATTTCGCGTAGTTTGTTTAAGTGCCTTATCTATTTCTCAACAAATTACACCCTTTTACACCGTAAATTTACTTCATTCATACGACTTTTGCACATTTAGTTTATTCCTCCACTAAGAAAATAGTTCCACTTTAGTTGGGATATGCTTTACTTTCAACCTGTTTTAAAATATCACCTGTCTTCAAAACTAGAAATGGTGGTATTCGAATCATCGAGTTTGTGGTCAACGAAAAGTGGGCGGAGCAAACGCGCGAAGATTTACTGATGTCAACGATTTTGGCCCGACTCGAATAGAAATTGTAGTCAACGAAAACTTTGTACTTCCGGACGAATGGAAATGAATCAAACACCCATTAAAACAGTCGTAATGCTCCCAATTTTTATATACGCACATTATGCCATGTGATCTGGATCCAATCGATTAATTGAGAGGGTCTTTATGTTTGTTTTATCTAGAGACACTAATCACGTGGTATAAACGTGGTCACGTGACTAAATCAACGCTCGATTTTAGGGTTTGACAACATTTTGTCAACGGAAAACATCAAGTGGTGATTCGAATAGAACTTGTTGACAAATATTCCAACTAACGCGATAGTTGCCCTGATTCGAATACGACCAATACTTATGTAGTAATGGGTTATTCTGAGTATTAATCCATGTTCACACACATCATATATGTCACACTTGCACTAACTACGTTTCAACATTTTCATTCATCAGACCTTTGCCCCTATAATTTATTCATCCACTAAAGAAAATAGTTCCACTCTATACAATCACGAATATGCACCATAAGAAATATTTAACTTCCTATAGCCTAGCATGGTAACTTAAAGCAGGTTGGGAGTAAAGCAGAATGCGCCTTAAGGCGCATTCTGCTTTACTTTCAACCTGCTTTAAGTGATCACCTGTCTTCAAAACAAGAAACACTTATGTGGTATTTGGTAATTCTGCGTATTAATCCATGTTCACATACATCTTGCACTATTTCGTTTCAACTTTTCTTGTCTTTTGATTGGTTCGTATGTGTCACATTGCTATGAGTGGTGTTTTCGCTTGTGGAATAGTCAATTTGTGAGTATTGTCTGGCGACCCTGTCGGGCTCTTCCAGTACAGGTTGTCGGGTATTCTTCTGGAACATAAAGGGCTCCTGGGCTCCTGGCTGTCTTGGGTAGGGTGTCGTGTTCAAATACATCGGGTCTCTGCTTTCCTTTTCTTGTGAATTCCCCATGGCAATGCCTTCCCCTTTCACTGCCAAATTGTTCGTGATATCTTTACACCCTTCACCGTTTCATTGTCGTCTGCTTAAATTTTGTTGTCTGCAATGTCATTTCAAAAATAAAAAATAAGACAGTATGACTGAAAAAATTTCAAACCCGCGTTTGCAAACAGTTTCACGGGGACAACTACGTATTACCATCAAACTGAATTGCTACGACAATAACAGATTTGTATTGCTACGAAGTCAGTGTATATAGAGAAATGTTTGTCTACGAAAACAAAGTTGCCTTCGTAGCAATACAAATTTGTTATAATACCTATATAGGTTATCGTAGAGAAACATTTCATCAGAATACCTAGCCCCCCCCCCCCCCCCCCCCCCCCCCCCCCCCCCCCCCCCCCCCCGTGAGTTTGGACCCTGATCAGACGTCGTGTTACGGTTTTAAGTATTCTCCACTGTATGTACCAAATAAGCATCGAATAGGTAGGGTACATGTATACACTATTCAGTCTTTCCAGAACGAAATACAATGGAATAAAAGGTAAAAAATGACATTTTCTTTTGTTGAAAATGTTGACAATTTATTATAGCCTGAGTGTCATAGACTCTCAAATAAATCCCGATTAGACGGGAATAGACACCTGCATGGGATTCATGCTTATAAAGCGTTTGAGTTGAGTCTGGGTGCATTCTCAAGCATTTGATTGGTCATATTTGAGCCTAGGCTCAAAATATGACCAATCAAAGGCTTGAGAACGAACTCAGACTCAATTCAAACGCTTTATACGTAAGCATGGACACAGTTAACCCCTTCACTGCCATGACGTCGTCTGTTAAAAACAATTGCCGTCTGCTTGTGGTTTCTCAAGAGGACCATGTCATTTCCTTTTGTAGCTTTAAAGTTGTCAAAGTAGTGTTGGAATTCGATTTAAATGTATTTTAAAAAGGAAATAACAAAAATCAGTAGGGGGGGGGGGGCGTTTGCATTGGTTTCCATGGTAACACATGTTACAATTAGTATGATACTGTACCATGTCCCTATATTTGCCATGTTTTATGCACTTCCTGTCATATTGGTTTCACTGTTATCTTATTACAAGAGACATTCATGCAGACATATACAGAAAAGTAATTTGTGTTGGTTGCTATGGCAACATCATTATTTTCTATGTTGTGTTGAGTTTACAAGCAGGTGCATGCTGTTTCACATTTTTGTCACTTTAAAATAATCAAAATACATGTTCTAACGAAGTAATGCACATGAAGGAGTATTTTCAAATGGTTATCATGGCAACACAACTTTTATTCGTTTAAAAAATTTGGTTTTCTTTCTTTATCGACCTCCAGCATGCAACTGTTATATTATTGTAGCATTCCAAAGTTGGGCCGATTTCACCCCTTAGTGAACCTAGTCCTTTAAAACTTAGGTATTTTGACTGAAGAAATTTTGAAATGAGTCTCAGTATGGTTTTTGATCGGAATCCAAAGTTTGCAAATAAGTAGATAACCATTGATGATTGTACCTGGGGCAAAGCAGTTAATGGGGGCTGACCTTTTACCCCATAGGAACGTCTAATAAATTTGAACAGTATGTATGAAAGCTATTTTTGGTGATGTTTAGCTTACCCTTAAACTGCCATTTATTAATGCATTCGTTCTGTGTGCATAACTATTTCGTTATTCGTGCTGACAAGGCTGGCTGAAAATAGATGTAGTAAAGTCTATGTATAATGGTGATTCGACAGAAGGTGCATTTGAAGATGCATGCCTAAGCCAGAACAGTATGCAGACAGAAAACTCCTATTTAACTGATTGATCCGATTGTTTTAGATTTTGTAAACAGTTTGGATCCGTATCAAAATTAAAGTCACCCGGTGTCTTGGTTACGGGTATACCCTAACTGTTTAAGAGCAATTCTCTGTAACCATAAATTGAGTAAAAAGCATGCGGTCGCTTAAAGCAGGATGAAAGTAAAAAGAAAACGCCATGCACACTGTAAACCCAATGTAATATTGTAAATTCAGTAGATTTAGGGTAAGGGTTGAACGTATATAAAAAATATTTGAATGTATTGTGTTCGACTTTTAAACGCGTTCATTGTCCGAATGGTTTACAGTGCAGATGAAGGTTATTGATCACTTCCAACTTGCTTCAAGCTGATGCATGCATGCAGATCCTAGCGAAATCCCGTCCTTTACAAACAATATACCTGAATAGTGCATTTATTCAAAATGAAAACACCTCATATGGCGCTTAACCCTTTCCCACCATAGAAGCGCATTTTAGCACTCAGTTTATTCCTCCACTAAAGAAATTAGTCATGAACATGCACCATAAGACATATATGCTATATCCTAGCAGATGGTAGCTTAAAGCAGGCTGAAAGTAAAGTAGAATGCACCTCAAGGTGCATTCTGCTTTACTTTCAGCCTGCTTTAAGTGGTCACATATCTTCAAATCTAGAACATGTTATGAGGCAATGGGTTAATGGGAGGAACGGGTAATAGCACCCTAACGAACTCGTATGGAGGAAAGGGTTAAATATTTTACTTGAGTATCCCTTGTATTAAACACAATCACTCTATGCATCCGATACGTAAACTCCCAATTTTACAAAATGGATTCTATGACAAAATTACTCGGGTACTACACACATAATATTGGACAATTCCACAGTCGATTGAACAATTCCATTCGCACTAGTTAGCCTACCATGTGTTTAACTAAAAGCTATAGTCATATATTGCAAATTGATTATTGAAAAATATCACATCTAGTTTAGCCTATTTACTTTAATGGCCGCCATGGTCGACACAGGACAGATCCAGAATGCCTCCAATCTTTAAAATGAATCTCATCATGTCTAGTACCAGTGTACCAAGTTTCATGCTTTTATCATAAAATGCACGATTCTTTCACATATCTGCTGGACTATTAACCGACACGACATCTGTTTAAAAATATCGGCTGCCTTAAATTTCTTAGATGTAGAGTGTTGGGCATCTGGAATTTAAAGAAACATTGAGACCAATGCCAAGAAAATTGGTCGAGTGATTCGATATCTTATCTTGATAAAAATCGCTCTAGTTTTGATAGGCGCATTCTGCTTTACTTCCAGCCTACTTTAAGCTACCATCTGCTTGAGTATAGAAACTATTTAATATGATACATATACATGACCGTATTAATTGGAACTATTTTCTTTAGTGGAGGAATAAATTAAATGCGTAAAAACGTATTTATTGAGTAAAGGGTTAAATATCTTTGCACACATGTTATTGAGCAAAGACAGCGAAAATGTTAATTAAGTTTACCTACATGAGTAGTATGCCTAGATCTATACGTGCCTGCTGGAAGATATCATTAATAAGGGTGATCTAAAGATTCTGCAGTGTTAATCCATACAGCATATCATTTCATATGAGCTAGTAAACCGTGTAGACCATGAAGAGACGCCGCGTAACGCGGCGTCTCTTCAGGGTCTACACTGTTTACTAATGTCGGCTTTTGTGGAAGATTAGTTTATAATATATTTTTATTTGATATATAGTATTCTGTGGGCTATGGTAACTTTTGTCAGGTAGTTTGAACCCAGATTAGATGCCGAGTAGCTAAAACGACCCATCAAATCATAAACTGTCTGACATCAATTTGATGAGGTTTCGGAAAAACATTTATGCAGATAAAACGGTACAAATGTAGTTGGGTGCGTACTAAGTATTCAGACGACTAATCTAGCCGACGAAAATGCCTTTTGAATCTAATTTACATAACACTTAAGCATAGGTTTACTTACCCTATTTATATTTGGATATGTGTGCGCAGTTTATACTGAATTGTGCAATGCACCCAAATAACTAATGTGAACTCAGGGTAAGGCAGTGAAGGGGACTTCTCTTTGTCAATAAGCAGCTGCAAACACCCCACGTCAATAGACAGTTTTAACTCATTACGCAAAAGATACCGGTACACCTTTTTGCACATTTAATTTATTCATCGATTAAGATTGAATTCTCTATAGACCATTCGGTACATGTATTAAAATTTTAGTAATCGAAGGACACTATTAATAGGCTTTCAGACGACGACATTTTCATCAGACGGGTTTTACCCTTCAGAATCTCTGCACATAAAGTGACATAACCACAACTAATAATGTAATAAGGGTGAGGATCCCTATTGAGATAGGGTCAACACTGATGCGTACATTGTATGCTAAATGTAGCGATCGGCCATTCTCGACAACTGTCGGCTCATTCCGAACCATGGTTCGGAACGAGCCGACAGTTGACGAGAAAGGCCGATCGCTCTCCCTAGAGTACCGATAATGACCAATATTGGCCCTACCTCATTTGGGGTCCTAATTCTCAACATTAACTGTCGATTATAGGTTACCCGGCGTCTTGCCTGGCTCCAGGAACTCGGAGTCTGATCTGTCTCAAACTTTATCTGTGTGCAAGAATATAACCAGTTTAGTACATACACATTTATTGGGAACGGATAGCGTAGTCTTCATTGCATGCCAATGATATACAGTGGAGACCACGTATTCTTTCGTTTACGCTAAAACTATTACTGTAGTTCCATTGAACACAGTTTGGAGCCTGATCAGACGCCGGTTAACCCGCCTTCTGATCAGGTTCCGAACTGTTTGCCACTCAGATTAAATTAAAGTCGGAATTTGTTTTTAAAAATGTTGTATTTTTAATGCTTTATTGCAATTGCGTTCACTCTCAATGACGCCATAAAGCGCGTTTGCAAACAGTTTGGGTCTTGATCAGACGCCGCGTAACGCGGCGTCTGATCAGGATCAAAACTCAACCTTAAATCTAGCTTTGAAACGTGTCGTGCAGACAACGATACTGAGGCAGACGACAATAATGCGGTAAGGGGGGGGGGGGGGGGGATTAAAATCTCCCGAATAATTTTATCATGAAAAGGTTAAACGGGAAAGAACTACAGCTTCTCCACTGTACATGTTATTGGCATTCGAACAATTCCGTTCTGGGAGGAGTGCATGTTCAATGTTTCACTGCTCAAACACTGAATTAAGTTACTCAAAAGTTCGCTGAAGTGTATTCCTTCTGTTTTTAGTTTTTATTTTATACATATATGCAGATCATAGTCTACATAAAAGTAACAAACAATTTGGATCTAATTCAGACACAGATTTACAACAAGTTGTAGCGATTGATCTGCATCCAAACTATGAATATGTATGTCTAGAAAACTCTTTATTTGAATAGTAAATTGATTTCAATCTTAACCTAATGTGTTTTTTCTTTAATCCAACGAAACCTGTTGACTCGTATACGCGTCATTCACAAACAGTGTACCTGTGGGGAGTACATTTTTTATATGCAAAAAGTGTAGATCAAGATCAGAAGGCTCCTACAGAAGCCCTTTGATCATGCAGGATCGACTCTGTTTGTCAGTGTGCAACATATTGCAATAAGTAATCTTAAATAGTCAGAAATGGATTTGACTGGCTTTGAAACCGGAATCATCCATTTAAAGTTTCAGGGTTCAATGCGCTTAAACAAACTTAACCCCTTCACTGCCTTACCCAGAGTACAATAGTTATTTGCAAGCAGTTTGAATCCTGATTAGACGTCGCGTAACGCGGCGTCTGATCAGGATCCAAACTGTTTGACACTCATTTCAATATTTCTTAATTCAAAATGCCTGAAAATTAAATTTGAGAAAAAAGCAGGTGAAACCGTGATAATTGTTTAAAATTGCGGACGTCATGCGTCATTGCAGTGAAAAGATTAAATTATGTATCTATCCTCTATATCATGGTACTGTGTACAACTGTTTGAAATCGGTAAGGGTAGTCCTTATCGCATTAACCATCAGTAGAAGGCTTCTGATCAGAGCTTTCTGTGTCATATGTCAGAGTCCTGTTTTTAGACGCCACCTTTATTTAACACTTACAGTGAGTACATGATAAAGGCGGCTGAACCCTTAAACCCCTTACCCTACGAACTAGATACATGTACTAATTTACTAAGAAAAATAGTCCAGACCTATGAGACTCAGTGAAGTAAATCATGATAATAGATATTGAAATATAAAAGGCATTTCTAGTACAGTCTCGCGTGGAAACTTGCAGCAGGCTGCAAGTAAAGCAAAATGCTC
The DNA here is from genome assembly GCA_922989275.2 of Gari tellinella. Lineage (NCBI taxonomy): Eukaryota > Metazoa > Mollusca > Bivalvia > Cardiida > Psammobiidae > Gari > Gari tellinella. The sequence goes on along the minus strand of OV277858.1, from coordinate 101,339,184 downwards.
TTTATTTACTTTGTCTGCTTTAAGAGGTAACCCGTTTTCAAAACAAGATAAGGCTATGGTAGTATTTGGTTAAGGCGAAAAAATGGTAGAAGCATTCTTAAGTGTTTGTTTGGAAATGGTATATCGAAAAATACACAAACCTGGTAAAACTAAAGTGCACTCCTCCTTTTCGATCAAACACTTCACCACACTTTAGACCTACAAATAAAGCACATATTCAACTCTCCTAGCATACCTTAAGACATTAAATCAAGCGTTAAACACATGGCTATGCTCATCAATAGAATATGAAATGGCATAAATCTGTTCGCTACATTTCAAACACACATGATCGAGAATTCACTTGAAATCATTTATATATAGATATACAGTCATGCTTATATCAAACGACAGCTTATTGAATTAACATATGTAGATGTCAGTAGTCAAGCATTTGTTTAACTCATTAACCCATAGTCTGTTTCTATAGTTTTAAAGAAAGTTGATCACTTAAACCAGGTTGAAAGTAAAGCAGAATGCGCCTTAAGGCGCATTCTGCTTTACTTTTAGCCTGCTTTAAGCTTCCGCCTGGTAGGATGAAGAAACTATTTATGTTGGTACATGTTCATGACTGTACAACTTGGAACTATTGGTTTCAGTGGATGAATAAATTAAGTGTACCAAAGGGCGCTTCTATATAGGAGCACCATGAGTGTTTAAGATCTTTCAATAGTTCGCTTAATACAATATTGACTGTTTACCAATAGTTTGACTTACCGTAGCTTTTCGTTCTTATCTTAAACAGATATTGTGTTTCTTGGCTATGCATGAATGGTGATATATCGGTTTATAACTGAACGGTTATATATATAGATCTATAGCTGATCTATAGCCTATTGGCAATAAACGTTTCTGTAATTCAGAATTTTAACCCCCTTCACTGCCAAACAAGTTTCTGATCTAGATCCAAACTGATTGACACTTGGTTATATTTATACTCCTTCAGTTAACATTTCCTCCAGGGCTGTGCAACTTCAGATGGACAGTTCCTCTTTCTAATTTAGTATTGTCCTTTTTTATACATAGGGTTGTTATTTTGCGATGTATTGAACAATGTCAAACAGTGCAGATCATTACTCAGAGTGGTCCTTTAGGAGCCCTCTACATGATCAAGGTATTCGCTGTGTGTATGTAGGATATGTAAAACTGTTTTCAAATAACGCATTGATATATACGTGACAAGGTTTCAAAGGACAAAGTGTTAAAGCACTGAAACTCTAAATGTGACAAAATATGCTTACGGTAATTAATGAGCACACTATGTTTGGTCAGGGTCTAACAATGCACTACAGTGCTCCCTCTCTACAGCGACACTTAATCGGACACACAGATTGTGTATGTTGTTCGGAGCACAGGGGTCCGACACGATTGATTTTTGAGAGAAAAATTGTCAGAAGGTATATATAGAGACAAGGGGTACAACTGATCGTCAGTATATTCTCGCCCTATCACGACAAAACCGGGTATATCATGAATAAAACTTGATGAAACTGCACACTTTTTGCATTTCTGTCTAGCAAATATAATACCCTTCAATAAAAACATAACATAAATCCAACTGTAAGCATGTATTTTCAACAGTAACTGCGTCTTCTCCCTGAAATCACCGATTTTCGGAAAACGGGACAGGTGTTCGTTCACAGCCGACACGGCATTGACCACTACTTTATGCTTGTTTAGGCGGTAATATCGAGCATGACAGTCATACAGTTCTATATATATACATTTTTGACCACAGGGACTCGACATGATTGATTTTTGAGAGAAAAAAATGTCAGAAGGTAAATATATACATGTAGACTATAATATATACATTTTGACAATTTTTTTTCTCTCAAAAGTCAATCGTGTCGGGTCCCTGTAATGTAAACATGCAAATTTGTTGTTGGTACGGCAATGACTTGAGAATAAATCAACTTTGATCGGTGTCAAAAACGTATACATATGGAACTGTATGACTGTCATGCTCGATATAACCGCCTTCACAAGCGTACAGTAGTGGTCAATGCCGTGTCGGCTGTGAACGAACACCTGTCCCGTTTTCTAAAAATCGGTGGTTTTAGGGAGTAGACGCAGTTACTGCTGAAAATGCATGCTGACAGTTGACTTTATGTTATGTTTTTATGGAAGGGTATTATATTAGCTAGACAGAAATGCAAAAAGGGTGCAGTTTCATCAAGTATTATTCATGATATGCCCGACTTTGTCGAGATAGGGTGAGAATATACTGACGATCAGTTGTACCCCTTGTCTCTATATATACCTTCTGACATTTTTTTCTCTCAAAGTTCAATCGTGTCGGGTCCCTGTGGTTCGGAGGGAGTCGCTATAGAGAGGGAAATTTAAGACGCAAACAGCTTAAGTCCAGATCAGACGCCGCGTAACGCGGCGTCTGATCTGGATTCAAGCTGTTTGTCACTCGTCATTATATTCATTCTATCAAAATCTCCACTTATATGTCACTTTGAGAAAAACAGCAGACGCCAAACTTAAGCAGTCGGTATTACAGCCGTGAAAAGGTTGAACATAATTTTCTTGTTAGGGGAAAACCGACCAGGGTCGTTGTAAGAATGGAGTCGTTGTTGGGAGGGTCGTTGTAGAGAGGGAAACTGTATATTGTAGAAAACAAACTTAAATGTAAAACTAGAGTTGTCGGTGAGACAACAAGGCTCGCCATCAACTTAACAGCAGACTCTGATGTCAAAGTCACAGAGGTCAACATTTTGCGTGTATGGAAAGGTATTGTCCATATAAAAAGCCAAACCAAATCTAGAAGTAGGACTTCAGGGGAACTTTTGGAAACCTTAACGCCGATTTCGAAACTTAAACGCGGGCACTTATTTCAAAGTCAATGTCACTGGGGTGAAAATAATGCGTGCATGGAGACGATTTGTCCATATACACATGCATACCAAATATGAACGCAATATCTCAAGGGACATAGGAGTTATAAGCATTTTTCGAAACTTAAACGAAGACTTCGAAACCTAATTTCAAGGTCAAGGTCACTCGGCTGAATTTTTTTGTATGTATAGAAAGGTCTTGTCAACGCACGCAGTCATGCCAACTATGAAAAGAATATCACAATGAACAAAGGAGTTATTGGCATTTTTCGAAACATAAACGCAGATCTTGAAACCTAAACGCAGGTCAAGGTCACATGGATACAACTTTTTATGTGCATGGAAAGGTATTGTCCATATAAATTTGCATACCATATATGAAAGCAGTACCTGCAGGGACATAGGAGTTATAAGCATTTTTCGAAATCTAAACCAATTAGCCCATATATGACAGAAACGGACGTTAACAAAAACAAAACTAAAACAAGAGCCGTATACGGCCCTTAGTCGCTCATCTGGGACCGTTGATGTAAATGTAACATATCTTGGAAAGCTGAGAAATTATGACAATATGATTGTGCCAATTGCTGATTGGATAATGCTGAGTGCAGAATAGCTAAGCTTAGGGTACTGTAGTTTAAGAGAAGATTTTTAAGCTTTTTTTTTTTTTTTAAATCTATTTTTAGCTCCTGTGACCTAGATATGCAACGAACCGGAACCAATTGAACAATTTTGGTAAAGTATACCTCTAGAAGTTACACTATGCCAAATATCAAAGCTCTAGCTATATTAGTTTCAGAGAAGAAGAGGTTTGAAGATTTCACTTTATAACTCTATGTAAAGTTGTGACCCCCGGGGCGGGGTCATATTTGACCACAGGGGCATAATTTGAACAATCTTGATAGAGGACCTGAAGATGATGCTTTGTGCAAAATATCTAAGCTCATGGTACTGTGGTTTCAGAGTGGAAATTTGTTTAAGTTTTTATTGAAAAAATCTATTTTTAGCTCCTGTGACCTAGATATGCAACAGACCGGAACCATTTGAATAATATCGGTAAAGTACCTCTAGAAGTTACACCATGCCAAATATCAAAGCTCTAGCTATATTAATTTCAGAGAAGAAGTTTGAAGATTTCACTATATAACTCTGTGTAAATTTGTGACCCCCGGGGCGGGGGGTCATTTTTGACCCCGGGGACATAATTTGAACAATCTTGATAGAGGACCTGTAGATGATGTTTTGTGCAAAATATCTAAGCTCAGGGTACTGTGGTTTCAGAGAAGAAGATTTTTTAAGTTTTTATTGAAACGATCTCTTTTTAGCTCCCGTGACCTAGATATGCAACAGACCGGAACCATTTGAACAACTTATAAAGAGGACAATATAAGGATCATTCCTGCCAAGTTTGGTTAAAATCCATCCAGTAGTTTAGGAGGAGATGTCGTAAAAAGAAATTGTTGACGACGAACGACGGACACAGGACGATCAAAATAGCTCACCTTGGCACTTTGTGCCAGGTGAGCAGATTTCGAAACCTAAAAGCGGGCTCTAAGTTCAATGTCAAAGTCACGAGTGTCAAAACTTTTATTTGCAAGGAAATGTCTTGTCCATATACATGTGCATATACCAAGTATGAAAATAATACCTAAAGGGGCATATAAGTTGAAGGCATTTTCTTAAAATGGTTTAGGCCGTCACGACAACGCCGACCCCCAACGACGGCGACAACCACTATGGTAGCAATAGGTCGTCAATATCAATGATCGTTGGATCCTGATTTGGTCATGTCTGTATTAAGTGACTACCTGTAATATGAGACATTTTCGAGAAATAATGGACGACAAGTTTGAAGCAGTTTAAATAGCTTACATCAAGTTAGGTCTACACTGAACAAGCGAACATTCAATTCTATTAGCCTATAGTAAAAACGGAATTTTAAGTGAAGAACATGAACTATATAGTCTACATTATACAATAAAACATCTCTTTAGTTACGACCACTAAATTGGGATAATTGCCAGATGCCTAAGGTATGTGACTGCTTATTGCAAAGTGAATGTAAACAAAAAGCTAAGCTCCTTAAGGAACTTTATGTTAACGTTAACCTTCTCTTAAAAACAGAAAGCTCCTTCTGTTTTACGTTCACCTTGCTTTAAGCTGCCATCTGTCTTTAAGCGGTCAATTTAAGTCTTCTTTAAGTGACCGTAATAGAGAGGTTTTACTATAATCAGATATTTCATTTCCTGTACAAGAACCATAAATGATAACTATGAATAATAGAACACCTTGTCAACTGATGATCGATCAATAATCGATATTTTATGAACGCATTCAACCCTACTTACCCTAGCCACGAGCGTACATGTACCCGTCCTTTACAAACATTATAAATTATTATATAGATGTAAAGAATACGTGTCAGATACAAACAGTATAGACCCCGATCAGCGGACTGCTACACGAGCCCTCTGATCAGGGTTTGCACTGTTTGTCATTCCGCAACATAAAACAGTGGAAACTCGATACTTAGAACTCTCTTCAATCGACTTAACCAGTATTTAATAAGTTTAGTTAATTCGGTCTCGCTTTATTCGAACAAATCCATATTTCAAAGTTAAAACGTGGCTTAGCCACGTTTTAACTTTGAAATATGGGTAAGTTCGAACTAACGCGAGCTCAAAGTAGGCCTATCGTGTTTTGACATTATTATTGAAAAAAAAACGCCCGTAGCCTAATTACGCATTCATGTAGAGCTACACACAGGGACCCGACACGATTGATTTTTTAGATAATTTTTTTTTCAAAAGGTATATATAGAGACAAGGGGTACAACTGATCGTCAGTATATTCTCACCTTATCTCTACAAAACCGGGCATTTCATGAATAATAATTGATGAAACGACAACCTTTTTGCATTTCTGTTTAGCTAATATAATACCCTTCCATAAAAACATAACACACATATACTTTCAACAGTAACGGCGTCTACTCACTGAAATCACCCATTTTCGGAAAACGGGACAGGTGTTCGTTCACAGCCGACACAGCATTTCTCACTACTGTATGCTTGTTTAGGCGGTTATATCGAGCATGTCAGTCCTACAATTCCATATATTTACGTTTTTGACCACAGGGACCCGACGTGATTTATTTTTGAGAGAAAAAAATTGTCAGAAGGTATATCGAGACCCTTAAGACTATACATACCTTTGGACATTTTTTTTCTCAAAAGTCAATCGTGTCGGGTCCTTGTACTTTGTTGTTGGTATTGCAATGATTTTAGAAGAAATCAGCTTTGGTACTGTATGACTGTCATGCTAAATATAACCGCCTAAACAAGCGTACAGTACTGGTCAATGCTGTGTCGGCTGTGAACGAACACCTGTCCCGTTTTCCGAAAATGGGTGATTTCAGTGAGTAGACGCAGTTTCTGTTGAAAATGCATGCTTACAGTTGGCTTTATGTTATGTTTTTATGGAAGGGTATTATATTAGCTAGACAGAAATTTAAAATAGGTGTCGTTTCATCAATTATTATTCATGATATGCCCGGTTTTGTCGAGATAGGGTGAGAATATACTGACGATCAGTTGTACCCCTTGTATCTATATATACCTTTTGCCATTTTTTTCTCTCAAAAATCAATCGTGTCGGGTCCCTGTGGAGCTACAGTCAGAATTATGTTTTAAAAGGGATCACTAAAAATACGATTTACATGTATACATGTATAATATTTCATTTTTTGTTTTTATGACAGACGGCAGCTTATTGCAGTGTAAAACTCACACAGATTACTCCAACAAAAGCCTTCTTTAGGACTTTTATCCTGCAGATCATCATGTGTCTTTATTCAGCTGTCGCTTAACTCATTATCCCCTGAAACTTCCAATGGACAATTCCAGTTTGCAATAAACGGCTGGTCCATTTTAGACTAGATCTATTTAGGGTTGGGTTTTTTTTGTAACAAATTGCAAAATGACAAACAGTGAAGTCCCTGATCAGAGGGCTCCTACAGGAGCCCTCTGATCAGGGACTTCGCTGTTTGCATAGGACAAGTGTACTCTCAACAGGTACACATTTGGTAAAGGACGTATACATGCGTCACTAGGGCTCAATGAGTTAACTAAGGCTTCACTGTAGATCTACTCATTATTGCCACTTTCTGAACTATCGGAAGATGAACTTGTGGAGTCACTCGAAGAGTCGGCGGGAGACAGTAAAGGGACTGCATCGGGAATAATACCATCAATTCCAAGTCTCTGTTTGAGGTATTCAAATTCCTTGCTTTTCCTTGCCTTCAATTTGTCTAGCAAAGATGTTATTAAATTAATAATCAAGACAGTTCCGAAGCACATTGCCGCAATTATCGCAAGAGTTTCGGTCGTGTGTGTTTTGGAATACCTTCGAAATCGTTGCATAGAAGAAAGCGGTGGTTTCATGATGATTTTATATCTTGCAGTGAGCCAAGTCCTGTCAGTTTCTGGGTTACGTACTTCACAAGTCCAAGTTCCTTTTGACGAGTCGGAAGATGACGGAAATAAATCCAACGATTCATCTGCAGCTGGTTTGGAATTCAGTTTCTTTCCGTTGTGGGTCCATTGTCGGGTAGCATTTGGGAAAAGCTTTCCTAATGGGACACCGTTGCAGTCCAAATTTAAATTATCTCCCAGATGTACAGGTACCATTTCGTCACCAGCCACCACAGAAAACACAGCGACTGTCATGTACTGTTCCGGACTAAGATAAATGTCACACTGATAAACACCATTGTCAGCAGGAAGAAGATCTTCAATGTTTATAGAATCGATCTTGTATGTCATTCTGTCAGACTGCACGATAAAACTTTCACCATTGTGTTTCCAGCGCTTCTCTGCTGAAGGGAATCTAGAAAATATCTCTCTTGTAACGTCATTCTTGCAAAGAAAATTTACCTTATCCAAAGGTTGCTTGTCATATGCAGCGTCCATTGCAGTAATGTGATCTTTAGCGGCCTTCTCAACTTCAGTTGGAATATAAACTGAACCAAATACATTCGATCTATTTAAGAAACATAAGAAAATCGATAAAATCTTAATAATCATTGTCAAAACGCTGTACCAAGTACTTGAGGTAAACATTTCGTTGCTGGGCTTGAAAGGAAACGTTAGGCCTACACACCGACTATATGTCACTTGAATCCATCCTATCTTCTTTACATTATAAATAATTATAGCCAATGTGTACTATTGCGTTGGTTTTTGCTGAATATACTTGTACATGACGTCATAAAGAAACATATGACGTCGTAACTCGTAGATAATACAAAAAGCCACCATAGAACTCTATAGTAAATTGTCAATATTCTGCTATATATATCTCTATCAAGTTCCCTAACCGTCCAATTAATACATTAGCCGTGTTTCCATGGAAAGGAATAATAAGGCGCTAGAATTATCAACAGAAGGTGGCACCATAAAGGTTCAACTTATTCACAAACGTCACGCCGAGCGGTCAATGTTTACAAAACGAAAGTTGATTGCCGCCGCATCACTCTGACTCACATCACTGACCTCGTCTTAAAGTAGTTCCCAAATAGAACACAGATACACCAATTATTTATCAACACCATCCCTATATTAGCTCACAAACAAATACATCTGCAATTAATCAACACTTTCAATAATAAAAAAATATGACCATGAAACACACACATGATCATTTTTTCATTGCGCACTAATTTACGGACCCGGAAGCACTTTCATACCTGTAGGTGTGACACCATATAGTGCTATAACAGTAAAACCACTAAAAAGAAGGCTAATTGATTGGAAAAAACCCACACTAGTTGACATATTAAAAGCAAGTAACAGTAAATTAGAAAGCTCCTGTATGAGCTTTCTGTTTAACTGTCACCTTGTTTTAAGCAGTCACGGTTTTACTGTATTGTAATGGCAATCGTACGGACTTCTATTGGTTCTGTATTGTGGTGGTTTAACCACATTTTTACATTTTGGTAACACGCCTATAAAAAAAAGAAGATGCGAGAACCTCGTCAAAACGCAATGTTATGTACATTTCCGCATCTATTTTTCCGGTATATTTGTCCTCGAATCCTATAAATGATAGTATTTTATTGTAAATTATGGCGATCCGTTTATTGCGTCCTCGCATATTCTTTCGGCGTTTTCAAATGTACATGTATCTTCAAGTAAAACAGTCAGATTCAAATAATTGACCCAATTTCAGAAAATGACTGTCTCCTGTGTTTAGGAATTAATAAATTGTGCAAGTTCATGCAGTAGTGAGCTTGTTTTTTATAATTTTTTGAAAGTTCTAACCTTATATAAGAAAACTCTATAATTTTAATGACTAAATAAGACAACACAACAAAATTGTGCTACATTATATTATGGAGATGTGTGCTAATTTGCATGTCGCCAGGTTAAATATATTACTTTCCTATTACTCAGTGACACCATATCAATGTTTCTTTTGAATGTCACGTGTGTTTTTCTACATGATATAACAATAAAAACTTCATAATAGTACTATCTGCAATACGTCTTGCACTATATTGAAATATTTTACTGTTTTCGGTTGTCTCCAGTTTCACTGTTTCCTCCCGTAACCGATTTATAAGCTTCTGTCTTAGCTCTATTGTACATGCTTTAGGTGAATGACAGACACGCAAAACAAGCACTAACAGTGTATGAATGGAAAGAAATGAAAATTAATCAATTGAACCAGAAGAAAAACTCTATACATGGCAGACAACATAGATTTTCTTTTGTCCGGTCTTTGACACTTTCCTCCGTTACCATGTTTTTTCAATACATACATACTATTTAGATGGATATTATGATATCAAAAAGGCCAGATGATGCGAAAAATGATAAGCAAACAACACAAGCTACCATCTCATTGCTTTATCTCAAAATACTCAAGATATGTTTCCTCCATTACCGTTTCCTCCGTTACCGAAATTTGGTGCACCTCGTTCCAATCCATTTCTTTTTGTTTCAAATAATTTGGTAGAGTTATACCTTTGTAATTATTGCGTAAAAATATTTCTCATAAGCTATGTACTCGTTAAAAAGTGTCTGCTGCTAAGTTCTGCTGAAAAATCTTGATGTAAATTGACGTTTAAGCTGGTGACCAATAAGTACAACCTTTACCTCATTATGTGTTGCATACATTTTCGATATGGATCAATTTTATTGATAATAAATATGTTTGCAAGAACATTCTAAACATATTAAAGGTGTTTTTGAATGCCTAACGGGTGCTTTTTGTAAGACATATACCCATGCAAATGTCGGTTACGGAAAGTTACGGAAGAAACAAAAACAACAGGCTTATTTAATGCTATGTTACTTCTGTAATGAGTAATGCTTGAACGTTTGAAAATGGTTTGTCTGAAATACATTGCACATCTATTCATGATTTTAGTATTGAAATGCTAGCACATTTATATAATTTGTTGTCTTTTCCCATTTAGATCCAGTTGTATTTCACTATTTTTTTAAAATCATAACTTCTTGGAATATCAGAATGGTTAGAAATTCGTAAATTTGTTGAACTATATAGTTTAAAATGTTTTGCAGTTTTGTTTCAAATGTTGTGATATGGTGCAGTTATATTATAAAAAGAACTTATTTGCTTAACAGCTATTCAAATCCTGATGATAAATAGTTACGGAGGAAATTATTTCATAATGGCTGTTGATTTATTGGTGACATTTCTGATTAATGTTATCCCAAATCATGTATATTGCTTTTATATATTATATTAATCTATTTTATATATGTTTTATAGCAAAATTATATATGCTGGTAAATATAATATAATATATAACATGTATAAAAACTATATATGTTTATTTGTGTTCTGTATGTATATTATTATGTATAATATATGTATAATATTGTCAACATAATAAATAAAATTACATATACTTTGAGTTACAGAATGACATTGACATTTAATGCCAAGAAATAGAAAAGGTGGAGACATAAACAACATACTGTGGTTGCATACCTACCTAATGGAAAAATAGAGTTTTGTGGCTGTGTCAAATATCTAGCAACACAATGCTACAGTTGTTATACTATCTTCTGTTGAAAGTGATTCCATTAAGCAAGGCAACACTACCATGATTTAGCTAATACTGAATGTTCTGGGTGTAAAAAGAAACCTCTACTAAAGACTGCTGAACATGCTTCCTGGACAAAATTCTAGCCAAAACATCAACAACCAATGATTCAGATAAAACAGACAATGACCAGATAATAGAAAATAATGCCCTTGTTGAAGTCAGTTATGTAGACTATTTGTATGTTAGTCAGGCCATAGGTTTAAATGGAAATAAAATGTTTGCTAATTTCCTAAATGCAGCAGGAATTTCCTTATTGCAGCAGGAATTTCCAAGCCCACGTGATGAAATCTGGCATGACAAATCTAAAATCCTTATGAAGCTTAAAGCACTGACTCCTGTAGGAAAATCAGAAAGGATACCAAGTAACTGAAAAAGATTTTCTTATAAACCATAATTCTAAACTTAAATGTCAAAAACAAGTGTGTTTGGACACATTAACCCTTTACTCAACAGATACTCATTTTAACACAATTAATTCACTCTTTCACTTGAGAAAAGAGTTCCACTTTAAACGATCATGATTCTTTGAACATGCATTGAAGAAAATAAATATTTCCTAAATATCCCAGCAAATGGTAGCTGAAAACAGGCAAAAACTATTTTAACTGGTTTCTTAACTATAAAAGATTGGCTGTAAACAGAGCAACCCACCAATTTTAAGTGAAACAGTGTTCTGAACTTTCCTCCGTTACATACATTTTCCTCCGTAACTGTGTCACACAAATGCTTCAAACGGTTCATACGCTTATTGCTATTAGTGCTAGCTATTGAATATATTATAAGTATGTTACTATATTCAATATTCAACACATATGCTGTTACAATACCTTTGCATGCAGTTGTTGAGTAGTTCATATAACAAGATGTCATAATTGCTATATTTATAAATTCAGACGAAGAACATAATTGGCAGAATAAAATGTTTAAAATGAGACACTTGCTATGTATTTTGTTCAGAAAATATGAAAAATAAATAAAATACATATGATATACATACTCTTAATGTTAAAAAATGTAGAACCACTAATCTGTTTGAATAGCAACAAAAACCTGTTTCCTCCGTAACTTTGCAGTCACATTTGTATTTCTAGTATATTCCACTTAGATTTGGATTAGAGCACACAAGTATGGCATCTATTATTTCCTATTGTATCATTGTACATTACCATGTATAGTTTAACAGTTTTTATTGATTGTATGGCATAGTGCAACAAGTTCATTTTAATGTTTCGAATAAATTGCGTTTGCAAGTCTATAAGTGTTTCACGTACTTGACTATTATTTCCATCATTTATAATATTTCTACTTAAAGTTGATAATTAAGGAACGTTTAAACATCAAAGATATTACAAACATCATTTTTATAGCACTAGTGCTACTATTTTCAATTTTATGTTATGAAAATAAAATGCACACTGGGTTATTTTCCTCCGTAACCAGGCATTTGCCAAAGATCAATCATCATTCGCTGCATATTTGCTTTTAAAATGGTGTGAGCCAACATTTTACCGCTTACTCTGGACATATGGTAGATTAGGAAAAACATAGTTTGATCAACAGGTGCTGACTTCCCATTTTCAACATTTGCCTTTCCAATATTGGGCCAATTATTTGAATATAACTGAAAAACGTCGAAAAAAAAGAGAGATGCGAGATGGCAAAGGTATTTTTCGATGCAGTTTGTCCATGAGTCCTATATCGATCTAGTAAACTATTGGAAATAAAGTTTTAATATCGAAAATATGCGATGGTCTGAACAGGGCGCATCGCATCTCTTTTTATTGCATAATTTACAATAGAAACAAAAGGATTCATGGACCAAATGTACCGATATCAACTATTTCAACCCTTTTCATGGTTAATATAGATCTAGATCTACAATTCAAAATCCAGACGAGCTGTCCTTTGTTCAAATACATACATGTACATTACATGTATATTTATATAAATACGCCCGTCAACAGCGATGATACCTTGCGCTGCCAATCCGTTAACTTATCTACTAACCTTCATTTAATGACCGATTTTATTGAAACTTACTACAAATATTCCATGCGACAATGGCTTAACACGTTCAATCCTAGCGACGAGTTTACTCGTCATTTACGAACAATATACTCGTGAATATTACAATTGTCCTATGCAAACAGTGTAGACCCTGATCAGAGGGCTCTTAAAGGAGCCCTCTGATCAGGGTCTACACATGTTTGTCATTCTGAAATAAATTGTTAAATTCATCTCTAAATAGTCAGAAATGGACTAGACATATTTTGAAAATGAAAATGTATATTTAAAGTTTCAAGGGTGAATAAGTTATTCAGACATTTTGCGATTATTTATGGCAGAGTAATGCCCCTTTTATTATCGATAAAGGGCATTAATTTTGTCCTGTCTCTTTTCAATTTCAATATAGATCTAGTATACGTATATGTAATATAAAGATTAAGGAGTGACTTGACTTTATTTAATTATATTGTTAGTTTTGTTGATGTTTTTTGCATTTCTCCGTATTTTAAAGTTACGCCCCTTTACACACTATTTTTAAAGAAAATTTAAATTAATTGACTTTTATTTTATTATACACAGCTTTTTTTAGTTGCTAGAATGGAGTTTAACATCCTTGCTGCTTGTATCATCATGCCAAATTTCAAAATATTCAAAGTGAATTAAGAACGAGAATTTTAAGACATGTGCTCAATACCACTACAACGTGACGGGCGTATCAACTCCCGCTTGTGGTGCTACAGTGCTCCTTTAGCCAGTATCCAGGCATGTGTGGTGCTCGGGCTGGAGGCCACTGGGGTGCACGGCCGAACAGGGGGTGGTATGAATACCACCTTATGGTCGGTCTGGCGCCCTCTGGCTGATGGGAACGGGCCGAGCGATGCACAGGCCAACAGGATCCGGAAACATGGTACGCATAAGTTAAAAAGGGGATTGCATTCGGACGCCTGGATTGTCGAATCTGAGCAATGCTTGGGAATAGCCTGACAGGTTTCCGGTGTGAACCCCGAATCGGATACGGTGCATCATGGATCTGTTAACAGTCAACCCCTGGGAACCAGAAACAACAACACCCCCGGACAAGACAGCATTTCCTCCTTCCCGACGACCAGCGGCAACAAAAGGCCCTTATCAGAGCCACCACTGCAAAGTCCATTCAACAATAGGCAGGATGCTGACCATTGTCCCAATCCTGAGACAATGGGATGACGCATCTGATAAAGCTTATGCGGGACTATAAACCTCAGCAGAAACAACAACACAACTACAGTGCTCCCTCCCAGCAACGGCCCATCTGAACAACGACCTCCTCCTTACAACAACGCATGTCGCTGTTCCCCAAACAAGACAATTACATGTGTGTCCAACCTTTTCACCAAAAGGTTTTAGATCTTTTTAATTTTGGGGAATCTTTTAAAAAATGGATATCTGTATTTTATAATGATATTAAGTCAAGTGTTATTCAAAATGGGGTTTTGTCTGACTTTTTTAATATTGAAAGGGGCTGTAGACAGGGAGACCCGCTATCGCCCTACATATTTATCCTCTGTACAGAAATTTTAACCCAGAAGTTGAAAGCAAACAAGCATATACAAGGCCAAACAATAAACGGCACGAAACATATACTGTCCCAGTTCGCGGATGACACGTCAATCATATTAGATGGGTCGGCAACATCTCTCAACCAAACACTGAATGAACTAAGTGCTTTCGCAAGACTCTCGGGACTAAATGTAAATTTCGATAAAACACATGTAATTTGGTTTGGTTCAAAAAAGTATAGTTCAGAATCAATTAAGACAAAATTCAAACTAGTGTGGGGCAATCAAGAGTTTAAGCTACTTGGTGTTAAATTCCATGTTGATTTAGACAAAATGATTAAATTAAACTATGAAGAAAAGGTAAAATCTCTTAAACAAATGATACAGTTTTGGAACAGAAGATTCATCACTCCAATCGGAAAAATAACAGTGATAAAAACCCTATTTTTACCTCTATTCAACCATCTATTCATTGCATTACCAGATCCAAATGACAGCATTTTAAAAACCTTAAATGAATTATTTTTTAACTACCTTTGGAAAGGGCCTGCAAAAATTAAAAAAAGCGTAATTATTAAAGACTATGAGGAAGGTGGCCTTAGAATGATAAACACGCATAATTTTATTAAAGGTTTGAAGTGTACGTGGATACGAAGGCTATATCAAACAGACGCCTCTTGGACAACGTTAACAAGTCACTTTTTAAATATTGAAAAGCTTATAAATAGCGGCCAACATTATACAGAAACAGCATCACACAAAACAAATAATATATTTTGGAAAGACGTTTTAAGAGCATATACTTCCTATTTAAGGGCATTATCGGTTAAAAATAAAGAGCACTGTCTAAAATGTCCACTTTTTTATAACCCCCATATACAAATTGGAGGTAAATCTATCTTTTTAAAATCATGGTACGAAAAGGGAATACGATATACGAATGACTTATACAAAAGTAATAAAATACTTACTTTAGACGAATTTGAGCAATTGCACAACATCAAAGTGAACAGTTTATTCTTCGTTGGAGTTACAAAACTAGTATCAAAATATGTAAACACCTATAGTAGCACAGACCCGGAAAATGACGTCCACCTTCCATTTATACCACAACTTTTTGAACGAGTCTTAAATTGTAAGTCTGGTAGTAGAGTCTTCTATGATATCCTTAATTTAAATAATGCTGAACCTACAAGCAAGGAAAAGTGGAACTCACACTATACTTTTACAAAATGTCAATGGAGTTTATTTTATAACTTACCTTTCCAAACGACAAGAGACAGTAACTTACAATGGTTAGTTTAAACATATTTATTTCAATAATTTACATGTATTTTACAAACATACAACAAAGTTTAGGATTGAAACGAAAGCAAAACAGCTTATTGAGTTTCTCTCCTTGCACCGTTATATATACACATGCTCTATCTATAACTGTAATATATTTTATGAAAACTTATGTAACAGCAAAATGTGTTATAAATATAATGTAGCTATTTCATAAAATGGCGCTATCTCTCTCAAAAGACACTCGGGAAAGGCGATATAAGGAACACCGAGTTACTGGTAGTTGCCCAGAGTAGTGCAGAAGTAATGCAGAATGCATATTACTTGCTCATCGCATTAATTATACACCATATTTCCCCCGCCTGTGTTAACACTCACATTTATACTAAGCCCCGTCGATCAAGAGAGGCAGCACCAATTTAACGAAATGTTTCAAGTTACCATAAATATGTAATAAAGATAATAGTTAATGTTTTGATAATAAGATCAAAAATAATATGAATAGAATTTAGATATAAACAATTAGTAGTAGAGAGTTGTTTTGATAAGAAATGACACACGGGGAAAGGGGGGGGGAAGGTTCCGAAAAAAAAAAAATAGGCAGATTGAAACGTAGTTTCGGTATGTATATAGCAATGTTATCAATTTCTTAAAAACGCTTTGTGCTTTGAATATACCGATGAACTGCTTCGACAATTTTAACATTTAAAACATAACCTAGTTCTGGATCACCTTGAAGGAAAACGGATAACGACGGAGATGTGTAAGAAGATACTTCATTTAGAAGTTCAATTCTTTGTATGTCAAAATGATTGCATTTTAAGAAAAAATGTGCTGCATTTTCAATTTGGCCACATGTGCAGAGAGGGGTATCAGACATGTTCTTTGAGAAGAGGTCATGATTCAAGGAGCTGCAGTTAGTACGAAGTCTTGTGAGTAGAACTTGAACTTTTCTGTGTCCATGGTAGAAATGTTTAGGTACACTATGTTTGTTAATCAGGGAAGATTTAAATGTAGAAAGGCTAGGTGACTGTCTTGTTGTTTCCGGAAGGTTGTTCCACTCTTGTATAGTTGAGGGAAGAAATGTTTTATGATAAAAACTTGTGCGACACGTCACAGATTGAATATCATTAGCATTTCTCAGGTTGTAGCGTGATGCATTGCCAACCACTTCTGGTACGAGATCTGTTAAATATTGTGGTGTCAAATTATTGACCATTTTAAAGAAAAGTATTAATTTGTGATTTCTTCGCCTGGATTCAAGATTGTCCCAACCAACTTCATGTAAGAGTTTTTCAATTGAAACCAGCTTAGTTGTTCCAGTGACTATTCTAGCTGCTTCGTATTGGATTTTTTCAAGTTCATACATTTGGTTTTGAGTACAGTTACTAAAAATAATATCTCCATATTCTAAAATAGGTCTAATAAATGACATGTAAATTGTTTCAAGAGATGTTCTGTCTAATGTGTATTTAAGTTTACGCATAATATTTATTCTACTCCAGGCTTTTGTTGTGATATAATCAATCTGGTTTTGCCATGATAAATCATTTGACAGAAACATTCCTAAATGCTTATGCGAGTCTACTTCTGGAATTATGTGGTTCTGCATAAATACAGATGGATGGTTGTTTTTAACCGACTTCCGTGAGATAATTAGGGACTCAGTTTTCTTCGGATTGAACTTCACGAGCCATTTGTCCGCCCATACACTAACTTTTGATATGTCTCTATTGATCTGAGATGTCATGAGTACTGGGTCATTCCCTATAATAAACAAGCTCGTATCATCCGCAAATAAACGAATGTTAGTACCAATATCATTAACAATATCATTTATAAAAACAAGGAAAAGCAGAGGACCAAGGATAGAACCCTGTGGCACCCCAGCTTTGATATATTTCCAGTCAGAAAATGTACCTGGCAAAGCAACACGTTGTTTTCTTTTGGTTAAATAGTTGGTCAGCCACTCAAGCAGACCTCCTGTAACACCGGCAGCCTTCAGCTTTTCAATTAAACCTTTGTGCCAAACTCTATCAAAGGCTTTGCTGATGTCACAGAAGATCACTCGAATTTCTAAACCAGAATCAACAGCTCGACAAAAAGTATTATATAAATAGGCCAATTGGTTCGTGGTTGAGTCTCCTGGAGTAAAACCAGACTGGACATCTGAGATGACATTATGATCATGAAAAAAGCTGTAGAGATGTTTAAAAATAATCTTTTCAAAGACTTTATCTACGGCACTGAGCAATGAAATAGGTCGATAATTTGATACCATTGAGGGATCCCCTGATTTAAATATTGGGCACACATTGGCCTCTTTCCAACAGGTTGGTACCTTGGAAGTTTCGAGGCTTTGATTAAATAACTTACTTAATGGTAGGGATATTTCGTTGGCTAACTCCCGCAAGATACGGTTGTTGATCTCATCAGGACCTACAGCTTTACCTGTTTGGAGATTTTTAAGATTTTCATTTACTTCTTCAGGAGTAATTATGATTGACGAGAGACTGTAATTAGGGACGGGGAGATCTTGAAGTACCTGATGTTCATCGTCAATCAGAGTTTGTTCTTGGAAGAAATTATTTAAGAGATTTGCTTTGTCCAAATCGTCAGAAAGAATAAGTGAATTATATTGGAGAGGAGGAATAGAGGCTTTGCGACCAGGACAGATAAATTGTTTTAGGGAATTCCACCAACATTTCGAAGTACGATTTTCAGCTGATAAATTATGAATTAATTTTTCATTACATTCATGTTTACGCTTCCTGATCATGGCTATGGTTTCGTTCCTAATTTTTCTAAATTTTTCCCAGTGATAGGCGTTATTTGTCCGTTTTGCTTTTTTGTAGGCCCGCTTACGTTTTCGAATATTACGTTTTATAGAAGATGTAATCCAAGTTGGTTCATTTGGTTTTATATTTACCATTTTGTTAAAAATACATTGTTTTGAAATAGATAAAATAAAGTCTGTAATCTGGTTTGCGTGTATAGTTATGTCATTGTCATAAAGTAAGTTCCAATCGGACGCGCTAGCTATTGATCGTAACCTATCATAATCGCCAGTATTAAAGTTCCATACACGTCGTTTAAAAGATTTTGGTTTGTTAGAAATGTAATTTAAAATTCCATAAACAGGACAATGATAACGAACATTTTGGTCTAAAAATGGTTCCCCAACCCCGGATAGTAATAATGAAACATCTTTACTAACAAAAATCAAGTCAAGAATAGAAGAAGATGTCTCTGTGTAGTGAGTTGACTCATCTATACACTGTTGTAATGAAAACTGCTTACACAAAGACGTAACTCTTCTCCGAGCGGCATCATTTGAAGTATTGTAATTAAAATCCCCAGTGATAATATATCTGTTAAGGGTGTATCAATGTCATGAGCCATTTTTTCAAAGTATTTAACTTTTTTTCTATCATTGTTTTTTTGGAAGAGCTATTTATGATGAATGAAAAAATGAAAAAAAATATATATGGTGGTGTCCTTTTTTTTGAGCTACAGCGATTTGAAAAAGGTATGTCAAATTTGGATTTTTTTCTTCAAATTTTACCCATTCAGAGTACAAGCTTCAGTAAAATCTATTTCAAAACAAAACAACAATGTTAATTTGGGTTTTCTTTATTTATTTCATGTCTATGGTGGTATGTTCACATATATAAACCAAATTTAGACAAAGCAGGCACCAGGTTTGAACAATATGGATCCTTGAATATCAAAAATATGCTTTATATAGGGCATGATTTTATTAGATTTTTGATTTTATGAAAAAAAGTAAAAAAGTTTGAAAATGAAATAGTTCTAGTATTAAACTTTTTCTTATATTCTACCAGATGAAAGCCCATACTAAGGCAGTTCAAAATATGAAAAGAAATTGAAAGGTCAGTGTTGAAAATTTTGAGTTATTAAAGTAAAAAGAGTTATCGCCCCTTACAAAATTAACAAAAAAATACCATATCGATGATATTTAGAGCTTTATAAATTTCACATTTGGTGCCTTTTTTTCTTAAATTAGTTTTTGTATGAAGAAATACTACCATAGATAGGAAATAAATAACACAAAACCAAATTATCATATTTGTTTTCATTTAAAATGGATTGTATTGAAGCGGGCTGTTTGAAAAGGACAAAATAACAGGAAGTGGGTGGGGTAAATTTTACATGGCCGTAGAGCCAACTGTTGTTCACCAAAATGTACACTTTTTCTATTTTTTCATTCATCTTAAATAGCTCTTCAATACAAAACCATCATAGAGTGTTTTCATATACTTTGAAAATTTTCCAAAGTCATGACATTGATACACCCTTAAGCCTGTATCGAGAGCAAAGTGGAAGGAACTGTCAATTATGTCTTCATAACGTTTGTCAGCACTTGGAGGTCTGTAAAAGAGACCAAACAGGAGCCGTTTGGATGTCAGATGAATTTCTATCCATATGCATTCTATTCCCTTAGGTTCAAGGTCAGGTCTTCTTTTGTAGTGTATACAATCTTTTACATATACCAAAAGGCCTCCATGGCTATCACCATCACGATCCTTACGCTCGGGAGCAGCATAGGAATCAATCAAGAGATCAGTAGTTGAGAGGGTAGGGTTAAGCCATGTTTCAGTAAAGCCAAGAATATCAAAAGCTTCTAACTCAGAACTCAAAATGTCAATCTTGTGAAAAATGCTTTGCACATTGTAATGTACGAATGAAAGATGCTTCGAAGGATCTATAGATTTAAATAGGGATGAGTTTGGACATGATGTATTACTAGTACTGTCCGAATCAAAGGGACCTGGGTTTGGATGTATATCTCCAGAGATAATAATCAGTATGAAAATCCATAACATAACTGTCGCTGAGAAAAAAAGAGTAATAATACAGTAGAGTGAAAATAGGGCATTTTCTTTCTGGGTTTGGTTAAGAGGCATTACTTTCCAGTATCTGCCGATGCACAATGCTCTTTGTCGACACAGTTCACGAGTTATAACTAGATCATTATTTATAGAATACATACATATGCTGTTATTTGCAACAAATGCAAGAACAATCAACATAATAAGAAATGAAAATCGATAACGTTTGCCGCAAGTGCTGTGTGAGGCAGTTACCCCATGTATAAAATGGTTACAAGTAAGAATACTTCATAGACTACTACCAGTTAACACATACTTGTTTACTCTGAAGTTAAGTGAAAATGATCTCTGTAGTTTTTGTAACAAACTACCAGAGACAATTCCCCATCTATTCTATAGCTGCGAAAAAACAAACTACTTTTTAAAACAAGTTGAACGAATTCTAAACAATGTCAATGTAAATATGCAATTAAACGAAGTTTCCATCCTATTTGGAGGGGACTGTAAAAAGTTAAATTTATTATATTTATACCTAAAACAATATATATATACTGCAAGGCAATACAATCGCAATATGTGTATTGACTCCTTTAAAATATACTTGAAACACAAAATTGATTCAAACAGGCTAATAGCAATACAAAATAATACAGAAGAAGACTTTGAAGTCAAATGGGAAATAGTTAGTAAATTGTATAGTCTATTGGCATAAGTTACAATGTACACCAAATGAATAAAGTTTGATACACTCCTAGTATTAAATAGAGGCATGTCTTCATATCTATCATGTTATTTTCAGCACACTATTTTTTTCCATTTTTTTCTTCTTTTTCCTTTCTTTATACATACACAAAAAATATGTTCAATATATTTGAAGATTTATATGCTTACTATGTATTGTAAGGTGTAGAGTGGGATGGATCTCCGACCCACATACACCCATTCACGGAGACAATAAAATATTGAACTGAAAAAAAAAAAAAAAAAAAAAAAAAAAAAACCTTTTCACGGCTGCAATACCGTCTGTTTAAAACTGTCGTCTGCTGTTTTTCTCAGTCACATATTGGACATTTTGACAGAAAAAACATCAATGTTATGACGAGTGACAAACAGCTTGAATCCAGATCAGACGCCGAGTTACGCGGCGTCTGGTCTAGATTCAACATGTTTGCAAATATAAGCAAGTCATGCTTACAAATCTTTGGGCATTAATCTGTTCTCCCTATAACAACTCCCTCCGGACAACACACACAATATTTGCCTCCCATTTGGGGTTGTTGTAGAGAGGTAGCACTGCATTGTTTTACATTTAGTTTCAATTTTTCAGATACCATTTACATAGTAGTTTAATTATGTATATACAGTGAAACCCCTCTAAACCGGACATGTGTGGGAACAACAAAATCATCCGGTTTAGAGGGGGTTCTGGTTTAGAAAGGTTTTAACCCATAGCTTGTTTCTAGTATGGAAGGTAGCTGACCACTTAAAGCAGGCTGAAAGTAAAGCAGAATTACTTTCAACCTGCTTTAAGCTATCATCTGCTAGAATATAGAAACTATTTTTGATGATATATGTTTCATGAATGTATTTTCTTCAGTGAAGGAATAAATCAAAGGCGTAAAAATGGGAGGGAAATGGGACCAAAGTTTTTGTCCGGTTTAGAGAGAATTCCGGTATTTAGAGGTTCCGGTTTAGAGGGGTTTTACTGTATATACATCATCTCTGTACTCGGTGTTCTTTGTACATTTGTCTACATCTACATACAGTGGAGAATCTGTTATTCTTTCCCGTTTAAACGCAAACGTACGCAAACGCAAAGCACTAAAACGTAGAAAAGAACAACTTTTGGACAATTCTGATATTTCATGTTTATATTGATGGCAAACAGTTTGGAGCCTGATCAGACGCCGGGTTACCCGGCGTCTGATCTGGCTCCAAACTGTTTGCACTGCAAATAATAGTTTTGGCTTAAACGCGTTTATTGGGAAAGAATAACAGATTCTCCACTGTAGTACATCGTGAGTTTACTGTTTGCAATTTTGGGGTAAAAAGAGGGTCGGGCTACAAAAGGATGTGCAACTACAAGAGCTAGTACATGGGCTTTTTCAGAGCAAGGTAAAGGTATATTTCAACAGAATATTCGAGTGCATAGACTCTTAATACTGTGTCATGATATATAAGTATATACTTTCAGTCCCAGTCAGTTAGTATCTGTCAAAACTATTCGATGAAGACCTGTTGTTTCAATACCAGAAGCAAATGTCCGAAAGTTCAAACTGTTAATAGTTGAACTCATTCAGCCCTGAAAAATTAAATGAACAAATCCAGATTCCATCAAAGTCTAGTCCATTTTAACAAATTTATGTTTAATTTTAACAGTATACAGTGAAACCTCTCTACTACGACCACTAAATTGTGTTTAAAGCAGGCGACTGCTTAGAACAAGGTGACAGTAAAACAGAAAAGCTCCTTTACTGTCACATTGCTTTAAGCTGTCACCTGTCTTTTATTCAAACAAGTAGCCTTCTTTTAGTGGTCGTAATAGAGAGGTTTTTCTGTATTGGAAAATGATAAACATCCTCCCTGATCTCTCTGATCAGGGTCTGCATTGTTTGCAAAGGACAAGGGTACTCTTCACATGCACACTGTTTGTAAATAATGAGTATACATGTAGTCTAAAGCTTTTGAGTTGAGTCTGAGGTCGTTCTCAAGCATTTAATTGGTCAGATTTTAGCCTAGGCTGAAATCTGACCAATCAATGTGTGAGAATGATCTGAGACTCAATTAAAACTCTTTATAACCATGGACCATGTGGATAGGGTTGAATATGTAAATGACCAGACATAAATGCAAAATTGCATATAAAGAACAACTAAAACTGTTTCATCATAAATGAATTTAATCAGAACATTATACAAAATATTAAACAATATAAAACTGATATGTCAAACAAGGGATTTGACTACAAACGTAACAATATTATACCTGTAGACCAAAGTGTCACAACGCAAAACATGTCAAAACTAAATGCTGTATTGTTAATTGCAATCTGCATGTCATTAAACTGAACTCACTAACCCCTGAAATTTTAAATAGATAATTCTATTTTCGATATAATAATTAATTCTAGTCCAATTTTATTATTAATGGTTGAATGTTTTGAAATACATCGTAAAATGACGAACAGAACACTTTTTTTGCTTATGACAAGTGTACTCTTTACAGGTACACTATGTGTAAAGGTGCAAACTGTCAAGTTACTCAAAATCATATAAATGTTCAAACAGTATGGTGTAAATCATTTAAATACAAGTATTGTCAGTTTAAGCAATATAATTAATAGATGACACAACTCAACATTTCTAGTGAACTAGACTCCAAACATGAAACAAATATTTCTTACCATTTGGACCCAGAACAGACACCAAGTTACTCAGCATTCTGGTCAGCATTCAGATCATGTTTAACCCATTTCCCCATAAATGTGCCATTGTTCACCTTTAATTTATTCTTCCATTGAAGAAAATAGTTCCTCTTGATAAAGTCATGAGTATCTACTCAGCGACGGATAGTTAATATAAATCATTGATCTACCATAAGAAATACTTTTTTAGACCCAGATTGTAGCTTAAGCAGGTTGAAAGTTAAGCAGAATGTGCCTCATGGTGCATTCTGCTTTACTTTCAACCTGCTTTAAATGCTCACCTATCTTTAACACTAGAAATAGGCTATGGGGTAAAGGGGTAAGCAAAACCAGTAAAATAATAATTTTGAGCAGACAATACCCGACTGTGTTCAATTGATCAATAATGAGGTGCATTCAGCTTTACTGTACCTGCTTTAAGTGGTCACCTGTTGTCAAAATAATGAAACGGGCTATGGGAAAGAATTTATAGTCATGTATACACATAAAGCTTTCAAGATAACTGGCTTACTGTTTACTAAAGTGTAGAATCAACCAAACAATAAGGACCCCTCAAATGAAGACTTGTTTATGGTATTAATGTCAGCTACTAGCTTAAATCAGAATAAAAGTAAAACAGAAAGCTTTTAAAGAAGCTTTCTATCTAACTTTAATCCTACCTTAAACAGATTGCTGTATAATCATTAACTCATATCTATATTGATTGTCTATTGAAAATAAGCAAGATTGATATTTGATTATGACTGATAGCTGAATCAACACTATCTACAGTATTATCTCCCTTGAGCAACAAACAATGATGGATGAATGATGATCTTTAACCCATTACCCCATAGCCTGTTTCTAGTTTTGAAGAGGTGAGGTGCAGGTGAGCATTTAAAGCAGGTTGAAAGTAAAGCACATTCTGCTTTACTTTTAGCTTGCTTTAAGCAACCATCTGCTAGGATGTAGAAACTATTTCTTTTGATACATACTTATGACTGAAATTTGAAACTGTTTTCTTTCAGCAATTAGGTTAGGCAGACATAGTGTTTAAAACTTTGGCTTCTTTACAATAAATACAAATCAAGATGCTTTTAAAATATTGACTTAATGTAATTATATAATCTGACTAGTTATATAGAGAAAGTGTCTCCCTGAGACAGATATAGTACAGCCACACTGGGATAGCATGCCATAGACACATGTCATTTTATAAACACTTTCAACAGCATGGACCTATTTAATATATATACTCATTACATTTGCATTCAGTGTATACCCAGATCAGAGGGCTCCTATAGAAGCCCTCTGATTAGGATCTACACTGCTTGCTAAGTTTAAACCATTGTTTGTTTTTTTAAACGAACCAGAATTCCAAGTAGACTGGTTCACAGTTTGGTAACTAAAAGGATCCACAAGGGAACTTAATAACCCACAGGTGTTACTTAGTGTAGAAAGAGTTAACTTACACAAGTCTTGACAAGAGCAAAGTTACTGGATCCACATCTCATTTACATCAAGATAAAAAATATGGGGATATGGATTTAGAAACTTATCCCCTGCTGGGAAATCAGAGATACTGAAATTTCGATTCACTTTGAATCCCTATTAGCTGGTAAAATAGCTGCCTCTTATGATCATGCAAGGGTTATAGCATGATTTCCCTAGTTCTCGGGGCAATAAGCATTGAACGGCAAACAGCTTATACCCCGTTGCTTACTTGTGATATATGAGGACCTAACCTTTAAGGTTACCATGTAGCTTCTTTAGAATGGTTTGTAAATGAAGACTTGACAATCGATTCATGTTCTTACCGAATGCTCATGTAGTACCAAAAACTAAATGAAAAGCTAACTTGAAATATGGAAAAGTCCAACAAAACCAATACAAATTTTATCTAGAAAATAAAATGTATCCATCAACAATACCAATGATATCAAAATGAACTTGGGAGATTACCTATATTGTTTGTTAACCGGGGGGCTCATGTCCGTCAATCGAAAACTATACCCCTATATTTCTTTTATCAAATACCACATATTCTAAAATCAGATATATAATTATGTAGAAAATAGTAGATGGTTATTGTATAAAATAAAATGGAATGTGTGATCATACTGTGATGTTTCAGAAAGCAGTGTACATAAACCTATTAGATTCAAAGTTTTAAATAGTGTTCATAATTTACGGTTTATCAAACTCTGCAAAGCCTCATCCTTTTTGTTTTCAAAACGACTCATTTGATAAATCCAATATATTATGAACACACATGTTACATCCTAAATTATGTTTTACCTTGAGTTATCAGCACTCAACAGTATAAACTACAGTCAAACTTCGATATCTCAAACTCACATATCTCGATTTATCCGATATTTCGAAACATGTATTGCCTCATTTCAAGCTCGGTTTAGGCAGACATACCCGTGTTTCAAAGTTTAAACGCGGCTTAGCCGCGTTTAAACTTTGAAATACGGGTATGTTCGACTTAACTGAATTAGAGATATCGAAGTTCGACTGTATTACTAAGATCCATAAAGACAAAATCATTTCAGTGATCTATAACAACAAACATTAAAGAGATCAAAGGAACACATTTGAAAACTCACTAAGAGCTACTGTACACAGCACCATGCTAGACTTACATAAAGATTGAGCCATACATACAACTAACAAGAACAATTGATACAGTGGAAAAGACAATTCTTTCCCATTAAAACACAAACGCGATGCTTTAAAACTTAAGTGTTTTGAAATTACTAACAATTTGTTTTAATCTGAGAGGAAAAGAGTTTGGAACCTGATCAGACGCTCTGATGTGGCTTTAACCCTTTGAACCCTAGTCCCGCATATAGGCGTCCTATTCAAACAGTTTACATGTGAATAGTGCACTTTTCCTATGCAAACAGTGAACACCCAGATCAGAGGGCTCCTTATGGAGCCCTCTGATCTGGGTCTTCACTGTTTGTCACAATGCCAAACATTGACAAAAACAACTCTTGAAAGTCAGAAATGGACTAGTCTTAAATGGAAACTGGAATTGTCCATTAAAAGTTTCAGGGAGGAAAGAGTTAAACTGTTTGCAATGGATATACAGTGTACCTCCCTACAATGACTCCCTCCTTACAACTACCCTTGCCGTAGTTCCCTAAACAGGGCAATTATGTCTAACGCTTTCAATGCTGCCATATCGTCTGCTTAAATTGTTGTCTGCTGTTATTTCTTAAAGTAACATATAAGTGCATATTTTGATAGAATAAATATTATGACGAGTAACAAACAGCTTGAATCCAGATAAGACGCAGCGTTACGCGGCGTCTGATCTGGATTCAAGCTGTTTGCAAATGTAAGTCAATTTTTAATTTCCATATAACGACTGACTCCCTCCGAACAACACACACAATCTGTGTCTCCCATTGGGTTTCCTTGTAGAGAGGGAGCACTGTAATAGTTTTAGCATAAACTTGTTTACTGGGAAAGGATAATGTCTTCTTTACTGTACTTAATGAGCATATCATGAGAAAAGCTTCTGGGATTGTCTATTAGGACTTAATATCAGATATCAGTGGGAAAATATCCTCTTTTTAGTCTAGGTTAACTCATTCATCCCTAAAACGTTTAATGGACAATTCCAATTTCAAAATAAGTATAGTCCATTATTTACTATTAAGGGGTGATTTTAACAATACATTTCAAAATGACAAACAGTGTAGACCCTGATCAGAGGGCTCCTTAAGGAGCCCTCTGATCAGTTTCTACACTGTTTGCATAGGACAAGTGTAATCCCTACAGGTACACTGTGTGTTAATGATGAGTATACTTGTCGCTAGGGTTGAATGTGTTAAATGTAGGTTTACTTACAATTATTTACCAATGAAACTTCAAATGGACAATTCCAGTTTCAATAATAAAGTCTAGTCCATTTTTTACTACTGTTACTTACAGAATGACAAACAGTGCAGATCCTAAACAGAGGGACGATATAGGTGTCCTCTTAAATAGGTCTACACTGTTTGCATATGACAAGTGTACTCTTCACTGGTACACTAATTGTAAACGATGCATACAATGTTATTCATCACTTTAGTTCAATAGATTAACTTCACACACAATTGGCAATTCTCCAGAATTGTATTAAAGTTTGACCTTTTTTCTCACGATGCAGCTCATAAATACACAAATAACATACATCTCTACTGGTTTATTACAGTTCAATACACTAAAGTCTCTATACAGTAAAATTTTCTATATAACGATAACTAAATTGTAACAATTTTATGTGTTTAAGACAGGTGACTGCTTAAAGTTACAATTTAGTGTCTCTTAGAGGACAGTAAAACAGAAAGCTCCTTAACCCTTTACCTCATAGCCTGTTTACAGTTTTGAATACAGGTGACCACTTAAAGCAGGCTGAAAGTAAAGCAGAATGTGCCTTAAGGCACATTATGCTTTACTTTCAGTCTGCTTTAAGCTAAAATCTGTTAGGCTATATAAAATATTTGTGATGGTAATTGTTCATGAGGGTATAAACTGGAACTATTTTCTTCAGCGGAGGAATAAATTAAATACGCTAAAAGTCGCTTCTATGGGGGAAAGGGTTAAGGAGCTTTATGTTTTACTTTCACCTTGCTTTAAACTGTCACCTGACTTTTATATGCAATCAATTAGCCTTCTTTTTAGTGGTTGTAACAGAAAGGTTTTATTGTTTATAAAAAACAAAATTCTCAAATAGTTTCTTATATTTCTATCCATTTTACACATGTTTACTTGTACAACAACTAGTTCTGAAGTTCTCGAAGATACGACATAGGGTTTGGTGGAAACAAAAGATGAACAATGTAGGAAATACAGTTCTCCCTACCTACAACGGCCCTCCGAAGAAGGATTCCTGACGCTGTTCCCCCAAACAAAATAATTACGTGTATGTCTAATGCTTTCACTGCTGCAAAATTATCAGCTTAAAATTGTTGTCTGCTGTTTTTTCTGAAAGTTTATACTGGACATTATGACAGAAGAAACATTAAGACGAGTGACAAACAGTTTGAACCCAGATCAGACGACTTATAACACAGCTTCTGATCTCAGTTCAAACTGTTTGCAAATGTACTCTAAAGGTATTAATTTTCCCTCCCTACAACGACTCCCTACAGAGAGCACTGTATCAATATTACTATTTCCTATTTGGACCATTGATAGCTATCTACTTTTCTTTTTCAGTCTCACACTGTATTTCTACAAAAAAAAATTTCAATCATTTGGCGTAACTTGAAAATATTTTATCCATTTAACATTCAGTAGCACAATATGTAAACCAAATTCACTACAACACTTAAACACATGTATGTCCCTTAAACCATAACAAGTAGAATTACAGGGCTCCAGATAAGAGGGAGTAATCTTACCAAATCTAACATTTTCTCACTCATTTCAGCAAAAATCCTATGGTGTTACTACTCATTAGAATTTTCTCGAAGAGACAATTCTAATGAGTAGTGAAACCATAGGGTTTAATGCAGAAATAAAGGTTTTAGTTTTTAAAAATACTCCCCTTATCGGGAGCTATGGAATTAATGCTGTTCTTTGATATTTTTCCCGTAAATTGTCAACTGTTTTGGCAAACACTTCAGCCTGTGATCAGACACTGCATGAAAACACAGTCACAGACATTCATATACTCAGGGCTCCAGATATGGGGGTATTTCAAAAACTAAAATCTTTATTTCAGCTTTAAACCCTATGGTGTCACTACTCATTAGAATCGTCTCGAAGAGACGATTCTAATGAGTAGTAACATCATAGGATTTGGTGCTGAAATAAGGGAGAAAATGTTGGATTTGTGTAGTTTACTCCCTCTTATCTGGAGCCCTGTATACTCTCTATTCAAAGTCTGTTAGCTCTCATTGATAATGTCTCTTATAATGACTCAATCACAAGAATAACAAGATTAATAACAAGATTTCTTTGGCATTGTATGATTACCAAAATATGTCATGATCGTATGATACTTTATTTTATAGGAATGTTAAATAAAATTGGGGCTCCATATAAGA
Source organism: Gari tellinella (assembly GCA_922989275.2). NCBI lineage: Eukaryota > Metazoa > Mollusca > Bivalvia > Cardiida > Psammobiidae > Gari > Gari tellinella. Next base: position 101,309,024 of record OV277858.1, on the reverse strand, counting down.
GGGAATGAACTGAATAAATCCAACCTTTTCTCACTCATTTTAGCACAAAATCATTTAGTTTTACTACTTGTTAGAATCGTTTCGAAGAGAGAATTCAAATGAGTAGTGACATCATAGGGTTTAATACAGAAATAAGAGTTTTAGAAATACTCCCCTTTTCTATAGCGTATTTATGTTGTAATGGGTTAAGCTAGGCATCTAACAAAGAAGTTAAAAAAAAAAGAGCTCTAAGGACATGTGCTTGCTCCATGCAGGACAACAGTTACGCAGAAAGCTCTGTATTCATGTTATTCATGTTTCTAAAACAACTTTTAACATTTCTGTCCAATTGCTGACTGCTAAACCTAGATTACCCCATAAATATGCCTTTTTAAACCTTCAATTCATTTCTCCACTGAAGAAAATGGTTCCAATTTATACAGCTAGATATGTACTGTATGAAATGAAATATTTTCTATATTCTAGCAGATGGTAGCTTAAAGCAGGCTGAAGGTAAAGCAGAATGTGCATTAAGGCACATTTTGCTTTACTTTTAGCCTGGTATAAGTATCAACTTATTTTCAATATTAGAAACAGGCTATGGGGAAATGGGTTAATTAAGTTAACCTAGATCTAATTTGGAAACCTCTCTAAATCATACATTTTTCTCAATCCAGAAGAGGTTGGTTTTCAAGGTTTTCATTTGTAGCTATAAAAACAGGACTTTACACTTGACATTATGAAAATTTATACAGTAGTTTTCACATTAATTACTCAATGATATATATGTTTGTATGTCTACTTGGACGGAAATCATGAAAAATATAATCTTAAACCTTCATCCAAATATGGAAACACTTGTTGTGGAATGTAACTCTAATTGATGTGTGACATGAGTGAATGACAAGAAGGCTGTTTAACCCATTATCCCTTAAATACACCTTTTTATGCCTTTCATTGATTCCTCCACTGAAGAAAATAGTTCCAATTTATACTGTTAAAAATGAGAATCATAAGAAATATTTTCTATATTCTAGCAGATAATAGCTTAAAGCAGGCTGAACGTAAAGCAGAATGCGCCTTATGCCGCATTCTGCTTTACCTTCATCCTGCTTTAAGTGGGCAGCTATCTTCAAAACTAGAAACAGGCTATGGGGTAATGGGTTAAAATGCAACTATATACATGTATTATATATACAGCAAAGCCTCTCTACTATGACAACTATACTGGGTTGATCATTATGCATGATCTAAGAAAAGTGACTGCTGAAAGGAAGGGGAACATAAAGGAGCTTTCTGTTTTACACTCAACCTGCTTTAAACTGTCACATGTCATTTACGCAATCAATTAGCCTTCCTTTTAGTGGTCGCAGTAGAGAGGTTTTATTGTACTGTGCTGTGAGTGTGACATTTTATCAAACTGGGAGATCGACTGGGTTTGACATTCTGGCATAATTTGGCAGACTCTGGCTCTTTGTAAATAACTGAGACGGTGAGCCACTTGTGTCTATAGTTCTAATGCTCTCTGTTTCTGTACACTGACTTTCAATATCAACCCTGTCGTTTGTGTCAGATGCAAATGGTGTTATCCTTGATGGTGGTCGCAACTTCATCTGCGTTAAACTCGCTGTGCGTTTCGTCACCCACTCTGTCAATGACTCATTTTTAGGTCTTTGGTCTATCACCTGACGAATGCAAGCTTTCAAAATTTTGGGGAGATCAGCGATATTAGGACTATTCAATAAAGCGTCTCTAAATAGTGAGATCACTTTTCCGCACTCCACTGGTTTTACTTGATAACACAACTCTTCAAGGTCTAGTCTTTCCATCTGTGGGATTTCGTATACTTTAACTGGTGCACTAACGAGCCAACTGTAATCGACTCCGGTCTTTTTCCTTCGATCTTCATTTTCTCGTTCTCGGTTAAGTCTCTCGATTTCTTTACAATGGTGTTCCAGTTCTAATAGCAATGATTCTGTCACCATTGAGTTCTCATTCTTTTCTGGAGGTTTGGTTTCTCCTGACCAAGGTTTCCATAGCGATTTTAGAGAAAACATCTTCATATATCCTCTGAAAGAAAAACAAATTAACTCTTTTAACACTAAGTAACTCTTTATGTTTTCTAGGTTCCCTTGTTGATCTTTCTATTTGGAACTCTGGGTAGTTTGAAAAATACTGGTCTAAAGTAGCGAACAGTGTAGACCAAGATCAGAGGGCTCCTAAAGGATAAAGGGTCTAAATAGTTTGCAAATGTTACCAGTATATTTTGAACACTTTACAGGTGATGTCTATGGTGTTGAAAGAGTTAAAACTCTATATGTACATCGTCAGATTGACATGATTACTCCTGCCACAAACTTTAACCCATGAATTCCATATAATTAAGTCCCCTAATTATTTATGAATAAATTAATATGTGCGCATCAAATTGACTATCAAACTGAAGTTGATACCGGTACTCAATTGATGTTGAAGCCGGGTTGAGTTTATGATTAAATGGTGAGAGATTTGTGTAAGTGGCCCGGAAGATCTGTCCATAGAGCACTTGCCCTGTAAGCAAGGGGTCCCAGGGTTTTCCCTAGGCTTTGGCAAATGGGAGACATTGTGTCCCCCAGGTTTCTTAATTGGGGGACAAAACTAATTTTTGGGGGTCACTTGTCTCGACACTGCTTTTTATCTTTCAATTAAATTTTAGGACATCATGTATAACAAGTCTTGTGTTGTCTTTTTTTCCCTCTACTGAACGCTATATTAGTATCGTCTGAGCGTCTATGGATACTTTAATAGACCCTTCTACTTTTTTCATGCTAGATCTACGTTTAAACTGATTGCAATGACACATGCTTTAGTGCCTCTCTATAAACACTTGATTTTTCGTGTCAATCAAGTGTTGTCAGTGATGATCGAAAGTTAAAACACCCTTTTGTGAAACGAGTTATCTCTATTAGATTTCTTACAAGGATAATGGTACATTTCGGCGGTAACCCTCGGGAAACTCAAGCCAGGTATTACCGTATACATTTTAAGTCAAGTAGACCAAAATATGTTTGGTCGTTTTATAAGGAATAGCCTCAGAAGAATCTGACTCGTACTCAGTGGCAGATATTTTACTTGTTTCCAATTGGTTTCTCGCAGAAGTCGACGCAAATAGTTGGAAAAGAGCCATTGTTCAATTTGTTTTCATTTACTACAGACGAGACGCGCTTATATTACCAATTTTAAGTAAACTATTTTACAGAGTAATTACTGCAGCACAGTCTATATGCGACGGACTAGTATAAAACACGGACTGTTCCAAACTTCCGGTCTTCATAAATCCTAATGGCGCCGGAGCGGAACTCGAACCATGGATTTTCGAAGTTGCGTCACACTTGACGCACAGTAAAAATGTTTGGGGGACATTTTATCAAAACGTGCGTCATGGGCGCGCATTTTGTGCGACAGGGAAAACCCTGGGTCCCTGGTTCAAGTTCCGGTCTGGCTGCATATTTTTCTCAGGTCCTTTAGGTCATATGACTAGTAAACAAATATGGTGTTGAAATAGGTGGACGGTATCATTTTTTAAGTCTTTATTTTGACCCGGCTGGGGATTGAACCCACAACCTCCCGTACTGCAAGCGGACACTCTACCACTAAGCCGATTCTGTAGAACACTTGCCTGTAAGCAAGGGGTGCATATTTTTCTCACCATGTTACAGTATTGAAGTGAATACCAATTTTGGGATTTGCTAGGCCTCCTTTTTAAAGATGACCAACTTGTCTGTAATTTATTCAATCGTTATGAAATATCCCTTAAAATTCGGATTTCTTTTTAAACATACGTAAATGATCAAAGACTAAGGCAAAAACAACATATTTCACCATACCAAGGATCAGACGTAATCATCTAAGACACGGAATTGCGTGTCTAAAAACAACATTGTGGAAATTGGTTTTTCTGAAGCTTAGGAGATGAAGATGCTATAAACAGTGTAAGTAAGCTCCTTTTTGATTGGACGTAAAAGGATCGGTATTCTACGGGATAATAAAGATGAACGAATGAATGCCCCTCAAAATTGTGAGGAATAACACCCGAGTTTCGACGCAGGTAATTAGAGAATCCCGAAGAATACGTTATAACTTATCATCCAATGAAAGTTTGCCTTACAAAACAATTAGGTTAGAGACGACCAAATTTTAACTGAAAAAAAATCCATTATCAATTACAATAACAATGTCAATAAGAATTAAATGTTGTCTCTTTTTTGTCAAAATCTATCTATCTATCTTCCTTTTAGTCAAACCCCTTGTGGGGACCTAGACTTTGACGCGCGTCACATGCCGAGAAAATTAATAAGAAAATATAAAAGGAGTGTTTAAAAGATAAGAAAGTAGTTTGTTAAAATATAGATAAAAACAGGACAGGTGAACTTAAGGTGAGACATGTTCAATCTGGCTAACAGCCAGACTGAACTCTGGGCCGGACAGGGTGACAATGTCAGATGGTAGGGCATTCCACTGGACTACTGTTCTGGGGAAAAAGGAGAATTTATGGTAGTCAGTTTTGGTTTGTATGAATTGGAATGCCTGTGAGTGAGATTTTCGAGAGGGTCTAGAGGGAGGGGTCAAATAATTTGGAAGTGGGATGGCTACCTGGTTATGCAGAATATTCTGGAACATAACCAGGCGTTGATCAACGCGTCTGAGATCCAGTCGTCTCCACTCTAGTGCATTAAGCATATCAGTTACAGAGGATGTACGGCCGTAGTCCCTTTTAGTCCAACGAGCCGCTCTCCTCTGCACTGCTTCAAGTTGGTCTATCAGGGTGCTGGTGTGGGGTGACCAGACAGTTGAGCAGTATTCCAGCTGCGGCCGTACAAGTGTCTTATAGGCTACAGCTTTGAGCTTTTCAGAATGGACTTTTATATTTCGTCTGAGAAAACCTAGTGTCTGATTTGCTTTTTTGGTGATGTTATCAATATGTGTGTGCCATGAAAGATCATTGGAAAGAGTGACACCTAAGTATTTGGCTGCGTTAACTGTGTCAAGGGTGGTATTATGAAGAGTATAGTATGTTGGTATAGGTGTCCTGCGTTTAGTTATTTGTAGTACTTGGCACTTTGACGGGTTGAAGGCCATATCCCATGTTTTTTCCCAGATTTCAAGTTGTTTAAGATCGTGCTGTAGGAGGCTGGAGTGAGAGGAGACAGTTAGAGACAGATAGATGGCTGTGTCGTCTGCAAACAATCTCACAGTAGAAGACTGGACATGCTCAGGAAGGTCATTAATGTAGATTAGAAAAAGAAGTGGGCCAAGAACTGAGCCCTGAGGGACTCCAGAGGATACAGGGATAGTGGAGGAGGAGGATCCATTTACTACAACGGACTGGGATCTGCTGTCAAGGAAGCTCTTGATCCATTGTAGTGTTTGGTCTCTTATACCATAAAAGTGGAGCTTGTACAGAAGTTTTTCATGATTAACCATGTCAAAAGCCTTGGAAAAATCAAGTAGTATGAGATCTACTTGGCTTTTGAGATTTACAGAGTGAAGGATATCGTCTATCAGCATAAGAAGTTGCGTTTGACATGACCGCTTATCCCTGAATCCATGCTGGAGCTCATAGAAGAGATTGTTATTAGTGAAGTGTTTGGTTATGCTGGAAGCTACTATGTGCTCCAAGGTTTTACACAGGATACAGGTTAGAGAGATCGGGCGGTAGTTGGCTGGGTCTGACCGGGAGCCTTTCTTGAATATGGGAGCGACATTGGCCATTTTCCATATATCTGGTAGGGTGTGGGTCACAAGAGATTTTCTAAAGAGTTCTGTAATGATAGGGGCAAATTCTTTATGGGCATTTTTGAGGATTATTGGTCTGATTTTATCAGGCCCAGCGGCCTTATGGGGGTTTAAGTTCGCTAGAAGCTTCTCAACACCATCTTTTGAGATCTTGATATTGGGCATGGGTGCATGAGGACTGATTTTCTGTTGGGGGAGCTCGCTACCTGCATCTGCCAAATCCTGCACTTTCATTCCAGCAAGAGATTTAAGAGAGAGTGGAGATTTAGAAGTGAAGACAGATTGGAATTGTTGGTTGAGAGTGTGTGCTTTGTCTGAATCTGTTGTGTACAGTTTGTTATGTTTTTTGAGTGTGTCTATGCCGTGAGAGTCTTGTTTGGAGTGTTTCAGTAATGTGTATAGTTTTTTAGTATTTGGCTGTGTGTTTGTTTTCCCCTGCAGGTCCTGGGCATCAGAGTTGACATTTAATATATCTTCTAGGTATTTCTGGTATGCTATTTTAGTTTCTTTCCTGCAGAGGTGCTTTATGTTTAAGTAGTGTTCTTTTGTTGTACTGTGTTTTTGTGACTTGTATTTCTTGTATGTTTTGTCTCTTTTCCTGTATAGTTTCTTTAGGTCCTTCTTTATCCAAGGCAGTTTGTCTTTTGAGGAGGCCCATTTGGTTGGGATGAATTTGTTTATGGCCTCATCAATTTCGGTGGATATAGTTTTCCAGAGTGATTCAAGTGAGCTTGAATGATATTTGTTTGAGGCTGTCAGAAAGGAATGAAAGTTAGCCAAATGTGTCCGAAAACCGTCCCAGTCTGCATTTTTGAACAATTGAATCTTCCTAGGTACCTGAGGCTTCATCCTAGCAGAAGTGTGAGATTCAATCAGAACAATATCGTGGTCGCTAATGCCAGGTATGATGCTTGTTCTGTTTATGATGGATGGATTGCTAGTTAAGAAAAGGTCCAGTATGTTGTTTTCACGGGTCGGTTCCTGAACAACTTGCGTCAGGTTGTGGTCATACAGTATGTCTATGAGTTCTCTGTAGTAGGAGTTGTATTTACAGTCTTTAGATGGGGACATATTTGACCAGGCCATTTTGGGCATATTAAAGTCTCCACCTAACCATACAGTAGCATTTGACTTGGAAACCATTGAGAGAGATTTTTTCAATTCTTCCAAACTATGTGGATCATACTCTCTCGGTTTATAATAGCAACCAATGATTAATGGCTTGCTACCTTGAAGTTCCATTTTTATCCATAAGTTTTCACAGTCGGTCTGGAAGCGTGTTTCTTCCTGTGATATGAAGCAGTTTTTCACTGCAATGAAAACACCACCTCCATTTTGTTTTGGTCTGTCACGTCGGTATATAGTGTAGTCCATGTCCGGGTTAAAGATCTCGTTGTCATAATGCTTTGGCTTCAGCCATGATTCAGTGCCCAAAATAAAAGGTCTTGTTTATTCATCATTCTTTAAGAATTTCCAATAGCATATTTTGACACTAATCATTAAATTTCTTCGAGAACTAATACGTCTAATGTTTCATCAACTATTGGTTAACTTTAACTTAGGAAGAGAAATGAAGGCAATTAAGTCTAAAGAGGTTTTGCTCTCGCAAAAAGTTATGAGTCCAAAGAGGTTTTGACCTGTCAATCAAATTGAATAATAATACAATAAATGATTTTATAATGATAATTTCACAGAAATAAGTTAAATATATTTAGAATTGCTTATTCACAAGTTAAAGTGAGGTTTAAATGACCAAATTAAACGACAATGTAAACGGCACTTGCAGAACTATTTTGTTCGGCTAGATCTTTCTGAAAAGGGACCCTCGAACAAAAAACTACCGAAATGGGAAGCAATTTACTTTCTTTATCTGTCAGTCTTTCTGGTTTTTTTCTCACTCTGTCTGTTTCCCACCCTGTCTGTCTCTTTGTCTCTGTATACATGTATGTTGGTCTGTTTGCATGTCTGTCTGTCTCTCTCCTGTTCTTGCTCACTGTCTGTCTCTGTCTGTCTGTCTATCTATCTCTCTCTCGCTCTCTCCCTCTCTCTCGTTATTGCTGTCTGTCTTTTTGTCTGCCTCTTTTTATATCCCTCTGAGTCTGTCTGTCTGTCTGTCTGTCGCTCACTCTCTCTGTCATTCTCTTATTTCGTTTATCTCTTTCTCTCTCTCTCTCTCTGTTTGTCTCTCTGTTTGTCTGTTGTATCTGTCCCTATATCTGTCTCTCACACTCTCTCTGTCTCTTTCTTTCTTTTTCTCTCTCTTTCTCTCTTTTTGTATATCTTTTTGTCTGATGTCTATGTCTATCTCTCACTCAATAATGTTGATGCTGTTCTTTCTCTCTCTCTCTCTCTCTCTTCTCTTTCTTTTCTCTTTCTCTCTCTCTCTCTCTCTGTCTGTTTGACTCTCTGTGTGTATGTTGTCTATGTTCCTATCTCTGTCTCTCTGTCTCCCACTCTCCCTGTCTGTTTCTTTCTCTCTCTTTCTCTCTCTCTCTCTCTCTCTGTTTGTCTTTCTTTTTGTCTGATGTCTCTGTCTCTATCTCTCACTGTCCATAACGCTGTTGCTGTCTGTATGTCTGTCTGTCTGTCTGTCTGTCTGTATGTCTGTCTGTATATATGTCTGTCTGTCGTGTCGTTTCTGTCTCTATACCTATAGCTGTCTCTTCTCTCTCTCTTCCTCTCTCTCTCTATATATCTCTCTCTTTCTCGTTCTCTCTATTTGTCTCTCTGTTTGTCTTATATCTCTGTCTCTCACTCTCTCTGTCTTTATATATGTCTGCCTCTCTGTCTCGCTGTGTCTGTCTCTCTGTGTCTGTCTGTCTGTCTCTTTCTCGCTGTCTTTTTCTCTGTCTCAGACTCTCTCACTCTCTTTTGTATGTTTGTCTGTCTGTTTGTCTTTCTCTGTCTCTCTATCTTTGTCTGTATGTCTCTCTCTCTCTGTGTCTATTTCACTATCTTTATCTCTCTCTGTTCGTCTGATATATCTGACTGCCTGTCTAGAGCTGTCACTGTGTCTTTCTGTATGTATGTATTCTTTTTTCTGTCTGCATGAATATCTGTGTCTGTTTGTAGAGATCTATGACTGTCTCTGTCTGTATTTTTTTCTCTTTCTCCTTTCTATTCCTCTCTCCCTCATTCTCTCTCTCTGTCTCTCTGTGTCTCTGTCTGTCTCTGTCTGTCTGTCTGTCTCTCTCTCTCTCTCTGTCTCTGTCTGTCTCTCTGCCTCTGTCTGTTTGTCTGTATGTCTGTCTCTCTACCCCCGCTATAGCTCTCTCTCTCTCTCTCTCTCTCTCTCTCCATAGCTGTCACTCTGTCTGTCTGTCTGACTGGCTCTCTCTACTTCTCTCTCTCTTTCTCTGTGTTTGTTTGATGTCAATAACTGCCTGTCGAGAGCTGTCGCTGTATGTCTGTCTGTATGTCTGTCTGTGGCTCTCTGTCTATTTTGCTCCCTCTATATCTCTCTTTCTTTCTATCTCTCTCTCTCTCTTTCTTTATCTGTGTTCATCTGATGTCTTAGACAGCCTGTCTAGAGCTGTCGGTATGTCTGTCTGTCTCTGTATCTCTCTCTGTGTGTCTTTGTCTCCGTCTGTCTTTGTCTGTCTGTCTCTCTTACTACTATATCTCTCTGTTCGTCTGATGTATCTGACTGCCTGTCTAGAGCTGTTGCTGTCTCTCTCTCTCTCCCTCTCTCTCTCATTCTCTCTATCTCTCCCTGTTTGTCTGGTGGATATGACTGCCTGTCTGGAATTGTTACTGTGTCTGTCTGTCTCTCTCTCTATCTGTGTATGTATCTCAGTGTCTCTCTCTCTCTTTCTCTCTGTCCCTGTATCTCCCTCTACATCTCTCTCTGTTCGTCTGATGTCGCTTACTTCCTATCTAGAACTATTACTGTGTTTGTCTCTCCCTGTCTCTGTCTCATTCTGTCTATGTTCTCTCTCTTTCTGTCTGTCTCATGTCACTGACTGCCTGTCTAGAGCTATCACTGTGTTCTTCTGTATGTATGTCTTCCTTTTTCTGTCTGCATGAATACCTGTCTCTGTTTGTAGAGATCTATGACTCTCTCTGTCTGTATGTTTTTTCCTCTTCTCCCTCCACACTCTCTCATTCTCTCCCTCTCTATATAGCGCTGTTGCTGTCTGTCTGTCTGTCTGTCTGACTGTCTCTGTCTGTATGTCTGTCTGTCCCCCTCTCTCTTTATCTATCTATCTTGTTTGTCGCTATAATTGTCTCTTCTCTCTCCCCTCTCTCTCTCTCTTTTCTCTCTTTCTCTCTCTTCATCTCTCTCTCTCTCTCTCTCTCTCTCTTTCTGATTGTCCGTTGTCTCTGATTGCCTGTCTAGAGCTGTCAAAAAGTCTTTCTGTATGTCTGTCTACACTTTACTGTCTACATGAATGTCTGTGTCTGTCTGTTTCTAGAGATATTCGACTATTTCTGTCTGTATGTTTTAAAGCTCTCTCCCTTTCTCTCCTCTCTCTCTCTATAACTATTTCTGTATGTCTGCCTGTCTTTCTCTGTCTCTCTCCCTCCGTCTCTCTCTCTCTGTTTCTCTCTCTCCCCTATGTATCTTTCTCTATATTTGTGTTTGTATGATATCTCTGTCTGTCTGTCTGTCTCCCTCTCTGCTTGTCTCTCTCTCTTTCTCGCTGTCTCTTTCTCTGTCCCAAGCTATCTCTCTGTTCGTATGTTTATCTGTCTGTCTCTCTTTGTATGTTTGCCTCTCTCTTTGTTTCTGTATAATTGTCTGTCACTCTTACTATCTCTATCTCTGTATGTTCACCTGATGTATCTGACTGCCAGAGATGTTACTGTATCTGTCTGTGTTTGTCTCGTTCTCTCTGCCTCTCTCACTCTCTGTCTCTCTCTGTCTGATATCACTGACTGCCTTCTAGAGCTGTCGCTGTTTCTGTCTGTCTTTCTCTCTCTCTTTCTCAGTGTGTGTCTCTTTCTCTTCCTCCCTCTATGATCGTCTGATGTCTCTGACTGCCGGTCTATAGTAGTCACTGTGTCTGTCTGATTCTCTATCTGTTTTTCTCTCTCTGTCTATATGGCTCTCACTCTCTCTATCTTCCCCTGTTCCTCTGATGAATCTGGCTGGCTGCCTGTCTAGAGTCTAAACTGACTTTGACAGGGTTCTCTCCCTCATATTAACTGTCCAAATAGATTTTGACAGGCTGCATGGAGAGTCTAAACTGACTTTGACAGGGGTCTCTCCCTCATATCAACTGTCCAAATAGATTTTGACAGGCTGCCTTAAGAGTCTAAACTGATCTTGAGAGGGGTCTCTCCCTCATATTAACTGTCCAAATAGGTTTTGACAGGCTGCCTTAAAAGTCTAAACTGACTTTGACAGGGTTCTCTCCCTCATAATAACTGTCCAAATAGATTTTGACAGGCTGCCTGGAGAGTCTAAACTGACTTTGAAAGGGGTTTCTCCTCATATTAACTGTCAAAATAGATTTTGACAGGCTGCCTTAAGAGTCTTCACTGATCTTCAGAGGGGTCTCTCCCTCATATTAACTATCCAAATAGGTTTTGACAGGCTGCCTTAAGAGTCTACACTGATCTCGACAGGATTCTCTCTCTCATATTAACTGTCCAAATAGATTTTGACAGGCTGCCTTTAGAGTCTACACTGACTTTGACAGGGGTCTCTCCCTCATATCAACTGTCCAAATAGATTTTGACAGGCTACCTTTACAGTCTTTACTGACTTTGACAGGGGTCTCTCCCTCATATTAACTGTCCAAATAGATTTTGACAGGCTGCCTTAAGAGTCTAAACTGATCTTGACAGGGTTTTCTCCCTCATATTAACTGTCCAAATAGGTTTTGACAGTCTGCCTTAAGAGTCTAAACTGATCTTGACAGTGGTCTCTGTCCCTCATATTAACTGTCCAAATAGGTTTTGACAGGCTGCCTTAAGAGTCTAAACTGATCTTGAGAGGGGTATCTCCCTCATATTAACTGTCCAAATAGGTTTTGACAGGCTGCCTTAAGAGTTTAAACTGACTTTGACAGGGTTCTCTCCCTCATATTAACTGTCCAAATAGATTTTGACAGGCTGCCTTTAAAGTCGAAACTGACTTTGACAGGGGTCTCTCCCTCATATTAACTGTCCAAATAGATTTTGACAGGCTGCCTTAAGAGTCTTAACTGATCTTAAGAGGGGTCTCTCCATCACATTAACTGTCCAAATAGATTTTGACAGGCTGCCTTTAGAGTCTAAACTGACGTTGACAGGGGACTCTCCCTCATATTAAATGTCCAAATAGGTTTTGACAGGCTGCCTTAAGAGTCTAAAGTGATTTTGACATGGTTCTCTCCCTCATATTAACTGTCCAAATAGGTTTTGACAGGCTGCCTTAAGAGTCTAAAGTGATTTTGACAGGGTTCTCTCCCTCATATTAACTGTCCAAATAGGTTTTGACAGGCAGCCTTAAGAGTCTAAACTGATTTTGACAGGGGTCTCTCCCTCATATTAACTGTCCAAATAGGTTTTGACAGGCTGCCTTAAGAGTCTAAAGTGACTTTGACAGGGTTCTCTCCCTCATAATAACTGTCCAAATAGATTTTGACAGGCTGCTTGGAGAGTCTAAACTGACTTTGACAGGGGTCTTTCCCTCATATTAACTGTCCAAATAGATTTTGACAGGCTGCCTTAAGAGTCTAAACTGATCTTGAGAGGGGTCCCTCCCTCATATTAACTGTCCAAATAGATTTTGACAGGCTGTCTTAAGAGTCTTAACTGATCTTGAGAGGGGTCTCTCCATCACATTAACTGTCCAAATAGGTTTTGACAGGCTGCCTTAAGAGTCTAAACTGATTTTGAAAGGGTTCTCTCCCTCATATTAACTGTCCAAATAGGTTTTGACAGGCTGCCTTAAGAGTCTAAACTGATTTTGAAAGGGGTCTCTCCCTCATATTAACTGTCCAAATAGATTTTGACAGGCTGCCTTAAGAGTCTAAACTGACATTGACAGTGGTCTCTCCCTCATATTAACTGTCCAAATAGATTTTAACAGGCTGCCTTAAGAGTCTAAAGTGATTTTAACAGAGTTCTCTCCCTCATATTAACTGTCCAAATAGGTTTTGACAGGCTGCCTTAAGAGTCTAAACTGATCTTGACAGTTTTCTCTCCCTCATATTAACTGTCCAAATAGGTTTTGACAGGCTGCCTTAAGAGTCTTAACTGATCTTGAGAGGGGTCTTTCCATAACATTAACTGTCCAAATAGGTTTTGACAGGCTGCCTTAAGAGTCTAAACTGATCTTGAAAGGGGTCTCTCCCTCATATTAACTGTCCAAATAGATTTTGACAGGCTGCCTTAAGAGTCTAAACTGATCTTGACAGGGTTCTCTCCCTAATATTAACTGTCCAAATAGGTTTTGACAGGCTGCCTTAAGAGTCTAAACTGATATTGAGATGGGTCTCTCCATCACATTAACTGTCCAAATAGGTTTTGACAGGCTGCCTTAAGAGTCTAAACTGATCTTGATAGGGTTCTCTCCCTCATATTAACTGTCCAAATAGATTTTGACAGGCTGCCTTAAGAGTCTTAACTGATCTTGAGAGGGGTCTCTCCATCACATTAACTGTCCAAATAGGTTTTGACAGGCTGCCTTAAGAGTCTAAACTGATTTTGAAAGGGTTCTCTCCCTCATATTAACTGTCCAAATAGGTTTTGACAGGCTGCCTTAAGAGTCTAAACTGATCTTGAAAAAGGTCTCTCCCTCATATTAACTGTCCAAATAGATTTTGACAGGCTGCCTTAAGAGTCTAAACTGACATTGACAGTGGTCTCTCCCTCATATTAACTGTCCAAATAGATTTTAACAGGCTGCCTTAAGAGTCTAAAGTGATTTTAACAGAGTTCTCTCCCTCATATTAACTGTCCAAATTGGTTTTGACAGGCTGCCTTAAGAGTCTAAACTGATCTTGACAGGTTTCTCTCCCTCATATTAACTGTCCAAATAGGTTTTGACAGGCTGCCTTAAGAGTCTTAACTGATCTTGAGAGGTGTTTTTCCATGACATTAACTGTCCAAATAGGTTTTGACAGGCTGCCTTAAGAGTCTAAACTGATCTTGAAAGGGGTCTCTCCCTCATATTAACTGTCCAAATAGATTTTGACAGGCTGCCTTAAGAGTCTAAACTGATTTTGACAGGGTTCTCTCCCTCATATTAACTGTCCAAATAGGTTTTGACAGGCTGCCTTAAGAGTCTAAACTGATCTTGAAAGGGGTTTTTCCCTCATATTAACTGTCCAAATAGATTTTGACAGGCTGCCTTAAGAGTCTAAACTGATCTGGACAGGGTTCTCTCCCTCATATTAACTGTCCAAATAGATTTTGACAGGCTGCCTTAAGAGTCTTAACTGATCTTGAGAGGGGTCTCTCCCTCATATTAACTGTCTAAATAGGTTTTGACAGGCTGTCTTTACAGTCTAAACTGACGTTGACAGGGGTCTCTCCCTCATATCAACTGTCCAAATAGATTTTGACAGGCTACATTTAGAGTCTAAACTGATTTTGACAGGGGTCTCTCCCTCATATTAACTGTCCAAATAGGTTTTGACAGGCTGCCTTAAGAGTCTAAAGTGATTTTGACAGGGTTCTCTCCCTCATATTAACTGTCCAAATAGGTTTTGACAGGCAGCCTTAAGAGTCTAAACTGATTTTGACAGGGGTCTCTCCCTCATATTAACTGTCCAAATAGGTTTTGACAGGCTGCCTTAAGAGTCTAAAGCGACTTTGACAGGGTTCTCTCCCTCATAATAACTGTCCAAATAGATTTTGACAGGCTGCCTGGAGATTCTAAACTGACTTTGACAGGGGTCTTTCCCTCATATTAACTGTCCAAATAGATTTTGACAGGCTGCCTTAAGAGTCTAAACTGATCTTGAGAGGGGTCTCTCCATCACATTAACTGTCCAAATAGGTTTTGACAGGCTGCCTTAAGAGTCTAAACTGATCTTGACAGGGTTCTCTCCCTCATATTAACTGTCCAAATAGATTTTGACAGGCTGCCTTAAGAGTCTTAACTGATCTTAAGAGGGGTCTCTCCATCACATTAACTGTCCAAATAGATTTTGACAGGCTGCCTTTAGAGTCTAAACTGACGTTGACAGGGGACTCTCCCTCATATTAAATGTCCAAATAGGTTTTGACAGGCTGCCTTAAGAGTCTAAAGTGATTTTGACATGGTTCTGTCCCTCATATTAACTGTCCAAATAGGTTTTGACAGGCTGCCTTAAGAGTCTAAAGTGATTTTGACAGGGTTCTCTCCCTCATATTAACTGTCCAAATAGGTTTTGACAGGCAGCCTTAAGAGTCTAAACTGATTTTGACAGGGGTCTCTCCCTCATATTAACTGTCCAAATAGGTTTTGACAGGCTGCCTTAAGAGTCTAAAGTGACTTTGACAGGGTTCTCTCCCTCATAATAACTGTCCAAATAGATTTTGACAGGCTGCTTGGAGAGTCTAAACTGACTTTGACAGGGGTCTTTCCCTCATATTAACTGTCCAAATAGATTTTGACAGGCTGCCTTAAGAGTCTAAACTGATCTTGAGAGGGGTCCCTCCCTCATATTAACTGTCCAAATAGATTTTGACAGGCTGCCTTAAGAGTCTTAACTGATCTTGAGAGGGATCTCTCCATCACATTAACTGTCCAAATAGGTTTTGACAGGCTGCCTTAAGAGTCTAAACTGATTTTGAAAGGGTTCTCTCCCTCATATTAACTGTCCAAATAGGTTTTGACAGGCTGCCTTAAGAGTCTAAACTGATTTTGAAAGGGGTCTCTCCCTCATATTAACTGTCCAAATAGATTTTGACAGGCTGCCTTAAGAGTCTAAACTGACATTGACAGTGGTCTCTCCCTCATATTAACTGTCCAAATAGATTTTAACAGGCTGCCTTAAGAGTCTAAAGTGATTTTAACAGAGTTCTCTCCCTCATATTAACTGTCCAAATAGGTTTTGACAGGCTGCCTTAAGAGTCTAAACTGATCTTGACAGTTTTCTCTCCCTCATATTAACTGTCCAAATAGGTTTTGACAGGCTGCCTTAAGAGTCTTAACTGATCTTGAGAGGGGTCTTTCCATAACATTAACTGTCCAAATAGGTTTTGACAGGCTGCCTTAAGAGTCTAAACTGATCTTGAAAGGGGTCTCTCCCTCATATTAACTGTCCAAATAGATTTTGACAGGCTGCCTTAAGAGTCTAAACTGATCTTGACAGGGTTCTCTCCCTAATATTAACTGTCCAAATAGGTTTTGACAGGCTGCCTTAAGAGTCTAAACTGATATTGAGATGGGTCTCTCCATCACATTAACTGTCCAAATAGGTTTTGACAGGCTGCCTTAAGAGTCTAAACTGATCTTGACAGGGTTCTCTCCCTCATATTAACTGTCCAAATAGATTTTGACAGGCTGCCTTAAGAGTCTTAACTGATCTTGAGAGGGGTCTCTCCATCACATTAACTGTCCAAATAGGTTTTGACAGGCTGCCTTAAGAGTCTAAACTGATTTTGAAAGGGTTCTCTCCCTCATATTAACTGTCCAAATAGGTTTTGACAGGCTGCCTTAAGAGTCTAAACTGATCTTGAAAAAGGTCTCTCCCTCATATTAACTGTCCAAATAGATTTTGACAGGCTGCCTTAAGAGTCTAAACTGATCTTGAAAGGGGTTTTTCCCTCATATTAACTGTCCAAATAGATTTTGACAGGCTGCCTTAAGAGTCTAAACTGATCTTGACAGGGTTCTCTCCCTCATATTAACTGTCCAAATAGATTTTGACAGGCTGCCTTAAGAGTCTTAACTGATCTTGAGAGGGGTCTCTCCCTCATATTAACTGTCTAAATAGGTTTTGACAGGCTGCCTTAGGAGTCTAAACTGACTTTGACATGGTTCTCTCCCTCGTAATAACTGTCCAAATAGATTTTGACAGGCTGCCTGGAGAGCCTAAACTGACTTTGACAGGGTTCTCTCCCTCATATTAACTGTCCAAATAGATTTTGACAGGCTGCCTTAAGAGTCTTTACTGATCTTAAGAGGGGTCTCTCCATCACATTAACTGTCCAAATAGATTTTGACAGGCTGCCTTTAGAGTCTAAACTGACGTTGACAGGGGACTCTCCCTCATATTAAATGTCCAAATAGGTTTTGACAAGCTGGCTTAAGAGTCTAAAGTGATTTTGACAGGGTTCTCTCCCTCATATTAACTGTCCAAATAGGTTTTGACAGGCTGCCTTAAAAGTCTAAAGTGATTTTGACAGGGTTCTCTCCCTCATATTAACTGTCCAAATAGGTTTTGACAGGCAGCCTTAAGAGTCTAAACTGATTTTGACAGGGGTCTCTCCCTCATATTAACTGTCCAAATAGGTTTTGACAGGCTGCCTTAAGAGTCTAAAGTGACTTTGACAGGGTTCTCTCCCTCATAATAACTGTCCAAATAGATTTTGACAGGCTGCTTGGAGAGTCTAAACTGACTTTGACAGGGGTCTTTCCCTCATATTAACTGTCCAAATAGATTTTGACAGGCTGCCTTAAGAGTCTAAACTGATCTTGAGAGGGGTCCCTCCCTCTTATTAACTGTCCAAATAGATTTTGACAGGCTGCCTTAAGAGTCTTAACTGATCTTGAGAGGGGTCTCTCCATCACATTAACTGTCCAAATAGGTTTTGACAGGCTGCCTTAAGAGTCTAAACTGATTTTGACAGGGTTCTCTCCCTCATATTAACTTTCCAAATAGGTTTTGACAGGCTGCCTTAAGAGTCTAAACTGATCTTGAGAGGGGTCCCTCCCTCATATTAACTGTCCAAATAGATTTTGACAGGCTGCCTTAAGAGTCTTAACTGATCTTGAGAGGGGTCTCTCCATCACATTAACTGTCCAAATAGGTTTTGACAGGCTGCCTTAAGAGTCTAAACTGATTTTGACAGGGTTCTCTCCCTCATATTAACTGTCCAAATAGGTTTTGACATGCTGCCTTAAGAGTCTAAACTGATCTTGAAAGGGGTCTCTCCCTCATATTAACTGTCCAAATAGATTTTGACAGGCTGCCTTAAGAGTCTAAACTGATCTTGACAGGGGTCTCTCCATAACATTAACTGTCCAAATAGGTTTTGACAGGCTGCCTTAAGAGTCTAAACTGATCTTGAGAGGATGCTCTTCCTCATATTAACTGTCTAAATAGGTTTTGACAGGCTGCCTTAGGAGTCTAAACTGACTTTTACAGGGTTCTCTCCCTCATAATAACTGTCCAAATAGATTTTGACAGGCTGCCTGGAGAGTCTAAACTGATCTTGACAGGGTTCTCTCCCTCATATTAACTGTCCAAATAGATTTTGACAGGCTGCCTTAAGAGTCTAAACTGACTTTGACAGGGGTCTCTCTCTCATATTAACTGTCCAAATAGATTTTGACAGGCTGCCTTAAGAATCTGAACTGATTTTGACATGGTTCTCTCCCTCATATTAACTGTCCAAATAGGTTTTGACAGGCTGCCTTAATAGTCTATACTGATCTTGACAGGGTTCTCTCCCGCATATTAACTGTCCAAATAGGTTTTGACAGGCTGCCTTAAGAGTCTTAACTGATCTTGAAAGGGGTCTCTCCCTCATATTAACTGTCCAAATAGATTTTGACAGGCTGCCTTAAGAGTCTAAACTGATCTTGAGAGGGGTCTCTCCCTCACATTAACTGTCCAAATAGGTTTTGACAGGCTGCATCAAGAGTCTAAACAGACTTTGACAGGGTTCTCTCCCTCATATTAACTGTCCAAATAGATTTTGATAGGCTGCCTTAAGAGTCTAAACTGACTTTGACATGGTTCTCTCCCTCATATTAACTGTCCAAATAGGTTTTGACAGGCTGCCTTAAGAGTCTAAACTGATTTTGACAGGGTTCTCTCCCTCATATTAACAGTGCAAATATGTTTTGACAGGCTGCCTGCAGAGTCTAAACTGACTTTGACAGGGTTCTCTCCCTCATAATAACTGTCCAAATAGATTTTGACAGGCTGCCTGGAGAGTCTAAACTGATCTGGACAGGGTTCTCTCCCTCATATTAACTGTCCAAATAGGTTTTAACAGGCTGCCTTAAGAGTCTAAACTGATTTTGACAGGGTTCTCTCCCTCATATTAACAGTGCAAATATGTTTTGACAGGCTGCCTGCAGAGTCTAAACTGACTTTGACAGGGTTCTCTCCCTCATAATAACTGTCCAAATAGATTTTGACAGGCTGCCTGGAGAGTATAAACTGACTTTGACAGGGTTCTCTCCCTCATATTAACTGTCCAAATAGGTTTTGACAGGCTGCCTTAAGAGTCTAAACTGATTTTGACAGGGGTCTCTCCCTCATATTAACTGTCCAAATAGATTTTGATAGGCTGCCTTAAGAGTCTAAACTGACTTTGACATGGTTCTCTCCCTCATATTAACTGTCCAAATAGGTTTTGACAGGCTGCCTTAAGAGTCTAAACTGATTTTGACAGGGTTCTCTCCCTCATATTAACAGTGCAAATATGTTTTGACAGGCTGCCTGCAGAGTCTAAACTGACTTTGACAGGGTTCTCTCCCTCATAATAACTGTCCAAATAGATTTTGACAGGCTGCCTGGAGAGTCTAAACTGATCTTGACAGGGTTCTCTCCCTCATATTAACTGTCCAAATAGGTTTTAACAGGCTGCCTTAAGAGTCTAAACTGATTTTGACAGGGTTCTCTCCCTCATATTAACAGTGCAAATATGTTTTGACAGGCTGCCTGCAGAGTCTAAACTGACTTTGACAGGGTTCTCTCCCTCATAATAACTGTCCAAATAGATTTTGACAGGCTGCCTGGAGAGTATAAACTGACTTTGACAGGGTTCTCTCCCTCATATTAACTGTCCAAATAGGTTTTGACAGGCTGCCTTAAGAGTCTAAACTGATTTTGACAGGGGTCTCTCCCTCATATTAACTGTCTAAATAGGTTTTGACAGGCTGCCTTAAGAGTCTAAACTGACTTTGACAGGGTTCTCTCCCTCATAATAACTGTCCAAATAGATTTTGACAGGCTGCCTGGAGAGTCTAAACTGATCTCGACAGGGTTCTCTCCCTCATATTAACTGTCCAAATAGATTTTGACAGGCTGCATTAAGAGTCTAAACTGACTTTGACAGGGGTCTCTCTCTCAAATTAACTGTCCAAATAGATTTTGACAGGCTGCCTTAAGAATCTGAACTGATTTTGACATGGTTCTCTCCGTCATATTAACTGTCCAAATAGGTTTTGACAGGCTGCCTTAATAGTCTATACTGATCTTGACAGGGTTCTCTCCCGCATATTAACTGTCCAAATAGGTTTTGACAGGCTGCCTTAAGAGTCTTAACTGATCTTGAAAGGGGTCTCTCCCTCATATTAACTGTCCAAATAGATTTTGACAGGCTGCCTTAAGAGTGTAAACTGACTTTGACAGAGGTCTCTCCTTCATTTAAACTGTCCAAATAGATTTTGACCGCCTTGCTTGAGAGTCCAAACTGATTTTGAAAGGGGTATCTTCCTCATGTTAACTGTCCAAATAGATTTTGACAGGCTTCCTTAAGGGTCCAAACTGATATTGACAGGGGTCTTTCACGTACAGTAACTGTCCAAATAGATTTTGACAGCCTTGCTTTAGAGTCCAAACTGATTTTGAAAGGGTTCTCCCCCTGATATTAACTGTCCAAATAGATTTTGACAGGTTACCTTTAGTGGCCGTTATAGAGAGGTTTTACTATATATTATTTGAAAAATAACCGTACTCAAATACTCTGATTACCATGTTTTATTTATGGGCAGTTACATTTACACATTTATTTAACCATACAGAATCAACTTCCATATTTATGTATACATACTGTCAAAAACATAGATTATCATGTTTTATTTACAAGTCAATATATTTACACATACATATCAAATTATCAATTTCCATATTTTTACATTCAGTCAGACCAGTATTAAGACACCTTTCCTTAAAGAAGCATACAGGAAATTAAAGATATGTGACTGCTAGATGCAGGATAAACAGAGATGTTTGTAAAACATGTATTCCCTCCCTATAAAAAATAACAAACTGGCTATCAAATACAAAGATTGTCGGTTATATGATGAATGGGTTTTTTCATCAGAAAAAATAAACATGATATTACATTATTGAGTGACCTTTTACCTAATGTCCCAAAAAGAAATGGGATTATCTACTCATCATCAACAACCTCCCAACCAAATATGGGATCTGTTATAATAACCATAATATTACATTCCTGATTGACCTTGACTTTATGACTACTCATCTGAATTATAAACTGTCTTATCAAAAGAGGTCTCTAGGTTTAATGAAGGATGAATTATTGATCGGAAACCATTTTATATAAAACCCATTGTATTTTTATTAATGAATGACCTTGACCCTACTTACTTCAACAGAAATATATGCAATCCACTCATGACATTCCTACTAAATAAAATTATGAAAACTACAGTTGGAAGAAATCTGAGTTGAACTCTAGGATGGAGGCAGGGTCAGTTATTGATTGGAAATGCTCTAATGTAATATCCATATTGCATTCCTGAACGACTTGTAAAATCCATCACATTTCATTACTGAATGACCTTGACCTCTCACCAACTGACCTAAAAAGAATTAGGGGGTCAATTATGCACTGTTTACAACATCTGTACCAAAAATGAGAACTGTTGTAGGTAAGTTATTGATCAGAAAAAATTGGTGTAAAGCCATTACGTTTCAAAACTGAATGACCTTGAACTTTGACCTGACTTACAGATCTGAAAAGAAATAGGGTTAATTTCCTCATCATGATTAATGTCCATACCATATTTATATGAGAACTGCAGGTTGAAGGAAAAGAGAGTTACTGATTTGAAACCATTGGGTCTACCAAAACAATATACCCCACTTCATTTAGCAACCACCTATAATGTAAGAGACTGCTTTTGGACCCTGTAAAGGAGAGTTGTTAAATACAAGTTTGACTGTACACTTCGATATTACTTAAAAGGCCTAGTCAAACCCTTCTTAACTTTATTAACTGACGTGTAAACTAGCCAACATATACATGGCTCCAGATAAGGGTAGTATTTCAAAAACTAAAATCTTTATCTATTACAAATCCCTATGGTGTCACTACTCATTAGAATAGTCTCTTCCAGACGATTTTGAGTAGTAACCCCATATGGTTTGGTGCTAATAGAGTGAGAAAATGTTTGATTTGTTAAGTTTACTCGCTCTTATTGGGAATTCTGCATATGGGTTAATTACTTAGAACAGAAGCTTAGTATTATACAAGAGGCCCATGCGGGCCTAAATATCGCTCACCTGGAAAAACCAACACAAGGGTCACATGACCCCCAGGGCGGGATCATTTTTTATCCCAGGGACATGTTTTGAACAATCTTGAAAGAAAACCTTAAGATGATGCTTTGTGTCAAATATCTAAGCTCAGGGTACTACGGTTTCAGACAAGAAGATTTTTTAAGTTTTCATTGAAAAAATCTATTTTTAGCTCCTGTTACCTAGATATGCAACGGACCGGAATCATTCCTGCCAAGTTTGGTAAAAATCCATCCAGTAGTCTAGGAGGAGAAGCTGTTTGAAGAAATTGTTGACGACGGAGACAACGGACACAATCAAAATAGCTCACCTTGGCACTACGTGCCAGGTGAGCTAACAAAAGGTACAGTTTTGGAACAAAGATAAAGTTTCTCAAGTTATTTGGAATTCATGTTGGGCAATTATCTATAGAAATAGTGTAGTTGGTTTTGATTTGATTTGTTATGATTTTATGTTGCTTTTGATAGTAATTTCTGACTATTTCAGTCATATTGCGATGTCCAGCTTATTACAGGTGGAGGAAGTTGGCTGTGAAAGAAAGCCAGCATTGCTAGATAATACCCTATGACAAACAACCAGCAACACAGAATGCCTTATTCCAATTATAAAGACTTTAATTAAGTTAAAATTTATTTTACAGTATCTTATGTTGGTATTATGGTGTTATCTAGCAAAGCTACCTTTCTAAGAGAGAGCCAGCCTTGCTAGATACTACACTAACACAAACAACCAGCTACACAGGGTGTCATATTTCAAAAATCAAGACTTAAACATATATTACAATGTATCTTATATTGGTAAGGGTATTATCTAGCAAATCTGCCTTTCTAAGAGAGCTAGCATTGCTAGATAATATCCTAACACAAACAACCAGCAACACAGGGTGTCATATTCCAATAATCAATACTTAAACATGTTAAAATGTATCTTATGGTATATATTGTTGGTAAGGGTATTATCTATCAAACCTAATAGAGCCAGCCTTGTTAGATAATACCCTAACACAAACAACAAGCAACACAGATAAGAATGCCATATTCCACTAATCAATACTAAAACATGTTAAAATGTATTTTACGGTATCTTATGTTGGTAAGGGTGTTATCTATCAAAGTTGCCTTTCTAAGAGAAGGCCAGCCTTGCTAGATAATACCCTTACGCAAACAACCAGATACACGGGGTGTCATATTCCAAAAATCAAGAATTAAACATATGTTAAAACGTATCTTATGGTAACCTATCATTATGTTGCTAAGGGTATTATCTATCAAAGCTTTCTAAGAGAGCCAGCCTTGCTAGATAATACCCTAACACATACAACCAGCAACATAGGGTGCCATATTTAAACAATCAAGCCTTAAACATATGTTAAAATGTATCTCAAGGAAACTTAAGTGGATAATGGTATTATCTATCAAAGCTGCCATAATACCCTAACATAAACAACCAGCAACATGTACATCTTCTGTTCTATGAACAAGCAAGCTAATGATTGTCACAGTAATATAGATACTCAATAATTATAGCATAAGTTTTAAAGTTATACATGTACCTTATTTTCTGGAAATAGTATGATCAATGAGGCCATATTTTTAAAGCAAAGTCACCACATCATTGCCATTAGTATGCCTAGCATAATAAATGTAGGCAGATACATAAATGTAGTTTTATTAAATAAATGAGGTTTATGTATTAATTAATACATGAAGATGCCATTATCATTAAACAGAGCTCGAGATCATGTGAGTATTTCAAGTATCATATATCTCAATTAAACTCTGTGATGTGAATTAATACTCAATACAATCATCTTGATGTCCTATCATAGCCTTTGTTGACACATACAGTAAACCTTGAATAATGAGCTTGGTTATAAGGAATCCTTTGCAATAAGGAACAGTTTAAAAATCCCAGAATATTACCCCTCTTTTTTCTATCTAATAAAGTATGGTTACAACGTACTTGATTGTAAAACTTGGCTATAGCGTACACCAATTTCCGGTACGATTCAACAAACTTCATTAGAATATCATCTGTTATAGCATATCGTCGATTAAGAGAGTTTCAACTGTATAATATGGCTGTTGCAGAGCAATTATCAATCAATAATTACCTCACAGGTAAATTGTTTGCCAGCCATTGTTTGTATGCATTGTGTGTAAGTATGAGCAATATTAACAGACAATTTTTACGCATCACTTTGAAAAGCGTTAAACGAAAGTCATATTTGCTCACACTTCGTACATATATGCCCATGCACAAAAATGATTTACAGACGTTTCGGTAAATGACCAGTTCGGTAAATTGATTTTATATAGTGAAAGTCTGGACGTTTCGGTAAAAAGGTAAATTATAGTAATTATAGGATTAAGTATATCGCACATCGCACCTCTCTCGGTAACAATGAGACTGTGGCACAGTGTTTGTGCCAAGTTTGCAGGGTTGTTTTAGTATGTGTTGATCCTGATCTACCTACAGATACTAAATTTTTCGGCCTGTTTACGAAACGAAATAAAGGGCATGTGAAGGGGGTAAAAATAACTTGATTTCTTCAATATTTTTTTTCATTTCTTCTATAAGGAGATGAGATTATTGTTACATCTCAAAATAATTAAGAACTAAAAAAACAAAATTTATATTTATTGGCATGTTTATAATATACATATTTACATAATAATACTCAAATTATAGATCTGCGTAACACAAGAAGACCAAACTTTTCGGCAAATATTTATTGGGTTTAACCAATTGCTGATCTGGGTCTGACAAGTGATTAGAGACCAAGCGCCATCAGTTATTGATCTAGCGAAAGGTGTGATATACAAACCTGTACATAAACCTATAATTACTATAATTTACCTTTTTACCGAAACGTCCAGACTTTCACTATATAAAATCAATTTACCGAACTGGTCATTTACCGAAACGTCCGTCACCCCACAAAAATTACTCTGTCATTACACCATCAACATAGAGAGAAAACGGAAAGTGCTAACCATTGCTAACCATGTCTCCTTCAATATCGTTGTCTGTAGGATCAATTTATAGTGAGATTTAAGGTGGTGTGACATAAAGATGTATCGATACGAGTGTCAAACAGTTTGGTTCATGATCAGACGCTGCATAATCTAACGCAGCGTCTGGTCTGGATCTAAACTGTTTGCAAAGTCGACATTAGGCGTCTTCTGCTGTAAAGACGTCTACAAATGATCTCTGTGTTAATGCCTTCATGTCGAATGTTAACAAGCTTGCAAATTACTGAAATACTATTTCATAAAAACAAAAATATTATTCTTTGCCTAATTTATGTTTCATTTAAATGAATAGGTTTACACATGTACATGACTATATAAATGAATTTGGTGTTCGTTATAAGTCCAAACTGTTCCTTATACCAACCTCGTCTATTCTAAGCAGACTAGTTCATTATTCGATTATAGCAAACTTTGGCAATTACATTCACTGTTTTTGAGGTCCCGAGGTTTTCTTTATAAACCAGGTTTACTGTATATAAAAAGAAAGGTTGGAAATGTTCCATTGAACCACTCCAATTTTAAATCATGGGATGCATTCATTCTCTCTCATCAGAGACAGTCACTATTTTCTCCACTGTATCTGGAGTCCGACAACCACATAATTATCCAGCTCATTGTGAGACTTGTCATCCCTCTTCATGTTCGATCCTTCACTATTAATCGCTGCCCCTGTACAAATATCAATGTCACTGATTATCCATAGAATGCACTATGGAAATGTTTACAAAAGCCTAAAGGTATAAGTCAAAGGCATTACGACTCCATTAGTCAGAATGGGATGAACTACAAACTTTCATAGTCCGGATTTCAAACAAAGTCACCTTAAAATAAGACTTGGTCACATGACTCAGAAGTTTGGCCACTCCAGAGTCAAGTTTTTTCTGGTAGGCTCTGTAGTGGTCTATAAAGATCGGTGTTCCGATGTCCAGTGAAGTAATCAAGACCAGCTGCTACTGGACTTCACAAACCCCACAAGCAATGCCAGGCCACATTTACTTCATAGCTGGTAAAGAGTCTTATTGAGTGCTTCTCATCGATCGTGTCCTGAAATTAGAAAAAAAACAAGACTGCGCGTTCAATAAACGCTTATTCCCCCGGTGGCATCCTTGACAATATATTGTGAATCTTTTCTAAGTCCGAATTAGGTCAAGGTCAAACTGAGCTTGGGTATTACTGGGGGGTTGGTAATGGTCCAAGGAAATAACTGTATAAGTATAGAAGCATTGTAGTAAGTAGTGTTGATGCTAGACGAAACGGTAAAATCTAGATAACCAAGAAATAGCCCATTCAAAATATTCTAAGTCCAAATTAGGTCAAGGTCAAGGTCAAAATCAAGGTTGGGTGATATTGGTGGATAAGGAATGGTCCAAGGCAACAACTGTTTAAGTATCCAAGCATTGGAGTAAGCGGTGTTGATGCCAGACGAAACAGTAAAATCTACTTAACCTGGTTACGGACGGACGGACTGGACGATTACTTTATGCTCCCGCATCTGTCGATGCCGGGGGCATAAAAAGTGTACTTTTAACATTTTCACTGCTATATTGTCTGCTGAACCATTTACTCCATAGCATTTTTTCCAGTATGGAAGATAGGTGACCTGTTAAAACATGTTGAAAGCAGAGCAGAATGAGCGTAAAAGGTGCATTCTGCTTTGCGTTCAGTTTGCTTTAACCTACAATCTGCTTGAATACGAAAATATTTCTTATGGCACATATTCCAGACTGTAAAAAGAAGAACCGTTTTCTTCAGTGGAGGAGTTAAGTAAAGGCGTAAACAAGACTGCGCGTTCAATAAACGCTTATGCCCCCGGTGGCATCCTTGACAATATATTCTAAATCTTTTCTGAGTCCAAATTAGGTCAAGGTCAAACTGAGCTTGGTGAGTTGCTTATGGTCTTAGGCAACAACTGTATAAGTATCAAAGAATTTTAGTTAACAGTGTTGATGCTAGACGAAACGGTAAAATCTAGTTAACCAAGAAATAGCCTGTTTAAAATATTCTAAGTCAAAACTAGGTCAAGGTCAAAATCAAAGTTTGGTGATATTGGTGGGTAGGGAATGGTCCAAGGCAACAACTGTATAAGTATCCAAACATTTGGGTAAGGGGTGTTGATGCTAGACGAAACAGTAAAATCTACTTAACCTTGTTACGGACGGACTGACGGACGGACGTTCTCACAGTTGGACATTTGTTGGGTATATTTTTTGTTTAAAAGTACCCAAAAGTACACTAAAATACCCAACAATAACAATAGGGCAATCACGGAATGAATGGAATCTATTGTTCTCCCTACCCAACAAAGGACCTTTCGTGCGCTCGGACTGACTGACTGACGGACAGGACGATTACTATATGCCTCCGCATCTATCGATGCCGGGGGCATAAAAAAAGCATATCTATTGAATCATGGGTTAAAAATTGTTGAAATTGAGAATTTAGAGTGACATTATAAATGAAGAAACACACACACACTCGTGTGCCAATATATAACATAGAACATATTCGACATAGAAAATACAGTAAAACAAACAAACTATGGCAATGGAGAAAGCTGATTGGCTGAAATAGTACATGGTTTACTATTCGTTTATACCAAGTACAATGCTTTTAAACTGGAACATTTCAGAACACATAATTTTGGAAATATCGAAAGTACCACTTGTATAATAACGTTCAGTGTTTATACGAAACTGATTTGATTCCAAACCAACGAGTAAGTTGCAGGTTATCTACGCGGTATGCTTCACAAACTACGGTTCTCGTCCGATCACCGAAGTTAAGCAACGTGGAGCCCGGTCAGTACTTGGAATGGTGACCGCTTGGTAATACCGGGCGCCTCAGGCTTTTTCCTATTTGTCTGTTTTTTTGTTGTTGATTTTTGTTGTTTTTTAAATTAGTTTTGTCTTTATATTGGACTTTTTTTTGCAGTTTAAACACAATCAACCCTAGAGACGAGAATACTCGTCATTTATAAACCGGGTACCTGAGAATATTACAACTGTACTAAGCCGGGCGATGGTTGCTGGCAGGTTTCCGTAGTCAGTAACTTGGCGTCTCATATGGATCCAAACTATATAAACGTCAATGATATGGTATGGTTGTTTGACCAATTGATCCCTGATAACGTGTTCACTCATCATTTTCCGTTATCAAGCCATGTGTACCGTTTACATTTGAAACGTGTGCACTACAGTTTGTAAATGACGAGTTAACTCGTCGCTAGGGTTGAATGTGTTAAACTAGAAAATGTCCAATCTAAAAACAATTAAAAAAGACAGAAATATAGGAAAATTTCTACGGCACTCGTTATTCCTAGGAGGTCACCTATCCAAGTACTAACTGGTCTCGAGTAATAGTTACATAATGATAATTTTGACAGAAAAAGCTTAATGATGAGTGACAAACAGCTTGAATCCAGATCAGACGCCGCGTTACGCGGAGTCTGATCTGGATTCAAGCTGTTTGCAACTGTTTACCCATTTCCCTCCCTATAACGACTCCCTCCGAACAACGCACTCAAGGTTTGTCTCCCATTGGGTGTCGTTGTAGAGAGGGAGCACTGTACATAAAAACTAAGTTATTCTTTCTAAATAAATGGCTTTATGTTTAAAGAGGCTCGCAACCAGATTTAGCATTAAAAATAGTGATTTGTAAATATAATGTATGTCAAATGCTTATATAAATGGGTAAGAATTAGTTTAGGATATGAAATTCTGTTTAAAAATATGCATTTCAATAAAAAAAAAATTGCGCTCTGGTGAGATTCAAACCCGGTACCCGGCATGCAGGACAAACAAGCAAAAACCATGTGTACTGTACCCCTCCTAGCGTCATTTTGAGTGTTCCTGGTCCCTCCCAGTGTCTTCCCGAGAGGTATGGCTCCCTCCTATCGTCTCTCCAAGGGCTCCAAAGCCCTCCCAACGTCTTTTCGAGTGTTTCTGAGCCCTCCCAGCGTCCATCCGAGAGTTCCTGATCCCTGTCGGTATCTTTCCGAGTGTACTGCATCCCTGCCAGCGTCCTTTCCCGTGTTCCTGGTCCCTCCCAGTGTCTTTCCGAGAGGTATGGCTCCCTCCCATTGTCTCTCCGAGAGCTCCAACGCCCTCCGAACGTGTTTTCGAGTGATCGTGATCCCTCCCAGCGTCTGTCCCGAGCGTCCATGATCCCTCCCAGTGTCTTTCCGAGTGTACTGCTTCCCAGCAACCTTTCCGAGTGTTCCTGGGTCCTCCCAGTGTCTCCACGAGTGGTATTGCTCCCTCCCATTGTCTTTTCGAGTGGTTCCGAGTCCTCTCAGCGTGGTTCTGATCCCTCTAAGCGAGGTTCCGAGCCCTTTCAGCGTACTTCCGAGCGTTCCTGATCCCTCCCAGTGTCTTTCCGAGTGTACTGCACCCCTCCCAGCGTCCTTTCGAGTGTTCATGGTCCCTCCCTGTGTTTTTCCGATAGGTATGGCTCCCTCCCATTGTCTCTCCGAGGGCTCCAAATCCCTCCCAACGTCTTTTCCGAGTGTTTCTGAGCCCTCCCAGCGTCCGTCCGAGCGTTCCTGGGCCCTCCGAGTGTTTTTCCGAGTGGTATGGCTCCCTCCCATTGTCTCTCTGAGGGCTCCAAAGCCCTCCCAACGTCTTTTCCAGTGTTTCTGATCCCTCCTAGCGTCCGTCCGAGCGTTCCTGGGCCCTCCCAGTGTCTTTCCGAGAGGTATGGCTCCCTCCCATTGTCTCTCCGAGGGCTCCATATCCCTCCCAACGTCTATTCCGAGTGTTTCTGAGCCCTCCCCGCGTCCTTCCGAGCGTTCCTGATCCCTCCCAGTGTCTTTCCGAGTGTTCTGCAACCCTCCCCGCGTCCTTCCGAGTGTTTATGTGCCCTCCTATATGTCTTTCCGAGTGCTATTTCTCCCTCCCATTGTCTCTCTGAGAGCTCTAAAGTTTGTTACAGACACCTCACAAATGACAATAAATATGCGTAAATATGTTTTTTTATATGTATATATAAAATTATATAGAAAGAGATTGATGTTGAGAGAAAAAAGAAAGATAAACTATTCCAAAGCCGTCTCACACACAGACAAACGCACACGCACATACCAAATATGAAAGCAATATCTCAATGAACAAAGGAGTTATAGGCATTTTTCAAAACCTAAACACAGATATAGAAACCTAAATGCAGGCCCTAAGTTCAAGGTCAAGGTCACAGTGGTCAAACTTTTTGTGTGCATGGAAAGGTCTTGTCCATAAACATACACATA
Organism: Gari tellinella; assembly: GCA_922989275.2. Taxonomy (NCBI): domain Eukaryota; kingdom Metazoa; phylum Mollusca; class Bivalvia; order Cardiida; family Psammobiidae; genus Gari; species Gari tellinella. The sequence goes on along the minus strand of OV277858.1, from coordinate 101,278,623 downwards.
CCAAATATGAAAGCAATATCTCAAGGGACATAGAAGTTAAAGGCCTTTTGACTAACCTAAACACAGATTTTGAAAGCTAAACATGGGCCCTAACTTCAAGGTCAAGGACATTGGGGTAAAACTATTTAGTTGCTTGGTAAAGTCTTGTCCATAAACACACACACATACCAAATATGAAAGCAATATCTCAGTGATCATAGGAGTTATAAGCATTTTTCGAAACCTAAACGCAGATTTCGAAACCTAAACACGGGCCCTAAGTCCAAGGTCAAGGTCACTTGGTTAAAACAATTTGTATTCATGAACAGGTATTGTCCATATACAACTGCATGCAAGTATTAAAGGAATATCTCAATGAACAAAGGAGTTATAGGCATTTTTCAAAAACCTAAACACAGATTTCGAAACCTTAACGCAGGCCCTAAGTTCAAGGTCAAGGTCACAGGGATCTGTGTGCATGGAAAGGTCTTGCCCATACACTCACACATACCAAATATGAAAGCAATACCTCAAGGGACAAAGAAATTATAAGGATTTTCTTGAAACTGCTAACGCGAACGGGAATGGACACAGGAACGCCGACGCCTGGGTGAGAACATTAGTGCTTGGACACAGTCCGGCGAGCTAACAACAAAACGTATTCTAGGTTAGTGGTAGAGGTCATAGGTCAGTGTTACCAAATCGCAACGCATAACATGTGAAGATGTGGGACTGCAGCTGCAGTACCTTGTATATGACTGACCTAAATGAAGAACTCAGTTGAAAACTTAAAGCTGGATCTAAGCACTGAAGTTTGACAATATGTATGTAGTATTGCTTTCACTTCTTAATTCCAGCAAGACAAAAAATATAATATTACATAGTTGATGGACCTTGACACTTGACTTCAACAGAAATGGGGTCATCAACTCATCATAACAAATTTCACTAACAAATTTGAGAACTTTACATTGAATGAAGGATGAATTATTGATCTGAAACCATTTGTTGTCAAAACCATTTCATTACTGACTGACATTGATCTCTAACCTCAAAGGAAATAGTTGTTATCTTCTCATCATTACAAACCTCCCTACCAAATATGAGCTATCAATCGGAAACCATTTGGTCTATCGACAGACAAGCAGACCGACCAACTGATATGTGCAAAGCATACCCCGTATTCTTTAAAGAAGTGAAAGAATAAATATCCCTCAACACTGAGAGAGGTTTGTTAGGTTTCAAAATATTTTTGTCCAGTTTTTTAAGACGTCAAAGGCACTCTTGACAAAAAAATTACACAGAAATTTACACAAGAAATGAGCATTTTTCGAAACCTAAACGCAGATTTCAAAACCTAAATGTGGGCCCAAAGTTCAAGGTCAAGAGGCTAAAAAAACTTTTGTAAGCATAAACAGGTATTGTCCATATACATATGCATGCCAAATATTAAAGAAATATCTCAATGAACAAAGGAGTTATAGGCATTTTTCAAAACCTAAACCAGATTTCACACCTAAATGCAGGCCCTAAGTTCAAGGTCAAGGGGTCAACATATGTGTGTGCATGGAAAGGTCTTGTCAATATACACACATGTACCAAATATGAAAGCAATCTCTCAAGTGAAAAATGAGTTACAAGCATTTTTTTAAACTGATAACAGGAATGGCAACACTGACGCCAACTACTGGGTGAGAACATAAGCTCTTGGACACAGTCCGGCGAGCTAAAATGCAGTTCAAGGGCATTTGTTAAACTACTGTCACATTTCCTGTTTCTATTAATTTTACCTCTGATCTAGATACAAATTGTTTGCCTCTTGGTCTGTTATTCTGCAAACATACACCAGATTGTAATTTAATTATATCAACAGGCAACAATTTCACACTTTTAGATAAATGACATGGTTGCTTTGCGTACCTTGAAGTATCTAAGCAAGGATATGGGGGTGATTGACCGTGGATCAGTGGTAGTCACCATTGACTGATATCAGTCAGCAGAACTTGAGGCACAGGCTGTATACTGGAAAACATTTAAAACACAACAGAAACAATGTTATGGGGAAAAGACATACATATAATGTACAATAAAACCCCTGGAAACAGAACTCCTTTATACCCTAAGCTCAGAAAATCTTAAAACACAATTCCCTTTCTATTGGCTCACAAACTATTGAATAAAATAATATGTGTTTGTGAAATAATATGCCCCCTGATGTGATCATGACTTCTAAAACAAGAGTTGTCAGAGACACAACAAAGCTCGCCATAGGCACATTTATGAGAAACCTAAACGCAGATTTAGAAACCTTTAGAAACCTAAACCTGGATCCTATGTTCAAGGTCAAGGTCACCGGAGTCAACTTTTTGCATGTAAAGAAAGATCTTGTGCATATACACATGCACATCGAACATGAAAGGAATATCTCAATGGACGTAGGAGTAAAAGGCATTTTCAGAAACCTAAAACGCAGATTTCAAAACCTAAACATTGGCCCTTACTTCAGGGTAAAGGTCATTGAGGTAAAATAATTTGTGTGCATTGAAAGGTCTTGTCCATATATATATATATATATATATATATATATATGTGCATGCCTAATATGAAAGGAATATCTGAATGGATATAGGAGTTATAGGCATTTTGAGAAAACTGAACACAGATTTTGAAACCTAAACGCAGGCCCTTACTTCAATGTCAAGGTTACTGGGGTTAAATAATTTGTGTGCATGGAAAGGGCTTGTCTATGTTCACATGCATACCAAGTATAAAATCAACATGTCAAAGGACATAGGAGAGATAAGCATTTTGAGAAACCTAAACGCAGATTTCGAAAACCTAAACGCGGGTCCTAGGTTCAAAGTCAATGTCACTGGGGTCAAGCTTTTTGCATGCAAGGAAAAATCTTGTACATAAACACATGTACACTGACTATGAAAGGAATATCTCAATAGAAATAGGAGTTACAGACATTTTGAGAAACCTAAACGCAGATTTCGAAACCTAAACGTGGTCCCTAAGTTCAAGGTCATTGGGGGCTAATTTTTTCTGTGCATGGAAAGGTCTTGTCCATATACACACACATACCAACTATGAAAGCAATACCTGAAGGGACATAGATGTAATAGACATTTTCTTAAAATTGTTTACGCCGTTCATGATGACAACGACGACTACACCGGGGGTATTGCAATAGCTTGTCTTGCACTTCGTACAGGTGAGCTGAAAACCTTGACCTTTGACAAACATGATCCAAATTGTACTGAGCTGAATAACTTTACAAATTCACTACACATGCCGTATATGAAGTATCTATCGAATGTTAAATTCAGCCTATGTCAAATTTAAATGACCTCTAGGTGATCTTGACCTTTGTCGGACATGACACAAATTGTACAGAGCTCAAGATCTTCTAAAGTTCAGTATACATGCAGTTCCAAAGTTATGGTCTATGTAAAATTCAGCTTATTTGACCTATAAATGACTTTGGCCTTTGTTGTACTGAGCTCATATGTCAGAAGCTTCGAGATTCTTGAGTTGAGTATATATGCCTAATATGAAGTCTCTAAAACAGATATTCCAAACTTATGGCCAAGGTTTAAGTTGTGTACAGGCAGACAAACAGGACAATGCACTTGACTAGGTCAAAAGCATAAAAAATATACATGTACTGTAGTAAGCTCTAATGAAAGGTAGCTGCTTAATGCTTCTTTAGGAGCTTTCAACATAACTGTTGTCCTGCATTAAGCTGATATGTGTCTTTAAATTTTAGAATCTTTGCTTAACGACACTAATCCCAAAACCTCTCTAAACCAAACGTTTTGCTCAGACCGGAAAAATTAATTTTCAGGTGTTTTAACTGTACTGCCTAAAAGAAGTTGCAATTTTTATGAGTGCATAAGTTTTCAGAAATCTTTTATACAAATAAAATATTTTTATTATGACAGAGTGTCTCCTAACACCAACGATTAAGAAATAATCTAGAATTTGTTTTTTAGAAAAATGCATATCTAGCTCCCACGTAACGTCAAGTCCCAAATAATTTCCGTCAAAATGGCCACAGTCACTAAATGTGACTTTGTCTTGATTTATGAAGGCACCAGATTTTAAGTTTTAGATAGCAACAACAGTCAAACACGTACATTCATAGAACTATCTCTTTGGAGTTGGTAAGATGCTCATCCTTCCAGCAATAGCTCAAGAAAATACCGTCACTCAGAGAAACTGTAACAAAACTATACAGAGTGAGATATTTGGTTCTCTTTTAGAAATTTGAACTTGGAATACATGTAATTATATAATCAGGATTACAGTCAAACCCAATAAAGATTTTTGTCACAATCAGAAAAGTCCTGAACAATGATTCAAAATACAAATATACAACAATAATATAGTATTGTCAATCTTTTTTTAGGTGTTTATTGCAGGTAATTTCCATAAACATTAACTATTATAGTGCAGTCTTTAAAAGGCCTTTGATCTAAAACATATGTGTCATCTGCCAGCAAGCATCAGTCTAACAAGAGTTGCAGCTAAAATAACAAGAGGCCCATGGGCCATATGTCGCTCACCTGAGCATAGTTGACAAAATGGAGAGAATGATTTATATCCCGGGATGGGATTATCTTTTACCCCAGGGGCATATTTTGATCAATTTTGATAAAGGACCTATAGATGATGCTATGTGTCAAATACCTAAGCTCTGTGTACTAGGGTTTCAGACATGAATATTTGTAAGTTTACGTAAAAAAAATCTATTTTTAGCTCCTGTGACCTTGATATGCAACTGACTGGACCCATTTCAATACTATTGGTGAAGGACATCTGGAATACCATACCAAATCTCAAAGCTCTTGCCATATTAGCTTCAGAGGAAAAGTGTTTGAAATTTTCACTTTATTACTTTTTGTAAAACTGTGACCACCGGGGCGGGGCCATTTTGACCCAAGGGTCAAGATTTTAATTAAAACTTGATAGAAGACCTGTAGATAAGGCTAATGGTAAACAAGAGGGTCATGGCCCTTAATTCTCTCACCTGAGGACATTGTACCTTAGCTGACTGGACAAGACAACATTTTAATACAGCTGTAAATGGAGTTATCTTCTGGACAAGAAAACATGACAAAGGGGAATATCTCAAAATATATTATTGGCAGGAATAAGGCCCTTATCCATGACATTTCCTCTTATCACACAATTTCCATATATGATATTTATTGCACATTCTGCTTTACTTTTAACCTGCTTTAAGCTATCATCTACTAAGATGTAGATAGTATTTCTTATCTTAAATTTTTATGACTGTATAAAGTGGAATTATTTTTTTCAGTGGAGGAATAAAATTGAAGGCGTAAAAAAGCATATGTATAGGGTAATGGGTTAACTAACATAAGTAGAACAGGAGTTATCTCCCGGACAACAAAATATGACAGAGGGAATTAAATAGCTCACCAGGAGATACTATAGACATAATGTCAAAGCTGTGGGCCTAGTAGTTTTTGACAAGAAGAATTTTTAAAGTTTGATTGAAGTAAATGTGGACCGACGGACAGGTGGAAGTCCGTTCGGACGGACATACAACGGACGGTGAGCAGTCACCTTGAGCCTTTGCTCAGGTGAGCTGAGCCTTTGCTCAGGTGAGCTAAAAATCTAAGTTCAAGCCCTTGTAGTTTTTGACAAGAAGGTTTCCTAAGATTTCCTTATTTTTTCACTTTGGTTGATATTTAGAGCAACCTAGATTTCTGCATTTCTATGCCCCCGCATGACTTAGTCGGGGGTATATTGTTTTTGGTCTGTCTGTCTGTTTGTCTGTATACAACTTTAACCTTGGCATTTGAACTACATAGGATAGAGACTTTATATTCAGTATGTGTACTCACCTCAAGAAGCTCTTGAGCTCAGTAAAATTTTGGTCATGTCTGACAAAGGTCAAGGTCATTTAGAGGTCATTTAGGGGTAAATGAGAAATCAATATGACGTCATGATGCTATTGTGATGATGCATTTGAATAAGCTAGAAAAAGCTTGTTTCTTTGTACATTTTCATCACAACAACAGCAAGGAGTACAATCAAAACCTGCTGTATGATTTTACTTGAAAGCCCAATGAATACATTGCAGTGACTAAACACCTCGGGGGCATTTGTCACTTTCTGTGACACCATTCATCATCATCATCATCGGTATTTATACTAACGTGCAGGAGTGGGAGTGTCGTCCACATCAGTGGACCCCCTTCCAGGCAGCTGGCTAACTGCACGCATAGCAGATCTCACATTGGATCTCCACACATCCTTGTCACAAGGGTCGACTTCAGAAAGTTTCCTTTCTTGTCTATCTCTCTCTGCTAGAGTCTTCCATGTCATCTTGGGTCGCCCTGGACCACGTCTTCCCTCAATCTGTATGGTGCAGACTGTCTTAATTGCGCCACTGGAGCGTTCAACGTGTCAGAACCAGCGGAGTCTTTTCTCTCTCATAATGATGTCCAGGTCATCAAGGCCAAGTTGTGTTAACAGCTGATCTGACGTAACAGTAGCCACATCCTCTGGCTTCACATTGCAGATCTGTCTGATCATGGCTCTGTCGTTGCGACGTAAACGCTGGAGATTTGGACTTGTCAAGGGCCAAGTCTCACTTGCATGTAGCATTGCGTTCCTCAAACATGACCTGTAAACACGACCGCGGGTCTTGTAGGAGAGATGGCAGGTTGACAGAACTTGTAGCAGCTCCTTAAACTTCTTCCAGGCGGTTTTCACACACGTGGTTGTTGCAAGTTCACATCCATCGGCTGCAGAGAGCATATCCCCCAGATAGCAGAAGGATGATACCACTTCTAGCTTGTCATGTCTGACCTGAACCTCATTCTGTGGCCTTCCTTCGATGGGTCTAGCAGTTCCTTGGCATCTTCTTTCAGACGCTTGAGGCCACTACATTTCTTATGCACCCAGTGTTTGCAGCTGTTGCTGCCTATACCAGTGCGGCAGATGGCGCATGGGAAGTCGCCTGAGCTCTGCAGGAGGTCCAGGCCTGTACCACAGATCATGATCTTGGTCTTCCTGGTATTTACCCTCAATCCTTTCTGCTTCATGCCATCCTTCCAAATGTGTAGCCTTCTGACACACTCGTTTAAGGAGTCAGCAATGATGACAAGATCATCAGCGTAGAGGTCCTCCCAAGGTACTCCAGCCTGGAACTCACGTGACAGAGCATCAAGTACAATGATGAAGAGCAGAGGGCTGAGCACAGAGCCCTGGTGTACACCAACCTTCACCTCAAACTCTTCACTGAGACCCTCTCCAACCCGAACACGACTCCGCACATTCTCATACATCCCCTGAACGAGCTTCTCATTCATCCCCTGAACGAGCTTCATGATCCACTCCTGGACACCAAGCTTTCTCAATGCCCATCAAATCACTTGCCGAGGGACCCGGTCAAATGCCTTCTCTAAGTCCACAAAAACCATGTAGAGCCGCCCATTTACGGCAAGGTATTTCTCCTGCAATTGACGGACGACAAAGATTGCATCTGTTGTACCCCTGCCTGGGACAAATACAAACTGCGATTCATGTTTTTAATTCTTTGAACAAATTTTAAAGAGCCTGACCCAAGGAACATTCCTGTAAAGTTTGGTTGAAGTCTGTCAAGTGATATAGGAAATTTTTAACAAAGACAAACAACGCACAACTCACAACGGACACAGGGCAATCACAATAGGTCACCTTGAGCCTCTGGCTCAGGTGAGCTAAAAATATGATCTCTTCTTCATATTTCTTACAAGAGGACTCGCATGACAAAAAGCTTGGAATCCGATTAGGTCCCACATTACCATAAGTGAGGCCTGATTGAGATCCATTCAGTTTGCAAATACATGCAACTTTAAACAGGCCTACAATGTTGTAAGAGTAAAGAATCAAGGCTCCAGATAAGCGGGAGTAAACTGAACAAATCTTACATTTTCCCCTTGATGTCAGCACCAAACCCTATTGTGTAACTACTCATTAGAATCGTCTCAAAGAAAAAATTCTAATAAGTAGTAACACCATAGGGCTTAATGCAGACATAAAGATTTAACTTTTTGAAACCTCAAAACGTTTTTTTTGGTGAAGATAAAGTAGATGATTGCTCAAAACCAAAAAATTCTTATGAGTACTCTAAATATAGGGTTTGATGTAGATATTAGGATCTAAATAGTTGACCTGCTTTCCTTTTCTGGAGCTTTTGAGTTATCTAATGCATAAACTGTACCATACCTTCTTGCATTGTGTGAACTTCACTCACTCACACTCACTATCCTAGTTTAGCATCTGTGTTCCCTTCGTCAGGGGTTCGACGTTAACTTGAAAAAGTTTTTACAAATTCTAACTTCCTTATGTCTGCACCAAATCCTGTGATGTGACTACTCATTAGAATCATCTCAAAGAGTGTTTGGTAGAGACATAAAGATGATACTGTTGGAAATATTTACCCATTCTTTTTTAGAGCCTTATGTGTATTCAGTACAGCTCCAGATAAGAGGAGTATTTGAGTAACTAAAACCTTTACTTCTGCATTATATCCTATGGTGTTACCACTCATTAGAATCGTCTCTTGATTCTAATGAGTAGTAACACCATGGGATTTGGTGCTGAAATGAGTGAGAACATGTTGGATTTGTTCACTTTATTCTGTCTTATCTTGAGCCTTGAAATTTCAGACACCTTTCACTGCCTGTTACTGGAAGAATTTAGATTTACTTTCAGCCTCCTTTAAGCAACCATGTGCTACGATATAGGAAATATATCTATAATTGTATAAAGTAAAACTTAAAGTTCAGCGTAGGAATGCACTATCTTCAGAGTAACCTTGTCAATGCCAGAATACTAAAGTTCCTGCTTAACCCTTCCCTTGCTGTATTCTAGTTCACTTAAACCTTTCACTCCATAACTACGACTTTTTATGCTTTTAATTTATTTCTCCACTAAAGAAAATAGCTCAATGTTTTACAGTCATGAATATACTTCTAAGAAATTATTCTATATACTAGCAGATGGTAGCTCAAAGCAAGTACATTTTGCTTTACTTTCAACCTGCATTAAGTGGTCAGCTGTCGTTAAAACTAGAAACAGGTTGTGGGGTAAAGGGTTGAACAAGTTTTCTTCATGTAAAATGCTATCTCCTGGGACTATGTACATGGTACTGTGATTTGGCAGACTTCCAGATAAAAGGGAGTAAATTAACAAATCCAACATTTTCTCTTTTCAGCACCAAATCCTATCGTGTGACGACTCATTAGAATCAAAGAGACCATTCTAATGAGTAGTAGTAACACCATAGGATTTCATGCAGAAATAAAGATTCTAGTTTTTGAAATACTCCCCTTATCTGGAGCTCTGAATTGGTTACTGTTTACTGGTTGTAACTGAAATGGTACTATTTACACTCTGTAAACGTGACAGCCTTACTAATACTGTCTGTAGAGAGTAATCATACCTAACTGATTCTTTCATGTCCTTCAGAGCTTCTAAAGTCTCTTTCTTCCAGCATTCTTCAAGCAAGTCCAGCATAAATACCTGGCAATGTCTTTTTCAGCTCACCTGCAAGAAATCAAATACAAAATTCCTTTAAGCGGTCATTCTTAAAAGAAGCATAAACCTCTCTGAAGTTTAGTTTTTATTTTCAGCACATACATGTTATGTATGCTTGTAAACTGCTATAAACAAAATGTATTACAAAAGCGGTATATTTTTATAGCACTAATAAGAGTATACTATTATGTTGTACTTAGTAAAAAATGATCTTAGACGTAAAAAAATTAACCTACGGGATGTATTTACAGTTAACTGAACGTAAATACGAATATACAAACAAGGTTAATTCTATTTACAAAAAGGTTCATTTAGCAGGTATTATATTTCATAGTGAACTTTCTTGAGAGGTATATTTACCTAGACAGTCTCGTTAACTGGACTGTTCACTTGATATTGCTTAAAATTGTCGTCTGCTGATTTTTCTTAAAGTTACGTTTTGGATATTCAGAAATAAGAAACATACAGACGAGTAACAAACAGTTTGAATCAAGATTAGACACCGCCATCGCGCGGCATCTGATCTGGGTTCAATCTGTTGGCAAATGTAATCTAAGGTTATTAATTTTCCCTCCCTATAATAAGTCCCTCCGAACAACACCCACACTCTTTGTCTCCCGCTGGGTTTTGTTGTAGAGAAGGAGTACTGTTTTGTACATTTTCCCCTTACTTAGTAAGGTATTGAGCTGGAACAACCAACAAAACCTTTGTTTTCTCCTTTCAACTAAGCCTTGGCGGCCTTTTCTACACACTGTGTACAGATGACAAGGTCCACACAACACTCCACCATGCTGTTGTGACTGATGTGGGCTGAGCACGCCTCATATATCATAGAACCATCCACAGTAACAGCTGAAGTCAAATAGCAAAATACAGTAAAACCTTTCAATTACTAGGATCTTAATACAGGTGACTGCTTAACCCATCCCCAATAGAAGCACATTTTAGCACATTTAATGTATTCCTCCACTGAAGAAAATAGTAATCCTAAGATGTATTCAAAGATGAAATTAGGTGTTCCTATGTGATGTAGTATAAGAGATGTGGCACAGACAAGGTTTTTTAATGGTCAAGAACTTCTGAAAAGCAATACCAAGCTGTAATTTCATATAAGCTACATTGTATTTATATTACAATTTGAAAAAGTTATACAGTGTTCCCTCTCTACAACGACCCTCCCAACAACGATTCCCTCCTTACAACGACGTTTGCCACAGTTCCCTAAACAAGACAATTATGTCTAACGGTTTTATATCTCATTCTGCAATATCGTCTGTTTAAGATTGTCTTCTGCTGTTTTTTTTCTAAAGTTGCATAATCGACAGAGAGAAAACTTAATGACGAGTGACAAACAGCTTGAATCCAGATCAGAAGCCGCGTTACGCGGCGTCTGATCTGGATTCAAACTGTTTGTATTCAAGCTATTTGCAAGTGTAGTAAATTCCCTCCCTATAACGACTCCCTCTGAATAACGCACACAATGCTTGTCTCCCATTGGGTGTCGTTGTAGAGAGGGAACGCTGTATCACCTATAAGTAAAGTTATTGTCTGGAAAAAGTTTGACGCACACATGTCTGCCGACATTGGAATTCTAATAACAAGCTGAGCATTTCGTACATGTAAGAAATTCGGTTTCAATAAGTTAAACAGAAGTAAAGTTATCATCAGAAAACCAGTTTAAGCCATAAAGTACTAAGTATTTAAAGGGCCATTACCCTAGGAAAATTCATTGAACCGATACCAAAATCACTACGCATCTTCCCTGCATAATAACTAAGTAAAATATGAAATTCGGCTACAATAGGTAAAAAAATAACTGAAATTGATGTCTTGAAGCAAGATTTCTTTTAAAACAATTGAAGTATTAACGGTGCATAACTTCAGATAAAACCAAAATTGGGAGGAAAACATTCATGTATAATCACAAAGCTTAATAATTATGAAAGTTGATTATAATAGACTAAATGAAACTATAAATTTTTTTCAGGAAACAATTTTTTTTTAATGTCTAAAGAGGTATACTGAGACACACAAAACACATGATCATCTTCCGATATATCATAAGCACATCCCTACAGTAGTGTAGGAGTTAAATGCACAAATGTGTAACAGACAGATGGACAGACAGACAGACAGAAAGCACAACCTCAATATGTCTCTCCCTACCCCACTATATAGGGGAAGACATAATTGAAAGGCTTAGCAATATAGATGAAAACTCTACCTGCTACTGTCAGTGATGGCATTCTGACAGTCCAGCTTCCCTGTGCGGACAACACTATTACCATGTCATATGTCATTTGACCATTGCACTGCACTATGGTGCTCTTCTGCTACGACTTCGGAAAAACCTCATATGATCTTCACCATATCCAATCTGGTAACAATAAGAGTTAAATGTTTCAGGCATTGAATGGAATACCAGGTATAACAAAGCACAGGTTAAAACTCATTAGTGTATCAGAAATATCATTACAAAGTAAGCTCAACCTATATTGTAGCCACTAATATATGTAAGGAATAAAGTGACAGTAGCCACTGAAGTATATCAGTAATGATAATAATGATAGCAGCCACTGAAGTGTGTTGCAAATGCGATACATGGGAATTTGGTTAATAAGGTCTCACCCCAATGACTATTTGTAAAGTTATATAATGCAGTGGGGGCTCTTACCAGCAACCCCTGTGCTGCTTGTCAAATGCATTACTGCTAGACCTTGATAACACCACCAATTCAGTGGCTACAGTACTGTGACAGAACTTAGTCACTATCTTGTGGCTATGTGCTCATACTGCCTTCACACTTCAGTGCCTTCTGTGCTTCTATTTCATCTTTCATCTCTTAATACAAGACCAAAAAAACTCTTTGGACTCTCAAGGTACCCTGTCAACAATTATTTAGGCAGTAAATAGTGTGAAAGACCCCTGTCAAGATAAGTTTTGACTCTTAACTCATTACCCCATAAATACACCTTTTTACGCCTTTAATTTATTCCTCCACTGAAGAAAATAGTTTCACTAAATACAGTCTTGAATATGAACCCAAAGAAATATTGTCTATATCCTAGCAGATTATTATTATTATATAGCGCTCTTTTCACACAGGGGTAGTGCGTTCAAAAGCGCTTCACATGAAATTACATAAATGTACCTACAAAGCGAGAAAGGACAAAATAACTACAATTAGATCTAAAATAAACATGAATAAACATACAGATGATAGCTTAAAGCAGGTTGGAAGTTAAGCAGAATGTGCCTTCAGGTGATTCTGCTTTACTTTCAACCTGCTTTAAGTGGTCACCTGTCTCCAAAAATTAGAAACAGGGTATGGGGGAACGGGTTAAGGAAGCCTGTCAAAATCTATTTGGACAGTAAATAAAGTGAAAGACTCCTATCAAGATCAGTTTTGACTCTCAAGGTAGCCTGTAAAAATCTATTTGGACAGTTAATAATCAGTTTAGACTCTGAAGGCAACCTGTCAAAACCTATTTGGACAGATAATATGAGGGAGAGAACCCTGTCAAGATTAGTTTAGACTCTTAAGGCAGCCTGTCAAAACCTATTTGGACAGTTAATATGAGGGAGAGACCCCTGTCAAGATCAGTTTAGACTCTAAAGACAGCCCATCAAAACCTATTTGGACAGTTAATATGAGGGAGAGACCCCTGTCAAAGTCAGTTTAGATTCTTAAGGCAGCCTGTCAAAATCTATTTGGACAGTTAATAAGACGGAGAGACCCCTGTCAAGATCAGTTTAGACTCTTAAGACAGCCTGTCAAAACCTATTTGGACAGTTAATATGAGGGAGAGAACCCTGTCAAGATCAGTTTAGACTCTTAAGGCAGCCTGTCAAAACCTATTTGGACAGTTAATATGAGGGAGAGACCCCTGTCAAGATCAGTTTAGACTCTTAAGGCAGCCTGTCAAAACCGATTTGGACAGTTAATATGAGGGAGAGAACCCTGTCAATATCAGTTTAGACTCTTAAGGCAGCCTGTCAAAACCTATTTGGACAGTTAATATGAGGGAAAGAACCCTGTCAAGATTAGTTTAGACTCTTAAGGCAGCCTGTCAAAACCTATTTGGACAGTTAATATGAGGGAGAGACCCCTGTCAAGATCAGTTTAGACTCTAAAGACAGCCTGTCAAAACCTATTTGGACAGTTAATATGAGGGAGAGACCCCTGTCAAAGTCAGTTTAGACTCTTAAGGCAGCATGTCAAAATCTGTTTGGACAGTTAATATGAGGGAGAGACCCCTGTCAAGATCAGTTTAGACTCTTAAGGCAGTCTGTCAAAACCTATTTGGACAGTTAATATGAGAGAGAGACCCCTGTCAAGATCAGTTTAGACTCTTAAGGCAGCCTGTCAAAACCTATTTGGACAGTTAATATGAGGGAAAGAAACCCTGTCAAAATCAGTTTAGACTCTAAAGGCAGCCTGTCAAAACCTATTTGGACAGTTAATATGAGGGAGGGACCCCTGTCAAGATCAGTTTAGACTCTTAAGGCAGCCTGTCAAAACCTATTTGGACAGTTAATATGAGGAAGAGACCCCTGTCAAGATCAGTTTGACTCTTAAGGCAGCCTGTCAAAATCTATTTGGACAGTTAATATGAGGGAGAGACCCCTGTCAAAGTCAGTTAAGACTCTTACGGCAGCCTGTCAAAATCTATTTGGACAGTTAATATATGGGAGAGACCCCTGTCAAGATCAGTTTAGACTCTTAAGGCAGCCTGTCAAAACCTATTTGGACAGTTAATATGAGGGAGAGAACCCTGTCAATATCCGTTTAGACTCTTAAGGCAGTCTGTCAAAACCTATTTGGAAGTTAATATGAGGGAGAGACCCCTGTCAAGATCAGTTAAGACTCTTAAGGCAGCCTGTCAAAATCTATTTGGACAGTTAATATGAGGGAGAGACCCCTGTCAAAGTCAGTTTAGACTCTTAAGGCAGCCTGTCAAAATCTATTTGGACAGTTAATATGAGGGAGAGACCCCTGTCAAAGTCAGTTTAGACTCTTACGGCAGCCTGTCAAAATCTATTTGGACAGTTAATATATGGGAGAGACCCCTGTCAAGATCAGTTTAGACTCTTAAGGCAGCCTGTCAAAACCTATTTGGACAGTTAATATGAGGGAGAGAACCCTGTCAATATCAGTTTAGACTCTTAAGGCAGCCTGTCAAAACCTATTTGGACAGTTAATATGAGGGAGAGAACCCTGTCAAGATCAGTTTAGACTCTTAAGGCAGCCTGTCAAAACCTATTTGGACAGTTAATATGAGAGAGAGACCCCTGTTGAGATCAGTTAAGACTCTTAAGGCAGCCTGTCAAAACCTATTTGGACAGTTAATATGAGGGAAAGAAACCCTGTCAAAATCAGTTTAGACTCTAAAGGCAGCCTGTCAAAACCTATTTGGACAGTTAATATGAGGGAGAGACCCCTGTCAAGATCAGTTTAGACTCTTAAGGCAGCCTGTCAAAACCTATTTGGACAGTTAATATGAGGGAGAGACCCCTGTCAAGATCAGTTAATACTCTTAAGGCAGCCTGTGAAAATCTATTTGGACAGTTAATATGAGCGAGAGACCCCTGTCAAAGTCAGTTAAGACTCTTACGGCAGCCTGTCAAAATCTATTTGGACAGTTAATATGAGGGAGAAACCCCTGTCAAGATCAGTTTAGACTATTAAGGCAGCCTGTCAAAACCTATTTGGACAGTTAATATGAGGGAGAGACCCCTGTCAAGATCAGTTTAGACTCCTAAGACAGCCTGTCAAAACCTATTTGGACAGTTAATATGAGGGAGAGAACCCTGTCCAGATCAGTTAAGACTCTTAAGGCAGCCTGTCAAAACCTATTTGGACAGTTAATATGAGTGAGAGACCCCTGTCCAGATCAGTTAAGACTCTTAAGCCTGTCAAAACCTATTTGGACATTTAATATGAGGGAGAGACCCCTGTCAAAGTCAGTTTAGACTCTTAAGGCAGCCTGTCAAAATCTATTTGGACAGTTAATATGAGGGAGACAACCCTGTCAATATCAGTTTAGACTCTTAAGGCACCCTGTCAAAACCTATTTGGACAGTTAATATGAGGGAGAGAGCCCTGTCAAAGTCAGTTTAGACTCTTAAGGCAGCCTGTTAAAACCTATTTGGACAGTTAATATGAGGGAGAAAACCCTGTCAATATCAGTTTAGACTCTTAAGGCAGCCTGTCAAAACATATTTGGACAGTTAATATGAGGGAGAGACCCCTGTCAAGATCAGTTTAGACTCTAAAGGCAGCCTGTCAAAACCTATTTTGACAGTTAATATGAGGGAGAGAACCCTGTCAAAGTCAGTTAAGACTCTTAAGGCAGCCTGTCAAAATCTATTTGGACAGTTAATATGAGGGAGAGACCCCTGTCAAAGTCAGTTTAGACTCTTAAGGCAGCCTGTCAAAACCTATTTGGACAGTTAATATGAGGGAGAAACACCTGTCAAGATCAGTTAAGACTCTAAAGGCAGCCTGTCAAAACCTATTTGGACAGTTAATATGAGGGAGAGAACCCTGTCAATATCAGTTAAGACTCTTAAGGCAGCCTGTCAAAACCTATTTGGACAGTTTATATGAGAGAGAGAACCCTGTCAAGATCAGTTTAGACTCTTAAGGCAGCCTGTCAAAACCTATTTGGACAGTTAATATGAGGGAGAGAACCCTGTCAAGATCAGTTTAGACTCTTAAGGCTGCCTGTCAAAACCTATTTGGACAGTTAAATTGAGGGAGAGACCCGTGTCAAGATCAGTTTACACTCTTAAGGCACCCTGTCAAAACCTATTTGGACAGTTAATATGAGGGAGAGACCCCTGTCAAGATCAGTTTAGACTCTAAAGGCAGACTGTCAAAACCTATTTGGACAGTTAATATGAGGGAGAGAACCCTGTCAAAGTCAGTTTAGACTCTAAAGGCAGACTGTCAAAATCTATTTGGACAGTTAATACGGCGGAAGACCCCTGTCAAGATCAGTTAGGATCTCAAATTAGCCTCTTAAAATCTATTTGGACAGTTAATATGGAGGAAGACCCCTGTCAAGATCAGTTTTGAATATTTTAAGGTAGCCTGTCAAAATCTTTTTTGATAGTTTATATGACTTAAGATAGCCTGCCAAAATCTTTTTGGACAGTCAAAATGAGAGACAGACTCCAATCAAACTCATTTTTGACTATCAATCAGCCTGTCAAAATCTATTTTGAAAGTAATTATGAGTGAGAAACCCCTGTCAATATCAGTTTGGACCGTTCTTGATGTACATTACCCTGTCAAATTCTATTTTGACAGTTAATATTTAGGAGAGAGCCCTGTCAAGATCAGTTTGAGAGAGAGAGAGAGAGAGAGAGAGAGAGGTGAGAGAGAGAGAGAGAGAGAGAGAGAGAGAGAGAGAGAGAGAGAAGAGAGAGAGAGGAGAGAGAGAGAGAGAGAGAGAAATAAAGAAAGAGGGGGGGGGAGAAAAGGAGAGAGAGAAAGAAAGAAAGAACAGCAACATAAATTTTTGAGAGTGAGATATAGAGACAGAGACATCAGACAAACAGAGAGAGAGAGAGAGGGAGAGAAAGAAATGATAGACAGAGAGACAGACAGATATAGGGACAGAAACAACAAACAAACATAGAGACAAATAGAGAGAAAGAGAGAGAGAAAGAGAGAGAGAGAGAGAGAGAGAGAGAGAGAGAGAGAGAGAGAGAGAAATAAAGAAAGAGGGGGGGGGGAGAAAAGGAGAGAGAGAGAGAAAGAAAGAAAGAACAGCAACATAAATTTTTGAGAGTGAGATATAGAGACAGAGACATCAGACAAACAGAGAGAGAGAGAGAGGGAGAGAAAGAAATGATAGACAGAGAGACAGACAGATATAGGGACAGAAACAACAAAAAAACATAGAGACAAATAGAGAGAAAGAGAGAGAGAAAGAAATAAAGTAAGAGAGAGAGAATGACAGAGCAAGTGATGGACAGACAAACTCAGAGAGATAGAGATAGAGAGAGAGATAGAGAGAGAGATATATAAAGAGACAGACAGGCAGATATGGACAGTCAGCAATAATGAGAGAGATAAAGACAGATAGAGAGAGAGAGAGAGAGACAGACAGAGAGATAGAGACAGAGAGACAGACAGAGACAGACAGTGAGCAAGAACGAGAGAGAGAAAGACAGACGTGCAAACAGACACACATATATGGATACAGACAGAGACAGAGAGACAGAGAGCGAGGGAAACAGACAGAGATACAAGCAGAGTGAGAAAGCAAACAGAAAGACGGACAAACTGAAAGTCAATTGCTTCCCATTTCAGTAGTTTCTTGTTCGACGGTCCCTTTTCAGAAAGATCTAGCCGAACAAAATAGTTCTGCAAGTGCCGTTTACATTGTTGTTTAATTGGGTCATAATCTCATTTAAACATCCATTTAACTTGTGAACAAGTAATTCTATATATTTATATCATATTTCTGTGAATTTTCATTATAAAATCATTTATTGTATTATTATTCAATTTGATTGACAGGTCAAAATCTGGAATCATTTGTGCGAGATCAAAAGCTCTTTAGACTTCATTGCCTTCCGTCAAGATCATTGGGTATTGGCCAACAGTTTTGATTCACACGAGACGCGTAACACAGCTTCTGATCAAGATCTAAACTTGGCCTGATGTCAAAAACACATGTATTAAATTTTTTTGTTTGTTTAAGTATACAATCGTTTAAAGCAGACGACATCTGGGTAGTTATGGGGATCAACTTAACCCATAGATCTGTTTCAAATCAGCATCCAGTATATTTCTTTAAATAACATAGAAAGAATCGTTGCATAGCAAACTTAAATTTATTTATTTTTTTATACATGTACATGTATATATACTGTTTGTAAATGACGAATATATTTGTTGATAGGGTTGAGGTTGTTGATAAGGTTGATGGTCACATGTTAAACATTATAATTACCAATTTATAATTATTATAAGTTTATCTTATCAGACATACTAAGTTAATAAAATAGGGGGTGAAACAACTTGGCTTGGGGGCGAAACGTCTTGTCACCCTTTCAAAATAGATCTAGTCCAACAAAATTGTTTGTCATTGCCATTTATATGGTCAATAAAACATTGATCTTATTTGTTAACAAGTAAGTAACCAGTAAAACCTGCTGCGTGGCTCAGTGGTAGTTAATGTAGTCTGTCCGCTTGCAGTGTGGGAGGTTCCGGGTTCAATCCTTGGCTGGGTCAAACCGAATTGTAATACTTCAAAATTGGTATTAATGGTGTCCCTCCTTGGCGCTCAGGATTTCTGGGTTAGCATTACGTCGGTGTCAGGATAAAGTTATCGCCAGGGTGAAGTCCCTCAATACCCGAAAGAGTTGTATAGCAGTATTGTAGCCGGGTTGAGTATATGATTCAATGACCAGTGAGAGATTTGTGTAAGCGGCCTGCTGGTTCAGTCAGTATAACACTTGCCCTGTAAGCAAGGGGTCCTGGGTTTAAGCCCTGGTCTGGCTGCATATTTTTCTCACAAACTTTTACATTTGGCGCCTAAAAAAAATAACCCGTAGGATAATATGTAACTTGAATAGTGTACAGTAATAAAAATAAGAAACTCTTGGAGTGTTCTTTAGGTAAGAATTCGGGACGATTTCTTGTGTAGAATGGGTGCATGTGTGTGGCCGGGTTGGTTTTATGATGAGAGATTTGTGTAAGCGGCAAGGTGGTTCAGTCAGTAGAACACTTGCCCTGCAAGCTAGAGGTCACGAGTTTGAACCCCGGTTTGGTTGCATATTTTTCTCACCATGTTACAGCATAAAGAAAGAAACAAACAAGTATATGCTCAGTACAGCCGGGCGCATGACTTAGAGGTAGAGCCTCTGCTTGCAGTGCGGGAGGTTGCGGGTTCAATCCCCAGGCTGGTCAAACCAAAGACTTGAAAATTGGTAGTAATGGCTTCCCTCCTTGGCGCTCAGGATTTCAGGTTAGCATTACCACTGGTTCATCGGTGTCAGGATAGAATTTATGGCGTAAAAGTAATAAATAGAAATAGAGAATATTGACAGGGGTCGAATTGATCTAGGGCGGGATATCCATTTTTCAGCATTATATTTTGTGTATTCTATTTAGGTATTTTAAGCTACAACTAGACATTTTGATGTAGGAAACTAAATTATAACAAAGATAACTAATATTTTCGCGGAAAATACCTGTGATGTTGATGCATTCAATCTTTTAACCACGCGAAAGTTTGTAAACATTTCACATTTTTTCATATCAGGTACCCGGCGCACTGTCCCGTTTGACCATAGCTAGGCTCAATCGAAGGAGACTGGTACCCTCTGTTGAGAGTTACCTCCCTTTGATAGGCGGGGTTAAAGTGAAGGGCGGAGTTAAATGACGGAACTATTTTCGTCAAAATCTATTTAGACTCTAACTGAACAAAAAGTGTTTGGAATATATTGCCCTCGAAGAGAAATAAATATTCAAGATGTCATCGGCTCCCCAACCAAATGCGATCCAAAGGCCAATCCAGCAGGACTGGGCCAACCGAGAATACATAGAGGTTATAACGTGCAGTATAAAGAAGATCTCAGATTTCCTGAACTCTTTTGGTATGTGGGGAATCTATCTTATAAATTCAGATGTTTTGGTATGACAACTTCCGTAATCTTAGACTTAGATCTAGATGCAAAACATCTCTTTTTAATGCACTGCTTGTAACAATTTACAAATGTCTGTACACGTATTTTCCATTTTCTTACAAGTATCTTCAGAAAACGCATGCCAACTTTGAACTATGTAGGCTAGATGTCTCTAGTGCATGGATTTCCCTATTGTTTGTTTTATTGAAGGTTTTAAGACCACTCTAAAGTCAAAGTCATATATTGACATGATTGATGCATGATCCACGGAAATATACAACACACGGAATCGCAACTTGCCCTACATGTATCTTGCCAATTTCGTCTGGCGCCACGAATGAAGAACAACCGGATAGGAATCCAGGTGGTGTACAAACTATGCTGTCTCCTGATTGGCAGATCAGCGCGCCGTTTGCAAAAGAGACTGAAGCGCCATTTCTGAATGTGAAATGTCACAGTGTTTAGGTCACTTGTACGACCTTGCTGTACAAGCACACTTTTATGGCAACGTGGTAGATTGCATGACTGCGAACCTAGCAACCCGGGTCTAAGCGAGTGTTTCTTTGTAAGAGCACCCGGCTACATTTGGCGCCCAACATGGTTTCCGTGACTGTATATGCTCCGAGTTCTACCCCCAGTCGTTCTCATACCCATTTAGAAATTTGGAACAAATTTCAAGTTGTCGGGGGAGTATGTCACAGTGTGTAGGTTATCATCACTTGTGCGGCCTTGCTGTACAAGCACGCTTTTATGGCGATGTGGTAGAGTGCATGACTGCGAACCTAGCGACCTGGGTTCAAACCCGGGTCTAAGCGAGTGTTTTTTTTATAAGAGCACCCGGCTACATCAGCAAAAATCGATTGATAATTTCAATTAATCAAATGTGTTCAGTGACATTAAATATTTTAAAAAAAACTATGCTATCGAAATCGGTGAATACCCCTTTCCTCAACTGTGTCGTTTATATAAGTATACACGCCGTTTTCAGCGGTTAAATGAGAAGGAAATAGTATGGTCAGAAAACAGTTATATGCAGTGAGCGGAACAAAATGGAAGATTATAATACATGTTGCCACCCATTTTATAGAAAGGTATTTCCTGCTGTAATTTTATTGAAATTTAGACAGACGCTTAATTAGATACTGTACTTCTTAGTTTAACATTTGGTGAGGATTGGTTTTGTCTTTCTTGGTGAGTTAAACTCGAGAAAATGACGATTATTCATATTTTTTTGTGTGTGTTGTAAGGAATGCATTAATTTGTAGGGTGTTGTTTATTTAATAAACGCCCATTTTATAGAACTGAAGCCTATTTGTGAATTTCACTTTGGAATGATTTTGTTGTAATAAGAACATATTGGTGCGTCTTAGTTAAAATTTTGGTGCAGATTGAATGGATGTTTCCTACTTTTTTCAAAAGTTCGTGAGCTCAGTACAACTTGGGTCATGTCAGACAAAGGTCAAGGTCAATGTCATTTTCATGATCATATTAGTGGGCATAATGTTTCACAAAAAACATCTTGTGCCTTCAATTTATTCCTCCTCTGAAGAAGCTAGTTCTAGTTTGGACTTAGAATATTTTAAATAGGCTATTTCTTGGTTAACAGTTAACTAGAATTTACTGTTTCGTCTAGCATCAACACAATTAACTACAATGCTTTGATTACTTATACAGTTGTTGCATTGGACCATTCCCTATTCACCAATATCACCAAACTTTGATCTTGACCTTGACCTAAATTGAACTTCAAATATTTTAAATGGGCTCTTTCTTGGTTAACTAGATTTTACCGTTTTGTCTAGCATCAACACTGTTTTCTACAATGCTTCAATACTCATACAGTTATTGCCTTTGACCATTACCAACTCACCAATAATACCCAAGCTCAGTTTGATCCTGACCTTGACCTAATTTGGACTTGGAAAAGAACATATTGTCAAGGATGCCACTGGGGGCATAAGCGTTTATTGAACACGCAGTCTTGTTTTTTCAATTTTCGAGCATTGCAGACATTTTGAGATCTGTTATGTGTTGTCTCAAATTCACTACAAATCATAAGATTTTGTGTGATTTTCACTGAAAAATGTTTGCTTGTGATGAAAACATCCCATTCTTTTAAACAATAACAACTCTAATGAGGGGGGTTATATATTAGTCTCCCAATTCTGATACGAAAATCATCTATTTGTATGTGTCTTTCAAAATGACTCAATTGTCCGTTGCATTAAGCTTGAGAATCCATTTTCATACGTTAACTTTTACAATTCACCATAGATAGCGATAGAATAGCACCAATTATGTAAAGAATTACATCAAAGATTTCACATACTACTAACTAGTAACATGTTTAACAAACAAAACAGGTGACAAAAAATTCGGGTGAAAAACGAGTTTTCTATAGGATTTTTATAACGTTAGTACACAAAAGAATCTGCGGTCAATTGTATGTTGGTTCATTTGTTAAATGCTCTTTAACTCTTTCAACCCTAGTCACGCATATATGCATCATTTTCAAACAGCGTACCTGTGAGGAGTACACTTGTGCTATGCAAACAATTAAGGAGCCCTCTGACCAGGGTCTACACTGTTTGTCATATTGACATAATATTGTAAAGATCAACCCGAAAGGTAAAAAATTGACTAGACTCAATTGAAAATAAGAATTGTCCTTTTGAGCTTTCGGGGAGTAAAGAGTTAACCTGTCGTAAACGAATACTCCCTCAATATTGAACATTAATATTTTCACAAATAAAAGCTGAATATCTTCGCTCTCATTTAAGCCATATATTTTGGAAATCGGATGAAAATTAAAGTTTTAACGGGATTTGAATTAACAATAGGTAACCGTCCCAAGCGAGCGAGTGCAATTCAGCTATGTTTTATCGATCGATTAACCACGAGTCAGCGAACAGGAATCGATTGGGGGAATCGACAACAGCATTATTGGGAAAATGCATGAGTAAATAGGTAGATTCCGATCCGGTCGTTCTTCATTCGTGCTGGCGCAAACAAGACTTGATAAGATCATGTCTATCGGTAGTCAATATGATTAATGAATAATGTCTGTATCGAAGCATTGATCATGGGTTTATATTCTGTGAATTGATCATTCAAATCCACTAAAATGTCAATAAATACACTCAAGTCAGTAAATTTCCCCCTCAGAAATGGCGGACAACCCGGTAAAAAGTGATGTTGTCACGTGACACATGAGCTCGCAAAATCCCACCGTCGAGAGAGCTCAGAAGCTCACCTATTCAAATTTGTTGAGTTTAGATTCCATGTTGTATAATTCTGTGATGCATCCTACTTTGACTTGCAGCCCTGGCTCCAAGGTTATAAAGCTTTTGAGGTGAGTCTGAAGTAGTTCTCAAGCATTTATCAAGTGCTTGAGAATAATATCAGACTCAATTCAAAAGCTTTATAACCTTGGAACCTGGTCAACATCGGCTCACTTTCCTAGCTTTTCTCTATATGGACGATGTGAACCAGGTTTTTGGATAATGTGAACCACCATATAAGACAACGATGTGAACCATATTATTCTTGAAATGTGTTTTCTTTGACTCGTTTATATTCAGTTACTAAATTACTTGCTACAAGTTACATTTTAAATGTCCACGTATGTATTTATCTAAGACTATATAGTATAATACTGCAACATAGTTCAGTTCAACATTTATTGTACTAAGGCCACCGGCCCATACACAAGATGATATATACAAATGTACATTTAATAAACATGTGTAGTAGTGAAAGCATCCTGGTAATCTGCCTTAAGATCAATTAAATCCATACTTGAAACTTTGGAAAAAGATCATAGCACTATACATAAATTAAAATACAGAACAGAATTAAACAGACGATTTTAGTCATTCAGGTGAAAAGCAATACAGAAGGCTCCTGAAAAAGCCTTCTGCATAACTTTTATCCTGGATTGATCAGTTATCTAGGCAGAACATACAGGTCACAACAACATAGAAAGCTGATAAAAAAGCTTTACATATAAAGTTTGTCAATACAGGTCAAAAGCAATACAGAAAGCTCCTGAAAAAGCCTTCTGCATAACTTTTATCCTGGACTGAGCAGTTATCTAGGCAGAACATACAGGTCAAAACAACATAGAAAGCTGATAAAAACGCTTTATATATAAAGTTTGTCAATACAGGTCAAAAGCCACACAGAAAGCTCCTGAAAAGCCTTCCGCATAACTTTTATCCAAGCAGACCATACAGGTCAAAAGCAACACAGAAAGCTGATGAAAAAGCTTTCTGCATAACTTTTATCCTGGTAATCTGCCTTAAGATCTATTAAAGCCATACTTTTAATTTGGAAAGTAGATCTTACCAATATACATAAGTTAACATAGAGAATGTAATTATGCAGATAAATTTTGTCAATTACATAAACATGCGATATCAATCGAATATACCCATATACGACTGTCGTTCTTTTAACGCATAATGAATAAACATTGCAAGCGTTTGAACCTCTTTCTTATAACTAGACATAAGAGAGCAAAATTTCTCCATCGAAGGATTTACTGTATATGAACTATGTATGTAAAGCGTCCTTAGATGACTGTATAGCGGACATATCATAACGAAATGATACTCATCCTCTATACAGCAATCACAATAAGGACACAATCTATAATCACGATCAACAGAATAATAACGCCCAGTTTCAACTGATAAAGAATGAGATGAACCCCTGAAAGATGCAAACAGTGACCTGAACTTAGCAATATTTATACAAGTTACATAATTTTCAATATGAAATGACTTCTTAAAATGGATGTACAATGTTAATTTTCTATTTACCTCACATCTAGATCGCCAATTTTGGATAGATTGATCTTTCAGTCTCATGACATATTGGCTAAGAAACAATGTAGCATTATTAACAGATTGAGCTTCCCACACATAGCCAAATCCATTTTGATACAAGTTTTCTCTAATACTCGTAGCCCAATTTCTATAACCTAACCTATCATAATAAACCAACATATTATAACATAATTTAGTATAGCGATCGTTCGTCAAAGAAAGCAATCTTATCCAGTACTTAATACACCTTTTCGAGCTACATATATACATTGGGTATCGAGCTAGGTCGCCCATGACTGCATCATTACATGTGAGTTGCTTAACATACATATTGGACTATAAAAAATTGAATTTACCCTGACACATGTTATTATTTATTAAGTGTATGTAATTACAAATGAAATTGCATAATGTTAGTCATTTTCACCTCTTTTTCCGCGGATATCAGATTCAAAGATGATGGAAATCCTTGATCATACTGACCTGGTATTTCTCAATGTCCACTGCGAGTCACTGTTGAGGAAATCATTAGTACTGTAAATATGCCAATTACCATCACTGAGAACATATCTTCAATTCTGATAGAGGCGATTGAACAAAAAATACAGTACATGTACCTGTGGTCATAATGACCCGTCACCCCCAAAGTCAGATTTGTTTCGGTCAAAACGCCAAAATGTGCTAGTCGAATCGCCACCATTAAAATTATATGAATTGTAACTGATTTATTTTAGGCAGTGGTTAGCTGTACAGAATTGGACATTAACTCTAGTTATTATCATTTTACTTTCATTCTCATTTCAGACACTTCCTGTAGATCAAGGCTTGCAACTTTAAATGAAAAGTTAAACCAGTTAGAAAGGAGAGTTGAATACATAGAAGCTAGGGTATGTCTATACTGTCCAACATCATACCAGTTATGTAATTGGACCTTGAGTATTTACTTTGATTGTAGGAGGTTTCTCTTCACAGAGTCGATCAGCTGGATAGCAATATCAGTGTTAAATATTCACTTGTAAGGGAGCAGAGCACTTAATGTAACCCTTTACTCCATAGCCTGTTTCTAGTTTTAACCCATTTTGTCAATTGCTGCATAAATACAACTTATTTCCCCTTTTTATCTTTCTCGACTTAATTTATACAGTCATGGAGATACAGATAAAAAATATTTCCTATATCTTAGCAGATGGTAGCTTAAAGCTTGCTGAAAATAAAGCGGAATGTACCTCAAGGCCCATTCTGCTTTTACTTTCAATCTGCTTTAAGGACATTTCCGCTTACAAACTTTCAGCCTACTTTAAGCAGCCATCTGCCTTGAAAATTGAAAAAGACAAGGGTGGAAAGCATTTCGACCAGATAGTGGTACAGGGGAGAAGTAGTTATTATTGATTTCCCACTTAACTCTTTCCTCCCTGAAACTTTAAATGGACAATTCCAGTTTTCATTTTAGTCTAGTCCATTTCTGACTTTTAGGGCTTGTTTTTGTCATTGTTTTGCATTATGACAAACAGTGAAGACCCTGATCAGAGGGCTCCTTTTGGAGCCCTCTGATCTGGGTCTTCACTGTTTGCACAGGACAAGTGTACTATTCACATGAACACTGTTCGAAAAGGACGCTTATATGCGGGACTAGGGTTCAAAGGGTTAACCCATTACCCCATAGCCTATTTCTAGTATTCAGAGAGGTGACCACTTAAAGCGACTCGCAACCAGATGGTGCATTAAAAATAGTAATTTGTAAATATGTGTCCAACGCTTATATAAATGGTAAAGAATTAGTTTAGGATAAGAAATTCTGTTTAAAAAAAATGAATTTCAATAAAAAAAATATTGGTCTCTGGTGGGATTCGAACCCATGGCCCGGCATTGGCGGACAGAAGGCAAAATAGGGGAAACCGCTTAGACCAATGGACCACGGAACTATCCGTTTATCTGGGATCTATTTAACGTATTTCAATGTGTTGCGGTCGAAAGTGCATACAACTTCGTAATTCGGCTCGTGTTTATGTCTGAGCCCGTGTAGAGAAGCAACAGCAACAACTATACCGTCTACTAGTCGGTATAGAAAAACGATGGAAAATATCTAAAAATCTAAGATTCGGTGACGATTCTTGAGACTTTTTTTGGACTGATCATATTTTTTTAATGTCAGAAGCCAAATAATGCCACAAATTTGCTTTTATTTGAGTATTTTATTTTATTTTGACAAGTACACCATCCGGTTGCGAGTCGCTTTAAAGCAGATTGAAAGAAAAGCAGAATGCGTCTTAAGGCACATTCTGCTTTACTTTTAGCCTGCTTTGAGCTACCATCTGCTAGGATCATGGATGTAGAAAATATTTCTCGTCAGACATATTCATGAATGTATAAATGAAACTGTTTTCTTCAGTGGAGGAATAAATTGAAAGCGTAAAAAGGCATATTTATGGGCAGTGCTTTTTTTCACCACTTTGGGAATGAGTTGGTACCCCTTCAATTGGGAAAAAATATGCCCTAAAACGGCGTAAAATACTTGATTTTGGGAAAAAATCGAGTCGTTAAAGGGTCATTTTGGGAAAAAATCGTGCCGTGAAATGCTCATTTTGGGAAAAAAGTCCTTGTTTTTAATTGGGAACGGGTCCCCAAAAAAAACGCTGATGGGGTAATGGGTTAAATGCAAACAAAGTGCAAATGTATTGCAATGAAATGTAGAAAATGACATCCTTTTGACAATTCTGACTACATGTATTCATTTTAAACTGAGTGGCAAATAGTTTGGGGCATGAAGAGAGGCCAGGTAACCTGATCTGGCTCCAAACTGTTAAAAGTTTAAGCGTAAACACGATTATTGCAATTTGGGAAAGAATAATGTCTTTTCCACTGTATATAGGGAGAAAGTTATACCTGTGAAATTTTAAGTGCAATTGAAAATTCTTTTTATGCCCCCAGAATCTACGTTTTGGGGCGTATAGTTTTTGACCTTGTGACCTTGACATTTGACCTTCTTGTGTAAAAATCTTTATAATGGCAATAAGGAGAAGGATGAATGTACAGCAGAACACAGAAGTTTCAGTTTCTTGCTAAAATATTATCGTCCTGATACTTTAAATACACATACTTTCTTGCTGTTTGGTCTATTCTTATTAAGATAATCTTATTTCTTTACTCTGCTCTTTTGACACAATTGTTTTTCACATTTCAGATAACAAAAGGACAGACCCTAGACTAGGCCAAGTGTGCTTGATTCAAGATGTACAATCAAAAGCTGCCTATTGTTTGAGGAATGGGCTATTTGTGTACAATTCCTTACAAACTTTGTGACAACACCAACAGCTGACAGCTACATCCAATCCTGTATGAAGCAACTACTAACTTCAATATAGCATGGAGACCTTTAAAAGCAAATGACTGCTTATTGCAGGATAGATATAATGCAGAAAGGTCCTATAGGAGCTTTCTGCATTATTTCTTTCCTTCATTAAGCAACAGGTTGTACATGTATTTTAGATCACAGTTGATCTTTATTTATTGCAGGACTCCAGATAAGAGGGAGTAAACTGAACAAACCCAACATTTTCCCCTTAGTCCCAACACCCAATCTTATGGTGTAACTACTCATTAGAATTGTCTCAAAAAGGTGATTCTAATGAGTAGTCACACATGGGGTTTTATAGAGACGCAATGATTTTATTTTTGGAAGAAAAAACACCCCTTATCTGGAGCCCTGAATGAAGGATAATAGTACAGAAAGCACCTATAGGAGCTTTCTGTATTATCTCTATCCTACATTGAGCAACAGATTGTATGTTAGACCACAGTGTATCTTTTATTTAATGGTCTCTTAATATAAGATTGACTGTATTTCAGTGTGTATGGTACCACAAGAAATATTACCAGACAATATGAGAGCTTAGGCTTGCACATCTACATAAACATAATCCAAAATCATGAATTATAATTGTTTTTCATCATTCATTCAAACTTGTACTGTTAAAGCAGTCAGAAAATAACATGAATAATCAGTCATTAACTCGTTCAACCCCGAAACTTTAAATAGACGTTTCCAATTTCAAAATAAGTCTAGTCCTTTTTTGACTATTTAGGGTTGATTTTAACAATATATTTCAACATTACAAACAGTGTAGACCCTGATCAGAGGGCTCCTTAAGGAGCCTTTTGATTAGGGTCTACACTGTTTGCATGGGACAAGTGTAATCCTCACAGGTACACTGTTTGTACAAGGCGATTATACTTGGTGCTAGGGTTGAAGGTGTCAGTGAGTTACATGATTGTCATCTGCAACAATTTTCAGACATGATTAGCAGGGCTCTAGATAGATGGAGTAAACTGAACAAATCCAACGTTTTCTCATTCATTTAAGCACCAAATCCTATGGTGTTGCTACTCATTAGAATCGTCTCTTCAAGACGATTCTAATGGGTAGTGACACCATAGGGTTTAAAGCAGAAATAAAGATTTTAGTTTTTGAAATACTCCCCTTATCTGATGCCTTGGATTAGTATTTAGAAAAAAGCCTCAGAGTGTCAAACAGTGTGGATCTAGATGAGACACCAAGTTACTCGGCATCTTATCTAGATCCAGACTGTTTTCACTAGTTATCACAGATCTCATGCAGAGTTAATACAGATGATGAGACCTATGGCAGATTATTAGTTATTGCATGGCAGAACGTAAGTAAAATGTTTCTCTAGGAGTTTCCTGATAACTTTTGACCTGCATTGAGCAGTCAGTCATAGATCCTTATAGAGCTTACTTCAAAGAATGCTGTCTTAACTCAAGTTTGTCTGTAATAATCATCACATCAGTCATTGTCAATATCATTGCCATCATCATCATCAGCATCAACTGTTGTTTGTGTCCTTGTTTTATCATCATTGCTGTTGTAAACTTGTAGATACCGGTACATGTATGTTTTATACCGCTTCCATTTTTAGCTCACCTGAGCCAAAGGCTCAAGGTGAGCTATTGGGATGGCCCTGTGTCCGTCGTCGTTAACAATTGCTTCAAATGACATCTCCTCCTATACCGCTTGACAGAATTCAACCAAACTTTACAGAAATGTTTTTTGGGTCAAGCTCTTTTAAATTTGTTCAAAGAATTAAAAACAATGCAGAACTCTGGTTGCCATGGCAACCAAAGTAAAAAAATAAGGAAATCTTAAAAAATCTTCTTGTAAAAAACTGCAAGGGTCAGAGCTTAGATATTTGGCACATAGCATCATCTACAGGTCCTCTATCAAGTTTGTTCAAATTTGGCCCCGCCCCGGGGGTCACAGTTTTACATAGAGTTATATAGTGAAATTTTCAAACGTCTTCTTCTCTGGAACTAATGTGGCCAGAGCCTTGATATTTGGCATGGTTACACTTCTAGATATCCTTTACCTATTTTGTTCAACTGGTTTCAGTCTGTTGCATATGTAGGTCACAGGAGTTAAAAATAGATTTTTTTTCAATGGAAACTTACAAAAATCTTCTTATCTAAAACCCTACTAACCTGATATTAGATATTTGGCACATAGCATCATCTACAGGTCCTCTAACAAGATTGTTCAAATTATGAACCCTTCCTGGACATAAATATTTTTAATAATTATCTCCATTTTGTCAGTTATTCTCAGGTGAGCGAATTATGCCCCATGGGGCTCTTGTTGTAGTATTATCTCTGTTGCCTATATCATCAGCCAATGCTTCGGATAAGATTAAAACAGGAAACTGAATACAGTAAAACGTCGCTGTTACAACCACCAAAATGAAGGTGAATTGACTGTACATGTATAAAAAGCAGGTGACAGCTTAACCCATTACCCCTTACTGCCAAAGTCTGTTTCTAGCTTTGAAGACATGTGACTGCTAAAAGCAGGTTGAAAGTAATGCAGAATGTGCCTTAAGGCTTTAATTTCAGCCTACTTGAAGCTACCATCTGCTTGAATAAAGAAAATATTTCTTGTAAAGCATGTTTATAACTGTATAAATTGGAACTATTTTCTACATAGGTGTTAAAAATTAAAGGTTGAAAAATGTGTATTATTTGAGAAATGGGTTAAAGCATCAGCTTTCTGTTTTACTGTCACCTTGCGTTAAGCCGTCACCTGTCGTAAAAAACCTAATTTTTAACACAATTTAGTGGTCATAATAGAGAGGTTTACTGTATTTTCAACATTTTATTTTCTATGTCTTCATCACACCCTGTGCTTTGACTGGTCACAACATAGGGTTTTGGAGAGGTACAGTGTAGAAGGGAATAAACGGAAAAATCCCCCGTTTAAACGCAAACACATTGCAATAAAACATAGAAAATGACAATTAGTTGACAATTCTGACCATTTATTTTAATGTGAGTCGCAAACAGTTTGTGGCCTGATCAGAAGCCGGGTAACCCGACATCTGACATGTCTCCAAACTGTTTACACTGCAAATAATAGTTTAAGCGTAAACACGTTCATTGGGCAAATAATGTTTTCTCCACTGTATGTTTTGGGAGGTTGGCAGTAGATTGATGATATTATTGTTTGTCTGTATAGTTGTACTTGATTAGTGATAGCTAATGTTATAGCTGCACACATTGTACTCTGCCTTGCGTTTATTGACTTGATTTGCAAACCAGTAACTCCTTCACTGCCGTACCCCGAGTACAATAGTTATTTGCAAACAGTTTGGATCCTGATCAGGATTCAAACTGTTTTACACGCATTAGTACTTTACATTATTACTTTAGTTAATTTACCAGTACCTCAAATTTTAATTTAAAAAATAAAATCAAGACAACAATTGTTTAAAGTAGACGACTTCATGGCAGTGAAGGGTTAAAACTTAAATGCAATGTTTCAATTGCTCCCTGCATTGTCAGCGGAAACCTTACTTTAACCACGAAGTACTTAGACATGTCGTTATTACTTTGTGGTTTAACCCATTACTCCATTGCCTGTTTCTAGTATTAAAGAAACACTAATAGCAGAAGCAGAATGTTGCCTTTTTCTATCAGCCTGCTTTCAGCTACCATCTGCTAGTATATAGAAATATTTCCATTGAGACAGATTCATGACTGTATTAATTGGAATTATTTTCTTCACT
Source organism: Gari tellinella (assembly GCA_922989275.2). Lineage (NCBI taxonomy): Eukaryota > Metazoa > Mollusca > Bivalvia > Cardiida > Psammobiidae > Gari > Gari tellinella. Next base: position 101,246,534 of record OV277858.1, on the reverse strand, counting down.
AAAGGAATAAATTAAAAGAGTAAAGATATGTATTAATGGAGTAATGGGTTAAACTGTTGGTGACATTTAACTATTATTGTATTATATACCTTCTGGGTAGTTTGTGATTATGATTCATATTAAACTTAACTTAAACACTTGTTTAGCAAATATAGTTCCAAAAAGACATTTGCTTCTCTGATTATTTTGATATAATTCATGTCAAAAACGTGGTATATGTGTTGCCCATATGAATAGGTACATGAATATGCAGGTTTTGGGCTTGTCCGGTCTTCAAAGGTTAAACGGTCAACTATTTGAATAGCAATAACCATTGACCCTCAAGTGATAGGGACTTCCTATTTGGTATACATATTGCTCTAATTAAGAGGAACTTGAATACATGTGTTGTAGACATTTCATTTAAAAGGTCATTGGCACAAGGGTCAAAAGGTTAATGTTTGTGCTTAAACCAAAACACACTTAATATCTGGCATATGTGTTGCCCATATAAAGAGGTATATGAATATTCAGAAGCACATATTGTTGATCTAGCAAAACACTCAAGTATTTAACCTAAGGGAAGTAATGGTTTAAACGAGATATTCATTATTCAAATATTAATTTAAAGAGAGAGAGAGACAGATTAATAATGAAAAGACACTTGTATAAATTTCTTCAAAGATAGTGATCTGGCTATATTTATATATATCTCTTGTGAAATAAATTGTATATAAAATCTGTTGGTTTTTTTTATTGATAATCAGGCCCATTTGTAACATTATCAAAAATAGGTTTTAAATTGCATTCTATTCACTGACTCCTGAAATTTGAAATAGACAATTCCAGTTCTTCAATTATTTTTAGACCATTTCTAACCATTTTGAGTTGATTTTTACAATACATATATATTTCAAATTGGCAAACAGTAAATATCCTAATCTTTTGCTCAAATCTGACCAATCAAATGCTTGAGAACGATATCAGACTCAACTCAAACTCGATATAACCGTGGACCCTGTCATTTTGCAATATGTTTATAGAGAAACAACTATAAATTGCCAAAAATGGACTTGTTTCAATTTGAAACTTGAATTGTCTATTTGGACATTTAAGGCCAATGAGTAAAGCTGTCACTCGTTGAAGTAGCTTTGAGATCTTGATTACTGATACACTTGGATCCAAGGTTATGAATAGCGTGTGAGCTGAGCCTGAGATCGTTCTCAAGTATTTGATTGGTCAGCTATTAGCAAACAATAGAGTTTGAGTTGAGTCTAAGGTCATTCTCAAGCATTTGATTAGTCTGATTTGTGCCTTTTGCTCAAATCTGACCAATCATATGTTTGAGAATGATCTCAGACTCAACGCAAATGCTTGAGAACATTGGACCCTGTCCTAATATTTCTGCAAAACTTGAGGTTGAAAACAAATTTACTAATACATGTAATTACTAAAGTATCAAAGCTGACAAAATGTCCCTGAAATTTAACTTTTTACATACCAAGGCTGACTACACTTGCATTTGCAAACAGTTTGGATCCTAATCGGACGCCGCGTAAATCGGTGTCTGATTAAGATCCAAACTTTTGTGTCTTGAATCAAAATTAGTCTAGTTGCTTATGTCCATTTTTTGGCCAAATCGTTACAGAGTGGATTAAAGCACCAAACTTCTCACATGTATAGTATGACACCTATAGAATCAAATAGCATATAGGTGCCCGAGCTAGGTGACCTACTTTTTGAAAAATTCAAAATGGCGGCCAACGTATACAGACTTTTTAGAGCTCCATTTCAGCAGTAGGAACTGCAATATAATGTGATGTTTTTGAGCAGATAAATAGAAAATATACATAAACTGTATAGTATCTGTGTGATAAATTTACATTTGGTGCGTCTTTTCTATTGAAAACAGTGCAGCTCGCGAAAAATTATTGAGAATGTGATAAAAAGTGGCCCATTTTTAAGCTAGAGCCGAAAAATCTGAATGATACTAAAAATTGCATGTTTTATCACATAAATATTATAAGAAAAACGTAGATATAAGATAATAACTTATTTGCTACAAATTATTAAATAAAAAATCATTGGTTAGTGATTACGGATTTTAGGTTATGTCTCATTGAGGCCACCATACCATGTTTTTCTGATTTGAGCGTCTGATAATCATGACACAATACGTTTGTTTGTTTCTTTTTTTTCTGAAATTATGGCTGATAAATAGCCAATACATGTAGTACGTCTAACTGAAATGAGAATTAATAATGTAATTACATAGTATAGAAAAAAGTAATTGTCATGAGTTTTCGTGACTTGCTGCAAACACTCAGCTTGTAACATTCCATCAGCATTTTCCTATGGAATAAAATTGTGGAAATGCACAATAACCAAGTAGATGAAACATATTGCCTATAAAATGTAAATATATTATAAAAAAAGTAAATATGCATTTTTCATTAGACCTCTTCAAGTTCATTTTGTAAACTACAGAAGCCCATTCGTGTCAAAATAATTGGTAATAATGACCATATCAATGAGTTGAAACTGTTTGTCTCATCGATATCTAGTATTTTGCATTACTTTGATTAGGTACTGACCATATTTCTTATTAGTTTAGTTTAGTATATCAAGAAAAAAAATCAACTATTGGTTCCTACACTATGGACTAGGACAACAGTGTTGTTTGTGGAGTGGGTAATGGGGTAGGTGCCCTACTAACAGCTTGAGAGCCTAGAGTTATTTACTCTTTACTTTAGCCAAATACGTTCAGTGGAACTGGACAGATTTACATTGCGAAAATGTCTACGTGATGATGCTTGGAGGTCTGCATATCGACCATTGAGATTGCCCTTTCCAGGGTTGTCGGTAGCTGTGAGACGAATCTGGATCAAGCTGATGTGGCAACACCGGGAACAAGCGATTCCTTCATTTCTGCAACTCATTTGACTATTGAATTAAACCATGATATGCTTACAAAGTGGCAGTTTTGGTATAAGCTAAATTAAAACAGGAATCATTCCAAATTATGAATGATCAAGCAGATGACGGAATATGTGTTGCCTGGAAGAACAACATGACAGAAAAGTGTTCTACATGCAAATACTGGGACCTTATACTACGTTAACAGATGTTGGTTCTCCTTTTTGTACGTGCACATTGTGAATTAAAGTGCACACTTTATGTCAGCGTTTAGAGCAGCTCGTCCCATATTCTTCTTTATTCTTTACCACACCAAAAATACACACTGGTTACAAGTTCATACAAGAATTATGAAATCACTATCTGATACCAGCAACAATGTTATCCAAAATTACTGGGTATTTCCAAAAATAAATCTCAATTTTTCTGCCATATCGCTTCATCGGGCAAATGAGCAGAACAATCAAGGTGACATTGAACTGACAGAGAATCTTGATGCACATAAAGGCTGGGTGATATATTGAGTGTTAAAATTCTAAGTGAATTTCAGAAAAATAACCTTGATAAAAAACTTTTTGAAGCCATAACCATTAGATCCTATAAACAAGAGACTTTCAAAAGGTAGGTAGGTCAATAGTTTGTGTAAACAATCGAACAGTATGAAAACTCCATTTCTAGAAGAGTCACATGAGCGGTGTGATTCATTCTGAAAGTTCATACGCATGGCAACAAGAAATGCTTAAGGCACAATTTAGACAGTGATGCAAGAATATGTGCAACAAGTGGTAATAGACAGGACCTATCCAATCCAGATTCCAATAAAGAACAACAAAATACCACTTTTTGAAATACCAATCACTGAAGAAAAGTCAAAAGTGAACATAACAATGATGAACTAAAAAGCAATAATATTCTTTTTAGTCAACTTTTCACAGTTTCCGAAGAACATGAAGATGATGTGACCCAGAGTTTTAATAAAGTTTTATAGTTGACGTATGTATAAGAAATGTTTGCTTAGATTTTTACAAACTCAGGCCCAGAATAAATTCTTTCCCAATGGAAATCAACCTTGGCACCAAATTTGTTCTCAGCGAGAAAGACTGAGACATCCGACCTGCAAGTCGGAACCATTGGAGAACCTAGACCCGAATAATAAACAGGAACTACCACATGTTGGATACAACATAGTACAGTCAAAATGCTTTCATACCATGGACAAACAGACAGTTTCAAAGTTGCTAAAAGGTTGATGTTGTGTGCGACCCACACAAAAGTGATACATATAGTCACAAAGAGGCAATCCGAGGAAAAGAGGGGAAAGCCACACTAAAGGACTTTTCACATCAGACAAGACTACCAGTGAATTTCTACTTATTTCATTAGAATTTAAATATCTAAAGAAGAGCTTTTTGATCTCTTGACGGGAGATGTGGTTGCCTATGAAAACCAAGGAAACAAAGCAATTTACATCACTGCATGCCAATGTGTTGTTGCCAAAGGCTGTAGTACACAAATGCCGCTTCATGACCACACGGAAGCGGATACAAGAATAAGTCTTCATGTCCAAGACATCGCGGAAGACATTGAAATCATGTTCTCAAGTAATGGCATCATTTTCTGTTGCTTTGAAGAATACATTTATAAATACCATTGTAAGTGCAGAGTGAAGCATATACGTGCATCGGAATATTCACTTGAACACTTTATGATCATACATCACAACTATACAAAGTCAATGACCTATGGCAGGAGCTGTTTCCTCAGGGTAAAATGTGCAGGACCTACCACTTCTATTAGAACATGCCAATAGAACGCCAATAGAAGCCTCTACCAAACCATTATTTGGTTCTTAAGTATATTGTCAGACCAGAATATCCCGTATTAAGACGCCTTTCGTTGGACCAAATTAAATGATAATTGACCACTTCCCTGGAGAACACTCAAGCTGCAGAGAACTTAAACGGGCTATAAGGCAATGCCACCATGCTCTAGAAAGTATAATATTATGCTAAAATACTCAATTGATGTTTAAGTGTATGCAAAGGAAACTATGAAATATCCTGATCACGAAATGCATGTAGGTTATGTACATGTACTATACTGCAAAATTGACATACTAGTACAACTGTTATACAGTCGAACCTTGAAAACACGAAACTGTCTTTAGTCTACATACCCATATTTCAAAGTTAAATGTATATTAGTCACCTTCTAACTTTTAAACACAGACATGTTTGACTTAAGCATGAATGAATTATCGATTTTCAACTGAAAAAAATACGAGAATATTCAACTTAAATCAGTTCTAGCACGCAGTAATTACACGTGATATCGAGGTTCTATTGGATTCTAATTAGAAAGAAAGAATGATATTTTCTTATAATGTTGAACACGTTGAATAAATTTTATTGTGATTATGTATTCAATTTACCATCAGAACCATCTTATTCGGGTAAATAATAACAATATACATTTGTGAAGTGTAAGTCAATGCCTTAGACGATTTATGTTCTATTCTGTTCTATTCAGATTAAAGAAATTAAGTTATTATATAGAAAATAATCAATTTTATTATATAAATGGGTCCAACTATATCACAGTACAGTCTTTCTGTCCAGTTTACACATTTATAGACACTTTTAATCAGGAAAATTTACCAAATAAGGGCGTTTTTCAAAACTTATTATTTTATGGTGGCCATTTTGGACGCCATTTTGGATTTTGGCCGAAATAGGGCAGCCTGGTCGGACACCCCCAATTATTATGATTATATACTGCAAATGCAACCCGTATACAAAGTTTTATAACGATTTTCACCCTAAGCAACTAGACTAAATCAGCTTTTATTCCGGCCAAGGGAGGTAACCTCTCCTGGTTTGAGTAATTTGAATACGAAGTTATCTTCCATTATTTCCTAAGTTCAGATCGCTTTAGAAAAGGCCACACAGATGTCATGCGCCTACATAAATTAAAGATACAGGGCTGCCATTTCTCCGGATTTTTCCGAAATCTTCAGATTCTTATCTAAGCAGATGGTAGCTTAAAGTAACCTGGAAGAAAAGCATAATGCGCATTTAAAATGCGCATTCTTCTTTATTTTCAACCTGCTTGAAGTAATGCGATTTAAACTAGAAAATTGGGAAATCTTAGGATTTTTCATAATCACATTATTGCAGCCCTGATGAAAAAAGATTTTTGTCACAAAAATACATTTCAAAGGAAAAACAGTGAGTCAGTCTGGATCGAACCGTCAGTGTAGAACCAAATGACACTTGCAATTTCAAATGTAAAATTCTAGTCCATACATTATTATTTACTGGTTTGTTGCATCATATATGTTGCATATGGCAAGTTTACCCTAAAAAGCTCCACTGTTTGTAGAGGACGTGGATATTTGGATTCAGTTTAGTTAATGTGTCATGAATTGTACTGAGAAGACACATAATTTTATGATCTGTTTTAGTCTCTGGTCATATTCTACATGTGTCTTTTCAGTATAGTTCTTTCAGATTGCAATTCATTTTCACCTCTATCTTATGTGTATGATAGTTGATATGTTGTTTTAAAGATGGATAATTGCTTGATCCAAGGGAAATAACGCATTTGACCTGAGCATGGGACTAACTGATGTTCACATGGACCGGTTGCTTATACTTTTCTTAAATGAGTGGTGCAATAATAAATATGTGAAATTTGGATTCAATTTGGCTAATGTGTCATGAATTGTACTGAGAAGACACTTATGATCTGTTTTAGTCTCAGGTCATATTCTACATGTGCCTTTTCAGTATAATTCTTTCAGATTGCTAATTAATTTCAACTATATCTTATCTTATGTGTATGATAGTTGCTATGCTGTTTTTAAGTTACGTGCTTTTAGTCTCTTATAACTCTAATTAGAGTGGTAGTGTACTAAATGATTATTGGTGTGTTATGTAATTATTGATGTATTGTACACTGAAGAGAAATAAATAAATAAATAAATGGATGTCGCTTGCGCCTCGCTACTTAAATGAGTTAAATCTACCTTTTGAAACCATATTTGTTTATGGCGGCGTCCACTGTGCCTGTGGCGGACTAATTATCAAATTATGAACCTGTTTCTACAGACTAACACAGATATTTAGTTATTTACAGTGGAGAAGACGTTATTCTTTCCCGTTTAAACACAAACGAAGTGAAAACGCATCGCGTTAAATCGTAGTACAACTTTTCGACAATGATTCTGACTATATATGTAAATCTAAGAGAAAAACAGTTTAGAGCCTGACCAGACGCCGGTTACCTGGAATGGAAATAATAGTTTTAGCGTTACTGCGTTATTGAGAAAGAAAAGCGTCAATAGAACTGACACACTGTGGTGACAAAACAACTTACGTATTTATAGTTTAACCCCTTAACCCTTGACGTCACCATATTTGAAAGTTGTCGTCTGTTTTTACTTCTCAATTTTAATTTTAGATATATTGGCTAATGAAATATAAATTTGAAATAGTTTAGATCCTGACCAGACGCCGCGTAACGCGGCGTCTAATCAGGATCTAAACTGTTTGCAAATAACCATTGAACTCGAGGTTAGGCAGATAAGAGGTTAATACCGTCAATATAATTATATACAGGATAGTTAACAGAATAGATGCCGTTGAAACTTCGCGGTTCGCAGCCCATATACCCGGTATATATATATACGCCGTTTACCAATTTCATTTTGATCTGTGGGGAATTCGTGGTTCTAGAATGAATCCTGATCAGTTATTAAAAAACACACTAAAACAACACACTTGAACGTTTTACAAGCTCTAACTTGTGTCTAACATATTAGCGAAAAAATGGATTCTACAGCAAAGGACGATATTCATAGCTAAACGTCGCAGCCTATACCCACGTGCAAATAGTTAATTGGACCCATATCTAAACTTGACGTCTGATCAGGACCCAAACTGTTTGATACCCGTATCAGTATTTCTTCAGTAAAACATCTTTACTTTCAATGAATCAGTGACAGAATTGCAGACGCTAATTTTAAGCAGACGATAATTTTGCAGGTATAGGGTTAGGCATTGTGTATACGTAACAATGTTATTATTTGCCGAGATAATCAATGTTTTAGCCCTTTTCAAAGCTGAGGAATTGTCGCCTCTTAAATCTGCCGTCAGCTCTGAAATTCAAAAAATAACAATAATTCTTCCAAATGCTTGCATAAATACATGTAGGCCTACTAGCCGGAAAAACAACAGATAACGTCATTTTCGGGCGAAGATTAATTCAATTATCAAGGGTTTGATCTGGATCCAAACTGGTGGTAACAGATTTCAGCAGTGTCCCATGCACGTATAGAAGATTTAAGGGATTTATTTGTTTGCCGTTGCCAGTAGTAGTTAGTGTTTGTATTTATGTATGTAAATATTTGTCTTATCTGTGTCGCCGTCTCTAGATCAACCTGTATGCTAGTCAATCTTGTATTGATAACCATTCCCTGCCAAGTTTTATCGGCTGCTTTACCTTCTTACCGCCAAAATATCGTCTGCTTCAGTAGTGTCGTCTGAAATATATTCAAAGTAAGATTTAGGGCTGTTTTGACTGAAATAATGTCGGTACGAGTGTCAAACATTTTTGATCCTGATCAGACGCCGCGTTACGCGGCGTCTGATCAGAATCAAAAATGTTTGCAAAGTCGCCTTTTTGGCGAAAATGGCAGTGAAAGAGAGTTAAGCGGCAACCCTACATGTAACCCTGTATCGCAAAACCTGTTTATAGTTTTGAAGACAGGTGACCACTTTAAGCAGGTTGAAAGTAAAGTAGAATGCATCAATGTAAAAAATGTGTAGAAAAAATGCCACAAGCTCGTAGAGAGACGAATAATTATGTCCCATGACTGTATATACCGTATATGTATGTACATGTAGTACCATCTGTGACGATATATGATACATGTATATATATTTCCTTCGGTACATTTTCATGACTGTTTAATTAAAGTGCATTTGTATAACCATTTTCTTCAGTGTATGAATAAGTATAACGTACGTGAAAAACGGTGTACATTGTATCTATGGAGTTATTAATTCAACATATCCACTTCAATAACCCGAGTTTACTTAAACTCGTAGTTTGTACAAATAATAGTAGCCTGGCATCTGGATCAGACTCAGATCAGATCACATTATTCGGCGTCTGATCTGAGTCTACCCTGTTTGCCTTTGTCCCAATCATCGGACGCTAGGCCCAAATGGGTCAACTGCAGTTGGAGACAAACGGCCAGTTTGACTATATTATACACGTAACATTATATAGTTTAAATAATTTTTTTATGAATATTGTAAAGGCATTTGGTTTTTTAATCCGTTTACAGTAAAAATAATAACATTCAGATTTAAGGCATTATCACTGAGAAAAAAAATCCACGCAAAAACATTAATATAACTTTAGCCCTTTAGACCTGAAACTGCTTCAAATGTATTATCTGTGTAAAAGAACAAAAAAAAAACTAAATATTATTTTTAAGCTATTTAAACTGAATAAACGTCGAATATGATACGCATTACGCGGAGTCTAATCTGGATCCAAATTGTTTGAAAAAGCTAGCCAAATCGCGCTCAGCACAATATAAGCCTCGTCGTCCGATGTGAATACGAACTACATGTATTTGCAAGAGTAATTAACATTAAAAGAGTTGCGTAAATAGCGCTATCGAAGTGTTCCTTTGTCAGACGACATTTATATTCAGACGACAGCCATTTTGTATTCCAGGTTGTTCTATTTACTCAAGCTAGATCTAGTGGTAAATTTGCTTTCAATTCGATTATATGCAAACCACAGGTACTTGACACATACTTTATTATCTATTAACACCACCCCACTTTTAAAAAAATTTTTTTTTTTTTTTTTACTATACTTCTATATATAATTTTATTTTTTTTTAAAAAGGGGGGTTGGTGTTAATAGATAATAAAGTATGTGTCAAGTACCTGTGATGCAAACACGTCCAATCTGATTGAAAATCTACACTGTTTCTCTATATCACTGACCCAATTATCCCAATCGTGTGCACGTGAAGAGTACGTGTTCCCTATTGAAATAGGGTGGACCCAGATTAGAGGGCTTATATATAACAGGGGCCTCTGACCATGGATGTTTGTCATGTAGCTGTAAACATGTACTGCAAAACCAATCATTCATAGTCACTCAATGGACCAGGATTAACCCCTTCAATGCTTACCCCGAGTACAATAGTTATTTGCAATCAGATTGTGGTGTGTTTTTTTTATTCAAAATCATAATCATGATTAGCAATCATGATTGTGATTCGGTCGTTATTTTAATCGAATCAGAATCATGTTCTGTTATCACGCTAATCAGAAATAATCGAGCCTAACGCTCGATTAAATTGTAATCATAATGGCACTTGTCGATTCAACCGGCTATTTCATTTACACCTGGCAAAATAATTAAACAGTCGCTCGACACTCATTATGCTTTATAACTTTAGTTTATTTAAAATTAATTTTGAGCAATAAGTTAACCCCTTTGAATAAACACACTCACTGGTTTTTGCAACCAGTTTCTTGAATAACGTTCGTGGCGTCTGAACAGGTCTCAAACTGTTCGGCACATCTTACATTATAACTTAAGTCAAAATTTACCCAAAAGTTATCTTTTCTAAATGAATTTGTATTTGAATTAACTCCCCCGTTGCCTTATCCCGAGTACAAGGGTAATTTGTCAACAGTTTGGATTCTTATCAGACGCTAACAGTTTGATATCATAATCATTGTCAAATCACGCTGTTTTTTTATCACTTAAATCATGATTCTGATTATTAGTTTAATCATAATCATGATTATGTAAATAAAACACACCCCTGGTCAGACCGCCCTCATTTCAATATTTCTTAAGTCAGAATACCTAATATTTAAATTTGAAAAATAAAAGCAGGCGACACTTATTTTAAATTGACGACCTCGTTGCAGTGAAGCGAGATTGCCCATCACTTGTTTTCTATGTTTTAACTAGGTGGGCTCTAAAAGCAGACTGAAAGTAAAAACAGAAATACCATAGATACCTCCCGCACGGTGATTTCTGTCTCTAAGGAGCCCTTTGATCAGGGTCTACGCTGTTTGTCATTTTGTAAAACATTGTTAAAATCCACCCTAATTTGTCAAAAATGGACTAGACTTATATTGAAATTGGAATTGTCCATTAAAAGTTTCAGGGGTGAATGAGTTAAACTATGGGCGAGGCTGTGATAACTTCCTCGAACAGTTTGGATTTAAATGAGATGCATAGAAATAGCTGAATAGTTTCCATATCAATGTTCAACCCCAGTTATAGAATGTTGTTGCCAGTCTGTTGATATCCATGTTAGAAGTATGTTTTTGAGCCCACAATTTAGTTAACGGGTGTGGTTATTAGTTCCCTATACAGACGTGCTATTAACCACAAGAGTTTGAGTGCATATGCAAATTGATCAAATACAGTACTGAATCTTATTAAATTAACAGTTTTTGCGATTCGATGGCAATTCGCTTGCAATTCGATGGCAATTCGCTTGCGATTCAAAGTACTAACGTTACCCTCGGGTAAGTTTTCTTGAATGGTGTACCTCACAAATGTTCACAAATATGCCTTCGTTATTTCTTTCGATTCCATTTTTGTCCCAACCGCTTTGGAAAATTCGCGTAAAAATAGTCAAACGTAGGGTTTTGTTTATTGAAGCGCGCGATTCGATTGCAATTCGATGGCAATTCGCTTGCGATTATCAATTTAATTTAATAAGGTTCAGTACTGTATTAGAACAGTCTTTACACCATCAATTTTGTATGTTTTACTGAATGGTTCAACACGTTCCCCCATAAATGCGCATTTTTTCAGTGACAGTTTATAGCGTCATGAGTATGAACCTTTAGATATTAGAAATCTTTATGTTTTCTTCGTTCAAACATAAATCATTTATCTTCTCCTTTCCAGTTTATAAACTGAACAAAACAAACTCAAAAGTAGGAGTCGGAGCCGACAAGTTCACTTTACTTAATCGAATAATTCGCATTTTTTCAGTGCCACTTTATAGCGTCATGAGTAAGAACCTTTAGAAAATAGAAATCTGTATACATTTGTATATCTATATTGACAAGCAAGTTTCTGCCATCTGCAACCAGAGGAAGAGTCTACTCGGCCTGTTTAAGGAGTGTTATGCTCTACGGATCTGAGACATGGGCTGTATCTGCAAGTACACTCAGACGTATGCAGCGAAATGACAAAGCCATGATACGATGGATCTGCCAGGTCAAGCCAGATGAAGATGTCCCTTTTGACTCTTTATTATCTCAACTGAACATAAGAGGCATTGCAGAGATCCTGCAATCAAATAGGTTGAAATGGCTTGGCCATGTAGAGAGAAGCTCTAGTTGGATCTCTCAAATTAGATGCCTGAACATTACAACACAGCGGGGTCCAGGCAGACCAAAGCTATCTTGGGAGGACCTTGTAAAACGTGACCGTGAAGCTCTCGGGTTGGAAAGCACCAACCCACAAAACCGTCAAGCTTGGAGAGGGAGACTTCGTTCCAGACTAGACAGCCAGGCATCATCCTTATAAGAAGGATTAATCAATGGCCTGGTTAATCAAAACTGGATGATGATGATGATGATATAGTATATATGTTAAAGGGATAACGTGTAATCTGGGATTATGTGTAGGCCTAATCCCTGATATTTTAAGGGATTACTCGTAAGCACTGGGCGTTTTAGGTAATTGATGAAATGTCCTTTTTTCATAAAAAAAGTATATCGTCAACCTCCCTAAAATCGCCGTAAACCTTGGATCGCCGCCATTTTGTTTTTTGTTTCGATGACGCGAGTTTTTCACGCACCTACGAGAATTTGACGTCATAGTTTACTACAAAGTTTACACATGCAAAGAAATAGTTGTACTGGACAAAATACGTTTTAAACAGGCAATTTGCATATAAAAAGAGTATTTTATCCATATAAAGCTTTTTTTTATTATTCCTTTAGTAACGATAATGTAAAACAATTTATATTTGTTCATAAAGCCGTTTTTAAACCTGACGAATTGGTCCGTTTGCTTTGTTTTCATTTATGAATGAATGTCACTAATTTTGACCTCAAATTGAAGACCCGCTATTCATATGACGTCATCTCCGGCGATTCAAGGTACATTTTAAACAAAGATGGCGGTGATTATATGGATGTTATTTGTAGAGATTTTTTGCATTGAACCTGACTTTATAGCTTGCATTTATGATGAAAATGTAAGTAAAGGAACATACTTTCTGAAACAATCCATGGTTAGTCGAGGCTATAACATTATGTTTTATCATGACATTTCTTTTGGTTAAACAAATCATGCTTTCATGAAATAACATGATCTAATGAACGTTCATACAAAGTTTCTCGCACAAGTAAACAGTAAAAAAGTGAACAGTATGCATATACATGTAAGCCAGGACGATTGAAACCAAGACATCTGTCTTGGTAATAAGGTTAACAAAATATTTCATAGCGTAGTACTTGCATTTGAACTTAATGAAATAAACAAAGTAAGACATTACATTTACCTAAACTAGTATTTATATAAAAAACAACAACGAAAAGCTTCAAAATTACGTCTTTTCCCTGGGAGATTTAGGGATTTCGTGAAATCCCTGATGTTTCCGTGAATTCACGTATTCCTTGATATCACGTAATCCCTGTAACATATATGTCGTAGGCCGTATTGGAATCTAGTTGTTTCATATGTATTTTTGAACAATTCTTTGTTATTTAAGTTAAATAACATAGGTATTGCTACATAATTCTAGCATTATAGTCTAGTTGTTGAAGTTATACCATACATATTTCTTAATAATTCTTACATTAATTATAACATAGGCACTTTGTAACAATTCTAGCATTAGCTTGTCCTTAATTATTTAGAAGTCTATTTATTGATTGTTTTCTGTCATTTTAAAAGTTTAGATTACTTTAAAAATTTAGTTTGACATCGGCATTTGTGGAATACAGTCAGAATCGAATGGTTAATGGTTAAGTGGTATCAAAACATTACTTTTATCTTCTTCTAAAACCAAGTTAGGTCCTTAAAAAATCAAACTGATTGCTTATTTTAGGTAGATTGACTATGCTTCTAATATGGCCTAGGCATATTCCGGATCTGCCTAGCCATATAAGAATCCAACTATGATTCTTATATGGCCTTGGCAGATTCTGGATCTGCCTAGGTCATATTAGAACTCCAATATGGCTAGGCCATATCAGAATTCCAATATGGCCTACGACATATACATAGATGTGTCGCTGTCTCGTACATTGTATGTCTGGCTAATATTATTCTGCCCAGGTTGTCTGTATTTCCATATCTATGTCCAGTTGCCATTATAAATACCCGTCCCTCTCCTGCTCCATGATGTCTTATTATCTGGCTATTTGCCTGTACAGTTCTAAAATTATATCGGGAATTATACACATTTTTTATTTGTTTTTGGCGGGGGTGGGGGGAGGGGTCGTTGCTGTGGTTGGTTTGCTCTTTTTTTGTGGTGCATACTACATGTATTATAATATTTGGCAGAATATACACGTACATGTATTTTCTTTTGAATATCATCTCAACATGTATCTTATCTGTTGTCTCTGTGTGTTGTCATGGGAATCGATTGAGCAGTCATGTTTTGATACAAAATCAATACCCGCCTTGTCTTCCTGTCACGTGCAGACATCTGCACAAAGAACAGATAGTCACTCTTCTTTTCAGCGCCAAAGTAATCGTGAGGTATTAACCCCTTCACCGCTATATTGTCGTCTGCTTCAATAATGTTGTCTGCAATATCGTTACAAAGTTAGATTCAAAGTATTGTGAATTGAGAGATATCGATACGATTGTCAAACAGTTTTGATCCTGATCAGACGCCGCGCTACGCGGCGTCTGTTCAGGATCAAAACTGTTTGCGACTTAAGGCGACTTCTGTGGTGAAATGGTTAAGCGACCACTCAATATAAGATCTATGAGTGGTCTTAAATACAAAATGTTGATTAGCACATGATAACACAATCAATACAGGAAGCTCTAATACATGTATACGAATATTCTGCATTATATTGTTTTTATCCAGCAGCTATTTGTGTGTATCGATATCCATACTATTTCTAATAGTGGATGTTATGTAATACAACATTGATTTAAATGCAATGAAAAAATGCCGACACTCAAACGAAATATATTTTACTATTTGTCGTGGATTAGGAAGTCAACTACATGTACTTTACTCTCAACCTGTTGTAAGCTGTCACCTGTCATCAAAACTAAAAATAGGCTATGGGATAAATTGTTTAGCGACGATGCATGTTGTCATCTAAATGTCAATATTATATGGTACAATAAGAACAGTTACTGTGTCACAGTGAATGAAACATGCTACAGTTGAGAATACATTATTCTTTCCCAATTAACGCGTTTTGCGCTAAATCTATTATTTCTAATGCAAACAATTTGGAGACAGATCAGACGCCGGGTAACCCGGCGTCTGATCAGGTTCCAAACTGTTTGCCACTCAGATTGAAATAAATAGTCAGAATTGTCAACAAGTTGTCATTTTCTACATTTTATTGATATGCGTTTGCGTTTCGTATGCAGTGAAACGGGAAAGACTGACGTCTTCTCCACTTTACCAAGGTGTTGACATTTGACATTTGCAGTGCATGTTCGCTGTTGTAGGCAGACATGTAAGTACAGTGGAGAATCTGTTATTCGTTCCCGTTTAAACAAAACGAAACGCAAACGCAAAACACTAAAACGTAGAAAAGTGCAACTTTTTGACAATTCTGATAATTCATGTTTATCTTGGTGGCAAACAGTTGGGAGCCTGATCAGACGCCGGGTTACCCGGCGTCTGATCTGGCTCCAAACTGTTTGCAATATAAATAATAGTTTTATCGTAAACGCGTTTATTGGGAAAGAATAACACATTCTCCACTGTATACTTATACACATCATTTGACAATATGATGTTGTGTAGGAAATATGCTTAAAACAAGCTTCTTCTATGATTAAAGCCAAATATAAAGTTCAAGGTCACATTCACAGGGTATTTGAAAATAATATGTGAAAGTCCAGTGTCGTCCTGATATGAGCTCTAAAACCAAATTTAACACCCTTGCAGATGTAGTATACACGTAGAATATATTGCCATTGCCTGTTTAACGGTCAATGTCAAGGTAACAGTGACCTTAAAGTGGCACACGACACTCTACAATCTCAAGATTAACGAACACATAAGTTGGCATCCCTGCCTGCTGTGTCTTAGAATCTATGTTCCGGACGCGTTTATTATTTGAACCAGGGAACTGATAGGGGTACGTGACACTCAAGTGACCACACCGTCCCAAGATGTACTCACGCGCAAATGATTAGGCAAACCTTGTTGATGTGTAAAAGTAAATATGGTACAGGCAAGTGTTTTCTCAAATAGAGGTCAAAGATTAAGGTCAAGGTCACACTGACCTGAAATTAGTATGGGGCACTTCGCCATCCAAAGATGTATTTTACACTTACACACTAAATGTGGTATACCTAGCTTGAGGTAAAGGCCAAAGTCACAGTGACCTGCTGATGTTAGGGGTAACTCGGTCACCATGGTATGTTCTTAAAGACATCTCCTGACGACCTTTTGGTCATAACGCCTTGCCAGATTATTTACTGTCAATTTCCTTGCAAAAAGCATGGGTCTTGTGCATATTGAACCATTGAATCGTCTTTTGTGAGACCGAACCTTAATATTTGATAGTTTGGTTAGAAATAACCATTGAAAATCACTAGAGCATGAGTATAATCTGGTCTTCGCCAAGTAAACTGAGATTGTATTGCTCGTGCTTTACAGTTACATTGACACCTCCAGAACAATATGCTGGTGGTTCCTCAATGGACTGAGGAAAAGTCTTTCAATAAAACACATTTGGTAACTCCTAGCTGATGTTGTATAGGATATATACCACTCAAACTAACTATCTATATGATTGAGCTCAAATGTAAGATATAGATCAAAGTCACAGGGGCCTGAAAATGTTACGGGACACCCAGCTGTTCTACAATGTATTCAAGTACCAACATGGGTATCCCTCTTTGATTAAGTATTAAAAGTATTCCCCAAAAAAGTACACGGACGGATTTGTGACATTCATTATAATGATTGTATTCAAAGCTATGCTTTGTGTACCTAAACAGCGTACTCAAATTCTGACACTTTCTTTTCAAGCCTTCTATGGGCCGCATTTTAAAAGTAAAAACGTATTAATTATCGGCATGTATCTAAGACTAGTTTTTACTTAACACGTCGATGCGGGTGTCAAACAAGTATAGATTTTAACTGGATCCAAACTACATGCATTTGCAAATGCTTGTGTAATCACGTTTGGCATCGGAATCGTATGAAGACAAAAGGCGCCATGTCGTTGATCAGTGATAATTTATTTTATATATGAGTGGCAGACACTATATCTGAGTGGCAAACATTTTGGAGCCTTATCAGACGCGGGGTTACTCGGCGTCTGATCAGGTTTCAAACGGTTTGCATTGAAAAGTAGTGTTTAAGCATAAAGAGAAAGAATAAAATATTCATTCTGACCACTGTAAGTAATACTAAGTAATGTCGATATATTACCCACTGATCCTCGACTTGACTATTATTTTAAAATAGTTTTGATCTCGATCAGACGCTGTGTAACGCAGCGTCCGGTCATTATCAAAACTTTTTGACACTCATTTTTAGGTTGAATTTAGAGATTTATTAATCTGAATACTCTCAAATTTGCACGTGACATTTTCAAAGCAGACGATATTTTGGCAGAATAAGCATTAGGCCAAGTACATGTATAGCGTGTTACACTGTATGCTCTTATAGTTATATACGTAGCATGTGTAGCTGCCATTGCTTATCAATATTGTATTGAAATGCTGTAAGACTATATACAGTGTTAATATTTAACTACATGGACGCTGAATGAATATCATCTGCTGAAAATATCGTCTGCTTTATTTCTGAAATAAATTCGTTGACATGTTTGTAGAAACATGTATATGAACCTTGTGACAACTGTATGGATCCTGATCAGAGGAAGAGAAAGTCGACAACTGATATAGATTCAAACGTTTTAGCAGACTTCAAACACAAGATACGATTTCCGCACCAAGAGGATGCATTTATGTACAGTGGATAATCTGTTATTCTTTCCCAATAAACGCGTTTACGCCAAAACTATTATTTGCAGTGAAAACAGTTTGGAGCCAGATCAGACGCCGGGTAACCCGGCGTCTGATCAGGCTCCAAACTGTTTGCCATCAATATAAACATGAAATATCAGAATTGTCCATAAGTTGTTCTTTTCTACGTTTTAGTGCTTTGCGTTTGCGTACGTTTGCGTTTAAACGGGAAAGAATAACAGATTCTCCACTGTATCCTCAAGAAATTTTACATGGATCTGCGGAATGTTCTAAATCCATATGCGCCTAGCGTCTCATAAAATGGACCTAAATATAGGCAAATAGGGTAGGTTCTGATCAGAAGTCGCATAATGCAGTGTTTGATCAGGGTCTACATTGTTTGCTGATAGCAATTTCAATATAAAACCAAACGAAAATGAAAAATTAGACCAGACACGCCTTATTTGGAAAGTTCCTCAATACCAGTGTCAATGTCATTCTATAACATTGTGCATGTCAGCTATAGCAGACATACATACTAGGTCGTGACTCATAGACATCGTAAAACCCCCATTATTCTCTATTTATTACATGAGGTTGAGCTGTAAATTATTTAGCATTCAGAATCCACGCATATTACCGCCCAAAACAAGCCTAAATTATCCAATAATGCTAATATTTGTCCAACAGAGCTTAGAATGTTTACATGTAACACCATTCTATTTATTTTAAAAGACATTTGTAGCACGATAAACAAAATGCTGTAATTCAGCCCTGTTAACCCAGTACCCCATAGCCCTTTCTAGTTATGAAGACATGTCACTGAAGCATATTGAAATTGAAGCAGAATGTGCCTTAAGACGTATTCTGTTTCACTTTCAGTCTGTTTTAAGTTTTCAGCTTCTTGAATAGGGAACACATTTCTTATGATATATGCTCATGACTGTATGAAAAGGAACTAGTTTATTTAATGGAGGAATGAATTAAAGCTTTCTTTACGCTAACATGTTTTTGAATATCGAAACTATTTGTTTTGGTGATCTGTTTGCAAGTGTACTCTTAGGGTATGTTTATTCACTACCGTAAACAACTCCCTGCTTACAACACACATGTACACAATATTTGTGTCCCATTTGGATGTTGTTGAAGGAAGGAAGCCCTGTAGGTCCATAACAACTAATTGGAGCCAGGTTTGGCACCGGGTTCACCTTTAAGCTATCATCTAGAAAATAGAAAGGCGTATTTATGGAGGAATGGGTTAAACATGGGAAATATGCTATAAGTTGAAATGTGCGTGTCAATAGACTCAATAACCCCTTGACTGGACAGGCGTGCCTCGCCCTCAAAAGCAGTAAACCACCGCTAAATTATTGTCAATACGACCACTCAAAATTACATTAGTTTTCAATGTCAAGGACCGGTGATTACTTACTTAACCCTTTTCCCCATAGAAGCGCCTTTTAGCGAATATTATCTATTCCTCCGCTGAAGAAAATAGTTCCAATTCAATCAATCATGAATATATATTATAGGGAATATTTCTATATTAAGGCACATGATAGCTTAAAACAGGCTGAAAGAAAAGCAGAATGCGCCTTAAGGCGCATTCTGCTTTACTTTCAACCTGCTTTAAGTAGTCACCTATCTTCAATGCTAGAAACAGGCTACCAGGTAAAGGGTTAAAGCAGGATGAAAGTAAATCATAAAGCTCCACAAGGCGTTTTCTGTTTACTTTCATCCTGCTAATATCTGTCTCTAAATCAGCAGATGAATCTTCACGCGAGCAGTCGTTGCAGGGTTTTAGTGTATTGGCCCCTTCACTGTCTTACCCAGAATGGTTATTTGCAAACAGTTTGGATCCTGATCAGACGCCGCGTAAAGCGGCGTCTGATGATGATTCAAACTGTTTGACACTCATTTTAAATATTTCTTAAGTTAAAATGTCTAAAACTTAGAATTAAGAAATAAAAGCAGTCTACAGTTGTTTAAACTTATGGGTTGAGATAATTTAGTATATATGTACTCGGTACCAGTCCAGGGGATACATATCTGTGTTTTGTTTTATAATTCCATGGTGAAATGATAACATTCAACAACCAGAGGGTGTTCTTATTACCTATACAGGGCATATCCCGTCCCTTACTACGTTACAAAACAGCATTTTGTTCGATTAGTAAACTGGCTAAATCCGTTCATTTCTTGTGATTTCTGTCTAAAATATTCAGCCATTCGTGTAATCATATTATGCATTATCATGGAACAGGTGTAACACTTTATGAAAATATAAGCAGACAAATTAACTATATGCACACTGCCGGCGAATTTTAAATAACTGTTGCAAACAGTTTGGATCCAGATGAAACGCCGAGTAACTCGGCATCTCATCTAAATCCATACTGTTTGACTCTCTGATGATAAATTCTGAAAAGTAATTACATGAAAATCAACTCAAAGAAGTGTTGCAGACGGCACATTTTGCATACCACAATATAGCGTGCAGACTGTTAATAAAACTCTAAAGGATAATCTAACATATCGGCTTATTGACATAATCAATGGTTTTGGGGAGAGGCTTTTAATACTAGTGTGTTTGAGTATGGCAAACTATTTATTATAGATCTACTGTTATGCATTCCTCTGCTTAAAATTGTCGTCTGCCTTTAACCAAACATTTTGATTTTCGGCGGCAATTTTGGTTACAGAAATATTGAAACAAGTGTCAAATAGTTTGGATCACGATCAGACTATCTGCAAATGTCAGTGGCAGTAAGTGAGTCTAACCTCATAGACTGTTATCACTGAAAGCAGATTGAAAGTAGAACAGAATGCTCCTGAAGGAACAGTCGCCTTTACTTCCGGCTTTAAACATCTTTCTGTTTTTTTCTCTCCATCAGATCAAGGATTTCCTAACTAAGGACTACTTGTTTTAGTGTAGGAACAATCAGAGTTGTTACAATGCATATCTGTGGGATGAAGGGTTAACAACAGTAAAGCATCGCTGATCAATACTCCAAACTAAACATTTTATGTTTGGGTAATGTTAAACCAGATAAAAGAAAAGGCCCCCCCCCCACACACACACACACACGCACACACACACTCAAAACTTAATTTAATGTTTTCCTTTCATCCTACACAAGTTTCAAACATTTCGCATGCAAGAGGCAAAATCGTGATTACCTTTGGAAATAGTTTGGTTCCAGATGAGACGCCGCGTAACGCGGCGTCTTATCTGGATCCAAACTGTTTGTCACTCACTGTATAAAACACTCAAAGAGTTTACGCTATGAACGAGTCCTCTTTTTAGCGGTGGTTATAACAAGATTTTACGAGGTACCTTTGTTTGTCACTTCCCGTTCTTAAGATTTTATCTCTACACTTCACTGTGACAATCATTGCAGCCCTTCCATCCACCCGAATCATACTACAGTGGAGAAAACGTTATTCTTTCCCAATCATGAACGCGTTTACGCTATTAAAACTACAGCCGAGGCTCATACATATGTAAGTCTTTCCCCAAAATTGCGGCCGTTTTGTTCTCTACTCTAAGCACATGCAAACTTTAAACATCAACCAACTCAAAACGGCAACTCCAACTTACCTGAAACTTTCAGTATTTTGAAATAGACCCGTTTTCTTTCAGAATATGCCGAATTCTTTTTGGAATACTCTCATAAAGTGATTGTACATAGGCCTGATTGTAACGATCCCAAATGCCATGAACATGTCTGATAAGCTCATCCTTAATTTTGATATTCACTGCACGCTTGCACAAGTTAGTTTTCAAAGATTTCCACATATATTTTATTGTATTCAAGTCTGGGTTTAAAGCTGGTCGAACCATTGTCGGGATATTATCGTTCCTTGACCATTCGATGGTGAGTCTAGATTTATGCTGAGAAGCATAGTGATCATGGACATTGTAGAGCTTATTTGAGAGCTTTTTAGCAATAAATGGCCACAAATGTGTGTCTAGTGTATATTTACCATTAAAAACAGTTTTGAGCCAGATCAGACGCCTGGCAACCCGGCGCCTGCATGAAAAGGCTTCAAGCTGTTTGCCACTCAGATTAAAATGAATACCGGGCGGAATTGCCAAAATGTTGTCATTTTCTATATTTTATTGCAATTCGTTTGAGAATATTGATAATAAACTCGATCACTGCAAATTGAGATTTAAAACTTTCGGTGCCGAAGTCGCAGTTTAGGCGCAGATCAGACGCCGTGTAACGCGGCGTCAGATCATGATTAAACTGTTTTACACTCGTATCGATATATTTGTTAAGTCACGCTACAGTGGAGAATCTGTTATTCGTTCCCGTTTAAACGCAAACGTACGCAAACGCAAAGCACTAAAACGTAGAAAAGTGCAACTTTTAGACAATTCTGATAATTCATGTTTATCTTGGTGGCAAACAGTTTGGAGCCTGATCAGACGCCGGGTTGCAAATAATAGTTTTAGAGTAAACGCGTTTATTGGGAAAGAATAACACATTCTCTACTGTACCTTGAAGCTGACTTTGAAACGTTATTGCAGACGACAGCATTTGCGCAGACGACATTAATTAGAGAGGTGAATGGCTAAAAACCTCACGATCAATTTGGCGCCGAAATACTTTATTAAATGGGCAGTCGCAAACAGTTTAGGTCAAGATCAGACTCCGAAAAACTCGAAGTGGGACCGGAACAAGATCCAAACTATTTGACACTCATATCATTATTAGTTACTGTGTTCCCTCCCAACAAAGACTCCCTCCTTACAACGTCCCTTGCCGCAATTCCCCCAAACAAGACAAGTATGACCAACCAATTCACAGCTGCAATGTCGCCTGCTTAAAAGTGTCGTTTGCTGTTCTTCTCAAAGTTAAATAATGGACATTTTGACAGAAGAAAACTTAATAAGGAGTGACAACAGCTTTAATCCAGATCAGACGCCGCGTAACACGGCGTCTGATCTGGATTCAAGCTGTTTGCAAATGTATTCCAATTTCCCTCCCTATAACTACTCCCTCCGAACAATGCACACACTCCTTGTGTCCCATTGCGTGTCGTTGAGGAGAGTGAGCACTGTATTAAAACAATCAAACATGTATAAAGTTGAAAAGAAAGTGCAGGCGACATATAATAGAAGACGCTACGGTTAAGTTATTAACATGCAGGCCGGTAAAAGGGTTTATGACATCTCCTCAATTTAAATAGTTGTATTACAGTGCACCCTCCCTACAACGACCCTCAAAATAACGACCCCTTCTTACAAGAACCCTTACCGCTGTTCCCCAAACTTGACACTTTGTCCAACGTTATCGTCTGCTAAAATTGCCGTCTGCTGTTTTTTTCTTCAAAAAGTTACGTTTTAGTTGATAGTTTGACAGAAAAGGTAAAATGACAAGTGAAAAACAGCTTGAATCCAGACCAGACGCTGCGTTTGGCGGCGTCTAACCTGGATTCAAGGTGTTTTTTTGCAAATGTAAGCCAATTCTTTATTTTCCCTCCCTATAACAACTCCCTCCGAACAACACACAGCGTCTTTGTCTCCCATTGGGTGTTGTCGTAGTGAGGGAGCTCTATGTCTTCATCAAACAGGGTTCAAAGTAAAGTTTAGTCAGATTTGTATTTTGACATAATGGCTGTCGCTGCTTTAACCCGCTAAACGCGATGACGCTCCCATTTGCAAAAAAAGGATCCAGATCAAACGCCGATTAACTTGGTGTCTAATAAGGTTCTAAAATGTGTGCCATATTAATATTTTGTTAGTCAAAATAATAAATAGAAGCAGAATTTATTCATCTTCTGACATTTGGTGTAGCTGCCGTGTGTTTAAGCGGGTAAAGGAATTAACCATTATCAATTTATTATGCTGAAGTATCTTCTGCTTCAAATAGATCTAACGTACACGACAAATCTAAAAGTCAGTTTTTTATGTGTGTTTTTTTAAAACTTAAAGCAATTTTGGTACGAGTGTCAAACAGTTTGGATCCTGGTCAGACGCCGCGTTACGCGGCGTCAGATTAGCGTGATATGGTTTAACGCTAGTTGCGCAGTATTTTGCAAGGATTCGTTGCATGAGATGGTTTAACTCTTACCGCGAGAAATGTTTGTCTGCTTAAAATTATCGCCTGCATGTTATCCAAAACCTTTAAGATATTTTTTTGACAATTTGAACGAGTGACACGCCGTGTCTGGTCTGGTTCCAAACTCTTTGCAAAAACAGGCGATTGCAACATTGGTAGTGAAATAGTTAACTGTTTGAACTTAACATCAATCACACTTTAAATATGCTTTTACCTTTCCAATGTCAAATTTTAACCATCTTTTAACACTTTAGTCGACAAAATATCGTCTGCTAAAATTTGTCGCCTGCAATTTTAGGCAAATTCTTTTATATTTTTTTTTTTTTAAAATCTTACTAAGATAATATCTATAGATACGAGTGTCGGATAGTTTGACTTGGTCCTGACTGATCACGTGATGTCTGATCTGGATCCAAACTGTTGGCAAAGTCGAGCTAAGTCGTCTATCTCGGTGAAAGGGTTACGTTCGCTTTGTCCACGATACATAATTTTTATTTTTAGGTTTTATGTCGTTTTAATTGACTAAAGTAGAAAGATGCGAATGTCAAACGGTTTTAATCCTTATGAGATGCCCTATCGAATTCAAACTAATAGCATATTTTATGTCGAGATAATGGACGATTTGTATCATCTGTATTCAAATTGTGCAGCGTTTGGTTTGGTTATATACAGTGCTCCCTCCCAACAACGGCCATCAGAACAACTATTCCCTCCATACAACAATGCTTACCGCTGTTCCCCAATCAAGAGAATTATGTCTAACCTTTTCATGACTGCAATATTGTCTGCTTAAAATTGTCTTAGGCTGTTTGTGAATATTTATATGTGACTAAGATGATGTACTTTGTACAAATCTGAATAAAACTATGTTCTGTTCTGTTCTGTTCTGTTCTGTTTTATCAAGTCAAATATTGGACATTTTGACAGAAAAACAACAACAAAATTACGCCTGACAAACAGCTTGAATCCAGATCAAAGACCACGTTACGCGGCGTCTGATCAGGAATGAAGCTATTTGCAAATGAAAGCCAAGGTCCCTCCCTGTAACAACTCCCTCCGAACAACACACACATTCTTTGACTCTCGTTGGTAGCTGTTGTAGAGAGGGAGCACTGTATGCAATAACTCATTTGTGCCCACGATCCCATAAAATGGACAGGTAAACAGTATAGACTCTGATCAGACGCCGCATAATAAGGTTTAATTGACTTCTGTACATGTACTATCGAAATTGGTGCCAAACACTTTGGATCATGATCAGACGCTGCTTAACCCTTTGAAGCCTATAGTCCCGCATATAGGCGTCCTTTTCAAACAGTATTCATGTTAAAAGTGCACTTGTCCTATGCAAACAGTGCAGACCCAGATCAGATGGCTCCTTAAGGAGCCCTCTGGTCTAGGTCTTCACTGTTTGTCAAAATGCAAAACATTAAAAAAAACACTTAAAAGTGAGAAATGGACTAGACTAAAATTGAAACTGGGATTGTCCATATGAAGTTTCAGGGAGGGAAGAGTTAACGCGTTTGCTATGTACTCTCGGGGTAAGGCAATACATGTATCATGTACAGACCATTGAAAATTCTTAAATAAAAGTGGTTGATTAATACAGGCTTTATATAAATAATGCAGAAAGCTCATATATATAGAAGCTTTCTTAATTATTATTTTTTATCCCGCTATAAATAAGCATTCATTTGTCTTCATAGGTCTTGTTATTTCATTTTATGGTCATTTAATTGCAAGATTTACTTATCGTTGTATTAACTCATTTAAGCCGATATAGTCCACATGTCTACTAAGGTAGACATTGGCAAACAGTGTAGACCTTAATGAGAAGCCATATAACGCAGCGTCTTATCAAGGTCTGCACTGTTTGCTATATCATATGAAATATATTTTTGTATGAACAAACTATGCAGTGTCTATAGATCGTCCCTCTATATCTACAATGAAATCTTCCAGCAAGTATAAACAGCGAGAGTTCAGTGCAATATTAAAGCATAAATGGGTTATTATCAAATGTACATATATATGTGTATTTATTGTTGTAAATAGAAACACGAGCAATCACAACATAAAACATTGATTGTGATTGACTATAGTATACATAGGCCTACATGAAATCCGGATTAGGGGGCGGTAGGATGAGCTCATTAATAATATAAGTACTTAAGACCTGAACGATATGTCTGTTGGAAGAAATACAAGTAAAGTCCAATGACCTCTTAACCATTTCACTCTCAATGACGTCATAAAGCGCATTTGCAAACAGTTTGGGTCCTGATCAGACGCCGCGTAACGATCAAACTGAAAACAATTTTGAATTTGGTTAGGCACCGAATAACACGGTGTCTGTATAATATCCAAACTGTTTTCAAATTTCTAACAAATGTGTTTCCAACATTTAGTAGGCCGATGGAGGACTTCCTAAAATAGTACCTGTGCGGGGGTAATACTTTGAAGGTTCAAACAAAAAATACCCCCTTCAATGCCATGACGTCATCAATTTTAAAAATTGTCGTCTGCTTTTGTTTCTAAAATTTAAAAAATTAGGTATTTTGACTTAAGAAATATAGAAATGAGTGTCAAACAGGTTGGATCCTGATCAGACGCCGCGTCACGCGGCGTCTGATCAGGATCCAATCTGTTTGCATATAACTATTGCACTCAGGGGTAAGGCAGTGAAGGGGTTAACTATGGCAAGACCATTGACAAAATATATTGTATTATACTGTAACTACCAAGGGTTGCGTTAGGTTGGACATTATCATAATTATTGAGGCATTGTATATGTTGGCATAATTGTTAGACATGTTATATATTCAATAGCCAAGGTTATTTGGTAAGGCGATATCAGTTATAAATACTCTCCTGTGACTCGCAGTAAACTTTGGAATGTAAATGAGATACTTGGTCTCAGTTTTACCAATAAAGTATGTTCTATCACCTTTTTGTTTCGTACTTAGCTAAAGACATTACTTGACCTAGCTCGGTCGGTAACACCTAGTCCCATAGAAAATTGAGTTAAGTTAGTTAATCCACTACCCCATAAATACGCCTTTTTATGTGTTTACGTTATTCATACTCTGAAGAAAATAGTTCCAATTTATACATACAAAAAGATTAACCATCAGAAATATTTTCTTTAATCTAGCAGATTGTAGCAGCTGAAAGGAAAGCAGAATGCGCCTTAAGGCGCGTTCTGCTTTACTTTCAACCTGCTTTAAGTGATCCCCTATCTTCAATACTAGAAACAGGATATGGGTTAATGGATTAAAGCATGCAGCCCTCTCTCTCTCTCTCTCTCTCTCTCTCTCTCTATCACTTTGTCTGTCTCTCTTAATCTCTCTCGCTGTCTGTCTATTTCTCCGTCTATCACTGTCTGTCTCTGTTATTCTCTCTACCGTGTACTTTCTCCATCTAACCCAAGCGCTTTCTTCCCATCTTTCTATTCAAATACCAATTCTCAAAACCGCGCGAATCCAATTCTAACATGTACATACAACGATAAACCATAAATTCCGACGCATAAGATTAAGCATTGTATTGCCTGATAAACTCACTATAAAGTATCAGGTTTCGTGATTGGATACATGTACATGGTATCGACACTGAATTTTGGCAAAGGGCTATTGATCTGATAACCTGCATACAATACCCTTCTAGAATGATGACTGACTTTGCATAGTCGTTTAACCTTAGGTCCCTGTGTATTGCCGTTTACAATCTTCGGGAACTGCAACAATTTACAAATTTTATTTGTGCGCATTTACTATCAGAAATATATCACTGGAGTATCAAACAGTTTGGATCCAGATGAGACGCCGAGTTACTCGGCGTCTCATCTGGATCCAAACTGTTTGCGCCAGTTATTATAATTAACTTCCCGTAGCTTGCTCATGGTCAACCCTTTCAGAGCCATGTTATCGTCTGCGTGAGCACTGTAGTCTGCTTTTTCCGCCAAAAAAATAATTTTGGTATTTTTTAAAAGGAGAAAAAATTGAAACGCGAAACAGTTTGGACCCTATTCAGACGCCGTGTTACTCGGCGTCTGATCAGATTTCAAACTATTTAAAAATGCTATTAACGTCGCTATTCCCAGTTAAAGAGGTAACTGTTTGGATACTTGGTAAGGTAACCCTCTGTGTGTACACCGTGATAACAAAGGCTTTATGTCCAAAACCAAGGCGAACTCAAATACACTTAATTGTTAGTTTCCTGTAACCCAGAACAGCGTATTTGAAAGCAATCTTAACTGTTAGTCTGCTAGTGGTGAAACCATGATAAACTTTGCAAACAATTTGGATCCTGATGAGACACCGCGTAAAGCAGCGTCTCATCAGGATCCAAATTGATAGACAATAAGAAAATTTGCATTTTTTTTATTTATGAACAGTAGCACACGACAAGTGTTGCAGACGAAAATATAATAGTTAAACGATGTGCCAGCGTTTGACTCAGGGGAAACGCCATTTCTCAATAAATAAAAGCAAGTTTCTCAACAATCCCATTTGTATACCTAAAAGAAGGTATAGCCGCTCCAAAAAGTTCCGAGCCAGATCATACACCGAACTACTCGACTACTCTCACTTCCGGTTACATCTTTCGCAGGCTAGGTTCTACTTTTGACTACAGTATTCTTTTAGTCTTTGGCAGTGTCTTTTACAAGGTCCAATCCAATGGCCTACGGTAGCTGAATGGTTGTGTTCCGTGTTAATTATCAATAAATATATGACAAATGGTAAAACGGTTTTACTCTAAAATTACAGTACACAAAACATTTCTAAGATTTGCATCTAATATTTTATTCATGTTCGACTGTAAACTATATTGTTTAATATTTTACAAATTTTACATAAAATAATTACTTGTGATTTTAATCGGAATAATAATTGCTTACAAACTGTATACGAGAAAAGTTATGTGAAGAATCTTGACATTTTGGGGACAGAGATGTATGTTTAGGAATTAACTAGTAATAATCTCCGTGAAGCAATGCGTAGGAGTTTGCAACTCGACTCGAGTCTAATCAACTTCAAACTTGTTTGCCACTAAAATTAAATAAATTCGAAAACGGTTTCATTACAGAGCTACCATTTTCTACATTTTATTGATGCACCGCGCTTCCGTCAGGTTTCGTTTATTTGGGACAGAATAACGCCTAGAAGCACTGTAACGGGCTTCAATAATCGCCTATTTCAAATAATGAACCCACACAATGAATACAATGTTTATTGGGATAATCCACTTTTGTGGGTTACGAACGATCGCCCCCTGCCATGAAGAGGCTAAATAAAATCTAGCATTTATTGAAAAAGATCTGGACGCTTTGTCACCATATTTTAATCCAGAAAAATAAAAATAGAAATGACTAACCAATACAATCGTTGAACCAGTTCATAATTCCTGTAGAGGAAAACCTCTCTATTCCGGCCACTTAATTGAAGGTTGACTGATAGGTGACAACTTAAAGCAAGGTTTAAGTACCCACTTGCCTTAAACATCTAATAGTTAATATCAATTAGTGGTCGTAATAGAGGGGTTTTACTGTAATCATTTACTAGATACTTCTATGCCTTAGTATGCCAAGCCTGAAATTACTCACATTTACAATATAAGATCCAGAACAGACGCCGAGAAACTGAACGTCTGACCAGGATCCAAACTATTCTATATATATATACATTTGAAAAAGACACGAAGTCTAAATGCACACTGTTTTAAAAGGGCGCGTCACCATAGGGTTCAATGAGTTAAAGGTTCCCGTTTTGCCAGTCGAAATATTCAACCAAAACGCCGATATTTGAAAAAGAGATTTGTGAAAGAGAATTAAGAGTGTTATGTGATTGTATATGTAGTCCAGAACAGTTTGACTTCAGATCAGATATGGAATTACTCGGCGTCCGATAAGGATAAAACAGTTTGATTGTTGTGTCGTTTGTCTTGATATTTATAAATACAGGAGGAATAATTTGATTTTATATTTAGAGCAGATGACACTTTGAAGCAGACAGACACTGTTTTTTAATTTTTAAGTACTTTTAAATCACTTAAGTACTTTGTATCCAAGGCTTTATCATTTCTACAACTGGAAAAGTGGTCGTCTGCTTTCAGCATTCATATGTACTGGGATTATTCTGTTCTTCTTCCCTAAATATACAAATTTCTAAAATTAAGTTCAGTGTGGAATTATTTAGATCTTCCTAAAACTATTCAGTTGATGGTGTGGCTTAACTCTTTCACTTCCAATGGCGCCAATAGGTGACTTTGGAAACAGTGTGGATCCTGATCAGACGCCGCGGCATTCTGAAAGATATTTCTTGAGTCAAAAAATCCCTCGACCTGATTTGAATTGTTTTTATTGCTGACGACACTATCCATGCAGACGATAGTGTGGCGGTAAAATAGTTAAAGCAGACGATAAAATTTGACAGTGGAAGAGTCAATGCAGATGGTCAATGATATTCGGTACATGTTTAGACACAGATAAGGCATAAACAAAACATTAGTATACAATCTGTGTCGCCTTAAAAATAGGAATACATTCTTATCAACCCTTACCATGCAGGCTCTGCGCAATGACGTTTGTGTCCTTTGAAGATAACGAAAAGACTAATACCGTTACGGGTGTCAGTTTGGATCCTGATCACTAGTGACCAGACTCCGAGTTACACTCTGTATGAAGATGTAAAATCGCGCTTGGAATGATAAGAGGTTCACCTTCGAAAAAAATGACAAACAACCAAACTACAATTAATAACATTTTTAAAGTGAACGTTATCATGACAAATATTGGACCCGTTTTAACAGACAGTCACAGACTAGATCTATTTCAAAATGTATACGTACTTAAGCAAATTGTTAAGCAAATCTAAGGAACCATACATATACGTGATCCATCCCTTTACAATGTCTTAAACAATCAAAACAAACACTGCAATTGCCGTGGCCTTTCTTAACCAAAAACATCAATTTAGCCATGATTTGACCGGCTTTCGTGACGAGACAAGTTTACTGGTTCCCGATATCTAGCTCTTCGCCTTCCTAGTGGCGTGAAAATACGAGTTACCATTCGCTAACGATCGGCGATTGAGGTCGGGTTTAAAGTTAACCAATCGTTATTGATACGACTGTCACGTGACTGTCTAAACCAATCAAAGTTAAGCATTTTTAATTTGCTATGCGACCGCACGTCTCAGTGCTATAAATTGGGCAACTGGAGCCATTTTTGCCATCCACCGAGTTCTCACCGCTGACACGTTACGTCTTACGTGAGACTTTATCGGCCCAACTACCACAACTAATCAACAATCATGGTAAGTTCACATTTATTTTATGTTTTACATTTTAAATTTAAATATTATCTTTTCTTAATTATATTCCGACATTTTCTAGCAGACGACATATTTATCGGACCACGTGCACTTTGTAAAAAGTGGAGGAAGTGACAGTATGCACTTGTTATTGTTTACTCCAGGGCTGCCATTTTGCCGGATTTTCCGAAATCTTCGAATATTTATTCTAGCAGATGGAAGCTTAAAGCAGGTTGAAAGTAAAGCAGACTGTACCTTAAGGCGCATTCTACTTTACTTTCAACCTGCTTTAAGTAACCGTGCTTGAAAAATAAAAAAATTGGAAATTATCAACTTATGGCAATCCTGTCACTCGACAGTCGGGTGATTAATTAGCAGTCTTTAATACAAGTGTATACTGTTTAACACGGGGCATTAGTAAAGCAGAAAGCTCCGTTATAGTTTACTTCTGTCCTTTATTAAGTCTACTTGTGTAACCTTTGTTGAACATTAGTTTGAGTGTATTACCGTCTACATTATCATTAACTAATGTATGTACATAAGCTTAATACTGTCTCATGTTATTTGACTATTTATTTGTGTGTCCAATTCATTTATGTGACAGGGAGATTAGATACTTTATCTTATGCTTAGACGTGTTCGATTCAACAGAGTTATGTCTCGTCCAATGCTTTGAAAGCCGCGATTTTCTCGACTTGACACGATTTCTTAATATGTCAAGTACCACTATCCATTCTTTGATTTAGATCTGCCCAATACTTGTAATTTGAATAAAAAGTATACTTTCAATTGATCAGTCTTTAACTTTTGGCCACAATTAACACCATTTCCTTTTCGCTTGTTTCAAACCGGTTGGCAAAAACTATAGCAATGATAAATCGATAAGTTTGTCATTTCCACGCACTTGTATCTAAGCCTGACAAAGGCGCCTGTCTCATTCAGAATGATTCACCAAACCCACAGACGAGGTTATTGATTACCTCGCCACTCCTCAATCTCATTTCCAATATTATTACATAACCATTTGCTTGCAAACGGCTAACTGGCATTCAAACACTTGGATCCCAGTCTCTTATGTATCGGGATCCAAACTGCCTGATTTTAAATGGAATTAGTAGATCTATGAAAGTCGAATTTTTTTTTAAAAGCAGCTCTCACTTTTGAAAAACATAGTGCATTCTATCGTTATACATAAACCAAAGCGCTGGAATATGACATCTGGCAAGTACAGTCCAGCATAGTTATTAAATTACACGTTTAAATAAAAATAATTTATTGAATTGAAATGGCGAACAGTTTGGGTCCTGATCAGACGCCGTGTAACGCGGCGTCTGATCAGGATCCATACTGTTTGGCAAACGTACGGATATATTATAAGTCATAATACATCGAAACGATCTTATAAGTGAGGGGGGGGGGCAGTTACAATATATCACGATTAATTTGGCAGCGGAAGAGTTATAATAATATAGCAGCCGTTTAATATATTCAGCGCGGTTTTCATTTGTGTAGCCGGTTTTAAGTTTCACTCTACCGGGGACTGTTTTGTTGTTCGTTATACACAATCGATTATTCTGCTTTTACTGGGGAAGAAACTGAACTAGGGCTGAGATAATTGACTGACTCTGCACAGACTGATCGTTTAAGATAACATTGTATTGCACATGGGGCTATTTATTTAGTACATGTATTGAAAGAATTCCCGCTAATAGGCAATTTAAAAAGAAAGTTTGGTTTCGTGATTTGGCCCATTTAAGCCTGACTATAGCAATGAATTATCCCATGTATACTTGCTGGAAGATTTCATTGAAAATAATATACAAGGATGATCTAAAGACGCTATTGTTTGGCCATACAGCAACTTTTCATAAGCTATAAAGCAAACGATGTAGACCCTGATGATATGCCGCGTTACGCGGTGTCTCATTAGGGTCTACACTGCTTGCAAATGTCAACTTTACTTCACACAAGGCTTAAATGGGTGAATACGGACAGATGTTTTATCGACATTGTTTACCAAGGTAAATTATGTTTACCAAGGTAAATTATGTCGAGATGGCATGCGTTGCCAATGATTTTATGATAATGTATCGGCTCATATCCTAATGCCACCAAACTAACTATTATACTTTTCTGTTTTCCAGCGTGAATGTATCTCTATCCACGTCGGACAGGCCGGTGTCCAGATCGGTAATGCCTGCTGGGAATTGTACTGCCTTGAGCACGGTATCCAGCCTGATGGCCAGATGCCAAGTGACAAGACCATTGGAGGTGGTGACGATTCCTTCAACACCTTCTTCAGCGAGACTGGCGCTGGCAAGCACGTGCCAAGAGCCGTCTTCGTCGACTTGGAACCAACCGTAGTCGGTAAGTACAGTCGAATACAGATATGTCATTTACATTTCTTACCCTTTTACCCCATATCCTCTTTTTAGTTTTGAAGGCGGTGGTCGCTTTAAAGCATGTTGAAAGTAAAGCAGAATGCGTCTTCAGGCGTAATCTGCTTTACCTTCAACCTGATTTAATAAGTCCCATTTGCTAAGATATACCGGAAAATGCTTACTTAGTGTGTGGAACGATAATATTCCATTTTTCCGTTTGAATAGTTGGGACAAGGAGCAATAATTTTAGTTTGGATCAATATCCTGCCCAAAATGAGGGACTTGATCAGGATCCAAACTGTTAGACTTATATTCAGAAGGTTAAGTTTAATTTCGGCAAAGGTCATTTTTAACATTTTTTATCACAATTCATGCAAAATAATTTTAACTTGCTGTCGAGCTCTATAACAATTAGAATAATTATGCAAACAGTTTGAATCATTGATCAGACGCCGCATTATGCGGCGTCTGATCAGGATCCAAACTGTTTGGCACAAATTTCAAAATTTGAATGTGAGAAATAAAATTAGACTCTGACTTGCTTGCAGTGAAGGAGTTGATTAGTGGTTACGTGTACATGGTATTCATGTTTGGTACTGTTACTGTTTTCCAGATGAGGTACGTACCGGCACATACAGACAGTTGTTCCACCCAGAGCAGCTCATCACCGGCAAGGAAGATGCCGCCAACAACTACGCCCGTGGTCACTACACCATTGGTAAGGAAATCGTCGACTTGGTCCTCGACAGAATCAGGAAGTTGGCTGATCAGTGTACCGGTCTCCAGGGATTCCTCATCTTCCACTCCTTCGGTGGTGGTACCGGATCCGGATTCACCTCCCTCCTCATGGAACGTCTCAGCGTTGACTACGGTAAGAAGTCCAAGCTGGAGTTCGCCATCTACCCAGCCCCACAGGTCGCTACCGCCGTTGTGGAGCCATACAACTCCATCCTGACCACCCATACCACCCTGGAGCACTCCGACTGTGCCTTCATGGTTGACAACGAGGCTATCTACGATATCTGCAGACGTAACTTGGACATCGAGAGACCAACTTACACCAACCTGAACAGACTGATCGGTCAGATCGTCTCCTCCATCACCGCCTCTCTGCGATTCGATGGTGCCCTCAACGTCGACTTGACTGAGTTCCAGACCAACTTGGTGCCATACCCAAGAATCCATTTCCCATTGGCTACCTATGCCCCAGTCATCTCCGCCGAGAAGGCCTACCACGAGCAGCTGTCTGTTGCTGAGATCACCAACGCCTGCTTCGAGCCAGCCAACCAGATGGTGAAATGTGACCCACGTCACGGCAAGTACATGGCCTGCTGTATGTTGTACAGAGGTGATGTTGTCCCCAAGGACGTCAACGCTGCCATCGCCACCATCAAGACCAAGAGGACCATCCAGTTCGTCGACTGGTGTCCAACTGGTTTCAAGGTCGGTATCAACTACCAGCCACCAACTGTCGTACCAGGTGGTGATTTGGCCAAGGTACAGAGAGCCGTGTGCATGTTGAGCAACACTACCGCCATTGCCGAGGCCTGGGCCCGTCTGGATCATAAGTTCGATCTTATGTACGCCAAGAGAGCCTTCGTCCATTGGTACGTCGGAGAGGGTATGGAAGAGGGAGAGTTCTCAGAGGCCCGTGAAGATTTGGCTGCCCTCGAGAAGGATTACGAAGAGGTCGGTGTCGACTCCGTCGAGGGTGAGGGCGAGGAGGAAGGTGAGGAGTATTAAACTCCCGTCTAACTCTCGTAACATCACGCCGTGACACGCGATAACATCATGCGTGCTAAATCTGACATTTAAAAGTGGTAAACCGAACAAAATCTCTTCTCATGTGAACTTTTACATTTCTATGTTTGACGCAACAAAACGTATTTTTTGCACAACTGTGATTTATACTAGTCGTTACAGCATTTAAA
Organism: Gari tellinella; assembly: GCA_922989275.2. Taxonomy (NCBI): domain Eukaryota; kingdom Metazoa; phylum Mollusca; class Bivalvia; order Cardiida; family Psammobiidae; genus Gari; species Gari tellinella. The sequence goes on along the minus strand of OV277858.1, from coordinate 101,210,736 downwards.
AACAAAGTTTACATTGTTTACAAGCCGTCGAAAAGTAAAAAGAAATCCAAAATTAAAAATATTAAAAGATGAAAAATTGCATTTGGTTTTGTATCGTCCCTACCTTCTCCCACTGAGACTCGCATTATAGTAGATAAGACGTTATTCTTTCCCTATAAACGCGTTTATGCTAAACTTATTTATAATGCAAACCGTTTGGAGTCAGATCAGACGCCGGGTTACCCGGCGTCTCAGGCGCCAAACTGTTTGCCACTCAGATTAAAGTCAGAATTGGCGATCATTTGATTTTCTACATTTTATTGCAGTGCGTTTACACGGAAAGAAAAACGTCTTCTCCACTCTATGCGCCCATTATAATGTACATCTTGTAAAATAGTTTTACTTATGCAAACAGTATCTGCCATTGGGCTCATAATGGAGTCCTCTTATCAAGATCGGCACTACGCTATGTACCATTTAGCAAATACAATGTTAAAACCAGTCTAAAAGTGAACTGGGCTTTATGGAAAACTGATATTAAGTTTATCAAGTGTAAATGAATTTAGTTCGTTAACCCCCTATCCCCCCCCCCCCTCCCCACACACACACACAGAAGCGCATTTGAACCATCCACTGAAGAAAGTATATATTTGAGCCGTGCCATGACAAAACCTGCCTTATTGCACTGCAAACCGTGTAGATCAAGGTCAGCCACCGCGTATATGACGCGGCAGCTGGACTTTCTCTACAGTTTGACACACACACTCAACTGAAGCGTTGTATTTAGCTGTATTATAAACGCTATTTGAAAGTGTAGAACAAACTCGTATTCAGAGCCTGGAATGACAACGGTGCTTGGTCTGTACAATGTTTCAATGCAATAAGGCAGGTTTTGTCATGTCGCGGCTCATTTATGCAGTTGTGAAAATGTAACCCGATAAATTGTCTTAATCCTAGCTGATGATGGCATAAAACAGAATACATGTATATGTATTCTGCTTAAGTGGCGATCAGTCTTCAGAACTAGAAACGAGTTGTGTGATGAAGGATACGGTTAGAGAATATTTCTGACTGTCTCAGTTCAGTTTCATAATCGTATTACATGACCAAATGGGTTTGCCTTGGCGAGCAACTTTTCGGTGTAGTAAATATAGACGTAGCTATGAAATATGACTTTGTCGGAATTTTAAACTAGAGCTGGAATTTAACTTGCGCATTAAATGTGGCAACTTTTAAGCTAGAACATAGTGAAATACCCTGAATAAAATTTGCAAACGGTTTATTTCTAAATGGGTCGAAACTTCCCATAAATGATCTGTAGTGATACTGCCTGGTGTGCTTAATGTTAACTTAACATTTGTAAAGTTCCAGATTGCTTACATTCGCCTCGTTTAAGCAGACAAATGCATTTATCATAAAGCAATTTTAGCCTTCATTTAACGTTTTGCTCCCTGAAACGTCAAATGGACAATTCTAGTTTCCAATTTAGCCCATTCCATTTTGACTGGTTTTTGTCAATGTATTTCAATAATTATGACAAACCGTGCATACTGATAAAGGGGCTCCTTGAGGATCCCTCTGATCGGGATCTTCAGTTTGCTCATGATAAGTGTACTCTGACTTCATAGTTACACTGTATTTGCAAATAGTTTTGATCCTAATCAGACGCGGCGTCTGATCAGGATCAAAACTGCCACTAGTTTAGAAATCATACCGCCTTAAATCTTACATTGAAACGATATTGCAGACAAAATTAAAACCGACGGCAATATGGCGGTGAAGGGGTAAATTTATCACGACAAATTAGACCAAGAACGGATTAACATGGTACATGCTAAATCTTTCATTGCTAACAATTTGGAGCCAGATCAGACAATAGGTTAACCCTGCGTCTGGGCAGATTCATACTAATTGAAATTCGTTTAGTTTTGTTTAAAGACATTTCTTGACCAATCTTGGTGGTAACGCCTACCCCTGTAGATAGTTTCAGTCAAAGCATGGAGAGCATGCACTTGTGGTGGTAGCGTCTAGCCAAAGAATAAAGAATCAGTCGGGTATCTCATATGAGGTCTGCACCATATATTTGATAGTTTGGTTTGTAAAACCCATTGAAAAACCACTTGAGATATAGTATGTAAGGGCCTCTTTACAAAACATCAGATTGCTGAGCCATTGCCTGCACACTGTTCTCATGATTTACCTGTATGTTCACACCTAGTGAGAACAATGTGGGGTATCAATGAATGGACTGGGGTAATGTATTTAAGGGCATTTCCTCAATCCTTTGATGGATCCCCCTCGTTGGTCTCGATAGGCGTGAAAGTAACTGCAAAAGCATTTAGCACATATGTCATAGCCATCTCATTCTCCCAAGTGAGGGCCTGACATAGTCATACTCAAGGGGGTTTCAATGGATATCTTTAAGGAAACTGCCTGACTAGGTGTTATCACCGAAAGTAAGTCAGAAAATGTCTTTAAACGGGAAAGCCTATTTTCGCTATATCCGACCACGACCAGAATGTGGTGGACTAAACAAAATGCAATAAGATGGAGAAAATGTTTTTCCTAAACCTAAGTGGCAAACAGTTCGGAGCCCGATAAGACACAGAACAACCATGTGTCCGATCTGGATTCAAACTGTTGAAACGTATACTGTGTAGTACCGTTATGTTCCCGTATAAACGCGGAAACGAAACGCAAATGCAATAAAAAGAAAAAATGAATCTGTAGAAATATCTTACGTTTTCATTTAATCTGTATGGCAAACAAGTTGTAGCCTGTTCAGACGCCGGGTGACCCGGCGTCTGATCTGGCTACAAACTGTTTGTAATGAACATATACTTGTTTTTGCATGAAAGAGTTTATTGGGTGAAATTATCATTTCCACTATAGTAACGTTTAATCACAAACGCCTTTTTGGGAAAGAATAAAATCTTCCTCCCTCTTTTCATGCACGAATGGGGTTCAGCGACATGGCGGTTGATTTGGGTGTACACTGCTTGCAAATTTAGTGTTATTCCGACAAAACATTTTTTTATCTGATACGTAAGCTATGACACTACGCCCATCTGTTCAAGAAAATCATTTCATTTAATAATAACAATAAACACTTACGCAATGAAATAAAATGTAGAAAATAACATTACATTTCTTAAGATGCTGACGAGTAGTGTTAAACTTAAATCTGAGTGCATCCTTTCAATGTCGAAGTCGCATTTTAAAAGTCGACTTTGCAAACAGTTTGAATCCAGATCAAGTCGTCTGATCTGGATCCCAACTGTTTGGCGCTCATATAAATATTTCTGTTAGTCATAATACCTTTTATCTAACTTTGAAATGCTCTTGCAGACAACAATATTTTGAACAGACGGCAATATGGCGCTGAAATGGTAAAACCTACGATCAATTTGGCATCGAAAGGGGATAAACGGTTTGGAGCATGATCAGGCTTGGAAACCGTGATTTGGATTCAAAGTGTTTACAAAATGAAACACATCTTATCAAAGGGACGCAACTCAAAAGAAATAGTCGATAGAAACCGAGAAATTTCTCTCCCTTGGTCTGTAGTACAACAAAGAACGAGCAAATTTTGAAAGTTCAGGTGGTTCGCAACCTGTCTGCTTACTCTCTGAAACCTTGATTATATTGTAGTATACCATATGGAGAGTGGATAATTGTTAAAATAATTACAGCACCGTTTTTTCTGACAGGACTTTTTGTTTTCGAAAAAAGTTCCATTTTTAATAAACAGGACGTTTTTAAATCAATTTTTGTTTTCAAATAAAAATATTTCATGAAATATTTACTGGAAATATCAATGTTTTAAAACAAATCAAAATCTGAATAAATCACTAGATTGCAAATTACATAAAAGCTGTTTAACATGCACTTATTTTAGTTTTATTAGATAGATTAACTAGTCACACAAATTTAGTAAAAATCTACAGCAGACTTAACTTTTTATACATGATTTCTGGAAATTCAGACAAATCATTAGCCGTTCCTTCAGTTCAACATTAAAATGTCTTCAGCTCCAAATAAATCCACAAGCCAAACCTGTATCAAGGGACTATTGGACATTATAGCCTGTATATCTTTAAAGACATATGACCGCTTAATGCACGAGAAAAGTGACATTGAATAAAATACTTTTATCCGATGGTCATTCCCTAAAATGACTAGTGAGTATATGAACTCACGTGAACGCTTGGCACACAAGTACCGGGTATAGGGGAGAATACTGTTTGCTCTTTCATATGAAATGATCTGCGGTATGGGCACACATTAATCCGCGCTACCCTTGGATCGCCCTTATAGTATCTAAACTAGAAAGAACCACCGGGAGAGTCCACTGCAATATCCAGGCATAAAGGGGTTAAGGGATCATCTTAACGTGTAGTGATTTACACAGGGTTCGATCAGTCAGGCTATTATCCGATTGTCTTCCCTAAAGTGGCAATGTCGGTAACAGGACGTAAAGCCGAAATGAACAAAACCAACTCAAAGCAATTTTAGATAAAGAAAGAAAAGAGAGAAGTGAATACAGTGGTGAAGACATTATTCTTTCCCAATTAAGGCGTTGGCGCTAAAAACAATTATTCCCAATGCAATCAGTTTGGAGCCAGATCAGACGCCGGGAACCCGGGTTCTGATAAGGCTCAAAACTGTTTACCACTTGAATAAAAATAGTCAGAAATGTAAAAAAAAAGAAAAAAAGGTCAATTTGAGCCATTTTAGTACAGTGCGTTTATTTTCATTTAAACGGGAAATAATAACGTCTTCTCTACTATATTTTATTGAAAACAAATTCAAAGTTGCACTTCACAAACAACTTTATTCAAAGACACACCAGTTCTTACTAGGGGCATTTCAAAAGTTCTTCTAATTGAGTGATAACTTTACATTGGTTAAAGGCAGTATGTAAGCCAACATCGCGCATTTCTTAAACCTGAACATTCAGGCACATACGTAATCTAAACATATAAAAAGAAGTAATCAGCTATGTATATGGAGGCAACATTGCTTACAAACCCATGAATTTGGTGGAAAGAAGTCGATTTTTAAATCGGTTTGTTGACATCCGATCAACGACGGAGATTTTCCGAGTTCGTTCGGCTTGCGCCCGGTAAAAATGTTTTCTTCTGACATGGCAGAGTTATTTTTAGATTGGAACATTCTAAAACTTTAAAAGGGATGAGTATTCCCTACATTCAGACATTGATAGCTGTATTTATTGTGCGCAATATACAGTAGAGAATACATTTTTCTTTCCGGTTTAAACGCAAATGCAATTCACTACACTGTGGAAATTTACTTTTAGAAAGTTTAATCTGAGTAGCAAACAGGTTGGAGCCAGATCAGACGCCGGGTTACGCGGTGTCTGATCTGCCTCCAACCTGAAGCAATGGTAATAATAGTTTTGTTTATAAATGCGTTTAATTTGAAAGAATAAAATATCAGTAAAGTTAGCGCAGCGTTCTCGTGCTGCACGATTATCATACTTATCTCAAGTAGGAATGTGTGCGACTATGTATTCGATGTTACCTTCCTTACAGTGGAGAAAATGTTATTCTTTCCCAATAAACGCGCCTATGCTAAAACTATGGTTTAAATTGCAAACAGTTTGGAGCAGATCGGACGCCGGGTAACCCGGCGTCTGATCAGGCACAAAACTGTTTGCAACTCAGACTAACATGAATGGTCATAATTGTCTAAAGGTTGTGTTTTTATGCGTTTTATTGTGATGCGTTTGCGTTTCGTTTGCGTTTAAACGGGAAAGACTAACGTTTTCTCCACTATTACCTATTTACCATTATTAACTATTCTGTTCTAAAGTAACAGAGACAAGTCAGAAAAATCGGATCGATCACGTGACTCTTCGGAAGCCGACACGAAGATTTGTTATGTAAACAAAGAGCTTATTTTTCCAACCATCTCGATAAGAAATCGGCACATTTAGGTATGGTTCTTAAAGAAAGGGGGGCATGTTTCAGGCACCTGACAACGGATTTCGCTTAGTTTTAATACATAGAAATTGTCCGTATATAAGAAATTGCGCGTTTTAAACATACATTTGGGTGACATTCTGGCTTTAATCTGATTTTATTAAAGTGTATATTTCCTGAAAGATACAACCTCCCTCATCTAGTGAAAACAAAACATGAAATTTCAGTGGAGAAAGCGTTACTATTTCCCAATAAACGCGTTGACCCTTACACTATTACTTTACTTCCATTGCAAACAGTTTGTAGCCAGATCAGACTGTTTACCACTCAGGTCAAAATGAATAGTTAAAATGTTTAAAAAAAAGTGTATTTTTCTCATGTTATTGTAATGCGTTTGCGTTTCGTTTGCGTTTAAACGGGAAAGAATAACCGTTTCTCCACGGTACTATTGGATAATTTAATATTTCATTATACGGTTAGGTATACTACCCAAAGGATCGCCAACAAAGTGAGTCAATTTAACGCTTGAAAGGGATAACACTAATGTTTATATTTTCTATAGTTTTAATTAAACTCTGTTTGGAATTTACTCATATCATATACATATCTTTGTATCTAATGGTGAAAAAAACATTATTGTTCCGACAGTTTAGATGGCTAATTTTGTACCTGCAATATGCCGTGTCCCAAATACTCTCGAAAATAACCATCTTCTCGGAAATACGCCAAATACTGGGTTATCGCACTTTACTGCTTGGCGTTTTACATGAGAATGTTAAACATGTAGCCACATTGTACATTTATCTTCTGTTATTTTACACACATAGCACGATTTCTGAAATTTTCATTATCTTAACTGTACAGTAGCTTAAACATTATGACCACGTGACCCAAAACACGTATTGTTTGATATTGCATATAGAATAATCTGTTGTATGGACAAGCACCGTAGTGTCGTAATGAAATCTTCTTGCAAGCACATATGGAGAGTTCATTTGGATTTGTTCTCTAAAGTACAGTACAAGGTCAATGAAAACGAAATGGAAAGTATCTTCGAGTGATATTCAGTTTGAAGTTCGAGGGATGCATTTTGATGTAGATTTCAATGTGATCTACGAAATGAATTTTGAAGAAAAGATAAAGAGTATACAAAATGCATTTCATATTGGAAAAAACGAAAACTGACGCCTATTGACAAAATAACTGTTGTTAAAGCTTTACTTTTACCTATACTTACCCATTTGTTTAAAAGCTTGCCAACGGGAACAATGAACTTCGTTAAAAATCTTCCAAATATGTTTTATGAATTTATATGGGAGGTAAAGTAAAATTAAAATGAAACGTTCTAATAAAATATTATTCAGAAGGGGGGGGGGGGGTAAATGATTGTTATTGAAAGCTACATAAGAAGTTTAAAAATTACATGGTTCAAGAATTTCATAATTCACAATGATAGTAAATGTTATAAACTATTGAAAAACCTGATAGACATGATACATGTACATCTACTGAATTCTGGAAACATGTTCTGCAAATTGATATTGAATAAGTTAAAGACTAAATTATGGATCGGTGTCTTAGAAGCATATATGCTTTATATTAAAAAGAGAAGTGTTGGTGATATACAACAAAATAAATATATATAATATGCCATTATTCTATATTGATAATTTTCACATCAATAAAAAAGCTGTATATATACCAACACTTTACGATACAGGAATTAGATATGTTAACGACATTCTAGATAAAGATAGTAACTTTGTAGATTTAAAATACTTAAAAGAAGTGAGTGGAAAAACGATTTATTTCCTTCATTATTATGGCTTAATAAATGCAGTTAAGTCTTTTCTAAACAGAACAGGATTTACTCTGAAACATATTCACTTTTAGAACTTCAATAACTAACCAATAAATGTTATACGTACCCCATTTTAACCAGAAACTGTGATAAAAACGTACTTGCTAGAAACAATGATATCCCTATTAGTCAATCCAAATGGGTGTCAATGTACGAAAATAGTCTTACAAATTGAAAGAATATATATAGCTATGTATTCAAATGTACTAAATAGAGGATAATTGGTTTTTTTTTCAGTATAAGATAGAAATTTAATCCATTGAGTGAACATCAGACGTTATATTTTCACGAGTGGCGAAGCCACGAGTGAAAATATAACAGTCTGATGTTCACGAAATGGATTAAATTCGATCTTATACTGAAAAAATACAATTATTCTATTTATTTATGCTTTTTAAACGAAATTGTTCGACAATTGTGAAAGCGAAAGTACATGATTTACCCCGTGTTGAGCCCCAAAGTTTACATCGAACACATTAACGAAACAGTTTCCCGTACGATGACGTCACTTATTTATTGATTTGACGTCATCCGAATTACGTCGTTGCTCCCGATTTTGGATTCGTGTTCTTCCGTTGAGTGGTTCGCGACAAATCGGACTGCCGGAATTTAACGATAAGACACGATTGACTACGATTTTTGGGGAGCCCTACGGGGAAAACGGCGATTGGTGATAATCCACTGCAGTGGATTACCAAGTGATACTCCACTGCTATTTTCCGGTAATCCACCAAAAAGCATAAATAAAGATACTTATTTGCAATGGTTACAAACAAGACTTGTACATAGAATATTACCTACGAATATTATTACTACTTAAAATGAAAAAAAAACAACGATACTAATTTATGCACTTTCTGCCAAAATCATGAAGAAACTATTGTACATTAGTTTTGGGAATGTTGTAAAGCGAAAACAATAATAACATACATTTCAGGTAAGTTGGTAAAATAAAACACACAACTCAAGATAGATAGTTTATATGTAGTTTGGGAACCGATCAAAATGACTTCAAACATGACATTTTGTTTTTAAAAATAAAACGAGATATATTTGGATGCAAAACAAAGAAAATCGTACCGTCAATAACCGGGTTAAATAATTCATTGAAACTAGCACGGGCTGTTTAACAAGCATGTAATAATATATAAAATATAGTTTCTACATGGACAATTGTACGATATCTTGTATTAAACTACATTTAGACATAACATTTACTGTAATATAAATAACTTAGCAAAAATGCATGTTTCATTCTGTATTTTCTTCTTTTTTTTTATGTCATTTTCATTTTTTTCATAAAAATTTAAATGCAAGAGACAAATTGAATGTTAGAAATACTATTTAGTTTGCTATTATATTTCAATATTTCATATAGGATATGTCATGAGTCGATGTTTGGGACAGGCTGATCTTGGACAGGTCTAGAGTTAAAATGTTATTAATGTGAATAATTTTTTATATTCTGGGCGGTTTTGAGATCGACTTGTCTTAAACATCGATGGGTGATAGATTATTTTTGTCAAATAACCAACGATTTTGATTTTTTTAAAAAGCAATAGGCTTTTGAAATCCTAGTGACGTAATAACGCCTTTATAAACAGTGATGTTAGAGTGGTGTCATCAAATTGATCTCACACATGTTGGCGACAAGGATATGTGTGACGTTGTTCGCTTTAGAAAACAGGGGTAGTTATGTGAGAAATTGTTGGGAGTTGTTTCATGCAAATTACGTCGTAAATTACATTGTATTTTCTATTTGTAGTTCATGTTGGAATGTAAAGACATGTATGGATGTAAGGAATGTGAATAAAATTATTGAAAAAAAAGAAATATTCTAGTAATCACATGTGGAAAGTTCATTGCAATATCCAGGCGTTAATGTGTTAACCCATTACTGTCAATGCCTCCAAAAGGCACATTCGCAAACAGTTTGGATCCTGTAGACCAGACGCCAAACTGTTTGACACGCAATTTTAAAATTACGTCAATCATACTGTCTTAAATCTAGCACTGAAAATATATCGCAGACAACAATAGTGAAGCAGATAAGAATATGGCGTTGAAGAGGTAACAACCTCACGACAAATTTGACCTCGAAAGGGTTAAAACACGGTTGACTGTATTGTGTGCAGTGTTGCACGTATTGCTGTCGAAACAGATTGGATTAAAACTAAAAAATAACAATACAAATATCAAAAAGAATAAACTCAAAAGCACAGCATCGCATTACTTAGAATTAACAGAAACTACTTAAACACATACCGAGGATAACATTATTGGTCTTTCTAAATTAACACTTCTTAATCGCGATAAGACCAGGGGCCCGTTTCATAAAACGTCGTACGACAAATGTTGTCTTAAGTCAGATTATAGTCAGATTATAGACGTCTCAACTATTAATTATTTCTCCATCTAATCATACCTTGTGACATCTCTTTGTAATCGTCTTTTCAAGACAATCCAAAAGAGATGTCACAAGACATGATTCGAAGGAGAAATCAGATATTAGATATTTTTTATTTTTAAACTTACGACCGTTTTTGTTGTACGAGTTTTCATAAAACGGACATCAGGCCCTAAGGTTATAAAACTTATGACTTGTCCATTTGAAGTTTCAGGATTGAATGAGTGTAGAGTCTGTATCAAACCAAGAAAGTTAGTAATATTCCAGAATAAATGTAGCTCAAGAGATATTTCCCGTACAACAATATTATGTGATACACTATGAGACAGACAATAAAACACAAGGGAGCGTTGTATTAAATTCTTTGTGGAATTACCCACTGCCCTAAAGAAATCATATGAGCCGTGCCATGAGAAAACCTGACTTATTGCATTGCAAACATTGTTGATCAAGACCAGCCGCCGCGTCAACTACGCGATGGCTGGTCTTGGTCTACAGTTGTTCACCCACACGCATCTATAACATTTTATGTAGTGTAATATATAAGGTACTTGGCAGTGAAGACCAAACTCAGATAAAGAGCCTAGGGTGTCAATTCTGATTGGTCTGTGCTATGTTGCAATGCAATAAGGCTGGTTTTGTCATGACACGGCTCATATGTAAATCTTACACTAACAAGTCACTTTTTAAGTGCACCGCTTCCAAAATGCTTTTCACGAATACTTGAAGGGACACAGTGGTGAATACGCTACTACTTTCAAATACACGCGGTTGTGCTTAAAACAACTACAGATAATTTTGTATTATGTGACCATTCCTTGACGTAGCAAGGGTAAATCTGAAGATAAGTGTCTACATAATAAAGTCAATAATACTAAGCCACAGACTGCTTTTAATATTCTCCAATAGTGTCTGTTCACTTGCTAACTAATATAAGATGGACAGTATGCAACTATACCAGCTGTTTTCATATCGAGCTCTAAATTGTTTGGCAATCAAATTTCATGTAGATTGAATTGTCAACATTAAAAATGCCATTTACTAAATTATATTGCAGTTGCATTCGTATAAAGATAAACTGAAAACAAAAACGTTTTGCCAAACTGTACATATTTCAGATTATTTTTTCAGGTGGCCTTTGTCGTTATTATACTACGGTTTGGACTCCGGTTCCGCACTGGAATCGTCTGAGTCAGGAGGTGCGAATCCTTCCCGGCACACAAGCCAGTAGGTCTTCACTGTCCCCTTGAAGGCCATTACAAGGTCATGGTCATTCTGGAATACGATCGTATAACTAACATGGTAATAGCTCACGCTTTCGAATACATGTATACGCAATCCGGTGTTCCTTAGAACATCGGTATGATAATAAAACATACAAAAATACCGATATGCATTGCGATGCTTATAATAATAATAATAAATAGATAATACAAAGAACCAAAATAATGTTATTAACACTAATAAAGAAAAATGACAACGTATTATAATAATAGTTATTATCACTATTACCTTTTTATTATTATCATCATATGATAATAAATGCCCATACCATGTTAACATACACTGCAGTCAGGATAATTATATATCAGATATAACAAGTACTCCTTATCTGAAATTTTTTTTCCTAGAAATTACTTCATGAAAGAATCATAAACCAAGTACGTATTTAATCTTTTATTAAAATGACACTAATTGGGACTAGCTAAAAGGGCGCAGAAATCAATTTTAATGGTTCTTAGACATGGCGGTCCATGTTAAATTTAAGAATATCTATGTAATATGTACTACCCTTGTTTTGTCTATTTTAATATACATATGTACATGTATCTATGATTTAACCCTATAGTACGGATGAAAACAATACCAAAAAGGTTTGCTCACACTCGTTGTTATAATAACAAAGCTTATCTGGAATACCTTAAAAGCGAGAAGACGTTATTCTTTCCCGTTTAAACGAAACGAAAAGCAAACATACTGGTATAAAATGAAGAAAATAACAACATTTTGAAAACATGTGAATAAATTATCTTAATCTGAGTTGCAAACGGTTTTGCAACGGACATAATGTTTAAACATGAATTCATTTACTGGGAAAGAATGCCGTCTTATCTACTGTATCCAAGGAAACTTATTTCATTAGTGTGTTTACCTTGTCGGGGAAATGGTCTCTCTCGCGCATCACGAAACCGCCAACCTCAGTCAGAATGTCAGCCGTGGTCTTACTCAGGTGGATCTTACAGGCTGCAAAACATGTATCATATTGTGAATATAGCTTAACCCTGGTAGTTTGCAATTTATACTGTGACGAAAACATTATCATTTTCAGGTTTGATGGAAATACAAAGATGTGTAGAAAATGTTAGTTTGTTTAAAAGATGACGATTTATTTTAATCCCAGTCTCCAATTTTTAAGTTTGAATATTCAAACTATCATCCAATGAAATAGTTGCTTTTAAATTGCATTCTTTTGTTAGACGAGACTTGATTGTTTGAAAAATTAGTACAAGTCAATTTGATAAAGATTCCACCGAAAAACTTCAAATGAGAGCTCCTAAAAGAAATTTTCGCTTTCCGTTTAACCTGCTTTAATCAACTTTAATCAACTTATTTCTTAAACCAACACACTATTTGAACTGGCGGTAATAACACGGTTTTCTTCATTACATAATAGGATTGCACACGTCATATTAGCAATATGACGTAATGGATTAGAGACACTAAAGTTGACCTTTATTGAAATGTTGGTCACAATTTGATATCATTAGACTATACAAAATGAAACCACAGACTAATAAGCTAGCATTAGTGAAAAATTTGATCCAGATCAGACACTGAAATATGATTAGTATCAACCAGTTTGATATTCTTACACATTTCTTCTATCACAATGAATAAAACGAAAGTACACCCATCACAGAAAGCATTAAAAGATCGAACATAGCAATAACGATTGGTAAGAAAGTAATTAAAGTCATGGCATTTTGGGCCCGTTTCATAAATAAATACCAAATACTCAAGCAGGAAACGAAACACAAACAATACACCCACCTCTCAAGCAGAACACACACACTGTCATACCATAACAAACACACACACATACATACACATACACGCGCAATACCATTCCTTCATCTACACACTAAATAGAAAACAACACGCAAGACAAACATAAAGCAAAGTGAACATAGGAGCCCGCCTTGGTACAGTCAGTAGCAATCAATAATTAATTATAAGTTAACCATTAACAGCCACTGGGGGGTTAAACCTGGGTTTAGGGGCGCCTAACCTCACTCTTATCTCCTATATTCACCTATAAAGACGAACAGTGTACATAAAATATGAACTCGTTCGAAAATGTTGTCAGGTTATAAAAGTCTTGATTATTATTTATTTTTGCATCTAATCCTGTCTTGTAACGTCTTTTTGGATTCGTCTTGAATAGACGAATCAAAAGAGATGTCACATGACAGGATTAGGTAGGGAAATTAGAAATTAAATGTATTTTAAAGATTTGACTTACATGTACAACTGTTTTTGTCGTACGAAGTTTTATGAAACGGGCCCCTGGTTCACTACTCCTTCAGGGTAATACCCATCTCTTGGATATTCCTAATTCCTAATAAGCCCTTTTCATTTTTCAACATGGCCCTTTTAAATGCGCAGTTGGATAAGTTAACTACATACTGACAGGTGTCAGCTTATATCAGATTTACCAACAAAGTAGATAACTTTTACAGGAGCTAAGTACCGGTTCTAAAATTAAATAAGACGGAAATTATTAACTATTAGATTCATGTTGGAAACTAGCATTGCTTTCAATATATTAACGTTTTCAAACATTCATGATGTACTGACGTTTGCCGAGGGATTCCATCTTGTTGGCAACATTCACGGCTTCTCCAAAGACACAGTAGTGAGGCATTTTGGTGCCCACGACACCGGCAACAACTGGTCCTGAAACAAAAGCGTAACATTATATTCGGAAGTAAGGCAATCGCCTACATCACACCACATACAAGAAAACATATTAATAATACATGTTCACAGCAGTCAGGATCTACACAGTAGTTATGTACAAACATATATATTAACTTATCAATTATGAACTTAACCCTTTGCCTGCTGCTCGCGACTGCACCGGATTTTGCAAACAGTTTGGATCTAGATCAGACGCAGCCTTTGATCTAGATCCAAACTGTTCGACAATCGTCATCAGGTTTGTTTAACTGAAAAATGCATCAATATAAATTTGACAAGTTTTGCAGACGGCAATTTCAAAAGCAGACGATTTCGCAGCAGGATAAGGGCTAAATGTTCACAAGGGTTCGCAAAGGGAGATAACCCAGTAAGTTAAGAATGTATTCTCTTCTATGTGTTATCTCCCTTTATCTATCCATATTTCGGATTTACCCCAAAATTGAAATCTCGAAATATAAAGTAAATACAGAGTTTAAGGCTTAAAGTTAACTAAAAGTAAGACAAAATGCATCTTATCACAGGCATATTCCGTGCCTCTTTCGCCCCTTCAAGTGATAACCTGTCTATTAAGTTTAGAAACAGGCTAAAACTCAGTAACTATTTCATATTGTATAAATTTAAATTCATTTTTAGTGAGTGTAGCTTAAAAGCGTATAAAAGCTTAAAAGCTGGCTGAGAGTAAATCAGAATGCACTGAAAGCTCATTCTACTTGACTGTCAGCCCACTTCAAGCGCAAACTTGTTTTCAACACCAGGAACAGACTAAATTACAGTAACTATTCCTTCCTATATACATCAAATATTTACATGTAGTATTAGAAGCATAGAGCTCACTGGAAGTAAAGCAGAATGCATCCTAAAGCTCATTCTGCTTTACTTTCAATCGGCTTCAAGTTAAAACCCGTTCTCGAGACTAGAAACGAGCTAAAACACAGTAAATCTTTTACAGGTAGTTCATACAGTCATTGAAAGCTTAATACAGGGGCAACATTTACGGCTTCTCCAAAGACACAGTAGTGAGGCATCGTGGTGCCTACGACACCTGACACCACTGGTCCTGAAAAAAGCGTACCATTACACATGGACAAGATCCTTCACACATTCTAAAGGTAGAGGTTCGACTTATAATGGACACCACACACTATTGGATATCTTTAGAGGCAGGTGTATGTTTTATACAGGGAACACGAAATAAAGAAAGCTACATTACTTTCGCCCTGCATTAACCAATTTTTTAAAAACAAGTGTCAACTAAAGTGGACATTGGCAAACCGTGAAGTGAATACCATGATGATAAAGATAGATAGAGATAGAGTCTATTCATGTAACAATATGCATAGCATGGAAACCAACGATAAGTGACGCGGTGTCTCATCAGGTTCTTACACTGATTGTGTATATGATATGAAATATTTTGCTGTATACAGGAACACTGAAGTGTCTTAAGACCGGCCTAGTAAATCTTCAATAAAATCGTCTAGCAAGTATAATAATTAATTGCAATATCCAGACATAAATGGATTAAGATCGACACTATTTATTCTATGTATCAGTTAATAAAGGTACTGATCCATTTATCCATGTGACGAGGTAAGGATATATCACACAATATAAACTGTTAACGGTTTTAGTGTTTCTAAAGTATACCATATATACTTACAAATTTAGTTTAAACTATTGTTTCTATATTATTATGAATGAAAAACAAGCACCCTACCACTGTGACAGCCAATCCTGAGTCTGACGTTTGTTCCCGGGATGTGGGGTATCTCCATTCGGTTCACGTGTTCCAGGATATCGAGAGAAAGGGAGGCAATCTCCGAGGCATGTCGTTGTCCGTTTGGTTTGGGAACACCTGTTTATATATGGTAAAAGGGTATTACGGTCACTCAAAAGAGAACTCGTTAACGCAATGGAATTACGACCACACATGAGGACGTGTTTAATACCTTCTGCTTGAATTAAATCTTGTTTTAAGCTGTCATATTTTTCAAATAATCAATTATACTTCGCCTATCGTGGTGTTAATGTTAATGAAAAACCAACAACTATTTGAACTTCTTATAGTTGTGTGCTCTGGAGCTATATCCTCTGACACCAACCTGAGACCACGAGATAGGCGTCACCAATGGTTTCCACTTTGTATACGTCATAAAGGTCAATACGGTCGTCCAGGCACGAGTATATTGTATTCAACATCTCAACAATCTGGAAAGATATAGAGGTGAAATTGCGAAAACGTCATTCTTCCCAGTGAAACGATCAGAAGGATACTGCAGGGGGTATGGCTTTGAACTACACTGTTTGACATCCATATGCACCTAAAGCATTTTATGTAGCTGTATTATAAATTATACGGTATTTGACAATGTAGACCAAACTCCTATACAGAGTCTAGGATGACAACGGTGCTTGGTCTCTACTACGTTGCAATGAATTAAGGCAGGTTTTCTCTTGCCACGGCTCATATGTAAGTAAAACAGAAAGCTCCAAAATGATACTTGGCTCCACACATGCCTACTGCCAAAAACACTTTTGAATTATTGTGTACATTGAACCAAATCAACGATATCTCCGGATATTATTTATAGTCGTTGCAACGGGGGCTCGCTTCTCGTTACGTACCTGTAGAGGTGAGCTACGGGAGGAGATCTGGGTGAAGCCAACAATGTCGCTGAACATGATGATGGCCTGTATAAACTCTTCATGTTACGTACCTGTAGAGGTGAGCTACGGGAGGAGATCTGGGTGAAGCCCACAATGTCGCTGAACATGATGGTGGCCTGTTTAAAATCTTCATGTTACGTACCTGTAGTGGTGAGCTACGGGAGGAGATCTGGGTGAAGCCCACAATGTCGCTGAACATGATGGTGGCCTGTATAAACTCTTCATGTTACGTACCTGTAGTGGTGAGCTACGGGAGGAGATCTGGGTGAAACCCACAATGTCGCTGAACATGATGGTGGCCTGTATAAACTCTTCATGTTACGTACCTGTAGTGGTGAGCTACGGGAGCAGATCTGGGTGAAGCCCACAATGTCGCTGAACATGATGGTGGCCTGTATAAACTCTTCATGTTACGTACTTGTAGTGGTGAGCTACGGGAGGAGATCTGGGTGAGGCCCACAATATCACTGAACATGATGGTGGCCTGTATAAACTCTTCATGTTACGTACCTGTTGTGGTGAGCTGCGGGAGATCTGGGTGAAGCCCATAATGTCGCTGAACATGATGGTGGCCTGTATAAACTCCAATAAAAGTTACTTACCTGCAGAGGTGAGCTACGGGAGGAGATCTGGGTGAAGCCCACAATGTCGCTGAACATGATGGTGGCCTGTATAAACTCTTCATGTTACGTACTTGTAGTGGTGAGCTACGGGAGGAGATCTGGGTGAGGCCCACAATATCACTGAACATGATGGTGGCCTGTATAAACTCTTCATGTTACGTACCTGTTGTGGTGAGCTGCGGGAGATCTGGGTGAAGCCCATAATGTCGCTGAACATGATGGTGGCCTGTATAAACTCCAATAAAAGTTACTTACCTGCAGAGGTGAGCTACGGGAGGAGATCTGGGTGAAGCCCACAATGTCGCTGAACATGATGGTGGCCTGTATAAACTCTTCATGTTACGTACCTGCAGAGGTGAGCTACGGGAGGAGATCTGGGTGAAGCAAATAATGTCGCTGAACATGATAGTGGCCTGTATAAACTCCAATAATATGTTACTTACCTGCAGAGGTGAGCTACGAGAGGAGATCTGGGTGAAGCCCACAATGTCGCTGAACGTGATGGTGGCCTGTATAAACTCTTAATGTTACGTACCTGCAGAGGTGAGCTACGGGAGGAGATCTGGGTGAAGCCCACAATGTCGCTGAACATGATGGTGGCCTGTATAAACTCTTCAGTGTTGACCTCTTGGTTCTGCTTCAGCTGTTCCGCCACCTCCTTTGGCAACATCTGGTACAACAGCGTGTCTGTCCTCTTCTTCTCCTTACTCAGAGCCTTTGTTCTAGGTAAGTCATTTAGGTACATGTAATTGACATTTTAAAACTACCGAATAAATTGACAAAAACAAAAATAACAAGCTAAATTGGAAACTTTTAACGATTCATGAAAGAACGGGTTAAGCGCTAACCTGCGACCGATGGGTCTCGGGGAAAAAGGCTTTGATACGCGGTTAAAATTATAATAGTAAAGCCATGTACAACAATGTTACTGTTTCCACGTTTACAAGTAACGCAACGCAAATGTAATACCATTAATGTAAAGCATGAGTATTTATAGAAAATGGTACCAGCAGTTGAGTTGTCTCCAAATGCAGCTGCTATATCGGAGAACAACTGTATTTGTTACAATAGACTAGCATTTCACATTGACTGAGAAAATAATACCAAAGTTGCCATGAGGTAGTCGTACCTGTCGGCAATATGGAGAGAGCATCTCTGGATCTCAACAGTCAGGTTATAAACAGCGTAGATAATGACGGGACACAAGATAAGAACGGCGCTGAATATTATACAGATAATGATGATATTTGTAAGGTCTGTCCGTTGTCGGGCCGCCAGTAGGCCGTCAATGGTAAGAGCAAGAGATACTTGGGCTTCCCGAATGATGTCCTGAAAAGAAGTACAAAACAAAACTGCATGTATATCTGACAATAACCGATAAACAGGAGTTAAACGACTTTCCCCACTCTCCAAAATACAGCTTTGCTCCAAGAATGGATACCAACTTTAAAAAGTTTAGAGCAAAAAAAACGTTCTACAACCTGGTGTCTGTTTAGGCTATCATATTTCAGAAAATTGTTAACATATTGTTTTCTTTTAATTCATTTTCTACAATATATTGCACTGTGCGCGGGTTCAGGGGTCTGTCTTACGAAACGTCCTACGAAAAAAATCGATCGTAAGTCAAAACTATAAAATACAACTAATGTCTGAAAAGACGGTGAAATAAATAGGTATTGAGAATTTCAGAATCTAATTTACGACAATATTTGTTGTACGACGTTTCGTTAGATAGGTACCATCATATTGCATGCATATTGACTTAATAACAATTTACTCTCACCTGAAAGTATGTCATGTTCTCAAACCAGAACTTCGCCTCCTGCAGTGAGCCTACTGTGTTGATGACTGCTCCGGAGTTTCGGGATCGAATCTCGCCTCGTTTGTTCTGAATCGTCCTCATAATATCGGGATTCCCTTTTATTTTAGCATCATATATCTCCTTGGCGATTGTCGAGTATTGGCGCGCCGCAGCGAACGAAGCGTTTGATGTGTCTTGGCTTTCAACGAAGTAAAGATACTCTTCGCGGGTCGGGAATTCCCCAAGAGTGTAGAAGATGACACCCATCGCCCGTTCCCGACCTAGGTACTCCGAGGCGACCAACAGTTCCTGGTATGCCACGAAGGCCTTCCACACCTGAAAAACGTATACGTTAATAATAATTGTTATTATTATAATGATAATAAAGACTTTATTTAACGAGATAGTTCATTTGATAAAAGAAATCTTCCATCAGACCCTCTAGAAGTTAAACAGCCTCGGAGAGGTGGTGCAATGCTATTTTTCTTTGCCAAAAGCGCCTGTACTGAAAAAAGTGTCTGTTGCAAAAACGTATTCAGCCAATCAGAAGGAGAGTAACTTTGAGACTAAAATAAACAGCCAGTTTTGTTTGTTTGTTTCTTTGTTCTTAAGAATATTTTTTTCTACATTTTATGCATCGCATAGTTTGTTTGTGTTCAACACTAAGTAACTACTGTGGGTTGAAATGTGATCAAATGGGTACGTGGAATATGGCTCTTCAGAATTCCAAATAAACGAGACACATCACCTGGCTCTGCAATATTTGCAATAACAATCAATGTACATATAAATTCACGGTAGCTTAAGATTGCATAGAAATCTGAAAATACTTACGACTTCAAAAGAAGTTGGTAATTTCCGTTCAAAGCTGTTTTCAAATACAGCACATGAATCTTAAACAGAAGTGACTATACGTTCTTTGTAGGTTTGCCGAACCAGGGTCCAAAGTTAAAAAATGTTTGAGTTGAGTCTGAGATTGTTCTCAAGAAAAATCTCAAATCTGACCGATTGAATGCATGAGAACGATCTCAGACTCAGCTCAAACGTTTTACACCTTTGGAACTAGAACTTTGTTTTAAAATGAAAATGTCTAGAAGTCGGACGTTGCACTTATACTTTAATTACAATTTAATTTGTCTTGAATTTCTCCTTACGTTGATCAGGATTTTATACTTCAATTTACAACTAAAAGTCCTGAAATATATTTGTATTAATTACCTTCTCAGCTCTAGCCTCTGTAATCGACTTGTAGAACCATTTTATGAAAACCTCGATCCAGTCAGAGTAGGTTATAAGTTCTTCATGGAATGTCACCTTCAGTGTGTCAAGTTCGTATCTAAAATATTGCGTAGATTAAAGCGAGTAGAAATAATGAAATTCAATTGTAGAAAAGGGTGAATTTCGAATTAACCCTTTTCTCCACATCTAAACCTAGACATATCTAGCTGCTCCTCAATAGAAGCATCACAAACATTTAATGAATATCCCCGATAGTTCGAACTCGCGTTAGTTCGAACATACCCAGATTTCAAAGTTAAAACGAGGTTTGGCCACGTTCTTGTTTTTGAAATACGAATATATTTGACTTTTAAAAACGAGATTGACCTATCGAAATTCAATTTTGAAACACTGGTACGATCGATTTAAGCGAGTTCAAAATTTCGAGTTTCGACTGTACATATACATGTACAACTAAAAAAAAAAAAACATTGGCGAACTGAGGTTTTTTAAATACTCCGATATATTAATAACACTTTAAATTTGCCTTTATTGAAGATAACTATAGTGACAAATGTCAAACGCATGTTAAACTTACCTATGGCGATTGAGAGTTTTCAGAAACGTTTCACTGGAATCAAATTCGGATCTTGTGTTGCTCAAACTTGTTGGCCATTCGGGTAGGTTCTGCACGGCTTCGTCCGTGTCCAGATAGCGCTGCAGTAGAAATCCTTTTGTTTCTGGGCGGATGGAGCTAAGGTAGAGGGCGCTTCCGTCACGTTCTCGTTGGAGGGACCGGATCATGTAGGCCATATCAAGACTAGCGAAGGTGGAAAGAAATTAAATAAATTTACAATAAATCTTACAGTCTTACAAACGGCGTGTATTCGGTTTTTAAAAAACTAAATAACTGGCCATCAGCTAAATTGTACAATTCATGAGAGAGCCGCTTTGGATGCTTTGCAACGTTGTACCATTGGTTGGCATTTTTACCACAAACGGCTACTACAGTGATAGTGCAAATAGCTACACCAAGATCAGACGCAATGTTATGTTCAACTAAATAAATTATAAAGGCTACTGCCATTTTAGTATTTAATACGAAGAAGGGGTGTTTAAAAAGCATTCCTGAAGGTATATACTCGGTTTTATCGGACAATTTACCTGAAAAGCAATGTCGAGCGCACGGAAGTCGAATACAGGTAATTGTTCAGAGTAGTTCCGAAAGAATTGCCAGTGAGACCAACCAAAATGGACACCGGGATTAGAATAATTGCCAACATTTTTATCATCTGATTTCTTTGACCGGTAGTCGTGATTGGGTCTCCTGAAATTTAAACAAAATGTCGATATCATACTATCCCCTTTCTTGCCTTGCCCGTGAGCGACGAGACATTAACCCTTTACCCCATTGCCTGTTTCTAATTTTTTGGAGACAGGTGATCACTTAAAGCAGGTTAAAAGTAAAGCAAAATGCGCCTTAAGGCGCATTCTGCTTTACTTTCAGCCTGCTTTAAGCCAACATATGCTAGGATATATAAATATTTCATATATACATGTATAGCATATTCCTTAGTGTATAAAGTGGAACCATTTTTTTCAGTAGAGGAATACATTGAAGGCGTAAAAGGGTGTGTTTATGAGCTAAATGGTTATCTCTTGGAACCATATACGCGCCCTTTACAAATAGTGTTCCCGTGAGGAGTACACTTTGAACAGAACAAAACAGAGCACTCCTTTTTATCAGTCACAGAGAACAAAGCACACGTTTTGTAGAAATACGTGAAACAAAGTGTAGTCACATTATAATAGAGGCAGTGAGATTAATAATAATAATAATAATAATAATAACGACTTTATTTCATGTGGATTACATATTTGGTATAGAACAAACAAACCAATTTTCAATATGGTCCACAAACAAAATTAACATATATACAACATGAAGGAACACAATTACAAATCAGTATTTTTAAACCTTTGCAAACAGAGTGGACCCTGAGAAGACAGTTCCTGTAGGAGCTCTCTACAGGGACTACTCTGTTTACTTAAAGCATTTTAAAGATTAAGCTGAAAATGATAATGCACAAGTGTCATTATGAGAATTCAGGATTTGTTATCTATACATGAATATTGAATAGGTAGAGGCAATATAAAGCCAAAAAAACCCGACGATTTGACAAATAGCAAAGATCTAGATCAATGAAATTTCATAACAAACGGGAAGGAATATACCAAAGATACTTCAAACCCTTTACTCCATGGTATATTTCTAGTATTGAAGAAAGGTGATCACTTAAACCAGGTTGAAAGTAAATCAAAATGAGCCTAAATGTGCACTCTGTTTTACTTTAAACCCGCTTCAAGTCACCATCTACTAGAGAACATAAAACATTTTTCATGAAACATATCTATGTAGTAAAGGGTTAAAGCAACATGTAGGTTTTAATCAAGATCCATATTTATATCATAACTTATATACATAGAAGCCCTTACAAGCAGCTAAGGCCTTGCTCAGTCATTAACCCTTAGCTCAACGCATATTCAAAAAATTACCCCTCATTTTATGGATACTATTCAAACCATTTATTTAAAAGTAGAATACTATGAATTTGAAAACTTAGAATGTTGTCTATTTCAGAATAATTTCTTCTTCTAGCAAATAATGTATACTCTGATCAGAGAGCTTCTTAAGGAAGTATCTCATCTGGGTCTACACTTTCAGCAAAAACTACTATCGACATAATTAGCGGGCTAAATGTTAATAGTGTAACAGCCGATCAGGGGTTCAGCAGCAAAAACAAAGCCTACATGAAACCATCGCAACATTAACCCCTTACCGCACATGGCATAGTTCAGTTCAAGTTTTGAAGACAGGTGATCACTTAAAGCAGATTGAAAGTAAAGCAGAATGCGCCTTAAGATGCATTAACCTTTTTTCAGCCAGCCTTAAGTTGCTAAGATATAGATCTAGCAAATATTCTTATTTAACTTTTTGTAAATAATTATGACTGTACAAATTGAATGCGCTTAAAGGCGTTTCGATATATGGTAACGGGTCAAGGAAAGCGATGGTTAGACTGGCACCTTAGGAATAGTGATATAAACCCATATTAAACGTAAAGAACAGCTTACTTCAGCTGCAAACTACAGTATGCGGCGTATAGAAACCTTGGCGCCTTGTAATAAATTTCATGTACAGTAATCTACCTTGTTTATATAAATTTAAACTATAGTGGGAAATGAACTTTCACCCCTGAGCAGCAAATTTTCATCACTATACATGTATTACATTTTGAAGCATTATGAAGCATAACAAGTGACTACACTATCTGTCTAATTTAACCCATTTAAGGTATGAAGTTTTAAATGAGGCAAGTGATTGAGCATTTCTTATGTTCAAAGGCAAGTTATTCCAAACCATAGCTCCAGAATAGGCAAACGACCTCCTGAAAAATTCAGACTTTGGTCTGGTAGAATATAACTGAGAATTTGATGAAGACCTTAAATTTCTATCATGCACATTTGACTTTAGTGTGAACAAATCATATAAATATACAGGTGCCAAACCTTTGAATACTTTGAACATTAGAGTAGCTTTGTGAAATGTAACTCTTTCCGGAAAAGTCATCCAATTAAGTTCTTTGAAGAGATCAGCTGAATGGGCAGTTTTATCTTTATTAAGGATAAGCCTTGCTGCACGTTTTTGAAAACGAATGATATTTTGTTCTTGCGATATTGAACAGTTTCCCCAAATAACGCAACAGTAGTCGAGATGAGGTAAGATGTAGGAGTTAAAAAACATTTTTCTCAATGGTATAGTTAGAAATACTTTGATTCTTGAGAGGAGGTATAATAAGGAGTTACACTTTTTAAGTATGTTATTGATATGGCTATCAAAAGATAAAAATACATCAAAGGTGACACCGAGTAACTTTTCCTCACGACTGCAATGGATTTCTTCATTTCCAAATGGGATTGGCAGAGCAATATTTTGAATGCCTGCAGATTTAGATCTTGATGTAATGTACATGGATTTAGTTTTTGCAACGTTAATTGACATTTTGTTCTTTTCACACCAATCATTAACGTTAAATAGATCTTTACTCAACGAGTTTGCTACAAAGTTGAGAGAAGCATTATGTACTGACAGCGTTGTGTCGTCTGCAAAAATGTCTGCAACAGAATGTGTACATGCAGATGGTAGGTCATTTATGAATATCAAAAATAAAAGAGGACCTAAGACTGAGCCTTGTGGTACACCAGATAAAACAGAAGTTAGCTGCGAGGTTGAGTAGTCGAAAGGGGATTAAGACATTTCAACGTGTGGATCCGCAATGTTTTTACGATGGAGTAGGGGATATCCTATGCAAAAAGTGTAGACCCATATCAGAGAGTTTCTTCAGAAGCCCTCTGATATGGGTCTGCACTGTTTGTCACATCGCAATTCATTAACAAAAACAAACCTAAAATGAGCAAAAATGTACTAGACTAACTAGAATTGTCATTTTGAAGTTTCGGGGCGGGGTGGGGGAGGGTTAACAAACATGTTCAGTTAAGCACTTATAATGATGTTTTCTCAATAGTTAATCTAGGTGTTTTTGTTTTGTTTTTATTATTTAAAAGACAATATATCTATACATCTAAATATACCTCTACACGCATTTTGACACTGGTTCCCATTATTATTCACGTTTAGCATGTCCATAATGGCGGCATTCAATTGCGATGGTGATAGCGATGTCATCGATGACGACATCGACGGCATGTTCTTGGTCGGCATCACCTTACCCTCCCGTTTCTTTCCAAACCTCATGGCTGCAGCTACTGCTCAATAAACATGAAAAGTATATATGTAAGTAAGGACGTTTTTATTCTTTATATAAAAACGTTTGGACTACAATTACAGTAACATACTCTTTTACGACCAATAAAAAGAAGACTAATGGATTACAGTGATCCCTCTCTACAACAACACCCAATGGGAGACAGAGAGTATATGCGTTGTTTGGAAGGAGTAGTCATAGGAAATGAAATTGGCTTACATCTGGATTAAAACTGTTTGCCACTCGTCATTACGTTTTTTTCTGTCAAGATATCCATTATGTGACTTTAAGAATAAGCAGTTAACGACAATTTTAAGCAAACGATATTGCAGCAGTGATATGATAAACTTGGGTTTTAATCTCTTTAACCCTTTCCCCCATAGAAGCGACTTTTAGCGTATTTAATCTATTCCTCCGCTGAAGAAAATAGTTCCAGTTTATACCCTCAAGAACAATAACAATTGCAAATATGTTATATAGCCTAGCAGATTTTAGCTTAAAGCAGGCTGAAAGTAAAGCAGAATGCGCCTTAGGGCGCATTCTGCTTTACTTTCAACCTGCTTTAAGTGGTCACATATCTTCAATACTAGAAACAATGCTATCAGGTAAAGGGTTAAAGGACCCAAAAGTCTTAAGCTCGTTTGTGAAGAATTAGCTAAGTAATAGGCATTAAAACATTACTCTCATTCTAAAATCACAGTTTAAATCGTGTATACCTATCGTATGTCTCCTTAAAACAGCAAAATATCGAATAGAATAAGAAACAGTGTCTTACCTGGTATGAAATGTCAAATAATTTTCCTTCTTCTCTGTAAGATATTCAACTTACTAATAATACAACATGTACCTTGAATCTTGAAATGTTTACAAAATGGTCACCTCTGGGATTGTTTTATACCATTCCTTTAAAGTTGCTAATAGTTTCCAAAGCGACGACCACTCATTGTTTTATTCTGTATAAACGTAAGATTATTGATTTTATAATTATCACATGCATGTAGTAAGATATAGGCTGTATATACAGTGATGACGTTATTCTTTTCCGTTAAAAACGCAAACGAAACGCAAACGCATTGCAGTAAAATATAGAAAACATCACCTATATTTACAATTCTGACAATTTATTTTAAACTGAGTGGCAAACAGTTCGGAAGCTGATCAGACGCCGGGTAACCCGGCGTCTGATCTGGTTCCAAACTGTTTGAAATGGAAGTAAAAGATTGAGCGTAAACACGCATATTGGGAAAGAATAACGTCTTCTCAAATGTAATAACTTGCTTGTGAAGGCTACAATGTGCTTATTGCATTCACCCCTGAAACTTTTGATGGATAATTGCAATTTCCAATAAAGTCTAGTCATTTTTTTTATATATTTAGAGTTGATTTTGCAAAATGTCAAATAATAAAGAGTCACAGCGGCGTCTGATCAGGATTCAAACTGTTTCACAATCGTTTGGAAATCTCGTCAGTCAAACGGCCTTAAATTAAACGTTGAAACGATATATATTGCAGACAACGATATTGAAGAAGACGACAATATGGCAGTGTAAATTTGACCATGAAAGGGTCTCTTTTATCAATTATTTGGGGAAACTATAGG
The DNA here is from genome assembly GCA_922989275.2 of Gari tellinella. Lineage (NCBI taxonomy): Eukaryota > Metazoa > Mollusca > Bivalvia > Cardiida > Psammobiidae > Gari > Gari tellinella. The sequence goes on along the minus strand of OV277858.1, from coordinate 101,183,828 downwards.
TAAACCATAAGTCAAATGGTGATCATCATGTCAAATAATAGACAGACGAAAAGACACTATTCTGGTGGAAGTTTAACTGTGTGGTAGTATTCATTATTGAGAAGTTTAGACTGTTCAAATTCACACACAAATATGTGTGTGAATTTGAATTTGAACAGTCTAAACTTCTCAATAAGAAAAGACAGTATGTTTTAATCCCTTCATTGTCATTACGTCACAAATTTTAAACAATTGTCGTCTGATTTTATTACTCAGATTTAAAATTTAAATTATTTTGACTTGAGAAATATTGAAATAAGTGTCAAATAGTTTGATTATGATCAGACAAGGCGTTACGCGGCGTTAACCTATTTACTGCCTTACCCCGAGCACAACAATTCTTTGCAAACAGTTTGGATCCTGATCAGACGCCGCGTTACGCGGCGTCTGATCAGGATCCAAACTGTTTGACACTCATTTCAATATTTCTTAAGTCAAAATACCTAATTTTTGAATTTGAGAAATTAAAGCAGACGACAATTGTTTAAATTTGATGACGTCACGGCAGTGAAGGGGTTAACCTCTTCACTTCCTAACCAAGAGTACACATTGTAGTTGCAAACAATTTGGATCGTAATCAGACGCCGCGCGACGCCGCGTCTGATCACTATTCTAACTTTTTGACACTTTTTTTAATGTCTCCTATGTCAAATTACCTAAAATTGAAATTTTAGAAATAAAAGCAGACGATAGTTGTTAAAATTGATGACGCCATGGCAGTGAAGGGGGAAAAACTGTAAACTTAGAATTATTACATTGTATTATTATTCCATTCTATTTTATACCAGATTTATATAACACTTTATTCACATAGGAATTGTGCGTTTAAACAGTATGTCTAGGGCCACGACAGGTTGCTTTTGAAGTACTTGTGTTATAAACAGTTCTTTGATTTGGCACATCGTTCTACAATTTCACATTGATCTTACCGTTCATCTTACTGCTATCTTGTTGAACCCTTACACACATACAGTGGAGAATCTGTTATTCTTTCCCGTTTAAACGCAAACGTACGCAAACGCAAAGCACTAAAACGTAGAAAAGAACAGCTTTTGGACAATTCTGATATTTCATGTTTATCTTGGTGGCAAACAGTTTGGAGCCTGATCAGACGCCGGGTTACCCGTCGTCTGATCTGGCTCCAAACTGTTTGCACTGCAAATAATAGTTTTAGCGTAAACGAGTTTATTGGGAAAGAATAACAGATTCTCCACTGTATCTGACAATTCAGCTGCATTCAGTTTACAATTAGAAATGTAGCTATTGACTTTATCGTATAATTATGACATAAATGGTAAACTCTGATCAAAAGCAAAATACTTGGGAGAAAGGATAAAATGAGCTTTTACTTTCGTTCTCACCCTAAAAGTTATATATGTTATGAGAAATCAAATTCAAACTAAACAAAGAAAAGGACTTAGTCACAAAGATTCGGGAGTGGTATTTTTGCAAACATGACCAATGCACTATTCTAATACAGTGGAGGATCTGCTATTCTTACCCGTTTAAACGCAAACGTACGCAAACGCAAAGCACTAAAACGTGGAAAAGAACAACTTTTGGACAATTCTGATAATTCTTGTTTATCTTGGTGGCAAACAGTTCGGAGCCTGGCTCCAAACTGTTTGTACTGCAAATAATAGTTTTAGCGTAAACGCGTTTATTGGGAAAGAATAACATATTCTCCACTGTAACTATCACGATAATATCGCGATATATAACCAGCATTAACAGTAATATCACGATAGTAAACAAGCGATAGTAATACTATCATGACATTGGCTTTGATAGTCAGCCCTAGTAAAAAGGCGTATTTAAGGAGTAATGGGTTAAGCAGTATTTCTGTTTAGTGTTTGTGACTTTGCAGTTCTAGTACTAACTGATCGATCGGTGCACAAACATCCAACAGCTATAATTACTGTTACCTAGAAACATGACCACTGGTTGTCAGGCCGTAATAACCGGTAATTTATACGCTCAGATGTGATAATGGTTGTCATGGTAAATTATTTAGTTCTCAAATATAGTGAAGTTTTGTAAATACGACATTTCAATAAGGACTGATTTCGGTATCAATAGCAATATTGTGTTTCAAACAATAAAAAAAGTAAATAAGAAAAATCATACATGATCTGTTTGCTATGCTTTAAATCTAGATTGCTTTAGCTTCGAGTTCTCAACGTGTACTTTTTGAAATGGTCAAGACATATGGTACGAAGGTTAATTCATATTCATATTCGTAATTCATATTCTGAAATTCTCAATAATAAATTATCTCGTCATCTTATCCTGTCTTGTGACATCTCTTTGGAATCGTCTTGAAAAGACGATTCCCAAGAGATGTCATGCGATAGGATTAGATAAGAAATTAATTGTGGGTTGTTTTTTACAGTTTTGACTTACTACCGTTTTTGTCGAACGACGTTGCCTGGTACCGAGGTTATAAAAGTTCAAATGAACTCCATGCTCAAACTCAGAATATTTCTCATCGACTCACAAAACTTCAGCAAACAATTTATATAACTTTATCACTAGTATTTATATATATAATTCTTCCGTAATATATAGAGGATAATGAATTCATTTGGATTCATATGAAAAATTGATCATGAAAATGGGTTGTTATCTGGTTAACAAACGAGTCCGCAGGGCGAGTTTTTTAACCAGATAACAACCCATTCGAGTGATATTTTTTCATATCAATCAAAAAGAAATGATTATTCTATTTATTACTTACATTTTAATGGCGTTTTGACAGAGAAAACACACACAATTAATTGGTTACGCGCGACGTCACAAAATGTATTGTGACGTGACGTCACAAAGTTATATAATCACTGCGAAAGTGATATTATCACTAGTGATGATATCAACTGTGACGAATATGAAATTTACCGGGAAATCTCTATAAATCATCGATAGGTATATAATAAATATACCCAATGATGTTACTAAAATCAGTTTAAGCGTGTTGTGTACATATAAAAGCTAGCCTGTTATTGAAAATAAGTTTTGAGGACAAAAGTCCGTTTTACGTTTTATAACCTCGGATTCGGAGGGCTTAAATGTAGTCCCCAGAGACATTCCTGCCTTACTGCGGTTCGGCTTAACTTTCTTAGGGGTGTTTTTGTTTATTTGAGAGAAATCCCCTCGGCCAAGATCATAAAATAATGTTTGCAATGTGTAAAAATCAATAAGAGTGTATTTAATGTGGGCTCATTTGTCATAAAATAAATTGTCAATTCAAGCAAGTTGGGCGATGGAAGGAGGGGTGACGCTAAGTGATTGCTAGTCAGGACTATGTTATAGTTATAGTTGCTGGTGTCTTTGTTTTCTGTGTTTCTAAGTAGGATTTACGCCCACGTTATATCTCATTCCTTGCAGCTCTCATTTCCATCGGCTCATCGCTGAGGGGATGTTTTATAGCCGGTTACAGTGGAGAAACTGTTATTCTTTCCCAATAAACGCGTTTACGCTAAAACTATTTTTTCTATTGCAAACAGTTTGGAGCCAGATCAGACGCCGGGTAACCCGGCGTCTGATCAGGCTCCAAACTGTTTGCCACCAAGATAAACATGAATTATCAGAATTGTCCACAAGTTGCACTTTTCTACGTGTTAGTGTTTTTACGTTTGCGTTTCGTTTCGTTTAAACGGGAAAGAATAACAGATTCTCCACTGTACGCGTGTTTCTTTATACAGTGCTCCCGCCTTACAACGACCGTCCGAACAACGAATCCCTCCATACAACAACACTTGCCGCTTTTCCCTAAACAAGATAATTATGTCTAACCCTTTCAGTGCTGCAATATCATCTGCTTAAAACTGTCGACTGCCTCTTTTTCTTCAAGTTACGTATTGGACATTTTGACAGAAGAAGCATCAAGACGAGTGACAAACAGTTTAAACCCAAATCAGACGCCGCGTTACGCTGCGTCTGATCTGGGTTCAAACTGTTTGCAAATGTACTCTAAGGTCATTAATCTCACATCCCTATAACAACTACATCCGAACAACACGCACAATATTTGTCTCCCCCTGGTTGTTGTTATAGAGAGGGAACGTTGTATTGACATCATCGTTGGTTAATGGGTGACGAATTAAGCCGTTATAAACAAGTAGACCAAGAACTTCAGATTTATATAGGAAATATTCTGATAAAAACAACCTCAAGAGAGCACTCCTCAATGCGTTTATTTAGAGAAACAAGTCTATCAATATGTGTAGCTTGGTGTACAATGTGTGCTTGAGCTGGTTTTCTATTCCTTATCTATTTAATACGCTTAATCCCTTCACTGTTTTCCCCGAGTACAATAGTTATTTGCAATCAGTTTGGATCCTGATCAGACGCCGCGTTAAGCGGCGTCTGATCAGGATCTAAACTGTTTGACACTCAAGTTTATATATCTTAAGTCAAATATCTCTAAAAACGGAGAAATAAAATAGTACGAAAATTGTTGTTTAAAATTGAAGACGTCATGGTATAGTGAAGGGGTTGATGATTTGTGTTATATTTGGTAAAAAACGAAAATAATGTGTCGCCCACTTGCAACGGTCTATGTTATATTGGTCAGCTGACCATGGTTGTTGTTAAGATCTGGACTCCGCCTCCGTGTTGGATTCGTCCGAGTCAGCCTGAGCGAATCCCTCCCTGCATAACAGCCAGTAGGTCCTCACATTACCCTTGAAGGCCATTAGAAGATCATGGTCATTCTGGAACATAGCAGGAATGGTAAAAGATAACGATTAACTATACAACCAATATGGTGTTTAGACGCATGTACTTTTAAATATTAGATAATTTGACATTAAGACAAAGATAAAAAATATAATAAAACGTGGATAAACGACATGCTTTACCTTACTCACAATTATAAAACTAATTATTATGGTGATGATGATAATGTTAAGAATTATTACAGCGAATCTCACTTATAACAAAACTGGGTATATCGAAATATTGGATATAACAAAAGTTAGAAACCGTATTACACCATCTGTATTTAACTGGCCCAGCGCTTATAAAGCGTATGTGTTGAGTCTGAGTTAGTTCTCAAGCATTTGATTGATCAGATTTGAGTCTAGGCTCAATCTGACCAATCAAATGCTTGAGAATTATTTTTGACTCAGCTCAAACGCTTTATAAGCATGGACCCTGGATCTGATGTAACGTATTCGGATATAACGAGGGAAATCAGACGGTTCCGAGGACTTCGTTATATAAGAGTTTCCCTGTATATTAATAGTAATTCAATATTTCCGATAGTTCACTATTGTAATATCAATTTTTGCGCTCTGGCCCAACTTGTCGTCCATAAGAGCTGAATGAAGCGGGGTACACAATGATGTTGTTTGTGATGACTTTATTATTAAACAATGTCACGTTTGGTGGAAAATAATTACGACGGATGACTACAAACTACTGCTTCAATTAATTTAATCAAATTGTAAAATGTTTATGTGATAAATAGAATGCCATATATATATTTTAGTCAACGAGTTTATTAAAAATAATAATAAACAAGTACTCAAATACAATTTATTGGATCTTACATGAGTGTTCGTAATTTTTTGGATTTATAAAACGAGTCTTTTAAAAAACTATGAAAATGAGGCTTGTCGAGTTTTTATCGCTTTCTTAAAACGAATTTTAATAATCCAATAAATTATAAACACCAATTCGTTAAAGATTCTATTTATAACATAACCTCGCAAGGTTGTTTTTACAGCCTCGATACCGGATTTTAACTTATTAGCATCCTTAAATAACTAAATAGATGACGCGTGAATTGGCCGTCCAAGTGAGTAACGTGCAAAAACAGTTCAAAGTTTAATTCCGATTTATTCAGAATAAATATAGGGAACAAACTTTCCCTTTCCTTCCCACCTATAGCCACCCGGTCGCCGACAAAAAGGTCGTTTGACCCCCTATTTGTTTACAAATTTTGACAGCGCGTAGGAATAAACACTTTAGTAAGACAACCTCATTTGCATAGTTAAACAATTAGTGATATACGAGAAATAAACAACGAGTGTTATTCACTGCTCGCATAGAAAGATTATGTTATAATATCCATTAACTAGATGTATGAGATACCAAAGTGCATTCTAAATTTGAAATTGGTATTTCCTAGAATATTGCTGCAAAAGTAACAGAACTATTTATAATGTATTTGAATCATCTAGATGTTTGTATAACGAGTTTCTATATTAAACTTCAAAAGCGCACTATTTCAGTATTCCCACCAAACACTCATTTATAACTGCGGATCTAGATTTAAGTAACTGGAAGGAATACAGAGGTGTATTAAATAATCCAAACATACATATGTCAAAAGAAATTGATTCTCGGACATTGAAAAGAGGTTAAGACCCAGATCTACACTCTTTCATTTCGTTCCAACGCGTTGTCTGATATGGGTCTACATTCTTTGATATGTGCTATATCATTTTAGGTCGACACTTTTCAATTATAACAGTGTGTGATGGAAGTATTTTAGTTCGAAATATTCCAGGGAGCGTATATTATAGCCGACTTGCATCCAAGTTGTTTGCAAATGCTCTCTTCTGTATTGTTCTGTGTTTCATTGTTTTTCTATTATCTGTATCTGTTCTTTGTGATCATATAATATTATGTGCCCTGTCATCATGCATATATAATTATATTTACCTTCTCCGGAAAATTGTCTCTCTCGCGCATCATGAAGCCGCCAAGCTCCGTCAGAATGTCGGCCGTGGTCTGACTCAGGTGGATCTTACAGGCTGCAAAAACATGTAACATTTTATGAGTACAACATGAGAATCTGCTATTTTCATCACACATACTGTGGCAAAATGTTATTATTACATTGACCTAACTCCAAACTCAATGTGAAGAAATAGAGAAAATGCCAATGTTTTGATTTATTGTTTCTATGTGTTTAAAAAAGATATACATGTAATAAAAAAAATGAAATAATAATAGATATATCTAAATGATGTTCAAACAGTTTGACACCTGAGCCGAGGCAGAGATACTCGGTGTTAGATATGACCCCAATTCTGTAAAGTACTGTCGCGTTTGATCGGAATGAAATTCGTTTTACCCACTGTGCGATGCTTCATTTTAGCCAACTGCTTAAAACGAGTCTTTTTGAGGGGCCATTATATCACGATTGGACTACAACACATTCTGGGATTTGTAATATTCCTACTAGTAAGGTGGCCGCCAGCAATGCAGAAACGTGTTGTAGAAGGGAATGATTTCTACATTACCCTTAACCATCATGACTCCCACCAAATTATCTATTGAAATTTAACTAAAATATATCCCTAATCGAACACATAACCGAACCTTGAACTAAGATAAAAATGATATTGTCATTGAACTTGAGGCAAATGCTTGTATGCATTTCAACGTGTCTCTGAACACGATGAGTCAGGCTAAACACGAAATGAATCGATAGAATAATAACTAATTTTTTAAAACATTTTGGTTCCGGACCAGGAGTCCGTCTTACGAAACGTCGTACGAAGTAAGTCAGATGCTAACATTCTCAATTCTTATTTATTTCTCTATATAATCCTGTCTTGTGACATCTCCTTGGAATCGTCTTAAAACAGATAATTCCAAAGAGATGTCAAACGATAGATGACATAGATAAGTTTTGACTAACGACCGTTTTATCGTACAATGTTCCGTAAGACGGGTCCCAGAACCCGAGCAGATGAGATGACTGTAAATAAAGCAACAATATCCTACAGAATATTTCTGCTTCATTTGAAGTCTGCTTCTAGAAACAACGTTTTAAGTTTTTAATCTTGTATTGTACTGACGTTTTCCAAGGGCTTCCATCTTGTTGGCCACGTTCACAGCTTCTCCAAAGACACAGTAGTGGGGCATCTTGGTGCCGACGACACCGGCAACCACTGGGCCTGAAAACAATAGGATGGAAAAATATGTCAAGGGAAGAGTTTGACTGAAAAAGCCGCTACAGTAGGTATATATACAGTGTTAGATGCTTGGTACGTAAACAAAATTCACGCAGAACCCTCATAGAGGCGCGTGAAGTACATGTATTAACTTGGACCAGAAAAAGCATTATCACCTGTCTTACATCTGAACTCGACCAATCTCAATATTGGTTTTTTTTGTTTTTTTTATTTTACGTCGCTTTCAACAGTATTTCAGTCATATCGCGACGTCCAGTTAATTATAGGTGGAGGAAGACCCCAGAAGTTATTTATGCACTGTTTCTGGCACAAATCGGCAACTGGGTAGAACCACCGACCTTCCGCAAGCCAGCTGGAAGGCTTCCCCACATGAAACATTGTTTCTTTAAACGGCTTGTTAAAATACATTTAAAAGAGACAATCTTGAGTTCAGTGGGGATATAACTATGCGGAGAAGGAAAAACAATTTATACGATAAATAAATACGAAAGAAGACTCAAGCAGGAAACGCAACACAAACAATACACCCATCTCTAAAGCAGAACACACACACAGCCATACCATAACAAACAAACAAACACACACACACACACGCGCAATACCATTCCTTCATCTACACACTAAATAGAAAACAACACGCAAGACAAACATAAAGCTAAGTGAACATAGGAGCCCGCCTTGGTACGGTCAGTAGCAATCAATAATCAATTATAAATAAATTAACTATTAACAACCACTGGGGGGTTAAACCTGGGTTTAGGGGCGCCCAACCTCACACTTATCTCCTATATTCACCTATAACGACGAACAGTGTACATAAAATATAAACCCTGTTCCACAACCTTACAATCAAAAAGACCGCCAGCTCAGTAAGTAAATACATGTAAAACATCTAACAAAATTCTCTGACAGGATTATTAGTAACACGGGAAAGAATTAAACATTCAAGCCCGTGTTAAAAATAACCCTATATGGCAAAGGTCAAATTGTACTCAAGCGAATAGTCTGTAGTCACGAGTAACTGTAAGACATGGGAGGGTTTAGGGTACGACAGAGAGGGAGAGAAAAACCAAAGCACGAAAATCCGACATAACTCTCCCGGTTAAGGACGGCTTTAGAGATACATCATCATGTAGTGCTAAGCCCTGTCTGTCGTCGCACAACCAAAGAGGAAAGCATAGTTATCAATTGTAGATTGATCGATAACCAAACGTGAAGTGCGCAGCAATATAGTTGGATCATAATCTTTTTTGAGGAAAAATCTAATACGTTTCACAAATAGGTTTTGAAAATGCATATGTCCAAGAATCTTACGAAGTCTGTAAATCACATCACCATAAAACTCCGGATGTGAAATACCTTGCCGCAGAAAAGACTTTAAGTTACATTTATACTTGTTAATGAGAGGAAGATTTCTATAAAAGAATTTAGAAAATGTTTTACGAAGTTTATGAAATCTGTACCCCTGTTTAAGAAGCTTTTCAGTAATAGTTTTATTACGAATGTGGAAGTCCTCAACAGAGGTACAAGCCCAAGCAAAACGAATAAGTTGTGAAATATAAACCCCGTAAGATGTAGAACGGGGAACATCGCCATCTAGATGAGGATAGTTTACAATACTAAAATCAAAATCATCTCGTTTATCGTAAATCTTAGAAGAAACAATACCGTTATTTATTAAAAGATCCAAATCTAAAAATGGTGCCGATAAATTTGACTCGTTTGTTTTATTAAGGCGTAATTCTTTTGGGTAAATAAAAGGAAACAACGTATCAAAAAATTGGTTGTCTATATTAAATATATCATCTAGATAGCGTGATGTGTTGTTAAAGGCTTCGATCATATCTGCCTGTGTATCAGGTTTTAGACTTAGCATAAAGTCCCTCTCATAACAGTACAAAAATAGGTCTGCGACAAGGGGCGCACAGTTTGTACCCATAGGGATACCAATCACTTGGCGGTATATGGTACTCCCAAAACGTACATAAATATTATCCAGAAGAAATGATAGTGATTTACAGACATCGGTGCAAGTCCACATAGTGTAATGCTTAACCGTGTCATTTGTAAAAAATGCACGATCAGTATTACACGCCAGAAATAGATTTCTTTCTCTGGCAAAAGTCTTTTCAATAAGTTGTATAAGTTTATCTTTTATTAAATTATGAGGTAAGGTAGTATATAGTGTTAAAAAGTCATACGTACTAATATTGCAAGCTTGGTATTTTCTACGTTCAAGCTTCGTCAAAATTTCATTCGAATTTTTGATAGACCAAAAATTGTGTCACAGACTTAGCCCTCTCGACTACCGAGTTTATTTTCTGATTGTTTATCCCAACCCATCCACCTACAACGGCCCTCAGAACATCGATTCCCTCTACTACAATACCACTACGTTTAACTTTTTCACGGCTGCAAAATTGTCTGCTTAAAATTTTAGTCTGTTGCTTTTCTCGAAGTCACATATTTTTACCGATCATACTACTTTGATGCAATATGAACAAGTCGGCTTTTATTGAGTACATGCAGTTTCTCTTTTTTTCAAATCACCATTTGGTTTTCAGCCATCTGAAATTAGACTGCATTGTTTGTCATACTTTAAAATATATTTGGAGCACAGCCTTCAGAACTAAAGTTAACTAACTATTTCTCAGAAAAAGAACGAGCCTAGTTAAAGACTTAGCATCGTAAAGTAATGTAGATGCAGAGCAAGTGTGGTATTTTCCATTAAGCCATCACTTTAATAAAAATCTTAAACGCCCATTTGATATTCTTTCAAAACGGACTTGACTTATTTTGGTTTCAAATCAAATCAATCAAATAAATTTTATTTTGAGTCGGCAAGACATAAAACAGTGAACATCAGCTGCAAAGCTTTTTAACCGACTAACAAACAATTGTTAGCAATAAAACAAAGGTAAAACAGCTGCTAGGAGAAAGGACATATTGAAAGGATCACAGTGAATTTCTATTTAAGCTTTTAGAATAAAAGCTTGAGCCTGATTGAAGCTAAAGCAGAATGCTCCTGAATGCTCATTCTGCTTTATCCCCAACTCATCCCAAGTGGAGACCTGCTCAATATTTACCACTTAATAGTGATGATTTACATATTTACATATGGTTTGTTTTTACTACCAACAATATAATAAAGAAAATGTATACAACGGGAATCGAACCGGTAGTCTAATTTTTGAAATGCTGCTAAATTGACTAGCGCAATGAAATTCGCTTGTGGCGCCCTCGTTAAATGGTTAAAGATTATAGATTTGCTTTTTGTTTGATACAATTCCGTCAAATAACGCCACTGCACGTGAATTTACAACGAAAACGTTCATAAAAGTTGGCCGTATCATTTCTGACGTCCATACGAATGTGCGTAAATATATTGCTTATCGTTCATAAATGTATAAAGTAGAACTATTTTCCTCAGTGAGGGAATAATTTTTATTAGAAATGCCTTATTATAGAGTAATGGGTTGAGAAAATAGTTTGAATTTAAGAAATATAGAAAAATGACATGTCTACGAAGCTTGGATCATGACATGAATGGGACTAATGTGCCAAAAACAAACACCCTTACCGCTATGGCAGCCAATCCTGAGCCTGACGTTGGTTCCCGGAATGTGGGGAATCTCCATTCGGTTCACGTGTTCCAGGATGTCGAGAGAAAGGGAAGCAATCTCCGAGGCATGACGTTTTCCGTTGGGATTGGGAACACCTGTATATACAGTGAAACCACTAAACAAGACTGTAAACCCTTTCATGGTCTAATTTATCGTGAGGTTTTTACCCCCATCCATCGCCATATTGTCGTTTGCTTCAATATTGGCGTATGTATTATCGTTTTACAGTTAGAATTTAGGCAGTATAACTGACGTAATTTCAAAACAAGTGGTAAACAGTTTTGATCCTGATCAGACGCAGGATCAAAACGGTTTGCACATGCGTTTTATGACGTCATTGAGAGTGAAAGGGTTAAATCCAAACACAGGCGTGTTACTCTCCCAATATAACTTTTTTCAATTAACAATATATCTAAAACAAAAACACTCTGGTCAAGTTTTTTCAGCGCGAATACCAGTAGACAGAGAGTTAAGAGCTATTTATTCTTCTGCTTTAATATGACAAGTGAAAACAATGAGGAGCCAGACCATTGTGTTCAATTTGTTTTAAACAATGTATGTCTAGTGGAGTCTTCAATGCTTATATATTGGATTATTCTGTTAATATCTAAGGGATGCCTGATCTGAATTTTAATTTCGCTTCGTTTTATATTAAATTCCCTATAAGCAAACAGTGAAAACTGATCAGACACCGAATTATGCGGCATGTGATCAGAGTCTACTCTGTTTGCCTATGTCCCTTTCATTGGACGCTAGGCATAAATGGGTTAAACGGGGAAATGATGCTTCACTACTTGAGGACTCTGGACTACTTAAGAAATGAACTTTCGGCGTTTAAGCGAAATAAACTACAGAAAATGGTCGGCTAATTGCATCAATCGCGCTGTATTAACTGGAATATCTAATATCAAATGAACATTTTATTAGTATACTTGAACGTTTAATCCATATAAGTGGTTGTTAACACGAATAGTGTGTACCCAGAAAAGAACAGCTATAACCGCATAACTAAACAGATCCATAAGCCCTGCCCCCTCCGCGAAAGATGACCACAAGTCCCGTCTCATCAATTGCATCTATACGACCTAAACGTCATTTTATTCAATAGAATTGTATGGAACGAATGTATATATGTAGCTATATCCTCAGACACTAACCTGAGACCACGAGATATGCATCGCCAATGGTTTCCACTTTGTAAACGTCATAAAGGTCAATGCGGTCATCCAGACACGAGTATATCGTGTTCAACATCTCCACAATCTAAAAAGATAAAGCAACTAACCTGTTCTAAGATATTCATGTCGTTTATACTTTGCCAGATTTCGTACTGTATCAATGTTAGTATGTGTCATAAATAATATATATTTGTACATAGTTGGGTTATTATAATATTTTGTTGCTAAATTATGTTTCTTAAGGTCAGTGTATAATGTGCACACCAACAGAAAGGGATACTCATTCCTAACATTTCCTATACAAAACTCACGTAATCTTCAATCCTAGATGTTACTCAGATGTTTGACATTTTCTATCGGGAGAATGTGACATGGTATTTAAGAAATGAACAGCATTTTTCGGCGTTTAAGTGAAATAAAAGACAGAAAATGAACGGAAAATTCCATGAATCGCGCTAACGAGTCATGGTAAATTTGCTGATCATTTCCTGCCGTTTATTTCGCTTAAACGACAAATAAATTCAGTTTATTCAGTTCATTGCTTACATTTACATTTTATTTGTTAAACGTTTTCGTATTAAATGAACATTTTATTAGTATACATGTATGTTTAATCCATATTAGAGGTTGTTAACACGAATAAAGTGTACCCTGAAAGGAACGGCCATAATTGCATTTTTCGGGCAACGCAACAAAATGATTCGCGGAGAACTGATCTATAAACCCCCGCCTCTTCTGCGCAAGATATCCAAAAGTCCCGCCGTAAAATATAATATTGCGTCTAAACGAATTAAACGTTGTTTTGTTCAATGGAATAGAATGGGGCGAATGTAAATATTCTAACTTCAGGAGCATTTAGGTATTCTTCAAATTTAAAATCTGGTTTAAAACCAATATAATTATGTAGAAACTTTGAGATTGAACTGCATGACTGATGCTGTAAATATTGGCTTCTCGTAACCATTCAATGAGTATGTTGATGATTTAAAAAAAGTCATTGTAAACAAATTGGTTTACCAGTACATAGCCGAAGCCAACGCGATACAAGTGTGTCCGAACTAACGATACCCTGTCGGCGCTATATGCTGTTTTCAGTGTCGCAGTGCTGTAAAACTAAACTCACTCATTAACGATACAAAATTTTGAGACCCGGTATTGTCAAAATATCTAAGCATTTCATAGCTATTCCATATACAGAACAGAACAGAACAGAACAGAACAGAACATATGTTTTATTTGACTTAAGCATACAAGCTCATCATCATAACATATATACATAATAACATAAAACTGATGGTACTAAAATCATGAGATACAAGGCATGTTTAACAGAAATATATACAGCTATGTTTAGCTTCTATTTTCTACTTCGTTTAGCAGCTTGTATATACAATGTACATAGAAAACCTTCATTTTCGCTTTCTTTTTCTGTTTGGGACACGCGCAAAACGTTTGCTTGCATACTTATGGACCGTTCAATACTGTGCATTCATTTGGTACTAGGTCCCAAAGTTCAGCTCCGCACAGTAGTTTAGGTGCTATCTTTGCATTAAACAAATAAATAACGATAACTTAAGTTAACGTGATAAATGGCAAAGGGACGACAAAAGTCTAATGAGTATCTTTTTGCTTTGATTGCTTTTATACAAAAATAATTGTACACTAAAATATGTGCCAACGTAGGTAAAGCCACTCACTGTTTCAATTTTATTTCAATTGATCAACCATATCTCATTTCTAGATAATCTGCCCACAATATCTTCATCACACATTTTTGGTTTTTCAATGATAATTTCTAAGTTGAACAATTATTAGATATTTATTGTGCATATTCATGCCAGTACAAATGAGAACTATTTACTTCCGCGGATGAATAAATTAAAGTCGTAATGATGTGTTTCTACTACGTATTTGGTTAAATTGGAACCACTTAAAGAGTCTTCTTATTCATAGTCGATATAGCGGAGGCTCGCTGCATGTTATGTGCCTGTAGTGGTGAGCTACGGGAGGAGATCTGGGTGAATCCCACAATGTCGCTGAACATGATGGCGGCCTGTATAACTCTTCATGTTACATACCTGTAGTGGTGAGCTACGAGAAGAGATCTGGGTGAAGCTCACAATGTCGCTGAACATGATGATGGCCTGTATAAACTCTTCATGTTACTTACCTGCAGAGGTGAGCTACGGGAGGAGATCTGGGTGAAGCCCACAATATCGCTGAACATGATGGTGGCCTGTATAAACTCTTCATGTTACGTACCTGTAGTGGTGAACTACGGGAGGAGATCTGGGTGAAGCCCACAATGTCGCTGAACATGATGGTGGCCTGTATAAACTCTTCTGTGTTGACCTCTTGGTTCTGTTTCAGCTGTTCCGCCACCTCCTTTGGCAACATCTGGTACAACAACGTGTCTGTCCTCTTCTTCTCCTTGCTCAGAGCCTTTGTCCTAGGTCAGTGATAAAGGTAATTGACTGTTAAATATGTGTATCAGGACAGACCCTATGTCCTGGTAAATTACAGAGAGAATTCGGTCTTAATTGTTCTTAATAGGGAATAGACATTAAACCCATTTTGAAGAGGCAGTGCATTTGCGTTAGATTATCAATCGCCAGAAAAAAGAGAATTTGTCCTTAATAGAGACACAGGTAACATATTGTTTTCCTTCTAAGGATTTGACAGCGAATCTTTATTGAAGAAATACAGCATTTGTACTTAAAAGGAAATTAAATGGAAACCCTTATTCAAAGGAAAGGACATTTGTTCTTACCCTTTACTCCATAGCATGTTTCTAGTTTTGAAACCAGATAACCACTTATAGCAGGTTGAAAACAAAGGCGCAATCTGCTTTACTTTCAGCCTGCTTTAAGCTACCACCTGCTAAACTAAAGAAAATAATGACGAGTGACAAACAGACTGAATCCAGATCAGACGCCGCGTTACGCGTCGTCTGATCTGGATTCAAGCTGTTTGCAAATGTAAGCCTGGTCGTTCTCAACAGTCATTAATCGTTCTTCCCTATAACAAGTCCTTTCGAACAACACACATAATACATGTCTCCTACTGGGTGTTGTTGTAGAGAGGGAGCACTGAATATGAAACAAAACACAATGTCGTTTGTGTAGAATATAGTTGTTTCTTTATTGGTAAATTTAAAAAATGTTGTCAAATTGTTTGGAATCTGATAAGACGCCTCGTTACTCGACGCCATAATAATTATATATCCTTAAATAGACTAGATCGAGCACCTAGTGCTAAGCTCCGATTGGTCGACGGTCAAAAATACGCCATGTTGGTGGGTGCATCATGCACTTTCCCTCCGAAGACAAGATATATATACATGTAATTTACTTTCATTTAAGAAATGAAATATTTTTACATACATCTTGTAACATAAATATGCATCGTAAAAGGACAATGAAACGATAATAAGCACAACACGGTGGTAATTCATATTTAACTGGCTAAATTCATTGGGTAATCATATCAACAATGGAACGGTTCTTAGCAACTTCTGTAGTCAATGACCCATCCTCAACGAAGACGGGTTTACCTGTGCACAGCATGTAACGTCATCAATCTACCGCAATACGACATGCACAAGATCGATGGAAGGAGAATATCATACACCCTCCAAAACGGCTTCTCGGTGACCATCGCTGATTGGCCTGTAGCCGATCTAGGTTATTTTAAGATATCTATGCTCGGCGCCTGGATCCAAGGTCATAAACGTTTTGAGTTGAAGTTGTGATCCTTCACACGCACTTTGATTGGTCAAAATTGAGCTCAAATGTGACCAATCAAATGTATAGTAACATTGAGACCTGATTTGGCTTTAAATTGGAATGCTTCCAACGGATATCAATTCTTAAGAGTACAGAAGTGTTTGAAAATGATTGATAAATGTTTTTCAAGCTGTAGTTTAGTCGAGAAAATACTTCGAAATTTGCCTTGATGAGAAAATGATAAGTTTCCCCACAAAAGTATGACCGAACAAAAGCCTCGATCTTGTGGTCTGAGTAGTTTTACCTGTCGGCAATATGGAGGGAGCATCTCTGAATCTCAACAGTCAGGTTATAAACAGCGTAGATAATGACGGGACACAAGATAAGGACGGTGCTGAAGATGATGCAGATTATGATGATGTTTGTAAGGTCTGTCTGTTGTCGAGCTTCCAGTAAACCGTCGATACGGAGGGCGAGAGATATCTGCGTGTCTCGAATGATGTCCTGAAAAAATTCCAAAACCAGTCCCTTTTGTAAATTCTTTTTCAGAAACAAAAGCGTTAAGACGATCAGCTCCCCTAAACGCCATATCTTGTTTCTAGATTTGAAGACAGGTGACCACCTAAAGCAGGTTGAAAGTTAAGCAGGATGCGCCTTAAGACTCATTCTACTTTTAGCCTACTTTAAGCTACCACCTGCTATGATATAGAACATATATAGTTTGGTACATATTCCTGATTGTATTATACATGTAATTGGAACTATTTTCTACAGGGGAGAAATAATTCAAATGCACTAGAGTTTCGATCCTGATTATGTGCAATAAGAATCGAAGTCAAACGGGAAAAGTTCTAACACTAGGCTCAAAGATGTTTGAAAGCATTGAAATTCAACATCTATATAATTATAATGTTGAAATATAGTATGGATATGTTATTGATTGGCCCCATTATGCGGGTTGAGACTGCCCTGCTTGTGAAACGAAATAAGGGGGTACGCGCCATATGACATTTCTATAGGATCTTTATGAACACATATCTTAGTGCCATGGTCAAAAGGCAACCATACGTTATAATGTTCGTTTTTTGTCTACGGGCACTCGAAATGTTTAATGTAGCCCTTCTCGGTAAAGAGGCGGCATGCATTAATTGGCTTTCTGAAAGTATGTAAAGTAGTAATTGACACAAAAACATTAACATAGTTAAAAAGTGATGCTTTCTTAAAGTATGATACAATGTGTATAGTTTGTTGCCTGAAAAGTTTGCATTTTTCTTAATTGTTTTTGGCTCAAATTCCATAAGAACACTAATTTTTCAAACTCTATCTATTAACAATTGATTAAACTTCACACAATAAATGTTTTATGTGTAAATAATCAGAAAATGGTAAAAAAAAAGAGCATAAGTTATCATGCTTCTTTTGAAACTATAGGTTCCTTAATATATATTTTACTGATATAAATAAGCTTTCGGCTCCTTCTATGTGTTCTCGGGTTCACAATAATATTCTATTCACTTTGATCGTAGTTCTAAGTTATTTCCTAAGCCTTATTAGATAGAGTATTTTACCAGGTTTCACATACATCAATTTCCAGTGCCATTTCATGTGTTTACCGTTTATTTCACTCCATCAGTAGATATTGTTTGAAACAGTACCTACCGGAGGTAACCGATACGCATTATTTCGTGGAGTAGCGATTCCAGAATTATCTGTCTTGGTTACAAACTGCCAGGTGGCGTAAGAAATGGGCGCGTATCCATCCCATGAAGCAAAGTCCATACTGCGCGCGTACAACACTATAAGAAGCTTCTATGGGGGGGAGGGGGTGTTAATTTGTTTGTTCTCAAAGAACTGATTTATATATCAAATAATTTGAAACCAGACAGTTTTGGTCCCTGAACAGCCCGCACTCGGATTGTGACTTTTATATTGGTGTTTCCTTAATCTAAAATGTCAAAATGCATTTACGAAAATGGATGATAATTATGAAAGTTCAATTTAAAACGAGAAGAAACGGAATAGACTATAAGTTTAAATTTTAAAGAATAAGAACTTTCTGCCACCGCTACAAACAATTTCACTACAAATTTGAAACTAAGTCCATCCATCAAATTAACCAATTGCGCCAAGTGGATTCTTCCATGTTTTATATTGGATTAGTCCATTTTTTATCAAAGGGGTGCCTAGTCAAACTTTTCATTTTCATTTTGTTTTATATTGAAATTCCTATCAGCAAACAGTGTAGACTCTGATTAGACGCCGCATGGTGCGGCGTCTGATCAGAGTCTACACTGTTTGCCTATGTCCCATATATGGGATAGTGGGCACAAATGGATTAATTTGTTGTGTTCATCTCCACATCCAATAGTTACACATGGTCATATATTTATAAACTGTTTGAGACGACACCAATACCGTTCCCAAACATTTAATTGATCTGATTTTACCGAAATGTTCAAAGGTGACCAATCAACGGTTTGAGAATACGCTCAGACTCATCATAAATGCTTTCTAAGTGTTTGCTTTGATTGTCTCACCTGGAAGTACGTCATGTTCTCAAACCAGAAAGTGGCCTCCTGTAGTGAGCCTTTATCAATGACTGCATCGGAGTTTCGGGCTCGAATCTCGCCCCGTTTGCTCTGAATCGTTTTCATGATATCTGGGTTGTCTCTAATTTTAGCATCATATATCTCCTTGGCCATAGCTGAATACTGACGTGCCGCAGCGAACGAAGCGTTTGACGTGTCTTGGCTTTCAACGAAGTAAAGATACTCTTCGCGGGTCGGGAATTCCCCAAGTGTGTAGAAGATGACACCCATCGCCCGCTCCCGGCCTAGGTACTCCGAGGCGACAAGAAGTTCCTGGTAGGCCACGAAGGCCTTCCACACCTGAAAGTCGAGCAACTCGGCGTCTTATCAGACCCGACAATGTTTGTTTCGGCACTGAGACTAATATAAATAGTCACCATTGTTTAAATGTTAAATGGCCCATTTGCGCTCAGTGGATTCTTCCATGCTTATACACTGGATCAGTCCATTTTTATCTAAGGTGTGTCTGGTCTGAATTTTCATTTTTATTTATGTTTTATAATGCGGTGTCTGATCAGCCTCTACACTGTTTGCCCATGTCCTATATATTTGACCGTGGGCACAGATGGTTTAAACCTATTGAACCCCAGCGATGAGTATGCGCAACCTTTCTAAACAATGTATCCGTGAAGAGAGTATATGTGTACATTGCTTATACCAAGATCAGAAAGCTCCTTCAAAAGCCATCTCATCAAGATCTGTACTGTTTGCCATTTTGCAATACTTAAATACAAAAGCTAGACTGGGCTGAATTGTAAACTAGAATTACCCAGTTTAAGTGTTAGGGCGAATGGGTTAATCAATTTTTAAAAACAGATCGTGTTCCATATGTGTTGCAGCGTATTTGTGTAAGTCCTGTTTAAACAAAAAAACCATTAACCTCCACTGTTTGATATCATCAATTCAGCTGCATAAAAAGAAAAGGTATTTTCAGACACGTATATCTATTAAACATATTATATGAACTCCAGATAAGAGGTGGTAAATTGAACAAAATGTTTAATTTAACATTTTCTCACACATTTTAGCACCAAACCTATGGTGTCGCTACTCATTAGAATCGTCTTAAAGAGACAATTCTAATGAGTAGTGACACCATAGGATTTAATGCAGAAATAAAGATTTTAGTTTTAGAAATACTTCCCTTTTCTGGAGCTCTGATATCATCGTGATTCGATCTATAATATTTGCATGACAGTTTAAATGAACACATTCCCAGTAGTGAAATCTAAAAGTAAGTTTTAGTTTCAAACATTTGCTACTTAAATATTTCCTCAGTCCTTTGATGGATTCCCCCCTCCCCACCCCATTGTTTTCGATAGGCGTGAAAGTAACAGTAAAAGTATGCAGAACATGCTATACCAATCTTAGTTTGCCTGGTGAGGCCCAGACATATTCAGACTCATGGTTATTTACCACCAAACTATCAAATATAACAGTCGGGCCTCATATGAACCGCCTCAATGATTCACAATAGTACAGGTATATATCGTTTGGTGGCTCTGGAAACTAAAGTTATCATTAATTTCTCTTTAACTATATCATAAAATATCACCAAACTATTCACATAACTTAGAACCGACAATACCAAACAGAACATCTATTTTGTAAAATGGTCAAAACAATGCCTTTGCCATTGAACCCCCAGTTTAAAATTAAGCTACAGTGGAGGAAACGTTATTCTTTCCCAATAAACGCGTTTACGCTTAAACTATTATTTCTATTGCAAACAGTTTGGAGCCAGATCAGACACCGGGTTACCCGGCGTCTGATCAGGCTCCAAACTGTTTGCCACCATGATAAAAAATAATTATCAGACGTCCAAAAAATGTTCTTGTCTACGTTTTAGTGTTTTGCGTTTGCGTTGCGTTTAAACGGGAAAGAATAACAGATTCTCCACTGTATCTAAAGAGTATTGTAATTCCAATAAACTGAACAGCCTCCACTGTATCATATTAGACTTAGGGTATGTATCAATGTAATGTTTAGCTGTCAAACTGAATCAAAACAGTAAACCCTCTATTACGACCACTAAAACGAAGGCTATTGATTGTATAAAAGACAGGTGACAGCTTTAATCAAGGTTACAGTATAAAATAATTTCTGTTTGGGTATGTTAATGGCTCTTCTACTCCTCCCACCAAATATATAGCGAGAAAACTGCTAAAAAGGTGGACTTTTTTAAAAGAATATATTTTACTGTAAGATCTAAAAATTCGGAAAATTCATTTTTACAATAGTATTAGGGAGTATTGAAACTTTCTTTTCACAACTTTTACCAATTTTTTATGACAAATTAGGTATTGGATAAAACGTTAGTTTCCAAAGCAAGCAAACGACCTATATGCACAAAAATCATGGTTTTGCATGGAACCTGCCTGGCTAGGTGTTATCACCGGAAATAGGCCAGGAAATGTCTTTAAGATCACAGAAGGTGGGTATTTTATTTCTTCAACTAAATACACAAACCGTATATACATATATCAAACACAGATAGCTGCACGATCTACGTATGGGTTTGTCAAACAGTGAGTGAAATATAAAAATGTCCAGACATCGGGCCTGTTTAAAAATACTCATTACAGTTGAAAACAGTGTAGACTCTGATGAGTGGGCTCCGGTATATTTAACTGTTTGCCAATGTAGAGCAGTATTTATCAAACTGCCCAAACTTCCACTAGTTTATGTTTTGGTAAATAAAAGGATCCAAAAGTGAAACATAACCCATCAGAGTTATTAGTGTTGAAAGAACAAAGCAGTGATTTCGCATCATACTAAAATTGCAATAGTAGCACTATATTTTTCTGTTCCTAATTAACAAATCCTCACCAAGCAAGTTTTTGTACAGTGCTCCTTCTCTACAACAACACCCAATCGGGGAAAAAGAGTATGACTTTGTGTGTTGTTCGGAAGGAGTTGTTATAGGGAGAAACATTGGCTTACATTTGCAAACAGTTTATATCCGGATCAGACTTCGCGTAACGCGGCGTCTGGGGCCCGTTTCGTAAGTCAGATTATAAAAGTTTTAATTATGATTTATTTCTCCATCTAATCCTGTCTTGTTACATCTCTTTGGAATCGTCTTGAAAAGACGATTCCAAAGAGATGTCACAAGACATGATTAGATAGAGAAAAAAGCAATTATATGTATTTTTAAGTTTTGACTTACGATGATTTTGTCGTACGAAGTTTTATGAAACGGGTCCCAGATCTGGATTTAAGCTGTTTGTCACTCATTTTGTCCAATTTGTGCTTTGAGAAAAACAGAGGACGACAATTTTTTAAACCAGACGTTATTGCAGCAGTGCAAAGGTTGGACATAATTGTCTTAATAGGGGAACAGCGGCAAGCGTTGCTGTAATGAGAGAATCGTTGTTCAGAGGGTCGCTCTGGGGAGGGAGCACTACATTTTGTGTAATTTACCTTCTCGGCTCTAGCCTCTATAATTGACTTGTAGAACCATTTAATAAACACTTCGAGCCAATCAGAGTAGATTACGAGTTCTTCATGGAAAGTCACCTGCAGCGTGTCAAGTTCGTATCTAAAATGTAATTCATTCCTGGATATGTTCAATGCTTTTTGGAACTGTTTATGCTATATAGACAATTATTTATCATTTTATACAATATTCGTCGTGTGAGTCTTACAATCTTCTATGTCTAATTTTAAACAAATAGATTTTTATATACATGTACCACTGATAAGATAATATCAATAGCTTATCTCCAGGTACAAACCATATACCAGTATTTATCTAAGATTTCTATTAGGGTCATGAATTAGGGTCTAAAATTTAACGAGAAGAAAGACATGAAGTTAGAAATAATGAAATATGTTACGTTGTTCCTTTAAATGTACAAGAATGTCTGTGATAAAATAGGATGAATTGGAAATTAAATATTAATATATCAAATATTAATGTATTGTGAAAATGACACAAAACTTTGAAGCATCACTCAAGACCTTTGCAAATTCTCAAATTTTGCATACCATGAATAGAAATATACATGTATCTTTTTTTAAAAAAGCTTAGAAAACGTACCTATGTCGATTAAGCGATTTCAGAAATGTTTCACTGGTCTCAAATTCGGATCCTGAGCTGGCCAAACTTTCTGGCCATTCTGGAAGGTTCTGCACGGCCTCATCTGTGTCCAGGTAGCGCTGCAGTAGGAAACCTTTCGTTTCCGGTCCGATGGAGCTTAAGTAGAGGGCGCTTCCGTCACGTTCGCGCTGGAGGGATCGGATCATTTGGGCCATATCAAGACTGACGCAGATATCATGTAAATGTACAGTAAAGGTTGGCTTGTATTTGATGTTTAGATACATTAGTCCATAGATACGCATATTCACGCATTTAATGTATTCCTTCAATGAAGAAAATCATTCCAATGTATACAGTATGTATAAGACGAAATAGTTTCTATATTCTAACAGATGATAGCTTAAAGTAGGCTGAAAGTAAAACAAAATGCACCCAAAGGTGCGCTCTGCTTTAATTTCAACCTGCTAAAAGTTGTCACCTATTTTCAATACTAGAAACCGGCTGTGGGTTAAAGGTTAACGCTTTTCTCCATACCTTATTTTTCACCATTAAAGAAGGATGGTGGCTTAAGACAGACTGAGCGTAAAGCAGAATTTGTCTTAAGAAGCTTAAACGCCGGAAAAAGCAGTTCATTTCTTATATTTTCATTACAGTCGAAACTCGATACTTCGAACTCGCTTAAATCGATCTTACCTATATTTCGTAAGTTGAAGTTTGATAAGTGGATCTCGTTTAAGTCGAACATACCCGTATTTCAAAGTTAAAACGTGACTGAGTCACGTTTTAACTTTGAAATATGGGTTTGTTCGAACAAGCGCGAGTTTGTAGAATCGAGTTTTTACTGTATATTTGGGGTATTTTCTGCCTGTCCCTCGAGCAATTGCAACTATAAGAAATAAACGTCAATTTCTTCAATGGAATTGAATGGGGCGAAAGTAAATATAGTCTATTATACAGTTATTTATTAAATGCGGAATAAAAAACAGTGTTGTTCCAGAATCCCATGCATAAGCATTCTGCATGATTTTCATCATACACTCAATGGCACCTGTCTGTAATTCCTTCATACTTTCTCAAGAAATATCACTTAATATAGTTTTGTATTTTAAAAACATTAAAGCTTTAAGCATTCCAATAAACACATCAAAGGGATTCTTTAGAATGATTGAAAACAGATCGGTTATATATGATAGTTTACCTGAAGAGCAACGTCGAACGCACTGTAGTAGCGTACAGGTAATTATCCAGAGTTGTTCCGAATGAGTTGCCCGTGAGACCAACTAAAATGCACACCGGAATCAAAATAATAGCCAACATTTTTATCATCTGATTTCTTTGACCGGAAGATGTGATTGGGTCGCCTGAAAATTGAAATAAAAAGTCTATATCGTCTTAACCATTTAATTATCAATTGTAACGTGAGTTGTTTACCCAATCACCGCCATATTGGCGTCTGGTTCAATCCTTTATCAGGGTCCATGCTTATAAAGCGTTTGAGTTCAGTCTAAAATCGTTCTCAAGCATTTAATTGGTCAGATTTGAGCCGAGGCTCAAATCTGACCAATCGAATGCTTGATAACGAACACTTTCGGCATTTTCGACAATGGAATTGTTTGCCATGGGTACAGTAATACTGTTGTTCTATCATTACAAAAGACAGCCAGCTACGACAAAGTTCATGTAGATATTCTAATGCAAAGGTTTGGAATTTGCTTTCAAATTATTTAAGGGAACCTACTTCTTATCAATTGAATCATTTATTTCTAGGTAGAATGGGTAAAGAAGTATTTGCTCTACGTGTTGAGAGAATATATTTACTCTGCTCATGGGGTTAATCAGACATCATTTCTATATCTTATTGCAATGCTTTTGCTTTTGGTACGCGTTCAAACGGGAACGATTTACGTCTTCTCCACTGTATGTATATTGTACAATGAATTTTTCAGTTGAAATACAAGTTATATAAAGTAAAACCTCTCTAAAACGATCACTAAAAAGAAGGATAATTGATTATATCAAAGACAAGTGACACCTTGAAGCAAAGTGACAGTAGAACAGAAAGCTCCGTCTAAAGTCACATCGCTTTAAACAGTTACCTGTCTTAATACTTAGTAATTAACACACACATATTAGTAATCGTAATAAAGTGGTATTGCTGTACAATATAGTTTTCAGTTGAAAGACAAGACATATATCTGTACGATGTATACATCTTTCAGAAGAAAGACACGGCATATATCTGTATAGTGTATGTATACCTCTACAAGCATCCTGGCACTTGTTCGCTGCACTGTTCACGTTCAACATGTCCATTATGGCGGCATTCAACTGCGATGGAGATAGTGACGTCAATGATGACGACGACTGCATATTTTTGGCCGGCCCGACCTTTCCATCCCGTTTCTTGTCAAACCCCATGGTTGAAGCTACAGTAAAAGCAACACTATATTAACATTACCAGTTAATGATGTTTTCAGCTCGATACGTTTTTGTAGAAACTAGCCGATCTGACGAGCGCCTTGGCGCGAGTCTGATCGGATATTTCCGGAAAAAAAGTCGAGAGCTGAATGCAACACCCTATAGCGCACTGTCAACTGGTGATGTGTTTATTATATGCATTGAGTACAAATCAAAAACAACTAAATAGTTGTTTAAATTATTTTATATCCAAAATTTATTAGTTATTTGAAGCAGAACAAGATTTTTTGTATTACAACAAGAATAACGCGGCACTTGTACACTTGTACATGTACGTAAATGACGTCACGCAAAATCGAAAGCGTCAGAGTAAAATACAAAGTGGCTGATACAAGGTGGCTGATACAGACTCTTGTTTTTTACTGTGGAAATACACGCAGAAACGCTCGATAGCATACGAAGGCATATAACAGCGTTTTTTTTCACCAAATTGGGAACGGGTCCGGTACCCCTCAGATTGGGAATTTTTCTTGTCAGATTGGGAATTTTTCTTGTCGCGTAAACTTCAAATTGGGAAAAAAGAAGTCGTGAAATGATGACAAAAAAGAAATTGGAAAGATTATTTTATAATATATGTAGGCCTATATTGATCTAACTTATCAAGGTGCAATTATGCAGTTCGTATCAACAGGCAATGCTTACAATGGTAACAGAAATTCTCTTTTTTCCACTGAAAATACTATTTTTACCATATTGCCAGGTCCTTTCTTTGAATTGGGAACGGGTCCTGTTCCAATTGGGAACGGGTCCTGTTCCAATTGGGAACGGGTCCTTTCCCGGGTATCGTCTAAAGAAGGGAAAAAAACGCTGTATAATAAATATTGATACAAACTGTTTGACGCAATATACTGTTGTATGTCTTCGCTTGGTATTGAAAATCCATTAGATCTATTAATGGATGGTTTAATCAGTCAACATTTCAAACTGTGGAGACACATATAAAGTGGTCATGCACATGAATTCACATCTGAGTCTCAACTGTTTTTGAAATACCAGTAGTATTAAATTATAATAGCAGTATAGTAGTACATGTATCATTATTTCCATCATATTTGATGAACAATTACAACTAATGAACAATCTAGAAACAAAAATCAATCAATCTAAAGAGGCACGTGATACGGAAATAAGCAAACATCGAAAAGAGGAAAAAAATATGTCAAATCCTGTTTTAAGCGCCACCTAACAGAAGCAGCCATCTGCCACCACAGATTTCCGCTGTACAATCAGTTGGTGATAAGTTAAAAAAAGATGAGCTGAATACAGTACCAAACAAAACAGACATGATATAAGAAATGAAAAAGACATTAGTTTCCAATTTTCTAGTCTATCTTTTACATGGTCTATTTATAGGGGTTATCTTTGTCTATTTATTGTTAAAATGAAGGCCGGTGCAGACCCTGATCATAATACTTCTTTAGTAGCCTCCTGATCTGGGTCGTCACTGTTTGCATAGTACGTACAGATGTACTCATAACGTGTACACTGTTTGCAGAGAACGCATATATACATGGTAGCTATGCATAAAATGTTTAAATTGATACTTTTTTGTTCTTGCAAATTGCTAGTTAATATTGATTGTGTTATATTAGTGTTAGTTATATGTTTAGTCATGTATATAAGTTGAGACACTCATGGAATATTGTTTTGTACTAAATGAGCTCTCTTATTAAATAAAGTACATGTGTATTATCATTACTAATATAATAATAATCATTATCATCATCATAATAATAGTTATATGTTTTACTATTATTATTACTACTTCTATTATTAATAATATAATTTATTATATCACCTTCTTTATGCATCATTTTATGGTTTATATTGCCTCGTTTCGGATATACAGGGGAAGAGGACGTTATTGTTTCCCAATAAATGCATTTTTGATTAAATTGTTCATTCCATTGCAAACAGTTTAGAGCCAGATCAAACGTCGGATAACCCGGGCTCTAATCAGGTTCCAGACTGTTTGCCACTCAGATGAAAAAAAATTAGCCAGATTTGTCAAAAAGTTGTTATTTTTCTACACTTGTTTGCTATGCCTTTGCGTTTCTTTTGCATTAACGTCTTCCCCGCTGTTTATATGTTACAAGGTAAACGTGTAATCAAGGTATACGTGAAATCTTCGAACAATCAAGGATTTCATGAAAATCCTAAACCTCGCAGGGAAAAGGCGTAATTTAGTAGCTTTTCGTTGACTTTTATAAATATTTGGCAGTTACTTTTGGTTAAAGTAATGAATCTTACCCTATTTAGTTCCTAAGTCCAAAGTCAAGTACCACGCTATGAAATATAGTGTTAACATTATTAGCAAGACCTATGTCTTGGTTTTTTAATTGTTCTGACTTATATGAATACTGTTCACTTATTTTTATTCACTTGTGCGAGCAACTTTGGATGAACATTCAATAGACTATGACATTTCAAGAAAGAATGATGTTTTAAATCAAAAGCAATTGCATGATAATACAAATCTATTCGTTTGATGAAAAAAGTGGTTATTTCATCAATTCCCTAAAACGCCTATTACTCGTACTCCCTAAACATTTCATATTTTTTCAAGACTCGTTGATCGTGTTCTGAACTGAGCTCCTTTTGTGTAATATTTTGACCCGACGTGGTTCATATTTATTCAAGACTTGTGTACCGTGTTCTGAAATGAGTTCTCTCTCTCTCTCTCTCTCTCTGTGTCTCTCTCTCTCTGTATCTCTCTCTCTCTCTCTCCCCATCTCTCTCTCTCTTTTATATTTTGATCCGACTTGGTTTATATTTATTCAAGACTCATTGACGTGTTTTGAAATGAGCTCTTTCTGTGGTTTGTTTTGGTCGTGTTCTGAAATGAGCTCTTTCTGTGTTATATTTTGACCCGACAAGGCTCATGTTTATTCAAATGACGTACAAATAGAAACACCTAAGCGTTAATTTACATGTGGTAAAATAAGCTAATAAACATAAATTAAGCCGCTAATTTTTTTTATTAATAGTCAGTGTTAAAAGTTGGCAATTGAGAGTAACACGCATAATTATATACCCACTACGCCGCGCATTTATGAAAACTGATGAAGGAGGATGCTATTTTCCCCAACAAATGCGTTTATGCTTAAAATAAATGTTTCCATTGCAAAGAGTTTGGAGCCAGATCAGACACTCTAGCTATACATATTCACGTAAAGTTTGTGTGCGTCAAAGATGGAACCGAGAATATTTGATATTTGCAATGATAATGAAAGTATGTGCGACCTACCGACAATTCTTTGGGTACAAACTGTGTTCATCTTCACATCTAAATCCTTTTATCGCTTATTCTATATATTCAAGACAGTATTAAATGGAACTTTTTAGAGGGGTATAAATTTAAGGCGTAGTTCTGGAATAATGGGTAAAAGAATTGCCGCTTTTTATACATCTGATTTAAACGTTTTGATGTCAATTCATTACCCTGGTGTGTAGGTATAAAGTTAACTACAGCGTTCCCTCTCTACAACAACACCAAATGGGAGACAACATTTTTAATAGTGTGTAAGTTGTTCGGAATGATTTGTTATAGGAAGGGAAAATGGCTTATATTTGCAAACAGCTTGAATCCAGATCAGACGCCGCGTAACACAAGTAAGCATTACATGTATCTTCATGCTTAAACACAGCAAAACTAGATTTTTTGAACGCATAATCAAGCTCTGCCAGATAAGGATGAAACGATCAATCGCGATATGCATTAAATCGCGGTTTTATGACCATATTCGATCATATTTAATTCGATTCAGCAGTTAACATTTTCAATACGATTCAAATGTTGAAAAGCTTGCTTCTGAATGATAAGTGTTGCAAGATAAAATGTACGTCTATAAATCCGTCATTGTGTTTTAAGGTGAAAGATTAGATTTCTCGCAATATCAGTGAATTTTTCACCTGTATATGTTCATGCATATTGATTTGAATATCAACTGTTATTAGAGGATGTCAGCAACAATTAGTGTATGAATTTATTGCAATATTAAATCGAAAATAATAGAAAATAATCGAATTCTATTAAAATCGGATGGAATCTAGGGTTCTTTGTATCGTTTCACCCCTACCGCCAAACTCATTAGAATACAAAACAATGTCTTACCTTGTGTGAATCTCAGTCAGATTAAGATATTCAAATAATTACATGTAGTAATACGATATATTCAATTTTGTATCTTCCGTCCAAATGGCTCTCTCTAAGAGTAATTTATTCCTTTACTTCAAAGTCGATAATTGGTTCCTAAACGTTTTTATTATGCATAATTTAACCCTTCACCGCATAGCCTGTTTCTAGTTTTGTAGACATGTGACGCCTACACGCAGGTTTAAAGTAAGACATGTTCTGCTTTCCCGTCAGTCTGCTTTAAACTGCAATCTGCTAGAAATAGAAACTATTTTTTTATGATATATATTCGTGACTGTATGGAACGGAACTATTTTCTTCAGAGGAGGAATTAATTAAATGCGCAAAAAGGCGAATGATGGGTAATCATTGTGATATGCCAGACCAGAATAGATTTTGTGATTATCACTTGGCCAATAATGAGTTGTGAATTATACTGACGGCTTGTAGAGATGGCATTTTGTACCCCCTAACCCGGTGAAATATCGTAATATCAATATTGTAACCCTCAACATTGCCGTCAGCAAATTCTTTTCAAACCCATTTCCATTATCTTTTTAAATTTTTAAAACTAGAGTCAATCGTTTTTTATCCAAATTGGAAGCCGAGTTTCTCAGTGAATGATCATGATCGAGACTGTTTACAAATATCTATCATGTCTTGTTATTCAGGAAAATATACAAAAGTTGGTATTTCACGTTTCCTATATTACTAGTGGTATAATATATCGTATTTCAACTGGACCCATACTGTTAAACATATTGGTAATATAACCTATTAGAAATCGCAGAGAAATCTTCCCTAAAACATTGCTGTAAAAAGACCAGCAACAACACATAACCCACGAATTTATTAACCAAGGACCTGTTCGAAATATACTAATTACATTTGCAAACAGTGAAGACCCAGATCAGAGGAGCTTTCAGATCAGGATCTACACTGTTTTCCAATTTTGACCAGTATGTATCTAACTACCAAGAATTCCAAGTAGACTGGTTCATATTTTGGTAATGAAAACGATATACATGGGAACATGATCATCCACAAGAGTTACATAGTGTTGAAAGAGTTAAGCTCGAAGTAGTAAATAAATACGAAAGACTCAAGCAGGAAACGTAACACAAAAAATACACCCACCTCTAAAGCAGAACACACACACACAGTCATACCACAACAAACACACACACACACACACGCAATCTACACACTAAATAGAAAACAACACGCAAGACAAACATAAAGCAAAGTGAATATAGGAGCCCGCCTTGGTACGGTCAGTAGCAATCAATAATGGGGCCCTACCGATATACAGAGTTACCCCGCATGGAAAGTGTGATTAGAGTAGCGCCCCCTGAATGAGCGGTTGTTTCCGGTTCAATAGTGAAGTACACATAGTATCGAAAATCCTTTATCCTCAAACACGAATTTGAGGAGATCGTCTGCTTGTTAGTGTAGAGCTTATATTATATACAGTAGAACCTGGCTATACATTATTGAAAGCGCAATCTCTCATATTGTTCAAAAATAGAATTAAGACAGGCATTTACTTTGCCTACAATAAAACTTACAAAAACTTCCATAGATATACCGTTCTATGCATATCATTTATTCATATGTTTATTAAAATAAGTCATCAATCTGCACCTCAATAAATATGTTATACCTCCCAGCAGACGATAGCTTAAACCAGAATGTACCTTAACCTGCCTTAAGGGGTCACCTATCTTCAAAACTAATACCATCTATTGGGTAAAGGGTTAAACCCCGTTACATGGATGTGTCATAGCAACATTCTGGTTGCTGTTAATCAACCATAAACCCTACCCGCTATGAATACCTATCATTTGATTTATTACTTTAGCTGATTAAATAAGGAAAAATACCGTAGGAATGACCAACTATGCTAATAGCATGATAAGGGTTAATATTTAAAAAAATACTGCCTACTTTCTTGATAAAAGTTTAGAACATGATATTAATTTTGACTTAAAACATATATGAGTGTGAAACAGTTCTACCCCTGATCAGCCTGTTAGTATATATGCTGCATCTTATCTGGTTCCAAACTTTTTTATAAATGATAGTGTTTTAAGCCTATTATAATTAGTGAACTGGTAAAAGATCAACAGAAATAAAGTTTTAATCTACTAAAACGATGGAATACATGCTTTACTTTCAACATTGAGTTTTCAATAGAGTACACATTTAATGATAGGAGAGGGGTTCTAAAGTATTTATGTTGTTAAAACTTAAAACGGTATGTATTTCCTATTAACCCTTTAAATACGCCTTTGGTTTATGTCTCCATTGAAGGAAAGAGTTCTAATTCAAAGTTTTTATTAGCATGAATGTGCAACATTAAAAACATTGCATATCCTAGCAGATGGTAGCTTAAAGCAAGTTGAAAGTAAAGTAGCATGTACTTTTCAATCAACCTTTAATGGACACCTGTCTTTCCAGGTAGGAACAGGCCATTAAACAGGCCATAAACCCATTACCCCACAGCCCGTGTTAAGTATTGAATATAGGTCACCACTTAAAGCAGGTTGAAAGTAAAACATAATGCGCCTTAAGGTGCACCCTGCTTTACTTTAATCCTGCTTTAAGGTACCACCCACTACGACATAAAATATCACCTATGTTTCATAATTATGACTGCTTAGTGCATGAAGAGGATTTATTTGCTTATGAAGGTGGAATTCATTAAAGGAGTAAAAGGCATAATGATGGGGGTAATGGGTTAAGCTTTTGCACATGAAGGAGTGCATGGTATAGGAGATTAAAATTTATTCCCCACATGAATAACAATGTGGATCCTATATATAAAAAAAATAAAATAGTTTGGTGTGATTTGATTCCAGCCTGTGTACCCAAGACTTAAAGACCTATTTCTGGCCCAGCAGGATGTCTATCGGATTGTATATTGTGCCAGGGTCACACAACAGGCTTAATACACAACTGTTACATCATATTACCCAGAGGCACATAGGGCATCATGGGATAGGGTACTAGGTATTAATACAGGTAGATAAGGGATCTAGCTGAACCATTTCAACACTGTGATATTGTTGCATAAATATAAAGATAAGAATAGGCCTTCACAAAAAATCAAAAGTTTGCATCTAGATCATTTGCTTTAATTGTCAAATTATCAAGTTATGAAACCTTTTTCTACACTATTTAACATCTATATTTTGTCAACTAAAAACTGTCGTATAAGTTATATGTATACACTTTTTTCTAGAAGATTAACCCTTTAAAATGCTTTGTTTGAATACAGGTGATCATTTAAAGCAGGTTGAAAGTAGAGCAGAATGTGCTTTACTTTCATCCTGCTTTAAGCAACCGTCTGCTAGAATAAATACTATATCTCGTAAAGTTCTTATTCAGAGTTATATATATATTTAGACCATGTTTGCAGAGGATTAATTCTTTGTTTGAATACAAGTGGCCACTTAAAGCAGGTTGAAAGTAGAGCAGAATGTGCTTTACTTTCAGCCTGCTTTAAGCAACCGTCTGCTAGGATAAATACTATATTTCGTAAAGTACTTATTTAGAGTAATATATATATTAAGACCATGTTTGCAGAGGATTAATTCTTTGTTTGAATACAAGTGGCCACTTAAAGCAGGTTGAAAGTAGAGCAGAATGTGCTTTACTTCCAGCCTGCTTTAAGCTAAACACTCTGTTTAAAGAAGTGCATAATGTGATTTACTTTCAGCCTGCTTTAAGCATTGATAAAGAATATAAATCATTTTGTATGGTACTGTTTTTTTCATTAGTGTGGGAATAAAGTAAAGGCTTAAAAGGGTGTTTTTTATTGAGTAATGGGTTCAATCCATGAGGGAAACAGGAAATATCTTCCGTAGGTGGATAAGTGCTACGTTTTCCAATTCAGTGTGGAGACCATATTAGAATACTTCCGTGATTTGTGTAACAATCTTCCAGTTACCCTAACCCCATAGCCTATTTCGAAATTTGACCAAAGTGACCACTTAAAGCAGGTTGAAAGTAAAGCATTTTTCTTTACTTTCACTCTGCTTTAAGCTACCATTTGCTATTATATAGGATATATATCTTATTTTTCCCATTTATAACAATATCAAATGGATAAATTTTCTTCAATGGATGAATTAAAGAAAATGTGTAAAAAGGTGTGTTTATGGGGTAGTGTGTAAACAACATGTGACCACATACAGCACGTTGAAAGTAAAGCAGAATGAAACAGAAGGCAAATTCCGATTAATCTCTGCTACAATCTGCTAGGATATATTATTTTGCATATTCATGTAGTAAAAAGTGGAAGTTTTCTCTTCAGAGTAGTAGATCTAATACATAAAATGTGTCAAATGTGTTTTTATGGAGTAATGGGTTAAATCACAAGAAAATGCCAAGAAAGTAAAGCATTTTCTTTATAGTTACAATGGACTAGACTTTTTGAGAAACTGGAATTGTTATTAAAAAGATTCATGCTGATCAAACATATCAAATAACTATTTGCCCTAAAGTCTTTAGTATGGCTCCAGCTCATGTGCTTTGTAACTGAGAATTTGATCTGGATCTATGCAGTTTGCCTTTTTTAAATGTAGTTTGATAGTTGATGATTGTAAATGTAATGTCTTGACTTGCTTGGTATTATGCTTGATGTTATTTATTAAAGCTAGATTGCTAACCCACTGTTTTGTTATATGTATTATAATTATATTATAAGACCCAAAATTACAGATTAATAAAATAAAATCAATTTCATCAATTTTTAATCTACAGACAATATCACTGTGTGCTTAACCCTTACCCTGCAGTAATAGCTTCTGCTTTTAAATTGTCGTCTGCAAACAATATTTAAATTAGATTTGTACATATTTCAATTAAAAAAGTCTGAGCGATAACTGGTATACAGTTTGGATACAGATCAGATGCGACATTATGCAGCATCAGATCTGGATCCAAACTGTTTGAAAAAATAACAGTCAACTCACGATCCACAGCTTAAGGGTTAAATGCACAGCTATCACTTGCCCCTATATTGGTCTACATCTATCAATTAGTACCCTGCTGTGATAATTTGTTTGTAATAAACATACCCTGATAAGGGCGATCTAATCACCAAGTATCAAGCTGTGATTGGGGGGGGGGGGGACTGCTATATAGAACTTGATATAGGGCTTTAAGCTTCCGTTTTATGGCTATGGGGCATTGTGTATATATGACTATTATGGGACAGCAGCTGCACCCCAATGGGGGTCAGTATACAATTCGATTTCTAGCTAATTGGTTACTTCCTGTTGTTAGTTGTGATGATGCTTTGCGCTTTATGGCCCCTGGGCAGAAGCCTTGAGAGGTGAAATCCTTGTGCGCTATGAGCATGACAGGCTGAACTATTTCTATGAAATTTCTGTCAACTAAAATCTGCTGGTATATAATGAACAAAGTATACATTTTTGAAGAAACTGTTTACCATTCAACATATTTTAAAAGATCAGTTTAACCCTTTGCCTAATGAATATTTATGTCATTATTAATAACTGAATAATACAAAGTTTATGCTTATAATACCGGTAATGTCTTAATAAATATCCCCTTTTTCACCTGTAATAGGCAGCATTTATAGACCTATAATGTCATTTAAGAACCAGAGGACAGTCATTGATTATAGAGACTGTTCCTATATAGTAACCATCTGAGCAGGATCTACTTACGTAGTAACTATTAAGCTATGCACAACTATTGGTGTAAAGAAGGAAGATAAGAAGTAATGTGCCACTTTGTCTTATGAGCAACAAAGATTTGTGTCACACTGATGTTTTTGCAGATTAAGACCAATACTGTTTGCAAGCTAACAGATAAGAGCTTGACCTGATGGCTCCTATAACTAAAAGAGCTCTTTGAACAGGGTCTATTATGTTTTCAAAGGTGTGAAAAGACATTCCTATGAAGTAAAGAAAGGATTAACACTAAGTGCGACTCAACAGAGTTCATGTCGACTTTTGCCAAACAATTTGGATCCAGGTAAGATGCACGGTATCACATTCCAGCGGTATAAACAGTATAGAATACGTTACAAAAATTTACAATTGTTTCAAATATTAATCCATGTTAACGTTCTTTGACCGAGGTGAAAACCCGTGTCTGTTAAGTATGTTAAAAGTCGGCTTCTTTGTTATATAGAAAAAGTATGATCAGTGCTACTTTCGGTTTGCTAAAAACGATGAAATAAATAACCGTCGCATTTGACATTAAACAAAATTAATACATTAAAATACATAGGGATAAACGGGAGCTTGACTGCATATAGATATAGGTATCAAACTAATAAACCGCATTCGATCTATTCTTTTCCGAATCGTTTATGACCGTTATCGACACCGTCTCAATGATGCGTTTACTAAACCGGAAACAACCTTTTCCTTATCAGGGGAGTTAACTCGTGATGAAAATTGGGATAGCTCTGTAATGCGGTAGGGCCCCATTAACTATAAATTAATTAATCATTAACAACCACTGGGGGGTTAAACCTGGGTTTAGGGGCGCCCAACCTCACACTTATCTCCTATATTCACCTATAAAGACGAACAGTGTACATAAAATATAAACCCTGTTCCACAACCTCACAATCAAAAAGACCGCCAGCACAGTAAGTAAATACATGTAAAAACTCTTGTTCATTTAAACCTTTACCCCATGGCCTGAGTCTGGCAGGTGACCACTTAAAGCAGGTTTAAAGTAAAGTGTGCCTTAAGGATGTCGGCCTGTCCTTGTGCGCATGGTGAAATTTCCGAAAAATGTTAAGATTGTGTAAAGTATAATAATTAACAAAACTCAATTTTCGGTGAATGGATACGACCATAAAATACTATTTCGCGACAAAAATGGGTTTTCGAACCGGACTGGACTTTTGAACTTTTGTGTCCGATGCGTAGTTTACAGCATACACTTTTTGCATAGGTAGGTTGCGCTTTGTTACATCAGATTTCATTTAAATTTCTCAGAATATAAGCATGAATTTTCATTGAAGTGTAGTTGTTTTATAGTAATTTTCTGTCGTTCATTTCGCTTGAACGCCGAAAATATCAATTCATTTATTAATTAAACCTACAATTTGAAACTGGTTTCAGCCAGTTAGAAAGATGGCGGAGTCTCCGCCGGAGAGATACCGACATAGCGACCAGTTGATGGTTGCTATGGTGCGTAATTAAACTGAAATACACATCCGCGACCTATGTTTTAAAAAGAAATTTGCTTTTATAATGAATATTCCAATCTCATTGGGTTTTTTCAGCGAAGCTGAATGGTATCTATTTAGCCCAACATTTCAACCAATTATATTTGATCAGAAATTTAGAATTAAGAGCACCTGTTGAAACTGAATAGTCTGATTGGATAGTAGCCAGGGCTCCAGATAAGGGAATTATTTCAAAACTTAAAATCTTTATTTGTGCATTAAATCATATGGTGTCACTATTCATTTGAATTGTCTCTTCGAGACGATCAAAATGAGTGGTAACACCGTAGGGTTTGGTGCTGAAATTCGTGAGAAAATGTTAGATTTGTTCAGTTTACTCCCCTCTTATCTGGAGCCCTGAAACTGTAGGCAGGCTTGTCTAGTTTTACAAGATATGAAATGTGAGTGTAAAATTAAGAGACACAGTCTGCAGGAACATTCCAGACTGTTTACCCAATTACCACTGAATGTTGCAGTGTTTAGAGCTGAGCTGATGACATCATGCTTCTATTTTAAGATATGATGTCAGCTGTCTTTTTATAGATAGACAGTTGTAGCTATGTGTTTAGGTTTAATAATGGTTTACTACCAATTTATTTAAATTGTTAACTATTTGTACAAATTTACCATACATTGATAGCAATATAATAAATGTCCCCAAGTAAGTTAAACACAATTGTGTTGTTTCTTCATTTATTTACAAGAGTAAGGTGTTATACAACTTGTACAGCAGACTGTTGTTCTGTATGAGCTGATGCACAGTTTATTTAGTTATGGTTTGTTTCAAGAAACTCCCCATGAATGAAGTTTGATATAAAGAACAAGTTTAATCTGAGGATCTCCTACCAGTAGCTCGGATACGGGTTAAATTATTGTTTTGCATTTCTGTACATTAAAGTTTTTATTTATTTTTATATATGCTTTGATCCTTGAAAGTGTATTTTTTGCTTTTCAATCCAAGATATTACAATTCTTTGAAACCCCCCAATTTCATACAATTTGCACACCAATCTATACGGCATGAATTCCACCACCCATTCCGCTGAATATCTTTTTAAAAGATAATTCTTGTTTCTAATGTCTTCTAAGAAATCGTTAAGCACACGGAGATAGTATACTGGTTAAAAGCCTGAATTTATAATGCAACTGCAAAACATGTTTTTGGGACTACTTTTTATACCGTATATTCTAGAGATCGAATGACTGTTACAGCCAGGATTACATATGTCAAGCATATTTGACCGGTATATGATATATTCATATACATTAAAAACAATCGTGTCAAGATTAACTTTGTAAAAGACAAGGAAAATATGAAAATATAGATATAAGGAATGAATGACGTGTTTTTGCGATTTATGAGATAGTAAGTGCATGAGGTAAGCTGGGTAATTTTATCGTACACGCACAAACTTACCCATCTAACATCATGCGTTTACAATCTCGTAAACCGCAAAAACACGTCATTCATTCCTAGTTTAAACAAATTTTATTTCAATTATTAACATGAAATTGGGTTAGGCCACAAGTTCTACCAACTTACAGACGGCCCTTCCCCTACATGTTCACAAATACACATATCATATTAGTTAGAGAGCCAGAAAGAGAGAGAGAGAGAGAGAGAGAGAGAGAGAGAGAGAAAGAGAGAGAGAGAGAGAGAATGTAAGAGAGAGTGTACAGGTGCCTCCATAACCATTATGAGGATAAATATATGGTGATAGGGGGCACCTGTACATCCACACACACACTCTCTCTTCTTCTCTCTCTCATTCATTCCTTAACAAAGCCTTTTATAGCATATCTGAGAACACAAAGAGCAGACAACTCTTGATATAATGATCTGATTTCAACAATAATCAAACCCCATTCAAGAATGTATACTCATATAGTGTGTGGGCAATTCTAAATATTTACATTCAACCTGTAAAGTCCTTATGTAATCCTATTAAAAAATATGCAGTCATCTGCCGATGAACCTACACTTCGAATCAGGATTTAACCAGTTCGGATTTACCCGTGCTATCCGTGGATTTCTTCAAATAGACTACATCGGGCACCTAACACTAAGCTCCCATTGGTCGACGGTAATATGTCACTAGCGGAGTGATACAGACCCATAGGTCGTTGCCATCGCGTTGCTATGTGTGTAAATGGGTTAAGAAAACAACCGCGACCTGTAATTTTAGAATGTGCTTTGGCAATAGATATTCAAGTTGCACTGTTATTTGTTTGCCTTGTAAGTCATTTCCATTCACAGAGAGAAAGTTTACTGGAAAAAATCCTGAATTTTTAATACAGTTACAGTACATGTAGTTGGGACTACTTTCTCACCATATTTAGAAACTGGAATGGCTATTACATCGACATTACATCTATCAAACCTCTTTGACCGGTATATGATAAATTCTTATACAGAAAAACAAATCTGGCCAGTAAACACATTAAATTGACAAGACAGAAAATATAAATATAAGGAATAAACAACATATTTTTGCCGCTCATGACGGTATGACTTTTACCCCCTGCGAAGCTAATGTAGTCATACCGTCATGAACGTCAAAAATATGTTGTTTATTCCTATACACACCTCGCGCATTCCCCTATATAGAGCAACTTCACTCGGAACTATGGTCCAATCTATATAGACACTAAAGTGACGTCATTTGACCTGTGAACCAGACGGGCCATTCTCAGTTTCATTGGTTCGACAAACGGTGTGCCTTTGGCGACCTTAATACGCATGCGCCGGCCGCAATTTTGGCTGACTAAAGGTTCGAACTATAGTTCCTAGTGAAGTCACTCACGAACAAACCAGGAACGTATTAACGGCTTAACATCACGTAGTATGGCTTTCAAAATGCGAACGCCAAGAAATGTAGCGCCGTTGCGTCGATGAAGATTGTGGTTAAATAGAAGTGTAATAATCGAAATAGTAAATTCAAACCAGTGTTTTATCGTTCAATAGAACACGGGTAGTCGTTGAGATAATGGTAATTTAATTACTACACAACTTCTACCCGTGTTCTATTGCACGATAAAATACTGGTATGAATTTACCATTTCTTAAATGAAATACAACAATCCATTCAACCCTGTAGTTGCTAAGAAAATAAACACTTAAATAATCATTTAATAGCATATTTGAGTACATAAAGGGTAGATAACACTGCAGCGATAAATAAAAGAGAATCCCCAAACTTGACTCATCTTCAGATCTTTATGCATATAACATTAATGTGAAGTTTCATAAATATCCTTCCAACAGTTTTCCGAGAAAACTCCTGACAAACCATTATGTCGACGGACGGGAACAATGTAGATATGCCGGTTTAGTATAATAGTACTTGTAACTGTGAACGAGTAGTTGGGAGCATTTTTTCTGGCGATTCTGCGGAGGAAATGGTTAAAAAACACACCCTACCAACTGAACTGTACCCGCGCATGGACTAGGTCATAAGCAACAACACAAATATAAAAAAGAAAATCATTGTATTTTTTCTATCAACATGTCACAAAAGCTACAAAAACACAACAGCATAAAGTCTAGGGCTGCCATTTCTCCGGATTTTTCCGAAATCTTCGGATTTTTATTCCAACAGATGAAGCTTAAAACAGGCTGAAAGTAAAGCAGAATGCGCATTGTGGCGCATTCTGCTTTACTTTCAACCTGCTTTAAGCATTACGTGTCTTAAAAACTAGAAACAGACTATGGGTTTAAGGTATAATCAGGAAATTTGAAAAATTTAAAATCTTAGGATTTTTTTTTATCAACTTATGGCAGACCTGTCTTAAACTTAATTTGATTCACGGTCTTTAACTCTTTAAATGCTAGGTAATTTTTTCGTCAGCGATAATGGCCGTATGCTGTCGTTCAAAAAATAAAATTTACAAAAATTTTTTTCAAAACAGGGTCAGAGTGCCGAACGAACAGTTTAGATCATGATGAGACGCCGCGTAGCGCGGCATCGCATCTGGATCAAAACTGTTTGCATAAATGATCACGATTTCGCCGCTGCCATGTTGTCAACTTATCTAAAGATTTGTCGCCCGCTTGTCTTTCTCAAATTCAAATTTAGGAAACATGACTAAAGCTCCAAATGTATACCGTTATGAGTGTCAAACAGTTAGGGTCCTGGGGCCCGTTTCATAAACATTCGTACGACAAAAACGATCGTAAGTCAAAACTACAAAATACATTTAATTTCTCTACCTAATCCTGTCTTGTGACATCTCTTTGGAATCGTCTTTTCAAGACTATTCCAAAGAGATGTCACAAGACAGGATTAGATGGAGAAATAATTAATGATTAAGACTTTTATAATCTGACTTACGACAAAATGTGTCGTACGAAGTTTTATGAAACGGGCCCCTGATCAGAAGCCGCGTTACGTTTCGTCTGATCAGGGTCCATACTGTCACTGTACTGGAAGTACAAACTAGTCACTACTGTACTGGAAGTAAGGCAGCTAACCCTTTGAACCCTAGTCCCGCATATAGGCGTCATTTTCAAACAGTGAACATGTTAATCGTACACTTGTCCTATGCAAACAGTGAATACCCAGATCAGAGGGCTCCGAAAGGAGCCCTCTGATCAGGGTCTTCCCTGTTTGTCATAATGCCACACATTGATAAAAACAACCCTTAAAAGTCAGAAATGGACTAGACTAAAATGGAAACTGGAATTGTCCATTTAAAGTTTCAGGGAGGAAAGAGTTAAGGGATTAAGGCAGTTTCTAATTATTTTTATATTCAATTGCAAATTACAAAAAAACATACAGATTGAGATCAGAGAGTTCCTTCTGTGCTACAGTGTTGCTATAGAGCAACTTTCTGGTCTCTAATACACCGTTTGTAAAGGGCGGGTAAACATGTCACTATTATCCACAGGGGAGGAACTCTGTCACACAGTAACTGGAAACGGGACGACCAACGGTCACGCCTTTATGACGATAATAACACACACGCGGTGATTGTACTTTCATTTTTGCAAATGTAGTGCTGCAAACTATCTTTACGGTTCCTTCAACGTCCATAAATCGTTAACAAACTCAATTGTCTCGTGTTCGTTACCTTAATCGTCATACAGGCGTGACTGTGAGTCGTCTCGCTTCCGACTGCTGTGTGACAGAGTTCTGCCCATGTGTTTTCCAATAAAAGCCTCAGACCAGCAAAATATGAGGCCGGCAGCTATTCAAAGAATTTAGAAGACCTTAATGGTTATACAGCGTTTGGATTGAGTA
The DNA here is from genome assembly GCA_922989275.2 of Gari tellinella. Taxonomy (NCBI): domain Eukaryota; kingdom Metazoa; phylum Mollusca; class Bivalvia; order Cardiida; family Psammobiidae; genus Gari; species Gari tellinella. The sequence goes on along the minus strand of OV277858.1, from coordinate 101,141,627 downwards.
CGTGGTCAAATTGGAACTTTTGCTAACAAAATTTCAAATCTGACCAACAAGTACTTGAAAACGATCTCAGACTCAACTCAAAAGCTTTTTAACCTTGGACCCGGCGCTTAGAAGATTCGGCGTCTGATCTGGTCCCACTCTAGTTGGCACTAAGATGAAAAAAAATTAGATTGTGAAAAACCCTCCATCCTGTAATTTGGTACAGTGTTCCCTCCCTACAACGGCTCTCTTTACAATGACTCCCTCCTTACAACGACCCATGCCGCAGTTCCCTAAACATGGACAATTATGTCTAACGCATTTACTGCTGCAATATCGTCTGCTTAAATCATAAGTTACATAAAAGTGGACATTTTGATCGAATAAATATAATGACGAGTGGCAAACAGATTGAATTCAGATCAGCCGCCGCGTGACGCGGCGTCTGATCTAGATTCAGGCTGTTTGCAAATAAGCCAAGTCTTCATTTTCCATCCCTATAACGAATCCCTCCGAACAACACTTACAATATGTGTCTCCCATTGGGCGTCGTTGTAGAGAAGGCACACTGTACTGTGTCTGTGTTTTATTTTTCTTTGAACCGGAAATACAGTGTTCCCTTTCTACAACGACACCCAATGGGATACAAAAATGTGTTCGTTGCTCCGAGGGGGTCGTTATAGGGAGGAAAATTGGTTAATATTTGCAAACAGCATGAATCCAGATCAGACGCCGCATAACGCAACGTCTGAACTGGTTTCCAGCTGTTTGCCACTAGTCATTTAAAATATTTCTGTCAAAATGTCCAATATGTAACTTTGAGAAAAACAACAGATGGCAACTTTAAAGGCACAATACCGCCCAGATTGATGTTTAAAATGCGCAATTTCTTATATGTGTGCATTTTCTATGAATTAAAACTAGATGAAATCGGGTGTAAGCAGCCAGACATATGCACCCACTTCGTAAAGAATCCTACCTACAGTAGAACAACGATCGGATGGCGTTGTTTACAAAACAGTGCGAATGTAAACAAAGAAAAACAGTTAAAATACCGATAAGTACTAGTTTGACAACCATACCAGCATAATGCTGTATTGGCGTAGTGGTAATACTGTTAGACTTTCACGCAGAAGTCTCGAGTTCGAATCCCACATTCGGTGATTTTTTTTTATTAATTTCTAATTAACGACGTTCAGTTTCACTTCCAACAGATTTTCATTCTCAAATATTCGTTAGTTATATTATTGAGTCTGTTTTTCATTATCGTTGCATTTTTACATCGTGTAGTAATAGGGTCAAAACACATCTTTGTAATCAGTACAAAGACAACATTATGTAGCTTTTATTGTATGTGATATCACTTGACTGACTCATTCTATCCAATGTATATTTTAAACTACGTACATTAGCGCATATCTGAAATATACAAAAAAGAAAAAAAAGGAAAGGGGTGTTCTCTAGGTTCGAACTCACGACCCTCAAAAGTAACTAGTAATAAGTACTACTAGGTAGCACGCTTATCCACTGCACCAAACAGTCACACAAGCCACTTGCTTTGATTTACCAATACAACATGTCGCAGTTGTATTTATCGTTATTTTTTTGTTTACATACACAATGTTTTGTAAACAACGCCATCCGATCGTTGCACTAAATAAGACTACGGACTGGTTCCGAGAACTTTCGAACGATTGCATAAAGGTCATGTGATTGATTCGGCCGCGACAATGTGTATACATTGCATCAGTTTGTGTAACATTTAGTGGCCAAACTTATATGAGTTGTCTCTCTTTGATTGAACAGCGCTCGACGTGTTGTATAGAATTATGCAAATGAGCTTTACCGATTATGTCCGTAAACTGTCGTCGCTATTCAAAAATAAACAAACTTGATTGCTTGTTTCCACAAATTTCACTGTTCGTTAGCAATATTGCCTCAAATATCACCACGAATTACTTCTTTTTATATGGAACGATTACGATAGTGACATAAATATCATGTTAGAAAACTGTTCGATTCTGGTTATGTGAGAGAAATACAGTGGCTTAAGGCAGACGATATTACAGGAGTAAAAGCGTTAGACATAATTGTCCTGTTAAGGGAACTGTGGCAAAGGTCGTTTTAAGGATGGAGTCGTTGTTGGGATGGCCGTTGTAGGGAGGGGCACTGTAATAACGTTTCCTCCACTACACAATTTTCAGATGGTCCTCTTCAGGTTTGGTGGTCTCCAGCTCCGTGCAGGAGTCGTCCGAGTCAGCCGGAGCGAATCCCTCTCTGCACACCAGCCAGTAGGTCTTCACATTACCCTTGAAGGCCATTACCAGGTCATGGTCATTCTGGAACATAGCAAATATGGTACCGGTAATAGATAACGCTCACATATACATGTACAAGCAATCTGGTTTTCAGATGTATCAAAATGTTGGATAATTTGACTTTACAAACATCAACGTTAATAAAGCATGGATGTTTTACGATGATAATGATATTATTAATCTTTAGCCGGTCGGTTCAATGCTGATTGATGGGGGAATTGTGATCGCCGTTTTGGTGGCTGTCTTTTGTATGTTTATTCACGTTTATTTTAGATCTAGCTGTAGTTACTTTTCTCTTGATATATAATTTCATGCTATATAAATGTGGTAAAATAATAATGATTATTATTATAAATCCTTATAATCACAGTCACAATTATTATCATTCTTATTGTTATTATAACTTTCATCATTACTGTTGTCATTAATTCATTATTATTATTACTACTGTGAATCTTTATAATCACAGTCACGATGATGATATATCAAACATTATAAGTTAATAATTATTCCTAATTTGAAATTGGCATTTGCCTCTATACTTTATAACAAATCTATTCATCATGTGGGTAGGTCATACATACTATGTTTAAGTCAGAGTACCTAAAACTTAAAGTTGAGAAATAATTCAGACGAGAATTGTTTAAAAGCGATGACGTCATGACTGTGACTGGGTTGGTTTCTTATTGTATTTACCTTGTCGGGGAAATGGTCTCTCTGGCGCATCACGAAGCCGCCAAGCTCCGTCAGAATGTCGGCCGTCGTCTGACTCAGGTGGATCTTACAGGCTGCAAAACATGTATCATTTTATGAGTATGGTATAAGTGTTTTTCTTCTGACCTGTCCAAGTTATTTTTTAGATTGGAACATTCTAAAACTTTAAAAGGGACGAGTTTTCTGTAAAACCAGTTAGAGATACGGATAGCTGTCATTTTTGTGCAGTAGAGGATACATTATTCTTTCCCGCTTAAACGCAAACGCAATGCACTAAACTGTAGAAATTTACTTTTAGAAATTTTAACTATATTTGTAATCTGAATAGCAAACAGGTTGGAGCCTGATCAGTCGCCGGGTTACCCGGCGTCTGATCTGGCTCCAACCTGTTTGCAGTGGAAATAATAGTTTTGGAATATAAATGCGTTTATTTGGTCAGAATAAAATACATATCAGTAAAGTAAGCGCAGCGGTCTCGTGTTGCACAAGGATCATACTTATCTCAAGTAGGAAAGTGTACGATTATATATTCGATGTTACCTTGCTTACCTTTTTACCATTATTGACTATTCTGTTCTAAAAAATAACTCGGACAAGTCAGAACAATCGGACAATATGAACCTAACTATTCGATCACTCATAGTACAGTACCGAAAATGCTATTATTTCAGCGCTCCATCTCTATGTGCAAGAACACCAAATTGGAGACGAAGAGTGTGTGTGTGTTGTTCGGAGGAAGTTGTTACAGGGAGGGAAATTGCAAACAGTGTAGATTATTAAGGCCAGCCGCAGCGCCAAAGTCGCGGCGGCTGGACTTGATCTACACTGTTTGACACTCACATGCACGTAAAGCATCTTATATAGCTGTATTATATACGGTATTTGGAGCTGTATACCAAACTCTATGATGACAACGGTGCTTGGTATGTACAGTGTTGCAATGCAATGAGGCTGGGCTTTTTTCATTGCACAGCTCAATTACAAACGTCATCTTCTACAAAGATAACAACAAGGTGGTGAACGAGTTAAGAATGACAAATGGAGTAAAAATGTACGATAATTTCATAAATAGGACTAACTAACGATAATAGTGCTAAGTGTGAACTAAAAGTCACTGCACTTGTTAACCCTTTCTCTTGTGGGTATTTATAATCCTTTTGGACTCCAGTACAGGTATTTTGAACCAGTCCACTGTTACATTTTAGGTATGCCAACAAAAATCAATGAAAATATCAAACAGTGCAGACCCTGATCAGAGGGTTCAAATATGATCCCTCTGATCAGGGTCTATACTGTTTGCTTGTGTAATCAGTAATCACTACAGACGGCTGTAGGATTGAAAGGGTTAATGACCATCGCTCCACTTTAGGGTGTTTACGGTCAATGGGAGACGACTCATGCAAAATATTTGCATAATTTACCTCCCTTTGACCATTACTCCATGATAAATGTTTATTTGCGTATATTTATTTTTCTATCTCAGTCAGCTAAATTATGCGATCATACCTGCATTTTGGCGACCACGATTAGAATAGTGATATATCGTTGACGATTGAACTGTGTGGATTTGGATCAATTTAAGCATTTTAAAGTGATTATCATAGAGCATTTGTATCTTCCCCTGTGTAATTGGATTTATATGTGTTACTCTCTATGCAGACATTTAATTATTTTTATATGTGATTTCAGTGAGAGAATGCTTCAGCAATATTTGTGAAAATATTATAAAAATCTGAATGTAAAAACAGTAGAAGAAACAAACTTTGAAAAATAACTATTTTATTTGTTCCTTTTTTGGCGAATAGTGTGCTCTTTTTGGTGCTACTTGCCCTCATTTTTTCCATTTTATGAAAATATATGTATAACCCAACAAATTAGGAAAATTACAAAGCTGAAGAGAGTTATTCTGAGATTTTATTATCAAAAGCACGTGTCTTCGGATAATTAGGGGTATACCCAAAAATAAGCTATTAAAAAAATACAGTTCGGGTGCCCCGTACTTTTATTTCATATTTTTGCATAATATGATATAATCTAGCAACACGCACAATTAAAAATAAATCTGAATGTTATGAAAACTCGAAGAAACTGGCGCGATGGTCTTTAAACCCCTTTTTACATACGTTCACAGTAACGCCTTTACAGAACCTTAAACCCTTCTTTGTCTTACCTAGAGTTCAATGGTCATTTACCAACAGTTTGAATCAAGATCAAAACACCGAAAAACTCGGCGTCTGATAAGGGTCCAAAATGTTAGGCACTTAGTATTACCTAAAACCTTAATTTGGCATATAAAACAAGGGCGACAATTTGTTTTCAACAAGATGACCTCGTGGTAGTAAACGTGAAATTGCTTACCGACAATTGACAGCTTGAAGCAGAAAGCTCAAGTACGCATTTTGCTTTACTTTCAGCTTGTTTTAACACTTTCCCCTATAAAAGCGCCTTTTAGTACATTTAGTTTATTCATCCACTGAAGAAAATAGTTGCAATTTTTACAGTCATGAATAAGGTATTATAAGAAATATTTTTTATATACTAGCAGATACTAGCTTAAAGCAGGTCGAAAACAAAGCAGAATGCGCCTAATGGCGCATTCTGCTTTACTTTCAACCTGCTTTAAGTGGTCACCTAGTTTCAAATTGAAAAGGCTATGGGGCAATGGGTTAAAGCAGAAAGCTCCTACGCATCCTGCTTTACTCTCAGTTTGTTTTAAGCAACATCATATTGTTTGTAAGCTTTTAGTGGAATGGTAAGAGTATTAAAACCATTGGTTAATTCGAAAACTACGGAATTCCGTTGGTGCAATCTTAATTGTCGTATGTCGTGTTTTTAAGGTCGACGCACGACACACAATACGGCGCATGACAATTTGATCCGACGCACGATACGACACACGACAACGCGACACGACGCATGACATTTGAAAACGCACATTGTGCTCCGTCGCTCTCCCCTGGCTAATCATTTGACATCGACAAAATGAATGTCGCGTTGTCGTGCGTCGCATCGCGTTGTCGTGCGTCGTATCGTGTCGTATCGTGTTTCGTGCGTCGAGCTCAAATACACGACATACGACAATTTAAATGGCACCAACGGAATTCTGTAGAAAACATAGGCATTTACTTAAGATGAAATATATTTCCAAACGTTCAGCCTGTTTTGAATCTTTAATGTAATACTGACGTTTTCCAAGGGCCTCCATCTTGTTGGCCACATTCACGGCTTCTCCAAAGACACAGTAGTGAGGCATCTTGGTGCCCACGACACCGGCAACGACTGGGCCTGAAATACCGGAAAAGGCGTTATATTATACAGGACCAGACCCTGAACACAATCCAAGAGTAAGAGATGAGACTTATAAATATTGGACAATACAAAGAGTGGGTAGCTTTTGAGATAGTTAGATGCGTTTAAAACCCTTTCATCGTCATATTTATCGTGAGTTTCTACCCCTTCACCGCCATGTTGTCGCCTGCTTCAATAGCGTTGTCTGCAATATCGTTTCAAAGTTCGAGTTAAGGCAGTATGATTGTTGAAATTTCGAAACGAGTGTCTACCAGTTTGGATCCTGATTAAATGCCGAATTACAAGGCGTCTGGTCAGGATTCAAACTGTTTGCAAACGCGCCGTTTGGTGCCATTTGGAAGTGAAATGGTTAAAACAAGGCAAATATTAATAGGATGCATGACGTCACGTTATCAAAATGAAAAGTCAAAGTAATCGAAATTTATCGAAAATACAAACAGTAAAATATATGGAGTACTTGATACAGACTATAAGTGTATCGTACTGTACAGCTACAAGCGGAACGGCTTGATAGATCTATAATGGCAAGGCATATATACATTTGCAATAAATATAAAAAACAAAACCCTACCACTTTGACAGCCAATCCTTAGTCTGACGTCGGTTCCCGGGATATGGGGTATCTCTATCCGTTAACATACATACCAAATCTACATACATGTAATTATATGTAAAAACCAGCACCCTTACCACTATGACAGCCAATCCTGAGTCATACGTTGGTTCCCGGGTTATGGGGTATCTCTATCCGTTAACATTCATACCAAATCTACATAATTATATGTAAAAACCAGCACCCTTACCACTATGACAGCCAATCCTGAGTCTGACGTTGGTTCCCGGGATATGGGGTATCTCTATCCGTTTCGCGTGCTCTTGGATGTCGAGAGAAAGGGAGGCAATCTCCGAGGCATGGCTCCTTCCATTGGGTTTGGGAACTCCTGTTTATATACAGAACGCTAGTGAAACACCCGTTATTTAAATAAGATTTTGCTTTTAAAAAGCAATTACGTCTAAAAATGGATGCTTGTAATACGTCAGTAGGATACGAACACATTTAATATTTGTGGACTTTCCCCAAGTATAAAGAGTTTGAGTTGGGTCTGAGATTGATCTAAAGCATCTGATTGGTTAGGTTAGAACTTTGCTTAAGTTGACTCGTCTATTCCTTAAGCACTATCTCAAATTCAAGACAAACCCTTTATAACCGTAGAACTTGGATTTGTTTTATTGCATGATATTATTTCTGACATATGTTCTGAGTATATATGCTGTATGGTTACGCCGTGTTCTATACTGAGTATATATGATAGTAAATATACTTAATAAGCATTATACTTCTGGGGCCCGCCTCGTCCCATATTAATTTTTACTTGCACTGCATATTCCATATTAGGCACACTAAGCACGGCATAACTAATGATATTGAACAGTGTTTGAAGCTATGGGCAGTTGAAAATCAAATATTATTGAAGCAATATCAGGATTAAAACACAATGGTTATTCAAAGAAAATGGATTATATGCGAAACTGTGTTGGTAAAATATGTTCAATAAACATCATTTCAACAACGATAAAGTCGATCACGTGTGTTTCAGTACGAACGCCAATAATTAGTGACCCAGAGGTTTTGTCATGAAAGAATGGAGTTTATTCCCAGTGGGGATAAACTACATTCTTCCATGACAAACCCTCTTCTCTCCAAGGACTGCATTAAATTTATACTTCAAACAGTGTAGAGCTATAATCGACGCCAATTACGGGGTGTCTACTCTGCATATACTTTTTATGTTTACCTGAGACCACGAGATAGGCGTCGCCAATAGTTTCCACTTTGTACACGTCATAAACTTCAATGCGGTCATCTAGGCACGAGTATATCTTATTCAACATCTCTACGATCTGGTCAGAATGAAAGATAATAATATAATGTAAAGGCTATTAATTGCACTCTAGTGATATACGAGATGATATGTTCTTGGTAAAATGTTGAAACATGATAAGCAAACATTTTGGAGCCTGGTCAAACGATTTACTGCAATGTTTAGAGCAATTGACTGCTTTAAGCAAGAAAAATGTACATCAGATAACTCCGGCATGCCACCCGTCTTTAACAGCCTATATAAATATAACAGTTCGTCCTTCGATTTCGAAGAAGACCATAACTTCATCTCCGTGAACTTCTGTGTTGAGCGATGTTGTTGTACCGAAGAAATATAAAGTGGAGAACACGTTATTATTTTCCAATAACAGCGTTTACGCTCCATGTTACGTACCTGCAGGGGTGAGCTACGGGAGGAGATCTGGGTGAAGCCCACAATGTCGCTGAACATGATGGTGGCCTGTATAAACTCTTCATGTTACGTACCTGTAGTGGTGAGCTACAGGAGGAGATCTGGATGAAGCCCACAATGTCGCTGAACATGATGGTGGCCTGTATAAGCTCTAATAATATGTTACGTACCTGCAGAGGTGAGCTACGGGAGGAGATCTGGGTGAAGCCCACAATGTCGCTGAACATGATGGTGGCCTGTATAAGCTCCAATAATATGTTACATACCTGCAGAGGTGAGCTACGGGAGGAGATCTGGGTGAAGCCCACAATGTCGCTGAACATGATAGTGGCCTGTATAAACTCTTCTGTGTTGACCTCTTGGTTCTGTTTCAGCTGTTCCGCCACCTCCTTTGGCAACATCTGATACAACAACGTGTCTGTCCTCTTCTTCTCCTTACTCAGAGCTTTTGTCCTAGATAAGTGATATAGGTAATTGACAGTTAAATCTGTGTAGAAGGACAGAGCTTTTGTCCTAGGTAGGTGATGTAGGTAATTGACAGTTAAATATGTGTGGATGGGAAGAAATTTTGTCTAAACTAGGTAAGTGGCAGAGCACTTGTCCTTAATAGGTAATTTATGATTGAATTTTATTAAAGTGACACAGTCGTCTTCTTAATAAAACTGTGACAGAGAGAGAACTTTTGTCTTTAATAGGAAAGTTAGTGCTAAACGTTAAAGAAGACGAAGAATCATTGTCTTTGATGCTGCATATACAGTTTACCTTTATTTAAGCGACAAATCTTGGTCCTTAATAGGGAGTCGACAGTTAAATATTAAAGCGACTGAAAACCTGATTTTGCTTGAAATGTTAATTTTTCGAAAATATATGTCAAGAGTCTATATGAGCACGTAAATAGTAGTTTAGGAATAGAATTTATATCAAAACTAGGTCTTCATTTCAAAGAAACAATGAGGTCAATCTGGATTTGAACCCACGTGGAGAATGCAAAAATGTAATATAAACCCTTTGCTCGAATATCATGTTCGGTGGGTCATGTTTAAAATTGATCATGGAAGTATAGGTGTTTATATGTAGTTGACAGTGAAATCTTAAGGAAGTTGTGATGTCTTTGTTCTGATAAGAATCTGACAAATAGTCTAAACTAAAGCTAGGGAAAGCATAATTTCATCCCCACTGTAAATAGGTTGGTTTATTATTTTTGATTATATATGATGTATATGTATGTGTATCTGCGACACTTTTGATAGGGTAAATAAAGACAAATTTGGTGCTAATAAGACGTCTTGTAGTTTCGATATTCAGTTAGGGTAAACTAAACTAGTAGGGGTAATACAGGAGCGTGCATTAACTATGAAAAGATGTCATACATGTAAAATGTCATCACATAGCTGGATATAGTGATTACTCGAGTAACCTAAGCAATTTACACAGTATGGTAATTAAACCAATAAGCATATCATGAATCAAAATTACTATGTGCGTCCATTAGCTGAATGAAATTAAATGGCTTTATGAAACACTATACGAAAGTGCGAGTCGTGACTTTTGTCAGTTGAAGTGTGGCACAAAAGGGGCTACATTAAATTTCTAAAGATCAATATTTGGAAATCAGGTTATGAGCAGATTTGGCGGACATGGTTTTCCAAATAATTACACATTCTCAGTGTCGGTGTATTAACCATTTTTTTCTCCCTGAAACCACAAAATGGACAATTCCAGTATCCTATTAAGTTTTGTTCATTTTTTACTTTTTACGAGGGGTATTTGGAAAATTATGATAAAGCGACTGTAAGTTTTTTTAATATCCCATAAATAGTATATATATAAAAGTGCTAATGTTTGGATAGATACAAAAACAAAACATCATTTTATTATAAGAAAATTGAATATTCACCTATACGCCATTAAACATGTAGATATATTATCCACTGGATTGTCGACAAAAGGAGTCATATTAGCACTTGACATGAATGACATTAATGTTAATAATTTCGATTAAATTTGTTTCTAATAGTAAAGTGTATCTAATAGTAAAAGAACAGTATCGTTCCGACAATATGCCATGTCCCAAATACTCTCGAAAGTGGCCATTTTATCAAAAGTACGTCATTTACGGAATTATTGCAGTTTACTGCTTGACGTTTTATGGGAGAATATAAATTAGGTAGCCATTTTGTACATTCTTGTGTTATTATTATTCACACTAAACACAAATTCTGAAATATTCATAATTTGACCTGTACAGTGGTTGTAATAATATGACAATGTGACCAAAAATGTTTTTAGATTTTATGACGTCACGTCCTCGAAACAGTATTTTGTAAAATAAAAAATTATATTTTTTCTTAATTTAAATTTAGAAGAATAAATTAAATTATTATAACAAGGATTATTTACCTTTTTATGACATTTTTACGCTATCCCGTTACCAAAACCACTATTAAGAATCATGGGTAGAACAAAAGATTGTGCTGCTCAAACTAAATTTTACGCATATTACATTAATTTTATAACGACCGACGTATGAAAAATCATATTCAAATCTAGTAAAACTTAACTTGTTTAGAGTAGCTGAGAGAATTTGTCTAGAATTATGTAGGGGTAAAATGTGGTTAAATGGTCCTCTAGTTGGGTTGTATAAATTGCTTTTATTTAATAATTACTCAAAGTCGTTTTGAATAACAAAATGTTATTCAAAAGTACTGGTAGATATATTTCAAAAAATGTCAAATTTATTTCAATCAGCCTGAGCAAAACTTAAAAAAGTGCGCTCTGAAATATACGGCACATGCTTCCAATACAACGCAATTACCTCGCGTAATCAAGAGGAATTTCAGCCAATACCTACATGTATATCCATATCTGTTTGAATAGCAATAAAACACAAATTCTCAGATTTATAATAACATGAATGTCTCACTGAAAGGTTGAACTTTAAAAACAAATGTTCACTTTTATAAAATCACACTAACCAATGTAAAAGTATCACTCAGTTATCAGAATTTTCCTAATGCTCCATGTAAGGTAGAATTTTGTCAACTATTACAATATGACAAATAGTGCTATCCTGATAAAGATGGCTCTTTTAAGAGCCCTTTGCTATTGGTCTTCACTATGTGCGTAGGAAAGGTGTACCATACACAGGTACACTGTTTTCCAAGGACACACATATCCATAACTATGTTTCAAAGAAACAAGGAGCCAAGCTTAAGTCCAAATCTGACCAATCAAATATTTGAGAACGATCTCAAGACTAGGCTCTTTATAACATTGGGGTCTTGGACAACCTGTGGCCGATAGGACATGAAATAATGGTTTGGTCAACCGCTTGAACATTGTGAAGGGTTTACTTTAATGTGTTTTTCAAATCAAATACCCGCTGAACATGATCACTCTAACAATGTGAAAAGGGTTGATAATAATAATAATGATAGTAAGAGAAAAGTACATCAGGGAGGTTGGAGCCGTCAGCAGTAAAAGAGTTAAATCTGGAAAGTTTTTTTTTAAAGATGACCTTTTTGTTTAAGAAAAACAAACCACTAAAATATCCAACGCAATATAGTGAAAAAGGTTGGAAACTTCGCAAACGCTCAGTTGCTTGGCTTCTGATCATGAACAAAACTTGCACATTGCGTCAAACGTTATTGGGAGTACACACATTTTTATTAGAAAATGTTAAGTTTTCCCAACATAAGTATGGCTGACCAGTGCTTCGAAAGTGTGCCCTGAGTAGATATTACCTGTCGGCGATATGGAGGGAGCATCTCTGGATCTCAACAGTCAGGTTATAAACAGCGTATATAATGACGGGACACAAGATAAGGACGGCGCTAAAGATGATACAAATAATGATGATATTTGTAAGGTCTGTCTGTTGCCGGGCAGCCAGTATACCGTCAATTGCGAGGGCGAGGGATACCTGGGCCTCCCGAATAATGTCCTGAAAAGAAACCTCAAAAGTTGCATATTCAAACCAAATATATGGGTTATAAAGAGTTTGAGTTGAGTGTGAGATCGTTATCAAGCATTTGATTGGTCAGATTTTAGTTTTTGCTAGCAAAAGCTCAAATCTGACCAATCAAATGCTTAAGATCCAACTCAAACTCTGTTTATCCTTGAAAAACATGCTCTTCGGTTTTTCTACAGTGGAAAAATCAATACAGTACTTCCTCTCTACAATTGACCTCCCAACAACGATTCCCTCCTTACAACAATGTTTGCCGCTATTCCCCCAAACAAGACAATTATGTCCAACCTTTTTACAGCTGCAATATTGTCTGCTTAAAATTGTCATCTGCTTTTTTGTCAAAAGCACAAAGTGGACATTTGACAGAAAAAAAAATGACGAGTGACAAACAGATTGAATCCACTTCAAATGCCGCCTTACGCGGCGTCTGATCTGGATTCAAGCTGTTTCATTAAATTCAATTCAATTCAATGTTTTATTTCCTCCATACAGGAGATATATGTGGCATTGTAATAAACACAAACATGACAGATAGAATTATACATGAGATATGTGACAAATCAGTATTTACAACATAAAGTACAATATTCCCTCCCTTGAGCATTACTCGTATGTTCAATCATATTATTACTTAAGGGTGTATCAATGTCATGAATTTAAGAAATTTTCAAAGTATATGAAAACACTTTATGATAGTTTTGTATTGAAGAGCTATTTAAGATGAATGAAAAAATAGAAAAAGTGTACATTTTGGTGAACAACAGTTGGCTCCATGGCCATATAAAATTTACCCCTCCCACTTTCTCTTATTTTGTCATTTTCAAACAGCCCGCTTCAATAAAATCCATTTTAAATGAAAACAAATATAATAATTTGGTTTTGTGTTATTTATTTCCTATCTATGATGGTATTTCTTCATACAAAATCTAATTTAAGAGAAAACAGGCACCAAATGTGAAATTTATAAAGCTCTATATATCATCGATATGGTACTTTTTTGTAAATTTTGTAAGGGGAGATAACTCTGTTTACTTTAATAACTCAAAATTTTCAACATTGACCTTTCAATTTCTTTTCATATTTTGAACTGCATTAGCATTGGCTTTCATTTGGTAGAATATAAGAAAAAGTTTAATACTAGAACTATTTCATTTTCAAACTTTTTTACTTTTTTTTCATAAAACAAAAAATCTAATAAAATCATGCCCTATAAAAAGCATATTTTTTATATTCGAGGATCCATAATGTTCAAACCTAGTGCCTGCTTTGTCTAAATTTTATTTCTATATGTGAAAATACCACCATAGACATGAAATAAATAATGAAAACCCAAATTACCATGTTTGTTTTGTTTTGAAATAGATTTTACTGAAGCTTGTACTCTGAATGGGTAAAATTTGAGAGAAAAAGTCCAAATTTGACATACCTTTTTCAAATCGCTGTAGCTAAAAAAAAAGGACACCACCATATATTTTTTTCCCATTTTTGCATTCATCATAAATAGCTCTTCCAAAAAAACAATGAAAGAAAAAAAGTTTGATACTTTGAAAAAATCGCTTATGGGTTGGATACACCCTTAAAGCAGGATACATACAATGCAGACAGCTCCGACAGAGGCTTTCTGCATTACGTGTTTCCTTCATTAAACTGCCACCTGTCTTAAACGACCAGAGTCGACAGCGTTTGAGTGTTGTTGAAGAGAGGTTATACTATATATAGCCTACATATATCACGACCCTTCTTCTAAGTTCTTAGGTGCGTTTAAGATTTATCAGAAGAGAGGGTGTAATACATGTATTCATTATACGCATTCAACGGGTTTTGAAAAATTTGCCGAAACGAAATACAAAAGTTTCTACAGCAAATTATGTATTTCTTAATAAACTGACTCATCTACTTACATTTATATTGAAGATGAACGGTTAAAGTTCACACACAATATAAACACAAGGAAAAAGACGATATATTCATGAAACTAATCGACAAGATACATGTCTATGCGGCAAGCAAACCGGGTAGCATTATCGGGTAGCTAGGAGTAGCAAATTATGTTTAGGTACGAGTAAGGTGTAATATGTACGAGTAGCGTGACAAAAGTAGATATGATACTAGCGTAAATTTATACTTAGCAACATATGTGTTGCTATCTCAACAGAGTGTGGAGAATAAGAGCGAATAGTCGAGTGTGAGAAGATATAGTATCAAGTCGGTTTTAGGCTTTATTAGTATTACGTGAAAAGCAGATTGTGAGCAGATTAGTACAGTAATGTAAACAGGTACGAGTATCATATATAGGGTACTGTACGAGTAGTAAGCTTTTAATGGTAATGCTTATTATAAGATACCACACTCCTTCAGGCTAGATATAACATAGCGAAAGGCTGTTCTGAGAAACTGTCTCTCGTTCATGTTATCTAACTGTGGTGGGATTGGGGATCCAAGAATCTTCAGGGTCCAGGTAAAGTGGTCGAGTTCTGAGAGGTCGTTTGAAAAAGTTGTACCCTGATCTGTTCTAATTTGAATGTTTAAAGCTTCCCTAAGGTCGTGGGTTTTCAAGCATTCACTATGGAAGTGGACAAGCTCTTCAAACGTTGCTAAGCCGCACAATTGGCACGTTCTGTTCTCCAGTTGTGGGGCTCTGCACCATATGCTAGCTACGGTTGCCATGATATATCTAGCCGAACTTTCTTTAAAGGTACATGTATTGTATACAACACATGTCTTAATAGTAGGATGCAGCACTCGAAAAAACATAAAGTCACTATCGGTAGACTCACATTTTTGTCTCCCATCGGGTGTTGTTGTAGAGAGGGAGCCCCGGTATACTATTTCAAATAAACGGGTTTGTGCAAAACCAATGATAACCTTAAAAACAATTTGGATCCAGATCCGGAACCGAGTAATCTGAAGTCTTAAAAAATCACTGTTTTAAACTGAGACTAATTTTCTTTAAATAGGTAAGAAACACCGCGTTCGCTGTTAACCCTTTTACTGTCTTGCCCCTTTATATAGTACAATAATATTTGCAAACAGTTTGAGTCCTGATCAGACGCATATTTACGCGAAAGCAGCTCGGCTTCTGTTCCGGCTCCAAACTGCCTGACACTCATATTTCATGGAGAATGTATGCATTTATTGTGTATAACTGTGTTATGTTAATAGTAATTATTTGCAAAATTGCGATAGTCTCTTATAGTTCATATTATGAACGGCATGATATACTTTGAAAATTGTTAAATCTGTGATAAAGATATGTTGTAAATCATGATGAGACTGAAATAAAGAATTAAACCTATTTCAATTAATTTATTCCAATACAGTCCAATATGCTCTCTATTACGACCACTAAAAAGAAGGCTATTTGGTTACATGATAGTCAGGTGACAATTTAAAACAAAGTGACCGTAACACAGAAAGCTCGTAAAGGAGAAATCCGTTTTACGGTCACCTTGCTTTAAGCAGTTACTTGTCGTAACTACCTAATAGTTCACATATTTAAGTAGTCCTAATAGAGTTTTTACTGTAATTTTCAAATTGAATTTATGATTTTTACAATTTATTGTATTGCGTGCGTTAATACAGTAAATGATCATGTTTCCTCCACCGTTACACAATATAAAAATGCTTTAACTCAC
This sequence comes from Gari tellinella, assembly GCA_922989275.2. Taxonomy (NCBI): domain Eukaryota; kingdom Metazoa; phylum Mollusca; class Bivalvia; order Cardiida; family Psammobiidae; genus Gari; species Gari tellinella. The sequence continues at coordinate 101,125,408 of OV277858.1, read as the reverse complement.
CCATCCCTGAAACTTTTAATGAACAATTCCAGGTTCCAATTAGGCCTAGTCCATTTTTGATTATTTGCAATTGCTATTTTGTAATATGTTGTAAAAGTAATGACGGTGTAGATTCTGATCAAATGGCTCTTGTATGAACCCTCTGATCTGGGTCTATAGTGTTCGTCAAGGACAATCATATTTTTTGTAGGTATTCCGCTTTTCAATGACGAGTAAACTCGTCACTAGAGTTCAGTGTGTTAGTTATTCTCTACGAATAGGTCAATTTTTAATAAGAAACAAAAGAACTGTAATTTTAAATCAAATAAAAAGCAATAGAATCTCTCAGACATGGTGACAGATGAGATGGGTCATGATTAGTTGAAACTCAATACATTACTCTCGATCGAAAATGTCTGTATTTGTTAATTAAAACACCAGAATATTACATTTAAGTTGCCTTCATTCACTGCCAATAGTGCAAAATGTGATTTACAAACAGTTTGACACTCGAATCGACATTTCTTCAGTCCAAACAGCCCTAAATCTGACTTTGAAAACATTGCAGACGACACTATACCAATGCAGACGATATTTTGGCGGTTAGATGGTTAAAGCAGACGATACAACTTGGCAGCGAAAGATTTAAGCTCACCTGAAAGTATGTCATGTTCTCAAACCAGAACTTGGCATCTTGTAGCGAGCCCACTGTGTTGATGACTGCTCCGGAGTTTCGGGATCGAATTTCGCCTCGTTTGTTCTGAATAGTCCGCATAATATCAGGGTTGCCCTTAATTTTAGCATCATATATCTCTTTGGCGATAGTCGAGTACTGGCGTGCCGCAGCGAACGAAGCGTTTGATGTGTCTTGGCTTTCAACGAAGTAAAGATACTCTTCTCGGGTCGGGAATTCCCCAAGGGTGTAGAAGATGACACCCATCGCCCGCTCCCGGCCTAGGTACTCCGATGCGACAAGAAGTTCCTGGTATGCCACGAAGGCCTTCCACACCTGAAAAGCACATAAAATATACAATTGGGAAGTGGGCGTTTCATTGCAGTCAGATTTGTGAATGATCATGTTCCAATATTATTGAGCTTTTGAGTTGAGTGTGAAGTCGTTCTTAAGCATTTAAAACATTAGACCAATTAAGTCATCGCCGAGAAACGGCTCTGGTCCAAAAGTTATATAAAGAGTTTGAGTTGAGTCTGAGATTGTTCTAAAGCATTTAATTGGTCAGATTCTAGCTGTTGCTCAGCAAGGGCTCAAATCTGACCAACCAATTGCTTGATAAGGATATCAGACTCAACTCAAAAACGTTATGACCTTTATCACATAAAACCGCATCTGGCAGGCTATGATCAGGCTCGAAACTCACTGATACTGAGACCAAACTAAACACTTGTTTGGTTTTGTAAACATGTCGTTTTCTATATCCATTGCATCATTGCATTTGTAACGAGAGTCTATTAAAACGAGAAAAAAGACATATTATATTTGTTCTAATAAAGTGTAGAAAATAACAGTTTTTATAATGGATTGCAATACAGTGTTACCTCTCTACCTTCGGTGGGAGTCGTTATAGGGAGGGAAATCGACTTCAATGTCCTACATTTGCAAACAGCTTGAATTATCAGACGCCGCGTAACGCGGCGTCTGCACTGGGATTCAAGCTGCTTGTCGCTCGTCACTTTGTCTTTTTCTGTCAAAATATCCAATATGTGACTTTGAGAAAAACAGCAGACGACAATATTAAACAGACGCTATTACAGTCGTGAAAAAGGTTGGACAACTTGTCTTGCTTGGGGAACAGTAACATGCGTTGTTGTGAGGAGGGAATCGTTGTTCAGAGGACCGTTGTAGGGGTGGGGGAGTACTGTATCTTGATTTCCATGTGACAACCCGTATCAGACGCATGTGTACACAGAGTCTGATCTGGTTCCAAACTGTTTGTAATAGACATCCAGTCCTTATCATAAACGCATTTATTGGAAAACAATAACGTACAGTGGAGAAAACGTTATTCTTTCCCAATAAACGCGTTTACGCTAAATATATAATTTCCCATGCAAACAGTTTGGAGCCAGATCAGACGTCGGGTAACCCGGTGTCTGATCAGGCTCCAAACTGTTTGCTGTCCAGGCTAAAATCAACGTTCAGAATTGTCCGAAAGTTGTCCTTTCCTTCATTTTATTGCAGTGCGTTTGCGTTTCGTTTGCGTTTAAACTGGAAAGAATAACGTGTTCTCCATGTAGTCTCCATTGTAAAATTCAGAACACTACCGCTGAAATATATTTGTATAATAATAATAATAATAAAGACTTTATTTAATGACAGAGCTCATTTGGTAAATACCAATCTTCCATGAGGCCCTCAACATATATACAAGCACACATATTAATTACCTTCTCAGCTCTAGCCTCTGTAATCGACTTGTAGAACCATTTTATGAAAACCTCGATCCAGTCAGAGTAGGTTATAAGTTCTTCATGGAATGTCACCTTCAGTGTGTCAAGTTCGTATCTAGAATATTAAATTCAGTAGAATCAATCCATGTATCCTTGGGTATGTGTAATGAATCGATGCTTCCGATATGCATGTTGTAAATATTATGGCTCCAAACTGTTTGCAATGGAAATAATAGTTTTAAATAGCGTAAACGCGTTTATTGTGAGAAAAAAAACGTCTTCTCCACTTTACATTCATTATGTTCGACTGAAATTCAACAATTCGAGCTACATTAAGTCTAACATACCCGTATGTCTAAGCTCAGATAAACCATATTTTAACTTTGAAATATGGCTATGTTCGACTAAGGCAAGTTCGAGTTATTGAGGTCCTAAAGTAAATTGAACAAAAACTCAAAATACTGTTATATAGAACATCTTACATGAGTGTTCATTACTTATCATTTCTAATTAACGAGTTGACTACAATAATATAACACGAGCCTTGGCGAGCGTCATACATGTATGTATTTATTTTAGCCAACGAGTTGATTAAAAACGATAAGAAATGAGCACGAATCTGAGATTCTATTTATCACATTAACGTTTTAAAATCTGTTTAGCCATGTTACATAGTCCCTCTGCCATATTTTTTTTCAGCCATAATGTAACGTTGATTTTGGAAACGTTATCATAAATAAGGTCATTTGGTTTCAGTCGGCATGTAGGGCTTGTAGAAGAACAGATTGGGTCGAAGCCCAAACGTCTGGGCCCATGCTTATAAAACGTTTGAGTTCAATCTTAAAATCATTCTCAAGCATTTGATTGGTCAGATTTTAGCTGACCAATCAAATGCTTTAGAACGAACTCAAACTAAACTCGAACACTTTGTAAGCGCTGGGTCTGTATTTCACTAATAAACTAACCTATGTCGATTAAGAGTTTTCAGAAACGTTTCGCTGGTCTCGAACTCTGATCTTGTAGTACTCAAACTTGTTGGCCATTCCGGTAGGTTCTGCACGGCTTCGTCCGTGTCCTGGTAGCGCTGAAGTAGGAAACCTTTCGTTTCCGGTCGGATGGAGCTTAAGTAGAGGGCGCTTCCGTCACGCTCGCGCTGGAGGGACCGGATCATGTAGGCCATATCAAGACTAGGGAAAGTGGGGGATATGTTAATGTACATGAACCAATTTGCTCCCGGTGGATTCCTCCATGCTTATATACTGTCTTAGTACATGTTTATCCAAGGGGTACCTTGTCTAAAGTTTCAGTTTGTTTTATATTGAAATTCCTATCAGCAAACAGTATAGACTCTGATCAAATGCCGCATTATGCGGCGTCTGATCAGAGTTTACACTGTTTTCCTATGTCCCAGATATGGGATAGTGGGCACACGTGTGTTAAAGTCCTGCTGATTAGCAAACGGCTTGTATTCTGTGTGTCAGGCAAAATGCTGCTAAAAACAAGATAATTGGAAGCAGAAAATTATTATGTACATTCAGCTATACGTGTATCCCATTTAGCTACCACCTATTGTTCATACAGTGAAGCTCACTTATAACGATATAGGATAAAACGAAATGTTGGATATAAGGAGGCAAATTATATTCCCTTACTCTAATCAACGTGTAGTAAAATTGACTTGGTATATCGAAATTTAGATGTACAATGTATGTTTAACGATAGAAATTAGGCGGTCCCGAATACTTTATAAATAAGGTTCACTGCATTATAAATGTGTCTTTGAGTAGTTGTACTAGGACTGTCCTCAACTTAGTATACTCTCGTGGTAAAATTGCTCTATAAACAGCAAAGGTAAACGCTCGCCCGAAGTTGCGATTGACATTATCAAAAAGGCGAACCATGTTAGATTCATTTGTTCTGCAATATGATTATTCAGAATTTCAATGGGTGTTGTTGGTATCTGTTCTTTCATTGCTACTGATCCCTTTGATTTAACCCTTATCGTGCTGTGCAATCATCTGCTTTGAAATTGTCGACTCGTCAGCAATATTTGTTCAATTTAGTTTTATGTATCTTTTTTAATTAAACTAACCTAAATACGAGTGACAAACAGTTTGGACCCAGATCAGACGCCGCGTTACTTGGCGTCTGATCTGGATCCAAACTGTTTGTAAACACAATGAAGTTGCGACCAGCAGACAAAGGCTTAATGCAGGCTTAGTTCTTTTATTGTAAAGTGTGACATGTCAGAAATTTCCAAACAGTTTCGATCATGATCATATATCTAGAAACATTGCATCCGATCGGCATCCAAACTGACTGACTCTGGTTCTTCGGGGAGAGGAAGCATTTGCATTTTGTGGACCATATTTCAACGAGTGAAAGGTTAACTCATTCACCCTAGAGATTTCAAATAGCCAATTCCAGTTTCCAATCTATTCTAGGAATGTTTGTTTTGAAACGGTAAAATCCATTTTTTGTTTATTGTTTAGTCTAGTTTATGGATTTTTTACGTATTCACTCCTGAAACTTCAAAACGGAAAAGTCCTGTTCCCAGTCAATTCCAGTCCATTTTGGAAAATATTTGGTAAATTTTCACATTACATTGCAAAATGATAAAGTGTGGGTCTACGACGTTTGCATACTTTTATTCACCCTTACTACACTTTCAACTGACATACAAATTTCAAATAACTGTTTCAGATTGTTGTTTGCATTTATATATTTTGCAAAATGACAAACAATGCAGACCCTGATCAGAGGCTCCTGAATGAGCCATATGATAGAGTATATACTGTTTTCATAGTAAAAGTGTGCTCTTCACAGGTACGCTGTTTGTAAATGACAAGTATACTCGTTGCTAGGGATAAATGTATTTGTACGAGTAAAAAGCTTCAAAATGAGTACATATCACATATTCCGTTAGTAATTATTAAGGCAAAGATTATTAAATCTGTGTATTTACCTTAAAAGTAATGTCGAGCGCACAGAAGTCGAATACAGGTAATTGTTCAGAGTAGTTCCGAATGAGTTGCCAGTGAGACCAACCAAAATGGACACCGGGATTAGAATAATAGCCAACATTTTAATCATCTGATTTCTTTGGCCGGTAGTCGTGATGGGGTCTCCTAAAAAATTTAACCAAAACAAATGATATCATATTAGCTCCTCCATTGCCAATGATACTGGCAGTGACAAATGTGAATCCTGGTCACTCATATTGATATTGCTTTAACATAACGCCTAAAATCTAAATTTTGATAAAATACATTCAGGATAAATTTTAAGCAGACTATGATTATATTTATTTAGCGTTTGATGTGAGGTTGAGATCGGTCTGAAGGTATTGATTGTTCAGATTTAAGTATTCTGCTCCAATCTGACCAATCAAAATCTTGATAACGATCCCAGACTCTTTGAAAACGGTTTATAAATATAGACAATGGTCAGTGAAAAGTCTCTTGTAATAGCAAATGTCATTATAATTAGTCCAAGATTCATTTCTTTATTGACGAGTTTACAACTGAACATTACTAAATTCAAGAGCTATATATATATTAACTCTTTCGACTTTAATTTATAATCTAATTTGTTTTAAAGATCATTCAATTTGAAGACAAGTCAAATATTCGTATACCTCTACAAGCATTTTGACACTGGTTTCCGGTGTTATTCACGTTTAGCATGTCCATAATGGCGGCATTCAATTGAGACGGTGATAGTGATGTCATCGATGACGACATCGACGGCACGTTCTTGGTCGGCATCACCTTCCCATCCCGTTTCTTGCCAAACCTCATGGTAGCAGATACTGTTGAAACAACATCAAAATATTATATTTCACCAAGTGAATGTCTTTGTTCGATTTCTTATGTATACTCAGCCAAAAGAGAAAGTACATGTACCCCTATTTTTACAGTGACTTTACGTCTAAGCAAATTTTAAAGCTCCATATCTTTTAAAGTACCATATCAACTCCAGTTTTGTTTGAGATTGTAAAGGCCCATACGTTCACCAATGCATTCCAGTAAACCTTTCAGGTTAAACGACACATTTAACTAAAATGAAACACTTAAAGTTCATTCTTATTTCAAATCAAAAGGGGTGTGTTAATTTGATATTATAAGACTTTCTATTCTTAATAACGCGGTGCATATTGTGATGACCAAAAATCTAATGTGATTTTATTTTCGTTAAGAAAAAGTTCTACCTGATGAATATGAGCACCATTGTTTCTCTTCTATGGAAAACATTTCTAAGCAAAAATGCTGTTTACAGGAAGAAGAGTTATAGACCTTTTATTTTCAATACAATGTGCACGTTTTTTAGCAGCTATGATTTCATGTCGTCTTCAACTTTCTATAAAAGTAAAATTAAATACAGTTTATGTATGAGACGCTGATAATTTACAATACAAAAGTGGGTACTTTCGGACAAATGAATAAACGTAAATTTTCCATCATCATATCTTAACCCTTAGCCCGCCAAATAAATTGTCGTCTGCTATATTTCTCGTCTGCTTGAAGTTTCAAAGTGCTTCAAAGTTGCTCAAAATTGCTGAAAATGTTGTCCGAGTGTCAAACAGCTTGGATCCGGATGAGACGCCGAGTTACTCGGCGTCTCATCCGGATCCAAGCTGTTTGCATATGGAGTTATAGTCGTGACTGGCAGGTTAAGGGTTAATTCCATTTATACAAAAATTACATCACTTTCTATCATTCTGAAAAAATTATAGATCTTTTATAATAAATTGAGACTAGCGACAATAACGTTATTACTTTTGCAAACAGTTTGTATCCAGATGAGACGCCAAGGAAAGCTTTCTGCATTACATATGTCATACATTAAGATATTACTTTTATTAAAACAAAATATTCATATTTCAAGTGACCACTTAACACAGTGTTTACTATAGAAGTGAATCAGTTTTCATTTCATTATGAAAGCAAATGTAAAACGGGAGATATCAGTTGTCAACAGCAGTTTTTCTGTTTTACTTTTGCTCTGAATTAGGCAGTCACCAATCACTAAATATGTCTATGATTCCTAAAAGAATTGCAACTTAATGTTAAAGAACTGCCACTTAACATACTACGTCTGGGTTTAATATAATTCTGGTGCCCGTTTCATAAAACTTCATACGACAAAAACGGTCGTAAGTCAAAACTTTAAAATACATTTAATTTCTGATTTCTCTATCTAATCCTGTCTTGTGATATCTCTTTGGAATCGTCTTTTCAAGACGATTCCAAAAAGATGTCGCAAGACAGGATTAGATGGAGAAATAAATAATAATTGAGACTTTTATAATCTGGCTTACGACAATATTTGTCGTACGAAGTTTATGAAACGGACACCTGGTATGTTGTGTAGAGCTACTTTAACTCATTGAGCCCTAGTGACGCATATATGCGTCTTTTACCAAATGTGTACCTGTGAAGAGTATGCTTGTCCTATGCAAACAGTGAAGTTCCTGATCAGAGGGCTCCTGCAGGAGCCCTCTGATCAGGGACCTCACTGTTTGGCATTTTGCAATGTATTACAAAACACAACCCTAAATACTGTAAAATGGACCAGCCTTTATTTCAAACTGGAATTTTCCATTAGAAGTTCCAGGGGATAATGAGTTAACTGGTGTGGAGTAACGCAAATGTAAGTCATATAAACAGTTGAAGAAGTTTGCATGAATGCCTACAGTGGAGAACACATTATTATTTCCCCATAAACGCTAAAACTGTAATGATGTTTTCCATTGCAAACAGTTCGGGGCCTGATCAGACGCCGGGTTACCCGGCGTCTGACCAGATCCCAAACTGTTTGCCATTCAAATAACCATGTATACATAGTCAGAAATGTCGAAAAGTTTCCTCTTAGAACTACGTTTTCTTTCAATGCGTTCGCGTTTGGTTTGCGTTTAAACTAGAAAGAATTACGTCTTCTCCATTGCAACTTCTCCAACACTAATTAGAATACGAATCAGTGTCTTACCTTGTATGTATATCTCAAATAAATCAAGAGATTCTACAAAGATATATTCAATATTGTATATTCCATCCAAATGTCCCTCTCTACCGTTCCTATGATGTCGCTATTATTATTTTAGTTCTTTTTGTTCACGTCATTGTGTTATTCTCCATCAACTAAGGTTTGTCAGTAGAATTGATTTTATGATTATCACATACAGTAACGCCGCTTTATTACGATCACCAATCGAACTTAACCCTTCACTATCTCACCCCGAATACAATGTTTTTAGCAAACAGTTTGGATCCTGATCAGGATCAAAACTGTTCGACACTCATTTCAATATTTCTTAAGTCAAAATATCTAGACTATAAAACTAAGAAATACAAATAAACGACAATTGTTTAAAACTGGTAAATGGGTTGCTATTGCGGTGTTTACGGCACGTTCGCTACTTTTAGCAAGATGGAGGCAAATCTTTGGAATCAGAATGTTTTAAGATGGAACTCCGCTGGAAACCCACCGAGACTCGGAAATCCCCAGCTGCAAGAGCCCTGGGACTGAGGACCTGGGTCTAGCTATTTTAGACTCAAAAACTGTGGTAGACAATACTCTGTGTGGCCTTTGTAATGGCTATAAGGACATAGTACCCGTTGTAAAACTTCGATGCTGTGCTATATGTAGCACAGCCAAATATTGCAACGCCCAGGGTTGTCAAAAGGTTGAATTGGCACATAAAAACATATAGGTTTAGAGACAAAGTGCTTTTATCTTCTTACATTTTATTTAGATCTTATTTGTAATTTAATCTGTATTTTTTCGTGTTTGCGCCAAAATAACATTTTACCAAGTTTTACTCCGCAATTGATGGTGGAATTTACCAGAACAGATGACGTTTAATAAGACTTCTATTCTTTTGATAGGTCATAATAGAGATGTTTTACTGTAGTAAATAACAGACTATAAAGTCAATGGACCGGAATATTGTGTTTAACACATTAAAACCCTAGCGACGAGTGTACTCGTTATGAAAAGCGTACCCAGAGCTGCTATTTCTTCGGATTTTCCCGAAATCTTCGGATTTTTCTTAACTTCTTCGGATCTACGGTTTTTTTTTCAAATTATTCGGATTTCTGCTCTTACTTTTAAAACTTGGAAATTTATGCAGTTTTTACTTAGGAAACATAAATGTAGATATCAAACAGTTTAGATCCAAAACTAGATTTGATATCAGTAGAGAAAACATTATTCTTTCCCAATAAACGCGTTTACGCTAAAACTTTTGTTTCCAGTACAAACAGTTTGGAGCTATATCAGACGCTGGGTAATTCGGCGTCTGATCAAGCTCCAAACTATTTGCCACTAGGCATAAAATGAGTAGGTGTAAATATAAAAAAGTTGTCATTTTCTACATTTTAATGCACTGTGTTTGTGTTTAGTAAATGCGTTTAAACGGGAAAATACAACATTTTCTCCACTGTACCTGTTGAAGTATGGTCCACTTTAAATTTGATATCAGCAAATTCTTTTCTAAATCTTTAAATGAAAAACTGAAATCGAAGAACGAGGGTCAATCAGTTTGGATGCCAATTGGATGCAAATGTTTCTAGATACAAACTCCGGCTTTTCTCTTTTCCTTTATTCTTAGTTATATGATAACCGGTTACTTTTGAAAATTACTGGCCAGGCCTAACCAGTGTTTAGCAAAAATTGAAATCCAATGGCTCAGTAGCGATGAAAGGACAGATACTAATTACAGCTAATTAGAATCTGAAGCATCGTCTTGTAGAACCAAAAGGCTGGCTTTAGTTTCAGTTTCAGAAAGCTCGTAAACCTGTCTGTATTTTGTAGCCTGCTTTATTCTATCATGAGTTATTAACCCGTTTGTGTCCATATATGGGACATAGGCAAACAGTGTAGACTCTGATCAGACGCCGCATTATGCGGGTTCTGATCAGAGTCTACACTGTTTGCTGATAGGAATTTCAATATAAAACAAAATGAAAATTTTGACCAGGCATCCCTTTGATAAAAAATAGATTAATCCAATATAAAACATGGCAAATGGGTTAAGTCAATCAATTTATCTATATTTTAACCTTTAGGCCCTTCACTGTCAATGCTGTCAAAAGGCACGTGTGCATACAGATTCAAACTGTTTGGCACTTGTTTCGAAATTTCGTCAGCCATACTGCCATCTAACTTTGAAACAATATTGCAGACAACACTATTGAAATTGACGACAGAATGACATACTCTTGTTTTCTCATATTGTTATATACAAATGTGGCTGCATGATGATTTATCAGGGTTGCCATTTCTCTGGATGTTTCGTAAATCTTTTGTTTTTCATCATTGCAGAGTGTAGCTTAAGGCACATTCTGCTTTACTTTCAACCTCATTTTAGTAATCGCGCTTGAAAAATAGAAATTTTCGAAATTTTAGGATTCGTGATTCCTTGTTTTACACAATTGTAAATAGAAATTAAGTTAAATAGATCCATGCAAGACTCATTTATCCTATCCGAGATTTTAACAAACGCCAAAGAATTTTGATTATGTCGCGCTTTTTTAAATACTGATATATGATTATACATTTAGATACTGTAAAACCGGTTTTATTCGCGAGAATATAATTTACGCGTGTATTGCCTCGCGTCTGTTGTTTTGAAAATAGGTGACTTCTTGAAGCAGGTTGAAAGTAAAGCAGAATGTACCTTAAGCACATTCTGCTTTATTTTCATCCTGTTTTAAGCTACCACCTGCTAGAAATATTAGAAATATTGCATGATGTCGCGAATGAATACAAAATCGCATTACGCGAAATATTCATGACGCGAAAAATACCCGTTTTACAGAACATGCTGCACTACTTTCTATGGGTGTGATAATCCAGACATCGTCTTACCAGAGTGATGGCAGTGTAATGATATGTACTTTGCTAGTGCATTTTCATAAATTATGTCATTTAGCATGTTCATGTGCATCAATATCAGTATTTTAAACTTGGACAAAATAGTTCTTACATGGATATAATTCTTTCTAGTGCAATTAATTTATTCCTATTTGCAAATGTGTAAAACAGATACAGTGCTCCCTCCCTATAACGACCATCCCAACAACGACTCCCTCCTTACAACGACCATTGTCGCAGTTCCCTTAACAGAATAACTATGTCCAACATAGTCACTGCTGCAATTTCGTATGCTTAAAATTGTCGTCTGTAAAATTTAATAATGGACATTTCTACAAAATATAACTTAATGGCGTGTGACAAACAGCTTGAATCCAGATCAGACGCCGCGTTACGCGGCGTCAGATCTGGATTCAAGCTGTTTGCACATGTAAGACAAGTTCCATCCCTTTAACGACTCCCTCCGAACAATGCACATAATTGTTGTCTCCTATTGGGTGTCATTGTAGAGAGGGAATGCTGTACATGCAATAACAATGTCTCCGGATGTCCTTTTTGTATAATAAAAAAATGTAAATAAATGTAAGATCATTTAGACGCCGATCTGGGCTAGAAAGATGGCACAAATAAACACAGAGAATACATTCATCACTTTGTAAAAGCATTTTAATGTTATTTCATAAGTGTAACAAATACCCTTTTGTAAATACAATAATATTACAATTTCATTCAAAAGTATGTTAAGTATGTTTCAAGGTCAGACCAAATTGGTAATTTATGATAAATGCAGGAAACATCGGTCCAATGTATATATAAAGTGTTTGTGTTGAGTCTAAGATCGTTCTCAAACATTTGATTGGTCAGATTTGAGCCAAAGCTCAAACCTGACCAATCAAATGCTTGAGAATGATCCCAAATCAAACTCAACAACTTTATAACCTTGAGACCTATGCTCAGCAAACTCTCAAAAAATAAGGTATGGAAGACTTCAACACAAGTGACAGCTCAATACATTCACCCCTGAAACTTCAAATGAACAATTCCAATTTTAAATTTAGGCTAGTCTGTTTTTGACAACTAATGATTACTTCATCAATAAATTACAAGTGAAAACAGTACAGACGCTAATCAGATGGCTCTTTCGTGAGCCTTCTTATCTTTGTCTATACTGTTTGCATATGGCATATCTTCGCCGGTACAAAGCAGAATGCTCCTTTAGGAGAATCCTGCTATACTATCAGTCTGTTTAAAGTTCTCATATCGAAAGGTACATGAAATTGCCTGTTATATTTCATGTTCAGAACTTCCTATCTGGTGACTACTGTTCTTAGTCTATGATTAATTAGAGGCATAAAATGACATAACTATGGGGTAAGTGGTTCAACGGGAAAGAAAATCATCATTCTCACTGTACCACAAAGCACACTTTTATACACAGGATTCGACAGGAATAGTGTGGCATTTAATTACTGTTCAGTGGTCTGTAATCTGTACAATATCATACGCACTGAGTCAAATACAGAGCAGAAGAAATAGTTTGTCTTTCACAATAACCCTTTCCTCCCTAGCTGAAACCTCAAATGGACAATTCTAGTTTTCAATTTAGTCAAGTCCATTTTTGACTTTTTAGGGATGATTTTTACAATTCATGTTTTATGTCGAAATGACAAACAGTGTAGACACTGACCAGAGGGCTCCTTAAGGAGCCCTCTGATCAGGGTCTACACTGTGTGTATAGGACAAATGTTATCCTCACAGGTGCACTGTTCGTAAATGACGAGTATACTCGTCGCTAGGGTTGAATGTGTTAAAATCCTACCAAACTTTATTCACCTGAGTTTCAAACAGTTCGGAACCAGATCTGACACCGGATAACTGGCGTTTGATCTGGCTCCAAACTGTTTGCAATTTAACATAAATGTGTTTCTTGGGAAAGACAAATGTCGTCCCCACTGTAATACAAAGTTACAGTCAACCCTTTAACCCCTTACTCCATATATACACATTTTTAAGGATCTAATTCATTCCTCCACTCAAGAAAATAGTTCGAATTTATAGTCATGAATATGAATCATAAGATTTTTTTATATATTCTAGCAGATGATAGCTAAAAGCAGGCTGAAATTAAAGCAGAATTTGCTTTTATTTTCAACCTGCTTTAAATGCCTTGTAGAAATTACTTTTCAGCAATTTTACAAACAGATGCTTAAAGTAGGTTGAAAATGGAGTTAAAAGCTCTGGCAGGAGCTTTCAGCTTTAGTTTAAACTTCCTTTAATTCTTTACCCCATAGCATGTTTCTAGATTTGAATACGGGGACCACTTAAAGCTGGTTGAAAGTAAAGCAGAATGCGCATTAAGGCACACTCTGTTCTGCTTTCAGCCTGATTTAAGCTCCCATCTACTTGAATATAGAAATACTTATGATACATATACATGTACATGACTGTACAAAATAAAACTCATTTTCTTCAGCGGAGGAATAAATCAAAGACGTTTTGTATTTATGGGTAATGGGTCAAGCAATTAGTGATTTACCTGCCTTTAAAACTGAAAATATACTATGGCTGACAGGGTAAAGACTGGTTATATTGTGACCAATAACCTAGTTTATACAAGTTTTACTTCAAAGTGTAGGATACACAACCATATGATGCCTATCCCTTGGATGTGTAATTGGTCATTTCCACCTCACAGTCTACATAATTTGTTATTTACATTTTAGAGGAATAAGCCCGTTGTATAAAAATAACTTTGGAAAGGGGAGTGCCAACACTCTATTTAGTATATTTTAAAGACTGTTCAGTTTAACTTTAGGTGTATTAAGTTGGTGGCAGAAAGCTCCTATATGAGCATTCTGCTTTATTATCAAGTCTTCTTTAAGCAGCCATTAGTATACAATGCTGAAAAGGAGGGAAAGGGGTCAGAACTTAAGGCTATGTTTGTCACAAGATGATTGGTGAAAAGGGCCTCAAGAGTGCTTTTTTTTCAGAGATTTCTAAACATTTCATGCGGAAATAATTCTTCTGAAAAACATTTACTGGCTTTGTTTTCATTTTTTTTTTTGCCGTCAGCATTCCTCACTATCCATAAATAGAAATCATCTACATAATACAAGACAAGAGCCCCGTGGGGCATATGTCGCTCACCTGAGAATAGCTGTACATCAAAATGGAGATAATGATTTATGTCCAGGACGGGGTCATTTTTTACCCGAGGGGCATAATTTGAACAATCTTGATAGAGGACCTGTAGATGATGCTATGTTCCAAATATCTAAGATCATGGTACTAGGGTTCTAGACAAGAAGACTTTTTTTAAGTTTCCATTGAAAAAATCTATTTTTAGCTCCTGTGACCTACGTATGCAACAGTCTGGAAACATTTGAACAAAATAGATAAAGGACATCTAGAAGTAACACCATGCCGAATATCAAAGCTCTGGCTATATTAGCTTCAGAAAAGAAGACGTTTGAAAACTGTGACGCTCGGGGTGGGGCTAATTTTGACCCCAGGGGCATAATTTGTACAAACTTGATAGAGGACCTGTAGATGATATGCAATCGACCAGAACCATTTGAACCTTATTGGTATAGGACATCTAAAAGTGTCACCATGCCAGATATCAAAGCTCTGGCCATATTAGTTTCAGAGGAGAAGACGTTTGAAAATTTCACTATATAACTCTATGTAAAACTGTGAACCCCCCGGGCGGGGCCAATTTTGACCCCAGGGGCATAGTTTGTACAAACTTGATAGGGAACCTGTAGATGATGCTATGTGACAAATGTCTAAGATCTGGCCCTTGTAGTTTCAGACAAGAAGATTTTTTAAGATTTCCTTATTTTTTCACTTGGTTGCCATGGCAACCAGAGTTCTACATTGTTTTTAATTCTTTGAACAATTTTGAAAGAACTTGACCCAAGGAACATTCGTGTAAAGTTTGGTTGAAATCTTTTCAGCTGTATATGAGGAGATGTCATTTGAAGCAATTGTTAAAGACAACAATGACTGTATAAAGTGAAATTATTTTCTTCTGTGGAAGAATAAATTAAAGACATAAAAAGGAATATGTATGGGTTAATAGGTTAATAAATATCATTATTTACATTTTCTAAATATAAGAAACTATATGTAAATGAGTGGCAAATAGTTTGGATCCAGATTAGATGCAGCATTATGTGGCATCTGACCTGGATCCATACTGTTTATGGCCAAGAATTAATCGTGGACTGATAGACAGAAAGATAAACAAACAAACAAAATACAAACAAACAAACAGACAGACCAAAAGCAATATGCCCCGAACTAAGTTGTACTTGAGCATAAAATAGCAGACATCATTATTTCTGTTATGTATCTCAGTGACCTGAGTTCAGAGCTAGCTATGGGTCAATTATGCAATAACAGACGGTCCCTCAGAGAAATTGCTATTATCATGCTGAACTGTTGTCTGCTCCAAATGTTTGTATGTGAAATATGTAAAAAATAATAACTTATATTTTCTAAATATAAGAAAATATGTAAATGAGTGGCAAATAGTTTAGATCCAGATTAGATGCAGCATTATGTGGCATCTGACCTGGATCCAAACTGTTTGCAAAAATGTTGCATTTAGTATAAGGGTAGCTTCTTGGCCTGGAAGATACAATGGGTCTGTGTAAAAACGAATCATTAGAGAGTTTTTACTGTCAGACCTGCATCAAATTGCACTGATATGACAAGGGTTGAGTCAAATTTGACCCTAGGGTTTTGATTTTTTACAATTTTGAAAGTGATTTAGTAGAAGATACTATTCATGCAATATCTAAGGTGTGGGAACAGTGTTTTTTTACAAAAAACTTGTTTAAAGTTTTTCACTTTTTTAATAAATTTCAATTAGTAGTCCACATTTGAGTTTTATTTTAACAATTTCTGTAGATAAGCATCCAAGGAACACCGTGAGCATGTTAGTTTTTCCCTCAAACTCGCGGTTTCAGAGGAGATGTCGCTTGAAGTAAATTTGAACGGACGGACAGACGGACGTACGGACAGAGGGCGATCACAACAGCTCACCTTGAGCCTTCGGCTCAGGTGAGCTAATAAAAGAAACTTAGAAAAGGGAACTTTGTGCCTTACTTTTAGCCTGCATTAACTCATCCAACACTAAGTTACTCTTGTAGGTTATTATGTTCCTTTGTGGATCATTTTAATTAACAAAATATGAATCAGTCTACTTGGAATTCTGAGTAGTTTAAACAAAACTGGTCTAAATTAGAAAACAGTGCAGACCCTGATCAGAGGGCTCCTATAAGAGCCCTTTGATCTGGGTCTTCACTGTTTTCAATGTATTGAGTATATTTTAAACAGGTCAATGGTGTTGAAAGTTAGGTTACTGGTTTAGACAGGTTTCCCTGTATAAGGGATCCTCATGTATCACAAAATCCTAGGGACCTTGCAAATTTTTTTTCATTGTCTTCTTTTTTACAAAATTCCGATTGGAAAGAAATGTAAAATAACAATGCAAATCTCTATGAGTTTAAAACTGATTTTATGATTTTATAAATTGGTGTGGTGGTTCCTCTTGGTTTACATGCTATTCTAATTATTCTACCAAATTTATTAATAAATGTTAACAAAATAGGATTCATTTTGGTTGTGCAATTTATCTCGGCATATAACAAATATATATAATACCAGTCAATGGAATGATATCAATAGCATGTACATGTATATACAATACATACACAGCATGGACAGGTGCTGTTTCCGGGGTGATAGCCAGCAAAGCAGTTAGGTAGCACAATATTTGTTAGCACTTGTCAAACTGTGATAATAATGGGCACTCCATATTAGCAGAGCCATTTTACAGATAAACATCACTATCGAGATTTGACTTTGCCAATTTTTTAGCTGTATCCAAATTTAATTTTGGGCTTATAGGAGTCTATAGAAATAAATAAGAAAGCAATCCAAGATTTTTTTTTATTTTGTATTAACACAAAGTACTTAGTCTTCGTGGTATTAAGGAGTATTTTGTCTCATCCATGTTCGTTGTGAGTGAGCTTCACTGTATATTCCATCTACAGTATTTATAGCACTTTAACCTATCCTCAATGGGTTGTTTCTAGTTTTGCAGACAGGTGACCACTTAACCCATTACCCCATAGCTTGTTTCTAGTTTTGTTGAAAGTTGACCAGTTAAAGCAGACTGAAAGTAAAGCAGAATATGCCATAAGGCACGTTCTGCTTTACTTTCAGCCTGCTTTAAGCTACTGTTTCTTATTATATAAATTCGTGACTGTATAAATTGGAACTAGTTCCTTCAGTGGAGAAATAAATTAAAGGCGTATAAAGGCATATGTATGGGGTTATGGGTTAAAGCAGGTTCAAAGTAAAGCAGAATGTGCCTTAAGGCACATTCTGCTTTACTTTCAGCCTGCTTTAAGTTACAATCTGCAAGAATATAAACAAATATTTCTAAAGATACATATTCATGACTGTATAAACTGGAACAATTTTATTCAGTGGAGGAATAAATTAAATCCCTAATAAGTTGTATTTATGGAGTAAAAGGTTAACATATCACCTTTATCCAAATGTTTCAAGCAGGTCACTGCTTGAAGTAAGATGGAAGTTAACTGTTAAGCAGAAAGCTCCTATATGAGCTCTCTATTTTTCTGTCATCTAGCTCTAAGCAGCCACTTGTATTTACTATTTAACACCAACGTGTTTATGTGGCGCAATTCATGGTAATTGCCGATAATTTTCTGTCTTTCATTTCGCTTGAATGCCGAAATAAATCTGTTCATTTCTTAAATGGGTTAATGATAGCAATTTACATGAGCATATCATAAATCACAGTGTACCCTGTACAAAATCAAAACGATTAAATTAATAATGAGTAATGGCATATTTACAGCAATGAATGACAAAACACAAAGCTCCTGATATGATAAACAAGAGGGCCTGAAGGCCCTGATATCGCTCACCATTTGTAATGAAGCCCAATAGCTTTACCATTGAATTTCTCCTGTTTCATTCTTAATCCATTCAAATTTGTAGTATAGCATGTAAACAGCATTGGAATACAACCTAAACTAGTATAGTAAAGTACATCAAGGGCAGATAACTAGAGCCTAAATAATACTGAAACAAAGCCTTTCCTAGCATTTCAAAGTATACCAAGGGGCCTGGGCATATAACTCTTGCCACAATTATTAGATTTCAACAATAATTGCACTCCTTCAAGAACTTATAGAGCTATATACATTGTGTGCAAGTATAATTGAAATCCATTGAAAACTGTAGTTGCAAGAGTGTTAACACTGTTCGATATGACATTTTCAGCAATTCAAGGGCTGATAAGTATTGACCTATTGGTCCGATTTCAAACATAATTGAACACATCTGAACTCTTATGGTAATATACAATCTGAGCAAGTTTCAGAAAGATTGGATAAAAAGTGTTGCCTCTAGAGTGTAAATACCGTTAAATATGGCATTTTCAGCAATTCAAAGGTAGATAACTCTTGACCTATTAGTCCGATTTCAACCATAATCAAACTCATTCAAACTCTTATGGTAATATACAATCTGAGCAAGTTTAAGAAAGATTTGATAAAAACTGTGGACTCAGTGTAAACATTGTTAAATATGGCATTTTCAGCAATTCAAAGGTAGATAACTCTCGACCTATTAGTCCGATTTCAACCATAATCGAACTCATCTGAACTCTTATAGTCATATACAATCTGAGCAAGTTTAAGATAGATTGGATTAAAAGTGTGGCCTCTAGAGTGTTAACACTGTTAAATATGGCATTTTCACCAATTCAAAGGTACATAACTCTTGGTCTATTAGTCCGATTTCAACCATAATCAAACTCATCCGAACTCTTATAGAAATATACAATCTGGGCAAGTTTAAGATAGATTGGATAAATATTGTGGCCTCTAGAGTGTAAACACTGTTAAATATGGCATTTTCAGCAATTCAAAGGTAGATAACTATTGATCTATTTGTCCGATTTCAACCGTAATCAAACTCATTCGAACTCTTATGGTAATAAACAATCTGAGCAAGTTTGAGAAAGATTGAATAAATATTGTGGCCTGTAGAGTGTAAACACTAAAATTGTTGACGACGAACGACTAACGACGGACGCCGGACAACGGACGCCGGACATTCAAGGATTGCAAAAGCTCACCCTGAGCTAGCTCAGGTGAGCTAAAAAACCTCCTGTTGTTGCCATTAAATCCTATGATGTGACTATGCATTAACCCTTTGAACCCTAGTCCCGCATATAGGCGTCCTTTTCAAAAAGTGTACATGTGAATAGTACACTTGTCCTATGCAAACAGTGAAGACCCAGATCAGAGGGCTCCGAAAGGAGCCCTCTGATCAGGGTCTTCACTGTTTGTCAGTAATGTCAAAATTGACAAAAACAACCCTTAAAAGTCAGAAATGGACTAGACTTAAATGGAAACTGGAATTGTCTATTTAAAGTTTTAGGGAGGAAAGAGTTAAATTCAACTCAAAGAGACAATTCTAATGTGTAATTACAACATAGGCTCTGGTGGAGAAAAAAAGAGAGAAAATGATGGAAATATAGGATCTGTCATGACTCATAAGTCAATCTTTGAGACGAGCTGATCTCAACTGAGTCTAGAATTGAAGCGTTATTAACCCATTACTCCATAGCCTGTTTCTTGTTTTGAAAACAAGTTACCACTAAAAGTGGCGCATTCTGCTTTTCTTTCAATCTGCTTAAAGCCATCATATACTGGGATATAGCAACTTTTTCTTATGATACATATTTGCTAATGTATGAAATGGAACTAGTTTCTTCAGCAGAGTAGTAATTTGGAGGCGTAAGAAGGTGTGTTTATGGGGTAATGAGTTAAGCAAGCTTTGTCAAACCTAATAACTTTTCTATTCTACACATGGTGGAGATTATCTCAAAGATCAACACCATGACAGAATCTTTTTCTCACATTACCAACGGTATCTTAACCAATAGGCCTTTCTTGGAATAGAGTGATATCATCAAAGGGATCACCAACATGTTGGAGACCAGGATAGTGTATGCTATTGAAAATTGGTAGTTATGTGAGAAATATTCAGTTTACTCACTCTTAAAGAGGCTCGCAACCGGATTTAGCATTAAAAATAGTAATTTGTAAATATATGTCAAATGCTTATATAAATGGGTAAGATTTAGTTTAGGATAATAAATTCTGTTAAAAAATGCATTTCAAAAAAAAAAGAAGAAGAAGCTCTGGTGGGATTCGAACCCGTGACCCTCCATGCGGAGACAAACATGAAAAATGAGGAAACGCCTTTACCCCCTCGGCTACCAGCGCTCTCTATATATATGGTAGCGAATTAACGTAATTCACTGGTAGCGATTGATAGTACTTTATTCGGCTAGGGTTTATGCCTGAGCCCGTGTAGAGAAGCAACAACAACAACTATACCGTCAGCTGACGCTTTAGAAAAACGATGGAAAATATCTAAAGAAACTAAGATTCGGTGACGATTCTCGAGACTTTTTTTGGACTGATCATATTTTTTTAATGTCAGAATCAAATAATGCCACAAATTTGCTTTTATTTGAGTATTTTATTTTATTTTGACAAGTACACCATCCGGTTGCGAGTCCCTTTAAGTCTTGACAAGACATGATATTTGCTAAGATTCACACCAGAGTGTATGGTCACTGTATGTACAAAAATACAGTCAAACTTCGATATCTGGAACTCAAATTCTTCAGTATTTCTATTGTCGAATTAATTATTTTGGCCTTGCAAGTTAAACGAATCCTTATTCCAAAGTTTAAACATGGCTTAGCCACATTCTACCTTTGAAATATGGATATGTTCAACTTAGACAAGTTTGAATTATCAAATTTTGACTGTATTTCTTGTTTCAAAATTAAGACCTTCAAACAGTTTCTCCATATCACAATAACAATTATAAGTTTGAAAACAAACTTCATGATATTTACATTGATTAAATAAAGTTAGTTTCAACATAATAATTAATATTATACAAAACAAATCATGAAAACCTCTCTATTACAACCACTAAAAATAAGGCTAATTGATTGTATAAAAGACAGGTGACAACTTAAAGCAAGGTGACAGTAAAACAGAAAGCTCCTGCAGGAGCTTTCAGTTTTACTGTCACCTCGCTTTAAGCAGTCACCTGTCCTAAAAGCATATTAATTGACACAATTAAGTGGTCGTAATAGCGAGGTTCTACTGTATTGGATACAACACAACAATTCATTTCCTGACCAGAATCTGATAATACAGTGGACAAGGCGTTATTCTTTCCCAATAAACAAAAACTAAGAGTTTTAAGTTAAAACTATTATTTCCAGTGCAAACTGTTAGGAGCCAGATCAGTCCGTATCTAATCAGGCTCCAAACAGTTTACCACTCAATTTTTTTTTAAAAATAGTCAGCATTGTCAAATAGTTGTCATTTTCTACATTTTATTAACATGCATTTGCAATTCATATACACTTAAACTGGAAAGAATAACGTTTTCTCCACTGTTATGATCGAAAATGAAACACAAATGTCAACTAATAAATGAGATACTGATCATAATTTTAAATAAAGACCTTTACTTTACTAAAGAGCTTGGATCCAGATCACATGTGAAACAATTCAGTGTTTCATCTGTCACCTATCTGTTAGACTGCAAAAGCATATTGTTAAGTAGCTGCTTGCTAGTGTTCAGATCTACCATGTCACAATCTAAAGGTATATTTTTCCACGGCTTAACACAATGTCTAATGTGCAGCATTATGAATGCATGATTTCCCATGATACCGTTCCCATTGAGCACTGTTTGGTGTCTGTTTCACAGCAGCTTTCTTCAGGAGCATTCAATGATGCCAAGTCCTGGTGATTACACAGTGATAGTTTCCGTTGGTTTAGTTAAACACTACTTTAAGAATAACACATAAACTGCCATCAAAGTACATGTAAGGGCCACTGGTATGTGTAGTCGTGTCCCAATCACAGAAGCTACAACAGAAAAAAAATACCAATGTTTACAGATCCATTTAAGAGACTAGCATCCTCATATCTCCACCATAGTGACCAAACCTGATGACGTTACTACTTATAAGAATCCTCTCAAACCGTTACCCCATAGCTTGTTTCTAGTTTTGGAGACAAATGACCACTAAGTGACTTAAAGCAGGCTGAAAGAAAAGCAGAATGTACCTTAACTCTTTCCTCCCTGAAACTTTAAATGGACAATTCCAGTTTCCATCTAAGTCTAGTCCATTTCTGACTTTAAAGGGTTGTTTTTGTCAATGTTTGGCATTGTGACAAACAGTGAAGACCCTGATCAGAGGGCTCCTTTCACTGTTTGTATAGGACATGTGTACTATTCACATGTACACTGTTTGAAAAGCACGCCTATATGCGGGACTAGGGTTCAAAGAGTTAAGGCGCATTCTGCTTCACTTTCAGCCTGCTTTAAGCCACTATCTGGTAGATATCTATTGATACAAGTTCTTGACTGTAAAAATTGGAACCATTTTCTTCAGGGTATGAATAAATTAAATGTGTAAATATGTGTGTTTATGGGGTAATGAGTTAAAGTGACAATGCACATATCACCAACAGGGCTCATGAAAAGGATTTAAATTTTAAAAAATTAAAATCTTTATTTTTGCATTAAACCCTATGGTGCCACTGCTCATTAGAATTGTCTTCGAGACAATTCTAATGAGTAGTTACACAATAGAGTTTGGTGCTGAAGAAAGTGAGAAAATGTTGGATTTGTTTAGTTTATTCCCTCTTATCTGGAGCCCTGTCACCAAGACTTGTATAACTCTGCATCTGTTAGATTTTACCAGTATAGTGAAACCTGTCTTAAGCGACCATGAGAACCATAGAAATATTTATAGATAATTGGCTACTTAATGCAGGACTAAAGTAATAAAGAACGCTCCTCTGATCAGGTTCTACACACTAGTACATGTACACTGTAACACGGTTTACAAAATATACATAAATACTAGTTTCCATCATAGAAAGATTTAACCCATTACCCCATAGCCTATTTATAGCTTTCAAGAAAGATGATCACTTAAAGCAGGTTGAAAGTAAAGCTTTACTTTACTTTACTTTCAGCCTGCTATATAAGCTATTATCTTCTAGGATATAGAAAATGTTTCTTATAATACAAATTCATGACTGTATAAAAGGGAACTTTTTTCTTCAGTGAAGGAATAAATTATAGGCGTAAAATAGCGTATTTATGGGGAAATGGGTTAAATAAGAACTCCATGATCCAGAATGTGATTTACCTTTATAAAATATACCAAACACTCCTTTCTTTTCAGAAAGAAACCACTGCTTCAGTCTTGGTACCCGTCTCATGTAAGCACAGGTACAGACAACCAGCATGCTAAATATCAGCACACCATCAAAGGAGAATGCTGAAAGAGAATAAATAGATATCAATATATACTAAGTTAACCCATTACTCCATAAATTGGCCTTTTTAAACCATTTAATTTATCATTATTAAACTAAAGAAACAGTCATGAATAGAATTCAGTAAAACCTCTATATTATGACCACCAGAAAGAAGGCTACTAATTATTGATCTATAAAACACAGGTGACAGCTTAAAGCACTTCCATCTTGCTTTAACCCATTACCCCATAGCCTGTTTCTAGTTTTGAAGATAGGTTGCTACTTAAAGCAGGTTGAAAGTAAAGCAGAATGCGCCTTAAGGCGCATTCTGCTTTACTTCAGCCTGCTTTAAGCTACCACCTGCTAGAATATTGAAAATATTTCTGGTGGTGCATTTACATGACTGTATAAATTGGATCTATTTGCTTCAGTGGAGGAATAAATTAAAGGTGTACAAAGGCGTATTTATGGGGTAATGGGTTACGCAGTCACCTGTCTTAAACACTGACAAGCAGGCACATTCTGCTTTACTTTCAACCGGATTTAAGAGGTCACCTGCCCTTAAAACTAGAAACACCTGGGTAGTGGGTTTAATAATCATATCATTCTATTACATGCAATTAGGTTACATTGTATTATTCAATAATTCATTTTAGACAAGTAATCCTTTAACTGCCTTACACCAAGTATAACTGCCTTACACCAAGTATAACAGAATTTGCAATTATTTGGGATCTTTATCAGATGTTGAATAGTTTGGTGTCTGATCAGGAACCAAACTGTTAGAAACTCATCAACTCTTTCAACACTAACTAAGTTAAAGTAGCTCTTGTGGGTTATAAGGTTCCCTTGTGGATCATTTTAGTACCAAGACATGAACCAGTCAACTTTGAATTCTGGGTAATTGAATAAATACTGCTCAAAATTAGATCCTGATCAGAGAGCTGGGTCTGCACTGTTTGCAAATGAATAATGTAGTGGAGATTGGACATGACAGATCTAACCACCTGCTGCCTACCCCAGCAACTGGGACATCCCAGCAGTTTACAACTTCCCTCTGGACCAGGCTAACTAAAATAAACTGCCTTGAAATATTTGGAAGGTGAAGAAAAAATAAAATATATCAAGTACACCGATAGATGTAACAATATACAACCCTGTCAAAATATTTGTTTAGTTGAATGTGGACAGTATTAAAAGAAGATTGTAAGAAGAGATGGAATCACCAAAGATATCTGAAGAACTCTTAAAGACTTTTCCTCAGTCCATTGATGGGCTAACCCGATCCCATTGTCTCGATAGGTGTGAATTTAACTGTCAAAGCATGCAGCACATGCTATACCAATCTCAATTAACCTGGTGAGGCCCAGATTATACTCATGCTCTAGTGATTTTCAATGGTTATTCTAACTAAATTATCAAATATAAAGGTCGGGTCTCACATGCGAAGCTTCAATGGTTCTTTGCTACCGACATGTCCATAAGACCCATGCTTTTTGCAAGGAAATTGTCTGGCAAGGCGTTATGATCAAAAGGTCGTCAGGAGATGTCTTTAAGTCTTGACAGATTGATTCAATGATTGGCTCTAATTGGGCAATAGCCTGAATAGGAAATTGACAAATTCCAAACAATATTATGGTGGTTTTTTTTCTCAAAAATGTGATTGAATATGGATATTGAAAAAAAACATGTTTCAAGTGTATCAAAAGTTTCGCACCATTCGTCATTGCTGTTTCAAGAAATTTGATTGTACACGAAACGTCAAATTTTCTGTCGCCAACGTACACCTGTCGCCGGAAGTAGTCGTTCGTGGAAATCCCTACTGACACTGTACCCATCCCTCAACAAATATCCATTAATTAAAGGATTATTTGCCAATATCAAAATGGTTCATCATCATTTTCATTCAAGACTAAAGAAAGGGACTACAAGTGTTCGATAATCAGGCCCATTGTTGAAGACAACAATTAACCGTTGCTGTTGGGCGAACGACTCTATTAAGTATTGTGCTATGTCTAGTTTGGTTTAATTTTCTGGCTGAGACTATAGGAACGGCAACCGTGCGGATAAGGCGAGAGTAGACAGACACCTCTCTATTTGCACTATTCTAGTTCAATCGCACGAAAACAATATAATACACAAATCCACAGTGTTAGTAAAGTATTAGTTCCCAATTCGTCTGCAGCATACAGTACAACAATTAAGGGAGGATAACTGCTGATCTAATTAGAGGATCAATTTCACATAATTTCATCTTATGGAGGAACTTACAGTAATTCGCTTTGAAACATTGGTTTAGGAAAAGAGGTCGTTCAAAGATTTTAATATTTTACCTCATGTATTTTAGCTCACATGAGCATGAATTGCTCAAGATGAGCTATTATCACTGGATGTTCGTGTAGTTCATCGTCTGTCTGTATTTTTCCACAATTGGTTTGTTTGCACTAGCGGCTAAACATTTCATTTGATCTTCATGAAACTTTATAACAATGTTTGTCTTGAAGAAATGTAAGTCAAGTTGGAATGTGGATTATGTCCAGTCAAAAACTAGGTCATTAGGTCAAATCATATAAAATATTGTTAACACTCTAGAGGCTACATATCTCATTATATCTTTATGAAACTTTGGTAAAACACTTGCCTAAATAAAATCTAGATTAAGTTTGAATGTGGTCTATGTCTGGTCCAAAAATTAGATCAAATCCTATAAAACATTGTTAACACTCTAGAGAAGCTACATATCTCATTATATCTTAATGAAACTTTGTCAAAATGTTTGTGCTACAGAAATGTGGGTCAAGTTTGAATGTGGGTCAGGTCAAAAAATAGGTCAACTCATGGAATATGTTTGATACACTCCAGAGGTTATAAATTTCATTGAATCTCAATAAAATATAGTCAAAATGTGTGCCTTTGTCTTACAGAAATCTAGGTCAATTTTGAATGTCGGTTATGTCTGGTCAAAAACTAGGTCAAACCATCGAAAAACATTGTTAACACTACAAAGGCTACAAATATCATTAGATATGAATGAAACTTGGTCAAAATGTTTGCCATATTGAAATCCAGCTAAAGTTTGAATGTGGGTCATGTCAGGGACAATATATACCACATCTAATATAGTATATGGTTATCCCTGGTCATGTTTGCACAAAAACTATGTCACTAGGTTAAATCATAGAAATACATTGTTAACACTATAGAGCCTAGAGAGTCTACAAATTGCACTGGATCCTAATGAAACGTAGTCAAAATATTTGCCTTATTGAAATCTAGGGCTGGTTTGAAATGTGAATTTTGTAGGGTAAAAATCATTATCTGAAGAAATAAATGACTAGGTCAAATCATAGAAAATCCTTGTTAAATCTCTAGAGGCTACAAGTCTCATTATATTTTAATGAAATTTAGCCAAAATACTTTTCTTATTGAAATTAAGATCAAGTTAAATGTGCTTATTTTGTTTCATTATGGGTTACCAGCGGTCAAAAACTAGGTCACTAGGTCAAATCATATATTTTAACACTCTAGGGGCCACACAT
This sequence comes from Gari tellinella, assembly GCA_922989275.2. Taxonomy (NCBI): domain Eukaryota; kingdom Metazoa; phylum Mollusca; class Bivalvia; order Cardiida; family Psammobiidae; genus Gari; species Gari tellinella. The sequence goes on along the minus strand of OV277858.1, from coordinate 101,098,182 downwards.
CTCATTTGATCTGTATGAAATTTGGTCAAAATGTTTGCCTCAATAAAATCAAAGTCTACTTCGGATGTAGGTCATGTCTGGTAAAAAATAGTCAGTATGTCAAATCATAGAACACCCTTAATACTCTAGAGTTACAAGTGCTGGTGTAGCCAGTGAAAGAGATGTTGCGGAGCGAATGGATACCCTGGGTCCATCCTAATACCGCAATCCATCGCAAACTACCGCAAATCACTGCAAACTACCACAACCCACATCTAAATACCGCAAACCACTTCTAAATACTGCAAACCACTGCAAACCAAGTTCATCTTAATACCGCAAACTACCGCAAACCATGTCACAAACCACTTCTGAATACCACAAACCACCACAATCAAAGTTAATCCTAATACTACAAACCACTGCAAACTTTGAATTTCGTGTAAATGATATCATAAATGACGTCATCAAACCTATGTGCATTTATGACGCACTTTATTAAACCCAAATGTTTGCTACAGGATATTTTTTATTATTTCAGTATGGGTAATTGTTAATGAATTTATAAATATATGACTAAATAACAATAAAATTACTTAAATCTTGTTTATCCCACTTACAATTTGTTTAGAGTGATTTACCGTACGTTTTGCAGTGGATTGTGGGATTTGGATGGGAGTTGGGGTGGTTTGCAGTATTAGGATGGGTCAGACGATTCGTCACCATGCAAATTCGTCATAAGGGCGATATATAGTAATGGCAAAAGACGATTCGTCACCAAGGACTTTGTGTAGGGTATTTTCTTACCTGGTATATATATGATCAGGATCATTTTTTCTGTTAATTGGATAAGTTATATTGTTGAAATTGACAAGTATCGATAAGCTCACATGTATAGTCTAGCCTTTACTGTTGTAATATATAAGTTACTATAAGTATAAAAGATGAATCTAGATGCCGAAATTTTTCGATTTTTTTTTAAAAAACTATGACCAAGTTTGTTTATATTTAAATAGATTAAAGTAATTAGATATCTAATAGATAAATAGCATATGGAAACCCGGACCAAATAAATTGCTATACACTATAGAGTGTACATTGATTGCCGTTTTGTCATTGCTCTGGATCACCGTGATGCGTTCTTGTCAATTCGCCACCTCTGTATCTGTATCTGTATAAATGCGTTGCAGTACTGTAATTACAGCGTCCGCGCAACGGTAGAGAGCAGGGAAACTAAGTTAGTCCCACTTAAGGACAGCTGTTCTAAAGTTGTTTACTGACTGCGCGCACGCAACGCTTTCATCCAAATGATTCCAGTCTATAATTGTCTTTGGGAAAAATGCCTGTCTGTAGAGTTCTGACTTGCACTGAATCGGTTTAAAGCACTTAGAATGGTTTAAGGTTTGTCTGTCAATGATGTTATCAGTTTTAAAGTTTTTGAAGGTCATATCTGTTATTTTACGTTTAGCACGCACATGGGTCAAATAGTCATGGCAGGGTAAAGCCGACACTAGGCCCTCAACCACTTTATAGAAGAACACCAGTCTGTTCGCTTTACATCTGTCCTGAAGTAGTGACAAGTTCAGTTATTGTAGCATGTTAGTGAAACAGCCTGTGTGTCTGGAGCGGTAGTCCCCGGAGATAAATCTTGCTGCTCTTCTTCGTACAACTTCAAGTCTTCAAGACCTCTGATTGGTCATTCGATAATTAGGTCAATGTAGGCTCTGTCAGTAGGTTATAGTTTGTTCCATGAAACTTGAACATTTTTTTTAATGATTTTGAAATATTTAAATTTTTTAAAAAGTAAATCATTACTTTTACAACTTAACAATAAAAAATTAACAACGGACAGCTAGAATTAAAATTACCAACATGTCTTTTGATTGGAAACTTTTTGTGAATTATTGTTATGTTATCTGTTACTTTCGCATTTTGGCGCTTGAAAACTGTCCTAGTGCATCTCTTCAACAAGCCTGGATGAGTTCAAGTCAGCCGTCCAGCTTGTGACAGTGCCTTATAACTAATCCAAAGCCAGAACTGTATAGTGTAATATATGTTAGTCTTATGGGACTTTTTATCTTGCAAGTGTGCAGGGCGGACCTCTACATGTTATCATATATGATGTCTCATTGGAATTTTGTAAAAAGTTTTATCGTCAGCTAGCCGGAACACCTCACCATCGCCCTTAGCACCAATGTATAGCACACCCGCACACACCACTCAGCGTGGATGTCCGAGAGGATTTTGCTGAGAAAACCAGTTGAAGTTGAAGTTGAAGTATTCGGATATCCTCTATAGTTTTCGGACTTCCTCAGTAGCCTGCTCGTGACGGAATTCTAAGTTTTGCTTAGGTGGCAAATTGACAAGAAAGTGGCGAATTGACAATAATAATAATAATAATACAAGAAGCAAGGATACATACAGTGTATATTTACACTACAAAAAGGAAATTATAACACCGATATGTGTGAAAATTATACTCATTAAATCAATATATAAATATGTTGTGCTATATTTCCCTTGGCGACGAATTGTCTACCCGTTTTGTACTATAATGCTTTGGTGACGAATTCGCATGGTGACGAATTGTCCATCACCCAGGAGATTTACGGTTGACGTTCATATAGCCAACGTGTCTACGGTGTCGTACAAGATTTCTCCCCTAAACAGTTTATTGACCGAGTACAGAAAACCAAATATTTATGATAGGTTGACCAATATAGCGAGTAAGTAAACTAAAACCTGCTCGGTGGCCATATAACGTATAAATATGTTGATGTTTTACGTCTTTAATCTGTCCGATTCATTATTTTTCTGCTAACTTACGGGTGAATTTGGACCACGCCTACTTCGCCCCTTTTATTTTGACAAAATATTTAATCTTTGTAAGTTATAAAACGCGTTAACACTTGAGATGTTTCAATCTCCTGACAGGCTCTGTCTCATTGCAGTGAGCACAACTCATTGGTAAGAAATGAAAAATAATTTTACCTGTTAACCTTTGGACTTTGATGGTGAGCTGTCAACAAAGTCTGTTCTATTCACCCTTTCCCCCATAGCCTGTTTCTAGTTATGAAGACAAACTTTTTACCTCTTAAAGCAGGTTGAAAGTTAAGCAAAATGCGCCTTAATCCACATTCTGCTTAACTTTCAACCTGATTTAAGCCAGCTACCTCCTGCAAGGGTACATATTTTCCATATAAGTAGGTCTCCCTCCAGCTTCAAGTAGCTCCTAGTGATTCCTGGAGCTGTGCCGGCCACCGTAACTGGAGAGGTTCAGGTTAAAGGGGCGAAAACAAAGCTGGAATCTCTTTACTGTCCCACTTTTCTACCTATCTATCATTTCACTTTCCCTTATTCTTCTGACAAACCACCCCTCGCATAATAGTCAAGTGTGACTGTGATGACGTACTATGTAGATAGATAGATAGATAAAGAAAATATTCATGATTGTCTAAAATGGAATTTTATTTATGCTTTTTGATGGACTGTTACAAGCAGTGGGATTATTGTTGCGCATGCTTCTTTTATGAATTTTCCTGTAGGGCTCCCCAAGAATTGTTGTCAATTGTGTCCTATCGTTTCATTCCGGCAGCCCGATTTGTCACGAATGTGGTCACTAAACCGAAGAACACGAATCCAAGATTGGAAGTAACGTCGTAATTATTGACGTCAAATCAATAAATCAGTGACGTCATTGTACGGCAAACTGTCACAAAAAGGTGTTTGATATAAACTTGGTGCTCCACACGGGGTAAATCATGTACTTTCGCTTTCAATGGTCGAACAATTTTGTTTAAAAAGTGGCTTAAAAGCATAAATAAATAGAATTTATACCTAATTTTTCAGTATAAGATCGAATTAAATTCATATCGTGGACATCAGACTGTTGTATTTTCTTGTGGCTTTGCCACTCGTGAAAATATAATGTCTGATGTTCACTCAATGGATTAAATTTCTATAATATACTGAAAAAAAACTGTTATCCTCTATATATTTTTCAGTTCAGGAATAAATTAAAAGGCGTAATTATGGGGTAATTGGTTAATAAGTGACAATTGGCCAATTGGGAACTGGTCGGGGTCTGAGCAAATTGGGAAAAATATGCGTCGTATATATTTAATTTGGGGGAAATCTGTCTTCAAAACTAGAAACTGGCTAGGGGTAATGGGTTAAGCTATCATCTGCTAGAATATGGAAAATATTTCTTTTGTTACATATTCATAACTGTATAAATTTGAAACTAGTTTCTTCAGAGAAGTAATTATATTAAATGAAATACAGAAAGATGTGCATATGGAGTAATGGGAAGGTGGACAGGCAGAATTTAACCCTTTACCTGTTTCTAGTTTTGAAAATAGGTGAATACTTAGAGCAGGTTGAAAGTAAACCAGATGCACCTTAAGGCTTTATCTGCTTTACTTTCAGGCTGCTTTAAGCTACCATCAGATCATCTGCTATAATAAAGAAAATGTTGCTTATGATACATATTCATGACTGTTTAAATTGGAACTATTTTCTTTGGCGGAGGAATAAACTAAATGCACTAAAAGGCACTTCTGTGGGGGAAAGGGTTAACTAACTCAATGTCATTCAACCCTTGCAACAAGTAAACACACCATTTACAAACAGTGTCGACCTAGACCAGAGTAAACCCTAGATAGTAAAAATGAACTAGACCTAACTAGAAAGTCGTTGTCCATTTAAAGCTTCAGGGAAGAATGAGTTAACACTTAGCCTGCCACTCACGACTATAGCTCCATATTCAAACAGCTTGGATCCAGATGAGACGCCGAGTAACTCGGCGTCTCATCTGGATCCAAGCTGTTTGACACTCGGACAACATTTTCAGCAATTTTGAGCAACTTTGAAGCTCTTTGAAACTTGAAGCAGACGAGAAATATAGCAGACGACAATTTATTTGGCGGGCTAAGGGTTAAAGAGGATGCTTTACCCATTTAAATTATACCCAATAGCCTGCTTGAAGTGTTTCCAAATTCTAGTTTCAAGACAGGTGACCTCTTAAAGCAGGTTGAAAGTAAAGCAGAATGTGCCTTAAGCACATTTTGCTTTACTTTCAGCCTGCTTTAAGCTACAGTATGCTAGGACAGTGGAATATTTTCTTATGGTGCATATTCATGACTGTATAAAGAGGAATTGCCTTCTTCATTGGAGGAATGAATTTAAGGCCTAATTATGAATCAATGTTGTTTTACGGCTCATCGACACAAGATTGTCATACAGAGTGGAAAAGGGTATATATCTTTTGAATTATGGGTCAAATGATAATGCATATAAATTATTATTATAAATGTTTATGGTAATTAATTCTTACCTCATAGCCAGTTTCTAGTTTTGAAGACAAATGACCACTTAAAACAGGTTGAAAGTAAAGCAGAATGCGCCTTAAGGTGCATTCTGCTTGATTTTAAGCCTGCTTTAAGTGGTCATCTGTTAGGATATAGAAAATGTTTCTTATGGTGTAAATTCATGACTGTATAAATTGGAACTACTTTCTTTAGTGGAGGAATATACTAAAGGTGTAAAAAGGTCTATATATGGGGTAATGGGTTAATGCATAGAACTAGTTTGCCACTTCCTTTCTTATTGTCAGGAAGATAAGTGATGTCTATTGTTTATTTATCTAGCTTTGAAATAATAGTTTTGCTTTGATCCTTTCAGTCTTTAATGAAAAATGGCTGAACCACCCCTCCAGTTTGCTCCATTCAACAGCTTTCTTGATGCTGGATTCTGGCAAAAACTATCTTCAAACAAACTGAATGTTTATGGTCTTGATGACAGTGTGAAACCGCTACATGGATTTTACTTTAATGGTAAGGATTCCTTAAAGATGAAAATATACAGTCAAACTTAGATAACTCGAACTAGCTTAAGTTTAACATTAATTATAATAAATGGATATGTTCGACTAAAGCGATTTTGAAATATTGAAAGTAAAATGCAGACTCATTGGTAAGTAACTAAGTTTGACTAAGAGAAGTTTGAGATACCGAGGTTTGACTGTAAATGAAGTTTAGGAGGGCTTTAGATAAGAAAAAAACTGAACAAATATCAAACTTTTTCTCTCATTCACGTCAGCACCAAATCCTATGGTGCTACTAACTTAAAGTTGTCTTGAAAACATGACTCTAATGAATAGTCACTACTTAGGGTTTAACCCTTTGAACCCTAGTCCCGCATATAGGCATCATTTTCAAACAGTGACAATGTCAATGGGACACTTGTCCTGTGCAAACAGAGACGACCCAGATCAGAGGGCTCCAAAAGGAGCCCTCTGATCAGGGTCTTCACCGTTTGCCGTAATGCCAAACATTGACAAAAACAACCTTTAAAAGTCAGAAATGGACTTGACTAAATTGAAAAATTGGAATTGTCCATTTAACGTTTCAGGGAGGAAAGAGTTAATGCAGACAAACAGGTTTTGCTTTGTTTAACCAGTTTTAAAGAAAGTAGCCGATATTTTGGTCAACCAGATTTAACCCATTCAACCTTAGCAATGAGTATACTCATCATAATCAAACAGTGTTACTGTACAAGTGGAGAGTACACATTATAAATCCTATGCAAACAGTGTAGACCCTGACCAGAGTGCTCCTACAATCAGAGTTTGTACTGTTTGTCATTTTGAAATATACATGTGTTAAAATCAACCCTGAATAGTGAAAAATGGACCAGAATTTTAATAAGAAATTGGAATTGTCCATTAAAATTTTCAGGGGTGCATGAGTTTTAACCCTTTACCCCATAGCCTGTTTCTAGTTTTGAAGATTGGTGACTATGACTTAAAGCAGGTTGAATGTAAAGCAGAATGTGCCTTAAGGCACATTCTGCTTTACTTTCAACCTGTTTTAAGCTACTATCTGCTAGAATATAGAAAATATTTCTTATCTGTATAATTTATACTGTATTAATTGGAACTATTTTCATCAGTGCAGAAATAAATTAAAGGCGTAAAAAGGCCTATTTATGGGGTAATGGGTTAAGCTTATTTCACAGACTGCTGTCTTTGGTTTTAACAGGTGACCAGCCCGGGATGCCATGTAGGATGAATGTTGACCACTCAGCGTTTGACATGTAAGACATTGGCGATTTGAATGCCAAGTTATTCTCTGGTCTGAAATGATTATTGTTTGCTTCAATGAGTTGACCATGATACACCACAGTTTGGTGACCTTGAGCTTTGACCTTGACCTTTAGGGTCAATGTTAAGGTTTTGCGTTAAAGTCTGTTCTCAGCAAACGGATGCACCTATGGTCGCGAAACTTCATATGCTGATGTACCTTAATTAGTAGACCACAATGATGCAGTTTGGTGACCTTGAACTTTGACCTTGACCTCTAGGGTCAGGTCAACATTAAGGTTTTGCGTTAAAGTCTGCTCTGAGCAAACATCTGCACCTACTGTCATGAAACTTCATATGCTGATGCACCTAAATGAGTAGACCAGGATGCACCCCCAGTTTGGTGACCTTGACCTTTGACCTTGACCTCTAGGGTCAACAGTAAGGGTAGTTCTTAGAAAGGACAGCACCTACGGTCATAACACTTCATATGCTGATAAGCCTCAATGAGTAGACCAGGAGGCATCCCAGTTTGGTGACCTTGACCTTTGACATTGACCTCTAGGGCCAATGTTAAGGTTTTGCATTAAAGTCTACTGAGCAAACGACTGCACCTACAGTCATGAAACTTCATAATGCTGATGTGCCTCAATCACAGTTTGTTGACCTTGACCTCTAAAGTCAACTTTTAGGTTTTGTATTAAAATCTGTTCCTTGCAGGAGGTGAGCTTCGTAATCTTTGATTACCCATTCTGGATAAGACATGCCTCACATCATCACATGTGATCACTTAAAGCAGGTTGAATGTAAACCAGAATGTGCCTTAACCCATTACCCCATAGCCTAATTCTAGTTTTGAAGACAGATGACCACTTAAAGCAAGTTAACAGTAAAGCAGAATTCGTCTTAAGGTGCATTCTGCTTTACTTTCAACCTGCTTTAAGTTACCATCTGCCAGGATTTAGGAAATATTTATTGGGTACATGTTCATGACTGTATAAATTTGAACTACCGGTATTTTCTACAATAGAGAAAATAAATTAAATTTGATAAAAGGTGCTTCTATGAGGAAAAGGGTTTAGGAGCATTCTGTTTTAATTTCAGCCTGCTTTTTAGTTACAATCTGCAATACATGTACATTAGGAAAATTATTTCTTATGATACATATTCATGACTGTGTAATGTGAAACCTTTTTCCTCAGTGGAGGAATAAATTAAAGGCATAAAAAGGCATATTTATGGGGTAATGGCTGCTCTGTATTGCCTGTTGTTGACCTTGTTATTGTTGTTGTTAGCTCACCTGAGCCATAGGCTCAAGGTGAGCTATTGGGATGGCCCTGTGTCCGGCGTCGTCCGTCGTCGTTAATAATTGCTTCAAATGACATCTCCTCATATACCGCTTGACAGATTTCAACCAAACTTTACAGAAATGTTCCTTGGGTCAAGCTCTTTCAAATTTGTTCAAAGAATTAAAAACAATGCAGAACTCTGGTTGCCATGGCAACCAAAGTGAAAAAATAAGGAAATCTTTAAAAATCTTCTTGTCAGAAACTGCAAGAGCCAGAACTTAGATATTTGGCACACAGCATCATCTATAGGTCCTCTATCAAGTTTGTTCAAATTATGTCCCTAGGGTCAAAATTGGCCCCGCCCCGGGGGTCACAGTTTTACATAAAGTTATATAGTGAAATTTTCAAACGTCTTCTTCTCTGAAACTAATATGGCTAGAGCATTGATACTCAGCATGGTGACACTTCTAGATGTCCTTTACATATTTTGTTCAAATGGTTCCGGTCGGTTGCATAAGTAGGTCACAGGAGCTAAAAATAGATTTTTTCAATGAAAACTTTAAAAATCTTCTTGTCTGAAACTACAAGGACCAGAGCTTAGATATTTGGCACATAGTATCATCTACTGGTCCTCTATCAAGTTTGTTCAAATTATGTCCCTGGGGTCAAAATTGGCCCCGCCCCGGGGGTCACAGTTTTACATAGAGTTATATAGTGAAATTTTCAAACGTCTTCTTCTCTGAAACTAATATGGCTAGAGCATTGATACTCAGCATGGTGACACTTCTAGATGTCCTTTACATATTTTGTTCAAATGGTTCCGGTCGGTTGCATAAGTAGGTCACAGGAGCTAAAAATAGTTTTTTTTTCAATGAAAACTTAAAAAATCTTCTAGTCTGAAACTACAAGGGCCTGATCTTAGATATTTGGCACATAGCATCATCTACAGGTCCTCTATCAAGTTTGTTCAAATTATGTCCCTAGGGTAAAAATTGGCCCGCCCCAGGGGTCACAGTTTTACATAGAGTTATATAGTGAAATTTTCAAACGTTTTCTTCTCTGAAACTAATACGGCCAGAGCTTTGATATTCATCATGGTGACACTTCTAGATGTCCTTTACATATTTTGTTCAAATGGTTCCGGTCGGTTGCATAAGTAGGTCACAGGAGCTAAAAATAGTTTTTTTTTCAATGAAAACTTAAAAAATCTTCTTGTCTGAAACTACAAGGGCCAGAGCTTAGATATTTGGCACATAGCATCATCTACAGGTCCTCTATCAAGTTTGTTCAAATTATGTCCCTAGGGTAAAAATTGGCCCCGCCCCAGGGGTCACAGTTTTACATAGAGTTATGTAGTGAAATTTTCAAACGTTTTCTTCTCTGAAACTAATATGGCCAGAGCTTTGATATTCATCATGGTGACACTTCTAGATGTCCTTTACGTATTTTGTTCAAATGGTTCCAGTCCGTTGCATAAGTAGGTCACAGGAGCTCAAAAAAAAAAAAATCAATGGAAACTTAAAAAATTCTTTTTGTCTAAAACCCTTGTTCCCTGATCTTAGATATTTGGCACATAGCATCATCTACAGGTCCTCTTTCAAGATTGTTCAAATTATGCCAATCGAGTAAAAAATGACTCTGTCCTGGACATAAATCTTTTTCTCCATTTTGTCAGTTATTCCTAGGTGAGCGAAATATGCCCCATGGGGCTCTTGTTTTGACAGGGAGAGCAGGACACCAGCCAGGTGCTTCAGATCCCTTGGTTCCCTGCACAACAAGAACACCATTGATGACTTCAGGGAACTAGACAAGAAAGCCTTACTGGACCAGCTTGGTGAAAAAGTATGATATTGAGTCCCCATAGTTCTACACTAATGTGTTGATAAAACTGATTGAAAAAAGTGAAGCAAATTTGGAAAAGTAAAAGTTTAGAAAATCTCTCGTAAACCATTTGTATACTTTGATTGAGCCTACATATCAAGCCCATTTCACAATCTTGCTGTTTAAATTTTCTGGCCTACCAGAAAGGACAAGGGGATCATACATAAAAATTCTGACAAATTCCAATACATGTACCTCGTGTGTCCAAAACTGCAAATTGAAAATGCAGTAAGACCTCTCTATTATGACCGCTGAATTATGTTAGTTATTATGGTTTTTACTATAGGTGACCACTAAAAGCAAGTTGACATTGAAGCAGAAAGCTCCTTTAGGAGCTTTCTGTTTCACTGTCACCTTGCTTTTAGCCATCATTTGTATATTATACAATCAATTAGCCTTCGTTTTAGTGGTCGTAAAAGAGGTTTTACTGTACATTGTTGTCTCAAGCAACAAATGAGCTTTCTAATGACCTGCAAAGGGAATTCTAGATGAGACTTAAAAAACACTGAGGTCCCAACCGGCTCTATAAAAAAGAGTAGGGCATTGCCCGGGTTCCTCTGTATCCAATGCCCTCTCTATGAGACATCCAATTAGCCTCAAGTTGGCAGAAATGGACCAATATTAAAAGAAACAAACAACTCATATGTATGGTTCATTTCAGATCTGGGGATCAATAACTTCAGGAGAGGCCTTGCAGGACCCTTCCATACTGTGCAAGTTTGTTTTACTGACTTATGCTGTAAGTATGAAATACAGTAAAATCTATGTTAGGCAGCCACTTTAACCCATTATCCCATTGCCTGATTCTAGTTTTTAAAGAAATGTGATTACTTAAACTTTTAAAGCACATTGAAAGTAAAGCAGAATGTGCCTTAGGCACATTCTGCTTTACTTTTAGCCTGCTTTAAGCTATTACCTGCTAGGATATAGAAAATATTTCTTATGATACATATTCATGACTGTATAAAAGGTTACTATTTTCTTCAGTGGAGGAATAAATTAAAGGCGTAAAAAAGAGTATTTATGGGGTAATGGGTTAAACATGAATTGATAGGCTTTCTGCTTTACATTCAGCCGGCTTTTACCCATTACTCCTTAAATACACCTTTTTATGCTTTATTTTATCCTCCAGAGAGATGAAAATAGTTCCACTGTATACAGTTATGAATATGTACCACAAGGAATATTTTTGTATCTTAGCAGATGGTAGCTTAAAGTAAGCAAAAGCTCAAATCTGATCAATCAAATTCTTGAGAATGATCGCAGTTTCAACTTAAATGTTTTATAACCTTGGACCTTGGCTCAAAACTGTTCGACTCTCGGATTAAAATAAATCATTAATTTGAAGAAAAAAGGTAAAAGGTAAAGGTGATAGGTTTATCAAGTCTGAAATTTATATGTCATATTCTTCCGACTTTTACAATTACCTCCCTGTTCATCGAGTCACAAGTCGGCCATTTACATTCGGCGCTACTAGCAGCCATGACACATTGACTTATTTCCCTCTCAGGTACCCATTTAAATCACCTGGGTGAAGTGGAGCAATGTAGGGTTAATTTTTTGCAAAAAAAGAAAACAAAATTGAAAAAAATAAAACACCACCTAAACAATTGCTATTGCACCAGGGGCCTGTTTGGTAAAACTTCGTACGACAAATGTTATCTTTCGTCAGATTATAAGAATCTCAATTACTATTTATTTCTACATCTAATCCTGCCTTGTGACATCTCTTTGGAATCGTTTTGAAAAGACGATTCCAAAGAGATGTCACTAGCAGGGTTCCTGCTGCCTATCGCAAACGGTGCCATTTGCGCAAGAAATTATCGTTTGGCTCAAGAAATTTTCAAATGGCGAAAGTAGATGGCGGCGAGATTTTTCGCAATAGAGCCGAAGAATACAACGTTCTTTTGTTTAGTTGCCGGACTTGGTCAACTCCGTAGCCAATATCCAGACTAATTATGATCACTCGAGTGTGAAATCTGTTGACCCTGCCTGTGTTATGTCACACAGTGTAGTGCTGTTATGCAATATGGGAATCAAACAGTAAGCATTGTTTACACAAAGTGTGTCACTGATTGATGACTAGACCGCTTCTAAAGTACAGTTTTCCAATTAGTTTCAAAGTGTGTAGTGTAAACAAAAGATGTAATTATTAAAGTTATCACTCACCCAAACAGCAATCCTTTATCCTCCCATGTAATCTTTTTAATTTAATTCATTTAATCCACAGATGATCTATTACATAATAAAATTATTCTATAAATCACACCACTTAAAATGTCCGTGAGTCAGTAGCCTTCAATGATGTCACTGGTCTTGATTGACACATTGAAATGAACACAGCTTCTGTAGATCAAACTGTTTGCGTGAGGTTCCTTAGGGGGGAAATACTTAGGCAGTGAAGAAGTTTTCAAAGGCAGTGAAGATGTTTTTAAATTTATATATGGTAAAAGATAATATCAATAATTGTGAGATCGTTTCTACTGAAATAAATAAATTTTGTTGTGAATCATAAGAACCCCACAAACGTAAGAATAGCTTTATCTAAGCTTCAGTTAAAGTGTGACCTTGGAACATTTTATGTTAAATGAAGGGGTTTAGGGCCAAAGGATTTTGAATTTATTATGAATTTGTAATAGTAAAATTGTACACTTTTCATAACTAATATTAAGATCAAGGACTTATCATTATTTTAGATTTTAAGTATGAAAAGTAAAGAAAAAGGAAATATGACACATCATAGAAAGGCTTGTGCACATTTGAAGGGTATGTTACCCAGTTCCATTTCTGTAGCACGCTGGTCCCTTTGAGGATCCAGAATACTAGACCCAATCACCCTTTTGTAAAACAATAACATATGAATAAGGTACCAGTGTAGATTAAAGTAGACTGATGAAATGTAAAGCATTTGTTAAAGTTGAAAACTATTAGGATTTGAATATCAATAATGAATAGCATTTCTAAGCAGAATAATTCATTGATAAAAATCTATAAATTTGTTTGACTTTTGCCATCTGGCTCCAAAAATGGCTCCAATATTTCAATTTTGGCGCAAACTTTTCTCATTTGGCGAAAGTGCTGGCGCAAGAAAAAAATTGTCCAGGATGAACCCTGACTAGACTGGATTAGAAAGAGAAATCGGAAATAAAATGTGTTTAAAATTTTTGACTTACGACAACATTTGTTGTACAAAGTTTTTATGAAACGGGCCCCAGACTTGCATTTCATTTCTCTGAATGGGAAACAATAAGCTTTTCACCAAGCTATTAGAGAAAATGTTAACAGTCAGATTTGCCTTTGTTTTAGGACCTGAAGAAGTATTACTACTACTACTGGTTTGCCTTTCCTTGTCTGTGTCCCAGTGGTAACTTCAATCTAATCTCACCTCCACAAAAACTCCTGGAAAGATTCACGGAACAGCAGGTGAGTCACAAGATTCCGAGTCACAATGTACATGTAGTTACTTAAGCCCATTGTACTACCCCATCGACGATTATATGGGCCATTTACAAACTGTATATGTGAAGAGTGTACTTGTCAAATGGAGTCCTCTGATCAGGGTATTCACTGTTTGTCATTTTGAAATTTGTTGGTAAAATCAATCCTTAATGGTCAATAACGAACCGCACTTAATTGGAAATTGTAATTTTCCATTCAAGTTTGTGAGATGCATGAGTTAAGCCTTATGTTCTGATAAATGATTGACTATCATTAAATCTAAAGGATCTGTCCCTTGAATATTTAAAGAGTATGACTAAAAATGAAGACCCTGATGATGATCAGACAGCTCCTTCTGGAAAAACTTGGTCCAGAAGTGTTAGGTGTCAGAAATTTCATTGTGTATATAACTTTGTTGTTACATTTCAGGTTTACAGTCTTTTATGAGATACAATCGATGTATTTCAGGTTAACAGTCTTGCTGCCAAGTTTAACGAGATACAAGCCAAGCATGGGACTGGTTTGGGATACTTCATTATTGTACCTACAGATGATGGTGTGATAGTAGACCAAGTCAAGAATACACAAACATATTTGGATAAAAAACAGAGAGTATGGGCATTGTAGATTTAACTTTCTTCCCCAACAAAAACATACACACACAAAAGAGTCGAACTTCGATATCTTGAACTCTATTATGTCGAACATAAATTATCCGTAGTTCAAAGTTAAAACGTGGCTTAGCCACGTTTTAACTTTGAACTACGGGTATGTTCGTCTGAATCGAACATGAAATTATGTAATTCATGTGTTGAAATATCAGTTAGTTGGAGTTAAGCAAGTTGGAGATATCGAAGTTCGACTGTATATTCATATAGTGAAACCTATGCATTTCAATATGACAAACAGTGCAGGCGCTAATCAGAGGGCTCAAAATTGTTAGAGCCTTCCTCTTTCAAATTATGTCTGTCGCTCAGAAATGAAATCAAATGTATGCTTCTAAGTATTTTCTGTGCATTTAATCCATTACCCCATAGCCTGTTTCTGGTTTGGAAGACAAATGACCTCTTAGGTTGAATGTAAAGCAGAATACACCTTAAGGTTCATTCTGCTTTACTTTTAACCTGCTTTTAGCTACCATCTACATACTAATAGAATATAGAAAATATTTCTGATAGTACATAATTATTCATGATTGTATGAATCGAAACTGATTTTCTTCAGTGGAGGAATAAATTAAATGTGCATCTTTGAAGTTATTGATTAAGATTTTAATTTTCAGGTACTATTTGGGTTTGCAGATCCTTGTACACTAGAGCAGCACCCTGGCTGGCCTCTGAGGAACTATCTAGCTCTAATTGCTTACCATTGGTAAGACTTTATACACTATATTCTCATATCCCTTTCCCCCATAATAGCGTTTTTTTAGCACATTCAATTCACTCCTGCACTGAAGAAAATAGTTCCAATTTATACAGTCATGAATGTGTAACATAAGAAATATTTTCTATATCCTAGCAGATGGAAGCTTAAAGCAGGTTGAAAGTAAAGCAGAATGTGCCTCAAGGTTTAAACATGTCTTCAAAACTAGAAACAGGCTATGGGGTAAAGGGTTAACTATTTCTCCATGGACATTTTTGTGAATAACTTGTAACTGACACAGCAATTATTATGTCTCGCCCATTTATGTTGAGACGGGTTTTTTTTTGCCTGAGTTGTCTGTTAGGCTCATAAATCGATACTTTGAGTGGCAAAAATAAGAAACCTCATAAGTGAAAAACATTAACCTGGCCATCTCTTGTGACATTAACCTGAATTCATCCCGGACAAGCTCCCTTCTTCCGAGAAACTTGCAAAAAAGCATGGCAGAAAAATCCATATTGGATATAATGGAAGAAATCTGGGCAGGATGGTACCCGGGACTCCTGCGTCACAGTCCAATATCTTAACCACTGTCCTAAAGAGTCGACTCCCTAATGCAGGTGTTTAGGTATTGGATTAATCATTCATCGCTATGCTATTTATATAGCACACAGGGGAGCATTTGGGATGTAACACTCCTTAACCCATTACCCCAAAGCCTGAATTAAGTTTTGAAAATAGATGACCACTTAAAGCAGGTTGAAAGTGAAGCAGAATGTGCCTAAAGGCACATTCTGCTTTACTTTCAGCCTGCTTTAAGCTTCCATCTGCTTATATATAGCAAATATTTATTATTATACATATTCATACATGTATCTGTATAAATTGGAACCATTTTCTACAGTAAAGGAATAAATTAAAGTCGTAAAAAGGCGTATTTATGGGTTAATGGGTTAAGTGGTTGTACTGTATATAGAGATTGTAGAAACACTAACCAGATATTGAGTAGTACAAAACGATCACGTAGGATTTTCTTAACATTTTATTTTTCACCAAACATTTTCGAGATTAGATAGAGATTTATGACAACTGTTGTTGTGTTACCAGGGGCGGTACTATGCAGGAAGTAGAGACTGTGTGTTTGAGATACCACAGTAAATCAGGCACTCATGATGTTAGTCAGAGTCTCCTCCTCAACATCAGATTATCCCCCATGGGAGACAAATCAGGTATGTGGGTTGTCCTTAACCTTTAGGACCTGGCTTTTCATGTAATATAGGTAGATATGCAAAGCTCCAGATAAGAGGGAGTGTACTAAATAAATCTTATGTTTACTCCCTCATGTCTACATTAAATCCTATGGTGTTACTACTCATTAGATTTGTCTCAAAGAGTCTCAAAACTGTTGACACTTAGATTTTTTTTCTCAATAAATTTCAGTTAAATTGTATGTATGATATAGTTGTAATTCAAGACTAACATGTTACATGTGATACAGTGCTCCCTACTTCCAACGGCTTGCTGAACAACGGTTCCCTCCTTACAACAAGCCTTGCTGCTGTTCCCAAAACAAGAAAATTGTGTCCAACCTTTTCACGACTGCAATATCATCTGCTTAAAATTGTCATCTGCTGTTTTTCTTCAAGTAACATATCGGAAGTTTTGACAGAAAAAAACATAATGACAAGAAATAAACAGCTTGAATCCAGATCAGATGCGTGTTAGGCGACGTCTGATCTGGATTCAAGCTGTTTGCACATGTAAACCAATGTTCCACCCTACAACAACTCTCTCCGAGCAACACGCACAATCTTTGTCTCCCATTGGATATTGTTATAGAGAGTGAGCACTGTAGCTAGGTGTTGTTTCAGTTTGTCCTAAATGTGTTGGCTGGGAGAAGAATGAGAGGCAGAAACTTGGTGCTAGAATGGTCAATCTGAGTGCCTCAATGGACCCCACCAGGTACAGTTAACCCTTTCCCCCATAGAAGCGCCTTTTAGCGCATTTAATTAGTCCTTCACTGAAGAAAATAGTTCCAATTTGTACAGCCATGAACATTTCTTATATCCTAGTAGATGGTAGCTTAAAGCAGGCTGAAAGTAAAGCAGAATGTGCCTTAAGGCACATTCTGCTTTTCTTTCAACATGCTTTAAGTTGTCACCTATCTTTAAAACTACAAACAAGCTATGGGATAATGGGTTAAAGCTTACATTTATGACCACAGTCTATCTAACCCAATAGCCTGTTTCCAGTTTTGAAGACAGATGACTTCTTAAAGCAGGCTGAAAGTAAAGCAGAATGTGCCTCAAGGAACATTCTGCTCTACTGTCAGCCTGCTTTAAACTACCATCTGCACGAATATAGAAATGTATTTATTTTGATACATATTGATTTAAGAACTTTTTAGCTCGCCGGAAGATTGTCCAGATAAGCTTATGATGTAACGCAGTCGTTGGTGTCAGTGTTCCCATTGCCATTTCAGTTTTTAAAGCGTCCAAAACTATCGAGCTGTCAGAGATAACCACACTTGAGAATATAATTGCAAACAATTTTGATCCAAATCAGACGCTGCATTACAAAGTGTCTGATCAGGAGCCAGACTGTTAGGCTACATATTTTAAATTTTATCAATAAACAGTGCATGGATCTGAAATTGACAAAATATTGCATATAGGACAATTCAAAGGAATAAACCACCCCGAGTACAATGAATATTTGCAAACAGTTTGGATCCTAATCAGACGCCGCATAACGCGGCATCTGTTTAGGATCCAAGCTGTTTGACACTCATTTCAATATTTCTTCATTCAAAACACCTAATATTTAAATTTGAGAAATAAAAGCAGACTACAGTTGTTTAAAATTCATGACGTCATGGCAGTGAAGGTATTTCTGCAGGAGAAGGATTATAAAGTTGAAAGTTATTTCCTTTTCATCCCAGGCTTTCAGAGTCAGCCGTTGATTTGAACTTAAAGTTGATGCGTTGGCGTCTGTTACCTGACCTTGACCTCAAGACCATAGCAGAGACAAAATGTCTTCTGCTTGGTGCTGGAACCCTGGGCTGTAATGTAGCAAGATGTCTGTTGGTAAGACATAACTGAAAAATCTATATTATCTCCTTTTTAACCCACTACCCCATAAATAGGCCTTTGTACGCCTTTTATCTATTCCTCCACTGAAGAAAATAACTCTGCTTTATAGAGTCATAGATATGTACCATAAGAATTATAATATATTTATATTGCTGCTACTTACCATGTATGCACTGTTTGTGGTTAGTTTAACTTACTATTCCATACACCTGTAATATTTTATACACTTAAGTAAAGTAAATTCAAACTCGCTTACGTCAAACATGTCTGTATTTCAACATTAAAATGTAGCTAGGTCAGGTTTTAATTTTGATATAGGTTATGTTTGACAAAGTGAGTTTAAGTTATTGAGTTTCAACCGTACTTGATTTTTGCCAACAGGGCTGGGGTGTGAGACAGATAACTTTAGTTGACAATGGTCGTGTGTCATACAGTAATCCTGTACGACAGACATTGTTTGTGTTTGATGACTGTAAAACCCCTGGAGGAGGCAAACCTAAAGCTCAGGCTGCAGCAGAGGCGTTGAAAACTATATTTCCTGGGGTGGTAAGTTGTTTTCTTGCTAAAAAAAACTTTATATGGTCCGTAACCAAATGTTGTTACTTGCAGGTTTATTTGAAATCCAATATGGTCGCCATGGCAGCTTTCTTGAAAAAAGGTTTTAAACTTAAACTCAAATTCAGCTGGACCAATTTTGTTGAAACTTCTTAGAAATGATTGATGCATGGTCTCAACCAAATGTTATTACATGTACTTTAATGTTGATATGCAATCCAATATGGCAGCCATCTTGAAAGTCTATTTTAAACTTAAGGCTTCCTATTTAAATAGATTGTGTGCATGGGAGAATATGTATGTTTTACCAGCATGTCATCTATAACGTTCACTTGAAATATTGGCATGGTATTTCCTTCAGAATTCAGAAGGGGTGTCCCTGTCCATACCAATGCCGGGCCATAGTGTATCAGGTAAGTGTTCAACACATTTCCCCTTAACCCAATACCCCCTAGCTTGTTTCTAGTTTGGAAACAAGTGACGACTTAAAGCAGGTTGAAAGTGAAGCAGAATGTGCCTTAAGGCACATTCTGCTTTACTTTCAGCCTGCTTTAAGCTACAATCAGCTAAATATACAAAATATTGTTCCTGGTACATATTCATAACTGTATAAAGTATAAACGTTTCCTTTCAAGGCAGGAAATATATTAAAGGTGTATTTATGGTGTAATGGGTTAAACAGAGCTTCAGAAAAGGGGAGTGTCTCAAAAACTAAAATCTTTATTTCTGGATTAAACCCTATATTGTACTGGTAACTTTATTACAATCGTCTCGAAGAGCCGATTCTAATAAATGGTAATATCATAGGATTTGGTGCTGAAATGAGTTAATAAATTGTGGGTTTGTTCAGTTTACTCCCTCTTTTCTGGATTGGAGCCCAGAAATACACCTTTTTACACCTTTAATTTATTCCTCCATTGTAGAAAACAGAAATATTTCTTTTTTTTCTTTTTGGAACTGACAATTGCCAGTCTGTTTATTTTTCATTTACATCAAGCATATCATATAAAAAGACAGGAAACAAATTAAACATATCACAGATAAGAAAACAAGACTAAGCATTCAATAAACGCCTACAGAATTTTTTTTATATCTAGCAGATGATGGCTTAAAGTAGGCTGAAAGTAAAGCAGAATCCCCACTAACTAATTACCCCTCGTTAGCTCATCGCTTTTATCTATCAAGCTATGCAAGTGCCTCTTATCGCCTGAATCAATAAATTGTATTCAAGTGCCTCTCATCCCTTGTGCATGATAAGTACACAAGTGCCGCTCATGGCCTTTAACTTTAGAAAT
Source organism: Gari tellinella (assembly GCA_922989275.2). Taxonomy (NCBI): domain Eukaryota; kingdom Metazoa; phylum Mollusca; class Bivalvia; order Cardiida; family Psammobiidae; genus Gari; species Gari tellinella. The sequence continues at coordinate 101,078,210 of OV277858.1, read as the reverse complement.
CAGAACTGTCCATGTTTTACTGTAGTTTCTTGTGTGACTGTTTTGGCAGAAAGTGCTGTGAAACAGACCAAAGAAGATGTAGAAAAACTGGACCAGCTCATAGCTTCCCATGATGCAGTATTCCTCTTACTGGATACAAGAGAGAGCCGATGGCTGCCAACTGTCATGGCAGCTTCAAAGAAAAAGGTTGGAATCTTTGAATATACAATTAAACACAATTTTATAGTAGAAGCTCTTGAAATAACACTAAATTCAATCTTACAGCCAATGTTCATATCTTTGAAAGAAAAATACAGCCAATCACAGTTCACCAAAAAAATACAGCCAATTAAAGCTCACTAAAAATACAGCCAATCATAGGTTACCAAAACAATACAGCCAATCATAGCTCAGCTTAACACATGCAGCCGATCATAGCTCACCAAAAGTAATGAAAACAAACACTATTAAATTAATCAATACTTATCTGGTTGTTATGTTTGATGTTTTTTTTCTTTCATAGACTGTGATATGTGCTGCACTTGGCTTTGATACATACCTAGTGATGAGACATGGACAGAAGATGGATGGGGAACCAGTTGCCTGTAGCAGTGCAGACATGTCCTTCTACAAACATATACCTGGTTCCCAGCTCGGATGTTACTTCTGTAATGATGTTGTAGCACCTGGAGATGTAAGAAAAGCTTTAGTGCTTTTATGAAAAACAAAATGTCTATAAAGTGAAATCTCTCTATTATGACCACAAAATTGTGTTAACTATTAGGTGTTTATGACAGATGGTTGCTGAAAACAAGGAACCTGGACAAAAGCCTCTTGTCTTAAACAGTGAAAAAATCAACACTTGCTGAGATTGGGTCTGTATACAGAAAACTCTCTCTAGAAAGACCTCTAAATTTTTTTTTAAATTATATGGTGTTTCTGACTGGTGACTGCTTAAAGCAAGGTGATAGTAAAACAGAAAGCTTTTATAGGAGCTTTCTGTTTTAATGTCACCTTGCTTTAAGATGTCAACTATGATTTACACAATTAATTAGTCTTCGTATCAATGGTCGTAATAGGAAGGTTTTACTGTGTTTTTTGTGCTTAAAACAGCAAAGCTTATTGTTTACTTTTATGCCCCCGGCATCAACAGATGCGGGAGCATATAGTAATCGTCCTGTCCGTCCGTCCGTCCTTCCGTGCTAACGCTAGGATACTTATGTGGCTAAAATTCTAAGCTACATAATAGAAAAACATTAACCTGGCAGTCTCTTGTGACATTAACCTGGCCAGTTGTGGGACATAGGGTAAGGGGTAGGGTTAGCCTCCAAACCATTCTATTCCAAGTTAGAGCAAAAAGACATTGTCTCTTGTGTGGCTAGCCACGCAAGAGAAAACAATAGAAAATAGCCACATAAGTATTCTAGCGTGCGTAAGTCCGTCCGTCCGTCCATCCGTAACCAGGTTAAGTAGATTTTACCGTTTCGTCTAGCATCAACACCACTTATTCAAATGCTTGGATACTTATACAGTTGTTGCCTTGGACCATTCCCTAGCCACCAATAATACCTAACCTTGATTTTGACCTTGACCTTGACCTAATTTGGACTTAGAATATTTTGAATGGGCTATTTCTTGGTTAACTAGATTTTACCGTTTCGTTTAGCATCAACACCGCTTACTCCAATGTTTGGATACTTATACAGTTGTTGCCTTGGACCATTCCCTATCCACCAATATCACCCAACCGTGATTTTGACCTTGACCTTGACCTAATTTGGACTTAGAATATTTTGAATGGGCTATTTCTTGGTTAACTAGATTTTACCGTTTCGTCTAGCATCAATACTACTCACTACAATCCTTCTATACTTAAACAGTTATTGCCTTCGACCATTACCAACCCACCAGTAATACCCAAGCTTAGTTTGACCTTGACCTTGACCTAATTTGGACTTAGAAAAGATTCAGAATATATTGTCAAGGATGCCACCGGGGGCATAAGCGTTTATTGAACGCAGTCTTGTTTTAACTTAAAAAAGGTTTGCTATGACTCAATTCAAATAATGTTTTCCATCCGAAAACTTTTAATACTTCTCGTAACTTCTTTATAGCCGGATTAATTTATTTCATACTTGGATACAACACCCCTTGGGACACCTTACGGCGCATTCTTCATAATTAATTTTCAGCCTGCTTTAAGCTACCATCTTTTAGAATACATATTTATGACTATAAATTGTTGACTATAAATTGTAACTGCTTTCTTAAGTGGAGGAAAAAAATTAAAGTTGTAAAAATGGCATATCTATGGAGAAAAGGTCTAAGGACTGAGCCGTTCTCTGTTTCAGTCCACCAAGGACCGTACACTAGATCAGCAGTGTACCGTGTCTCGACCTGGCATGTCATACATTGCAAGTGCCTTGGCAGTAGAGCTACTTGTATCGGTATTACAACATCCTGAGAGAGGCAATGCCCCAGGGGACACTAGCGCTAATGATGATCACTTCAGTACTGACCATGTCAGCACACTTGGCATTGTCCCACACCAGGTAAATCAGGGCTCCTAATGAAGGGAGTACAGGGTTCGAATTTAAGCTCGCATACTCGCAAAATGCGAGTGGAATTTGTAAATTGCGAGTGATTTTTCAACAAACTCGCAAAAAAATGCGAGTACTGTTTTTCGGACAGCTAAACACATTATAGCGTCTGTAAGGCTATGCTAGGTTTATTCTGTAGCATTTCGAGTGGCTGAAATGGACGAGAAGACAAGCGAATACTTTTCGTAAGCCAATCATAGCTTCTCGGGCAGTTTCAACCTCTTTTTTGTCTGTAAGAATGACGTAATGACGGACTTTCCCAATTCTCATTGGCTAATGAAACGCGCACTTTGCTACTTCGGAGTTTCGATGTGTAAACAATTCTTATCACAGAGTCTGAGACTCAACAACCGAAACCGTTCTCCAAAGACGAGGCCATTTAAAAGATTCGCACGAGTACAAGTATACTTCTAATTCTACTGTGACATACTGTTTATTAACCACAGCCCTGAAATATACGACCAGTGAAAAAACGTTTGTATCGTAGACGGATTGGCAATCTAAACCTGACCTAATTTTCGAGTAATGAAATCGTGTGCGGTCTGCCTAGTGCATACAGCATGCATTCTCCCCAATATTATAAAATGTAAGAAAAATACTCCTTTGGTATGTACACATAGATATGAAAATCAAGATCTTATCCCTTGTCAGCTGTAACCACAAATATACAACTATGAAATACACGAAGTGTAGGTAGATCGTATTTGATTACTACACGTCTGTGTCTGGTTAAAAGTTAAAAACATATATGTTCAGAATGACAGTTTAACTTTCGCGAGTAGTTTTTGCATTTTGCGAGTAAGTTCAAAAGTCGCTCGCAAAAAAATGCAAGTGTAATTTTTAGCTAATTTCTAACCCTGGAGTACAGTAACACATGTGTTAACTCTTTGAACCCTAGTCACGCATATATGCGTCATTTGCAAACGGTGTACCTGTGAGTAGTACACTTGTCATATGCAAACAGTGTAGACCCGGATCAGAGGGCTCCTTAAGGAGCCCTCTGATTAGGGTCTGCACTGTTTGTCATTTTGACATATATTGTGAAAATCAACCATAAAATGTCTAGACTAAATTGAAAATTAGAATTGTCCATTTGAGGTTTCAGGGAGGAAAGGGTTAAACAGCAACTTAAAACTTGTAGACTTATATAAATGTACCAGCTAAATGCAGGACACAAGTAACGCAAAAAGCTCCTATAAGAGCTTTCTTCATTAATTGTGTCCTACATTAAAAAATAACTTGTCTTTGAAGATCCCCATGTCTTAACAAGGAGTGTTCACTTAACACATGTTTTACTGTATTTAAAAAACTAAATCTTTATTTCTGCATTAAACCCTATGGCGCTACTACTCATTAGAATGGTCTCGAAGAGACCATTCTAATGAGTAGTAACATTATAGGATTTGGTGCTAAAATGAGTGAGAAAATGTTGTGTTTGTTCAGTTTACTCCCTCATATCTTGAACCCAGGGTAAACAATTCAAGGGACTCTCTCATCACAGCTCCAAGATAAGGCTATCGTCTCACAAATACTTGCTTCCTGATGTCTCCATCAAAAGATGTGATGTAACTTGTAATAAACTCAACAGATTCCTCTCTTCAGTGCTATTCCCCGATAGCTTGTTTCAGTATCAAAGACAGATGACTGGTTAAAGTGTAGAATGCTTCTTCAGGAGCATTCTGCTTTATTTTCAGTCTGTTATCATCTGTTAGGATATACAAGTATTTCTTACGTTACATATTCATGGGTGTATAAAGTGGAACTCTTTTCTTCTTTTCAGTAGAGGAACTAATTAAATGCACATCTATTGCGTAATGAGTTAACAAAAAACTACAATAAAACTCCTCTATAATGACCACTAAAACATAGGCTAATTGATTGTATAAACAACAGGTTACTGCGTAAAGCTTTAGGAGCTTTCTGTTTTACTGTCACCTTGCTTAAAGCAGTCACCTGTCATAAACGCTTAGAAATTAACACAATTTAGTGGCCATAATAGAGTGGTTTTACTGTATACAAACTCCATCACAGCAGTTATTACCAGTAGTTGTTTTCTCACTGTTTCAGATAAGAGGATTTTTGTCCAGATTCCAACAGGTTATGCCTGCTAGCAGAGCCTTTGATAAATGTACAGCTTGCTGTAATATTGTAAGTATGAGGTGTAGTCCAAGTAAGGGAAATAACTGTTGTTTGCATATCCCTTTCCTCAGTACCGTAATGACCCTAAGTATTAGGTCAGACAAGTCAGAGCAAACAGTGTAGACCCTGATCAGACTGCTCCTTCAGGAGCAGTCTGATCAGTGTCTACCCTGTTTGCTATTCAGTGTGCACCTTTGGACAAATTACTGTGTCCTAAAAGCAGTTTGTTCAAATTTGAGGATAATCACAGAAGTTATTCAGGGTGTCCCAATACAGTATAACCTCTGTTATCCGACACCCCATGGTTCCAAGTTTGTAAGTCGGTTAAGAGAGGTTGTCGGTTAACGGAATTAGGCCTAAGTTCACAAGTTTACACAGCCAAAGATTCAGTCCATTTTTCGCTGCGATGCGAATTTCTCCATGACTGCAGCATATCCTTGTCAGATCCTTCAAGTTTAAAATAGGAGTCCCCTGCTCCGAATCTACACGGTTTTCAAGCATACATTTTGACGCCTGCGATTATTGATATAGACTAGACCTATGCGGAGGGAGCATTAGATATATATTCGGTACTTCTAATGTTGACAACTTGACGGTGAGAACGATTGGCAGATACCTGTCCAATTTACGAAATAATGGTTAGCTATTGTTGGAAAGGATGGATGAGTTGGTCTTTTCGGCACTGCAACCCTGAATGGGTTGCTTACACGTGTTGGCTGAAGTTGTCTTATTAACCCTCACATTATTCACTCATTGTTTAAACAATACATGTTGTCTTACACGGCCATCCAAGCAATATGTGTCATTATTACCTGCGCGTGTTTAGTCTGTTAATGATCAAAGGCCAGCATACCGTCGGATAATGGGGTGTGAAAAACCTCTAATTTGCCTTTTTTGGTCCGTCAAGGTATGTCGGATAACGGTTAACAGAGGATCCGATCAAAAGAGAGTTGGGTTACATACATTATATAGGGAAACTGCCGGGACCAAACAGCAGTGTCGGATAACAGAGGTTTCCGGTCAAGAGAGGTGTCGATCAACAGAGGTTATACTGTATTTAGGAGTTTATGGTAGTCATGAGCGCAAATCACCTACTTTGTATTTTTAACCGATATGTGGCAATTTTTTAGTTTAGGCAGATGACTGCTGAACCCATTACCCCCTAGTCTGTTTCTAGTTTTGAAGACAGGTGTCCACTAAAAGCAGGTTGAAAGTTTAGCAGAATGTGCCTTAAGGCGCATTCTGCTTTACTTTCTACCTGCTTTTAGCTATCATTAGCTCACCTGAGCCAAAGGCTCAAGGTGAGCTATTGGGATGGCCCTGTGTCCGTCGTCGTCCGTCGTCCGTCGTCGTTAACAATTACTTCAAATGACATCTCCTCCTATACCGCTGAACAGATTTCAACCAAACTTTACAGAAATGTTCCTTGGGTCAAGCTCTTTCAGATTTGTTCAAAGAATTAAAAACAATGCAGAACTCTGGTTGCCATGGCAACCAAAGTGAAAAAATAAGGAAATCTTAAAAAATCTTCTTGTAAAAAACTACAAGGGCCAGAGCTTAGATATTTGGCACATAGCATCACCTACATGTCCTCTATCAAGTTTGTTCAAATTATGCCCCTGGGGTCAAAATTGGCCCCGCCCCGGGGGTCACAGTTTTACATAGAGTTATATAGTGAAAATTTCAAATGTCTTCTTCTCTGACACTGATATGACCAGAGCTTTGATATTTGGCATGGTGACACTTCTAAATGTCCTTTACCTATTTTGTTCAAATGGTTCTGGTCGGTTGAATATATAGGTCATAATTCACATTCAATATATGTATAGCAGACAGCAATTCAGCATTATCAGAGTTAGACCCTATAGCCACATTTCCTACTGGCAGAGTTACATAACTGAACTCAGGTCAGCTGAGGTTCACTATAACAGCAGCATATGGTGTAGACTAGCTACTAGTCTGATAAATATATTATATTTGATAATGTATTCTGTTTTTCAATGGTTTGTCATTGTGACTTATTCCTGCCACAGAGTCCGGCACAGATTTATATATGATTCTGGCTAGGAACAGACAACCCAGTATGAATAAAAGGAAATAAGTATGAACTATAATATCATATGGACTGGTGCCAGTCTACATATGGTGTTGTCTGCTACATTTTTTATGCCCCTGCAGTTGGGGGCATATTGTTTTTGTCTGTCTGCTTTTTTTGTCTGTTTGTCAATTTGTTTGTCTGTCAGTCCACAACTTTAATCTTAGCCATAACTTTGTTAAAGTTAGAAACTTTATAACTTAGGTCATGTTCTGCAAAGGTCAATGTCATTTTTGAGTTATTTCCCAGTGTCATATTTTCTTGTCTTTGAGATAACTCCAGTTCTACTGATGTTAACCCATTACCCCATACATACGCCTTTTTACGCATTTAATGTATTACTCCTCTAAAGAGAATAATTCCTCTTTATACAGTCATAAAAATGTAAGATATAAGAAATGGTATCTATATCTTAGTTAATGATAACTTAAAGCAGGTTGAAAGTAAAGCAGAATGGGCAATAAATAATCATATGGAAATACATGTAGCTTGATAAGAAGAAGTGTCATGGATAAGGGCCATAACTCTGCCAACAATATTTTTTTAAGTTATTCCAATTTGTCATGGGTTTTTTGTCTGGAAGATAATTCCATTTACAGCTATATTAAAATCTTGTCTTGTCTATTACGCTAAGGCACAATGACCTCAGGTGAGCGAATTAAGGGCCATGGCCCTCTTGTCTACTAGAATATAGAAAATATTACTTATATTACATACTCATGACTGTATAAAATGGAACTATTTTCTTCAGCAGAGGAATAAATTAAAGGTTTGAAGATGGGTATTTATGGGGTAATGGGTTAAAGCAAGATGAAATTAAAGGAGAAAGCTTCTTTAGGACTTTCTGCATTATTTTCATCTTGCTTCAACCTGCTGCCAGTATTTATTACTATCAGTGAAACAGCGTTTTGAGGGGAAGGGTAGAGGCTTCGTAGGGGGACAATAGGGATAAAAGCCCTCAAAGGCGCTTACACGGAAAAGCGTTTGACTCTTTAACATGCTAGCAGTGATACCATGATAACCTTTGCAAACAGTTAAGATCCTGATGAGACACAGGGTAAAGTGGCATCTCATCAAGGTCCAAACTGTTTGACACTCTGACACTGTCTTGAAAACAAATTTTGAAAATTCTAGTTTTAGGAAAGTAGCAGACAACAACTATTGTTGCAGACAAAAATAATTACACAACATTCAAATTACCATTGTGTATGCACAGTGATCCCTCCCAATGATTCCCTCCTTACAACAATTCTTGCAGCTGTTCCCTAAACAAGACATTTATGTTAAAGACTGCAATATTGTCTACTGAAAACTGTGGTCTGCTGTTCTCTCAAAGTCAAATATTGGACATTTTGACAGAAAAACCCCACAATGACGAGTGACAAACAGCTTGAATTTATGAGATCAGACGCCCAATAACGTGGCGTCTGATCTGGATTCAAGCTGTTTGCAAATGTAAGCCAATGTCCCTCCCTATAACAACTCCCTCTGAGCAACACACACAACCGTTGTCTCCCGTTGGGTTTTGTTGTTGCCAGGGAGCACTATACTGTCTTTACATGGAAAGTTTTTTATCAGCATTACCTTGTAAAATAATCTACATCTAAAAAAGAATCAACTTCAAGAAGCCTTCAAGAGTCAATGGAAACTGGGTCCAAGGTTATAAAGAGTTTGAGCTGAGTCTCAGTGTGTTCTCAAGCATTTGATTGGTCAGATTTGAGCCTAGGCTCAAATCTGACCAATCAAACTCTTGAGAATGACTTTAGACTCAACTGAAAAGCTTTATAAATAGCCTTGGACCCAGGCCATTAGTTGGAAAGCTGCTGAGTCCATTTGAAAATTTAGAATTGTAAGTGTCAAGATGTGTTTGTATATAACAGGTGATAGAACATTATGAGAGAGAGGGTTTTGAGTTCCTGCTGAAAGTGTTCAATGAACCTCACTACCTGGAAGACTTGACAGGGCTAACAGAAATGCATGAGCAAACCATAGACGCTGAGGTATGAAATAACAGTACTTCCTCAATACAACGGCTCTCTGAACAGAGATTCCCTCCTTACAACAATGCTTGCCGCAGGGAACAAGACATTTATGTCTTAACCAATTACCCCATAGCATGTTTCTAGTTTTGAAAACAGGTGACCATTTAAAGCAGGCTGAAAGTAAAGCAGAATGCGCCTTAAGGTGCGTTCTGCTTTACTTTCAGCCTGCTTTAAGCTACAAGCTGCTAGAATATAGAAATTATTTCTAATATAAATACTCGCAACTGTATAATTGGAACTATTTTCTTGAGTGGAGGGATAAATTGGAGGCGTAATAAGGTGTATTTATGGGGTAATGGGTTAACCCTTACGCTGCTACAATATCATCTGCTTACAATTGTCACTTGCCAATTTTCCCCCTAAAAAATACATATTGGATATTTTGACAAAAGAAACATCAAGACAAGTGACACAGTTTGAACCTAGATCAGACGTCATGTTATGTGGCATCTTATCTGGGTTCAAACCATTTGCAAATGTACTCTAAGGGTATTCATCTTCCCTCTCTATAACAACTCCTACCGAACAACACACAATATTTGTCTCCCATTGGGTGTTGTTGTAGAGAGGGAGTACTGTTCTATATACATGCTTGCACCTGTTTAAACAATTTGATTATATATGTTGATGTAACGAGATACAATGTGAATAAGTTACCAAATAAACTATGTCTATGTCTATGTCATGTTGTACAGCATTTATGATAAATGTCAATCTAGAAGACTTTGTTCAATTTTAATTTTAAACAAGAAAGGATTTGTTTTCACCACTTAGGCATGCTTTGGTTTTAACATGCCTTTTCTGCTTTACAGGTATGGGACTTTGAAGAGGATGAAGAATTTTCCAGCATGGACTCTTCATGAGAACACTCACCAGTCGAGAAATTAGTTGTGATATCTGGTCATGTGTTAACCCATTACCCCATAGCCTGTTTCTAGCTTTGAAGACAGGTGACCACTTAAAGCAGGTTGAAAGTAAAGCAGAATGGGCCTTAAAGTGCATTCTGCTTTACTTTCAGCCTGCTTTAAGTTACCATCTGGCAGAATGTAGAAAATGTTTCATTACTGTAGAAAGTGTAACTATTTTCTTTAGCAGTAGAGGAATAAATGAAAGGTGTGAAAATACATATTTATGGGGTAATGAGTTAATTGACCATCGAAGTGCAATCAATATCTAGCGAAAGTCAATCATAAACTCTACTGTAATGCCCCTGGCCTTTTTTCACATTTACAATATTTTGATAAAAGTGCCTTTTCGAGCATCAACAATGCCATTGAATATAAGGGTGACACCATAGGCGTTAGTATCAACTTATCACAATAGCTGATGTCACGATAGTTGACTATGGATCACAAAATTAACCCATTTATGCCAAGTGGATTCTTCAATACTTGTAAATTGCATGTGTCCATTTATGATGAAAGGGGTGCCTGGTCCAAATTTTCATTTTCGTTATGTTTTATATTGAATTTCCTATCAGCAAACAGTGTAGATTCTTATCAGATGCCGCATGATGCGGCATCTGATCAGAGTCTACACTGTTTGCTTATGTCCTTTTTATAGGTCGCTAAGCACAAATGGGTTAAACTATTGATACTAGCTATGATAGTTTGGAGCTACAATAAATAGTTGGACATCTATCACTTTCAGCAAGTAACTCTCTCCACAAGTTGTACCAGAATATTGCGCTGACTTGTTTGTTTTTGATCCCAGTATGTTATTAAGTCTCTTTAAATCTTTTACCCTATAACTTGTTTATAATATTGAAGACAGATGGTTGCTTAAAGAAGGTTGAAAGTATAGTAGAATGTGCCTTATCCTGCTTTTAAGCTACCATCTGCTTGAATATAGAAAACATTCCTTAAGCTTCATATTTATAATAGTATAATATGTGATAAACTATCCTGATAGTATTGCAATAGTGCATCCAACTATTGAAAGTCTATCGTGATAGCGTTTTAAACTATCGATAACAGCCATTTTAGTCGCAATAGTCAGCCCTAATAAAATACCTTTCTTTTATCTTGATAGATTGGTGTTTTAACCAGGTTAAAAGTAAAGCAGAATATGTTAAAGGCAGATAACAGCTAAGAGCATGATGACTGTTTTATTCTCATCTTGCATTAACCCTTTGCCTGCTGATCGCAACTTCAGTGTTGTTTTGCAAACAGATTGAATCCAGATCAGATCTGTTTGGCAATGGTCTTTAGGTTTCTTGACTTAGGAAATATATAAATTTCAATTTACCAAATTTTGCAGACAACACTTTCATAGCAAAGGATATTACATCAGGATAAAGGTTAGAGTTCAAATAGCGGTAATCATTGTAGCAAGCAGCCATATTAGTGGCTGTAATAATAGGTCTTTATGGTACCGTCTTCAAACTTTAATAGATTAACTCCCTTTAATAGACTAACTCCCTTGCAGGAAGTATTGATTGATTAACTCCTTTGCAAGAAGTATTGATTGATTAACTCCTTTGCAAGAAGTATTGATAGATTAAGTACACGTATTGATGACTGTTGTTCTACTAATGGGAAGATTTTGTTGTACATTTCGCATTTTGTAGTCCTTCATTGCTAATTTATTTGATTTCTTAATCATATGTTGAATATGAAATACAAAAGAATATATGCACAACATTCGCTCAATAAAGTACATGTACATACATGGCAACCAAAAGGTAGAGTGCTTGATGCAGGACAAATGTAATGCAGAAAAGCTCCTATTGGAGCTTTCTGCATTACATTCGTTCTTCTTTAAGCTGCAACATTTATATCATCATTATCATCGGATTTTTCATTAACATGTAGGTGTGGGAGCATTGTCAACAACTGTGAGCTCCCTTCCAGATAACTGACTAGTTGCATAGTCTAGATTACAAATATAATTACAAATTAATTTCTATTTGATTGGCTTCTGCACCCAGGTTTTTACTGTATTTCATGATTAATCTACACATTAATAACTGAAACATCAAACTGTCAGATAAAATAATTGGGTATTATTATTATTATTATTATTATTGAACATCACCATGAGATTAAGGAATGACAATGTAAACCAAAATCATATTCTATATTTATGATACAAAATTCAATACTCAAGAACTCTTGATACCAAATGTATAGCCTTATTTATATGTTATGAATGAACTTTTAAGTAAATCATCATCATCATATCATCCTGCTTAGTTTATACAGGCAAAGCGATTAATCCTTTATTAACCCTTTGAACCCTAGTCCCGCATATAGGCATCCTTTTCAAACAGTGTACATGTGAATAGTACACTTTTCCTGTGCAAACAGTGAAGACCCATATCAGAGGGCTCCAAAAGGAGCCCTCTGATCAGGGTCTTCACTGTTTGTCATAATGCCAAACATTGACAAAAACAACCCTTAAAAATCAGAAATGGACTAGACTTAAATGGAAACTGGAATTGTCCATTTGAAGTTTCAGGGAGGAAAGAGTTAAGGGTGAGGCCTGTCGAGGAGCATAGTCTTCCTCTCCACTTCTGGCGGTCCTGTGGTTTGGTAGATTCCATCTCAAGAGATGAAAGATCATGCATCACAAGTTCACTCCAGGATAGTTTTGGTCTTCCTTGATCTCTTTGTGATGCAATGTTCATGTTTCTGATCTGGTAGATCCAGCTTGTGCTTCTTCTGTGTGGCTAAACAATCTCAGCCTGCCTGTTTGCAGGATGTCTGCAATGGCCTTCAGTTTCAGCTGAGATAGAAGGGTCTCGAAAGGGATGTCATCATCTGGCTTAACAAAGCTGACCAATCTTATCATGGCTCTGTCGTTGGGCTGAAGACGTCGGAGAGTGTTTGCTGAGGCTGCCCATGTCTCTGAAGCATAGAGCATCACACTCCTCACACAGCTTGAGTAAACCCGGCCTCTAGTTTCGGTCCGTAGTTGCCTGTTTGTGAGGATGGCTAGGAGCTCCCTGAATTTTTTATGCCCCCGGCATCAATAGATGCGGAGGCATATAGTAATCGTCCTGTTCTTCCGTCCGTAACAAGGTTAAGTAGATTTTACCGTTTCATCTAGCATCAACACCGCTTACCCAAATACTTGGATACTTATACAGTTATTGCCTTGGACAATTCTCTATCCACCAATATCACCAAAATTTGATTTTGACCTTGACCTTGACCTAATTTGGACTGAGAATATTTTAAATAGGCTAATTCTTGGTTAATTAGATTTTACTGTTTCATCTAGCATCAATACAACTGACTACAATGCTTTGATACTTATATAGTGGTTCACTTTGACCATTCCTTATCCACCAATATCACCAAACTTTGATTTTGACCTTTACCTTGACCTATTTTGAACTTAGAATATTTTAAATGGGCTCTATCTCGGTTAACTAGATTTTACCGTTTCGTCTAGCATCAACACTGTTTACTACAATGCTTCGATACTTATACAGTTATTGCCTTGGACCATTACCAGCTCACCAATAATACCCAAGTTCAGTTTGACCTTGACCTTGAGCTAATTTGGACTTAGAAAAGATTCAGAATATAGTGTCAAGGATGCCACCAGGGGCATAAGCGTTTATTGAATGTGCAGTCTTGTTCTTTTATGTCTTTAATGTATTCCTCCACAGATTTATACAATCATGGATAATATGTACCATAAGAAAAAGTTTCCATATCTTAGCAAATTGTAGCTTAAAGCAGGCTGAAAGTACAGCAGAATGCACATTAAGGCGCATTCTGCTTTACTTTCAACCTGCTTTAAATGTTGGTCTGTCTTCAAAACTATGAACAGGCTATGGGGTAATAGGTTAAGCTAACATCTGCTAGAATAAAGACACTATTTCTTATGATACATCTTTATGCTTGGATCAATAAGAACTATTTTCTCCTGTTGAGGAATACAGTGTAAAGGTGTAAAAATATTCATCTATGGAGTAATGGGATAGAAAGCTGCATGTATAGTACTTTCTTGTACTTGGATGCACATGTAATAGCTTTCAGCACAAGGCAAATCTTGATTTTAATTTTTTAGCCATTTCTGTACTGAATCTTTTTACCCTTTACCCCATAGCCTGTTTCTAGTTTTGAAGATAGGTGACTACTTAAAGCAGGTTGAAAGTTAAGCAGAATGTGCCTTTCAGCCTGCTTTAAGCTATAATCTGCAAGGAAACTGAAAATGATTCTTATGAGTTATATTCATGACTGTATAATTTGGAACTATTTTCTTCAGCGGAGGAATAAATCAAATTCGCTAAAAGTCGCTTCTATTGGGGAAAGGGTTAAAGGTCTTCCATATGTTGCTGATAAAAGCCCCAAAATTTCCAACTTGCCAAGCTCGACTTCAGGAATCGTACTTTCGCCCTTTCACTGGCCAGGCTCTACAACACTAACATGATTATGCATTCATTTAACCCTTAGCCCGCCAAATAAATTGTCGTCTGCTATATTTCTCGTCTGCTTCAAGTTTCAAAGTGCTTCAAAGTTGCTCAAAATTGCTGAAAATGTTGTCCGAATGTCAAACAGCTTGGATCCGGATGAGATGCCGAGTTACTCGGCGTCTCATCCGGATCCAAGCTGTTTGCATATGGAGCTATAGTCGTGAGTGGCAGGCTAAGGGTTAAGATCTAGATCAGACGCCGTGTAACGCGGCGTCTGATCTGGACCTAAACTGTTTGACACCCATATCAATGATTCCTAAGTAAGCAACGAGTAAAATTCAAAATTTTAAAAGTAAAAGCATGTCATGTAAAACATACAATGTAAACCATCATCAGAGGGCTCCCAGTGAAGACCCAGATCATAGGGTTCCTGAATCTAGTCAGGGTCTGCACTGTTTGACAAATTGCAATATATTTTGTTAAACATCCATAAATAGCCAGAAATGAACTAGACCTAATGAGAAACTAGACTCGTTTATTTATAGTGTCAGGTGTGAGAGGGTGATCAGGGTCTTCACTGTTTGCCAATTGTACATATTGGTATGGTAAACAAGAGAGGTTAATTTTATCAGGAACGTACAGTGCTCCCTCCCTTCAAACGCCCTCCGCACAATAATTCCCTCCTTACAACAATGCAAAGATAAGTGACCAACAGTTTGGACCCAGATCAGATGCCACGTTACACATTGTCTGATCTGGGTTCATACTGTATGCAAATTTAACCCAAGTCATGTTTATAATTGTGAGGGTATTAATGTTCCCTCCCAATAACAACTTCCTCAGAACAACACAGACAATATGTGTATCCCATTGGGTGTCGTTGTAGATAGGGAGCATTGTGTATTTAATAGATACTTTCCTGATTCTATCATGCATTCCATATGTGTTGTTCATTGATTAAATTAGGTGCAATTGAAAGAAGTTGTTCTGTTATTGATGTATAACTGTATAATAAACATTGCAATGTATAATCAATATTAAACAATAATAAGATTAAATATGTGTTTCCTATTCTTTGTTGTCCAGTTAAATCATTGCCCTATAGCCTGTTTATAGTATTGCAAACTGAAGAAAACTTTAAAGAGTTTAAAGTAAAGCAGAAATCCCATTTAGGCATATTCTGCTTGTCTTTCAGCTTGATTGAAGCTATTATCTGCTAGGATATACAGTGATCCTTCTCTACACCGACACCCAATGGTAGACAGTGATTGTGTTTGTTGTTTAAAGGGACTTGTTGTAGGGAGGGAAAGTTAAAACTTTGGTCACATTTGCACACATCTTGAATCAAGATCTAGATGTAAGCTGTTTGTCACTTGTCATTATATTTTTTCTATCAAAATGTCCAATAATAAGGAACTTTGAGAGAAACGGCAGAAGACAATTTTAAACTATTGCATCAGTTAATATTAAAGTGTAAGACATAATAGCCTTGTTTGGGAACAGTGACAAGCGTTGTTGTAGGGAGGGAAGCACTGTGGCAATTTTTTCTTGTGGTACATATTCATGACTGTATAAAGCGGAAATATTAATTTTCATCAGTGCAGGAAGGGGTAAGAAGACAAAAAGGTTTTTTTCCGGTTTAAGCCTGATTGTCCTTAAAATTTAAATTTATTTGTTTTACATCTTTAATGAAACAAGTTACATTAACGTATACAGGTCACTCTCTATGGCCCGAATGGTGGCGTATTTTGTCATTTCGGTGGGAGGAAACGGAAGTGCGGGAGAAAACCCACGTGTCCGGACGGGCGACCAATGAACTAGTGTTAAAGAAGCATTTCTAAATTTTAAATGAGAAAGTTGGTCAACAAAATTACAACCGAAGCTTAAGGAAAGGTCTACACATCCTTTTTAAACAAGCTTCACATGTGAACCCTATCTCAAAGAAGGCTGAAAAAGCAGAGTGCGCCTTAAGACTATTACCCTAAAAATACGCCATTTACGTCTCAGCTTTATTCTTCAGTTGAAGAAAAATAGTTCCACTTGTCATGAATATGTACTAAAAGAAATACTTTCTTTGCATTCTGGTAGGCTGAGAGAAAAGCAGAATATGCCGTAAGACGAATTCTGGTATACTTTCAAACCTGATTGAAGTGGTCACCTGCCTTTAAATAAGAAACGGGGACTACGGGGTAACGTGTTAGTCGCCCGCAATCAATTTGACTCTCTCGCGCCAAATGTAATAACAATCTGTGTTAACCCTTTAGCAGACAAAATATCATCTGCTGAAATTTGCCGTCTGCGATTTTTTGTTGTTGGTCAAATCATTTTTTTTTTAAAGTTTTGAGTGCAGAAAAAATTGGCACAAGGTGAAGCGTCAAACAATGTGTATCGTTATTGGACACCGTGTTACACTGTATCATACCAAGCCGACTTCAGTCGCTTACCCCTTTCACTGCCAAATCTTTCGTAAGAAGTTTACCCCTTCGCCGTTTCATTGTCGTCTGCTTCAATTTTGTTGTTTACAAGATCGTTTCAAATTAAGATTCGTTGTGGAATCTAGTATGACTTAAAAACATATTGGTACGAGTGTCAAAAATTGGATCCTGACCAGGCGTTATTGAGAGTGAAAGGGTTAAGGCAATTGAAATGCTTTTAAAACTTTCAGGAATGGTCTATAGATGAGTAGATCATTCGTCATAGATAAGACACATTTTATAAGTTTGTTAACACTAGCCTTACATATAAAATCATTACCTTGTTCTTATCTAATATTTCGACCTCTACAGACCTTTCTCAAAGATAATTAATTAATTATTAATGTCCAAATAGACAATGAAGTCACATTTTTGTTACATGCATTCATTCCTGTAGATCGTAAAAGGGTAGACTAGTTTAACGCGTGTAAACATTGGAGAAGATGTTTCGGTTTTCTTTCCCAATAACGCGTTTACGCTAAAACTTTTATTTCCATTGCAAACAATTTGGAGACAGATCAGACGCCGGGTAACCCCGCGTCTGATCAGGCTTCAAACTATTTGCTACTCAGATAAACGCGCTGATTTAAAACACGCTGACTTATTTGGCGCGAAAATGACGTTAAATCTTAGATAATTATATTAGATGACGTGACGTCATATATCAATAGTAGGCAATTTGTTTTTCTTGTCGCCTGCGTATTTTAAGCCCTTCACTACCACGACGTCGTCTGCTTTAAACATTCACTACCGTCTGCTTTTATTTCTCAAACAGTTTTCATCCTGACCTGAAGCTGCATCATGTCTGATCTAGATCCAAACTGTTTACAAATAAGTAGATCTAGATCTAGATCTCTAATTATTGGAATGAGATAAGGCAGTGAAAATTCTAAACGTGTCTAAATAAAACATGGGGGAAATACAGTTTAATCATTATTACCTTTCTTTAACACTAGATTCTCTGGTCGGTGTCTACACTGGTCTGCAAAGTGTCAGCATTATACAGTGCACCCTCTCTACAACAATACCCAAAGGGAGACAAAGAGTGTGTGTTGTTCGGAGGTAATTGTTACAGGGAGTGAAAATTAATAACCTTATAGTGCTTAAAGCAATTCTTTGCTTACATGTACAAACAGTTTGAACCCAGATTAGACGCCGCGTAACGCGGCGTCTGATCTTGATTGAAACTTTTTGCCACTCGTCTTTATGTCAAAATGTCCCCATAGGTATTTTTGAGAAAAACAAGACATTTTCAAGCAGTCGATATTGCATCAGTGATAGAGTTCTTGTTTTTGGAGCAGTAGCAAGCGTTGTTGTAGGGATGAATAGTTGTTCGGAGGGCCGTTGTAGGGAGGGAGCACTAACTGTAATGGCTAAATGGTTCCCGTAGCTAATATGTTGCGCGTTGCATAAACCTTTCAATGCGCAATTCGTGGATTTCGACATCTAGATCTATTTTTTAGATGGCATGGAGTATCTACATCTAACATAAAACACAGTGTCGGTATAATACAACAACTGATACTGAAATGGCACTAGATCTGCACGCTGTCCTCTTTAGTCCCTTTCCCGCTAGATATATATAGCCTATTTTTCCCCAAGGGACCTTCCGACCCCGCCGAGGTTCTGTGGCTTAATTGTTATAGGGGTTGTATTTATGTTTACAGCGCTACCTCTGTACAACCACACCCAATGGGAAACAACAATGATGCGTGTTGTTCGGAGGGAGTCGTTATAGGGAGGGAAATTGGTTATATTTACAAACAGCTTGAATCCAGATCAGACGCCGCGTAACGCGGCGTCTGTTCTGGACTCAAGCTGTTTGTCACTCGTCATTAAGGGTTTTTTCTGTCAAAATGTCAATTTTGTAACTTTGAGAAAAACAGCAGACGACAATTTTAAGCAGGGCCGTGGTAGGGAGCACTGTATTTACATTCCAGCATTGGATTACTGTCCTCTATACGGTAGTAGAAGAAGCGATCAGTGGTTTTGATCCAATACGCTGCTTTGCATCAAAAGAAATTAACCGAAATTATCTTCCTGAAATAAGCTCTGACATCATGTAACACATGCGTTACATTTAATCATGCATCGCCGCTATATGACTATAAATTAGTTGATGTCACGGTGCCGTAAGCCCCTAGTACTCATCCATCCATCCAATTATCATATTTTCAAATAAGTGAATCAACACGTAACCCCGCCACTTTATTCATGGCGCCAAGTTGAGACGTCAAATATGACGTCACATTGCGTAGAAACTAGGCAACGTAGCAACTCTTATTCTACAAATATGGATGGCATGTAATTATTGCTGGTGAACTTTATAGAAAGATATATTTTTGATAGGATTTACGCATAGACACACATTCAAATGGCTTTATTCGCAAAACTATGCGCCTGTGGCAAGGGATCGGTGAGGCCTATGACAGTGTTCGAAACCGTCACAGCAGGTAGAAAGTTTTATAATGCAGATATGAGATGCGACTTCGCAGGAATCAAAATGGCAGACATGGTTGAGAAAGGTGAATTATCAGAAGATGTGGCCATTGATGACATAGTATCATATGCCAAAATAGTCATGACGGAGAGTAAAGGAAACAAGAAAACTGAAACTCACATGCTTTCATGGATGTGCTTGCACTTGGCTCTAGGTTTGTGTGAAAAATTCAACAAAAAGGAACGGGCACAGGTACGGGGTATTATGAAAGAGATTTTACCATATTGCAAGGGTATTGATAACGGAATATTTTACAGAGACATTGTTGCTTTCGGGGAGGATGGGCAATATCTAGATGCAAACGAAAAGGAAATGTTGGCGAAAGCAATGTACTTTTTTAGATTAGTTGCGTCCTTTAAGATAGACTTTCACGATGAAGAATATGCTAGAAGTGTCTTTGGCAATGTTAAACGCAATCTCCCTAAAGTTGCATATTATATAGACCTTCCGCTGGGAAACCCAGCATATGCGCTCGGTACCGCGCCAGCTTCACGTGCAAATGCCTTACAAACAGCTGTGGAATCCATGAAGCCACACGCAGTGCTCTTATTGCTTAGATATGGTGCTAATCCGCATGGCGAGCCGTTAAACTACATGCTAGCCAGCTTATCTCAAATAAAAACGGTGGAAGAAAAGACCAAGCACAGGGCATCGGATAGCCCGCTGAACCAGATGAAGCTCATTCTGAAGTACCTTTTACGCCCAGTGAATCATTTGAAGTTAAAGTTTGATGACCAGAAGATTGGCGACATGGACCACGATGAAGATGTTTACTTTGTGTCCAACAACATCACAAACTTCTTGGAAGAAAGGTTTTACAAAATACCCAACACACTAAAGCATCTTTGCCGCACAAAGATTAGAGAAGTAGTCCGGGATAATGATCATTTGCCAGAGGGACTCAATACATTTCCTAAGCTTATTACCACGCACAAAAGGTACCTCGACCTTTTGGCTTAAACACTGAAGTTGTATTGTCAAATCATATACTTTTCACCTTTTAAATGACTTTTTAGAACTTTTATTTTTTATAAATAAATATCTACCATTTAGAGACTAGTTTGGTTGTGGGTTTTTTTATACATTTGTCCAATATGCAGAGTGCTTTTACTTTCGGTTTCCAAAAGTAAAGTCCATTTTTGACTACATGTATTTAGGATTATTTATAATTTCTTCTTCTTATATCTTCTATGATAATGGCTAACCTAGTCATTTGGCTCCTATAAGAGCTATCAGATCTGGATCTAAACTGTTTGCGTAGGTCAAGTGAACTATGCAGAGGTACTCTGTTAGTAAAGGAAGCATATATGTGGCACTACAGGTCAATAGCTTCAACATGTGACTGCTTAAAGCAAACTGAAAGTAAAGCAGACCCCCCCCCCCCCCCCGAAGAATATGTCCGATTTACATATTGAACCCAGAAACTTCACATGCACAATTCCCGTTTCTATGATTAACCCGTTTACTCCATAGCCTGTTTCTAGTTTTAAAGACAGGTGACCACTAACAGAAGGTTGAAAGTAAAATAGAATGCACCCTAACTTTCAACATGCTGTAGGTGGTCACTTGCCTTCAAAAACTAACAAGAGCCGCATGCGGCCCTAAATCGCTCACCTGAGGAACTATTGTGTTATACTCGATGCATATTGAAGTTTGTCATTGCATGTGCTGTGTCCGTCGTTCGTTCGTTCGTCGTCAACAATTTCTTCAAACGACTTCTCCTCCTAGACTACTGGATGGATTTTCGCCAAACTTGGCAGGAATGAACCTTGTATGGTCCTCTTTCAAAGTTGTTCAAACATTTCCGGTCCATTGCATATCTAGGTCACAGGAGCTAAAAATAGATTTTTTTAATGAAAACTTAAAAAATCTTCTTGTCTGAAACCACAGTACCCTGAGCTAAGATATTTGGCACAAATCATCATCTTTAGGTCCTCTATCAAGATTGTTCAAAGTATGTCCCTGGGGTCAAAAATGACCCCGCCCCGGGGGTCATAAGTTTACATAGAGTTATATAGTGAAATCTTCAAACATCTTTTTCTCTGAAACTAATATGGCCAGAGCTTTAATAGTTGACATGGTGACACTTCTAGAAGCCTCGAACCAATATTGTAAATATGGTTCCGGTCCGTTGCATATCTAGGTCACAGGAGCTAAAAAAAGATTTTTTTCAATGAAAACTTAAAAAATCTTCTTGTCCGAAACCACAGTACCCTGAGTTTAGATATTTGGCATAAAGCATCATCTTTAGGTCCTATATCAAGATTTTTCAAATTATGTCCCTGGGGTCAAAAATGACCCCGCCCCGGGGGTCATACTTTTACAGAGTTATATAGTGAAATCTTCAAACATGTATTTCTCTGAAACTGATATGGCCAGAGCTTTGATATTTGGCATGGTGACATTTCTTGAAGCCCTGAACCTATATTGATTATATGGTTCCGGTCCGTTGCATATCTAGGTCACAGGAGCTAAAAATAGATTTTTTTTTCAATGAAAACTCAAAAAAATCATCTTGTCTGAAACCACAGTACCCTGAGCTTAGATATTTGGCACAAAGCATCATTTTTAGGTCCTCTTTCAATGTTATTCAAATTATGTCCCTGGGGTCAAAACTGCCAAGGCCCTAGGGGTTGCAGTTTTACATAGAGTTATATAGTGAAATCATCTGAAACTATTATGGCCAGACCTTTGATATTTAGCATAGTGACACTTTTTGATGTTTTTTTGCCAATATTGCTGAAATGGTTCGGGTCTGTTGCATATCTGGGTCACATTAGCTAAAAATAGATTTTTTTTCAATGAAAAGTCTTCCTGTCTGAAACCATCCATGTACAAAATATTTGACAGAACACTTAATTTTCAAGTTCATCAGCAAGATTTTTTAAATTAAGTCTCTGGGGTTAAAAATGTTCTCACCCCAGAGGTCATGTGACCCTTGTGTCGGTTTTTCCAGGTGAGCAATATTAAGGCCCGCATGGGCCTCTTGTTGAACAATTTTTGAAGCTCACAACTACAGTATGTATCTGACCAAGTTTGGTTAAAATTGGGCCATCGGTTTCAGAGAAGAAGTTATTTGAAACAAATTGTGAACAGACGACACCTACGTACGACAACCGATCACAATAGCTCACCTTGAGCACTTTGTGCTCAGGTGAGCTAAAAATAGGGTATAGGGTAAATGGGTTAAGCCACAATCCAATAGAAAGCTCATGTGCAGTATTTTAAATACAAAAATTGTGATATGTCCATTGCTGAATATTGCAGACCGAGAACATGGTGGATTGGTAATAGTCCAAGGCAACAACTGTATTACCCCATAGTCTGTTTCCAGTTTTAAGGACAGGTGACCACTTAACGCAGGTTGAAAGTAAAACAATATGTGCTAAAAGGTGCATGCTTTACTTCCAGCCTGCTTTAAGGTACTATATAGTAGGATATAGAAACTTTTTCTGATTTATACTCAAATGTATAAATTGGAACTGTTTTCCACAGTGGATAAATAAATAAAGGCTTAAAAGGCATATTTATGGGGTAATGGGTTAAAGGTGTATCTATTGAGTAATGGGTTAAATCAGGTTTAGACTGCAGTCTTACAGTTACTGAATACCAGATCTTCCTGGTCTGTCAATTCCATCAAATTAATGAGCAACAATCAACAAAGAAGCATTAAATATTTTTACCACATTTACTTTTTTGGTTTTGTTTTCACATAATTTAGACAATATAATACAAAGAATGAACTCATGAAATGCCTTCTGTGATGTGAAATGCCAATGTTTTATGAAAATTGATGACTGTGTTTCTGATTACATGTACAGAGAAACCTCTCTATTACGACCACTAAAAAGATGGCCAATTAATTGCATAAAAGTCAGGTGACAGCTTAACTCATTCATCCCTGGAACTTTTAGTGGACGAATCCAATGTCCAATTAAGTCTAGTCCATTTTTGACAATTTAAGGTTGATTTTAACAATATACTTATAGTATTTCAAAATGACAAACAGTGTAGATCCTGATCAGAGGGCTCTGTTTGTCATTTTGAAATGAAGAGTATACTTGTCGCTAGGGTTGAATGTGTTAAAGACCGTTAACAAGACAGCTAATTGGTTGTATGAAAGACAGATGGCAGTTTAAAGCAAGTTGAAAGAAAAAACAAAAAGCTCCTTAAGGAGCTTTCTGTTTAATTTTCACCTTGCTTTAAGTAGCCATATAAGCATTAAAGTATAAACACACAATATCTAACACTTGTTAGTGGTCGTTAGGCCTAGTGGTCGTAAAAGAGAAGTTTTACTCTATTTACTCTGCATTCTCAATGTTTACTTATAACATATCAGACGGCGTGAGCGTTGATTAAATGTCATATATAACTAGTTATATAACTATGCAAATGAGGTACGCCACGACGTCGTTTACTTGTGACGTCGTTAAAATGTGTTCTATGCGCGTTCGATTTCCAACGTCTTCATTCTTTCATGTAGATTCAAATTATAGATTTTTGGTGTAATTAATAAATATTAGATCTACATGAATTAATACATATAACAACATAAACATTATGCTAGTGAACGGGGTTAATTTGGAACAACTTTTTTCCTGTATAGATCTACTTATATCGCGCTTAGCATTCACTTGACCTCAAAGGCTGCGATAAATAACATTTCTAGGTTTTGTTATAAAAAGAATATAACATTCGTGTTAATAATTTATTGGATTTATCATACTTGTTTTTTTAGAAACCGATAAAAACTCGGCAAAGCCTCGTTTTTATCGTTTTCTAGAAGACTCGTTTAATAAATCCAATAAATTATCAACACTCATGTAATATCCTATATTTATCTCTTTCAAAATTAGGAAAAAACTGACTTGTAAAATACAGGGGGCCCCGTTTCAAAAAACTTTGTACAACAAATCTTGTCGTAAGTCGGATTATAAAAGTTTATTTCTCCATCTAACCCTGTCTTGTGACATCTCTTTGGAATCATCGTGAAAAGAGGATTCCTTAAAGATGTCACAAGACAGGATTGGATAGAGAAATCAGAAATTAAATGTATTTTAAAGTTTTGACAAAGTGCTATGAAACGGGCCCCAGTTGTTTGGCAGCAAAGACACAAAGCGAATAGGGACTCAAACTTTGAAATCAGTAAAGACTAAAATCAATGACTACAAAAGAAATTTGGCATCTGATCAGCACACTAAATTCTGGTAAAGCTCAGTCTAAGGTTTAACCATTAGAGTAAAATTAGTTTTAGAGTGATGTAACAATAAATAGATCTGTTTGTAAAACCTATCTATAAGGACCACTAAATTGTGTTAATTATTAGGTGTTTCAGACAGGTGACTGCTTAAAGCATGGTGACCATAAATCAAAAAGCTCCTTTAGGAGCTTTCTGTTTTACTGGCACCTTGCTTTAAGCCGTCACCTGTCTTTTATACAATCAATTAGCATTCTTTTAAGTGTCTGTAATACAGCGGTTTTACTGTTTTTGTAAAACACTATGTCCCCTTATGAGACAATGATGGGGCAAACCTCCAAATGACCGTAACTTTTGTCTGACATGACTCAAGTTGTGCTGAGCACAAGGGCTTCTTGATTAAAGTACACAAGCTTAGTATCAGAGCTCTAGATAAGGGGAGTATTTCATAAAACTAAAATCTTTATTTCTGCATTTAACCCCATGGTGACACTACTCATAAGAAGCATATCTTCATGACCATTCAAATGAGTAGTAACACCATTGGATTTGGTACTGAAATGTATGAGAAAATATTGGATTTGCTCGGTTAACTACCTCCTATCTGGAGCTATGTTGTAAATTGTATGAAGTCTTAGACTATCACATGTAGCTGCAAACCAGGGTATGAATCATTGATGGTGATGAAATACAGAACTAGCTCACTAACGGCACTCACATTTCTTTGTGAACAACATCAAATGAAATCAAAGCACCTTCTGAAGTAAGACATACACCCGACAAGTGACAAACATAATTCTTACTTTTAAATCTGCACTAAACCCTTTACTCCATAGCCTGTTTCTAGTTTGGAGACAAGTGACCACTTAAAGCAGATTGAAAGTAAAGCAGAATGCGCCTTTAAGGCACATTCTGCTTTACTTTCAGCCTGCATTAAGCTATGATCTGCAATGTTATACAAAATATTTATTATGAAATATATCTTCATGACTGGCATAAAGTGGAATTATTTCCTTCAGTGAAGGAATCAATTAAAGGGTGTACAGTAAAACCTCTCTGTAGCAACTATTAAAAGAAGTTCATTTTTGTGTTTTACCCTTTCCCCAATAGAAGCGCCTTTTAGCGGATATGATTTATACATCCGCTGAAGAAAATAGTTCCAATTTAATCAGTAATGAATATGTATTATAGGGAATATTTTCTATATTTTAGCACATGATAGCTTAAAGCAGGCTGAAAGTAAAGCAGAATGCGCCTTAAGGCGCATTCTGCTTCACTTTCAACCTGCTTTAAGTAGCAACCTAACTTCAGCACTAGCAATAGGCTATCAGGTAAAGGGTTAAGGCAGGTGGTTGCATAAAGCAAAGTGAAAGTACAACAGAAAGCTCCTTAAGAACAATTCTGTTTAACTTTCACCTTGCCTTTAATAACCCATTTCCCCACAAATATGCCTTTTATTTATTCCTGAACTGAAGAAAACAGTTGCAAAGTATGACAAAAAAAAGTTACTATATTTTAGCAGATGGTGGCTTAAAGTAGGCTGAAAGTAAAGCAGAACGCATATTCTGCTTTACTTTCAACCTGCTTTAAGTGGTAACCTATCTTCAATATTAGAAACAGGCTATGTAGTATAAATGGGTTATTAAAGCAGCCACCTGTCTTTCATACAACCGATTAGACCGTTTCAGTGGCCACAAAAAAGAAGGTTTACAGGTACTGTATATATGGAGAAAATGTTTCATGGAAATCGCCAGCTGTGGATGAAGTACGAAATTTTAGAAACGTTCAGTTTACTTCCTCGTATCTAGAGCCGCGGGGGCAACATATCTCACAGACATACATCTATCAAATGAACTTTTCTGACAAAATAGGACCTTTATTGAAAACAAAAACTCTGGAAATTGCAAACCATTAATCTAACTCAACTTCTGATTTAACCTTCAAATAAACAAATTTTATTTGAAATTGAACATTTCTAAAAACTTAAATGAGCGCTGTTGAAGAAAAGTATAGCTCACCTACTGCATACCTGTCCCTACATGTACATGGAAACCTTAACCAACACCAACGCCAGTTTGGTGACTACCAGTGTCATATCCCTTCAGATAGATGAGCATAACCCATTACTCCATAGCCTGTTTCTAGTGTTAAAGATAATTACCACTCAAAGCAGGTTGCAAATAAAGTAGAATGCACCTGCTTTAAGCTCCCATCTTCTAGGATTTAGAAAATATTTCTTATGGTACATGAACAATTGTTCATGATTATGTAAATTTGAACTATTTTCTTCAGTGGAGGAATAAATGAAATGCACTACAAGATACTTCTATGGAGTAAAGGATTAAAGGGAATCTGAAATGTGGCTGTATAGCTAAACTGACTAAAACAGGGTCTGTGAAAACTGTCTTCAGCTTAAGCCCAATAGCGCCATCATAAGATAATATTATTGATTAATAAACAAGCTCTGTTTCAATGTGACAATAACAAAAGAAAAATCGCATATTCTTCCGTAAATACATCATTTTCCCATT
Source organism: Gari tellinella (assembly GCA_922989275.2). Classification (NCBI taxonomy): domain Eukaryota; kingdom Metazoa; phylum Mollusca; class Bivalvia; order Cardiida; family Psammobiidae; genus Gari; species Gari tellinella. The sequence goes on along the minus strand of OV277858.1, from coordinate 101,051,285 downwards.
TTCAAACTCCATTTAAAACTAGCATACACTAAATTCTACAGTTACATACAGTGGAAAAGAGATTATTCTTTCCCATATATGACCTTTGCAAACAGTTTGGAGCCAGATCAGATGCCGGGTAACCTAGCGTCTCATCAGGCTCCAAACTGTTTGCCACACAGATTAAAATGAGCTGTCAACATTTTTAAAAAGTTGTCATTTCCCCGATTTTATTGTATTGCATTAATTTGTGTTTCGTTTCCATTTTAATGGGAAAGGATAGTGTTCACTGTACAACTTCTATAACTACAACACACCTATCCCTCCATGTCCACTGGGCTTATCAAAACAAAAACAACAAGGGGTATAGTTGTCCTATATAGCTCACCTAAATCAATGACAGGGCTCTAGAGTGGAGTATTTCCAGATAAAATCATTATGTCTGCATCAAACCCTATGGTATGACTACTTATTAGAATCGTCCTGGGAACTATTGGGTTTGTTAAGTTTTAATTCACAGCCTTTTGTCTGGTGCCCTGAACATATATTGAAGAGGAGCTGTTTAACCAATTACCCCTTAGCCTGTTTCTAGTAGACAGGTGACTACTAAAAGCAGGTTGAAAATAAAGCAATTCTGCTTTACTTTCAGCCTGCTTTAAGCTTCAATCTTCTAGGATATAGAAAAAAGTTCTTATACATATTCATAACTGTACAAATTGGAACTATTTTCCTTAGTGGATAAATATTTATTTAAAGGCATAAAACACCATATTTATGAGTGTAATGGGTTAACAGCCAGTGTAATGCCTGTGGTGAATAATTTCCTTCTTTTGTTGAAGAATGGGTCAATGCATTTTTGTACACCATCAAGAAGCAATAGTACTATGTGTGAGCAAATGTTTAGGCTAAGGACTAGTTCTAGAGATTTTCTACAAACGTTTTTATGTTAGTCTATTTCAAGCAAATGATTCTCTGATCAGAGCCAATTTTCAACCTACTAAATTGAAAGAAATTTAAGACATTCATCAGCAGAAAGTAGATTTTACAGACAACCTTGACAGATCACAATAGATCACCTTGAGCGTATGCTCAGGTGATCTAATAAAATAATGCAACCTTTGACAGCTATTCACAAACACTTCATATAGAACAATTAGTGACAAAAATTCACAATTAAATATTTGTAAAGGTTGTGGACCCCTAATGAGATTGAACCAAAATGTATTCCCTATGTACAGTGATCAGCCATTCTTTTAACCCATTACCCAATAAATACGTTTTTAACACCTTCAACTTATTCCTCCATAGTAAAAAAAAAAAAAGTTCCAATTTATACATCCCTGAATATCTATCATAAAATATTTTTTAAGTTCTAGCAAATGATAGCTTAAAACAGACTGAAAGTAAAGCAGAATGTGCCTTAACCCTTTCCCACATAGCATATCTCTAGTATTGAATATAGGTGTCCACTTAAAGCAGATTGAAAGTAAAGCAGAATGCGCTTTAAGCGCATTCTGCTTTACTTTCAGCCTGCTTTAAGCTATCATCTGCTAGAATATAGAAAATATTTTGTATTATACATCTTTATGAATGTATAAATTGGAACTATTTTCTTCAGGGCAAGAATAAACTGAATGCGCTAAAAGGCGCTTCTATGGGGGAAAGGGTTAAGGCACATTTTGCTTTACTTTCAACCTGCTTTAAGGAGTAATGGGTTAACTGTTGGCCAGTTTCAAACCATGCTTTAGCTTGGTTCAAAGGCAGAGAGTTGACCAAAATGTTGATCTTTCCCTATAGAGAACCAAAATTGACCAACATTGGCCCAATCACATTAGGGGTCCACAACCTTATGTGACCATTCAATTCAAATACTATTGCAGTATTTTAGACCGACGATATCCTACTGTAGAACAAAAGTACTTTGTCCTGCATTAAGTACACACAAGCCTTTGAGATCTTCATACAGAATTTAACCCTTTACTCCACAGATACCTATTTTTATGCATATGAAATATGTATCATGAGAAATATTTTCTATAACCTAGGTCCCTATCAGATGCTAGCTTTAAGCAGGGTGAAAGTAAAGCAGAATGAATGTGCCTTAAGGCACATTCTGCTTTACTTTCAACCTGCTTTAAGTGGTCACCTGCCTTCAAAACAAGAACTAGGGAATGGAGTATAGGGCTAACACAGGTTTGACTGTACAGTAAAGCCTATGTGCATCAGCTAATCATGATTCATGAATCAGAGCCCCAGATAAAGGGAGTATTTCAAAAACTAAAATATTTACTTTTGCATTAAAACATATGGTGTCACTACTCATTTGAAGTCTGTTTGAGACAATTCTAATGAGTAGTATTAGTAACAATGTAGGATTTGGTGCTGAAAGATGCTTTATAAGCATGTGCCCAGTCAATTTTTCATTATTAACACTTTATTGCAAATTTACAAACAGTGCAGATCCTGTTCCTAAAGGAGATGTCTGATCTGGGTCTACACTGTTTTGAAGGACAAATGTACTCTTCAGAAGTACACTACTTGTAAAGGATGAGTATACTCATCACTAGGGTTAAATGAGTTTATACATAACCAAACCAATGCAGAAAGCTCCTAAAAGTGTTTTCTCAATTTCGTTTAGTCCCCTTTACACTTTCAACACCATGGACCTGTTTAAAATATACTCACTACAATTGCAAACAGTATAGATCCAGATCAGAGGGCTCCTATAGGAACCCTCTAATCAGGGTCTTCACTATTTGCTAATTTAGAGCAATATTTATCTAAGTGCCCAGAATTCCATGTAGACTGGTTCATGTTTTAATAACTAAAATGATCCACAAGGAACATAATAAACCACAAGTGTTACTTAGTGTTGAAAGATTTGAGCTTCAAACTTTATATATGAAACAAATTCCCATCATCTTTTGAGCTGTGGATGTACCAAGGGTTTACTAATACTGTCTACTTTTTGGTTTGATATATAGGTCAACCTTTGTTTTAATGCCAATGTTGATGAAAATGCTTCTTTTCATTTTCTAATGAAACCAAGAAAATGTAATGTTAGGTGGCAATTGAAAATATTCATTTTCATGCATTTCGGAATACTGGTTTAAGACAAGTTCCATGATGAACAGGGCTCCAGATAAGGGGAGTATTTAAAAAACTAAAATCTTTATGCCTGAATTAAACCCTATGGTGTCACTACTCATTAGAATTGTCTTGAAGAGACGATTCTAATGAGTAGTAACACCATAAGATTTGGTGCTAAAATGAGTGTGAAAATGTTGATTTTATTCATTCTACTTCCTCTCATCTGGAGCCCTGTTGAAGATTGCTTTCATTCAATCTTGTTCCATGGCTTCTTCAGTTGTTTCTGGGATGTCTGTTTGTGATTTCTCCTCTGTGACTGTATCGGTCTCCATCATTTCTGTTGCTGAGCTACTACACTCCTCTTCCTCCTTACTAACATCACATTCATTCACCTCAACCTTGCCGCTGTCTGTCTCACCGATATCTGCTGACACCTCACTATCAACTTCATTATTTTCTTCCTGATTTTCTGCTTTAACATCCTCCACAGAAGATTCTGGTTCATTTTCACCATTAGATTCCTTGTCTACACAGCTGTCTGTTTGATCACTTAGCACAGTATCTTCAGTGTGTTCTTTCTGTTCAGTGTGTTCTGCCTGTTCAGTGTTTGCTGCCTGTTCAGTGTGTGTTGCCTGTTCACTATCTTCTGTTGAGGTAACCGCTGATTGGTCATCAACTGGCGCTGTTGTCTGTTCGTCTGTTGTGCTGTCTTTAGTGTGAGGTTCTATGCTGGTATCAGACTGGCTAACTTCACTGTCATCGGATTCCTGGATATTTTCATTACATTCTGTACTTGATTCTGGGGTAGTTTGCTCACTTTCATCTGAAATGATGATAATAAGTTACAGTAAAACCTCCCTATTACAGCCACACATTTGTGCTAAGTATCAGGTATCTTTAGAAGCTTTATGTTTTACTGTCAACTGGCTTAAGCTGTCACCTGTCTTATATTTTATCAATCAGCCTTCCTTTTTGAAAAGTAAAAGAACCATATTTATTTATGCTTTTCGGTGGATTACCACGAAATAGCAGTGGATTATCACTTGGTAATCCACTGCAGTGGATTATCACCAATCGCTTTTATTATGAATTTTCCCCGTAGGGCTCCCAAAGAATCGTAGTCAATCATGTCTTATCGTTAAATTCCGGCAGTCCGATTTGTCGCGAACTACTCACCGGAAGAGCACGAATCCAAACTCGGGAGCAACGAAGTAATTCGGATGACGTCAAATCAATATTAAGTGACGTCATCGTACGGGAAACTGTTTCGAAAATGTGTTCGATATAAAGTTGGGGCTCAACACGGGGTAAATCATTTACTTTCGCTTTCTCAATTGTCGAACAATTTCGTTTAAAAAAATGGCTTAAAAGCATAAATAAATAAAATAATTGTATTTTTTCAGTATAAGATCGAATTTAATCCATTGAGTGAACATCAGACTGTTATATTTTCACTCGTGGCTTCGCCACTCGTGAAAATATAACGTCTAATGTTCACTCAATGGATTAAATTTCTATCTTATACTGTAAACAAGACTGCACGTTCAATAAACGCTTATGCCCCCGGTGGCATCCTTGACAATATATTCTGAATCTTTTCTAAGTCCAAATAAGGTCAAGGTCAAGGTCAAACTGAGCTTGGGTATTACTGGTGGGTTGGTAATGGGCCAAGGCAATAACTGTATAAGTATAGAAGCATTGTAGTAAGTAGTGTTGATGCTAGACGAAACGGTAAAATCTAGTTAACCAAGAAACAGCCCATTCAAAATATTCTAAGTCCAAATTAGGTCAAGGTCATGGTCAAAATCAAGGTTGGATGATATTGGTGGATAGGGAATGGTCCAAGGCAACAACTGTATAAGTATCCAAGCATTGGAGTAAGCGGTGTTGATGCCAGACGAAACGGTAAAATCTAGTTAACCAAGAAATAGCCCATTCAAAGTATTCTAAGTCCAAATTAGGTCAAGGTCAAGGTCAAAATCAAGGTTGGGTATTATTGGTGGCTAGGGAATGGTCCAAGGCAACAACTGTATAAGTATCTAAGCATTTGAATAAGCGATGTTGATGCTAGACGAAACGGTAAAATCTACTTAATCTGGTTACGGACGGACGGAAGGACGGACGGACGGACAGGACGATTACTATATGCTCCCGCATCTGTCGATGCCGGGGGCATAAAAACAATTATCCTCTATACATGATTCCTCTCATGTAGTCTGCAACTTACAGGCTATCACAAATGGTGTTTTATTATTGGGGGAGAGGTCACTCAAATCATTGCTTTTAACCATTTCCCCCTGAAACCTCAAATGGATAATTTGTTGTTCTATTCAGTGGAGTCAATTGTTCACTTATGAACTTTCACGGCGGTAGTGGCCCAATGGTTAACACCTTGGACTACGGTACCAGGGGTCGTGAGTTCGATCCCCCGCCGGACCAGCGGTCTGACTAGGAGATTTTTCTGAATCCCCGATGATGTACAGGAATGTTCTTGAGCAAGACATGTACCGCGAATTGCTCCTCTCCACCCAGGGGTTAAAATGGGGACCTGTGAAGGGTCTGAGTCGGTACTGCGGCTGCATTTGACTGCGCCATATGTTAGCAGTGCTCATAGGCAAGATGGCTCGATGATCAGGGGAGTATATGTACAGTCGGCTGAGCGGTCATTCGGACTGAAAGTAGACTTTAACTTGGTATATTATTATTATTACTTTCTAGGGTTGTTTTTGTCTGTGTATTTCAATTTTACAAACATTGTAGATTCTATTCAGAGGGCTCGACTCCTTTAGGAGCAATCTGATATTGGTCTTCATTGTTTGCATAGGACAAGTGCACTCTTCATTGGTACACTGTTTGCAAGGGATGTTTATATGTGTGACAATGGTTCAAAGGGTAAAGCAGTTCAAGTCATACAGAGGACTGATCCATGCATGATAGTATTAATGCAGAAAGTTCATAAGCTCTCACCTTTATGAAAGTAAGGTTTTATAATTTATTCTATTAAGTGGGTGCTTAATACAAGAGACACTGCAGACGTAAAACTGCCAGAAGATATTCCAAATATACTTAAGGTGGTTCGACAGCGGGCGGCCCGCATCTCGAGTTCCGAAAATGCTGATGACTTTCACCTGATCTTTGCGGCACGTGCTTATAGTAGAAAATTTAGATAAAGAAAAGTTTGATCTGCTTCAGTGTCTTCTCTGTTAGCGCAGTTGTTACGGTGGTTGACTTGCAATCCGAAGGTCCTAGGTTCGATTCCCACTCGCTTCAAAACTTTTTTTTAACAAATTGTCCGATTTTAGTGACTAGTCAATTCATAACGCAGTGATCAAAGGACAGGCTTTGTTTAGTCTAGTAATAATGAATAATATCAGATGCAAGTATAGTCAAGAGACAGCTAAATTTGTGAGGATTTATAGCCTATACAACAGATGGCAGCTTAACACAGGACAAAAGTAATGCTAAAAGATAGATCCTAAAGGAGCTTTTATGCATTACTTTTGTTATGCATTAAGCAGTCACTTGCCTTTAAAGATCTACAGGCTACCGTATTCAATGGTCCCTTATTACAGGTTTGACTTATGGTATTATTTAGAGCTGACGGCATTTTAAAGTTAAACTCAAGGGAGGTAACTCCTTTTGTGTTAACATTTTGTCAGAATTTCAGGAAATCATGTTTAGAATGTAAATTCTACTGTAGATTTTCATTAAATTTTTGTGACTAGTAGAATTAAGTTATATCTATCTAATAAGAGTAAAATTAGTGTATGTTAAACAGCTAGATTTTTAGAATTTTACTTTTTTAAAATATTGATATTTCCAGAAAATATGTCATGAAATACTTTTGTTTGCCCAATATCTTATAGTCTATGTACAGTTTACTTGAATGTACAGAAATTATTGAGTTATATCATTCTATGAAGAAATTATTCCTGTTTATTAAAAAAGGAGCTTTTCTCAACAAAAGGTCCTGTCAGGAAAAAACGGCACTGTAACTTTTTTTTATTTTAACCATTTTTCACTCTCCATATGGTATATTTCAATTTAATCAAGGTTTCAAAGAATTCTGACACAGAATAAGCTGACCCGCGAACCACCTTAATTGCTTAGGTGAAGTTAGGTCACCGTCTCTTCCAAGTCCTATGATGAGATTATAACTCATTAGAATCGTCTCTTTGAAATATCACAACATAGGCTTCAGTGGCGGTATAAGGAGAAAACATCAGAAATACAGAGTTTACCCATTACAAATGATTACTGCATAGCCTGATCCCAGTTTTAAAGACATGTAATCATTTAAAGCAGTCTGAAAGTAAAGCAGAATAGCTTAAAGGGACTCGCAACCGGATGGTGTACTTGTCAAAATAAAATAAAATACTCAAATAAAAGCAAATTTGTGGCATTATTTGGCTTCTGACATTAAAAAAATATGATCAGTCCAAAAAAAGTCTCAAGAATCGTCACCGAATCTTAGATTTTTAGATATTTTCCATCGTTTTTCTATACCGACTAGTAGACGGTATAGTTGTTGTTGTTGCTTCTCTACACGGGCTCAGACATAAACCCGAGCCGAATTGTGAAGTTGTATGCACTTTCTATCGCTACACATTGAAATACGTTAAATCGATCCGAGACAAACGGATAGTTCCGTGGTCCATTGGTCTAAGCGGTTTCCCCTATTTTGCCTTCTGTCCGCCATTGCTGGGTCCCGGGTTCGAATCCCACCAGAGACCAATATTTTTTTTTATTGAAATACATTTTTTTTAACAGAATTTCTTATCTTAAACTAATTCTTTACCATTTATATAAGCGTTTGACACATATTTACAAATCACTATTTTTAATGCACCATCTGGTTGCGAGTCGCTTTAAGGTGCATTCTGCTGTACTTTCAAACTGCTTTAAGCTACCACCTGCTAGGACATAGATAACATTTCTTTCGCTGCATATTCAATTATTCATGACTACATTATATAAATTGAAAGTATTTTCTTCAGTTGAGGAATAATTTAAAGGCATTCAATTTTTAATTTTACGTCAATTTTAACCGTATTTCAGTGATGGCGACGTCCAGCTAAGTACAGGTGGAGGAAGACCCCAGAAGCCCTTTATGCACTGTTTTAGGCACAACTCAACAACTGGGTAGATCCCTCAACCTTCTGCAAAAAGGAATTTAAATGTGTATCTATGGAGTAATGGTTTAACATGTATGTATATAGAAGAACTGACCGCTGGTGGACTGGGGCTCCTCTGTGGACTGTACTGGCGCTGACTCTTCTGAGGTCTCTGAGGTAACAGCTTCAGGGCTGGCTTTCTCCTCAACTGGTTCTTCTTCTTCTTGTCGTTGCTTAAACAAAGAAAGATGTAAACAAATGCTGCAGGTTTTAAGGCCCTTAATTAGAGTCAGTAAACAGGGGCAAGTCTTAAGAAACATCGTACAACAAAAACTGCCGCAAGTCAGATTCTAAAATTTCAAATGGTTATTTATTTGTCCATTTAATCCTGTCTTGTGACATCTCTTTGAAATTGTCTTTTCAAGAGAATTCAGAAATTATATGTATTTTAAAGTTTTGACTTGTGACAGTTTTTGTCGTACCACTTTTAATAAGCCAAGGTTGCACATATCCAAATCAGCCCAATGCATCCTGGCCATGTCTGTTTAGGGAAAATCGTAGGGAAAATATTTTCTGGGTTTCTGGGGGAATTTTCCTTATTTCATTAATCATTAGTCATTAGCTCAGGTGATAGATATTGGGAGAATTTGCAAAACTAAAATCATTATTTCTGCATTTAACCCTATGGTATCACTACTCATCAGAATTGTCTCTTCGAGAGGATTCTGGTGAGTAGTAACACCATAGGATTTAGTGTTTAAATGAGTAAGAAATTGCTGGATTTGTTTATTTTACTCAATTTTATATAGAGCTTTGGTGTATTATCAACAGCATGTTGTGACTTACTTTCTTCTCTGGTGGGCCCTCGTCGTCTGGTGAAGTGGTGTCTATTGGATCTGGAGGCACTTGTTTATCCTGACTAGACACCTCGTCTTCCTGCTGTGATTGCTCGTGTACAACTGAAGATTCCTCGCCACTAGCACCAGCCTCACTGTTCAACTGTTGTTGCTCACTATCAGCACTAGCATTACACTCCTCTTCCTCCACCATACTCTCCTCCCCCTCCTCCTTCACAGGATCAGTACCCTGAGCCCCTGATAGCGACTGCAGTCCTGCTGGACAACTTACATGCTCATTTTCAAGGGGTTTCTCTTGAAACAATGCAGAAAATCCAGATGAGTCTGAGGAAATGTTTGACGGTACAGGGGTCTCACTGAATTTTTCCGAACTTGTGATTTCCCCACTACTAGTGGGCATAGCAACCTGAGGATTGGCTGCGTTAATGTTAGGGTCCAAGGTGGCTCCTGCTGCTGTGGCCGAGAGTTTCTGAAGGGAGTCTACATTGTCCAACACTCCAGCAATAGGCCAGATACTGGCTGAGTTATTGTTGGACCAACTGGACTGTAGTATTGGACCAAACGGCTGACCCTCCGTGAAGTCATTAAAGTCTCCCTTCTGGAAACCATTTGTATCCAGTCCATTGACCATCATACGTGTTGACTCGGACACGATCTTCCTGTTAAATAATAAGAAAGTGTATACTAGTTTAACATTTGATATGATTATTCCTTTATTCCATTGCCTGTTTCTGGTGTTTAAGTAAGGTGACCACTTAAAAGCAAGTTGAAAGTAAAGCAGAATGCCACTTAATATGCATTCTGCTTTACTTTCAGCCTGCTTTAAGCTAACATCTGCTAGAAATAGAAACTTCTTCTTGTGCTGCATATTCATGACTATAGATTGGAACTAATTTCTTCAGTGGAAGAATAAATAAAATGTGTATAATTAAAAATGCATATCTTTAGAGCAAAGGCTAAAGGTTGGATGGTTACATCCATTCAAAGCCATTCAATGATGCCAAATCACGGCTCTGGTCAGCATCAGCTCATTGTTGTGGGGACACTGATAATGCTTAACCCATTATCCCATAGCTTGTTTCTAGTTTCTATGATAGTTGACCACTTAAAGTAGATTGAAAGTAAAGCAGAATGTGCCTTAATGCGCATTCTGCTTTACTTTCAGCCTGCATTGAGCTACCACCTGCTAGAAGAATTTAGAAAGTATATCTAATGATATATAATCATGACTGTATTTCTTTAGTAGTCTTGGTCTGAGGAGAAAACGAATATAAACCAGATCTGTGAATTTAAAGTAGACAACTAATTCGGCAGAAAACTTTTAATTAGCTTGCAAAGGTTGAGTGGTCAAGATAGGTGACTACTTAAAGCAGGTTGAAAGTAAAGCAAAATTTTGTATTTCTATCAGACTGTTGAAAGATACAATCTGCTAAGATATAGAATATTTTTCTTATTGTGCATATTGTATCAGTTGGGATTATCTCCTACAGTGGAGGAATAAATCAAAGTCATAAAAAATTGTATCTAAGCAGTAATGGTATAAATCAAGCCTTACCTTCCGAATGGATCTACTGTGCTTACAACCATCACATTCTGCAAAAGAAAGATTAATTGCTATGAGTTAAATTGGTTTCATATGACAATATCTTTATAAATTAAAGGTAGAACATTAATTTAATGGACACTTTTACAAATGTAGGCAGGTTGTGCCCTAAATTTTTTTTTAGCAAAATCAATCTCAGGTTCTTTGCAACTTCACATGGCAACTTGAACCCCAAAAGTACATTTCTTTTTTCCCAATTTTGGAGGGAAAAAATCATTCCCAAAATTACAATTCATATTATTTTCTCGATATCTATTTCACATATTTGGTAAATAAACTACATTAGCAATGTCCTTCGAATACAACAAATGATTAAATGTTAAACAATTAAAAGTTTTCAATTATTAAACTCTCTATTTACTGTAAGGTGTTTTAATCTTGAAAGTCAGTCTACTTTTCCCAATTGACCAAAATAGTGCTTGAATTTCTCCAATCAAAAGGTTAATGCACTTTCCCAGTTTTACTGTATGTACATTCTTCTTACAGGGCACCAGATAAGATGGAGTAAACAGAACAAATCAAAGATTTTCTTGCTCATTTTTCAACACCAAATCCTTTGGTGTGACTACTCATTAGAATCGTCTTGTGAGGACGATTCTAATGAGTAGTGACACCATAGGGTTTAATGCTGAAATAAAGATTTTATTCTTTGAATACTCCCCTTATCTAGAGCTCTATCTTACCAAGCACTGCTTTTATTGGTTATTCCCCAAATAGGTCAATATTGTTTCTGACTCCGAGACTTAGAAAGTTAGAAGAGTGTTTATATACCTTTTCAATTCCACGTAAAAATTTATCACATCTTGTATAGTGTTTTCTGGGCTGGGTCACTAACTCACATATACGCTGAACTGTAAATGGAGCCCTGCAGAAGAATAAATATAAACCCATTACTCCATAAATATGCATATGTATGCCTTCTATTAAATTTATTTGCATTTTCATGTCTTAATTTATTTCCCCACTGAAAAATATAGTTCAACTATGCACAGCCATGAATATGAATTAAACAAAATAAAATGTATTTTCCTATAAACTAGCAGATAGTAGCATAAAGCAGGCTAAAAGTAAAGCAGATTGCATTGTCAGGCACATGCCATTTTACTTTCAACCTCATTTAACCCATTACCCCATATCTTGTTTCTTGTTTTGAAGACTTTTGACTACTTAAAGCAGGTTGAAAGTATGGCAGAGTGTGCCTTTAGGCGCATTCTGCTTCACTTTCAGCCTGTTTTAAGCCACATCTGCTAAAACACAGAAAATAATTCTTATGGTACACATATAATCGTAACTGTATAAACAAGAGCCCCATGGGGCATATTTCGCTCACCTGAGAATAGCTGACAAAATGGAGAAAATAAATGATTTATGTCCAGGAGGAGTGATTTTTTACCCGAAGGGCATAACTAAAGTTGAACAATCTTGATAGAGGACCTGTAGATGATGCTATGTGCCAAATATCTTAGATAAGGGTACTAAAAAAAACAAGAAGATTTTTCCATTGAAAAAATCTATTTTTAGCTCCTGTGACCTAGATATGCAACAGACTGGAACCATTTGAACAAAATAGGTAAAGCACATCTAGAAGTGTCACCATGCCAAATATCAAAGCTCTGGCCATATTAGTTTCAGAGGAGAAGACGTTTGAAAATTTCACTGTACAACTCTATGTAAAATTGTGACCCCGGGGCGGGGCCAATTTTGACCCCAGGGGCATTATTTGAACAAACTTGATAATGGACCTGTAGATGATGCTATGTGCCAAATATCTAAGCTCTGGCCCTTGTAGTTTCAGACAAGAAGATTTTTTAAGATTTCCTTATTTTTTCACTTTGGTTGCCATGGCAACCAGAGTTCTAGATTGTTTTTAATTATTTGAACAAATTTGAAAGAGCTTGACCCAAGGAACATTCCTGTAAAGTTTGGTTGAAATCTGCCATGCGGTATAGGAGAAGATGTCATTTGAAGCAATTGTTAACGATGACGCACTACGCACGACGACGGACACAGGGCCATCCCAATAGCTCACCTTGGGCCTTTGGCTCAGGTGAGCTAATAAAATTGGATCTATTTTCTTCAGTAAAGAACTGATTTAAAGGTGTATAAAAGCGTATTTATGGGATAATGAGTGTAGTGGTCACCTGTCTGCAAAACTAGAACAGGCTATGGGGTAAAGTAAAATCTGTTGTTTGCTTCATAGCTAAAAGCATATAGTATTGAGTTTTATATGGCAAACCATTGTACAGCAGCTAGTCAAAAGAAGCTGAGCTGCAGATAAGAACAGTATTATGAAAACGAAAATCTTTATATCTGCCCAAAAATCTATGGTGTTACTACTCATTAGAATCGTCTCGAAGAGACGATTCTAATGCATAGCAACACTATACTGAGGTTTAGTTAAAACCATAAGGTTTAGTTCAAACGCAAAGGAAAATTGTTGAAAATATTTAGTTTACTCCCTCTTTTCTGGAGCCCTGCATTAAAGAAATTGTTGTCATTTTAATCATGGTGTTCAATACACATGTTGCAGCTTAAAACTAGATTAAAGTAAAGCAGATAAGTTTTCTGCTTTACTTCCATCATACTTTAAGCATGATCATATACTGAAATAGACCTTTACATTCAGCTAACCGTAAACCCATTACCCCATAAATACACCTTTTTAAACCTTTACTTCAATCCTCTACTGAAGAAAATAGCGTCAATTTAAACTGTCACAAATAAAAATCATAATAAATATTTCTATATTCTAGCAGATAATAGCTTAAAGCAGGCTGAAAGTAAAGCAGAATGCACCTTAACTCTTTGAACCCTAGTCCCACCTATAGGCGTCATTTTCAAACAATGTACATGCGAATAGTAACATTGTCCTGTGCAAACAGTGAAGACCCAGATCAGAGGGCTCCGAAAGGAGCCCTCTGATCAGGGTCATCACTGTTTGTCATAATGCCAAACGTTGACAAAAACAGCCCTTAAAAGTCAGAAATGGACTAGACTAAAATGGAAACTGGAATTGTTGATTTAAAGTTTCAGGGAGGAAAGAGTTAAGGTGCATTCTGCTTTACTTTCAGTCTGCTTTAAGTGGTCAACTATCATCAAAACTAGAAACAGGCTATGAGGTAATGGGTTAAAAGTTTGTCTACAACCGGGCTAAAGTATCTTGATCATATCCAAAACATTGATCAGAGTGCCAGATAAATAAAGCACCTGTTGTAGTAAAACCTCCTTATCATGACCTCATGGAATAAGACCGCATGACCTCATGCTTAAGACTGGTATAACTGCTTAAAGCAAGGTGAACATAAAACAGGAAGCTCCTTTAGAAGCTTTGTGTTACTTTTATCTCTTTGAGACGATTCTAATGAATAGTCACACCATAGGATTTTATGCTGTAATTAATGAGAAAGCACTGGATTTGTTCAATTTACTCCCTCTTATCTGGAGCTCTGCATAATCCATTACCCTATTTCTAGTTTTGAAGACAGGTGACAACTTAAAGCAGGTTGGAAGTAAAGCAGAATGCGCCTAAAGGCGCATTCTGCTTTACTTCCAGTCTGCTTTAAGCTATCATCTACTGGGATATAGCCAATATTTCTTAAGATATATATTCATGACTGCATAAAATGGACCTACAATGTATTTCCTTCAAAGGAGGAATAAAATTAATAAAAGGCGTTTTTATGCTTTAATGGATTAAGTGTGTAAATACTGCTTACCCTGTGAATCTCTCCATGGCCTCTTTAATGCGCCTGTGCATCTCAATGTATTTTGTATTTTCAACATTTGGAAACAGAGGCAAGTGGTCATATGGCACATCTTGGTTGAACTGGTCCATCACTTGCTCTACTTTAGTGATGAATAGTGCCTTGATTCTATTCCATGGAAACCTTTAAACAAATACAGTAAAAACCTCTCTATTATGACCACTAAAATAAGGCTATTTGAAAGTATACAAGAGGTCCTGAAGGCCCTGATATCGCTCACCATTTGTAATGAAGCCTGATAGCTATACCTTTGAACCCTTTTTATTCTAAATCCATTCAAGTTTTGTCGACCAACTCTAGCATAGTAGAGTACATCAAAGGTAGATAACTAGAGCCTAAACTACTGAAATGAAGCCTTTTTCTAGCATTTCAAAGTACACTAAGGGCAGGTAACTATTGCCACAATGATTACATTTCAACAATAATTGCACTCCTTCGAGAATGTATAGCTATATACTTTGTGTACAAGTATAATCAAAATCCATTGAAAACTGTAGAGTAAGAGTGTAAACGCTGTAAAATATGGCATTTTCAGCAATTCAAAGGTAGATATCTCTTGATCTATTTGTCCGCTTCGGACTATAATCACCCTTTTTCGAACTCTTATGGTCATATACAATCTGGGCAAGTTTGAGAGAGCTTGGATAAATATTGTGGCCTCAAGAGCGTAAACACTGCTAAATATATCATTTTCAGCAATTCAAAGGTAGATAACTCTTGACCTATTGATCCGATTACAACCATTATTGATCTCATCTGAATTCTTTTGGTAATATACAATCTGAGTAAGTTTGAGAAAGATTGGATAAAATTTGTGGCCTCTAGAGTGTAAACATCGTTAAATATGGCATTTTCAGCAATTCAAAGGCAGATAACTCTCAACCTATAAATCTGATTTCAACCATAATCAAACCCATCTGAATCCTTATAGTCATATACAATCTGAGCAAGTTTGAGATAGATTGGATAATAATTGTGAACTCTATAATGTAAACACTATTAAATATGGCATTTTCAGCAATTCAAAGGTAGATAACTCTTGATCTATTTGTCTGATTTCAACCAGAATCGAACTCTTTTGAACTCTTATGGTCATATACAATCTGGACAAGTTTGAGAAAGATTGGATAAATAATGTGGCCTCTAGAGTGTAAACACTGTTAAATATGCATTTTCAGCAGTTCAAAGGTAGATAACTCATGACCTATTTGTCCAATTTCAACCATAATCGAACTCATTCGAGCTCTTATGGCAATATACCATCTGAGCAAGTTTAAGAAAGATTGGATAAAAATTGTGGCCTCTAGAGTGTAAACACTAAAATTGTTGACGCCAGACAATCAAGGATTGCAAAAGCTCACCCCGAGCTAGCTCAGGTGAGCTAAAAAGTCATGTGACAACTTAGAGCAAGTTGAAATTATCCTAATGGAGCTTTCAGTTTTACTGTCTCCGTGCTTTAACCCTTTCCCTTATAGAAGCGCCTTTTAGCACATCATATTTATTCCTACACTAAAGAAAATAGTTCCAATTTTTACAATCATGAATATGTAATAATGCATCATAAAGAATATTTTCTAGCAAGTGGAAGCTTAAAGTAGGCTGAAAGTAAAGCAGAAAGGCACATTCTGCTTTACTTTCAACCTGCTTTAAGTGATCATATGTCTTCAATGTTAGAAACAGGCTATGGAGTAAAGGGTTAAGCAGTCACCAGTCGTAAACAAGACTGCGCGTTCAATAAACGCTTATGCCCCCGGTGGCATCCTTGACAATATATTCTGAATCTTTTCTAAGTCCAAATTAGGTCAAGGTCAAGGTGAGCTTGGGTATTATTAGTGAGTTGGTAATGGTCCAAGGCAATAACTGTATAAGTATAGAAGCATTGTAGTAAACAGTGTTGATGCTAGATGAAACGGTAAAATCTAGTTAACCGACAAAGAGCCAATTTAAAATATTCTAAGTCCAAATTAGGTCAAGGTCAAAATTTGGTGGTATTGGTGGATAGGGAATGGTCCAAGGCAACAACTGTATAAGTATCAAAGCATTTGGGTAAGCGGTGTTGATGCTAGACGAAATGGTAAAATCTACTTAACCTTGTTACGGACGGATGCACACACACACGGACATGCCACCGAATTGGGTAAGAGGGCCTTTTCTTTTGTTATTTTCTTTTGTTCGAATAACGGGCCACGGCCCCTTAGTGTACTGTTACGGAATGAACTCCATTGTCTTCTTTTGTTATGTTTACCGTTATCTGGCCAGAAAAGGCCCTCTAACCCACTTTAGTGGCACGGACGGACGGACGGGACGATTACTATATATGCCTCCGCATCTATCGATGCTGGGGGCATAAAAACTAACAATAAGCACATGTTAGTGGTCGTAATGGAGAGGTTTTATCATACATCCATTCATATAAATGCACTGTAACAGTACCATAGAATAATGATTCATCACCAGTCGAATTCCTTTACTTTGTTACAAAAGATGATACAAATTACAAGAGGTACTCTTTAAACCAAATCAAAAGCATAAAAAGGTGTGTCTATGCATAATCATGGAGTAAAATTTTAACTTTACTTCTTTTAAAATAAATTAAATTGATTATGAAATCATCTACATTAACTTATACAAATCACTCTCGATGGCTCGAACGATTGTGTATTTGGTCATTTTTGTAATCATGGGGTAATGGGTT
Source organism: Gari tellinella (assembly GCA_922989275.2). Classification (NCBI taxonomy): domain Eukaryota; kingdom Metazoa; phylum Mollusca; class Bivalvia; order Cardiida; family Psammobiidae; genus Gari; species Gari tellinella. The sequence goes on along the minus strand of OV277858.1, from coordinate 101,034,183 downwards.
AAGACTATTCTTTGTAATACTTACAATGTTTTGCCCGTTTTAGCTACTGCCTTCAGGTAGTCTTCAAGAATTTGGGGTATGTCTGCAGAGGGCTTCTTCTCAAATACTGCAATAGAAAATATAATAGTATACCGGTAAGTAATTTCTAGCATTTTCAAGACCTTGTTTTTACCCTCTGTCAGAGTCTCTCCCCAAAGCCATACCGGAAAATTGCCAATATCCAACAGCATTCAAAGCAGGTAGCTGCCCACAGTACAGCAAGGTGCCAGTAAAACATGAAACTCTAAATCTTTTTTGTGGGGCAGAAGGCACCCAGATGTCCAAGTGGGATGGGTGGAAGATAGAATTCACACACTTCCACTAATGCAGAGTGGCAAGACTGCACCAAACTGTGTCAACTACCGGTACACACAGTGTCACTCATGTATTAACAGCATATTTCACATCGGCGCTTTATGAATTATGACCAATAGAGTGTTGCAGTGCGGTAAAACCTATTTTGTGGGGATCCAAAAGATAATTTTGGGTATCAATGAAAAAATATTCAAATGAATTTAATCTTTTCTCTGACAGCTAGAAATGAACAGCTTCGAGAGTGAGCAGACATCCCGAATGAGCAGATTTACCAGCCTCGACTGTACTTGTACCAGCCCAGTACCAAGAGAGGGAATAACTAAGTAAAGGTAAAGGTTTGCAATTATGTCATATTCTGCCGACTTTTACATTTACCTCCCCGATCATCGAGTCACAAGTCGGCCATTTACATAAGGTGCAAGTTTGCAGTCATGGCACATTGACTTTTTTCCCTCTCAGGTACCCATTTAATTCACCTGAGTGAAGTGGAGCAATGTACATGTAGGTTTAATTTCTTGCTCATAAAAATTCCAGTGATCTTGACAGGGCTTGAACCAGGAACCTCTCCAGGACTAAAAAATTCCACTCGTCCGTAAGTAATTATGAGCGGAAATTTGACAGGATGAGTAATTTTTTTCCGATCTGGCCGTCCTGCAGGAAGAGTAGATTTTCTTAGGGAAAGTGGACATGACTTTCTACTTAGTATCTGCCTGTCAGTTGCAAAACATTTGTTTAAATCATCCATGCTTCATGACTTGGAATGGCCTCCATTAGAAAATCAGAGAAGATCTAAAAGACTAACAACCTTCTATAAAGTCGTCAAAAACACCATTCCAGTCCAGATCCAAGAATGTATAACCCCAACCATCCGGCAAGACACCAGATCTCATAGCAGAGCATTCATTGAGATGAGAGCAAACTACGAGGGCTACAAGAACAGTTTCCTGCCTAGAACGATCAGAGATTGGTCCTAATCATTGGAACGCCCTACCTCCAGACTTCATCATCATCATCATCTTCATTAATCGCATCACTCTGCATAGAGTATACTCGGGATATGTGGTGCTGACCCCCTCTGTAGACCAATTCACAACTGTCTACAGAGATACCTAGCCTAGACACACGCAGGATTTGTTTGTTGTTTTTGTTTGTTTCTATATATACTGCTACACACCCTTTTCAGGTATTATGAGCAGGGGCACTATAATTTACATGGTTCATACAGACTTGGCCATTTCAAATTTAGGGCCTTTTTTGGGCCATGTACAACAGATTTAGGGCCTTCTAAATAAAGCATTTCCGTGGAAACTGCCTATCTAAATCATGGTAATAGTACGGTTTCTCCTTCAATTTCGTGTCCAGCTGGTCATTTCCCTTTTCCTAAGGCATTTGATTTTGCTAGATCTAGATTCTATATGGGAGATATTGCTTTTTTTCTTTTTCTGCTTTTACAGAATAATCTACTCATCTGCTGCTTTATTGAGGGTTTCCATTTCTAATTTAGCCAGTTTTGCTTTCTGCCTGTTGTTTTGGAAACATTTTTTAAAGAATATGTACAGTTAGAGTAATTCGACGTGGAACTCACAGACACGGATTATCGGAAATCGCTGATTTACAAGTGGGTGGGGTGAAGTTCTGTTAACTGTTTCATTTTCCGTTTCGTCGCGATCGATTGACCTGACACACACTTTACACTTTGCTTTAAATCTGTCTTCGTGTCTCATAACCCAACTACATGTCTGAGTCTGCTTATGATTTCCCCATTTTTCCTTTTTTCAACCAAAAGAGTGTCAGTTAAAAGTGTCAAACTGCATCAAAAACACACTTTTCGGCTGCCTTTGAAAGTTTCCATAGCATACAAAGGTTCTATAAATAGTTGTACAAAAACGACAGTTGTCGTCCGTTCATACTTGCAACTTGCAATGCAACGAGCGATAACTCTGTACGGAGCACTAAACCGCATATACATTTGGTCTACCTCCATTTTTTCCCACTGAATAAACAACCAATACATTTTCGATATTCGCGGTACCGACTCCTCTGATTAAGGGCTTGTCAAAGCAAAATTTAGGGCCATACAAGCTGAAAATAGGGCCATTTACAGCTTATAATGTTTTAAAATGGAATATAGGGCCTTTTAGGGCCAGGCTCCCAAATTTTGGGCCTTTTTAGGACTGTGCGAACCATGATTTAGGTGCACCATTGGGACTATACCCGGCCGGTCACTTTACCCCGACGAAACAGGGGTTATGCTTACCGAAATCATAAGCGCCAAGGAGGGAAGCCATTACTACCAATTTTTAAGTATTTGTTTTGACACCCGTTTTGACCCTGCCAGGGATTGAACCCTAAAAATCCGGCACTGCAAGCGGACGCTCTACAACTAAGCCGATTTTACCGTTTTTAATCGTACATACAAAGATTTTAACCGTTTTGATGCGTCACTTGTCCGCGATGCCTCGGCCGTGGATAGGATAACCATAGCCATAGAATTAGAACCGCCTGTATAGCTCAGTGGTAGAGCGTCCGCCTGCAGTGCGGGAGGTTGCGGGTTCAATCCCCGGCCGGGTCAAACCAAAGACTTGAAAATTGGTAGTAATGGCTTCCCTCCTTGTCGCTCAGGATTTCGGGTTAGCATCGGTGTCAGGATAAAGTGACCGGCCGGGTACAGTCCCAATGGTGCACCTACAAAGTGCCCCTTCTCATATTCATCAGAATTGATGGCGGAGAAGTAATAAATAGAAATAGAAAAATAGAAAAATAAAAGTCTTCGAGGGTCAATGTTTGTTTTCATGGATCAACTCGTGGATGTTATTGTGTTAGAACAGCTATCTATTGATTCCACTAAGATTGAGTCTCTGTGTTTTCGAAGCATGAGGTGTAAAGAAATAAAAGAATGCAATGGCTTACATGTAAGAACATCGTGGACTTCCTCCTGGTTCTCCATTGTTTACGAGTTGACGAGAATCGATGTCGCCACAGTTGTAATGGCGGCACGGAAGTGACGTAGGAGAGTGGACGTTTCTATTCATACAGAAAGGGGGATAGGCCTATCCGTCTCAATTTCTTAAATAAATTGTTCACTGTTCACACCGTTATTTTCTGTACAAGCAATATTGCTCAGTAAAAAAATAATTGATAATTATATCATTTACGGACACCTGATTATGTTTTTTAGAATTAAAGCTCTCAATCCGATGTACCTAGATAGGTTTATGAACTGATCTGCACGGTGCGAGGACACCTTTTCCCTCTTAAGTTTAATCCCACACTAGGACCAGTTCATCTAGTGCAATGTACGTTTCACAAACAATATGTTATATATAGATCTAACAGCTTTTGGGTGGAATAAGCACACACATACTCCCTACAATTAATTGGTTTAGAATATAACCTACAGTTTAAACCAATCAAACTGCCTTTTGCTACCCATTAAGGGTGTATCAATGTCATGAATTTGGGAACTTTTCAAAGTACATGAAAACACTCTATGATGGTTTTGTATTGAAGAGCTATTTAAGATGAATGAAAAAATAGAAAAAGTGTACATTTTGGTGAACAACAGTTGGCTCTACGGCCATGTAAAATTTACCCCACCCACTTCCTCTTATTTTGTCCTTTTCAAACAGCCCGCTTCAATAAAACCCATTTTAAATGAAAACAAATATGATAATTTGGTTTTGTGTTATTTATTTCCTATCTATGGTAGTATTTCTTCATACAAAAACTAATTTAAGAAAAAAAAGGCACCAAATGTGAAATTTATAAAGCTCTAAATATCATCGGTATGGTACTTTTTTGTAAATTTTGTAAGGGGCGATTACTCTTTGTACTTTAATAACTCAAAATTTTCAACACTGACCTTTCAATTTCTTTTCATATTTTGAACTGCCTTAGTATGGGCTTTCATCTGGTAGAATATAAGAAAAAGTTAAATACTAGAACTATTTCATTTTCAAACTTTTTTACTTTTTTTCATAGAATAAAAAATCTAATAAAATCATGCCCTATATAAAGCATATTTTTGATATTCAAGGGTCCATATTGTTCAAACCTGGTGCCTGCTTTGTCTAAATTTGGTTTATATATGTGAACATATCACCATAGACATGAAATAAATAAAGAAAACCCAAATTAACATTTTTGTTTTGTTTTGAAATAGATTTTACTGAAGCTTGTACTCTGAATGGGTAAAATTTGAAGAAAAAAATCCAAATTTGACATACCTTTTTCAAATCGCTGTAGCTCAAAAAAAAGGACACCACCATATATATTTTTTTTCATTTTTTCATTCATCATAAATAGCTCTTCCAAAAAAACAATGATAGAAAAAAAGTTTAATACTTTGAAAAAAATGGCTCATGACATTGATACACCCTTAAGTACGGCACTTATGTTGTTTTTCAGCGGAGCTGCATGGTTTCTATTTAGACCAACATTTTCAACCAATCATATTTGATCAGAAATTTAAGAGCACCTGTTGCAAACTGAATTGTCTGATTGGATAAGTAGCCAGGCTGGTCTATGCGATCACGGAATTATACAAAAAATTGTATAATTCTGTGATGTGATATTACAGTGTAACCAGAATTGAATTGTGAGAGTGTAAAATTAAGAGACAGATACTGAACATTGCAGACTGCTTACTTCTGTGCTGATGACACCATGCTTCTATTTTAAGATATGATATCTGAAATATTTTTATAGGTTTACAGAGGAAGCTAGGTGTTTTGTTATGGTTTACTACCAATTTATTCTAATTGTAATTATTTGTACACATTTACCATACATTAATAGCAATATGATAAATGGCCTCAAGTGAGAAACACAAATGTGTTGTTTCATCATTTATTTACAAGAGTGGGGTGTTAGAGAATCTACAGCAGACTGCTGTATCTGTATGAGCATGAACTGTAGTTTATTTAGTTATGAGTTAGTTATGAGTTGGTTTCAAGAAAATCTATGAATGAAGTTTGATATACATTGTATAGAATAATAGATTAATGTGAGGATCTCCTACCACTACTAGTAGCTAGGATATGAGTTAAATTATTGTTTTGTTTTGCACTTCTGTACATGAGAGTTTTGCATTTTAAATAAAAGTTACTGTTTCCATTGTATACTTGTATTTTTTAATTTTCAATCCAAGATATTACAATTCTTTGAAAACCTCAATTTCATTCAATTTTGCACACCCATCTAAACCCGTTTGATCCCGATTCAAGCTGTTTGCAAACGTAAGCCAATTCTTAATGTTCCCTCCCTATAACGACTCCCTCCGAACAACACACACACATACACACACATATGTCAGGATTACGTCAGGGACTGAATAATTCCCCGGCAATGTTTGTCCTATTTTTAGAAGACCTAGAACTATTTTTACAGAATAATAACACGTCTGGGTTATCTTCTTATGATATTTGTATAATCATTCTTTTGTTTGCAGATGATATGGTTCTAATTGGCAATTCAGTCCAAGATTTACAAGATAGCTTGAATAAGCTGTATGAATACTGCGATTATTGGGGCCTGGGGGTTAATACAAGTAAAACGAAAGTAGTGGTTTTTCGCAAAAGAGGGACAGTAAAACAAGATGAACGTTGGTATTATAATAATGAGCCTTTAGAAATCGTAAACGATTTCAATTACCTAGGCGTCGTTTTTAATTACACGGGTTCATTTGTACTAAATAAGTTAACCAGTATATTGTTGGTATGGCTATCAAAGCGGTTAATACATTATTGTGTAATATTTACAAATATGAAATTAGCCCTTCGATAGAGTTACAATTATTTGATTCGTTTGTCGGCTCTATTCTGCATTATGCTAGCCCTGTCTGGGGATTCTCAAAGTCTAAATATATCGAGCGTGTGCACTTAAGATACTGTAAATCTATACTGGGCGTAAAACAAAGTACAAGTAATGCAGCTGTCTATGGTGAATTGGGAAGGTACCCCCTGTATATCAACAGATATGTTCAAATAATTAAATACTGGTGTAAGTTGATAAATACTGACAATATTATTTTAAAAATTTTATACAATGACGTTCGAGAAAGATTTAAAAAGGGGGCAACTAATTGGGCTTCAAAAGTTAAAGACTTACTCAACCATTTTGGTTTTACTGACGTTTGGGATTATCCAGAAAATATTGATTTTAAACGTTTTATACCAGTATTTAAATAAAGGGTTATAGATTGTTTCAAGCAACAATGGCACGCTGATTTACATAACAATAATGTCTTAAGTCACTTGTATCTGTATATAAAAGAATAGTTTGGTATTGAAGATTATCTGAACACTTTGAAATACAAAACCTCACGATTTGCATTAACACGATTGCGTGTATCTGCACATAAATTACTCATGGAGTTTGGAAGATATGGACGAAATCGTTTGGAAAGACATGACAGAAAATGTCAGTTATGTGAAAGCAATGATTTAGAAGATGAGTTTCATTTTGTTTTAAAGTGTTCAGCATATAATGATCTTCGTAGCAAATTAATCAAACGTCACTTCTACCAACGCCCATACAGAATCGCTTAAGACAAAAAGCAAAGTCGCACTGATAAATCTGTGCAAATATATAGTACAAGTCTTCTATAATAATGTAAGAAAAGATTTACTCTCAGGCTTATAGATGAAGTGTTGTATGTTCTGACGTCCTAACGTCCTGTATGGCGAAGATACCAACCTTTATGTTACCATTAAAACCAGCATTCTAGTATCACGACAGCGGAAATATGTCTGTACATGTGAGCCCTACTGCACACTGTAATCTAAGACGCCCTCTATAAACGCGGCACGTCTTAGGGGTACTTGCATAGTACAGATCTAATTAACATAATTCTCTACTTTCTTACCTAGTTTTACAGTCTAACAAACTGTGTATGGGAGCCCAGCTGCACACTGTAATCTAAGACGTCCTCTATATACGCGGCACGTCTTAGGGGTACTTTCATACTACAGACCAAAATATAAGAATTTGCTGTACACGTGTACTAGTAATGCTTCTAAGATTTAGCAGATTGTGTATTTGACCCCAATTGCACACTATAATTATAAGACGCCCTCTCTAACACGTGGCACGTCTTAGGGGTACTCAAATAAACAGACTGAATTATGCTGCCCCAGTGTCATAAACTATTGAAAGAAACATGATCTGTAATAGTTAACTATCCAAATCATGTAACCTTTTATCACCGTACTTGCGAGTCGCGGTGCTAAGTTGTATGTTCTATACATGAACTAAAAGAAAAATTAAATAGTAATTAATGTTTAGCATTAGAATTTAATATGAATATTTTTAAATCATATACTGTTATATAATTACATATGTAGCGTTTGCAAACGCTGCTTATCCAGACCTGGGGGCTTCCGGATTAGCCACCTGCTCTGGGTCTGCATCGTTTACAATATACTTTGCGTAAAACTAGAGTCATTTCTTAAGACACATTTTGATTTACTTTCGGCTGCTCTTAAGCCACCATATCCTATGCTATATGTTCATGACTGTATGTATTGTAAATATTTTGTGTTGCGGAAGAATAACGCGAATGTACCAAAATGTACTTATATGGGAAAGGGTTAAGGAATGTGTGTTTGTATGTAACTGTATTGCCAAATTCACGAGTCAGAAACTATATATCACAACTTTGAATTTATTAATTGTTGTATTTATCCGCATTAATTACAATTGCATAGTTCATTCTCCTACACTAGAATGTTAAACTTTACAATAACTTTGTTAAAAATTTGTATCATATGAAATATATTATTAAAGTACAAGTAGACTGCACAGTGCTCCATACAGTGCAGTGCATCCTACAGTGCTTTCTTTGTACTTTCCAAGTAAATTTTGTTAGAAGACCTATACTGTTACCACATTGATCATGTATGTTTTGTATTGTATGGTTGTATGTTATTTAACGAGGTACCTGATTGTGTAAGTTGAATAAAGTATGTTCTGTTCTGTTCTGTGTCTCTAATTGGGTATCGGTGTAGAGAGGGAGCACTGTATTCAAGCAGTTGAATTCCATCTGTATCCATACTTGCACCCAAACTAACATAACTAACGTCTGCTATCTATATCTACACCGATGGCGCTGAATTGTCATAAAGACTGACAATACTGCAGCGGCACACATACAGAAAAAAGAGAAGGAAAGAAAAAGATAGAAAAAGTCACGGACAAGAAAACTGAAGAAATGCACATACAGACAAAGAGAAAGTGTTACCAAACCACTTTCAACTCATCTGAGTAAGAGCAATCCAGCTTGGGAGGCCCTGCTGGGGTACGAGACCCCGCTGGTACAGCTCCTACTCATCACGCGAGCCTTCCGGCGGTTAAATGGAGATAGTGGAGAGCTCCTTCTTGAAGCATGCCAAAGAAGGAGCCTCAGCTGCAGTTGCTGGGAGCCTGTTCCACACTGGAATGGTGCATGGGAAGAAGCTGAACTTATGCCAGTCAGTGGATGTGCTATGAGTAGCAACACGCAACTTATGTGCTGCTCTGGTCCGTGATGTAGACGCCTGAGGCGTCCCCGCCATAATGGGTCAATGATGACCTACTACTGCTACTACTACTACTACTTCTTCTTATACTACTACTACTACTACTAGTCCCCGCCATAATGGGTCAATGACTACTACACAAAGTTAGAGAAATGTTTCTGTTATGTGAAAAAAGTGACATATAAGCACAGATTCGTAAAAAGTTCCGTCCGTCCATTTGTCTGTCTGTCCGAGCTTACTCATATCATTATATGGCTAAAATAACTAGTCACATAAGTAAAAAACATTAACATGACCATCTCTTGTGACATTAACCTTACATTGTGGCATTAATCTGGTCATTAGTCGGAATAGGGTTAAACTAGAATAATTATCTTCTAGAGCCGTCTATTCTAAAGTTGTGCCAAGAGAAATTTCGGTTATGTGGCAAGCCAGATAAAGCAGATCAAAAGAAATAACCACATAACAACAAAGGTTGTACGTCCTCCTGCCCTGTCCGTCACGCTTTTTCCGCCGTCACACTATTATTTTTGACCATTGAATACAAGTGTCTTTGAGATGAAATTTTATTTATGGAAAGAGCTTGACAAGTGCAAGTGTCGTGCACAAGTTTTCCCCCTTTCATTTTTCCACAATTATTGTCAAATTACCTCTGTTATACTGAAGTTTTTTTAAATGAAATTTTCTTAACTCTTTGCATGCTAGTGGCGGGTATATCCGCCACAGTGATTGCCTTTGCAAACAGTTTGGATCCAGATGAGACGCCGCGTAGCGCGGCGTCTCATCAGGATCCAAACTGTTTGACACTCTGACCATGTTTTGAAAAGAAATTTAGAAAAATCTATTTTTAGAACAATAGCAGACGACAAAGGTTGCAGACGAAAAAACATTACCCAACATGCAAAGAGTTAATGACCCAGATAGAGTGATAATAAAAAGTACAAATGTATCTTGCATCACACTTTGTCTGCCATGACCAAAGTTGTACTGAGTAGACATGCCAGATATGACGTCTGTATCACATGTTTTTTAGAGTTATGGGAAATGTTAAATTTGAGCTGTAAAGGACCTTGACCTTTCTCTGACATGACCAAACTTGTACTGAGCTAAAAAAAAAAAAATCTTGAGTTGAGTACACATGACAAATGTACAGGCTCTATCACATGCAGTTATAAAGTTGTTGCCAATGTTGAATTCAACCTATTTGACCTCTAAATTATCTTCACCCTTGTCTGCCATGACAAAAATTGTTCTGAGCTCAAGAGCTTCTTGGGATGCCAAATATGAAGTCTGTATCACATGTTGTTTTGAACAGAGTTATGGGAAATGTTAAATTAATCCCATTCGACCTCTAAATGGCCTTAACCGTTGTCTGACATAGTCCAAGTTAAATTGAGCTCAAGAACTTTTTAAATTGAATACACATGCCAAATATCAAGTCTCTATCACATATATATTATGCTACAAAGTTATGGCCAATATTAAACTCTCCCTATTTTACCGTTGAATTATCTTCAAATGACCTTGACCTTTACATTGATATCAACGTATTATGTTCATGTACAATATCTGAAATAAAATATGTTTAACCCAAATGACCTCGACCTTCGTTCAGACATAACCCAAATTTTACTGAGCTCAAGATTTGTTTGAGGTGAGTACACATACCAAATGTATTATTATACTGCAAAGTAAATTCCTTACTTTTCATTGGTCAACGAGCCCTAGACATAACCCCATGTACCCTGTGAGCTGACAGGGTACATGGAAATGCAGCTGTTTTTATTGGCTGACAGGTCCCTGACTCTTGCTTTCCAGAAAGTAAGATGGCCGATTGCTCGACAGGATTGAGTGCATTCAATCGTGCATCCTCCGTTTTAATTCCATTTCGGCTAAGAACCGTTCGCTGTTTGGATCTTTCAACAGTCGCATTATTACGCCGAATATGCCCATTTTTCTTATGAATATGTCGTCACAAGTTTACGCTCAACGTTATCTGCTTTGGCGCGATTTTGTTATAGTTTATTATGAGCGCTGTACATGACAAATTCCGAAATATTTCGTTTGAACAGTGAAAACTTTGCAGTTTAATAAATTCGTTATACAGTTTCTTCACAGTGTACATGAGGATTTCTTCCCGGCTGGTTAAATCATGTAACCCTCGCCTAACGGCTCGGGCAACATGATTTACCTCAGCCGGGAAGAAATCCTCATGTACACTGTGAAGAAACTGTATAACTAATAAAGTCTGTATCAGTTATTGTCAACGTTAAGATTTCGGACGACGACGACTAACGACGACGACGACAACAAACGACGACAACGCAGACACCGGATTGATGACAATCGTTCGTTGATTTCTTCGTAACAGACGAGCTAAAAATGCATTCTGATGTGAGTATTTCAATTTCAAGAGAGCTTCTTTTTAATTTAAATAACTCTTTGCATGCTAGCGGCGGATATATCTGCCACAGTGACTACCTTTGCAAACAGTTTGGATCCAGATGAGACGCCGCGCAACGCGGCGTCTTATCAGGATCCAATCCGTTTGACACTCTAACCATGTTTTGAAAAGAAATTAAGAAAAATCTATTTTTAGAACAATAGCAGACGACAAAGGTTGCAGACGAAAACAGTACCAACCATGCAAAGAGTTAACTTGGTAATCAATAAAATCAGCATCAGTTACAACAATGTCAAACAACAACAACAACAACAGCAGCAGCAGCAGCAAATGAAAACCAAAAACTTGTCCAGAACCCCTCTTATTGAGGCTTTATTATACTGAGAGTATATCTAAAACTTTAATTACTCGATAACCCGTTTCTTGTTATCAAGACAGGTGAGCAATTAGAGCAGGTTGTAAGTATTTTGCAGAATGCGCCTTAACCCTTGCCTCAATGGCAGCGCCTTTTAGCACATTTAATGTATGAAAATTCCTCCACACTGAAGAAAAAAATCCAGTTTGTACAGTCATGAGCATGTATTATAAGAAATGTTTTCTATAATCTAGCAGACGGTAGATTAAAGCGGGCTGAAATTAAAGCAGAGTGCACCTTAAGGTTCATTCTACTTTACTTTTACCTGCTTCAAGTGGTCATCCAAACATGTTATGGGGTAAAGAGGTGACTTTTGCTTTACTTTTCAGCCTGCTTTAAACTGCCATGCATCTGCTAGAATAAGGAACACATTTGCTTAAGATATAATTTTGACCGCATAATTTGGAGCTATTTTCTTCAGATGAGGAATAAAATAAAGGCGTACAAATGCGTATATCTATTGAGTAAAGGGTTCATGCAGTCATAAACTCCGCTCCGCTTATCGCTTGATATGACAGTCTCAAACTATTTTTTGTCGAGGTTTAGAGGGTGTCAGTAAATCAAAGAGGCGATATATTACAGTGCTCCCTCTCTACAACAACACCCAATGGGAGACACTGTCACATATTAAGTGTGTTGTTCGGAGGGAGTTGTTATAGGGATGGGAATTGGATTACATTTGCAAACAGCTAGAAATCCAGATCAGACGCCGCGTAAGGCGGCGTCCGATCTGGATTCAAGCTGTTTGCCATTCGTCATTATGTTCTTATCTGCCAAAATACCCATTAAAAACCCACCAGCAGACGGCAATTTCAACCAGAAAATGTTGGACATTATTGTCTTGTTTTGGGGAACAAACGCAAGCGTTGTTATAAGGAAGGAGTCGTTGTTCAGAGGCCGTTATGGGGGAGTGAGCAAGTTTTTGGGAGTATTTCATGCCATCTTTCTCTCTCACTGTCTGTCATTTGCTTACTTACCTCGGTACGGACAAATTGTCCGCGGCAATATTTACATCGACACCGTACGATCAATGTTTTGGCAGGTGAAAACACAGGTAAGATTTAAAAATGGTTTTTGTCAATAACATATGTCACTATTTAAAGAGAAAACATGCTTCATAATTATGAATTGTAAATTTCAAATGGGGTTTAACAATGTTTTGCCTTTTATAATGGGGAGAATGATTTTAATCCAGGGAAAACATGCCGCTAACATCGTTTTCCAGTCGACAATCATTGTATCAATTGTAACGTCTTTTTAATTGTGTTATTAATTTGTTTATTGTTAACATGGTCCTCTGGAAATTTAGTTAACTTTGTATGAAATAAACCACTTTTTACCCTCTTTAAATCAAAATTGCCAAGTTTGTGTTAAAATTGCCTAATTATAAGTAGGGGGCGGGGTTTATTTTTCAAACAAAAACAATACAAGCAATGCATGTGCCTTTATTATGATGTACATGTACAGTGCTGAACTGGTTTGGACAGAAGACTTAGGAGATTCGATTTTGATCAGTTTTGAGGGTTAAATCTCTAAATACATGTATAAATACGCTATTTTTTTGAAACACCATTTTCTTAATTGCAGTTTGACACTTTCAGACAGGAACAACTATAGTGTTCAATCCATAATACTCCGAGGTTGTAATGTCTCTTATTCAATTTATCCAGTCATGAATATGTAGCATAAGAAATATATTCTACATCCTTATTATTATAGCAGATGATAGCTTTAAGTCGACTGAAAGTAAAGCAGACTGTGCCATAAGATGGATTCTGCTTTACTTTCAACCTGTTTTAATTGTACACCCGTCTTTGAAACTAGAATAGGCTATACAAGAGTGACAATTTCAAGGTATAGAGCATTCCGTGTTAATGCAAATTCTGCTGAACTTCCAACCTGCTTTAAACAGTCACCTATCTTCAAAAGTATAGACACAGGCTATGGGGAAATGGTATATATATCCTTCACTCAGTACTTATACCCTGCTTTAAACTGCCTTATAATCAGTGACTTACTGATAATAAAGCAGCTTAAAGCAGGGTAAAAGTAAAGCATAAAAAATGATATAGCTAAATGGTTTGCTTTACTTTTCTTGCTAAATACATTACCCAGGGGTAATGAATTTATCAGGAAAAGTAAAGCGGCCAAATTAGCCTGTTTCTAGAATTGAAGATAGGTGAATACTTAAAGAACGTTGAAAGTAAAGCAGAATGTGCTTTAAGGCGCATTCTGCTTTACTTTCAGCCTGCTTTAAGCTACCATCATGATCTAAAAGCTACCATCTGCTAACGTACCGGAAATACGAATTTGACCTTGTTATTAAACCATTACAAAATGCATTTTGATGCCTTTAACTTATTCTTTCACTGACAAAAATTGTTCCATTTCAAACTGTAAGGAATATGTGTCATAAGAAAGATTTCTTTTATTATAGCAGATGGTAGCTTAAAGCTGGCTGAAAGTAAAGCAGAAAGGCATTAAGGTACAAAATTACTGCTTTACTTTCAACCTGCTTCTTAAGTTTTGAAGACATGTAGGCGACCACTTAAAGCAGATTGAAAGTAAAGCAGATTAATGCGCTGGACTGGGCCAAACCATTCCTGGATTTAGTTTGGCCAAGGGTTAATTTTGGTCTGCTACACTGGGTTTCCTGTCTTTCCGATAAGAAAATAAAATTACCGGTAATGGAAATCTCAGGTCTAGTCTTAATATGACCTTGTATTATTGTTAAAGAGATGTAAACCCTAAAACCTAATAAACCAATCAACTCGTCCTCTCACTTTCTTGCTCACTCTCTTCTGTCATTTTCATTTTATTCAATTATAATTTATAACAGACTGTTGCAAAGTACCCATAGCCAATTATCTGTCAATTACCCTCAGTTCTCCCTGCAGTGGGTGTGTGGCTAAACTGTAGCCGGTCTGACAGGTGACACAGTAACAATGTATCATGGTCATTTTATGCCGTTGTTTCATGTCATTTGTCTTGTTATCTGATATTAACAGCTTTCTGTGACCTTAGGCAGACAGCTGTCGCATGGATCAGTCTTTTGCATAACTTATTTACCAAACAGCTTGTTTTCAGCGTTAACCCATTACTCCATAAATACGCCTTCTGACACCTCTTATTTATTCCTCAACTGAAGAAAATAGTTCAAATTTATATAGTCATGAACATGTATCATAAGAAATATTTTCTATATTCTAGTTGATGGTAACTTAAAGCAGGCTGAAAGTAAAGCAGAATGCGCCTTAAAGGCGCATTCTGCTTTACTTTCAACCTGCTTTAAGCAGTCATATATCTTCAAAACTAGAAGCGGGTTATAGGGTAATGGGTTAAAGACCATTGAGCACTATTTAAAGCAGGCTGAAAGTAAAGCAGAAATCTCCCTGAAGGGAGATATCTGCTTTACTTTCAGCCTGCTTTTAGCCCATTACCCCATAGCCTGTTTCTTGTTTTGAAGACAGGGTGGCCACTTAAAGAAGGTTGAAAGAAAAGCAAAATGCACATGTAAAGGTGCATTCTGCTTTACTTTCATTCTGCTTTAAACTACCACCTGTATATAGGATATAGAATATGTTTCTTATAATGCATATTGATGACTCTATAAAATGGAACTATTTTCTTGATTGGGTTAATAAATTAAATGTGTAAAAAGGCATATCTATGGGGTAATGGATTATTGAGATATCAACAGTCTGAGGGAGTAGGAAACTCAACTAGCTATTGCTCTTTATCAGGACAGAGTATGTGGAATAGTTAACCCATTACTCCATAAGTATGCCTTTTTACACCTATAAATTATTCCTCCACTAAAGAAAATAGTTCCTTTTTACACAATCATGAATAAGAACCATTAGAAATATTTTCTATATCCTATCAGATGATAGCTTAAAGCAGGCTTAAAGTAAAGCAGAATGTGCCTGAGGGCACATTCTGCTTTACTTTCAACCTGCTTTAAGTGAGCATCTTTCTTTAACACTTTCAAACAGACTATGGAGTAATGGGTCAAAGGAGTGAACAGGTGAAAGCTGATTAACAATTTCATCACCTTTTTACACCTTGAATTTATTCATCCACTGACAAGATAGTTCCAATATATCCAGTCATGAATTTGTTTTATGAGAAATATTTTCTAGTATTCTAGTACATGGTAGCTAGCTTAAAGCAGGATGAAAGTAAAGCAGAATATGCCTCAAGGCACATTCTGCTTTACTTTCAACCTGCTTTAAAGCGACTCGCAACCAGATGGTGCATTAAAAATAGTGATTTGTAAATATGTGTCAAACGCTTATATAAATGGTAAAGAATTAGTTTAAGATAAGAAATTCTGTTTAAAAAAATGTATTTCAATAAAAAAATATATTGGTCTCTGGTGGGATTCGAACCCGGGGCCCGGCATTGGCGGACAGAAGGCAAAATAGGGGAAACCGCTTAGACCAATGGACCACGGAACTATCCGTTTAACTCGGATCGATTTTAACGTATTTCAATGTGTAGCGGTCGAAAGTGCATACAACTTCACGATTCGGCTCGGGTTTATGTCTGAGCCCGTGTAGAGAAGCAACAACAACAACTATACCGTCTACTAGTCGGTATAGAAAAACGATGGAAAATATCTAAAAATCTAAGATTCGGTGACGATTCTTGAGACTTTTTTTGGACTGATCATATTTTTTTAATGTCAGAAGCCAAATAATGCCACAAATTTGCTTTTATTTGAGTATTTTATTTTATTTTGACAAGTACACCATCCGGTTGCGAGTCCCTTTAAGTGATTACATGGTTTCAAAACTAGAAACAGCTAGGGTATGGGGTAATTGGGAAATTCTCCAACAGCGCTTATTTTTACTCTGATCATAAATCTCCAAATATGGAGAAGAAACAGTCTATTTCAGGATTTGAGTAGACTATATCTTGATCAAACAATGTTTATTCAGCCTTCAAAACTTGTTCATATAAACATCATTATTGCTTTTATAGCGCTCATTGACTTGTGTTCAAACCACTTATTTGATTTAAATCTTTTGTTTGAATATGATATGATGATATCATTGAACTCTGAGTGAATGTTCAGAATAACTCTTTAACCCATTCCCCCATAAATACGTCTTTGTACGCCTTAATTTTATTCCTCCACTGAAGAAAATAGGTCATACTTATACAGTCATGAATACGTATCCTTAAACAAAGCAGGTTGAAAGTAAAGCAGAATGCGCCTTAAGGCGCATTCTGCTTTCCTTTCAACCTGCTTTAAGTGGTCAACTATCTTTGATACTAGAAACGTTCTATGGAGTAATGGGTTAAAGCAGTTGACTGCTTAAAAAATGTAAAGCAGAAAACTCTTTTATTAGTGCTTTGCTTACCTGTATAATCAACACCATGTGGAATACCCACCTGTAGCACTTATAAATGGAGATGTAGGTAGAGTTGCTTGCTTATGATTGTGGAGGAGAAAAATCACCCCTGTCGTCAGCCCCAGGCATAGCAGCTCCTCTTGAGGCATCCTCCAAATCTTCATAGTCCTTAAGCTATAAGGAATTTCCCTGCATCGTGATATATGTAGGTGGCTACATAAAGCAGGCTGAAAGTTCAGCAGAAAGCTCCTAAAAGAGCTTTCTGCTTGACTTTCAGCCTGCTTTAAGCAACCACCAGTCTTAAACTGTGGAAACAAGCTACATGAGGAGAAAAGGTTTGGAAACATAATTAGCTAAGTTGAGCAATTCAAATGACTAGATAAAAGTTATACATGTAGATACCTTTCAAGTATTTGACTCCAGTTACAATTAAGTATTGCTATCACACTCACTAAAAACAGATGACTTCCTTTAGAGGTAAATGGCAGTTTATAGGAAGAAAAGCTGCTTAGGGGGCTCTGTTGTAAACCGGAAATTCCAGTCCTCTTATAATGCTGAGTCGTTGAAAGGGATCTCTGACGCTTGAAGTCAGACAAGTTTCACAGAAAAACAAATCAGAAAGTTTCACTGAGTTTCTCTAAAATCACTCTTTTTTAGATTGTTAACTCTTTAAGTCTGAATCATGGATCTACATAGCTTTGGTAAGGATGGTGACTAATTAACCTTGGAAATGTAAACATAGGGGTGAGGTTATCCTTGATCTGTGTCAATATTTACCAGTAGCACAATGCTGGACCCTGCTTTATATTTACAAGATAATCTCGGGTGTAGTGTCATAGGCCAGACTATCTTACAATGTAAACATTACTTTCACTGGTCATACTTTCTTCAGTCATGATTTCACCATAGGCCAGCCCCATTTAGGACAACGGTTGAAATGCAGAAAAATTAACCTCTTAAAAGTTAACGATTTATGTCTTTAACCCATTACCCAATAAATAGGCCTATAATTTATTCCTACACAGAAGAAAATAGTTCCCTTTAAACAGTCATGAATATGTATCATAAGAAATATTTCTATATCCTAGCAAGTTAAAGATTAAAGCAGACTGAAAGTAAATCAGAATGTGTCTGAAGGCTCATTCTGCTTTACTTTCAACCTGCTTTAAGACAGGTCATCTGTCTTCAAAACAAGAAACTGACTATGGGGTAATGGGTTAAAAATGTAAGACCATAGAACTGAAAAAAAAACCAAACTGTAAACAATTTTGTCCTGCATTAAGCAGCAACTTGCAATTTAATTCATTACCCCATATAGCCTGTTTCTAATTTTGAAAACAAGTTACTTCTTAAAGCAGGTTGAAAGTAAAGCAGAGTGCTCCTTTATGCGCATTCTGCTTTACTTTCAGCCTGCTTTAAGCAAACATTTTGCTAGAGTATATTAAGAAATTATTTCTTATGGCACATTGACAGTATGAATTGGAACTATATACTTTCATCAGTGGATGAATAAACTTGAGGTGTAAAAAGGCTTATTTATGGGGTACTGGGTTTACATGCTTGCCTGTACTTTTTCATATTTTTGTTCTCTATTATTTTCTGTGTCACCGGTCAGTGACATTTTGTGGTCAGTTTTGTCCAGAATCCCTTGGTCCAGACTATACCAATCAAATGAGTCATGTGATGTATAAATCACCATAACTACTGCTTCAGGTGACATGCTCTTGCCCAACACCCCTGCCTCAACCCATTGGCCCCACAAACCTCAAATGGACAATGCCAGCTTCCAAATCGTTATTAGTTTTAAGCCCACTTTTGACAAATTTGGGTTGGGATTTTTTGACTCATAGAGAGTAGTTAAATCTATCCTCTATATCACATGTCATCGAGTTTTAGAATCCGCCCTACATGAAGGGGGTCACACCAAATGATGTCATTTGTGATGACATTACCATAAACAATGTCATATTGGCTGGAAAATTTGTTCTTCAAACTGCAATAGCTGAATTGATTTTTACCTTTTTTGTTTTTCAAAGGAAAAAAGTGAGCTATTGTCGTCACTCCGGTGTCATTATCTAAAATTTAATGTTCCCTATAACTTGGTCCAGCCAAGATGCAACTTTTCGTCTATCCAACCTTCATAATTATTTGGTATACATGTTCGTCTTGACAAGTCCTATCCAGACATACCAAACTATTTTACCATTATTGACTTTGGCCATTGACCTAATTTTACTCTATTTTTCACTGATCTTCATAAACAGACAATTGTTGGCACCCGCATGCTATGTTCTTGTTTGTATTTTGTTATGATTAAAAAATTGATTAAATTTGGAGGAAGGTGGTGACACTAGGGGGTCGTTTTGTTTATGTAGAATAGAAATGTCTGGCCCGAATGGGCCAAAATAATTCACACAGGGACTCGGCAAGCTTTATCCCTGCATGACCTTTTTACCCTTTTGGGGAGACATTTCTATCTTACATGTAGAATGAGTGAGTGAGTGAGTATTTGAATATCCTACATAAACACTCTTGATGGATTCTTATATGTTTTTGCATAGGACCGAAATCGCTTTTGAAAGTCAAGTATTAAATCCATGTATTGCTGTAAATACCATTCTTCTGTAAGAGTTACGTAGAACATTATCTTTACTGTGGAATTTTGTAAAGGGCATTTTGCATTTTATACTCATAACATTTGTCAGTTTATGTCAACATCATGCGGCTGACGAAAGTGCAATGCATTGTTTTGCAGGTACATTACATTTGAAACAAATATTAACTTTTTGGATGCTGAATATTTTGTTTTGCCTGCAACAATTGTCTGGTATTGTTCCTAAAATTAGCATTTTCTTAATTTTACTTTCAAAACAGAGAGTGTCAAACAGTTTAAATTCTCCATATGCATGCAAAGAGATGAACCCATTACCCCATAAATACACCTTTTTACGCTTCTTATTTATTCCACCACTGAAGAAAATAGTTCCAATTTATACTGTCAAGAATATGTGCCATAAGAATTAAGTAATATCTACACTCTAGCAGAAGTTTACTTAAAGCAGGCTGAAAGTAAATCAGAATGCGCCTTAAGGCGCATTCTGCTTTACTTTCAACCTGCTTTAAGTAGTAACTTGTTTTTTGAACTAGAAACAGGCTATGGGGTAATGAGTTAATGACTGATGAGAAGCCGCATTATCCAGGGTCCAAACTGTTTGACATTTTGACCCTGTTTTGAAAGGTTTAGAAAATTCTGTTCTATATATTCTATTGTTATATTCTATTCTATTTAGTAACATGCAACCAATGTTGCTGAAGAAAAAGTTATCAAGTATGCAAAGAGTTTCTGCCCATGCATTAGACATTTAACCCATTCACGGCCATGGTATTTTTTCGGCTTAAAGTTGCCTGAAATTTGTTTCAACTTTATGTTTTAGGCATGATTTTGAATAATCAAACAAAAATATGAATGTCAAACATTTTGGATGTTGATCAGATGCTGAGTTACTTGGCATTTGTACTGAATCCAAACTGTTTGCAAATCCCAAATAAAGTGGTGTTTTGCCTAGAAAGGGTTGACTATTTTTATGTCATTTATAAATATTTTGATGTCATTTATGAGAAACTTTTGGATGATTCACACCCAATGTGAGATAATACTTTAGTTGGTGGGAACCTAGGAGATGTTGAACCAGTCTGTTTGAGTGTAGGGTCAAACAATACGTAATTATTGTCATGGCAACAGCTTATGTTTACATAAAATTGTAATTAATTTCATATGTAACTGGGATGATGTACATTTTTCTGTAGTTTACAAGTTTATTAAATGTGATATGAATATAGAGAAACTTGTGGTAAGTGATCATCCTATAGAAGTGTCAGTGGTAAGGTTATAGCTTTAACCCATTACTCAATAACTTTAAGTTATTATGATTTTATACGCCTTTAATTTATTCCTCCATCGAGCTAAGGAGCCCTCTGATCAAGGTCTGCATTGTTTACTGTACTTTTTAGATATTTGGGAAACAAAGGCCTGACATTCAAAGGTCAGAAAAAGGAAGAGTCCATTTAAAAATTCAGAACTGCGAGAGTTTAATTTAAAATGAACTCTGACAGGGGTCCCGAGTTCGATCCCCCGTCGGACCAAGTTTGATGAAACCTCCCCCCCCCCCCCCCCTCCCCCAGTCTGATGTATCAGTGCTTTACATTTGGCATCTAAAAGAATCTGGAGAACTTTTTCTATATTAAACTTAGCGCATTACACCCGGGTTTTCTGCATCTGCTCCCCTCTCTCTGGGGTGTCCAATTAGCCAATAGATGGCAGAAATGGACGTTAACAAACAAACGAAAACCTAAAATGAATTCTCCCAACATGAAGATTGGAGCCCAGACTATTGACACTAAGAACTTGTTGACTGTTATTTTAGTCTCATACAACTGCTCAGCTATTTTGGCAATAACCGAATTGTGAGGACACCCTGTATTAATGTAGAGGGGAGTCACCCATTGTAAAAATATCATCGTACAGAATCTCGTGTAGCATTTCACGCCAGGAAATCGGATATCTTCTGAAACCTGATCAATATCTTTATAGTCGATAATTGTCAACTGTTCTGTTGTTATTATGGGGCTAACAAATTTTACGGCGGTAATATTTGTAAACAGACAACGGTCATCAGGTAACAGTCTTAGAAGGTTTGTGGTTGTTGATGATAGCTTACTCACTCGCGCATGCTGAGTGATTATAATGTAAATGTCTGACTGGTAAATGATATACCTTAACCCTTTCAACCCTAGTTCTGCATATATGGGTCATTTGTAAATAGTGTTCCTGTGAGGAATACACTTGTCCTGTGCAAACAGTGTATACCCTGATCAGAGGGCTCCTTAAGGAGCCCTCTGATCAGGGTCTACACTGTTTGTCATTTTGACATACATGTATATTGTAATAATCAACCCTAAAAAGTCTAAAATGGACTAGACTAAATTGAAAAATAGAAATGTCCATTTGAGGTTTTAGGGAGGAAAGGGTTAACCCTTTAGTCCTTTACTCCATAGTCTGTTTCTAGTATTATGCATGAAGACTTAACCCATTAACCAATAGGCTGATTCTGTTATTGAAAAAGATAGGTGACCACTAAAAGCAGGTTCACCGTTGAAAGTAAAGAAGAATGCCTGCTTTAACCCATTACCCCATAGCCTGTTTCTAGTATTTGAAGATAGGTGACCACTTAAAGCAGATTGAAAGTAAAGCAGAATGTGCCTTAAGGCACATTCTGCTTTACTTTCAGCCTGCTTTAAGCTACCACCAGCTAGAATATTGAAAATATTTCTATTATTCATATTCATTTTTGTATAAATTGGAACTATTTTCTTCAATGGAGGAATAAATGAAAGACCTAAAAAGTCGTATTTATGGGGTAATGGGTTAAGAGTATCAATCTGCTAGGATATAGAAACCATTTCTTATTATATATGGTTCACATTCATGACTGTGTAAATTGGAACCATTTTGCGTTACTGGAGGAAAATTTAAAGATGTAAAAAGTGTATTTATGGGGTAATGGGTTAAAACAGTTTGAAAGCAGAGCATAATGTGCCTTTAGGTGCATTCTGCTTTACTACCAGCCTGCTTTAAGCTTTTGGGAATATGCATCACTCCCGGTTGCATTTCAATGGGGGATACTGTAGCTTAAGATGTTCATGGAATGAACCAGCAATTTTGTCATGCCATTGAATTCAAGGTAGCTAAGGTTGATAGGTGTGTTATTAACCTTTAAGCATCAGATATGTAATCATTAGTAGCGAAACATGTCTGCAACATTTGCAATGTTGATACATCTGCATTTTTAAGAAAAAAGATTGCAATACTGTGTGAAACCAGATGAGACATTGAGTTGCTCTGCCTCTTATCTTGATCCAAACTGTTTTCACAAAATCACTCAATTAGCATACTTATAAGGTTAACTCTGACTATATTAGCCGTGGATATGACAATTGTGCCACAGTGATTACATTTTGCAAACGGTTAAGATGCAGATGAGATGCACTCTGACCCTGTTTTGAAAAAAAAAATCTTCTTTTAGAACAAAAGCAGATCTAGCTAGACAATAATTGATGCAGATAAAACGATTACCCAGCATGCAACAGATTAAATAGTATAGTGTCTTTAGTAACTACAGTTGAATTTGAATCATCAGTCTGTAGTTCATTGAATACGCATGGATGATCTCTTAAGCCTGGTAGCTGCTTAATGCAGAACAAAAGAAATTTTAATGCAGAAAACTCCCAAATGAAGTTTTTTGCATTTCTTAATTCTGTCCTGCATTTAACTACTTATACTGTCTTTAAGAATACCATGCCCAGTGGTTGCTTAACCCATTACCTCATAAATAAGTCTTTTTACGCCGTAAGTTTATTCCCCCACTGAAGAAAATAGTTCCACCTTTTTACAGTCATAAATCTGTACTATAAGAAATATTTTGTATTTTCTAACAGATGGTAGCTTAAAGCAGGCTAAAAGTAAAGCAGAATGTGCCTTAAGGCACATTCTGCTTTACTTTCAACCTGCTTTAAGTGGTTACCTATCTACAGTACTAGAAACAGGCTATGGGGTAATGGGTTAATTAGCACAGGTTTGAGTATGGTGTAGTGAGTATTTAGAATCTACATTAAAACCTCTCTATGATGACCACTAAAAAGAAAGTTAATTAATTTATTGCATAAAAGACAGGTGACAGCTTAAAGCATTAGGTGAACTTAAAACAGAAAGCTCCTAAAGGAGCTTTCTGTTTTATGTTAACCTTGCTTTAAGCAGTCACCTGCCTTAAACACCTGATTAACACAATTTAGTGGTCGTAATAGAGAAGTTGTACTGTATTTATGTTAGATTATAGGTCAATGATCACAATTCGTATCTACAATGTTGATGATATATTCATCCCTGACACTTTAAGTGAATAAATCCAGTTTCTAATGAAGTGTAGACCATTTTTGACTATTTCGGGTTGTTTTCTGCCAAATATTGCAAAATGACAAACAGTGCAGACCTTGATCAAAGGGCTCCTTTAGGATCCCTCTGATTTTGGTCTACACTGTTTGCATAGGACCTGTATTCTTAACAGGATCAATGTTTGTAAATGACTAGTATACTTGTCACTAGGGTTAACTCTAACTGCACAGGAACTGTATATAAATCCACTGCAAACGGTGTAGACCCAGAACAGAGGGCTCAGGAAGGAGTCCCTAAATCATAGTCTGCACACAACCCTTGAAAGTCAAGGTTAATTGGTATTCTTTTAACCCTTTACTGCATAGCCTGTTTCGAATTTTGAAGACAGGTGATCCGACTTAAAGCAGGTTGAAAGTAAAGCAGAATGTGACATTCTTCTAGGTTGTAAATATATCTTATGGTACAGGTTTATGACTGTATAAATTGGAACTATTTTCTTCAGTGGAGGAAGAAATTAAATGTGCTAAAATGCACGTCTATGGGAGAAAGGGTTTGACTTTAGCTGAGAAGAGTTCATTTGAAAGGTTAACCCTTTCCCCCATAAAAGCGCCTTTTAGCGCATTCTGTTTATTCCTCCGCTGAAGAAAATAGTTCCAATTTATAAAGTCATGAACATGTATCATAACATATTATTTCTTTATTCTAGCAGGTGGTGGCTTAAAGTAGGCTGAAAGTAAAGCAGAATGGGTTAAGGTGGAGAAATTTCAGCATATTTATTTTGATATGCATATCCAAAATAAATATGCTGAAATTTCTCCACCTTAACCCTTTACCCCATAACCTGTTTCTAGTTTTGAAAATATGTCCCTACTTAAAGCAGGTTGAAAGTAAAGAATATCCCTTTTACCCAATAGGCTGTTTCTAAGTTTGAAGACAGCTGTGACTATTTATAGCAGGTTGAAAGTAAAGTAGAAATTATTTGCCTAAAGGCGAATTCTGCTAATGCTAGGTTCACACCAACGGCGAATGCCGCGCTTTAAATCGGCGAGCAAAGCGTCGTCATTTTCGTTAACTTTTCCAAAAGCATCACGATCTCTTACGGTCTGATAAGCTCTGATACGCTCGGATACGAATTGGTTGCCGCTTTGGGGCGAATCATTTCCCGACTTGTTACGGTTCCTCACGCATTGATCCCGCTTTGACCAGGCTTTGTTGCGCTTGAAATCAAGCTTTTATAAGCTTTATTACGCTTTATCACGCTTTGATGCGATTGTGGCGCTTTAAATAAGGCTCTGATACGGTTATCGCGCTTTGTTGTGTATTGGTACGCTCTGTTCAGCTCTGTTACGCAATGGAAAATGTCAAGATCGCCGATTTAATGCCGCTTTTTATCCAGAGCCCACATAATGATGCAGTAGAACCACACAATCTTTGTACATTTGACTCAAGTATACGATGGCAAAACAACAAGATCCAGAAGTTCCAGATGTACCAAAGCATTATCTATCTGAAGAAGACATGATGTTTGTCTCCCAATTGTATAACTACATCCTAGCCCTTGAAAGCGTGAAAGAGCGTGAGAGAGCGTGAGGAAGCTTGCCAAGCGTAACAAAGCCTAACAAAACGTGTCAAGCCTTGATCGAAGCGTCTCAATTCGTGGGAAATCATGAGAGTCCTTCATGAAAACGTAACAAATCGTAACAAAGCGTGTCATATCTTGATGAAAGCGTCTGACCTCGTGTCAAATCTTCATGCCAGATCGTAACAAATCTTGAGATATCTTAACGAAGCGTGTCAAGTGGTGACAGACCGTGAAGAATGGAGTCCCCGCTTTGAACCAAGCTCTGTTAAGCTTTCCTACGCTTTGAGGCAAGCTTTGCTGAGCTTTGTTACGCTTTGTTAAGCTTTGATAAGCTTTGATACGCTCTAGGCGCTTTAATCAAATCGTGACAGAGCGCCCAAAATTTTTAAACAGTTTAAAAAAATTGGGCGCTCTTGCCGAATGTCCCGCTTTACTCCAAGCTTTCCCACGATCTATTACAACACTGACGCTTTAATCAAGCTTTGTTACGCTTTGGTGCCGCTTTGCACGCCGCTTTAAAGCGCCATCAAAGCGCCGTTGGTGTGAACCTAGCATTAACGTCCAGCCTCCTTTAAAAGGCTATCATCTGCTAGAATATAGAAAGTATATGTCTTATGATACATATCCATGACTCTATAAATTGCAACTACTTTATTTAGTGGAAGAATAAATTAAAGGCATAAAAATGAGTATTTATGGAGTAAAGGGTTAAATTTTGTAACCTAGAAACTGTGAATAAGATGTAAATCATGCTATCCTGAGGTATTATTCAGCTCAGGAGGTGGAGGTAGTAATTATTTGTTCCCTAATTTGCATATCTTATTACTCAGGCTGATTGTAATGTGTGAATGTTGGGTTAGGGTATAGGTTATCTGATAAGATGCAGCTGAATGAGGTTGTAGACTACCCATATATAGTATTGAAATAACTTGTAAACTATCTTACTACAGTGCAGCTCATGTACATCACTGGGCTTATATATTTTAACTCTTTGCATGCTGGGTAATTTTTTTTGTCTGCAACATTTGTCGTCTGCTACTGTTCTAAAATTAGCATTTTCAAGATTTCTTTGAAATTCAGGGTCAGAGTGTCAAACAGTTTGGATCCTGATGAGACGCCGCATTACGCGGCATCTCATCTGGATCCAATCTGTTTGCAGACGTATTATCACTATGGCAGGTATATCTGCCGCTAGCATGCAAAGAGTTAAGCAAACTTTGTAACAGAAGAAACTTGATACTTTGAACTCACTTAAATGGATCATACCAGTATTATATCAGTTGAATTTCGATAAGTTGATCTCACTTAAGTCGAACATACCCGTATTTCAAAGTTAAAACATGGCTCAGCCACGTTTAAACTTTGAAATATGGGTATGTTCGAACGGGAGTCTAAAGTATCCAGTTTCGACTGTACAAATTATATATAAGTCCTTTCATCAAGCTGGAAAGATTTTTGATTTGTTATGATTTGAGGTTGCTATTAACCTTTACTCCATAGATACCCATTTTGACACATTTAATTTATTCCTCCACTGAAGAAAATAGTTCCAATTTATACAGACATGAATATTTATCATATACATGTATAAGTAAATATTTTCTATATTTTGCATAGGGCCCTAGTGTACTCGAGATGTCCATTTACAGTGTACCTGTGAAGGTACATATTTCATATGCAAACAGTGTAGCTCCAGTTCAGAGGGCTGATGAAGTAACTTTTTTTATCAGGATCTGCACTGTTTGTCATTTTGCAATATATTGCAGAAAACAACCCTAAAAAGTAATAAATTGACAAAAATTGATTGAACACTGAAATTGTCCATTAAAATGTTCAGGTGTGAATAAGTTAAAACAAGTTTGACTGAAAACGTATTGTAACAATGACTATTTTTGTATGTTTCAGGAACACATTATTTGCCAACTACAGTCACTGGTACCTGCAAGTAATGAGACTTTGAACCCAACTATCAGCAGTTGCTGACAAGTAAGTTATAGCTGCATAACCAGCATTACCTTTTACTCATTTTTATTCATTCCTCCTTTGAACATACACAAGAATAAAATTCTAGCAAATGGTGGCTTTAATCAGGCAAAAGTGCAGCAGAATGTACTTTAATGTGCATTCTGCTTTACTTTCAACCTTAAGTGTTCACCTGTCTACAAAACTAGAAACAGGCTATGGGGTAATGGGTAAAACGCTAATCGTTTGTCATCTGCAGCGATTGTCTTCTGGTAGATTACTATTTTGTCAAAAGAACAGTCAGTCAGCGTGATCAAATGGTTTGTAACCTGATGAAACAGTGTGGGATCTCATCTGGATCCAAACTGTTTGAAAATGACCACCTTATTTATATATGTGTTAGCCTAATCTGGATCCATATTGTTTGCCAATCAATGCCATTATGGATCATTGAAGAAGGGATTTTCTGAATTCAAGATGGTCCAGGGCTGCCATAAGTTGATTTCAAATTTTCATTTTTCAGACTCAATTTTACTTATCGTACCTTTACCCCATAGCCTGTTTCTTGTTTTGAAGACACATGACTGCATAATAAAACAGGTTGAAATTAAAGCATCTAGAATGCCCCTTAAGGCGCATTCTGCTTTACTTTCAGCCTGTTTTAAGCTACGATCTGCTAGGATAAAAATCCGAATACTTAGGAAAAATCCAGAGAAATGGCAGCCCTGATGGTCAATGTAAACTTGTCATTTATCAGAAAATAGACAAGGAAATTTGAAAATTCAGCATTTTGAGGGTTGATTGTATTGATTGCAGGTAGCCATGGCAACGATGACAGCTACCCAGCTGTTGAAGGCAGATGAGAAGGAGTTTGATGCCACCATAAAGGAGATGTCCCTACAGGTAATGAGGCTCAGTGAACATGTATGGAATCATAGATAATGAAGTGCATGTATGGGACAGACTCGCAGGCTTGAGCAATTTGAATCAGTGTAGACCCATATCAGACAGCTCCTGAGGGAGCAGTCTGATCATGGTCTACATTGTTTGCTATTCAGTTTGCACATTTTAGACAAATTACTGTTTGATAAAAGCAATAAGTCAAAGTTTTAAGATTAAAGCAGCACTTATACAGGGTGTCCCAATTTGTAGGACTACTCAAAGGAGGATTTGTTTTCTCACTTGATTAACCCATTTACCCCAGTATTGAAGATAGGTGACCACTTAAAGCAGTTCGAAAATAAAGCAGAATGTGCCTTAGGGCACTGCTTTACCTTCAGTCTGCTTTAAGCTTTTATCTACTAGGATAAAGAAAAAATTCTTTTATTGTACATATTCATGACTGTACAAATTGGAACTATTTTCTTCAGCGGAAGAATAGATAATAGGTGTATTTATGGGGTAATGGGTTAAAGCTTTCCTCTATATTGGTGCAGTAGAACACCTTTACCTCTGCCTCCAGACATGCATGATATCTCTAGGTCTGCTCTGATGGTGAATCACTCACAATGTCAAAAGCACATGCTGCTTAAAGCATGATGAAAATAAAGTAGAAAGCTCCTAAAGGAGCTTTCTACTTAACTTTCATCTGGCTTTGACCCATTACTCAATATACACCTTTTTACACCCCCTCTAATGGTTTCAAAATAGTTTCATGCACCATAAAAAAGTATTATATCCTAGTAGATGTTAGCTTAACCCATTACTCCATAACCTGTTTAGATTTGAAGAGAAGTAACCACTTAAAGCAGAATGAAAGTGAAACTGAATGCACTTAAAGTAATCTGCTAGGATGTTAGAAGAGTTTTTATGGAGTATATTCATGACTGTATAAAGTGGAAGTATTTTCTTCAGTGAAGGTATATATCAGATGTTAAAAGGCGTATTTATGGGGTAATGGATTAAAGCAGGCTAAAAGTAAAGCAGAATGTGCCTTAAGGCGTTCTGCTTTACCTTAACAAGCTGAAATTGGTTACCTGTCTTCAGAACTAGAAACAGGCTATGGGGTAATGGGTTAAGCAGCCACCTACTTTTGTATATTTACTGTATCCATTGGATATTATACAAGAGGAAGAAAGCTTGTGAGATGTGAGAGATGTGTTTAAGCATCTATCTTCCTTGTGTATCTTACATGCACTCTAAAGTTTTAATTTATATGAAACATGTACATATAAATGATCTGAATACAATACATGCATTATCAAAACATTTCATATCCTGGTTAGGGTTTTAGTTGTTTTGTTTGCTTGAGATTGTGCACCAAAGCAATCTTTTAACCCATTACCCCATAGACTGTTTCTACTTTTGAAAATAGGCTACTTCTTAAAGCAGGTTGAAAGTAAAGCAGAATGTGCCTTAGGGCACATTCTGCTTTACTTTCAGTCTGCTTTAAGCTACTACCTGCTATGCAACATATTCATGTATGTATAATTTGAACTATTTGCATCAGTGGAAGAATATATTAGAGGCGTTTAAAGGCGTATTTATGGGGTAATGGGTTAAGAGTGTTCATGATTAAGTTTGCAAGACAGTCACTGAAAAGACGATCTGACTTTTTTTTTTGCCTCCCCACATGACATTGTTGGGACAGCTAGTCTGTTTTACTATTCATCTGTATGATAGTCCATTCATCTTTCATAACTATTCTACATGTGAAGGTTTTTGCCTTTAAAATAGATATGCTGTATGTGGGGCTTGTGTATGTTTTACAAAACATTTCAGCTAAATTTAACCCGTTACCCCGTAGGCTATTTCTCTTGTTGAAGACAGGTGTCTTCTTAAAGCAGGCTGAAAGTAAAGCAGAATGCACCTTAAGCAGGCCGAACATTCTGCATTACTTTCGGCCTGCTTTAAGCTACCATCTGCTAGAATATAAAAATATCTTATGATACATATTCATGACTATAAATTATTAAATAGGAACTATTTTCTTCATTGGAGGAATAACTTTAAGGCGTAAAACATGTGTTTCTATGACAGGGGTCACTTCCGAATTAAATCCTATGGTGTCACTACTCCTTAGAATCGTCTCTAATGAGTAGTCACACCATAGGATTTGGTGTAGAAATAGAAAATGTTGGTTTTGTTTTAATTGACTCCCTCTTATATGGAGCCTGGTGCTATGGTGTAATGGGTTAATGGTATGTTATTTCAGAACCTACTGAACACCATATCAGTTCTACAGAAGGAGATGGGCAGAGAGCAGCAGAGCTTCAACAGCCTGTCAGGGGAGCTGAGTGGCCTAAAGAAGAACTCGAGCCAGTATAAGTCCATCAATAAAGATGTAGCCAAGTCACAGACCAGACTCACAGTCCTTATGAATAGAAGCATGAAGTGCTTTGCTCAGGTGCGAGTTTATGGCATAGCTGCTAGCCATGCTAAAGGCTGGGTCTACTCTTAATTTAAGAAATGATAAATTCATACCAGTGTTCTATTGTTCAATAAAACACTAAATCACGGGTAGGAGTTGAGATGCATAGTGATTTGATTACCAGCATCTCAACGACTGCATGATAAAACACTAGTATTAGTTTATTATTTTGATTCTAACACTTCAATTTAACCACAATTTGCACCGACCCAACGGCGCTATATATGTAACATTTCTTGGCGTACACATTTTTCTAAGCCATATAATGTCACATTAGGCACATGCTTGTTTTATTGAGCATTTAAACCAAAATATGTTCCTTCTTTGTTTGTATAGGGGTGTGTGCAAGGTGTGTTGGAATTATTTATAGATAGTCTTGCTTTCAACCATGTCTGGGGGCTCTGTGGTGGAGTGGTTATAGTCACTGTGACTGAAAATCTCTTCTGGTTCAAATCCTTGTCTGGGCACTTCAGATTGTGGAAGGTCTGTGGTTCTACCCTATAGCCGATTTGTGCCTGAAACAGTCTATGAAGGGCATCTAGGGGGTTGCTCCACATGTAAATAGCTGGACGTTGCAATATGACTGTCCAAATACTGTTAACTCTTTCAACACTAAGTAACTCTTGTGGGTTATTATGGTCTTTTTGGATCTCTGAAGTTATTAAAACATGAACCTGTCTACTTGGAATTCTGGGTAGTTTTATAATAAATACTAGTCTAAATTAGCAAACAACATAGACCCAGATCAGAGGGCTCCTATAGGAGTCCTCTGATCTGGGTCTACACTGTTTGCAAATGTAATGAGTATATTTCAAACGGGTTCATGGTGTTGAAAGAGTTAAGCCCCCATCTAGACATTGTACTGAAAATGCCATTTATATTTTATGTTCTGGACTCCCTAGTTGGAGATTACTTTTCTTAGTGTATGAATAATTATTAAATGTGTAAAAATGCATATATGGGGTAAAGGGTTAAGTGATCATAATAGTAGAATCATCAAATAACCAAATATGGTCAGTTTATCAGTTGGGTGTAATTGACTGGCTGGCTGATGGAGAGGGATAAAGACTGAGATTGCATATTGAGTTTGTTTATATTATACTGATATTGTAAACATTTGATACTGAGTACTGTACCATTTATCTAATCTAACAATGAACTATCTATTGATAGCTTACTGAACTCCGTATTACTTGTGTTATATGTACTACAGTAAAAGCTTTCTATTACGATCACTAAAAAGAAGGTCAATTGGTTGTATTAAAGGCAGGTGACAGCTTAAAGCAAGGTGACAGTAAAACAGAAAGCTCCTGTAGGAGCTTTCTGTTTTATTGTCACCTTGCTTTAAGCAGTCACCTGTTGTAAAAACCTAATAAGTAACTCAATTCAGTGGTCGTAATAGAGAGGTCTTACTGTTTTATCACTTGTATGTACTAATACTGTATATATAACTGAATAATGTGATTAGTGCCCTATGGGGGATGATGAAAACTGAGAATTACAGTTAGATCTGTGTTAAGGCATTGTTTCAATACAAAGTGAATGGGCAGTTTTAACTTTTATATCATAGCATGCATCCGTGTTAACGGCAGGTGATTGCTTAAAGCAGACTGAAAGTAAAGCAGAATTCTCCTAAAGGAGATTTCTGCTTTAATTTCAGTCTGCTTTAAGAGATAGGGACATTTTTCTATGGCACACCTTTCAGGACAGAGTAGAACTAGAAGCTTATAAAGCTGTTAATGCGGAATATTTGGTTAACCTTTTACTCCATAGACTGTTTCTAGTTTTGAAGACAGATGACAACTTGAAAGTTGAAAGTATAGCAGATGGACAATAAGGCGTATTCTGCTTATCTCTTAGCCTGCTTTAAGCTAGTATCTGCTAGAATATAGCAAGTACTGGTATTACTTATGCTGCATAATTATGGATGTGTAGATTGGATCTATTTTCTTCAGTGGAGGAATCTATACAAAAGGTGTAAATATATCAGGGGAATGGTTAAATAGAGAAAATAGTTCATAAGAAGTATGTTCTCTATTCTATTAAATGGCAGCTTAAAGCAGGCTGAAAGTAAAGCAGAATATGCCATAAGACTCCGTCTGCTTTACTTTTAACCTGCTTCAAGTGGTCACCTTTTTTCAAAAACTAGAAACAGGCTATGGAGTTAAGGGTTAATAGAAGTTGTGTTGTATGCTACAGTCGAACTTTGATATCTGGAACTCGAAAGTCGAACTTCCCCTTATTTCAAAGATAAAACACGGCTTAGCCGCGTTTTAACTTTGAAACACGGGTATGTTCACCTAAACTGAGCTTGAAATAAGGCAAATTCATGTTTCGAAATATCGGATATTTTTCGAGTTAATTGAGTTTGAGGTATCGAAGTTCGACTTTATTCATGTCGGGATTATGTGGAAATATATTTTTGTGCCTTCTTGTAGCAAGGAAACCAGCAAGCTAAAGCCACTGTTGCTAGGAAGAATTCTCTCAAAGAAACCCAAAGATCTGATGTAAGGAATAGAAACTCAGTAGAATTGGAATCTAAACAAGTGATTAAAGACACACAAGACAAACAAGTGATTAAAGACACACAAGACAAACAAGTGATTAAAGACACACAGGCAGGTAAGAGTGGTTCGTCTACTCAGCAGACTGATGAGCCTCAGAGTGAAACAATAAAATCAAGCTTCTCTTTCTCCGAGGCTATGAGCAAATTTGGTGGAAAACCTTCTCAAAATTCGAATCATGTGACAAATAAATCATCTGTAGTAATTGTCTCATCAGCCAACTCTTTGTCTCAGAACGGTTCAGAGTCGACCAGACCAGCATCTAATAATATAGAGAATAAAGACACCAGTAATACGATCACAGGTGATAGACTGAGTGCCAAATCTAGCGGAGTAAGTGTGTATTCTAAACCTATTACTAAACCTACTACACACAGTTCATCAACATCCAAGCAGTCAAGACAGTCATTAGGACCTTTAGCAAACCAGAACGGCCAGTACTTGTCGAAGAGCATGGATACTGCGTTGAATACCAAATCTGCTGAGCCTGCGAAGGCCATCCCTGATGTGGTACACACCTCACAGGCTGGGAAGCAACGATCTGTACTGGTGATGAATGCAGACAAACAAGTGATAGACCTGGATTCATTTACTGACAGGAAAAATATGCTAGCAGAGTTAAGAGGTGGAAAGAAAGGTCTTAAACCGACTGCTACAAAAGTGAAGGAAGAAAGAAATGGTGAGAATACAACTGATGAACCTACAGCTGATAGAAGTGAAGGTAACAGTGACAGTAGAGAGTTTCCAAGAGGTAACTTACTAGGTGAAATAAGACAAGGCAAACAACTGTCAGAAACTAGAGAAAACAAGACCACTGAAAATGGTGTCGTGAAAGAAGATAAACAGGCAATAGTTAAAGGCAATGTTAATACGAGTGTTCCTGTAGAGCATGTTAAAGCTGTTGAGAATGATATTGTAAAGAATGATGAAATTGTGAGAGTGGATGCTCAGCTGCCAGCTTCAGCAGAAATATTAGACACAGCTGGTACAGAGGAAAGTGAGGAGAGTGAAGCTTCCGAGGATACTGATGGTGATGACACGTTCGTCACAGAGTTCACGTTCCCTGGTATATCCACACAACAACCAGCGTCGAAATCCACAGGTAAGGTTTACCTTCTCATACTCAGAGCTCCAGATAAGGTGCACATTTCGAAATCCAAAATGCTTATGCCTTCACCAAACCCTATGGTGTGACCACTTATTAGAATCGTCGCTTTGAGACGATTCTAATGAGTGGTCACACCATAGGGTTTGGTGGAGCCATAAAGGCGACAAAACATTGGAAAAAAGTGGTTTACACACTCTTATATTGAGCCCTGTCATATTGTATATACAGACAAACTTGTATAATTCTTTCTCTCATAGTAACTATGTATCAGTGTCTCTGACAAGTGTTTTTTTTAAGCAGGTTGAAAGTAAAGCAGAAAGCTCCTTTAAGAGCTTTCTGCTTCTCCTTTCAGTCCGCTTTATGCTGCCACCTGTCAAAAAGGTGGGAAAAGTGTACCTTAGCTATTATCAGTTCATGGTAGTAGCTTGAAAAGGCATACATGAGGAATAGTTAAATGCAAGGAAAGGCACTTGTGTGGGAGAGAGAGATAAGTGATTGAATTCAGAGCTCCAGACAAGGGGAGTCTTTCAAAAACTAAAATCTTAATAATTTCTGCATTAAACCCTTTGGTCTTCGAGACGATTCTAATGAGTAGTTACACCATTGGACTTGCTGCTGAAATCAGTGAAAAACTGTTGGATTTGTTCAGTATACTCCCTTTTATCTGGAGCCCTGTGAATTATCTCTCAGCCCTAATGACTCTGACACAGGCTATTGTTGTATTAACCCATTACTCCATAGATACACTTCTTTACACCTTTAATGAATTCCTCCACTGAACAAAATAGTTTCACTTGATGCAGTCATGAACCTGCACCATAAGAAATGTTTTTAAGGTCCTAGCAGTTGATAACTTAAAGCAGGCTAAAAATAGGCACATTCTGCTTTATTTGCAACCAGCTTTAAGTCGTCATCTGTCTTTGACTTGACTTGATCCTGAGTTTATTTTTCAACTGCTGCGGGTGTCCCAGAAACTGGGGTAGGCAGCAGGTGGCTAGAGTGTCTAACACCCCGTCTCCACGCTTCTCTATCCTGTGGATCTTCAGAACTAGAAACAGACTATGGAGTAAAGGGTTAAGTGATTCATATTTCTTTTTAAGATAACATCAACTATTCCCATATGAGGAAAGTTGATATGTTTGAATTATCACTGAGTCCCAATAACTGATGTTGTATTAATCTTGCAATTGTTATAAAGAATGGATTTTCAGCAAGTCTCTCTAATTGGATGCCATCCCATCTCATTCCATCCCATCTCATCCCATCCATCCATCCATCCATCCCCATCCCAATTCATTCATCCATCCTTCTGTTTGCCAGTAGATAAGGTGAAGTTTTATCAGTCAATGTTCAGAAAATTCATTCATACAACCACCTGCAGGGCTCCAGATAAGTGGAGTATTTCAAAAACTAAAATCTTCATGTCTGCACAAAATCCTACAGTGTGACAACTCATTAGAATCATCTCAAAGAGATGATAATGAGTAGTAACACCATAGAGTTTAGTGCAGACATGAAGGAGAAAATGTTGAAAACTTGAGTTTACTCCCTCCTGTCTGGATCCCTGCACCTGTTACAGTCATATATACTTTTATGTATATGGTGTTTATTGCCTCAAAAGGTCAAAAGTATGTGTTTACCAGTCACTAGAAGTAGGCAAACTAAATTTCAATACAGGCGGCAGCTTAATGTAGGACAAAAGTAAAGCAGAAAGCTCCTGTTGGAGCTTTCTGCTTAACTTTTGTCCTACAGTAGTAGAACAGATAGGTAGTGACAGATATTAATTTTTTTACAGAGATCCATGCATCTTTATCTGTTTCCCTTAGCTTGTTTCTCTATGTAAGACAGACAATTGCTTTAAGCAGGCTGAAAGTAAGACAGAAGGTTCCTAAGAGAACAGTCTGCTTTAATTTCAAGCTGGCTGTATAAAGTGAATGTATTTTCTTTAGTGGAGGAATACAATAAGGGCGTATAAGGTGTATCTATGGGGTTATTGGTTAAATGAATGGCATCCTACCTATTACCCCATAAGTATGCCTTTAAAAGCCCTTAATTTAATCCTTCACTGGAGAAAATAGTAACAATTGATACAGCCATGAATATGGACCATGGTTAAGAAATGTTTTCTATTACCTTAAAGCGCATTCTGCTTTACTTTCAACCTACTTTAAGTGGTCATCTATTTTCAAAACTAGAAACAGTCTATGGGGTAACACTTGTAAGTTTGATTGGTAAACTTACAGGGCTGGTAAACAGCAAAATTCTTCTGTTTTATTCAAATCATATGAAAATATAAAGGCCTTGGAGCAAGAGAATGAAAATTTCTGACAGAAAATATACAGTTTTAATTATTCATTATACACAAGTTGATGGGATATGTTGTGTGTGTTTGATGCTCTGTGCCTAAGGAAAAATAAAAACCTGTCATATTCAGCTTCAACTAGTTACTGAAAAAATAAGAGAACATTTCAGAGCTTTGACACAAACCGACACATACTTGTTGCCACGAGAACGGTTGTTATTCTGTACAAAGTTTGAAACACAATAAATAGTTTGGGAGCACAAAAAGTAAAGTAGTCATATATATGAAAAACGATGAGTTTATTTGAAAATTTAGCATTGTAAGGGTTAAATCATTACAAATTACCCCATAGTCTACAGGGCTCCAGATAAGAGGGAGTAAACTGATCAAATCCAACATTTTCTCACTCATTTCAGCACCCAATCCTATGGTGTTACTACTCATTAGAATCGTCTCACACAGACAATTCTAATGAGTTGTGACACCATAGAGTTTAAAGCAGAAATATAAATTTTAGCTTTTGAAATACTCCCCTTATCTGGGGCCCTGGCCTATTTCTTGTTTTAAAGACAGTTGCCTACTTAAAGCAGGTTGCTCTAAGCTAACTTTTACTAGAAAAAAATTCTTGTAATACGTATTCATGACTGTATGAAGTGGTAATGACTGTATTATGTGTAAATATGCCTCATATGATGGAGCAGGGCTTTACTGAACAAATCCAAATTTTCTCACTCATAATCCTAAGGTGTTTCTACTCATTAGAATTGTCTCTTTGAGACAATTATAATAAGTAGTTACACCATAGGATTTAAAGCAGAAATATAGATTTTAGCTTTTTAAATACTCCTCTTATCTGGATGCCTGGCTTATTTCTAGTTTTGGAGACAGGAGACCACTTAATGCAGGTTGCTTTAATTAAGCTACCTTTAACTAGAAAGTAGAAATATTTCTTATAATACATATCCATGACTGTATAATGGGTACATATGCCTATCTATGGAGTAAAAGGTTAAAATTGATATATACAGGTCATGTAACAGAGGTTGAAAACCTAAAAACAATATAAATTCAACTAGCCAGTTTGCATGGATGAGTAGTTGTGTGATGTGTTTGTACTACTGTAACATTAGGCTGGAGAAAACATGTGAAACTGAAACTAAAACAGAATTCCTGACATGTTTGACATTTGTTGAAATTCATCTAGGTCATCACTAACACATACATGTATACAGGCATGTATGTTTAAACATTTCCTCCCTGAAACCTCAAATATGGACAATTCTATTTTCGAATTTAATCAAGTCTATTTTTTACTTTTCAGGGATGATTTTTACAGTATATGTCAAAATGACAAACATTGTAGATACTGATCAGAGGGCTCCTTAAGGAGCCCTCTGATCAGGATCTACACTGTTTGCATAGGACAAGTGTACTCCTCACATGTACCTTGTTTGCAAATGAGTGACTATATAATTAGGGTTCAAAGAGTTAATCCATTTTTAAGCTTTGAAGACTTGTGACTTTCTTAAAGCCTGCTTTAACCCTTAGCCTGCCACTCACGACTTTAGCTCCATATGCAAACAGCTTGGATTCGGATGAGACGCCAAGTAACTCGGCGTCTCATCTGGATCCAAGCTGTTTGACACTCGGACAACATTTTCAGCAATTTTGAGCAACTTTGAAGCACTTTGAAACTTGAAGCAGACGAGAAATATAGCAGACAACAATTTATTTGGCGGGCTAAGGGTTAAGCTACCATCTGCTAGATTATAGACAATATGTTAAAGTGCATCGACAGATGCGGGAGCATATAGTAATCGTCCTGTCCGTCCTTAACCAGGTTAAGTAGATTTTACCGTTTCGTCTAGCATCAACACCGCTTATTCAAATGCTTGGATACTTATACAGTTGTTGCCTTGGACCATTCCCTAGCCACCAATAACACATAACCTTGATTTTGACCTTGACCTTGACCTACTTTGGACTTAGAATATTTTGAATGGGCTATTTCTTGGTTAACTAGATCTAGCATCAACACCGCTTACTCCAATGCTTGGATACTTATACAGTTGTTGCCTTGGACCATTCCCTAGCCACCAATAACACCTAACCTTGATTTTGACCTTGACCTACTTTGGACGTAGAATATTTTGAATGGGCTATTTCTTGGTTAACTAGATCTAGCATCAACACCGCTTACTCCAATGCTTGGATACTTATACAGTTATTGCCTTGGACCATTCCCTATCCACTAATATCACCCAACCGTGATTTTGACCTTGACCTAATTTGGGCTATTTCTTGGTTAACTAGATTTTACCGTTTCGTCTAGCATCAACACTACTTACTACAATGCTTCTATACTTATACAGTTATTGCCTAAGACCATTACCAACCCACCAGTAATACCCAAGCTCAATTTGACCTTGACCTTGACCTAATTTAGACCTAGAAAAGATTCAGAATATATTGTCAAGGATGCCACCGGGGGCATAAGCGTTTATTGAACGCAGTCTTGTTTTACCAAGTTGTCACCAAACACTAGTTGGAATACATTTGACAAGGGAGTTAACTCAAGCTAATTGGACAAATAAAGACATTAATTAATTGTATGTGGTTTTATTCACCCTTATTACTCCATTATTATCAGCCTATTTCTAGTTTGGAAGACAGGTGACCACTTAGAGCAGGCTGAAAGTAAAGCAGAATGTGCCTAAAGGCACATTCTGCTTTACTTTCAGCATGCTTTAAGCTATGATTGTGCTATATTGTGATATAAAAATATATTTCTTAAATTTCGCATTCATAACTGTTTAAAACGGAACTATACTTTCTTCAGTGGAGGAATTAATTAAGGGCATCAAAAAGCATATCTGTGAAGTAAAGGGTTAGGTTCTGTATGAGTACTTGTCAGGCAAACACCTGAGGAATGTATTAAAGCCTCATTTCACGCCATGAACCATTACCCGTCTTAATTTGCTACCAATGTATCGGGCATTGAGACGTGAAATTGAAATATGATGCAGTACAGTAAGCTTTATAAGAGTTATAGCCGAACATTTTTAATCTTAACCTTTCTCTTGCTGAATTAGTTCACGTAAACCCTTTACCCTATAGCCTGTTTCTATTATTGAAGATAGGGGACTACTTAAAGCAGGTTGAAAGTAAAGCAGAATGTGCCTTGAAAGTAAAGCAGAATGTGCCTTAAGGCACATTCTGCTTTACTTTCAGCCTACTTTAAGCTAACTGCTGCTAGGATATATAAAATATATCTTACGGTACATGTTTATATCTGTATAAATTAAATTAAATAAGAACTATTTTCTTCAGTGGAGGAATAAATTAAATGCGCTAAAAGGCGCTTCTATGGGGGAAAGGGTTAATGCTTAGTTAAGTTACATTGCTGACTTGCCAAATAGACTTTTTAGCTCACCTCTAAAGGTGGTTGTATTTTGACGTTGCCCTGTCTGTCCATCTGTTAGTTCATCTGTCAATATTTGACTTGTCTGGAGTTTTTCCAGAAAACTGTTTAAAGGATATATATTAAACTTCGCATAAATGTTACATACATTCAGATCGGAAGCTTAGTCGATTTTTAGGAATTATTCGATCAGTCTTTACAGAGTAATCTGCCCTTGATCTACTCTTATTATATATTTGTTTGCTGCTGGGGGTATTATGAACCGTTTGCGGTGCTCTCGTTAAAATTCTAAATAATGATCAATTTACATTCACTCTTGACTCTTGTGGGATTTGTACCAAAAATATCTAAATTTATGACAAACCTTTCAGACCTTGATCAGAGGGCTCCTACAGGTTAATACTGTTTGTAGAGGATATATATACTTGCTCTGGGGCTATTAGGGTTAACCCATTACCTTTTGGCCTGTTTTTAGTTTTGAAGACATGTGACCACTTAAAGCAGGTTGAAAGTAAAGCAGAATGTGCCTTAAGGCACATTCTGCTTTACTTTCAGCCTGCTTTAAGCTACCACCAACTAGTATAAAGAAAAATATTTCTCACCATACATATTCATGCCTGTATAACATGAAACTATTTTCTTCAGGGAAGGAATCAATTAAAGGCGTAAAAAGCATATTTATGGGATAATAGATTAAACAAGTTGCATTTTTGAGAGAAAAATATGAATCTGTTACATTTTATAACTGTATGCAGAAGAACAATCTGACTGTTTGAAGAACAGTTTTGATCCGGATGAGATGACAAGTTATTTTGAAGGACAGTAAAAGTACTCACTTGGCCACCTATGAAGTTATGAACATGAAACATAGATGGAAATTCCAATGTCTTTCCAGATAGTTATTTTCGATTGAGAAGAATAATTCTACTAAAGGTTGACAAGAAATTGGAAGGAAGGAACATGTCTGTGACATAAATATCAAGGTTAATGATGTATTAGTTTATTACATCAAACATGCTATCTAGATAATGCAGCATTAGAGAGATTAATTACAACCATGATTGTGAAAAAGAGGCTATTTTCTAACCCATTACTCCATAAACACCCCTAATAATCTTTTCTTCCACTGAAGAAAACAGTTCCAATTTATACAGTCATGAATAATATACCATTAGAAACAATTCCTATATCCTAGTAGAAAGTATCTTAAAACATACTGAAAGTAAAACAGAATGCAACTTACTTTCAGCCTGCTGTAGAGCTCAAAAGGGGGGGGGGGGTATTTTAAAATCTTATACCATTCTGTCTGTACCAAGTCCTATGATTGTTTGGTACAGACATGAAGGAGGAAATGTTGGAAAACTTGAGTATACTCCCTTTTATCTTTATAGATAGCCCTAGTTTAGTCATTATTCGATCCAAATTTTGCTCCAGTTCAGCCAATCTATATAGTTTCGATAAGCCCATTACCCCTAATTGCACGTTTCTAGTTTTGAAGACAGGTGACCACTTTAAGCAGGTTGGAAGTAAAGCAGAAGGCACCATAAGGTGCATTCTGCTTTACTTTCAGCCTGCTTTAAGCTACTATTTGCTAAGATACAGAAATATTTATACTCATGACAGTATTGGAACTGTTTTCTTCAGTGGAGGAATAAATAAAATGTGTAAAAATGTATTGTCAATGGAAACCTTGAATCAGATTTATTGATTAATCTTTTATGACACGGAAAGTAATCAATCAAAGCATGTAGCTGAATCAGGGAAAAAACTCAGCTGATCAAGGGAGACAACTTTTGTAAGCTTGATTGTCAAAGCCCATTTTCTAAGGAGAGTAACCCTCCTTTGGCCTGTACATTAATGAATTATTGCATTTTATCATGTATGTCCTACTGGATGCCTTTCTTTGGGTTTGCTTGCATTGCACTTGAAATATTCAATTTAAACAATAAATCTTAACAGGTGCTCCATTTAATACAGTTGTTGACAGAGCACATTCTAATTTGGCTGATCCAAAAAGGACTAGGCTTAATTAAAGGGCCAGTTTCTTATTGTCAAATATATAAAGATGTTTAACCGTTCTCCCCCATGAATATTCATATAATAAATCTTTAAACTATTATCAGAACAATTACATTGGCTTATAAAATTAGGAGTAAATTATGGTCAATTAACTTAAATATGTGTTGTAAAAGTGGGAAAAATGAAATAAGGCGTATGAAATATTTTGCAGATGATATTTCAAGGGCTAAAAATCTCAGGCAGATAAAATGTTTGACAGACAACCTGCTTGTGTAAGAGCATGCATTAGTGCCTTTGTGGAAAGCAGATCACTTTGTTATATAGAGACAACCCATAAAACAACACCCACTTGAACTCTGTTGGTGGAGGATATCATGGATATATTGTACAGCAACATGAGATCTTACATGTTACAAATGCATTAATATGTCTACCCCTTATCATGCTACTTTGCAGTTATCCCATATATAAGGCCACATAAGTGCTATCTAAGGACACTTTGACATTTAAATCCTCCTCAAAGGATGAATGCTTATTGATTGTATCGAATACAGGTAGAAGCCTTAAGGAACATGAACATAATTTCCACCTTGCTTTTACTCATAGCTCCATAGTCTGTTCCTAGTTTTGAAGACAGGTGACCATTTAAAACAGGTTGAAAGTAAAGCAGAATGCTCAATTCTTTCAGCGTTTTGTGTTCTAGATTTCTATAGGGTAGGGACTATCTTTTTCAGTGTAGAAATAATTAGAGGCGTTCAAAGGTGTATTTATGGAGCAATCCCCCCTGGCCACTCTTGCTAAGATCATGTGCATGTTGTAGGAGAGTGAATTGTTGTGTTTGGATACATACTGTTCCCCTCTAATTTGTCAATATTATATACATACAACTGACAAAGACCAAAATTTTCTGGTATCATTTTTCATCAGGATTTTTACAGATCCTGGGTGCTGACAAAAAAAAGAGATTATTCATTTCAAAGAAGTCTGGATTTTTCTTAAGATGATTGACACCTTAACTCTTTGTATGCTTAGTAGTGGTGAAGCCATGATGTTACCATTGCAAACAGTTTTGATCTTGATGAGATGTCATACCTCATCAAGGTCCTTTATACTGTTTGTCACTCTGATTATTATCTAATTACAAAGAAACTTTTGGAAAGAATAATTTTATTTAAGAACAGTAGTAGGTGACACATTTTTGAATACAAAAAATCATAAAGTGTTAGTTTATATGATTTAAATTAAGGTTGAGGACCCCGAATGAGATCGAAACAAAATTGGTGCTCTACTATGAGGAGCAATCTGCCATCAGTCATTCTCATTGACTGTCTGCCCATTTAATATGTACATGTTAAGCATGGTTTTGGAATGGACAGACAGTTGATGAGAATGGCAGATCAATCTCCGTAGAGTACCAATAACTAATGAACATTGACTTGATCTCATTAGGGGTCCTCATCCTTAAACCAAGACTTGATGGTGGAGATGATCATAATGAGAAAATGAATTTTGCACTACAGTTGTCCTAAGTCTAGTAGTCTAACATGACTTGTGCTGTCGGCCTCTATACCTTAAGAAGATTGCATGATGACTCGGGGGTTTAATGGAAGGCCATGGTAAAGCAGAAAGATTCTATAGAACTTTCTACATTACTTTTGTCCAGCACTAAATTGTAGCATATTGTAACCCATTACCTGAGAGTCTGTTTCTAGTTTTGAAGACAGGTGATCACTTAACCCTTTACCCCATTGCCTGTTTCTAGTATTGAGGATAGGTGACCACTTAAGGCAGGTTGAAAGTAAAGCAAAATGTGCCTTAAGGCACATTCTGCTTTACTTTCAGCATACTTTAAGCATCTCAATTGCACCTGACTTGAAAATGAAGAATATCATTTGGTTGTTCTTTTTACACCTGTGACAAATATGTATGTTTGAACTATAATACATACATCAGTGGAAGATAAAAGTAAGGTAACAGGGCAATTTGATGTAATGCTTTACATTAACCTTTTTCAATGCTTAGTAAATTCTGTCCGCTGAAACAATTGTTGCTTCTATTTAAAAATTAGAATTTACTAAATTTTGTTAATTGCAAAATAGAGACAGAGCGTCAAACAGTGTGGATCTAGATGAGATTTCGAGGTATTCAGCAGCTCATTGGCATCCAAATTGTTTGCAAAGGTTACCAATGTTTCACCACTAGCATGCAAAGTATTTAACCCATTACCCCTTAAATACGCCTTTTTACGCCTAAAATATATTTCTCAACTGGAGAAAATAGTCCTGTTTTATGCAGTCAGAAATATGTATAATAAGAAATATCTTCTATATTCTAGCAGATGATAGCTTAAAGCAGGCTGAAAGTAAAGCAGAATGTGCCTTAAGGCACATTCTGCTTTACTTTCAACCTGCTTAAAGTGATCATCTTTCTTTAAAACTAGAAATAGGCTATGGGGTAATGGGTTAAATAAATATCTTACAGTGGGCGGGATACAGTTGAACTTCAAAAACTTGTAACTGATGTGGTTTAGCTATATTTTAACTTTGAAATACACTGGTATTAAAGCTAGTTTAACCCGTTACCCCATAGCCTATTTCTAGTTTTGAAGACAGGCGATCCCTTAAAGCAGGTTGAAAGTAAAGCAGAATGTGCTTTAC
Organism: Gari tellinella; assembly: GCA_922989275.2. Taxonomy (NCBI): domain Eukaryota; kingdom Metazoa; phylum Mollusca; class Bivalvia; order Cardiida; family Psammobiidae; genus Gari; species Gari tellinella. The sequence goes on along the minus strand of OV277858.1, from coordinate 100,989,200 downwards.
TTTCAACCTGCTTTATAAGCTACAATCTGCTACATTTTAACTTTGAAATACACTGGTATTCAAATTAGTTTAACCCAATAATGCAATGCATGTTTCTAGTTTTGACAACAGGTGTCCACTTAAAACAGGTTGAAAGTAAAGCAGAATGGGTCTTAAGGCGCATTTTGCTTTACTTTCAACCTGCTTTTAAGCTTTCATCTACTAGAATACAGAAACTGTTGTTTTTTTAAAAACATATTCTTAACTGTTACCATTATAAAGTGGAACTATTTTCTTCAGCGGAGAAATGAATTAAAGGTGTAAAAAGGTGTGTTTAAGGGATAATGGGTTAACTCAGAGACAGCTAGTAGAAGTAGCATGAAATATTTTGACTTTGAAATGTGACAAAGTTTCACTAAACCTTTCCCCACCCTCCATAGCTTGTTCTCAGTATTAAAGACAGATGATTGCTTAAATCATGTTGAGAGTTACCTATAATGCTTCTTAAGGAGTATTCTGCTTTACTGTTGCATTATTGTGCATTTTCATGACTAAAGTATATAAAATGAAATTTAGATCTATTTTTCTTCAGTAGAGTAATAAAGTTAAGGCGTCAAAAGGCATACTATGGAATAAAGGGTGGACCCCGGGCTTTACCCCATAACCTGTTCTAGTTTTAAAGACAAGTGAATGCTTAAAGCCAGCTTTAAGCAATCATCTGCTAGAATAAAGACATTATTTGGTACGGTGCATATTCATGACTGTATAAAGTGAAACTAATCTCTGTCGTGAAGAAATAAATTAACCCTTTCCCACATAGCATGTCTCTAGTATTGAATATAGGTGTCCACTTAAAGCAGGTTGAAAGTGAAGCAGAATGCGCCTTAAGCACATTCTGCTTTACTTTCAGCCTACTTTAAGCTATCATCTGCTAGAATATTGAAAATATTCATATGATACATGTTTATGACTGTATAAATTGGAACTATTTTCTTCAGTGAAGGAATAAACTTAATGCGCTAAAAGGCGCTTCTATGGGGTAAAGGGCATATAAGGTATCTTTTGAGGGTTATGGGTTAAGCATTGAGCTATCGAGGCAAGACTGTACTGCCATGCCTTACAGTTCTTGTTTACACTTTGATAACAGTTTTGAATTCTTTCCTAGACAGAGGAGTATGCAGAAAAACTGTTCAATTCTTTGCATGCTGGGTAAATTTCTCGTCTGCAACCATTGTCGTCTGCTATTGTTTTAAAAATAGAAAATCTAAAACTGTTTTCAAAGCAGGGTCAGAGTGTCAAACAGTTTGGATCCTGTTGAGACGCCGCATTGCACTACGCGGCGTCTCATCAGGATCCAAACTGTTTGCAAAGCTAGGTACTCACTGGGACACATCCCTCGCTAGCATGGTAAGAGTTTAACCATTTGTCAACAAGTGTTCTACGCTCCTGTCAGATTATTATGCATGTATCCCCGCTTTGATTTTCAATCCATCTTGGTGAGTAATAATCCTTTTGAGAACCGTGTGATAATATTCCTATCCCTGGAGTGACGTAAGTAAATTATGTGGGTGGTTTATACCCTTCTTCTGCATAGGTTTTATTTATTATACCTTTTGACAAATGTGTAGACCCAGAGCAGACATCCCCTTTTAACCCATTACCCCATAAAGTGTTTGTAGTATTAAAGATAAGTGACCACTTAAAGCAGGTTGAAAGTAAAGCAGAATGTGCCTTAAGGCACATTCTACTTTACTTTCAGCCTTCTTTAAGCTATCATCTGCTGGGATATAGAAATGTTTTCTTATGATACATAGCCATGACTGTATAAATTTTACCTTATTATATTTTTTCAGTGAAGGAGGCATTACATGCATTAAACTGCATATTTATTATGGAGAAATGGGTTAAGAATCTACAGTTTTAAATACATGAAGGAAAGTGTCAAATTGAAATCCGAAGAAATTGAACATTTGAAAAGTACATTTACTAAAGCTGTGTTTTTATTATTAATCTACAAGTGGTTCAACCAGAATAAAAAAAATTCCCCTGAATTATAAAGCAACCTATGACAACTTTAACCCATACCCTTTAGGTACACATTTAAACCGTTAAAAGCCTTAAATAAATTCCTCCACTGAAGAAAATAGTTCAATTTCATATGGTCATGAATAGAGATCTATGCATTTTAAGAAATATTTTTTACATCCTAGCAGATGGTAGCTGAAAGCAGGCTGAAAGTAAAGCAGAAAGCTCTTTAAGCTACCATCTGCTAGAATATAGAAAATATTTCTTTTGATACATATTCATGACTGTATAAAGCAGAACTCCTTTTTCTTAAGTGGAGGAATAAATTAAAGGCGTAAAAATGTGTATTAATGAAGTAATGGGTTAAAGCCCACTGGTTTACAGTATTTTAGGTGTGACAGTTTGCAAACCGTAATAGTGTCGCCTCATGAATAATTCATCGATATGCCCCAGCAGGTGTGCGCGAATGTGTTTACACACACCGTTTTAAATGGAGATCAAAAACCAATTGGTAAAATAGTGTATTCCCTGGATTACAGCCTTGGACATCTTTGATCCAATGATTCGAGGTTATGGCGAGATAGACATGGTCATAAAAGGACAAATAAAGTGCAGGCTATCAGTATGACATATTGGGACAGTGGAGCAGAGTATTTTTTTTAACCAATCAAACCTGGACTATATATGTATGTAGACTATTGGTTGTTTTTAAAGAAGACTTGTGTAGGAAAGAGATTAAGAATATAACGCCAGGTTCGTAAGACGTCACAAGATTATCCAGTAGATCAAAGTTAGCCAGTCTGTGTTTGAAAAGTAAAGGTTTTAGTGTTAACCTTGTACAGGGTAGTGGACAATTCACGGCTCAGTGATTATCTGCTCAATAGACCAGCCGGTGTGTTTATAGGAGATCGAGTAATCTACATGTGGGCTGGTTGTGTGTAGGAACAGAGGCTGTGTTATATGGATAACAGGAGAGAAATGTAGTAAACAAAGCCTTTGTGGAAGGTTACGAGTATGTAAGGTTAGTGCTGCAAAATTGTTTGTCCACTGAAAGACATACACTCTTTAAGTGCTTAAAGACTTTCTATATATCGATGAACAAGAGACTGTACGTGTTATATATAGAAAGAGTATCTGTTTTCTGACTCAAAGCAACATGTTGCCTTCTGCTGTTGCATCACAAACATTGATTGACAAGATTTCCATTTTGATGTGAACAATTTTGAAAAGCGAAATGACAGACATATCCAGTATAACAGCCCGGTACTTTGACTCTATAATACCTGACGATCAGTCCGGTGGGAACAATCAGTCTACTGGGAATGATTCAGTGTCACAATTACAACAAATTCGTGAACAAAGACAAGCTCGTCGCAATGAGGGAGGAGAATCAGCTCCACAGGAGCAAGTACAAACTACTAATCCCAGGCTTACACGGCGGGAACGGCTGATGAGACAAACCACTCAGCCCAACAGGAGTTCTGAAAGGCTGTCTTACTCAACTTACATTCAAAGAACTCCTGTTCGATCAAGTAGTTTTGATGTTTCTTCAACTGGGGGAGTTGATGATGCGAGAAGTTATAGAGACAGGTTTGAAGCTACCCGCCAGAACATATTTGGACCGCGCAGGACAGGCAGTAATGAAAATCTAACGACCAGTCCAAGACTAGGCAGGCGACAGTCTGATACCTTACCATTAGGGTCAAGAGCAGTCACACAGAGTGGCTCAGATTCAGGGTCTGGATCCAGTACACCAAGAACAATGAGACGGAACACACAAGATTTAGTATCAAGTTTGTCAGATGCATTTTCAAGGTCTTTCGATACGTATGAATTGCCTGAGACACCTAGACCCACAGTTCTTGCATCTCGTGAAACAAGAAACTCACCAACTAGCTTTCTCAGACAAAATGTCTCCTCTGTGACCAATGGGAGTAGTTTAATAAGAAGTTCAACACGGCGAGATAGAGATTCTAGATTTAGAAGAAGAACAATACAAGGTGTAGATAGTAATGTGAAGGAAGCCCTGGAGATAGAGCGAAGAGCCACTGATGATTATGTAGTACCCTCCAGGCTGCAAGAGAGTACACTAGTAGAAGGTAATGAAGATCCACTCTCTTCTTCAACAAATTCTTACTTCAATTCTCCTAGACCAAGCTACAGTAGACAGGTAACAATTACCAAGAATGAAACTATACCTATCCTAGGTGTGGATGAAGAGACAGTGATCTTTGTAGATAAACATGGCCATGTACATTGGATAAAAGAAAACAGACAATTGATTAGAGCATTAAAAGCAAAACAGAAAATTCCAGAAATAGTTGTTCAAAATGGTGAGAAAGGTAACACAGAAGCTGACGATGGACTCATTTCTAGTTTTATTGGAGACCATACAGATCGTTACACAAAACTGAATGAGCATATAAAAACACTGAAAACTAGGGACACAAACTGTGATGGGGATACTGGTGATGGCATGCTGACTCCAGAGATAATAGACGAAAAATATCAATCTGTCAGTCTATACACAAAACCAAGGCCAAGACCAAACATTGAAAAACTTGTCACAGCAAAGGAAGTTGCATCATTGTATGATGGAATTGACATGGATAAACTGAATCCTCCAGAGGAGGCTCCTCCTGAAGTCAATATTATGGACCAGCTCAGAAACCAGCAGCTCACATATAAACTCACCTTTGCTCCTCAAATACGTGCTCAGAATCCTGCCATGATGGAAATGAGGCAAAGGAGGATTGCAGAAAGAGAAAGGGCTGAACGTGCAAGTAATATTTCAAATACAGCTCCTGAACGTCGGCCATCATTTCATGAAGTTGACAATACTGATATTCATCAGAATGTTAATCTTGTGATGGAGCGTTTAAATGGTCTTGGGATGACAATAGACACAAGTCATTTGGACTATGAAGAAATGCGAATGATTCAAATGGCATTAGAGGAAAACCCAAGTCCTCCAGAGACTCCTTTAGGTGAAGATAATCCAGATGGGTTTTTCGAAAGTAGTCCTCATCATGACATGAGTGAAAGTGTTCAGCTGCAACAAGTAATTCAGAACAGTATGACTGAGCATGTGAATGAGACTGTAACATCTGAGCCTCATACAGAGACTGTTGAACATCAACAAGTGACTGAGTCAGCTGTAACTGAACCACAAGTTGTAGTTCAACAGAGAGTTCAAGAAGAAGCAATACAAGAAACAGTTCATGAAGCAATAGCAGAGACAGTTCATGAAGCAATAGAAGATCCAGTTCAAGAGGAACCAATAGAATCTGCTGTGATTAATAAACAAACTGATACCATTGAAATTGAATTGCCCCATGAATCATCTCAGTCTAATGAGAGTAAGGGTGTAGAAATTAATTGTGATTCTGCTTCTGTGGAACCTGAGAGGAAACCTCAAGCTTCACCTCCAACCTCTCTGCCCTCAGAAAGACTTCCATCAGAGAGTCCTTTATCACCAAAGCTTCCGCTTCCCTCAATGGACTTCTCACCGCTAGAAAAGAAATCTAAAACACAACTGGATTTTTCAGAATCTTCTACAACTGCTAAGAGTAGGGGGAGTTCTGGTAATGATATTTCTGAATGGGAAAACGACAGCAGTAGTGCTAGACATAGTACGTCTTCAATTGTGATTGAAACTGAAGAAGAGTTTGTGTTTACGGAAGAAACCATTTCGCCAATTCGTAAAAATAGCCCAGATCCTTTGGATAGAGTAAGTTCTATACTGGAAAGAAGGAATGGGGAAAACTATAGGGAAGATTTAAGTGTTGAGATTCCGAGTAACAGTGAGACTGTCTCAAGCACTAGTACCAATGAACTGCTAACTCCTGCTAAGAGTAGAAACACAAGTGCCAATACTTCCGGTGCTGTATCGCCAGCTGATAGTGACAGTGTAACGACCACGTTTGAAGAGTTTGTAGCAGTGATACCCAGAGAAGTGCTCATGCAACTCGATAGAAAAAATAGTAGCTCTTAGTCTCTTAGTTGACTATATATTAGTTGGTGCAATTTAATTAACCCATTACTCCATAGCCTGTTTCTAGTAAAGCAGAATGTGCCTTAAGGTGTATTCTGCTTTCCTTTCAAACTGCTTTAAGTGATCATCTGTTTTCAAAACTTAGAAACAAGCAATCAGGTAACGGGTTAAGCAAACTGAAAGAAAAGCAGAAAGCTCCCAAAGGAGTGTGCTGCTTTACTTTCAGCCTGCATTAAGCTTCCAGCTGTCAGGATGCAGGAAAAGTTTTCTATTGCAAGGTAAAAGCATGCAAATACATTTCTATGAGGTGAATGTAAAGGGATTGAAGAGTCTTTCTATATATGGGATTAAGGTTTAACCCATTACCAGATAGCCAGCTTCTAGTTTTGAAAATAGGTGACCACTTAAAGCAGGTTGAAAGTAAAGCAGAATGTGCCTTCTTAAGGCACATTCTGCTTTACTTTCAGCCTGCTTTAAGCTAAAATCTACTAGGCTATATAAAATATTTGTAATGGTAATTGTTCATGAGGGTATAAACTGGAACTATTTTCTTCAGCGGAGGAATAAATTGAATACGCTAAAAGTCGCTTCTATGGGGGAAAGGGTTAAAGCAATGAATTGGGTGGCACTACGGTCAAACTTGAAAACAACCACTGAAAAATTAGTAAAACCTCTCTATTATGACCACTAAGTTATGTTAATTATCAGGGGCCCGTTTCATAAAACTTTGTACGACAAATATTGTCGTAAGACAGATTATAAAAGTCTAAATTATTATTTATTTCTCTATCTTATTCTGTCTTGTGACATCTTTTTGGAATCGTCTTGAAAAGACGATTCCAAAGAGGTGTCACAAGACAGGATTAGATAGAGAAATCAGATATTAAACGTATTTTAAAGTTTTGACTTACGACAACATTTGTCGTACAAAGCTTTATGAAACGGGCCCAAGGTGTTTAAGAAAGGTGAGTGCTAAAAATAAGGAAATAGTAAAATAGAAAGCTCCTGAAGGAGCTTTCTGTTTCACTGTCACCTTTGCTTTAAGCTGTCACCTGTCTTATACAATCAATTAGCCTTTGTTTTAGTGTTGGTGATACAGAGGTTTTACTGTACTTATATGTAGTCACTTTAACCCTTTGAACCCTAGTCCCGCATATTGGCGTCCTTTTTAAACAGTGTACATGTGAATAGTACACTTGTCCTATGCAAACAGTGAAGACCCAGATCAGAGGGCTCCGAAAGGAGCCCTCTGATCAGGGTCTTCACTGTTTGTCATAATGCAAAACATTGACAAAAACAACCCTTAAAAGTCAGAAATGGACTAGACAAAAATGGAAACTGGAATTGTCAATTTAAAGTTTCAGGGAGGAAAGAGTTAATTAGCCCATGTCAATGTTTTGCAGGACTAAAGTAATGCAAAAAGCTTTCACAGTAGCTTTCTACATTGGTTTTGCACTGCATAAACAAACAGTCACGTGAACCCTAGTCATGCATAATACACATTCTTTGCAAACAGTATACCTGTGAAGAGTACACTTGTCCTATGAAAACAGTTGGGGAGCCCTCCGATCAGGGTATTCACTGTTTTTCATATAACAATACATTAATACAAAAAGAAGTTTCAGGGAGGAAAGGGTTTAAAATATCACAAGTTTATTTAATGCAGTACATGTAGTGGCATAATACAAGTTTGGCTGAATATAAAGTTGATCAAATTACTAATGTAACTGTTTAAAGTTTTGAATATTTCATGGAAGATTTTAGCACCAGACCTATAATTGATTTTGTTGGTAAAGATTTATAGACCATTTTATGGTCACAAACTTTATTTGTATAAGGCTGGTTTAGTCATTAAAAGAGACTTGCACATTAAATTGTACTTTGTAAATTTTTGTTTGATCTTAAGTTTTGAGTGCCAAATAAATATCATTGACTTATATAATTAACCCATTACTCCATAAATACACCTAATAACACCTCTTTATTATTCCTACACTAAGTAAAGTACATGTAGTCCCTACTTAACCCTTTGAACCCTAATCCCGCCTATAGGCGTCCTTTTCAAACAGTGTATATGTGAGTAGTACACTTGTCCTGTGCAAACAGTGAAGACCCAGATCAGAGGGCTCCGAAAGGAGCCCTCTGATCAGGGTCTTCACTGTTTGTGATAATGCCAATTATTGACAAAAACAACCCTTAAAAGTCAGAAATTGACTAGACTAAAATGGAAACTGATATTGTCCATATAAAGTTTCAGGGAGGAAAGAGTTAAAGAGGTTTTGGAAATGAATCACGAATCAAATTTCAAGTATTTTTCCAAATATAAGCTTGAAGGCTGTTAAAAGCAGGGTAAAAGTATTTCTCGTTAAGGATAATTCTGCTTTACCTTTTAGCCAATGCTTTAAGCAACTGGTTGTCTTAAATACTGAACACAAGGTAGTTTGTTGGCCACTTAAAGCAGGTTGAAAGTAAAGCAGAATCTGCAGAGCTACCATCATGCTGCTAGATATAGATTTTTTTTCTTGCAGTGCATATTCTTGACTGTTTCAATCGGAACTACATTTGTACTTTCTTCAATGGAGGACTAAAATAGATGTGTAAAAAAGCATATTTATGGAGTAAATCTATTACTTGCTCGATAGCGATCTGCTCCGACTCTTCAGTTAATTGGACTCATGGTCATCTGTATTAGTAGATATTCTATCAAACGTATAAACAATTTGGATCAAGGTTGGACGCTGAGTTCCTCAGCATTTTAATTACGATCAAAACAGTTAACTCTTTGCCAATAATTAAATCTTTGCATGCTTAGGATGGCACATATACAGTAAAACCTCGCTATTGCTACCATTAAAACGAAGGCTAATTGATTGTATAATAGACAGGTGACAGCTTAAAGCAAGGTTAAAGTGAAACAGAAAGCTCCTTTAGGAGCTTTCTGTTTCACTGTCACCTTGCTTTAAGCAGTCACCTTTCGTAAAAACCCTAATAATTAACATAATTTAGTGGTCGTAATAGAGAGGTTTTACTGTATTATGTGCCACAGTAATTATCTTTGCAAACAGTTTGGATCCAGATGAGACACCGTGTAACGCGGCGTCTCATCAGGATCCAAATTGTTTGACACTCTGACCCTGTTTTGAAAAGAAATTTCGAAAATTTTATTTTTAGAACAGTTGCAGATGACAATTGTTGCAGACAAAATAATACCCAGCATGCAAATGGTCACAGATCCTAGGTGTTGACGCTAGATTCTGTTGTTATATGACATGCATTGATTGCAAAGTCTAAATGCCAAAATCTTTGCCAAATCAATTGAAATACTAGAACATTTTTCAACTGCAGCATAATGACTATAGTAAACATTTTGTTAGCAATTATGCAGTAACGAATGAGAGGTTCTTTTAACCCATTTTCACCATAGAACTACACAGATTTCCATTTAACCCATTACCCCATAAATACGCCTTTTTACGCCTCTGATTTATTCCTCCACTGAAGAAAATATGTCGAATTTATTCAGTCATGAAAATGTATCATCAGAGATATTTTCTTTATTTTAGCAGATAAAAGCTTAAAGCAGGCTGAAAGTAAAGCAGAATGTGCCATATGGCGCATTCTGCTTTACTTTCAACCTGCTTTAAGTAGCCACCTATTTTCAAAACTAGAAACAGGCTATCTGGTAATGGGTTAAGAACTTAAGAGGGAGTAAACTGAACAAAATCTAACATTTTCTCATTCATTACAGCACCAACAGCATAGGGTTTAATGCAGAAATAAAGATTTTAGTTTTAGAAAAACTTCTCTTATGGCTTATCTGGAGCTCTTACTACACCTAAAACTTATTGCTCATCTGATGAAAATAATTCCAACTTATACACAGTTATGAATACGCATCATAAGAAGTATATTCTATATTCTAGCAAATAGTACTTTAAAGCAGACTGAAAGTATTTCAGAATGCCCCATAAGGCACATTCTGCATTACTTTCAACCTGCTTTAAATCATTAATGCATGCTCACCTGTCTTTTTAACTTGAAACTGGTTATGGGGTTACAGGTTAAGCCAACTAAATGCTGAAGTAATGTTTAAATAACATTGCTTATTGTAATGTATTTTCAAGAGCAATTTAATCCATTTCCCACATAGCTTGTTTCTAATTTTGAAGACAGGTGACCATTTTAAAGCAGGTTGAGAGTAAAGAAGAATGTGCCTTAAGGCATATTCTGTTTTACTTTAGCTTGCTTGAAGCTTCCATCTGCTAGAAAATAGAAAATATTTCTTGAGTATTCCTGACTGTATCAATTGGAACTATTTTCTTCAATAGAGGAATTAAAAAAAGGTGTAAAAAGGCATTTTCATGGGGTTAATAGGTGAATTTGAGTTTACAAAATATGTTTGTATCAGCAAAACGAGAATTTGCCAACAGTGTAGTAATAGGTGTCACCGTGTGCCAAATTTGGGTCTGCATTGTTTGCTAAGAAAAAGTGTGGAAAGCTCAGCTTTGTTAGACTTTGAGATATTATGAGATATTATGAGTTCCTCTAATTGATGATAAAATCATTCCATTTGAGGAAAGAGACTTTAACCCTTTCCCACATAGCATATCTCTAGTATTGAATATAGGTGTCCACTTAAAGCAGGTTGAAAGTAAAGCAGAATGCGCTTTAAGCGCATTCTGCTTTACTTTCAGCCTGCTTTAAGCTATCATCTGCTAGAATATAGAAAATATTTTGTATTATACATATTTATGAATGTATAAATTGGAACTATTTTCTTCAGGGCAAGAATAAACTGAATGCGCTAAAAGGCGCTTCTATGGGGGAAAGGGTTAACCCATTACCCCATAAATACGCCTTTCTATGCCTTTGATATATTTCTTGACTGAAAAAGATAGTGCCAATTAATAAAGTCATGAACATGTACCACAAGATATATTTTCTGTACCCTGGCAGATAATGGCTTAAAGCAGGCTGAAAGTAAAGCAGAATGTGCCTTAAGGCACATTCTGCTTTACTTTCAACCTGCTTTAAGTGACCACTTGTCTTCAAAACTAGAAACAGGCTATGGGTTAAAGGGTTAACAAGTGGCAAAACCTGTTTGTTTATGCCAGTAAGTTCACCACCAGTGCTTTAAGTGATTCTGTTGCAAATCAAGGAAATGCCATATTATACTCTGTCATGAACAAACTTTCATTTCTGCATTAAATATGCACGGAGTATAGAATTCTAAGTACTTTAAAGAGCATTTAAAGGGCTTTTTAGGGATGCTTCAAAGACAATTTATTTTGTACACCTATTTAGGTACTTTTTCATTGGCATATAGTCTTCTTGATCAATATTTATAAGGGAGTGTATATTTTCAGGGCTTCAGATAAGGGAAGTATTTCAAAAACTAAAATCTTTATTTCTGAATTAAACCCTTTGGTGTCACTACTCATTAGAATCGTCTCGAGGAGAAGATTCTATTGAGTAGTATCACCAAGGATGTGATGCTAATATGAGTGAGGAAATGCTTGATTTGTTCAGTTTACTCCCTCTTATCTGGAGCCCTGATTTTTTGAGAATTAGTAAAGTCCAACTTGTGACAAGCAGTCTTTCATAAATATAAGTATAGGATCTAAACCCTTTTACCATAGAGGCAACTTATGTTGGATGCTGTGTTATATGGCATCTGATCTGAATCCAAGCAAGATCATAGCCTGTTTCTAATTTTTAAGTCAGGTGACTACTAAAAGCAGGCTGAAATTAAAGCAGAATGCACATTAAGGCACCTTCTGCTTTATTTTCAGACTGCTTTAAACTGCAATCTGATTGGATATAGAAAATATTTTATATGGTGCTTATTCATTATTGTATAAAATCGAATTATTTTCTTCAGTGGATGAATAAATTAAATGCATAAAAAGTTGTTTCTATGAAGTAAAGGGTTAAATTGTAATTTTGCTGATGCTTCTTGTAATTCTTGTATTCTTGTAACAGGTTGGATTGTACTAGTACATGTACATTTTGATGTCTTATACCAGAGCTCAAGATAAAGTGGGTTTTTCAAAAACTAACTTTGTTATTTTTTTCCCCACCAAATTGTATGTTGTGACCACTAATTAGAATCGTCTCAAAGAGACAATTCTAATGAGTGGTCACAACATAGGGTTTAAATAAGACATAAAGGAGAAAATTATGGAAATGTTTGGTTTACGCACTCTTATCTGGAACCCTGTTATACAACTCTGCTGAGGGGTGCTCTGTTGATATGTTATAATACTGTGTCGGGGATGATGTTGTGATCAATTATTGGTGCTGCTTTTATATATTTTCTATAATGCCTGATATTTATTTGCCTGTATCTCTTGTTAGATGATTCTAACCTTTAAAACACTTGATCAGCAGCTTTTGTAGGTCAAAACAATTTGTGTATAGCAATTATTAAACCATATACTAATATAAAATTATCTTCATCATCCCTCTGATCTTGGTCTACACTGTTTTCAAATGTAATTAACCCTTAGCCCGCCAAATAAATTGTCGTCTGCTATATTTCTCGTCTGCTTCAAGTTTCAAAGTGCTTCAAAGTTGCTCAAAATTGCTGAAAATGTTGTCAGAGTGTCAAACAGCTTGGATCCGGATGAGACGCCGAGTTACTCGGCGTCTCATCCGGATCCAAGCTGTTTGCATATGGAGCTATAGTCGTGAGTGGCAGGCTAAGGGTTAATATATTTTAAACAGCTAGGTCCGAGGTGTTGAATGAGTTAATTTTGTTTTTCTTGAAAAGTTCAGATTATTTATTTTTTAAATGATTGCTTTTGAAGTTTAAACATAAAAAAGACTATTTATAGGTACAAAAAGAAATCTTGTCAAAGAGATTAAATCTCACAGCAAGATAGTTTGAATGGTTGAACTTTCATCTCAATTTATCTCATTATGTATTCCCTCTCTACAACGACATCCAATGGGAGACAAATAATGTGTGCGTTGTTCGAAGGGAGGGAGGGAGGGAGGGAAATCGGCTCACATTTGCAAACAGCTTGAATCCAGATCAGACGAGGCATAACGCGGCATCTGATCTGGATTCAAGCTGTTTGTGCCTCAATATTAAGGTTTTTCTGTCAAAATGTCCATTATGTATCTTTGAGAAAAACAGCAGACGACAATCTTAAACGGACAGTATTGCGGTCATGAATAGGTTGGACATAAATGTCTTATTTGAGGTCTTCAACAGCTGCAATTGTCATGGTAAGGAGGGAGTCATTGTTTGGAGGGCCGTTGTAGAGAGGGAACACTGTAATTCTAGGTACATAATTATTTTTGCTTGTCATTCAATACAACTTTTGTACTGGTTATAATTCTTACTTTAACTTTTACCATGCTAGTGGCAGATTACTTTTGCAAACAGTTTAGATCCAGAACTCTACGTCTCATCAGGATAAAAACAATTTGACACTGTGACTCTTTTTTGTAAAGAAATTTAGAAAATTCTATTTTTAGAACATTAGCAGACGACAGTAAGTTGTTGCAGACGAAATAGTTAGGCAGCATGCAAAGATTTAAATAAGATAGAAAACTGTACTTTTATATCAGATATCTCCAATGACACAGCAGAAGTTTCTTCAACTCACTATTACCCCATAGACTTATCAAAGTTTTTGTGAAGGAAACCACTTAAACAGCAAATTCTGCTTTACTTTTGAGTCTGCTTCAAGCTATCATTTGTTAGAATATAGAAACTATATTTTTTATGGTGCATATAATTGACTGTATAAATTGGAATTATATTCTTCAGTGGAGGAATAAATCAAAGGTGTAAAAAGGCAAATTTATGGGGTAACGGATCAATGCTGACTTTCAACAATGTTTGTGAGACTAATCCATATCTCATGAAAATTTGAAATCCTTCTGCAAAAAACAATTAGTTTTGCAGGTCTTTTTAATTGGAGAGACATCATAATTATACAGTCAAAACTCGAAACTTTGAAGTCGCGTTAGTTTGAACATACCCATGTTTCAAAGTCAAAACGTTTTAACTTTGAAACATGGGTATGTTAGACTTAAGGGAGATGGACTTATCAAAATATATGTTTATGAAATACTGGTACGATTGATTTATGCGAGTTCAAATATCCAGTTTCGACTGTATTACAAATAGTTTGGACGCTAGTCACACACTCAAAGGTACTTGGTATCTGATCAGAATCCAAACTGTTTACAAAAATTAATACAAGCCAAATCATGTGAATAGCACAATAAGGAATAATGCATATTTCTTGTTGGACTGTTGCATGCAAAGATGGCAATATTGCTAACTCTTTCAACACCATGGCATGTAACCACTTAGCTCTGCTAGTGGCAAACCTTCCATTCCTTGCTCTTGTCTTTCATTCTTATTAAGAATTCTTCCATTTTGAATATTGTTAACTGTTTCCTGTCAAAGCCATTTTCAAGATTTTTCTATCCAGAATTATAAGGATACATTTTTATGACAGGTGGCTTTAATGAATAATCACCTTTATGTGAAGTGGGCACTCTTTGAAGAAGCTTGGAGTGTGTAAATATATGTGTCCACTGAATGCAGGAAAAATGTAAAACAGAAACCTCAAAAGGAGCTTTCTGTGTCTACATTTTTTTATGCATTTATCTGCCACCTGTGTTAAAGACTCAGCTTACACTTTTTAGTGGCCGCTTGACACATTAGTTAACAGTTCATTATACATTGTATAATAAAACCTCTCAATTATGACCACTAAAATGAAGGCTAAAACAGTTGACAGCTGAAAGCAAGATGAACGTAAAACAGATAGGTGGCAGCTTAAAGCAAGCTTAGGTGAACATAAAACAGAAAGCTCCTAAAGGAGCTTTCTGTTTTACATTCACCTTGCTTTAAGCAGCCACCTGTCTTAAACACAAAATAGATATAACTATTTAGAGGTCATTATAGAGAGGTTTGACAGTACATATTCATATCTCTGGCTATATTTGTTAGTGCCACTGTTGACATGCCAGATAAAGGTATCCAAATATTGTTGGTAGAGTCTATGGCCTTTGTTAGCTTTCTTATTGTTAGATTATATGACAGCAAATGGTGTATGTATACTCATTACATAAAATGCTCCAATAAATAAATGCTTCAGCTAACAGGTTGATCTTTACAAATTATTGTATCCAATAGGGACATTTATGTGATTGATAATATTTGTTTGTCTGTCTGTCTGTCTGACATGTCTGTCTTTCTGTCTGTCTGTCTGTCTGTCTGTCTGTCTGTCTGTATTTATGTATGTCTAGCTATCTCTGGAGACCTCTCTCTGTTTGTTTTCTGTCTGTCTGTTAACCACTTGTTTATTGTTTTCTTTGACCCATTAGTCTGTTTCTTGATTTGAAGATAGATGCTCATACACTTCAGGCTTATTCTGCTCTACATTATAGAAAATATTTCTTATTTATACATATTCATGACTGTACATAATGCCTTAATGGAACTATTTTCTTTAGTGGAAGAACACATCAAATGTTATAAAATGTGAATTTATTGGGTAATGGGTTAAGGCAATGGAGACTGCATGCAGTTAAAAAGAGAGGAAAACAAAGCAGAAATCTTCCATTGGATTTTGAACTTTCTGCTTTATTTTCACCAGTTTCAGAGTGTTGCTTAGAACTGAATCCCCTTTAGTTCTGACAGGTCTGCCATGTTTGAAGGATTTACCCTCTACTCCATAGAATCACCTGTTTACTCCTTAAATTTATTCCTTCACTGAACAAAATAGTTCCACTTTATACAGTTATGAATATATGTATGATAAGAAAATGTTTCTATACCCCCAGCAGATAGCAGCTTTAAGCAGTAATGTAAGCAGTAAGAAATTTTAATCCTCAACTAAGCAGTCATCTTTCTTAAAAGATCCCTTAGTTAAAGCATATACCGTAATGCTTTTTCATTCAGCGTTCACTTACCCATCATTTGACTGTATTCAGTATACAGTAATATCTCTCTAATATCAGGGCTCCAGATATGAGGTAGTTATTTCAACAAATCAAACATTTTATCACTCATTTCAGCACCAAATCCTATGTTGTTACTACTCATTAGAATCGTCTCGAAGAGACGATTCTAATGAGTAGTGACACCATAGGGTTTAATTCAGAAATAAAAATTCTAAGTTTTGAGAAACTACCCTTATCTGTTGCTCTGTAATATGATGACTGAAATGTTGGCTTCTTGATAGCATTTAAGACAAGTGGCAGCTTAACCCATTCCCCCATAGCCTGTTTCTACTTTTGAAGAGAAATGACCACTTGAAGCAGGTTGAAAGTAAAGCAGAATGTGCCTTAAGGCACATTCTGCTTTACTTTCAGCCTGCATTGTGCTATCATCTGCAGTGAAGGAATAAATCAAAGGCGTAAAAAGGCGGTTTTTGGGGTAATGGGTAAAAGCAAGATATTTGACCTTTCTGCTCTTAGTCGTCTTGCTTTAAGCAGCCACTTGTCCTAAAACTTGGAAAATGTTGTCTCGTGTAGTGGTCATTATAGAGGGGCTTTACTGTATTGCCCAAAACAGGAGGCCTCTAGTTGACTGCACGTTTTGGAAATGTTTCCAAATGTCAATAGCAAGTCTGGGATTTAGTGCACTCCTGTCAAATAAGAGCACCAGACAAAGATATGGCTTGTTCAATATAAAAATAGCTAAACTAGTCAAACTGGTTTGTCCTGAGTCATAACACTTACACAGGCCTGCTACTTCATAAAACATAAAGGCTTATATGTCACTGTTTGTGTTGTCAGCATCGGGTTGCTTAAAGCAAGATAAAAGTAAAGCAAAAAAAATTAAAGTACCATTAGTTATAGTCTATTTTCAGTCCAAATGACCGCTCAGCCTATTCACTCCCCTAATCATTGAGCCATATTGCCTACAATATTGCGCGTAGGCAGACACAGTACCGGCTCAGACCCTTCACAGGTACCCATTTTAACCGCTGCGTGAAGAGGAGCACTGACAGTACATTATTTTGCTGAAGAATATGCCTGTACATTATTGGGGATTTGGAAAAAATCCCCTAGTCCCCCTCTGGCGGGGGATAAAACTCAAGACCCCTGGTACCGCAGTCCAATGTGTTACCACTGGACTACTACCACCGGCAGATTCGGCTTCTTCAGAACAACAGTTCCTTCATGAAGTTTAAGGCTTAGTTGTCTGCTTTAAAGAAGATGAAAGTAAAGCAAAAGACTCTTAAAGGGAAAAAAACAAGAAATGATGTCAATTTTAGGCTCTCCTTTGGAGGAAAAATATTTTTAAGACAGATCACTGCTTAAAGCAGAATGACTCCTAAATCAAAGAGCTTTAGGAGCTTTCCTCCTTTTCTGAAAGCTGCCACTTGTATTGAACACAAACAATCACTTTAAAAGAGCCCAAAAGCGCTCATGTAGAGGGATAGGTATATTTCCTTTCAAGGACAATATACACTTCTTTGAAGGAAAAGGTAATTAAGGTAAATCTAGAGAAATTAAAGATCCTGTAGTAGATAAAGCTTCGCCCCCTGTCATTATCTTACCATTAACCCTTTCAGTGCCGGGTACCAAATTGTGTTGATCTTTGCAAACAGTTTGGATCCTGATCAGATGCAGAGTACCGGTAACTCGGCATCTGATCAGGATCCAAACTGTTTGTTACTTAGATTGTGTGACTGCAAGACTTAGTGTAGAGGGGAAACGAGCCTGAGTTTGCAGAATTTTTACAGAAGGCAATGTTTATCCAGCATCGTGTAGGGTTAATTTGATCATATACAGTGAGTGACAAGTCTAGACCAGGTCTCCAAATTATGCAAATGAAATTACAGTCGAACCTCGTTAACTCTCACTCCCTTAAGTCTAACTCATCCATGCTATTAATTCAAAGTTAAACTTGTAACCGTGCATACGGGCTTCAGCTTGACTTATAAAATTTGAGTAATCAAAATTCAGTTGTAGAAATAAAGATATGTTTGTCATAGGCTAGTTCAGTGTAGGCAAGGTTTGACTGCATTTGTAAACATACATGCATGTATGTATGAACAGTGAAAGGTCAAATTGACTTTTGAAGCATTATTTTATGTGCTAAAGAATGTGAATACATGTATTCTCTTGTGTGCTTTATCCAGGTAATTTAACAGCTTAAAGAAAGATGAAAATAATGCAGAAAGCAGTCACCTGCCTTAGAGACAAATTTTTGTGCAGGAGCTTTTGACTATGAAAGAAAGGGTTAAAGCTATTCAAAATACTAGAGATGTGGTGGTGTCTGTAAGACCAAGGAATCATTTGTCCCAGGCCGGCCAGCCTTATAACATCTGCATGAACAGTTTATGCAAAAAAATCCTATGTTCAACGCACCATAGTTCTTTGAAAATTGAATCATATCAAAATCCTGACCATCTATGATAAATGTGCAAAACATTTTGCACAGTTATAAGGTTATATACATGTAGCTTGAAAACTGTTGCAGGAGTTATATAGACAAACAACTGAAGACTTAAAGTATGTACTCTTTATATGGACGGACGGATGAGCAAACAAAACAAAGAATGAACAAAAGGAATGAACAGATGAATGAAGATGTGCAAACAGGGATAAGTTGATATATCCCCATTATACTTATCATCGTGGGGGTATAAAAAATTGTATACTGGTATGCACAATTATAGAAGATTTGAAGCTCGAAAATTATTCAGCGATTAACCCATTACCCGATAGCCTGTTTCTAGTATTGAAGATATGTGACTACTTAAAGCAGGTTGAAAGTAAAGCAGAATGCGCCCTAAGGCGCATTCTGCTTTACTTTCAGCCTGCTTTAAGCTATTAACTGCTAGAATAAGTAAAGTATTTAATATGACACATATTCATTACGGTATAATTTGGAACTATTTTCTTCAGGGGATGAATAAAATGAATGTGCTAAAAGTCGCTTCTATCAGGGAAAGGGTTAAGGTGTGAAGATGTTCTATGTTCGCATCAATGATTATGTAATGAATTGTATAGTAAAGCCCAAAATGTCCACTCAAATAAAGACTAAATTTAATAATGATGTTAAATACAGGTAGCAGCTTAAAGCTAGATGAAACTAAAGCAGAAAGCTCCTACAGGAGCTTTCTGTTTTAGTTTTATCTGAGCTTTCCAGCTTCCGTCTGCCGTAAACATTGAAAATAGAAAAAATTGTGAATGTTTTAAAGAAGCTTTACTGTACAGTTGAAGTATATCTAATATGCTTCAAAGCTTTCCTTCTCTGCCTAATGCATAACCCATAACTTGTCGTAATATAATTTGTCTGCTTCAAACTTGAATCTGCAACTTCATCACGTTGAGATGTGTGTATTTTAATGAAAGAATCCAAAGACAAGTGACTATAGCAGTATGGATCGAGATAATATGCTGCATTACACAGTCTGATCTCAGTCTAAGCTGTTTGCAAGTGTCAGTGGCATGGCGATGATGGCAGGTAAAGGGGGTTAATGCATTGCATGATAAAAATTAATGCTGCATGGTGATTTTGCAAGCACTTAGTTAAATGCAGACAGATCGAGTTTGAAAGAATGTTATAGTACCGTAACCATCTAGTCTGCACTGTTTTGCAACTAGAATTTTCAGTGAGAATTGCTCTCTTTCTATCGATCTACTTTAAGTTAAAGGCTGTACCATTACTTAAAACAGCTAGAAGAGCTAGAGCATTGATCTACTACATCAGGGTCTATACAGGGCAGTCATTCCTTTAAACTAAGCATCTTAACAGTTACTAACCAGCTTAACTCTTTGAACACTCCTTATCAAACAGTGTAGACCCTGATGAGAGGGCTCCTTAAGGAGCCCTCTGATCAGGATATACCCTGTTTGTCATTTTGACATAATTTATATTGTAAAAATCAACCCTTAAATTTCAAATATGGACTAGATTTAATTGAAAACTAGAATTGTCCATTTTCATGCAGGGAGGAAAGGGTTAATGCAGAACAAAATTAATGCAGAAAGCTTAAGTAGGAACACTCTGTCTTAAGTTTATCTCCTTGAAGCAGCCATCGGTTTCTTACATCTTTATTAACATTCATTGACAAGAGTTTTGACAACAGTCTTTTCAATTGACACACTTGGCGGGACATAAAACACTTGGCGGGACATAAAATTTAACTAAATTTGAAACGTCCCAGTAAGCGCTTGCAATTTTATCAACAATCAACAAACATACATCGGTAATATTGTGATGTGATGATAGCCGGTGATGTTGATATCCTGAATTGCTTCAGGCTAAAATTACCTGTGCTTGATCTTAAGTTTTATGTATGTCTTCTATACATGTCTTAAATAAACCTTTACTGTTGAAGTCTGAATTGATGACATAACACTGCAGGACACCATCCATCCTCATCTGTTTCAACTAATGGTGTATTATAAGCTTATTCTATATTTTGTCAATTTAATTTTGAAGGAGCCATCTTTAGGAATTATTTAGATCCATCTATAGGAAAGTCACCCTATTTAATCACTAAAACTGAAAGCTTGCTTTCTGGCATACTTGTTGCTTATGCTAAGTTCACACCAACGGCGCTTTGATGGCGCTTTAAAGCGGCATGCAAAGCGGCACAAAAGCGTAAAAAATCTTAATTAAAGCGTCAGGGTCGTAATAGATCGTGGGAAAGTTTGGAGTAAAGCGGGACATTCGGCAACAGCACCAATTTTTTTTAAACGGTTTAAAAAATTTGGGCGCTCTGTTACGAATTGATTAAAGCGCATAGAGCGTATCAAAGCTTAACAAAGCTTAACATAGCGTAACAAAGCTCAGCAAAGCTTGACTCAAAGCATAGGAAAGCTTAACAGAGCTTGGTTCAAAGCGGGGACCCCAGTCTTCATGCTGTCACCGCTTGACACGCTTCGTTAAGATGTCTCAAGATTTGTTACGATTTGGCATGAAGTTCTGATACGAGGTCAGACGCTTTCATCAAGATCTGACACGCTTTTATACGCTTTTTTACGTTTTCTTGAAGGACTCTCACGCTTTCTTAAGAATTGAGACGCTTTGATCAAGGATTGACACGTTTTGTTAGGCTTTGTTACGCTTGGCAAGCTTCCTCGCGCTCTCTCACACTCTTTCAGACTCTCCTACGATACTAGCGCTACATGTATGTCTCCATCCCTATAAGTAGCGCTGCGACTTGAATACCACTCATTGCATTGTTTCAGATAGATCATGTTCTGGTACATCTGGAACTTCTGGATCTTGTTGTTCTGACATCGTGTTCTGGAGTCAAAATGCAATGATTTTGTGGATCTGCTGCATCTCTATGTAGGCTCTGGATCAAAAGCGGCATGAAATCGGCGATCTTGACATTTTCCAATGCGTAACAGAGCTGAACAGAGCGTAGCAATGCACAACAAAGCTTGATAATCGTATCAGAGCCTGATTTAAAGAGTCACAATCGCATCAAAGCGTAATAAAGCGTAATAAAGATTTCAAGCGTAGCAAAGCCTGATCAAAGCGTGAGGAACCGTAACAAGTCGGGAAATAACTCGTCCCAAAGCGGCAACCAATTCGTACCAGAGCTTATCAGAGAGTAAGAGATCGTGAATTGTTTGGAAAATTACACAAAATGATGACGCTTTGCTCGCCGATTTAAAGCACGGCATTCGCCGTTGGTGTGAACCTAGCATTAACGTAATTATGATAAAGAAAGAAAGTAGAAAACTCCAGTAAGAGCTAATAACCATTTTACTTTTGGCTTTACTTTTATCCTGTTTTTAATTCCCAACTGTCTTTAACCCTTTCCACCATAGGAGCGCCTTTCAGCGCATTCAATATATTCCTGCACTGAAGAAAATAGTTCCAATATATACAGTCGTAAACATGTACCAAAATAAGTATTTTCTACATCCTGGCAGATGGTAGCTTAAAGCAGGCACATTCTGCTTTACTTTCAAACTGCATTAAGTGATCACCTGTCTTCAAAACTAGAAATAGGTTATGGGGTAAAGGGTTAACTTCATTCAAATGGTCTAGAACTATTGTTCAGTGATCTTCTGTAGGAGCAAGCTTTTTGCAATATTATCAACCTGCTTTTATAGCTACCATTCTTCTTTAACATCATCAATGAATCTTAACTAGAGTGGCCGTATTAGCAGAGTGTTTCTGTACTAGATAGCAGGAATGAATGATGTGATGTGAAATTCAAATTAGACTCAAATACACAATCTTAAATATATGTTAATGTATTTTGTTGTACCAAATATCTAATATTCAATAATCCCCATCTCTTTCAGTGTACATGTACTCTCTTTTCACAATAAGTGTTGTCGGCTTCAAAATTGTCTGCGTAGATAATAAGAGTTTTCTGCCTTACGTTTGTACTTCATTAAAGCTGTAAATTGTATTTAACCCATTATCCCATAGCCTTTTTCTAGTATTGAATATAGGTGACCACTTAAAGCAGGTTGAAAGTAAAGCAGAATGTGCCTTAAGGCACATTCTGCTTTACTTCCAGCCTGCTTGCTACAATCTGACAGGGTATTGGGGAATATTTGTCTTGATACATATTCATGACTGAATATAATAAGTGGAGCTATATATTAAGTTCTTCAGTGAAAGAATAAATTAAAGACATAAAAAGACGCATTTATGGGTTAATGAGTTAAAGATTGTTAATTGAACTTTTTATGAGTTGTTACTTGACTTAAGCTCTTTAAACCTACCTCCACATTGGCTACTTAGAACACTTTTACCCATTCCTGCATATAAGCACTGTATGACACGTCTAATTATATTTCTTGATAAATTTACACAAATCATGATTCATTGATTCATAGTGTCAGGGCTCCTGATAAGACTAGAGGCAATAAACGAATCAAATCCAACATTTTTCACTCATTTCAGCATCAAATCATATGGTTTAACTACCAGGTACTCATTGAAATCGACCCTTTGAAACAATTCTAATGAGTAGTAACACCATAGGGTTTGAAGCAGAAATCAAGATTTCAGTTTTTGAATTACTCCCCTTATCTAGATCTCTGAGTGTTAAATACAATAGGCAACTAAAAGCAAAATGAAAGTTAAGCAGAAAGCTCCAAAAGGAGCTTTCTGTTTTACTTTCATTTTGCTTTAAGTGATCAGCTTTAATCACAAAATAACCATAATTATAATAATTACTGTTGGAATGTAGGTGATTCACACAAATGGCTATATATAGAGGCTACGTAGTACAGGGTTCAAGCAAAAGTACAATTACGTTTTCTGTCATGTCTGAGCATCGTAAATGCCTTCAGTAATGTGACATCTAAATGCAAATTCCTTGCATAATTTAACTACTGTCATTACTTATTTATGAACAGCTAAAATGCATTTTGTCAGTTTTGAAAACGAATGTCTTTGTACAGTACAAGTCTCGCAATGTTTAAAAAGTCCGCGCTCCCAGCACGGACACTTTTGAATGTCCGCGGGTTTCCAGCACGGACAATTTTTTTGGACCATCGTGGACAAAATGTGTGTCCACCGCGGACAGAAATTTACCCTACGGGATATTTCCGCGGCGGAGTCATCGATGATTGCGATGGCATCATCGCGGATTGCGATGGCATCATCGTGGACGCTACCTGTATGAGTTGGAGTCGCTGAATCGCTTTAGGTGAAAATTATCAAGAAAAGATATGCAACAGCTTACTTGTTCATACACGTGTGCATTTTAAACTGTAGAAACCTTTTTTGGAATACAGTCATATTTCAAATTCATAATGAAATATAATATACATGTAAAATTGTAAAGAGCCTACTCTTAAACCCCGAAACTGAAACAGGTTCTTTATGTTCAACTAAAGTCTATAGTCAGGTTGCCAAAAAAAAGGGTAAAGGAATAAAAAGAAAAGTCTACGTATATTGTGTTTTAGCTCACAGTCTAAGTTTATTAAAAATCATACGGGAAGAGATTAAAAATGTCACTCGTATTCGGTCATAATTGTTTCGACCCAACACGAGAGTTAAAACGGGGGAGAGTTATGAAACTCGGGAAAACCATTATTTGTTTTCAATCTCGTAAACGTGTGTCTTCTTAGAAGACGAGATACTAATAGTACAGTAAAACCTCTCTATAACGTCCACTAAATGGTTTTAGATAGCAGGTTCTTTAGGTTCTATGTTTTATTAAAAATCGTACGGGTAGAGATTAAAAATGTCCGGCGCATTCTGTCATAATTGTTTAGAACCAACTCGATAATTAAAGGGGGGGGGGGAAGAGAGAGAGTTGTGAAACTCGGGAAAATAATCATTTATTTTCAATCCCGTAAACGTGAACCTCCTCCTAAGTTAAAGTAGATAAAAATACAGAATAAATCCTCTCTATCACGACCACTTAACTGTCTTAATTAGCAGGTGTTAAAAACAAGTGCATGCTTAAAGAAAGGTGAACGTAAAACAAGTTTCTGCAGAAACTTTCATGTTTACGTTCATTTTGCTTCAAGCTTTCCCGTCTTTTATGCAGTCAATTAGCCTTCAGTTTAGTGGTCATTATAGAGAGGTTTTATAGTAGATTGAATAATGATATAAGGACCAAACGCATCTACACGATTGATTTTGGTCTCAAAATCAACTATACTGCTACAGTTTTTACTTTTGTTCGATCAACTCTGTCAAACACGGGTTTGCATTTTTTCTGAGGAATGTAATCCTTTTTTACATTAGCCGAGGTTAAAGTTGAGATGATGACACACGCAGAGATAGAGAGACAGAGAGGGAGAGAGGAGGGATGGAGGATAGAATCTCGACCGAGCTTACTTTTTCGTCTCTTTTCATAAACAAAATTAAACCCTATTTACCCTTTTTATGACATCGCATACTAAACGGCAATCAAATAAGTTTAGTTTAAACATATTTTACAGGGCTGCCATAAGTTGACATAAAATTCCTAAGATTTTCAAATTAGCATTTTCAAAGTGCGATTTTACGAATCTTTCCTGTTCCCCATCGCCTGTTTCTAGTTTTGTTGCCACGTGGCTGCTTAAAGTAGGCTGAAGGTAAAACAGAATGCGCCTTAAGGCGCATTCTTCTTTACTTTCAGCCTGCTTTGAGCTACCACATACTAGAAAGAATATCCGAAAATTTAGAAAAAATCCGGATAAATTGCAGTCCTGATTTTATTTCAATTATATACATAAAATGGGGTTGGGCCACAAATTCTACCAACTTAGAGACGGTCCTTCCCCTATAGTTTAACAAATACAAATTCTTTTTCGAGAGCGGGCATTAGTGAGCCAGAGAGAGGGAGAAGCAAACAAAGAGAGAGAGAGAGAGAGAAAAGAGAGAGCGAGAGAGAGATAGAGAGAGAGAGCGCGCGAGGGAGGGAGACAGAGTATGTGTACAGGTGCCCAATAACCATTATACATACTCTCTCTCTCTCGGCAATCAAATACATAAAGAAATTTATACAAATAGCAAACATACATCTCTGACGACCCGTGTCTGTAAACACCATATTGGATCTGCGATTGTGGAATTCTGAATGTCTACTGTCATCTCCAATCCATATGTGAAAATTTTAAAAAGAAAAACAGGTGGTTTCGCGTTCTTTTGCAAACTACGTTCTAAAACTAGATTATATTATTGAATTAAAAGAGTCAACAAAGTCTTCATCAGTCATATACATATATTAGAAAAGATTATTTTGTAAATGTGGTAATTAACGGTGTAGATACTTATCTAGTGACTGTAACTCAGTGTATGATAGGGATCTACTAGAAATTTTTAAACAACTTTTCGTTTACTTTCATTCTAAATAACTATAATGTTGATGACATTTAAATTTAAAATGTATTATCTGGTTTTGAGATGATCGCTTACAATCATGGAGAAATTACACATTTCTCCATGCTTACAATGTACATAATACGTATAGAGATAGATCTTTATCAATACAGATAGGAAAAATCAATCAAATTAATTATGTAAGTACTTCGTTATTGCTGTCTCTCAGTGTCACTCGTTATCTGCCACATTTCCCCATTGAGTGCCCCGATTGCGTGGATCACGTGCCTAGACTAACTGGTTAATTAAGAAGCTGTCAAGGCGATTTATGGCATACAGTGTTAAAATCGTTATTTTTTTATGATTGGCTTTCTAATTGGGGGCGGAGTTAAACGAAATCATTTACGATAATCTGGGTCATATGATTGGTCGAAAAAGAAGGTATTGGTTGGAAACTGGAAGGTCACGAAAGCCTAATTGACACATCAATCAGTTAATTTGATAAAAACTGTGATGTTACATAACTTAAAGAAGTATTTTGCCTCTTCATTTTTCTTCTCTCGACAAAAAGGCATATATTATGGTGATATGTGTATCACTTTCACCCCTGAGCTATGAAATTTGTGTGGGTGCCATAAATCATAAATTTAAAAAAATCCGTGTGCACTACTAAACCATCATCTCTGTACATTGAACGGTGCAGATCCTGATCAGAGATACAAGGAGTCCTCTGGTCTGGGTTTACATGCTTACTGTTAAGCATACGACAAGTGCACTTGTCATAGGTAAACTGTAAGAAAGTGACTATTATATTCGTCGATAGGATTAAGTGTGTGACGTAATTACGATATGTGGTCGTATCCTTAAACGGTGTAGATCCTGATCAGAGGACTCGAAGAAACCTCTGATCTGGATCTACATGTACATGCTTAGCATTCGACAAGTATACTTTTCATAGGTAACACTGTTAGTAAGTGACGAATACATATATATACTCGTAGATACAATTGAATGTGTGAACCAATAACGATGTGATCGTATCCTTAAACGGGATAGATACTGATCAGAGGGCTCTAGGATCCCCCTGATCTGGGTCTTCATAGTTATCAAGGTGTGTTTATATGTATAATTTATTAATTTTCCAATTGCTGTTGTATCACCGGCGCTTTTGTATTAAAACAACAGTATGGGACTTGTAGTACGACAGCCGAGTCTACACTGTTTGCAAGAATTTGGGCATTCGATTTGGTCATTTCTGCCCCGTCTGAGTCATTCCTTGCTGATCCATCGTCATGGTACTGTTCCCTCTATCAGAACATATAGGAACGTTAAAGAAAGACAGTCACGTGAACAAAAAGCCATTTATCGAACAAAAAACGCGAGATCAACGACATGCTGTCCAGACGAGTTGCCATTGTGTCAATAGAAGTTAGTTTAAAAAAACGAGTATACTCGTCGATAGGGTTGAATGTGTTAAATAATTACGATAATGTGATTGTTTTCATAAACAGTGCAGATCCGGACCAGAGCACTCCTTTATGAACACTCTGATCTTGGTCTGCACGGTTAGCACACGACAAGTGTACTTTTCACAGTTACACCGTCAGTGCAAGGAAATGACGAGTGTACTCTTTGATAGGGTTAATGTGATAACCAATTCTACCTGTGTATCAACTCATCACGGTTGAGTCTCATCTTTTCAGTTAAAAGTCTACCATATACATGTTTATACGATTATATACACACATAATCATGATTTTAAAAAAAAATGAGATGATGGAATTAGGCTTTTTAAAACCTTAATTTACTATAAATGATGAGTAAATATATATACAGACCGGTGGAAGCTTAACCCATTACCCCATAGCCTGTTTCTAGTAGTTAAGATATGTGCCCTATTAAAGCAGGTTGAAAGTAAAGCAGAATGCGCCATATGGCGCATTCTGATTTACTTTCAGCCTGCTTTAAGTTACTATCTGCTAGGATATAGAAAATATTTCTTATGGTACATATTCATGACAGTATAAAATGGAACTATTTTCTTTGGCGGATGAATAAAATGAATGCGCTAAAAGTCGCTTCTATAAGGTAAAGGGTTAATGCAGATAAGAATTAATACAGATAGCTCTGAATGACCTTCGATTTGCTGCCATATGTCTGCAAAATGTTCCGCATGACTATTGCTCGGCATTAAGTTGTCACCAATTTGCATAACGGGTAACTTAATGCAGATGACAAAAAATGTAGAAAGCCTGGTGACAGCAAAATCAGTCGTTTTCCAACAATTCTAATTTTTTTAAGACGGAGCCATTGAGCTGTAACATCTTGTTGATTGAAGGCGGCACTTTCATTTTTGATTGTCGGGTTTTGTTATCTAACCCCCTGCGCTGGAACGCCAGGGTCGTCGTTTCCGGTGTAGAACACCCAAAGTGTTGTTTTAATGTTTGACACTTTACTTTGGCCCTCATTATGCTGAATTATCACCCGCTTCTAAAATGTTTGGAAAATAACTGAAATAAGATTCGTTGCTTTATTTCGCTGAAGAAAAACAGAAAATGAGAGTTAGTCAGGTTTAACCCTTACTAGGAGTTACGGTCTTCTGTAGGATCCGAACTGTTTGCAAAAATTAAAGACGCTGCACTCGGCAGGCTAAGGGATTATGCTAAACGTCCGCCCAAAGCCATGTGATCCTTGCAGCCCCGATCACCATCGGCTCCTTTTTGTGGTGACGTACAGTGGAGAATGTATTATTCTTTCCCAATAAACGCGTTTACGCTAAAACGTTTATTTCAATTGCAAACAGTTTGGAGTCAGATCAGAGGCTGGGTTACCCAGCGTCTGATCAGGCTCAAAACTGTTTGCCACTCAGATAAAAAGGAATTGTTAGAATTATGTAGAACTTGACATTTTCTACGTTTTAGTGCCTTGCGATTGCGTTTCGTTTGCGTTTAAACGGGAAAAAATAACGTATTCTCCACTGTCTGCAGCGAATGTCAAATTTATCTGCATTTATTAATCTTTATGAATAAGCTACTAAAACAGTTATTTCTTTCCCGCTTCCCTCCCCCGCCCCCCTAAAACTGTGTTAATTATTAGGTGTTTAGGACAGGTTACTGCTTACAGTTAGGTAAAAGTAAGGCAGGAAGCTCCTTCAGTTTCCCATGTGTGTAACCGGCGAAATCAATTTTCCGTCCGAAATATATTTATTCTATCTGCTTACAAAGGATACAATAACAGGCTTAAATAGTCATTAAGGCAGGTGGTTGATCGCAACAGTACAACAGAGCTTGCTAAATTACTGCTCATCTGCAATTGGCTGCTACCTGTCTTAAAGCCATCCTGCATTTAGTTGCCACATTTTTAAAACGTCATTCAATAAAAACTGTTTAAAATGTTGTTTTTAAACCCCATCACCAATATACTGCTTAAGAATCTCTCTAGTCCGGGGTTTGTATGGTAACAGGATTCGATGTGACGAGTTTTTAGTAAGCTTGTAAATGACCAAATTCTGTTACATTTACAATGGACAAAACGTTTATACTTTCCCGTTTAAACGCAAACGAAACGCGAACGCAAAACACTTGAATGCATATACATGTAATGACAACTTTGTTATAGTTTGGAGCCTAATCAGACGCCGGGTAACCCGGCGTCTATTCTAATCTGGCTCCAATTTGTTTGCAATGGAAATACTTGTTTTAGCGTAAACGCGTTTATTGGGAAATAATAACATTTTCTCCACAGTATAATTCGATTACATGCAATGTTTAGAAAAAGACATTTTAAGATTCAGTATTGTCTTTATATTGCTTTTATTTGAAGCGTCTGGTATTTAAGACTAGTGGGCATTTAAATTAAGAAATATCCGTTTAAAAAGAAAGAATGTTTGCGTTAGAGTGACGTATTTTAAGTTTAGAATAAATGATAATTATTCTTTAATCCTTTCACTTCCATTATAAATGAGTCCCACTATGACATAATAAACTCTCAAAGTTATTTCGTCTGCAAGTCAGATAATTATGTAGGCTAAATATATACAGGAATCATAGAAGACTAATGCGGACTCACAGATTTTGGGAATAGTTTTCAGGAGATTTATGATACTAATATTTAGACTGATGTGAAATTGAAACCGTAAAATCGATTTACTTATAACCCTTTCACTCTCAATGACGCTTTAAAGCGCGTTTGTAACTAGTTGGGGCCTGATCAGACGTAATTAGGACCCACACAGTTTGACTGTCGTATCGACATTTATAAGGTCATACAACATTAAATATATCTTTGAAATGTGTATTGCAGAAAAAACAACATTGAAGCAGACGACAATAAAGCGATGAAGGGGTAAAATTCTCCCGAATAATTTGATCATGAAAGGGTTAAAAGTGGAACTTTACTATATATAGAGCCAAAATGGCATACGCGTGTATGCAAAGTTGAAACATCATAAAGGCTGTTTTTGCTGTTGGATAATCGGTTGTACCGTGTTTCTTTATCAGAAATAAATTTTTGGCAACACTTAAGTAGAAAATAGACTCGAATATTGCACATCGTATTTTTCCGAACAGAACCAGACAATTCACAATCAGGTTCTGTAAACATAAATCAAACACGCCAAACAAATAGATGCTTGTCGAATGCAGAACGGTTTCGGTTGGAAATAAGCCACAATGAACTTTTTTCGAATGATTTATTTCATATATTGAACACCTTTTATTGTGCGCAATATAGGAGCAAATAGGCTGTGGAAATTAACCAAGGAAACAAAATATCAATCCAGGTATGGACCAGCGCGATCCGCAGTGGTGCACCGCGGTCCGTGACGATATCACCACGATCCGCGGTGATAACGATCGCGTCCGGCGGCGAGAACCCCGGTGAGACACCATCACAGACCCATCACGGACCCATCACTATCCGCGATGGACTGCGGAATACCTCAAATATCATGACGGACAAATACGCCCGTCCGCGGTCGCTGAAATTGCGACGGACCGCGGATTCTTTAAACATTGCGAGACTTGTACTGTAGATTATAAGGAAGTGTGTTTAGCATGTTCTTACATCATTAGAATGGTCTGATGCTAAGCACACTTCCATATATTGTAACAGTGCAATTTAACCCATTACCCCATTGTCTGTTTCTTGTTTTGAAGACAGGTGATCACTTAAATCAGGTTGAAAGTAAAGCAGAATGCGCCCTAAGGCACATTCTGCTTTACTTACAGCCTAATTTAAGCTACCATGGCATGTACATGGATGTTGAAAGTATTTCTAATATGACACATATTCATGACTATATATGAAATGGAACTATTTTCTGTAATGGAGGAATAAATAAATGGAGTAAAAAGGTGTATTTAATGGGTTAAACCACTATGCAAATGTCAATGCATAGGAACTCAATTCATAAACCCTTTCTTTTATAGAAACAATATGTTTGGCTGCTTTACCATCGTTATTGTGTTAACCCATTATCCACCTTTTTTGCCTTCAATTTGTTCCTCTTCTATAGAAAATATTTCCACTTTATATAAGAAAATGTATCATTAATATGTTCGATATCCTAGCATATGATAGCTTACAACAGGCTGAAAGTAAAGCCTTGGGCACATTTTGCTTTACTTTCAGCATGCTTTCAGTTACCATCTGTTAGTATATAGAAAACATCTGTTAGGATATAGAAAACATTTCTTATGGTGCATATTCATGCCTGTATCAATTCAGTGGAGTTATTTTCTCTCAGTGGAGGAATAGAATATATGCATTATAAGAAAGGCGTATTTATTTGGTAAATGGGTTAAAACTACCCTAAGTACTGATCTTCTCTTAAATGGTAGCTGAACACAAAACTGAATGTACTTTAGATGACTGTAATTTCTGAAAATGAGCTCATTAAGAGATTTCATTACCTGTTGGCTGGGGACATGAGTGTTTGTAGCTTGTGTTACAAACTCGCTTCATGATCACAATTAAAGTAAGTGATATGGCTTATGCTTCAACAAGTAATATCATCAAAAGCAAAACATGAGAATTTAGCATTACGGTCCTTTTAATTCTTGTAATTTAGTAAACATTCAAAAGATGGTGTTATGCATTTTTACACACGTAATTTGTACCTCCGCTGAAAAAAATAGTTCCAATTTATACAGTCATGCAGTCATGAATATGTATTGTAAGAAATGTTTTCTATATTCCAGCAGATAATAGCTTAAAGTAGGTTGAAAGTATAGCAGAATGTGTCTGTATTCTGCTTTACTTTCAACCTGCTTTGAGTGATCACCTAATACCTATCTACAATACTAGGAACATGCCATGGAGTAAAGGGTTTATAGTAACATGTAGATAGCTGATATGAAAATGCCGTCAGATTGCAGATGGGTGTATTCGTGTCAAGGTCAAGGTCACTATTGCAAACAAAGGAAAAATGTTTTCAGCTCAATATTTTGAGTATGAAATGAGCTATTGTCGGGAAATTTACAAATAATTTCTTGTTTACCTCTTTCAAATGAACAAGATCCAAAAGAACATGAATATGAATATGAATTATTTTGTGACATACATGTATCTGTTCTCAATCCATTCTGTTTATATTAGTGCAAAGTAAGGCGAGAGTTTGCTTTAATTCTTTTCATGCCAACGGTGAGTCCGTGTTAAACACTTGCAAATACACATGTAGCTTGGATCCAGCCTATCTGAAACTCTAAATGTAATTCGAAAGAAATGTTAACAAAATCTTATAATGCAGTAAGTTGCAGATGGCAACTGTTGCAGACAAGAAGATTACTAAATGGTCAAAGATCTAATGATTTTAAAAAATCTTCTGACCCATTTATTGCATACCCGGTAAACATTTAAAATGACCTCCTACAGACAGAACATTCTTAAATTACCTGGCTTTTATGCAGGTAAAAAACTATTTGCCAAATCATGATTGTCAGCATGTGGTTTCACTCTGTGCATGCTAGCGACATAATCATGATTATCTGTGCAAACAGTTTGGATCCTGATGAGACGCCGCGTCATGCGGCGTCTCATCAGGTTCCAAACTGTTTGACACTCTGACTTGTTTTATAAAGAAATTTTTAACAATTTGATTTTAGAACAGTAGCAGGCAACATTTGTTGGAGAAAAAGTTTTTTTTTATCAGCATGCAAGGAGTTTACAAGTTGATAAATTATTGCATGTCTAAAACATGTACAAATCTCCTCGGGTTGTTCAAAACCATTTTGAGTTTGTTTTGCTGCAGTTTTGTTTGCTGATGGGTATTATAAATGAGTCAGAGGGAAACATTAAAACACATTGCAGCAATGGTCGTGCACATTAGTGATGTTGTACTATCTCAACAGCAGATGAGTTAACCCCTTACCCTATAGCAACCAGTGCGTAATCTGACTGATATATGAAGTCAGTCTTTTTGAAGGGACACCTTAACTCATTACCCCATAGACTGTTTCTAGTTTTGAAGACAGGTTACTACTTAAAGCATGTTGAAAGTAAAGCAGAATGTGTCTTAAGGCACATTCTGCTTTACTTTCAGCCTGCTTTAAGCTATCATCTGTTCAGATATAGAAAATATTTCTTATAATACATATTCATGACTATATAATTTGGAACTATATTCTTTCTTAAGTTGAGGAATAAATTAGAGGGATTAAAAGTCGTATTTATGGGGTAATGGGTTAATTGATAGAACACCAAGGCCATTTGCCCCTTTGAGCACATGTTCATCAGTTCATGAACCACTCATGAACCATTCATGAACATTCATGAATAACTTTTAATTAATCATCATCTGGAAAGAAATGTTCATGAACATTTAAGTCTATGAATTAGTTGCATGTGTCTCATTTGTTGTTGATACACATTCCTGAATTTGTTCATGAACAGGTTCATGAACTATTCATGAACAATTCATGAAATTCTCACAAGTATGGTGTTAAACCATGGTGGTTACTTAATGCATGAAAAACAAATAATTCAGAAAGCAATTTAAAATTATGATTACCATTGCAAACAGTTTTGCTTCAGCATGAGATACCAAGTAACTCGGTGTCTAATCAGTATTAATACTGTTTGACTCTCTGATCTGATTTTGAAGAGAATTTTGTAAAAATTCTAATTTTAGAACTGTTGCAGATGAAAATAAAACTCAGTGTTCAGAATTAACATTTGCTGTATCAATCATATATACTCTTAAATAGCCTGGTTCTATTTGAAGACAGGTTACCACTTATTCAAAGCAGGTTAAAATTAAGCAGAATGCTTTACTTTCAGCCAGCGTTATGCTACATCTGCTAGGATACAACAAATATTTCTTATGGTGCATGCATGCATGTTCATGACAGTATAAAGTGGAACTAAATAATTTTCTTCGGTTGAGGAATAAATCAAGTACATTAATATGAGTACCTATAATGGAGTAAATGTTTAACTTGTAGGGAGTATACTGAAGGACCCCATCATGATAAATGAGCTTGTCCTGTCTTGACATCAGCATCATCCATTCAGTAGAAAGGTGGGGCACATGGTCATTTGAAAGATGATGTGAAAGGTCTTGTCATGTGACGACACTGCCATCATGTGACCGCAGTGATCAGAAGTCAGAGTCAGTCATAGATCAAATATAACATTTGTCTGTTACACCCTTTTGTAAGGTGTAATAGACAATGATTATAAGTACAATAAATTAAGCTCTGTCATTAACCCATTACTCTATAAATATGCATTTTAAGCCTTTAATTTATTCCTTCATTAAATAGTTCCATTTTATATTATGATCATGAAAATAATAATTATCATAAGAAAATTTTCTATATTCTAACAGGAGGTAGCATTAAGCAGTTTATTTTCAACCCGCTTTTAGTAGTCGCCTGTATTCAGAACTAGAAACTTGCTGTGAGGTATATACGTATAGGGCTAAGATCCTCTGAGACTGGGATTTGCTAGCAGATCGAGTGAATCAATATTATCTCTCAGTTTAATCAAAATTTTAACTGTCAGTGAGGATCTGAATAAGTCAGAATATTTATGACCTTATTTGGCCTTCAGGGCTCCAGATCATAAGGAGAGTTTATTTAAAAAATCAAACTCTTCATTTCTGCATTAAACCCTATGGTATTCATGAATATATTTCTTCAATGACTAGGAATAAATCAAAGGCGTAAAATGGTGTATTCATGTAATGAGTTAAGCAGTAATCTGTCTTTAGAGATATATGTTTCTATATTGAATGGTTGCCGTGCTGTACACAAGTTTTGATGTACAAATTATTACTTTTCAAATGCAATTAAATGAAATGACAAAAAGACTGTTGTTAGAACTGTTAGAATTCTTTATCCTTGAGTATACTCAGGGTCCCCACAGGTTAACCATTTACTCCATTATAGATACTCATTTTAAATTTTTTGACTTATTTCTCCACTGAAAAAAATAGTTCAACTTTCTATACAGACATGAATTAATGCATCATTATCGAGATAATTAGATCTAATAGCTGTAAATGTCTCTTTGGTCATCTTTATGTACTGGTAAACTAAGGCTTGTTACTTCATTTAATTCTCTACTTCTGCACATACATCTATAAAGAAAACAACGCTACCGGGTAATACCTGAGTTTCAGCAGAGGACATTTTATGAGCAGACAGTCTACAGTCTATGTGCATGGTTCAAAGGGTTAAGCTGGGCCTGTATGACATATTGTTGTGACCATTGTGACAGATATAAATTCTCTTCTTATGCAGTCTTGTGTGTGTGCAAAAACACATGGCCTACGGGAAACCGGCCTGGGATAAACCGGAAAGCTATGGGTGGAGCACCTAGACATCGTTAGCTCTTTAAAACTCAGGAAACCTTTGAATACTGCAGACCTCTGCAAACAGGTTGGATCCAGATCAGACCACACAAATATGGAGCCTGATCAAGATCCAATTTGTTTGCCACTTAAACTTTGAATACATATTTTTTCACAATTTAAGAAGGAGACAAATTGAAGACGTTTTTGAATTAAGATGATATTTTGAACAGACAATATTTTGTTCTGCAAACAAAATAGATTAACCTTTTACACCATTCATTCTATTGAGAGTTTAATGTTGGTGACTGCTTACAAAATATAAGGCTTTAACCTATTACCCATAGCATGTTTCTAGTATTTAAGATGGGTGACCACTTTAAGCAGGTTGAAAGTAAAGCCTTACTTTCAACCTGCTTTATTAGCTATAATCTGCTGTAATATATATTAAAGGCATAAAGAGGCGTATTTATGGGGTAAAGGGTTAAGTAAAGCAGAAAACTTCCTGAATGAGCTTTTCTGCCTAAATTTTATTTTGCATTAAGTAAATACCAATCCTTTGAATTTGCCATTGGTTGATCATTGCATTTAAAATTCATTTCTGAAACAGGCTTCTTTTAAAATAATAACTCTAAATGACCACTGGGTGGTCAGGATTTAACCCATAATCTTTTAAGCCATGGTGTCTAAATTGACCACATTTAGTCTCAACAGTTGATTCAAGTAATTCACTTGGCGGGGGTACAATAGAAATAGTATAGTTATAGCTACAGGCAAAATACAGTCAAAACATGACACTGTGGCCTAAGTTAACTATTTAAAAGCTAAGCAAAAAGTTCATTGGCAACACTGTGTCTTGTTGTCTTGGCTACTTTTTCTAAATAGAATTTTTTCAAAATGCATGACTGTAGGGTCAGAGTATTCTGATGAGATGCTATTTTTCTTGGCATTTCATCAGTGAATCAAAAATGTTTGCAGAGAATATGATCATGGTTTTGTCATAAGTATGTAAAGAGTTACCGTAAGTGGTCAATCAAAAAGAGGTGAAATCTTTAACCAATTACCCCATAAATACGCCTTTTTATGCCTTAAATTTATTCCTTCACTTCAGTTATACTCCCAATTTATGCAGTCATGAATATAAATTATAAGATATATTTTTTTGTATTCTAGCAGATGGTAGCTTAAAGCAGGCTGAAAGTAAAGCAGAATGCGCCGTAAGGCACATTAGGCTTTTCTTTCAACCTGCTTTAATTAAGTGCTCACCTATTTCCAAAACTAGAAACAGGCTATGGGGTAATGTAATGGGTTAATCTTTAGTACAGTTGGCAAATTGATGCAGAACAAAACTTAAGCAAAAAGCTTCCTTAGATGCTAAATCTCTTTTATTTTAAATTTGTCCTATAATTAAGGAGTCACCAGTGTCTTAACCCATTACCCCATAAATACCCCTTTTTACGCCTCTAATTTATTCCTCTAATGAAGAAAATACTTCCATTTAATACAGTCATGATTAATGCACCATAAGACATATTTTTTATATCCCAGCAGATGGTAGCTTAAAGTTTGCTGAAAGTAAAGCAGAATGCGCCTTAATGCACATTATGCTTTACTTTCAACCTGCTTTAAGTGGTCACCTGTCTTCAAGAGTAGAAACAGGCTATGTGGTAATGGGTTAAGTGAGCCTCCATGCCCTTTTAACTGTGCTGAATTTGTAACAGTCAGTCCAGTTGAAGTTAGTTTTAAGCCACCTTTCAATAAAAATGTTACTACATGTAAATGCAGAATAAGGTAATGCAGAGAATAATAGAAACATCTTTCTGCATTGCTTCTCTTCTGCATTAAGCATGCCATCTGTCTTGAAATATTGCCTATTATTATACAGTGTTGAGTCAAGGCTTGCAGAGGTTTGACAGTTAGATTTATGCTAATGTCTCGATAATAAATGGGATTTATAGCTCATATCCCTAGGTCTGAATATATATTCAACCTTTTACCATGTCACTGTAGAGGCAGAGTATATTTTGCAAACAGTGTAGACCCTGATCAGAGGGCTCCTGAAGGAGCCCTCTGATCTGGGTTTACACTTTTTGTTTTGCATTTACAATCTTAAATAATTATGGAGGAAACCTCTCATGAGTCAATGAATACTGGAACAGCCAGTATGGAAATGATTAGCTTAGTAAGGATAACTGTAACTTAAAATACTCAAAAGTACAATTTATTGTAGTTGATAAAACATTATAAATCCATAGTGTATTTGTTTTGTTTGTTTGCTGTTGGGCACCTCCAGATAGTGCTAGTTTGAAACCAGAGAAGCCTTGTAATCATTTCACTGCATTTCTTCCTGTTTGGTGTCTCTATAAGATTATGATGTTAGGCTTTGCCAAGTATATATATACATTCTATGCAAATGGTGTAGACCAAGATCAGAGGACACTCATATATATAGGGAGGTCTCTGATTGTCGTCTTAATTACTGTTTGGTATCTTTTTCAATGTTATAGAGATCAAATAATCTTCAAAATCCAATGGAAAAACTGGTTCGTTTTCAATTCTCAAAATGTCAATTTTAACATTGAAATGGTAAATCCTTTCACCATTTGTCACAAGTGTAAAACAGTGAATCAGGTGATTGCTCAAATCAGGATGATTGAGTAAAGCAGAAAGCTCTTGTTGGAGCTTTCTGTTTTACATTCAAATTTAAGCTATATTCACCTGCTTTAAATATAAACTTTAACCCTTGACTCCATAGCCTGTTTCTAGTATTGAAGATAGGTGACCACTTAAAGTAGATTAAACTTAATCAAGCAGAATGTGCCTTAAGACACATTCTGCTTTACTTTCAGCATGTTTTAAGCTACCAACTAGAAAACATAATACTTTTCTTATACACAATATAATACATGACTGTATAAATTTGACCAATTTTCTTCAGTTGATAAATAGAAATTAAATGTTTTAAAATTGTGCATCTATAGGTTATATAATTGGTTAAAGATAACCTCAGTAAAACCATTAAGTAAAGGCATCCTACTATAGCTAATGAATAGGGAATTTAGGCATGAACATAATGTTAAAGGACACAAAAACACTAAACCAAATTTCAATGGGTTAAACAGTCAGGGGTCTGCCAGCTGGAGAATACGTACAATGTGGACTTATATAAGGCAATATAAGGCACAATAACAAATGTACAATATATATTGTACTTTAGTAGCCATTAAACAATTTAACTTATAGATCTATACAGACAGATGACTGTTTAATGCAGGATAAAAATCATGCAGAAAGCTCCTATAGGAGCTTTCTGCATTATTTCTATCATGCATTAAGCAAAAATCCTGTTTTTTTTTCAAGATAAACAATGGGTATTCTATTGAGAGAGCACTAATATTACAAGACTGACTGTATACAACCAAATAGAAAGGAACAAATTGTAGTCTTTATACAATGGTGCAAGATCAAAGAGATATATTGTCCTTTTAATGTCTATAACCTTAAAATGTCACCAAAAAAACTTATACTGACTGCAAGTTCTGCTTTCGTTTTGCTTGAAGTAAAGATTGTTATTTATTGTGGTCCTAGAGGGGTGTAATGCTTCCCCAGACAGAATAAAAATTGCTATGAAATGTGATCTTGACATGAAATTGTTTACAAAACCTAAGCATATTTTATTTTGATAGAGTGAAGGACATGTGAAATCAAAGACAGATTGTACCCGTTTAGTGTTACAATATGCTTGAGTGGACATTGTGATCATAAAAGACCAAATATTTATAGACTTTACGGTTATTATTGGAGTATTTCCTCATACAAATAACAAAGTAAACAGTTAAACTTGTATTAAAGGTGGCATTCAATTAATATGCATGGGTAGGCTTAGCAATAATGCACAACAGAATCATTACAGTGAGCTCCTGTGGTAGCATTCTGTATTGCCTCATTCCATTACCTCATAAATAAGCCTTTTTATGCATTTGATTTATTCCTACTCCATAGAAATTTGTTCAATTTTACACATTCATTAATATGCACTATGAGAAATATTTCCTATATTCTAATGAGACTAAGAGCAAGCAGAATGCGCCTCATTCCACTTTACTTTCAACCTGCTTTAACACATTATCGCCTGAAACTTCCATTGGACGAGTTCAGTTTGCAACTATTTAGAGTTGTTTTAAATATGATATTTTACTTTATGACAAACAGTGAAGACCCTGATCAGAGGGCTCCTGCTGGAGCCCTATGATCAGGGACTTCACTGTTTGCACAGGACAAATAAGTGTACAGGTACAGTTTTGGTTAAAGACGCATATATGCGCCACTTAGTAGGGCTAAATGAGTTAAGTGGTCACCAGTATTCAAAACTAGTCACATGCTATGGAGTAACAGTGCACATATGTGAAGTGTACAATTTTCCTACATGCAAACAGTGTAGACACTGATCAGGAGTCCTCTTTTCAGGGTCTGCACTGTTTGTCATTTTGCAATATATTGGTTAAAGATGCCACCTGTCTTGAATTCTGACATTTCCAACTGATCATGATTCAAACTGTCACTCAGATCTAATCGCTGTTGCAATATAAAGAAGATGCAGAGTAAAATTTCAAAATAACTTAGTGTTGAAAGGATTAACCCATTACCCCATAGCATGTTTCTAGTATTGAAGTTAAGGAACCACTTAAAGCAGGTTGAAAGTAAAGCAGAATGCACCCTTAGGCGCATTCTGCTTCACTTTCAACCTGCTTTAAGCAA
Organism: Gari tellinella; assembly: GCA_922989275.2. Classification (NCBI taxonomy): domain Eukaryota; kingdom Metazoa; phylum Mollusca; class Bivalvia; order Cardiida; family Psammobiidae; genus Gari; species Gari tellinella. The sequence goes on along the minus strand of OV277858.1, from coordinate 100,948,922 downwards.
CCATCTGCTAGGATATAGAAAATATTTGTTATGATATAATATTCATAACTGCATAAATAGGATCTATGTTCTTCAGTGGAGGAAAACTTTTTAATTAAAAGCGTAAAAAGGCGTATTTATGGGGTAAAGGATTTCAAATAGGCTATTCTACTGTAGAAAAAACACAGCATTTTATGTTGATTTTAAAAGGAGTTATTTCTAAACATTTACATCAAACTCTAGCTGTTGATCCTGATCAGAGGGCTCCTGCAGGATCAACACAGTTTGCAAATGAGAAATGTACTGGTTTCCTACACAAGGGTTCAACCCCTTAAAAAAAACCAGTATTTTTTATCTATTGAAATCGTTTGGATCTTGATCATACACTATTTATGTCCTCGTGTAATGAGGATCCAAACAGGTTGTGACTATATAGATGAAAGTTCTGCAAATGCACAGAAAGCAAAATACAATGTATGAACTCAAGCTGATGACATGTCGACATTTAGTGGTGCAGACAAAGTTCATTTAGTTTTCAAGAGTTTAAGCTTTTGATCTTTTGAAGAAGAAAAAATGACTTCAGCTCCAACATGAAGTTGGTTGATATTTTTTAAAAGGTTTGGATTTTTTTTAAGCTTTTTAAAAAAAAATTTAATATTAAAGAAAAAAAAATCAGGTTTGAATCCACATGGTTTACTCAGCACAAGACTGAAGATCAAAGTCAAAGGTAATCCTTTTTAAACGCTGAGGAACTAAAGTGCAGCTACTTGCAAACAGTTTAGATCCAGATCAGGCCCGACGGATGTGGGGCCTGATCTGGATCTAAACTGTTTGCAATTTAGCTTCTACAATTTGTGTAAATATGAACCAGTCTAAGTCAGTTTCAAAATTAAAGCAGATGTCGTTTTGCAGGAAAGGCGATTTATTCAGCGCTCAAAGGGCTAACAATTAGCCTTACAGGTAGTAGAGGGCTGTCCACAGGGGAACAGAAGGTGTATGTGTTTTGTCATGCATGAGAGTGACTGTACATTGTATGATTGATAGACCCGGCAATCTCGACAAGACCCCCACTCTCACATCGCTAGATAACTTCTCATTTGCTAGCTCAACCACCTACGGTTTTGCCATACAATTTGAATTTTCGAATTTCGTATATGTTTATGTCATGGCCGGTTGCGTTATTGGTGTATGGATTTTCGAGTGAACTTTTTTTATCCGACACTGCATATAGACTTTCTGTATGGGATAGGTTATGGGTGTATAATGTGACGAAATTTACAGCTGTATACACAAACCTTTGAGAAAGTTATTTATTATGGATTAATGCTTATTCAAGGAGACTTTTTTGTAAATACATGTCATGTGCCGCTGTTTAAGTGGGTGATTTAAAGGATAGGCAGATGAACTTGTTGTTCCAGTGAAATTCATTGAGGAAAACGGTTTAGTAAGTTAATAAAGCTTACAACTGGTGATAACTTGCATCAGCTGACAACACTTGGTAAATATGGTATTTGAAAAACATTGCTGAAAATAACAACATACAAGAACAGTGAATTATTCAGTGACAATAAATTGCATTACAGAAGAACCCCTGGAGAACAATCGATCAGTAGTTGTTTGTACTTAATTCATTGGATTACTGGGACAAGTTTAATGCTGGACACTATACCTATACCAGACATGACAGTCGTGTTGTACAGCTATGAAGTTTTATTACCACTACAGTAAGGTACTTTTATAGAAACTGATCATACCAGCAATTTGACACAACATTTACCATGAGACAGTGCTGAATTGAGAGGGTAGCCAGTGCAGTTAGTAACACTTACTTTAACTTTTTAGTGAAGGAAATTTTAAATCTTACAAAATGTCTTCATACAGCATCTTAATGAAAACTCTGAATGCTGAGGAAGGGAGTGAGACACATATACGATTGCAAAAGTTGCAGGAACTGGAGCAAATGCGAAAAGAACGTGAGCTCATGCGTCAACAGAGGGCAGCACAGAATGGAGATACTACTACTTCTTCAAGACTAAGAAGAGCCCGATCAACAACTCAGGACACTAGTGTAGCACCATCATATGGTGGTCGAAGGGGTTTAGCGCGAAGTGGTTCAGAAAGTGATAATCTGTATGGGGGAAACTCATACGGAAATTATGGTGGGGCTAGACCAAAGCATTCTGGATTTTCCTTGTATTCAAATGAGAATGAGAATAAAAAAGATGATGACGACAATATGTCCAACATGTTTAGTGATATCACTAGCTCAATTCTCGGTACAAGTAATTATGGCTCCAATTATTCGTCTTACAGGCCCCATGGCAACCAGCCTGAGAGGTCATACTATACAGGCAGAACGTATGACACAAGTAGACCAACCCTTACCCGCAGCCACTCTGATAGTCAGGGAGACAGTATGCTTGGTTATTCTTCTGGATATGAACAAAGAGCTCAGTTGCGTAGAGAACGTCAAGCTGCAAGAGAGTTAGGTAATCAGTATAACCAAGGTCATCAGTATAACCAAGAAGTTGAGCCTGATAATAAAGACTACAATGAGACTGAGTACAGTCAGACAGACAATCCAGATGAGAAAAGTTATATTGAAACAGAAGAAAGTTTTGAATTACAGCATGATGTAAATTACGAAGAAGACGAAGAAGAACCAAAACATTTCATTGAACGTTTAAAACAAGGACATTCCAACGGATCTCCTCTGCCCTATAAAAGAGGTGTTGAGAATGACTATGTTATAAGTAACATACCATCTGTGCCTCCTCTCAAACGACCAAAGTCAGCACACTCATCAGATGTGCCGGAACTTGTGGAAGCAAATCATGATGATGAGTTTTTGGCAGTTGCAAAGGACATCAGAGCAACATTTGGAATCAAAAGTCCAAAGACAAGTGAGTCGAGTGATACACAAGACGCTACTGACAGCTCAAGGCATTTTGAATTTAGTTCTAGCAAAAGTAATCTAAATGGAGATTCTAATACAAATGGAGATTTTGTATTCACAGCAAGCACACCACACAGTGCAAAGACAAAATCAAGTAGTATAAAGAGAAAGTCAAGCAAACAAAGTGGCAAGAAATTACGAAATTCTAGAGAAAACGTGTCAACTGTTGGCCAGAGCAGTGAAACTACAGAAGACGCAGATGCATCTGTAACATATGAGATAACTGAGGTTGAAGATGACCCTGCAGAGGATGAGGGAAAGATATTACCTGTCAGTGATGCCTTCAACAGGTCAGCGTGGCAAGTGGGAGATCACAGCCCGGGGAAATTAGACCAAATGCATGAGTACTTTACAGGCGATTCTGTTAACGGAGATCCAGTAGTCAACAGGGTATTGGACGGTAGAGGTGTTAAATCAGAACTTGACAAATCTGCTACTGACAGTGTGGCGAGAAAATCTCCAGATCAGCAAAAAAGTGCATTTTCAACTCTAAAGTCAGCATTTAGTAGTTTAGTACAATCTGATGCAAACAAGAGCAGTGAAACAAGTTCAAGTGCTGAAACCACACCAGATAAAGACACACAGAAACCAAACAATAAATCAAAGACAAAGCCCACTAAAAATACCCCCAAAACTAATGAAAAGAACAAAAAAGCTTCAACTCCTAAATCTAAAAAGAAAGAAATTGGGAAAAACAAGCCAGTAGAGAAAGTTAAAAATCTTAACAAAAGCTCTGACAGTGACAATGACTCATTTCAAACTGCCTCTGAAAGTGAGAGTGATTATAGGGGCTCTAAAAAGTCTTCAAGAGCAACTACACCAACTTTGAAAAATGGAGAATCAAAGAGAAATGGTGGAAAGAAGAAACAAAATTCATCCGAGATGGGCTTGACACTTAGTGATAAGTTGGCAAAGCTAGAGACAATGACTCATGAAAAAAGTAGAAAACAGTCCATCGGTTCTGAAGTTGATGGTAAAAGAGCTGTTCCTAGCTATATGAGTGGAACAAGTGCAAGTCAGAAGAAGACCCGAGCCAAATCACCTGGTGGTTTAGCCAAAGATGTACGAGATATTAAAAAGTTTGTGCATGAACAGAGTTCAAGTTTAGAAGCTAGCACACCAGTGCATACACCTAGAAAACAAGAGACTGTGAATAGTGTCAATAAAGTTATAAAGACGAGAATTGTGAAAGAGATGAGTACTCAGACAGAACCCATGCCAAATGACACTGCAGTGTATGTGTGTATTCATTGTGGTAAATCAAGTGACCAAAAGGTTGGCTCTCCAGTCTCTGAGTATCAAACGGATGGGGAAGACACAGAAAGTCTCGACAGATATGAAACTAGATCTGAGACAGGGTATAGCCTCCGCTCTGGAAAGTCAAACTCATCCAAGTCTAAGTGGAACTCAAACAGAAGTGATAGTAAAAAGGTAACTGCTAGCTCACGGAGCTACATGAAAGGCACAACCAGTAGTCTTTTGAAAAACAGTACAAATGATGTTACAGAGAAGGTCAGAAAAACTTCAGTACCAGAAATTGTTTTCAAAAGTAAAGAAGAAGATTCAAGTAAGACAAAGAAGAGTATTGTAGCTCAAAGAACAAAGGAGTTAGAAAGTGCTGCCAAAAAGGGGGAACAAAAGAGAGCTGCCTTTGGTGACAAACGTACTAAGAGTGTTGAGAGGAATAAGAGTGATAACATTAGTCCTGAAAAATCAAGATTGGCAAAATCTAAAAGTGTTGAGCATGTGTATGTAGGTAAAGGTAAATCAGAGTCCATTTTCACAGTACCTGTGGACATTGAAATAGAGAAGCCAAATACTGATATAAACAGCAACAATATTCCAAAGACTCCTGAAATCAAGGAAAGTGATCCATTAAAATCGAGAGATGCTTCCCCTGGAGAAAAGCAAACCAGAGCTCAGGTGATTAAAGCATCACCAGAAAAAGAAAAACAAAAGACTGTAGTAAGTGAAAATGTAAAAGAAGGGAAAGCTGCTAAACCTCCTGTAACTGCTCCCAAACCGAAACTGTCAGAACTTCATAAGACACCTACCCCGCAGGGTTCACCAACAAAGTCAGAGAGTACGACAAGCAGTCCACGATCACAGACAAAATCAGAGTCACCAAACAGTCCACAATCACCAGCAAAATCAGATGAAGTGTTTGATGAAAAGGTAGAATCAAAGGGACAGTTCACACGTCTTGAAAACAATCCATTCATTAGAAATGATCTCCATCGCAGAAATAGTCTAAAAGGTAATCGTGAAGGAGAGTCTGTGTGGGAAAAATCAGAAAGTAGGTCAACATCATCTGTTGAGGGTGTAAGCCCTGTACGAGGTTCATCACTAAAGAGGTCCAATACAAGTGCAGGGGAAAGATCTAGTCTCACCAACTTGAACTGGTCAGACTCTGGATCAAGTGAAAGTTTACATGTTTCAAAATCAAGCCGGCATGGATCAAAGTCCTCAAGTTTGCATGGTTCATTTGAAAGTCTCAATAGGTCACCAGTTCAGAGACCCCGATCCATGTCAACAACATCAAACACCAGCCAAAATGCCATGCTGAACCTTCTATCACCTATAGGAACCGTACGGAACACTATCACAGGTGCTATGGAAACTGACGTAGATGCTGCATACTTGGAACAAGCAGAAAAAACTGATAAGAAAGACAAAGTTGAACATGATGAAGAATCTGTTGAAAGAGCACATCTTGAGTTTGCCAAGAAAGCTTGTGACGACATGTTGGAATTTGAAAATAAGAAGCGTGACTCTAGCAGTGACAGTCAGGATGGACAGGGCAAAGTGACAAATAAGACGGTTGCTAATGGTCAACAGAATGACACTAAAGTGAACGGTCAGAAAAACAATGAGGATAAGAATGGTAAAAAGGGAAGACAGAAAGGAAAGAAAGGTTTCCTAGGGAAAATGTTTAAGAGTTAGATATATTAATCCTTACTTGGCTGACTTTCCAAATGGACTCTTCCATTCTCTGAATACATTAAAACTATTTTAAACCTCTGTATTATGACCACAAAACATAGGCTAATTGATTAAATAAGAGATAGGTGATAGCTTAAAGCAAGGTGACAGTAAAACAGAAAGCTTCTAAAGTTTTACTGTCAACTTGCTTTAAGCAGTCACCTGACATAAAAACCAAATAAATAACACAAATTTTATGGTCGTAATAGAGAGGTTTTACTGTAATAACAAGTTTGCATTGTCTTTTGAGGGGTTTGTCCAAAGATATTCAAAATCAGAGTGAAGACCTTGGTCATAGGGCTCAATCAGGAGCCCCCTGATCTGGGTCTAAACTATTTGCAAATGGTGTAAATATTTGTTTTCCACCCAGTAAGGGTTAAGAAATACAGTCAAAACTCGATAATTCAAACTTGCTTTAGTTCGAACGTACCCATATTTCAAAGTTAAAACATATATGGCCTAGTCAGGTTTTACCTTTGAAATACGGGTATGTTCAACTTAGCAAGATCAATTTATTGCAATTAAAGATATGAAATTCCAGTCAGGCCGTTTTAAATGAGTTTGAAGTATCGAGTTTTGACTGTATATTTAAGATATGAAAAAAGGTTGATTATTGTTTATATGATATGAAATGTATGACAAAAACAGCACAAAATGTTAATAGAATATAGATCTATGGGTATACTTAGCCGCTGTTTATTGCTTTGCATCATAAATGGTATAGACAAACAGTGAAGACCCAGAGTGTGATGTAGCAATTGTCAGGGTCTATTTCTGATTTTTGCAAATTTCAATTATACATGTACATCAAACACAGTCAATCTTATATCCACCCTTTACTCCATAGGTTCACCTTTTTACGTATTTAATTAATTACTCCACTGAAGGAAGTAGTTCCATTTTATACAGTAATGAATGTGCAACATAAGAAACATTACCTAAATCCTAGCAGATAATAGCTAAATGCAGGCTGGAAGTAAAGCAGAATGTGCCTTAGGGCATATTCTGCTTTACTTTCAGCCTTCTTTAACCCATTACCCAATAGCCTGTTTCTAGTTTTAAAGAAAGAATATCACTTAAAGCAGGTTAAAAGTAAAGCAGAATGCGCCTTAAGGCACATTCTGCTTTACTTTCAGTCTGCTTTAACCTTCCATCTGCTAGAATATAGAAAACAGTTCTTATCATACACATTGATAACTGTATAAATTGGAACTATTTTCCTCAGTGTGGAAATAAATTAATAGCATAAAATGGCGTATTTATGGGGTAATGAGTTTAAGTGGTCACCTCGCAGTCTTAAAAACTAAATACAGGCTATGGGGTAAAGGGTTTATACAAGATTGACTGTAAGCTGATATCATTTTTATGCAGACAACATTATTTCATCATTCAAATTGTTATTTCTTGCACGCTACAGCGAACTATGAATTTCTTTGCATTAAGATGAGATGCAGTGATACGATGCACCTAACTATGATTCAAACTGTTTGACAAGCCGTGACCCTATTTTGAAAAGAAATATTCAAAAATTCTAATTTTAGAACCGTAGCAAACTACAAATTCTGCAGACGACAATATTATTTAGTGTTCAAAGATTTAAAGGAGTGGTATGCTTGATTTTGTTAGTGTAGTTAAGTTTTTTGTCAGACATAACAAATTTAGAGTCAAACTTCAATTAACTCTTACCATGCTAGTTAGGGATATATGCACCACAGTGATATCCTTTGCAAACAGTTTGGATCCTGATGAGAACCACATAATGCAGCTTCTCATCAGGATTCAAATTGGTTGACAATCTGACCCTGTTTTGAAATGAAATTTAGGGGACAAAATCTATTTTTAGAAAATAATGTTGCAGACAACAATTTTTGCAGACAAAAAAATAATCCAGCATGCAAAGAGTTAAACTAGAACTTACTGGTGTTTCTTCAAATTAATTTCATTTTAAGTCAAACATATCCGTCACATACCCAAGTCACATTTTAACTTTGAAATATGGGTATGTTTGACTTAACAGAGTTTGAAATATTGAGGTTTTGATCGTATATATCTGGATCCAAGGCTCAAAGCTGACCAATCAAATGCTTGAGAACAAACTCAGACTCAATTCAAAAGCTTTATAGCCTTGTATCCAGACAAGTTTTCAAAATAACACTGTTCAGAACAGTCTGTTTGAATTCTGTATTCACTATATCGGTAAATAATCATCCTGAATATCTCCACCAAACACTATGTTGTGACTACTTTTTAGAATCATCAGTCAGAAACGATTCCAGTGAATAGTCACAACAATCACACTTTAAAAGTGTGTGCATAGTGGAGCTGTAAGGACTTTTTGTAATGATACACTACTCTTATCTGTAGCTATGGAAATTAAGGCTTCTAGTTTTGAGATCATGTGATAAGACTTTTAATCAATAGATGCTTTGCTTTCCCCGCCATCGATTTTCCATCCATTATTGAAAAAGAATTGATTTAATTGAACCAGGACAACTTATGTAAACAGTCTGGGTCCTAATGACATACTGCACAACATGGCCTCTGATCAGAATCAAAATTGTTTAATGGTACTGAGTCTGAACCTGTTTTGAATTTTTCTTTGAAATATTTATTTGTTGAACAGTAGCAGATGACGGTTGTTAATGTTTTGGTAACTAAAATGATTCACAAGGGAAACTAATAACAAACAAGAGTTACTTAGTGTTGAAAGGGTTAAAATAGCTTTGGAAGGAAAGTACAAATCACTATTGTGGGTTATTAGGTTTTCTTGTGGCTCTTTTTAGGTACCAAAACATGAACCAGTCTTCCTCGAATTCTGGGTAGTGAAATAAATACTGCTTTAAATGAGAAAACAGTGTTGACCCTGATCAGGGTGTTCCTACGGGAGCCCTCTCATCTGGGTCTACACTGTTTGCAAAATAAATATATTGAGTATATTTTAAATGGTCCATGGTGTTGAAAAAGTTAAGTTTTGCAATGAACGAAGGTTATGCTATAACTTTGAACAGCTGTATGTGATATAGAAGTGCACATTATAAGTTGCTAGTATCTTGCCACCTGATTATGCCTCAGACTTAAGCAAGGTTCCAGATAAGGTGGAGTCAAGTTAACTTTTCCAACATTTTCTCCTTTATGTTTGCAGCAAACCCTATGGTGTGACCACTCATTAGAATAGTCGCTTCAAGACGAATCTAATAAGTGGTCACCTCATAGGGTTTGGTGCAGACATAATGATTTAAACTTTGAAAATACAGTCGAAACTCGATACTTCAAAACTGGCGTTAGTTCAAATATACCCATATTTCAAAGTTAAAACGTGGCTTAGCCACGTTTTAACTTTGAAATAAGGGTATGTTCGACTTAAGAGAGATAAATTTCTCAAAATTAGACATATGAAATTCTGACAAGGTCCATTTAAATGAGTTCGAAGTATCGAGTTATGATTGTACCTTATCTGACGCCTGTTCTTAGTGACTGATTTTATCACACTAATGTTGATACAACTTCCTAAATAGTTTTTAAAACCTTTTGAACTTTTTCACAAGTTCAAAATAAACAATTAAAATTGTATTGTAATATGGGTAAATTCTAACTGGAGGACATTTTTTTTATGTAAGTCTGACCATTGAAAAGGAATGTTTTTGTTTGTCAATTTTATGTAGTTTTTAGCATCATTTGAAGAAAGAAAGACTCTCTTTATAACCACTACTGTGTGGTATATAGGGAATCTTATATGAGTGCGAATTATATAATTTTTAATGAACTCATTCCGGAATAAAATAATATGACATGAGTTTTAGAGAGCATCATATTTATTTTAGTCAACATGTTTTATCAGAAATTAGCAAACAGTGTAGACCCTGATTAGAGGGCTCCTATAGGAGCCCTCTAATCTGGGTATTCACTGTTTGCAAATGTAATGAGTATATTTTAAACAGGTTGGTCCAATCCATGGTCAACTGTTGAAATAGTTAAGTTACTTGGCTGCTGAAGGGCTAAGGCTATAAAGAGCTTAAGACTGTTGACAGTAAAGTAAATGATAACAGTAAAGTAGTACAATCCTGTAGGAGCTTTACCTTTATATTCCTGCTTTAAACTGTTACCTGTCTTTGTCATGACCGAAAGGTTTTCCTTTTAGTGGTTTTATAACTCTTACCATGCTAACAGTGGATATTGTCCCATAGTGATTACCTTTGCAAACATTTGGATCTAGATAAGACGCAGCACAATGAGGCATCTCATCAGGATCTAAACTGTTTGACACACTGACCTTGTTCTGAAAAGAAATTAAGAAAAATCTTACTGCAGAACAATAGCAATTGACAGACAATAAAATTACAAAGAGTTGAAGAGAAAGGTTTTGGTTTAACCCAGATTACCCAATAAATACACTTTTTTACTCCTTAAATTTATTCCTCCACCGAAGGAAAAAGTTTCAATTAATACAGTCATGATTAAGTATTATAAGATAATACAGCTATATTCTAGCAGATAATAGCTTAAAGCAGGCTGAAAGTAAAGCAGAATGTGCCTGAAGGCACATTCTGCTTTACTTTCAACCTGCTTTAAGTGATCACTTATTTTCAAAACAAGAAACAAGCTATTGGGTAATCATAAATGTGTGCTGGTTTATCTGGATTTTAGTCATGTTTTATTTGTTCTTGTTTGTTTCAAAAACAGTTGATGTTATGATTTTACAGTTCTACTTTTTAATTTTATGTAGTGTGCAATTTAAGTGGCCAATTATAATTGTTCTTTGTTTTTTCCTAGATTTTAAGCATTATAATATTATGTTTTGCACTGTGATAAATGAAAACTCAACTAAAACCCTTTAATACTTTCAACACCAAGTAACTCTTGTGGTTTATTAGGTTCGCTTGTGGATCCTTTTTGTTACCAAAACATGAACCAGTCAACTTGGAATTATGGGCAGTTAAATAAAGACTGCTCTAAATTAGCAAACAGTTTATACCCAGATCAGAGGGCTCCTATAGGAGCCCTGTGGTCAAGGTCTACACTGTTTGCAAATGTAATGAGTATATTTTAAACAGGTCCATGGTGTTGAAAGAGTTAAACATTTCAAACAGTGTAGACCAAGATCAGACTTTATACATAATCAGGACTGTCAGCTGCTGCAAAGAATAAGGGCCTGATTAGATGTCATGTTTTTTAAAGCTGTAAATGATCTGGATCTACACAGTTTGCAGTGTGAGAAAGCATGCATCAAATATGAATTATATCTAAACTTATTAGGCTGTTTGCCTGTATTGATCACTTTGGCAACCAGTTTTTGGGAGAAATAAATTATATTTTAAGCTTTTTTGTTAAGTAATGTAGTGCTTTATATATATACTTAGTCTTGAATATAGCATTTGCAGAAATATCTTGATTTTACGGTAAAAGTTTTGAAAAGAACATTCAATGATGGCCTTAACCCATTACCTTATAGCCTGTTTCTAGTTGAAGATAGGGGACCACTTAGAGCAGGTTGAAAGTAAATCACTCTGCTTTACTTTCAGCCTGCTTTAAGCTGATATCTGCTAAACTATATAGAAAATATTTCTAATGACTGAATAAATTTGACACATTTTTCTTCAGTAAAGGAATAAAGGCATTAAAAGGCGTATTTATGGGGTGATGGGTTAAAGACATGCGACTACTTAAGCCATAAGGAAGTATCTAGTATACTCTTATCATGCTTTAAGCAGCCGCCTGCTTTAAACATTGACAACAACAAAGCTTTCTTAGGAGATCTGGAAATGTTTGAAGTTTTATAATTACATGTAGTACATTGTAAGATGGTCACTGTGCACTTTTGTAAGTTGTGCGTGCGTTGCCAGTAATGATGTGTGTGACTGGCTCATTAAAGCAGTTCAAGCTTTTTAACCCATTACTCTATAGGTACACATAATTATGTACACATTAAATTTATTCCTCCACTAAAGAAAATAAATTTATTCCTCCACTAAAGAAAACAGTTCTTATTTATACATTCATGGGTATGTATCATAAGAAATATTTTCTAGTAAGTGGTTACAAAGCTTAAAGTAGGCTGAAAGTAAAGCAGAATGCGCCTTCATGCAGGCACATTCTGTACTGTCAACCTGCTTTAAGTGGTCATCTGTCTTCAAAACTAAAAACAGACTGGGGTTATGTGTTAAAAAGTTGCCAAAAAATGAACAGCCTAATTAGCAAACAGTGTTACATATATAGACCCTGATCAGAGGTATCGGAGCCCTATGATCTGAGTCTACACTGTTTGCTAATGTAGTAAGTACCCCTATATTTTAAACAGGTCTGTGGTGTTGAAAGAGTTACATGAATGATAGCTTAACAATGTTTTTGACTATTTTAGTGATGTGTATGTATTTCAAGGAGTTGCACATTCCTAAATCTGTGCTTTAGAGTGGTAATGGGGATTAAGTGCTATCATAAAGCATTAAGTTAAGTCTATATTTAAGCAAGCTTGAGTTTCAACAGTTAACTACTGTTTGTACCTTGTGAAACTGTTATTACATACATGTATTTATAATAAATATACTGTATCATTAATCGTTTTGTTTGTCTCTGCCAAAATTCATTCTGTCAGCACCATCATATTCATCTATCAACCCAGTACCCCCATAAATACACCTTTTTACACCTTTAACTCATTCCTCCACTAAAGAAATGTTTCCTATATTCTAGCAGATGGTAACTTAAAGCAGGCTGAAAGTAAAGCAGAATGTGCCTTAAGGCACATTCTGATTTACTTTCAACCTGCTTTAAGTGATTATCTGTCTTCAATATTAGAAACAGGGTATGGGGTAATGGGTGTATTCTTATTCTCCCTATCAAGTTCATTCATGAGTCATTAAGTAGGCTGCCAGAGAGTCAGCCTGTCAGAGGAGAAATAATATGGCCATTACCATATCTAGTCTCTCCACCACTACAGCCATACTTGTGTCAAACCACCATGCAAAGGAAAACTTTTATAAAGACAATTAACAGCTTAATGCAGGACAAAAATAATGCAAAAAGCTCCTGTAGGAGCTTTGTGCATTACTTTTATCCTACATTGAGCAGTGACACTTGTCTTAGATATCATTTTTGTTCTGAAATGAATGACTTAATGACCAAGTGTTGTTCATGTATGTGATTTGCATTAATGAGGTTGTACTATAACGACTCACGTTAATGTTTTGTTCAGGCCATTTTCAATAGTATCTTAAGCAATTCTTTCTGTCTTGTCTCTATGTCTGACCCATGGATTCATCACTTTGCAGTCAAACTTAAACTTACCATGGTGGAGGTTATATGTTGATTCTTAACGAAAGGTGGTTGCATGTTTCTTTAACCCATTACCCCATAGCCTATTTCTCATTTTAAAGACTCGGCGCTATATGACCTTTTATGTGTCGCGGTGCCGTAAAACCCAACTCAACTCAACTCATTTTAAAGACAGGAAGTTAGTTCAGAATTATACAGTTTTAATATGTTCCAAAAGAAACATTTTCTCTATCCTAGCAGAATGATAATGGCTTAAAGCAGGTTGAAAGTAAAGCAGAATGTGCATTCAGGCACATTCTGCTTTACTTTCAGCCTGGTTTAAGCTACCATCTGCTAGAGTACTGAAAATATTTTTATAGAACTATTAATACTAATGACTGTATAAAGTGAAATTTATGGGTTATAGGTTAACCCATTATCCAATAAATACCCCTTTTTACGCCTTTAATTTATTCCTCCTCTGAAGAAAATAGTTCCAAATTATACCTTCATAAATATATACCATAAGAAATATTTTCTTTATCCTAGCAGATGCTAGCTTAAAGCACAGTTGAAAGTAAAGCAGAATGTGCCTTAAGGCACATTCTGCTTTACTTTCAACCTGCTTTAAGTGGTCACCTATCTTCAAAACTAAAAACAGGCTATGGGGTAATTGGTTAAAGAGTGGAGGTTTAACACAAGTTTGACTACAATTGGCATAACCTACATGGCAACCCATTCCCCCAGGGAAATATTTCCAAATTCCCTCTATGACGATCAATCAATATATGCAAATCATGTTTTCATCAAAGTTAAAAGATAACAGTTCAATTTGCACAAAGTCTTTGATATAGGAATCAATCCTTAAATGGTATTTTGGGAAACATAATGTTATCCCTCATGCTATTTAATATTCATAAATCAAACTCTGTCCACTCTAAAAATCTATCAGATGCATTTACATTGGCTATGTTTTATGAAATAAGGGAAACTTTCTCCAGGTAAGTATATAATGCAGACTAAATTGTCAGACAGATCCTATAAGAAAACCCAACTCCTTCAGGGGTTGTATAAAGCAGCAATTATACACAAATACCAAAAAATCATTAAAATGTTTTACCCTTTTAATTCTTACATCTTCAATAGAATACCCTACCTTGGGTTATTAGGTTGATATAAACATATTCATAAGAATGGTGGAGATGGTGTGGGAAGGGATTTGTGTGGGTTGTGTAACAGTGTATGCACATTAATACATGTATGTATGTGCAAAACAGGTCATGGGACAAGTGCAAGAATAGGTTCAGAGATTCTTAGCATGCAGCTTTGCTTTAACTCAAATGTCCTCCACAAAATTGCCTTTATAGGACATCATTCACATCAAACCTTGCTTGATGGTACTGTATTGAATAATTTAGGTGCAGCTTAAAGCAAGGAGCTTTCTGCTTAACTATATCTTGCAAAAATAAGCAAAAACTGCCTTAAATACAATGGGATGAATACCAGATTTGTTTTTTTCTCTCTTGAATTTAACTTCTATAAGATGTCATGTTCTTTAAAGCGATAAACAATTATCAATGCTTATCTCCATACAAGCTTGTGGATTAAAGTGTGTCAAAATGAGTCATTATTGAGGCTATTGCGAAATGAGTCAAAATAAGTCAGTATGGCTTTATGGGACTCCTCCACATTATGCATCACACTTTTACCCTTTCTCTCACACCATGTCTTTAGTATTTAAGGCAGTAATAGGCATTTAACTAAGCAAGCAGAAAGTAAAGCAAAATCTTCCATCACAGCCACAAATGTAGGAAATACAGTAGAACCTTGCTATTACGACCATTAAAATGAATGCTTATTGACTTTATAATACAGAGGTGACATTTAAAGCAAGGTGACAGTGAAACAGAAAGCTCTCAAGGAGCTTTCTGTTTCACTGTCATCTTGCTTTAAGCAGTCACCTATCGTAAATACCCTAATAGTTAACATAATTTAGTGTCCGTAATAGAGAGGTTTAACTGTATTTACTATGTCTGAACATTAGGACAGGCTAAGAACCATGAAAAGACATTTCTATGAGGACTGTATTACAGTAAAAACATGAAGTAGTGTTTCTTCAAAGTTTGGGATTGTAGGCAGGCTCATTCAGTTGTTAAAGGGATAGTTAAATTAGCTTTCTGTCATACATCACCCATTGAATATTTATCAAAGGTGGGATTTATGTTACCTAATGAGCCTTAGGTGTAAGTAAAGATGCTCATTCCTTGTGGTTATGCAGGCATGACACAGGATGGTTTATATATCAGTAAAGACGTCAAAGCATTTTTACAAGAAATACAATTGAACCTCGATCAGTTTTTTTAATACGCCAACCTCTTAAGGTGGTCGTATATTGGCGTGGCCCTGTCCATCCGTGTAAGCACAACAGTTTTACTTCTCCTACACCGTTTATCAGATTTGGAAAATACATCACAGATTGTTCGAAAGCACAATGGAAGGATGAACATGAATAAATATCTTTTAATTTTAACATTTCTAAAGAGAGAAAATTTTAAGGGGAGATAATTTAACTTTAATGTTTCATTCACTTTATGCTATAAGGGCTCGTAAGTGCAACTCTTCCTACACCCTTCATAGGATTTTAACAAAACTTCAGAGGTTGATGAGTACCATCTACAGATATGCATGAATAAATATTTTTGTATTCTGCCATTTACAAGGGGAGATAACTATTCTTTAATATTGCATGCATTATGATTATTGGTCAAAAGTGCTTGTAGGCGCAACTCCTACACCGTTCATCGGATTTTAACAATACATAATAGGTTGATAGAGAACATCTACAGATATGCATGAAGAAATTGTTTTCTATACCGCCAGTTCAAAGGGGAAATAAATGAACTTAAATATTTCATGCATGATTTTAATAGTTTATATGTGCAACTACACCATTCATCGAATTTGAACAAAACTTACTAGGTTGATGGATTACCATGCATCTACAAATATTGTTAGAGTACCATCTACAGATATGCATGAAGAAAATATTTTTCCGTTCCACCATTTACAAGGGGAAATATTTCCAAGGGGAGATAATCGTTTTGTATATTATAGGTTTTAACTATAATCAAACTAAGCATTGTGTTAGATCCCCCTGATAACAGATTTAAAGGTTGCATAACATACCAGATTACTACTGCACCAAGTAGAAATCTATACTTCAAATATTTACAAAGCTATTTAAGGAAGGTCTCATTTCAGACAAAATCTGTGTACTGTGTTAAAGCTTAAATGGTCTGCTTAACCTAGTCATGCATATATGCGTCATTTGCAAACAGCGTACATGTGAAGAGTATACTTGTACTTTCCAAACAGTGTAGACCCTGATCAGAGGGCTCCGTAAGGAGCCCTCTTATCAGGGTCTACACTGTTTGTCATTTTGACATATATTGTAAAAATCAACTCTAAAAAGTCTAAAATGGACTAGGCTAAATTGACAATTAGAATTGTCCATTTGAGGTTTCAGGGAGGAAAGGGTTAACACTTCCCTTTCCTCCATATAATAGCCATATAATATAAAGTACGCAAATCATCCAATTCCAATTGTGATAAAGGCAGGTGCTAAAAGCAAGATGAATGTAAAGCAGAAAGCTCTGTAGGAACTTTCTTCTTTACATTCATCTTGTTCTAAGCATTATCCTGCTCTAAACAATAAACATAGTTTGATCATTTTAAAAGCTGATTTGCACTATTGCCTATGGAGGAATTTTTAGTGTTAACTAATCTAATATTGATCTCGAAACAGCTTGACCAAAAATACTGGTACATGTACTTTAATACATTTGGCCTTGTTACTTGTAGTTCTCCTTCAACCCTGTATAAGAAGGTTTAAACATTTCTCCTGTAATTCCATATAAGAGGGTTTGAAAAGCAGGTCATGACCCACAGGTGTATTACACTTATCCTGACATAGTGTCATTAGATTTAAAATGATTGTAAGCAGATCTGTAAAAGAATATTTTTTAAAGCATTTTTGAAAAAAGAAGGAACAAGCAAACAGATCATTTCATCATGGTCAGATGCAAAGAATCTGGATTTGTTATCCTGAATCTTAAGCTAAGCACCGAGTGTAGTTATACTGAGGGATTGAATTAATGAATTACAATGTCTGAAGGCTATTATAGAGTACATAATGGTGCAGCTTAGTTTTTGATCAAGGATATTTTAAATCTGTCTCTTGCACAAATTGTATTGTATTGATTACAGGGCTGCCATAAGTTGACAGGAAAAATCCTAAGATTTCCTAATTTGTATTTTTCAAGACTTTAGTGCAATTTTACAAATCGTACATTTACCCAAACGCCTGTTTCTAATTCTGTTGACGCATGACTATTTAAAGCAGGCTGGAAGTAAAGCAGAATGCGCCTTAAGGCGCATTCTGCTTTACTTTCAGCCTGCTTTAAACTACCATATACAGGGAAAAAGTCCTAAGATTTAGGAAAATCCGGAGAAATGGCAGCCCTGTGATTACTTTTTTGCAGCCTTAGATTGGATCTGGATGAGATGACAAATTACTTAGCAATGTATTTAGCATTCAGAATGTTTTACTTCCATATCTGAATTCTAAAGGAAGGCAAAGTCATTTTCAGGTATATAACTATATATTTTGTCAATCAGGGTGAAAGTGGTTATAAAGAGATAATGCTGTGCTTAATTGGTGCTAGTAATTTGTAGTTACCTTGTTGTTTTTTAATCAGCCCCAGACCTATCTAGCTGAATTTGTAGACTTATTTATCAGGACTCCAGATTAGGGGAGTATTTCAAAAACTAAAATCTTTAGGCCCGCATTAAACCCTATTCTGTGACTACTCATTAGAATTGTCTCAAAGAGCAGTACATTGTTACACCATAGGATTTGGTGCTGGTATGACTGAGAAAATCCTGGATTTCTTCAGCTCACTCCCTCTTGTCCGGAGCCCTAATTTATGGTACATGTATTTTTTTAGACACAGGTGAGAGCTTAAAGCAAGGTAAACTAAAGCAGTCTCAAAAGCACACATAGGAGCTTACTGCTTTACTTTTTTCTTGCTTTAAGCAGACATTTGCCTTTAGGCTTTAACACAGAAATCAATTTTGAGATCGTTATAAGTTTTATTGATTGGTAAAACGTTACATTACACACTGGATATAATTTATCTATCTGAATAAACTTAACCTAATTTAAACCACAGCATGCATAGAGAATTTTAGAAGAGCATGCATTACAATATTGATTATTGAATTTAACTCTTTGCATGCTAGCGGCAGATATTGGATGTGACACTGTGATTACCTTTGCAAACAGTTTGGATCCTGATGAGACGCCACATAAGGCAGATGAAATCATTACGTACTATGCATGCAAAAAGTTAAACTTGCAGTAAATTGGTAAAAACATGATTGCTGCAGATCGACGCGAGTCTGCATAGACCTTCATTTGGCTGTCAAACATGATTTTGCAAAGACAACTTTATGTACTTAACTTCTAACAGTACATGTACTTGCTTTATGTAATGATCTCAAAAGGACAGTAGAGTATTGACTAATATGGTCAAAATTGTCTTAACCCTTTACTCCATAGCCTGTTTCTAGTACTGAAGATAGGTGACCTCTTAAAGCAGGGTGAAAGTAAAGCCAAATGCGACTAAAGGTCCATCTGCTTGAATACAGAAATTATTTCTTATGATACACATATTTTCTTCAATGGAGAAATAAATTTATTGCGCTAAAAGGTCTTTCTATGTGGGGAAAGGGTTAAGCAGCCATTTTAACCCTTTCCCCCCCATAGAAGCGCCTTTTAGCGCATTAAGTTGATTCCTTCACTGAAGAAAATTGTTCCAATTTAAACAGTCATAAATATGTATCATAAGAAATATTTTCTAAATTCTAGCAGATGATAGCTTAAAGCAGGCTGAAAGTAAAGCAGAATGCGCATTCTGCTTTACTTTCAACCTGCTTTAAGTGGACACCTATATTGCATACTACAAACAGGCTATGTGGGAAAGGGTTAAATGGGTCTTCTTCTAGCATATAACAGTTGGACCCATTACCCCATATATACACATCTTTACCCCTTTATTTTTCCACTAAAGAGTGGGAGCGCTGTACAAGTTTTTCGCTTGTTTGTCACAACGTTTTTGCCAATAAGGCATTTAAAGATTAAAGCCACTATATTACTCCCACATAAACAGAATCAAACATTTTTCTTACATGAAATTTATGTCACTATCGTAAGCGTTCCATATAAAAAGAAGTAATACGTGGTGATATTTGAAGCAATATTGCTAACGAACAGTGAAATTTGTGGAAACAAGTAATCAAGTTTGTTTATTTTTGAATAGCGACGAAAATTTACGGACATACTCGGTAAAGTTCATTTGCATAATTCTATACAACAAGTCGAGTGCTTTACAACCAAAGAGAGACAACTCCTTTAAGTTTGGCCGTTAAAATGATGCAATGATACACATTGTCGCGGCCGAATCAATCACGTGACCTTTATGCGATCGATCGAGAGTTCTCGGAACCAGCCCGTAATCTTATTTGTAAACAAACCCGCTTAAAATGTAAACCACCACGATAAGAATTCGACACATTTAGGTAGGATTCTTTACGAAGTGGGTGCATATGTCAGGCTTCTTACACTCGATTTCACTTAGTTTTAATACATAGAAAATGCACACATATAAGAAATTGCGCGTTTTAAACACCCATTTGAGCGGGATTGTGCCTTTAACAATATGCATTAATTATGTCAATATTGAAATAAGAGCATTAAAAGCATTATAACTATCTCATCTAATGAGAGTTTGGTATTTTTTTCAGACACAGGTGATATAACAAGTACATGTACAGTCAAACTTGGATATCTCGAACTCCTTTAACTCGAGCTATTGGATAATTTGACATATGAACTGCATTATTTCATGCTTGGTTAAATCCAACATTCCCGTGTTTCAAAGTTAAAATGTGGCTTTATAGCCACGTTTTAACTTTGAAATATGGGTATGTTCGACATAACCGAGTTCGAGATATCGAAGTTTGACTGTATATTACTAAATATATCCTGTCTGGAGACATTACTGGATGTCAATTCACATAAAACAATTTTTCCCAATAAGCTAGATCTACAACTTATTTGTGAAATGATTAACACTTTCACTGTCAACTTTCAAACTTGTCACTTCCATTTTCTAAAACATGAATATTTTACAATGACTCTTTCAGGAGTTTATTCCAAAAATATTAAAAAATTTGGCAAACAATGCAAACACTGATCACAGGGCTTCTTTAGAAGCCCTCTGATCTGGATCTACACTGTGCAAAAGATGTTTATTAGACATGTTTTCCGAACAGTGAGAGTTAAAATTATGGCCTAGTTTTGGCTTAATTCTAGATATTTTGTTACTTAGTTATAATTATGAAGAAACATAGATGTACATGTCTGAAGCCACTTCTTCAATGAGTGTTTTGATTAACCCATTGAACCCTATAGTGACAAGTATAACTACATTTGTCCTTTACAAACAATGCATCTCTGAAGAGTTGCACTAAGTATTGTACTCTGAAAACAGTGTAGACCCTGATCAGAGGGCTCCTAATGGAGCCCTCTGATCAGGGTCTGCACTGTTTGCCATTTTAGAATATATTGTAAATAACAACCCTGATTAGTTAAAAGTGGACTAGACTGAATTGCAGGAAACTGGAAATAAAACAAAAGTATGATCTGAACTTTAAAAAGCCTCATTTTATCAATTTTTGTCTTTTATTCTTTCAGAAGTTGCCAAACCAAAAACAATAGTCTCAAAGCCTCCACAAGCAGTAGAGAAAGTGTTGCCAAGCAGTCACCATGGTAACCAGGTACCAACCAATGAGGATGGAGAGGAGCTGGTCACACAGACTAGGGTCAACACCAGTGACTGGGACCCTGTAAGAAATCTTCAATTGTTTAACCCTTTACTCCATAGATACGCATTTCTACACATTTTTGGCCGGATTGAAAATGCGGTCTATAGATTGGCGAAAGCCGTCCGTCCGTCTGTCCGTCCGGGCTTACAGGAGCCACCTTATGGGGTCGCGTACGTCTGTCTGTCTGTCCGTCCTCATTTTGGTTGACCTTTTCGTTAGTGTCAGTTTTAGCCAAAACTTAAGTGCTACAGCAACCAAATTTGGCATGTACAGTTGTAGTGAGGTCATCATCACATGCAGTGGGTAACTAGGTCACTGTGACGTAGATTTCACGGTCTGATGACTTAGAGAATTCTTGGTTAACCTTTTCGTTTGCGTCTTGGTTTACCTTTTTGTTAGTGTCAGTTTTAGTCAAAGTTTAAGTCCTACAGCAACCAAATTTGGCATGTACAGTTGTAGTGAGGTCATCATCACATGTCATGGATAACTAGGTCACTGTGACCTAGATTTCACGGTGCAATGACTTAGAGAATTCTTGGTTAACCTTTTTGTTTGCGTCTTGGTTTACCTTTTTGTTAGTGTCAGTTTTAGTCATAGCTTAAGTCCTACAGCAACCAAATTTGGCATGGACAGTTGTAGTGAGGTCATCATCACATGCAGTGGGTAACTAGGTCACTGTGACCGAGATTTCACGGTGCAATGACTTAGAGAATTCTTGGTTAACCTTTTCGTTTGTTTTTGGTTTACCTTTTTGTTAGTGTCAGTTTTAGTCAAAGTTTAAGTCCTACAGCAACCAAATTTGGCATGTACAGTTTAAGTGAGGTCATCATCACATGCCATGGGTAACTACATTATATATATATATATATATACAAAGCAAAAGTGCAGACAATCCGGCCATACAGACATTGGCGGTTTCTCGTGTTTATTACTTCACTGAAGAAAAAGTTCAATTTTTAAAGTCGTGAATATGTATCATAAAAACTATTTCTATATTCTAGCTAATGGTTACTTTAAGGATGTCGGCCTGTCTTTTTGAGCATTATGAAATTTCCGAAAAATTTTACGAACTCATTTTCCGAAAAATGTTAAGAACTCATTTTTGGTGAATGCAAACAGTCATAAAATACTATTTTCCCGGGAAAAAATTAGATTTTTCGTTCCGGAAGGGACTTTTTAAGTTTTATGTCCTATTCGTAGTTTACAGCATACACCGTTTTCATAGGTAGGTTGCATTTTGTTACATCCGATTTCATTTCAATTTCTCAGAATATAAGCATGAAATTTTCATGGAAGTACAGTTTTAGTATAAATAATAGATAATTCAAAAGATATAATGATATTTTTTGAAAAAAAAATTTTTTGGTAAAAATACACCAAAAAGTGAAAAAATGAGAAAAAATGGATTTTTTCAATAAAACGATCTATATCTTTTTTAAAAGATCCGGGACCCTGTGTTTTTATTTGCTATTTCACTAAAACTTTATATTTGGAAGGCTAAAATCAACAAATAAAAAATTTGGTAATTAGTTTGCTACAATTTGTAGGGCAATTTTCACTGTGCCTTATTCTCCCATTATAAAAAAGTGGGTGGGGTAAATTTTACTCCTTTTCGGTGAAATCAAACATTTTTATTTTGAATCTTGAAAAAACATTATTTTCAGAGTTTATTCTTACTATGGTAATATAAATTAGGATACTTTTTGTACAAATAGTTTGTTTAAATAAAGATTGAAAAACCGTAGTACAAAAAAGTAGGAGTTTTTGTGAAGTTTCAATTTTAGGGGGGTAGCCCTGAAAAATCTCAAATTGTGAAAAAGAAAGGTCTGGTACCCCCACTTTTTTCACCAGTTTTGTCATAGAAACTAATTTTACTGTCTGTATGCAAAGTTTGGAGAATTTGGTAATTACTTTCCAAAGGTGCACCTACCCCCTTAAAGCAGGTTTGGAAGTAAAGCAGAACGTGCCTTAAGGCACATTTTCTGCTTTACTTCCAATCTGCTTTAAGTGGACATCTGTCTTCATAACGAAGAAACAGGCTATATGGAGTAAAAGATTACTGTGTCATTAAAATTGTTATAAATTAAATTTCATAGTTTCTCTATAGTGAATTAAGGAGCAAATGTTTGATTTAAAAGTATTGGGTATCCAAAGGAGGTTGGTGATGTTGACAGCATCAAAGTTTTACTTCCAAGTTTCTTACTGTAATACTGTTGTCCCACTTTCATAATGAATATGTATAATACGAACTATATTCTACATTCTAGCTTGTAGTAGCTTAACCTATTACCCCATAGCCTGTTTATAGTTTTGAAAACAGGTGACCACTTAAAGCAAGGATGTGCTTTAAGGCACATTCTGCTTTACTTTCAGCCTGCTTTAAGCTACCATCTGCTAGAATATAGAAAATAGTTTTGATCATACATATTCCTTACTGTATAAATTGGAACTATTTTCCTCAATGGAGAAATTAATTGAAGGCGTAAAAAGGTGTATTTATGGGGTAATGGGTTACAGCAGGTTGAAACTAAAGCATAATGCAGCTTTCTCTCAATCTGCTTGGTCAACTGTCTTCAATACTAGAAGTAAAGGGTTAAAAGCATTACACAAGTAGACAAATTCAAATGACTTTTGCCATAAACATCTAAAGTGTTAAGTTGTTCTTTTACAATTATATAATATTTTTAATTGCTTGCAACTTTTTTACAACAGTTACTATTAATATTCTTGAAGTTTTTGTATTGTTTGTTTATGTTTTTACATCCAAATGACAGCTTATACAAAAACAAAGGCTTGATTAAAACGTTTTCAATGTTTCAACTGAAATTACTAGGTCCGTCACCTCTTTGTGGGATGTAACACTGTTTCTCTTCATTTTTAAAGCAATATTTATACGCAATACGATCTATAGTTTCAAGTATAATATTGTGATGTTGGATAGAATTTTGTTAGTATAAAGTGTAACAGCAACTGGTAAATGGAAACCTTGAAACGGGTTTTCAGCAGGAGGCGGCCATTTAGAAGAGTCTATGATGATGGTTGTATAGAGGTAAAAATGAATAATAAGTATCATTGTTGGCAATTTATCATAGATACTTATTTAATGATTTAATTCAGTCTTCCACAGAAGAAAATAGTTCCACTTTATACTGTCATGAATACATATCATAAGAACTACTTTCTTAAGTGGTGACCTATCGTCAAAACTGGAAACAGACTATGGAGTAAAGCCGGTTTACATTTCCATGATGTAATGATCTAAGATGCTGACTTTATTAGATACTTTAAGTTATGACACTAAAAATGTTGGTATTTATATTAAATCAATTTAACCGTTAACCCAATTGCATGTTTCTAGCTTTGGAGTCTGGTGACCACTTATTAAGCAGGCCTGCTTTAAGCTTCCATTTGTTAGAATATAGAAAATATTTATTCTGCTACATATTCATGACTATAAATTTGAACTTTTTACTTCAGTGAAGGAATTAATTAAATTTGTAAAAATGTGCATCTATGGCGTATTGGGTTAACAGAACATTGTAGAAACAGAAAACGGCAGATCTAGAAAGAATAGATGAATTAAGGCATCAGAACAATTGCTTCTACAGTAAAACCTCTCTATTACGACCACTCAATAATGTTAATTTTTAGGGTGTTACGGTAGGTGACCGCTTAAAGCAATGTGACAGTAAAACAGAAAGCTCCTGTAGGAGCTTTCTGTTTTACCGTCACCGTGCTTTATCTGGCACCTGTCCTTTAAACACACAATTAGCCTTCTTTTTAGTGGTTGTAATCATAGAGAGGTTTTACTGTATTGGGGAGAGGGATAATTTTGATCTTCGATGTTTTGTATTTATACATTGTGTTTGTTTTGTTTTGCAGGGTAAACTGCTGGCTGAGCTGTATAAAGTTGTCCTGCAGCCAGATGTAAGTAAAACATGTCCCACCAAGGGCTCCAGATAAGGGGAAAACATAACGATCAAACAGATTTGATCCAGATCATAATTATGCCTTATTTAACAGTTTCTAATTTGTATCCAACGTACAAAAATTGAAATTTTCTTGTGAATGTTTAAAGTAATCTTGATTATGATGGAAAAAGGTAAAAGTTAAACTATAATTTGGGTGACTAAAGGGTTAGGCTGTTTAATTTGCCTTAATGGGTTCGTACTTATATGCAACTTTTTCATTAAATTGTAAGTTTCCCCCTGAAGGTGACATTTTAGTTTGTTGTTACACAAGTTTATTACTAAATACTGTGGTTTTAATCTAAAATTCACTAACTGTGACCGCAACACATAAGTCACATGATCAAATTAATTCAATTTTAAAACGCTTACCGGTAGTCAGAAAACCTCGTCGGATATCTGTGTACACGGCTGACTGGATATAAGGTTTTAATTATTCACTGATCTTTTCAAATCAAATGACTCTATACAGTAAAACCTGTCAATTACAACCTCTAAATTGTGTATATTATTAGGGGTTACAGCCAGGTGACTGCTTTAAGCAAGATGAAAGTAACGCAGAAAGCTTTAGTAGGAACTTTATGCTTTACTTTTATCTGGCTTTCAGCTACTGCCTGCCTAAAAATGCCAACATTTATCTCATTTAGTGGTCATAATGGAGAGGTGTTTGTTACAGTCAAACTTGTGTTGAACAGCCATTCTGTTACAAAACATTATATAAGAGACCCAGCAGGCACACCAACGTTGAATCAACGTTGAACTTCAACGTTGAAACAACGTACGATTTATATTTGATTTTGAAAGTTGTGTTGACGTTGAACCTCAACGTTGATTCAACGTTGATAATGGTTGAAGTTTCAACGTTGAAATGACGTTGATTCAATGTCAAAACAACATTGTTTCGAGTGGGCTGTCCGTTTTTGTGTGCGTTGTTTTCTCCAGATATTGTTTTATTTTCAAATGCTCCCTTCAACTTAGGTTTTAGGAGCTCTACTCTACTAATAGTAGAGTAGACAACGCATGGGCGTTGGAAGATATTTGATAACAGCTTATCAGTACGCTGAGTATCTATAATTAAACATTTTTACATTGAATTGGTTTGCTTTTCTTGCTTTTTGTATTTTATTCATTTTAATTGTAAACTTGAATGTAAAGTTCAGTGCTTACTATTAACCCTTAGCCCGCCAAATAAATTGTCGTCTGCTATATTTCTCGTCTGCTTCAAGTTTCAAAGTGCTTCAAAGTTGCTCAAAATTGCTGAAAATGTTGTCCAAGTGTCAAACAGCTTGGATCCGGATGAGACGCCAAGTTGCTCGGCGTCTCATCCGGATCCAAGCTGTTTGCATATGGAGCTATAGTCGTGAGTGGCAGGCTAAGGGTTAAGAACTTAGAGCTTATTTCTTTTGCATCTAAACTATGAAGTATCAAATTAATATTTAAGTTGAAGTTGTTATGATTATTTATTAAAAAATAATAATTTTTACCTACGTCCATTATCTGACAATGTTGATTCAACGTTGATTCAACTTTGGCAGTAGATTTTTAAATTGAATTTATTTTTTTACGACGTGATGAGACATAACCACTGCAATATAATTTATCAGAATTTTCATTTTCATCGATTTGTTTTTTCCCACGACCATTTTCAACGTTGATTCAACGTTGGCAATAAATTCGGTACCGACCCATGGTCGTCCAAGGGTGAAAAAGGGTTGATCAACGTTGCGACAGAAAATCAACTCCTGGGCGACCATTATCAACGTTGATTCAACGTTGTCATTAGATTTTCTAAATTGAATTTATTTTAATGATAAATCATAGTCGACGTGGTTAGACATTAAACACTGCGATATAATTAATCAGTAATTTCAATTTCAGTATTTTTTAATTTTTTATCTACAACCATTATAAATGTTGATTTCAACGTTGATTCAACGTTGGCTGTAAATTGGCTACCGATGGATGGTCGTCTATGGTTGAAATCAGGTTGATCAACGTTACGACGGAAAATCAACGTTGATTCAACGTTGAAACAACGTTGTGTGCCTGCTGGGGATTGCTTTTTAATGCAGGAAGAAAATATTGCACACATCTTTCTTTGAGATCTTTTTGCTTGACCTTTCTTGATCTTTATAAGTGCCCAGACATATTTAGTCACTTCCAAAATAGCCATCATTGCAAATTACAAACATCCATCTGATATAACATAATATTACTTCAATCTTCATTTAACCCTAACTCCATAGCTACACGTTTTAACGCATTTAGTTTATTTTTTCGTTGAAGAAAACAGTTCCAGTTTATACAGAAATGGATATGTATCATAAGAGTAATATTTTCTTTATTCCAGTAGATGGTTATACTTAAAGCAGGCTGTAAAAGTACTTAAGGTGCATTCTGTTCTACTTTTAACCTGCTTTAGGTTTTCATCTATCTCCAAATCTTAGAAACAAAATATGGAAAAAAGGGTTAAGACAGCTGGCTGCTATAGAATCTTTCTGCTTTACTTTCATCTTACTTTAAGCATCCACCTGCTCAGACATGCAAAACAAGCCTTTTTATGCTCCTGGACGACATAATAGCTAGACGGTGGCATATTGTTTTTGATTTGTCTGTCCAAAACTTTAACCTTGGCCATATTGGGTCATGTCTGATAAAGGGAAATAAGCTACTGAGCTTAATGCTTCTTTAGTGGAGTACACTGTCATGCTAACTATGAATATGCAAACACTTTGGATTTAGATTGGATGCTAAAAAACAAGTTGTGTCAGACAAAGGTCAATGTCATTTAGAGGTCATGGTCACAACTTGGGCCTTAGTGTTTGGGGCAGTGTGTAGAGGAGCTTTTGAAGGATAGTGTTTAAATGGGTGGGTAAAGGGAGATAATTCAATTTACTTTTTCAAACCAATATCTTTTTCTCCTGTTAGATCTACATTCCAGTTACTGTATAATGGATCATTGAAAATGAACAACTTGTGTTTGAAACAAGAAGTATTCCCACCAAACCATTGGGGACAGTTGCACATATGAAATTTAGGACCCCTCATGGCCCCAGATAAGTAGGAGTAACATAACAAATCCAACATTTTCTCACTCATTTCAGCACCAAATCCTATGGTGTGATTACATTTTATAATCGTTTCAAAGAGATGATTCTAATGAGTAGTGACATCACAGAGTTTAATACAGAAATAAAGATGATTTTTTTTATAATTACTCCCCGATATCGAGCACTGCCTCAGATTGAACAGATTTGACATACTATACTATAAGTTAGTCTAAGTGAATCCTAAAGAAAACATTGTAAACATTGTTCTACTATTTCAGCATGTTGAGGATATCTCACACAAGTTTATAGGCATGGAAGGCCTGATGGAAAAACTGCCAATGAACAAAAAGAAAGCCACACTTCTAAAAACCTGGAAACGCCGCTTCTTCCAAGCTAAAGATGGCTGGCTCCATTATTTTGAGGTATGTAAAATTACTTACAGTAAAGACCACTTTTCAATGTTCATTTATGGTGTTATTCTGTCTCCTGCTATATGCATAAATTGGCTCTTTTTGAAAACAGTAAGTTGAAACCATGAGCAGGAGTTGTTTGATCAGAGTCTGCACTGTTTTCTTATATTCCATCTTACTTTACTTTCACCTTGCTTTAAACAATCACCTGTCTTAAACTCCTAATAATTTAAAACAATTTGGTCATTGTAATTAAGAGGTTTTATTGTATATATCAAAGAATAAGAATAATAAATGTTTGAGTGTATATGTATTTATTTCTGTGATTTAGTCGAGTAATCGTGACAAACCCAGTGACAGTCTGCAGTTGATGGGAGGGAAAGTTGAGGAGCTGGGACCAAGAGTCTTTGGTATTGATGATGGGGTAAGTAGCATCGTAATATGTTTTAAATAGGGCTGACTATTGCAACTAAAATCGCTGTCACAAAAGTCATCACAATATTCCAGATAGGGAATTAAAATGGTATTAATATATAAACTGCTCTTTTCTAATATTTCGACCTCTAAGGACCTTTTTCAAAGAAAATCACGTCCAAAGACACATCACATTTTTTTTTACATGCATTCAGCCATAAAATAAATCTATGAAAAGAACAGTTTATATATTAATACCGATAGATAGATTCACTATTGCAATACTGTCACAATAGTTTATCACACATTGTACTATTCTGAATATGAATCATGATAAGGAATGTTTGCTATGTTCTAGTGGATAGTTGCTTAAAGCAAGTTGAAAGTAAAAGCAGAATACACTTTAAGATGCATTCTGGTTTACTTTCAACTTGCTTTAAGCAACAATCTGTCGTCAATTTTGAAAACAAGCTAATGGGGTAAAAGATTAAAAGAGACTTAATAACATACTGTGGACAGAATCAAACATGCAATTTCATTAATCTGGTACAACTTGTGGAGAGAGTTACTTGTGAACAACTTAAAATACTTCTTTTTTCTGCTGAAAGTGACAGAGGTCTAACTATGGATAGTAGCTTGAACTATTGCCGCGATAGTTAAATTTTGTAATCGATAGTCGACTCAGGGCTGCCATTTCTCCGGATTTTTCCTAAATCTCCGGATTTTTTTGCAGTACATGGTAGCTTAAAGCTGGCTGAAGGCGCATTCTGCTTTACTTACAGCCTGCTTTAAGAAGTCGACAAGAAACAGGCTATGGGGTAAAGGTACAATTCGTAAAATCGCACTTGAAAAATGCAACTTTGGAAATCTTAGGATTTTTCATGTCAACTTATGGCAGACCTGTCGACTATCATTACTTCAGCTATAGCGATCAGTTGATACTATCAGCTATCGTATCACACCTGGTTTTAAAACACTTATTTCCATATGTAAAACTCTGCTACTCAAACCTGGTGGACCATGGTATAATGGTAACACGTTAGACTGCAACCTAAGGGCAGTGACTTATCCCCAGCTGGACCATGTGTTCTTCGAATGAGACTTTAAACCAAGGTCTTATGTATCAGTGCTTTATACTGTGCCTGCAAAAGAATCAGAGGGTTCTATTAGGCATCACCCGGGTTCCTCTGTATAAGTTTACTTCTCTCTGGGACATCCAGCTAGCCCAAAGTTGACAGAAACAGATGTAAATCAAAACACAATACTCAAAAGAAAAAAATATTGTCTGGGAATCTAAAGCAGGTGACTGCTTAACCCTTTCCCCAATAGAAGCGCCTTTTAGTGCATTCAGTTTATTCCTCAGCTGAAGAAAGTAGTTCCAATTTATACAGTCACGAATATGTATCATAAGGAATATTTTCCTTATTCTAGCAGGTAGAAGCTTAAAGCAGGCTGAAAGTAAAGCAGAATGCTCCTTAAGGCGCATTCTGCTTTACTTTCAAGCTGCTTAAAGTAGTCACCTACTTTCAAAACTAGGCAAAAGGCCTGATGTAGCAATATCTGATTATGGTTGGTCCAAGGGAAGTAACTACAAAAATCTGTTCCTTACCAACCAATTAATGCAATTAGACTGCAAACTGTTTGACTCACTGATTAGAATTGAACATTTTAAAATACCTGTCATTTTTTCATTTTAGTGCATTACATATTGTTCAGATTTGCTTAACCCATTACCCCATAAATACACCTTTTTACGCCTTTGATTTATTTCTCCACTGAATAAAATAGTTCCAATGTATACAGTTTTGAATATAATTATATGATAAGCAATATTTTCTATATTTTTAGCAGATGGTAGATTAAAGCAGGCTGAAAGTAAAACATAATATAAGGTGCATTCTGCTTTACTTTTAACCTGCTTTAAGTGGTCGCCTATCATCAAAACTAGAAACAGGCTATGGGGTAAATGGTTATACAGGAAGGAAGAATGTGTTCCCCTCTGTGCCCCATAGATCTAGTAGTTAATGAATGAGGTCTTTCAAAAAGCCTAATTACGGTAATCAAGATACCATATATAAGCCATCAAACAGCTTTAACAGTTAATATGCTTTAAGCAAGCACCTGCTTTATTCACCAGTGGGCAATAGTTTTGTCTATATACATACAAAAAAGGTCAACTCTTTCAACACTAAGTAACTCTTATGGGTTATTATGTTCCCTTGTGGATAATTTTAATAACCAAAACATGAACCAGTCCACTTGAAATTATGGATAGTTTAATAGATACTGCTCAGAATTAGCAAACATTGTAGACCTGTTTGCAAATGTAATGAGCATATTTTATACAGGCCCATGGTGTTGAAAGAGTTGATTTGATATTTTTATATTGATAATACAATTGATTCTTTGTATATATTGTTTTAGCGGGGCAAGTACCTGATGGTGCGTGTACCTACAGACAGTGAGTATGGTCTATGGAAGGTGGCTCTAGAGTCCCAGACAGCTGATAATGTCAAGGCCACATATGTACGACCTTCACCTGCATCTCCACCACACCCAAAAAAGGTAAGTACTCATACCTGATAGGTTCCTGCCAAACTGTGTGTGACATCTACTTTATAGTAGAATATTTACAGTAATTAAACCTCCCAAATACAACCAATAAAAGAAGGCTAATTCATGGTATAAAAGACTGGTGACAGCTTAATTAGCAAGTTGACACTAAAATAGAAAGTGTCTTTACTGTCACCTTGCTTTAAGCAATCACCTGTCGTTAAGACCTAATAATTAGACAATAGTAGAGAGCCTTTAGGGGGGAGCATATAGTCGCCGCTTTGTCCGTCCGTGTATCCGTCCGTCTGTCCGTGCTCACAAAATGATAGTTGCGTGGCTAAAATTGTTTCCATAACTTAGACACATACTTGAAAAACATTAACCTGGCAGTTTCTTGTAACATTAACCTGGCCATTGCTTGTGACATTAACCTAGCCAGTTGTGGGACATATGGTTAGGGGTAAGGTTAGCCTCCAGATCATTCTATAACAAAGTTAGTGTTCATTTATGTGGCTAACCACACATATTTTAACCACATAAAAGAGATACAATAAAGAAGGATATGGCCACTTAAATGGAGATTGAGGGTAAGTCCGTCAGTCACGCTTTTTTGTCCGGAGCATATCTATTGAAGGGTTCACCGTAGGTTGATGAAACTATTTTGTCTGGAGCATATCTCCTGAGCATTGCATTGTAAGTTGATGAAACTTGATACAGTGATACAGGGTTGGAGTGCTGTACTCAAGAACCTTAACTTCCATCTCCAAATATTAAATTATCTCCCTTTTTCTTATAAAAAATCAAATTTTCTGAAGCACTGTAACTTGATTAAACTTGATACTGTGTTCACCTACTAAATATGCTATATCTTGGGGGTTTTCCTTGTGGGGAGCATCCATCGTAGGGAACGATATTCTTGTTCTGTATGCAGTTAGATGTTACAGTGGTTACGTTTATTCATATTTCTACTGTTGAATTACAATAACTTGTCTGTCTGCCCACAAATTTAACTTTGACAGACAATAAGAGTCCCTGTGTTTCAACTTTTATGCTTTTAATGCTAAGTAATATTGTTATCTGCAACAATTATTGTTGTCTGCTACTCTGTACTCATAAATTAGATTTTTCTAAAACATTTTTATGCCCCCGGCATCGACAGATGCGGGAGCATATAGTAATCGTCCTGTCCGTCCGTCCGTCCGTCCGTCCTTCCGTCCGTCCGTAACCAGGTTAAGTAGATTTTACCGTTTCGTCTAGCTTCAACACCACTTATTCAAATGCTTAGATACTTATACAGTTGTTGCCTTGGACCATTCCCTAGCCACCAATAATACCCAACCTTAATTTTGACCTTGACCTTGACCTAATTTTGAATGGGCTATTTCTTGGTTAACTAGATTTTACCGTTTCGTCTAGCATCAACACCGCTTACTCCAATGCTTGGATACTTATACAGTTGTTGCCTTGGACCATTCCCTATCCATCAATATCACCCAACCTTGATTTTGACCTTGACCTTGACCTTGACCTAATTTGGACTTAGAAAAGATTCAGAATATATTGTCAAGGATGCCACCGGGGGCATAAGCGTTTATTGAACGCTCAGTCTTGTTTTTTAATAGAGTCAGAGTGTCAAACAGTTTTGATCTTAATGAGATGCTGAGTTACTTGGCCTCTCGTTTGTATCCAAACTACAGTAAAACCTCGCTATTACGACCACTAAATCGAAGGCTAATTAATTGTTTAATAGACAGGTGACAGCTTAAAGCAAGGTGGCAGTGAAACAGAAAGCTCCTACAGGAGCTTTCTGCTTGACTGTCACCTTGTTTTAAGGGGTCACCTACCGTAAACACCATAATAATTAACATAATTTAGTGGTCGTAATAGCGAGGTTTTACTGTATTAGCAAAAGTAATTTTGATTTTGCTGTTGAGCGTGGAGAGTTAACCCTTTCCACCAGCCTTTTAGCTTATTTAATGTATTCTTCCACTGAAGAAACTAGTGTCCATTTATACAGTCAAGAAACTAACTACCATATGAAATATTACACATATACTAGCAGAATGATGGTAGCTTAAAGCAGGCTGAAAGTAAAGCAGAATGCGCATTAAGGTGCATTCTGCTTTACTTTCAACCTGCTTTAAATGGTCATCTTTCTTCAAATCTAGGGTTTTGATCCCATAAGCTGTTTTGCAATGAATGAGATTAGCGGAAATCATCTTCCTGAACTCATTATCCCTCATCATTCATCGGCACCATTATGACCTATTTTGTTTCGAAGTACCGTAAAACCAAACTCATCGATCCATCAAATCTAGAAACAGGCTATGAGATAATGAGGTTAAACCTTTACCCCATAGCCTGTTTCTAGTTTTGAAATTAGGTGACTACTTAAAGCAGGTTGAAAGTAAAGCAGAATGCACCTTAAGGCACATTCTGCTTTACTTTCAGCCTGCTTTAAGCTACCACCTGCTAGAATAAAGAAAATATTCCTTATAATACATTTTCATGAATGTATAAATTGGAACTATTTTCTTCAGCGGAGGAATAAACTGAATGTGCTAAAAGGCACTTCTATGGGGGAAAAGAGTTAATATGATTTTATGTTTGTTTTCTACAGAAGGTGATTCTGATTGACATTGGAAGCTGTGGTATAAGATCAGGAGTACTCACAGAGAGACGTAAGAGTTACACATAAATGACTTTTTTTAAACTGCGGCAGGCATTGTTGTAAGGATGGAAACTTTGTTTGGAGGGCCATTGTAGGGAGGGAGGCGTGTATATGGAATCTATAGTAGAAACCTGTGAGAGCAATAAGTCCAGCTTGAATAGAGTATCAGAGCTCCAGATAAGGGGGGTATTTTAAAAATATCCTAGCATATATTCTTATCCTTGAGGTGCATTCTTCTTTACTTTCAACCTGCTTTAAGGGGGTAGGTGCACCTTGGTAAAGTAAATACCAAATTCTTCAAACTTTGCATACTGATAGTAAAATTAGTTTCTATGACAAAACTGGTGAAAAAAGTGGGGGTACCGGACCTTTCTTTTTCACAATTTGAGATTTTTCAAGGCCCCTAAAATTGAAGCTTCATAAAAACTCCTACTTTTTTGTACTACGGTTTTTCAATCTTTATTTAAACAATCTATTTGTACCAAAAGTATCCTAATTTATATTACCATAGTAAGAATAAACCCTGAAAATAATGTTTTTTCAAGATCCAAAATAAAAATATTTGATTTCACCAGAAAGGAGTAAAATTTACCCCACCCACTTTTTAGCTCACCTGAGCCATAGGCTCAAGGTGAGCTATTGGGATGGCCCTGTGTCCGTCGTGCGTCGTCCGTCGTCGTTAACAATTGCTTCAAATGACATCTCCTCATATACCGCTTGACAGATTTCAACCAAACTTTACAGAAATGTTCCTTGGGTCAAGCTCTTTCAAATTTGTTCAAAGAATTAAAAACAATGCAGAACTCTGGTTGCCATGGCAACCAAAGTGAAAAAATAAGGAAATCTTTAAAAATCTTCTTGTCAGAAACTGCAAGAGCCAGAACTTAGATATTTGGCACACAGCATCATCTATAGGTCCTCTATCAAGTTTGTTCAAATTATGTCCCTAGGGTAAAAATTGGCCCCGCCCCGGGGGTCACAGTTTTACATAGAGTTATATAGTGAAATTGTCAAACGTCTTCTTCTCTGAAACTAATATGGCTAGAGCATTGATACTCAGCATGGTGACACTTCTAGATGTCCTTTACATATTTTGTTCAAATGGTTCCGGTCGGTTGCACAAGTAGGTCACAGGAGCTAAAAATAGATTTTTTCAATGAAAACTTTAAAAATCTTCTTGTCTGAAACTACAAGGGCCAGAGCTTAGATATTTGGCACATAGCATCATCTACTGGTCCTCTATCAAGTTTGTTCAAATTATGTCCCTGGGGTCAAAATTGGCCCCGCCCCGGGGTTCACAGTTTTACATTGAGTTATATAGTGAAATTTTCAAACGTCTTCTTCTCTGAAACTAATATGGCCAGAGCTTTGATATTCATCATGGTGACACTTCTAGATGTCCTTTACATATTTTCTTCAAATGGTTCCGGTCGGTTGCATAAGTAGGTCACAGGAGCTAAAAATAGTTTTATTTTCAATGAAAACTTAAAAAATCTTCTTGTCTGAAACTACAAGGGCCAGAGCTTAGATATTTGGCACATAGCATCATCTACAGGTCCTCTATCAAGTTTGTTCAAATTATGTCCCTAGGGTAAAAATTGGCCCCGCCCCAGGGGTCACAGATTTACATAGAGTTATATAGTGAAATTTTCAAACGTTTTCTTCTCTGAAACTAATATGGCCAGAGCTTTGATATTCATCATGGTGACACTTCTAGATGTCCTTTATGTATTTTGTTCAAATGGTTCCAGTCTGTTGCATAAGTAGGTCACAGGAGCTAAAAAAAAAAATTCAATGGAAACTTAAAAAAAATCTTTTTGTCTAAAACCCTTCCCAGCAGGCACACAACGTTGTTTCAACGTTGAATCAACGTTGATTTTCCGTCGTAACGTTGATCAACCTGATTTCAACCATAGACGACCATCCATCGGTAGCCAATTTACAGCCAACGTTGAATCAACGTTTATAATGGTTGTAGATAAAAAATTAAAAAATACTGAAATTGAAATTTCTGATTAATTATATCGCAGTGTTTAATGTCTAACCACGTAGACTATGATTTATCGTTAAAATAAATTCAATTTAGAAAATCTAATGACAACGTTGAATCAACGTTGAATCAACGTTGATAATGGTCGCCCAGCAGTTGATTTTCCGTCGCAACGTTGATCAACCCTTTTTCACCCTTGGACCACCATGGGTCGGTACCGAATTTATTGCCAACGTTGAATCAACGTTGAAAATGGTCGTGGGAAAAAACAAATCGATGAAAATGAAAATTCTGATAAATTATATTGCAGTGGTTTTGTCTCATCACGTCAACTATGATTTATCGTAAAAAAATAAATTCAATTTAAAAATCTACTGCCAAAGTTGAATCAACGTTGAATCAACGTTGAATCAACATTGTCAGATAATGGATGTAGGTAAAAATTATTATTTTTTAATAAATAATCATAACAACTTCAACTTAAATATTAATTTGATACTTCATAGTTTAGATGCAAAAGAAATAAGTTCTTAATAGTAAGCACTGAACTTTACATTCAAGTTTACAATTAAAATGAATAAAATACAAAAAGCAAGAAAAGCAAACCAATTCAATGTAAAAATGTTTAATTATAGATACTCAGCGTACTAATAAATGAAGCAACCATATTTGATAAGCTGTAATCAAATATCTTCCAACGCCCATGCGTTGTCTACTCTACTATTAGTAGAGTAGAGCTCCTAAAACCTAAGTTGAAGGGAGCATTTGAAAATAAAACAATATCTGGAGAAAACAACGCACACAAAAACGGACAGCCCACTCGAAACAATGTTGTTTTGACGTTGAATCAACGTCATTTCAACGTTGAAACTTCAACCATTATCAACGTTGAATCAACGTTGAGGTTCAACGTCAACACAACTTTCAAAATCAAATATAAATCGTACGTTGTTTCAACGTTGAAGTTCAACGTTGATTCAACGTTGATTCAACGTTGGTGTGCCTGCTGGGTTGTTCCCTGATCTTAGATATTTGGCACATAGCATCATCTACAGTTCCTCTTTCAAGATTGTTCAAATTATGCCAATCGAGTAAAAAATGACTCTGTCCTGGACATAAATCTTTTTCTCCATTTTGTCAGTTATTCTCAGGTGAGCGAAATTTGCCCCATGGGGCTCTTGTTTATAATGGGAGAATAAGGCACTGTGAAAATTGCCCTACAAATTGTAGCAAACTAAATACCAAATTTTTTATTTGTTGTTTTTAGCCTTGCAAACAAAACGTTTTAGTGAAATAGCAAATAAAAACACAGGGTCCCGTACCTTTTAAAAAAGATATAGATCATTTTATCAAAAAAATCCATTTTTTCTCATTTTTTCAATTTTTGTGTACTTTTACCAAAAAAAAATTTTTTCCAAAAAATTTCATTTTATCTAATGAGTTATCTATAATTTTTACTAAAACTGTACTACCATGAAAATTTCATGCTTATATTCTGAGAAATTGAAATGAAATCGGATGTAACAAAATACAACCTACCTATGAAAACAGTGTATGCTGTTAACTACGAATATGACATACAACTTAAAAAGTCCCTTCCGGAACGAAAATCCAATTTTTTCCCGGGAAAATAGTGTTTTATTACTGTATGCATTCACCAAAAATGAGTTCTTACCATTGTTTTGAAAACGAGGTCGTAAAATTTTTCGGAAATTTCATAATGCTCAAAAAGACAGGCCGACATCCTTAAGTGGCTACCTGTCCTCAAAACTTAGAAGCAGGCTACCAGTATGTTGTAATGAGTTAATGAATATATCTTTGTTTTCCAGCCACCCTTCCTCAGGTGTTTTTCCCAAGCGTTGTTGCTGTAAATAAACAGACAGGGGAGATAATTGTTGGAGCTGATGCTTTACGGCCAAATGTTAGGAAAACATCAAACATACACCACCCAATTAGACCTACCAACAAAGTAGATAAGGTATGGCAGAGATATGGGTATAAATATTTGTTTTTGACAGAGCTCCAGATAAGGTGGATGTTTCAAATACTAACTTTCTTATTTCTCCACCAAACCCTATGTTGTGACTACTCGTTAGAATCGTCTCCGAGAGAGCATTCACCATTAACCCATTACCCAATAAATACGCCTTTAAATTATTCCTTCACTGAAGAAAATAGTTCCACTTTATACAGTCATGAATATGTACCATAAGAAATAGTTTCTATATCTTAGCAAATTGTTGCTTAAAGCAGGCTGAAAGTAAAGCAGAAGGCGCCTTAAGGCGCCTTCTGCTTTACTTTCAACCTGCTTAAGTGGTCATCTATCTTCAAAATTAGAACAGACTATGGGGTACAGTACTGAATCTTATTAAATTAACAATTTTTGCGATTCGATGGCAATTCGCTTGCAATTCGATGGCAATTCGATTGCGATTCAAAGTACTAACTTTACCCTCGGGTAAGTTTTCTTGAATGGTGTATCTCACAAATGGTTGCAAATATGCATTCGTTAGTGTTTTCGATTCCATTTTTGTCGCAACCGCTTCGGAAAATTCGCGTAAAAATATTCAAACGAAGGATTTGTTTTTTGAAGCGCGCGATTCGATGGCAATTCGCTTGCGATTATCAATTTAATTTAATAAGGTTCAGTACTGTAATGGGTTAACTCTGTCACCTTTCAATCTCCGCATTTGTGTTGTTTTGTGATCACACCATCCTCCTTGTTATCAAAGTACCGTATAGCTGGTATTTTCTGCGGGGTAGAAATTTCTGCCATTCTGCGGTTCCATCATCGGATCGCAGAAAAAAATCGGCAGAATAAAATTACCATACTATTTTATCACGTAAAAATAATAAATAATATTCCAGTAGCTTCGTCGATAAGTGATCGGTCTTTGCACTCACTCGGACATGTGTTGCTTTCAGATCATATTATGATAACCACAGAACATTCTCACTTGGCAACTTAGAGCATTAAATTTGTATTGTTATTTTAGTTTCTATCAAATTTCCTTATATTAGACGCTGGAAAACCCCTAACAAATCGTATTTAAAATGTACCGATATTTACCACGGCAAAGTTAATTTTGAGCGACTAAGTCAAAGGTACTCCAAATACAACAAAAACGGGTAATGTATAATTATAGGTAATTATCGGTCCAAGCTGTTTGCTACTGTTAGGTGTTGCCGGATTAGGTCGTGAAGGCCTTAGGGTATATGAATTCTCTTCCGTGTATTTATTTTTTACGATAATTACAGATGTAATTCATGTTAATAAACATACTCGTTCAGATATTTATCGTATTTGTTTCACATTTAAACCTAATTGCAAATTATCGTAGATCTACATACCCGCTACTCTATATATGAAAAGCCGAAATTAGGATTGGGTTTTAGCCCATATCGGAAGTACAGTGAAATCTACGTAAATGTAAACAACAGCGAGCGTATAGGTAAAATAGCTTTTATAACTATCTCAAGAATAGAATCCGCAGAATTTTATTATGCTGCTCTCAGAGAAACGCAGAAATAAAAACAGTAGAATATAATTCACCCTGCTTTTTCATAAAATCGCAAAATATTATGACAGCAGAAAATACCAGCTATACGGTATTGTCTCTC
This sequence comes from Gari tellinella, assembly GCA_922989275.2. Classification (NCBI taxonomy): domain Eukaryota; kingdom Metazoa; phylum Mollusca; class Bivalvia; order Cardiida; family Psammobiidae; genus Gari; species Gari tellinella. The sequence continues at coordinate 100,909,133 of OV277858.1, read as the reverse complement.
TGAGACAATTCTAATGAGTGGTCACAACATAGGGTTTAGAGGAGACATAAAGGAGATAGGTTTGCAAAAGTTCAGTTCCCCCTCTCATATCTGGAGCCCTGGTTTGAGTTGGTTTTCAGCATGATTGTAGCATGGGTGTATTTGCATGAGTTTTTAGCTCACCTGAGCCGAAGGCTCAAGGTGAGCTATTGTGACCGCTCATTGTCCGTAGTACGTCTGTCCGTCTGTCCGTTCACTTTTACTTCAAACGACATCTCCTCTGAACCCGGGGATTGTAGGGCGGATTCAAACTGCTCATGATGTTCCTTGGATGCTTCTCTACAGAAGTTGTCTAAATGAAAGAGAAAAAGCAAAAACTCTGCTTGAAAAAGAAAAAAGGAAAATTTTTTAAAAAATCTTCTTGCTAAAAACTACTAGGCCCTAAGCTTTGATATTTTTACAGTAGAATCTCCTGGTCGATCCCTCTATAGTTTGTTAAAATGAAATCCCTAGGGTCACACTTGACGCCACCCTGCGCAGTTTAAGTGCTGCTCTAGGCAGGTTTTACAGTATTTTTGATGAAGCAAAAGCAGAACTGTATTTTACCTGAGTTACTCTTAATATACTAAGGGCAAATAGCCAATATTTGCAAACATTTTGGATCCAGATCAGATGCAACATAATGCTGCATCTAATTTGGATCCAAACTATTGGTACTCATTTACCAACTGAACATGTTCTAAATTCTTTTTTTTGTCACTTTTCGCATACAGTAGGTTTTAAGCAGATATCATTTCAGTCTGGTAAGGGTAAGCCTTCAGAGCAGTTGCTAATTCTACCATACTACCCAGTATTTGACCTCAGCCACTGAGCTGATGGTCTTAGCTGAACATGTTGTCTGCTAAAGTTTATAAATGGTTTAGTCTGTTTCATACTTAGAGAAACAGGGTCTGGAAGTGATCCACTGACAGTTATGTAATTATGTCTTTTGCCATATTTATACATATGTTTAATATTCAAAATATGTATAGCAGACAGCAATTCAGCATAATAAGAGTTAGACCCTAGCCAAATTTCCTACTGGCAGAGTTACATAACTGAACTCAGGTCAGCTGGTCAGCTGATGAGGTTGCATATCGTGGTGTCTGCTATATATTTATGCCCTGCAGTTGGGGGCATATTGTTTTTGTCTGTCTGCTTTTTTGTCTGTTTGTCCATTTGTTTGTCTGTCAGTCCACAACTTTAATCTTAGCCATAACTTTGTTAAAGTTAGAAACTTTATAACTTGGGTCATGTCGTACAAAGGTCAATGTCAATTTTGAGATATTTCCCAGTGTCATATTTTCTTGTCTTTGAGATAACTCCAGTTCTACTGATGTTAACCCATTACCCCATACATATGCCTTTTTACGCCTTTAATTTATTCCTCCTCTAAAGAAAATAATTCCACTTTATATAGTCATAAACATGTAAGATATAAGAAATAGTATCTATATCTTAGTAGATGATAACTTAAAGCAGGTTGAAAGTAAAGCAGAGTGCGCAATAAATAATCATATGGAAATACATGTAGCTTGATAAGAAGAAGTGTCATGGATAAGGGCCATAACTCTGCCAACAATATTTTTTTAAGTTATTCCAATTTGTCATGTTTTTTTTGTCTGGAAGATAATTCCATTTACAGCTATATTAAAATGTTGTCTTGCCTATTAAGCTAAGGCACAATGACCTCAGGTGAGCGAATTAAGGGCCATGGCCCTCTTGTTTTGAAATGTGTGTGGTGATTTTCTCAAATATTGTAAACCTAACAATAATCTCTATAGTTGGACAAAGTGGTAATTATTATGTTCTGTAATTTATGTTATATATCAAATATTATTTTGTTTTAAAGATATTTTGCCTTTCTCTGTCAACCGTTTTATTTAAAATGATATTCACAAATCCAAAAGTGGCTAGACAAATCTGGATATGGCTAGAACTACATGTAATATTTACTAATCTCATCTTTGGTTAGATGATTGTTTATAAGTGAAAAAAAACCACTAATAGCAATACTTACTTGTTATTAAAGTATTTTTTGTGTGTTTCTGTTGCTTATCAGGCTATTTCTTTGTCAATTTGATTTGGGTTTGGGATATAATTCATCTTTAGTAACGATAAGCGATGGCTCTTTTTAGTCTTCGTTCAAGGACTGAATTTAGTTAGTATGTTTGAAAAAAAAATTGAATTTACCAATATAATGGTTTTTGAAGTATTTCTACTTTATTTGTCTAAAAAGAGTTGTTTTTAGCCGTAATTTTTACAAACACAAACATTGTATTAAACTTGAATTGAGTGAGTTAGTATATAAGTATGCTGGGACCCATTTCATAAAACTTTATACGACAAAAACGGTTGTAAGTCAAAACTTTAAGATACATTTAATTTCTAATTTCTCCATCTAATCCTGTCTTGTGACATCTTTTTGGAATCATCTTTTCAAGACAATTCCAAAGAGATGTCACAAGACAGGATTAGATGGAGAAATAAATAATATTTGAGACTTTTATAATCTTACTTATGACTGTTTTTGTTCCCGCTGGACCAAGTCCTTCGGATGAGACTTTATAAACCGAGGTCCGATGTATGAGTGCTTTACACTTGGCATCTAAAAGAATCAGAGAACTCTTTCAATAATAAGAGTGTGGGCATCACACCCGGGTTCTCTGTATCCGCTCCCCTCTCTCTGGGGTGTCCAATTAGCCCATAGATGGCAGAACGGGACATTAACAAACAAAACAAAACAAAAAAATGACCGTTTTTGTTGTACAAAGTTTTATGAAACGGGCCCCTGATCTATAAGAATATATGTGAATGCTTTATGCAGTACATTGGAAATGTATTATAGAAGCCCCTTCAGGAGCTTTCTTCATTTCTTATATTGTTCTAGGTGATGCTGAAAACTTTTTAAAAAGACCACCAGCTCATCTTCTTACACGAGTTTGACTGTTACCGGTGACAAAATACCATAGGACACCAGAACAAAACAGAATTTGTTGAAATACAGTCAATTTTCTAAGGGGACAATTAACTAAATGACCAAGAGTAGTCTTTTTTAACAGGTTTCTTAATGCAAAGATGATTATTAAAATATAGAAGCTTTTTTATGTCCATAAAGCTCTTCATGTGATTTCAGTTAGAGGCAGTTTAACACAAGATTGACTGTAATTCACAGCCTTTTATCAACAGGGTTTAGTTTGTTCTTTTCATAGTTACCATTTCATCATGTTTTTATTCTAGGGTGTGGTGTTTCCCGTAAGTTCATTGTTACCATGGCAACTGGGCTTCATCCTATCATCTCCATTTTTCTATGTCTATAAGCCATTACCATGCCACCCAAATACTGCATACCTTTTACCTTTTGAAGCAACTATAAATTAATACCTTCAGATTTTTCAATCAGACTATTGTAAAATATGATGTCATAACGAATACACTGATCACAGATTATTTAACCTTTTCCCCCATATAAATAAAGCCTTTTAGCCCATTCAATTTATTCCTCCACTGAAGAAAACAGTTTCACTTTATATAGCCATTATATTTTAAACATGTATCATAGAAATATTTTCTATACCCCATCAGATGGTGGCTTAAAGCAGGTTGAAAGGAAAGCAGAATGCGCCTTAAAGCGACTCGCAACCAGATGGTGCATTAAAAATAGTAATTTGTAAATATGTGTCAAACGCTTATATAAATGGTAAAGAATTAGTTTAGGATAAGAAATTCTGTTTAAAAAAATGTATTTCAATAAAAAAAAATACTGGTCTCTGGTGGGATTCGAACCCGGGGCCCGGCATTGGCGGACAGAAGGCAAAATAGGGGAAACCGCTTAGACCAATGGACCACGGAACTATCCGTTTATCTCGGATCGATTTAATGTATTTCAATGTGTGGCGTTCAAAAGTGCATACAACTTCGTGATTCGGCTCGGGTTTATGTCTGAGCCCGTGTAGAGAAGCAACAACAACAACTATACCGTCTACTAGTCGGTATAGAAAAACGATGGAAAATATCTAAAAATCTAAGATTCGGTGACGATTCTTGAAACTTTTTTTGGACTGATCATATTTTTTTAATGTCAGAAGCCAAATAATGCCACAAATTTGTTTTTATTTGAGTATTTTATTTTATTTTGACAAGTACACCATCCGGTTGCGAGTCCCTTTAAGGTGCATTCTGCTTTACTTTTAACCTGCTTTAAGTGGTCAGCTGTTTTCAAAACTAGAAAAGGCTATTGGGTAAAGGGTTAAGATGAGTTTAAGAACAAAAAAAACAAAACAAAAAAAATATGAGCATCAGAGTAATTTAATTCTGATAAATTCCGCCTCTCCATAAAAGTTCAAATATGCACCAGTTTCCAGATCCTTTCCAATCTACTCTTTCAACTGTAGCTTCCTTGCAATTTTTTTCTGATATTTTGCAACATACATTGTCAATTCCCTTTACATTTTGTTACAGTAAAACAATAGTGCTTATTTTGTTTATTTAATGAAACAACATTCTGCAAATTGCCAGATAAGGGGACGTTTTTGAAAACTAAATTCCTTATTTCTGCACCCTATGGTGTCACTACTCATTAGAATCGACTCTTTGAGACGATTCAAATGAGTAGTAATACCATAGGATTTGGTATGAAATGAGTGAGAAAACGTTGGATTTGTTCAGTATTTGCAGCCCTGATTCTGTATGAATCGTTTTTAGTCAGTACAGATGTTTGCTAAGATTCATTTAATAAAACAGTCTGTTTAGTGCAGAATAAAAGTGTCAGCACATGTTTAGAAAAAACATCATCTTTCATCTCATCCATTTTCATCTCATGAGAAGTTGTCCCTCACCGAAAACAGTTATACTAACCCAGAACTATTTTACACAAGCATGTTCCTTCACGATTTACCTTGCCTTGTTGCATCATCTGTGTTATTAGCTCACAGGACGATGTAAATTGAGTTTTTAAGATTCAACAGTAGAAATTAGTATACGTTCAAGGTAATCTCTTTTTCTTTTTTTTTTTCTTTCTTTTTTTTTTAACTCTATGCATGCTTGGTAATTGTCAAACAGTTTGGATTCAGATGAGACGCTATGTTAGGCGGCGTCTTATCTGGATCCAAACTGTTTGCAAAGCTATTCACTATGGCACATATATAATCTGCCGCTAGCATACAAAGAGTTAAACCCCAAAAAGCCCCGGGCCAGAATATCAAAATACAAATGTAGAATTTTTGTTACATACAAGATTAAGATTATCAAGACTTATTTTCACATACACAGATAAAAAACATCTACATGAGTGTACTGTAATTGCCCTAAGTATTGGGACAGAGAGGCCTGAAAAAGCAGTGTATACCATAATCAGACTGCTTCTGAGGTAGCCGTCTGATCAGGGTCTACTCAGTTTGCACCTTTTGGACAAATTATTCTGATAAAAACAATTTGTTCAAGCCAGAGTTCCAGAGAAGGAGAATATTTTAAAAACTAAAATCTTTATCTCTGCATTAAACCCTATTGTTTCACTACTCATTAGAATCATCTCTTTGAGACAATTGTAATGAGTTGTAACACCATAGGATTTGGTGCTGAAATGAGTGAGAAAATGTTGGATTTGTTCCATTTACTCTCTCTCTTATCTGGAACCCTGTTCAAATGTTAGGATACTTACAGCAGTTACAAGGGATGTCCCAACTTTTAGGAATGTTATGGTAGGTTTATACCAGACTTATTGGGTACAATGGTAATCGGTTTAAACAGACCTTTCGATAGAAATTACAGAGCTCCTAAGAAGGGGAGTATTTTGATTACTGAAATCCTTGAAAAAACTTTATTATGTGGCTACTAATATTATGAGCATTTCCTATGTAAGATGATACTAATAGTATGGATTTGGATCAACTTCTGTGTTACATGGTGTCTGATCAGGAACCAAACTGTTTGGAAATAAGCATTTTACTTGTGGAAAGGCATTGGCAGCGTTAAAAGAGAAATTTAAGTTTAGTTGACTCCCTCTTCTCTGGAGCCCTGAATTAGGCTTTAGTATCTGTTTTATGTCTTAACAATTTCAGAGCACCAGATAAGGGTAGTTTTTCAAAAACTAAAATCTTTATTTCTGAATTAAACCCTATGGTGTCACTACTCATTAGAATCGTCTCTTCGAGACGATTCTAATGAGTTGTAACACCATAGGATTTGGTGTTAAAAAGTGAGAAAATGTGGGATTTGTTGAAAAAACTACCTCTTATCTGGAGCCCTGCAATTTTATTTTGTAGTTAATATGCTGCTAAAACTGCTTTGCCATTAGTCTATTGCCTGTAAGTTTGAAGTTTACAAAACAAAAACTTCAGCTTACTAAGTTTGAGGTTTACAAAACAAAAACTTCAGCTTACTATAAGTTGGAGGTTTACAAAACAAATACTTCAGCTTACTAAGTTGGAGGTTTACAAAACAAATACTTCAGCTTACTAAGTTTGAGGTTTACACATAAAAAACTTAAGCTTACTAAGTTTGAGGTTTTCACAACAAATACTTCAGCTTAATAAGTTTGAGGTTTACAAAGCAAATACTTCAGCTTACTAAGTTTGAGATTTACACATAAAAAACTTAAGCTTACTAAGTTTGAGGTTTTCACAACAAATACTTCAGCTTACTGAGTTTGAGGTTTACAAAGTTTGAGGTATACAAAACAAATACTTCAGCTTACTTAGTTTGAGGTATATAAAACAAATACTTCAGCTTACTTTAAGTTTTAGGTTTAAAAAACAAATACTTCAGCTTAAATTAGTAAGTTTGAGGTTTATAAAAAGAAATCTTCAGCTTTTAAAGTTTGAGGTTACAAAACAAATACTTCAGCTTATCAAACACTTCTCTTTTCATCAACTCTATTGCATGTTGTCTTTATAGCTTTGCAAACTGCAGAACATATCTGCAGCATTGTGTCCGGGTAAGAAAATTAAACTTATTGAGATCTAGTAACAAGTATACTTGTCTTTCATAAACAGTGCACTTGTGAAGAGTACACTTGTCTTATGCAACCAGTGTAGACCCAAATCAGAGGGCTCTTAAAGAAGTTCTCTGATCAGGGTCTGCACTATTTATCATTTGGCAATAAATTGTAAAAACCCAAACCCTATAAGTAATAAGAAATGGATGAGAATTTATTGTAAACAGGATTTTTCAATTTGAAGTTTCTGGCATGAATGAGTTAACCCATTACCTCATAAATATGCCTTTTAATGCCTTTAATTTATTCCTGTACAGAAGAAAATAGTTCCAACTTACACTGTCACAAATGAGAATCACAAGAAATAGTTTCTATATTCTATCAGATAATAGCTTAAAGCAGGCTGAAGTAAAGCAGAATGTGCCTTAAGACACATTCTGCTTTACTTTCAACCTGCTTTAAATGGTCAACTATGTTCAAAACCAAAACCAGGCTATGGGGTAATGGGTTAAATGATAAATAAAAAATCACACCTTCTTATATAAATATTCAACAATAAACCAATTATTTCAATACTTTGGCCGAATGCATTTCTCAAGAAAAAACATTTTTCTCTAGGACAACTAGGCATTAGTATTGTCTACATGCAATTTTGCCTATGGACGGAAAAAAGCAAAATTGTACTAATGAAAGCGGAATAGATCTATCACCAGTGTGTGATCAGCGCTCTTGTATCAGTTTGTTGTGTATTCCAGATCACACTCGAGGCTACGCCTCTCGTGACTGCATGAGAGCTGGATTACACAACGTACGACTCAAACTTTTATTGTATACCTAAATTGTTTGGGACAAAATCTATATGTTGTTAATCAAATAGATCTATTTATAAGCACCCTACACTGTTAACAGTTAAAACTCTTCCGTACACCTATAATGCAATCTGAAACTATTTTTGGAAGTCATATGACCACCAATAATGACGTCATTATTTATATTGATGACGTATTGATAATCCGTTATTTTATCGGTTCGATTGAGAAGTAGCTTTTTGCAAATAATGTTCATTTAAGCTGTTAAGGGTATGAATTGAACTGTTTGAAGCTTTGTCCTTTGGAGGAAATCACTACAAGTGAGTGTTGTGGGTTATTCATGCTTACAATGGTTTAAAGATAGCACTGAATTCTGGAATTCCGAAACGTCACGCACAACTCTTCGTAAAAGCCGTGACGTCATCATCCAAGATGTCAGCCCCCATGTTTTGTAGTTGCCTAGTTTTGAGGAAATTATTCACGCGCAAATCAAACACTTTTCAAAGTCTGTCAGTGATTGAATAGAATTGGAATACCTTTGATTTTATCATGCATTACTTAAGAACGGAAAAAAGGCAAGCCTTTTTTCCGTATTAAAAGGGTCTGACAGCAAGATCTGGCCATATTCAAGTGTTTTTGAAAATGTAAACATGAAAGCATTGACTAACAGAAAGGGACAACATATTTATGACAATCCTGTGAAAGCTGCTATAAAGGTTATATATATACTACATGTATTTGCTAAAGCTCGATCTAGTTGTCAGTCTATTTAAATACTATGTTTTGTCATATATCTTCATCTGAATCATTCATTGTTCATTTCTCATAGATCGTTCTAATTAATCCTTTCCCTCATAATTTGTTAAAGACAGGTGGTTTCTTGAAGCAAGCAGATAGTAAAGCAGAAAAATCATTGAAGAGCTCTCTGCTTTACTTTCTGCCTGCTTTAAACGTGCACCGGTCACTTGATGCAGGAACCTTTAAATATGCCTCTTTAACCCTTTACTCCATTTAGTTTATTCCTCCATTGACGACAATAATTTCGATTTATACTGTCATGAAAATGTATCATAATAAATATTTTCTATATTCTTGCAGACGGTAGCTTTATGCAGGCTGAAAATAAAGCAGAATGTGCCTTAAGGTACATTCTTCTTTACTTTCAACCTGTTTTAAGAAGTCATCTGTCTTTAAAACTGGAAATAGGATATGGAGTAAAGGGTTGAAGCAGACTGGGAAAAAAAGCAGAAAGCTTTACGTTCACCTTGCTCCAAGTAGGATGTTGGAAAATGCATTTCTGTAAGGATTATTGGGTAAACATTGGAAAAGATGTTTCTATGGGGGAAAGGTTTAATTCAATCTTTATATCTTACTAACTTCATGTATATATCAACTTAATTTATAGTTAAAACAACAACAGCTATCTTTATGTGACTGAAATTTTTGCATTTACAAGTATAGTTATTGTATTGTCACTATTTGTTTTATCATTTCAGTTCAATATAGACATGCAGATGATGACTGCCATGTTAAGGAAAGCTTTTGGTGACTTGGGTGTCAAAGTCTCAGATTATCTGGTAAGAAACCTTTGGTTCTAAAGACTTATCTTAGAGAGTAAAGTAAAAACAATAGCTTGTTTGCCAACAGTCTAGTGCAGGATGACTGCTAAAACAAGATAGGAACAAAACAGAAAGCTCATGAAGGAGCTTTTTGCCTTACCTTAATCTTGCTTTAATCCACCTCTTGTATTGAAGCACTACAACTGAGTGTAACAACTGATTGGTTGAGCGGATGCAATTACATGTATAGAGTTATTATTTCTGGTATACAAATGTATATTAGGACATTATTTTCCCCTACTAATCAACTATTGTTTTAAGCGCCAATAATATATTGGAGCATATATTGTTTATGGTCTATCTGTCTGTCTGCCTGTCTGTCTGTCTGTATACAACTCTCATATCATATTGACCATAAACTTGGAAACTCTTCTTAAGATTTGATTCTATGCATTTTGAATTCTATTTACTTCACAGGTGATGCTGAGTACTCCACAAAACCTGGGTGACGGCCTTAAGGCCAGTCTTATGAAGATACTTGTGGACGAGCTACACGTGCGTGGTGTGTGTATGGTTCACCAGTGTCTCCTAGCTCTGTACTCCTACAATGCCATGTCTGGTATCATTGTAGATATAGGAGAGAGATTGGAGATACTCCCTATCTATGATGGTAAGAACAGTAGTTGGTAGTTAGTAACCAGTAAGGACAAATAGGGGTGAATTTTTAACCTGCCATCTATCTTAAAATTGACAACTTACCTATTATCCCTGGCCTGTTTCTAGTATTAAAGACATATGATCATTTAAATCAAGTTGAAAGTAAAGGAGAATGCAATTTAACATGCAATTTGCTTTACTTTGGGCCTGCTTTAAGATACATTTGCTAGAGTATATAAAATATTTCTTGTGAAGTTGTGGTGCATATTCACAACTGTATAAACTGGGACTGTTTTCTTCAGTGTAGGAATAAAGGTGTGAAAAGGTGTTTTGTGTAGTAATGGGTTAAATTTTAAAGTGGTTATTGAAAGCTCAATTTTCAGACTTTTATATTTTATCAGTGTTTACAGTTTAGTTGGCTGATTATTGCAGACTTGGTTTACATTAAAATGCCTGTTTTCTTATTTGCTACACTCATAGGCTAGACATTTTAAAATGAACATAATTATCAACCCTTTACCCCATAGCCTGTTTCTAGTATTGAAGATAGATGACCACTTAAAGCATGTTGAAAGTAAAGCAGAATGCACTTTAAGGCCCATTCTGCTTTACTTTCAACATGCTTTAATTTACTACCATCTGATAGAATATAGAAAATATTACTTATGATACATATTCTAATTGTACAAAATGTATCTATTTTCTGCAGTCTAATAAAAAAATAAAGGCTTAAAAAAGGCAAATTTATGGAGTAATGGGTAAACCAAATACAGCAAGGTATCAATGATTTAGAAACACATTATATTAACCAAGGAAATATACGGAGTCTTTTTATAATTCCCTGTATTAACCATTGCACAGCATTTTAGATTATTATGTTTTGATTTCAGGTGTTCTGATTGAAGGAGGCATGTCACGGCAAGCCTATGGTGGTGAGAAGATACAGGACTCATTGCATATATCCCTGCTAGAGAATAGGTACAGATTCAACACTCCAGTGGAGAGGTCACTGGTCAGATACCTGGCAGAAAAGGTAATGATACATGTCCTAAATGTAGACAGCCAATAGACAATTTTGAAAGGAAGAGGCATAGTATTATTCATATCTCCAATATTTTCACTCTACTCCATGAATACGCCTTTAATGTACCCCTCCACTGAAGAAAATATCTCCATTTCGTACAGTCATGAATATGCAACATCAGAAATGTTTCCTATATCTTAGCAGATAGTATATATATACATGTATAGTTCGTCCGTCATAAATGACGAAGACCACTTTTGTCATCCTACAATTTGCGTAGCTTTCCGTGGACACGGAGATGGCTTGTCAAGCCAATCCTTGCCCGGAAAGTTCTCTGGCAGTGCGGACAAGGAATTGTTTCAGGGGGAGGAGATATGTTTGCGCTGTCTTTCCTTTTCTGTCTGCGCAAGTCAGCAGCTACAGTCCTGTTTGCTTCGCACGACTTGGCACCCTTGTGAATAGCTGAAGGCCATTTACCTCTGTCAGATGCAGACTGTTCCCAGGTGTCAATATTAATATTAAACACCTTCAAGGAGAATTTCAGTGTGTCTTTGAACCGCTTCTTGGGGGCTCCAATGGATCGTCTTCCTTTTTGGAGTTCGCCATAGAAGAGTCTTTTTGGTAGGCGGTTGTCCGGCATTCATACCACATGCCCATCCCAGCGAAGTTGAGACTGCATCAGGATGGTGTAGATGCTGGGCAGGTTTGCACATCTGAGAACCTCTGTATCTGGGATTTTGTCTTGCCATTTTATGCCAAGCATTTTTTTCTGAGACAGGTTGTGTGGAAGTGGTTTAGCTTCCTTGCATGGCGCTTGTAAACAGTCCAGGATTCACATCCGTATAGAAGAGTGGTCAGTACCATAGCGCGATAGACCTTGATCTTAGTTTCAAGAGTGATACCCTTCCTGTTCCAAACATTCTTATGCAGTCTTCCAAAGGCAGCGCTTGTTTTTGCGAGTCTGGAATTTACCTCGTCATCAATAACAACAGATCTTGATAGGGTACTGCCAAGGTACATGTAGGTGAATTTGTCCACCACATTCAGTCTTTGTCCGTTAATAGTGATGTTAGGCTCAACATACTGCTTACCTGGGTCTGGCTGGTGCATAACTTCAGTCCTCTTGATACTGATAGTTAAACCGAAGTTGTCACAGGCATCTGAAAACTTATCAAGGTTTTGTTGTGTGTTGACCTGAGGATGCGTTGAGTGCACAGTCATCAGCAAACAAGAAGTCATTGACAGAGTCCGACCTGACCTTTGTCATTGCTTTCAGCCGTCGCAGATAGTAACTTAAAGCATTAATGCACATTCTGCTTTATTTTCAACCTGCTTTAAGTGGTCACCATACTTCAAAACTAGAAACAAGCTATGGGGTAAAGGGTTAAATAGGACCTGTTAGGTGTTTGACACAAACTCATGAGGTGTGTCAATTATTGCTTTTACTAAAAATTGTGTGCCCAGTATTCGTTTAAGGCTGAAAACAAGAAAACAATTCCTTGCTATATCAATATTTAATATGCGTGTATAACTCTTTGCATGCAATTAAGTTAAACATGTTAAAGCTATTTATCACATGAAATTCAATAAAAACTAACAAATTGGTCATTTATACACTGTTATTTCTGATTAAATCCGGGGCCTCCGTGGCCTTGTGGTATAGTCACTGTGACTTACATCACTAAGCTGCTCACCGCTGTGAGTTCGAATCCCAGTAGGGTCGTTTGGATTTTTCATGTGGGGAAGCCTTCCAGCTGGCTTGCGGAAGGTCGGTGGTTCTACCCAGTTGCCGATTTGTGCCTGAAACAGTGCATAAAGGACTTCTGAGGTCTTCCTCCACCTGTAATTAGCTGGACGTCGCGATATGACTGAAATACTGTCGAAAGCGACGTACAATCAAAACAAATCAAATCAAATTCTGATTAAATCCACACAGGATAATAAAAGGCAACACATGTTAAATTATACACTCAGGACTTCTTACTTGTTTATACCACGCAGGTAGTTCATAAGCAATCAAGTAGTTCATAAGCAATGCGCCACACAGGCCTATTAATGTCTATGCCACACAGCTGAAACATTGTTATTGCCACACAGGCATATAAGTGTATATGCCACACAGGCCATGCAATGTTGTAAAAGATGATGACACTCCAATATTGTAGAGAACCAGGTCTGGTCACACAGGCTGCCTGACATGTACTGAACATTGTGTGTAGAGTATATCTCTTGCCTGAAATGACCACATGATTGTTTATGTATATTGCTAGTTGAAAACCTATTACATTGTGTAAGTGCATATATATAAAACACCAATAACTGCTTCTCACATTACAGTGAAACCTCATAACCACATAAATACTTGTTAAGCTCTAAATCATTATAAGTATTTAAAAAAAGGAGCTGTCTGATCTGGGTCTTCACTGTTTGCAACAGATGGATAGACTCAGTTCCAGCACAGACGGATGGATTGGTATTTTACTGATCTACTGATTTAATGATAAACTCATATAGCATTAAAGAATGGTTGGATCACATTACGACTGTATTCTGTAGTTGTATTAGAAGCATACATGTTTTATGTTGGTATTGTTTCAGGGCTGCTATGTGGCTGAAGACTACAAGTCTTCCAAGACTGGATGTGACAAAGATCCTGCCAAGTATAGGGTTACAGTTGACCTTCAGGACTTCTTCCTACCAGAGGGAGGACACAGGTAAATATTAACTAATTCAACCCCAGTGACCATACATGTGATATCTCCCGATCTCATCGGGAGCTCCCGAAATTTTAGCACTTCTCACGATCTCCCGGTCGGGAGACGAAATCTCCCGATATTTCATTAAATCAGGTTCATTTTTTTCAATATGATCTTTTATATCATTTACCTAGTTCGCGGACTCTAAAAATCTGAAAATTGGCTTCAGCGTTCTCCGGCTAATCCATACACACCTTATCACCATACGCTACTGATGCGTGTAAACACGTTACGCAATCGTCGATAAGTTTGATAGTGTAGCACTATACATGGCATGTTTATGGCAGGCTGCAAACAATGTTTGATCACACGCGACGAGTGGGGTTTGACATATTGCTTTTAATGTGTTGTAGATCTAATTGGTTATCAAAAAAGTGATTGACAGGTTTGCCCCGAATCGGAGACCTAGCAACGACAATTTTTAGAAGAATAAAGATCTATGTCGCCGATACGGGTCGGATTAAAATCAGATATAATTCTCCGTAAGTTTTGGACAAGCACACATCTTATATGAAAGCTACATTTATGAATTTATTTCTACCACAAAATACATTGAATATTCACGTAACAGAAAAATACTTCGAAAATTATACCGTTACAAAATGACGGGGCGCCTTAATATTTGCTACGGGAATCACGTATATTTTGTTAGTCTAAAAAGTTTTCCCCAGCATCGTTTTCTAACAATTAATTAAAATTAAACATTGGACCTAAATTCTTCTGTTTGTTACATACGATTTGTGCAAATGTATAATCATTAAGTTTGATTTTACAACCAATTACGCTCGTAAAATTGATTTGCAATCAGTTTTCGCGGTAGAACCACGCCAATTAAATGGCGTTAGTAAATGTCGTCTGCAGACTTTGTCGTCTAAAACAATTTCTCTGAGTTAATCTTTGTGCATTTTCTTTCAGAAACTATCATTGTCAAGCAGTTTGTATCTAGAATAGATGATGCAGCGTATCATCTGGATCCATACTGTTTGCAAACTTTAATTAATAACAGATTGTTAAGTTGCTAACTCTTTCTAGATCTACTGACTCCATAGATAGAAATCTAGACCATTTGAACTACTTCATTCATTCTCTCAAGAAAATAGATATAGTTCCAGTTTATCTTTACTAGTCATGAATAATATTTAAGAACCATAAGAAATAGTTCTTATATCCTAGCAGATGGTAGATCTAGCTTAAAGCAGGCTTAAACTTTTACTGAAGCAGAATGCTCCTGAAGAGTATTCTGCTTTACTTTCAGCCTAGATGCTAGAATAAAAGGCCCATGTCAGTATTATAAAGACTATATCTCTGGGTGAAAATTGTCTCTGTCATAGTGGTCTATAGATAGACTAATCTACTCACTGATTAGAAAAAAAATAAGCAATTAGTGATTAATTTATGAAAATCGATAAATTTGTTGGATTTTTATCGCCAGCGCCTAGTTTTGTCGCGAAAAAAGCTCCCTATTTGGCACCCCAATCTCCCTATTAAAATTTCCAGATCTCCCTATTTGGGTCCAAGAAAATATCACATGTATGCCAGTGACACAGTGACAAGTATACTCATTATTTACCAACATTTTACCTGTAAGGTGTACAGTCTTATGTAAACAGTGTAGACCAAGATCAGGATATGCACTGCTTGTCAGTTTGTAGTATATTTAAGAAAACAGCCCTTAAAAGTCTTAAATGAACTAGAAGTAATTGGAAACTTGCATTATCCATTAAAAGTTTCAGGGGTGATTGAGTTAAAGAGATATGGAACAGAAGTGTTGTCCATACTGGACACTTATTTATTACATAACACATATCTGACGTAGTCAAACCTTGATAGCTCAAACTGGCTTAAGTGGATCATACACACAATTCTGCAATTGAGATTTTGTAACTTACTCATTGACCACTGAAACTTCATAATTATGGACATTTTCAGTTTAGTCTATTTCATGTTTTGACTTTTAAGGATTGCACAATAACGATTTTAATTTTAACATATTTGCTGTTTTATTTCAGATCAGTTACATTAGACCATGGGTTTTTCAAGGCTCCAGAGGGTTTCTTTAACACAGATCTCTGGGAGATGGACTACAAAAATCTACAGAAGCAAATCTTTGCCGCCATACAACAGTGTCCTATGGACTCCAGGAAACAGATGTATAGGTACGAAACTTAGTTCTTTCTGCAAGACATGATTTAACCCAGTACCCCATAGCCTGTATCTAGTTTTGGAAAAAAAGGTTACTACTTAAAGCAGGTTGAAAGTAAAGCAGAATGCACCTGAAGGTGCATTCTGCTTTACTTTCAACCTGCTTTAAGCTACCATCTGCCAGAATGTAGAAAACAATTCTTATCATACAAATTTATGATCTTATAAATTGGAACTATTTCATTCAGTGGAGGGATAAATTAAAGGTGTAAAAAGGCATATTAATGGGGTAATGGGTTAAAGTTCTCAAGATAGATTGATGTTTAAAAAAAGCTGGAAGCAATCTGAAATCCCACTCAGAATGAGTTCCGCTTTGCTTTATTTATATGTAAAGCTAATAGTCTAATATGTACATCTACCATTTGAACTATTACATTGACTTATATGATAAGAAAAAACACCCAAGAAAGAGTGCAGACAAATTTTATAAGAATCTGTGTGCCACCTGTATTAGAATAATTTCATATCCAGTGAGAGATCAGTGTTGATTTTATGTTCAAATGATCTAATCTGTAAGCTACCTAAAACAGTATTAATGAAGATTTGTTCAGGATAAAGAAAAGAGAAAACAAGAGACCAAGGTATTGCTTAGGACATTGATGATGTGCCAAACATTTTAATTATGCCTTAATAAGATTTTGAGCTAACCCTTTCCACCATAGAAATGCACCTGTCTGCTCCACCATAGATTAATTTTCATTTATGTTATAAATACAGGTGCCAGCTTAAAGCAAGATAACAGTGAAGCAGAAAGCTCCTAAAGGAGCTTTCTGCTTTACTTTTATCTTACTCTAAGCAGTATCCTGTCCTGAACACAGTTGGATTAAGGTTCATTTGCACTATTGTCTGTTGAGGAAAGGTTTAACACTGTTTCTCCATTGATCTCATTTGCAATACCCTAGTTTTGCTTTCATTCCTTCATCACAGTAGTGAGACAACCAATATGAGGGAATTTTTGGTCAATTTTTAGTCTTCTGCGGCCTATCTTAGGACACGTCGTACGACAAAAATCGTTGTAAGTAAAAACTTTAAAATGCGTCTCATTTCTGATTTCTCCATCTAAATCCTTTCTCGTGACATCTCTTTGGAATCACCTTGAAAAGAAGATTCTAAAGAGATGTCACAAAACAGGATTAGAGGAAGAAATAAATAATAATTGAGAATTTTAGAATCTGACCTCCGACAATATTTGTCATACAACGTTTCGATAGACGGGGCCCCAGGATCAAGGATTTTTAATTCAACAAAAATACTTTTACAGGTCAGTATACCTGAGTGGTGGAGTGACTATGATACCAGGATTTGCAGAGAGACTACAGGCAGAGCTCAGAAAGCTAGCACCTCCTTCTGCCGTGGTTGAGGTAAGATATAACTGAACCATTAGCCCCATAACTATCAATGCAAATCTACTGTATTATCATTATGTATTAACTCTTTCAACACAAAGTTACTATTGTGGGTGATTGGGTTCCCTTGTGGATCATTTTAATTACCAAAACATGAACCAGTCTACTTGGAATTTGGGGTATTTTAATAAATACTAGTATAAATTGGCCAACAGTGTAGACCCAGATCAGAGGGCTCCTATATGATCCCTCTGTTTTGGGTCTACACTGTTTGCAAATGTCTGGTCTGGCACACTTTGGTTTTGGAAAGATTGGCACCAATCTTTCTCAGATTAACTTGTATAAAAATTATATGTGATGTTGTTTCTGTTGTTTCTTATTTGGGCTAGGGGAACATAGGAAGATATACATTTTTTGGCCGGATTGAAAATGCGGTCTATAGATTGGCGAATGCCGTCCGTCTGTCCGTCCGTCTGTCTGTCTGTCTGTCTGTCTGTCTGTCTGTCTGTCTGTCTGTCTGTCCGTCCGTCCTCACTTTGGTTGACCTTTTTGTTAGTGTCAGTTTTAGCCAAAGCTTAAGTCCTACAGCAACCAAATTTGGCATGTACAGTTATAGTGAGGTCATCATCACATGCTGTGGGTAACTAGGTCACTGTGACCTAGATTTCACGGTCCAATGACTTAGAGAATTCTTGGTTTACCTTTTTGTTAGTGTCAGTTTTAGTCAAAGTTTAAGTCCTACAGCAACCAAATTTTGCATGTACAGTTGTAGTGAGGTCATCATCACATGCCATTGGTAACTAGGTCACTGTGACCTAGATTTCAAGGTCCAATGACTTACAGAATTCTTGGTTAACCTTTTAGTTTGCGTCTTGGTTTACCTTTTTGTTAGTGTCAGTTTTAGTCAAATTTAAGTCCTACAGCAACCAAATTTGGCATGTACAGTAACTGTTGTAGTGAGGTCATCATCACATGCCATGAGTAACTATATTATATATATATATACAAAGCAAAAGTGCAGACAAGCCGGCCATACCGACATTGGCGGTTTCTCGTCTAAAAGGTAATACAGCATTCCCTCTCTACAACGACATCCAATGGAAGACAAAAAATGTGTGCATTGTTCGGAGGGAGTTGTTTTAGGGAGGAAAATTGGCTTACATTTGCAAACAGCTTGAATCCAGATCAGAAGCGGTGTTACGCGGCATCTGATCTAGATTCAAGCTGTTTGTCACTCGTTGTTAATTTGTTTTTCTGTCAAAATGTCCATTTAATATGTAACTTTGAGAAAAACAGCAGACAATAGTTTAACCCTTTGAACCCTAGTCCCGCATATAGGCGTCTTTTCAAACAGTGTACATGTGAATAGTACACTTGTCCTGTGCAAACAGTGAAGACCCAGATCAGAGGGCTCCTAAAGGAGCCCTCTGATCAGGGTCTTCACTGTTTGTCAGTAATGCCAAAATTGACAAAAACAACTCTTAAAAGCCAGAAATGGACTAGACAAAAATCGAAACTGGAATTGTCCATTTAAAGTTTCAGGGAGGAAAGAGTTAAGCAGACTATATTGCAGAAGAGAAAGTGTAAGATATATAATCGTCTTGTTTGGGGAACAGCGGCAAGTGTCGTAAGGAGAGCTGTTGTAGAGAGGGAGCACTGTAGTTCTAGTTATATCTCAAAAGACAATGTGTAAAAGATCTTATTTATAACATTGTGTCTAGGTACATGCTTCACCCCAGCGCTACCATGCTGCATACCTAGGAGCTTGTTCAGTGGCCAGCATGGATGTGTTTGAAATGAGCTGTGTGTCAGCTGACGAGTGGAAGAAACTGGGTGTCCAAGCCTGTAAGAAGTGGGGCATGTAGGATGCCAATCCTAACAGTACATAACAGACAGAGACAGCATTGTATAACATGTAGCATATACAGCAAAGTTTTGTTATGAAGGTCTGGGGCCCGTTGAATGAAACGTCGTACGACAAAAATTATCAATTATTATTTATTTCTCCATCCAATCCTGTCTTGTGATATCTCTTTGGAATCATCTTGAAATTTTGACATTCGACGGTTTTTGTTGTTATGACCTTTCAAAAAACAAGCCCCTGGGTTCAAAGAGTTTGAGTTGTGTCTAAACTTGTTCTCAAGCTTTTGATTGGTCAGAGACTCAGACTCAACTCAAACATTTTATATGCACGTGGACAGGTTTCTAGATAAAAGTGTGTAATAGACCAAGAAATTCCAACTTTTTTCCTTTATACCTTCAAAAAATTCTATGTTGTGACTACTCTATAGAATCTTAGCAAACGATGATTCTAAAGAGCAGACAGATCATATGGGTTTGGCGATGGCATAACCTTAGATTTCAGTTGTGGAAATATTCCCCTTATCTATATCCCTAAAATAGCATACAAAAGAAAGCTTGTTTACGATGTTCAAATACTAACATGAATATAAAGCAGAGAGCCTATTTTTATTTGATCAAAATTACTGTTGTCAAAATATTTGTTGTAAGCAAACTGAAGAAATGTTAATTATTGAACAATTACTTTGAATCTAATTTGGATTTTATCTGTTTGCAAATGTAAGAGTAAGTTAAGTTAGGGTATACATTGGTATTTTGGGTAAGTCTATTTGGGTTTGAAAAGATGCTCAACATTTAGAAAAGACATAATATGCATAATCCATGAATTCATTAAATTCAAATTTTACACACAATTTGGAAATGTAAGTTATGTGCTAACAGAGTATGTATTTTTAGACAATTCTGCATAGTTTAATTCTTTGAACCCTAGTGACGCATATATGTGTCATTTGCAAACAGCATACCTGTGAGGAGTACACTTGTCCTATGCAAACAGTGTAAACCCTGATCAGACGGCTCCTTAAAGACATTAAGCCAGTCCATTCATTGATTCACCCCCCATTGTATTCACTAGGTGTCAAAATACAGGTAGATCATGACAAACTTGTGGAGATAACGGTTCAGCTATCTGAAACTTTGAATAGAGGCCCTTACATAATAGATCTCAATAGGTTTTTCAATGGGTTTTACTAACCAAGCTATCAATATTAGGTGAGGGCCTCACATGAGACACCTGAATGATTCCTTGCCTAGACGCTAGCCGAGTAAGTGCATGGGCTCTATGGTTTGACTCAAACTTTCTACGATACTAGGTGTTACCACCCAAGCTTGGTCATGTAATGTCTTTAAGGAGCCCTCTGATCAGGGTCTACACTGCTTGTCATTTTGACATATATTGTAAAAATAAATCCTAAAAAGTCAAAATGAACTAGACAAATTGAAAACTAGAATTGTCCATTTGAGGTTTCAGGGAGGAAAGAGTTAACGATTGTTAAAAGTTTCCTCCAAAGCTACTGTAGCAGAGCAAATCACATACAGTCAAACCTTATTATCTCAAACTGGCTTAAGTCAAACTTAAAACTATATTCCAATGTTAAAATATGGTAGAGCCACCTTTAAACTTAAAATATGGATATGTTAGACTTGATGAAGCTCTAATTGCGGACATTTAGCTGGAGAAATAGTGATAACTTTGAGATATGAAAGTTTGACTGTACATCCACCTGATAAATATAGTTTAGTGTAGTATTATCTCATAGTTTGTATAGTAATAATAATAGTATAGACTCATCTCATAGTTTGTAGAGTGTAGTATTATCTCATAGTTTGTACAGTATATTATTTTCTCATGTAAATTAATTGTAAATAAAGAACATTGTTTATTTGTTATGTAAAAATACACAGGTAACTTGTAGAGGGGTTATCTTTTATGCAATATTTAAAAGCTATGTAGGGTACCACATGTGTCTGTAACACTGAAACAAGGTTAAGTGGCCAATCTTTGAATACTACAGTTCAAGCTACAAAAGATGGGTAATTGCCTAATACACGACAAAGGTAAATCAGAAAGTTCCTATAGAAGCTTTCTGATTTACTTTTGTCCTGCATTAATCCATTACCCCATAGCCTGTGTCTAAATTTAAAGATAGATGGCCACTTAAAGTAGGTTGAAAGTAAAGCAGAATGTGCCTTTAGGCACATTTTGCTTTACTTTCAGCCTGCTTTAAGCTACCATCTGCTAGAATATAGAAAATAGTTCTTTGGAAGCATAATCATGACAGTATAAATTTGGATTTATTTTCTACAGTGGAGGAATAATATAAACTTAAGGCGTATTTATGGGGTATTGGGTTAAGTTGCCACCTTTATGAGGCAACTTAATACAAGTTTGACTGTGTCAATCTATCTAACTAAAGGTGCCATTTTGAATGAAATACACGAAGATGTTTATTGTCACTATATAACACTTTTGTTGTATGTTATTATAGCTTTGAGCTGGGAACTTTTGTTCTACAGTATACATTCCAAAATTCGTATGTTATGATAATGTTTTTCAATATTCCAGATAGGGAATTAAAATTAATATTTTGGTAGAGCAATTATTATATTAATATTATGTTATGTATAAATATCAACTAGTTCTAGTTGTTTTACATGGTTTTGTACCTAGCAACACCAAAATTATATGTTCACCATTGTTACAAATACGTGTAAACGTGTATGACATACACACTTTTGAGATGCAGCCACTTTAAAGATAATTAATCCGTAGGACAGGTTGCAGTTTAATGTAGAACAATTTTTAATGAAAAACGCCCTTTCTGTTTCACTTTTATTTTGCTTTAATCGGCCACATGTATTTTGAGGCCTCTACGTGTTTTCAAAAAGTGTCTGCCTACCATGAATTTCACTGTGCAATATAATTGTGCAAACTAAATAAAACATACATGACACACAATGCAATATGAAGAGGGCTTGGCCATTTGGTCAAACATGCATTTGTTCTTTAGAGGCTGCATTATAATGGTCAGTTATAGTATACAGTTTAAACTCGATACTTGGAACTCATGTTAGTTCAAACATACTCATATTTCAAAGTTAAAACGTGACGAAGTCACGTTTTAACTTTGAAATACGGGTATGTTCCACATAAGCGTGATCGAGTTTTGAAAATTTTACTTGTGAAATAATGGTAATGTTGATTTATACAGGAACATATATAGATTAATTATATACGTTCCTGATTTTAGCGAGTTGGAAGTATTGAGTTTTAACTGTAGATACATTGTATATAGATATTCGACTCTTTATGCTTAGTCAATGGAAAATAGTGTGATCATGACTATAGAGAAACACTTTTATAAGGCCATGATTATTATTGTCGAAGCTATTGCAATCATCCTTGTGTTTAACCCATAAGCTCATAATCTGTTTCTTGTTTTGAAAACAGGTGACCACTTAAAACAGCTTGAAAGTAAAGCAGAACATGCTTTCAGCCAGATTTAAGCTACTTTCTGTTAGGACATAGAACATACTTCTGATATTCATGACTGTATTAAGTGGAATTACTTTCTTCAGTTGAGCAATAAACTAAAGGCTTAAAAAGGTGTACATGTATTCATAGAGTAATTTGTTAAGGTCATTCCCAAGATAAGAAATTACTTCCACTTAATACAGTTGTTGAAGCCAGACAAAGGTTGAGCAAAATACTCGTTAAGGGTTTTTGCAATACTTTTGCTCTGCATTAAGTAGTCATCTATTCTAGCAAGTTTCATGCTTGTTTATGCAATTGCTGCTTAACCCTTTACTGCATAACCTGTTTCTAGTTTGTTTTCAAGACATGTGACTACTTAAATCAGGTTGAAAGTAAAGCAGAATGCACCTTAAGGTGCATTCTGCTTCACTTTCAACCTGCTTTAAAGCTACATTCTGCTAGGATATATAGAAAATATGTTTTACCTTTCACATTAATTACTGTATTAATTAAAGCTACATATGTATTTTCTTCAGCAGAGGAATAAATTAAAAGCGTAAAATATGTGTATTTAGGGTAAAGGGTTAAGACTATTTTGTTATGGCTCTGTGATATATAAAATATCAATAGTACATTCCAAAACTTATTTTTACAGAAACTTTGACCACATCGTTTCCATGGTCATGTATATACATTGGTTGTGAGTTGGCATTATAAAATTGTATTGCAATGGTTGTTTTGTTACATATTGTGTACATGTGGTAGTTTTAATACTAGTTATTCATATGTAGGTAACTTCTCACACATGTCGTGACTCCAGACAGGAAGGAGTAAACTGAACATTCCATTTTCTCCTGTATGTTTCCACAAAACTCTTATGAGTTGTCAGTCACATCATATGATTTTTCTGTATCACTAGTGTAATATAAAGTTTTAGGCTCTGGCGCAACCATTCTTCCACATGAAGCTGGACACAAACTGATGTCATTTGTGATGATGTACAATGTACAATAAATGTCACATTTTGGTGGAAAATAAATATGAAGCAGGTACTTCCAATTACAACTTCAATTAACTTAATAGGCTTTTAAGATGTTTATGTGATATAAAGAATCTTACATTCATTCTCATCACTTATAATTTTGATAAACGTGTTAACTAAAATAAATACCGGTTTGACACTTGCCAAGTTTCACATCATATTATTTTAAAGTTAACTAGTTTATTAAAGATGATAATTAATGAGCACTCATGTAAGATTCTGAGTCTCTCTATATATAATGATGTCTTTACACATTCTTTATCTATATTCAGTGCTAGTCATATATGAATTTAGTTTAAATTAGACTTAACTTAAAGTAAATATTTTCTCTTGCTCATTCAGAAGGGCCTAGTCAAAGCATATTCAGATATTTCTTATTTTGTAATTGGGTGGTTAGATACTGACCTATGCCCATAGGACTGTTAAGGCCAGTGACTGAAAAAGGCTGAATCAGCAATAAACCATTCCCTCTATAGCTTGTTTTCATTGTTTAACCCGTTACCCCACAACATGTTCTGGTTATGGAGACATGTGACATCTTAAATTAAGTAGAAAAGAAAGCAGAATGTGCCTTTTTACTCATTCAGTACATCGTTGCATTTTATACAGTAATGCATATGCAACATAAATATTACTTAATATATCGTAGCTAATGGTAGCTTATAGCAGGCTGAAAATAAGGCTTTAATTTCAACCTGCTTTAAGTGGTCACCTGTCTACAAAACTAGAAACAGGCTATAGCGTAAAGGGTTTAAAATATATATACTGGAGTATTGTATAGAAGAATTATCTCTCTGTCTAAACTGATTTTTTTATGCAGAAATTCCTAGTTTGAACAAGAAAATTAAGAGTTACAACATAGCCTAGAAAAAGTCATATACATATCCAGTAAATAGATGATTATATTTATGTGGTTATATAGTATTTCAGATGCTTATATACATTAAACTCTCTTAGGACCACGTACTTGTATTAATTATCATGTGTTTAAGGCATGTGACTGCTTAAAGAAATGTGAATGTAAAACAGGAAGCTCCTTTAGGAGCTTTCTGTTTTACATTGACCTTGCTTTAAGCTTTCACCTGTCTTTTCTGCAGCTAGTTAGCCTTCTTGTTAGTGGTCGTTATAGAGAGGTTTTACTGTATTGTGATTTTGTCTTTCTTGTGTGTGTATTGCACATCCACTATCCAGTAATATACTATTTAAAGAATCTTTCTAGATATTTATTTACATACATTGTACCGGTACACATTATTGTTCGTGGGTTTATAGTTGGGATATGCTTATCATGTATTCATTGCTTTTGTCAATTTTTACAATGCTGATTTGTTCAAATTGACTAATCCACTTTTGGGGGTTGATGTAAATGTATGTACTCCTCACAGGTACAGTAGAACCTCTCTATTACGGCCACTAATAAAAGAAGGCTAATTGTCTGAATAAAAGAAAGGTGACAGCTTAAAGCAATGTTAAAGTGAAACAGAAAGCTCCTGTAGGAGCTTTCTGTTTCACTTTCATATTGCTTTAAGCAGTCACCTGTCTTAAACGACTTATATTTGACACATTTTAGTGGTTGTAATAGAGAGGTTCTACTGTACATAAAAATAACATTGTCTACAAAGAACGAGTATATGCGCTATTAGGGTTTAAAAGGATTATAGATACATCAGTAGAAACCCAAGATACATTTATATAAATGAAATATTTGATACACAATAATACAGTAGAACCTGAAAATATTGAACTGAAGTTGAACATAATAGCTATTATTTTAAAGTAACAATATAGCTTAATAAGTTATAACAAATAAAATATTGAACTGAAGTTGAACTTAATAGCTACTATCTTAAAGTAACAATATAGCTTAATAAGTTATAATAGATAAAGTATTGAACTGAAGTTGAACTTAATAGCTATTATTTTAAAGTTACAATATATCTTAATAAAGTTATAACAGATAAAATATTGAGCTGAAGTTGAACTTAATAGCTATTATTTTAAAGTTATAATATAGCTTAATAAGTTATTCCTGATATTTAGCTGTATGTGATGACCCAAACTTTATATACAGTAAATCGGCCACTAAAGAGGAGGACAATTAATTGTATAAAAGATAGGTGACAGCTTAAAGCATAGTGACAGTCACTTTGCTTTAAGCAGTCACCTGTCTGAAACACCTAATAATTAACACAATTCAGTAGTCATGATATAGAGGTTTTAGTACTTTACTGTATTACTTGAGGGTTTAAATAAGAACACTTTAACATGCAAGTTTTAATCTTCTGCACATAGTTAACTGTTTTAAGGTTGAAGGGAACAAAGGTCCTGTAAAATATTTACATACCATGGACATACATAGTTGATCATGTAATATCATTGTATTTATATTGTATATAAGCATTGTCTCTGATGGTCATGTTTTAATATATATCTCTATCAGTCTGTGTTATATTTATGAACATAGGATGGCTTTAACTATGATGTGTATAACTATACATTTGTAAACTGGTAGATCATAGACAAAGAGAAAATATAGTAGGATGGTATATACCTAGAGTTTGTTTTATATTTTTTTGCCCGTCTTATCCCCTTTTATGATTAAGAATATATTGTATAACCTCATTTAAACACTTATCGGCTGGGCGATGCCAAATCACAGTATTTAACCCATTACCCCATAGTCTGATTCTACTATTGAAGATGGATGATCACTTAAAGCAGGTTGAAAGTAAAGCAGAGTGCGTATTAGAGAACATTCTGCTTTACTTTCATGCCTGCTTTGAGCTACTATCTGTAAGCATTGAAAACTATTTCTTGTTCATAAATTGGAACTATTTTCTTCAGTGGAGGAATAAATAAAAGGCGTATTTATGGGGAAATGGGTTATTTAGTGTTTAAGTGTTTTACCCATTACTAAATATATACTCTTTGTATGCCCCTGCATTGCGTCTAACTCAACATTTTCCCGGGGGACCATGTCCCCAGACCCCCCCCCCCCCCCCCCCCCCCTTAGAAAAGTTCAGCATACACTTTCATTTTGGACTAGCTACGCCCCTGGAAACGATATTGCAGACAATATTAAAGCTGACGACAATGAAAAAGGATGAATGGGTTAAATATCACGATAAATTTGACAGCAAAGAGTTAACAATAATCCAAAGATGACGATATCACTATAGGGGTTATCCAAAACAACGGAAAATCAGACTGCTTTCTGATTTGAAGGGAAGTTACCATGTTTTGCATAAACTCGTCCATTAAAGAGTTATTACTCTTCTACTCTTCTTCTGAGGTCTCGTCAGTAATTACTAGTTAAAATAAGACGAAGAGTGGATGATGCGTTATTTCCTTGCCATATAAATGCACTAAAATTCAAAATCAATGCAATAAAGTGTAGAAAATGATAGATACCTGAAAATATTGAATTATTAAAATCTAAGTGGAAAACCCTTCGAAGCCTGATCATGTCGTTTTAGTCTTACAACGTTCTATCTCACATGAGGGTTGTTCTGAGAAAATCGACTTTAAAGTTTTGGACCAATTAAACAGCATAATTTGGATGGATTTTGAAAATTCTTTCGACTTTACCTGATGAAGTGTGAATGCAAAGGGTTCCATTTAAAGTTTTATGAGGATTGTAAGCATGTTTTTTTTTTATAATTAGCTATATCTTACTTTCGGTTTGAGATAGATCATTTCTCAAACTCTACCTTCTATTTCACTCATTATTACAATTTTCTATGTCCATTTTGTGGAGATAGAACATTATTAACAATACAGTTTTAGACCATTGCATGAACAATTACAGTATTACAATGTTCTATGTCCATTCTAAATACTCCCCATAGGGGATATTTTTGCTTATTTTGATGAAATTATCCCCTCGGCCAAGAAATACAGGTCGCTGATAAGCAGACAAAAACAGAATACTTCTTAAGAGTAGGGTTTGGTTTTTATGCCCCCAGCATCGACAGATGCGGGGCATATAGTAATTGTCCTGTCCGTCCGTCCGTCTTTTCGTCCGTGCGTGCGTGCGTGTGTCCGTCCGTAACAAGGTTAAGTAGATTTTACCGTTTCGTCTAGCATCAACATCGCTTACCCAAATGCTTTGATACTTATACAGTTGTTGCCTTGGACCATTCCCTATCCATCAATATCACCAAACTTTGATTTTGACCTTGACCTTGACCTAATTTGGACTTAGAAAATTTTAAATAGGCTATTTCTTGGTTAACTAGATTTTACCGTTTCGTCTAGCATCAACACAACTGACTACAAATGCTTTTATACCTATACAGTTGTTGCCTTGGACCATTACCAACTCACCAACATCACCAAACTTTGACCTTGACCTAATTTAGACTTAGAAAATTTTAAATAGGCTATTTCTTGGTTAACTAGATTTTACCGTTTCGTCTAGCGTCAACACAACTGACTACAATGCTTTGATACTTATACAGTTGTTGCCTTGGACCACTACCAACTCACCAATATCACCAACATCACCAAACTTTGACCTTGACCTAATTTGGACTTAGAAAATTTTAAATAGGCTATTTCTTGGTTAACTAGATTTTACCGTTTCGTCTAGCATCAACACAACTGACTACAATGCTTTGATACTTATACAGTTGTTGCCTTGGACCATTACTAACTCACCAATGCTCAGTTTGACCCTGACCTTGATCTAATTTGGACTTAGAAAAGATTCAGAATATATTGTCAAGGATGCCACTGGGGGCATAAGCGTTTATTGAACGCGCAGTCTTGTTTGTTGTTGTTAACATCCGTACGTGCGACTTCGGTTTATAAAGTCTCCCTTGTGCGACTTGGCTTGGTAGGACTTCTTTAAAGGGGTATTCAGTGTTACTTTCATATTGTTTTAAGCAGCTATCTGCTTAGAATTAATCACTTTACTTTGAACTACACATGTAGTTAAAGATACATGGGTATTTCGCCTATTACACTGTACGCCAATAACCATGAAGGTCGCAGCCATTTTGGAAATTTCTGTCATGTGATCCAATTTGAACACAATGACTGGATAATTTGGACATAGATCATTGTTAGACTAAACAAAACGTTAAAAATGGAGATAGAACATTGTAATACTGGCGATAACTTCAAAAAGAAAGATCGGAATTGATTTTCACCAGGAGATAGCTCTTGAAAATAGCTTTCCAACGGTATATAGAACTCTATTTGTTTACAAATGGACATAGAACGTTGTAAGACTCACGCGACGAATTCAGTCAAAGAGTAACCCTGTACAATGTTCCTTCCCTATAACGGTCCTCTGAACAACGTTTCCCTCCTTACAACAACGCTTGTCGCTGTTCCCCAAACAAGACAATTGTTCCAGCTTTTTACTCCTGCAACATCGTCTGCTTAAACATTTCGTCTGCTGTTTTTCTCAAAGTTACAATTGGACATTTTGACAGAAAAACATAATGGCGAGTGACAAACCAGATCAGACGCCGCGTTACGAGCTCATGGTGAGAGACAAATGTTTAGGAAGATGGTTTTGGCTAATGCCATTCGTTGCAAAGTCGCGCATTTGTCAAAACCACCAAACATGCGTTTCCTTTACCCGTCAAATAAACAAAAATATTCCGTATAACAATTGAGCTCCAGGGTCCCGTTTCATAAAACTTTGTACGACAAAAAACGGTCGTAAGTCAAAACTTTAATATACATTTAATTTCTTATTTCTCTTTTTAATCCTGTGTTGTGACATCGTTTTGGAATCGTCTTTTTCAAGACGATTCCAAACCGATGTCACAAGCTGACATGATACCGATTACTTTGAAATGTAATCGGTTACTTTCGATTACGATTACAGCAAATGCGATTACGATTACTTTTTGAAAATTACAGTGTGTAATCGATTTAATTACGATTACTCACAAGACAGGAATATATGGAGAAATAAATAATAAATGAGACTTTTGTAATATGACTTACGACAACATTTGTCCTATGAAGTTTTATAAAACGGGCCCCAGAAACGCTGAAAGGAAGGCAGATTTCCGGTGCCATTATTTTTAAAACTCCCAAAAATATAATTATATAGTAAAATATTTGCTATAATAATGCATACGATTGGAAATTGTTTTTCAGCAAAAGTTGTAAAATCAGACTTGTTCGTAGATTGCCAAACTGATAATTATACACTTTTATTATTTTATCAAGAAATTAACCTTTATCATTGTAAACTTTGGCAAACAGTTTTATCCAGATGAGAAGTCTTGTAACCTGCTTTAACCTACAGTTTGGTTGCATATTTGTAAAAGTTATGGAACTCTGCTTATTTGTCAAAGCGATTTAAACACATATTTACACAAGACTGACGTGTTTTAGTTTGTTGATAATTTTCCAGAAAAATCTTATGCAGAAATTATATATTTTTCATGAGACATACCGGATGATCGTTTTTTCTTTCTTCATATTTTATTTTAATTGATTAGTTATTTGTAATTACTACAGTATGTTAATACTAATATAACTAGCTTCATGGAATCTCCTATCTTGTTTTGCCTTATTTGCTTGCCCTTGCAGAAATTATTCCAATCTTTTTCAATTCCCAGGAATTCCAATGTTTTCTCACTGGGACAACATTGGTATTCTCTGCGTTACAAAAGTCAAGGTAATCCTAGAAATTCCATGGAATACATTGGACTTTTTTGTTGGAATACTTTGTTTGGAAAACATTGAAACAAGAATCCAATATAATCCAATGTACAGTAAAACCTCTCTATTACGACCACTAAATGTTGTTAATTATTAGGGTGTTTACGATAGGTGACCGCTTAAAGCAAGATGATAGTGAAACAGAAAGCTCCTATAGGAGCTTTCTGTTTCACTGTCACCTTGCTTTAAGCTGCCACCTCTCTATTATACAATCAATTAGCCTTCATTTTAGTGGTCGTAATAGCGAGGTTTTACTGTATTCCCAGTGATAAAACATTGGATATCGTAGGAATTTGTTTTTTGCATCAATATATATACATTTATATTACACCTCGCTTTGAGTTACAATGTTAAATTCCCATAGACCTACAGTTAACATTTTGCATGTCTTTTACATCTATACTGTCACTCTTTATGATATCCTTTTTGTGACGTCATTCTAAAGGACATTACTTTTTTACTACGTCCGAAAACGTACTGTCAGCCTTGACATGCCAATCGCTATTGGATACATTGGAACGTTTTAAAGAGTGGTAACTTATAATCAACTTTTGGCATTTTCTGTACAAGTTGCTTCCTTTTGTCCATTCCTTAACGATTTGCCATAATTTCAGAAGAGGATATTTGCCACCTAGACAATGTAAAGACGCTGTTTCTTCAATTTACTTATCATAACGTTCTTCTTTGTTTACTTGTAATATAATAATTATTATAAACAATGTGACGTCGTAAGACGGCGACGTCATTTCCCGCGTTATGTACATGTCCGCGCTAAATTGGTGTTCACAACACATTTTATAAAAGACGAATAAAACGATTCCAAAGCCAGGGTTGATAAGCTCGGTGTAATAAAATAAATATCAGATGTCAGTTATTTATATAATATTTATTCCAACAAGTTTGGAAAAGACAGGAATTTAATATTGTGACTTCAAGTAAAATTCCACTATTTCCAATGCTTTTTCTAAATGTGATATCAAGTCTGAAAAACTTCCTGTTAACCTAGTTATTTGAATTTCAGAATGGGAGGGAATCTCTTTTGACATAAGCTCTACTATTAAAACAGATTTTTGTATACTTTGGCAATTTATTAAAGTGGAAATAGAACATGTAAAATGTGAGTACATTAGTTATAAATATTTGATAGCCTTTCATGTTTCTTTTTTGTGATATAATTTTGTAAAGTATTAAACTGTTTTTTGATGATAAGTAAGCTTATTTCATGGGCTCATGTGTATGTAAAGTTTCATTCATTGAAAACAACAAGTGGTATTTGTATAAAAATAATCATTTGTATATCAGCTCTTAACATTGTTGCATGCAAGTTTTATTTAAGCCTCAAACATGGCTCACAAGTGCTCTCTTTTCTTTTACATTAAGGCTGACTGCTTTTAGTAATGGTTATTAATCAGTGCACATATTCAAGTTGTAGATCTTCGTCA
Organism: Gari tellinella; assembly: GCA_922989275.2. Taxonomy (NCBI): domain Eukaryota; kingdom Metazoa; phylum Mollusca; class Bivalvia; order Cardiida; family Psammobiidae; genus Gari; species Gari tellinella. Next base: position 100,877,319 of record OV277858.1, on the reverse strand, counting down.
AACCTATCATTATTTATAGATTGAAGTATTTGTTTTGTTACCAGAGATGAAATTCCTACTAAATAGTTTTATTTTATCCTAATATTTTCTAATTATTAGTATACTTGTAATATTTTCTTTATGTAGGAATGTGAACTTCTTACATGTAACGAGTGTTCAACATGTGTATGAAAAGAAGCAATTGTTAGAGAAGCTAAACACGCCAGACGACATACACGTGTGTTCTTATTCCCCGGCAACAAATAGGTTTTATATGGTTGGATTTCCTAGGAATTCATGTGTATTTTAGTGATTTGAATTCCAAGGTATTCCAATGTTTTCCAACTTTGAAAAGATTGGAATTCCTAGGAATTCCCATGACTTGGCAGTGTTGGATTATATTGGAATACATTAGTAAAGAGTGCCAATACCATACAATGTTCAAATTCCAATGTATTATTATGTTTTTCAACTGGGAAAATATTTAAATACCTTGGAATTCCCATGACACGGCGAAGTGGGAATACATTGGAAAACGTTATAAAGAGAGTGCCAATACCGTGCAATCATTTCCAATGCTTTCCTATGTTTGAGTCCAATGTATTCCAAGAAAATCATAGGCATGGCAAGGAAAAATCAAACAATTTCTTGGAATACCTAGGAATTCCTATGAATTCCAATTAAAATTTCGTAAGGAGCAGGGCTCCAGATAAGAGGGAGTAATCTGAACAAATCCAACATTTACTCACTCATACAGCATTAAATCCTATGGTATTACTACTCATTCGAATCGTCTCTTCGAGACGATTCTTATGAGTAGTGACACTATAGGGTTAAAAGCAGAAATAAAGGTTTTAGGTTTTGAAAAACTCTCCTTATCTAGAGCCCTGGACTTAAGGAGGATTCGATTCCGACCATGCTCGGTATTGTTTTCCTTAAAATGTATTTTTAACATAAATCTTTTTCCCAAATTAATATTTACGTGTTTATGTAGACGCCTGGCATCCATTAGCAACAAAAAGTTTTTATGCCAAATTTGGTTTATCAGTCTCTTTAAGCCTGCGCGATTAATAGACGGGACGTAATTATGTTATGGTGCTTTCTTCCGCCCGTCTGTCTGTCTTCCGCTCGTCGGTCCGTCTGTAAAATTTTGTTTGCTTGTCCGCTTTCTAACTCAAACAAATGTACTCCAATCCTTTTGGAACTCGGTCAGCATGTTTATTGCTACTTAAAGGTCTCGCCCAAGTTCCCGTTGCCCCAAGACGCTTCAGAGTTTAGTCCCTTTTATCGTAAAAAAGGGGAATTATTGTAGAAAAGGCAAATACTTTTTAACTATCCGTTTAATTCCCTACATTTTAAGATGGGTGTGACGGACGAATCATGCTGCGGCTTGCGGGGCACAAACTGCTAACTTAGCCGCATATTTGAATCTGCATTTGTTTCCCTATGTCCCATTTATGTGACTCTCGGCACAAAGGGGTTGAATGTAGCTTCTAAATAATATTGCAGACGATTGTATTAAAGCAGACGGTTTCATAAATGCCGATGAAAGGGTTAACTCTTATTGTGCTAAGCGCGATTTGGTCTACCTTTATAAACAGTAACGCGGCGTCTGATCTGGACCCAAACTGTTTGCCATTCATTTTCAATATTAACCCATTTGTGCCCACGATCCCATATGTAGGGCATAGGCCAACAGTGAAGACTTTGATCAGACGCCGCATTATGCGGCGTCTGCTCAAAGTCTACACTGTTTTCTGATAGGAACTTCAACATCAAACAAAACGAAAACGAAACTTTAGACCAGGTATCCATTGGATCAAAACTGAACTAATTCAATACATAACCATGGAATAATCCATTGGCGCAAATGGGTTAAGTCAGTTTTAAAAGCTTAAAAACTAATTTTGATTTATTTTCGCAGACGATATGTTTGAAGCAGACGACAAATCAGCACGATAAGGATTCAAACAGACAATTGTATTTGTTTGTAATAGGGCAGGAATAATGCTGTTGTGGCGTAGAACATTTTCAATTACGATCGGTGTCATATTTTGGCCTACATTGACTTCCTCTAAATGCCTTTTAGGTACATTAGGCGTGAACAAGGCTCAAGTTTGAAAGAAAATTGTCTGTCTCTTTATTGTAGGCAAAAACACAATGGCAAAACAATTGTAACTTTAATTTAAAACTAGAACAGTATTTTTTCGACCATTCAAATGCAGAAACGGTCATGTAATTAAAAACTGTTCACGGCTTAAAGCAAAAAACCTTTGGAGCACAAAAGTTTTTCTCAAGTTTACATGTTTATGTTGCTTCTGCTTAAAGGGCCACATGCCTTTAACAACTACAACAAGCCATAGGCTTCGAACAGAAATAAAAGTGTGGTTTAATTGTAGATCAAGTCACAAACACTTGAACATAAAAAAGTACGGGTATGAAAACCGATAAATCCTCGTTCTACATCAGCGTAACAAGCTTTCACCTTTTGAGCAGGCCCTGGTGACAATACAATTAGACAGTAGTAAGATGTTATCACCTACTGTCAATTTCCTCTGTCCTCGAAATCAAACGAGACGCAGCATCTTTAACTTTTTGAACGCTAAGGACTTTTCTTTCTTTAAAATGTTTTCTGCTCATATTCAAGGATTACCATTTTCGATAACATTTTTGGAAATAGAGTCATAATGACAAAACAGTTTGAATCCAGACGAGACGCCGAGTTGGATTCAAACTGTTTGAAAAGATACTCACACTTTCGACTTTAGCGTGCAAAGGGTTAAATTTCAAACCCTTCACTACCTTGATGCGATTTCATTGTCATTTAAAATCAGTTTTGATACTGATCAGAAGCCGGAAAACACGACCTCTAAGCAGAAACCAGTTTTCTTGACACTCATACCAACATTGTTACACTTAAAACTACTTAAATTTAAATTTAATCAATCCAAACAGACGACATATTTGAAGCAGACAAAACCCTTGCAGTTGCAAGGATTAAGGTGTTTATCGTGACTGCTGCAATGCGAAATACCCGCCTTTGATGCATGTCAAAAGATATTGTACTTCATAAGTTTTGCTCAATTAGTCTCTATCTGTAACGGGTGGATATCATTTTGGCGTTTTTAAGTAATTACCCTTTCTGCGTATTTCAGATGCTGTTTGCGTTTGAAATTGGCGTCAACACATTGTCTGAAATATATGTTTAAACTCAAATAATTTGCTCTTTTACTGTTGAAAACTAACTATGTAGATCTGCCGAATATGGGAGGTTTTAATCCAGATCCAAAATGTTGTTACAATATCTTGGCATGGCTTGTCGACGGCGATATAAGGACACAGAAATGTATCAGCGATTGGTTTCTTTGCTTAATGTCGATTTAAATGAAATAATACACATTTTTAGTTTGGCAAATTGTCGACGGAGTTCAAATGGCGACTGGATGTTCCTCATTTAGGCTTACAAACGCTGTTGTTTAATTGAAATAATTGAAATAGAGATAATAAAAACGTCTGTAAATGATTTTTGCACAAATGTTTCGCGTATGAGATGTCATTTTTCCGCTATTCATTGAATATCCTTTGTTAGCCCGCGAGATGTCTTGACAATTGTGCTATCAAGCGTGGCTATACTGGTACATATTTGGAAACAGAATGAGTAACTCGGCGTCTGATCAGAGCCCTGATTGTTTAGCGTTCATGTAAACCCATTACACATAAAACGGCGGCCCTATTATGTATTTAACTTATTCCTCTAATATAAAATGATTGAGTTGGGTTTTACGACAATGCGACACTAAATAAGTCATCCTCTATTATAGAAAATAATTCCAATATTAGAGTCATAAATATGCACCATAAGAAATGTTTCCATATCCTAGCATACTGTAGCTTAAAACAGGCTGAAAATACAACAACCTGTTTTATGTGTTCCCTTGTCTTCAAAACAAACTTAAAATCTCGACGCCATATGACCATTTTATGTGTCGCGGTGCCGTAAAACCCAACTCAAAACCCAAACAAAACTAAAAAACAATCAATGAAGTAAAGGGTATCTTAAAATAAAAATAAAATCAGACAGTTTTTATTTAACGAAACATACAGACGACGCGTTTCAAGCAAACCAAACTCATATAGAAGAAAATGAAATTCAAGCGTTGGAGACATAGTAAACATATATCATACTCTATGTATAAAAACGGACACAGTGCAGACGATTATAAATACATACCAGTTTTTTTTCGTGCAATAAAAGACGGATAGGAGTTGAGATGCGTAGTAATTAAATCACGAGGCCGAAGTCCGAGTGATTTAATTACCAGTCTCTCAACGACTACTCGTGTTTTATTGCACGATAACACACTGGTATGACTTTATTATTTCGATTCTAACACTTCAATTTAACCACAATTTGCAACGGCGCTACATTTCTTGGCGTATGAATTTTCGAAGACATATGACGTCACGTTCAGACGTTACAGCGCGTGTGTGTTTTATTGAGAATTTAAGCACAGCTAGAATTCTTCTTTGTTTTTACATGTATAGGGGCGTGCGCGAGGTGTGATATAATATTTCCTAATCTTTCCCAATAAACGCCTTTATGCTAAAACTTTTATTTCCAATGCAAACGATTTGACGTTTGTTCAATAGATAGTAGGTAGTAGCTTATGTAGGTCCGGGTGGGTGGGGAGTGGTGGTGATCGTGTTTGGAACAACAATTACTTTTAAATCACTGTTTTAATAATGCCATTAATCTTTTAAATAGTTGACTCATTTTAATATAGATTTTATAAACTAATAATAAAAATTCTTATTAATCTTAGCAATTATATTAAAAGAATTACAAGTAGGATGTCTTTACTTTATTTGTTTTTTCTCAATTTGTAGTACATTTATATAAATTCTCTAGAAGCGCTTTTGAACGTACAACTCTTGTGCGAAAAGAGCGCTATATAAATCTGGTATAATAAATAAACAAATAAATCAGACGCCGGATAAACCGGGGCCTGATCAAGCTCCAAACTGTTTGCCACTTAGATTAAGAAAAATGGTAGAAATTTCAAAACAATAATAATTTTCTACATTTTATTGCAAATAGTTTGTGTTTTTCGTTTAAACGTGAAACTAGCGCGATTCATAGAATTTGCCGATCATTTTCTTTCGTTTATTTCGCTTAAACGCCGAAAACAATCAGTTCATTTTTTATATTTACATTATATTTGCTGTAATGTCTAATATTAAATGGACATTTTATTAGTATTCATGTATGTTTAATCCATATTAGAGGTTGTTAACACCGTGATAGGAACAGCCACATCCGCGTTACTAAAGCGACGCAACACAATGATTCGCGGAGAACAGATCCATAAGCCTCGCACACTCTGCGAAATATATCCACAAGTCCAACTCTCTCGGCTAAGTGCGTCTAAACGAATTAAATGTCATTTTTTACCATGGAATTGAATGAGGCTCTGTACCTGACAAGGATTCGGCTGTTTTCAGTACTCAACATCAAAGTACTGTGGACTTTGTCTAAAGCACCTTCAAAACCGGAAGTCGCTGAAAAGTGAACGAATTTCTTGACCCCAAAATAGTTCTTCTATTTGCTCACTAACCTTCAGCAAAGTCGTATCAAGAGCTCTTAAGACAGAGCGCTGCTAAATACAAAACAACAACATAAAGCATAAAACTGTCATCTGTATTAAACAACCCCAACTGAAACATGAACTCATTATCCCCTGAATCTTCCAATGGACAATTCCAGTTTGCAATAAAGGCTTGTCCATTTTAGACTATTTAGGGCTGTTTTTGTAATATAGTGCAAAAATGCCAAACAGTGAAGTCCCTGATCAGAGGGCTCCTGCAGGAGCCCTCTGATCAGGGACTTCACAGTTTGAATAGGACAAGTGTACTTTTCACATGTACACTTTTTGTAATCGACGGATATATGCGTCACTAGGGCTGAATGAGTTAATAGAATGGCTGTTAAACCGCTCTAAACTAGAAACTTCTTTAAACCGAATATTTGTCTAACTGATGAAGTTTATAATTCTTTTAAGTGAAACGTCTGGAGTTAAACACGAACAAACTCGGATTTCTTTTACCCTTTTGATACCATAAGTTACTAAAGTTGACTCTGCAAAACAGTTTGGACCCAAATCAGATATTGCATCAAAGCGTCTGATGAAGATAAAATCTGTTTGACACTCATATCAACATATTTTCAGTCATACGACCTTAACTCTTTGCATGCTGGGAAATATTTTTCGTCTGCAAAAATTGCCGCCTGCAACTGTTCTAAAAATAGAATTTTCTAAATTTCTTATCAAAACAGGATAAGAGTGTCAAACTGTTTGGTTCCTGGTGAGATCTCATCTAGATCCAAACTGTTTGCAAAGATAACCACTGTGGTACATATATCCGCCGCTATATAGCATGATACGAGGGTGGTTAAAAAAGTAATGATACTTGATCAATAACGTCCATATATTTAGTGCTAAATACATGTCCGATATATCATTTTAAAGAAGATTGCAATGCCTACATGATGGTATAATGCACGATAAAATCACTAAATTCGATAAGTAACAACATGAACCTAAATGACCCCTCCTCGAGGACACTCGAACATAGCATCTTCAGGCATTATGTTTTAACGTAATAACTTATTAAAAAGTAAAATTTCTAAAATTTGTTTTGGAATATCAGTTTATGTCTGAATTTTGATATATATAAAATTTCATTTCAATTGAAAGGTTTAACTGTAAAAAATCTCAATTTTTCAAAATCAACATTTTTTTTTTGCTAATGACAAAAGTAGACATAATTATGCTTTCGAACGCTATGAAAATTTTCTAGATCAATATATCTACATTTTGATTTTAAAACATAAAACCCTACTTCAATGGTATCAATTATAGCCTTAATATAAAAAATGAGTTCGTTCTTTCACCAACTACTTTTATACATAACAGTAGATTATTTCTTTTATGATATTTTAAGTACGTGTCTAGTATTAGCTATAGTTTGTATATTTGATAGAATAAGAAGATATCAAACAGTGTAGTGTTTGCATAATAGTATTATATATTTTGACAGAAAGTTTCATAAACTTATTCAAAGTAATAATGCCGCAATAATAATTATAGTATCAAACATTTTTCAGAAAATTGCCGCAACAATACACAAACAGGTCCAGTGTCCTCGAGTAGGGGCAGTTTAGGTTCATGTTGTGACTTATTGACTTACGTGATCTTGTCGTGCATTATACCACCGTATAGGCAAATAATTGCTCTTTAAAATGATATATCACATTTTGCGCTTATATTTTTGGAGTTATTGATCAAGTATCATTACTTTTTTAACAACCCTCGTAAGAATTAAATCTTCATTAAAGCAGACGGTACACTTTGGGGTTGAAAAGATCAACACGGGTTAGTCATGTTCGGATTCATTTAACCCTTTCACTCTCAATCCGGCCATAAAGCGCGTTTGCAAACAGTTTTGATCCTGATTAGACGCCGCGTCGGCCATAAAGCGCGTTTGCAAACAGTTTTGATACTGATTAGACGCCGCGTCGGCCATAAAATGCGTTTGCAAACAGTTTTGATCCTGATTAGACGTCAGGATCAAAACTGTTTGACAGTCGTTTTGAAATTTCTTCAGTCATACTACCTTCAATGTTACTTTGAAACGATATTGCAGACAACAATATTGAAGCAGACGACAATATAGCGGTGAAGGGGTAACATTTCACGATAAATAAGTGTGGAAAACGTCAAATTTTAGTTTTAATGAGTCTTTTTTAAATCATTACTCCATAAATTACGCTTCTAATTTATTCCTCCACTGGATAGAACTATTTCAATTTATACAGTCATGAATATGTATTGTAAGCAACATTTTCAATAATTAAGCAGATGAGTCGTGAGCAAATTGGAGCCTTACTCCAATGTTATAAAACTTTAGAGTTGAGTTTAAAGTCGTTTTCAAGCATTTGATTGGTCAGATTTGAGCCCAATCAAAAACTTGAGAACAAACTTAGACTCAACCCAAACTGTTTGCAAAGGGCATATTTCTTTTTAGCTTAATCGCGTTTATTGTGATAGAATAACGTCGTCTCCACTGTACAAACTACAGTGGAGAATCTGTTATTCTTTCGCAATAAACGCGTTTACGCTAAAACTATTTTTTCTATTGCAAACAGTTTGGAGCCAGATCAGACGCCGGGTAGCCCGGCGTCTGATCAGGCTCCAAACTGTTTGCCACCAAGATAAACATGAATTATCAGAATTGTCCAAAAGTTGCACTTTTCTACGTTTTAGTGTTTTGCGTTTGCGTTTCGTTTCGTTTAAACGGGAAAGAATAACAGATTCTCCACTGTGGTCGTAACGTTTAGAGTTGACTGTATCTAGCAATATAACTAAAGTAATTAAACTTCTGTAATTGAATCTAATTTAGATCTACACGCCTAAAAATTCTTTTGTAGGTAATTCGCGTCGCGACATATTTACTACAGAAAATTCATCATCAATATTGGCTACATCTTTATGCTGAATAAACAGCTTAATTATTAAATTTTGCATTCAGTACCCGTCGGCAATTTCCGACATAAGGAAATACGTATACAGTCGATACTCGATACTCCGAAGTCGCGTTAGTTAGAACATACCCATATTTCAAAGTTAAAACGTGGCTGAGCCACGTTTTAACTTTGAAATACCGTTACGGGCATGTTCGACTTAAGTGAGATCGATTTATCGAAATTAAATTTATGAAATACTGGTACGATCGATTTATGCGAATTCGAAGTATTGTATTTCGACTGTATTTTTAATTTTCTGGAAATAGCCGATGTGTACGAATGCATTTCAATTTGTCCCATATAGCCGAGGAGCTCCGAATGCGAACTTTTTTGCGTGTTCGATCCTATAGTGTGAAAGCCCGTAAAAATAAAATAATTACATTTTCAGCAAAGCTATCAGAGGGGTAATCATATTGAAAATATATTATTGTCTAGCCGTATACACATTTTATTGAATTAAGACATTCTTTAATTATGAATCATAGATAATTTATACGATTATGCCTTTTCAATTTTCCAGGGTAATTTTCTTGCTGATTGGTGTCCAGGATATAAGGAGATTCACTGCAGTCATTTTACACTTAGGAACTTGATAACTTAATTCAGTTTGTTGATGGTATTTGAAAATATTTTCCACCTATACCTGATGAACTAAATTTCAGTTGACTCATCTAACCCTGATACATGATGAAACATCAAATTGACAATTCTAATAACCCATTCAACCATACAGCCCTCTGTAGACATTACTGATTACATAATTATGCAAACAGTGTAGATCCTGATCAGATGGCTTCTATCGGAGCCCTCTGATCAGGGTCTGCACTGTTTGATATTTTCTTTAAATTTTGTTGCCATACCAAATATGTAACAGTAGACTGGTTCAAAATACCTGTACTAGAATAGTCCAAAAAGAATATAAATACCCACAAGAGAAATTTGGGATTGAAAGGGTGTAAAATTTCTAATCCATTTTTGAATACCAGGATATTTTGCAATACATTGCAAAAGGACAAACGGGTCAGATCTTCATGCGTCAGCTCCTGTTGAAATCCTCTTATCTGGGTCTACACTGTTTAACTTAGACCAGGCCGCATCTAGGGTTAAGTAGTAAATGGCCTTGAGAGATCACATTGCTTCTCTACTATGTGGCGGTTGTACGAGTACAAAATTAATGGTTTACTTTATTGACTTAAAAACCTTTACTCATTTATGTCAAGTAGATTCTTCCATGCCCATGTATTGGATGAGTCCACTTTTCATTTAAGGGGTGTCTGGTCTATTTCGCATTCTCACTATGTTTTATAGAAACTTATATTAGCGAACGGTAGAGACTCAAATCAGACGCCGCATTATGCAGTGTCTTATTAATCAAATTCGTGTAATTATATATGCACTGTTAACGCTTGAATGAAGTAGAGGTTAAATGTAAAAGTTGCAAATCCTAAAGTTTTGAAAAGGAAATTGGATTTAAATCAGTATGAGTAATGTCCTCATCTGTACTGACCAATGCAATAATTATCTAACCCATTGACCTGACGTTACGTCTTGTGACGTTAATTCGTCAACGTCAAGTATCTACCCTGACGTGCTGGATCCTGACTAGTTTCTAACGATTCCATTATGACCGTTACGATGAGAAAAACAGCGGATGACAGTTTTAAGCACACGATATTACAGAAAAGAAAGTGTTAGACATATAATTATATTGTTTGGGGAACAGCGGCAAGGGTCGCTGTAAGGAGGGAAACGTTGTTCGGAGGGCCAGTGTAGAGAGGGAGCACTGTACAATGAATCCCACTTACAACGAAGTCCTCGGGACATTCTGATTTCTTTCGATATATCCAAATTTCGTTATATCAGGTCCATTTCACCATTTCGTTGTATCCAATTACGTCATAAGCGACTTCAACTACTTCGGATTAACGAGGTTTGACTGGAACATTAAAATAACTTAATTCGAGTCATTAAGGGATAATAAAGAAGACTAGACAATATCGATTTGACATACTTTATATAAATCAATTACATTCACTTCCTGTAATAAACTCATACATGTACATTAACACATAATAAATTATAGTTGCGACCGACATCTTAAGGAAAATATCTGCAAATATTGCAAACAGTCACAGTGGAAAAGACATTACCGTAGCGCGTTCAATTACCAATGTTTGCTGTTAAGGTTATCATGCAGTTTGTGCCCCGTATGCATCGTGCAGAGTACAGTAAAGAAAACACCGGTTACGCTTAAATTTTTGTTTTCATTGCAAACAGTTTGGAGCCAGATCAGACGCCGGGTAACCCGGCGTCTGATCAGGCTCCAAACTGTTTGCCACTCAGATTAAAACTGGTAGTCTGAATTGTCAAAAGTTTGTCATTTTCTATATGTCATTGTAATTTGCGTTTGCGTTTGAACGAAAGAATTACGTTTTCTCCACTGTATTTCAGACCGGTAGTCAACTCGCAATCGATGGCCATCGACGGCCATCGGTTTATTTACTGAACATATCACTGTTATCCCTCTCTCCAACTAACATCCAAATGGGAGACAACTATTGTGTGTGTTGTTCGAAAGGAATTGTTATAGGGAGAGAAAATTACATTAGCAAACAGCGTAACGCAGCGTCTGATCTGAATTCAAGCTGTTTGCAACTCGTCATTATACTGTAAAACCTCTCTATTACGACTACTTAATTGTGGTCATTACTACATGTAGGTGTTTAAAGCAGGTGACTGCTTAAAGCAAAGTGACAGTAAAACCGAAAGCTCCTTCTGGAGCTTTCTGTTTTACTGTCACCTTGCTTTAAGCTTTCACCTGTATTTCATAAAGCTATAAACCTCCTTTTGTAGTCGTAATACCAAGGTTTTTACTGTATTTCTTCTGTCAAAATTTCCACTAATATGTAATCTTAAGAAAAAACAGCAGACGACAGTTTAAATCAGATATTGCAGCAATGAAAGCGCTAGATATAATTGTTTTGTTTGGGGGAGCAGCGGCAAGCGTTATTGAAAGGAAGTGGTCGTTGTTCGGAGGGTCGTTGTAAGGAAGGAACATTGTATCATTTCCCCGTTTAAAGGCAATGAAACACATTGAACTATCAATGAAGAAAATGACAATTACAGCTTTTTGTAAATATGAGCGAGTCAATGTAACTTTGAGTGGCAGACAGTATAGAGTGTGGCGTCTGATCAAGCCGCATACTGTTTGCAATGTAATATTTGTTTTAGCAAAAACGCATTTATTTGGTAAAATAATAATGTCTTCTCCACAGTAAAGGACCAGAACTGATAGTTTCATTGACAACATTTGTCTGCCTGGGGCCTTAGCAACCAGTCAGAATCGACATAATAATTAGGCACAAATGCAAACAGCATAGAACTCTCTCAGAACTTGAAACGCGCTGTCTGTTAAGGGTCTGCACTGTTTTCAACTTTTGAGATATTTGTTTACACAGTTTGCTTTGTATGAAAGAAGAGAATAAGCATTATTTCCCAAATAAGTATGTTTGCACTAAAACTTTTATTTCTGGTGCAAACAGTTTGGAGCCAAATCAAATGCCAGAAAACTCTACATCTGACCAGGCACTAGACTATTTGCCACTAAGATTAAAATGGTAAGAACTGTCAATAAATTGTCATTTTCTACGTTTTATTGGTATGCGTTTGGAACAACAAAATTAATATTGAACGTAAGTATCTCGTGCACTCTTTCATCATCATTTTTTCTCATTTGCTTTAACATTTTAACTTTAAATTTTATAATAGTGTCTTCAACATATTTCGAAATCAAATGTAGGACTGTTGACTGATGGACTATCAATACGAGTGTCAAACAGTTTGAATCTTGACCAGACGCCGTGTTATCATGCTCTAAACTATTTGCAACTCGGCAGTAGAAAACTTGAATCCAAACAGAACCAAACAGTTACAGGGCTCCCTCCCCTCAACGGCCCTCTGAACAACGAGTCCTTCCTTACAACAACACTCGTCGCTCTTCCCTAAACAAGACATTTATGTATAAAATTTTCATGGCTGCAATATCGTCTGCTTACAATTGTCGTCTTTTCTCAAAGTTACATATTGGACATTTTAACAGAAATTATACACTAAGACGAGTGGCAAACAGTTTGAATCAAGATCAGACGCGGCGTTTGATCTGTTTGCAAATAGAAACCAATTTCCCTCCCAATTACAACTCCCTCCGAACAACACAAACAATCTTTGATTCCCATTTGGTGAGAAGGAGTGCTGTAATAGTTTATCTAGCCCATTCAGCAGCTACTTGTCTGTATAATTTAGAACCTTACACATATTATCCATGGCAGCTATAAAGTACAATAAAAATCCTACGAATTGGAACACCCTGTAAAACTGCTGTAATTATCCCAAAACTGAACATATTGTCTTTATCAAGGTTCAAAAATGAAAGACAAAAGTGTAGACTCTGATCAGAGTGCTCCCGAGGAGACAGTCTTGCCAGGGTCTACCCTGTTTGCTCATGTATTTCTTTCCCAATATTTGGGTTCATAGGGGTAGTTATTAGATATATCTAATCAATGCTTTGTGTGTAGCTACCACCAATATTTAACTCGCCCTTTCTAAGTACAGTGCTCCCTCTCTACAACAACATGAAATTAGGAGACAGAGAGTGTTTGGGTTGTTATAGTGTGGGAAAATTAAGTCTAGGCTTACATTTGCAAACAGCTTGAATCCAGATCAAACGCCGCGTAACGCAGCGTTTGATCTGTATTCTAGCTGTTTGTCACTCATCATTATATTTCTTCTGTCAAAGTTTCCACTAATACATGTATGTAACATTGAGAAAAAGACAACAGACGACAATTTTAATCAGACGATGATGTGGCAGCAGTGAAAATGCTAGACATTATTGTTTTGTTTTGGGGAGCAGCGGCAAGCGTTATTGTAAGGGGGAGTCATTGTTCGGAGGGCTGTTGTAGAGAGGGAGCAATGTATCTATTAAGATATCATAGAATGACAAACAGACAGAATACGGTGGTCAAATCAATATTTCCCAGTCGTTTACATACTACAGTGTCCCATACCTACGACGGCCCTCCCAACTAAGACTTCCTCCCTACAACGACCCTTGCCGCTGTTCCCTAAATTGAACAGTTATGTTTAACGCCTTTCCTACTGCAATATCGTCTGCTGAAAAGTATCGTCTGCTGTTTTTTGTCACAGTTATATATAAGTGGGCATTTTGATAGAATAAATATAATGACGAGTGAAAAACAACTTGAATCCAGATTACATTACGCGACGTCTGATATGGATTCACGTTGTTTGCAAATGTATGCCAAGTAATAGTTTTCCCTCTCCATAACGACTCCCTCCGAGCAACATACACAATCTTTGTATCCCATTGATTGTCGTTGTAGAGAGGGAACACTGTACACTTTTAACCAACAAACAGACGGACAAACACAGACATCACCAATACACTCTTTACTCTCTCGGGTGGGCGGGGCAATGAAGCAAATTACAAGGGTATCATTTGATCAACTGTTTCAAATTAACAATAAAGTTAACATTACAATAGGAAACGAATCATTGTCGTTAAGACTATCAGGCTAATCTGAAGCGGTAGTAGTCGAGAGCACTGCAACAAATGAGTTCATTAAACTGATAACCTTGATGAACAATGTCGTGTTTAACTTGGTCTGATGTTGTGCCCAGTCGACAAAAAGCCCAAAACAGATAGTAAAACCCAATATTTCGACCATTCTAATGACCACCTACATTGCATAAACATAGGCCGTAGTTTAAAGCAGAATGAAAGTAAAGCAGAAAGCTCCTATCGGAGCTTTCTGCTTCACTTTTATTCTGCTTTAATCTGTATCCTGCCTCAAACACTACACTTAGTGGCCGTACTATACAAGCGGTCGTAATTGCCAAGTGGCCGCATTAGTGAGGTATGGTTGTACATGATTTATTTAACAGAAGCATTCGGTGATCAAGTTTAGATAAAAAGTGAGGCAATTCTCTCGTTAATCGTAACAAGCCTTATTTCTTCATCTATCATGAAATAAGGTCATTAGAAATGGTGGATGCTTTATGTATAGTTTCTGAAACACTTGGTGATAACACACCTTAAAAAAGGAAAACTGTGTTTGGGTAATGAATTTCCTGAGCACCTTATGTTCTTATGCTCGACTGAGACAACTTGATATCCTGTCTGAACCCCAGCGGAAATAGAAATACATTATATGTTCAATTTGCTAGATCTGAAACTGAACTGGTAAGAGCCAATTAATGATCATTAACGACATTAAGACGGTGACAGAACGTTTGATGCTTATTTAATTTTGCGACATACCGTAAATCGTTTCAGACGAAGTCACGGAGATTGTCCATCCATTTTGCCTCAGTTTTTAAAAGGTAAAATATCTATCATGTAACGGGATGAGCTCAATTGAGACAGAATCGCGTGTCTCCATGGCAACGGAGTGCCAACGCAGACGACATTTGTCTTGCAGTCACGCTATCCGCTGCTGTTGGGTTCATGGGCAAAGAGTAAATAGTTGGCAAAAACATAGACTGGTTCTTCCAAAACTGGAGACTATTGTGTAGACTGTGTATGCTGTTTAATTGAAATGCACTTTTGACCAACTGAACATCCGTGAAGTCCGTTTTGTTCGACTTGGTGTGCTTTGTGTCATCATCCCTGACAATGTCCTCTATTGAATACATTACTTTTGCAGGTGACCTTTTAGTTGTCTCCTGGGAAGCATTTGTGGATGAATTATCTCTACGCTTTGTTTCTTCCGTATCTGAAATTAAATGAATAATTAATGTACACAATAGTTTGAACGGGAATTGAAACGCAAAATTTATTGTAAATGCCTTATATCCTGTTTTCACGCCTGTAATAAAATGAACTTCTTATTCTTAAACCTAATTTGAAAAGAGGCCATAGACATTAGATAAGAAACGAAAGTGCAAGAAATCGTTTAACATTAATCTTACTCGAGTTCCTTGAAGCAATCAGATCAGTTGAGTAAATGACAGCGAAACGATACGCTTCCTTCATGCCTTCCCATTAAGAAGCCCATCAGTGCTCTGATTAATATTTAACAAACACTGTCTCAAACGCTCATTAAATGTGCGATTTCCCTGCCGAAGGAACAATTTTAATGTCTATAAAATGACAATTGTCGCATTTTCAGATTAAACTATCTGATAAAGAATTCTTATTTTGATTGGTTCACATGCGATGTTCCAAAGAGTGAGAGCATTGCTAATTTTCACGATGTGGGACAACATCTCTTATCTTCCGTCTATCAAAAGCCTCATAATGAGCCGACCTTCCGGATCATGAAGTTTCTTGGTTAATTTTTGCCATTTCCATACCATGTCTACTTGTGAATTATTGATTCTGAACTCACGTTTATTTCAAAGAAGTAAGCATTTTGTCCACGAATAAAGGAGATTGTTACTGAATTAAAAGGCGTTATAAATGGGTATAAGAAAATAAAAGAAATCCCTGCCATCGATTATATTAAAGGGTCTACTCGTAGATGGGATTTGCGCAAATTATTTATCAGTAAGAAACGTTGCAATTTAGTAAATGCCTGATGTGTGTAACGAAGAGATATATTACAGTGGAGAAAACGTTATTCTTTCCCAATAAACGCGTTTACGCTAAAACTATTATTTGCAGTGCAAACAGTTTGAAGCCAGACCAGACGCCGGGTAACCCGGCGTCTGATCAGACTCCAAGCTGTTTGCCACCAATATAAACATGAATTATCAGAATTGTCCAAAAGTTGTATTTTTCTACGTTTTAGTACTTTGCGTTTGCGTACGTTTGCGTTTACACGGGAAAGAATAACAGATTCTCCACTGTACAGTATTAGGACTCCCGATAAGAAGGTGTAAATTATACATTTCAACAATTTTCTCCATTATCTCTCCACCAAAGCATAACTGAGACTGTTCGTTCATCCAGCCTTTAACTCTTTCAACACTAAGTATCTCTTGTGACCATTTTGTTCACTTGTGGATCATTTTAGTTACCAAAACATAAACACGTTTACTTGTAGTTTATGAATACTGGTGTAAATAAGCAAACAATGTAGACCCAGATCAGAGGGCTCATGTAGGAGCCCTCTGATCTGGGTCTACAATTTTTGAAAATGTATTTGGTATATTTCAAACAGATCCATAGAGTTGAAAGAGTTAAAGCCGTTTTCTTAAATATGGTAACTTGAATAAATTGGTTATTTTGGATCCTACTTGAACTGAACAGGTCGTGATGTTTTCACTAACAACATTTTTATTTCTAAAATCCGTTTTTAAAAATCCACTTTATGCTTCGACAAAGATAATTTTATATTTACTATTGTTTGTGTACCCGGGTAAAAATTGTACAGGAAGAGGTTAATACGCTTCATTATCTGTCTTGATAGTGCATGTGCTAGAGCGATTAACTAGCACCATAAAGGCCTCGAGTTTGAGTCTTAATAGATTCAAATGGTATTGTCCAATTTGATTGAACCGTCAGTCATGAATTAAAGGGACAAGTAATTGTTAGTGTTCGTCGGTCAGTATTATTGTCCGTTATATATTTCGTATCATTAAGTTATGGAATATCGGGATGTAACATTTGACCGAGCTATCAGCCACGTTGGAATAAAAGAAAGGTGTTCATATGTCATGACATGTTTTAAGTATTGTATTAATATAATTATAGCGATCCATGAAACTTTAAGTGAACGGTTCTTGTTTTCAATTTAGTATGGTCCATTTCTACTACAGTGGAGAATCTGTTATTCTTTCCCAATAAACGCGTTTACGCTAAAACTATTATTTACAATACAAACAATTTGGAGCCAGATCAGACGCCGGGTAACCCGGCGTCTGATCAGGCTCCAAACTGTTTGCCACCAAGATAAACATGAATTATCATAATTGTCTAAAAGTTGTTCTTTTCTACGTTTTATTGCTTTGCGTTTGCGTACGTTTGCGTTTAAACGGGAAAGAATAACAGATTCTCCACTGTACCTAGGGTTATTTTTGTATAATATTGGTATATTGCAAAATGACAAATACTGTATACCCTAATCAGACACTGGTCAGGGGCCCGTCTTACGAAACGTAGTACGACAAATACCGTCGTAAGTCAGTTTCTAAAATTCTCAATTATTATTTATTTCTCCATCTTATCCTGTTTTGTGACATCTCTTTGGAATCTTCTTCAAAAGATAAAATGGAGAAATCAGAAATGAGATGTATTTTAAAGTGCTGACTTACGACCATTTTTGTCATACGACATTTCGTAAAATGGATCCCAGACGTTTAGAAAGTACCCAATTCAATCTGAACAAAATAAAAAGATGAAGAACTATTCTCCAAGATTGACCTTAAATTGACAAATCAGTTCGATGAGGCCACCAAGTTCGTTTGATATTAAATTGCATTATCGAGCTGCAAATCTGATGACAATTTATTACTTAATTACTCTTTTGCAACGATAATTCTCCTTATCTATATGATCAGATATGAATTGATTTAGCATGTCTGTATTGTATTACGCGTTGTCTATTACAGATACCGTATACCCTCGTTTAGACGCTGCTCTAATAAACCCACCAAATCTGACGAAAAAGCTTAATTACTTTTGCACTTTAACCCTTTCACTTTCAATGACGCTATAAAACGCGTTTGCAAATAGTTTGCGTCCTGATCAGACGCCGCGTAACGCGGCGTCTGATTAGGACCCAAACTGTTTGACACTCTTATATATCTTAATTAAGTCATACAACCTTAAATCTAACTTTGAAACGTGTCTTGTATGCAACAATATTGACGCAGATGACAATAAAGCGGTGAAGGGGTAAACATCTCCCGAATAGTTTGATCATGACTTTCCCTACTATCTTGTCCTCAGTTTTGTATAATTGAACAGGCTGAAAGTAAGGAAGGGACATAGGAAACATTTCTTATAGTGCACATTTACCATTTCGGCGCCAAATAAATCGTGAGGTATTTACTCCTTCACCGCTTTATTGTCGTCTGCTTTAATATTGTTGTCTGCAAGTAGGTTTTTAACGTTAGATTTAAGGTAGTACGACTTCATAAAAGTCGATATTCGATGAGTGTCAAACATTTTGCAAAGCCGCCTTTTGGTGCTGTTGGCAGAGAAATTGTTAACTTATTTTCAGTTTGGGATACAGATGCATTTGTAATATTTGTGTGAAATGAGTGTCAAACAGTTTCGATCCTAATCAGACGTCGCGAAACGCGGTGCCTGATCAAAATTCAAACTGTTTACAATTAACTATTGTATTCGGGGTTAAGCGGTTAAATATATTTCGCTACAGGCTTCAAATATATTATTTGCAATTCCTTTGAACGTACGGTATTAAGAAGAACTATTACGGATCCCGAAGAGATCATGAAGTATTTGCCGCCTTATCTTCTTTAAAAGTGATCGCACATTCACCCATAAAATGCTTAAAGGCAAATTGTGTTCAGTATTCAAATCATTTCTTATGTTTTAGTGCTGCCCTCGGGAAAATTCGGGAAGTCAAATTCCGTTAAAACAGATGACAGAATTAAAGCCGATGACAATTTCCAACTGTTAATTTTCTCTGAACGGAACAAGAAATTGCCTGAAAACATTCTCGTGATCGTGTGACGAAAGCTATCATGTGGAAGTAACAATTTTAACATCTTCCTATAAAATATTGATGTGATTCTGACATTATCTGAACCGAGCCCAAAGCGCGTAGACATTTAGTCGATGGGTAATTCATTGTAAAGGGCGTGCTAGGTTCGCACCAGATTATCAAGATTATCACACGCCATATTAACCAGGTGCTTTTCTCAGAGACACTTGATTAAATAGCCGAAGAACACTAAATACCAACTAATACACAGATAACGAAGAACCCACTTTAAGATTAGGACCCGTAAAGCCTGTTTTATTGGCCATTTCTTGTGAACAATCTGTTTTCGTTTGTAATGTTTATTCCGCTTAAATTGCACTCTGCGAACGGGATGTCGGAATTAAATTGTCAAATTACACAAAGAATTCTAACTTGTGTGAAATTTATGTCCTTCAGAGCTGGCCTGAGTGTCAATCAACTGTGGCGGCCATTTTAAGGTATTGTTTAAAACAAAACCACCTGCATGTTGTCACATGCCCTCGGCGGACAAGGAATTGGTAAATAGTTCTGGAGATGCCTTGAAAACGATCTTAGCTCATTTCTGCCCGAATATAGCAATGACCTCTCCCTGTGTGCTCGCTGGAAGATTTATTTATATAAATATAAAGTTGATCTAAGGACGCTGTAATATTTCTGTAGATACAGCAGAACATGAAGTGCAATAACAAATATGGCAGCCCTTGATAGCCGCCGCGTAATGCGGTGTCTCATCAGAGTCTACAGTAGATCGGCTAACTCATTGGCCCCTCATGGACAATATTTGTTTCCGATTAAATAAAGTCGATTATCGACACATTGAGTTTAGTTTTGAAATAACTAACAGTGCAGAAACTATTTGGAGGGCTCGGTAAGGAGCCCTGTGATTTTGGTCTACACTCGTTTTCTAGGACAAGTGTACTATTCACATATACATTGTTTGTAAATGACGAGCATACTCGTCATCAGGGTTTAATATGTTTATTGTTGAATCGTTATCTTCTTTAATTTCACCTAATATGGTATTCTTTCCTTTTCAAACAAACCAAAACGAAAAATCGTTTTTACAATGTTACAATGTAACGAGTACAGTGGAGAATCTGTTATTCTTTCCCGTTTAAACGCAAACGTACGCAAACGCACGCAAACGCAAAGTACTAAAACGTAGAAAAGTACAACCTTTGGACAATTCTGATAATTCATGTTTATATTGATGGCAAACCGTTTGGAGCCTGATCAGACGCCGGGTTACCCGGCGTCTGATCTGGCTCCAAACTGTTTGTAATAGAAAACATAGTTTTAGCGTAAACGCGTTTATTGGGAAAGAATAACGTTTTCTCCACTGTACCAGAATGACCAAACAGTTTGGAGCATCAGATCCTTAGTTACCCGGCTACTGATCTGGTTCCAAACAGTTTTCAAAGGAACGCTGCCAGGTCATTTTGTCTGGAAAGAAGATACTGTAAAACAGGTATTTTTCGCGTGATGAATATTTCGCGTAATGCGATTTTGTATTAATTCGCGAAATCATGCAATATTTCTAGCAGGTTGTAGCTTAAAACAGGCTTTAAGAAGTCACCTATTTTTAAAACTAGAGACATTCGCGAATTAAAGCGTAAATTATATTCTCGCGAATAAAACCGGTTTTACAGTAAATAGTTAAAACTTAGCGAGGAGTATATTCGTCAGTTACAAACAGTGTACATGTACCTGAACGAGTTCACTTGTCCTGTGTACACAGTGTAGACCAAGATCAGAGGACACCTAAAGGCGTCCTGTTTGCGACATCGGGTTACTTTTAGGGCGCAGCACAATACAAATTATTTGCGAATGCCAATGCACATAATCTAATGCGGAAAAGATGATTTCGGCTTATCTATTATACTTAATTTTGTTTGAAGCATTAGAGTGTTTTATATACAGAATATATCTTTTGAGTGGTGGACATATGGAGATGTATTCGAAATACAATGTCTGTTTAATTAATCATGATCAAATTTATCTTGAGATTTTACCCCTTCACCTCCATATTGTCGTCTGATTCAATATTGTTGTCTGCAATGTCGTTTCAAAGTCAAATGTTAGGCAGTATAACTGACGTAATTTCAAAACAAGTGGCAAACAGTTTTGATCCTGATCAGACGCCGCGTTTCGCGGCGTCTGATCAGGATCAAATCTATTTGCAAATGAGCTTTATGACGTCATTAAGAGAGAAAGGGTTAACCGGCATAGCTGGAAGTGACTATTTTCCTGGCTGTTATTCCTTACACAAGATAATTATTTGTATTATGCTGTTTTATAGAATTCATTCAATATTTAATTCACGTTTATATATTTTAAAACTCATACTTAACATATCTAATACTCTTACATATCCGTATTTTAAATTTGTAAGTGACAGAGTTGTACGTTTTATCTTATCTTTAAAATACTTATTCGAGTTATCCAAAATCGACCATAAATACATAGTTTTAACTAATTTAAAACTTAAGCTCTATTTTTTAATGTCAGTACTCTAAATTATATGACTCCTATCAGTCGGACGGTAAGTATTTTTCCTAACGCTCATTCTAATCA
Source organism: Gari tellinella (assembly GCA_922989275.2). Classification (NCBI taxonomy): domain Eukaryota; kingdom Metazoa; phylum Mollusca; class Bivalvia; order Cardiida; family Psammobiidae; genus Gari; species Gari tellinella. The sequence goes on along the minus strand of OV277858.1, from coordinate 100,855,509 downwards.
ACTATTTATATTTGAAGACAGCACTTTTATATTTTTAAAAGCGCACTTTGATTCAAGTGAATGATTTATTTATTTCTACCTGCCTAATCACGAAGTCATGGTATTTAGCGTAGAAAAATACCCGAAGTCGTAATTTACATCGCTTAGTTGGTACTCAGGGCTCCAGATACATGTAAGAGGGAGTAAACTGCACAAATCCAACATTTTCTCACTTATTTTAGCATCAAATCCTATGGTGTTACTACTCATTAGAATCGTCTCTTCGAGACGTATCAAATGAGTAGTGACACCATAGGGTTTAAAGCAGAAATAAAGATTTTAGTTTTTGAAATACCCCCTTATCTGGAGCCCTGGGTATTTCGACAACAAACAATTTCACAGTTATGATTTTAGCATGCCAATACAGTATAACCTCATGGCTGCCATTTCTCCGGATTTTTCCTAAATCTTCGGATTTTTTTCTAGAACATGGTAGCTTAAAGCAGGCTGAAAGTTAAGCAGAATGCGCCTTAAGGCGCATTCTGCTTTACTTACAGCCTGCTTAAAGTAGTCACGTATCAACAAAACTAGAAACAGGCTATTGGGTAAAGGTACGATTCGTAAATTCGCTATTGAAAAATGCAAATTTCGAATCTTAGGACTTTTCATGTCAACTTATGGCAGCCCTGTAACCTTCCAAAAACGCCATTATCGTATGGCAGAATAGTGATATCGAAGGGACACTGGTTGAATAGTATATTTTCCTTATTCAAATAGTGTAGACCCTGATCAGAGGGCTCTTGCAGGAGCCCTGTGATCAGGGTCTGCACTGTTTGTCATTTGTCAATATGCTGTAGTATAAAATTAATGGTTTAGACAGTTGCTTAGTATTAAATAGATGGAACTGTGACGATGCAGAAAAGTCTCAATAAGATTTATGGGTGATATTAAAAAGTAGTGTTTAAAAACAAGATGTGTGTAATGCAGAAAGCAGGAACTTTCTGCGTTATTTTCACCCTTCTATAAACATTTTTTTTATTAATAATACGACGTAAACACCAAAATGAAATTCTCTTTTCGCATGGTCATGAAATAAGCGACTTTACTGTAAATCAGGCTGAGAATCTCTAGGTCAAAATTTATTGAAGTAGTCCATTCAACGTTGTCAAACCTTAACAGATTAATGATAGCTTCGGCCGTAACATGATGTTTCAATTTCGGAACCTCGGCATACCAGCTCGCTGGTTCCCAGCGTATTTCCCAGCCGGAATTGACATATTTAGTTACAATCTCTTTCATTCGCGGCCGCTTTTAAAGTCAATTAAGCTTGTCCGTGGAACTGCCCATTCTTTTATGTGAAATCTTGAAAGTTGAACCTAATCTCCCAATTAATGATTCATCAGATACAAATCCTTTTAATTCATAAATAATTTACAATCAATTATAGTAATCGACAGTAAATATGGACATAAAGCCGGTACCTTTTGTAATCTTGTCCGTTTGTTTATCGCTGTCTTGGCTCGTGTATTCTAGCCTGTCATTTCGATGTCGTTTCCCCTCGGGTGACGACGAGGACATGTCATCTTTGTGCTGCCTTTTCCCACTCGCCTGAGATTCCACGCTCTCGCTTCTTTGTGCCAGAGTCTGTGACGGGAACTCTGCCGGAACCTCGCCGGGCTCTAGCGTAGAGAGGGGCTCCACTAATTTAGGATAAGAAAGTCCGGGAATGTTTAAGGGGTATAATGCAGCTGGATTAGCTCTCTGATACAGGGCTTGAAATGAAGGGGTGGAAAGAGGAGGATAGAACACAGATGGGTTTTCAGTTGATAATACACCATCGCTATTAAACGCTCCGGCATTTCTCAGTATTCTGTTTATGGAGCTAATACTTGGTATACTTTGTTCGTCACAGATCCTCTGGGCGAGCAGATAGTCGCGTATTTCCCAAGCAAAGATAGACGGATTCTCCCTCTTAAGTTGTAGAATTTTCCTCACGACTAGTGGTGTTGCTACTTGCTATAAAGAGAAAATATCGTGATTAAATATAGTGAACTAAAATGACTAACTACATGTATAAATAGATTACCCTTCACTGCCACGAGGTCATTGTCGTCTGCCTTTATTTCTCAAATTTTATCTTATGTAAATTGACTAAAGTAATATTGATACAGTGGAGAATCTGTTATTCTTTCCCGTTTAAACGCAAACGTACGCAAACGCAAAGCGCTAAAACGTAGAAAAGACCAACTTTTGGAAAATTCTGATATTTCATGTTTATCTTGGTGGCAAACAGTTTGGAGCCTGATCAGACGCCGGGTTACCCGGCGTCTGATCTGGCTCCAAACTGTTTGCACTGCAAACAATAGTTTTAGCGTAAACGCGTTTATTGGGAAAGAATAACAGATTCTCCACTGTATGTAAATTGACTAAAGTAATATTGATATGAGTGTCAAACATTTCGAACCCCGATCAGACAACGGTTAACGAAATTATTAGCAAATCAGCAGTGTACTCTGTGTAAGGCAGAGAATGGACTGAAGTTTAATTGAAAAGTGGTGTTGATGAATCAGTTATTATTTTCCGTATAATAAAATCCATGCCATGCGAAATAAAATGTAAATAAGACATTAAGATGTTTACGATCCGTTTCAAATTGGATGTAAATAACTTGGAACCTGGTTTATATCTAACGTTGGTTTTTTCAAATACAATTGAAAAGGATAGAACTAGTATTTATAGTGAAAAAAACTCCATTTGTTTTAAAAGATAGTTCTATGAATAAGCGTATATATAGCATAGCAAAGGTAGCATTTCAGATGTCGAAATCGCGTTAAAATAGCCTCCTACTTTGCTCTTTCTACTTTCGCATAAAGGCGAGTTTGCAAATAGTTTTGATCCAGATCAGACGCAGCGTACTGGACCTAAACTGTTTGACACTCGTATAGATATTACATATGTTAAACTATCTAAAAACTAACTTTAAAACGTGTTTGCAGGCAACAATATTGAAGTAATACGACATATTAGCGATGAGGATTTTAAACCTCATGATGTATTTGGCGCCAAAAGGGTTTATACGCTGATTGTTTTGACTCACAATTTCACCGCCATTGGCGACTTGATTTAACTTTGCCATCAGCCTGGGTTCAGTCAGACTCCGAGTCTTGGTACAAGTATCAATATGTCTTCAGTCAAAATATTTTATTTGGCATAAAATTGCAGCCGTTATACAATCGAAACTCGATACTTCGAACCTGCTTAAATCGACCTCAACAGTATTTCATAAGTTTAATTTCGACACCTCGATCTCGCTTTAGTCGGACATAAATACCCGTATTTCGAAGATAAAACGTGGCTAAGCCATTTTTTAACTTGAAAATATGGGTATGTTAGAACTATTGCGTGTTCAAAAAAACAAGTTTCTACTGTATTTTTACAAATAGTATTTTTTCGGTATATGGTTAAATCATACAGTTCTGTTTGGAGATTAAAGGGCGAAAGCGAACATACAACAGTTATGACTGAAGAAGTTTTAGATATTTATATGTTCAATTATATGTATAATCAAAACAGGTACAGCTATAGGAAAACTATGTTTGAACAACATAAGTGAACTTATTTTCAAATTTTGAATTTTAATTCAGTTTGGCAGAATTTGATCTAAACTTTTTTTATTTCAACATTATTCACTTATCGACCATAGCGGTTGCCCGCTAAAATGTTAAATACCGGTACTAGTAGATATATATACTTGTATACTAACATTATTTACCTTGGGTTTATTTCCTCCAATAGAGCCGGGCTTAATCGAGCCTGTCTCATAGTAACGTGTCAGAATCTTGCTGACACATCCATGAGAGACCAAGAGTTGTCGTGAAATGTCGCACGGTCGGACACCCATATGAGCCAGCTCAACGATACGCCGACGGACATGGTCAGGAAGAGGTCGTCCATTGACAAAAACTCCGCCTAACTGATTTACCCCGGTCTGACCTGCAAATACATAATTCCAAAACAATCAATAAACTATTTGTGTACAGTAAAACCACGACCACATGTCTTTCGATATCCGCAAGCTTCTCCTTTCAACTCTGGCCTAACAGTAATCGCTGTGAAAGTTTTTTCTTTTGTCAAGAATGTAAATTCGTTTGTACCATATCAGCTATAAATCTGAATGTGTTGTTATCTGCGGATGACATGCTTGTTTTACGCGGATACCTTTTCATTTTATCGCGAGGAGGTAAATCATTAAACCACAGATTTTATACACCTTTCATGTATTAATCCCTTTCACTGCCATGACGTCATCTACTTTAAACAATTGTCGCCTGCTTTTATTTCTCGAATTTAAATATAAGTATTTTGACTTAAGAAATATTTAAATTGAGTTACAAACAGTTTGGACCCTGATCAGACGCCGCGCTTTGCGGCGTCTGATCAGGGTCTAAACTGTTTGCAAATAACCTTTGTACTCGGGGTAAAGCAGTGAATGTTAAATGTTACCTGAAAGAGCCAAGGTCTTTGATATCTTTGAAGACAATAAGGTTCCAGTATGCTATAACACTACACATCGTTAATCAGCTTCAATAATGTTATTAAAAGGCAACTTTTCACGTTGTGTTTCTTCCTTCTCTGGCATCGAATTAATGTTGCGGTTTTTGTTGGCGTGTCGAATTATATTTTAATAAGTCAATATATATGCGCTTGGAACAACCATTACGGGCTCAGTCACTCTCTTCGCATTCAGTAACTGCTATTTAAAAACATTTGCATGGAATCTGTAGATGATACAGATTGTGGGAGGCGGTCAAAGGTAAAATTGCATTGCTTCAGCACGTGCAACTCAAGACCTTTAACGTCAAACATTTATGTTTTATGACGTAACGACACGCGCAAGACCACCCGGATGAAACAATAAGTCCTGATACTTCAGAAGAGATCTGATATTTGAAATAAATACACGTTTACAAATGTTCCTATAAACGATGTGATGGGTGAATTAAATACGCATAAATACTGAGGGAGATCACCGAGTAAGCCTTTGTCACTGTCAACCGCAGGGTCAGCATTCGCGCAGAATTTCAAGATAAAAGTAAGCGCTTACAAAAGCAAGAACATTAACGAAATAATATTAGCGTTTTCTAATGACTACAAAGTTCATTAACAGTGCAGATAATACTTGTGCAACGTCTTAACATACAAGTTGTAGTCACATAAGCAAATGTGTTTTATTTATTCTTTTTGCAATTACAAATACAGTGTACTGATAGAATCTGGTGTTTGGTGCAAACGATCTCTGTACATTATAATGTCAGAATGTTGTATGTTGAATTAGAGAACGTTATACATTAAGGTGATAAAAAAGAAACATACAAAGTTAAGATAAATATAAAACAGTATTTCTGTTATAATTAGGAGTGTTATGCATTCACAAAATCAAATACCTTGCACTGAATTTCTTTAAAATGGATACAATAGTGGTTAACTGTACTGGTAATTGAGAACAATTGGACCATTTAAATAATTTAATTTTGTACAACTACATACATAAAACCAACACTTAATAATCGGCTGCAGAGTGTGACTTGAGTGGAATTTGTTTACAGTGAGGAATCAGATCATACCTAGATTAGCTCGGAATCTGACCAAGATTTGTTTGATTTACTTAATTATTTAGGGTTTTTTCAGTTACTGACTTTTAAACCAAAATATAACATATATGCAAGTGACTATTTTAAAGCCGACGACAAAATATCAACCGCAAATATAAGTAACAACAACCTGTCACGTGTTTCGCTCTATAACTAATATAAATTTATGACAAACTTAGCCCCTTCACTGCCATGACGTCGTCCGCTCTAGACACTTGCCGGCTGCTTTTATTTCTCGAATTAAAATTAAAGGTACGAGTATTTTTACTTAGAAATATTGAAACCAGTGTCAAACAGTTTGGATTCTGATCAGACGCATCGTTACGCGACGTATGAGCAGGATCAAAAGTGTTTACAAATAACTATTGTACTCGTGGTAAGGCAGTGAAGAAGTGGTTAATCTTATGATTGAGGCTTGTATTAATATATATGATATATTAATATTTTATACAATAATTGTTTATTATCACATTTTATGTACAAAATTTACTGAGATTTATCAAGTTTTTTTTTTATAGCAAATGGATCTGATTTCAAGGAAAAGCTGATGGTAAAATGATAAACAATAATATCAAACAAATAACCTTTATATTATTGATCGATAACCATAAAACGTGATTTGATAGTTTCTTGTAATTAGCCTTGATGGAACGTTAAAAACCCTTCACTAAAAGCCCAGAATCACTATTACACTGTATTTGAAAATTGTTTCGATCCAAAACCGACACAAAGTTTCTAAGCGTTTAGTTAGGATTCAAACTTTAAAAAAGTATTTGATAATGATTCAAACTAGAATATGAATTTAATAATGAAGAGCAGGCGGTTTGCAGTAACGAGGTTAATATTTCTTACGACATTCCTAGATGGCAAAACAAAATGCAGTAAAATGATAAAAATCACCTTAACGCAAACGTTTCCCAAGCCTTGGCCGTGACCATGTTGAGTTATTCGACTGGACCTAATTTGCATATACGATGTTACACATGTTCCGTATTTAACCCCTTCACTGCCTATTTCCCCGAGTAAAATAATTAGTTGCAAACCATTTGGGCCTTGATCAAACGCCGCATTATACGGCGTGTGATCAGGATCCAAATGGTTTAACTAATTTCAATATTTCTTAAGTCAAAGTACTGTACTTAAACAGAATCAAAAGCAGACGACACTTGTTTAAAATTGATGACGACACTTTGGTTCAAATGATTAAGTTACGCAGACATTTTTGAAACCGGTCTATGTTTATGAATGAGAACTTAGCAATATAAATCACTACAATATTTTCTTCTTGTTTTTGCATACGTATACATTTACAAATTTACTTTTATATTGCTACGATTTATAGGCGTTCGAATCCCGTAGAAATCTTTAAATTATCGCGTTCCTACGTTTTAAACGCAAAATATGAATTAAACCACAGAAACCCTAATCCAAACTGTACAAGGTAGAACCAGGTTACTCTCAAATGATGCTCTGACTTCCAAAGCGACAACGGGTCTACGTAGTTTTAATTGTTTTGATTTTACAATATATTGCCAAATAACAAATAGTGCATATCCTGAAGTATCCTGCAAACTGCTGACGTCTCCTTTCTAATAAAACAGTTGATATTTGATTATTTATGTAAGTAACATAAAACCATAACACAAAGACATATTACAAAGTGAATAATTGTGAGTCATTAAAAGTTGTTTTATAAAGAATCCCCCCCCCCCCCTGATTCAAGGTCTATGTGGTTTCCTGATAGCTTGACTATAGTCTAGAGCTATATTAATTCTAAGGGCTCCTTTCATAAAACTTCGTACGACAAAAACGGTCGTAAGTCAAAACTTTGAAATAAATTTAATTCTGGTTTCTCTATCTAATCATGTCTTGTAACATCTCTTTGGAATTGTCTTTTCAAGACGATTCAAAAGAGATGTCACAAGACAGAATTAGATGGAGCAATAAATAATACTTGAGACTTTTTATAATCTGACTTACGACAGCATTTGTTGTATGAAGTTTTATGAAACGGGCCCCAGGTGAACTCTTTTACTGCCATTAAATCGTACATCCTACTATAAAATCGTGAGTTTTTGTGACAGATATGGATTATCGATCATACTAGGAAGAAGGGAAAAGCATATTCAAAATACAGTAAAACCTCGCTATTACGACCACTTAAACGAAGGCTAATTGAGTGTATAATAGACAGGTGACAGCTTAAAGCAAGGTTACAGTGAAACAGAAAGCTCCTATAGGAGCTTTCTGTTTCACTGTCACCTTGCTTTAAGCGGTCACCTATCGTAAACACCCTAATAATTAACATAATTTAGTGGTCGTAATAGAGAGGTTTTACTGTATTTTAATTTGTACATGCCTTTTGCTTGAACGTACTGAAACTACAAATTGTGTTCATACTTTCAGCCTTATATTTTCTTTTCTAGAATTCACACGTCACACTGATTATATTACAATGTTTTACTCATTGACAAAGAAAAGGTAAGTCAGATGGGTGGATGAGCTGGGGTTTACGGCACTGCGAAACAGAATAGATCATATAGCGCCGATGAATAATGAGGGATGATGAGATGAAAATGATGATTTCAGGAGGATGGTTTCCGCTAATCTAATTCGTTACCAGGCAGCACATGGGATCGAAACCACCGAACTGCCTTCGTTTTAGATCTTGGCAGAGAGGATGATATCGGTCTTATAAACAAAATCAACTCCCTGGGACAAATAAGCCCCAGACTCACGACAAGGTAGGAAGGTGTCTGGGGGCAAGGCAGACAGCAGAATTTTAAACAAATAATTAAGTGACAAAATAAGAGTCATCTTACTATATAGTGTTATTGCAATATAAAACGTAGAACTGTTACACACAATATAACCATTCATTGTGTTTTACATTGGCGCCTGGTTTAATTGCCGACTTTCTTTTTTTTAAATATAACTCAAACTAGTGTGTAGAGTCAGTGTTGTCCAAGATAATCTCTTTCTATGCTTGAAGGTAGTAAATGTATATTTTGCAGAAAGCGTAGATAATGACAAGACTCCTGAAGGGAAATTCTGATGTGAGACCTCACCTTTTGTTTTATCTTTATTCTCTTCAAATAGATTATATCATCAGTCTTAAAATCAACATAAATTTGGACAGTCGTTACTCGATAATTCGAACTAAAGTTTGTCGAAATAACCCACAGTTCGTGAGTTGAATTTCGATAACGCGAGTTCGCTATAGTCGAACATACCCGTATTTCAAATATAAGACGTGTCATAGCCACGTGTTGACCTCCAAATATGAGTAGTGTTCGACTAAAACGAGATAAAGTTATCAAGGCTCGACTTATATTTAAAAGTTGAATAGTATATATAAAAACAGTATAGAAGGGTTATTGAGCCCGTCAGCATTATGAATATCGGCGACAACAAAGCGATTCTGTAGTAGATCTACTGTTTTTGTAAGAATAGTAACAAGCATCAACTCAATAAATTATTTTAGTTAGCACTTTATTGTGCATTTTTGCAACCTTTGTAACAAGGAGTGACGCATACACTGTAATATTATCATATAAGAAAGCTGTCGCTCAGGACTTAAGCAAAAAAACTCTACTGCACAGTTTTTGCTTTTAAATTGGTTTGAAATTAATATTTTAGAATACGGTAATGTTCATCTTGGCCACTACAAACGCAGATAAAATGATTGTAGTAAATGCATGTAACAGCTTAAAGAAGGATGGAAGAAATTTAAAAAAGAGTCTAATTCGATGGCCGCTTTACCGTTGTCTTGTATTAACTCATTATCTGCCAAGACTTCATGACCTAAGAAATATTGAAATAATGTAAAACAGTTTGAATTCTGATTAGACGCGGCGTTATTCGGCGTGTGATCAGGGTTCAAACTGTTTGAAATAATTGTTGTACTCGGGTAGAGACAGTGAATGGGTTAAGGAGCCATAAACTATATGCACTGAAAACAAGATTTATTTTGTGATGACAAGATTATGAGAATATGCAAATTTTAAATTATTATCTGAGAAAGTTAAACTTCCCAACGTCAGGATAATTTCAATTTCATTTCTCAAATTAAGATATGATGCATTGTTATCAAGGAACTATCGATTCGAATGTCGAGTATTTTAAGTTTTGGTCAGAATTCATAAAACTCAGGATATTTTCTGGATCAAAACTGTTACGTTTAGCAAATGCTAGTTCACTTGGGGCCGATACAGTAAGTGATTTATGTATTCACTGTTTGGTCGGAATAGATGCGGTAACATTATTTACACACTCAGATCTATGTTTCTCAAGTCAGTTTCTCAAACATTTTATTTGAGAAACAAAAGATGCCTTCACTTCTTTGGTATACGATATCGTTTAAGTCGACGAGAAACAAAACTGACAATCGACGAAAGATATACCTGACGGCGAAGCCGAGACGTTTTAATTTAAATTAAGAAATTGTCAGATAGATCACACCGATTAATGCATTAAAATCGATTATAGATGGCAGAAAAATAGAGATGTTTAGAATGACTTCGCATGTTCATTGAAAATTAAGTACAGCCTGAGTGGTTGGGACAATATTAAATTTGATATTAACACCGTCTGATATCTGAACGCCGGGGTACTATCGTGTTTGATCTCAAAGAATTAAGACGGGCCAGCAGGAGGTTTTTTGGATGTGTATGTCGCCCGAAGTACTGTATCAGATAGTAAACACTACTCCTCGCTTTCTGCTATTTTTACGGGCGTTGTTAATCAGAAATTGAAAACTTACCCTGTCACTTATTTGATGTAATTAGCTAAAGATGTTAGTAACAGTGATGCGAGTTTAATTCCTAACATTTATCATAAATTAAACGATTCGCCAGGTACAGATAATATCCGTAGCCTACGGTAAAAATATTTCTATTTTTACCCTTAACATGCTTGTATATTGACTATTTACAGTACAGTAGAACCTCTCTATTACGACCGCTAAATTGTGTCAATTATTAGTCGTTTAAGACAGGTGAGAGCTAAAAGCAATGTGAAAGTGAAACAGAAAGCTCCTACAGGAGCTTTCTGTTTCACTTTCACATTTCTTTAAGCTGTAACATGGTTTGTTTTTTTACAGATAATTAGCCTTCTTTTTAGTGGCCGTAATAGAGAGGTTATACTGTATTTAGTCTGTAAAATATTAAAAATACAATGCCCCTCTCTACAACGACACCCAGTGGGAGACAAATTATGAATGTGTTGTTCGGAGGGAGTCGTTATAGGGAGGGAATATTAATACTGCTATATTACATTTGCAAACAGCTTGAACCCAGATAAGACGCCGAGTAACGCGGCATCTGATCTTGGTTCAAACTCTTTATCACTCGTCTATATGTTGTCTTTTTCTGTCTAATTATCCAATATGTGATTTTGAGAAAATAAGCAGACGATAATTTTAAGCAGACGATATTGCAGCAGGAAAAAAGGTTGGACATAGTTGTACTATTTGGGAAACAGCAAAAACGTTTTTGTAAGGAGTGAATAGTTGTTCGGAGGGCCGCTGCGGGGAGGGAGCACTGTACTATCAAATGAATAACTTCCATCCACTTTGTACGTGTCAAAACCTACAGTCTCATTATGTCTTCACTATCTCCCCCATAAAAAGTGACCACTTAGTTGAACTAATATATGTTTACAATTATCCCGGAAACCTTTAATCGTTTAAAGAATATGGATTCAGAAATATCTTTACGGTTGTCGAACAGTCTGCATCCTGTTCAGACGTCATGATCATACTCAAAATTGTTTATGAAAATCAGTGTTGTAGGGTGTGGATTGAGTAAATGATAAATGACCTGGAATAGTATCTTTGATTTAAAACAACAAATCTCTAGCTCAAGTTAATGAATAAACTATATCCTAGTTAACGTAGACATTGTTAAGCTAATCCTAAAAAGATAAGCGGATCCCTATATAAATTAATTCGTTCATGCATTTTTAGTAGTCAAATATTATTTTCTGAGAAGAGAGGAAGGACAGTTATTGTTCATCTCTATGAGCAGCACAATCATTGTAATTCTATTCGTGTTTATTTATAGACCTTTTTAGCAACATCACTGTTAAATATAACCTTAATTATTTAAGCTATTGAAGTGTAAGTGAACCTTTACTGGCTTGAAACGTTTAGTAATCATAAAGAAAGCGCTAGTGCCAGAATAATTAGAAACTATTAAATAAAAGACAAGAAAGAACCATTGAAATTTATTTTACCGTAGGAAAAAAATAAATAAATAAGCACCTCTCATTTCGTTTCAATTCTAATGTTGTGTTTGTTTATCTATTAATTGATTGCACACTACTATAAGGAATGCCATGTTACCAAACCTTAACCACATCAAGTCATAACAATTTAAGACACAAACGCTCTATACAAGAATACGTTTTCATCAGCTAACCAGGGTCTATACTTAGGGTTTTGCCGTTTATTTCATGTCAACTAAGACATTTTACATTTTATGTGAAGGCCACTCTAATGAAAATTATGCCACAAAGTAGCAGTCAAGACGAATTTACCATTACAGAACAATAGGACTGGATGTTGTTAGCAATGCTTTAAAAAATGTGCATTTTCGTAAACAATTAATTAGAAAGTAAGGTAAAACCTCTCTATTACTACAACTAAAATGAAGGCTATGGATTGTATAAAAGTCATCTTAAAGTAAGTTTACAGTAAAACAGAAAACTAAATTAAGCAGTCACCTATCGTGAATAATTAATAATTAACACATTTGGTGGTCGGTAAAGAGAGGTTTTACAGTTTTTCAAATACAGACGAAACTCGATACTTCGAACTCGCGTTAGATCAAACATACCTGTATTTCAAAGTTAAAGCATGGTTAAGCAACGTTTTAACTTTGAAATACGTAACTTTGAAATACGGGTATGTTCTACTTTAAATGAGATCGACTTATCGAAACTCAACTTGTAAAATACTGGTAGGAACGATTGAAGCAAGTTCGAGGTATCTAGTTTACACTGTACCAACATCATTATTGCTCAAGCAAACCCTATGATGTGACAATGGCACAACAAATGGTTTGTTGAGATAAAATGGAAACTATGTTCAGTATAACTATTCTGATATGGAGCCTTTATAAGTATTCCTACAATTTTTTTTATTAAATGTTACAAAGATTTACACGCTTAAATATAATCAGTGAGTTAAATGATTAGAAAACCATATTCGAGTAAACAAAAATCATTTGAATAAAACTTTAAGAACCGATCAACAGTCATTTTAGATTGAATATTTTAATGGAAATGGAGACACATCCGTGGCTAAAACTTGATTGATAGTTTGAAGACAAATTAATTTTACGGCTATATCTATGTTTAATGCATTCATACATATCCGCTCATAGATAGATGTATCATTAATAATGAGTTACCTTAAGAAAACTAATTAAATTGAACTGATTGCAAAGATTAGTTGACAAAATGCAATGTGCACAGAAACTACCATTGAAAATGAAACAACCACAAAGGACAATACATTGCACAAAAAATAAACCATAGTCGCCAAGGACGCGTGATAAAATTTGTCCTAATGTTATTGTAATGATACTGTTACCATGTGTACATAATTTATGGTAAAGACGTTATTAACGCCGAACAAATTTTAATTTAAATGATATATGTTTATTTCTATTTTTAATCCATTTCAAGGAGTACCTCGATCCCTATCGAACAAATAGGGGCTATTCATATTAAAGTACAGTGAAACTTAACCCTTTCCCTCATAGAGGCGCCTTTTAGCGGATATAATTTATTCATCCGCTGAAGAAAGTAGTTCCAATTTAATCAGTAATGAATATGTATTATGGGGAATATTTTCTATATTATAGCACATGATAGCTTAAAGCAGGCTGAAAGTAAAGCAGAATGCGCCCTAAGGTGCATTCTGCTTTACTTTCAACCTGCTTTAAGTAGTCACCTATCTTAAGTACTAGAAATAGGCTATCAGGTAAAGGGTTAACTCGCTTTACTTATTTTTTCCCGCATTTCTATAGTTGCATTTCGCTATTTCACTCCCGCACAAGTGGAATATATCCTTTTTTGAAAGTTAAATCGTGGATTAACGGGTACATGTATGTTCGACTTACGAAAGTACGAGATATCGAAGTTTGACTGCACATATGCAGTAAATCTTGACTATTCCGAATACTCAAATGAATATTTACTGACAGTGTTGCAGGGATGCGGCATGACACTGTCTGAAAATAACACACACAGCTTTTACAGGAATTTTCTTCAATTGAATCTTATTTTTAGAAGGGAAATGCTCTTACCCTTTGGGCGACAAATTAATTGTGAAGTTTTTACCCCTTCACCGTTAATTTGTTGTCCGCTTCAATATTGTTGTCTGCAATATCGTTCCAAAATCAGACTTAAGGAATTAAGACTATCTAAACTAGTGTCAAACAGTTTATAACCTGGTCAGACGCCGCTTGACGCGGCGTCTGGTCAGGATCCAAACTGTTTGCAAAGTCGTCTACTGGTACCGCTGGCACCAACAGAGCTAAACAATGAAATGCCTTCGAGTGATGGTACTAAAAGGCCTTAACTGTGTGACATAGACTGTTAAACTAATTCTGTGGTGGTGAAACAGATATAATCTTAATTGGAGAAAACAACCGATCAATCATTATGAGGTATACAGTACAGGCTCTTGTCTTATTTTACACCGGATGTACCTATAGTCGATTTACATACTATTTGCATTTCATTTATATATATGTAATAAGTTTATAATGTATGATAGAAAAACAAAATTGGTAGTAAAATGTTCATATCATAAAATCTTTAACACACAGTCAAGCTGGTATTAAAAGAAAATAAATGTGTCGTGCTTATCTTAAAGTTAGTTTATAACAACAGTCTTACTGTATATCATTTTATCATATATGGTCATCCTAATAAAACATAGGATAAGTGGTGTTATCGCCACAGTTAAATGTTGACATTTATTTGACACTGAAAACAATATTTACTTTTTGAAATGGCATATCTGGTCCTCGACAGCGTTGAAAAAGTCTTACAGAACATAACTTAATAGATTCAGACATCTTGATGGTAGGTTATATCAGTTTTCTCTATCAGTACAGTCACGTCTGGTTTTTGCAAACAATGTCGTTTAGATCAGGATCCAATATTCGCGATGATGGTTAGTCAAAACTAATGGATTTGAGAAGAATATTTCAGATAATGAAAAGGTTAAGCAAAGCCGCAATTTACAAACCATATCTGATTAACAAGAAGTCATAAAATGACGCCCAGAAAACCTATCAGTTGATTTTGTATACAGAGCTTGAGGTCTTAGGCCGTATCGGTTAGATTTTATCATGGTGTTAGTAGCTAATTTAAATGAAATGGTTACAAGTTAAGTAATATGGCAGTTTAGCCTGTCAAACTATCATATGAATTACTTTTATCAACGCTTATTATCTTTAAAAGTAATAATTTCAAACAAACACGATAGGTTCCTTAAACCTTATATCTATTTTGTTTGGATCAAAACTATATAGTTTTATGGACTTTCAACTGAAACTTAGAACTGATAAATACGATCGTGATATGCGTGTGACATATCTTTTATGCCTTTGAAGAGAAACGTTCATAGAAAATGTATATCAACCATAAAGATCGGAAGGTTACTGGCCGTGCTATACTTATGAAGTTTTACAATTTAATAGTTTTTATTTTGACACGATGACGATTCGGACTTGTAAGAGATATCCCTAGTTTAATATCAACTGACTTTTGATGGAAAACGTTTTAAGATGTCAAAACTAAATTTTGGTTTTATAAAATTAGAAAATTTACTTGTGTTTAAAGTAAATTCAAACGACGAGATATGTGGAATGAAAGTTGATATGAATATTGATTTAATGTATCCAAATACGTATGCAAAACGCTCATCTGCGTTTTTTTGTTTATGTCATGAATATTCAACAGCAGTATGTCGTTGAAGTTAAGGTTTTCCATGATTCGCTTGATACAAATTTTGCTGTCTATAAAACTGAGAGTAGTATTCGATACAGCTGCATTCCCTAAACTTTTATAATGGTCATGTCAATTTTGTGATGAATATTCTAATAATTTCAATATATAAATGATGCGATTTAACGTAACTCAAAGTGCAAGCGTGGATCACTAACGTTTGAAGTTTGACTACGGGTATTTTCGACGATTCGACACTTTTGACAATAGTTTTAACCCATTTGTCCCAACGATCTCATATATGCAACGTAGACAAACGGAGTAGATTTTGATCAGACACCGCATAATGCAGCGTCTCATCAGAATTTGCACTGTTTGCTGATAGGATTTTCAAGATAAAACAACACGAAAATAAAAATGTAGACTAAGCACCCTTGATGTTTGTTTATTAAATGTATTTACAATATTTATGTAGATTTATACATAAAGGAATTCAACTTTCATAGATCTTAATACAAATCAATGCTTATGAAAATCTTAAAAGGTTTTAAAATGTATCTCTACATGAATTATATTGTTTTATGTTCATAACAGAATGAAGGCAAACTATTTCCAAATGAAAATAAAGATAGCATTAAAAGATAAAATTGCTCTTTTCTAATATTTCAACGCCAATGGACCTTTATCATGATTTTCTCTTTATTAGAAAAGAGCAAGTTTATAATTTTGTCTTAATCACTAAACGAAGCTAACAAAATTCATCGTACCATCGTTGTGCTTAAAATGTGTTAGAATTGTTTATCTCTTTTAAATTTGACAGTATTGCATGCATTACAATTTTTTCCCTCAATAGTGGTCAGATGCAACCTTATTATAACCAAAATCACATTAAATAAACTTTGAATTCAACTAGATATTTGCATATAAGACAAGGCAAAGTATAACGATGTGAGCATACACAAAACGACACGCCGTCATAAATAGCTTTTTTTAAAATACATGTACTGCACATTTTATATTATTGTATATAGAAATAAACCAGTGAAATGGGTAATCTATTGATTCACACCACTTGTCAAATATTGTAAACGCAATTTGAAGTGGATATATGCAAATCGAACGCAATGTAATTAACCCTTTCCCTTATAAAAGCGACTTTTAGCACATGCATTTTATTCATCCGCTGAAGAAAATAGTTCCAAATTATACCATCATGAATATGTGTCATACTTCATATTTTCCTTATTCTAGCAGGTAATAGCTTAAAGCAGGCTGAAAGTAAAGCAGAATGCGCCATATGGCGCATTCTGCTTTACTTTCAGCCTGCTTTAAGTGGCCACCTATCTTCAATACTAGAAATAGGCTATCAGGTAAAGGGTTAACAATAGCATTATTTTGTTGCGAATCGAACACTGTTTCATTTTCCTACCTCAACAATACAATGCATGTTCTTTACACCAGTTATGCGTGAAATACGGAGTTTATTCCATGGCATGTACTTTGCTCATCTAAGGCTATACAGTTAAACCTGTCTCTTAAAACCACTAAAACGAAGGCTTATTAATTGTATAAGAGACAGATGACAGTTTAAAGCAATGTGCCACTAACACAGAATTTTCCTAAAGGAGCTTTCTGATTTACTGTCACATTGTTTTAAGCAGTCACCTGTTTTCAATCCCTAACAACACAATTTTGGCTGTATTAGAGAAGTTTTACATTTGTACATTATAACGACTATATTGCACATATATGGTCGAGAGTTGAAAGAATGAACACGAAAATTACAATAAGTGTAGAACCAAATTAGTCCTCAAGTTACAATTACAAATTAACTCTCACTGTTAATTGTACTCTATCTACTGTCGACGAAAGCTGTTACAACCCTGTTCAATCACAACGGTTTGAAATGAACTTGCTGGTCTGGTTTTTACAATGTTTCATAAAGTGGCTCTTATTCTATTACATAACAGGATAGCAAGCTAGATGTATATGTTCATGGGTTAAATAAAAAACCTATGTAATCTATACGCAGCAATACGATGACACTGGGCATTGAAATGTTCTCTCATCAAGACGATTCAAACAACTCTAATAGGAAATTAAAACATAGTGTTAAATTATAACATTGCTCTATTCTTATATTCCGACCTCTAAGGGCCCTTTGAAAGAAATCCATATCCAAATACACGTCACATGTTACACGCATTCAGCCATAAAATCAATTCAGTCCCATTTTGGAATACATGTTTTGTCATCTTTATTGCAAAACATATTGTTTATGGCGGACATGAGGAATCTGATATCTGGTCAAGCGCTTAAAAAACGTTTGAGTTGAGTCTGAGTGAGTTCTCAAGCATTTTATTGGTTAGATTTGAGCCTAGGCTCAAATCTGACCAATCACATGCGTGAGAACTCACTCAGACTCAACTCTAACGCTTTATAAGCATGGACCCTGAAATAAACTCAATCTTACTTTCGAAAATGTTTAAAATTTACAAATAAACGTGCTCATACATAAACAATTCTATCTATTGCACATAGGTTGGTGCCTGATCAGACGCCGTGTAACCAGGTGTATCATCAAGCGCCTTACTGTTTGCCTCTGACATTTAAATAAATCAGCAGCATCGACAAAAACTGTTATTATCTCAATTTTATTGTAATGCGTTAAATTTCGATTAAACGGAAACGATTAACGCGTTCTCCTATATATCAGATTTTGTTGTTGTTTCATTTGTCACGTACCTGTATGCGGCATTTTCTGGCTAAGTGTATGTCTTCTAGTTTATTGTTCACAGCTTCACAGTCTTCTGACTGAAAATAGAAATAGATATGCCATGATGTTGGTGCTCAGTTCAGAAGTTATTCTGTCCTGTCCACACGATGCGCTAATAAAACATAAATGATGAAATTATGAAATGATTAGTAATTGAAACTTTGCCTATTTATCTAAATCTGAGATGCAATCAATTTTATTACCTACTATTCTTTATAACTTGTAATGTGTTATTTTTGTTGTGTTATTCTAGCATTTCCTAATCCATAGAAAGCAGTGTTGATTGTTTCCCGCTGTCGCGAGCTATTTCATTTGCAAGAACGATTTGCAGAAAATTTAAAATCAGGCGGTCATTGCGAATATTTCTTAAAGTACCGGACTTTTTTTATGGTAATTTGGTTGGCACCACACGAAAGCAAACCAATTATTTTATGTTTTATTATTAATAAAACGAATAGTAAATGCTGTTAAAGGCGTTACCATATAAATACAGCAGTTTACTATATTATGTTGCGAAAGTCTTGCCTTTTTTAAAGAATATCTCTTATTAATAAAGACGACTTAAAGATAGATCACGATCCAATAAATAATAAATGATAGTTTCTGATATTAGGTAATAACACGATAAAACGATTATTTCATGTGTATTTGGGGAATTAAAAACGAGTGTCCCTCGATATCAGGGGGACACTTTAAGGGAAAGTCAAAACAATTGTCCCTCGATATCAGGGAGGACATTTTGAAGGAAAGTCAAAACGAGTGTCCCTTGATATCAGGGAGGACACTTTGAGCTGTTGCCCGAGGCCTATCAGTTTAAATGTAATCCCAGATACCCCGGCAAATAGTTTTGACTGTTTCCTTAATCCACCTGAAATATCTGTATATTGGACCTAGTCCAGGGCTACCATTTTCCCGGATTTTTCCTAGATCTTCGGATTTTTTTCCAGTACATAGTAGCTTAAAGCAGGCTAAAAGTAAAGCAGAATGCGCCTTAAGGCGCATTCTGCTTTACTTTCAACCTGCTTTAAGCATCACGTGTCTTAAAACTAAAAACAGACTATGGGTAAAAGGTATAATTAGGAAGATCGCGCTTGCAAAATTGAAAATTTTGAAATCTTAGGATTTTTTTATCAATTTATGGCAGCCCTGCTAGTCTGACACTGAGTACCTCGACGTTTAATTTGGCTCTAAATGTTTGTCATTAACGTATCTATTTTAGGATGAACGTGATAATTTGGATATAGTAATGCCTTCTCTACTGTATATTTTAAGAAGATATTTATGACACAATGATAGCACTCGTATGTGCAGTGTTACTGCATTTTATTTGCCGTTATATGATTTTAAAATTTCAGTATTGTTTCATGTTATTCTGCGCTATCTTAAACGTAATTTTCCACAAGTTTGACAAAATTTCAGCTGATTAGAACAATTTAGGTCGTTTATGGTGTTCTTTAAATTAGTCCTCGAAGCGGCAAATGAACAGTGCCCACATAGATTACATCTCAAATTATGAACCGTGAACAGTTAAATAAGTGAAACACTATTTTGCCTCATTATCCCATTTTACTCTTTTCTGCCTTTTATTGAAGCTTTAAGCCAACGTATTTTATGGTTGGATGAATGAAACAATTTGATATAATGTGAGTCTTTTTATCGTTTTATGCATTTCTAGATAAACTGGAAGGTCAGACCAATTTCTTTCTTTTTGTTGACTTAAGTCTTTTAAGTGAGTGTAAGTAAAATGGAGTTAATTGTTATTTAAGTGTATATTGGAGGATGATCAGACAAAGTTGAGCGGGGGAAAAATTCTCACGGTTTAGTTTTTGATTGTAATCAGACAGAAATTAGTTTCGTATAGAGGTATTAGCGTAAAGGATACAATAGTCATTAGTCTTTCAAAAATGACTTATACTTCATATGAGTAAACATGTAATAATTGTAGTACATACAAATTATATTCGCTGCTTACTATCTGTTACTCCTATATACTACTGTGCTATTAGCCAAGTCGAAAGACAATCCAACAACAGAGTAGGGGATTGGTGGTTGCTCAAAGCAGGATTAAAAGTAAAACAGAAAAACGGACATTTTACTTTGCTTTTACACTACTTGAAGAATCCACTTTCCTTAAACATCAGAAACACATTTTTCAATGTTCTTGTTATTTAAACTTTACCGTATACTATCGGTGTATAAAGGACTCTTTTTAATTGCGATTATGTAATACATGTACTGACAACAATTCTAAAGCATCTCGATTTCTCTGTATCCTATATGTAACAAATAGTCAGTCATTGTACCGAACACTTATAGAAATTTAATTATTCTATGTTTAAATTATGCTATCCGATTTAAAATTAGTTGTATGAATGATGTGAGTAATACTCATGTTAACCCTTTCTCCCATTTCAGCGCCTTTTAACACATTCAGTTTATTCATCCGCAAAAATAAATACATGTAGTTCCATTTTATACAGTTATAAATATTTATGATAAGAATGATGTTCTATATTCTAGCAGATGGTATTTTAAAGCAGTAAATCAGAATACGCCTGCAGGCACATTCTGCTTTACTTTCAACCTGCTTTTAAGTGTGAACATATTTAAAAATAAGAAAAGCCTATGGGGTAATAGGTTAAACTGTAAAGACACTAACATGCCAGTGATGTACTAAGATAATAATTTCGGCCGCGGTTAATAACGTTTATCAATATATTAAAACGTAGTATTCGTACACTATTATAAATTAAAATATATCAATAAGGGTATTTCATTTCGACCAATGTTACAAAGAACAATAAATATATTAATTGAATCTGATAGTTAAAAGTGAGGCTGATAAATATAAAGGATGCCCCTGCTTCTTTGATACTGTGTCGTTGAGAATAATCACCGACAATAAACATTATTCTGAGTATGCACAATAGCTAGACTTTATTGCACATCGTACAATATGTGGATTATATATTGATTCAGGTACAGCAAATGGATCTTGCAATACGGTTAAACGAAATGTTTTGAACTAAGGATGGTGAATGCGAAATTTTTATACCCATATTTTAAATAAGAAATATTCAATAACAACTGCACACGTATTTAACCCTTTTCGCACAAAAAGCAAATTGAGTAAACTTTGTGAACATTTTGGACTCAGTATCCAAACTTTTTGACTCTTGTATCGATATTTCTTAAGTCATACTATCCTATCTCCTGTCCTATAAATTATTTAGTGAAAAGATTTCTAAAGAGGGTAAAATAATAGCTAGAAAGGATTAAAACGAACATGAATTCTAAAGACTTGGTAATAGACCATTTCACTGCCCTACCCCGAGTACAATAATTATTTGCAAACAGTTTGGATCCTGATCAGACGTAGCGCAACTCTGCGTTTTATCAGGGCCGACACTGTTTGATTCTCATTTCAAGATGGCTCCCGTCAAAATAACATAAAACTCAACAAAAGCAGACGACAAATGTTTAAAACAGATCACGTCAAGGCAGCGAAGGGGTTAATTTTTTTATCCTATATAAGCCGGGTTTAATTGCATTTTCAAGCAACTTATACCCTAACCAGACGACAAGTATCTTGGAATCTGACCACAACTCAAGCTATTTAGCACTTTCATTGCCATGACGTCATCAATCTTAATCAATTGTCGTTTGCTTTTATCTCTAAATTTAAAGTTTTAGGTATTTGGATTTAATAAATATTAAAATAAGTGTCAAACAGTTTAAATCCTGATCAGACGCCGCCTAACACGGCGTCTGATCAGGATTCAAACTGTTGGCAAATAAGCGTTGGATTTGGGATATTGCAGTGAAGGGGCATACGCACGTATTGATGTTTCGTTTATCAATAAATACATAAAGAGTATTAAGGTTTTTTGCGCATTGCAATTTTAAGGCAGACGATTAATAAGCTGGATAAGAGTTATGTAACGACAGAATATTCTTTCAATTAAATTGAATCATCCTGTATCAGATAGGGGTGTACTATCACTGTAATACTACTATAATAATACAGACTGCTGTCTACGGTCTGTATATCTTTAGTTAGTACTTGGTTGTCTAATGATTCGACTATAGTACAAAATGATGTATCTAGTACAGATTGTACTTTCGCGACATAAGTATCTTTATCTTTGACGGAAACGTAGTAGCGATACAATAGAATGCAGAAAACGGTAGATGTTTTGAAATTTCTGACAATTATGTCAATTTTTGGTCTGATCTTTTTTCAAATATTTTCAAAATGAAAATCAGCTCTTGAAGGACAGTTGCGTCTAAATAGTATTGTTTTACATACTGTTTTTAACTGGGTGCACACATTTTTGAAGAAAATATACACGTGTATATGTGTTTATCCGAAACTATGTAACACATTTATGCACACAGCAAATCAAAAGAACAATTCCAATGGACTCGTAGAATATTGCTTTTAACCTGTATTAATCAATTTTATGTGTTAAAACAGTGGATTCTGCTTGACTTTCAGCCCGCCTAAAGTCATCATCTGCTTGGATATTGAAAATAGTTTAATGATACATATTTATGACTGTATAAACTTGGACCATTTTCTTAAATGGATTTATGAATTAAAGGCGTAAAACTGCGTATTTATTTAGTCTTCACTGCTACACCACTGACTGCTTTAAAAATGAGTGTCCACTTTTTGTTTCTCAAATTTAGATATTAACTAAACCACATCGATATGTGCGGAAACTGGTGGGATAAAGATGCATAGTTTCTGGGAGTCAGATCAGCATCTAAACTGTTTGAACGATCAAAGGCAATGAAGTGGTTACATGTAACCGTGTCGATAAAACTTAATATCATTCAGTTTTATTAACAGCTTACTAGCGAAAAGCGAAATTTAAGTGCAGTAAATATAAGACGGAAATTTTTCACCTACTACAATGTCACCAGCTCCATAGTTGTCGTATGTAATTGTTTCTAAAATTGTAATTTTATAGCCGTTTTAGATTAAGTAACCTTAACATGAGGGTCAAGCAGTTTGGATTCAGATCAGACGCCGCGTTTCGCGGCGTCTGATCTGGACCCAAACTGTTTGCAAATGCTTGTGAAGTCATGAATAACAGTTAAAAGGGGTGGGGGGGGGGGGGGGTAAGATTAACATCTAATAGGTGATGATAAGCGTTTTAATCGGAAGAGGTTAAGCACGAAATCGAAGTCTTAGCCTGTACAGCGTGTAAAAAACCTAACAAAATGGCTTTAAAGAGGGGACAGATGAGCCTTTAAAGGCGTATCATATATTGAATTTTATAGTTTTTATATCACGTAAAACAGGTGGGGACATATAAAATTTCTTTGCGTGAAAGTATTGTTACGGTTGCTAGACTTATTCCGTCAGTTTAATTGAATGGCAATGGTGTTATTATAGGTATAAAACATAATAATGTAAATCAAAAACATGTTCTGCATTCTCAATAGTGTATACATGTTGTAAACGTTAATCTATAAGTCTTAATTAGAAATTACGTATAATGTGACAACTTGTTAAATTGCACACTTCTGAATAATACTTCAAATCTAAAATGGTTCGTTAAACTTAGCGCATGCTTATAACTTTTACGGTAGTAAAATATGTTCACATAAAATTATATCAAGTGGAATACTTTAAATTGGAGTTTAACCTACTTTCATGTCACATTTATGAAAGTACACAGTGTAATTTAAACTAAATTTAATAGAACAAAAACGTAAAACATAGTACACAAAGTCATATCATTATAAATTATGCTCTTTTAAACTCTGAATATTATGCAAATATAAACTATGGATATTTTTTTTACGAAAATCATAAATAAGTTATTCTTAATAAATGATTAAAAAAATTAGATATACTCACCGAAAACTGTAATAAGCCTATGAATATGTTAACCAGTTTAACTTTATTTTATTATTGACACTACAACAGGAACATTCCCAGGCTGATGAGCGACTATTCTGGGTATTTCATGCTCACCTTGATGACATGGTCATATTTTCTTACTGGGCTGGAAAAGCGCGCGTGGCTACGTCACGCTTTGCGTGAATATGTTCATGCCCCCGTTTCGCCTTGAGCCAATCACATCACGCCTCTCATTCTGCATCGGAAATCAACCCCGCATCCGTTACAATACAAATCATTTACACTGGTTTATTTCGCCTCATGAATTTTTAAAGCATAGCGAAAGCGGCGATTGGTAAATTAACAAATTAGGAAGATGGAGGGAGAATGGAGTGTCGTGAAGAAATTGATGGTCGCACTTCATCTCGATAAGACAGCTGTTTTTAAAGAAAATGTTAATCTTACTGTTCAGCTCGAGGTAATTACGGCTAACACTAGATGTCGTGAATTGTATCGAAACTTATCAGTGGTTTGGGGATGGTAATTGACAGCATGAAAGTATCACAAATTCTCTCCTTAGAGCTTCATTTTCCTGAAATATCGGAAATGAGACAGCGGCTATTTCGTTTTAGTCCTGCCAAAGAACGATAATGGAGTAAATTACATCCATTTTACGAATATTCTTCGTGCTTAAAGCGATAACGGTATGCATTTGACGTAAAAGTCTGTGTTTCAGGTTCGATTATTAATTAAATTTGCTATATAGACAAATTGTTTTATTAGGTCCAAATGTAACGAGATGTTTTATCATTAGTTTATGCTGTTTTGTTATATTGAAGACTGTTTGCCTTTATTGAGATCTTAATCAGCGTCTCTGGCAGCTGTATGTCTTGTTTGATGCTATATGTATTTGTATGAGTTGACCCTGCAGATTTAAATGGACGGTTTGATTTTCCCAATTAAGTCCAGTCCATAGTTTTACTATTTAGGGTTGGTCCATAATATATATTGTAAAACGTCGATCGTTGCCGACCCTGATCAAAGGGTTTCACCACCAGTTATTAGTTGTACCTCGCGATATGACTGAACTAAAATTAATGCGACGTAGAACCATAAAATAGCATAACTAATCTATATATTCATACATATAAGTGTCGAAACTAAAAACATGTATTCATAAGGGTGTTAAATACATATTGTAGTTAAAGCAAGATGCATGTAAAACAAGATGAATGTTTAAAGGAACGTAACGTTTTACTTTTGTTTCGTCTTAAACCATTACCCCAAAGCTTATTTCTAGTTTTAAGAAAGATCATTACTTAAAGCAGGTTGCAAGTAAAGCAGAGTCCGCCTTAAGGCGCATTCTGTTCTACATTCAGCCTGATTTAAGCTTTTATCTGCTAGCCTATAGACAACATTTCTTATTGTGCATAATCATGACTGTATAACAGGTCACTATTCTCTTCAATGGAGGAATAGATTATATGCGCAAAAAGGCGTATCTATGATGAAGCCATAACATGTCTTTAAAGAGGCTCGCAACCGGATTTAGCATTAAAAATGGTAATTTGTAAATATATGTCAAATGATTATATAAATGGGTAAGATTTAGTTTAGGATAATAAATTCTGTTAAAAAATGCATTTCCAAAAAAAAAAAAGAAGCTCTGGTGGGATTCGAACCCGTGACCCTCCATTGCGGAGACAAACAAGAAAAATGAGGACACGCCTTTACCGCTTCGACCACGGACGCTCTCTCTATATATGGTAGCGAATTAACGTACTTCACTGGTAGCGCTTAATACTATATTATTCGGCTCCGGTTTAAGTCAGAGCCCGTGTAGAGAAGCAACAACAACAGCAAAACCGTCAGCTGACGCTATTGAAAAACGATGGAATATATCTAAAACAAACTAAGAATCGGTGACGATTCTTGAGACTTTTTTTGGACTGATCATATTTTATTAATGTCAGAAGCCAAATAATGCCACAAATTTGCTTTTATTTGAGTATTTTATTTTATTTTGACAAGTACACCATCCGGTTGCGAGTCGCTTTAACACAGTGTGGTAAACGTGATTTACAAGTTTTACTGTGGAAGAAAAGGTTAAGCGTTGGCCTGTATTAAACACTACCATTGAGTCACGTTACGAGTGACTGTTGTTTTAGTAGTGAGTGAATCAGAGTACAACAAATACCCCTAACATGTGTGCTGAAGCAGAATGACGAACAATGAGAAATACTTGAGAATAACTGTTTCTATCACCAAATTTAGTTTTATGTAAATTTCGAAAGTATTTGAAACTTCTATTTTGTCACATAGAATACAAGAACTTATCGACTTTCAACACGCATTTTTTATTTTCATAATTATTGTATAGTTGAGAAAATGTTCTTTCTCGTTGTAACAAAACGAAAAGTGAAATCGATGCAATATGTAAGTACAGTGCTCCCTCAGTACAACGACCTTCCAAACAACGATTCCCTCATTTCAACAATGCTTACCACTGTTCCTCGAAACAAGACAATTACGATGTCTAACGTATGTCTAACGCTTTCAGTACTGCAGTATAGTCTGCTGTTTTTCTCAAAAATACGATTTGGACATTTTTACAGAAGATAAATCAAGACGAAAGACAAACAGTTTGAACCAAGTTGCGTCTGATCTGGGTTCAATCTATTTGAAAATGTGAGTCAAGCCATATTTAGACATCTTAGGCTATCAAATTTCCAGCCCTTTATAAAAAACTCAATCCGAATAACACACACAATGTGTGTCTCCCATTTGGTATTGGTGTACAGAGGGAGCATTGCAGAAGTTTACCATTCCTTGAAAACGTTGGATTATATTAACCTAAGAGTTTCTTGGCGTATGAGTGGACTCCAATATAATTATAATGCATATAAGGTCTTAAAATACAAACAAGTTCTTGAGCACCTCCCCGACATTACAAAGACGTTTCTGATGTGAACTTAAGACACTAAATGTTTAACAACTATATTCTTAAATCATCAACAAGTAATGTGAGGAAATATTATCGCAGTTTCATACATTTTCTATATCATGACAATAACAATGACCAGAATAAGAAGTAGTACTGAATACAGTGGAGAAACAGTTATTCTTTCCCAATAAACGCGTTTACGCTAAAACTATTATTTCTATTGCAAACAGTTTGGAGCCAGATCAGACGCCGGGTAACCCGGCGTCTGATCAGGCTCCAAACCGTTTGGAGCCAAAACAAACATGAATTATCAGAATTTTCAAAAAGTTGCACTTTTCTACGTTTTAGTGTTTTGCGTTTGCGTTTCGTTTCGTTTAAACGGGAAAGAATAACAGATTATCCATTGTACAACTGTATAATGTGAGGTAAGTTTAAAGTTGGTCCGGTAATTTCCTAATAAATCGTGACCTTAAAGGCCATATCCACATTTTCGGTGACATCGACAATAGATAGATAGTTAGATACTTTTATTTCCTCCTTTTAGGAGAGCACAAAAAACTTACAAATACAAATGTACATAGACATACATTATTATACAAAGACGATACAATACATTACATTATGATATCCCACTATAATGAAATTTCTATCGTTAGAAGTTCAATAATAGAAGGCTGTACTTAACTTAGAAATGAGAAACAAATTTGACATGTTTAGTAATGAAAATGTAGCAAAACCATAACACAAAAGGGTTTCTTTCAAACCATTGCTTAATATAGAATTTCACTTCCAAACCATACATAATCATGCTTTGTTGTCAAAGAGTTGGTTTAAAGCATGACTCAGTATGTGTTTGCTTAAATGAACATGTACGTTTTGCTTTAACTCATACATATATGTATTAACTCACAAGCATGTCAACTGGTTAATTATGAACATGCATAGATCAACGTCATTTGAGACTGGTATTACAATAAAATTAATACCATATCAAAGAGTTTGTATAAAACTGCTTCTGGCAGTTCAACTCCGTAATGCGAGGTGTGATCAGGTAAGAAACTCTTTGGCAACCATTTCGTCATCTGGTCCCAAATTATTAGAGCTGAAGAAATTGTATTGATATAAAGGTTGAAACAGAGAACAAAGATTGGCAAAGAAATGGTTGAGTGATTTACTATATTAGCAGACCTGTTACTTGATTTTACCTTCTATATATATGTTTGCAAAATATAAACACAATAATAAAAGCGTAAAGTTTACTTGACTTTTATAATTATTAAATCTTTACAGATAGAGGTTAACATATTCAAGTCTAACGACGAGTATTCTCGTCATTACCTTACATTGTACCTGTGAAAAGTACACTTGTCAAATGCAAACTATGTAGACCCTGATCAGAAGGCTCCTGTAAAATAAATAATTGAAATTATAGACAGAAATCTGGATTTTTACATGGCGTTTCAGGGATGAATGAGTTAAAAATCTTGATTGTATAACCTCGTCATTGACAAGCCAACCTTCAGCATATCTACAGCAGTTCGGATATAGATCATACCCCGAATATAAGGGTGTCTGGTCTGATCAGGAACAACTCTATATTCAAATACACATTGCTTTTATCATATTCTTTTAAACAGTTGCACAAAATACGCAGATAAAACATATTAGCTTAAGTTATACAAATGTAGCAGTGCACGCGTATATTATTATAAAGTGTATGTTAAATGTGTTCATAAAAATAAAATAGCTGCTGCTACACCGGGAAAACGTTAATATTTCCCAATATACGCATTTACGCTAAATCTACTTTTTCCATAACAAACAGTTTGTAGTCAAATCAGACGCCGGGTAATCCGGCGCGTGATCTGGCTACAAAATGTTTTCCTCTCAGATTGAAATAAATAGAAAGTTCAAGAAGTTGTATTTTTCCACATTTTAGTGCTTTGCGATTGCGCTTCGTTTGCGTTTAAATGAGAAAGAATAACATATTCTCTTCTGTACCAGTGAGCAAGGATATTGCTCGGAATAAATACTAGTTCATACTCGTATATCATTATATATAATATTTAATTCTGATACTGATAAAATTTATCTTACATCTCTATCTATACTCTGACACTTTTTTCTAATTACCTTTTACCATAGGTATCATAATCTTTATTCATACTCAAAGAAAACGTTTATAGGTATTATCATAAATGCATAAGCTTTTATATGCTATGTTGAGGATTCCGTTACACCATAAATTTTAAAATATTCATATGTGATAGCCATCAGTTTTAATGCTAACCCATGACTCCACAGATAAATATTTCGACGCATATAGTTTATTAATCCGCTGGATAAAATAGTTCCAATTTATACAATCATGAATATATATCTTAATATTCACAATACATGTATTCTAGTAGACGGTGGCTTAAAGAAGTCTGAAAGTAAGGTACATGTCTGCTTTACTTTTAACCTGCTTTAAATGATCACCTGTCCAAAAACCAACCAATAAAACAAAACAAAACAAAATTATGGAGTAAAGGGGTAAACGACGACTGTAGCTTAACTCATTCACCCCTGAAACTTTTAACGGAACATTCCATTTCAAAATAAGTCTTGTCCATTTTAGGCTATATAGGGTTGATTTTAACAGAATATTTAAAAATGACAAACAGTGTAGAACCTGATCAGAGGGCTCCTCAAGGAGCCCTCTAATCAGGGTCTACATTGTTTGCATGGGACAAGTGTAATCTTTACAGGTACACTGTTTGTAAAGGACGAGTAAACTCGTCGCTAGGGTTGAATGTGTAAACGTAAAATGAATGTAACTCAGAAATACAGTGGAGAATCTGTTATTCTTTCCCGTTTTAACGCAAACGTACGCAAACGCAAATTACTAAAACGTACAAAAGTACAACTTTTTGGACAATTCTGATAATTCTTGTTTATCTTTGTGGCAAACAGTTTGGAGCCTGATCAGACGCCGGATTACCCGGCGTCTGATC
Organism: Gari tellinella; assembly: GCA_922989275.2. NCBI lineage: Eukaryota > Metazoa > Mollusca > Bivalvia > Cardiida > Psammobiidae > Gari > Gari tellinella. The sequence goes on along the minus strand of OV277858.1, from coordinate 100,825,346 downwards.
TGGCTCCAAACTGTTTGCACTGCAAATAATAGTTTTAGCGTAAACGCGTTTATTGGGAAAGAATAACAGATTCTCCACTGTAGGTGTTCTAGTACAAATATTTCAATAATCGAAAATTTATCGCTTTGTATAAAAATTATGAATAAATAACTGCATCGTGTATTCAACCCTTCCATGATCAAATTTATCGTGAGAATTTTACTCCTTTACCGCTATATTGTCGTCTGCTTCAATACTGTTGTCTGCAATATCCTTTCAAAGTTAGATCACGGAAGTATATAGTACCGTGGTTAGATTTAAGGCAGTATAAATTTCAAAACAAGAGGAAAACAGTTTTGAACCTCCGCTTAGGTCTGATTAGAATCAAGACTGTTTGCAAATGCGATTCATGTCACCATAGATAGTGAAAGGGTTAAAATAAAAACAAAATAGTTTTAATTCGGCTTGATTAACCCATGTAGACCATATAATAGGATACTAAATTGCAATTGCAAAAACAAGGTATATTTGAATAAGAATCTGCGAACATCACAAAGGTTATAGACCAGATCAAGGTCCAAGGTTATAAAGAGTTCGAGTTGAAGCCGAGATCTTTTCAAGCATTTGATTGGTCAGATTTGGGCTTTTGCTTTATAACATTTTGTCAAGCTCTTAACATGGTCGGCGTACGACCCCTAATCTGAAACTCTATTATTTCACTGAAAAGAAACCACAAAATGGTCTAGTTAATTGCAGTTTTGATCGTATATATTTCTCCTATTTGACTTATATATTAGAATGTTCATAAAGTACGCGGATGATAGTGTTTAATGACCTACTCCTGGTAGTGTATCTAACTAGATCCGCCCTTGTAAAAGGGGGTGCAATGTAGCGCACCATAACCACGAATGTCAACTCCATTAGCGGTAGCATTGCGGGGATGCTTTCGAGACGGATTGTAACATTTTTTATGGTCGCAGCACCTGTCCATAGAGGATGATAACTGTCAAATACGTTTTAAAACCAATAAATGCGTTAATATATGCCTATTAGCCGTAACTTATATCGCAATAAAAAGTACTTTTCAGTTTTGGATGCTAATAAAGAACATATTTGGTTTAAGATATCTTAAGACATGCAGAACTTTAGCGCCATTTTTGGATTGAGCGTGTCAAGTAGTCGTTAATAACGTTAAAGATTATCGAGGGACCCGAGATATCCGCTAAGACCCGCAATTCTACGATACCTAGAAAATGTCAACTTTATAACGACCGGGTGTGAAATGTATCACGGAAGCCGTAAAGCAATTCTTCACTTCTACTAGCCCTGCAACTGTCAACCAATGGTGTTATAATCGTTGCAAACAGTTTTGATCTCGATCTGACGAGGAGTAAATCGCCGTCTGGTCGGGATCAAAACTGTTTGAATATCGTATCGAAATTTCTTTAGTCAAAATGACTCGTCTAATATTGAGTAAATATTTTTGGAGATGACAGTTTTAAGAAAAGGATTATACAGTGGAGAATCTGTTATTCTTTCCCAATAAACGCGTTTACGCTAAAACTATTTTTTCTATTGCAAACAGTTTGGAGCCAGATCAGACGCCGGGTAACCCGGCGTCTGATCAGGCTCCAAACTGTTTGCCACCAAGATAAACATGAGTTTTCAGAATTGTTCAAAAGTTGCACTTTTCTACGTTTTAGTGTTTTGCGTTTGCGTTTGCGTTTCGTTTAAACGGGAAAGAATAACAGATTATCCACTGTATGACAGGGAAAACGTCGAGATTTCTGTATGTATTTGTCTTTATCAATGTGAAATGAAGTTACCTTTTAACGATTCCGAGTAATTTATCAAGACAATCAGCTCCAATGATTGATATTGAGGAAATTCAATGCGGTTTCCAGCGATGTAGTGGGGTCTAAAACGGACATGCTTTAAAACCCCTGGCTCGTAAAAGCCATCTCCGGCGATGATGCTACCACACCTCGACATGGATTTGTACTTAATTAATCGGGGGTACCAGAAGTTAAGATTTCAAATCTCGAAACTAAACGCAAATGACGAGTTAAGATTAGTTAGAACTGGTTGAACATTAAGACCAATTACTCCCATTACACGACTCAATAATCACACGAGAGGTATAATAATAGATTCGAGGAATAAGCCAATTATGTTCTATCTGCTTTCTAATTGCCCCATGTTCTTCCCACACATATCGAATAGGATGAAAACATTTTATATGATTGAATACCGATAAATGCATGCAGAGACATCGTATGCATGCGCTCACAAACTGCGGTAGGCAGCGAAAGTATAGAATCTCAGGGAGGTATGAGTGCACGTGGAGTATGGATGCTCGAGGAAGCATGCATGCACGCAAATCTATACACTACTATGAAACATTCACGGACTGGGAAGCATGGATGTAGAGTAAAGAACCTTTTGTCTCTCGACGCTTTACCATCTTAACTAAAACAACGATTTAAACTTAAGTAAGAGTGTAATATAGCACAACATTCAGCCAATATAACTAGGATACAGTACTGCAGAGCTATCCGGTAGGGCGATCTCTGTTTTGTTATTCGGCGTCTGATCTGGATTCAAATTCTTTGCAAATGTACGCCAATTTCCCTCCTTATAACGACTCCCTCCGAACAACGCACATAATTGTTGTCTCCCGTTGGCTGTCGTTGTAGTGAGTGAGTGTTGTACTCACAATTTACAATCAGTGTACCTGTGAAGGGTAAACTTTTCCTATGCAGATATTATAGACCCTGGTCAAAGGGCTCCTATAGGATCCCTCTGGTCAGGTCCTGAATGGTTTAAATGTTTTGTACATTTGTAACTAATCAACTTAAAACTAGAAGTATCCATTTAAAATATCACAGATGGGTGCGTTACAGTATCAATATATCAGTTCATTGTTTAGCTTAAACCGGCCATGTCAAAATGACATGATTTTGATAATATAATGAAGATCAAAATCATACATCTAACCCTTTCACTATCAATGGCGCGATATGGCTCGTTTGCAAACATTTTGGAACTGTTTGACACTCGTTTTGAATTTTTTGTAGTCCCATTGCCTTAAATTTAACTTTGAAACGATATTGCAGACAACAATATTGAAGCAGACGTCAATATGGCAGTGAAGGGGTAATATCGATTATATCTCACTATAAATGTGATCATGAAAGGGTTAAACAATGAAGCTGATTTACAGTGGAGAATATGTTATTCTTTCCCGTTTAAACGAAACGAAACGCAAACGCAAAACACTAAAAAGTAGAAAGTGCAACTTTTGGACAATTCTGATAATTCATGTTTATTTTGGCTCCAAACTGTTTGCAATAGAAATAATAGTTTTAGCGTATTTTGGTAACTGATAACTGATAACTGATAACTGTTGTTATACTTTCTGGTCCTTTGGAATCATTGATTTCAGGGCTTTTACAATTGAAAGTTGAATTCCGCTTAAGGGTGGTAAAGTAAATACCAAATTCTTCAAACTTTGCATACTGATAGTAAAATTAGTTTCTATGACAAAACTGGTGAAAAAAGTGGGGGTACCGGACCTTTCTTTTTCACAATTTGAGATTTTTCAAGGCTACCACCCTAAAATTGAAGCTTCATAAAAACTCCTACTTTTTTGTACTACGGTTTTTCAATCTTTTTTTAATCTATTTGTACCAAAAGTATCCTAAATTATATTACCATAGTAAGAATAAACCCTGAAAATAATGTTTTTTCAAGATCCAAAATAAAAATATTTGATTTCACCAGAAAGGAGTAAAATTTACCCCACCCACTTTTTTATAATGGGAGAATAGGGCATTGTGAAAATTGCCCTACAAATTGTAGCAAACTAATACCAAATTTTTTATTTGTTGTTTTTAGCCTTGCAAACAAAAAGGTTTAGTGAAATAGCAAATAAAAAAGATATAGATCATTTTATCTAAAAAATTAATTTTTTCTCATTTTTTCAATTTTTTGTGTACTTTTACCAAAAATATTTTTTTTCAAAAAAATTTCATTTTATCTATTGAGTTATCTATAATTTATACTAAAACTGTACTACCATGAACATTTCATGCTTATATTCTGAGAAATTGAAATGAAATCGGATGTAACAAAATACAACCTACCTATGAAAACAGTGTATGCTGGTAACTACGAATAGGACGTAAAACTTAAAAAGTCCCTTCCGGAACGAAAATCCAATTTTTTCCCGGGAAAATAGTGTTTTATTACTGTATGCATTCAACAAAAATGAGTTCTTACCATTTTTTTGAAAACGGGTTCGTAAAATTTTTCGGAAATTTCATAATGCTCAAAAGACAGGCCGACATCCTGGTGCTAGGGGGCGTGAGCACTGTTGCATATTTCAGTATTGCTCATGAACAGACTCAATTAAACCGAGTCTGCAATTTTCAGTATTTGCTTTGTTTTCTGTGCTTTCAAAGGATCTCCCCTTATTTAGATTTATGCAATCTTTGTATACGAAGTTTATCAGTACTTTGTACAGAGTTAATCCAATATTCTGAGTCTATAACTTTTAAAATATCCTTATTATATACATGTACTACCAAAAAAGCGTTTGGCAAACAGTGTCATATTTGTCATTTTAACCAGTATTCCCACAAAAGATTTTGCTATTTTTCCATCTTTTGGAGAAAAATATTCCTTCCAAACAATGGTTTTGATGTTCATTTTAAACAGCATGTATCATGGCACCTATCTCAAAATAAATTAATAGTCAACATCTCCAAAAAGCACCATCCTACGATTTCCCTGTTTTCATGGCATTCCCTATTCGATTTGTTTAACCCGTTACCCAATAAATACACCCTTTTACGCATTTTATATGTTCTCTCTCCAAAGTTCCAGCTCATACAGCTCATACAGTTATGAATATGCACAATACAAAATATGCGATGTAGCTTGTAGCAGGCTGAATGTAAAGCAGAATGCTTATAATCTGCTTTAAGTGGTCATCTGTTTTCAAAACTAGAAACAGAGGATATACGGTAATGGGTTAAACGCTTCAACCTGCAATGTGGGTATGTTTAACTATGGAAAATATGACATTAACATGCCCTTCGACTTAAGCTAGATCGAATTATATATTGTTTGTGTTTTGTTAGAAAAAATTGATAAAATGTTTCGATCAATAATAACCAGTTTTAATATAAAAAAATTGTTTGTGGTAAATAATCATCCCATATCACCAGAGTATTATCATGTTGATCACAAGCTTAACCCGTTACCCCATAAATATGCCTTTTTACGCCTTCAATTATTCCTCGACTAAAGAAATAGTTCTTATTTATATAGTCATGAATATGCACCATAAATAATTTCTATATTCTAGAAAATGGAAGCTTAAAGCAGGTTGAAAGTAAAGCAGGATGTGCCTTTAGGCACATTCTGCTTTACTTTCAACCTGCTTTAAGTGGTCACCTATCTTCACTTCTAGAAACAGGCTATGTGGTAATGGGTTGAATAAGTCCATCAAGAAAGCACAGTGACTGGGTGGGTAACATGAACCGTTCCAAACTCAGCTCCGTTATGTAACAACCATGCCTTGTGGTGATACAGTATTCCGTCTCTACAACGGCCCTCCCTACAACGATTCCTTCCTTACAACGACCATTGCCGCAAATTCCATAAACGGGACAATTATGTCTAACGCTTTTACTGCTGAAATATCGTCTGATTAAAATTGTCGTCTGTTGTTTTTCTCTCAAAGTTACATACAAGTGGAGTTTTAATAGAATAAATGAATAAATTTAATGACGAGTGACAAACGGCTTGAATCCAGAACAGACGCCGCGTAACGTAAATGTAAGCCAAGTTTTAATTTTCCCTCCCTTTAACGACTCCCTCTAAACAACACACAACAATATGTGTCTCCCATTGTGTGTCGTTGTAGAGAGGGAACACTGTACTTCTCAATAGAATCGTCTCTTTTAGAGACAACATATAATTTACTGGAGACACAAGGAAGTCAGAATTTGAACACCTTACATGTTTGATTGAGTTTAACAGCACCGCATGGCCATGCCAGTATTTAAAAAAAACACACATAATCGAGAACTCTACGTAACACAAGTGTGTTTGGGAATATTTGGAATAACTCTTGTAATTTTGATTTAGATGAGGTAGCGAATCATTATATACAATACTTGACACTCAAATAATACTTTCTAAAACAGAAAACAAAAACATTTCTGAGTATTGCCGCAGACAAGTGTGTGTGATTTATTTTTCATACAAAATCTGCCTAGCGTGTGAAGGTTAAAGACCCTTGGTTTTTCATCGCGTACTAAGATACGGAGAAAACCGTATCGAGTTTTATGAAAAGAGAATAAAGATTTACCTAATTTGGTAAACGTTAATGACATCATAAATCTGTAAATCAGTGGGCCACCCGTTAAGCCACCCTAAATTTGACTTTGATCACCAAATGATGGCGGTAAATGAAGTACAGTAAAACCTCGCTATTACGACCACTAAGACGAAGGCTAATTGAGTGTATAATCGACAGGTGACAGCTTAAAGCAAGGTGACAGTGAAACAGAAAGCTCCTATAGGAGCTTTCTGTTTCACTGTCACCTTGCTTTAAGCGGTCACCTATCGTAAACACCCTAATAATTAACATAATTTAGTGGTCGTAATAGCGAGGTATTACTGTATTAAGGACAAGTGTTGGTGTCTATATTGGACAATCTGTTTCATATATGAAACGATAATATTTTTTTATAAGCTTGACTGGAAACACTTTATTTTGGGTATATTTAGATTAATATTAACTTTTAAACGTTGTAAATGAATCATCACCTAATAATATATATACATGTGTATTTGATCAGTGAAGAAAACTTTGTTTTTTTCTGTTTAAACGAACTCACAAACGATATGCAATATTATAAATTAGATTTACTTTTTTCCCCCAAATAGTTTTGTTTGAAACATGAGTATAGAAATATGGGTACGTATTAGAATTGTATCATTGTACTAGTGGGTGTTAATACCAAATGTGTTTCTATACGGTGGAGAAAACGTTATTCTTTCCCAACAAACGCGTTTACGCAAAACCTATTATTTCCAGTACAAACAGTTTGGAGCCAGATCAGACAGCAATGAAAAGTAAAAATTGTCAAAATGTTGCTCTGTTTACATTTTAGTGTTTTGCGTTTGCGTTTCGTTTGCGTTTAAACGGGAAAGAATAACAGATTCTCCACTGTACAAATAAAGTTTTTAAATCGCAGACACTTTTGCCTTAGACTAAGCAGCTAAACTTCATTGAATGCACGAATGGCAAGTTTATTGTCAGGAATTGTTTTAGTACAATTACAGCAGAGAAGACGATAAACGCGTTGCCGCTAATACTATTACAGTTTAACTTCGATATCTCGAACTCGGTTATGTCGAACATACCCATATTTCAAAGTTAAAACGTGGCTTAGCCACGTTTTAACTTTGAAATACGGGTATATTCGACTAAACAGAACATGAAATAATGCAGTTCATTTGTCGACATATCAAAAAGTTCGAGTAAAGCGAGTTCGAGATAACAAAGTTCGACGGTACCTTCTTTGGGAACAAATTTAGCCAGACCATGATGGTGTCTTTATTCTATGGAGTCTATAAAATAGTATTCCATTGCGGTAACGCTTCGGTTAAGCGGGAAAACGAAACGAGTCTTCAACTGCAACACTCTCAGTTAGTCTTCACTTAACCCTGTCACTATTTCAGACAGGTTATCACTGTAATCAGATTTAAAGTAAAGCAAAATGCGCCTTGAATGAGGCGCATTCAGTTTTACTTGCAGCCTGCTTTAAATTACCATCGGCTAAGATAAAGAAAACATTTCTTATTGTGCATGTAAATGACTGTATAATGTTTAACCCTTTTCTTAAGTGGATGGATAGATGGGTGAGTTGGGTTTTACGGCACTGTGTCATGGATGATGACGGATAATAAGATAAGATAAAGATGATTTTAGGAAGATGATTTCGGCCAGTTACATTCGTTAACGAGCAGCGCATTGGATTAAGTCGCCTCCCGGCTTCTTCTTTTTAGTTATTGGCAGAGGGGATAATCTCTGTCTAATGAACAGAAACAATTCCCTATGACAACGAAACCACAACAAGGTAGGAAGGTCTCTGTGATTCTTGAGTGGATAAAAATCAAAGGCGTTAAAAGGGCGTATTTATGGAGTAATGGTCCGAACTATCATAAAGGCGGGACTTTACCATTTTGTCAATAACCTGCACAATTATACACCAATAACGGCTGAATCCTGCTCGACTTTTAAACATTATGTCAAAATTAAAACTGCGTGTTAGATTTGTATCGGGTAAGATGTTATTTTAAATGATGTCAGGCACAAAGGCAAGTGTCACCATTTCGCCATATGTTAGTCTACCGTGCAAGGTTCCCTAACAATGAGGCTATAAAACATAAAACACAATAGCTGCGGTCGTGCGTGGGGCGACCGGTCGCTAAAAGACGAATATCTAACGTAATTATCCTATTAATGTGGTACTTGATGTCTTCTTTAAGTCTCCTCAAGGTAATTGTAGGAGTTTTACGATAAAATTGACACAGGTGTATCTGATGAACCTCGGAAGGTCTTAGTTTCGAATATTTTAACCCTTTCACTGCCAAAAGTTATCATGAGTAGTTTTACCAATGCACGCCATATTGTTTTTCTGCTTTACCTAATGTCTGCAATATTGTTTCAAAGTTCGATTTTAGACTGTACTACGAGATTTCTATATGAGTATCAAACTGATTGGATACTGATCAGACACCGCTTTACGCGGCGTCTGATTGGGATCCAAACAGTTTGCAAAGTCGACTTTAGTCGGTAAAGGTGTTAAGGGTAGAGCACGCGACTTTAAGAACGCTTTACGATAAATTACAGACACTTTTCATCTTTTGATTTGGATAGTCAGCCACGAATAGCCTTTATCGGACAGTATGATCTTATCAAAGATACAACAGTTTTACACTACCGCTTCTTGCAGTCGCTAAAACCATCGTATAATACCATATAATACTCATAGGAATTGAGGTATGGGTCTTTTTCTCGGCAAATTATTAATCTTTTTTGTGTTGTACGATCATCTGCTTCGAATTTGTCATTTGCTTCACTTTTCATTAAGTTGAATGCCTATTGAACCAAAAACATGTAACAATTGTCGAAAGAGTTAACACTTTCTTAGCAATCGCCAAGTTACCTACTGTCTGTTCTGGAGCCAAACTGTTTGTAAATTGCAAGCAAGATGGTGTAAACATTTTCAAGGTTAGTATTGTAACAGACGTCACCATTAAAGATAACATGTCATTTGAATTTGTTTATAGTGTTATTGGGATTTGATATTTATAATGACATAATTGTTGTTTATTCTATTTTTATCGCCAGCTGAACCATCTTCAAACGGAGGGATGACTGTACCAAACATCTCGCGTATAGTTCCAAACCGCAGTACGGTGCTCCGTCTCTATAACGGCTCTTCGAACAACGAATCACTTCTTACAGCGACGATTGACGCCGTTCCCCAAACAGGACAAGTATGTCTAACGCTTTCACTGGTGCAATATTGTCTGCTTAAAATTGTCGTATGCTGTTTTTCTCAAAGTTACGTATTGAACATTTTGACAGAAGAAACATTAAGACAAGTGACGAACAGTTTGAATCCAGATCTGTCGCCGCGTTATGCGGCGTCTGATCGGTGTTTAAACTGTTTTAAAATGTGCTTTAAGGGTAATAATTTCCCCTCCATATAACGACTACCTCTGAACAATACCCACACAATCTTTGTCTCCCGTTTGGTGCTGTGGTAGAGAAGGAGCACTGTAACGCCTACCATATCTCAATCCCAAATCGCTACAATTTTAAGATAATGTTTTAATAGGACCAATTTATAACAGAATCAAACAAAGATAAATAAAAATGAAATTCACAGTTTAATGTTCATTAACCATATATATACGCTTAGGGCCACAAAAGACTTCACACTTATCATGCCCAATGTCTGCTTCAAAATGACGGGCTTGGCAGTAAATGGACCTTTGATCGCTAAACAGTTACTTAAGCAGTTAATGAAACACCTACATGTTGAACACCTACATAAGATGCCTACTATTTACCCCATTTACTGATACAATGGCTTCTGCTCACAGATTGTCTGCATTTATTTACCAGAAACGAATTTTATGCATTTGACTAATGATTTATATAAATGTGTGCAATAAGAATGCTGAGATTAGAAGATGAGTTACCCGCCCTCTTATCTGAATTCAAATTGGTTTTAACCCTTTACCTGATAGCCTAGTTATAATATTGAAGATAGGTGACTATTTAAAGCTGGTTGAAAGTAAAGCAGAATGCGCCCTAAGGCGCATTCTGCTTTACTTTCAGCCTGCTTTAAGCTATCATGTGCTATAATATAGAAAATATTCCCCATAATACATATTCATAACTGATTAAATTGGAACTATTTCTTCAGCGGATGAATAAATCATTTCCGCTAAAAGGCGCTTCTATGGGGGAAAGGGTTAATTGCCAGTGCAGTAGTCATTTGTAGTGGAAGGATCAACAATGATGGTGGGAAATAAATACTGATAATTCAATTTCTTGAATATCACGATATGACTGACATCTGGGTATAGTCTGGATCCAGGGGGCCGTTTCATAAAACATCTTACGACAAATGTTGTCGTAAGTCAGATTATAAAAGTCTAAATTATTATTTATTTCTCTATCTAATCCTGTCTTGTGACATCCTTTTGGAATCGTCTTGAAAAGACGATTCCAAAAAGGTGTCACAAGACAGGATTCGATAGAGAAATCGGAAATTAAATGTATTTTTAAGATTAGACTTACGATCGTTTTTGTCGTAAGATGTTTTATGAAACGGGCCCCTGATCCGCGACTAAATATGTGTTCAATGGGTTGAATCATATTTCGGACACACTGTGTTAGATTTGAATCTTATAAACAATACTAAAACACCAATTAACGTTTTAAAATAGTTGATTTATAAATAAAATAAACATTTTGTTGAATATAGATATCGCAAAATTCCTTTTCTCCATTTGGGATATTTGTTTGGTTCTTGAACGGACAGACATTCGATGACACACTCGAGATTGGTATTCAAAGAGCCAATGCTTTCGGTACTAGAAAAGGTAAAATTTAGTACTGCTTGTTTATTCTACTTGAAATAACAATGTTTTAAACCAATAACTATTAAACAAAAGAAATCAAAAATCTTTAACCATTTACTTATTTAATGCACAATGTACACCTTTAATTCCTTCGTCTACCGAGTGAAATTTCCCCTTTATGAATATAAACTATAAGAAAAAATCGTATCATAACTGATTGTAACTTAAAGCAGACTGAAATTAAACCAGACTGCTGCTGAAGGAGCAATCTGCTGTACTTTTAGTCTGCTTTTTACATTACTGAAAACTACAAATGTGGAAAAGGGATGAGATAGGTGACAGTCGATTTCATATTCCTACTTTAACTTCAAGTTTATAAGTATGTCAGCAAATTCGACCTTTTGCCAAAAGCACAAACATATACATGGAGTAAATATTGCAGATGTAAAAGCCGGTTTCAAAATTATTTGTAGCATTACAAAAAGAATAATGTAGCTAAAAGTTGAATAACAAAAGTTAACATTATTATGATTCAAACATAATTTATGGAGCAGTTGGTAAACAGCTCTACAACTAATGCACTATTTCTACACGATTATTTTTCTCTTGAATATTGTCTGGGCATTAGGGTGTTATATTTTGTCAGGTGACATTATATTATTAATTTGTCATACATGGACCGACTTATATAGACTTTTGTGAAAAATAAGTTTTGAAGTTGCAAAGTATGGACAACACAAAAGTAGAGAATGTAAATATCTTTCAACAGACTTGTTGCATAATGTAATTTTCTGTTCTCTCTTTGGATATTGCTAAAACGACTAGATTCGATCTCCAAGTTACGAGCGTTAGTTTTAATTTTGGCATTTTATATATAACAACATCTTTTCTATAATAGATAATAATAGATAGTTTTTGTATTATAAATGGTATTTAAATTCGCAGATATAATTTAATTGGTGTTTATGAATAAAAGAGGTACTCCGCTTAATACGCTGTTTCATGGAAGGGGAATCATAATGTCAGTATCTTGATAAAATCAAACTCGACATCATTTTCCATCAAATTAACAATTATCCGTCTCGTTTGTGTGTTAGTTTAAACAGAAAAAACACAAACTGAGCTTAAGCTAGTACAGGAAAAGGTATTCAAACTTAGTTTCCTCAAATGCAACTTGAGTTTTGCGTATTCTGACAATGATTGTATACATCTCTTATAAAAGTCATACTTGCAAATTTACAGCAAGAAAACGCTAGTATAACGTAATTGAAATACCATTTTCAAACAATGTTGAGCCAGGAACAGATGCAGATTACTCGGTGTCTAATTTTGTAATAAACTGTTTGACAATAAACCTAGAATAAATCGTTACTATTTGAAATAAACTATAATTTTCTACATTTAAATTGCATTACGCTTGCGTTTTGGTAGCGTCTTTTAAATTCATTTTATCCCTTTTCCACATAGAAGCGCCATTTAGCGCGTTCAGTTTAATCCTCCGCTGAAGAAAATATTTCCAATTTATACAGTCATAAATATGTATCAGAAGGAATATTTTCTTTATTCTAGCAGGTGGAAGCTTAAAGCAGGCTGAAAGTAAAGCAGAATGCGCATTAAGGCGCATTCTACTTTACTTTCAACCTGCTTTAAGTAGTCACATATTTTCAAAACTAGAAACAGGCTATTAGTATAGTAAAGAGTTCGCCACTGTGGTTGATTTTGAGTCGCTTTGAAGTCAAATCTGTGAAGCTCCTCCTACGTGTATGCTATATACAGGGCTGGGTTTTGCTGAATCACCCATGATTCAAAAAACAGGAAATCATTTTACAAAATTATCCTTCAATTAAAAACGTCTTTGTGTTTCAATTTAGATGTTTTTTCAAAACACTAAACTCTGTCTCTAATCGTCCTAATCGTTTTATCTTTCAATTTAAATGTGTAGGTTTATTTTGAAAGTACCGTCGAACCATAATAGGTTGAACTCGCGTAAGAAGAACTAAACTGTATTTCAGATTAATTTATTAACTTTGAGCTACGGAAAATATCGACGGTAGGGAGTTTGATTCATCGGAAAGTTTCTTTAGAAAATACGGTTAAGTTAGAAAAAATGAGTGTGTTTTATTAAGTAGTGGCTTTACTGAAATATATAGAGCATTGAGGATTTGTCGATTTTACGGTGCGCACTTATTACTTATGTTTACTAATGCGAGTCAAATGGTATCCAATACCTCTTTGATGTTTTCTTGTTGTTATTAATTTAGATGAAATAGTGAACCTTGGTCAATTACAGCTATGATACACGGTCATGCTACATTTATGGAACGTTTAATCCTTAGCATGCTGTGCATCATTTGACCTATCATTTGCAAACAATTTTGAGCCAGATCAGACGCCGAGTAACTAGACGTCTGATCTAGCTCTGAACTGCTTGCAATCTGTGTTAACGATCTTTATATTTCTAGTTAAACGCACTTTAACTTTATTTAGATATTTTTAATTGCACACTTTAGTATTGTATTGGGCGATTGTATAGCTGGTTAAAGATAAACATTTAAACTACGGCGTTTGATTGAAGTGCATACAGTTTATTGTAGATGTATCTCCTGTATGGTTTATCGCTCCCATCCCGTACAACATCGTGCCAGTTTACTGACATCAACTGGTACGTTCCATCGTCTTAACTCTTTGCATGCTGGGTAATTTTTGTCGACTGCAAATAATGTCGTCTGCAGCTGTTCTAAAGATAGAAATGTCTAATATTCTTTTCAAAACAGGATGAGAGTGTCAAACAGTTTTGATCCTGATGAGGCGCCGCGTTACGCGGCGTCTCATCTGGATCAAAACTGTTTACGAAGGTAATCACTGTGGTACATATATCCACCACTAGCATGCAAAGAGTTAAAATGCAGGCTTTCACTTTAATTATAAAAATCAAACTTTTAACAGATCAAAAACGCAAATGGGTTTTCATCCTTACCCCGTTAAAATATCGTCTGCTTCGAAATTGTCATTTGCAAATGAAATAAATTTTAATTTTGTACATATCATATCTTTGGAACTTTCGTGATCAGTTGGATTCTGATCAGACACCAAATTAGAAGTATATTGGTGTTTGACCGGATCCACACTCTTTGTTTATATCAGTCAAACGTGTGTTCGGTAGATTAAGGGAAGCTACATCTTACTTTAATTAAGATATTAATTTGTAGATTCGTAAAAGCACATCTTAATACAGCTATTTTGCGGTTTTATGAAGCATTAAGTCTTCAAAGTCACACATTTGTCTAGCACTAAAACATGATGTACATAAACTATTTGTAAACCGTATTAAGAACCGGCTTGGATTAATTTAATTTTGATTTTCACTATAAATTTGGTTCAATATGAGCATTGACATAAAATTGTAAATCCATAGACCGGTGAAATGAGATGTTTTGACAACCGTCATGGGACAGATTAATCTGATGGTAAAGCAGTAAATTAGTATGTTTTAAAAAGTGTGCTACTAAATTAGATGCTATATGCCTATTAACATGTTTTATGAAAACTTTGAAAATATAAATTGCCGACATCACCTGGGCGTTTGATGCTCTTAAAGGTTTGCTAAAAGATGAATTGTTTCTTTGTATGCGTAGTTGCTATTTTACATCTGAATTAAAGGTTTTAGGAATTTTCTGCTTTACAGCCATCCTGCTTGAATCTATCAATGTATTGTCCTTTTCATCAACATAAAGTGTTTTGTGTACCAAAAGTCAAATTTCACCATAATAGCAAACGAGAGCTGTCAGATAACTCACCCATATCGTAACATTTGCAGAAAATATAATATTTGAAACTTTATGGAATCTATGCTCGGTGAAATTTTAAACATTTAATACACATATATAATATTACATTACATGCTTTGTACAAGCATTATCAATTAAGAGAATAAACTGATTGATAAAGTAAACGACAATGTTATGATTTTACAATTAAATGACTGCGACCAAAGTCGATTTTGATATTTTTCTTGAATCTTTTCCCTAAATAGGAAAAAGTCATTATTGTGTATTTAATTTGTTAAGAATCAAATTCGAATGTCAATTGTACATTTATTACAGTCTCCTTCACTTGAATAGTGTTTACTTCTCATAATTTAACAAATTCAGCACTAAAAGTGCAACTCTGACTTCTATAAAGCCGTCTTCTTTAAAGTCTTGTCGATACAACTGTTTCAGATATACGAATACTGCAGTTGTTGGACTATTGAAATATCGATGAAAAAAGAATAAATCTGTTCGGCCTCTGATCCGGATGCAAACTGCTTTCGGTGTCACAGTATAGTCACCCATTAGGATCCAAACAGTTTGCCAAAACCAGTTTAACTCAGATTAGATAACTAAACATTTGTAACCCGGTTACGGCAGGACAGCTAAAACAGCTCAAACTCTATATGATTTCACAGTATTACTTTGAAACAACACTTCCAGGTTGTTCATTAAAAGATAATGAGTTCTCTCATTTTCACGCCAATGAAACTCTAGTCAATTACTGTAAATGCCAAGTTTCCGTGTCCCAGAATCGTTAAACTGGTGCTAGTTTTTATCTAATCTTGTTGTAATCGCTACGGTACACGTAACGAACAGTTGAGGAGATGTTATTCATTCCCATCTTAACAAAACGAAACGAAACTAAACGCAAAAGCAATATATTATAGTTTACAAACTATCATTTTATTAAACAATAATGTCAACAGTTTGTTTTTAGTATGAGTAGCAAACTGTTTCAGATCATAATAAGGCGCTGGGTTTCCCTGTATCTGATTTGGTTGCAATAACCATTATTGTTTTCAGTACAAACACGCTTATTGGTAAAGAATTACTGATTACCCACTGTACCTCGTTCACATATACGAACTTCCATTAAAATTTAAACGGCCAAGTGCCAAGTAATTACGCCGAACCTGCTGGCTATGTCATGTATTCGTTTGTTATCGCAAATGCGTGGATATTTCCTGCAAGATAGGAGCAACTGACTTCCTTAACTGATGCATTCCTGAAACTTCAAATATGCCTCTGATCAAGGTCTTCACATATTTACATAGGACAAGTATACTCTTAACATGTGCACTGTTTGTTGATAACTCTCGCTAGGATTGAATGTGTTAACTCATTAACATATAAGGCCTTCGTTGGGAAAATGGCAAAGAGATCAGACTCTTTGGGCCCGTTTCATAAATTTCATACGCCAAGAAAGGTCGTAAGTCAAAATTTTAAAATATATTTAATTTCTTGTTTCTCCTTCTAATCCTGTCTTGTGACATCTCTTTAGATTCGTCTTTTCAAGTCAATAACTATTAATTGAGACTTTAATAATCTGACCTACGACAACATTTGTTGTACGAAGTTTTATCAAACGGGTCCCTGGTATCGATTTAATTTCTTTATCTTCAGTCTTTCATCGGTAATACGAAGTTATAAATGATGCATATCCGTATAAGTTCGAAGTATTTGGACACCCCTATAACTTCTGGAAATATCCTAAAAATTGAACTGATGACCTTTTCACGCCTAAATTACATACAGTGTATACCCTGATCAGATTGCTCTTAGGAGCAGTCTGATCAGGGTTTACATTGTTTGTTCAGTCTTGTTTGTTCGAGTAGTTAGGATAATTATGGTTTCAATATCTCCAAGATTGATTTCTATAACCAGTACGCGTATGTCAACTGAACATGTATTTTCTAAATGTGATGCTACATGTATGTTTTAAATTGTAGAACAGAATATGTTGTTGACTTCAAGTTATCGACACACAAGTATACCATGTAGAAATACAGGGAGAAGAAATTATTCTGTACAATAAACGATTTTGTGATTAACAAATACAGCGCTCCTTCTCTACAATGACACCCAATGGGAGACACAGGTTGTTGTTCGGAGGGAGTCGTTATAGGGAGGGAACTTATTTTACATTTGCAAACAGCTTGAATCCAGATCAGACGCCGCGTAACGCGGCGTCTGGTCTGGATTCAAGCTGTTTGCCATTTGTCATTGTGTTTTATTCTGTCAAAATGTCATTTATGTAAGAAAACAGTAGACAACAATTTTAAGAAGACGATGTTGCATCAGTGCAAGCATAAAACATAATTTTCTTGGGAACAGCGGTGAGTGTCGTTGTAAGGAGGGAGTCGTTGTTCGGAGGGCCGTTGTAGAGAGGGAACGCTGTATGTTCATTGCAAAATGCAAAAAGTTTGAAGAAAGATAAAATACCGAGTACACAAGGTCTGATTAGGTTCGAAATGTTTGTTTCTCTTATGAAAATAAATCGTCCTAATTTGAGGAGCCTGTCAGTTTGCAGCCTTTCATGGTGCTTGCTTTTTGGTAACAAATATAAAATAATAACGTATTTCCATTACAGGTACAATGCTAAAATGGATAAAGATCACCTCGTGTTTGCGCAATTGAAATACAATGTTGTAAAAGAAAACATACTGACATTCATGATTGGCGAAACCATAGGAATAATAGCGTAACAGATGCTACAAAGTCTTCAAGCCATTCAGCGTGTTTTTAACTCTTATAGTGATGGAACCGGATAAATACATCATTCGCAAACAAGTAAGACATATATCAAATGGCTTCCGAAGGATTCCTGCGGTCAGGAGATGCACTGCTGCATACTTTTTAAATATATTTGATATAAGGCCATCATGAGTCAATGTTAACTGGTCGTTATAACAGATAAAAGATTATTCCATTTAAAACTTCAGCAACAACAACAACAAAACTTCAGCCAAAGCGTTAATTAACATATTAACCAGGTTTTATTTGTCAGATTTGCATGCATGCAAGAAATACTGAATGAATAATAAACAAGTTGGTCTACTTTTAAAAGAAACTAAGGCAAAGTCAGCAGTCTTTTAGGGATGTCGATGTAGTTGGATCTTGGTAACAGTATACTAAATGTAGGAAATAAGTTTTACATGAACGTTCACATACACACGAAGGCAAGGGTTCAATCTAATTACTTAATATTCTGCTTTTGTTGTAACCTCATATATTCTATGTCATGTAGAATTTGAGTGACTTAAGTTCTGTTCTGTTCTTTAGCTGTTTCCTTAATTAAGCCGTGTCGATTAGGCGATTGATATAATCAAATGTCACGTGCCGAGCGGTAGTACACGTCAATTCAGGGGTCTGATCTGGATCCAAATTGGTAGCGTGATTCAAGATCACCCCTTTCTTCTCGCTCTTTCTCTCAAATAAATATTAACTAAAATGGACTCTCTTTCGTGCGGCAAATAAAGTAAAAGTAAGGCTTAATCAAATTTTATGTGATGCTTTATTTATATCCTACTCAATACTAATAAATCTCAAGTCACTAGACTTCTATTTCTAACTAATTCTATTCTAAAAGAGTAAGGCAATATGGTGCCGCACCTTTGAAATTCTATCTCGAGAGTCTCTCGATTCGTCTGCAACCCGGGGTATTTATACAGAAAATTGGTCACGTGGTGTGCACCAAATTTCTGGTGCGATTTAACGTTAAAATCGCACCGAAAATCTGTTGCACAAAAACCGCACCAAAGTGTGCACTCCTTATATGGGGTGCACACCAAGTGTGCACTCCTTATATGGTATGCGAAGACGCTGGCACTGCGCGGACCTAAAAATGACTAAAACAGTACCAATATCCCTTTCTAAAAATACAAGAATGTTATAAACATGAGGGGGAATATATTTAGAAGGGAAGCTCATAGCTAAAATATGAAATAAATTACTTTTCAAAGAGCTATTGTGGATTGAAGTCTTGCCGCTACTGTACTATGTAGTAACCAAGACTAACAACCCACAATGCATCACTTCAGTACAAACCAATATGACCTCCAAGCACATCCTTCTCACAATTATGAACCATAACAAATACAAATACAGGCTGAATAAAAGATGCTGCGGGAGCTAACACAATCTAGAGGTAGTTTATATCGTATCTATTACAATTGGGAATTATAATTATGAAATGACACTTGAAAACAGCCACATAGGCTGACGTTATAAACATGAATGCTGACAAACAACAAACGTGTTTGTCAACCTAAAACCAGAACCTTACATTACCCCCCTCTCAAATATGTTAAGCTCCTGCTAACATTAAGCATCAATACAGACTGAAACACTTAATACCACACGTATATACAAACCAAATGCTTTCTAACTAGCATGAAATAACTTCTCACTTTCAATGAACGCATTCGCATTGGTCGACATAAAAAAAAGAACTCAAATGAGCACTTTTTGACTTCGAACAATGAGAATGACAAATAAACTGACCTAAACAACTTAAACCTTTAATGTTACAATATTCTTTCTTTCTTGGGTATACTACCCACACTATAACACATAAAGATTATTACACGAGCATCAAGTGCCTCGCTAAAATGCAAGTACTTTCCAACATTGGAAACACCTAAGTTATGAAATCTCTTATAACTTAAACATACATGTACACATGGCATTTAATGCCCATGATAAAATCCTGTAAAAGCCCTTACTTGATAAAAATCCTATAACATCGCTGTTAGATTTTGATTCACTTAACTTTAACAATGCAATTAATAAATTTCAAAGAAGAAATGTATGGTAATAGATTTATTCCCGAATTTAATTAGGATCAAATCTAACACCAACATCTAACATCAAATAAGAGCTTTTGCTTTCTACTTTCAGCACTCCAGAGCAAGATAAAAGAAAGAACCTGGACACCTAACATGTGTGAAATAAAAGAATCTCAAAGTCCAAGCTATTTCCTTTTTAAACCTACATTACACAAAGATCTCTTCAAGCGGTCATCATCAAAGTCAGACAACCTACTCTAGGCTGTCAAACTTGGATAATGACTATTGTTTAGATTACTTACTTACTGAAAATACAAAACTTTTAAAACAATTACAATTAAACATTTGCTCTTTGGAATGCTGACTTACGTTACACAAATATAAAATATAATATTCTCAATAGAAACTCTATTTTCTTCTATAGGACTGGACCCGGTTTCTATTACTTGTTCGCCAGAACTTGACCTCAGCCTAACCTGCATTGCATCTTGCTGGTACCAATGTGACCCGGATGATGTTGTCTGCATCCCTGCATCACACTTGCGTTGATAGTCTGTGCCAGCTCTGTTAATCTCTGGGCGGCTCCTTGCTCCACACTGCCTTGCAGATCCGCTCTATCAGTCCATTGAGATCCATCATAGCTTCATCGTCTCTGCTAGGAGACACCCTTTTCCCAATTCCACTGCTCCTCTTGCTCCAGTTGCAGATCCCTGATCCTCTTAGTCTACCAGTCATGCACTCTTGATTCTTTCCACTGCACGAAATGTTCCGTCAATTGGCTCCTTCTGACGACCCTACTTGCGCAACTTAACCCATCATCTCTGCTTGCTAATAACGCTTGTCAGGAAAATCATCTGACGGGCCCTGGCCCTCGTATTCCGGTACACTAAAGCAACTCCCGAGTAGGCCTCTTGTCAGTCAGACCTTTGACACTCATCCTTTCATCTCTCTGTGACACAAAAATAAAAATAAGGAAAATAAAATGCAACAGCTGCCCATCAGCTGTATCTCAGGTTAGACATGCGCTTTCTCTTGGTAATCCGTCAGTATTGGTCTCCTTAAGCCCTTTAACGTCACTGTAGTACATGCTGGTTGGCACATCACGTTACGTCACGTCATCATGACGTCATCTTCTATTAACCTGTCATCACTATAACAGGTACTCTGTCTATGTAAACTGCTAATCAGGGATCCAAACGTCTAACTGGTACTGTCATAAGAAGATACTCCCTATTAAATCTAATTACTTATACTTTAAGCTAAAAGTTTAATTAAAAGTGGTCAATATGGGCATCTCTAGATACACATAGTGATCTCTCTTCCCTTTACATAATGAACATTAAAACTTGGCAATAACACCAAGTAAATAGAAATATTTAATTCACCTTTAAGAGAAGGAAACAATTTCTGCTAATTAACATTCTCATACTACCTCTAATTAACATAATATACAATCATTATTCAGGATACTGTTGACAAGCCAAGAGTATTTCTAATATTTGGTCTTGCTCTTTGCTGTCTTGATCCCTTTCGGCGGGCCGGTCCCCTCATCTGGTTTCCACCGGTTGTGATGAACCATCTTCTCTCGACCTATGCAGCTAATATCTGTAATCTTCTTCTTCACCACCTCGGATCCGTCGTTCAACCTCTTGAGCCTTGGTGCCATCCCAAATCTGCGGGTTTCACCTGTCCCCTGCACAGCATCGCCAACTCTACATCGGTTGATTAAAATCTGTTCACCATGCATGGCCTTGTGTCGACTTGTCACTGCTGGGAGGTGCTCTTGGGCAACTTGGTGGACTCTCTGCATTCCGGTCTCAAGCTTGTCAGCATACTGGTCTCGTAACAGGTAAGTCTCTCTGCAATTTCCCCTCGGTTCTTCTCTGTACTGCATGTCTTCAGAGTCCTCTGGCCCAAATCTGTCAAACAACCCTGGTGTGACTACTTCTCCGTATCTTGGAACTGTGCAATGGTATTCTTCCCTCATGGAACGAACATCATTGTTCGGTCCTGGTTGAATGGTGTTATACACTGGTTCATGGATTTCGGCTTTCTGTCTGTCATTCACTGGATATCTGCCATGGTCCTTAAAGGGACAACATCTTGCGATATGGTTTTCTCCATTGCATGCGTAACATACTATGCTTCTTCTACTCCCCATGTAATTGTTCTCAGGTCTCTTATTTTGTTGCTGAATCTGGGTTAGTTCGGTCAGCATATTCAGTATTTGTTGCAGGACTCCAGCCTCAGTCTGATTTGTAGGATCACCTTTTCTGATCTCAGCTGGCTTGGTTTGGCCATTGCCCATGACCTGTGAATTTTCCTTAGAACCTGCCTCTTTCCTCTCTGGTTTCGCTGGAATGCGATATGCATGTTCGGCCCAGTTCTCATGGTCTTCGCTCTCGTGTTCTTGCAATCTGTGTACACCATTCTTTCTCCTGTTCCCACTACCATGTCCCTTTCTTGTCTGGACACATGTCACTACATGGTATACAGCCTCGTCTATATCACTGGGCTCTTTGATGTACTCTACTTCCCAGCTAAGCTCTTCATCATGTAACCCGTCGAAAAACCTCCTCACTAGGTCTTCTCTTCTTGTTCTGTGGTCTCTTTCCTTGTATGCTTTATCATATAGCCGTTTCAGCTCGGCAGTGTACTCTTCTACTGTTTCCCTTGGTCTTTGATCTCTCTTGCTGAACTTAACTGCAAAGTTCTTTGGTGTCTCAATGACCCGAAAACGATAGTTGATCTCGTTGATCAGCTCATTGTAATCCCTTAGGACATCTTTCTTTAGTTGTGTGTATACAAACTCTGCTGCGGTCCCTTCAAGTTTCGGCAGTAGTTGATTTAGTTTCTCCTCCTCAGTCCAATTCTGCCTCTCTGCTATCGCTTCAAACCTGTTGATCCATACTGGCCATTCTTCTTTCCCTGTAAATGATGGAATTTTTACGTTGCTATGGTAACGATGCTGGTCCCGGTTGCTAGCTGTTCTTCTGTTATGACGTTGCTGCACCCAACCCTCATCTCTGTCATCAAAATCAGGATAGAGTCTTCTTTTCTCTATGAGTGTTGAAGGCTGTTCCTGCTCTTCTCTGTTCTGCCCGTCTCTGCAATTGTTATTATAGCCGTGTGCCTTTACATCAGAGTGTCTTTGTTGTTTGGAACCAAGCGCATTTACTAATACATCTGACACATTCTTTAAGACTTTAGTCATCTGAGTTTGCATCTTTACCATCTTCGCCACCGCCTTTTCTATAAAAGATTCTCGTCTTAGAGTTCCATGGTCAAGTGTAACTTCTGCTTCAAAGTCTCTAATAAGTCTTTTGTTGATTTTGTGGCCTGTAACCTTTGGTGTGATTTGGTGGACTGCTTCCTCCTCATCTGTGTCTACTTTATTTACTAAGCTGTATCCTCTGTTAGATCTTCTTTTGTTGATTTGGTGGCCTGTAACCTTTGATGAGATTTGGTGGACTGCTTCCTCTTCATCTGTGTCTACATTGTCTACTGAACTGTATCCTCTGTTAGATCTTCTTTTGTTGATATGGTGGCCTGTAACCTTTGGTGTGATCTGATGGACTGATCCCTCTTCATCTGTGTCTACATTGTCTACTGATCTGTATCCTCTGTTGGATCTTCTTTTATTGATTTGGTGGCCTGTAACCTTCGATTTAATTTGGTGGGTTGATCCCTCTTTATCTGTGTCTACATGGTCTACTGAACTGTACTCTCTGTTGGATTTTCTTTTGTTGATTTGGTGGCCTATAACCTTCGATTTAATTTGGTGGACTGAGCCTTCTTCATCTGTGTCTACATTGTCTACTGAACTGTACTCTCTGTTGGATTTTCTTTTGTTGATTTGGTGGCCTGTAACCTATGATTTAATTTGGTGGAATGAGCCCTCTTCATCTGTGTCTACATTGTCTACTGGTGTGTACCTTCTGTTGGGTCTTCTGTAGATTTGGTGTGCCACCACCTCTTCATCAACGTCTGTGTTCTTTAGTGGCCTGTGTCCTCTCTTCGATCTAGATCTCATGTTAATTTGCTGTTGCTGTTGAGCTGAATCGATCTCTGAAGCGTCTCGGTGGACTGTAGCCTGAACGTCTCTGAAGAATACTTCTGTCTCTGGCTCTGACTCCGCCATTCTCTAATCAAGACGAGGTGTCGATCACTGGATCTAAGATAATAATCAAAGATCCCACCCAGCTGCCAACCACAAATGTCACGTGCCGAGCGGTAGTACACGTCAATTCGGGGGTCTGATCTGGATCCAAATTGGTAGCGTGATTCAAGATCACCCCTTTCTTCTCGCTCTTTCTCTCAAATAAATATTAACTAAAATGGACTCTCTTTCGTACGGCAAATAAAGTAAAAGTAAGGCTTAATCAAATTTTATGTGATGCTTTATTTATATCCTACTCAATAATAATAAATCTCAAGTCACTAGACTTCTATTTCTAACTAATTCTATTCTAAAAGAGTAAGGCAATATGGTGCCGCACCTTTGAAATTCTATCTCGAGAGTCTCTCGATTCGTCTGCAACCCGGGGTATTTATACAGAAAATTGGTCACGTGGTGTGCACCAAATTTCTGGTGCGATTTAACGTTAAAATCGCACCGAAAATCTGTTGCACAAAAACCGCACCAAAGTGTGCACTCCTTATATGGGGTGCACACCAAGTGTGCACTCCTTATATGGTATGCGAAGACGCTGGCACTGCGCGGACCTAAAAATGACTAAAACAGTACCAATATCCCTTTCTAAAAATACAAGAATGTTATAAACATGAGGGGGAATATATTTAGAAGGGAAGCTCATAGCTAAAATATGAAATAAATTACTTTTCAAAGAGCTATTGTGGATTGAAGTCTTGCCGCTACTGTACTATGTAGTAACCAAGACTAACAACCCACAATGCATCACTTCAGTACAAACCAATATGACCTCCAAGCACATCCTTCTCACAATTATGAACCATAACAAATACAAATACAGGCTGAATAAAAGATGCTGCGGGAGCTAACACAATCTAGAGGTAGTTTATATCGTATCTATTACAATTGGGAATTATAATTATGAAATGACACTTGAAAACAGCCACATAGGCTGACGTTATAAACATGAATGCTGACAAACAACAAACGTGTTTGTCAACCTAAAACCAGAACCTTACAATATTATATCAATTGAACCTTAGGTGTCAAATATATCAAATTACTTTAAAAAGAACCAAAACAACTCGATATGCTAACACACAGTTATTCATATGTCCAACATATACAAACGAAATGATAAAGTACTGAAACATCTGGTTGACACATAACCTCGAGTGCTGAATATGTACATACTCTCACCCAGATTCGCCAACACGCCAAATTAGGAAAACAATAACAAAGCTCCTAATTCAATGAAAGTACATTGATATTCCGGAGCAGAACTTCCTGTTTGCATTTGGTATAATCTCCTTCTTGTAAAAGATTATTTGTCATACTTACGTACTGCTGGATAATCGGATATCGCATCTAAAACTAAAACTAAACTTGAAAGTGAGCATGCGAAAAATATTGCGACATGTATGTAACCAGTTGTAAAAAAAATCATCCCAGGCTTGGACTCGAACTTGGACCTCAGGAAGAGTGTTTTGCCAACTGCGCCATGGGATCTCTCAACAGTACGTAGTACAAATATATCACTGCATCTATTTGCGTTAACTATTGTGCAAAAATGAATTATGAATTGTATTTAACATTTTGCAAGTACAAAGTTCGACAGTTCGATACGCCATATATCATTTCAAACTTTCATTTTGTAAAGAATCGGAAGTGATAATGAACGGTGTGTCGATTTAATTTCGTTTACAGTTTACGCCAAGTACACAATTATCAGCCTGCATTCATGACAATATAAAACGACTTTCAATCGTTTTTCTGACACTTACAGCTAGTCTCTATTTGTGCAAATAAAATGGACTGGTTTGACTAGTATTTTATTCTCGGAACGTTTCGCCGGAGAAAGACCAATCAGACCATTCAGAAATATTGATTGATTCAAAGTGACCAATGTTTGCAAAGGCTGATGACTTAGTCAATAATGAAAGATTTGTCAACGAATGAATGCATAAATGTTTGAACGATAAAAATAATAAATTCAGTAATGCATGATAAAATCAAAGGTATTCCAATTCAATTCAATCCCTGACAGACTTTAAAAAGTGTTTGATTTGCGCGTGAATAATTTCCTCAAAACTAGGCAACTACAAAACATGGGGCTGACATCTTGGATGATGACGTCACGACTTTTACGAAGCGTTGTGCGTGACGTTTCGGAATTCCATGTTTCGGTGCTATTTTTAAACCATTTCAAGCATGAATAATCCACAACACTCACCTATTGTAATGATTTCCCCCATAGGATAAAGCTTCAAACAGTTCAATTCATACCCTGCAACGCTTAAATGAACGTTATTTGCAAACAGCTACTTCTCAATCGAACCGATAAAAATAACGGATTATCAATACGTCATCAGTATAAATAATGACGTGGTGGTCATATGACTTCCAAAAATAGTTTCAGATTGCATTATAGGTGTACGGAGGAGTTTTAACATTGTATACATACTAACACGGATGCTTATATATCTATTTGATTATTTGATTTAACAACATGAAGACCTTGTCCCAAACAATTTAGGTATATAATTAAAGTTCGAGTTGGTTTCGTAATCCAGATCTCAGTCACGAGAGGCATAGCCTCGAGCGTGATCTGGAATACACATTACACAACGAACTGATACAAGAGCGCTGATCACACACTGCATGGTGATAGATCTATTCCGTTTTCATTAGTACACTTTTGTTTTTTTCCGTCCATAGGCAAAGCCTATATACATATTAGGTACAAAATTGTAAAATATATCAATTTATTTCACACCTACATAGATTAAACCAATCGAAAGCCCCTCTTTCTACCACGTGACGGTACAAGAGAAACCTGTATTGTACCGGAATGTAAAAAAAAGCTATCCCACCAGGCCACATTTTTCTCATATTGAACTCGGATCCAGAAAATCCATATCATTTTCATATTGGACTGGACAACTCTTCCGACACTCTGTTCAGAGTTACTTCCCTTAGCATTTCACGCACCTGCTACAGTGCATCCTCTCTACATCGACACCCAATGGGAGGTACAGATTGTGTGTGTTGATTGGAGGGAGTCGTTATAAGGAGGGAAATTAAGATTTGCCTTACATCTGCAAACAGCTTGAATCCAGATCAGACGCCGCGTAACGTGTGTCACTCGTCATTTTATTATATAAAACGTCAACTTATATGTTACATTGTAACTTTGAGAAAGACAGCAGACGACAAAAACGCAGATGGTAATGCAGCCACGAAGGGTGTTAGACATAATTATCCTGTTTATGGAACTGCGACAAGGGTCGTTGTAAGGGGAAAGTTGTTGTTGGGAAGGCCGTTGTAGGGAGGGAACACTGTATTTTGATTTTGTGGAAATTCAAAGGCTAGAATTCATGCCTTTTTGTCAATTTATAATTTTATGGTGTGCAATAAAGAGGTAATTTAACAGTGTTGAGTACAATACTGAATTATATTGGAGTCATACACAGCAGTCATAATCCTCATTGGACTCGGCTATCGCCTCGTCCAATATGAATAATGACTGCTGTGTACTCGTCCAATTGTACTCAACACTGTTAAATAACCTCTTAATAGTTCCCTCTCCAATATAGGAGATGTTTCCTAGTTGAGTCGAAGGAAGTCTCCCAAAATAAGTCACAAACTCTTTTTTCTCAGAATACCGTTTTGTCAAGAAATGTTAACTGACTTGTACTTTTTATGTAATATCTGAATTCCAGAGAATAGATAGAAATCATTTCTTTGTCATGGAGAAAATATGCAGACAAAAGAGATATCTTCCCGTGTAAGACGGTACCTATGTCAAAAGATAGCAGAAAACAGTCATGCTTCTAATGCCATGAGATTTTAATCGTACTTCACATGATCCCCTGTTTTCTGTGCAATTTGCAGTATCAATATATCCTTGTGTAATTTATAAGAAGTAGCACCGGTGGTTTGAAAAAATATTCTCACTGTTTGACCTTGGAAATGACGCAATTCGAATGAAATATATAGGAAAGTAGAATTGGTGATACATGCCCTATGTTGTTGTTCGTCCATCACTTTGCGAATATGACCGCAACTTCAAGTTGTTGAACTTCTGCGATGAGTGCGAAGGTGGCTAATAAGGCATATTCTGGCAATAAAGGTACGTCCACAATAGGTGGGCAAGTGGTCAGATGTTGTTGTCAAGGTACTGGCTGCTCGTGCCTTCCGGTCCATACGTTTCGTTCTGGCATACTCTCACCTACTTTTCTCTGCCCCAACCAAACATTTCCTGACAGCTGATCTCAATACAGGGCGGCTCTGAGTCAGGTCTTCCGAAGTGTCTGTGCGAATGTCCATATTGCGAAGCGAAGCCTGCATACAGTCCATGCTCTATTTTACTCTTTGTTTAGACAGTTGAGAGCATGTTTCTTACCTGTACATTTCTTTTGACGGTATCTGTGTCCTACCTTCATATGACCATCGGGAGCTGGAATAACATTGTCTGCTTTAGCGGTCTCTTTGATGGCGTCCTTATAATATGTCCGCTACACTAGCAATTTAACATATGCTAAAAAGGACCCCCAATAAATTAAGTTAACTCATAACAAAGTTTGAAATATTCACCAGTTGCATAAACATGACAGCAACGGGTAGCAAAATAAACTATAAAATACTCAAGCGAGATATTTAGTTTGACATAATAAACAATACGTGAAATCTATATTATCAGGGGGAAAATACATTCAGAGCCTGAAAACGTATCGACTGTGCTAATCGTTATTATTTGCACGTTGACACAAAGACATGATGCCCTTCAGCTTAT
The DNA here is from genome assembly GCA_922989275.2 of Gari tellinella. Classification (NCBI taxonomy): domain Eukaryota; kingdom Metazoa; phylum Mollusca; class Bivalvia; order Cardiida; family Psammobiidae; genus Gari; species Gari tellinella. The sequence goes on along the minus strand of OV277858.1, from coordinate 100,796,639 downwards.
TGCCATCACTGGACATTTCAAACAGACATAAAGATTGTATCATTATATCAAAGCTCCTCTATGTACGACTCGCAGAAGTTTGCAGTTTTCTATATTTAAAGCAGACGATATCATATGTTGAGATGAAAGTAAAGAAGAATGATTCTACAAGAGAGTTCTGTTTCGCTCCCACTCTGCTCTAAGGTGCAACCCATTCTTACACTACCATATGATCTTTATTTTGCATGAATGTTACAGTGAGATATTACTGTAGTTTAATTGTGACATTGCCCCTTTAAATCAATGTCATGTGTGTGATTTATTGTGCTTTTGTTTGAACTCAAAAAGGTTGCCATAGTAAAATTCAATACACTAATAATTGCTCTACATGTCAGTTTCCGAACTAAATAGCAATTTGGCTTTATCAGGTATTTTTGTTGTGTAATATACAGTTCAACCGCGCTGACTGTGGTCCCTCAAACGAGGATTCAGTTTTAGTTCTAAAGCCAGGTGATAGCTAAAGCAGGTTTATGGCAGAACGCACTTAAAAAATTGTATCCTCGGGCGGGCCATGCTCCTATTGCCAACCTGTGACCTGCTATAATAGCGTTTGCTTCAAAATGGTCGTGTCCAGTATATATATATAAATGTAAATATTTCGTTTCTCCAATAGTAGAATACGATATGTATACTCATCACCATACAAATAATAATAGTCAAACAGTTTCGACCAGATAAGACTTGATAACCCATGTTAACATGTTTTTGACTGCACTCCAATTGTTTTCAAATGCCAGACAAATTACCGGTAGTGAGATAAGAATCAACAGTCGTCAAATAAATGGTTTATAGCCTTCAAAAGACGTCAGTAATGTTCAACAAGGAAAACCCATTTCCGAGAGTTATATGCCCATGTTGAACTACTTCACTGTAGTGACGTCATCTTTACTAAAAAACCTAAATAATATCGGAGTTACTGTCAAACTGATTTGATCCTGAAAGAAAACTCTCACCAACCGGCTATCGAATCATTTGAGTAACAGGATCAGAATTGTTTTAAGTTGAACTGTTTCTATAGTTACACCCACTTCAGACAAGGTATTCCAAGACACTTCTTTAAGGCTTATATCATTTTTATCTGTGAAAATGACATTTCAAATTTATATCTGACAGCTCCATATACTACCCCGGTTCATCTTTAAATGGTATAAAATATTGTATAATCAACCATGAATTGATTTATTTTTCTAAATGTCTGAGCTAGCCAATGATTATTGAAATACAAAACAATAGCCCGGTTATTTTTTCTTAGAAAATCCCTCACTTTATCTTTTGAGAGTACACCGGTAAATCTTGATGACAATCATAAGCATCTATATGGGCGTACACGGTAACTTTTAGTGCTAATGAAAAATAGGGATATTTATATTACGAACATCTTTCACTCAGCATAAAAACATAGGAATTATGAGAAACTTAGTTTACATTAAAGAGCAAGGCTCTTAACCAAACTTACTTCTACTTAACTTGAACATGCTTCTATTAACTACTTGGAATGATGCTCTGAAAACTATTCTGATACACTTGAAAAACTTGAAATGAAACATTGCGTGTTGTCACAGGTTTGACTAGATCTGTTTTTGTGGAATACGTATATCGTGTATATGTGGATTGGGAGTCATTTGCTAGTAGACGTAAAATTATGTACATGTTTAATGTTTGTTATGATATGGTGCCGTTGCAATATAATTGTTAAGCAATTGTTCCATGCCGGTAATTATTTAGCACTGTAAGAAAAATGAAATAAATAAGTAAGAAATAAAGGCAGTGGACTTGTAACTTATGTTGTGCTTTAGTCAAAACTACACTTCTTTGAAATATACTTATTAAACATGCATTCCGAACAAAGTAATGATTTTAATGAATTAGATTTAATTGTGTTATGGTAAGTGATAACATTTATTTCTTTATAAATAACGTACTCTTTGCTAAGTACTATTTACCTCGCTCATCAGCTGATAGTATCTGTAGGACCAAGTAAGAATGGGGAGTACATATTTAACGGCATAACATTTTCACCTCTCCCTATAAATTAACTAAATTTAACTATCTTGAACACCAACTGATAGTATATGTACGACAAAGTTAAAGTAGCGAGTGAATATGTAACGGCAAAAATAAGTTCACCTCTTCCTATAAATAAATTACTAAAATAAATTACTATATACCTCATACATCAACTGTAAGACGAAGTTAAAGTAGGGAGTAAATGGTAGTATCATGAGGTCCAAGTCATAGTAGAGAGTGTTGATTTCATGGCAGCATATTTTCGCACCTCCATATAAATTATTTACCATTAGCTTTGTACTATTTACATCATATATCATTTCAAAGTGCCTTTAAAACCAAATAAGAGTTGGAAATGAATATTTCATGGCATAATATTTTGACCCTCCCTATAAACAGAGGATCTTACATGAGTGTTCATGATTTGGGTAGTGGACTGTATAAGAGTGGTTTACTACATACATAGGAGTTATCCGATTACCTCCCTTTAATACACAATATGCCATTCACTGTGTATCCTATAGATACATCAACTCTTGCTCGTTTGTAGTGTATGCATATAGCATACTAGTATGTAACGTAGAATCTCATAACAGGGAACCTACATAGTGACTATGATTTGTTAGATTCCAATTCCCCTGGTCGGTTCGGAATATTAGGACACCCAGTGTATATACTATAGCTGGTGGTGAAGCAATTCTATTGAGTTGTTTAACTACCAATCTGTTGATATGCACTGTGTGTCTTAGCTAGGCGCTGCTGCCGTATCTGACGGATTTGGGTTGTGGACTGTATAAGAGTGGTTTACTTAATACCATATGAGTTATCCGTTTACCTCCATTTAATACACAATATGACATTGACTGTGTATCATTGTTTATAAACGAGTTGACTGAAACAATATGACTTGGCTCGCGTCATATTAAGTTTAGTCAACGAGGTTATTAAAATGATAAGTAATGAGCACGAATGTTAGATTTTATTTATCACATAACATTTGGAGTCCAACCCCCCCCCCCGATATTCACTAGTGGATTACGATATTTATAATTATAATGGCTTTATTCCACTTCCAGACCGCAAGTTATGCGATAATTTATTGACCATTACCTATGTACTACTAACATCACAGACCATCTGATAGTATATTGGGTGTGAAAAGCCACGTTAGAGTTGAAACTGAAATGAATATTTCATTGCACAATAGTTTTACCCCTTCTTATAAATGTATACTATTGTCTTATGTACTATTTACCTCACATATCAACTGATAATATTTATAGAGACAGGAAATATAGTAAGTGAATAATAAATTGTAGAATAGTTTCATCCCTCCTTATCAATTATCTAGGTACAGTGGAGAATCTGTTATTCTTTCCCGTTTAAACGCAAACGTAAGCAAACGCAAAGCACTAAAACGTAGAAAAGAACAATTTTTGGACAACTCTGATAATTCTTGTTTATCTTGGTGGCAAATAGTTTGAGCCTGATCAGACGCCGGGTTACCCGGCGTCTGATCTGGCTCCAAACTGTTTGCACTGCAAATAATAGTTTTAGCGTAAACGCGTTTATTGGGAGAGAATAACAGATTATCCACTGTACTATTTGTCTCATATACAACTGATAGGATTCTCATATACATCTGATAGTTTTGTTGAGACAGGACATATGTTGAGTGAATATTTAATAACATAATATTTCCACTCTCCTAATAAATGTGTACTATTATCTATGTACCATTTACCTCACATATCAACTGATAATATTTATTGAGACAAGCAATATAGTGAGTGAATAATTAATTGTATAATAGTTTCACCCCTCCCTATCAATTATCTAGGTACTATATGTCTCATATACAACTGATAGGATTCTCATATACATCTGATAGTTTTGTTGAGACAGGACATATGTTGAGTGAATATTTAATAACATAATATTTCCACTCTCCTTATAAATGTGTACTATTATCTATGTACCGTTTACCTCACATATCAACTGATAGTATTTATTGAGACAAACAATATAACGAGTGAATAATTAATTGTATAATGGTTTCAGCCGCCCTATCAAGTATCTAAATACTATATGTCTCATATGCAACTGATAGGATTCTCATATAATCTACATCTGATAGTATTATTGAGACAGGGGACATGTTGAGTGAATATTTAATGACATAATATTTCTACTCTACTTATAAACCTATTCTATTCTATATGTACTGTATATCAACTGATAATATTAAGTTAGACAAGAAATATGTCGAGTGAGTATTTTATGACATGATATTTTACCACGCTCAATGAATGCTTTAAAGTTCTACTCCTTAAAGTGTGTATTTGTATAGTATCTGAATACGACAGGGGCAGTGCAAATTCTATGGCACGATAATTAGACCAATCATCAATCGTTTATAGTTATCAAAGACTACATGCATGAAACGCCCAGACTAATTGATAGCAAAACAGTGTAGAACAAGTCTAAGTGATCGTCTCGGACCTGACAATACATGACTTTCGGTCCCATAATAGTGTAGATGCTGGTGGATTCAAAACAGTGTAACCCTCTACCACACGTCAGGGGCCCGTTGTATGAAACGTCGTACGACAAAACGGTCGTTAGTCTCAATAAAAAAATACACGTAATATTTGATTGCTACATCTTATCTTGAGATATCTCTTTGGAATCGTCTTAAAAAGACGATTCCAAAGAGATGTCACAAGACAAGATTAGATGGAGAAATAGATAATAATTCAAAGTTCTAGAATCTGACTTACAATAATATTGTTGGTAACTAGGCATCAGGTATCTGGTATGGTGGCTGGTCCAGGCGTAGACTGCTTGCAATGCAAGTCTGGTAATCTCATTGCACCTTTGTTAAATTCGCTATGGAAGAATTGATAATACAAGTGGCCGAGTACCTAGTGGCATAAACTAGATCTAACTGTTTGACAATCGGATATTCTTCTTTTTAATAAACTGGATATGTAAATCACAGGTTGTATACACTCATTTCAGGAATATTCGCCCCCATAACTAAACAATACACAAAGGCGTCGCAATAAAATGGAAAATTCATTTCACAAATAAGAATAGAGTGTAAATAAGACTAAACTTGTTAGTTAAAACACATTTGGTTGAAAAGAAATGCATGTTTTACCCAAAGGTTGTTGAATTTGAGACAGCTGCAGGGTTTCCCAAATACCCCTTCCTCATATATTATAGAATCACATTTAAGCCGTGTCATCACAAAACCAGGTATTGCATTACAAACAGTGTAGATCAAGGCCAGCGGCTGCGTCCTTGACGCGGCGACTGGCATTGATCTACCCTGTTTGACACCTACAATCATCGAAAGCATTGTATTTACATGTAGCAGTACAGTGTATTATATACGGTATTTAGTAGTGTAGACCAAATTCAGATACAGAGCCTGGGTTGATGACGGTGCTTGGTCTGTACAATGTTGAAATACAATAAGGAAGGTTTGGTCATGGCGCGGCTTATTTCTATTCTTAATTCTTTCCTGGGGCCCGTTTCATAAAACTTCGTACGACAAATGTTGTCGTAAGTCAGATTATAAAACTCTCAATTATTATTTATTTCTCCATCTAATCCTGTCTTGTGACATCATTTTGGAATCGTCTTGAAAGACGATTCCAAAAAGGTGTCACAAGACAGGATTAGATAGAGAAATCAGAGATTAAATGTGTTTTAAAGTTTTGACTTACGACAACATTTGTCGTAAGAAGTTTTATGCTGATTCGGTGTCATGAGAAACAGGAACATACTATAACTCTGAAAGTAAAACAGAACACCCGGAAAGAGCTCTCTGTTTTATTATTTACCCGATTAAACTTAATTCATCTTAAAATCAAGATATTGGTTATAACATCCAAGTATTGCACAAAAGTGTTACGGAAGGGTGCCAATGTTTTCCGTGATCAAAGGACTTTCCTAACAGCAAATATATGCACAGAACCTAGTGTGTGGTCACATTATGGATGATTTAGATGCAAACTGCCTACAAATAACATTCTCGCGGTCCATCAAGCCCCGGCTCGTTTGTCGCCTTTCACTTGGCATGACACGCGCGCATTTCCGTGTCACGAACTACAGAGCGAATGTGTCGATTCTACGATTCGAGTCCCGCCTAACCGATCAAGCGTAGACTCATTACATATTTTTTCAATGATAACTATTGACTCGAGATTTGCCATATTTAGCAACGAAGTTTGACAAAGAAAGATAACTCGAAATCGAAAAGTAGTAATAGTGAAAAGTGAACAACAGGGTAGCCTCTCTTCCGTCAACGATTGATTGAAACGTGAACCCCCACCGCACCAAAAACAATCAACAACATAAAAACCAACAACAACAACAGCAAGCCAAGACCAAACACAAAACAATCCCCCACAACAATATCAATAACCAACAACAATCAAACAACAAACTTCCAATCTCCCTGTCACTCAGTTTCGTACTTTCTTTCTATATTTTCATTTGCCTTTTTCTTCATTTAATACAACACAAGCAACATAAAAACAATAAGCACTATTTTTTTTCATTATTTGAAGTTCATTATCATTCGTTAAACAACTGAAAAAATAAACAAGAACTGTGCATAACTAAATTTTAAGTCATGACAGATAACGAAAGGGAGACTAAGACATTTAAATGAGAATGTGTTAAACAAAACTATAACGGTTAACCATTACCCCATATACTGTATCTAGATTTTAGGACCGATGCCCACTTAAATCAGGTTGAAAATAAAGCAGAAAGCGCCTAAATGCGTATTTTAATTTTACTGTCAGCCTGCTTTAAGCCACCGTCTGCAAGGATATTTATATATAGGAACTGTTTCGTCTTGTGAATATTCATCACGGTATAAATGGAAACTGTTTTCTTTAGCGAAGCGATAATTTAAGTTGTAAATATGCGTATCTTTTTGCGAAAGTGGTAAAGGTAAGCATTATCGCGGTCTTGCTTGTGCGCTTACGTCACGTCTGGTCAAACTCTGCTAACCTTAGCTCTATACAACTTTAGATATGAGTAAGGCTCGACCAATGCTTCTTCGAAGCTTAAATCTAAAATCAGGGTAAAGCTAAAACCATGACTTTTATTCTGATAATATTCCTGCTTTGATTGTGTTCCGTTAACCATACATTCTGCTTTAAATCACTGTCTTTTTTCACTTCTTAACTTTTTGATTTATGCACTTTGACTAAATAATCAGATTAAGTTTATCGGTTGCTCGGCGTCTGATCTGGATACAAACCGTTTGCAGATATAAATGCATACTGTCCAAGGTCAGGATTGGGTCAGGCGGGTATCAGTCCGTAGTTTACTAAAACTTGATAAACTTTGAAGAACAATAACATAGTCATAGGATTGTATGATACAATATTTTATCAGTTTTTATCTACTATAAATGCTTCAACCTCGTGTTCGTATACATGTACAGTAATACCTCTCTATTACGACCACTAAATTTTGTTAAAATGTTTGGTTTTTAAGACAGATGACTGGTTAAAGCAAGGTGACTGTAAAACAGAAAGCTCCTTTAGGAGCTTTCTGTTTTACTGTCACCTTGCTTTAAGCTGTCACCTATGTTTTATACACTCAACTAGCCTTCTTTTCAGTATTTATAATAGAAAGGTTTTACTGTAATCTATACATGTACATATAAACACACGGTTATCCAATCATCATAAGGCTACATATTGTATATAACATTTAAATATTAAGTATACTAACTGTTAAATGTTGTGAAATTCAAAATGAGGGGACTACGTTTATATATATTGATATTAGTTCTTCTTACGCACAGGGTGAGTGAAAATACTGATACAGTGAAGCTCGCTTATAACGAAGTGCTCGGGATTGTCTGATTTATTTCGTTATACCCAAATTTCGTTATATCAGGTCCATTTAACTATACGTTAGTTAGAGTTTGTTTTGTTATACAGCGCTCCCTTTCTACAACGACATCCAGTGGGAGACAAAACGTGTGTGCGTTGTTCGGAGAGAGTCGTTAGAGGTAGAGAAATTTGCAAACAGCTTGAATCCAGATCAGACGCCGCGTCACGCGGCGTCTGATCTGGATTCAAGCTTTTTGTCACTCGTCATTAAGGGGTTTTCTATCATAAATGTCCAATATGTTAATTTGAGAAAAACAGCAGACGACAATTTTAAGCAGACGATATTGCAACAATAAAAACGTTCGACAAAATTGTCCGGTTTTGGGAACTGCGGCAAGGGTCGTTGTACGAAAGGGGTCGTTGTTTAAAGCGCCATTGTAGAGAGGGAACATTGTATCAGCTCCATTTACAATACGCTAGTTCGATATTTTGTATTATGTTAATTTTGTTATACCCAATATTATGTTATCTCCAAGTTCGTTATAACCGAGATTCTCTGTACAAGGTTACATGTAAGAACATTTACAGTCGAACCTTCGGTATCTCGAAAAATGTTAAATGCGCACCTACCCGTATTTTTCAATATATTTAATATTTTAAACTCGCTCAAGTCGAATATATCTATATTTTAAAGTTTTGAGCCACGTTTTAACTTTGAACTGCGGTACTGATCGACTTCAACGAGTTCGAGATAGCTAAGTTTAAGAAGTTTATAACCCCCCAACCCCCCAAACCCCCCCCCCCCAACCCCCCCCCCCCCCCCAAAAAAAAAAAACCCCAAACAAAAACAAACCAAAACAACAAAAAACAACAAACAAGCAACCATAGCAACAACAAAAAACGACATATAAAAGGCATAATTTAATGCATGCTCTGAACTGTTTCACATCGATATTAAAACATTTTAACATTTGAAAAGCACAAGTCATTTTTAGCATTGCGTACTCGTTTAGGTTTAAAAAAAATTCATATCTGTTTGTGTACAGGGGTGTGTTTTATTTACATAATCATGATTATGATTAAACTAATAATCAGAATCATGATTTAAGTGATAAAAAAACAGCGTGATTAGACAATGATTATGATATCAAACTGCTAGCGTCTGATTAGTATCCAAACTGTTGACAAATTACCCTTGTACTCGGGATAAGGCAACAGAGGAGTTAATTCAAATACAAATTTATTTTGAAAAGATAACTTTTTGGTAAATTTTGACTTAAGTTATAATGTAGGCCTAAGATGTGCCGAACAGTGTTCAGACGCCACAATCGTTATTCAAGAAACTGGTTGCAAAAAGCAGTGAGTGTGTTTATTCAAAGGGGTTAATTTATTGCTCAAAGTTAATTTTAAATAAACTAAAGTTATAAAGCATAATGAGTGTCGAAAGACTGTTTCATTCTTTTGCCAGGTGTAAATGAAATAGCTGGTTGAATTGACAAGTGCCATTATGATTACAATTTAATCGAGCGTTGGGCTTGATTATTTGTGATTAGTTTGATTACAGAACATGATTCTGATTCGATTAAAAAACGACCGAATCACAATCATGATTGCTAATCATGATTATGATTTTGAATAAAAAAAACACACCCCAGGTAAGGTTTTCTAATACTACTGGAACTTCAACGTATGTATTCACCCCATTGACTGCCTAACTCCAAATGCAAAAGTTATTCTACAAATAGCTTGGATCCTAACCAGACGTCGCGTAACGCACAAAGCGGCGTCTGATCAGGATCTAAACTGTTTGACACTCATTTGAATATTTTTAAAGTAAAGTACCTAAAACAATTGAGAAATAAAAGCAGACGACAAGTGATTAAAATAAATGATGTAATTGCATTGAACGGGTTAACCGTATCAGCGCCGACTGTGGTTAAATATGATAATGCATATTTTAGATCAAGATCAAACACCAATTTTTTAAGCGTCTGATCAGAATCCAAATTGTGTGACTCATATACATGTGATAATATTGCTGTAAATTCTAACTATAGTGTAAATAGTGCTGTAAATTCTAACGATAATGTAAGGAACATTATTAACCCGTTGATTTGTTGATTAATTGATTTTATTTTGGCAACAATGGCATAACACACCAATACATGCATCAAGGATTACATAAAGAAGGAAAATGTACGCTTCCCTTATTTCCATTGAGGAGTTGAGCAATGGTGACCAATCAAATGCTTGAGCGATTTCAGACTCGACTCAAACGCTTTATAACCGCATTACTGTTTACAATGTTCGTGTTTTCGGACTAAGTAATGAAGGGGTCAAATTAGACGCTAATCATTGATGAATTCAGTAAAGAAATCGATGGCCGTCGATGGCCGTCGATTGCGAGTTGGCTACCGGTCTGAAATACAGTGGAGAAAACGTAATTATTTTCTTTCCAATGCAAATGCATTGTAATGAAATATAGAAAATGACAACATTTTGACAATTACGACTACCAGGTTTAATTTGAGTGGCAAACTGTTTGGAGCCTGATCAGACGCATCGTCTGATCTGGCTCCAAACTGTTTGCAATGAAAATAATAGTTTAAGCGTAGCCGGGGTTATTTGGAAAGAAAATGTTTTCTCTACTTTACTCTGCACGCTGCACACGGGACACAAACTGCTTACATAAACATCAAACAGTGGTAATTGAACACGCTACTGGTCAGTTGACGGGTTACCTTCATGATCCTTTCAAATATTGAAACATATCCATAATAAATCATGCATGTTTAAAAAAGGTCAATTTGCTGTTTCGAAAGTCGAGTTCGAGTCTCCGAATATAAATTAGGAAGAACTAAGGCACGGCCCTCGGTCTGTTCTGACCTAATTAATACTACATGTACATGTATCCGTCTGTATTATTTCCTGTGTTCTTTGGTGGCCCAATGCATGAAAACTGGTGGAATATGATTTAGCTGGATTTTTACCTCACACAGCTATGTGTAACAGGTTTTTCATGTTCTGATTTCTTTTTTAATATCATATACAGTAGAACCTCTCTATAACGACCACTAAATTTTGTTGATTGTAAGTTGTTTACGACAGGTGACTGCTTAAAACAAGGTGACCGTAAAACAGAAAGCTTCTTCAGGAGCTTTCTGTTTTACTTTCACATTGCTTTAAGCTGTCATCTGTCTTTAAACAATCAATTAGTCTGCGTTTTAGTGGTCGTACTAGAGAGGTTTTACTGTATTAGTTTCCTAAGAATTAAACTATTTGGCGCGAGTCAAAACTGCAATCCATTGATGATAAGGTTTTATTTTATTTGTTTGATAAGTGTTTGTTTCATTCCTTATTATTGGTAAAATGGTATTATTTCCAGTTAACTATTTGCATGCTAGCGACATGTACCAAAGTAATAACCTTTGCAAACAGTTTGGATTCTAATGCATAAGGCGGGGTCTCATCAGGATCCAAACTGTTTGACACTCTGACCCTGTTTGGAAATTAAAATCTAAAAAATCTTTTTAGAGCAGTAGCAGACGACAATTGTTGCAGACAAAAAAAATACCCAGCATGCAACGAATTAAACGACTCTGAAACAAACTTAAGACAACGAAATGTTGAATTAAATACAGTGGAGAAAACGTTATTCTTTCCCAATAAACGCGTTTACGCTAAAACTAATATGTATTTAGGCTTTGCCTATGGACGGAAAAAAGCAAAATTGTACTAATGAAAACGGAATATATCTATCGCCAGTGTGTGATCAGCGCTCTTGTATCAGTTCGTTGTGTATTCCAGATCACACTCGAGGCTACGCCTCTCGTGACTGAGATCTGTATTACACAACCAACTCGAACTTTTATTATAAACCTAAATTGTTTGGGACAAGATCTATATGTTGTTACCCAATAATCAAATAGATATATAAGCACCCGTGTATACAATGTTAAAAGTTAAAACTCCCCCGTACAGCTATATTATCAGGGCTGCCATTTCTCCGGATTTTCCCCCAGGTTATGGTAGCTTAAAGGGACTCGCAACCGGATGGTGTACTTGTCAAAATAAAATAAAATACTCAAATAAAAGCAAATTTGTGGCATTATTTGGCTTCTGACATTAAAAAAATATGATCAGTCCAAAAAAAGTCTCAAGAATCGGCACCTAATCTTAGTTTTTTAAGATATTTTCCATCGTTTTTCTATAGCGTTAGCTAACGGTATAGTTGATGTTGTTGCTTCTTTACACGGGCTCAGACATAACCCGAGACGAATAAAGTAGTAAAAGTACTATCGATCGCTACTAGTGAAGTACGTTAATTCGCTACTATAGATATAGAGAGCGCTGGTAGCCGAGGTAGTCTAGGAGCTTCCTCATTTTTTTACGTTTCTCTCCGCATGGAGGGTGACGGGTTCGAATCCCACCAGGGCTTCTTCTTTTCTTTTCTTTTTGAAATGGATTTTTTAACAGAATTTATTATCCTAAACTAAATCTTACCCATTTTTATAAGCATTTGACATATATTTACAAATTACTATTTTTAATGCTAAATCCGGTTGCGATCCTCTTTAAAGCAGGCTGAAAGTATGCGCCATAAGGCGCATTCTGCTTTACTTCCAGTCTGCTTTAGTAGTCACATGCCAACAAAACTAGAAATCGGCTATGGGGTAAAGGTACGATTCATAAAATCGCGCTTGAAAAATGCATATTTGGAAATCTTAGGATTTTTCATTTCAACTTATGGCAGCCCTGTATTATAATGCAATCTGAAACTATTTTTGGAAGTCATATGACATTGACCACCAATAATGACGTCATTATTTATATTGATGACGTATTGGTAATCCGTTATTTTTATTTGAGAAGTAGCTTTTTGCAAATAACGTTCATTTTTAGCGTTAAAGGGTATGAATTGAACTGTTTGAAATTTTGTCATTTGGAGGAAATCATTACAAGTGAGTGTTGTGGGTTATTCATTCTTAAAATGGTTTAAAAATATCACCGAAATCGGGAATTCCGAAACGTCACGCACAACTCTTCGTAAAAGCCGTGACGTCATCATCCAAGATGTCAGCCCCCATGTTTTGTAGTTGCCTAGTTTTGAGGAAATTATTCACGCGCAAATCAAACACTTTTCAAAGTCTGTCAGTGATTGAATAGAATTGGAATACCTTTGATTTTATCATGCATTACTTAAGAACGGAAATAAGGCAAGCCTTTTTTCCGTATTATTTCTATTGCAAACAGTTTGGAGCCAGATCAGACGCCGGGTAACCCGGCGTCTGATCAGGCTCCAAACTGTTTGTCACCAAGATAAACATGAATTATTAGAATTGTCAACAATTTGCATTTTTCTACGTTTTAGTGTTTTGCGTTTGCGTTTCATATCGTTTAAACGGGAAATAATAACGTATTCCCCACTGTAGTTGTGAACAATTAGTTTAATTTAATAAGCGTTCAGTTTGGGCTCCAAACTGTCTACCATGGACAATTTGTTTACTATAGGAATAAACAACATCTTTTTGACGTTCATGACGGTATGACTACATTAGCTTCGCAGGGGGTAAATTTTGTAAACGCCCGAAGGGCGTTTTCAATTTAATTTACCCCCCGAAGCTAATGTAGTCATACCGTCATGAGCGGCAAAAAGATGTTGTTTATTCCTTATATTTATATTTTTATTTTCTGTCATCCATTTAATGTGTAGTTTGACCAGATTTGTTTTCATGTATATGAATAAACCATATACCGGCCAAATGGGTTTGATAGATGTAATATCGATGTAATAGCCATTCCAGTTTCTAAATATGGTGTCAAAAGTAGTCCTTACTACATGTACTGTATTTGCATAATAATTTCAGGATTTTTACGCACTAAACTTTCTCGCTGTGCTTTAAGAACGCTCGTAAGAAACTAAAACAAAAATTTCAATCTGAATATCTATTATCAAAGCATATTTTAAACAATTAGGTGGCGCAAGTTTTTATACACGCTTTACACATAGCAACGCGAATAGCAACGCTGAAATGCGACTACACAGTCAGCGTGTACACACACCCGCGGCCATCCGTGGCATATCCGATACACATAGGCTAGTTTCAATATGTCATAACGGAACATTACGTTACCAATTTAGTAAGTGTGAATGCATTATTTTGCTTTATGTTTGAGCGACTTTCCTATGTAATTCTGGTGAACAAATTGTTTATCCTTGTCAATTTCAAACCGTAATTGGAAGACAACTTGTCTAATCTATAAATAGAACACTCGGAGAAGGGAGAGAACGCGTACAGCTTTAATGACGGAGCGTAATATGATAACCTCCCTTAAAAACAGCATTTAATTTTTTTTATCGCAATTTGATTTGAATTGAACTGTCTGTGACTTTAAATAGGGGTTTCGAGATACCCGAACGGCTAATCTAAAAGTAGATCCTAACTTGGTCGGTATCTCTCCGCCGTATGGAAGATTTTCTTCGCGGCGGAGACTCCGCCCTATTTCTAACTGGCTGGAACCGGATTCGATTCGTAGGTTCATCGAGAATTGACCTGCATATTTTTAATACGATTACATAGAGACTTTACAGGTTGAATGTAAATATTAGAGTATGAACTCGGTTTGCTGAAAATGTTTAACTTTTAACCCATGGCACTGTGCTTTAGGTCTCCGACTGCCGCGTCATTGTGAGTCTGACCATACAGTCCTACACGAACCCAAACGGTACTGCTTACATAGACAGCTCCTCGACCCGGAAGTGCTGTGATGGTCCACAAAGACAGTCCTGTGCAACCGGAGACACGTGTGACACATATTTCGATATCTGTTTAAGCAGGTAAGCATATATTAATCGTTATTTGACAAGTTGAGACCTAAATCAAGCTGAACTTTTAAGCAGAAATTTCCTAAAGGATATATTTGCCTTACCGTTAGTTTGGTTTTAAGTATCAATCTGTTGTAGTGCAGGAGAATCTTCCTTTTGTTTTATATGACAAACGTAGTAGAAGCACGCGTAAGCGTTTTGGTATATGTTTATGTGTCAAAATTCGTTTTCTCTGAGAACTCTGACATACTGCATTGCAATATCGTATAAACGAAGCACAGTTGTCAACTTGTAATCCAATGCCCTGTCTCTCAGTTTGATCAACACTGCCAAATATTGTACATAATACTGCTAAACTAAATGTTGTAGATGTGAGTATCAACCAGCGTATACCCCACCAAAAAAGAGGCGATTAAATGTACTTGTGAAGAATACGTTTGCCATATGCTAACAGTATAGAAAAATATCAAAGGGTTCCTAATGGAGCCAACTAATCAGGGTCTGCACTGGTTGTCATACTGTGATACATTGAGAAAACCAACCATAATAGCCAAACAATGGGCTAGATTAATTTTTAAACTGGAATAAAGAATGAATGAGTCGTGCCATGAGAAAACATGCCTTATTGCATTGCAAACAATGTAGAAAAAGGCCGACTGCCGCGTCTAAGACGCGGTGGCTGGTCTTGATCTACACAGTTTGACACCATATGTATCTTAACCCTTTGCCTGCTGGTCGCGACTTTATTGATTTTTGAAAACAGTTTAGATCCAGATAAGACGCCGCGTAACGCGGCGTCTTATCTGGATCCAAACTGTTTGACACTTTTCTTTAGGTTTCTGTACTTAAAAAATGTATAAATCTCAATTTTACAAACTTTGCAGACGACAATTTCGAAGCAGACGAAATCACCGCAGGATAAGGGTTACGCATTTAATGTAGCTGTATTATATACAGTATTTGGCAGTGTAGACCAAACACAGATACAGAGTTTGAGAAGACAACAGGGCCTGTTCTGTACAATATTGCAATGCAATAAGGCAGGTTTTGTCATGGAACGGCTCATATATTTAATGATTCCCTTTGACAGTATGAGCGGAAGTGGTTGCAATGGTGCCTTCTTTCATACACAACCTCAGAAAGACACCAACACAATAACAAACATGTCAGTGATGATGAGCGCAACAGACTACTGGGGACCGGTGAGTCACGGTATTGTCACTATTTTGTAAGAATTCAACGCGAGGCTATGTTTTTTGTATTTATCCCCTTCACTGCTTAACCCTTTACCCCATAACCTGTT
The DNA here is from genome assembly GCA_922989275.2 of Gari tellinella. Classification (NCBI taxonomy): domain Eukaryota; kingdom Metazoa; phylum Mollusca; class Bivalvia; order Cardiida; family Psammobiidae; genus Gari; species Gari tellinella. The sequence continues at coordinate 100,780,597 of OV277858.1, read as the reverse complement.
TTTAGTTTTAAAAAAAGGTGACCACTAAAAGCAGGTTGAAAGTAAAGCAGAATGCGCCCGATGGCGCATTCTACTTTACTTTCAGCCTGCTTTAAGCTACCATCTCTCAGGATATAGAAAATATTTATGCTGGAATATGTTTGTGATTATATAAATTGGAACTATTTTCTTTCGTGGAGGAATAAATCAAATGCCCTAAAAGGCGCTTCTATAAGGGAAAGGGTTAATGTCACCAATTTTAAACAATTATCGTCTGATATTTAATTCTCAGATTTAACTTTACGTAGTAATACTAAAGAAAAATAATTTATATTGAAATAAGTATCAAACGGTTTGTATCTTGATCAGACGTCGCTTCACGCGGCGTCTGATCAGGATTTAAACTATTTGTAAATAACCATATTGTACTCTTTGTAAGGCAGTGAAGGGGTAAACCAGGTGTCGCTAACGGAGGTATTGTGATAACTGTTGTAAATAGTTTGGGTCCAAATGAAGCCGAGAAAAACGTGTGTTCGGACCATGGTCTAGTGTTAAGACGTGCTACTGTCAATCCAGGGTCGTGAATTCGACCACAAGACCGATGAGACTTTAAACAGAGATCCCATGTTTCGTAGCCATACACTAGGTATATAAGAGCCGGTCGCCCAATCGCCTGTGTTCTCTGTAGCTGTTTCCCTCTCTGGACAGAAACGGACATCAATTCAAAAACACATAATCTGGTTCCTAAATGTTGACACCTTCAGGACCAGTTAGTATACATTTCGTAGATAAAAGCTTTACAAGTGTGTAACTGACGATATTTGAACCGTTTTGTAAGTCTTTAACGTCGTTTTCGGTTGTTATGGCGGGTTGCTTGTTATTTGTAAAGCAAGGTACACATATTTTCATTTATAAATTTGACATCTGCTCAAGTTTAATATGTTTCAAGAAACTCAATGAATGAAGTTTGATATATAGAACAGTAGATTAATGCTAGAATTCCAATGAGCAGGATAAGGTTTAAATTATTGTTTTTCATTAGCTTTTTAGCAGTTACAGTGGAGAATCTGTTATTCTTTCCCGTTTAAACGCAAACGTACGCAAACGCAAAGCACTAAAACGTAGAAAAGAACAACTTTTGGACAATTCTGATATTTCATGTTTATCATGGTGGCAAACAGTTTAGAGCCTGATCAGACGCCGGGTTATCCGGCGTCTGATCTGGCTCCAAACTGTTTGCACTGCAAATAATAGTTTTAGCGTAAACGCGTTTATTGGGAAAGAATAACACATTCTCCACTGTATGCTATATTTGACATAAAAGCTACTGTAATTGTATTTTTGCTGTTCAATTCAAGGTATTACAATTCTTTGAAAACCTCATATGTATACATTTTGCACAGCCATTTACAGCACTACTTCCACCACAGACTCTGCTGAATATCGTTTTAAAAGATATTTCTTGTTTTACGGCAGGGTTTGGTGTTGTCAGTACTTGTCAATGACGATGATCCGACTGCTGCCGACTCCCATGACCACATAGACACGTTATATCAGGAAGTGAAGCTCACACCGGCCCCTTACAAAAGAGAAAGCAAAGCTACAGAGTTTCAATGGAACGGCAAAACATCGTATGTACAGTGTCGTCTCTCTTTAGAGGGTATTCTTAAACAATTTGACTCTTACATGCCAATGGTTGCTTAATGTAGGGCAAAATTACAGTATTACAGAAATAGCCTGAATGGGTTTTGCATTAGAAATATACTTAGTTTTACATTTAGCTGTTTTACCCCTTAGCCTGCTTCTAGTTTTGAAGACATTTGGCCACTTAACTCATTCACCTATGACACTTTTAATGGACGGTTTCAATTTCAAATTAAGTATAGTACATTTTTGACTATTAAGAGTTGATTTTAACAATACATTTCAAAATGACAAACCGTGTAGACCCTGATCAGAGGGCTCCTTTAGGACAAGTATAATCATCATAGGTGCACTGTTTATTATTGACGAGTATACTCGTCGCTAGGGTGAAATAAGTTAAAGCGTATTGAAATGAAAGCTGAATGTGTTTTGTTGAGACAATACCGTAATGACTCTAAGTATTGGGACAGATACGCTTGAGCAAACAGTGTAGAACCTGATCAGATAACTCCTGCAGGGGCGGTTAGCTATACAATTTGCACATTGGACAACGTATTGTGCAATTAAAGCAATTATTTCTGTGTTAAGGATGGTAACAGTAGTTTTACCAAGTGTTATTTTTTTAAAGAATTTTAACAGCTTGCTGCTTATTGTTTTCAGACTAAGTTTATCACTGCGAGCCTGGTGTGACTTGCATTACTATGGCCCAGACTGCAGCGTGTATTGTAGAGGACTGGCACCCATGGCATGGTGCTCTACGTCAACCGGCAAACTAACATGCAGTCCCTCAGGTAGTATACCAATACACAGTAATACCTCGCTATTACGACCACTAAAACGAAGGCTATATTGATTGTATAATAGAGAGATGGCAGCTTAAAGCAAGGTGACAGTGAAACAGAAAGCTCCTAGGAGCTTTCTGTTTCACTGTCATCTTGCATTAAGCGGTCATCTATCGTAGACAGCCTTATAATTAACAAAAGTTGGTGGTCGGCATAGAGAGTGTTTACTGTAAATTGTAATCTCCGAAAAACGAGAGTCGAGAGTCGCTGACCACCGTTCAAGTATCTCGGTCCAAAGCCTTCTTCTAATTGCTCACCAAGACGCACGAAGAGGTATGAAGGGATCTGGTTGTTGTTGTTGTTGTTGATGGTGAACCTGTGCTTAACACTCACAGGACAGCTTGGTACAGCTAGAATGGCCTGTCAAGCTGGAGGATTTACGTGAATACATGTAGCTGTTTTCAATTACCTCGCTATATAGGCAGCCATGCTCCGTCTTCAGAGGATAATAGTAGAAAATTACTATTATCCTGCATTTACCATTAATCCTTAGCAACGCGAATATGTATCATTTATAAACCCCTGCACCGCTTTAGTGTCGTCTGCCTCAATATTGTTGTCAGCAAGATAATTTCAAAGTTCGATTTAAGACAGTATGGCTTAAGAAATATCAATACGAGTGCCAAACAGTTTAAGTGTAGATACTAGACGTTAAAACGCAAAAAGGAAACGCAAATGCATTTCAATTAGATGTAAAAAGTAACAACTATTTGCCAAATTTGACCTTTTATAGGAGTGGCAGACAGTGTGGCGTCTGATCTGGCTCGAAACGGTTTGCTATGGAAAAACAGTCGAACTTCGATATCTCGAACACGGTTAAGTCGAACATACCCGTGTTTCAGCTTTGAAACACGGATATATTCACCTAAACCGAGCTTGAAATAAGGCATATTCATTTTTCGATATATCGGATAGTTCGAGTTAAGCGAGTTTGCGATATCGAAGTTCGACTGTAATAGGCTTAGCACAAACGCGCTTATTGAGACAGAATAACGTTTTCTCAACTGCATGTATATATATATGTTACGTATGGCTTCAGTGGAGAAAACGTTTTTCTTTCCCGTTTAAACGCAAACGAAACACAAACGCGTAGCAGTAAAATGGTGGAAATTGCAACTTTTTGACATTTCTTACGATTTATCTTAAGCTGAATGGCAAACAGTTTGGAGCCTGACCAGAAGCCGGGTTACCAGGCGTCTAATCTGGCTCCAAACTGTTTGCAATGGAAATAATAAATTTAGCGTAAACGCGTTTATTGAGAAAGAATAACGTTTTCTCCACTGTAGTAGATCTGTAAAAATGACTCTTAACGAAAACATTTTAATCTGATACATGTATTTTCCAGACGAGGTACTGATTGAGTTTGAAAATAAAACTACTGAATCTGATTTCTCATTACTGGACAAGGGATTACATCTGTTTGTGAAGGAGCAAGTCTGTGTGGATACAAACGTGTCACAAGTAAACTATCCAAATCTCGTTCCACCCAGGTGAGATTTTAATATCAGTTTCAAAAGAAAATGTGTACTAAACCCTTTCACTACCAAAGTTTCCGTGAGATTATTACCCCTGAACCGTGTCACTGTCGTCTGCTTCAATTTTGTTGATTGCAAGAAAGTTTATAAGTAAGATTTAATATAGCATGACTTAAAACATATCGATACGAGTGTCAAACAGTTTGGATCCTGATCAGACGCCGCGTAACGCGGCGTCTGATCAGGATCCAAACTGTTTGTATTCGCGCCTCCAAGCGTCATCGAGAGTGAATGGTTTAATGTTAAATAGTTTGATATCTAGAAGACGTATCGATTAAAATATTCGCACACTTAAATATCGCATGTATATTTGCCAGCCATCAATCATACCATCTACAACGTGGTATGAAACTAATTTTAGTTTATTAGGAAAGACGTGATTTTAATTGATTTGCACGTGCAGCTCAATGCAAATGCACATGCCACCGTAAAGTTGCACGGGTGTAATTCGTATGCCTTATACATATATAGAGTAAAACGCATTTGAATTCACATCGGTACACAACGACATCTTACCATGCTAGCGGCGGATAGTGCATTGGTATTGTCGATAAGGTTTGACCTGACGGTTCATGCATATTCCGTCTTTTTCCGTAAGTTATTCGTTAGCTTCCGAAAACAACTACAGTGTATTGAGAATAGACAATTCAACGGTGACTCGAACTGGAATAGTGTTATCGGTTATAGATAAATACAGTCGGTGATGGCTCAGTGGTAAGGTCGCCGCGCTACCAAGGTAAGGGTATTGGGTTCGATCCCCGGTAGAGTTTTGTATTATTTATTGAATATGTACATGTATTTTTTTAAAAAATGTGGATACACGCATGCAAACCATGACATTCATGCAATTGCATGTACATGTATATGAAATAGAGTACAGTGCTACTTGCCTAGGAAAAACTTAGCTAGAAAACTGGTCCAAAGAACACCACGTTATGCAAAACACTCCCAGAAAGCACTATGCGTTACTTTTGTATTTCGTCAAGCATCAAAAGGCATCAGGCAGCAGGCCGTTTTTCAAAAAAATTGCTGACTGATTTATTTTAGTATCGTTTAAGGCATACTAAACTTTTATTTTTTTACTATTTAAAAAATATTTACAGCCGAAGTTTACAAAACAGTACCGAGAATCGAACCCATGACCCTTCCACAATGAGTCATTAACGCTATCCATTCAGCTATTGCAACACAGTGACTTTTGGTATCGGCTAAGGTATATATCAATAAACTATCCGGAAACTCCCGATTGTACCACCGATTGTACCAACGAAAGCTGACGGAAAGTGATGACCGTCAGGTCAAACCTTATTGATAATAAGCTACTATATGTTATGATATAGAAACTTTTTCTTATGGTCCATATTCATGACAATAAATGGAACTACTTTGTTCAATGGAGAGATAAGTTTTCAAAAAGGTGTAAAAAGGCGTGTTTATGGAGTAATAGGTTAAAACAATGTAAATTGATCACTTTGTAGTGAATACGGACAGCATACTTGTTTAACTCTCTGCATGCTCTATAATATTTTCGTCTGCAACAAAAAAAATTGTCGTCTGTTATTCTTCTAAACATAGAAGTTTCTAAAATTCTTGTCAAAACATGCTCAGAATGTCAAATAGTCTAGATTCTGATGAGACGCCGCGCTAATCACTGTTGAACACAAGTTGATGTAAACGGAGCAAATATCATTTCTTAAATGTCTTTCAAATCTAGTGCATTTGTGTTTTATTTATTAATTTAAGTTATAAACAATGAGTAATTGCTCGTATAGAAGAAGACCAATGGACTTAAGACTGAATGCCTCAATTTCTTTTGTCTTTCTTTTGAAATCATAATGGTTTGGTAGTTGCTGATCAGTTCCCCGAAATCTAATTTGAGTTGATACATGTGTTTAGATTAATTTTATATGTCACACTTGTGTGTTTCTTTTGCCTGTCGGCCTTTTATATAAGTTTACTTATTGCAGTTGTTAGGCCTCTTGCAGTTTAGCATATTTTACAAAGCGTTTATTCTTGTATAATTTTTAAGATAATACCGGTAGTATTAAGTACCGAAATAATTATTTATATTGTATATGTATTATCATTTATATACTTAATCAGCATATTGGTTGATATATTACACTATGTCGGTAAATATCTATATATAGCTAATGTTTAACTTTTATATATGTACAACCTTTAAATAAAACTTGAGTCGAACTGAAATGAATTGATTTTTTTCTCTGTGATTGTAGTGACACGCTTACCTTCAGTGCTTATTGTGGACAACATGCCGTGACAGCTCTTCAACTAGAGTCTCTCCTCAACGAGAGACCAGACAATCTGCTACAGCTTTATTTCCCGCCAGGTGTCGTCAAGGGCAAAGCTATATCAGTCGTAGGTTATGGTGAGGTGAGTAAGAAAGACTAGTTGATGGGCGGATGAGCTGGGCTTTACAGAACTGCGACACAAAATAGGTTAAATAGCGCCGATGAATGACAGGGGTGATGAGATGATGATGATTTTAGGAAGGGGATTTCGGCTAATCTCCATCGTTGCAAAGCAACACATTGGATCAAAACCACCGACATGCCTTCCTTTATAGTTCGTAGCAGGGGGGAAATATCTGAGTAATAAACAGAAACATCCCGTATGACAAGCGCCAGCAGCACGGCAAAATAGAAAGGTATCTTGGGGAGACTAAGTGATAGTACTATTCGACAAAAATATAATTTAAGGCGAACATTTATATCGTGTCATGATATAGATCATTGTGAAGCTACATGTAAGCACATTATGGATACGCGGCTTAAGATTTTTACTATTTTAAAGTTGTATGTTTGTGTGAACGAACCCCTTCCTTAATAAAACACTGAACTCATGGAAACTAGACTAAACCTGTGTCAGAATAAAACGTTGGCAATGTTACATGTGATATAAAGCCTGTTTCTCTTTATCTAAAAAAGGTTGTATCTCCAACAATATCACTCAACTCAAAGCAGCCAATCATTTTTTCTTCGAAAAGCAATATGTTTCCAATCAATATATGAGCCTTGTCATGAGAAAACCTGATTTATTACATTGTAAACAGTCCTTCATTTACACTGTTTTTTACAATCAGATGCATCTAATCATTTTATGTAGCTGTAATATAATTATATGGTATTTGTCAGTGTATACTAAGCTCAGATACATAGCCTGGGGTGACAGCGGTGCTTGGTCCGTACAATGTTGCAATGCAATAAAGCTGGTTTTTTCATGGCACGGCTCATATCAAAGATGTTCGGAGAATATTGAGTTTATACTTTTTTACGCAAACACGTATCATTATCTACAAATAATACCTAAAGCAAGACTCTAAATAATGGACACAGTCACACAACAAAACATGCAACAGCGCGTTACTTTAATAAATATCGGCATTGTCTACGAACTTTACGGACATACCCCGTACTTACCACTGACCAGAAGCTTCCGTAATATACTTTGTTCTGAAATATTTTGTTGAAAACATGGGCCCGTTTTATGAAACGTCGTACGACAAAAACGGTCGTAAGCCTTAACATAAAAACACATCTAATATCTGATTTCTCCATCTAATCTTGTCTTGTGACATCTCAACGAGATGTAACAAGACAGAATTAGATGAAGAAATAGATAATAATTGCGAATTTTAGAGTCTGACTTACGACAGTATTTGTCGTACGACGTTTCATAAACGGGTCTACGCTCCTAAAATTGTCATTTTTTCAAAACTGTAGTCTATAACAAACAGTCAGGACAGAAATGTTTAACCCATTTACGCCAAGTGGATTCTTCCATGTTTTGTATTGGATAAGTCCATTTTTAATCGAAGGGATGCCTAGTCAAAATTTTCATTCATTTTCATTTTGTTTTTTTAATGAAATTCCTATCAGCAAACAGTGTAGACTCTGATCAGACGCCGTATTATGCGGTATCTGATCAGAGTCTACACTGTTTGCCTATGTCCCATATATGGGATCGTGGGCACAAATGGGTTGGTATTTGCTTCGTTTTGATTTCTTTTATGATTTTACCATTGCAGCACATTGTTCCTAACGTGTACGTGGGTATAGAAATTGTAAACGCTGTTCACCCAGATGGCACTTCGTATAACGGAGACAAAACGTCCGGCAGACGGCGCTGCTGTGATATTCCAAGCTACGATGCCTGTACTATGGCGAAGGACAAGTGTGACATGCAGTTCTTCGTTTGTGTTGGCAAGTAAGGGATATGTACCTACAGCGTATAATATACGTAACAGAGAACATGTCATATATACATGTATTTATCAATTTACTATAACTCTGGTCGAGTTTGGTGTTATGTTCTCCCTTAAAGTTACTCGTATCACTTTTCTTTAGCAACACTATTTGACATTAAAATTGTAGTTACGCCCAATACTCTTCCTGTATAACTGAACTCTATTATTTGTCCTTGTTTAAACTTATTAATCATTAGAAGCTCGTTTACGCGTTCTTTATAAATAATATACATCTGTGAAGACTACACATGTCCTTTAGAGGCTTTCTATTTTCTTTTCACCTTGCTTTAAGCTGTCATTTGTCATCTAATGAAGACAAATATCATGTGTGTTGTTCGGAGGTTGTCGTTATAGGGAGGGAAATTGGCTTATATTTGCAAACAGTTTGAACCCAGATCAGACGCCGCGTAACGCGGCGGCTGATCTGGATTCAAGCTGTTTGCCACTCCTTATTAAGGTTTTTTTTCTGTCAAAGTGTCCATTATGTTACTTTGAGAAAAAACAGCAGGCGACAATTTTATGCAGACGATATTGCAACTTTGAAACGTTAGATATCAGTGTCCTGTTTAGGGAACTGCGACAAGGGTCGTTGTAAGGAGGTAGTCGTTGTTGGAAGGGTCGTTGTAGGGAGGGAACACTGTATATTACTTCATGTTGTTCTATGAGTTCAGATTAACCAATGGTGTTTGTACCGGAGCCATCACAGTGTCACAGGTGTACGATAACACAACCTCCCTCCAGACCTGTGGACCCACACTTCTAGACTACACCCAGGGTATAGCCTTTCCTTCACACTCGATGCTTGGTGCAATGAGGTTAACAACGGTAAGCCAGGTCTCATTAGCTTTTCCCATTACCCCATATCCTGTTTCTGAAATTGAAAAATGGATGACCACTTAAAGCAAGTTGAAAGTAAAGCCGAATGTGCCTTTCGGCACATTCAGCTTTACTTTCAGCCTGCTTTAAGCTACCATCTGCAAGAATGTAGAATGGATTTCTTTTAATACATTTTCATAACTGTATAAATTAAAACTATTTTCTTCAGTGGGGCAATAAAAAAGGCGTTAAAAGGCGTATTTATGGTGTAATGGGTTATTAACCTCTGAAAAGTTTAATGGACAGTCCAAGTTTGCAAATAAGTTTAGTCCATTCATGACTATTTAGGTTTGTTTTTGGTGATATTTCAAAATGATAAATTGTGCAAACCCGATAAGAACCCACTGATATGGATGTTCACTATTTTCAAAGCGCAACAATTCATTACAGGTAAACCGGTTGTAAAGGACGAGTTAACTCGTCGCGAGGGTTCATTGTATTAACCACTTCACTGCCTTACCCCGAGTACACTTGTTATTTGCAAACAGTTTGGATCCTAATCAGACGCCGCATAACGCAGCGTCTGATCAGGATACAAACTGTTTGACATTCATTTCAATATTTCTTAAGTCAAAATCGTCAAAATTTAATTCTGAGAACAGCAGACGACAATTGTTAAATTTTGATGACGTCACGGCAGTGAAGGGGTTAATATAACATACACACGCCTAGTGATATCAGTACATGTTCTATATCCTTAGATTAACCCTTTTATCCCTGAAACTTCAAATGGACAATATATTTTCAAATTAAAAGTCTCGTCCATGTTTTATAATAAACATATGTATATGGTTGTTTTACTGTTTAGATCTATTGCAAAATGACAAACAGAACATGCCATTGTAAAAGGGTTCCATTACCAACCCTATAGAAAACCAAACTCTATTAAACCTTGTATGCTTGCTTAAACATTTCATTAGCAAATGTATCGCGAAGTCTTTATCCTTTCATCACCATATTGAAGTCTGCCTTTATATTGCTGTCTGCAATATTGTTTCAAAATAAGATTTAATGCAATATGGCTGACAACATTTTCAAACGAGTTTCAACCAGTCTAGATCCTGATCAAACGCCTCCGCGTGAAAAGGTTAATATCTTCTGACATGGATTCAACGTGTTTGCACTTATAACATTAAGTTAAAGGTTATGTACCTTGTTAACCCATTTGTGCCCACGATACCATATATGGGAAATAGGCACATAGTGTAGACTCTGGTCAGACGCCTTATCATGCGGCGTCTGATCAGAGTCTACACTGTTTGCTGATAGGAATTTCAATATAAAACAAAATTAAATGTTATGTTGACCAGGCATCCCTTTGATAAAAAATGGACTAGTCCAGTATATTAACATTGAGGAATCTACTGGGTATAAATGGCCTGTGACATTATAAGAGGTAATAACGAAATAATAAGCGAAGTATAACAGTTGCTACGACACTGAGCCATTGAACCCTTACTCGAATGCCTGTTTTTAGTATTGAAGATAGGTGACCTCTTAAAGAAGGTTGAAGGTCAAACAGAATGCGCCTTAATGCGCATTCCGCTTTTCTTTTAATAGCCTGCTTTAAGCCACCATCTGCTAGAATATTGAAAATACTTCTTACGATACATATTCACGACTGTATAAATTGGACCTATTTTCCTCAGTTGAGGAGATGAAAAGCGTAATAATCCGTATGGCGTAAAGGGTTAATTAATATTAACACTTCGTAATCCGATAATATGAGAAAATCAACACGGTATTACTATTTACAGCTTATGCAACAGGTTTAGTCGGTACGTAACCATTTAACCATCACAGGCAACTGACGTGACAACGAAAACAGTTTGGATCCAGATCAAACGCCAAGTAAATCGGCGTCAGGTCTGGGTCCAATTGTTTGAAACTAACATCGACAGTTTTCAGGTAAAGAACCGCACAGTTATAAAAACATATATGTATGTTGCAGACAATAGTTTTAAAGCAGATGTAATGATGACTGTCAAGGTGTTAACATGATAATGCGTGACAAAATATTAGATGCATCTACGTTTTATAACACCTGATTAGGTGAACACCGGGTAGTGCAACACCAGTGCCCACAGACAATACAGTGTCCCATCCCTACAACGGACATCCTAACAACGATTCCCTTCTTACGAATACCCTTGCCGCAGTTCCCTAAAAGACAATTATGCCTAACGCTTTGGCTGCTGCAATATCGTCTACTTAAAAGTGACGTCTGCTGCTTTTTCTAAAAGTTACATATAAATTGAAAATGTGACAGAAGAAACATAATGACGAGCGACAAACAGCTTGATTCAAGATCAGATGCCGCGTAACGCGGCGTCTTATATGGAGTCGCGCTGTTTGCAAATGTAAGCCAAGTCTTAATTTTCATTTTCCTATAACATCTCATTCCGAAAAACACACAATATATGTGTCTCCCATTGGATGTTGTTGTAGAAAGGGAGCACTGTACACAATTGTTTGAACTTATAGAAAACTACAGTCGAACTTCGATAACTGGAATTCGTTTATGTCGAACATATCTCCATTTCAAAGTTAAAGCTTAGCTAAGCCACGTTTTAACTTAGTTATACGGGTATGATGGACATCAGCGATAAAAGAAATGAAACTAAACTGTAGCTTCTTTAGGAGAATAAAAGTTTAAGTTCTAATTTTTTATGCATCGTAAAAGGCAGTTGCTTAAAGCAAAGTTAAAATAAAGCAAAAAGCTCCTGAAGAGCGTTTTCCTTTAGTTTTAGTATTCTTTAAGCAACACTCTGTTTTGGACAATGTTCGGGAAAAGGGATGAAAACTGAACGCGTTCCTCTTTTTGTGTTGTCATTGAGTGGTCATCATATTTGGAATTTATCATATTTTGCAGGCTATTGCAGACGTTCAGGTTATAGTGAAGGACAGTGATCTAGGGGGAAACTCTTCTGACATCATAGATATTCTAGGAGGTCTAGTGGCCATAGTCCCGGGCTCTGACGTCACAAATACGACAAGCAAAGATATTGCCTTGAAAAATATTGTATCGTAAGTAACCTACAGTGGAGAAAACGTTTTTCTTTCCCAATAAATGCGTTTACGCTTCAATCATTATTTCCATTGCAAACAGTTTGGGTAGCCCGGCGTCTGATCAGGCTCCAAACTGTTTGCCACCAAGATAAAAATTAAGTATCAACATTGTCCAAAAATTGCACTTGTCTACGTTTTAGTGTTTTGCGTTTGCGTTTCGTTTCTTTAACTCTTTGTGCCCTAGTCCCACATATAGGCGTCCTTTTCAAACAGTGTACATGTGAATAGTACACTTGTCCTGTGCAAACAGTGAAGACCCAGATCAGAGGGCTCCGAAAGGAGCCCTCTGATCAGGGTCTTCACTGTTTGTCATAATGCCAAACATTGACAAAAACAACCCTTAAAAGTCAGAAATGGACTAGACTTAAATGGAAACTGGAATTGTCCATTCAAAGTTTCAGGGAGGAAAGAGTTAATACGGGAAAAAATAACAGATTCTCTACTGTACAAAGGAACAGTAGTATTGCCCAACACGCCCATTGTCGCGGCTATAAAACTCACGTGTCTCCCATTGGGTGTCGTTGTAGAGAAGTAGTACTGTATTTATGTAGCTTTACGCATATATAACCATAGAAACACCATGACAACAAGATCACTAATAACAGGAATCGAATGTACCTATCATATCAAATCTCTTTATGTCTCTTAGTTCATATTTCATGAATACATGCAGATATATTAATAGTCAGATTGGAGAAGACGTAATTTTCTTTGTTTTTATTTTCGATTTCAAAGTAAGCTACATGTATATATTGCCCAGTCATTGTTGTGGGGAGCATCCCAACCACACCTTACAAACAAATACGTACTAGAAACTACAGCGCTACCTCTCTAGAACGACACCCGATGGGAGACATAAATTGGATTTTCATTTGCAAACAGCTTGAATCCAGATCAGACGCCGCGAAAACGCGGCGTCTGATCTGGATTCAAGCTGTTTGTCACTCGTCATTAAGTTTTTCTCTGTCAAAATGTCCAATATGTATCTTTAAAAAAAAACCAGCAGACGGCAATTTTAGGCAGACGATATTACAGCAGTAAAAGTGTTAGACATAATTGTCCTATTTAGGGAACTGTAACAAGGATCGTTGTAAGGAGGGTCGTTGTAGGGAGGGATCACTGTATCTAATATTATAACTAAATATATATACATATGTATGTACTTTCTTTTATAATTGTGTTCTTTGAGTATTGCTGTCAGTCCTCAGGCAGTAACAAGTAACATTATGGCTGTTAGGATCGTCATCGTCATCAAGATCAAGATCATCATCATCATGCTCTTATTATTATTATTATTATTATTGTTATTATTATAATATGTAATTATTATTAATTACTATATGTTATTATTATCATGGCCTGACCTGAGAGTCTGTACAAGATGTTTTTTCCTCTACAGTATAACGATGCGGTTGATGTTTTGGTGTGCTCCGGGTCATGCAGGTCCTCTTTGTAAAGCCAAGAACGGGACTGATCACTGTGCTAAAGGTAAATACAAAGGAACAGATCTTATTATTTCCTTAAAAGCGCATGTATACTAAAACAACTAATGTTTCCATTGCCAACAGTTTGGAGCCATATCAGATGCATGGTGACCCGGCGTCTGATCAGGCTTCAAATATTTTTGCCATTCAGATTAAGATGAATAGTCAGAATAGCTTGATGTCTCACCTGGATACAAAATGTTCACACTGTGATGGTATTGTCGTATATACGAGCGTTCTGTCAAATATATGCTCCCAGAGTTATCCTGAAATGCGAAAATATTATTTACACATTATCCTCTGAAACTTCCAATGGACAAATCCAGTTTGCAATGAAGGCTGGTCAATTTGCAACTATTTAGGTTGTTTTTTTTACAAAATGACAAACACTGAAGGCCCTGATCAGAGGGCTCCAGCAGGAGCCCTCTGATCAGGGACTTCACTGTTTGCATAGGACAAGTGTAATCTTCACATGTACATTTTTGGTAAAAGACGCATATATGCGTCACTAGGGCTCAATGAGTTAAACAATAATGAGCCATTGATAAAAGAGACAAAATACGTGCAACTACAAAACATGTAGCTTGCAGTTATGGCAATATAAATGGTTTACACAATAGTAATATCGTTGACTAGACTTTTAGACATGATTGGGAACTTTAATTGCCAATTGGAAGTTTCAGGGAGGAAAGAGATGAGTATAAAATCAACATAGACTGTCTGTCTGGATGTAAAAATTAAATATCGATTATCATTATAAAAGATATTCAGGGAAATACAATGTTTCGTTGTATCTTTCCACAGGTTGGCATGGTGACGACTGTAGCATCCCTACTACTCCATGCTCTTCAAATCCGTGTCAGAACGACGCAACATGCAGTTCTTTTCCTGACGGCACTTTTAAATGCACGTGCACGGAAGGATACAATGGAACGCATTGTGACCAAGATATTGACGAGTGTGCTTTACACGTGTGTCAACATGGAGGCACGTGCCAAAACTTACCTGGGGCGTTTAATTGTGTATGTCCCAGTGGTTGGGATGGTCTGATTTGTCTCGATAAGATACCCCAATGCAATCCGTCGCCATGTAACCAGGGCACCTGTCACCCAGTTTCCCAATCACCTACAGGATACACGTGCAACTGTTTCAAGAACTGGGCTGGGAAAACCTGTAACGAGAAAGTGGCATGCACTGCCAGCTCGTGCATTCACGGCGACTGTACGACACTAACTGGTGATATGATCTGTATCTGTCACGAGGGTTATACAGGAATGAACTGTTCAGATGATATAGACGAGTGTCAGGCACGACCATGTGAACATGGCGGCCAGTGCACCAATACGATTGGTAATTTTTCTTGTGCATGTCAAAATGGCTTTAGTGGACATGTTTGTGATGTGACTACCGTGATGTGTCCCTCATTACTATGCAACAGTCATGGAACATGTTTCGTGTCTGGGCAGGGTTTCACGTGCTCTTGTCTACCTGGATATACAGGCAGTAAGTGCGAGCAAAGAACAAATTCATGTCAAAATGTCACGTGTGAAAACAACGGAATGTGTACTGAAGTGTTAAATGGTTTCAAATGCAATTGTACAAAATTTTGGTCAGGATTGACATGTGATGCGGATATTAACGAATGTAAGCAGTCTCCGTGTAAGAATAACGCAGTTTGTACCAATACACGTGGAAGATATATATGTTTATGTCCCACTGGTTGGACAGGTATGGACTGTGACGTGGATGTTAACGAGTGTCTTGAAGCCCAGTGTAAATACGGAACATGTGTGAATACCCCTGGTAGCTTTAAGTGTAAATGCAATGCAGGATATTTCGGAGAACACTGTACGTATAAACAAATATTCTGCATGAATGTTACATGTAGCGGTAGGGGTACATGTACAGAAATGTTCAACGGATATAAATGCAATTGTAAACCGGGTTACCATGGGAATCAATGTGAATTAGATGTGGACGAATGTTCCCAAAATCTGTGCAAAAACAATGCAACCTCATGCGTCAACTCTGTCGGGTCATATGATTGTACTTGCACTGTTGGCTGGACAGGTAGGAACTGTGATATTGATTTCAATGAATGTTATAAAGATCTACTCGGCTCACCCCCGTGTTATGGCAACGGCATTTGCCATAATACAATAGGGAGTTTTAAATGCCAGTGTTTCGATGGCTTCGTCGGGCCTTTATGTGATATCATCATCGGCGACTGCAAAGCCTTGAAATGTTTAAACAACGGAAGTTGTTTTACCGGAGGTGACGGTTCTAAATGCGCATGTGCACGTGGTTGGCAAGGTATAAGATGTGAGACGGATAAAAACGAGTGTGAAATGGATAATCCGTGCAAAAACGACGGTGCTTGCGCAAATACTGAAGGATCATATATGTGCAATTGCTATACCGGCTGGACCGGAAGTAATTGTGAAATAGATATTGACGAGTGTTTGTCGTCGGTATGTCAGAACGGTGGATCATGCTCTAACGTCATTGGCTCTTACACATGTGGCTGTAAGTATGGATGGCAGGGCCTCAATTGTGAAGTCCATGAAGTTGAATATTTGACAGGTATGTTGGAGAAATACAGGGCTACCATTTCTCCGGTTTTTTCCTAAGTCTTCGGATTTTTTTCTAGTACATTGTAGCTTAAAGCAGGCTGAAAGTAAAGCAGAATGCGCATTAAGGCGCATTCTGCTTTACCCCCAGTCTGCTTTAAGTAGTCACATGTCAACAAAACTAGAAACAGATTATGGGGTAAAGATACGATTCGTAAAATCGTACTTGAAAAATTCAAATCTGGAAATCTTAGGATTTTTCATGTCAACTTATGGCAGCCCTGGAAATACAGTACAGTACTCCCTCCAAACAATGTCCTCCCTACATTGATTCTCTCTTTACAACAATGTTTACCGATGTTCCCCCAAACAAGATCACTACATGTATGTCTAACGCTTGTATTGCTCCACTTTGTCTGCTTAAAATTGTCGTCTACTGTTTTTAGCTCACCTGGCACGTAGTGCCAAGGTCTGCTTTTTTGATCGTCCTGTGTCCTGTGTCCGTCATCGTTCGTCCGTCCGTCCGTCGTTCGCCGTCAACAATTTCTTTAAACGACATATCCTCTGAAACTACTGGATGGATTTTTACCAAACTTGCCCTAAATGATCTTTATATGGTCCTCTTTCAAAGTAGTTCAAACATTTCCGGTCCGTTGCATATCTAGGTCGCAGGAGCTCAAAATAGATCGTTTTAATGAAAAAATCTTCTTGTCAAAACCCACAAGGACCAGAGCTTAGATATTTGGCACATGGCATCATCTATAAGTCCTCTATCAAGATTGTTCAAATTTTGTCCATGGGATCAAATTGGCTCCGCCCTGGGGGTCACAGTTGTACGTAGAGTTATAAAGTGAAATCTTCAATCATCTTCTTCTCTGAAATTGATGTGGCCAGAGCTTTGATATTTGGCATGGTGACTCTTCTAGATGCCCTTTACAAATGTTGTCAAAATAGTTCCAGTCCGCTGCATAATAAGGTCACGGGAGCTAAAAAAATACTTTTTTATGAAAATTTAAAAAATCTTCTTGTCTGACACCACAGTACCCTGAGCTTAGATATTTGGCACAAAGCATCATCTACAGGTCCTCTATCGAGATTTTTCAAATTATGTCCCTGGGATAAAAACAATGCCCCGACCTCGGGGGTCACAGTTTTACATAGAGTTATATAGTGAGATCTTCAAACATTATTTTCTATGAAACTAATATACCCAGAGTTTTGTTATTTAGCATGGTGACGCTTCTAGTGGCCCTTTACCAATATTGTTTAAATGATTCTGACCAGTTGCATATCTGGGTCACATTAGCTAAAATAGATTTTTTCAATGAAAAGTCATACTGTCTGAATAAATACGAAAGAAGACTCAAGCAGGAAACGCAACACAAACAATACACCCACCTCTAAAGCAGAACACACACACAGCCATACCATAACAAACACACACACACACGCACACACACACACGCAATCCCACACACCAAACAGAATCAATACGCAAGACAAACATAAAGCAAAGTGAACATAGGAGCCCGCCTTGGTACGGTCAGCAGCAATCAATAATTAATTATAAATTAACCATTAACAACCACTGGGGGGTTAAACCTGGGTTTAGGGGCTCCCAACCTCACACTGATCTCCTATATTCACCTATAAAGACGAACAGTGTACATAAAATATAAACCCTGTTCCATGTACAAAGTCATGAGCTTAGGTATTTGACAGAACGCTTCATTTGCCTGTTCATCAGCAAGATTTTTGAAAGTATGCAACTGGGGTGAAAGTGATCCCATCCCAAGGGCCATGTGCCCCTTGTCTGGGTTTTCGAAGGTGAGCGATATTTGGGCCCGCATGGGCCTCTTGTTTCTTAAAATTACGTATTCGATATTTTGAAAGAAGAAATATACGGACGAGTGACAAACAGTTTAAACCCAAATCAGACGCCGCGTCACGCGGCGTCTGATCTGTGTGCAAACTGTTTGCAAATTAATTCTAAGGTTACTCATTTCCCTCCCTATAACAACTCCCTCCGAACAACACACACAATATTTGTCTCCGTCGGGTATTGTTATAGAGATGAAGCACCGTAAAACTTTTCTATCACGACCACTAAATTATGTTAAATGTGAGGTGTTTACGACAGATTACAGCTTAAAGCAAGGGGTTAGAAAAACAGAAACTCCTACAGGGACCTTCTGCTTTACGGTCACCCTACTTTGAGCTGTTATTTGACTTTAATATATAATCAATTAGCCTTCTTTTAAGGGTGAATCAATGTCATGAATTTAAGAAATGTTCAAAGTATATGAAAACACTTTATGATGGTTTTGTATTGAAGAGCTATTTAAGATGAATGAAAAAATAGAAAAAGTGTACATATTGGTGAACAACAGTTGGCTCCATGGCCATGTAAAATTTACCCCACCCACTTTCTCTTATTTTGTCCTTTTCAAACAGCCTGCTTCAATAAAATCCATTTTAAATGAAAACAATTATGATAATTTGGTTTTGTGTTATTTATTTCCTATCTATGGTAGTATTTCTTCATACAAAAACTAATTCAAGAGAAAACAGGCACAAAATGTGAAATTTATAAAGCTCTAAATATCATCGATATGGTACTTTTTTGAAAATTTTGTAAGGGGAGATAACTCTGTTTACTTTAATAAATCAAAATTTTCAACACTGAGCTTTCAATTTCTTTTCATATTTTGAACTGCCTTAGCATTGGCTTTCATTTAGTAGAATATAAGAAAAAGTTTAATACTAGAACTATTTCATTTTCAAACGTTTTTACTTTTTTTTCATAAAATATAAAATATAATAAAAGCATGCCCTATAAAAAGCATATTTTTGATATTCGAGGATCCATATTGTTCAAACCTAGTGCCTGCTTTGTCTAAATTTGGTTTCTATATGTGAAAATACCACCATAGACATGAAATAAATAATGAAAACCCAAATTACCATGTTATTTTTGTTTTGAAATAGATTTTACTGAAGTTTGTACTCTGAATGGGTAAAATTTGAGAGAAAAAGTCCAAATTTGACATACCTTTTTCAAATCGCTGTAGCTCAAAAAAAAGGACAGCACCATATATTTTTTTTTCATTTTTTCATTCATCATAAATAGCTCTTCCAAAAAAACAAAGATAGAAAAAAAGTTTGATACTTTGAAAAAATCGCTTATGGGTTGGATACACCCTTAAGTGACCGTAATAGAGAAGTTTTACTGTATACGAATTGCGTAGCGAGAAAAAACTACTGTAACATTTCTTCAGTGGAGATGTTATTCCCAATGAGCGCGTTTGTGGTAAAACAGGTAAAGTGGAGAATCTGTTATCTTTCCCAATAAACGCGTTTACGCCAAAACTATTATTTGCAGTACAAACAGTTTGGAGCCAGATCAGACGCCGGGTAACCCGGCGTCTGATCAGGCTCCAAACTGTTTGCCACCAAGATAAACAAGAATTATCAGAATTGTCTAAAAGTTGTTCTTTTCTACCTTTTAGTGCTTTGCGTTTGCGTACGTTTGCGTTTAAACGGGAAAGAATAACAGATTCTCCACTGTATTTAAATTATTTCGCATCTAACCAAAAAAAATCAAAACAAAACAATATTAAATTGTTTTTATTTGAGTGACAAACAGTTTTGAGCCTGATTCGATGCGGGTTCCCGGCGTCTTATCTATCTCCAAACTTTTTGACATGGAAATGCCTGTTTTGAAATATTTTTAATATAGTTGTCTCCTCTGTATTTTGTAGAAGCAATTGAAGTATCGCCGATAGAGATTGAAGTAAAGTTTTATTTTTTGGGTGTCTGGCATTTTCCGACATTCGGGCTTTCAACTTCGAATAGGGCAACCCTGTTTTAATTCCTTTTATACTAATAGCTGTCGAAACAAAGATACATTGAACCATATTACATTTGTTACACAGATTCTTGTACCTTGTAATTTTGTAACGTTAACTGACTTATAACTATATAGATATGTGTTATATTGAGGACCTAATGGAAGAATGACGTTGTCAAATGAGTTTCTCGTTAAAAAGTATCTTTATTGCTATCGTAATCATTATTATATAAAAAAGTTCTTTAAGCACTGCTTAAGTTTTGCTATTTACCCAGCCAGTTTCGTCGACTGTCAGTCAGCTACTATGTGATCTGCTGAAGGATTACTTCCCCTTTTCGCTGCAGGGTTTGGCGACGAACACAATTAACCCTTAGCCTGCCACTCACGACTATAGCTCCATATGCAAACAGCTTGGATCCAGATGAGACGCCGAGTAACTCGGCGTCTCATCCGGATCCAAGCTGTTTGACACTCGGACAACATTTTCAGCAATTTTGAGCAACTTTGAAGCACTTTGAAACTTGAAGCAGACGAGAAATATAGCAGACGACAATTTATTTGGCGGGCTAAGGGTTAATGGGTGTAAAGTTTACACATGAGGAGGGGTCACCAGAAAGTACCATACCTTTTCCAGATGGGTAAATAACAAACTTTTGCAGTGTTAATAGAACTATTCTATATGCATTATATGTTAATAGAACTATTCTATATGCATTATTCCTGCTAAATCAACATATTCTCCAAAATATTATTATTATCATTATTATTATAACTATTATTATTAGTAGTAATAGTATTAGTATTACTATTATTATTATTATTATCAGTATTATTATTATTATTATTATTATTATTATTATTATTATCACTGTTATTATTATTCTTAATACTATTATTATCAGTATTATTATATTCAATTTGGAAAGGTACAATAAAATACAGTAAAACATCTATAAACCTGACCCATATTAAATGAAGTTCTGGTCTTGAAACCAGTTGGTAACAGATGACAGGTTAATGAAGGAAACAAGTAGGACAGAAAGCTCCTTTTTATCCTGTATTAAGAAGTCATGTGTCTATGTTTGGTACACCTTCATTTCCAAAAAGTGTCCAATTTATAGATGTTTTACTATATTAGGAAAATAAGCGGCAAAATGCAGAAAATATCAAATAGCACTGCCAAACATTTTTGATCGGTATAAGAACGTCCAGTTACTAATAAAACAGTCAGAACATACCCCATCATTCCTACATTAACCAATTTATACCTGTACATTGAAACCCCTCTAAACCGGAACCTCTAAATACCGAAATTCTCCCTAAACCGGACATAAACGTAGGTCCCGTTTCCAACCCTTCTTTGTTTCTATCCATTTAACCATAAATATGCCCTTTTACGCCTTTGACTTAATCCTTCACTGAAGAAAAAACATTCATGAATATGTATCATCAGAAATATTTCTATATTATAGCAGATCATAGATTAAAGCAGGTTGAAAGTAAAGCAGAATGCGCCTTAAGGGGAATTCTGCTTTACTTTCAACCTGCTTTAATTGATCAGCTACCGTCCATACTAGAAACAAGCTATGTGTGAACACCTCTAACCCTCTAACCAGGAAACGCCTCCAAACCGAAAATTGATATTGTTCCCACACATGTCCGGTTTAGAGGGATTTCACTGTATATTGCAATGAACTCTCATTGTATACTTGCTGGAATATTATTTCATTTTAGATATAAAATGGTGATCTAAACACTGTAGTGTTTGTTCATACTTTCCATATAATATCGCAAACAGTACAGACCCCGATCAGACGCCATGTGACGCGGCGACGCATTATAGTCTACACCGGTAGACACTAAGCATAACTGGGTTAAAGGACTTTAAGTGTTTCAAAACATCTAATCGATGACCAATGCATAATAATAAACCAGTACCAAGGTCCACAATGTTATCATCATTATTATAAATATTTTTTTTTTTTTTATTACACCTCGCTTTGAGTTACAATGTTAAATTCCCATAGACCTACAGTTAACATTTTGCATGTCTTTTACATCTATCCAAAACATACTGTCACTCTTTATGATATTCTTTTTGTGACGTCATTCTAAAGGACATTACTTTTTTACTACGTCCGAAAACGTACTGTCAGCCTTGACATGCCAATCGCTATTGGATACATTGGAACGTTTTAAAGAGTGGTAACTTATAATCAACTTTTGGCATTTTCTGTACAATTTGCTTCCTTTTGTCCATTCCTTAACGATTTGCCATCATTTCGGAAGAGGATATTTGCCACCTAGACAATGTAAAGACGCTGTTTCTTCATTTTACTTATCATAACGTTCTTCTTTGTTTACTTGTAATATAATTATAAACAATGTGACGTCGTAAGACGGCGACGTCATTTCCCGCGTTATGTACATGTCCGCGCTAAATTGGTGTTCACAACACATTTTATAAAAGACGAATAAAACGATTTCAAAGCCAGGGTTGATAAGCTCGGTGTAATAAAATAAATATTAGATGTCAGTTTGCGTGACATTCAAATTGTCAACCCTCGAAAACAAGAATGTCACCCTCGGCTACGCCTCGGGGTGACATGCTGTTTCTCGGGTTGACAATTTGAATGTCACGCAAACTGCCATCAAATATTTATATAATATTTATTTCAGGTATCATAACTATAGTATTTTTCACAAAAAGTATTTCCTTGGCTGAATCAGCGACAGTGGTTTCAGATTTGTACAAATTCATAAAGACGTATGTATGTAATGATACAGAAACAACTTTATACACACAATCTATCAGGTACGATAAACAGTGGAAAATAGTTACTCTTTCCAAATAAAGGCATTTATGCTAAAAATAAACCTGATGGCGTCTGCAAACAGTTTGGAGCCTGATCAGACGGCGGGGCTCCAAACTGTTTGCTACTCAGATTTAAAAGAGTCTTCAAAATTGTCAAGAGTGCTGTCGGTTCCCCAATTTTATTGCATTGCCTTTGCATTGCGCATGCGTGCGTTTAGATTGGAAAGAAGCATGCTTCCTCCACTCTTCTTATCCGGGCGTTAGCTCACTGATACTTTGAATGTAGAATAAATAATGAATTTGTCCCGTTTTCATTTATGTCTACAATTTACAATTCATGGATATTTCTTTACAAGCTTTTAGAAAGTTGACAAACATATGCACGTAAAGTCAAAACTGTGTTAAGCGACCACTAAAATACGATATGATATTTGTAATATCCATGACATCATGACGGTGAAAGGTTGAAGCAACCTAAATTCCCTACGTGTAGATTATTTTGATGAAAAATTAAGTACGTTTGTTGGGTAATTATTTGTACATGTACTGCAGTCATTGGGAAGTGCTTAGTTTATTTTTGCAAACTACAATTGGTTGCTATTAGCAGGCTGAAAGTAATGCCGAATGCTCCTTTACTTTACGTATGCTTTAAGCCACGATCTATCTGCTAGGATATAGAAACTAGTATGACTGTATAAAGTGGGACTAGTATATAGCGGACAATCGGTTAACACATTTTTCCCTAGCAACGAGTATTCTCGTCATTTAAAATAGTGTACCTGTAGAGATTACACTTTTCCCATGCAATCAGTGTATACCCTGATCACAGGGTTCCTTCAAATTTTTAAAAAATTCTATTTCAGACAAAACGTTAGTGACATTTATATTAGAGCAATGTGTTCTGGTCAGCCAATGACGGAAGATACATTTAACTACGGGCTACAGTTGGTTCCAAATTCAACAATGCCTTTCCTATTTCCGATTGGAGTACTTAATACGCAATATTTTTATCAAAGGGATTATAGTAAGGTATGTCATATTAATGAGATTATTTCACCTGCTTTCAAAATGCCCATGTAATATTGTATTTCTGGGCAAACGCGGTTTAACGCAATGCATGGATTAGTTCAGTAACTGTCTTCTTATCAAGGTATAATCAATATACATGTATATATTTGAGGAAAACGAGCGTACATGTATACCAGACAAAAACCGTCTACCATAATACAGACTGTATATAGTGTTTACTTCATAGCACCAGATCTAAATAAATAGTTCATATGTTTCACTAAAGTTTTCATTTACTGATGCAGACGTTCATTTTCCATATCAAAACAACACTTTTAACTTTCTTATTGATACATATGATTCGCAATTCTTGCCAAGATGGTCAATGAAGGCATGTAATTTTAGATTGCAAACGTTTCTTTTTTGTCTGGTATATATTGTTTCTGTTCATTAAAAGTAAATAGTTTGTCTGTCTACATATTTACCCTAATACACGAACGTGTAATATTTTTAATTCTATCGCATTATCTATAAAAACCTGAACTTTTTTATTGCCATGACGTAAACTGATTCAATTGACGTCTGCTCTTATATCTTCTTAATAAATGAGTGTACAACAGTTTGGAACATGACCATACGCCGCATGACACGACGTTTGGTCAGGTTCCAAACTGTTTGCAAATAACCATTGATTCGGGATAAGGCAGTGAATGGGTTATAAAGAAACCATAAGTCGTTCATCTGCATTGGTAGTGTCGTCTGCAATAATTTTGAAGTCAGCTTTAGGGCTGTTTTGACTGAAGACATGTCGATACAAATGTCAAACAGTTTGGATCCTGATCAGACGCCGTGTTAAACGCAGTCTGATAAGGATCTAAACTGTCTGCAAAGTCGCTTTTTGACGCCATTTGCAGTGAGAAAGGTTAACATAGCTTGGTTGCGTTTTAAGTTCGAGTTAAGCGAGTTCGAGACATTGTGACTTGACTGTATTTATTATTTCTCGCCATTAGGCTCATTTGTTTAAATGTATTTTGTTTTTATAGAGTTGGATTACTTCGAACTGGCCGATATTCATTGGTGTTGCGGCTGCTGTTGTTGCCGTATTCTCCGTTACCTTTGCCTGTTACAGAGACCGGTAAGTACTGCCAATTACAGTCGAAACTCGATACTTCGAACTCGCTTAAATCAATCGTACCAGTAGTTCATAAGTTGAATTTTGATAGGTCGATCTCGCATAAGTTGAAATACCCCGTATTTCAAAGTTAAAACGTGGCTAAGCCATGTTTTATCTTTAAAGCCGCATTGTGTGTTTTGGGAAACCTGAATAAAACAGTTGTTTGAGATCCCATTTGAACTACATCAGACGTGATTCTTTCGCAAAAGCGGCTTTTCTAAGAAAATCTTTTTTGATTTTTTTTTTAATTTATAAAATTGAACACTAAGCCGTGTGGTTTTGTTGAACAATTTATTGACCGTTATTGTATTTCAGACATTAAAAAAAGGTCTGAAAAAATGGGACTTTAAATATGGGTATGTTCGAACTAGCGTGTGTTCAAACTTTCGAGGTTCGACTGTTTAACATTCGATAAATTCGATTTATAGATGAGTAAGACAAATGCGTTCTTTAATTTCAGAATTGAATTGTTACAGTAGGTAAAACAGTAGGTGATTGCTTTTGGTTTTGTTCTTAGACCACCGAGGTCCATTGCTTACAGTACTATGCCAAATCAGAGGCCGGGGTATTTCAAACTATACAACACACAGATGTTTCTACTGTTAATCACATTGGTTTCATTTCGTTATATTAAGAAATAGAGGATAATTGTTTGTTTCAGTATGAGATGGAAATTTCTTTCATCGAGTGAAAAACAAGGTTATATTTTCACGAGTGGCGAAGCCACGAGTGAAAATATAACCTTTGCTTTTCACGAGATAAAAGAATGACAATATGGGTACTGCAAGTTCGACTCATCGATGAATTCGACTTATGCTATTTCTACTATTTAACATTAAGGGTTATTATCTACTATAGTATCTCGAATGTATCGATGCATTGCAGACGTTTTAATTATGCTACTCTCACATCGTCAGTTGTAAGTATGTCGCGCAAATTTCCTTTGGTTGTTTGTCGATGTGGTTTTGTAACTTAGCTTACAGAATAGCTCGGAACATTAACTCATTCACCCTTGAAACTTTTAATGGAAAATTTCAATTTCAAAATAAGTCTAGTCCATTTTTAACTATTTGGGGTTGATTTTATAAATATATTCCAAAATGAAAAACAGTGTAGACCCTGGTCAGAGGGCTCCTTGAGGAGCCCTCTGAACAGGGTCTACACTGTTTGCATACGACAATTGTAAATTCCATCGGTACACTGTTTGTAAATGACGAGTATACTCGTAGCTAGGGTTGAATATGTTAAGTCGGTGTTTGGGATGAATCATGCATTTAGTGATACAAGCGTCAAACTTGGCACACCCTCTTATATATTGTGTCATAATTAGCAGATCCGAAGTAAGCTGCTTAGAGAGATACACATTTAGCTCAGCATTCTACATTAATCTATATAGGCCTGGGTACTGCTATGGATTCTAAAAAACAACCAAACTTATATTGACCTTAATCCTTAACGTTTTAATCAATTGATATGGCGTATAAGAGCCGGGGCCTGAAATATATTTTTTCTGTAAATGGGTAAGCCCAGCACAGCCCCTCCACCCATGAGAGGCCCTGAGAACATAAACGGTCCCCAGACCCCTCACTGATGAATCCACTTTATTTATGCCTTTCTACAGAGGAGAAAACGTTATTCTTTCCCAATAAACACGTGTACGCTAAAACTGTTATTTCCAGTGCAAACAGTTTGACACCAGATCAGACGCCGGGTAACCCGGCGTCTGACCAGGTTCCAAATTGAGCCTCCCACTCAGATTATAACGAAAATTTAGAATTATCAAAATGTAGTCATTTTCTCAATTTTAGTTTGTTTCGTTTGCGTTTCGTTTGCGTTTAAACAGGAAAGAATAACGTTTTCTCCACTGTATTCGCCTTTCAACACGATTTGCCGATTTCAATTATTTTCTTCTTTTTCATTCACAGGAAAAGAAAGAGGACAACGTCCAACAGTGCTTTTTCCAATCCAGCGTTTACTGAGTCTGACTGTGTGCCATCATCAGACAACAAAGACATGTATTCCTAATATAACATGGTGAAAGTTGTGATTCAAATATGACTCGAACCAACCGCCTCTGGCTCAGTATGCCAACACCATAACCACTGAGCTACCAAGCGGCGCAGTGAAGCTTATCAGCCATTTCACTATACATGTAATATCTACCCGGCCACAAACATCCCTCTATACCAGAATTCATCTCGAATTCTTACTTCAAGAACTGAAACAAGTCATGTTGCACTAGGCAGTAAAATGAGAGTAAAATGGTTAAACATTTCACATTTGACATAATAATCATGTCGTCTAACACAGTCGGTATTATGACGTCGTCTGCTTAACCCTTTCACTACCTCATCGTTCGGGAGATGTTTACCCCTTCACCGTTTCATTGTCGTCTGCTTCAATTTTGTTGTCTGCAATGTCGTTTCAAAGTTAAGAAAATAAGGCAGTTTGACTAAAGAAATTCCAAACGGAGTGTCAAACAGTTCGGATCCTGATCAGACGCCGCGTAACGCGGCGTCTGTTCAGGACTCAAACCGTTTGCAAACGCGCTTTAAGGCGTCATTGAGAATGAAAGGGTTAATGCTTCGTCTGTTTTTATTCATACAAGAAAAAATCTGAAAAATCGTTGAGGTGAGTGTAAAAATGATCCATATCGTATCTGTTCAGGATCCAAAGTATTGTCAAATTTAATAGGTTTTGTCGGCTTTGGTAATGGAATAGTTTAAATTTCACCTGTAAATGTAACGTTTACAAATTATGTACGTTTGTGCATTGCGCATTTATATCCGATAGTTCATAAGCTAACATGCATAAACTCTTTCTACATCACCATCTACCTATTTAAGGGTGTATCAATGTCATGAATTTAAGAAATTTTCAAAGTATATGAAAACACTTTATGGTGGTTTTGTATTGAAGAGCTATTTAAGATGAATGAAAAAATAGAAAAAGTGTACATTTTGGTGAACAACAGTTGGCTCCATGGCCATGTAAAATTTACCCCACCAACTTTCTCTTATTTTGTCCTTTTCAAACAGCCCGCTTCAATAAAATCCATTTTAAATGAAAACAAATATGATAATTTGGTTTTGTGTTATTTATTTCCTATCTATGGTGGTATTGCTTCATACAAAACCTAATTTAAGAGAAAACAGGCACCAAATGTGATATTTATAAAGCTCTAAATATCATCGATATGGTACTTTTTTGTAAATTTTGTAAGGGGAGATAACTCTTTTTACTTTTTCAACACTGACCTTTCAATTTCTTTTCATATTTTGAACTGCCTAAGCATTGGCTTTCATTTGGTAGAATATAAAAAAAGTTAATACTAGAACTATTTCATTTTCAAACTTTTTTACTTTTTTTTAATAAAATAAAAAATCGAATAAAATCATGCGCTATAAAAAGCATATTTTTGATATTGGAGGATCCATATTGTTCAAACCTAGTGCCTGCTTTGTCTAAATTTGGTTTCTATATGTGAAAATACCACCATAGACATGAAATAAATAATGAAAACCCAAATTACCATGTTTGTTTTGTTTTGAAATAGATTTTACTGAAGCTTGTACTCTGAATGGGTAAAATTTGAGAGAAAAAGTCCAAATTTGACATACCTTTTTCAAATCGCTGTAGCTCAAAAAAAAGGACACCACCATATATATTTTTTTTTCCATTTTTCACTCATCATAAATAGCTCTTCTAAAACAACAATGATAGAAACAAAGTTTGATACTTTGAAAAAATCGCTTATGGGTTGGATACACCCTTAAGATATACTCATTAAATTTAGGAGCCCTCTGATTTAGGTCTACACTGTTTTCTAATTTAAAGCTGACTTTATTTAACTAACCAGAATACCAAGTAGACTGTTTCATGTTTTGATAACTAAAAGGATCCACACGGAAACACAATAACCCACAAGAGATACTTAGTGGGGAAAGAGTTAAATATGTGATTTTGGCAAACATTCTGTAACCAAAATAAAGATGTTTTTACTTGATATTTGAAATTATTATTAATAGATGTTTTTCGTTAGTATGCCATTGAAATATAAGTTAAAACATACACAATGTATAGTTATGTTTTAACCCAGTGACTATATATTCACTTAATTTCCGCCCAAGATAAGGACATTGGACAAGAATTTGCATGTTATTACATTATAAACTGCTACTTTGTGTCCTATATTTGTATGTTGAAAAATGATTCTAGCAAATAATTCCAACCCGAAAGTTGCCCTTAAAGGGACTCGCAACCGGATGGTGTTCTTGTCAAAATAAAATAAAATACTCAAATAAAAGCAAATTTGTGGCATTATTTGGCTTCTGACATTAAAAAAATATGATCAGTTCAAAAAAAGTCTCAAGAATCGTCACCGAATCTTAGATTTTTAGATATTTTCCATCGTTTTTCTATACCGACTAGTAGACGGTATAGTTGTTGTTGTTGCTTCTCTACACGGGCTCAGACATAAACTCGAGCCGAATTGTGAAGTTGTATGCACTTTCGATCGCTACACATTGAAATACGTTAAATCGATCCGAGATAAACGAATAGTTCCGTGGTCCATTGGTCTAAGCGGTTTCCCCTATTTTGCCTTCTGTCCGCCAATGCCGGGCCCCGGGTTCGAATCCCACCAGAGACCAATATTTTTTTTTTATTGAAATACATTTTTTTAAACAGAATTTCTTATCTTAAACTAATTCTTTACCATTTATATAAGCGTTTGACACATATTTACAAATCACTATTTTTAATGCACCATCTGGTTGCGAGTCGCTTTAAAGGGACTCGCAACCGGATGGTGTACTTGTCAAAATAAAATAAAATACTCAAATAAAAGCAAATTTGTGGCATTATTTGGCTTCTGACATTAAAAAAATATGATCAGTCCAAAAAAAGTCTCAAGAATCGTCACCGAATCTTAGTTTTTTTTTAGATATTTTCCATCGTTTTTCTATAGCGTCAGCTGACGGTATAGTTGTTGTTGTTGCTTCTCTACACGGGCTCAGACATAAACCCGAGCCGAAAAAAGTAATATCAATCGCTACCAGTGAAGTACGTTAATTTGCTACCATATATATATAGAGCGCTGGTAGCCGAGGGGGTAAAGGCGTTTCCTCATTTTTCATGTTTGTCTCCGCATGGAGGGTCACGGGTTCGAATCCCACCAGAGCTTCTTCTTTTCTTTTTTTTGAAATGCATTTTTTAACAGAGTTTATTATTCTAAACTAAATCTTACCCATTTATATAAGCATTTGACATATATTTACAAATAACTATTTTTAATGCTAAATCCGGTTGCGAGCCTCCTTAAAAGGGAATCTTTGGTTAAAATGAGATAACATTTGACGCTATATATAGCCGTGATGTCATGTCAAATACATCTCTTAACCCTTTGCCTGCTGGTCGCGACTTTATTGATTTTTCAAACAGTTTAGATCCAGATCAGACACTGCGTAACGCAGTGTCTGATCTGGATCCAAACTGTTTGACACGCTTATTTAGGTTTCTTTACTTAAAAAATGGTATAAATCTAAATTTAACAAACTTTGCAGACGACAATTTCGAAGCAGACGACATCACCACAGGATAAGGGTTAAACATGCTTAAGGTTCCGCTCAAGTGAAAATGGCACTAAAGTTGTAACCTGTTTTTTGGTTGAAAATTGAACAGTGGCTGGCTATGTTATATACCAAAATGTTCGTCTATTCTTGTAGCATTTATATATCACCAAATAAAGTCACTTTACAGCACTTGTGGGAAGTTATATACCTCAAAGGGTCCTGCACCTTCTGTAAAATCCAGCGAATTTCCTAAGTCCTTGGAAGCTGAAAAAAAGTAAAAATAATAAACTCTATGCCTTAATGAAGGGCATGTGGGCCTTAACTTATGCTTAAAATGTCTTATTTACATGGGATGGATAAAAATACATATAGTTTTTTTCTCCAAAAACAATGTGTGACCTTGAGCTGGAACTACTTTTAAAAAAAAGTATGGTGGCCCATGTGTGCCAAGAACAATAACTCTGTAAAGAGGGATAATTTAAATAATACCACATTTTTTGTACAATATAGTTGAAAGATATGCTTGGTATCATTATGCATATACTGCATGACTATTGATGACCATTCTATGTTTTATTAACCCATTACCTCATAAACATCAACTCATACTTTGACATTATGATTCAAATTACTGAAAAGCAGCAGTTATTATTGAAACTAAAACAATTCAACTTTTGTCCTTTGACCATTTGGATTAATACAGTATTTGCTGCAAAGAATACTCTCATTTATTCAAATGGTTTCAAACAAGAGCCCCATGGAGCATATTTTGCTCACCTGAGAATAGTTGACAAATGGAGATAATGATTTATGTCCAGGACGGGGTCATTTTTTACCCAAGGGGCATAATTTGAACAATCTTGATAGAGGACCTGTAGATGATGTTATGTGCAAAATATATTAGATCAGGGTACTAGGGTTTTACACCAGAAGATTTTTTTAAGTTTTCATTGAAAAAATCTATTTTTAGCTCCTGTGACCTACATATGCAACAGACTGGAACCATTTAAACAAAATAAGGTAAATGAAATCTAGAAGTGTCACCATGCCGAATATCAAAGCTCTGGCCATATTAGTTTCAGAGGAGAAGACGTTTTAAAATTTCACTATATAACTCTTTGTAAAACTATGACCCCCAGGGCGGGGTCAATTTTGACCCCAGGGGCATAATTTGAACAAACTTGATAGAGGACCTGTACATGATGCTATGTGTAAAATATCTAAGCTCTTGCCCTTGCAGTTTCAGATAAGAAGATTTTTTAAGATTTCCTTATTTTTCACTTTGGTTGCAATGGCAACCAGAGTTCTACATTGTTTTTAATTCTTTGAATTTTTTTTAAAACGCTTGACCTAAATAACATTCCTGTAAAGTTTGGTTGAAGTCTGTCAAGCGGTATAGGAGGAGATGTCATTTGAAGCAATTGTTAACGACGACGGACAATGCACGACGGACACAGGGCCATCCCAATAGCTCACCTTGAGCCTTTGTCTCAGGTGAGCTAAAAAATGATTTTACACAGACATCAAAATTACACAAGTCATTGAAATTTAGGACTATTTCAACTTCAGAGAATGTGCTATAAAATTGAAGTCAAACAATATAGACCCTAGGATCATTTGTTTAAACATAAAAAGAGATATACAAGAGCCCCATGGGGCATATTCGCTCACCTGAGAATAATTGGAAAAATGGAGATATTGATTTATGTCCAGGACTGACCTAGATATGCAACAGACCGGAACAATTTGAATAAAATATGTAAAGTATATTTAAAAGTGTCACCATACAGAATATAAAAGCTCTGGCCTTATTAGAGTCAGAGAAGAAGATGTTTGAAATTTTCTTTATATAACTCTATGTAAAACAGTGACCCCCGGGGCAGGGTCAATTTTGACCCTAGGGGCATAATTTGAAGAAACTTAATAGAGGACCTGTAGGCGATGATATGTGCCATATATCAAAGCTCTGGCCCTTGTAGTTTTAGACAAGAAGCTTTTTTAAGTTTTCATTGTAAAAAATCTATGTTTAGCTCCTGTGACCTAGTTATGCAATGGACCAAAACCATTTGTACAATTTTGGTATAAGATATCTAGAAGTGTCACTATGCCAACTATCAAAGCTCTGGCCATATTAGTTTTAGAGAAGAAGACGTATGAAAATTTCACTATATAACTCTATGTAAAACCGTGACCCCCGGGACGGGGCCAATTTTGAACAAATTTGATAGAGGACCTGTAGGCGATTCTATGTGCCAAATATCTAAGCTCTGGCTCTTGTAGTTTCAGACAAGAAGATTTTTTAAGTTTTCAATGAAAAAATCTATTTTTAGCTCCTGTGACCTAGATATGCAACCGACCACAACCATTTGAACAATTTTGGTAAAGGACATCTAGAAGTGTCACCATGCCAAATATCAAAGCTCTGGCCACATTGGTTTCAGAGAAGAAGACGTTTGAAAAATTCACTATATAACACTATGTAAAACTGTGACCCCAGGGGTGGGGCCAATTTTGACCCCAGGGGCATAATTTGAACAAACTTGATAGAGGACCTGTACATGATGCTATGTGCCAAATATCTAAGCTCTGGCCCTTGCAGTTTTTGACAAGAAGATTTTTTAAGATTTCCTTATTTTTTCACTTTGGTTGCCATGGCAACCAGATTTCTGCATTGTTTTGAATTCTTTGAACAAATTTGAAAGAGCTTGACCCAAGGAACATTTCTGTAAAGTTTGGTCAAATTCTGTCAAGCGGTATAGGAGGAGATGTCATTTAAAGCAATTGTTAACGACGACGGATGAAGCACGACGCCGGACACAGGGCCATCCCAATAGCTCACCTTGAGCCTTTGTCTCAGGTGAGCTCAAAAGGATAGGATAGTAATAAGTAAAGGATGGAATTAAATATTTACCAGATTAAGCAGAGTCAAATATTGGTAAAGTGGTAGGCGAACAGAAACTTCAAACCCAAGCAAGTCCAAAGGTAACACAAACACTCCACAAGGTCGTCCTGGCTGCAGCACTGAGAAGGCAACAATAAATGCATTCAATAAAGAATGGGATGGATGGCGTTGTCTGTAAGACAAATATAATAACCCCAACGGCCAAAAAAGGACTAAGTTCAACTGACTTATTTTGGGAAAAATTAAACCATACTCAGCAAAAATAGAAACTTTACAGGCGATTCTGATGCGTATAATTTTGTCTACAAACACAATTTTGCAGAAAAATTATTGTAATTGAAAACTTTGGATCAATGTCTGCATGTTCTCGACAATGGTGATGATAAAAGTCCAAACCTCACGTCGTAATTTGACGTCAAAATGCATAAGGGTCGATTTCAAAATTCTCAGAGGTGTGAACGTGTGCACAAGATGTGTTTAAATTCATTTTCCGGTTTTATTTTAAGTGACTTTTTGCATAAAATCATTTCAGTAGCGTGCATGCCCAACGTCACGTCTAATGCAAGCAACACTCCGTCTCTGATGTACCGTCTAATGACGTCATATGAGATGACATGCAATTTTCGTAATCAAGCATGTCTGAGGTTGTTGGTCGTGTCAATCTGGTAATAATTCCACATCCGTCGCCAAGTTTAACCCATACAAGCTCTATGGGTTTCAGATCAGGTGACACCGCAGCCCATGTCATGACGTTGACATTATTCTGGGCCTTGTGCGTGCAGTTAAGATCTGCCAAGTATACGGTCTACGGGTACGGGTAGGACCGTGACGTTGCTTCAGACGATTCCTTATTGTCTCAGCAGTGATCCCAAACCATCGAGAAATAATGGTTGTTGGAATGAAACGGTTGCGTCGGTACGTTAACGTAAGAGTGCGGTCGTCTCTACATGACGTCAACGATCCTGGACTTACCCCGTAACTCTGTAACGAGTAGTGAGCATATGAATTGTCTACAATATGCGTCCAAAATGACGCGTAACATCAGTTACTGACGCGTCCGCCGTAAGCATGCCAAATGGTCTGATTTCTGTGATTTTCACAAAGCTGTGGCATCTCTTTTGTCAAACGCACAAGTTTACAATTTTGTTTTTTCTGTGTTTGGCTAAAGCCTGCGTGTGTCTGTTGCATTAAATTAACTTGAAATCAACGCTGAATAGGTCAACTCGACATCAGTGCTAAATACCGGAAGTGGAAAGCGTGCTACGTCGTGCGCGGTACAACTGAACGATAGTGTGGCTCTGTATGGTCTTTATCAATTTCTCCATTATGACATGTGCGTATATTTCATAAAAAGTCATTAAAACATCGCTTAAACCGGCTTTGAAGAATGTAAAGTTTCTATTTTTGCTAAGTACAGATCAAAATCCTGTTCACATACACATCTATGGTATATGTGCAAACACTGTGCCAAGTTATGAGCAGGGATCCAGATAAAGGGAGTATTTAAAAAAATAAAATGTTTATATCTGCATTAAACCCTATGGTGCCACTAGTGACTACTCATTAGAATTGTCTAAAAGATATGATTCTAATGAGTAGTAACAATGTAGGATTTGGTTCAGTATGAGTGAGAAAATGTTGGATTTGTTCAGATTACTCCCTCTTATCTGGAACCCTGTATAAGGTTTAAGCTTGAAAAATGTAGGAGTAGTTATATACTGTATGTGGGACGGACGGATGTGCCACCGAATTGGGTTAGAGGGCCTTTTCTTTTGTTATTTTCTTTTGTTCGAATAACGGGCCACGGCCCCTTAGTGTATTGTTACGGAATGAACTCTATTGTCTTCTTTTGTTATGTTTACCGTTATCTGGACCTGTAACCCACTTTAGTGGCGCGGACGGACGAACAAACGGACAAACAGATGGACAGACAGACAGACATACAGGGGTGAAACAGTCTGCACAGTGAAGATCAGACTGGGACATAAATTGATTTTTTCTACATGATGACGATGTACATATTGACAAAACTGATGTATCAGAAGACAAATATCGACAATACATTGATATATGGATTTGCACATATTAAGCAAAATGAAATTATTTCTTTACCCGATGAAGCAGAGTCCCATTTAGGTACGGCCGGGTAGGTAAAACAGTAACTCCAAGCCAATCCAAAGGTAACAGACCGATCCAAAGGTAACAGAAACAATCCACAAGGTCCACTGCAGCACTAAAATATCAACAATAAATGCATGTATAGAAGCAGTCAACCTATGGCACACATGAACTTATAATTTGTATATGATGTGCATATCTACATGAGTCAGATGTACACATTTATATACCAAATATTAGACAAAGATTTATTTTTAAACATTCCAACTGCCTACATGTTCATAGCATCATGACTTTAAAAAAGATAGATGGGGTCAATTGAAGTAATCTTACATTTTCTCTCTCATGTCAACACAAAGTACTATGGTGTTACTAACTAATCATTTGGACAATTCTCAGTAAAAGTGACACCATAGGGTTTCATGCGGATGTACATATTTTAGGTTTTGAATTACCTCTCTTTCATAGATTCTTTATTATATAAAGCACATTTGATGTCTTTGCAGAGTAAACACTAGTGTTGGGAATCACTCTATATTTTGTGATTGATTATCACATTTGAGTGAACTATAAATGATCAACTAATGGTCGACAAATATTTATCAGAATTACTGGAATTTATTAACCACTGAAAAGTGCAAACCAAACAATGTCTGAGATTTCAGGAATACATGTCAAGTTTTACTTGCTATACGTTATTAAACCTAAGTGTATGTGTAAGAGAGAAAGTAATTGGGTATCCTTATACAGGCTTAAAAAAACTACGGCTCTCTGTGAATTTATGTAAACAAACATATTAATTCTAGATCTATTTGAATATGAAGATTCCGGAAATTATGCTTCAAACCAACGACTTCACCTATTGATATTTTAAAAAAAAATCAACCATATTTACTATCTAAGAAGCATTCGGTTGCAGCTAGCCGCTGCTAGTTACTAGAGTCATAATAATTATGCATTAGTGTGTAGTAGGGAATAACCTATAGCGAATGAAATATTCGAAGGATGTAAAAATCAAGGACATTGACGAAAACTTAGAACAGTATTGCACTTCGACACATTTTTCTTCGGCATTTTTATATTAGTCACTTTCGAGTTGATTGTGGTTTTTATTAGTCAATTAATGGATTTCTGCAGGTGAATGTTTTGACGTCAACTATATTGATAAATCCAAACAACACTAGTAAATGTACATCAGAGAGTCCTATAGGAGCTGTCTGATCAGATTCTAATCGTGTTGTCTTGGAGCTGATACATCTGGCATGTATCTGTTTGCAACAATACAGAATGGAGTATACCGGGTATTCTACAGGATCAAGTAACTGTACATTTATTTCATTTACCTCTATATTGTACTAATCAAATCTTATACATCTGTAAATGTCAGTGCTGATG
Source organism: Gari tellinella (assembly GCA_922989275.2). NCBI lineage: Eukaryota > Metazoa > Mollusca > Bivalvia > Cardiida > Psammobiidae > Gari > Gari tellinella. Next base: position 100,743,496 of record OV277858.1, on the reverse strand, counting down.
ACATATAGTCTTCTACAAGGTGGTCTATTTCATATATCTCGTCATCACCCTCATATGATACTTGGTAGACTGCATTAGCTTGACCATCAGTACCAGACACAACACCCAGCACAGACCAAGTGTACCATTCACGTTGATCATCAACTTCATCAACAATCCACTGATGCCTGATGCTTCGGCCAACAAATTTAGTTCTGGTGGTCTGTCGCTTTGTCCTACAAAAACGGGAAATGCTGAAACTAATCTAAGTTAAGATAAGGTACATAAAGTAAAACCTCTACAACAACACCCGTTGGGAGACCGAGAGTCTGTGTGATGGTTAGAGGGAGTTGTTATAGGGAGGGAAAATAAATACCCTTATGGTACTGAGAATGACTTGGCTTACATTTGCAAACACCATCAAACCACATCAGATGTACACAGCATCTGATCTGGATTCAAAATGTATGTCACTAGTCATTGTGTTTCTCCGTCAAAATGTTAAATATGTAACTTTAAGACAAAACAGCAGACAACCATTTTAACCAGACAGCATTGTAGCAGTAAAAAGGTTAGACATTAATTGTCTTGTATGGGGAACAGTGACAACCATTGTTGTAAGACGGAACCATTGTTGGTTCCAAGGATCACTGTTTTTAAAGCCTACAGTCTCTAACAAAAATTATGTTGTGACTACTCATTAGGATTAATGCAAAGTGACCATTCTAATGAACAGTCACAGCAATTGGCTATACTCTAAGCATTATATGTTGTTCCAAATTTATGGTCAAGATAAAACTTCGGGACAGATAGTCTAACAGGACAAATACAATATGCTTTGGATGTACACACTTAATCATTTAGGGCATAAAAATATTAGGACCGAGCTATTTGAATTTAGCCAACTGAGAATACCCTCATAAAGTAATATACCAAGTTATAGTCTACTTTCAGTCCAAATGACTGCTCAGCGGACTGTACATTTACTCCCCTGATCATTGAGCCATCAGCCCTACAATATTGAGCACTGCTAACATATGGCGCAATCAAATGCAGCCACAGTACAGGCTCAGACCCTTGACAGGTACCCATTTTAACCCCTGGGTGGAGAGGAGCAATTCGCGGTACATGTCTTGCTCAAGAACATTCCTGTACATCATTGGGGATTAAAATAAAATCCCTTAGTCAGACCGCTGGTACGGCGGGGGATCGAACTCATGACCCCTGGTACCATAGTCTAATGTGTTACCATTGGGCCTCTACCCCCGCACAGGAGGTGTCTCATCTAGATGTGTTATTTTAGCTAAGGAGTACAAATTATACAGAAAAAATTAATTGAAGTTGTATATTTATCTACAATACCTGATACGAACTGTGTTGGTTGGTTTCTGACTGCTCTCCGAAACTGTAGTTACCGCCTGTTTATTGGATTTGGTCTGGCTATTTGTCTTTCTCAATGCAGCTCCACACAAACTAGTACGTCCCTTTCTCTTTATTCCTTTACCTTGTGTAACATGCTGAAATATATATATATATGATATTCAATCAATCAATATGACTAAACGGCTAAACCCAAGGGAGAAACTGCCTGGAAAAAAAACTGGAGAAATTGCCTAAAAAAATACACATTAATATGTAAACAGTCATGTGAGAAACAAAATTCATGCTTACCTTTGAAATCAGTTTGCGGCCCTGAAAAGTGTTAGGTGTGATCTGATATCAAAACTGGAACATGTACTTGGATTGTGCATCTCTAAAGTAAAAACCATACACAACACCATTTCCAAAATTCATGCAAACAACAATGTAGTATAATTTCGTATCCCACGCTGCAATTGAATTAGATAAACTTTCAATATACATACCTTTCTGTAATGCGTTAAATTATGTCTAAAACTGTCAGTTAACCGATTTAAGCATAGTGTCAACTAAAGTAGACATTAGCAAACAGTGTAGACTCGGAAGATGTTGTGTTAGGCAGTGTCACATCAGGGTCTGCAATGTTTGCTTTTTATCTGAAATCTTTGGTAGTATGGGCAAGTACTTCAGTGTCTTCAGATCACTATTGTAGATCTGTAATGAAATCTTCCAGCAGGTATATAGGGATTTTATTGGGATATGCATAATAATGCAGGCACAAATTAGTTAAATGCATATCTCTTCTATGTAATGGAAATTATATATGACCTGACAACCTAGTATAGCTATAATACCAGTAAAAGGCTTACCCAAACTCCAGGTTCTCTGATGCCTGGACTTTTTCCTTCCCGTGGACAGGATAACTCGGACAGAATTACTTTCATGTAAAAACTGTTAAGTTTTGGGAACATGGTATGTGTCCATAAATGTTGGTCTCTGAATATCCTCTGGATGTGCAGCTGATAAGGATTTAAAGTTCGGACAACAAAATCGATCCATGGAAAGTTACACACGTTCATTAAACCGTGGCACTGGTAGAAGTAGTCATGAGTTTTTTTGAGTGACAATTTTCCTTCTAATACTTCTAGACAGAAATTTGCTTTTGATGCAGCAGCTTCCCACAAATTGATTGGCTGTTCATGGTATAGGTTTTTTATTTCTATTAACCCTTTTTCTCCATTATCCAAATTTACAATGCCATCAGGGCTTCCTGCTAAAAATTTGTACTGGCGGTTTATGAGAAGACCAGTGCTCTTGACAGATATATTTTCCCCTTGCTCAGCTTTCTTAAGTTTGTACTCTTCAATTGTGTGGTGTTCCTGCATTAACCCATTTTTGGTGTGTCTGGTTCCTTTAAATTTACTATATAACAGTTTTTTAACTAAACATTTTACTGGGATTGATGGGTTACGTCGAATGATTGGTCCAAAGTTTGAAGCTGTCAGGCGTTTTTTCCTTTCTGTATGCCATAATCCAGATTGAGATTGGTTGAGAGTACCATTTTCTATAAAATTTAACATTGTTTCTGGAATATCAATGTTCTTTTGCAAAAATGCTGTTTTCAGTTCCCCAAGTTTCTCTTCACTGACATCCTCAGTCACATCCAGGGCATCAGGGCCATAGTCTAGCCTGGCTTTCTTCTTTCTGGATTGCTGGATCCCCGTCATCTTTCTCTTCCACCTCTTAGCAGATGACTCTGGTTTGGCCTTGGATTTTAAGGTATTTTTTAACATTGCTTCTCTCTGGCGGTACAATTTTCGGAAATGATGACCCGGTTCAGTGGCTGTCACAGTCTTCCACACCTCTGGGGACCATTGTGGACCTACATTCATTCGCAACGCCCCACCATAACATCTACCATGCCAGGACCCACGGTTACAAATATTAAATACTTTGCCCCCATCAAACTTGGACCGGATATGCATCCAACTCTCTGCTAAGTTAGTAGTTGCATTGCCTAAAAGTCTATCACTCTTTTCAGCTAGTGGGGACAAAATGCCAAGCACATCTTGGATAATGAATTTCTCGACATCAGAGTAAGTATGGGCACTTCCATGTCGAGATTCTTCTTGGGCTGATAAATTGGTACCCTCTGTCCAGAGTCGCACCTGTCCATCAATCACATCAGATACCTCATCAGTAGTGACATCAGTGGAATCTGAAATGACTGATACACTAGGTGCTTTTGTCTGGGCTTTACAAAAGTCCGAGCAATTATCATGGTACCCAAAAATGTGGTGGACGCAGTTAATTATATCATGGTTTAGTAGCTTTAGGGCTTTTTGTCTGTCAACTTCGGCTTCCTTGGACCTAACCCTGATTGCACAACGTACAGCGCTCACAATTCGGACTCTTGTTGCCTTAGAAAGGTTATGTTTTCCTTTATACAAAGGGTTATCTAAGACAAGTTTTTCCAATTTAGAGCGCAGACATTTGCATGCATGATTGGCACATTCACTCTTCTTAACATACCTTCCCCACACTGGAACGTCCTCCCTAATTTTAGCAAAAACTGAAGAGTCACCATCACCTATTACTGTCATGTAGCGCACACCATGTTTGGATTCGGCCTGCTTAAAACCTTCGATGATGATGTCTGCTTCCATTGATTGGCTACTTTCGGTCCAGTTGCGGAAGCATTTGTGCTGTCTAGGAGTCATTTTTTTGGACTCAGCAGAATTACAGATGTAGCAATATTTATTGCGAACACCAATGTGCAATAGCTTCTTGGTTTCCTTGCCAATTATTATGGCAACTCCACCAAGAGCATTGTATGAATGCTTGTGTGTTCGCTTTGACCACCCTCCATCAGTTATTACTGCAATGCTAGGCACTTCACCAAAAAAATCACCCTTTTCAATCGCAATCTGTCTTTCTTCAGCTCCTGCCAAAAGCATTTCCTTGTCCAAAACATTCCTCCACCATTCACCAATCTCTTCTTCAATGGCTGAGAAAGAGGTCTGTGACAGGCCAGGTGAATCCAATGTTGCCATAAACTCATTCAAGTGTGATGGCCCATTACCTGTCACAGCGGATCCCCATACTGCTCGCACATTGATGTCATAGCGCTTGCGTGATGGCAGCTTTGGACTTGTTTCAAGCCTAAATTTCAAATTACATCCTTTACACTGAGCTTCCAGAATGGATACAAGACCTACAGTTCTCAATTCAGAAACAAGTGTTATAGGAGCTTTTCCTTTTGTTGCTAAACTGATGGCCTCTGGACACTGAGATGCATGCATAGTTAGAGTAACAACATGTTCTTGAAGTAAGTTAAGGTTCATAAGTCTGTATCCATTCCCACAAGAGTCTGATACTTTTTTAAATTTCATTTTTAGACACCCAGCATAATTATACAAACTGTAAAACTGTTTTTTAACTGTGGCAACCAATGGTCTCTTTAGTGCTGGTCTTTTAGGGGATTTTCGGATTTTAATAATAACTTTGGTAGAGCAATTGGTATTTGATGGCTTAGCAACCGATAGTTTATATTTTGGCCTGCCTGGATGGCTAATTTTCCTTTTAACTGCATTGATGCCACTTGATTTTCCAAACTTCTGTGATTTTTTTTTCTTACTGCCCATGATTGATAGTGTCCAAATCAGTGTAAATATGTAAAACAATCGCAAAACAATTATTGCAGATTGTCGGTATTCCTTGTAACGTTAGTTGCTTTAAATTGTCTTTAATAGAAAACACATGTATATTTTACCAAAGGCACAACATATATTATTTAAATAATTCAACAAATTAACGCATTGTCTTTAGCAAACGCAAAACAATTATTGCAGATTGCTGTTTTTTGTTGTATTGTTTGAACAGATTATTATTATTATACACAATTTATATAGCACTCTTTTCACAAAGGGGTTGTAGGTGATAACAGATAGCAAACGCAAAACAATTATTGCAGATTGCTGTTTTTTGTTGAACAGTTATATTGTTTGAACAGAAAGCAAACGCAAAACAATTATTGCAGATTACTTACATTCTTTGCAGACAAGTTATGATTTTCAGGAGCCACAGTCTACTAATCAGAGGTCCAGGATGAATTCCATCTGTAAACTGGGACCAGTTTGGATACTGTGTTGTCTGTCCTTTCCCAGATCGGTTTTTTAGAATGTCTCGTGTGAATGATGGGGCAGTCAAATGGTTCTGTGCATTTATTTGGTTTACTTTTATATTTAGCACCTTTATCTGCCACATCAGAATAGAATCCTCCTCTTTTAGGCGTTGTATTTGGTCTGGAGTTTTCTGTCTTCCTCTATTAGTGTTCCATATGCGCATGGAGTAAAATGGCGTTTCAAGAAACACAACCCGACACCTCTTTGTTTTCAAATATGCAGAGAGTTCTTGGTAAATTGCAACAACTCTATCTATGGTTGTATTATCCCTTGAACTTAGTACGATGTCTCCATCTCTGTTTTTCGATGTGAGATCACAGGTACCCAACCAGACAAATACTGTACAACTATGTTCTCTAGAAGTTTCTCGCTCAAAATTTTGCTTAACCCAACCCACTGCGTCCCTAACCTTCCAGCCACTTTTGTTCCACCAAATGATTTTTCTACACCCCTGCAGATGGTTTGAAGCAGTTTTTAAATATTTTCCCTTGCTGTCTGCAAGTACTATCAATGTAGATTGATTGTCAGGCGGTTCTATTTGCCTAGTTAGAGTTTGAATCCTATTTTCTATGTTCTTATTTGTCATAATACTTAATAATAGAAGCTAATTCGTGTGTGTCACAATATTATTCAAATGTAAGTTATAACTGTTGGAATTAAGTGTTTATATACAAATAAAAAAATAATTAGCTCTCATGAGAGATTGAAGGGTGCTACACACTCAGTAAGTCAGTTTACATTAATTTATAACTAATTACAGTTTATACATCAAAATTCAAAGGTAGATTTATATACACAAATTACACATAAATATTATAATATTGAAAACAAAACTTATATTTCTTTTTCACTTTCCAGGTACACAATCACTTGTAACACAATCACCAAAAACGTTATATGTAGACTCTATGAAGTTGACGATGACTGTGCAGAAACTAGGTAGAGAACAAGTATTTATAGTAGAAGACTGGCTACGTGGATGTCACGAAGGCAGCACCGTAGGCATGCAAAGTACGGGCTTTGTTGATATTTCGTAAATATACATCTAAAATATACTTACCTGTTCACATTTCACTCTGAAACAAATATACTCACAGCAAAACTTTGAAAAATAAATTAAAAAAAAGAACTTTATCCAACAGGAAGTTCAATCCTAAAATCAAAACAACCCTGTCTGAAAAGCAGGAAAAATCGTTTTTTGAGGCTGAAGAGCACCTCCGATCGCTGCATGAGTTATGGAATACTTTGTAAATGGTATAATAAAACACAAAACCGAATATATTTACCTTGATCGGAGGATAGAATTGGTTTATTCAGTAGAAAAACATAAAACGACATGCAGGTCCATCATTCTGAAAATTTACCGGAAGTGAATACGCATTGAAGAGTTCCAAACTTTTACGGCATGTGCTATTTTATTTACGATCGAATTTTCTCGAAAATTAAAGGACAATTACTCTTTGAAATACTTTAACTTGAAATGGATTTGGAAATTAAAAATATCGATTTTAACGAAAAACAATAATACGCGTATAGATATCTATCCACTTCCGGTTTATTTTCCAAAACAAAATACGTCAAAATCGGCAAGAATAAAAGCCTCTGTAAGTAATATTTTACAGTGTCAAGGAATGTCACAGGCATAGACGTCATCCTTAACATGTATGTGAATAAATCAATCGAACGAAATTATTTGATCACTCTACGATTGCGTGTGAAAGATGAATATCTTTGCCGGCGAATCGGCTTCTTTCAATCCAACATGGCGGCCCCCATAGAACTAGCCTACTGACGAGGTAAAATTGTATTATTGCCTAATTGGTTTTGTGTCATAACAAATCATTATCCGGATGACCTTAGAAAGGTTGTGCACGACGAATACAAATGCATTGTCTTGTGATAAATGTTGTAATAAAGGCGCCACATTTCCTCGAAAATAACTATTGTTTGGGGGGAATAAAACCACCAAATAACTGGAGATATCTCATAATGTATTTCAAAGCTAGTCATATTACATACACGTGAACAATTCCTGAATGTCTAGGTTCAATGTGTGTAAATATGCAGGGTCTTAATGCCTGTAGTACAGCAAAAAGTGAATATGTAATGGGGCATGTGTTTATTTCAGTTTTTGGCCTAGGGGCCGTTAGGGCCCGTAAGGCCTTAGTAGGTATACCAACTTCGTCCTTCACGTAGCCGTCACGGCACACAACATTTATGCTGCTAAAACCCAAAAATACTTTTTTCAGAAAAAGCTTGAGGCTTTCTTTTTACCTTATTCATTGAAACGCTACACAATATCATGAGAAAATGGCATCAGGCTGTGGATTTAAACGGATAAATCAAGCTGACTCCGTTTTTATACAGCAGATTGAAGGCTATTCCTATTGCCAATCGCCCATTTACCGCCTACTAGCATAGTCCGCGGTAGAACGACAGCGGAGTGATTCCACGTAAAATAATCCCGAATGTTAAGTAGCCAACGTTAAGCCGACAAGAGTATATTCAGCTTTTTTTTCAGGATCCAAACTGTTTGCTGAGATCGATCTCGTGGACAGAGGTAAATGGTTAATGCTGTGCAATTAAGGTCTGTAAATATAGAACTGTATTTAGAGACGCCGAGGCTTTTCTCTTTCGACAATACGGCACGGGTAGATCGAGTTATTGAATTGTTAAACTTTACACCTTTTCTACAACTGCCAAAATAAGTTCAAACTGTTTACCATAACTCGTAGCTTATTCCTAAATGTCTATGCCATTCAGCCAGTTTATCCTTTTGTTTCTTACACAGGAGACAGCAGACGGCGCGACACAGGGAGATCGAGGCAGCGGATTGACACAACACAATTCTATTTTTAGATCGACCCGTCTGCTATAGAATTGTGTATACGTTTCCCCAATTCTTGTCTAAATTGACCTTATAAAAATGATGTGCGGAAATCTAATCTAATATGATTAAACGAAATCGCCTGATAAATTTGAGTTTGATAAAGTCCACATTTATTTACAGCAGACGAAATGAAGTACAGAATGAGAACACAGGAGGTTATTTTGAGCAGGGTAGCTAGCCAGTGCAGTTATTTTTATACGTAACAGAAAGTTGACAGCTGTCTAATCAACATGTTGTTTTCAAGTTTGGGCAGTAATAGACGGGTCTTTGTCTGACACGTATGACTTGCAAACTGTTTGGATCCTAACTGAACCTGTGTCATACGCAAATACTTTTTCTAATAAAGTAAATTCTTTTACTCTACCCTTCGCCTGTTGTTTTGATCGCTACGGCTGTAATTCATGTTGTACTGTTAAAAAAATTCACATTCACGTAAACGTGTCACAGAACACGGATCCTGATCAGACGCCGAGTTACTCGACGTATGGCCTGGATACCTGCTGTTTGAAACTCAATCATTGCTAAGAAATTTTAAGTGGTTATATTTCATAACGACAAGATTATTAGGTTGTGAAAAACAAACAAAATTGGCAAAGTGCAGTCACGAGGAATGCACTACAGACAACAAACGCAAGAAATAAGCTTCACATTCATATTTTATTTTTTTAAACAGACTATGCCTATACTATATGCTTCATAAAAGATCAACACCAAAACAAATGTTGAATGCAATAAATTATTGATACGTAGATGTCTATAACCCAGTGGAGAAGGCGTTATTCTTTCACAGTTTACCTGTTTAACCTAAAACTATTGGTTCAATTGCAAACAGTTAGTAGCCAGATCAGACGCCTGTTGACGGGCGCCTGATCGCACTACTCACTGTGTTCCGCACTCAAAAGGAAAATATATTTTGTCAGCAATTGTCAATTTCTACGTCTGGGTTTGCGTTTAAACGGAAATAATAACGTATTCTCCACTGTAAACCTTCGCCTGCCTTTCGCAACTATACATTATATAACTTGCAAAACAACATTGATTTGAATCAAATGCCGAGTAACTGAGTTTCGTTTTTCAGTATCATGTTGTTTTACCTATTCAACTTTATTTTGTTGAGGTTTGTGTAATACCAGCAAATATCAGAATTCGGAGCTTTTCGAATGCATGGGGCAAAATATTTTATATAAGCTGTGTGGATCCAGATAAGACGCCGTGTAATGTGACGTTGCATTTGGATCCGAACTGTTAAAACTACACCGTCAAAACAATCTAAGCACCGGTGGGTGATAATTGCAGACGATATTACCTTTAGCGCTCAGAGTTAACACTTTGACTGCTGATCGCGACTTAACTGATTTTTGCAAACAGTTTTGTTCCAGATCAGACGCCGCATTACGCGGCGTCTGAACTGGATCAAAACTGTTTGACACGCGACATTTCTGAACTTAAAAAATGGATCAATCTAAAATTTAACAAACATCGCAGACGACAATTTTGAAGCAGACGATATCACCGCAGTATAAGGGTTAACTATTCACAATGCAACACAGTCGAACCTAGGTGCGAAATTAACGTAGCAAATTTTGATTTTGTCTTCCGGTGCGCAAAACGCCGGGTCCAGACAACTTGAGGTTGTGACTGGCCACTACCGGGGTTCTTCCTCGCCATTTATTTCATTCACTAATAACTATTCCTAATTGATATATGTAATCCAAAAGAAAGCACTCGTCGAAAGCACATTCAAAACCACACCAAATAGCCATATGGCAGAGCAGCACTTTATGATAATCGCGTAACCTTTCCCCTGTTAGATACGCAAATATTATATATATTATTGCAGTATTGTTAAAAAGTGTCAAGCATTAATCAAACATAAGAATCGATTAAGCGATTATCAAGCAGTTTGGATCCTGATTAGAAACCGATTTACGCGGCGTCTAATTGGATCCAAGATGCTGTAAGTTGCTATGACGCGCAAAACAGGTGAAAGATTAACGCCTGATCATTCCACACTAAATTCAATCGAACATATCGTCTGGTACATCCTCAGGGCTAAACCCCTCAAACTCTTCCCCATCACTACTCTCACAGTCACTGTCACTGTTGCTACGGGCTAATTCGTCCTGACTCCCACCCAGACTGTTGCTGATCCCGCACACATGAAATGATTTGATCACAAGTGTCCTATTTGCTGCGATGTGTTGGAACGCACCCTCAACCCATGACACAAGTTCAGCCTTAGAAGCTGTCTTGATGCGTTCCCCGGTGTTTGCAGAATCCCTAGTGGCGTTGCGCATAAAACTAGTCCAGCTCTTCCTCAGCCCCCCCTTGAAAGGCTTGTTGGTGGAAACATACAAGGGTTGGACCTTCGACGTGCAGCCTCCAGGAATCACTGCCGGTACGATGTTGCCATTCCTCATACACTTCTTAACTTTCTCTGTCAGATGAGCTCGGAAACTGCCCATAACAAGCATAGAACGATCCTTCTGGGTAAAAGGTAAGTAGATGTCGGACAGCCATCTCAGCACCAGGGTCTCGTCCATCCACGCCTTCTCCTGAACACACACTATCCATTTTGGTGGGTGAGGTATGTCCAAGGGCCTCTTTCCTTTGAAAATTATCATTGGAGGCAGCATGTCACCGGCTGCAGAGTAGGCAAGCACAATTGTCACGTGACGCTTCTCACTTCCAGTGGTTCTGATTCGTACAGATTTTTGTCCTTTCCTTTCAACTGTCTTACCAGAAACTAAGTCAAAGTACATGGGGGTTTCGTCCATGTTGATAATAAGTCTGTCGTCAAACTCGTCTAGCTCCCGCTGCTGAACAATGAATTCATGGAAGCTGGCAATTTTGGATTCAAGGTCAGCTGGAAGGCGTTGGGCTACTGAGGTCTTTGCGCGTAATACCAGCTCGTGGCGTCTCATGAACTTTTCTGCCCAGGTACGGCTGGCTTTGAACTCCTTGTTCAGAGGCTGTATCAACTCGGCGGCATGCAAAGTCAGCCACTTCCCGCTTCTGCTTCAAAGTGAATGCTTTGTACGCTCCACGTTTTGTTGGTGTTGAGGACGTAAGCAGTGGGTCCGAGTGGTCTTCATTGATGTCTCTGTTGTTTGGGCGTTTGGAAGCTCCCTCTAGCTGGTCTTCTGCTTTCCGTTTCTTTGGCCTCCCAACAGGACGTTTTGGCTGACCCTTTGGAATTGGATTATCCTTCCACGCCTGAAGCAAGGCGTCTTCACTACTCTTAAAACGTTGCACAAACTTATCCATTTTGAACAACAAATATGATTTTCCCATCGTTTTTAAACATTTCTGTCGAGTCCGTAGAGAGTTTCATTGGATAATATCTTGCAGAAGAATTGATTGGATTAATTGATAATTAATCTAGTAGCCAATCAAAAAATAATTTACATACAGATTTCAAATATGCTTATTACAGAGAACACTGACAATATTGGTAAATAAAATAGAACGCCGACAACACTTAACACTTAACAAATAAAACAGACAAACTCACCTACTGTTTTCACAGTTTGGTTACGACAAAGGCCGGTGCCGCTAATCACATCACACTGCGTCATTAGTTACTGCACCTGGGAGAGCTCTTCAATTATGCTGTGATGTTTTCAACACATCAGGTGTAAATCATGTATGTGTTTGTCAAGTATGAATCAGTTTCAGTTTCAGCTTTATTAGCATATCGGCAACAATTTGCCTTTGGCTAATTACATACATATAAAGAACATGGCATAATACAATAAATATGCTTACACAAACACATATATCAAATACAAACACTTCATCCAACAAGATAGATTTTCCATCAGAATTACGAAACAGTTAAAGACTCTAGGGTTTTTTGGCGTAAACTATTTGCCTTCTTGATATAAATTGAAAGCTTATTTATTACATTTCTATTTTTAGAACTAAGCAATGAATTGAATTTTCCTATAGATGGCCAAGAAACATTTCCCAAATATTGTCGACGTAAACTTGCATATTTTGGACAACATAATACAAAATGATATTCTGATTCAACGCAGTTGAAATTACACATCCTGCAAAAACGATCCTCTCTTACAATACCCCTATATCTTCCTGATTCTATTTCTAACGAATGGGACGATAACCATAACCGAGTAAATTGAATTCTGTTAGAGTCATATCTTATTTTATCAAGATATGGCTCGTAACAGAATTCTTTTTTAAATTTGCAATAAAATGACAGTTTGGACATATTTGTTATTGAAGTATTCCATTCTTGTATAAATTGGTCTCTGAATAGAGGGGATACTTTATGGATGCTATTAGCGGACATTTAAGGTGATTATCAGATTTAATTTTAGTTGTCACTTCTTTTAACTGCCAGCTTAATAAAACTTTCAGCGGTATCGGAATGCATCAGAATTTCCGTACTTTCGTTTTGATGTACCGCGGCCGCCATGTTGGTCTTAGCAAAACATGTGTGAGGGGAAACAATTTTTCGTTTAGAATATACATGTTACAGATTATTATGTCTTCGGACACCACCTAAAAAGAATTGAAATAATTCATAATGAATTCGGACAGCAAAAAATATAATTATTTTTTTGTGTCCGAACTGTTAGGGTAAATACGGTATTTTCTTTCGTTCATGCCTTGGCTATATATGTGTGAGCCTCCTCAGTGCTGGTGCTCATCCTGGAATTAAAACACAGGACTAATATTAGTAACACCCCAAACTCGACATGCTTAACAATTACCATCTCTCATGGGATCAGTTCAAAATAAATGCAATACAATATAGATCTAATCTATTGCACAGGGCATGTAAGAATCTAAAAATAAGCTCATATTTGAAGTACAGTAACACAAAACACGTTCAATTGTTTTACATATGCAAATTTACACGCAGAGTCGATGAAATATTTATAAAAATGATTAGTATTTAACCAAACACCGCACAACGAGTGTTGTCATGTCATGTTACCCCTGCCATATGTGTATACTATCGAAGTCTCCTTAAGTACTTTCACTTTCGCCACTACACATGGATAGATGCTCATTCGATACACGTGCATTTCACACCCTTACAACAACTACAAGTAATGCATTCTATCAATGCTAACAAAAACTAACCAAATTTCGTTTCCTGAACTGAATCCTGAGTTGTGAAAATGCCTCTACAGTCTTCATTCGACGGATAATTTCTAAAGCGTCCATATTTTCTTTATTTCGTCCAGCCTTCAGATGGCTAATAGATATACAAACCATTTTTCTGATCAGGGTCTCTTTGAAAGTCGTCCCAGCTAATAGATATACAAACCCTTTTTCTGATCAGGGTCACTTTGAAAGTTGTCCCACCTCTCTATCGGCATCCGGGTACTGAGAACAACTGCTTGGCATACTATTGTGATTTTCTTAATAGATATTGATTTAAAAAATGATGTTTTGTTTCAATATCATCACTACAATTTCTTTAGTTCATTAATCATGCCAGTCCCTAGGCCTTTAGCGCTTTCAGCGCTTTGATTTGAGTTGAGATTAACCTTAAAAGACAACCCTCTCCTTAGAGCTGTATAATGCACACTTGAAGTCAAAGGTAGGGTATACACTGCTGTTTTCATTGCAAGAGGACGACTCGAGAGTCCCTCGGCGATAAATCCATCAATGTGTTTTTATCAGTTTGGCTGGAGCAACATATAAGTATTCTAAGCATTGGAGCCCAATTGTATTTTTCCGAAAGAAGCACTTAGTAAACTAAGAGTTTACAGAAAGAGGGACTCATGTGTATCTGTTAAAAGCAAAAACATTATCCAGGGTAGTCGCGTGCTTCTCGAAAAGAAATAGAAACACATGCACTTGAAGAATGTTATAGCGTGATCACAGAATTTGTGTTGGCTATGTTTCGTTTATAACCTGATTATAAATTAACATCGTTTAAGGAAGTTTGCACATATCAGAAAATAGTCAGTGAATGATTCTGGCATAATCATGGTAGTTACATTTGCGTCTTTGCGCCCCAGAATAGAGCTAAGTACTGTGTCCGTGTCTAATCGCCAAGCATGTATGCCAATCGTCACGAAATGCTATTCGAAGTGATTTGCAGAAATGCTTGAAAGTAGATCAAGATTCTCGTTGGATCACATTCAAACACTACGTGTGACATTTCGTCAGTTACCATCAAGCCGCATTTTGGACATTGAACTGAGGTTCCAAACGGTGTGTACAATAGTTTGGTCATAAAGCGCATATTGTTTTTCCAAAGCATCAACAATGCAAGATCAGCATGGACGCTGAAAAAACGTTGGAATTCAACATTTAAAGAAAGCCTTTCGCGCCATATTTGCCCCCCCCCCCCCCCTCTTCGAATTCCCACAAAGACCTTTTACAAATACGTTCTTTTCCATATGTTTTCACTCGGAAAATTGCCACGTTCTACAAACTGATCAAGATACTCATGTAGGCTGTATAGAACTAAAATGCTGGTACAGTACCTTATCATTTGGGTTGTATAAATAAGTTCAATATCACATAATTATATGTTGTACTTATAGTATAACAATGCTGTGTGTATTAGTTAGACTATTGCTACCCAGTATTTCATTTCAATAACCCTTTCGCTACTGTAGTATTGTCTGGCTAAGAATTATAAATATGATATCATGCCATTAATAGCAATGCCTGTATTGGTGACATTTGCAAACAGTTTAGTTTCACGCCAGACACCGACTTTCTAATTAGTTACCGACTTTCTCAGTGCCGGATCACGAATTAAACTGACCTACAGTCGTATAGTGTGTGTGCAAATGAAAATACTCTTAAACAATGTTGAAACAATATTGCAGAGTAAAAACGTCAAGGCATGCGATATTATAGCAGGATAAGGGAATAACTAGATATACCCCATGCCGGGGAATTATGATGTGATATTAACCCCTTCACTGCCGTGACGTTATCAATTTCAAACAATTGTCGTCTGCTTCTACTTCTAAAAAACAATTTTTAGGTATTTTGATTTAAGAAATATTGAAACGAGTGTCAAACAGTTTGGATCCTGATTAGACGCCGCGCTACGCGGCGTCTGATCAGGATCTAAACTGTTTGCAAAAAACTACTGTACTCGGGGTAAGGCAGTGAAGGGGTTAATGCTATAGTGTTTCAGAATACACTGCAATACAGTATGCACATTGCACAACGTCGTTATTTAATATCTAAACCATTTATCCATGTCCTGTTTTCTAGTCCTGGAGACAGGTTACCGCTTACAGTAGGTTGAAAGTAAAGCAGAATGCGCATCCAGACGTATTCTGCTTAACTTTAGTCTATTTTAAGCAATCATCTGCTAGGATATCGGAAATATATCTGGCTTTGCATATGCATGACTGTATAAAATGGAATTATCTTCTTAGGAATAAAACAATAAGAGGCTTAGAATGGTATATGTGGCGTGTAGATATAAGATGACTTAGTGTTAACGCGATGCAAAATACTGTAGAAAACGAGAAGTTTGTTTTTTAAACTTTGGGCTGTTTTTGATTTATTTATTTAATTAGGGTGGCAAACAGTTGTAAGTCTAATCAGACTCTAGCTACTGAGCGTCTTGGTCCATGCTTATAAAGCGTTTGAGCTGAGTCTGAAATCGTTTTCAAGCATTTGATTGGTCAGCTTTGAGCCTAGGCTCAAATCTGACCAATCAAATGCTTGAGAACGTGCTCAGACTCAGCTCAAACGCTTTATAAGCATGGACCCTGGACTTGCTCAGAACTGTTGGACATCAACTGGAGTAACGAACGTGTGTAATGCAGAAAGAGTGTGATACAGTATAGTGGCTCTTTACTATTTGCAGTGGAGTATTTGTTCATGGAGATACAAAAAACGCGATTAGTGGAAAAAATAGCATATTATTTTTGTTTTATACTCTTCACTTCCATGGCGTCCTCTATTTTAGGAGTTGAGATGCGTAGTAATTTAATCACGAGGCCTTTGGGCCGAGTGGTTTAATTACAAGCATCTCAACGACTACCCGTGTTCGATTGCAAGATACAACACTGGTATTAATTTATTTGTTCGATTTCAACACATAATTTAACCTTAAAGAGGCTCGCAACCGGATTTAGCATTAAAAATAGTAATTTGTAAATATATGTCAAATGCTTATATAAATGGGTAAGATTTAGTTTAGAATAATAAATTCTTTTAAAATATGCATTTCAAAAAAAAAAAGAAGCTCTGGTGGGATTCGAACCTGTGACCCTCCATGCGGAGACACACATGAAAAGTGAGGAAACGCCTTTACCCCCTCGGCTACCAGCGCTCTCTTTATATATGGTAGCGAATCAACGTACTTCACTGGTAGCGATTGATAGTACTTTAGTCGGCTCGGGTTTATGTCTGAGCCTGTGTAGAGAAGCAACAACAACAACTATACCGTCAGCTGACGCTATAGAAAAACGATGGAAAATATCTAAAAAAAAACTAAGATTCGGTGACGATTCTTGAGACTTTTTTGGACTGATCATATTTTTTAATGTCAGAAGCCAAATAATGCCACAAATTTGCTTTTATTTGAGTATTTTATTTTATTTTGAAAAGTACACCATCCCGTTGCGAGTCCCTTTAATTTGCACCGAACTAATGGCGCTACATTTCTTGGCGTACGCATTTTCGAAGCCATATGACGTTACGTTAGAACGTTACAGCGCTTGAGTGTTTTATTGAGAATTCAAACACAGATACGTCCTTTCTTTGTTTATATAGGGGCGTGCGCAAAGTGTGTTAGAATTCTCAATTGAAAAAATAAATTTGAGTTATTTTGACTTACAAAATATTGAACTGGGTGTCAAACAGTTTCGATCCTGATCAGACGCCTCGCCATGCTATCTAAACTGTTCGCGAATAACTAGTGTACTCGGCGTAAGGCAGTAAATTGGTTAATCGTAACATTATACATGTACATGTATCAGACAAACGCTTATTGCAACTTGCATCCAGTCTATGGTAAATCAATGTAATTCTATGGGTACATAGTAAACCTACTCCAATTGAAAAATATTAATAGTACAGTGAATATTTCGTTATTCTTTCTCGTTTACACGCAACCTAAACGCAAACGCATCACAATAAAACGTAGAAAAAGAAAACATTGCGACAATTCTGACTGTTCATGTTAATCTGAGTAGCAAACAGTTTGGAGCCTGATCAATCGCCGGGTTGCCCGGCGTCTCATCTGGCTCAAAACTGTTTACAATGAAAAAACGCGTTTACTGGGAAAGGATAACGTTTTCTCCACTGTAGTTATATTGAATAGTGTAGTAGTGTACACCATCGGGAACTGGGACCATGTCTGTCTATGGACACAATGTAAACGTATTAAAAGTTATGACAGTGTATGCCGTTTGTGCTGCAGTAGGTTTGTGCGTGAGTAGTTCCGGGGTATTTCCTGAGAGACACGATGAGTTTGATACTATTCTCCAGTTGCTTTATTTCAAGGATACAAACTGTAGTTATATAGACTGGTGTACACTATCTAAAACTGAAGAAGTTGACTTCCCCGTCTATTCAAAACAATGTTGTACACAGTGTATCTGTCACGACAACTGCACACAAACAGCAAAATGCTGCCCGGACTATAAACTATACAAAGTGTTGAATGGAAAACGACATGAGAACTTTTCAGATATTGTCGCGTCTGTCGAAGCATTTCGGAAAGAAAACAATACACGGCATATTGTGTTGTCAAACTTGGAGGAAAACACAAATAACCAAGATCCTCCGAATTCAGAGTGTGTTTATCTACAACTCCTGCACGGGTCACCACTTTACTTCACCGGGATGCAATATAAAACCATAACCAAATGCCCGGTCAATACAACCAATGAAAATCTAAAACGCCAGTGTGAGGAATTTGGTGAGTACGACAACCACAATACGTCACTTGTTTCTCTAAACACTCCTGTTCAAACTCTTTCATCTGGTCATGTGTACAGAAATATCTACTGTTTTCAATGCAGCCCTGAAAACCAACAAGAGTACACAGTTTGGAGATCGGTTTTGATTTTAGACGACAGGTATGCATTAAAAAACGAGTTTGTTTATGAATCAAAGAATGACATTTTCGAACACACGCGACAATTCGGTGAAGCTTTAGTTCGTACGAATATCATATTTGAACCTAAAGAAGGGGTTGAAACTTTGGACAAGGAAAATGTCTGTGTCAAGGATTTCGAGAACAGCTGTAGTTCTGAAATGTCAAACACCATAACTCAGGCGTGTAGGCAATTTGCTGCACCCGTTTCTGTTCGGGGTAAAGAGGACCGATCTCGTTTCATTATTTACAACAATATAGCTTGCTTATACTGCAACAACATCCTAGAAACCGATGATCAGTGTAATACAAACAACCACGCAATTACGCAGACGAATCGCATTGTGTTGCAATTGACAGAAACAGACGAACTGAATGCACCCAGTCACGAGGAAAGACTAAAAGTCATGTTTGACACGACCGGCAGATGTATTCCTGGTTATGCATTTGACAACCATAAAGTGAGTATTTATTATTTTAAAAAGCAAATTAAATACAGTGTTTAACATTTTACCCCATAGTATGTTTCTAGTTTTAACCCTTTACCTCATAGCCTGTTTACAGTTTTGAATACAGGTGACCACTTAAAGCAGGTTGAAAGTAAAGCAGAATGTGCCTTAAGGCACATTCTGCTTTACTTTCAGCCTGCTTTAAGCTAAAATCTGCTAGGCCATATAAAATATTTGTAATGGTAATTGTTCATGAGGGTATAAACTGGAACTATTTTCTTCAGCGGAGGAATAAATTAAATACGGTAAAAGTCGCTTCTATGGGGGAAAGGGTTAAAGACAGATGACCGCTGATAACAGTCTGTTTCAAGCAATCAATCTAGTAGGGGATAGAAAATAGTTCTTACGGTGAAACGTTATTCTTTTTTCAAACACTATTTTCTTCAGTGCGGGGGATAAATTCCAAGGCGTTATAAATATGCGTATATGTGGAGTAATTCGTTAAACAAGATGATACAATGTGGAAAATTAATATGTTAACCAATTGATATATAGTGATGCCTTTCCGCTCCATTTACAAAATGAGTACCTATAAAAATATAATTGTTCTATGGTAATGGCGAATACCTAGATAAGAGGGCACTTGCAAGAGCCTTGCGAACATGGTATGTACTGTTTGTCATTTTTGTTTCATATCGTAAAACAACTTTAAATAATAATAACAAATAGACTAGGCCTAATCGGGAACCGGCATGGGCAATTTGAAGTTATAGAGGTCAGTAAATTTAGAAATGAATCGACAGCGTACCATACCGAGGTGACATGCTTCCTTGCCAAACAAAGGTGTTTTGCAACAAAATTAATATTCTCAATAGGGAATTAAAATAGTATTAAATTTATAAAAATGCTCTATCATGATATGTCGACCTCTAAGGGCCTTAAACATAATAAAAAAAGACAAATCAATGACAACAATGTTTATTTCATAAACATGACATTGGAAATAAAATAACAAGCAATGTAACCGTGGCATTAAATAAACATTACCATATTTGATTTTAAGGCTGAATGCATGTCACAAAAATGTAACATGTATTGGGACATTATCTGTTTTGTTGAAGGCCCTTAGATGTCGAAATAAAAGAATAGAGCAACTTATAGTTTAATTCAAAAGTGTTTGTATCTATAGAACTGGTGTCAAACGCTAACAACCTATAGATACACTTGTGAAGACGTTATTCTTTTTATCCCCTGAAACTTCCAATGGACAATTCCAGTTTGCAATAAAGGCTGGTCCATTTTACACATATAGGGCTGTTTTTTGTAATAAATTGCAAAATGACAAACAGTGAAATCCTTGATCAGAGGGCTCCTGCAAGAGCCCCCTGATCAAGGACTATACTATTTGCATAGGGCAAGTGTACTCTTCATATATACACTGTTGGTAAATGACGCATATATGCGTGACTTGTGTTCAATGAGTTAACAAAAAATGTGTTA
This sequence comes from Gari tellinella, assembly GCA_922989275.2. Taxonomy (NCBI): domain Eukaryota; kingdom Metazoa; phylum Mollusca; class Bivalvia; order Cardiida; family Psammobiidae; genus Gari; species Gari tellinella. Next base: position 100,723,072 of record OV277858.1, on the reverse strand, counting down.
ATTCTAAAACAATTAGTCTTTTCACTGTAAAACAATTTTGAGCAGGATTAAACGCCGGGTGACACGGTGTCTGGTCAGGTTCCTAACTGTTTGCCAACCAGATTGAAACAAGTCAACTGTTTCATTAAGTGATCATTCTTCTACATTTTATTACATTGCGTTTGTGTTTATATACTATTAAAGAGACTGGCAACCAAAGTTAGCATAAAAATAGTAATTTGTAAATCAAACGCTTATATAAACACGTAAATATTAGTTAAGGATAAGAAATTCTGTTAAAACTAATGCATTTTAGCTTGGGTGAGATTCGAACCCGGGACCTAACATGTGGGGAAAAAAATCGAGTCAGACGTTTTAATCACTCAGCAGGCCAGACCATTCATTTACAGCGGAGAATCTGTTATTCTTTCCCGTTTATACGCAAACGTACGCAAACGCAAAGCACTAAAACGTAGAAAAGTACAACTTTTGTACAATTCTGATAATTCATGTTTATAGTGGTGGCAAACAGTTTGGAGCCTGATCAGACGCCGGGTTACCCGGCGTCTGATCTGGCTTCAAACTGTTTGCACTGTAAATTATAGTTTTAGCGTAAACGCGTTTATTGGGAAAGATTAACAGATTATCCACTGTATCAACGGTCGATCCTACCTACTTTAGTGTACAGTAAGGGAAAATGTGTTACTCTAACCGGTTTATGCCTGGATGTGCGCAAATGATGCGAAATAGGTTTAGTCAGTATAGTTGTCGGAATTGAAAAAGCGGTGGGAAAATTAGGATAAGGTGACTTTTCTTTAGGATGGCTTTAAACTGGTCATATATTTTTTAATGCCAGATGAACGATAAATGCTACACACTTGCTTTTAGTTGAGTATATTTTTATGCAAATACATCATTTAGTTTCAGTCTCTTTTAATCTGAAAGAAAAACGCACTCTTCATAGTACGTGATTGACGCTCAAATAAAAACAAAAAATATTCTATATTTGTTTTCAAAATGTTTTTTTTTGCATTGTATTTGTAATTATTTGATTTTTTCTACATTTCAGTATTGTACATGAATACTTTCAGCGGTGGGTAGAATATATGTTCTGTCCTATTGAAATATATAAGTCATATTCGTTTAAACGAAACGAAAAGCAATAAAATATAATGTGAAAAATGATTGTTGTCTAAAAAAGTTGAATACTACATGTAACAGTAAAACCTCTCTTTTACAACCACTAAATTGTGCTCATATTTTTTTTTAAAATAAAATCAGTTCAATATTTTATTATCTCCGTGAATAGGTGTATGTGGGTCGGAGATCCATCCCACTCTACACCTTACAATACATGTTGAATATTTTAGTATATAATATATCGAACATAATTTTTTGTGTATGCAGTCGACGAAACTCAATACTTCGAGCTCGTGTTAGTTCTAACATAAATATATTTCAAAGCCAAAACGTGGCTTTGTTTAGTCACGTTTTAACTTTGAAATACGGGTATTTTCGGCTTAGGTAAAATCGATTCAGGCGAAATGTCGATTTAATCGAGTTCCAAGTATCGAGGTTCCACTGCATATATTACAAATAAAAAACAAAACAGGAAAAGAAAAGAAATTAATGTACTGAACTAAGATGAAAGACATGCCTCTATTTTGTACCACGAGTGTATCAAGCCTTAATGGTTTGTATAGCTTTTATGCAAGTACACTAAACAGTTTTCGAACTATTTCCGATTTAACTTCAAAGTCATCCTCTGTACTATGCTGTATTGCTTATAGACTATTTCTATCTATTTTGAGTCCCAAGTATCTTTTAAAGGACAAGTCAATACACATATTGTAATTGTATTGTCTTATAGTATATATACAGTAAAACCTCTCTATTACGACCACTTAATTGAAGGCTAATTAATTGTATTGGGGACAGGTGACAGCTTAAAGCAGGGTGACAGTAAAACAGAAAAGTCCTATAGGAGCTTTCTGTTTTACTGTCACTTTGCTTTAAGCAGTCACCTGCCCGAAATACTTTAAAATTGACATTATTCAGTGGTCGTAATAGAGAGGTTTTACTGTATATACTGTTTGAGGTATACATGTAATATATTTAAGCTTTTACATTACCTTCCAAATAGGAGCTAATGATTAGGTTATTAAGATAGGTGACTTCTTAATGCAAAATGACAGTCTTTTAGGAACTTTCTATTTTACTGTCATCATGATTTAAGCTGTCACTTGTTTTATAAATTCACTAAGTCATCGTTTCGGTGGTCGTTATAGAGAGGTTTTACTGTATTCAACCTTTGTGGCCTTTAGCCTGGTTAGGCTCTGATACACGGCGACTGATCTGGTCCCATTATGTTGGCAAAATACAAAATTGTTTTCAGCATTATAAACGCGTTTATATGGGAAGAATGACGTCTTTCCACTGTAACTAGTCATTATGTCTTCTCTCATTCAAACAGGGCACTTGTCGGAAGATGTACTGTCCAAAGAATCACTTGGTGTCTGACGGGAAATGCGTTCCAGCTTTTCTTCAAATGGAAAATGTCGTTTACACGACTTTTCTTAATCTGACATTAACTGCAAAGTCCAACAGGGAACGACAGTATCAAATTTATAGTTTGATTATGGAACAAATTGTGTCAGAGCAGGACATTCGTATTGAACACAGTAATATGTGGACATCTGTGTCAAACACCTTCTTCATATATCTGAGTTTCACAGTCGTAGACAAACAATTTGGAATCGCTGAACAATTTATTTTCAAAATTATGAAAAGTCAATGGTTTAGTGCGATGCAGACAGAAATATCGCTAAAATCGAACATTCAAAAAGCTCCCGGTCATAGTATGGTAGACATGGTCAGTGGATTAGACTATCAACCATATTTTCCTAGACGCTTAATGTATTTGGATATGGACGGTCCCTTTCATATAACTCGCTCGAGCTTTTGTTACAGAATACAGTTAGACAAAGACGAATTTATGACCGTAGCGAGACACACAATTCTATTGACGACGACTGGAAAAAAATACATCCCACCAAACGCTTTTGAATATCTATTGAACGACATGTATGGTCGACCAGTTGTATGTGCGGATGAACTGCCTCAGATGTTGGTCTCTCAAATCAATCTGTCAGATAGCTCTGAAGAGGAAGAAACAAAAGATATGACTAACAAAAGGACATCCCCTGAGACCTATACTACAGATACTCTTGACCTTTCTATCGGCATTTCGTTCGGACTATTTATCATTGTATGTATTGTGTTTTGTGCTTTTCGTAAAAGTTGTTCTCGTACTACTAGCTCTAGTGCGACTACCGGTACTGAGCTAGATACAAGCGCCTTTCAGCAGGACCCTTGAAAAGGCGAGTAGTTTATTTACAGTTAACCCTTTCACATCCGAAATTTCCGTGAGTTTTTCAAAGTTACCCCTTAAGCGTTTCAATGTCGTCTGTTTCAATTGTGTTGTTTGCAAGATCGTTTCAAATTAAGATTCAATGTAGTGTGACTTAAGGTTGTTCGCAAGCGCCCCACCCCCTTCGCATCTCGAGTTCCGGAAGTGTTGATGACTTTCACATGATCCTTTTCGGCACGTGCTTATATTAGAAAATGTACATAAAGAAAAGTTTGATAAGCTTCATCGTCTTCCTCGATAGCTCAGTTGGTAATAGGATAGACTAGCAATCCAAAGGTCATAGGTTCGAGTCCCATTCGATACAAAACTTTGTAAAATAAATTGTCCGATGTTATTGACTTGTAAGTACATAACGCAGTGATCAAAGGACAGGTTATGTTTAGTTACAAATGCCATAATGAATACTATCAGATGGCAAGTGCCAACTAAACATTGTGAGGATTTATAGCCTATATAACTGATAGCGGCTTAACACATTACTTTCTGATATCTTCGTGACTGATAAATACAGTGTTCCCTCCCTACAACGGCCCTCCCAACAACGGTTCCCTCCTTACAACGACCCTTGTCGCAGTTCCCTGAACAAGACAATTATATCCAACCGATTCACGACTGCAATGTCGTCTTATTAAAAGTGTCGTCTACTATTTTCTCAAAGTTACATTATGTACATTTCGAGGGAAAATCTTAACGACGATTGACGAACAGCTTGAATCCAGATCAGACGCCGCGTTACGCGGCGTCTGATCTGGATTCAAGCTGTTTGCGAATTTCCCTCTCTAGAACGACTCCCTCCGAACAACGCTCACAGTTTTTGTCTCCCGTTGGGTGTCGTTGTAGAGAGGGAACGCTGTAGTACAAAAAGTAGCAAAATCAAAACCAGTTATAAGACAGATGATCGTTCCGCAATAACATTATTTATCAGTTTTGCAGAGAGCACAAAGGCACCCGGTGTTTTTTAATTAAACAATAGTCTACTAATAGAAATCGAGTATCAAATAATAATTAGAAAAAGTTTAAAAGACATTGTAGATATCAACAGAAATTCTAATCTAAAACCCATGGGAAATAATTAAAGGCGCTATAAGTAATGAAACCATACAATATGCATCACAAGAAGAAAATTGTCGACCAGAATGAAAAACAACTTTTAACTGAAATTGATCAAATTGAAAAGAATGTATCTGATTCAGAAGACGAAACTATCATAGAAACACTAAAACAGGATTTGGCAAACAAGAAACATGAACTAAACAATATCTTAGATAATAAACCAAACGGCATACTATTAAGAGCAAAAGCTGATTTTGTTGAGTGTAATTAAAGAAAACACAAAATACTTGTCGGCACTAGAAATAAGACATTCAGAGCGTAAAACTCTGTCTCTATTACAAGTAGTAATAAAACGTTAACTGATCAGTGCGATATATTTAAAGAACTAAAAGTCTTTTATAGCAATTTATATAGTAAAATAAAGATCAGTGGCTCGAAATATATATTTTTTCAATCATTCAATAATAAAATTAAATGAAGTAGATAAAGCTAAATGCGAAGGGAGACTAACAGAATACGAGTGCGAAAATGCTGTTCAGCAAATGAAGAACAATAAAAGTCCAGACTCTGATGGTCTTACCGCTGAATTTTATAAAATATTCTGGAACGATATTAAACATTATCTAATTAATTCATTAAACTGTTCTTATACAGAAGGTAAGCTAACATAAATACAATCACCTAGCCTGATAACCCTGCTCCCAAAATGTAAAAAAGATACCACACTTCTACAAAATTGGAGACATATCAGTCTACTAAATACTGATTATAAAATTGCATCAAAAGTCATAGCTAACCGAATAAAATCAGTGTAACCTTCAATTATAGGTACTGCGCCAACAGATTTTATTAAAGGGCGATACATAGGTGAAAATGTTCGAATAATTGAGGAAATTCCCGACTATGTTGAAGAAAACAATATCCTTTGCCTTTTTTCAGACTTTGAAAAAGCTTTCGATAGTATAGATCACACTTTTTTATTTGATACTCTTGAACATTTGAATTTTGGAGAGTCCTTGATGCGCTGGATAAAACTATTCAACACGGGTGCCAATAGCTGCGCCTTAAACAATGGCTTAAATGACAGACTTCTTTGATATAGAACATTTGAATTTTAGAGAGTCCTTGATGCGCTGGATAAAACTATTCAACACGGATGCTAATAGCTGCGTCTTAAACAATGGCTTAAATGACAGACTTCTTTGATATAGAACAATGAGTACGACAAGATTGTCCGCTTTCACCGCATCTATTTATTACTGCTGTTTAACTTTTGTCCCATGAAATCTCAATTAATAGAAACATTAAAGGTATATCAATTGACGACGTCGAAATAAAAACACACCTTTCGAACTTTCATTACCGATGGAACAAAACAATCATTTAAATCTGATAGATATCTTAGGCAAATATATCTGGACTAAAATTAATCAATTCAAAATATTGACCCTAAAATTGAAGAATTTAAAACCTGTTTAAAGCAATGGCAAAATGAAAAACGTACCCTGCTTCGTAATACCACTTTAATAAAAAAATATTCGCATTACCCAAACTTATATATCCTTTAACAGTTCTTGGAACTCCTACTAAACACATGGTAAATAAAATAAACAGTATTATGTATGAATTTGTATGGGACAAAAAAAACCAGTAAAATTAAAAACAGTATACTAATACAGGGTTACGATGATGGCGGTATCAAAATGATAGATTTAGAACTATTTATAAATTCCTTAAAATGTACCTGGATAAAATGAATATTTCAAATGGCAAATGAAAATCCTCTTAGATTTATTTATTTTAAAGCATTAAACAAATATGGACGTAAAAATATCTTTAGTGAGCATGTCTTTTACGAGACTTGCTGATTTCTTGGAGAAATATTGTTTCAAACGATTTCAAAATATCGTTAAACAATGTTATCTGGAACAACTCATTGATGCGATCAAATGATAACCGATCTTTTATAAATCTTGGATAGCGAAAGGAATAAAAAAACTCAAAGACATATATGATGAGAGTATTGTTTTAAAGAGTATTGTTTTAAACATTCGTTTTACGACTTGTGAACTGCTATCCAGCTCTACACTGAAACAAACAAACAAACAAATTCAACCAAACAACATGGAGAGTATTGTAAAATTTGTTTTAAACATTCGTTTTACGATTTGTGAACTACTCTCCGGCTCTACACTGAAACAAACAAACGAACCAACAAACAAAAAAACAAAAAACCACTCTGTTTTTAATCATGCCATTGATCTTTTAATTATTAGACTCATTTTAAAAAGGTTTTTACAAACTTACTATAACAATTTTATAATCTTGGTAATAATACTGGAAGAATTTCCATGTTTCCATGCATCTCAATATTGTATCATTTTTATTGTGAATGTAGTTATTTGTATTTCTCGCTTTGTAGGTACATTTATATAATTTCATGTGAAGCGCTTTTGAACACATAACTCCTGTGTGAAAAGAGCGCTATATAAATCAGGTATAATAAATAAATAAATAAATATGATAGCCGGTCAAAACAGTTTTACTCTTTAGATTTCATCCAGTATCTGTATAATATACCAAGTAACGACCAATTAGAAGTATTACAACTGATATTATAACTGTATTAGCAATGGACACCCCTCATACTCGTAGATGCGGCAGCTTCCTGGAGGAAAAAAAATAATTGTGAAAATATTAACAAAACTCTATATGTATACCAATTGAAGGGACTACGGGTAGACTGTAAACAAATACGAAAGTGGGAGAACTTATTTGAAATTGATGAAAACGACTGGAAAATATTATTTAAATTACCATATGAAACATCTCTGGAAAATACACTAAGAAATGTCCAATACAAATATATCATGTGGATCGTAAGAACAAACAAATATCTCTTCAAATTCTCCAAAGTCAGTTCAATGCTCTGCCATTTTTGCAATTGATGTAAAGAAACTGTCAGATACCTATTCTTGAAATGCGAATATTCACAGCAATTTTGGGTCAGTCTTACTACTATGCTACGAGATTGTAATATAAATATTCAAATTAATTTTCAAATCGTTTCACTGGGAATATTCGATTCAAAATTGCACAATGTACCGTTGAATTTCATTATAATGCACACAAAATAGTTTCTGTTTAAGTGCAAATGTTTAAAAGAAATGCCAAAAATTGCCTTTTTCAAACACCACATAAAAGAAAAATAGATAAACGAAGAGTAAACTCGAGAACACAAAGCAATATGGAAACCTTTTCTTCGAAATCCATTCTTATAATTGTCTACATGGAATTGCTAAATGTTGTTTTTTTCTTTGCTTATTTATGTGTTTGTTTTGTTCTAAAGACTTTCTTCCCCATGTTAACATAACTTTGAAATAAATCCATGATATCTTCCGATATCACATTGAAGGCTGGACTTTATTTAGAACATCTAGTGTTTTTGTTTTTTCGGCTTTTTTTCGTTTTTGGCTTTTTGGTGGTGTTTTTTTCTTTTTTTTTTCTAATAGTTGTATTTTTATTTCTTTTCTTAAAAACTCTTCAATTTTGTTTTCAATACCCATAAAAACATAAACTTTTGCGATGCTATGTTAGAGATGTTTTGTTATTTCTTTTTTGCTTGTATATTTATATACATAATTGTAAAGTCTTGGAAATATAAAATGATAAAAAAGCTTAACACAAGACAAAAGTAATGCAAAAAATAGACCCTAAAGGGGCTTTTTGGCATTACTCTTGTCATGCATTAAGAAGTCTGCTGTCTTTAAATATCTACAGGCAATCATATACAAAGGTCCATTATTACAGGTTTGACTTACGGTTTTATGAAGAGCTGACGGCATTGTAAAGTTGAACTCAAGGGAGGTAGCTCGGTTTGTGTTAACGTTTTGTCTAAATTTCTGGAAATCATATATTAAAAAAAGTCTGCTGTAGGTTTTCATAAAAAATGTGTAACTAGTAAAACTAAGTAAAATCTATCAAATAAGTCTAAAATTAGTGTATGTTAAATAGGTAGGTTTTTGTAATTAGACATTCAGTGACTTTTCAGAATTGACTTTTTTTTTAACCATTGATATTTCCAGAAAATAGTTCATGAACTAATTATTGTTTTGTTTTTTTACAATATCTTATATTGTCTGTAAAGTTTACTTGGATGTAAAGATATTATTGAGTTATATTATTTCATGAAGAAAATATTCCTGTTTATTAAAAATGGAGCTTTTCTCAACAAAAGGTCCAGTCAGAAGAAACGGTACTGCACCTTTTTTTATTTTAACAACTTTTCTCTCGCCATACGATATAAGCAGATGTTGATACGAGTGTCAGACAGATTGAATACTGATCAGACGCCGCGTTACGCGGCGTCTGATTAGAATCAAAACTGTTTGCAAACGCGCTTTCAATTGAGGGTGAAAGAGTTAAATCCTATTACGGCTACGAAATTGTACATTTGTTTTAATTATTAGGGGGTTCAGGTAGGTCGCTGTGTAAAGCAAGGTAAGCCAATTGTTAAGTTTCCCGCGCTATAACATCTCCCTCCAACCAACACACACAATCTTGATATCCCATTCCAGTGTTGTTGTAGAGAGGGAGCACTGTACAGTCGCGACCGTCAGACGAAGGATTAACATACTCAGGGGCCCATTTTACTAAACAACTTACGCAAAAATTTTGCGTAAGTCAAAATCGTTTAACTCTTATTTTTCGATCATAAACGTTTGCAAACAGCAAATAGCCAGATCAGAGGACGCGCTAAAAGCGCGTCCTCTGATCTGGCTAATTGCTGTTTGTAGCAAGTGATAACAGAAAATATATATTAAAATTTAAAATTTTTGCGTAAGTAGTTTAGTAAAACGGGCCCCTGATGTTTACATTACCGAATAAAGTGTTTGACTATTAAATATAGATGTGTTTATTTCTGAAATAAGACAATAAATGCCGCTCACATCACATACAGATAACACCTCAAAATCGTATTGTCCATAACACACCCTGTCGACTTATCATGCAGCTCTTTGTGAGCCACTACGGCCATTTCCTGGCGTTGATTGAGGCCACAAAACAATTGGCAGAAAGGTGGGTCAAGTTTCGTTTTTGTTGCTTCAAAACAGAAGATTTCTGCTTTTTACAGAAATCGGGGAATGTAGTTCCAAGTAAAAATATCCAGTCGATGAATAGAATTAGTTATAATCATATGTTCCATTATTAGTAGAATGGTGGTTGGGATAGCACATGTGATCGATTTTGTCTTTGTATTATCTATAATACGCTATGTCATGCTTAACTAGCATAAAGGTCAGATTAAGTACTCACCATAAACTGATGTGAGAAGTTTAAACTGGCTTGGACTTTGAACTTGAACATTAAGTGTGTGTCCAATCACGTTTTAACTTTGAACTAAGTTATTTCCTGTCTTTCATAATATTTACTACACTGTAAAAATTACAACCCTTAAAGAGAGTACAGATGGAAATCATTTCAAGTTTTAATATTATTAATCTAATTTCTTCAATCAAATGTAAGATTGAAATATTGGCGGGTATATGGCACGTACTATTTTTGTAAACAACTCTCGGCGATATTAGGCTTTATGACGTCATTCAAACAGGTTTTTTTATTTGCATTCTTTCCGTGCTGGTGCTAGGGACACCAGCGAATTTGGTTCCATTCTTGCTGCTGTTGCTTGGTGACACCAGCACCAGCGGCTTGCTGGCACAAGCTGGCGCCAGCCGATTGTTGGTAGGTCCTGAGTGGGTATATAAGGAGTTTGATCTCCACACTCAGGGACTGAGCGGACTCTGTTTAGACCAGACGGGTCTATGTTGGTGTAGCCCGTGAATTCAATTGACGAGAGTTGTAGATTAATATATTTAGATCTAAGAGATCTAGATCTAGTTGAAGTACGGACTTAGCTCTAGATATATTTTTATTTAAGGTTTTAGATGTGTAATGCTTGACTGCGTTTCCGTGTTATTTCGCACGGGGCCCGGACACGATTGCGTTGGTTTTTTTTAGAAAAAAATCGTCAGAAGGTATATATACTTCTGACGATTTTTTCTCAAAAAGCAATCGTGTCGGGGCCCTGTGAGAAATCGAGCCCTGAGTGGATTCTTTTGCAAATCGACGAGTGGCTGGTGCGGAAATAGAAGAAAAACAAAGTTTTTGTGGATCATAACTATTGTGCGGACGATAAAATTGTTGAGTCTGCCAATGAAGAGCTAGATTTGCCAGGATCTGCGAGACAAGCGCCCATAAATGATGAGGAATGCATGATGAGATGGCATGGTGATGATTACAGGAAGATGATTTCGGCTATCTCATTTGTTCGAAAGCAGCCTGTTTGGATTAAAACCACCAATCCGCCTTTCTTTTAGCTCTTACAGTGGAGAAAACGCTGTTCTGTCCAAGTAAACGCGTTTACGCTAAAAGTACTATTTCCAGTAAAAACAGTTTGGAGCCTGATCAGACCTGTTTGCCACTCAGATAAAAAAGAAAAGTCAGAATTGTCAAAAATTGTCCTTTTCTGCATTTTAGTGTTTTACGTTTGCGTGTAAACGGGATAGAATAACGGTTTTACCACTGCAGCAGAGGAGATCATCTCGGTCTAATAAACAGAAAACATTCCCTGTGACAAATAAGCCCCAGAACCACAACAAAGGTAGAGGAACAGACTGCATATTAAATACAGGTCTGACTGTAAATCAAACCTGTGGTACATGCCAAACATGTTTTCCTACATCAATCCTCTACTCCATTGATACTCATGTTAACACATTCAATTTATTCCTTCACTCAAGTAAATAGTTTAAATGTTATACAGTCATGAATATGCACAATCCTTTAAAAATCCTTTATCTAAGCAGACTGTACACAGTTTAAGCAGACTGAAAGTAAAGCAGAATGAATCCTGCTTTAATTTCAGCCTGCTTTATGCAACCATCTGTCTGCAATACTTAACATAAGCTATGGAGTAAAGGGTTAAATATCTATTGCAATTATTTGGTTGCAACATGCCAGCCATTTATTATGAAACTTTGTAATCATTGTCAACTTTTACAGTCAATCTTGTATTAAGCGATCACTCTAGTGAAGACCCATATTTTGTCTTGTATGGAACTGTCTGTTTAATGCAGGATAAAACTAATGCAGAATGCTTCAGTTTGGGTTTTCTTCACTACAGTAAAACCTCGCTATTACGACCACTAAAACGAAGGCTAATTGATTGTTTAATAGACAGGTGACAGCTTAAAGCAAGGTGGCAGTGAAACAGAAAGCTCCTGTAGGAGCTTTCTGTTTCACTGTCACCTTGCTTTAAGCGGTCACCTATCGTAAACACCCTAATAATTAAAATAATTTAATGGTCGTAATAGAGAGGTTTTACTGTATTTCTACCCTGGGTTTATTAGGCTAGTGTCATAAAGAAGAGGTATGCACATTTATTCGCAAGGTGGTTGCTTTATACAAGATTGACTGTATTTTTCACATTTCTTGCCGGAGTATATTGTTTTTCTTGCAGAACAGAATTTGTAAAACAGACAATAGCTATTAAATTGACAATTATTTGTGAATTCAACAAATATTTGCAAATAACAGTGCATGTTACACCAACAAACTTCAATTTCCTTGATTTTACTTTCCTACAAAGTTTGACCCCTCTCAAATACAATTTCATTATGAGGTCAACCCTCCTAATTTGTTTTCTATTTTGTTCTAGAGACATGGTAGATAAGTTTAAGTGTGGTCACTATGAATGCCCCACCCTAAATTTTGTAAAAATCTCAGTTTTACTCAAATGTAAAAAATGATTTTTGAGAAAAAAAATGGACTCATAAATTATTTTTTCTGAAATATAAGATTTTTTTTTAATGTATGATGCAAAATATTTAATTTTTCTACCTGTATGTATAAAACAATGTCTTAGGTATAAATGCATAAATACATTTTGATCTTTTGATAAATATTTGTAATTTTTATCCTCGGAAAGGAAAAAGAGGGGTAGTCATTTTAGGACGTTTTTTGACAAAAAATATTCATAATTTCAGTTATAGTTTGTGAAAAATCTTTTAATTCTGGAAAAATTATGTAGAATTGAATACTGAATAAGATGGTGTATAGCTTTTCGGATTCGTTTCGCAGAGCATTACACATCTAAATCCTTAAGTGCATTAGAATTTAGTAGTTTAATAATAGTTACATGAATTGCTTTAATTATTATTATTATTATTATTATTATTATTATACCAGATTTATATAGCGCTCTTTTCACACAGGGATTGTGCGTTCAAAAGCGCTTTACATGAAATAACACATATGTACCTATAAATCGTGAAAAGACAAAATAACTACAATTAGATCTGAAATAAAACATGAATAAACATATAAAAGACAGTCCCCCAAAACGGCGATCACATTACCCCATCAATCAGCAATGAATCGACCGGCTAAGTATTGCCGACTGATATAAATAATGGTAGAGCGCCCAATGCAGGCCATCGACAAAACACAAATAACTATAATTAGATCTAAAATAAATAAGAATAAACATACAAAAGACAGCCCCCAAAACGGCAATCACACTACCCCCATCAATCAGCAATGAACAAACCGGCTAAAGATTGCCGACCAATAGAAATAATAGCAGAGCGCCCAATGCAGGCCATCTAATGTAACATAACTAGGAATAATAGCATGCGACCATAACTAAAAACTCTATAGAAGATCAATAACATTATTAAAAATGGTGAAAGCTGTCCACGAATTGTACCACAGACCACGCCAGCTGGTTTCAAAAGAGATCAGAGTTGTATCCCTACCATCAAAGATCCACCAGACAGGCATTGGTCAACAGTACAACCCCAGAACTAAAAATTAGACCCATAACATATACAGAATGAACACAGCCCTAGGGTAGCAGTCATCTACCCTCTCCACCCCACACCCGCGGGACCTACATGTTCCATGGCTGAAATTACACCCTTACTTTATAAAACATCAAGATAAGAAGCTGTCCTTGAATTATACCGCAAACCCCAAGCCAGTCGGTTTCAAAGAGATCAGGGGCAATCCCTACCATCAAGATCCACCGAACAGGCATGGGCAAACGGTACAATTCCAGAACTCCCATTTAGACCCACAATATCTACAGCAAGAACATGGCCCGGAGGTAGCAGACATCCATTTCCTAATGTGTTCTAATAATAAATATTAAAGAAGTGTGTTTTCAGACGTTTCTTGAAGACTGCAACTGAGCTCGCATCTCTGATGTCTGATGGTAGAGAGTTCCAGAGCTTTGGTCTAAATAATAAACCTCGCTCGTCAGATTTAAAGTTTACCTCGACTTGTTTTACTTCATTTTCCCCAAGTTGAAGCCAGGTGATATCCTGACAAAAATGAATGATCACCTGTCCTCGTATTAAAATATTCAACTCGAGGAATTTACATTGAGATTGACCGTCGGCTAATTACACTATCATGCATTTTAACTATGTCTACAACACCAACTAGAGAGGCCCTGGCATACTCAATATCAATGGTTTCTAAACCGAACCAGAAAAAATAAGTAACAGACCTCACACAAGCCGCTTAACTTTATCCTGCGGTGATGTCGTCTGCTTCGACATTTTCGTCTGCAAAATTTGTTAAATTTAGATCTATAGATTTTTTAAGTAAAGAAACCTAAAAACGAGTGTCAAACAATTTGGATCCAGATCAGACGCCGCGTTACGCGGCGTCTAATCTGGGTCTAAACTGTTTGCAAAAATCAATAAAGTCGCGACCAGCAGGCAAAGGGTTAATTCATTTTTGCCAGAAGATGCAGCAAGCTTTGCCATGCTTATTTGCAAACTCTTTATTGGACTAGGTGTAACCACCCAAGTTAGCATTGTCGTTAAACAATTATCTTCTGCTGTTATTGATCTAGGGTGAACTTAATGTAGGAATATTGTAGGAATAATGTAGGAATATTGTCAAACAGTTTTCATGCTACTCCGCTGTGTTCTGTGTAATTATAGTATAGCAGTGTTTTGTGTATTAATATTAATATTGCTACCAAGTATCTCATTTTAATACGAAGTTACCCTTTCGCTGTTGCAATATTGTCTGGTGAATAATGGTTAACCCTTTCCCCATAGAAGCGCCTTTTAGTGCATTTTATTTATTCCTACAATGAAGAAAATAGTTCCAATTGATACACTCTTTAATATGACCTTGTATCAAAAGAAGTAGTGTATATATCCTTGCAAATGGACGCTTACAGCAGGCTATTAGATTTTTGTATTTTTCAAAGTCGAAAATCTAATAATGTTTATGACTGGTTCATCAACGGTGATAAAATTGCAGTTGTCGAATCATTCAGCTATTTGGGGATAAACTTTCATTATACTGGTAATATGAAGGTAGCTGTAAAATCTCTTTCTGATCAAGCCCTTAAAGCCGCATTGTGTTTTTGGGAAACCTGCATAAAACGGTTGTTTTGGATCCCATTAGAACTACGTGGGACGTGATTCTTTCATAAAAAGCGGCTTTATCTAAGAAATTCGCTTTTAAAAAATTTTTTATAATTTTTTTGTGCTAGCACAATTTAAAGAGCCTCCTTGTGAATGGAAAGAAGGACAACTCTGTAAATACAGGGCTCCAGATAACGGAAGTATTTCGATTACTAAACTCTTTATTTCTGCTTTTAAACCCAATGGTGTCATACTCATTAGAATCGTCTCGAAGAGACGGTTTAATCAGTAGTAACACCGTAGCATTCGGTGCTGAAATGAGTGAGAACATGTTGGAATTGTTCAGTTTATTCCTCTTATCTGGAGCCGGCTGAAATGAAGAATTTAACCCTTATTCTGCTGCTAAGACGTCTGCTTTGACATTGTCGTGTGCAATATTTGTTTAGTTTAGATGTATGCATATTTTTGATTAAACAAACCTTAAGACGAGTGTCAAACAGTTTGGATCCAGATGAGACGCCGCGTTACGCGGTGTCTGTTTTAGAGTCAAACAGTTGCGACCAGTAGGCACAGGATTAAACTATGAGATAAGGTCACCACGTGTAAATAATTAATCACGGTGGTAAACGTGTACAATCCAATACGGGGGATCTTGCTGAAAATGACTGTTTCAGCCTTGTCTTCTCTCTAACTAAACCACCTATTTTTGGATCTTCATCAAACTTGCTATAAATGTTTATTAGTAGAGAATCTAGCTCAATTTTGATAACTATCAAAGTCGCATGAGGCATGCCTGAGTTATTGTCCTTGAATAATTAAAAAAAATATGACTGTTTCAGTCCTTTCTGCTCTCTAACACAAACACTTTTTATTGGATCTTCACCAAACTTGCTGGCATTGTGTATTTGTTTTAAATATAGATCAAGACAAAAATCGAATACAGCTGACTGAAAATCCTTCAAGAGGTAAAGGAGGTATGGAGTAGTCATTTATTACTTTACTTATTACCAACACGGCCAAGATGAAGCACATGCAACTATTGACCAAATAGTTGGCTTAAATAGAATAAAAACAGTTCCTATTACAGAGTTGACATGGCTAAAATAAGTATGAAATAGCAAATTTTTAATAATTGAAGAACCGTAACTCCAACATGCCTTCGGCGATTTGGGTATTCATAGAGCTGGACTAAGTTTTTATCCAATATTATTTTCAGCAAATTTGAAGATCCAATTAAAACCGTTTGAGTCAGAAAGCTGACAAGCCTGAAGTATGCAATCTATAATCATTCAAGGGCAATAACTTCAACATGCCTTGTGCGATTTTGGTAGTTAAGATTATGAACTTGATTTTATATTAATAAACATTTTCAACAAGTTTGGTGAAAATCACAAAAAAAGTTATTTGTGTTAGAGAGCAAAAAATGGTGAAACAGGTATTTTTAAATACATAAAGGACAATAACTCAGACATGCCTTATGCGATTTAAGTAATAATCAAACCGAACCTAGATTTTGTATAAATAAAGAATTTCAGCAAGGTTTTGTTAAGATCCGAAAAGAAATGTTTGTGATAGAGAGCAAAAAATGCTGAAACATTAATTTTTAATAACTAAAGGGCAAAAAACTCATGCCTTATGCGATACAAGTACTATTTGAACTGGAGATATATTTTATATTTATAAACATGTTCAGCAAGTTTGGTGAATATCCGATAAAAACTGTATGTGTTAGAGTGCAAAAAACCCCTGAAACAGTCATATTTTAATAATTAAAGGACAATAACTCATATGCGATTTTAGTAATATTCAAACTTAACCTTGATTTTATATTAATAAACATCTTCAGCAAATTGGGTGAAAATCGATAAAAAAGCATTTGTGTTAGAGAGAAAAAAATGGTGAAACAGTCCTTTTTAATACATTAAGGGCAATAACTCAGATAATCATTTTGGGATTTTTAGTAATAATCAAACTGGACCTAGGTTTTATATAAATAAAGAATTTCAGCAAGTTTGTAGAAGATCCGATGAAAACTCTTTGTGTTAGAGAGCAAAAACGGCTGAAACAGTCATTTCTAATAATTCAAGAGCAATTACTCCGACATTCCTTATGCGATTTTACTAGTATTCAAATTTAACCATGATTTAATATCAATGAAAATATTTTCAGCAAGTTTGGTGAAAATTCAATAAAAAGAATTTGTGTTAGAGATAAAAAAACTGGCTGAAAACTGTAATTTTAATACATAAAGGGCAAAAACTTAGATATGCCTCATACAATTTTAGTAGTTATCAAACTAAACCTAGATTTTATACTAATGAACATTTTCAGCAAGTTTGGTGAAGATCCAATACAAGTATTTGTGAAAGAGAGCAATAATTGCTGAATCACTCATTTTTAATACAAAAATGGCAAAAACGCAAACATGCCACATGCGATTTTAGTAGTAATCAAACTGGACCAAGATTTTATAATAATAAACAATTTCAGTAAGTTTGGTGAAGATCAACTAAAAAATGCTTGTTTTAGAGAGCAAAAATTGCTGAGACAGTCAACTTTTAATACATAAAGGGCAAAAAGTCTTACATGCCTTATTAGATTTAGGTAGAAATTTAACTGTACCTAGATTTTATATAAAAGAACATTTAATGCAAGTTTGGTGAAGATCCGATAAAAACTCGTTGTGTTAGAGAGCAAAAAGGGCTGAAACACCGTTGTGACGAAATGTGACTCATTTTATACCAATCGTTCGCACCCGGTGATATTGAACCCAGCTGTTCCACGTGCCACTAATCCGTGTGGTAATATTTATGTCAGACGATCTACTTTCGGTTTGTTATGGTTTTAAATCGCTTTTTTGGTGATTTAGGCCTGTCTTCAACATTTCATAGATCAGTTTGGCCCATTAGAATGTTCAAGCATTGTTATTAACCGTTATTGTATTTCGCACATTAAAAAAAGGTCTGAAAACACAATGGGACTTTAAGGCTTATAATAGTCTTTTAGCTCTTTTTGACAAAGTAAGTTTGGATATTAAGACTAAGATGTCGTTATTTGATACCATGGTTTTGCCTATTCTTTTATATGGCTCTGAAGTCTGGGGTGTCTATGATATGAAAGAAATAGATAATATACACATTAAATTTTGTAAGCATATACTTGGGGTTCGACAACAAACACCTAATGTAGCTGTTCTGTGTGAACTAGGCAGAATTCCTCTATCAGAATTAGCGAAAGAGCGAGCACTTCGCTATTGGTTAAAGATAATGCAAACCCAAAACATGCCAAATCGTGGGGTATTTAATGAGCAAATTATAGATGGTAATTCAAAGTCTTGGGGAAATCTTGTAAAAGGTATTTTAGATAGGCTCGGTCTTGGGGACATGTGGAACGATTTTGGTAATGTATCTTTAGCACTGAAACTATTTAAGCAAAGAATTCATGATCAGTATATACAAACATGGAATACATCGATATATAATACTTCTAAACTTGACTATTATAGAAAATTCAAAACTCAATTTTGTTATGAAAACTACTTATCTTTTCTTGATAATGAAAAGGCACGCAAACAGTTAACTAGATTTAGAGTAACATCACATAATTTAGAAATAGAGTCAGGTAGAATTGCTGGTAAAACGAGACAGGAACGTATATGTAAAGTTTGTACAAGTAATGCTGTTGAATCTGAATATCATTTTCTATTATGTTGCCCAAAGTATTCTAGCATTCGTTCTAAATTTCTAGGTCATACTTTTTCTTCATGGCCATCGATCCAAAAGTTTGAAAGAATTATGTCTTCCAATAATAAAAGAACCATAATTAATACAGCTAAATATATAAATGAAGCATTTTCTATTCGTAAACAGTCCCTCGATGCATTAACTGCTCCATAAAGTAAAACAGTAATTTGATATGTTTAGTACATGTTTTGTTTGATTTGTGTATGTGTATTGTGTTTATGTTCTATTCTATACTCGTATGTAGTTGTGTTCATTTATGCATGTAAAACACTTTGATGAGGCTGGCTTGGTCATATTAGATAGATTTGTTTTGTAAATGACCAAAGGCATCGATGTATGCTGATTGTCAATAAAACTGAAACTGAAACTGCTAAAAAGCAGAATGCGCCTGAAGGCGCATTCGGCTTCGCTCTCAGCCCTATTTTAGTGGTAACTTGTTTTTTAACTTAGACACAGGCTTTGGGTAATTGGTTATAAGCTTCTGCAACATTTTCTGTGTAATTATAGAATGGGAGTGTCTAGTGCATGTGGATATTGATACATGTTCAAAGTACAATAACACCTCACTATTACGACCACTAAAACCAAGGCTAATTGATTGTATGATAGACAGGTGACAGCTTAAAGCAAGGTGACAGTGAAACAGAAAGCTCCTAAAGGAGCTTTCTGTTTCACTGTCACCTTGCTTTAAGCGGTCACCTATCGTAAACACCCTAATAATTCCTTAAGTGGTCGTAACAGAGAGGTTTTACTTTATCTCGTTTCAATATCCCTTTCCCTACTGTAATATCACCAGGCTAAGAATTATAGATATGATACCCTGTCATTATTAGCCAAGCCCGTTTTGATGACATTTGAAAACTGTTTAGATTCACGCCAGACACCGAATTTCTAATTAGTTACCGACTTTCTCATTGCCTAGTCACGAATTAAATTTTCTGGCAGTCATATATTTCGTGTGTACATGAAATACCCTTAAACAAGTTGAAACAATGGAGCAGAATAAAAACGTAATGTGATAGTATAGCAGGATAAGGGAATAACTATATATATACCATGCCGGGATTACGATTTGATTTTCGGCTTTAGTATTTCAGAATACATTGCAATACAGTATTCAAAACGTCGTTATTTCATGTTTAACACATTTACCCATAGTCTGATTTCTAGTTCTGAAGACAGGTTACCGCTTAACGCAGGTTGAAAGTAAAGTAGAATACGCATTCATGCGCATTCTGCTTTTACTTAAGCCTGTTTTAAGCTATCATCTGCTGGGATATGGCAAATATTCCATGTGGTACATATGCATGACTTTATAAAGTGGAATTATCTTATTCAATGGAGGGATAAAACAATAAGGAACTTAAAAAGATGTAATTATAGAATAATGAATTAAACATGACTAAGTACGAATAACGCGATGCAAAGGAGTGTCGAAAATGAAAAGTTTGTTTTTTAAACTTTTGACGCGTTTTGTTTCATTTAGTTTGGTTGGCAAACAGTTTTGAGTCTAATCATACTCTAACCATTCGGTGTCTGAACTTGCTCAGAACTGTTGGACATCAAATAATGGAGTAACGAAAGTATATTATGGTTAAAGCGTTTGGCACCTTGTGGTGGCCCCATACTGAGCGGGATGGACTATTTGTTCATGGAGATAGAAACAAAAGCGTTTAGTGAGCAAAATAGCGTACATGCATTACTTTTGTTTTAACCGCTTCTCTTCCATGGCATCTTCAATTTTAAACATTTATCGTCTGCTTTTGTTTCTTAAATTCAAATTTCAGGTTTTTGACTTACTAAATATTGAACAGGGTGTCAAACAGTTTCGATCGTGATCATACATCGCGTCATGCGATATAAACTGTTGTATTGTACTCTGCGTGAGGCAGTTATATAGTAATCGTAACATTATATATGTATTAATGTTTCTGAGGTATTCCTGTAAAAAAAAAAGCAAAGCCAGTTTTGATGCTACAGATTTGCCTAATTCACGCGTTTGTGGTAACAGAATTATTTCCATTGCAACCAAGTTTGAGCCAGATCAAACGCATCGTCAACCGTATCGATTGTGATTTGATTTATGAGTTACGTCGCTTTTAACAGTAGTTCAGTCATATCGCGACGTCTAGCTAATATCTGGTGGAGGAAGCCCCTAGGAGCCCTTTATGCACTGTTTCAAGAATAGATCGGCAACTGGATAGAACCACCGACCTTCCGCAAAACAGCTAGAAGGCTTCCCCAAATCAAAATCAAAATGACCAAACTAGGATTCGAGCTCGGAGCGGTGAGGAGCTCAGTGGTGTAATTCACAGTGACTATATCACTAGGCCAGGGATGCCCAACAATTTCGAAAAATTACCATTTGATACATTGAGTTGGACTGATATTGTTTGAAATTTCGTGCAACCCATTTAAGCCTACATCTACTAAAGTGGACATTGGCAAACAGTGTAGACCCTGATGAGACGCCGCGTTATGCGGCGTCTCATCATTGTCAGCACTGCTTGCTATTAATACAGTGGAGAATCTGTTATTCTTTCCCAATAAACGCGTTTACGGTAAAACTATTATTTGCAGTGCAAACAGTTTGAAGCCAGATCAGACGCCGGGTAACCCGGCGTCTGATCAGGCTCCAAACTGTTTGCCACCAAGATAAACATGAATTATCAGAATTGTCAAAAAGTTGTACTTTTTCTACGTTTTAGTGTTTTGCGTTTGCGTACGTTTGCGTTTAAACGGGAAAGAATAACAGATTCTCCACTGTATACAAAATTTAATATTGTGCTGTATGGACAATTACTGCAGTGTCTTTAGATCACCCTTGTGTATATACAATGAATACTTTCAGCAATTATACAGGGACAGTTTATTGCAATATCCAGGTTCCAATATGATAAACCGTTTGAGTTGAGTCTGAGCTCGTTCGCAAGATTTGATTGGTCAGATCTGACCAATTAAATGATTGAGAACGAACGCAGACTAAAATTAAACGCTTTATAACAATAGGGCTAGTCATAAATGGATTAAACGGGAACAAATAGCGTCCTGTCCACTGTGCAGTGTAGTTGCTTTATTTGAAAGGTACCAATAGTAGTTACAGCGCCCCCTCTCTACAACGACATCCAATGGGATACAAAGATTATGTGTGTTGTTCGGAGGGAGTCGTTATAGGGAGGGAAATTGGCTTACATTTGCAAACAGCTTGAATCCAGATCAGACGCCGCGTAACGCGGCGTCTGATCTGGATTCAAGCTGTTTGTCACATGTAATGAAGTATTTTCTGTCAAAAAAAGTCCATTATGTAACTATGAGAAAAACAGCAAACGACAATTTTAAGCAGACGATATTGCAGCAGTAAAAGGTTAGACATAATTGTCCCGTTTAGGGAATTACGACTAGGATCGTTGAAAGGAGGGAGTCGTTGTTGGGAGGGCCGTTGTAGAGAGAGAGAGCGCTGTATATTGACCAGTGTACACCATCAGGAACTGGGACCATGTCTGTCTATGGACACAATGTAAACGTATTAAAAGTTATGACAGTGTATGCCGTTTGTGCTGCAGTAGGTTTGTGCGTGAGTAGTTCCGGAGTATTTCCTGAGAGACGGGATGAGTTTGATACTATTCTCCAGTTGCTTTATTTCAAGGATACAAACTGTAGTTATATAGACTGGTGTACACTATCTAAAACTGAAGAAGTTGACTTCCCCGTCTATTCAAAACAATGTTGTGCACAGTGTATCTGTCACGACAACTGCACACAAACAGCAAAATGCTGCCCGGACTATAAACTATACAAAGTGTTGAATGGAAAACGACATGAGAACTTTTCAGAAATTGTCGCGTCTGTCGAAGCATTTCGGAAAGAAAACAATACACGGCATATTGTGTTGTCAAACTTGGAGGAAAACACAAATAACCAAGATCCTCCGAATTCAGAGTGTGTTTATCTACAACTCCTACACGGGTCACCATTTTACTTCACCGGGATGCCATATAAAACCATAACCAAATGCCCGGTCAATACAACCAATGAAAATCTAAAACGCCAGTGTGAGGAATTTGGTGAGTACGACAACCACAATACGTCACTTGTTTCTCTAAACACTCCTGTTCAAACTCCCTCTTCTGGTCATGTGTACAGAAATATCTACTGTTTTCAATGCAGCCCTGAAAACCAACAAGAGTACACAGTTTGGAAAGCTGTCTTTGTTTTAGACGACAGGTATGCATCAAAAACCGATTTTGTGTATGAAACGAAGAATGACGTTTTCGAACACACGCAAAATAACGGTGGTGTTTTAGTTCGTACGAATATCATATTTGAACCTAAAGAAGGGGTTCAAAGTTTGGACAAGGAAAAAGTCTGTGTCAAGGAATTCGAGAACAGCTGTAGTTCTGAAATGTCAAGCATCATAACTCAGGCGTGTAGGCAATTTTCTGCACCCGTTTCTGTTCGGAGTAACGAGGACCGATTTCGTTTCATTATTTACAACAATATAGCTTGCTTATACTGCAACAACATCCTAGAAACCGATGATCAGTGTTACGGGAACAACCACGCAGTTACGCAGACGAATCGTATTGTGTTGCAATTGACAGAAACAGGTGAACAGTTTGTACCCAGCCACAAGGGAAAACTGGAAATCATGTTTGACACGACCGGCAGATGTGTTCCTGGGTATGCATTTGACAACAATAAAGTGAGTATTTACTGGTTAAACCCCTTCACTGCCTTACCCCGAGCACAATAGTTTTTTCGCAAACAGTTTAGATCCTGATCGGACGCTGCGTTACGCGGCGTCTCATCAGAATCCAAACTGTTTGACATCCATTTCAATATTTCTTCAGTCATAATAGCAAAAATTAAAATTTAAGAAATAAAAGCAGACGACAATTGTTAAAAATGTATGACGTCACGGCAGTGAAGGGGTTTACATGGTTTAACGTTTAACCCATAGTCTATTTCTAGTTTTAAAGACATGTGACTACTGACAGCAGGTTGAAAATATAGCAGAATACGCCTTTCATTCTGTTTAAGCAATTCATCTGCGAGGGTATAGACAATATTTCTTATGGTACAACTTCATGACTGAATAAAGTAGAACTGTTTTCTTCAGTGTGGGGGATAAATTCCAAGGCGTTATATAATTTATATGTGTATCTGTGGAGAAATGTGTTAACCATTTCATGGTCAAATATATCGTAAGGTGTTTACCCCTTCACCGTTTCATTATCGCCTGCTTCAAAATTGTTGTCTGAAATATCGTTTCAAAGTTATATTTAAAGAGGCTCGCAACCAGAGTTAGCATTAAACATAGAAATTTGAAAATATATGTCAAACCCTGATATAAACGGTAAGAATTAGCTGAGGATAAGAAATTCTGTTTAAAAATGCAGTTCATAATAAAAATTTGTTGAGCACTGGTGGAATTCGAACCCGGGGCCCGACATGCGGGGATAAAAAGCAACATACAGTAGTGTGCAAAAAGTATTCGTTAAATGGCGGCCATATTGGATTTGGTCAGGATAATTAACGGGTGTTTCAAAGCTTTTATAACAGAAACTCTAACAGAAACGAACACGTAAACTTGATTTCCCATACCTCAATGCTAAGTCAGATGTCCCTTGAATGTTACAACCGGCATTATCATACGACGAAAATAGACATGTAGAGGCTTTGAACATAGGACGGTGGGATTTCAGTCAAGATACGAAAAAAATCATCGTACAAATCCTGATTGCTAT
This sequence comes from Gari tellinella, assembly GCA_922989275.2. Lineage (NCBI taxonomy): Eukaryota > Metazoa > Mollusca > Bivalvia > Cardiida > Psammobiidae > Gari > Gari tellinella. Next base: position 100,698,672 of record OV277858.1, on the reverse strand, counting down.
TTATGAAATTCACTCTGCACGACAGTTTTATCAGTGTCTACAATCTCGTGACGTCATTGGGGCTGAAGGGGAGCTGAAAGTGCTCGATTCAAGTAAGTATTTTGCCGATTTCTTTGTTAATACTGGGCCGATCTTGACCAAATATAGATGGTACCACCCGCCTTACTGAGATATATCTCCGAAAAATACTCTCATGCGGCGAAATCCTTTATTTCAAACGCAATTTTGTACCAACCTCCGCGGATTACCGGCGTTGAGATGGGGCGTTGGGGAGAAAAACCTGCGAGTTGTATTGAAATGCACTTTAGGGGCACTTTTTCACCAATAAGATAACACTTTCTAAATGAAAAAATGTATACTTTACTGTTGCAAGCGTATTTTGACTGAAAATGGTGTTTTCGTTTGTGCAATCGAACATTTATGAATTGCGGTCGTTGGGGAGAAGGGGTCGTTGGGGAGGAAAACGCAACAACACTGGACTTCGTCTTGAGTTTGTGTTATCGGATATACATTATATAGCCCCAATATAGTTTATTATACGCTTATGATTGATAAGATACTAGTTGAGTGATTAAATAAAATTTAAATCAATATCGTAGCTTTATTTTATCCCCCTTCCTGAGTCTAAAATTGTGTAATAGTTTGGAGTCCCTGCTGTTCCCTCATATCGTTTTAATGGTATCTTAATCATGTAATGTTCGAAACAAATGTTAAACAAATGTGCGATTGAGTTGTATTTTTTCAGATGTCACCCACACCATATCTAACGTTGTGTTGGTCTTCTCTTGATAATACATGCAGTTGTATTTGCAAAACTGTGTGCTAACTTCGACATTTCTATTCGTAAATCATTAGTCCCTGAAAATTTACAGAAATTATGAACACCTGATGACTATTTATTAGCTAAAATTATACTTTAAATCATCCGAATCGCATATTTTATGTGTCAGCACGAAGAAAAATGTTTATACTTGGATCTCACATAGGCAAATAAAGTATACCCTGATCATACAGCTCCCGAGGAGCTGTTTGATCCGGTTATACTTTATCTGCAAAAGACGACCCAAGTCGTCACTAGGGCTGATTGTGTTAATCTCGATCATCTGTAGGTAGTATAGTTCTATCTAATTTGGATCTACATAGATTTTGATAAATCACCAATGCATGAGTGATGAAATTGTTGTACGTTTATTACATTTATGATAAGTATTATTAAAGAACAGCCGAATTATTACTTCAATTTGTTCAGGTCAAGAGTGTCTATCTATAGTCTCAAATATAATGTTAAAAGTTCAGTCAGTAAAGGATTAAATGTTCACTATCGAACGGAAATTGCCGGGACTTTCCGACAAACCTCTATGAGATATGCGGAAATTGCCGATAATTTCTTATGATTTCCGAACGAGTGCATGGCACCGCAGTTCACGGGCAGAACGGGTATTCAGAATTTTCATTGGCTATCGTAAATTTACGAAGATGGTCGTGGTGACCCAGTTTCGTGTATCTACGCAATGATAGTCTCCTATTCTTAGATTTACGCTAATTGGTCTTCTCGCTAATCATCGTTTAATTCCGGAAGATTGACCTAATTTATAGGTCCGCCCACTGGACTCATGCGATGATGTAAATAAATTAATATGAACATTCAATGAAAGGGATATCATGAATAGATCTACTCATTGATTAGCTACATTGTGGAATTAATCACGCAAAGTTTGACAATGTGATGGGCGGAATTTGGCGGATAATGTAGATCTAGTGAGAGGCTGCCCGATGTCATTGACAACGGGGATGAGCGCATTTTTGCGCAAATAAAGTCTATAGAGAAACAAATAAGTTGTGGAAATTCTAAGGTAAGAGATCTGGGCATGTTTCCCCTCCCCAACCCCCTCCCCTCTAATTCCGTGCATTAAGTCTATGATTTAGATGTATAGGTTATAGTTTGGTGCTATGAGTTTAATGATTAAATCTGAAATATTTATTAATTTATGTCATCTTTTATCTCTTTTTTCAAATTAGGATCACTTATTTTACCGATTGAAGTAGCTCGAAATCTAGATCGAAATATTTCGTCTCAATGTGGGCTTTTCGACAGTCGCATGGGATTCAGTCCTATTCCACAAATGACGTCACACATCTTATCCGATTCATATAATTTACGGGAAAGTGCACCTAGCCAAAAATCAGTCACTGAATGTAAAACATTAACTAGATCTGTCCAAATACTGAGTGGTCTTGTATCCTCAAACCGATTAAAGCCAAATCGCCTGAACATAGGAAAGAACTCACTCATATGGGTTCTACCTGGCATGCTGTTTTGCAAATTAGGCTACAACTACATCTAGATAGCTAGTTCTAGTTGAATTAATATCAATATCGGTATCAAATTCTGGCGTTGATTTAAAAATCATTTCTATGAAAGTGTGAGTATGAGTGGGAGACAGATATTTGCAGGACATTTCTGGATTGCGATTGTTGTCTTCAGGTAAGGATGTAGGGTGTTGGGGGGTAACATGGGGGAAGGGGGTAGATCTAGGTTTTCTGATTTGTTAAGGTAACAAAACAAAGACAAAAACGTTGTTAATGTAAATTTGATTCATGCACTTTAAAAACATAAAATTTAATCATTTTGGGTGCAGCAGACCTTTTGTGTTTGGGTTGGGGATCCTGTGAAACACTCTGGATCACGAGCTTTTTTTGTTTTTGTATTTTGTCCTCATGATTTTAGGCAGGAGACGAGACGCAGATACTGTGCGACACTAAATACGCCGTTTCTCTAACAAGTACTCCAGTGTTGTTGTGTTTTCCTCCCCAACGACCCCTTCTCCCCAACGACCGCAATTCATAAATGTTCGATTGCACAAACGAAAACACCATTTTCAGTCAAAATACGCTTGCAACAGTAAAGTATACATTTTTTCATTTAGAAAGTGTTATCTTATTGGTGAAAAAGTGCCCCTAAAGTGCATTTCAATACAACTCGCAGGTTTTTCTCCCCAACGCCCCATCTCAACGCCGGTAATCCGCGGAGGTTGGTACAAAATTGCGTTTGAAATAAAGGATTTCGCCGCATGAGAGTATTTTTCGGAGATATATCTCAGTAAGGCGGGTGGTACCATCTATATTTGGTCAAGATCGGCCCAGTATTAACAAAGAAATCGGCAAAATACTTACTTGAATCGAGCACTTTCAGCTCCCCTTCAGCCCCAATGACGTCACGAGATTGTAGACCCTGTTTATGTTAATATACAGCCAGATAATTTCAATAAGGTTCAAATCAGGTGATTGTGCTGGCCAAGAAATTTTTTTTTATTTTATTTCGAATCCAAACCGAGATCCTACCCGCACGATACATCGGCGCGCTATAATCCTGAAATAAAGATAAATTGGTCGGGAAATGTCTTGCTACAACAGGCCTAAGATCATCTTCGAGGATTTCTGTGTATTGTACTGAATTTACATTACCGTTTAAACTAACAGGTTATTTCTGTCAGCGAATCCCTGCGGTTGGTCTTCACGGTCCGCTCAACTGTCAGATACTCATTTTCACCCACCACGCGAGGTCTCCGTGATCTAGGAAAGTTTCAATCGATTCAGTTGTCTTGAATTTATTAAAAAAATAGCATACTGTACTGTAAGGCCTCTGTAATCTTCGTGAAGTTTCTGCGATTCGAAATCCATCTAAAACATATTTACGGCTACGTTTTTCTATGTCACTTCTCAATTCTGAGCCTGTCCGCCCCATTTTGATTCAACAACAAAACAAACATAAATGACGTGTATATTACAACCCCGTTACGTCATACCATTTTTCAAGGAATCAAACTATTTATAAATCTAAAAAGTTTCATGTTTTGCTATTTTTTAACTCAATTTAGAAGGGGGAGGAAAATTGCACAAGCTTAATTAGCGCGACGTCGCGACGCAATTTTAACGAATACTTTTTGCACGTTACTTTTAAGTCAACCAGTGAGCTCGCTCGACCACGGGCTATTCATATATTTGAAGTCGATGTAACGTACTTCAATGTGTAGCAATGGAGGTTACATAATTCGGCTCGGGTTTATGCCTGAGTCCGTGGTCAATTTCTGTTGCGTCTTTCGACGCAACGGATAAAGCGAAGGAAAATATCTAAAACATGAATATTTGAATACTTTGCTTAAAGATGATTTACACTGTTCATATGTTTGTATAGAAAGTTCTTTTTTCACTACAGTACTAAATTATTTACCTCTGACAGTTTCGACATCCACTGATGTCTTTCTCAAGAATCGCACTGCGATTATCGGCTATCTTCGGCCTTGTTCGTCAGTTTCCGGCTTCGTGCAAACGACGAACACAGGGTCGTAGATTCGGGATAGTCTGTAGGCCCCCTCGTCCCTGTTCATGACCGAGTGCTTTCTCCGTATGTGAATTGCTTCTTTGACCTGTCGTACTCGTTAATTAGCCTCCTTGTCTACTACTTTTGCCCCCTCCCAATCAATCACGTGATTGTCCTGCACTGTGTTATCCGTTATAGCACTTTTGTTATATTCTGTTAACGAGGCTTTGCGTTCTGATCTTGTATAATTTGATCTTTGGTTCATTTTCACGTCTTTTTGGTGTTCGCAAAGTATCGTGCCAAATGTTCTGCCTGTTTCACCGATGTATACTTTGTCGCATTGTTTGCAGGGAATATCTGGTATACTACATGTATGTCACATTTATGGTTCAGTTCTACTTAATCCTTAATTGGGGTGAACAAGCATGGATCTTAGTGACTGATAGGGTTTCATGGCTGTGGCTATATTGTGTTTTCTGAACACTCTGTTTATACTTTCTGACACTCCTTTTATGTAAGGCAAAACCACTAAACCTTTCGTCCGCTCTGTATTGTCTGTCTTCTTTCTTACTTTCTTGCCTCCATTAGTCTCTTTTGTCTTGAATTTTCCCTTTACACTGTCTATAGACCACTTGGGGTTGCCACATTTACGGAGAGCTTGTCTAACATGGTTCTCTTCCATCACCTGGTCCTCTTTCTCCGATACAAGGGAGTAGCACCTGTCTAATAAGGTGCATACCACTCCTAACTTGTGGTACAACGGGTGGTGGGGTGTGAAGTCTAAGTATTGGTCCGTATGGGGACGAGGGGGCCTACAGACTATCCCGAATCTACGACCCTGTGTTAGTCGTTTCCACGAAGCCGGAAACTGACGAACAAGGCCGAAGATAGCCGATCGTCGCAGTGCGATTCTTGAGAAAGACATCAGTGGATGTCGAAACTGTCAAAGGTAAATAATTTATTCAAGTAGTGAAAAAATAACTTTCTATACAAATGGATTTGACCTACTAAATTAACACATTCAAGGACACTGTTCATATGTGTCTAATGCCAGATGCACGATAATGCTACACATTTGATTTTATTTGAGTATTTTCTTTTATTTTTGCAAATACACCATCTGGTTGCAAGTCGCTTTAATGCAGTACAACTGACGTAATTTCAAAACAAGTGGCAAAGAGTTTTGATCCTGATCAGACGCCTTGTTACGCGGCATCTTATCAGGATCAAAATTGTTTGCAAATGCACTTTATGGCGACATTGAGAGTGAAAGGGTTAAACAAGATAAAACGATGTGGAAAATTTATACGTTTACCAATTGAACCGTAGTAATGCGTTTCCGTACCATTTACAAACAGGTTACATGTACCTAAAAAGAATACAATTGATATATGGAAAGTATGAATATCTAGATTAGAGGGCTCTTGCAAGAGCCTTCTGATCGTTGTATGTACTGTTTGCCATTGTTGCATCATATCGTAAAAACAACCTTAATAATAAAAGACGGACTAGGCATAATCGAAAACCGGAACGATTAATTTGAAACCTATGAGGTCTATACGTTAAGAAATGAATCGAAAGCGTTCCATACCGAGGTAAAATGCTTCCTTCTTGCCAAACAAAGGTGTTTGCAACAAAGACTATATTCCAAAGAGGGAATAAAAATAGTTTTAGATTTACAAATATGTTATTTTCTAAGATATCGACTAATAGGGACCTTTAACACAATAAAATAAGAAAAATCAAGGAGATTAATGTGTATTTCATATGACGACGTTATGAGGATGACGTCATGACATTGAAAATAACAAGCATCATTATACTGCATAATAAATTCCTTACCTCTGATTGGCTACCAAGCCGTAGACGTGACACCATATACCCTGTGAGCTGACAGGGTACGTAGAAATGCCTTGAGCCTTAGGCCCACTGCTCGACAGGATTGAATGCATTCAATCAGGCATCCTTCGTTTAAAGTCCTTTTCGGCGGCGGGATCTTTCAACAGTCTTATGTTTTCTGGGAAAATTTGACGCCGAGGTCTACGAGCTTGCCCATTTTTCTTATGAATAACAACCGTCAGAAACATGACGTCATTTATGCTCAACAGCATATATGTTTTGACAAGATTTTGTTACTGTTCACTTTCAGCGCTGTGCACGACAAATTCCAAAATATTTCATTTGAACAGTGAAAACTTTGCAGTATAATGTTACCGTGGCATAAAATAAACACTACTATCTTGGATTTTATGGCTGATTGCATGTAACAAAAATGTTACGTGTATTTGGACATTATTTATTTTGTTAAATGACCTTAGAGGTCGAAATATAAGAATAGAACTATTTCATAATGTAATACAAAAGTGTTTGAATCCATAGAACTGGTGTCCAGCGCTAACAACCTATAGATACACATGTGAAGACGTTATTCTTTCTATCCCCTGAAACTTCCAATGGACAATTCCAGTTTGCAATAAAGGCTGGCCCATTTTAGACTAGTTAGGGCTGTTTTTTGTAATAAATTGCAAAATGACAAACAGTGTATACTTTGCAAATACAGTGAAACCGACTAAACCGGACATGTATGGGGACGACAAAAACATCCTGTTTAGAGGGGTTTAGAGGGGTTTCCGGTTTAGAGGGGTTTTGACCCATATCTTGTTTCTAGTATGGAAGGTAGCTGGCCAGCACTTAAAGCATTCTGATTCACGTTCAACCTGCTTAAGCTATCATCTGCTAAAATATAGAAAATATTTCTGATGATATATGTTCATGAATGTACTTTCTGCAGCGAGGGAATAAATAAAATGCGTGGGAAATGGGACCAAAGTTTTTGTCCGGTTTAGAGAGAATTCCGGTATTTGGAGGTTCCGGTTTAGAGGGGTTTTACTGTACACCATTGGGTTTTCAGTATCTTTCAACCTGAAAGAATTACGTACTCTCCATAGTACACGTTTAACACTTCGATAAAAACTATAGATATTCTATATTTGTTTTTAAAATGTTTTTCCATTGTGTTTGTAATTATTTGAACATTTTTCTACATTTAAGTATTGTAATTGTAATTTTTTAGCAGTGGGGAAAAATATACGTTTTACGTCATATCTTTCTCGCTTAAACAAAACGAAACGAAGCGCTATAAAATCTAATGTGAAAAATGACAGTTTTCTGAAAAAGTTGAAAATTATATAAATATCAGATGGCAGTTTTCGTGACATTCAAATTGTCAACCCGAGAAACAGAATGTCACCCTCGGCTTCACCTCGGTTTTTCGAGGTTTGACAATTTGAATGTCACGCAAACTGCCATCTGAAATTTATTTTATTACACCAAGCTTATTAACCCTGGCTGTTGAATCGTCTCGTTCGACTTTTATAAAAAATATGTTGTGAATACCAATTTAGAGCCGCCATGCATGTAACATGTTTGGTCTACTGGAAATTAACATTGTAGCTGAAAGCGAGGTGTAACAATTACAGATAAACCCCTCTTTCAAGACCACTAAATTGTGCTAATAATTAGGTAATTACGACAGGTGAATGCTTACAGCAAGGGTACAGTAAAACAAAAAGCTCATGAAGGAGTTTTCTGTTTTACTGTCATCTTGTTTTAAGCTCCACCTGTATTTTAAACAATCACTTAGCCATATTTTCAGTGGTCGTTATAGAGAGGTTTTACTTTATTTAATTTCTGAAGCAAACAATGTTTAGCCGGGTTATGCTCTGATACAGGTGTCTGGTCTGGCCCCATACTGTTTGCAACTGGTTCTAAATATACAAAACTGTCTCAGCATTTAGTCACCATGTCTTCTCTCGTTCAAACAGGGCACTTGTCGGAAGATGTACTGTCCGAAGAATCACTTGATTTCTGACGGAAAATGCGTTCCAGCTTTTCATCAATTGGAAAATGTCGTTTACACCGCTATGCTTAATCTGACATTAATTGCCAACTCCAGCAGGGAACGACAGTATCACATTTATAATTTGACTATGGAACAAATTGAGTCACAGCAGGACATTCGTATTGAATACATTAATATGTGGACATCTTTGTCAAATACCTTCTTCATATATCTGAGTTTCACAGCCGTAGACAAACAATTTGGAATCGCTGAACAATTTATTTTCAAAATTATAAAAAGTCAATGGTTAAGTGCGATGCAAACTGAAATATCGCTAAATTCGAACATTCAAAGAGCTCCCGGCTATAGTATGGTAGATGTGACCAGGGGGTTATCCTATCAAACCTATTTTCCTAAACGGTCAGTGTATATTCATATGACCGGTGCCTTTCATATAACTCGATCGAGCTTTTGTTATAGAATACAGTTGGACAAAGACGAATTTATGCGTGTAGGAAGACAAACAATTCTATTGACGACGACTGGAAAAAAAATACATCCCACCAAACGCTATTGAATATCTATTGCACGACATGTATGGTCGACCAGTTGTATGTGCGGATGAACTGCCTCAGATTGTCGCTCAAATCAATCTGTCAGATAGCACTGAAGGTGAAGAAACAAAAGATATGACTGACGAAAGGACATCCCCTGAGACCTATAATACATTTGACAATATTGACCTTTCTATCGGCATTTCGTTCGGACTATTAATCATTGTATGTATTGTGTTGTGTGCTTTTCGTAAAAGTTGTTCTCGTACTACTAGCTCTAGTACGACTACCTGTACTGAGCTAGATACCAGTGGCTGCAAGCAGGACCCTTGAAAAGGCGAGTACATATACAGTGTTCCCCCTCAACAACGGCCCTTCAAACAACGACTCCCTCCTAACAAAGACGCGTGTCGCATTTTCCTAAACAGGACAAATATTTCTAACGCTTTTACGGCTGCAACGCCGTCTGCTTAAAATTGTCGTCTGCTAATTTTCTCAAAATTTTGACAGAAAAAATAACAGCTTGAACCCAGAGCAGACGCGACGTTTGATCTGGATAAGCTGTTTGCAAGTGTAAGCCAATTTTCCTCTCTATAACGACTCCCTCCGAGCATCGCATTTTGTCTACCCTTGGCTGTCGTTATAGAGAGGGGGCGCTGCATTTCATACACAATAAAGCCCTTCAATTACGGCCACGAAATTGAACATTTGTATTCATCATAATATGTTTAAGGTAGATCGCTGCTTAAATCAAGGTAAGCCAAGAGCTCCCTCGCTTTAACATCTCCCTCCAACCAACACACACAATCTTTATATCCCATTGGATGTTGTTGTAGAGAGGAAACACTGTACAGCCGCGACCGTCAGGCGAAGCATTGGCATACTCAGATGTTAACATTTATTTACTAAATAAAGTGCTTGACTATTGAATATAGATATGTTTACATGTATTTCATAAATAAAACAATAATTGCCCATCACACAACATACATGCATACAATGGAGAATCTGTTATTCTTTCCCATTTAAACGCAAACGTACGCAAACGCAAAACACTAAAACGTAGAAAAGAACAACTTTTGGACAATTCTGATAATTCTTGTTTATCTCGGTGGCAAACAGTTTGGAGCCTGATCAGACGCCGGGTTACCCGGCGTCTGATCTGGCTCCAAACTGTTTGCACTGCAAATATAAGTTTTAGCGTAAACGCGTTTATTGGGAAAGAATAACAGATTCTCCACTGTATATACAAAGAAACCTAAGGGAGATAACAAGGTATTCCAGAAAACATACTTTCTAAATGTTACCTCCTTTTAACTATTCCATTTGTGTACAAATCAAAATTATTAAGTGATTGAAGTTTGAATCCTGCAGAAAGAAAGCAGAGTGCGCCCTTAGGCTCATTCTGCTTTGCTTTCAATCCGCTTCAAGTAATAATAGTAGTAAAGTCTTTATTTAACGAGGGAACACATTTGGTAATAACCAATCTTCCATGAGGCCCTCGAAACATATTACAATGTATATACATTTGACCCAGATCAGAATATCAAATACTTTGTTCAGCAGACAATTAATCAGTTTGGATCTCTTAATCAGACATTGCCATTCTCAATTGCTAGATGATAAATTGATATTCCACATTTGTCATGTCAATGACTGTGCAAAAAGTTCAGCAACAGTTTGGATCCAACTGAGATATTGAGAAACTCTGTGATTGAAAATCTAAACTAAGGTTTGAATGTATTGAAAAGCTCATTGAAGAAACTTTTATCCGTACGAGAGACTGACAAACAGTTAGGACCCAGATCGGAATCAAAACTGACTATACTTAAAGGTCAGCAACAGTTTGGATCCAAATGAGATATTGAGAAACTCTGTGATTGAGACCTGGATGTACGAAAGTTCCCGGATGTTGCGATACCGAGAATAAATGGTCTATTTTCTAAAAATGTATGTCCGATTGAGGACCAGAACCGATGTTAAACGTCACGGAAAATTCATAACAGACCAGAAAAATAATTTGATCCCCCTTATTTTATTAAATAAACGTAATACCTCATCCGTTTTGTACTGGATGCAGAGACAGTGTATAGCCATATGGCTATACACTGTCTCTGACTGGATGTTATAAAAATCGGCACATGTATTATCGTCTTTATCTGCTCGTGTTTTAGTCGTAGCCCCGTAAAAAAACGAAGATATCCTGGAGCCGATGTTTATGATTAATATTTACGGAAATATTAACAGATAAGACTAAATATATCGGAGAAACTTTTTTCGAAAGTCACAGGGCTTCGATGCCTTTATTCACAACCAGTATGCAAATATTATCAAGAGTATCCGTGCCCGATTCCGGTGTCCTATGATATTTGCCTGATATACGCTACCTCAAGTATGGCTGGATTAAGCACTAATAGCTCGAAATTGTGATGGTTCTGCTATGCACTCATTGTCACCAAGACACCCAATCGTCATTTCATTTGTTCTTCAGCAAGTATTAACCTCCTTTGTAGGCATTTATACACAAGTATTGCAGTCGCAAATTCGTCCGGCGAATGCGCTTTCTCTTCGCCCGACCCGTCGTAGTCTCTGTCTTCTAATATTACATTCTCTGATAATTTAGGATCGAAATCGTAACACTGAAGTTCTAAAGTGTTTTTACCTTCCTCCACATGCCCAATTTTTCTCAGTATTTCAGTTTATTAATGTTATCGATGTAAATTCCGCGCACTCTACGGCATTCCCGGTTAGACTCGCTATAACCGGAAGGTCGCGGAAGGCCTTAGTTACGCCACACAGGTAAACAAAATGGCGGCCCCCATGGTCGCTTGCACAGTCATATATCACAAAGTTTAAACGGCTCTAACTACTTCATTTTTTATTATTTTTCAAAATTTCAAAGGCAGAAGGCGATTTTTTTTCAATATCTTTCATTTAAAAGATATTTATCACCAGCTGTCCATTTCCCTTTAAGTTTTTGTTATGGACATTGTAAGTAGGCGTAAAAATATCAATTGAATAAGCTGGAGCTAAGCCATTAAATATTTTGAACATAAGCACAGCTTTTGAAATACAACTATGTTTGTGAAAAAATTGTAAAGTTGTGGATAAAAAAACCAAATTTTCCACAAAGGTAGCTTATAGCCTACTTATTGAAAAATGACAGAAAACCAATTAGAAAAATTCAAAATGGCCGCCATTTTCTAAGATGGCCGCCACCAGGCTCTCTTTTTCACACATCAAATTCAGTAACATTGAATAATGATGAAATACATGTTAGCTCAAACGCAGAAGCTAGTTTTAATGAACATATTTCTGTTTTAGAAGTGCGAAAAGCCTTAGTATCTGTTAACAAGGGCAAGGCATGTGGGTTTGATAAAATACCAGTTGAAGTTTTAGATAACGATTCGTCACTTGCTTTTTTACATGCTTTATTCAATATATGTTTTGATAAAGGTATTGTACCTACAGTTTGGGGTAAATGTATCATTAACCCAATACCAAAATCATCGACATTGGATAAAAGAGATCCTTTATCTTACAGAGGCATATCCTTAGCCGCATCAATGTACAAGTTATATTGTCATGTTTTAAACAGTAGGCTTAGCACTTGGTCTGAGGAAAACGATAAAATTTGTGATGAGCAAGGTGGCTTCAGAAAAGGCAGAAGTACAATCGATCAGATATCTTCCTTAACAAATATTATAGAAACAAGAAAGAAGTTACGCAAATCTACGTTCTGTGCTTTTATAGACTTTAAGAAAGCCTATGATACTATTAATAGAAACATGCTATGGAAGAGAATTTCAGACATAGGAATTTGCGGTAAAATGTTTGCAGCTATAAAATCATTATATAACTCTGTGACGGCTTGTGTTCGTGTGAATTCTCTTACTACAGAGTGGTTTGACGTTAATTGTGGGTTACGTCAGGGCTGTATTATTTCGCCGATACTTTTCAATCTTTTCATTAACGATTTGTCATTATATCTTAAGTCTTTTAATGTTGTTGTGCCCATAGATGACGAGAAAATATATATTATGTTATATGCAGATGATATTGTTCTTGTATCAGAATCTGAAGAAGATCTCCAATTACTTTTGTCTGCATTAAACGACTGGTGTGGTTTAAATGATATGCATGTCAATTCTGCTAAAAGTAACATTGTTCATTTCAGAACACCTTCTGTATCTCGTACAGCTTTTAATTTTGTATTAGGTGCTAATCAGTTGTTGATTGCAGACAGGTATACTTATCTTGGAGTTGTTCTTCATGAGAACCTTGATTTTAGTGTAACTGTTAAGTCTGTTGCCCAGAGTGCCAGTCGAGCGTTGGGTCTGTTGATTGCTAAATATAAAACCGTAGGTGGTTTTCCCCATGACGTATTTTCAAAGTTATATGATTCTGTTGTTTGGCCGGTTATGGAATATAGTGCTTCTTTATGGGGATATAAAACGTATTCTTGTATAGAAGCTGTTCATAACAGAGCTCAAAGATTCTTTTTAGGAGTAGGTAAGTACACGCCAAACGACGGCGTGGCTGGGGAAATGGGCTGGATACCACCTATAGTGCGTCAATGGAAATGTATTGCTCGGTACTGGTCTCATTTGTCTTGTATAGAAGGGTCAAGGGTAAATAAGCGAGTGGCACTCTGGTCATATAGACAGTCAAGTCGTTCTTGTAAAAATTGGTTTTTATAAAGTTCTGTATTATTTTTATGAGAACGACTTGAATATATATTGTCGCTTAGACACGCCAATCACACGTTCATTTGCTCATGTTGTTGAAAATAAGGCTTTTGAAATTTTTTCTAATAGTTGGCTTCGTAGAATCAATAGCTATGTTGGGACCTCTGGTCGAGGTCGTAACAAGCTAAGGTTATACAAGTCTTTTAAATCTATTTTTGCTACAGAACAATTTTGTAAAGTAATTCTTCCGCCTCTACATCGATCGGCCTTTTGTAAATTTAGATTAGGTGTTGCTCCAATTCGGATTGAAACGGGTCGTTATGAAGGCCTTAGCGAAGAGAATAGAGTTTGCCCGTTTTGTCTTAACAGTAGCATAGAAAATAAATTACATGTGGTTTTGAACTGCAATATATATAATGATTTAAGAGAACAGTTGTTTGCAAAGGCATGTACTTTTAATCCAGCATTCTTAAGCTTAAATGATTATGATAGATACAATTTTCTGTTTTCCAATGCAAATATGATAAGAGACTGTGCCAAAACCTGCTTTCTCATTTTACAGAGACGCCAGTTGTTAATATGTAAATAACCTTAATTATTATAATTTATATAAAGTCGTCTCATTCAGAGCTTTAATTTCTCGTAGTATATGCATTTTAGTAAATCAAACTACTTTATCCTGATTTTTGTTGATTACTCGTATTCTTATTTATACTCTTAATGTTTGCATTTTAGTCTGAGTTTTAATTTATTGTAATATAATTATGTACTCTAGAAAGGGTACATCAGAGTACTTTATCCAGATATTGTTGATTACTCTTAGTGATGTTTATACTTTTAACGTTTGCACCTTTTTTTTTTTCATATGTGAAATCAGCAATGGAACTTTTCCATTATCTGATTTGTCAGTGTCAAAATGTAATGTTTTATATGTGTGTATTTCATGGCATGAGTTGCCATTTATATCATCTCTTATAATTCCTTTGAGGAATGGCGTTGCGCTATTTTAAAGATATTGTATATGTTTCTGTGTATATTGAATGTGCAATGATGAGATGTAAATAAAGAATCTATCGAAAGGAGTTTGAATATCTTCTCTGTAATAGATAATTATATCACCATTTTCTTTTAAATTGCTATCTTATAGCCTAAGGTTTATCTAAGAAAGAAATTATAAGAACAATGTCAAAATATCTCAGTTTTCAAAATGGCCGCCACATTTTTTAGTGTTTTTGTCCAAAATATTCTGCACGTGCAGCATATTTCTGCAGATTTTGGACGAAAGTGGTCAGATGTGGATAAAAGCATCAAATTTGGCCCATGGGTAGTTAAGGGTATAATTATTAAAATATGAAAGAGATTCAGTTTTTAAAATTCAAAATGGCCACCATTTTAAAGATCGCCGCCAAGGTGTATCAAAATATGATAATTATCAACTTGTCAATTTGAAGTTGTTTCAAAATATATTAAATTGTATCACGAATGAAGAACAACGTTGTTCTTCATTCGTGATTTTATTTATTTCTGTGAAAACTCATTTATTATCGAATCATATGAAATATAATAGATGTTGCAATTGAAAAGAATCCAAAATGGCCGCCATTTCAAAGATGGCTACCGTTTTTTACAAAAATCTGAAGAAAAAAAACCTTATGTGCAGCAACAAAATTCTTATTTTGCATACATCAATCTTATATCATTTGGTTATCTTATATGATATTTCAATATTGCATATATTAAGATATGGATGTTAGCTCTTTTATATCAGATGGGCTGCCTCATGGCACTTTCACTATTTCAGACATCATAAATTAGAGAGAGTCCATCTTAAGTTTTGTAAACAACAACTTGGAGTTAGACCTCAAACCCAAAATAACTTTTTATATGGAGAGTTAGGAAGAACATCGTTAAAGCAGAATAGACTAGTGACGGTCATACGATACTGGCTTAAAAGCATTCAGTCTTCTAATTTGAAATATATTAAATATGTATATGTTATGATGTTAGAAGATACCGGTATGCAAAAGCATCCCAATAAGGCTTCTTGGCTGTTCAATGAAATATATTAATTATCGCGGAATCGGGGCGATATCGCAAAACACGATATACGAGTCAGCGATAGCGCAAACTATCATTGGTCCTAACGCAACACTGCATAAGTCCGACACTTGATACATATAGTGCCGATGTTACAGGCAACTATTCACAAGAAGCCACATGCCAGCTCGTTGCTTACAAACCATGGCTGTACAGTGATCCCTCTCTACAACGGCACTAAATGAGAGACGAAGATTGTGTGATGTTCGGATGGAGTCGCTATATAGAGGGATTGGCTTACATTTGCAAACAGCTTGAGTCCAGATCAGACGCCGCGTAACGCGGCGTCTGATCTGGAGTCAAGCTGTTTGTCACTCGTCATTACGTTTCTTCTCTCTAAATGTTTGATTATATGTTACTTTGAGAGAAACAGCAGACGACAATTTTAAGCAGACGATATTGCAGCAGGAAAAGTGTTACACATAATTGTCTTGTTTATAGGAAACTGCGGCAAGGGTTGTTGTTAGGAGGGAGTCGTTGCTGTGAGGGCCGTTGTAGGGAGGGAACACTGTATTTTCAAACAGTTTATACAGTGCCCCCTCTCGACAACGTCCCTCCTAACAACGATTTCCTCCTTACAACAACGCTTGCTACTGTCCCTCAACAGGACAATTGTTTAAACTTTTTCACTGCAGTAATAGCATCTGCTTAAAATTATCGTCTGGTATTTGTTTCTAAAAGTTACACATTGGACATTTGACAACAACAAAAAAGCCTTATCACGAGTGGCAAACAGCTTGAATTAAGATCAGTCGCCGCATTACACGTCGTCTGATCTGGATTCAATTTTTTTTTTATTTCGTGCTCAGCATTCGAAGGGAATTTCCCTCTCTATAACAACAACCTCCGAACAACACAAACCATCTTTGTTTGCCATAGGGTGTCGTTGTACATAAAGAGGGAAAACTGTATATAGATAGTAATCCGAGAAACTCGACGGCTCATTCAGATACAAAAGTTTTAGATCTACACTCTGATCTTATCTTGAAAAGAAATTTTAGACAATTCTAATTTTAGAAAAGTATCATACGACAGCTGTTACAGGGGATAGAGTTACCGAACATACACATAATACCTGTAGCGTGTTCAGTAAGGAAATTGATGGCCATAGATTGCGAGTTGGCTACCGGTCTAAAATACAGTGGAGAAAACGTAATTCTTTTGTTCAAACGCAAACGCATCGCAATGAAATATAGAAATGACAACATTTTGACAATTCAGACTACCAGTTTTAATCTGAGTGGCAAACAGTTTGGAGCCTGATCAGACGCCGGGTTACCCGGCGTCTGATCTGGATCCAAACTGTTTGCAATGAAAATAATAGTTTCACCCTTTAACCCATAGCATGTTTTCAATAATGAATGCAGATGGTTGCTTAAAGTAGGTTGAAAGTAAAGCAGGATGCGCCTTTACTTTCAGCCTGCTTTGAGCTACCATCTGCTACGATATAGAAAATATTTCTTGTGGCCCATGTTTATGACTGTATAAATTGGAACTATTTTCTTCGGCGGATGAACAAGTCAAATGCGCTAAAAGACGCTCCTTTTGGGGAAACAAGGGTTATTTGGAAGAAAAACATTATATCTACTGTACTCTGCACGCTGTACGCGGGGTACAAACTGCTAACCTAAACAGCAAACAATTAATTGAACACGCTGATGGAGCTACTTCATCACGATATGAAATTGTCGTCTGCAACAATTGTCAAAAATAATTTAACATATCTTTTCTTTTTGCAAATACAACGCTCCCTCTTTACAACGACACCCATTGGGAGAAATCACTTTTGTGCGTTGTTCGGAGGTTAATCGGCTTACATCTGCAAACAGCTTGAACTCAGATCAGACGCCGCGTAACGCGGCGTCTGATCTGGCATCAAGCTGTTTGCCACTCTTCATTATGAGCTTTTTCTGTCAAAATGTCCAACATGTGACTTTGAGAAAAACAGCAGACGACAAGTTTAGGCAGAAGATGTTGCAGACGTTAAAAGGTTGGAATAATTTATTGTTTTTGGGATCAGCGACAAGGGTCGTTATAAGGAGGGAGTCGTTGTTGGGTGGACCGTTGTAGAGAGGGAGCACTGTACTATCACAGTATCAGCCAGGTCTGATACTTATGTTTATGTAGAATTTGAGTGAATGAAGTTCTGTTCTATTTTGCTCTGAGACATTACTCGAATCATCTGGATCAAATCTCTTTACAAACAGAAATCACAATAATTCGCCTGTCGTTATGAAGTTAAAATTGTCCAACCCAATGGAGCAACGATATTGCTCGTCTAGACACTTAACACTGTTAGATCTTTTATTGAACTCAGTACACTTATTGATTTCTGTGTTAGTTGGACCGTGTCGCACATACCATGATTAATAGTGTACTGAAGCTTAATACATAAATAGTGCATGTCTTTTAGAGTAAGTTACTCAACTGTTTGAAACACGTTCTGACACAAGGGTAAGTTGGGTTTTTTTTAAATTAAATTAAATTACAGGCTTAAAAAGGCGTTGAAATAGTGTAAATCGGTTAACCCTTCCACTGCCAAAAACTTCGTAAGATTTTTACCCCTTCACCGTTTTATTGTCGTCTGCTTTTATTTTGTTGTCTGCTATATCGGTTCAAAGTTAATTTAAATGCAATATGACTGACAAAAGTTCATTTTTATACGAGTGTCAAACCGTTTGAATCCTGATCAGACGCCGCGTTACGCGGCGTCTGGTCAGGGTTCAAACGGTTTGCAAACGCGCTTTAAGGCGCCATTGAGAGTGAAAGGGTTATAAGCACACGCAGTGCAATATCATAGAAACGAAATGTTCTTGAAAATATTGATGACTTAAATATGCATGGCAAATAGTTTTGAGCCTGATCGGACGCCGGGTTACTTGGCGTCTAATCAGGCTCAAAACTGTTTGCAAAGCGACCAACAGGAAAGAATAACGTAATCTTTTCTGTAACAGGGTGTAAACATGTGTTACATGTTCTTTGTCAAGTTTCAACATGCTCAATTATCGTCTATTTTAATACCATTTCACTCAGTGATTTGCAAAAGTTTGGATCCTAAACAGACGCCGCGTCACGCGGTGTCTGATTAGGATCCAAACTGTGTGACACTCGTTTTGAAACTGCCTTATTTGTTAAACTTTGAAACGACATTACAGACAACAAAATTTAAGCAGACGACAATGAAACGATGAAGGGGTATAAAATCTCACGAGAAATTTTGCACTTAAAGGGTTCTAGACTGTGTCGTTTGTATATCAAATCTCTCTCTGAAAAGCTACAGAATATGATATGTAAAACACGTTCAACCCTTGTCATTCGTCGCAAAGCTCAGTTTCTAAATTTTCATCAAAATCGTTAGCTGGGTATTTGTTTCGTCTTCTTCAGATACGAGTAGTGTCTGAAACTGAACTTAAAAGAATTTTGAGACAAATTCAAAGCATTGTCAGATTATCAAACAGTTTGGATCCTGGTGAGACGCAGCTTGATTCTCATAAGAATCAAATCTTCATGTATTTGCAAATTATATCATGTATTTTTGATAATAACAAGTTTAGTTTTGCAAATACCATTTTTACATTTCAAAGTTGTTATATGGCATCCCGAACAACATTCATTTCACTCACAAACGCTACTGTTTCACAGGGCTGCCATAAGTTGACATGAAAAATCCTAAGATTTCAAATTTTGCATTTTTCAAGTGCGATTTTACGAATCGTACCTTTACCCCATAGCCTTTTTCTTGTTTTGTTGACATGCGACTACTTAAAGCAGGCTGTAAGTAAAGCAGAATGCGCCTTAGGGCGCATTCTGCTTTACTTTCAGCCTGCTTTAAGCTACCATGAACTGGGAAAAAATCCGGAGATTTAGGAAAAATCCGGAGAAATGGCAGCCCTGGTTTCACGTAATCACACATAAGTATTACTCAATATTCAGTTGCAGGGACAATGAATAGTTTTCAACCAGTGTCTTGTGACAGAGTGAATGCGAAACCCTCTTCAGTGTCCCGCCCTCTACCGGCGTGGATAAGATTCTACCTGTACGGTATGCACGGGTTATTGGATGAGATAGTTTTCACCGCACTGTTTGATTTAATATTCGAACCGGATGGCAACAGACAGTTAAAAGGATACACAACCATTTTCACATTCTTTATTTATGGCTGTGGAAGTTCACTTGTTGAACGATTGTACGTCAATATGTACCTCCAACGTGGTACTAAGTGGCACTATCGGATGCTGGTATACTTCCCCATTCTGTATGCAATAGAGTTAACGTGTGGTCTGATATTACGACAGTTCGACGCTTGTTCCTGGGACTACAGTCACTATCCCCTGAACTTTATGGGACTTATTACTCTCGTCTACGTGCCCGTATGGGCTATTCCGATTGTTTACCAGGAGTGGCTTTCTGATTTCTTACTTTCTCTGCGCATTGTGACAAACGGGCATCAACAGAAAAACATCAATTATAAAGAGTGTTGAATGCATGGCGACATTCTAGTACATGTATGTCAATGGCTACCTAGGAGCATGCGTTACAGTGCCCCCTCTCTACAACGACACCCATTGGGAGACAAACAGCGCGTTAGTTGTTCGGACGGAGTTGTTAAAGGGAGGGAACATAAATACTTGACTTACATTTGCAAACAGCTTGCCTCCAGATCAAACGTTACGTGGCGTCTGACCTGGAGACATGCTGTTCGCAGTACTGTATTTTGTTCATTTTTTAAAAAAAAAACGCACCACAATAAAATTGAAATCATAGGCGTTTTAAAAATACTGCGATTTTAATTTTATACGAGTGACAAACAGGTTGGAGCCTGGTCAGACGCCGGATTACCCAAAATGTTTGCAATGAAATTTACGTTTCAATACAAACATTTTTATATGGAAAGAGCAACCTCTTTCCCACCGAAGCTATATAACGTCGTTTCTACTGTATATTAAACCATTATTAACCCTTTCCCACATAGCATGTCTCTAGTATTGAATATAGGTGTCCACTTAAAGCAGGTTGAAAGTAAAGCAGAATGCGCCTAAAGCGCATTCTGCTTTACTTTCAGCCTGCTTTAAGCTATCATCTGCTAGAATATAGAAAATAATTTGTATGGTACATACTTATGACTGTATAAATTGGAACTATTTTCTTCAGTGAAGGAATAAATTTAGTGCGCTAAAAGGCGCTTCTATGGGGGAAAGGGTTAAAATGATAAAAGCTATCAGTTTTCGGCCGTGTTGATTAGTTGTACCCATGATTGAATTGTAAAGCATGTTTGTTAACTCGTAACGATATAATTTGTGACTTTTGAAGTTTTCTGTGAAAAAAAGTGATATTCTATCTTTTTTACCAATGCAGGGCTGCCATTTCTCCGGATTTTTCCTAAATCTCCGGATTTTTTCCCAGTACATGGTAGCTTAAAGCAGGCTGAAAGTAAAGCAGAATGCGCCCTAAGGCGCATTCTGCTTTACTTACAGCCTGCGTTAAGTAGTTGCATGTCAACAAAGCAAGAAAAAGGCTATGGGGTAATGGTATGATTCGTAAAATCGCACTTGAAAAATGCAAATTTGGAAATCTTAGGATTTTTCATGTCAACTTATGGCAGCCCTGCCAATGCACCTGCAAGAGAACCTGTATATTGCACATTAACATTTTAGCAACAAACCCTGCAAATGTTGTTTAATTTGAACAATACTGGAAAGTTATAAAGTGAAAAAGTGATAGGATCGATGCATTGGTTCATGTGAATTTGATTTGTTTTGATTTTACGTCGCTTTCAACAGTATTTCAGTCATATCGCGACGTCCAGCTAATTATAGTCCTTTGTGCACTGTTTCAGGCACAAATCGGCAACTGGGTAGATCCACCGACCTTCCGCAGGCCAGCTGGAAGGCTTCCCCACATGAAAAATCCGAACGACCATACTGGGATTCGAACTCACAGCGGTGAGCAGCTCAGTGACTACACCACTAGGCCACGGAGGCCCCGGTTCATGTGAAGGTGTATACAGTTGATGTTACGCAAACGTTGAGTAGTATATACATGTTTTGATAAAAAGAAAACCTGACTACATGTAGCTATATAGAAATGAACTTGACATAACCCTGTCACTCTCCATGACGCAATAAAGCGCGTTTACAAACAGTTTCGGTCCTGATCAGACGCCGCGTAACGCGGCGTCTGATCAGGACCCAAACAATTTGACGCTCATATCGATATATAATAAGTCATACAACCAACCATAAACGTAACTTTAAAACGTGTATTGCAGACACAAATACTGAAGCAGTCGACAATAAAGCGATGAAGGGGTAAAACTATCCCGAATAATTTGATTAATAAAGGGTTGATTGGAAACTGGGGCTACCTATTTGACGTACATGTATAAGGTGTCAATGTCTTTATCAGCTGAGATTTTGTCAGTGATGTGGTTTATCTGGGTGGGTATTCAATTCATGTAATTTAGTTAGCAATATGTATGTACACAAATATCGATCATGGTACATGTAACTTCCCCCATTGAATTACCTTTAAACCATTTATGCCTGAATATTGAAATGAACTCTCTTCGCATATTTGCTTGAAGATATACAAGTATGATCTACATGGGTCTTCACTGTTTAGAATATTGCAAGAGCACTCTACGCACGTTCATGTTAATTTCTATATCGGACGAGTTAGATCGTCTGTAGGGTTCAATAAGTAAAATGCAAAATGTTTTTTGTATGCATTACAGTCGGAGAAGATCCATGCCATGGGGCTCTTTCTATGAGCTCTCTGGCATGGGTCTTCATTGTTTGAAGTAGGCAAGTATACTATTCGCATAAGCTCGTCACTAGGGTTCAATGAAATCTACTGTTAACAGTTGAATGCTTGAATGACAAACATTGTGAATCCAGGCCAGGGGTACCTTTCTAGGAATCCTCTGGAATGGGTCTTCACTGTTTGCTCTAGACAAGTGTATTTTTTGCATGTAGTATGCATTTTCATATAGGATGAGTAAACTCGTGGTTATGGTTTCAATGAGTTAAAAAGAATCTACATATTGTAAAATGTTGATATTATAGCTGTGGAAGTCACTCTCTTTAAATATGTACTGTTTTGTTCTACAGAAATAAACTTTGACTTGACTTGACTCTAAAGACACTTCAGTGTTTGTCCATACAGCAAAATATTTCATATGACATAGCAAACAGTGTAGACCCTGATGGGACGCCGCGTCACCCGGCGTCCCATCAAGGTCTACATTGTTTGCCAAAATAGACTTTAGGAGAGTCTAGACTTAATTGATTAATACTTTGTGAACACTTTTGTCACAGCTGCTGTACACAATTCACATCCAGATGTTACACATAGTAACTCGGCATCTCATCCGGGTCCCAAGGTTATACAGCTTTTGTGTTACGACTGAGATCGTTTTTTCTCAAGCATTTGATTGGCCAGATTTGAGCTTTAGCTGATACAGTGGAGAAGCTGTTATTCTTTCCCTTTTAAACGCAAACGCATTACAATAAAACGTAGAAAATGACAACCTCTTGACAATTCTGACCATTCATTTTAATCTGAGTGACAAACAGTTTGAAGCCTGGTCAGACCCGGCGTCTGATCTGCTTTCAAACTGTTTGTATTTGGAATAAAACTGTTTTAGCATAAAGGCGTTTATTGGGAAAGAATATCGTCTTCTCCAATGTAACCATGTACACTGGTCCTAAAATGCCTGACTCTCAGGTTGCGCATTTGCAGCAAAAAGGAAGAGAAATGTACGCGTATTTTCGAAATGTATAGAAGATCCTTTTGTATTAAGGAAGACTAGAGACGTTACTAAAGTGAAATACATAAAAAGTAAAACTTGTTCAATGGGAGAAGAGTAACACATGCACAGTAAAATCTCTCTAAAAGCCCCCTGATCTGGTGTTTGCGCTGTCCTTTTGCAATATATTGTAAGAAATAGTAAATCAAAGTACTGTAGTACTGCAGGCTCGGACTTTCAGCTTAATGTAGAAATAAGTAGATGTAATGCAGAAAGCTAATTATGAAGTTTGTGCATTACCATTGCCATGCATTAAGCAGAAACCTGCATCGCTTAAAGACCCTAAATAATTTTGTAATGTTCATGTCTTATAATGCATCGTCTGCTATGACTACTAGGTGAATGTGTTTATTACAAGGGAGTAAATACGGTGTTTAAATCACCACAGGTACATATTCGGGATCCTGAGTTTAACTCAGTGCTGCTACACACAGTTTATCTGATAGTGACGTACCCAGCAACTGAAGCTCCGTTAGATAGCACTATATGTAAACCCCGTATGACAGGATTTGTTTGTAGGGGGAGCTAGACTCGCACCAATTTTATCTTGAGGATTCGATATAGGCTCTCCGAGCCAAAAATGAACTGAACTTACTTGGAATCTAGAAAGGTCCATTTGCAGTTGTAGGGATAAATGAATTAAAACCAAACATGTTTAACCCCTTCACTGCCATGACGTCATCAATTTTAAACAATTGTCATCTGCATTGACTTTTTAGGTATTTTGGACTTAAGAAAAATTGAAATGAGTGACAAAAAGTTTGGATCCTGATTATACAGCGTCTGTTCAGGAACTAAACTGTTTATAAGCAACCAATGTACTCCGGGGGTAAGGCAGTGAATTGGTACACTCATTCACCTTCTGGAACTTTAAGTGGACAATTCCATGGCATGACCAATTATGTCTAATCCGTTTTAACTATTTAGGGTTGATTTTAACAAATCTATTTCAAAATGACATCAGTGTAGACCTTGATAAGAGGGCTCCTTAAGGAGCCCTCTGGTCAGGGTATACACTGTTTGCATGGGACGAATGAGATCTGTTTGCATTGGAATGTAATCATCACAACTGCACTGTAAATGACGGGTTGGGGTTAATTCGTGCGAAAAGTGCGCATCTCCGTTTATAGTGCGGATTGATTATTTCGTCTGCTTAGATAATGTTTTCTGCATTTCTTTTTCAAATATTCGAATAAAAACAATTTTACTGAAGAAACATTCAAACACGTGACATACAGTTTGGATCCCGATCAGACGCATACTTAATCGGCGTCGTCTGATCTGGATCAAAACTGTTTTCCAATGCCAATACATTCGACATTTACGCGGGAAAGTTAACCATTATCATGCTGAATTGTCGCCTGCTTCAACTAGATCTAGATCGTCTGTGAATTTATTTTTATGCTTTTTAATCTGAAGAATAATAACAGTTTGGATCAAGATCATACGCCGCGTGACGCGGCGTCTGATCTCGATACACACTGTTAAAATGTTAGCCAAGCAGCCCTCAGCATAAATAGGGTTAATCCGTTTGCCTGTTCGATCCCACCACACTATTAGCTATTCGTGGATATTGATTTGTTACCCGATCCAAATATTTGACAACGCAGTCCGTCTTACAAACCTGCCTACATACTGTGTGTATTGGATTTCATAACACAAATCTGTGACTAACATGACCCAGTTCTAAGGTAAGAGTGTTTATTGTATAAATTTCTTTATGTTTTATCCTTTTTGACTCTTTCGCTGCTAAATAAATCGTGAGAATTTACCCCATCGCCGTTTCACTGTCGTCTGCTTCAATTTTGTTATGTGTAAGATCGTTTCAAAGTAAGATTCAATGAGGCATGACCTAAAATATATCGTAACGAGTGTCAAACAGTTTGGATCCTGACCAGATGCCGCGTTACGCGGCGTCTGATCAGGAGCCAAACTGTTTGCAAACGCGCTCTTTGATTTCATCAAGTGTGAAATGGTTAACTATCGCTAGTCAGATAAGATGCAAGTATGAAATGTAACTTGAAGAGATGATGAAACCAGGACAGAAGTATACATGCATCGTAATGTGGAAGAGATTTGTATAGAAATGTAGATTTCTCTGCAGACAGACAGACAGAGACAGACAGACAGAGGGGGGGGGGGCGGGGTGGAGGGAGGGAGGGAGAGACAGACAGACAAACACAGACAGACAGACAGAGACAGACAGAGAGACAGACAATCCGACAGACAGAGACAGAGAGAGAGGTACAGAGGGAGACAGAGACATAGAGATAAAGAGACAGACAGACAGACATAGAGACAGACAAACAGAGACAGACAATGAGAGACATAGAGACAAACAGAGAGAGACAGAGACAGAAAGAGAGACAGGCAGACAGAGACAGAGAGATGAACATAGTCAGACAGACAAACAAACATACAGACAGAGAGGGAGAGAAAGGGGGAGATACAGCCAGTCAGACATGCAAAGAAAGACAGAGAGAAAGCGGGACAGACATACAGACAGACCGACAGACCGAAAGACAGAGAGAAAGCGGGAGAGACAGACAGACCGACCGACCGACAGACCGTCCGACCGAAAGACAGACAGACAGACAAACATATAGATAGACATAGACAAACTGACAAATGCATGCAGACAGACAGACAAACAGACAGACACACAGACAGACAGACATATAATACAGACAGACATATAATACAGACAGAGACATACAAACATACAGAGAGAGAGAGTTAGATAGAGAGAAATACGAATAGGAGGGAGAGAGAGAGACACACACACAGAGAGACAGACGGACACACATCTATAAATGACAGGCAATCATTTGGGACAAAATATACCTAGAAAGAATTTAGATGGATAGACCTGCTTTTAAAAAATCATTTATCTTCAATTCTAGGCAAATGCTAAGGGCATTTGTCTTTAAAGCGACTCGCAACCAGATGGTGCATTAAAAATAGTAATTTGTAAATATGTGTCAAACGCTTATATAAATGGTAAAGAATTAGTTTAGGATAAGAAATTCTGTATAAAAAAAATGTATTTCAATAAAAAAAATACTGGTCTCTGGTGGGATTCGAACCCGGGGCCCGGCATTGGCGGACAGAAGGCAAACTAGGGGAAACCGCTTAGACCAATGAACCACGGAGACTATCCGTTTATCTCGGATCGATTTAACGTATTTCAATGTGTAGCGATAAAAAGTGCATACAACTTCGTGTTTCGGCTCGGGTTTATGTCTGAGCCCGTGTAGAGAAGCAACAACAACAACTATACCGTCTACTAGTCGGTATAGAAAAACGATGGAAAATATCTAAAAATCTAAGATTCGGTGACGATTCTTGAAACTATTTTTGGACTGATCATATTTTTTTAATGTCAGAAGCCAAATAATGCCACAAATTTGCTTTTATTTGAGTATTTTATTTTATTTTGACAAGTACACCATCCGGTTGCGAGTCCCTTTAACACCTCCATGAATCTCCATTTGAATAGCCGCTATTTATCGGGAAATTACAGTCAAACCTCTCTATAACAACCACTAAAGTGTGATAATTTATTAGATGTTTTCAACAGGTGACTGCTTAAAGCATGGTGACAGTAAAACAGAAAGCTCCTTTAGGAGCTTCCTGTTTTCTGTCAACTTGCTTTAAGCTGTCACCTGTTATTGATGCAATCAAATACATGTAGCCCTCGTTTTAGTGGCCGTTATAGAGAGGGTTTACTCTACTGTATTTTCTCTCTGTATAATTAATGTGCATGTACAGCGCCCCCTCTCCACAACGACATCCAATGACACATAAAAAATGTGTGCGTTGTTCGGAGGGAGTCGTTATAGAGAAGGAAATTGAATTACATTTGCAAACAGCTTGAAAACAGATCAGACGCCGCGTAACGAGGCGTCTGATCTGGATTCAAGCTGTCTGGCAGTTGTCATTATGTTTTTTCTATCAAAATGTAAATTTGAGAAAACCAGCAGACGACAATTTTAAGCAGACGATATTGCAGCAGTGAAAGCGTTAGACATAATTGCATAAAACGCATACATGTAATTCAAAACGTAACTATATTCCTCCTAACACTGCCTCTCGCGAATTAGCTGATAACTACAAACATTTTGTATCGAGATTAGACGAAGCGACACGCACCGTCTGATCTGGCTCCATATTGTTTGACATTCAACTTTTTTATTAGATCTTTAAATAAATAAATAATTCTTTGAAAAAGTTGACACACAACGTTTTTTAAGCAGAGGATACAAGCAAAGCTGTAAACGGAAGGAGAATGGTTAAAATTACGACTGTGCGCATAAATAATGAAATTTATTCCTGTACATGTAGGCCTACTATTCCTTTGCCAATAGGTAAATATATATCTCTTTACACATGCTTTTCATATGAGTCAATATTTTTTTATGTAACAATTCTGATGTCAAGGATGAGATTATTTTTATATTCTCTCTGAGGTTAATGGCTTACATTATAGCACCATGCATGTTCATACTGTGGAAATATGTTACAGAAAGGGCTTATATGTACCCACGTTGTCGAGATGTGGCGTATATCTAACACCAGTTTCAGTTTCAGCTTTATTAGCATATCGGCAACAATTTGCCTTTGGCTAATTACATACATATAAAGAACATGGCATAATACAATAAATATGCTTACACAAACACATATATCAAATACAAACACTTCATCCAACAAGATAGATTTTCCATCAGAATTACGAAACAGTTAAAGACTCTAGGGTTTTTTGGCGTAAACTATTTGCTTTCTTGATATAAATTGAAAGCTTATTTATTACATTTCTATTTTTAGAACTAAGCAATGAATTGAATTTTCCTATAGATGGCCAAGAAACATTTCCCAAATATTGTCGACGTAAACTTGCATATTTTGGACAACATAATACAAAATGATATTCTGATTCAACGCAGTTGAAATTACACATCCTGCGAAAAACGATCCTCTCTTACAATGCCTCTATATCTTCCTGATTCTATTTCTAACGAATGGGACGATAACCTTAACCGAGTAAATTGAATTCTGTTAGAGTCATATCACCATAGCAAAACTATTTTCTTGATGTAACAATCCTTCAAACAAGTGCAATGTCTTTAAATGAATGAAAATCATCACAATGAATAACATCTAATAGATTTCCTTGATACTAAGTTTTGCAAATTATATCAGATGATTTTATTTTCCAATCATGTACGGTTTGCGCCTAAAATAACTGTCATAATTGACATTTTGTTTTCACACTGACAAAACATTCAGAACTTGAACATGATTCCTCTGATATTCCATACTGTAGTATAATAAATACAATAATTTGGAGCAAAAGTTGCACCAAACTGCCATCACCTGTGAATTGTATTTGCTAAAAAGAAGATGGTTACATCAAGGAGTCTGCAGCTACAGCAATGTTACATTAAGGAAAATACAAAGATATATCGAACGTCAAAAGTTTGATAAACATGAACAAACTGTAAACAAAACAATTAAACATTTTAGAACTGTTAACACTGCTTAGCCATTGCTTACTTTGGTTGTTTGAAAGTTATTCCATATTATTAGCGACAGGCTGTTACAGTATATTCCTTATTTCAAATCACGTGCTTAAAACTTCTTTCCGCCATTATGCCTCAATGTTCACTCTTCAAAATGGAGATGTTTTGCTATCAAACCGAAGGAAAGCAACTCTGTACTTAACTATAATTGGAAATTGTTACATCACTGAACAGGATTCCAGGGACAGTGATTAACAATGAAAAAAAGTATTGAAACTGAGGAATCTCCACAATTTTACTGTTTATATGAAGGCAGATATAATTAAAGTTACCTATATTGGCACACTACTGAAATATTTCAGATATTTTACAGAAAGTCTATTGATTGAATAAAAAATGAATCAAAAATAACTATTTTAGGGACACTGCAAAACTGACTTTTTTCTTCTGTTTCAATGTCAAATAATTAAAAGATTCTGCATATCTCTTGCTCTTCTTTTGATAAAATGTGAATATAAACACGTAAGTATTAACTTAAGATGACAATTATCCCTTTTTTCGAGTATGTTCTTTCTAAAATTTACAAGGACATGATTTTGTTACATAAAAAAATATTGACTCATATACAAACATACTATTTAACCCCTTCGATGCCTTACCCCGAGCACAGCGATAATTTGCAAACAGTTTGGATCCTGATCAGACGCCGCGTTACGATCAGGATTCAAACTATTTGCCACTCATATCAATATTTCTAAAGTCAAAATACCAAAAATTCTAACTTGAAAAATAAAAGCAGACGACGATTGATTAAAATGGATGACACCATGGCAGTGAAGGGGTTAAAACGACATGTTAAAATTACGTATTTATGCTTTTGGTGTAAATTACATGTCGTTGCATGTACTATTGCTTTGTCAATATAAATGAACATTTTGTCACGAGCTTTCAATATTTTATCTAGTTCGCTGTCAATCGTGCTATATAGGTTTATATTTACAAACGTTTTAGATTCAGCTCTGATAGCGCAGAGCTCAAAGTCGACCATGATCCAAACGGTTTGACATTTATGATTTGGGTTTTTCGGTCAAAAATTGTTTATGATTTAAATTTCAAGAAACTATTGCAGATGACAATTAATAAGCACGCGGTAAATGGCGGCGAAAGAAATATTTGCAAACAGTTTAGATCCTGATCAGACACCAAACGCATAAAACTTTCGATTGCAAACATTCCGAAGATTTCGGAAAATGATCCGGAGAACTCGCAGCCCTAAAATATTGTACATGTAGCACAGATGCAGGACAGGTTACACTTCTGACACAGGTCGTGTGTCTATTATATACCCGTATTATGTAACGAAGTAATGGGTTAAGGGTTCATGAAGACAAGTACCCGGGTAAACAAATACACCGGACACCGGCTTTTGGGCTTTAACCTTCTTATTACAAATAGACATACACTAGTATTTGTGAACAGTTTTGACCTAGATCATGTGCCAAATAACTTGGCATCTGATATGTATCCAAATAGTTTGATACTATTATCAATGTTTTAGCAAATAAACTGGATAAGAAATACATTTGGAAAATAGGCAGACCACAATTTTGAAGCAGACGATATCATAGTATATATAGGAGTGGTTAATTGTGAGTGTATTAAGGTTGGATCAGCATACTGTCTTTGTTTGAATACGTACACACTATTCATACATCAACGCGGAGGAATAAGGTATATATCTAGTTTAATTTTGATGAGACATTGAAATTTTGTAAAGTATAATAGTAATAACAATAATAATAATAATAATAAAGACTTTATTTAACGAGAGAGCTCATTTGATATAGACGGGAACGTACATGTATAAACGTATCTACATGTACGTCCCTGATATAGATCAATCTTACATGAGGCCCTCAACATATCTACACGTACATAAATCATATATGGTTAACAAACAATATAAAACAATCTATACTAACTAGAAACGATATCTTAACAATTTGAATCAATATGGGTCCTTTACAAATAGGCCTAGTGTACCTGTTAAGAGCACACCTGTCCCATGCGAAGGCCCATAATATCATAGGGCTCCTAAAGGACTCCTCTGATCAGGGTATTAAGACATTGTTAACCCTTTGCGTGCTGGTCGCGACTTTATTGATGTTTGCAAACAGTTTAGATCCAGATCAGACACCGCGTAACGCGGTGTCTGATCTGGATCCAAACTGTTTGACACTCTTCTTTAGGTTTCTTTACTTAAAAAATGTGTGTAACGCGGTGTCTGATCTGGATCCAAACTGTTTGACACTCTTCTTTAGGTTTATTTACTTAAAAAATGTGTAAATCTAAATTTAACAAACTTTGCAGACAACACTTTCGAAGCAGACGACATCACCGCAGGATAAGGCTTAAGAGCACACGCGAAACAACACAGCGTTTTAAACGAATGCTTGTTGAAAACATTTATTTTGATCTGAATGAGAAAAAGGTTCAGTGGAACTTGATCAGACACGTGGTAACTAGGGGTTACCCGGCGTCGGATCTGGCTCTAAACTTTTTGCAAAAGACAAAATTGTCACAGTTTTGGTTACACAACATACAGTGGGAAAAAGCTATGAACTATTTCCGAATAAACGCTTTTATAGAATGCTATAACAGTTTGGAGCCAGATTAGACGCCACGTTACCCAACGTCTGATCACGTCTGATCAGGCTCCAAACTATTTGCCACTCGAAGCAAGATAAGTCGTCGATGCTTACAATATGTTGTCATTTTGTACATTTTATTGCCATGCATTTGCTTTTCATCTAAACGGGAAATAACTGCGGTTTCCACTGAAGCCTTGTGGGAATATCTGTACACCCGGAGTGAATTTCTTACATACATCTTGAACTCAACCAAATAACTTTTTAAGTGAAAACCACAGGGGACCGTCACAATAGAAGTCTGAACCTCAAAAGAAAAAAAATGTATAAACACTATATAGTAAAAACCAATGGGCTTCTGATAAAAAAAAAATCTTTTTCTACATGCGAAAACATATTAGCACATATCTAACTGTCTTACCTTACAGTACAATATGGTGATTTGCAAACAGTTTTGATCCTGGTCAGACGTCGCGGAATGTGGCTGTTGATCAAGATCCAAACTGGTTCTTAGTCATCACAATGCAGGTATTATTTTAGGCAATTTACGTAAAATTTAGATTTGAAAATTAAAACCAGGCAATACTTGCTAATCTCAACTGAAGCAGATAAATGTCATTGTGCACAGTGAATGGGTCAATATTGTACAGTGGAGAAGACGGTGTTCGTTCCTGTTTAACCCTTTCCCTTATAGAAGCGACTTTTAGCACTTGCATTTTATTCATCCGCTGAAGAAAATAGTTCCAATATGTACCTTAATGAATATGTGTCATATTTAATACTTTCCTTATTCTAGCAGGTAATAGCTTAAAGCAGGCTGAAAGTAAAGCATATGGCGCATTCTGCTTTACTTTCAACCTGCTTTAAGTAGTCACCTATTTTCAAAACAAGAAACAGGCTATGGGGTAAAGGGTTAAACGCAAACGAAGTGCAAGCAATGCAATCAAATATAGAAAATGACAACTTGTTGACAATTATAATTGTTTTTTTTATCTGAATGGCAAACAGTTTGGATCTGGCTCCAAACTGTTTGCGAAGGGAAGTAATAGTACCAATACTAGCGCAAACGCGTTTATTGGGAAAGAATAACGCCTTCCCCATTGTAATTGTACAGTGGAGAATCTGTTATTCTTTCCCAATAAACGCGTTTACGCTAAAACTATTGTTTGCAGTGCAAACAGTTTGGCGCCAGATCAGACGCCGGGTAACCCGGCATCTGATCAGACTCCAAACTGTTTGCCACCAAAATAAACATGAAATATCAGAATTGTCCAAAAGTTGTTCTTTTCTACGATTTTTAGTGTTTTGCGTTTGCGTACGTTTGCGTTTAAACGGGAAAGAATAACAGATTCTCCACTGTATAATATTCATGTTGTTTTCGTCTTGTATTATTACTGTACTCTAAGAATCAGCAAACTTGGTATAGTGAAATCCCTCTTTTAATCAAGAACCTTATTTAAATATCATAACAGAAAAAAATTAGAAATGCGTTTAGTAAATACAGAGCCTCAGTACTTAATTTAGGTCAAAGAAAAAAATACTTTCTGATGGAGTATCTTATATATGAAAGTGTATATTTGCTGATTTTATTGATAGGTCCCATGACCAAAATTATCTTAAAATCTAATACGATATACTAAAATAGAAAAAGAACATGCAGTTTTTGAGAACAAATATAATTTTAATTGCCAACATTAACAAAGTTATTCCTATATTCTATGTCTAAAAAGGGCTTAAATGTTTAAGTAAATACTTATGATATGCTGAAAAAAAGAATATCTACGTTTGACAGTTGTCTAATGTAATTCTGAATGAATTACACACCATATATATTAAAACATGCAAGTGTTTGATAATACAGTCGGTCTGGTATTGAACCGACGACCAGTCAGGGCTCTGAATACATGTACCTTTGAGTGGCCTTGGGAACACGTGATTACTTGGTGCAGGGCGGGAATGATGCGGGGAGCTCCCACAGCAGCTTTAGACATGGTTCTACTCTGCATAGGGCGAACACTTGTTACTTGAGCTTAATGAAAGCCCGATCTGAATTGAGAACTTTAGATAATTTATCATTAATAGTGTGTTTGCTTCCTGTTAATGAAATGTATATTTCTTGTTACATGTACATTAATCTCATTATTTTGTATGTATTCTATGCTAAAGAACATTCATGTAATGTTAAATGCTGAAATAAAGTGTATTGTTTTGTATTACTAGGTGGAACAACTAGTTTTCCACGAGTGTCCTGGGACATAATGATGAAACCGAAATCCGCCACCGTGTCCCGCCCCCTACCGGCGTGGATAAGATTCTACCTGTACGGTATGCACGGGTTATTTGATGAAATAGTTTTCACCGCCCTATTTGATTTAATATTAGAACCTGATGGCAACAGACAGTTGAAAGGATACTCAACAATTTTTTCATTTTTCATTTATGGGAGTTGCAGCTTTTTCGTCGAGAGACTGTACGTGTTTTTGTATGTCCAGCGCGGCATTCAGTGGTACTTCCGGATGCCAATCTATTTCGTCGTGTTGTACACGTGGGAGTTTACATGTGGTCTGATATTACGACAGTTCGACGCCTGTTCCTGGGACTACAGTCACTATCCTCTGAACTTTATGGGACTTATAACTCTCGTGTATCTGCCAGCCTGGGCGGTCGTTGTTATGTACCAGGATTGGCTTTCGGATTTCCTTCTTTCTCTACGTATAACGACAAATGAAGGAGAGGAAAAACAGGAATAACGACAGTTGACATTACTCCATATCTCCATTAAAGACGTTTCCCCCAGTCCATTCAGTGATTCCCCACCAATTGTTCTCACTAGGCGTGAAAGTAATTGTAAAGCATAAGAAAATTGTGCAACCAACGGCTTAGTCATCTGAAGTTGTATTATTATTTTCCCAAAATAAACTCGTTTATGCTAACACAACTATGTCCATTGCAAACAGCTTTGGGTCAGACAAGACACCGAGTAAACCGGCATCTGATCTGGCTTACGCGAATCTTAAACATGTCATTTTCTACAATTGGATGGAATGGAATAACATCGCTACTGAACAAGCTACAAATGAGCGTTAGCCGTGCCATGGCAAAACATTCACAGTGCTTGGTCTGTACAATCATCACGTACATACCAAGCACTGTTCTCATCCTACTGTCCTTTTCACTCAGCTCTGTCACTCGATTTTTAACGATTTTTTTTTATTTTAAACAATTTCAGCTTTGTACCTACATGAGCCGATCAGATCGTTTTTTACGAACTCACATGCAAAGTTTGAGTAATATCGGGACCGTGAGTAGGGAGATATCCTAAATAAATAGTTTTTTCCTATAGTAAACTTGGGATCAGCTGTGTTTGCAAATGGCCGCTGTGCGTTTTAATATTCTTTTTAACATCACCTTCAAAATAGCGATGTAAAAATCTATTTTTATCTTAATTTCACGTTTAGATTACCATTCACGGATTGACAATATCATTTTTGTGTTTTATTTTAATAGGCCTTCTCCACCTCTGTAAAAATAGACTGTCCCACAACGTCACACACTATTCACAAAGTCAGCCATTTTGTAAACAACTGAGGCCTATTTCACTATGGGGAAAATACATTTTTCACGATCATTTTTCATTCACAGCCTGGATAAATCTGAAACTTTACATGTGAGTTCGTAAAAAACAATCTGATTGTCTCGTGCCGGTACAAAGCTGATATTGTTTGAAACAAAAAAAATCTCGATAAAAATTGAGTGACAGAGCTGAGTGAAAAGGACAGTAGGCTCTGAATCTGAGTTTGGTCTACACGACCAAACACTGTATATACTACAGCTACAGTGTATGTACATAGTTATAGGTGTCAAATAGTGTAGATCAAGGCCAGCTACCGCGTCTTTGACGCGGTGGCTGGCCTTGATCTACACTATTTGCAGTGCAATAAGTCATGTTTTGTCATGACACAGCTCATATTTACAAAAGGGTTGCCAGTTTGACTTACTTTGTTGAAATATCATTTGCACGGGACTTAAAGATATACGAATCGCATTTACATTGGCCATGGAAGGCGAATTTTACAATTTCATTCGGCCCCAAGGTTAATATAAAGAGTTTGCAATTGTCCTCAAGCATTTGATTGCTACAATCTGGCCAGTCGTTTGAGAACGATCTCAAACTCAACTCAAACTCTGTATACCACGTTAAACTCTCAATTATGATATATTTCTCGTTCTAATTCTGTCTTGTGACATCGGATCTGATTCTGTCTTGTGACATCGCTTTGGAATAGTCTTGAAAAAACGACCCCGAAAGAGATATCACAAGAAAGGATTAGATGGAGAAATCAGACATTAGATTATTTTAAAGTTTTGACTTACGACCGTTTTTGTTGTATGACGGGTCACAGACTAAAGAATTTCCACTATTCTATCCCTATTCCATTGAATCCTAGATCACGCATATGTGCTTCTTTTATACACGGTGTACAAGTAAAAAATACACTTGTCCTATGCAAACAGTGCAGACACTGATCACTGAAAAAGTTCATGAAGGAGACATTTCATCAGGATCGGCACTGTTTGTCATTTTGCAATATATATTGGAACACTACATGTTAACACTTCAAAATGACTAGATTTACTTATTTGAAGTTTCTGTGATCAATAAATCAATGTCTGAACTAAACCCTAGGTCGTACTTTTTAGGACTTGAGACAATTCTGTTTAATACGGAATAGTCACAATATACAGCAGGATTCGATAAGGTCATAAGGATCTTTATATTGTAAATACTCACCTTAACCCATTGTATGCTGGGTCATATTTGGCGGCCATTTTAAAATGTCGTCTGCAGCAGGTATAACTCAAATATTTGCATAAGATTTTAGCAGTTTCTGAGAGAATATTGACTTTGCTGCAAACAGTGTTGATCTCAGATCAGGCCCCACAGTGTGGGACCTGATCTGAGATCAAAACTGTTTGCCTAGAGGTACACCTAAAAGTGTATCCGCATAAAATGGGTTAAAAGGAACTGGGTACATGTTTGTGCATTTGAGATATTATTTGTAGTTTTAGCTACTTGTATGTGATGGATTTTGTTTGTTGCAATTTCTATTTTTATACAGATATTAATACACCCTTAACCCTTTCATCACTAAGTAGCTCTTGTGGGTCATTATGTTTCCTTGTGGATCATTTTGCTACCAAAACATGAACCAGTCTTGTTGCATTTCTCGATAGTTTAATAAGCACTGCTCTAAATCAGCAAACAATGCAGATCCTGATCAGAGGTCTAATACAGGATCCCTCTGTTCAGGGTCTACACTGTTTGCAAAAATGTGTGTATTTTAAACAGGTTCATTGTGTTGAAAGGGGTAATTGCAGTGGGTGATGCGGAAGTGTGTAGTGTGATTTTGTCTCGTCGCGAAGAACTAGCCAGGGTGTCCGACAAGGAGGTATAAATCCCCACTGGCATACAAAATGTTCATCAATCCTCTCCTAGATCTGTACAAGGATAGCAAAATTGGATTTAAGATAGGTCCAAACTACTGTGGTGTCCCCACCTGTGCAGACGATATCCTGCTCTTGGCAACAACTGCTGACGACCTACAAGCAATGATTGAAGTACAGGATGGGTATGCAAAGGCTGAAAGATACACCATTATTGAACATAAAACCAAAATAATGATATTTAACTCACCCTTATCTAACACTCACTGGAATGATCTACAGATATTTAAACTGATTGACAAAGCGATAGAGGTCACACAAGACTGTGTGCATCTGGGTATACAGAGGGACTCATTCTCCTCATCAAATCATGAAGGTGCCATTGACTGTAGAATCGATACAGCCAGGAAATGCATGTATTCCTTAATGGGCGCTGGTCTCCATGGGATAAACGGCCTGAACGCACAAGTGTCTATCCAAATCCTAAATACCTTCGTTGTACCACGGCTCTTATATGGCCTAGATGCAATCACATTAAGTGGAAAAGATATTCAAAGGTTAAACTTGTTCCATAAGCGATGCATCAAGAGGCTGATGAGTCTGTCTGACAGAGCTGCAGATGCTGCTGTGTACCTGCTGTCCGGCCAACTCCCTATTGAGGCGGAAATACATAAACGAACCCTGACCCTCCTCGGAAATGTTCTAAGAAGCAACTCGGTGGAGAGACAGGTAGCGGAACGCCAATTCCTGGTCAAGGACAACAAGTCGAAAAGCTGGTTTAGTTACATTAAAAAACTGTTACAGAAGTATTACCTTCCAGATTGCTATACGCTGCTGGCAGAAACTCATGGCAAGGAAGAGTGGAAGAAGATGGTGAAGTCCCATGTGGAGCCACACTGGAAATTACAAGTTATGGACACGGCAGAAGGAAAAACTACACTGAAATATATTAGCAAATCCCATTTTGAACTTGGCCAAATCCATCCGGTCTGGGAAAATGCTAAACATGACACGACCTCGGTCAGAAAAGCAGCAATGAAGGCAAAAATGATGACAGGAACCTACACCCTTCAAAGCGACAGAGCCAAGTTCAACCAATTTATGGTGGACCCAACCTGTGTTCTATGCAGCACTGGCCCAGAAAGTCTGGAACATTTCCTGCTGCAATGTAAGGCCCTAGAGGACACACGAAAACCCTTCTTAAACTCTCTTGTACAACTGTTGAATGGGACACGGGTGATATCCAAAAGCTTTTATCTTCTCCTTCTGTTCTGCTTGAGATGCTTATGGATTGTTCCAATATTTTTGTAGCTGCCTTCCCATCCTTCTCCAGCTTAACTCCAAAGATTGAATCAGTATCAAGAGGCATGGCCTTTGCCATCCACTCAAAGCGAACAATGACGCTGCAATGCTTGGCAGACGCCAAAGACCCCAGAAAATAGAAATCGTTCCAACCTGTACAGAGCAGTTAGGAATCGGCTGTGGATTCCTTACTAGCATTAGTGTATATATTTTGATGAAAATTGCATTGCATCCATGCAAATAGTATTTAAGAAAATAAATAAAGGACAATTATGCTTAGCGAACACACATATGTTGAGATTACGGACAAAAATGCTCAATCACAAGGATATCTCGTATTTAGGAGAGTATAGTGATTCCTTCTCCCGTGGAAAATGTCTTGCCACAGCCTTGCCGTCTCCAATGGCAAATGATCATGATTGCTGGCCCGATATGGGGCGAATGGATGGCGGAGTGCCCAAATATGAGGACTCGGCCTTTAAATTCCTCCTGCACAGGGTTCTGTTACTGTAATATCAAGAGATGATGGCTGCGGTACTGTCTACGGGGAAAGGGGTTAAATCATGTGATTGGGCGAAGTGATAGATCATGGGGCGCCCACTGCAACACTGCAACTCTACTCCTAGTCCTATGGACAAACTCATTGCATACTGTTATTTATGAAAAAGTTGTGGTTACTAAACAAGAAACAAGAATAGTTTACAAGTATTTATATAATCCTCTTCATTCTGTCCGCTACATGCATTGTGTCCCATGCTGGGATAATGATTAGAAGGTAAAGAGAGTAACATACTGTACATACTAAGAAAAACAAGACTGCGCGTTCAATAAACGCTTATGCCCCCGGTGGCATCCTTGACAATATATTCTGAATATTTTCTAAGTCCAAATTAGGTCAAGGTCAAGGTCAAACTGAGCTTGGGTATTACTGGTGGGTTGGTAATGGTCCAAGGCAATAACTGTATAAGTATAGAAGCATTGTAGTAAGTAGTGTTGATGCTAGACGAAACGGTAAAATCTAGTTAACCAAGAAATAGCCCATTCAAAATATTCTAAGTCCAAATTAGGTCAAGGTCAAGGTCAAAATCAAGGTTAGGTGATATTGGTGGATAGGGAATGGTCCAAGGCAACAACTGTATAAGTATCTAAGCATTGGAGTAAGCGGTGTTGATGCTAAACGAAACGGTAAAATCTAGTTTACCAAGAAATAGCCCATTCAAATATTCTAAGTCCAAATTAGGTCAAGGTCAAGGTCAAAATCAAGCTTGGGTATTATGGTGACTAGGGAATGGTCCAAGGCAACAACTGTATAAGTATCTAAGCATTTGAATAAGCGGTGTTGATGCTAGACGAAACGGTAAAATCTACTTAATCTGGTTACGGACAGGACGATTACTATATGCTCCCGCATCTGTCGATGCCGGGGGCATAAAAACCAACAACACAAAAATCTGCCTAAAATGAAAGCAGGGTCATCTATGATAAAGTGAAAATTTGCTCATGGTGGGGTGCAGTTAGGAAATCCAACACATCTACGTGACGTCATCGTCACGGTTCTCCAGACATTGGAGGGATCTACTACAACAACAACAACAACCACTAGCAAGGGCGAGCCTAATTGTTTTACCACTGGCGTTAAGACAAAACTCCAACGTTATGTTTCCGTGTGCTGGCGCTAATGTTATAAAGAGTTTGAGATGACTCCTGTATCACTCTCAAGCATTTGATTGGTCAAATTTGACCAATAAATGCTTGGAAATGATCTCAGACTCTACTCAAACTCTTTATAACCTTTGGAACAGTCTATTTCTCTGCAACTGCTGGTCAGAATTTTATAAAAGCTAGGGTGCATAATCTGATGAAGATGTGAATTCAAGACTATAAAGCTTTTGAGTAGAGTCTGAAATGGTTATCAGGCATTTGATTGGTCAGATTTGAGCCTATGCTCAAATCTGACCAATCAAATACTGAAGGACTGTCTCAGACTCAACTCAAACTCTTTATAACCTTGGGGCAAACTCCGAAATCAAGACTTTAATTTCACTTGCTCGTCTTTGCAATGAGACGTTGAATTCTGTGGCATTTGTTTTGCCGTTTGAAGTAGCACCCATGTAGTTTTGTAAATGTATACAGGAACGTATATTTAATCTACGTTCCTGATGTATATGAATGTAATGAAAGATCTCAATGTTTGTAACTAGTAATATGGCATACGCAATGAGTTACTATAAGTAAAAAATGTTCTCTTTGACATAATAGCATCTGTAAAACGAAGCCTTTAGGGCCGAAAGAAAATATTCAGATTAGAGAAGTTGCCAATTTAGACAGGTTAAGCCAGGAACGTAGATTATATCTAAATATACGTTCCTGGTTAAGCCTAGCTTTCGATCCTTCTTTCAGTTGTTGCCTGTCTACAAAATACATGTACATTGTCATACATGATGATGCACATTAATAATAACTAAGTGATAGTTTTCTCTTCTGTATTATAGAAATACAACATTGAATTGAATTGAAATCCTTCACTGCATTACCTCGAGTATAACGGTTATTTGCAGTGACCATGTATTATTAAATCATTGTTATTTGCAAATAGTTTAGATCCATAGGTATGGTAGATCTAGCCCTACAGTAGATTGAAAAAAAAATGATCTACGTTTAGATCCTGACAAGACACCGTGTAAGACAGCATCTGATCAGGGTCCAAACTCGTTTGATACTCTTCTCAATAGGTCTCGAGTCGAAAGGCCTATATTTGAATTTGAGAAATAACAGCAGATGACATAGAGGATAACTGTTTTTTTCAGTGTAAGATCGAAATTTAATCCATTGAGTGAACATCAGACGTTATATTTTCACGAGTGGCGAAGCCACGAGTGAAAATATAACAGTCTGATGTTCACGAAATGGATTAAATTCGATCTTACACTGAAAAAACACAGTTATTCTATTTATTTATGCTTTTAAGCCACTTTTTAAACGAAATTGTTTAAAAATTGAAAGCGAACGTACATTATTTATCCCGTGTTGAGTCCCACGTTTTATGTCGAACACATGCGCGTGACAGTTGGCGGTATAATGACGTCACTCGTTGCTCACGAGTTTGGATTCGTGCTCTTCCGGTGAGTAGTTCGCGACAAATCGGACTGCCGGAATTTAACGATAAGACACGATTGACTACGATTCTTGGGGAGCCCTACGGGGAAAATTCATAATAAAAAGCGATTGGTGATAATCCACTGCAGTGGATTACCAAGTGATCATCCACTGCTATTTCGTGGTAATCCACCGAAAAGCATAAATAAAATTGATTAACCCATTACCTCATAGCCTTATTCTAGTTTTGAAAATAGGTGACTACTTAAAGCAGGTTGTAAGTAAAGCAGAATGCGCCTAAGGCGCATTCTGCTTTACTTTCAGCCTGCTTTAAGCTTTTATCTACTAGGATATAGAAAATATTTATTATGATATATATTCAAGACTTAATAAAAGGGAACTACATGTAATTTCTTCAGTGGATGAATAAATTTTGGGCGTAAAAAGGCGTATTTATGGGGGAATGGGTTAATGCCCATGACATCGTGGCAGTGAAGGGGTTAAAGAGATTTT
The DNA here is from genome assembly GCA_922989275.2 of Gari tellinella. Lineage (NCBI taxonomy): Eukaryota > Metazoa > Mollusca > Bivalvia > Cardiida > Psammobiidae > Gari > Gari tellinella. Next base: position 100,656,838 of record OV277858.1, on the reverse strand, counting down.
ACTGTAATTGTACATAAATGTGCTAAACTCTAAGTATGCTGGGTAATTGTTTCGTCTGCAACTGTTTTGGAAATATAATTTCCTAAGTTTCTTTTCAAAACAGGGTCAGAGTGTCAAACAGTATGGATCTTGATGAGATGCCGCGTAATGTGGCGTCTCATCAGGATCCAAACTGCTTGTGGAAGTAATCACTATGGGACATATCCACCGCTAGCATGGTTAAGAGTTAACTCAAGGACACTATAGTGCTTTTAATATTCTTTTTACAATTTTTGCTCACTAATAGTTACTGTTTATCTTGTTGATATACAATCGTTAGCTGAGTTTCGTCACAACGATGTTTGTTTACTTTTTATGCAATAAAGAATATAATTATTGGAGAATTTGAGTTCATTTCAATGCCATCTTACCACACCCACCAAAACCCTTTACCCACACCCACCAAAACCCTTTACCCACCAAAACCCTTTACCCACACCCACTAAAACCCTTTACCCACACCAACCAAAACCCTTTACCCACCAAAACCCTTTACCCACACCCACCAAAACCCTTTACCCACCAAAACCCTTGTCCACACCCACCAAAACCCTGTACCCACACCCGCCAAAACCCTTTACCCACACCCACCAAAACCTTTTACCCACACCCACCAAAACCCTTTACCCACATCCACCACTACCCTTTACCCACACCCGCCAAAACCCTTTACCCACACCCATCAAAACCCTTTACCCACACCCACCAAAACCCTTTACCCACACCAACCAAAACCCTTTACCCACACCAACCAAAACCCTTTACACACACCCGCCAAAACCCTTTAACCACACCCACCAAAACCCTTTACCCACACCCACCAAAACCCTTTACCCACACCCGCCAAAACCCTTTACCCACACCCACCAAAACCCTTTACCCATATCCACTAAAACCCTTTACCCACACCCACCAAAACCCTGTACCCACACCCACCAAAACCCTTTACCCACACCCACCAAAACCCTTTACCCACATTCACCAAAACCCTTTACCCACACTAACCAAAACCCTTTACCCACACTTACCAAAACCCTTTACCCACACCCACCAAAACCCTTTACCCACACCCACCAAAACCCTTTACCCACATTCACCAAAACCCTTCACCCCATAACATGTTTCTAGTTGTGCAAACAACTGGTCATTTAAACTTAAATATATCTTTATATACCTTTAATTCATTCCTTCAATGAAGAAAATAGTTCCCTTCTATATGGTCAAGATTATGTACCATAATCGTATTATGCAATATGACAAACAGTTCAGATTCTGCAGGAACCCTATGAACAAGGTATATATTATATAATGTTTTGTTAATTTGCAAATAATTAGAGAATACAACCCCAACTAGTCATAACTGGACTAGACTGTAATGGAAACAGGAGTTATTTTTACTTTAAGTTTCAGGGGTCAAAGGGTTAAGACAAACTGCCTGTTATCCCATTACTCCACAGATTATCATTTTTACGCGTAACACGTTTATTCCTCCACTGAAGAAAATTTATTGAATTTATACAGACATTGATATGCATCATTATATATATATAAAAAATTATTCAAGCAGATGATAACTTAATTTAGACTGAAAGTAAAGCAGAATGCACCTAAAAGTGCATTCTGCTTTACTTCCAACCTGTTCTAAGTGGTCACCTGTATTCAAAACTATAAATTGGCTATGGGGTAATGGGTTAAATTAACAACCATATCAAATAATCCACATTGAAACACTAGACACTGATAGTAAACAATATAAAAAGTAACACAGCATTAATTTCATCTGATTGTTTATTGTTCTAAACTTACAAAGTATTACCACATAAGACCTCGTTGTAAATGTCAACATCATTATGTAGCTACTCCATTAACAAGTTTACCATAAATGTCCCAGTTTAGAACAGGACATATTCTAAAGTTCAGTACATAATTATGTTAAGTTACTTTATAGGGACCTGTAAATTTGGTGGTTGCTTAAAGCTGGATAAAAGTAATGCGGAAAGCTACAAAAGGAGGTCTCTGCATTACCTTTTTTCGTTTTTTCCTATCTCTATCGGCTTCTTCTGTTATTTGCTAACTACAAATGTACTTCCAGTCCAGACAATTCAGAGTTCAAAGCCAACAACAGGGCTCAAGATAAGATGCATAAACCACCGCTTATTTCCATGTCTTCTCTTTTATGCTTCCACCAAATCCTATGGTGTGACCACTCAAAGACGATTCTGAGTATGGTAGTCACAATATACGGTTTATTGGAGGCATAAAGATTTAATTTTTTTTAAATACATACCTAATCTTTAGCTCTGTAGAAACTAGATTTTTTCTTCATATAAACATTAAAGGCAGTTTCAGAATCTCCAAACCTGAAGGCATGCTCATCTGAATACATTCAGTAAACAATGAACACAAAATACCCAAGTACAAATCAATTTAACTGGGTACTCACACACTAATATAAGACCAATAATTCTGTATAATGGTTGCAAATTTGGCTTTAAATTATGTGCAATAAATACTGAGATTCAAATACAAATACACTTCTTCTTTAAAATCACATATGTAAAAGTATATAGTAAAGGCAAGCTAAAATGACTACTAATCTTGGTGTTTAAGACTTGGTAGCTTAAAACAGCATTTAAGTAAAGTAGAAAGCTCCCAAAGTTAGTTTTCTACTTTGTCATTATCTTGCCTTAACCCATTACTCGATACATGAGTTTTTCTATGCATTTAATTTATTCCTCCATTGAAGAACAAGGGCCACTATGGCCCTATATATCGCTCACCTGGTACACCATGTAAAACTTCACCTATAGTGACCTTGAATTTCACCCGACATGACCGATATTGCCTTAAGGCAAACATTTTGACGAAGTTTCATCAATATTAAATGAGAAATGTAGCTTCTAGAGTGTAAACAATGTATTTTCATGATTTGACCTAGTGACCTAGTTTTTGACCAGACATGACCCATATTCAAGCTTGACCTAGATATCACTAAGTCAAACAATGTGACCAAGTTTCATGAAGATCTAATGAGATTTGTAGCCTCTAGAGTGTTATCAATGTTTTTCTATGATTTGACCTAGTGACCTTGTTTTTAGCCGAACATAACCCCCATTCGAACATGACCTAGATATCAATAATTCAAACATTTTGACAAAGTTTCATCAAGATCTACTGATTTTTGTAGTCTCTAGAGTGTTAAAAAGGTTTTTCTATGATTTGACCTAGTGACCTAGTTTTTGACCAGACATGACCCACATTCAAACTTAACCTAGATATCAATGAAACCAACATTTTGGCAAAGTTTTATTAAGATAAAAAAAAAATGTGTAGCCTCTAGAGTGTTAAAAAGGTTTTTCTATGATTTGACCTAGTGACCTAGTTTTTGACCGGACATGACCCACATTTGAACTTGACCTAGATTTTATCAAGACAACCATTTTCATCAAGTTTCATGAAGATCTAATGAAATTTGTAGTCTCTAGAGTGTTAACAAGGTTTTTCTATGATTTGACCTAGTGACCTAGTTTTTGACCGGACATGACCCACATTCAAACTTGACCTAGATTTTATCAAGACAAACATTGTTATCAAGTTTCATGAAGATCCAATGAAATTTGTAGCCGCTAGAGTGTTAACGAACAATTGTGGACAGACAGACAGACGACGGACGACAGACGACGGACGACAGACATCCAGCGATCCTAATAGCTCACCTTGGCACTTCGTGCCAAGTGAGCTAAAAAGGTTCCAATTTATACAGTCATGAATAACTATGTATCATACAAAATATGTTTTTTATTTTCCAGCAGAAGACAGCTTAAAAGTTCGCCCAAGATTAAACTTACTGCTGGTAACATCTTGGAACATTCACCAAACCTTTATGCTGATCAGGGGAGTAAACCCACAGTAAACAAATACAAAAAGATACCGGTATTTGAGTTATTTCTCTTACATGCAGCATAGAGCAAGAACAGGTGCACATGGTCAGTAGCATTTCTCATCATGTAACAACAAGTTGACCTTTTCTTGCCATTTGATCTGGGTCCAAAAAAACATTTAATCTTGTATTCATGTATTCTGTTCAGCATTCATGAAATCTTTGAATTTGAATTTTTACAGCAAACAATTTCGAAGCAGACTACATAATAGCAAGGTAAGGGTTAAGGTACAAAGTTTATACATGTCTCCATACTCAAATAACCCATTACCCCATAGCCTGTTTCTTGTTTTGAAGTTAGGTGACCACTTCAAGCAAGTTGAAAGTAAAGCAGAATGCGCCTTAAGGCGCATTCTGCTTTACTTTCAGCCTGCTTTAAGCTATTATCTGTTAGAATATAGAAAATACTTCTTATGAATCTGATTTGTAACAGTATAAATTGGAACTATTTTCTTCAGTAGTGGAATAAATTAAAGGCGTAAAAAGGCGTATTTATGGGTTAATGGGTTAAGTAAGATTCTCTCAACCAGATGAACTACACAGTAAAATAAAACTTGAATCAAATAAAAACACTACTTATAAATACAGCAATCTATGTATAAAAAGCACATTTACAAACACAACCGGTGTGTAGTGTTTTTAATTAAAATACTATTTATGTTTACATTAAAGATCTATAAAATATCTTTCAGTAATAAGTACATTTTAGCATCTCTAGGGGACACCCATCATAAATCTCATTGTCAATCTAAGCTCACTTTAATAACCCTTTACCCCATAAATATGCCTTTTTACATCTTGAATTTATTCTTTGACTGAAATAAATGGTTCTACTTTATAAAGTCATAAATGTGTACCGTCAGAAATATTTTCCATATCCTAGCAGATGTTAGCTTAAAGCAGGCTGAAAGTAAAGTAGAATGCACCTTATGGTGCATTCTACTTTACTTTCAGGCTGCTTTAGGTTACCATCTGCTAGATTAGTATACAGAAAATTATTGATGGTGTACTTTGGTGTACAATTGTACAAATTTTATCTATTTTCTTCAGTGGAGAAATATATTAAAGGTGTTAAAATGCGCATCTATGGAGTAAAGGGTTAAAGCAGTCAATTGCCTTTAAAATTGTTTGATGAAGGTAATTTACACATTTTGCTATGAATGAAAAGTGGTTACAATAATCGTTGGACAAAATTTTCCAAGCACAGCTGACTTCAGTACATTTCTTACACAGAACATCAGAAAATTACAATATAACCATTCACTGAGCATAACTTGTGAATCTTTATTTGAGCTTCAGCAATGGAATTGGGCTAATTGATTATCTTTGTACACTTAACCCTTTACCTCATAGCCTGTTTCCATTTTTGAAGACAGGTGACCACTTAAAGCAGGTTGAAAGTAAAGCAGAATGTGCCTGCTTTAAGCTAAATTCTGCTAGGCTATATAAAATATAGACTCTGATCTAGGTCTATACCGTTTGTTAAGAACAAATGTACTCTTAATACATATACTATTTGTAAATGCCAAGTTTACTTCTCACAAGGATTCTATTTGTTAAAACTCATTTGGAATTAGGTAATTTACACCAATTGCTACGGTACAGTGACACAGGGCTCCAGATAATGAGTTTTTTCAAAAACTAACACCTATACGTCTGCATTTAGACCCTATGGTGTGACTACTCATTAGAATTGCCTCTTTGAAATGATTCTAATGAGTAGTTACCAACAGAATTTGGTGTTGACATGCAGGTGAAAGTGTTGGATTTGTTTACTCCCTCTTATCTAGAGCCAAACTCAATGAGAAATGTTAGTACATCATACCTAAAAGACTTCAAAACTAAACATGAAGATAGGACTAGAAAGTATGTATCCTCTGAGTTAATGTATGTAAAATATAACTACTATAAGAACAACTAAAAACCAAGCATGTAAGAAACAACCCAGTGATCTCTATCATATAAAAACTTCTATAAAATACTAAATGGGCATCATAGCTCCTGATAGGAGAATTTATCTACGAAGTGAAATAGCTTGAATTGGCCAAGGTCCAAGATACTCATATTTCAAAGTTTAAAATATTTTAACCCTTTACCTGATAGCCTATTTCTAGTACTTAAGATAGGTGACTACTTAAAGCAGGTTGAAAGTAAAGCAGAATGCGCCCTAAGGCGCATTCTGCTTTACTTTCAGCCTGCTTTAAGCTATCATGTGCTATAACATAGAAAATATTCCCTATAATACATATTTATTACTGATTAAATTGGATCTATATTCTTCAGCGGAAGAATGAATCATATCCGCTAAAAGGCGCTTCTATTGGGGAAAGGGTTAAATAAGGCTGCTTAAATTTTGAAATATGGGTAAGGTCACCTTGTATAGGTTTGAGTTGGGAGGTTCTACTCTACAAAATTGTTTCGTAGATAAAAAAAAAACATATGTTGTGATTACACTTTAGATTGTCTTCAGATAAATTAAATTAGTAGTCTCAACCCATTACCCCATAAATACACATTTTTATGCCTCTAGTATATTCCTTCACAGAAGAAAATAGTTCTAATTTATAAAGTCATGAATATGTACCATAAGAAATATTATCTACATTCTAGTAGATTGTAGCTTAAAGCAGGCTGAAAGTAAAGCAGAATGTGCCTTAAGGCACATTCTGCTTTACTTTCAATCTGCTTTAAGTGGTCATCTATCTTCAAAACTAGAAACAGACTATGGGGTAATGGGTTAATATAGGGTTTGCTACAGAAATAGTGATGACAGAGACTATGGGGTAATGGGTTAATATAGGGTTTGATACAGAAATAGTGATGACAGACATTGAAGAAATATAAGACTTCTCCCTGTTACCTGGAGTTTACCATAAATAATTCAGGGACGACATGTTTGAGACTTCTATTAACAACCTGTTTAGGCAACAAACATTGAGATATTCCTGTAAAACTATACATGTATTGCAAAATGTAAAATATCTACCCATGTAAACCTTATAGGCACAACTCAGGTTCTATGAATGTTATTGTTATATTAAGGCACATTATGTTGTATACACTGTATCATACAAAAAATAACTTATAATTGCCATAAAAGACACCTACCTGTATAGTCCAGCCAGGCAGTGACAATTACAACAGAGATGAGATAACCCTTTACTCCATAGATACACATTTTTACACACTGGAATTTATTACTTCACTGAAGAAAATAGTTCCAATTTATACAGTCATAAATATGTTGTATAAGAAATGTTTTCTATATTCTAGAAGATGGTAGCTTAAAGCAGGCTGAAAGTAAAGCAGTATGTGCCAAAAGGCACATTCTGCTATACTTTCAACCTGCTTTAAGTGGTCATCTGTCTTCAAAACTAGAAACAGACTATGGAGGATAGGGTTAAGCTCAATAATGCAAGTAAAAGACTACTTTTAACATCAGTAATGGAGAAATATCTACTAAACATAAATCGTCGGAAATGACAATGTTGATAAAAGATGGCTGTTTGTTACACAACATTGTACCACAGGGACCCAACACAACTGATTTTTGAAGAAAACAAAATGACAAAAGGTATATATATTATATAGTCTTTATATAAACCTTTTGTCAAAATATTTTTTTTCTCAAAAATCAGTCGTATCCGGTCCCTGTGCATTGTACTACTGAGAGAGATTTACAAAATAATAAGCTGCTGCTGTGATGTATTTAGGTAAGTGTGATAGCTTCCATTGTGGCAACTCTGATCTTTGAAATGTAAAACTTCATTTACAGTAAAACCGTTCTAATACAACCATTGAACCACTAAATTATTATATAAATTAGATACAATATTCTGCATATTCAGTAGGTGACTGCTTAACTCTTTCCTCCCTGAAACTTTAAATGGACAATTCCAGTTTCCATTTTAGTCTAGTTCATTTCTGACGTTTAAGGGTCGTTTTTGTCAATGTTTGGCATTGTGACAAACAGTGAAGACCCTGATCAGAGGGCTCCGAGGGCTACTGATCTGGGTCTTCACTGTTTGCATAGGACAAGTGTACTATTCACATGTACACTGTTTGAAAAGGACGCCTATATGCGGGACTAGGGTTCAAAGAGTTAAAGCTATAGGAGCTTTCTGCTTTACTTTTGTCTTGCTCTAAACTGCCACCTGTCTTAAATGACACTAATAAGCTTACATTGTTAAGGATGTAATAGAGGTTTTTCTGTATAGCAAAACTCAGGCCAGTCCTCATAAACTCAAATACCCTGTGTTATCGAACAACAAATCACTTCTTTATAGTCTGTTTCATAAAACTTGGTACAACAAATGTTATCCTAAGTCAGATTATAAAAGTCTCAATTATTATTTTTTCTCTCCATCTAATCCTGTCTGTGACATCTCTTTGGAATCGTCTTTTCAAGACGATTTCAAAGAGATGTCACAAGACAGGATTAGACAGAGAAATCAGAAATTTTAAACGTATTTTGAAGTTTTGGCTTACGACCGTTTTTGTCGCACAAAGTTTTATGAAATGGGCTCCAGTTCTTTATAGCTGAGACAAAAAATAAGACTGACTCATAACCAAGATCAGTTAACCCATTCCCTCATAGAACGCCTCTTTGCGCATTTAATTTATTCCTTCCCTGAAGGAAATAGATCCAATTTATACAGCCATGAATGTTTTCTATATCCTAGCAGAAAGTAGCTTAAAGCAGGCTAAAAGCAAAGCAGAATATGTCTTAAGGTGCATTCTGTTCTACATTCAACCTGCTTCAAGTGATGGCCGGTCTTCAAGGCTAAAAACAGGCTATGAGATAAAGGCTTTACCCATTACCCCATAGCCTGTTTCTAGTTTTGAAGACAGGTGACTACTTAAAGCAGGCTGGAAGTAAAGCAGAAAGCATCTTGACTCATTTCCCCATAAATACTCCTTTTTATGCCTATAATTTATTCCTCCAATAAAGAAAATAGTCCGACTATAAACAGTCGGGAATATGTTACATACAATTTTTTTTTTATTCTAGCAGATTATAGCTTAAAGCAGGCTGAAAGTAAAGCAGAATGCGCCTTAGGGCGCATTCTACTTTACTTTCACCCAGCTTTAAGTGGTCACCTATCTTCAATATTAGAAACAGGCTATGGGATAATGGGTTAAGGCACATTCCGCTTTACTTTCAACTTGCTTTAAATAATAATCTGTTAAGAATATAGAAAATGTTTCTGATAGTACTTGTTCATAACTGTATCAAGTGAAACTATTTTCTTCCGAGGAGTAAAAAGATAAAGGTGAAGCTACTTGCCAAATATGTAAGAGCCTCGTCAAGAGACAAACAAACATGTTGCATTGCAAACAGTGTAGACCCTGACCAACTTCAGATTCATATACATGCAGGGCTCCAGATAAGAGGGAGTAAACTACACAAATCCAACAGTTTCTCACTCATTTTAGCATCAAATCCTATGGTGTTACTACTCATAAGAATCGTCTCAGTGAGATGATTCTAAAGAGTAGTGACACCGTAGGGTTTAAAGTAGAAATAAAGATTATAGTTTTTGTAATACTCCCCTTATCTGGAGCCCTGGACATGGCATCTAGTGAAGGTCTATACTGTTTGACATTTACAAGTTTCTACATAACCTCTGTTCCCTAAGTTGTAATACAACGCCAACATTGAGCCAAAAAAATTAAGTTATTCATAATTAACTGTTTCAAAACCACGGATCTGTTAAAATACATTCATTACATTTGCAAATAGTGTAGACCCAGATCATTCATAATTAACTGTTTCAAAACCATGGATCTGATTAAAATATAGTCATTACATTTGCAAACAGTGTAGACCCAGATCAAAGGGCTCCTGTAGGAGCCCTCTGATCAGGGTCTACACTGTTTGCTAATTTAGATCATTACACAACATAACTGCCGTCTGAACTGTATGGAGGTGGGGGCCCATGGGGCCACGGTAGTTCCCCAGTAGGAGTCCTGGTCTGGGACCGCTGAAACTCCTTTGGAATCGGAGGCACTTGAGGCATAGGCCCTTCTTTTCTGGATGCCGTTTTCTCCTCAGTGTTTCCTTCACTAAATGCTGTTTCCTGTTGCGATGGTCTACGTGTTGAGAGAAATTCATCTTCTCTTTTACTCTGTGTGTCATTTGGCACTGTCGTATCCCTTAGTCTACCTTTAGAATCACTATGCACACTTGGACGAGCACTATCAACGGTCCCAGGATTTCTATTATCAATCCTCTGAAAATTTCTTGGATCGTACAACCGTGAACTAGAGTCATTGTTTCTAACGCCCATCTGTCCATAGTAACCATATGGTGGCACCATGCCGTACTGACGGACAGACGGCACTTGGTCATCTGTTGTTGTTTCATCCTCAGTCGTACCAGACACTGACGAGTCATTGTCACTTGTATGATCAGTGGTGGCTGAGTCTATTTGGGGCATAACTCTTACCATTTCCCTCAGCGGAGTTATCTCCCTTTTTCTGAGGGCTTCATGCTCTGTAGCAGGGGAGTCATTAACAGGGGTTCTACGCGATTTCCCAGTAGAATACTTTCTCTCCACTGGTTGATCAAAGTCAAAATCATACACAACATACCTGAAAATTAATTCAAAACTAGACATGAACGTGAGAAATGATGTAATCAATTATCCCATAAATACGCCTTTAAGTTTATACGGCCACTAAAGAAGATACTTCCACTTAATATAGAAATGAATGTGAACCATAATATTTGTTTACTATATCCTATTAAATGGTAGCTTAAAACAGGCTAAAAGTTGAGCAGAATGCGCCTTAACCCTTTACCTCATAGCCTGTTTCTAGTTTTAAAGACAGGTGACCACTTAAAGCAGGTTGAAAGTAAAGCAGAATGTGCCTTAAGGCACATTCTGCTTTACTTTCAGCCTGCTTTAAGCTAAAATCTGCTCTACTATATAAAATATTTGTAATGGTAATTGTTCATGAGGGTATAAACTGGACTTACTTTCTTCAGCAGAGGAATAAATTAAATACGCTAAAAGTCGCTTCTATTGGGGAAAGGGTTAAGGCACATTCTGTTTTACTTTCAACCTGCTTTAAGTAGTCACATTCCTTCAAAACTAGAAGCAGACTATGGGGGAAAGGGTAAAAATCTGGTATTCCTGATACTCATTTAACCCATTACCCAATGGATAGGCCTTTTCATGTTATTCATTTATTCAACCAGTAGTTCCACTTTATACAGCAGAGCACCAGATAAGGGTAGTTTTTCAAATACTAAAATCTTTATTTCTGAATTAAACCCTATGGTGTCACTACTCATTAGAATCGTCTCTTCGAGACGATTCTAACGAGTAGTAACACCATAGGATTTGGTTCTAAAAAGAGTGAGAAAATGTTGGATTTGTTGAAAGAACTACCTCTTATCTGGAGCCCAGATACAGTCATGAAATTGGACCATAAGAAATATTTTCTATACTCTAGTAGATAGTACCCTAAATTAGGTTGAAAGTAAAATTGTGGAATTTGCCTTATGGCACATTCTTCTTTACTTTCTACCTGCTTTAACGGTCATCTATCTTTAATATCAAATACAGGCTACAGGGTGAAGGTTTAAACAGTAAAACATCCATAACATCAATCACATTTTTTTCTTCAATATCATAAAATTGAAAAACATTGCTACTGAGAAATAAGCCCATTTAGTGAGTCTGCAACATTAGTTAAGTGTTTTATTGGTCAGCTTTTAGGCAAATACTTTCTTTAAAGCTAGTTGTCTAGAGCAAAACTGTTTGTCAACATTATAAGAGTTGTTTTGTTACGCTTTCAAAATGTCAAACTGGTGCCAGGGCTCCAGATAAGAGGTGGTAAACTGAACAAAAAAACATTTTCTAACTCATTTCAGCACCAAATCCTATGGTGTTAGTACTCATTAGCATTGTTTTTTTTGCAACACTTCTATTAAGCAGTGACACCATAGGATTTAATTCAGAAATAAAGATTTTAGTTTTTGAAATAATCCCCTTAATCCCCTTATGTGGAGCCCTGACTCCCAATTGTTTTATCTGTGACCTAACCAGACATCCATACGTTAGAATAACAACCACAACATATGGCCATCCAAGGTTTGTTTGTTGCATGACAACAAATACCATATAAGTGTTTTTTTCACGCGAGACCCAAATTTAGCGATTCTACCCTAAATGAATTTTTAGCGTGTTCATTTTTTGCGCACGTATATTGAAATCAATTTTTCACGGTTATGATATTAAAGTATACTCTGTATTACGTAAACAAGCATGCCATCCAGAATAGTAACACGGGAACGAAGAAATAGTGTTTTGTTTTATGAAATTAACCAAGTTGTGTTTTTGTTTGTTTTTTTAATTCTGGTCCAGCACAGAATAACACTGTCGTTAATCTAGGCATAGACTGCCAGGCCATGTATTGATACTACTATTTCAACATAAAACAATTTAAACAGATTTTTAAACGACAAACTGCCTCGAGTGGACTTTGCTGCCGAAAATGAAATAGGCCTAGAGAAAGCTAGGAATATTTGGCGGATTATATTTACGCAAGTTTGATACACGCAAGTTTGATACACACTGGAAAATAGCAAAAATTTCCTTCTCGCCAAAAACAACCCACTTATACCGTATGACAAAAATGAGGAAAGAGCATAACCCACTACCCTTCTAGGAAAGAGTACAGACTTATGTCACAGATTCTATAAGAAAACCGTGCAGACCCTTCAGGGGCTGTCTGATCTGTGTCTAGACTGTAGTTTTGTTGTTGTTTTCCTTTTTAAGAAAATGACCTGTCAGTCAGCACTAGTAGCAGGATAAGGGTTAAAATTAACCTGCAAATGCAGTAAAACCTCTCTTTTATGATAACTAAGTTGTGTTTCTTATTAGGTGTTTTTGACAGGTGACTGCTTAAAAGCAAGGTGACAGTAAAACAAAAAGCTCCTAAAGGAGCTTTCTGTTTAACTGTCACCTTGTTTAAGCTGTCATCTGTCTGCTATACAACCATTTAGCCTTCGTTTTAGCGGTCATAATATAGAGGTTTTACTGTATTTGAAACACCTGGGACCCGTCTTACGAAACGTCATACCACAAAAAGGTTTGTAAGCCAAAACTTTAAAATACACGTAATTTCTGATTTCTTCATCCAATCCTGTCTTGTTACATCTCTTGGGAATCCTCTTTGTGACATCCCTTTGGAATCATCTTTTCAAGACGTTTCCAAAGAGACATCACAAGACGGGATCAGATGGAGAAATAATTAATAATTGAGAACTTTCGAATCTGACTTACGACAACATTTTTCGTACAACGTTTCATAAGATTGGCCCCTTAATAACTCACCTTGTATCAGTCGGAGCCGTGTGCATTTCTCCATCAGTATTGTTATACTGTGGGTATTTGTATATTTGGTTTTGAGCCAGGTACTGATTTGCTTGACTAGATGGTGTGGGAGTATAAATATTTGGTTGAGCTTGACCCATTGTACCCATTGGGTACCATTTGTCTCCGGGTCCTGGTCCCCGGTTCAGGTCAGAGTAAAATGTCTGTTGCCCTGCAGGGCCACGATTTGATGGTACAGGGGGCTGGAAAGGAGAATATAGACGTCGCTCTCCGAGATTGTTGACTCCAAGACTGTTGATCGCAGGCTTGCTCCGATCCATGTCATTTTTAAATTGATTCCCGTGGCCTCGTTCTGAACTTGACTGAGATGATGCTTGATTTCTGTCTACTGGTCCATACCTTGTAGCTGAAAGATAAGTAACAGATAGGGTCAGAACAGGGCTTCAGATAAGAGGAAGTTAATTAAACAAATTCAATATTTTCTCACTCATTTCAGCACCAATCCTATGGTATTACTACTCATTAGCATTGTGTCAAAGAGACGATTCTAATGAGTAGTAATACCATAGGGTTTAATGCAGAAATAAAGATTTTTGTTTTTTGAAAAACTACTGATATCTGGAGCCCTGTGAGAAAGTTAACCAATTAACCCTCAGTGAAGCATCTGCAGTAAAACCTCTCTATTAGGTCCACAACTTTTTTGTAAATTATCAGGTGATTACGACTTATGGCTGCTTAAAGCAAGGTCACAGTATAACAGACATCTGCTAGGATATATTGTGACATTTAAGCATACATGTACACATGTACATATTGTGAAGACAAATTTAAATAGATTTCAGTTTCATTTGTTTTATATTTCTCTGGAGGCAATTTCTGTTTGAATTAGATCTCAAGGAAGGCTGACATCTTTAGGTTTGTTTAACCAATAGAAGTGCTTTAAAGGCATTTCATTTATTCCCCTACTAAAAAAAATAGTTTCAACTGATATAGTCATGAGCATCATGGAGAAAGGACAAATGGAGAAGTAACTTATACTCAAATCTGCATTTTCCCGAAAATGGTGTCGTCCGTTACCTGTATGTGCGATAACGCTTAATCGATCGATAATTCAACTGCACCGGTACGCCGATAGCGGGCTATCGCGTTTTTTATCGTGTTGAATGGTTACCTACTGTTAGTTTAAGTTACATAAAATCCTTAATTTTCACCCGATTTTCATTATAATGGTCTTAAAAGAAGGCTAAGATATTTATCTTTCACTTGTAAAAATAACAGATTTTATTTTTTAAAATTGATCCGTTTTATGGCGAGTTAAAGAGTGGTTTCCAAATGAATTTGCCGATAAAAGGGAGCAAGCACTCGGGCATAAATATATCACGCCCCGTTACAAAACCTTTCATAAAACCCTCAATTTTCCACCGATTTTCAAAGAAATGGTCTTAAAGGAAAGCTTAGATATTTTTCTTTCAGTTGTAAAAATGCAAGTGTTTATTTTCGAAATCGACCAATTTTATGGCGAGTTAAAGAGCGATGGCCAAATGAAATAGTCGATAAACGAGAGCAGGCGATCGCGAAATATATACTACGTCCCGTTTCAAAAACTTGAATTTAATCCATAATTTTCGTCCGATATATATTATATATTTTAAAAAAAAAGGTCTTGATATAAAGCCGTGACACTTATCTTTCGGTTGTTAAAATACCAGGGTTTTTCTTGAAGCGAAAAAAGTAATGATGACCTACAAAGGTTGCTGGCTAATGATATGACTAGACCAACTCGCGCAAGAAAAGAATTCCTTCCGTATAAAAACTTAAGCAAACTTCTAAACTTCTAAAAATGTGTTCATGCATTGTTACAATGTTCTACATGGAGGAAATATTTCCTTGGAAGCAAAAATAAAAATCCATTTTGTATGTAATGAGACATTTGAAAGGAGTGCGCGTCAAACGGCCAAAATCCAAAACGGCCAAAGTTGTAACTGTATTATTATGTCGTATGTGATCATTATTATTATTGAAAGGAAAATTAGAATTATTAACATATTACTTCAAAAAAATGAATTTAGGGTTAGTTTTACAGCCAGACTAAAATATACATATTATCCGTCCCATTTCTATGAAAGAGGTAACAGTTTGCATTATCTTCAGAAATTAATTGCAAACATGATAACATGAGATCTCCGTTTCTTTCTGCTTTACTTATGTCTTATATAACGGAGTAAATTATAAAGCAGCCAATGCATTAAGCAATCTATTTTACTGACTGCTTAACTCTTTGCCTGCTGATCGCAACTTTACTTTTTTTTTTTGCAAACAACTTGGATCAAGATCAGATGCCGCGTAACACGGCGTCTGATCTGGATCCAGAATGTTTGACACTCGTCCTTAGCTTTATTTACTTACAAAATGTCTACCATATTACACATCACAAAGGAATGTGACACATTACGTAACCGTATACAGAACCCGCACCAAATTAGCAGGACAATTATCAGCGTCATAAAACTGTCCCAGCATGAAGTCCATGCTTCTTGAACATGCCGATTATCACCAGCGGGTTGCTACTTTAATGAAAAAGATCAATGCTACCCGTGCGTGTAACTTGAACATGTGTTCTTGACTTCTGTAACCGCATGATGTTTATATATTATACAAATCACAAAAAATAAAGATAATAGAATTGAATTAAAAAAAAAACAAAAAAAAACAAACCAACATCAATGCACCTGGTTTGGTTGATGACTGGATTAACCCTCTCATTACTGAATACCAGTAACATGATGACTATTGCAATTGCAAACAGTTGTAATCCAGACCAGGCTGCAAAAATGTCGGATTCATAGAGTATGTCTCTTGAAATATAGTTTACCCCTTTTTCAAATTAAGCTCTTTATGACACACTTTACCTTTTCTCCGCATGAGGATCATCAGAGAGACAGACAGACATTCATACAGAAAGATGGAGACAGAAAAGAAGAAGCGAGAGACTGACAGACAGAGATAAGAGAAAAACAGACAGACAGAGAGACAGTCACAAAGAGAAACAGAGACATAAATACAGACAGTGGCAGAGAAATATAGACACACACAAACTTCGTAGGTAAACGAAAAAATACGTTTTTCTCTCGTTTTCAAAACCTCACTAAACTATCAATTTATAAGCTATCGCCTCAAATTTTGTACTACGCGTAAGATAATTGTCTAATAAAACATCTGTATTAAAATTTATAACGAAAAGATGACATTAAAAGCATTTCTATTAAACACCAAACTTCGTAGGTAAACGAAAAAATACGTTTTTCTCTCATTTTCAAAACCTCACTAAACTAACAATTTATAAGCTATCGCCTCAAATTTTGTACTAGTCGTGAGATCATGGTTTAATAAAACATCTGTATTAAAATTTATAACGAAAAGATAGCATTAAAAGCATTTCTATTAACACCAAACTTTCGTAGGAAAAACGGAAAATACAGTACTGTACGTTTTCTCTCTCATTTTCACAAACTCACTAAACAAACAAATTATAAGCAATCGCCTCAAATTCTGTACTAGTCGTGAGATCATGGTCTAATAAAACATCTGTATTAAAATTTATAACGAAAAGATAACATTAAAAGCATTTCTATTAACACCAAACTTTCGGAAAAACGTTGTTTTCTAGCCGCCAGCGAGCGCCGCTGATTGAACGACACGATAAATCGCGAGCAGGCCGGATACTTCTCCATTTGTCCTTTCTCCATGTGAGCATGTACAATAAGTAATATTTTTCATATCCTAGCAGGTGGTAGCTTAAAGCAGACTGAAAGAAAAGCAGGATGTGCCTTAAGACGCATTCTGCTTTTCTTTCATCCTACTTTAACCCTTTCCCTCATAAATACGCCTTTTAGCACATTTAATTCATTCCTCCACTGTAGTTCCAAGTTATACAGTCATTAATATGTTTTATAGGAAATATTTTCTATATTCTAGCAGATAGAAGCTTAAAGCAGGCTGAAAGTAAAGAAGAATGCACCTTAGGGCACATTCTGCTTTTCTTTTAACCTGCTTTAAGTGGTCACCTGTCATCAATACTAAATACAGGCTATATGGTAAAGGGTTAAGTGGTTACCTGACATCAATACTAGAAACAGGATATGGGGTAAAGCGTTAATGGCTGATTACCTTGACTTGGTGTGGTATCTCTTGCAGACCTCTCCGGTCGTCTACTATGTGAGCTTCTGTCCTCATCACCTCTCCTCTTCTTGTAGCAGTACATGACCCAGCCCAGTACAAATATAATAGATATAGTACCCACTACAGAGCCTATGATCAGAACTATCTGGCTCATTGAGTTAGACTTCTGCTTTGGCTGAGCGATTACATCAGTCCCTGCAGAAGATAGATAAACACGTTCAATCAGAGATCTATGTAATTGGAATCAAACACTAGCTAACTCTTAACTCTTCACTATGTAGCCTGTATCTAGTTTTGAAGACAGGTGATCACTAAAAGCAGGTTGAAAGTAAAGCAGAATGTGCCTGAAGGCGCATTCTGCTTTACTTTCAGCCTACTTTAAGCTACCATCAGCAAGAATACTGAAAATATTGCTTAAGATATATCCATGACTGTATAAATTGGAACTAATTCCTTCAGTGGAGGAATAGTTTAACATGTTAAAATGAGTATCTATGGCATACAGGGCTAAAAACCTGGGAATGGTTAACCCATTACCCCATAGCCTTGTTCTAGTTTTGAAAATAGGTGACCACTCAAAACAGGTTGAAAGTAAAGCAGAATGTGCCTTAAGGCACATTCTGCTTTATTTACTGCCTGCTTTAAGCTACCATCTGCTAGAATATAGAACTTTTTTCATATGATACATGTTCATGACTGTAAAAAATTGAACTTATTTCTTCAGTGGAACAATAATTTAAAGGCGTATTTATGGGTTAATGGGTTAAGAAGGGTTCACTGACCTGGAGTTGGTTGTTGGTATTTGCCACAGAATGGGGTGATCTCTAGGTGTATAGAGTAGTCTCTGCCATGATATTTCTGTTGCTCTACTACCGACACTTTCAAATCATTATTGCTGGAACACCACATCACTGGCGGGAATATGTGACAGTCAAAGGTCTATATCAAAGAAGTAAACAAATAATAACTGACTGTGACAGTTAAAGGTATATTTCAAAGTTATAAACAAATATATTTGATTACAACAATCAGATGTCTATATCAAAGAAATATAAAAATATAGTTGATAATGACAGTTAAAAGTTAATGTCTATATCAAGGATATAAACAAATATATTTGATTATAACAGTTAAATGTCTATATCAAAGACGTAAACAAATATAGTTGATTATGACAGTTAAATGTCTTATCAAAGACGTTAACAAATATAGTTGATTTTGACTATCAAATGTCTGATCAAAGAAGCAAACAAATAATAGTTGATTATGACAATCAAATGTCTGTATCAAAGAAATAAACAAATACAGTTATTTAAAAGAAGTCAGTGGCAGTTTGTTTCTCACTTATGAAGGATCATGGTATATGTAAAACACCCTGTATTAGGTTGAAGCTTGAAAACTGTAGGAAGTGTTAGGTAAAGATTTGTGCTATGTAAAGAGCTCCAGATAAGGGGAATATTCCGATAACTAAAATCTTTATTTCTGCATTATATCCTATGGTGTCACAACGTATTAGAACAATCACTTCGAGACGATTCTAATCAGCAGAAAGACCAT
The DNA here is from genome assembly GCA_922989275.2 of Gari tellinella. Lineage (NCBI taxonomy): Eukaryota > Metazoa > Mollusca > Bivalvia > Cardiida > Psammobiidae > Gari > Gari tellinella. Next base: position 100,637,776 of record OV277858.1, on the reverse strand, counting down.
AGGATTTGGTGCTAAAATGAGCAAGAAAATGTTGGCTATGTTCAGTTTACTCCCTCATCTGGAGTTCTGAATACATATGTGGACCAACTAATCTTTACGAGTGTAAATACAACTAAAATTCTATTGTCTGATATTATACTTGGACTGAATCTTACAAAAAACAGTAAAACCCCTCTATTACGACCACTAAATTGTGTTAACTATAAGGTGTTAAGGACAAGTGACTGCTTAAAGCAAGTTGAACGTTAAACAGAGCTTTCTGTCATAATTTCACCTTGCTTTAGGCTGTCACTTCTTTCATTCAGTCAATTAACCTTCTTTTAACCCATTAACTGATATATACGCCGTTTTACGCCTTTAATTTATTTCTCTACTGAAGAAATGACTTCCATTTCATACAGGCATGAATATGATTGTATCATAAGAAAAAGTTTCTATATCCTAGTAGATAATAGCTTAAAGCAGGCTGCAGTAAAACAGAATGCGCCTTAAGGTGCATTCTGCTTTACTTTCAACCTGCTGTAAGCGCTCACCTATCTTCAAAACTAGAAACAGGCTATGGGGTAATGGGTTAAGTGGTCGTAATAGAGGAGTTTTACTGTATATGCTGTTAATTCTGAAAAGGGGTAGATTTTAAGCTCATACCACTGGATTATAGTCATTCTGTCCATCGTGGTATCCCATTTTGACCTCACAACTTTTCATGGAATACTTTATGATTTTAACGCAAACACTGTAACAAGGATCGTCTGAGTTCTCTCCCCTGTATGACCCAGCTGGTATGAAAGTCAAAGGGCAGTCCCCATCATAGATCTTTCCATTGGCCAGGACCTTGTACACATCCCCTGCTTCATAGAAGTGTTTCTTGGTGCAGCTGGTTTCACTGTCCATGCTTACTGTAATGGATACAATATACTGTAAAACCTCTCTATTACGACCATTAAAACGAAGGCTAAATGGCTGTATAAAAGACAGGTGACAGCTTAACCTATTACCCAATAGCTAATTTCTAGTTTTGAAAACAGGTGATCACTTATAGCAGATTGAAAGTAAAGCAGAATGTGCCTTAAGGCACATTCTGCTTTACTTTCAACCTGCTTTAAGCTACCATTTGCTATGATATAGAATTTATATCTTGCGGTGCATTTTTATGACTGTATAGATTGGAACTATTTTCTTCAGTGGATGTATAATGTAAAGGCTTAAAAAAGCGTATCTATGGAGTATGGGTTAAGAAACTACATACATACATTTATATCTATCTGAAATACTGAAAACAAGCTATGGGGCCTATAAAATGGCAGAAACGTTTAACTCACTACCCCATTAAACTACAAATAGACAATTTCAATTTAGGTATTGTCCATTTTAAACATATGATGTTTTTACAATATAATTATGCAAATTGACAAACAGTGCAGAACTTGATCAGTGGGCTGACCCAGGGAGCCCTAAAATCTGGGTCTACACTATTTGCATAGTACAAGTGTACAATTCACAGGTACACTTTTTGTATCAGTTAAGTATACACATCACTAAGGTTTAAGCTATCATCTGCTAGAAAGTAAAACATAATTCTTATAATTCTTATAATACATATTCATAACTGTATAAATCTGATCTCTTTTCTTCAGAGAAAGAATAAATGAAACACTTAACAAGAGGGCCTGAAGGCCCTGATATCGCTCACCATTTGTAATGAAGCCTGATAGCTTTACCTTTGAATTTCACCCGTTTTATTCTAAATCCATTCAAGTTTGTCGACCTACTCTAGTATAGTAGAGTACATCAAAGGCAGATAACTAGAGCCTAACCAATACTGAAATGAAGCCTTTTTCTAGCATATCAAAGTATATCAAGGGCAGGTAACTATTGCCACAATGATTAGATTTCAACAATAATTGCACTCCTTCGAGAACGTATAGCTATATACTTTGTGTACAAGTATAATCAAAATCCATGGAAAACTGTAGTTGCAAGAGTGTAAACGCTGTAAAATATGGCATTTTCAGCAATTCAAAGGTAGATAACTCTTGATCTATTTGTCCGATTTCAAACATAATCACCCTTTTTTTAACTCTTATGGTAATATACAATCTGGGCAAGTTTGAGAGAGCTTGGATAAATATTGTGACCTCTAGAGTGTAAACACTGTTAAATATATCATTTTCAGCAATTCAAAGGTAGATAACTCTTGACCTATTGATCCGATTACAACCATAATTACTCTTATCCGAAGTCTTATGGTAATATACAATCTGAGTAAGTTTGAGAAAGATTGGATAAAATTTGTGGCCTCTAGAGTGTAAACACCCTTAAATATGGCATTTTCAGCAATTCAAAGGTAGATACCTCTCGACCTATTCTTTTGATTTCAACCATAATCAAACTCATCTGAACTCTTATGGTCATATACAATCTCAGCAAGTTTTAGAAAGATTGGATAAATATTGTGGCCTCTAGAGTGTAAACAATGTTAAATATGGCATTTTCAGCAATTCAAAGGTTGATAACTCATGACCTATTTGTCCGATTTTAACCATAATCAAACTCATCCGAACTCTTATGGCAATATACCAACTGAGCAAGTTTGAGAAAGATTGGATAAATATTGTGGTCTCTAGAGTGTAAACACTAAAATTGTTGACGCCGGGCGACGCACGCCGGACGACGGACATTCAAGGATTGCAATAGCTCACCCTGAGCTGGCTCAGGTGAGCTAAAAAGGCGTATCTATGGGGTAATGGGCTATTCTGTACTTACATGTGTATTGACTGGCATGGTGGGATGGTAGCTGTACAACAACAACCAAGAATACCAACTTCAGTGAAACAGGCTTCATATCTGACACAAGGGTAAATCATAGGTCTGGAAATAAATGTTTGAAATTAAGAAACAAGAACATAAACTTCAACGAAACAGGCTTCATATCTGACACAAGGGGAAATCATAGGTCTGGAAATATATGTTTGAAATTCAGAAACAAGAACACAAACTTCAACGAAACAAGCTTCATATCTGACACAAGGGTAAATCATAGGTCTGGAAATATAAATATGAAATCAAGAAACAAGAACACTAACTTCAACGAGACAGGCTTCATATCTGACACAAGGGTAAATCATAGGTCTGGAAATATATGTTTGAAATTCAGAAACAAGAACACAAACTTCAACGAAACAGGCTTCATATCTGACACAAGGGTAAATCATAGGTCTGGAAATATAAATATGAAATCAAGAAACAAGAACACCAACTTCAACGAAACAGGCTTCATATCTGACACAAGGGTAAATCTTAGGTCTGGAAATATAAATATGAAATCAAGAAACAAGAACACAAACTTCAACGAAACAGGCTTCATATCTGACACAAGGGTAAATCATAGGTCTGGAAATAGAAATATGAAATTAAACAAGAGGCCCATGCGGGCCTAAATATCGCTCACCTGGAAAAACCAACACAAGGGTCACATGACCCCTGGGGTGGGATCACTTTTCACCCCAGAGACATAAGTTCAAAAATCTTGCTGATGAACTTGAAAATTAAGTGTGCTGTCAAATATTTTGTACATGGATGGTTTCAGACAGGAAGACTCTTCATTGAAAAAAATCTTTTTTTAGCTAGTATGACCCAGATATGCAACAGACCCAAACCATTTCAGCAATATTGGTAAAGAACATCTAAAAGTGTCACTATGCTAAATATCAAAGCTCTTGCCATAGTAGTTTCAGAGAAGAATATTTCACTTACATAACTCTATGTAACACTGCGACCCCTAGGGCTTTGGCAGTTTTAACCCCAGGGGCATAATTTGAACAATCTTGATAGAGGACCTAAAGATGATGCTTTAAATTGTGCCAAAAATGTAAGCTCAGGGTACTGTGGTTTCAGACAAGAAGATTTTTTAAGATTTCATTGAAAAAATCTATTTTTAGCTCATGTGACCTAGATATGAAACTGACCAGAACCATATTTACAAAATTGGTTAAGGGCTTCCAGAAGAGTCATCATGCCAAATATCAAAGCTTTGGCCATATTAGTTTAAGAGAAAAAGATGTTTGAAGATTTCACTATATAACTCTATGTAAATTTACGATCCCCAGGGCGGGGTCATTTTTTACCCCAGGGACATAAATTGAACAATCTTGATACAGGACTTGTAGATGATGCTTTGTGCCAAATATCTAAGCTCAAGGTACTGTGGTTTCAGACGAGAAGATTTTTTAAGATTTCATTGAAAAAATCTATTTTTAGCTCCTGTGACCTAGATATGCAACTGACCGGAACCATATTTACTATATTGGTTAAGGGCTTCCAGAAGAGTCATCATGCCAAATATCAAAGCTCTGGCCATATCAGTTTCAGAGAAAAAGATGTTTGAAGATTTCACTATATAACTCTATGTAAATTTATGACCCCCGGGGCGGGGTCACTTTTGACCCCAGGGACATAATTTGAACAATCTTGATAGAGGACCTGAAGACGATTCTTTGTTCCAAATATCTAAGCTCAGGGTACTGTGGTTTCAGACAAGAAGATTTTTTAAGTTTTCATTCAAAAAATCTATTTTTAGCTCCTGTGACCTAGATATGCAATGGACCGGAAATGTTTGAACAACTTTGAAAGAGGACCATATAAGGATCATTCAAGTCAAGTTTGGTAAAAATCTATCCAGTAGTTTCGTCGGAGATGTCATTTAAAAGAAATTGTTGACGACGAACGGACGGACGAACGAAGACGGACGACGGACAGAGGACGATCAAAATAGCTCACCTTGGCACTACGTGCCAGGTGAGCTAAAAACAAGAACACCAACTTCAACGAAACAGGCTTCATATCTGACACAAGGGGAAATCATAGGTCTGGAAATATATGTTTGAAATTAAGAAACAAGAACACAAACTTCAACGAAACAGGCTTCATATCTGACACAAGGGTAAATCATAGGTCTGGAAATATAAATATGAAATCAAGAAACAAGAACACCAACTTCAACGAAACAGGCTTCATATCTGACACAAGGGTAAATCATAGGTCTGGAAATATATGTTTGAAATTAAGAAACAAGAACACCAACTTCAACGAAACAGGCTTCATATCTGACACAAGGGTAAATCATAGGTCTGGAAATATATGTTTGAAATTAAGAAACAAGAACACAAACTTCAATGAAACAGGCTTCATATCTGTCACAAGGGTAAATCATAGGTCTGGAAATATATGTTTGAAATTAAGAAACAAGAACACCAACTTCAACGAAACAGGCTTCATATCTGACACAAGGGTAAATCATAGGACTGGAAATATATGTTTGAAATTAAGAAACAAGAACACAAATTTCAACGAAACAGGCTTCATATCTGACACAAGGGGAAATCATAGGTCTGGAAATATATGTTTGAAATTAAGAAACAAGAACACAAACTTCAACGAAACAGGCTTCATATCTGACACAAGGGTACATCATAGGTCTGGAAATATATGTTTGAAATTAACTAAACAAGAACACAAACTTCAACGAAACAGGCTTTATATCTGACACAAGGGTAAATCATAGGTCTGGAAATATATGTTTGAAATAAAGAAACAAGAACACAAACTTCAACAAAACAGGCTACATGGTAAACTATAGGTCTAGATATATAAATATACATGTATGAAATCAAGAAACAAGAACACAAAATATGATCACATGTCTTCAAATCTAGAAACAGGCTAGGGGGTAAAGGTTTAAAGCAGGTTAAGAGTCAAGCATGAAGTTGATAAGAGTGCCAAACAGTTTGGATCCTGATCAGATGCCGCGTTACGCGGCATCTGATCAGGATCCAAACTGTTTGCAAATTCGCCTTTTGGCAACGTTGGCATTGAAAGAGAATATAGAACAGTCCAGTTGCAAAGTCAACAGTGTAGGGGTTAAATATACATAAATATATTGAACTAGTAACATTCAAGAGAAAACCACTACAAGCATGACAATTCATATTAAACCCTTTACAACATAGCCTGTGTCTAGTTTTGAAAATAGGTCACAGGCCACTTAAAGCAGGCTGAAAGTAAAGCAGAATGCACATAAAGGTGCATTCTGCTTTACTTTCAGCCTGCTTTAAACTTTCATCTGCTAGGAATTACAAAATATTTCTTAAAATTCATTTTTATGGCTGTAAAAATTGGAACTATATTCTTTAGTGGATGAATAAATTCTATGTGCTAAAAGGCGCTTCTATTGGGGTGGGGGGGAATGTTAACTCTTAGCACGCTACTGGTGTGACCATGATAACCTTTACCAACAGTTTCTATCTTCATTAGATGCCTCATAATATGTGGCATATCATCAGGATCAAAACTGTTTGACACCCTGACCCTGTTTCAAAAAGCTGTTTAGTTAAATTCTATTTTTTATAACACTGCAGCAGATGACAATTATTGCTGACGAAAAAAAATCCCAGCATGCAAAAAATCAAGTATAATAATTTATTTCCAATGTCATTTCAATTCAACCCTATGCGTGCATGAACCTTGTTGCTACAACAATTACAAACAATTTGGATCCTAATCATTACAAACAACTGATCATTACAAACAATTTGGATCCTGATCAAAGGCCAAATCACTCAGTATCAAATTAGGATTCAAACCGTTTATCACATACATGTATAAGTGGACTGTCTATCTGAAAATATTTAGACAAATGGAGCCAATTTAAGAGTTTACCAATTACCCGATAAATACACCTTTTTATGCCTTTAATTAATTACTCTACTGAAGAAAATAGTTCCAATTAATACTGTCACAAGAAATATTTTCTATATAATAGAAGATAATAGCTTAAAGCAGGCTGAATATTAAGCAGAATACGCCTTAAGGCGCATTCTGCTTTACTTTCAACCTGCTTTAAGTGGTCATATATCTTCAAAACTAGAAACAGGCTATGGGGTAATGGGTTAAGCAACACACTTTGAGCACACAGCACATATTCAATGCTACTAGGGTTAGCACATTCATTTAAATGTATAACTATTACTGTCTATTTAAATTAGATAATACCACAATAAACATGACAGATTACCTTAAGTATTTTACCATTTCAATTTACACATTAACCCTTTACTCCAAAGCCTGTTTCTAGTTTTGAAGACAAGTGACCACTTAAAGCAGGTTGAAGTTATAAAGCATTCTGCTAATTACTTTTAGTCTGCTTTAAACTACTATCTGATAGAATATAGAAAAGTGTTCATATGATACAATATTCATGACTGTATCCATTTGAACTACCAGTATTTTATTCAGGGTATGAATAAATTAAATGCATAAATATGCATATCTATAGAGTATTGGGTTAACCCATTACCACTTAGCCTGTTTCTAGTTTTGAAAGCAGGTGACTACTTAAAATAGGTTGAAAGAAAAGCAGAATGTGCCTAAGGCACATTCTGCTTTACTTTCAGCCTGCTTTAAGCTAATCATCTTCTAGAATTTAGAAAACATTTCTTATGATACATACATGTATTCATGACTGTATAAATTGGAGCTATTTTCTTTAGTGCATGAATAAAACAGAGGCGTAAAAAAGTGTATTTATGGGTTAATGGGTTACAGTAGACAGTAAATTATGAGCAGAATTCATAGTTTGAATCACTCATTGTGTTGAGTCAAAAGGTAATTATCATAACACTTAGGATATGGCAATTTAGGTAAATTTGGCATATGATCTGGATCAAAACTGTTTTCCATTCATATCTATATTTATTCTGTCCAGACCGCCTTATATACTCAAATAACAAAAATATAATCAGGTGATGAAATAATAAAGAGATATAATTACCTGGCAGTGAAGAGGTGAACCTTTAAATTTATAACATGAACTATCAATAAAGCCTGAACTATGAAGCTTATCAGATTCATCATTAACAATTCACTGAATAATGATCACCTGTTAAAATTCTGGAGTTAGTTGATGCATCAATGGGGCCTGATCAGGATCAAAACTGATTGCAAATGTCATCAATATCTATAGGCTGAACCAATTACATGTTCTCCATAAGTATGGCTTTTTACGCATCTAATTTATTCCAACACTGAAGATAATAATTCCAATTAAATATAGTCATGACAATGCACTATAAGAAATATTTTGCAAGTTGAGTTTATATTGATATACATGTCTATATTTAAATCAAGCAATGGTGAATCTGCAATGTCAGTTGAACAATGCACATAAATAATGTTTAGCCTTTGTTTAACCCATTACCCCATAGCATGTTTCTGATTTTGGGACATCTATGACCATTAAAAGCAGGTTGAAATTAAAGCAGAATGCGCCTTAAGGCGCATTCTGCTTTACTTCCACCCTGCTTTAAAGGGACTCGCAACCGGATGGTGTACTTGTCAAAATAAAATAAAATACTCAAATAAAAGCAAATTTGTGGCATTATTTGGCTTCTGACATTAAAAAAATATGATCAGTCCAAAAAAAGTCTCAAGAATCGTCACCGAATCTTAGATTTTTAGATATTTTCCATCGTTTTTCTATACCGACTAGTAGACGGTATAGTTGTTGTTGTTGCTTCTCTACACGGGCTCAGACATAAACACGAGCCGAATTACGAAGTTGTATGCACTTTCGATCGCTACACACTGAAATACGTTAAATCGATCCTAAATAAACGGATAGTTCCGTGGTCCATTGGTCTAAGCGGTTTCCCCTATTTTGCCTATGTCCGCCAATGCCGGGCCCCGGGTTCGAATCCCACCAGAGACCAATATTTTTTTTATTGAAATACATTTTTTTTAAAAAGAATTTCTTATCCTAAACTAATTCTTTACCATTTATATAAGCGTTTGACACATATTTACAAATTACTATTTTTAATGCACCATCTGGTTGCGAGTCGCTTTAAGCTATTATCTGCTTGGATATTGAAAATAATTCTTACTGTACATATTTATGACTGTATAAAGTGGAACTATTTACTTCAGTGGAGGAATAAATTAGAGGCATTAAAAGGTGTATTTATGGGGTAACGGGTTAACCACCACCATTGGCCTAACAAATCTGTTATACAGGTAGCTGCATAGTACTGGATACCAGTAATGAAGAAAACTTGATAGAAATTGTCTTTTTCTACTTATAACATTTTGTCTTCAGACCAACTCCATAATTCATTTCTTTTCAAGTATTTGCTATAACACAGGTTCCAATATATAACTAATTAGCCCTTTCTATTCCACTTGAAAAATGACCAGTAAATGTTGCTTTTTGCAGCTGTTTTAACCCTTTCCCACATAGCCACTTTCTAGTATTGAATATAGGTGTCCACTTAAAGCAGGTTGAAAGTAAAGCAGAAAGCGCATTCTGCTTTACTTTCAGCCTGCTTTAAGCTACCATCTGCTAGAATATAGAAAATATTTTGTATGATACATATTTATGACTGTATAAATTGGAACTATTTTCTTCAGTGAAGGAATAAACTTAATGCGCTAAAAGGCGCTTCTATGCGGGAAAGGGTTAAGAATTTTTTTTTTTTTTTTTAAAGTAAAACAGACAGTGCAGACCCTGACAAGAAGGTTCCCTGTGAAAACCTCTGATCAGATTCTACTCTGTTTTGCAAAAATATAAAATATACAGTAAGACCATTCAGACTATATAACTAGATTGTATAAAAGACAGGTGACAGCTTAAAGCAAGGTGACAGTAGAACAGAAAGCTCCTAAAGGAGCTTTCTGTTTTACTGTCACCATGCTTTAAGCAGTCACATGTCATAAACACCTAATTATTAACACAATTTACTGGTCGTAATAGAGAGGTTTTACTGTAATGTAATATTCATTATTTGTTTCCAGCAGGGAAAGGAGTTAAAAATTCTGATTCTTAGACCAGATCTACATAAATCAATATTTACAAGATAGCAAGGGCAGACCCCTGTAGCTCTTATCTCCTGTTTACCCCAGAATGTCTGTGAGTTATTATACCATCTTCTGTACATAAAATGCACGGGTCTTCAACTACTGTTTGTTTATATTCAAATGCCTATGCACCATGTGATTTACATTCTGACATCTATATGTAACCCTTTCCTGAGCTTATCTCCTTTCAGCATGCTTTCAGGGCTCAAGATAAGAGGGAGTAAACAGAATAAATCCAACATGTTCTCATTTATTTCAGCACCAAATCCTATCGTGTTACTACTCATTAGAATCGTCTCAAAGAGACGATTCTAATGAGTAGTGACACCATAGGGTTTAATGCAGAAATAAAGTTTTAGTTTTTGAAATACTCCCCTTATCTGGAGCCCTGGTTTTAACCCATTACCCCATTGCCTGTTTCTAGTTTTGAAGATAGTTGACCACTTAACCCATTACCCAATAAATATGCCGTTTTACACCTTTTCTTTATTCCTCCACTAAAAAATAGTTTCAATTCAAACTGTCATGAAAAGAATATGTACCATAAAAATATGTTCTATATCCTATCATATAGTAGCTTAAAGCAGCTGAAAGTAAAGTAGAATGTGCCTTAAGGCGTATTCTGCTTTACTTTCAACCTGCTTAAGTGGTTAGCAGTCTTCAAAATTTGAAACAGATTATGGGGTAATGGGTTAAAGCAGGATGAAAGTAAAGTCTTACGACACATTCTGCTTTACTTTCAGCCTGCTTTAATTTATCATCTGCTAGAATGTAGAAAATATTTCTTATGATTTTTGTTTGTGACGATATAAATTGAAAGTATTTCCTTAAGTAGAGGATTGAATTAAAGGAGTATTTATGGGTAAAGGGTAAAGCTATATTTACTTGGATATAGAAAATATTTCTAACGGTACATGTTCATGACAGTATAAATTTGAGTGATTTCCTAAGAGTGGAGGAATAAATTCAAAGCATTAAAGGGCGGTTCTAAAGGGTAATGCATGGTTAAATGGATTGAAATGTTATTTTCAATTGACCCAAATTTTCAAAACTTTGTTTAAACTTTAACTTTCTATATTGAAAGAGTCAGACTTAGGACCTTGAAATTCTATTCTTTCTAGCTAGCTAACTAGGATCCGGTTATCACATTACACCATAGCCTGTTTCTAGTTTTGAAGACATATTATAACCACTTTAAAGGAAGGTGCATTATCTCATTTACTTTCAGCCTGCTTTAAGCTACCATTTGCTAAGATATAGGAAATATTTCTTATGGTCCATGTTTATGACTGTATCAAATGGAACTATTTTCTTCAGTGGAAGGATAAATTAAATGTGCTAAAAGGCACTTCTATTGGGGGGAAGGGGTTAAAGGGTTAATTAATATTACTCACAGCAGCAGCTGTCACTGTTACAAGTGTGGTGCCGACAAATTCCTCCCTGACATTCTGCCCACCAACAATTCCACCAATTTCTACGACTTATCTGCTTCGAAGCTGTTACAATATAAAAACAAAATCTTTTCATCGGTCGCCCACAAAACTCACAACAAAACATGCATGCATATTCCTTATGTAAACATCTAGGAATTCTGCCTCAGCCCCCTCCTGTCTAAGCCTTCAAATGGGCTTCAAATAAGTGACAGTAAAACCTGACAACTCAAGATTCAGCTGTGGGTGAATTGTTTAACTAATTACCCCTAAAATACAACTTTTTACGCCTTTAATTCATTCCTCCATGGAAGAAAATAGTTCTAATTTATATATGCAGTTATGAACATGTATCACAAGAAATAATTTCTATACTCTAGAAGATTGCAGCTGAAAGCAGGTTGAAAGTAAAGCAGAGTGCCCATTAAGGTGCATTCTGCTTTAATTTCAATCTGCTTTAAGTTGTCACCTTTCTTCAACACTAGAAATATAATTTCTAGTATTGAAAATAGGTGACCACTTAAAGCAGATTGAAAGTAAAGCAGAATGTGCCTTAATGGGCATTCTGCATTACTTTCAACCTGCTTTAAGCTACCATCTTCTAGAGTAAGATATTATTCATGATACATAGTCATTAGACTCATTACTGTATAATTAAATTAGAACTTTTTTTTTTGTGGATGAATAAATTAAAGGTGTAACAAACACATATTATGGGGTATTGGTTTAAAGACAGGGGATTGCTTAATGAAGGGCAGAAGTAAAGCAGAAGGCTCCTGTATGAGTCTTCTGCATGACTTTTTCCTTAAATTAAGCTGATATCTATCATGAATACAACAAACTTATCATCTTTTAAACTGGTATACAGGTTTCACTGTCTATGTTAGCTGATAGCAATGGGAAGATTCTGCAGGCCTATGCTAGCTAGCCGCCCCTATCTATGCTACTATCACAAGATCAACCATGATCATTATACCATTAACCTGCTGGCAACTGAATTACATACACCAAATGCTGTACTGCAATTCTTTGAACATGGAATTTTCTAACCATTGTTTTCAGCATTCTTCTAAAAAGATATGAACCTTTTGATTGTCAATAACATTTTTACAAGCCTATGAACTGGATCTAAAATGATTTAAACCATAAGATACAGGTGAATATAACAGGCAACAGAAAGGTGAAGATGAAGGCTCTTTTTTAAAACAAATTGTTTCATCCGCTTGAATTCTGGCAAGCTTACTGAGGAAGTTTTATAAGCTGTGTGATATGTACTCCTCTTTCAGTAAAGTCTGCTATTCAAGTACAGTACAACCTCGCTATTACAACCACTGAAACGAAAACTAATTGATTGGATAAAAGACAGGTGACAGCTTAAAGCAAGGTGACAGTAAAACAGAAAGCTCCTGTAGGAGCTTTCTGTTTTACAGTCACCTTGCTTTAAGCAGTCACCCGTCGTAAACACCTTATAATTATAAAGGGGTTCTACTGTATTTACTCCCACACAAATGAATAGGGAATTAACCCATTCCTCCATAAATACGCTTCTCTTTATGGTTGTACAGTGACTGTGTTCTACAGTGACTTTAACTCATTCCAATTTCCAATCAAATCTGGTCCATTTATAACTAGGTATTTAGGGTTTATTTTTACAATATATTTCAAAATGACAAACAGTACAAACCCTGATCAGAGGACCGCTCCTGCATAAGCCCTCTGATCAGGGTCTGCACAGTTTGCATAATACAAGTGTACTTTTCATATGAACACTGTTTGATATCAACAAGTAGCAGCTAAGGGTTGAATGTGTTTATTTACTTTATATCAAATAATATATTTTCCTCATGCATGACATATGTGCATTTCATTGTTTAGTTTTTGCTAATTTAATTTCTCTCTATTGTTTTTTGCCCTTCTGAATCTTCATGCAGCAAATCATGGTACATGTAGTCTATTTCAAGAGAATCATGATAGACTCTTGTCTCACTTATAAATCCTATAGAATTATATCCAAAATCATACCCTCGATCTACTGATCAAATACATAATCTCTCCTGATTTCTTTCTATTCAAAACTTGTAATATTTGAATTTATCATTTATAATTAATGAACTAATAGAAAGGTAAATGTCCATCAGTTCATGAACTATTCATGAACATTCCTGAATAACTTTCAATTATTCATGAACAATTGTTCATACATATTTTATGTTTATGAACAGAATATGCCTTCTGCTTTACTTTCAACCTGCTTTAAGTTACTATCTCCTAGAATATAGATAATAGTTCATATGGTATACTTATTCATGGCTGTATAAATTGGAACTTTTATCTTCAGTGCAAGAATAAATTAAAGGCAGATCTATGGGGTAATGGGTTTAGGTATTAATTTCCAAAATTATTATATATATGTATGTAACTTATATATTCAGAGCTCCAGATTATAAAGGGGTGTTTTTTCAAAACTAAAATATTCATTTCTGATTTATATCCTATGGTATCTGTTCAAATAACTTCCTCTTACAGTGGAGAATCTGTTATTCTTTCCCGTTTAAACGCAAACGCATTGCACTAAAACATAGAAAAGGACAACTTTTCGACAATTTTGACTATTCATGTTGATCTGAGTGGCAAACAGTTTGGAGCCTGATCAGACCCCGGTTTACCCGGCGTCTGATCTGGCTCCAAACTGTTTGCACTGCAAATAATAGTTTTAGCGTAAACGCGTTCATTGGGAAAGAATAACAGATTCTCCACTGTATCTGGTGCCCTGTTTAGTTGACCTCTGATCTGGGTCTACATTCTCTCTACACAGTGTTTGCTAATGATGTTACCATTACCCTATAAATACGCCTTTTTACGCCTTTAATTTATTCATCCACTGAAAAAAATAGTTCCAATTTTTACTGTTACAAATAAGAATCATAAGAAATATATTCTATATTCTAGCAGATAATAACTTAAAGCAGGCACATTCTGCTTTACTTTCAACCTGCTTTAAGTGGTTACATATCTTCAAAACTAGAAACAGGCTATGGGGTAATGGGTTAACCTTTTTCCCAAACAGTATGAGTTAATGTACTAACCAAATACTGATAGATGTATGGCAAAGCAAAGAGTCTTGTAGCATTGAGGAAGATTCTGTTTTCCTTCTTTGAAGCTGTAGGAATGACTTAGAACTGGGCAGATCTACAACTTGCTGAGTGAGGAGTTATAGACATTACTCTAGCTACCCTTATTATACAAGTGTCTGTCTCTCAAAGTAAATATTTTTGTTAAGAATTACACTGAAACATAAAACATTCCAAAGTGAGCATGATCATTAGAACAGTCGGACCGAGTGTATTTACCCATTACCCCAAAGCATGTTTCTAGCTTTAACCCTTTCCCCCATAGAAGCGCCTTTTAGCGCATTCAGTTTATTCTTGCCCTGAAGAAAATAGTTCCAATTTATACATTCATAAATATGTATAATACAAAATATTTTCTATATTCTAGCAGATGATAGCTTAAAGCAGGCTGAAAGTAAAGCAGAATGCGCTTAAAGCGCATTCTGCTTTACTTTCAACCTGCTTTAAGTGGACACCTATATTCAATACAAGAGATATGCTATGTGGGAAAGGGTTAAAGGCAAGTAACCATAGTACTTAAAGCAGGTTGAAAGCAAAGCAGAATGTGCTTGTTTTCATTTTTAAGGTAGGTGGTTGTTTAAAGCAGATCGAATGTCGTAAATCAGTCCCCCCCCCCCCCCCCCCCCCCCCCCCATTATGACCTTTTTGAGTTACTAACCCCCATTATGACCTTTTTGAGTTTAACTATCAGTCCAATTTAAGCATATACCTGTAATACACAGAGCAGTATACATGTTTTAGTGAGACATTTAACCCATTACCTCATAAATACGCCTTTTTATGCCTGTAATTTATTCCTCCACTGAAGGAAATAGTTCAATTTATACAGCTGTGAATATTTAACACTAGAAAAAATTCTATATTCTAGCATCTTGTACCTTAAAGCAGGCTGAAAGTAAAGCAGAATGTGCCTTAAAGCACATTCTGCTTTACTTTCAACCTGCTTTAATTGGTCACCTGTCTTCAAAATTAGAAACAAGCTATGGGGTAATGAGTTAACACAGGACATGGTAGAAGCATGTACAATCAACTCTATGAAGAGGTATTTAGTTCCCTTGTGGATCATTTCAGTAACCAAACTATGAACCAGTCTACTTGGAATTATGGGTACGGTTGTTAAATAAATCTGGTATAACCTAACCAACCAGTGCAGACCCTGATCTAAAGGCTCCTATAGGAGCCCTCTGATCAGGGTCTACACTTCTTGCAAATGTAATGAGTACCAGAGTATATTTCAAACAGGTTCATAGTGTTGAAGTTGAAAGAGTTAAAGCTAGTTGAAAGTAAGTCTTTGAGTTATCAGTAACGTATCACCAACACTATCGGTGATTATCTTGTCTGTTTAGATGTTCTAGCAACACTTTCTTAACTATCTTACAGGTAGCATTAATCAGAAATCTCCAACAGTTTGAACACTGTATGATGAAGAGGATTGGATCAGATTAGATCAATCTTACAAATCAGAATAGATTAGTAAATTAGGTTACACCCTTTGTGAATTATGGCTTATCGTAAAGTAGTTAGGTGGTACATCAACTTCAACAAACTCTGTGACTGTACCAAGACTGAAGTATGTAATTTTTGCATCAACTAACACCTTCATTTATATTGTATGGATTGTTTATAATCTGCACCATGTCCTTGTATAACCAATTACCCCATAACTTAACACATTACTCCATATTTTAATTAATACGCTGTTTTACACCATTAATTTATTTGTCCTATGAAGAAAATAGTTCCACTTGTACAGTCATATATACATACCATATGAAAATTTCTATATCCTGGTAGATTAATTAAGTAGCTCAAAGCAGGCTGAGAGTAAAGCAGAATGCATCTTTAAGGTGCATTCTGCTTTACTTTCAATCTGCTTAAAGGCACATTCTGCTTTTCTTCCATCTTTAAGTGGTCATCTGTCTTCAAAATTAGAATCAGGCTATTGGGTAATGAGACAGGGGACCACTTAACCCTTTACCCCATAGCCTGTTTCTAGTTTTGAAAAAAGATGACTACATAAAGCAGGTTGAAAGTAAAGCTTGCTTTAAGCTACAATTTCCTAGAATAAATAAAATATTCCTTATGATTCAAATTCATGACTGTTTCAATTGGAACTATTTTCTTCAGCGTAGGAATAAACTGAATGCGCTAAAAGGCGCTTCTATAAGGCAAAGGGTTAAAGCAGGTTGAAAGTAAAGCAGAATGCTCCTTCATGTCTGCATTTATGGTCGAACATGCCGTACCGAATTTTGATTTCCATCTCACAAAACCCTAGCCATTTTGTGACTTCTCATAATTATTAAGAATTGTATAAGGGAAGCATTTCAGTTGAGCAGTCCCAACACAGAGATTCAGGTTAACCCATTATCCCATAAATACACCTTTTTACGTCTTCAACTTATTCCTCCACTGAAGAAAATAGCAACAATTCAATTTCATACTTTCATGAATATGAATCATAAGGAATATTTTCGATATTCTAGCAGAATTTGGTAGCTAAAAGCAGGCTGAAAGTAAAGCAGAATGTGCCTTAAGGCACATTCTGCTTTACTTTCAACCTACTTTAAGTTGTCACCTGTCTTCAAAACTAGAACAGGCTATATGGAGTAAAGGGTTAAGACATACAGATTTTATTATTTGAAACACTCCCTACATCTACATGCAATGAGTAACAGATTCTGAACTGTCTAATGTACTTTTATAACTTACAGAGCTCCAGATAAGGGGAGTATTTCAACAAGGGCCACTATGGCCCTAAATCGCTCACCTGGTAACCATGTAACCATGTACACCGTATGACCTAGTTTTTGACCGGGCATGACCCTCATTCTAACTTGACCTCGATTTCAATGAGACAAACATTTTGTTCAAGTTTCATGAAGATTCAATGAATTTTGTAGTCTCTAGAGTGTTAACGAGGTTTTTCGATGATTTGACCTAGTGACCTAGTTTTTGACAAGACATAAGCAACATTTGAACTTGACCTATATTTCATTGAGGCAAACCTTTTCATCAAGTTTTATGAAGATCCAATGAAATTTGTAGTCTCTAGAGTGTTAATAAGGTTTTTCTATGATTCGATCTAGTGACCTAGTTTTTGACCGGACATGACCTACATTTTAACTTGACCTAGATTTCATTGAGGCAAACATTTTGATGAAGTTTCATGAAGATCCAATGAAAGTTGTAGTCTCTAGAGTGTTAACAAGGTTTTTCGAAGATTTGACCTAGTGACCTAGTTTTTGACCGGAAATGACCCACATTCGAACTTGGCCTAGATTTCATTGAGGCAATCATATTGATGCAGTTTTATGAAGATCCAATGAAATTTGTAGCCTCTAGAGTGTTAACAAGGGTTTTCGATAATTTGACCTAGTGACCTAGATTTTGACCAGACATGACCCACATTCGAACTTGACCTAGATTTCATTAAGGCAAACATTTTGATGAAGTTTCATGAAGATCCAATGAAATTTGTAGTCTCTAGAGTGTTAACAAGATTTTTCGAAGATTTGACCTAGTGACCTAGTTTTTGACCGGGCATGACCCACATTCGAACTTGGCCTAGATTTCATTGAGGCAATCATATTGATGAAGTTTCATGAAGATCCATTGAAATTTGTAGCCTCTAGAGTGTTAACAAGGTTTTTCGATAATTTGACCTAGTGACCTAGTTTTTGACCGGATATGACCCACATTCGAAGTTGACCTAGATTTCATTTAGGCAAACATTGTGAACAAATTTCATCAAGATCCAATGAGATTTGAACCTGCTAGAGTGTTAACGAACAATTGTGAACGGACGGACGGACAGACAGACGACGGACGACAGACATCCAGCGATCCTAAAAGCTCACCTTGGCACTACGTGCCAGGTGAGCTAAAAACTAAAATCCTTATTTCCGCATTTAACCCTATGGTGTCACTACACGATTCTAATGAGTACCGTTAGTTACACTATACGATTTGATGCTGCTATAAAGGAGAAAATATTGGTTTTGTTTGGTTTACTTCCTCTTACATGTAAGTTAGATATCTAACAGTAACATAACACTAACTTATAATTTAATTATTGATAATACTAACCAAATTCCGATGATGATGAACCAGGGTCCAAGGTAAAAGTTTGAGTTCAGTCTTCTGAGATCATTCTCAAGCAAATTTGATTGTTCATGCACATTTGAGTATTTGCTCAAATTTGAGAAATCAAATGCTTGAGAATGATCTCAAGAGTCAACAATTAAACTCTTTATACCCTTGCTCAAATCTAACCAATCAACTGCTTGAGTATGATCTCAGATTAAACTCAAACTCTTTCATAACCTTGGGGCCAGAGCTTATAGCATAAGAATTGTAGCCATTAATAAACTTTTCTAACAAGTTCTACTTAACCCATTACCCCATAGCATGTTTGTCGTTTTGAAAACAGGTTGAAAGTAAAGCAGAATGCGCCTCAGGGCGCATTCTGCTTTACTTTCAGCCTGCTTTAAGCTAATATCTGCTAGAACATAGAAAATATTTATTTTGCTACATATTCCCGACTGTATAAATTGGAAAAGTTTGCAAACATATGGAGTAAATTTAAACACTCTTCTTCTTCAAATCCTTTTTTTCCTACTCCGCAACTTTTTCTTTTTCTCACTTTACATAAATTATTCCTTGCTATACATAGATAGACAGAAAATATACTTGTTAAGAAACTAATATATGCTGTATTATGGTAATATTTCATTGTGTCTTATATTTGTCTGTATATGTATATTGAGAAATAAAACATTACATAAATAAAAAAAAATTGGAACTATTTCCTTCAGTGGAGGAATAAATTAAAGGCGTATAAAAGCTAATGGGTTAATGTCTCCACTTAACCCTGCAGTCACCTACTCGGGACAATTATCATGAGTTGTCACACCATATGGTTTGGTCATGACATAACGGTTCTAATTCTTTAACCCTTTACTCTATAGAAGCGCCTTTTTAACGCCTTTTATTTATTCCTCCACGGAGGAAAATAGTTCCCTTTTATACAGTCATGAATATGTATCATAAGAAATATTTTCTATAGCCTAGCAGATAATGGCTTAAAGCAGGTTGAAAGTAAAGCAGAATGCGCCTTAAGGCGCATTCTGCTTTACTTTCAGCCTGCTTTAAGTGGAAACATAAATTCCAAAAATAGAAACAGGCTATGGGGTCAAGGGTTAAACACTCCTCTTATCTGAATTGAGCTATGTTGTACTCATTATTAAATCATCCAGGGTTCAAGATAAGGGGAGTATTAAAAAAAAACTAAAATCTTTATTTCTGAATTAAACTCTATGGTGTCACTACTCATTAGAATCGTCTCGAAGAGACAATTCTAATGAGTAGTGACATCATAGGATTTGGTGCTAAAATAAGTGAGAAAATGTTGGATTTGTTCAGCTAACTCGCTCTTATCTGGAGCCCTGATCATCTAATCTGAGTAATCTCTGCCCACTTAAGTTTTATTTCTTCGAGAAAAATTATAGAGTGCATCCTTGCATGACAAATCCTCAACAGCCGCAAAAATCATAAAGTTTAGAACTTTATAGCAGCCATGGTTACCTTCCGAACAGATGTCTCGCCACAAACCATCTGGAAAACCACCTCTTACTTTACTTACAGTCAATCTTGTATTAACTTATTACCCCAAGCCTGTTTCTAGTTTTGAATAAAGACGACCACTTAAAGCAGGTTGAAAGTAAAGCAGAATGTGCCTTAAGGCACATTCTGCTTTAATTTTGACCTGCTTTAAGCTATCATCTTCTAGGATATAGCAAATATTTCTTATGAAATATATTCATGACTGTATAAAATTAAACTATTTTCTACAAGGAAGGAATAAATCAAAGACGTAAAAAGGCGTATTTATGGGGTATTGGGTTAGCCAATTACTCTTAGATATCAATTTTTACTCATTTAATTATTCCTCCACTGAAAATAGTTTACATGTACACAATGAATTTATACAGTCACGAATATGCACCATAAGAAATATTTTCTGTATATCCTAACAGATGGTAGCTAAAGCAGGTTGAAAAGTAAAGCAAAATGTACCGTAAAGCACATTGAGACAGCTTTACTTTCAACCTGCTTTAAGTGGTCACCTGTCTTGAAAATTAGAAACAGGCTACAGGATAATGTGTTAATTTATTTTCAGATGGTAGCTTTAAGCAGGTTGAAGTGCATGTAAACCAATATGTGCCTAATTGAGACAACTTTATTTTCAACCTGCTTTAAGTAGTCACCTATCTTGAAAACTAGAAACAGGCTATGGGGTAAACTTAAAAGCCTGAATAATTAAGTGATCACTCAAAAGAAGGCCTTTTATAATGTAGTATCAAATACATACACAGGGCTCCAGATAAGAGGGAGTAAACTGCACAAATCCAACAATTTCTCACTTATTTCAGCATCAAATCCTATGGTGTTACTACTCATTAGAATCGTCTCTTCGAGACGATTCTAATGAGTAGTGACACCATAGGGTTTAAAACATAAATAAAGATGTTAATTTTTGAAATACCCCCCCTTATCTGGAGCCCTGCATACATAATGTCTGTCTAATGCAGGAGGAAAATAATCCAGAAATTTTAAGCTCCTATAGAAGCTGCAGTAACTTTTCGAAAGAGATATAGCCATGCTGTAGATTTTACATACTGCACTGAGTGTACATTGTGTAATATATAGACAATTCATAAGCATTTGTTTACAAAGGTATATAACAAATGAAATATGTACCTTAATTACTCCTAATAGGTAGACCAAAAAAAATTCAGAAATTTAAACTCCAAAAGGAGATTTCTGCATTTCTATTGTATGGTCTGCCTACAGTAATTTGTTGCATATAACTTTAAAGTGTTTTTGATCCTGCTCAAGTTTGATAGTAAAGTAAAACCTCTCTAAATCGGAAACTCTTTAGAAAAAAGATTGCTTGATGCAGGGTCACAGTAAAGCAGAAAGCTCCCGAAGGGAGCTTTCTGCTTAACTGTTATCCTGCATTAAGCTGCCACCTGTTACCAACAGTGAACTAGTTTAGAGACTAAAAATTTTGTTTTACAAGTGTCCGGTTTAGAAAGGTTTGACTGTATTTACCAGCAATATAACAAGCTATGCACACTGCCCTTTACCAGCAGGTGGTCCTACTAAATATATGCCTTGCCGAGACATAAAACAAATCTCACACCTAAAACTATTAAAACTATGGAAGAAGGTACATAAGGATTTAAACATCTTTGAAGCTTCAAATAGTATGAGCTTATAAAAAACCCTACCACATTCTGAGTATAGTGATGAAAAGATAATTATCCAAATCTGTTTTTAATCTTGTGTGCACATCTTTATCTTTACAAAGATTCTAAATATATATACAGGGTATCAGAAGACTATACTTTTCATATTTTGAAAACTTCCTGAAAGTTTCATGTACTTTTCCGTGCATTAACCCATTACCCAATAAATACGCCTTTTTACGTCTTGAATTTATTCCTCCACCGAAGAAAAGTGTTCCAATTTATATAGCTATGATTATGAATCGTAACAAATTTTTTCAATATCCTAGCAAATTTGTAGCTTAAAGCAGGCTGAAAGTAAAGCAGAATGCACCTAAAGGCGCATTCTGCTTTACTTTCAACCTGCTTTAATTAAGTAGTCACCTGTCTAAAAATTTAGAAATGGGCTTTGAATTTATACCTCCACCGAAGAAAAGTGTTCCAATTTATAAAGTTATGATTATGAATCGTAACAAATTGTTTCAATATCCTGTCTTCAAATTTAGAAATGGACTTTGTGGTAATCATGGGTAAATCAAGAAATCTCTAGGATAAATTAAGGAGTACCTGTACAGGGTTCACCCTGGAAATTTTTTTTCTTGCGCCAGCACTTTCGCCAAATGAGAAAAGTTTGCGCCAAAATTGAAATATTGGAGCCATTTTTGGAGCCAGATGGAAAAAGTCAAACAAATTTGTAGATTTTTATCAATAAAATGAGTTCCGCAGTGTGACAAAACAGTTCCTACAGGTTAACTCTAGATCTCACCTCTTGTTTCAGTGTTTATTTATGGTTGTTACTTAAAGCAGTCTGAAAGTAAAGCATGTAATGACTCCTTAATTTATTCCTCCACTGAAGAAAATGGTTAATAAATTGACTTAATACAGTCACAAAATATACACCTTAAAAATATATATTTTACATGTATATCCTAGCAGAAGGTTACTTAGCTTAAAGCCACTATATTACTCCCACATAAACAGAATAAAACATTTTTCTTACATGAAATTTATGTCACTATCGTAAGTGTTCCATATAAAAAGAAGTAATACGTGGTGATATTTGAAGCAATATTGCTAACGAACAGTGAAATTTGTGGAAACAAGTAATCAAGTTTGTTTATTTTTGAATAGCGACGAAAATTTACGGACATACTCGGTAAAGCTCATTTGCATAATTCTATACAACAAGTCGAGTGCTTTACAACCAAAGAGAGACAACTCCTTTAAGTTTGGCCGTTAAACTGATGCAATTATACACATTGTCGCGGCCGAATCAATCACGTGACCTTTATGCGATCGATCGAGAGTTCTCGGAACCAGCCCGTAATCTTATTTGTAAACAAACCCGCTTATAATGTAAACCACCACGATAAGAATTCGACACATTTAGGTAGGATTCTTTACGAAGTGGGTGCATATGTCAGGCTTCTTACACTCGATTTCACTTAGTTTTAATACATAGAAAATGCACACATATAAGAAATTGCGCGTTTTAAACACCAATTTGAGCGGGATTGTGCCTTTAAAGTAGGCTGAAAGTAAGGCAGAATACGCCTTAATCCATTACCCAATAAATACGCCTTTTTACGCCTTACATTTATTCTTCCTCTGAAGAAAAGAAATCAAATTTATACAGCTATGAATATGTATTATAAGAAACATGTTCTATATTCTAGCAGATGATGGCTTAAAGCAGGCTGAAAGTAAAGCAGAATGCGCCTTAAGGCACATTCTGCATTACTTTCAACCTGCTTTAACGAAGTTGTCATGTTTATTCAATACAGCGCTCCCTCTCTACAACGACATTCAATTGGAGACAAAGATTGTGTGCGTTGTTCGGAGGGAGTCGTTATAGAGAGGGAAATTGGTTTACATTTGCAAACAGCTTGAATCCAGATCAGACGCCGCGTTACACGGCGTCTGATCTGGATTCAAGCTGTTTGTCACTCGTCATTTTATTTATTCTATCAAAATGTCAACTTACATGTACATTTGAGAAAAACAGCAGACGAAAAAATTAAGTAGACGACATTGCAGCCATGAAAAAGTTGGACACAATTATCTTGTTTGGGGAACAGCGGCAAGAGTCGTTGTAAGGAGGGAGTCGTTGTTGGGAGGGCCGTTGTAGAGAGGGAGCACTGTACTAGAAACAGGCTATGGGGTAATGGATTGAGGCACATTCTGCATGAAACTATCAACCTCATCTAAGTTGTCACCAGTCACTTCAATACTTATATAGAAACACAGTGGTTATGGGGTAAAGTATTAACTTTAACCCTTTGAACCCTAGTCCCGCATATAGGCGTCCTTTTCAAACAGTGTACATGGGAATAATACAACTGTCCTATGCAAACAGTGAAGACCCAGATCAGAGGGCTCCGAAAGGAGCCCTCTCCGAAAGGAGCCCTCTGATCAGGGTCTTCACTGTTTGTCATAATGCCAAACAGTGACAAAAACAACCCTTAGAAGTCAGAAATGGACTAGACTAAAATTTTAACTGGAATTGTCCATTTAAAGTTTTAGGGAGGAAAGAGTTAACAAGGTATTTCAATTTGGTACAGGTAAAGGCTTATAAAGGATTTTTATAAATGTCAGGAAAATGATTTAGGATGACTGAATGCAAAACCAAAATTATGATTCAGTCAGACTAAGAATTGATCGATACATGCATGATTCACTGGCAAACTTAATAATGAGTCTTAGAGACTCAGTATGCACAGATAGATTACTCACTAACTATGCACTGGGTATCCATCCCTTTTTTTTCCTTTTTCACAGTAAAACTTCATGCAAGTATGATGATCTTTAACCCTTTCCCACATAGCATATCTCTAGTATTGAATATAGGTGTCCACTTAAAGCAGGTTGAAAGTAAAGCAGAATGCGCTTTAAGCGCATTCTTCTTTACTCTCAACCTGCTTTAAGCTATCGTCTGCTAGAATATAGAAAATATTTTGTATTATACATATTTATGAATGTATAAATTGGAACTATTTTCTTCAGGGCAAGAATAAACTGAGTGCGCTAAAAGGCGCTTCTATGGGGGAAAGGGTTAAAGACAGAGGACTACTCCATAGATACTGGTTGTAACACACTTAATTTTTTCAAATTATTTCTCCACTGAAGAAAATAGTTCCCTTGATTCATACACTTACCAATATGTACATGTATCATCAAAAATATTTTCTATATTTTAGCAGATAAGCTTAAATTGTTAACCTTAAAGCAAGTTGAAAGTCAAGCAGAATGTGCCTTCAATATAGCGCATTCTGCTTTACAACAAATTTTCAACCTGCTTTAAGTGGTTCAATATCAGAAACACTGACTAAAAGAGTTATTGCAGGGTAAAAGTCAAGCAGAAGGCTACTATAGACTTTTGCCCAGCATTAACCCTTAGCCCGCCAAATAAATTGTCGTCTGCTTTCAGTTTCAAAGTGCTTCAAAGTTGCTCAAAATTGCTGAAAATGTTGTCCGAGTGTCAAACAGCTTGGATCCGGATGAGACGCCGAGTTACTCGGCGTCTCATCCGGATCCAAGCTGTTTGCATATGGAGCTATAGTCGTGAGTGGCAGGCTAAGGGTTAAGCTGCCTCCTGTCCTAAATATTACAAATATACCATCTTTTTAGGGGTCCCTAATCACAGATTTGTATAGATTTTCATTTGACCAGCCAGTTAGCAAAATTGCAAGTATTATACTTAAGACCTAATTTGGCTCCAGATAAGAAAGAATAAAGTCTAAAAACTCCAACATTTCCTCACTTATTTCAGCACCAAATCCTATGGTGTAAATACTCATTAGAATCGTCTCAAAGAGACGATTCTAATGAGTAGTAAAACCATAGGGTTTAATGCAGAAATAAAGATTCTAGTTTTTGAAATACTCCGTTTATCTGGAGCTCTGCATATACACAATCCCAAGCAGTTAGAGACTGCACCACTAGGCACTAATACCATTCTCGTTTCATCTAATGTTTGCAGCTGACAGGCTATGATAAAACACACCCAAGGAGATATTACTTATCAGATTCTAATGCCATTTCCCAATTAAATTTACACGTATATCCTCTGCGTCAATTAATTCTGTACTAAAGGTATCTAAATATAATACATGAGTATCAGTTAAAAGCTGTAAAAGTGAAATCAAAAGATAATTAAAACTTGCATAAATGTTTATCAAATGAGACAGTTTTCATACCTACTGTCTCTATGGGTGATCGAATATTATTCCAATTTTATCAAGCAATTGGATCATGATCTTTCACTTCTGAAATAAAGTTTTACTAGAATTACGCCTTAAGGTGCATTCTGCTTTTCTTTCAACCTGCTTTAAGTGGTCATAGAGCTGTCTTTCAAAACTAGAAACAGTCTATGGGTTAATGGGTTAATTTTTATTCTGGTATATCAACTGATCTCCCGTCAAGACAGCCAAGAAACTTGGAAATCATCACATTACCATGTGTTGTACATTTTCTCTTCCAACCAAAAAACTACCCCTCATCCCGATGAACCTAAACTGCACCTGGCAATTTTAAGACTTTTGAATCAAATGTCAGACGTACAGGGAAACTCAAAACCAAACCTAACTTTTCTGATATTCAGATCTTGGCTACTGTGTCAGGCAGAAACTATTATACACATTTTAACACATTTCACAGACTCGACTGAGACTATAATTATTATGTAATTAAAACCAGTAGCTTATTACAATGTATCTCAGTGCCATATGATCATTTCATGTGTCGCGGTGCGGTAAAACCCAACTCAATCAAAACAATGTATAATAAAAATTATTATCAATAACATTTCGACGAATGTGAAAGATAATTTTTTCTATTTTTTTTTTTTAAAATATGTTACGCCTTAAGGTGGTTCGACAGCGGGCGGCCCGCATCTCGAGTTCCGGAAATGCTGATGACTTTCACCTGATCTTTGCGGCACGTGCTTATAGTAGAACATTTAGATAAAGAAAAGTTTGATCTGCTTCAGTGTCTTCTCTGTTAGCGCAGTTGGTACGGTGATTGACTTGCAATCCAAAGGTTCTAGGTTCGATTCCCACTCGCTTCAAAACTTTTTTTTTAACAAATTGTCCGATTTTAGTGACTAGTCAATTCATAACGTAGTGATCAAAGGACAGGCTATGTTTAGTCTAGTAATAATGAATAATATCAGATGCAAGTATAGTCAAGTGACAGCTAAATTTGTGAGGATTTATAGCCTATATAACAGATGGCAGCTTAACACAGGACAAAAGTAATGCTAAAAGATAGATCCTAAAGGAGCTTTTATGCAATACTTTTGTTATACATTAAGCAGTCACTTGCCTTTAAAGATCTACAGACTACCGTATTCAATGGTCCCTCATATTACAGGTTTGACTTATGGTATTATTGAGAGCTGACAGCATTTTAAAGTTGAACTCAAGGGAGGATACTAGTTTTGTGTTAACATTTTGTCAGAATTTCAGGAAATCATGTATAAAATGTAAATTCTACTGTAGATTTTCATTAAATTTTTGTGACTAGTAGAATTAGGTATATCTATCTAATAAGAGTAAAATTAGTGTATGTTAAACAGCTAGATTTTTTGTAATTTGATATTTTCATAATTTGACTTTTTTAAAATATTGATATTTCCAGAAAATATGTCATGAAATACTTTTGTTTGCCCAATATCTTATAGTCTATGTACAGTTTACTTGAATGTACAGAAATTATTGAGTTATATCATTCTATAAAGAAAATATTCCTGTTTATTAAAAAAGGAGCTTTTCTCGACAAAAGGTCCTGTCAGAAAAAAACGGCACTGTAACTTTTTTTTATTTTAACGCTTTTTCACTCTCCATAATTTTTATGGTATATTTCAATTTAATCAAGGTTTCAAAGAATTCTGACACAGAATAAGCTGATCCGCGAACCACCTTAAAAGTTTTATCTCACATAGATCTACATACATAGGCATTGAAATGAAACAGATTACACTTATAGGTTTTTGACAACCATCATACAATGTTCAGCTCTTTAAATGTACAAACTTTTGATCACTTTATCATTTAGTAAAATAAAGTTAAAGACTTAACTTTTGCATTAAGCAAAATAAATGTTAAGCATG
Organism: Gari tellinella; assembly: GCA_922989275.2. Classification (NCBI taxonomy): domain Eukaryota; kingdom Metazoa; phylum Mollusca; class Bivalvia; order Cardiida; family Psammobiidae; genus Gari; species Gari tellinella. Next base: position 100,609,911 of record OV277858.1, on the reverse strand, counting down.
CAGGAAGTTATTAAAGGATTAGGGTTTAAAGCAGAATTAAAGATTTTTGAAATACAATGTACTACCCGTATCTGGTGCTCTGTTATAATGCTTTTTTTACTCAGTGTGACATGGTGTCTAGCTGCTATGGGGAGAGAAAAGTTAACCCCTTCACAGCTGCCTTACCCCGAGCACAACTGTTTTTGAAAACAATTTGGATCTTGATCAGACCCCGCGTTATGCGGCCTCTGATCATGATCCAAACTGTTTGACACTCATTTCAATATTTCTCAAGTCAAAATACCTAAAAATTATTTTTTAGAAATAGAAGCAGACGACAACTGTTTAAATTTGATGACGTCATGGCAGTAAAGGGGTTAACTGGCTCACTTCCTCTGCTATTTAAGCCATTACTTTAATCTTAACCCTTTCCCACATAGAAGCGCCTTTTAGCGCATTTAATTTATTCCTCCACTAAAGAAAAGAGTTCCAATTTATACAGTAATAAACATGTACAACAAGAAATATTTTCAATAACCTAGTAGATAATAGCTTAAAGCAGGCTGAAAGTAAAGCAGAATGCGCCCTAAGCAGGCTGAAAGTAAAGCAGATTGCGCCTTAGGGCGCATTCTGCTTTACTTTCAACCTGCTTTAAGTGATCACCTAGCTTTAATACTAGAAATAAGCTATGGGGTAAAGGGTTAATTTCTGAATTAAACCCTATGGTGATATTACTCATTAGAATTGTCTCTTCAAGGTGATAATCTAATGAGTAGTGACACCATAGGATTTAGTGCTGAAATAGTGAGAAAATGTTGGATTTGTTCAGTTTATACTCCCTCTTATCTGGAGCCCTGAGAGACTAGTTAACCCTTTCCCCCATAGAAGCGCCTTTTAGCGCATTAATTTTATTCCTTCACTGATGAAAAAAGTTCCAATTTATACAGTCATAAATATGTTTCATACAAAATATTTTCTATATTCTAGCAGATGATAGCTTAAAGCAGGCTGAAAGTAAAGCAGAATGCGCTTAAGGCGCATTCTGCTTTACTTTCAACCTGCTTTAAGAGGACACCTATATTTAATACTAGAAACAAGCTATGTGGGAAAGGGTTAACTGGTTGGATGTTTATTGTTCACTTCCTCTGCTGTTTAAACCATTACTCATGTAGCTGATGAGCCTTGAGTGTCCTGGCAGACAATCCTGACAAGCTTATACATGCAAACTTCAGGCACAAAAAAACAAGCTCTGTCTTCCCCCCATGTCTAATATAATATACGGTCTCATTAACATTGTGATAAACCGTCTTAATGACATCATGTGTAAATGCTTTGTAACTGAGGCATAAATATATTACCCCATACAGGGAGGTTTCCAGATAAGAGTGAGTACACTGAACTAATCCAACATCCTCTCACTCGTTTCAGCACCAAATCCTATGATGATACTACTCATTAGAATCTTCTTGAAGAGATAATTCTAATAAGTAGTAAACACCATAGGGTTTCATGTAGAAATAAAGATTTTAGTGTTTGAAATACTCCCTTTATTTGGAGCTCTGCCCATAGACCGTTTCTAATTTGGAGACAAATGATCACATAAAGCAGGTTGAAATTAAAGCAGAATGAAACTTAAGGCACATTCTGCCTTACTTTCACAACCTGATCTAATGGTACATATTCATGACTGTATAAATTTTGACTATTTTCTTGAGTGGAGGAATAATTTTAAGGTGTACAAAGAAGCGTAAATATGGGGTAAAGGGGTTACTGATAAACTGATGAATTCAGCTACGACTAGTAGGAGCTGGGTGTTGATAAAATTGCAAACAGTTTGGATCCTGATAATGCACCACTTACTGTAGTTAATTCTTACTTACCGCTGCCCGCCTTTTTTTTAATGAATAATAATCATATTCCTGCCTCGGTCACCAAACAAATCTGCCTTTCCACTTCCAAATTTCTCAATGTGCGCTTGAATTACTCCTTTTTCCCCCAACTTCCTAAAACAATGGAAATAGAACTTTAAATAATCATAACTTAACGGTATATGTATGTCTAGAAAACAAGACAAACTCTAAGAACACTATGTTTATCTTTTACATGTACCGGTATCTATATTTCTTGTTAGAATCTACCATCATTCTTAACCCTTTACCTGATAGCTTATTTCTAGTACTTAAGATAGGTGACTACTTAAAGCAGGTTGCAAGTAAAGCAGAATGCGCCTTAGGGCGCATTCTGCTTTACTTTCAGCCTGCTTTAAGCTATCATGTGCTATAATATAGAAAATATTCCCTATAATACATATTCATTGCTGATTAAATTGGAACTATTTTCTTCAGCGGATGAATAAATCATATCTGCTAAAAGGCGCTTCTATTGGGGAAAGGGTTAAATTGAAATTTTCTAAAAATTTCTTTCCAAAATATAGTTAGAGTGGCAAACAGTTTGGATCTTGATGAGACACCGAGTTACTCAGCGTCTCATCAGGATCCATACTGTTTGCAAAGATAATCAGGGTTGCACTATCAGACTGCAAGATCGAGTTAACCATCTTATAACAGAAGTAATTTAAAATTTACACTTCACACAAAATAACTCCTCGATCTTCACAATCCATCTGAGGAAGCACTTAAACTCCTGTCTGAGCTATTTGAGGTCAATTCTGACAATAAGTGTGACTTCCACACGTTATGTCTGGTTTTCCAATTAACTGGGAAAAACACAACTTTTGATCTACCTCGCTATATCAAATGTGATTCCTATAAAAATGCTAAGCGAATACAAAACCAGCATGCATGCAGCTAGCAGACTGGCTAAAATATCATGGGCGGGAGAGCACGTAGAAATTCTTCTGGCTAAAGATCATTATAAGACATACTTTACATGATAAAGCATATACAGTCAAACTTGTATTAACCCTTTACCCCATAGACTGTTTCTAGTATTGAATATGGGTGACTACTTAAAGCAGGTTGAAAGTAAAGCAGAATGTGTCTTAAGGGGCATACTGCTAAGTGCTTTACTTTCAGCCTGCTTTAAGCTACCTGCTGCTATATAGAAAATATTTCTTATAATACATATTCATGACTGTATAAATTGGAACTACATGTAATTTCTTCAGTGGAGGAATTATAAATTTAAATGTGCTTAAAGGTGCTTCTAAGGGGTAAAGAGTTAAGCAACTATTAAATGTAGGGTGTATATATATTTAACCCTTTACCTGATAGCCTAGTTATAATATTAAAGATAGGTGACTACTTAAAGCAGGTTGAAAGTAAAGCAGAATGCGCCCTAAGGCGCATTCTGCTTTACTTTCAGCCTGCTTTAAGCTATTACCAGCTAGACTAAGGAAAGTATTAAATATGACACATATTCAGTACGGTCTATATTGGAACTATTTTCTTCAGCGGATGAATAAAATACATGTGCTAAAAGTCGCTTCTATCAGGGAAAGGGTTAAGTCTACATGTATATGACAGGTGGCAAGTTAATGCAAAACAAAAGAAATGCCAAAGGAGCTTTCTGCATTACTTCTTTCCTAATTATGCAGTCACCTGCAGGGCATTGTTTAATTCATTTACATCACTAAAAAGAAGCTCTATGTGACTATGCATTGCATATAAGAATTTTTTAAAGTAAATCATGGATGGTGTTTCAAGGTTTTTCAAGTAGAAACTTAAAGAAGGCTGAAAGTAAAGCAGAATGCTAATTAATGAAAGAGCATTCTGCTTTACTAAAATATATCTTTTGTAACTGATATCTGTCTTCAAAATTAGATATACATTGTATAGGCTAATGGGTAATCAAATGTCATTTCTTGAAACCCAGCTCTCTTATAATAAAATGTGAATTATAAACATTCAAAATTTCTAACATTTACAAAAGAATTATAGATAAGGGGAGTCATAAATACTCATAATGATACCAAAAACTAAAATCTTTATTTCTGCATTAAACCCTATGGTGTTACTACTCATGAGAATCGCATATCTTCAACACGTTTCTAATGAGCAGTAACATCATAGGATTTAGCGCTGAAATGAGTGAGAAAATGTTGGATTTGCTCATCATTAAAAATTAGAATCATGAGGCAACAAACTGTTTTACAGTAGATTCCCGGCTCTATTACCACCACAAGCAATAAACAGAAGTTTAATTGATAGTTTTACAAAGACAGATGAAATTTAATTAAGCTTAACCCTCTCCTCCCTAAAACCTCAGATGAACGATTCTAAGATCAATTTAGTCTTGTCCATTTTATACTTTTTGGGTTGTTTTTACAAAAATATGTCAAATTGACAAACAGTATAGACCCTGATCAGAGGACTCCTAAATACTTTTTTTAAGTATATATATAGCCCTCTTATCAGGGTCTACACTGTTTGCATCTAGGACAAGTGTACTCCTCACAGGTACTATGTTTGCAAATGACGCATATATGTGTGACCAGGGTTCAAAGAGTTAAAGCAAGATGAAAGCAGAGCAGAAAGTTCCTAATCCTACAGGAGATTTCTAATTTACTTTCATCTTTCTTTAACCAGCTACCTCAGCAGCCTTAAAGTAAAAGTTTAAACAAAACTTAGTCTCATTTAGTGGTTGTAGATCAGTGGAGAAGATGTTATTCTCTCCCAATAAACCTGTTTACACTAAATACAGGGATCTAGATAAGGGGAGTATTACAAATATCAAAATCTTTATTTCTGCAATAAACCCTATGGTGTCACTACTCATTAGAATCGTCTCGAAGAGACGATTCTAATGAGTAGTAACACCGTAGGATTTGGTGCAATATGAGTGAGAAAATGTTGGATTTGTTCAGAATACTCCCCCTTATCTAGAACCCTGTAAATATATTATTTCCATTGCAAACAGTTTGTAGCCAGATCAGACACCTTGATTGTAACCAGGCTTCTGACCAGGCTCCAAAGTGTTTGCCATTATTCAGATTAAAAAGAACATTAAAACTTGTTAAAAAGTTAATTGTCATTTTCTACTTTTAGTGGACTGCATTGGCGTTTCGTTTGTGTTTGGGCAGGAAAGAGTAATGTTACTCCTCCACTGTAATAGAGGAGTTCTACTGAATTTGAAATATTCACTTTTATCTTAGTGTTATATCAACATCTACGGAGAGAGGAATGTCTCTAAACAATTCAGCAGCTCAGAACAAAACTAAAGGAATTTGCCGAATTCAAGATAAAATATATTTAACAGAAATACACCTTTCTTATTTCTTTAACATATTCTTTTGCAAAGTTTACACTTTCAACACTAAGTAACTATTATGGGTAATTATGTTCCCTTGTGGATCTTTTTAGTTACCAAAACATAAACCCATTGTCTACTTGGAATTCTGAGTGGTTTAATAAATAAATTAGCGTACAGTGTAGACCCTGATCAGGAGCCGTCTGATCTGGGTTAACATTGTTTGCAGAGGTAATTATTAGTATATATTTTCAACAGGTTTATAGTACTAGTGTTGAAAGAGTTAACTATAATTTTTTCAGTGGAGGCAACAATCAAATGGAGTAATGGATTAACCTTATTTGAAGGCCTGTAAGTGTTTCGTACTACATAACAAAGTTGAGCAGTACTACTTACATTTACCAAGCCCTATAAACTTCTGCAGACTTACACATCAAAACATCAAATTGATCTAAACCTGATAACTAGCCTGCTATAGTAAACTTTTGAACCTTTCAAGTATTTTTAACCCTTATTACTCATAGTCTTATTCTAGTTTTGAAAATAGATGACCACTTAACACAGGTTGAAGGTAAGGCTCATTCTGTTTATCAGTTTAACTTTCAGCCTGCTTTAAGCCAACATCTGCTAGGATATAGAATATATTTCTTTTGGTACGTGTCCATCATTATATAACTACATGTATATAAATATGAACTATTTTGTTCAGTGGACGAACACATTAAAGCGACTCGCAACCAGATGGTGCATTAAAAATAGTAATTTGTAAATATGTGTCAAACGCTTATATAAATGGTAAAGAATTAGTTTAGGATAAGAAATTCTGTTTAAAAAAAATGTATTTCAATAAAAAAAATATTGGTCTCTGGTGGGATTCGAACCCGGGGCCCGGCATTGGCGGACAGAAGGCAAAATAGGGGAAACCGCTTAGACCAATGGACCACGGAACTATCCGTTTATCTCGGATCGATTTAACGTATTTCAATGTGTATCGATCGAAAGTGCATACAACTTCGTAATTCGGCTCGTGTTTATGTCTGAGCCCGTGTAGAGAAGCAACAACAACAACTATACCGTCTACTAGTCGGTATAGAAAAACGATGGAAAATATCTAAAAATCTAAGATTCGGTGACGATTCTTGAGATTTTTTTTGGACTGATCATATTTTTTTAATGTCAGAAGCCAAATAATGCCACAAATTTGCTTTTATTTGAGTATTTTATTTTATTTTGACAAGTACACCATCCGGTTGCGAGTCCCTTTAAATGTGCTAAAAGGCACTTCTAGAGGAAAGGGTTAAATAGTATCAGACGTAATTTCTGCATGAGTTGTCCGGATGAAAAAAAATCTACCAAACGTTAGCTTTGCATCAGTAGCACTCATAACATTAACCTTTTATTCCATAGATACCTATTTCTAAGCCTTTCATTCATTCCTCAACTAAACAAAAACCTAGGTTATATTAGCGGGATTGAAAGTAAAGCAAATGTGCCTTAAGGTACATTCTGCTTCACTTTCAAGTTTCAACCTGCTTTAAATGGTCATCCGACTTCAAAACTAGGAACAGGCTATGCAGTAAATTTAAGGGATACGTTTTAATTCTTTCTTCCATAATCAAAATGTGCAAACTACCATATTCTACTGAAGACAGACCTGTGTGCATTCTGCTTTACTTTCAGCCTGCTTTAAACTACCATCTGCTAGGAAAAAGCGATGCACTTATCATAGTTATGGTGCATATTCATGACTGTATTATGTATAAGGTGGAACTATTTTCTTCAATGGAGGATTAAATTAGAGTCGTAAAAGGAGTATTTATGGGGTAATGGCTTTAACCCTTTACCTGATAGCATTGTTTCTAGTATTGAAGATATGTGACTACTTAAAGCAGGTTGAAAGTAAAGCAGAATGCGCCCTAAGGCGCACTCTGCTTTACTTTCAGCCTGCTTTAAGCTATTAATTGCTAGAATAAAGAAAGGATTAAATATGACACATATTCATTACGGTATAATTTGGAACTATTTTCTTCAGCGGATGAATAAAATGAATGTGCTAAAAGTCGCTTCTATAAGGGAAAGGGTTAAAGGAGCTTTCTGCTTCACTTTCAGTCTGCAGTAAATACCTTATTCTAGTTACCTGTCTTTGCAACTCAGCTATGACATTGGGTAAAAGGCTAAAGCAGATGTTAAGGGTTGGTGGCATGAAGCAGACTTTGGCTACCTTCTGGAGAGTTTAACCCTTTAAACCCTAGTCCCGCCTATAGGCGTCCTTTTGGAACAGTGTACATGTGAATAGTACACTTGTATATGCAAACAGTGAAGACCCAGATCAGAGGGCTCCGAAAGGAGCCCTCTGATCAGGGTCTTCACTGTTTGTCATAATGCCAAACATTGACAAAAACAACCCTTAAAAGTCAGAAATGGACTAGACTAAGATGGAAACTGGAATTGTGCATTTAAAGTTTCAGGGAGGAAAGAGTTAAGTCCTTCAATTGTTGATGGCATGTAGGGAGCAACGTTTGCTTGGCAAAATGAAAGCCTCTCATTACAAGTCAACCATGCAGATAGTTTTATGCTAGACAGAAAGGTCAGACACATTTCCCACTTAAATGGTTTCATTTCCTGTGTATTTTGACCTCAAATTGAGTTAGTTAATACACTGTACATTGTGGATCACATTGATCAATAGCCGTCAGCTGAGCTACCAGCATGAAGTAACTGTATGGTGATGGAAAACAGACTAAATTAGTTGAAACACATCTAGCCTGAAGTCAGAATTAATTTTGAATGTTCCAATTTATATGTTTTTGACAACTGGTGACAGCGTAGACAAAATATCTATTTATAATGTAGACATTAAATGATTCAGCCCTGCCCCCCCCCCCCCCCCCACACACACCCCTTGCAGTCTTTTAAACAGGTAAACAGGTGACTGGTGACAGCTAAATGCAGAACTTAAGTAATATTTATGCAAAGAATAATGAGGATTGATCAGGCTGTTTTCTCTAATATCCAGTTAACCACATTTCCTTTTGTTGTAAGAACACATTGATTTTGTTCATTCAAATATTATATCATTATTAGTTGTATTCATCAATCTGCTTTGTAATAATCAAATACGAATGATTGTATAGTTGAGACTGGATAACTTGAACTGCATGGCTTAAATCATTACCCCAAAATATGCCTTGTTACAGTTTTAATTTATTCCTCCAGTGAAGTTCAAAAAAATATGTCCAATCCATATAGTCATGAATATGTACAACAAGTCAACAATAAATATTTATTTTCTATATCCTAGCTGCAGCATATTGTAGCTTAAAGCAGACTGAAAGTAAATCAGAATTAAGGCACATTCTGCTTTGCTTCCTTAATTCTGCTTCACTTTCAGCCTGCTTTAAGTAGGATATGGAAAATATTTATTAAGATACATATAAACGACTATGAAATGGGTTTTATTTTATTTCTATAGGAATAAATGAAAGGCATAAAAATGTGTATTTATGGGGTAATGGGTTAAATTGGAAGTTAATATAAATGTTTGTTTGACTCGAACATTTTTTGCTGGATCTATCAAATTTCAATTAAAGAAATACCAGTATATTTGACTTAAAAAATCGAATTCTACAGATAATCCCTGCAAATAATTTATCATGTCTCAACAATCAAAATGGCAGAGCTACAGATCAGAACTCCAGATAATGGGAGTATTTCAAAAACTAAAATCTTTATTACTCGATTAAAGTTTATAAAACCATAATGGTGTCACTTTTTTAAGTACTGTATACTCATTAGAATTGTTCCTTTGAGACCATTCTGAGTAGTGACACCATAGGATTTGGTGCTGAAATGGGTGAGAAAATGTTGGATTTACTAGGTTAACTCCCTCTTATCTGGAGCCCTAAGATATGAGAGAGTTACAAACAGAATATTTCAAACACGTTTTCCTTCATGTCTCTGCCAAACCCTGGTGCTTTATTTCCAAAACTTCCTAGCTAAGGACTCCTTATCTTATTGTAGGAATAAGAGGTGTTTAAAGAAGCATCTAAGGATTATGATCAACAGTGAAATCCGAAAAATCCAAACAGCATTTACCGTACTTCACTTCATTTACATACCGGACGTTTACATCTATGTAGAAAACTCCCACGACAACCGCCAAATCCATCAAAAGTGTCTATTATGAGCTTCTTCATGTAAATGTACACTTTCCTCAATAAAAGTTCATATTTGCAAAGAAATTCAACACATTTCTACCATTTTCAAGTGACCATTATGTTTTTCGGCGGAGCTGACTGGTTTCTATTTAGTCACACTTTCTATTTGGCCACACATTTCAACCAATTATATTTAATCAGAAATTTAGAATTAAGAGCACCTGTTGAAACTGAATAGTCTGATTGGATAGTAGCCAGGGCTCCAGATAAGGGAATTATTTCAAAACTTAAAATCTTTATTTGTGCATTAAACCCTGTGGTGTCACTATACATTTGAATTGTCTCTTCGAGACAAAAAAAATGAGTGGTAACACCATAGGGTTTGGTGCTGAAAGGAGTGAAAAAATGTGATTTGTTTAGTTTACTCCCCCTTATCTGGAGCCCTGTAGGCTGGTCTATATCCAATTACAGTTTTACCAGATGTGGACTGTGAGTGTAAAATTTAGAGATACAGACTGCACTGTTTACACTGGGATGATGCAATTATACTTCTATTTTAAGATATGACATCTGAAATCTTTTTATAGATATACAGAGGAAGCTAGGTGTTTTGTTATTGTTTACTACCAATTTGTTTGAATTGTTAACTATTTGTACACATTTACCATACATTTAAAGCAATATTATATATAAAATTAATGGCCTCAAGTGAGTTAAACACAATCGTGTTGTTTCATCATTATTTACAAGAGTGGCAGTCGAAGTTCAGCAGACTGTTGTATCTGTACATTTGTGTATGCTATAGTTTGTTTCAAGAAACTCTATGAATGAAGTTTGATATATAGAACAATAGATTAATGTGAGGATCTCCTACCAGTAGCTAGGATATGAGTTAAATTATTGTTCTGTTTTGCATTTCTGTACATGATAGTTTTGCATTTTAAATAAAAGTTACTGTTTCAATTTTTTTTGCTTTTCAATCCAAGATATTACAATTCTTTGAAAACCTCAATTTCATTTAATTTTGCACACCCAATTTCATCTATATAGCCTTAGTTCAACCACTCATTCCGCCGAATATCTTTTTTAAAGATATTTCTTGTTATTCCTGAAACTCTCTATAATTTATACTACAGTCGAACTTCGATATCTCGAACAGTCGAACTAGCTTAACTCGAACTATCTGAATGTTCGACACATGAACTGCATTATTTCATGCTCGGTTAGGTCAAACATACCCATATTTCAAAGTTAAAACGTGGCTAAGCCATGTTTAACTTTGAAATACGGGTATGTTCGATTTCTTCTTCTTCTTCATATTGTTGTACAGGGCCCACTCGGGGACATTTTCGTACAATGTGTGTATGTACAAGGTGGTGGTGAGGCGCGTGTGCAAATAAAAACGGTTAAAAACAGTTAGGCAGTTGATCTAGTGCCTCAGCAGATCCAGACCGGCCAATCCTTCCTTGAAGGCCTCCAAGGTCTGTGGCATGGTCCAGTGCTTAGGTAGCTGGTTCCATAGCCGTATGCCAGAGGGGAAGAAGGAATGGCGGTATGTGTCCGTGCGGCAGTAAGGCAGTCTGTACCTTGTGATGTCCTGGCGTTCTATGCTGTGTACCCTGGTTTGCAGTGTAGATCGTTGGAGGTACTTGTCAGCTTGAATGTCAACGGTTGAGTCAACCAAGTCATGTGTGATGCGGAACATCATTGTCAGTTTGTTAAGCTGACCCCTATGTTCCAACCGAGTTCGAGATATCAAAGTTCTTCTGTAGTTCTGTCTGCTGCTGCACATCTTACAAAACTGTTTCCGGTCATTGACTAGATTCGCAACGTCTTGGACATTATCTTACATGAAGATATTTTTCTAAAGGAATTTTTCACAGATGCACCAATAATAAAAAGGAATGACCTTTACCCTTTAGTGTGTTTTGGCTGAAATTAGGTAAAACATCAGAAAACTTATGGAATTTTGTCCTGTTATTATGTTTGGATGTCATAAATAAAACGTTCAGCAACCGAAAATAACCAGGGAAGCAAATAATGTTTTTTAAATTTAATTCTTTTAATTTTCGATTACATTAATAGGAAGCAGAAGCATAATGGGTAAAACAGTTTATTAATAGTGAACGCCAGTCTGAGATTAAACAACTTGATGCACATGTCATTGGCATTGAACAACAATTGGCTATTTCCCTTCACCACTTTGCATGTACGTGACTTCTTAATCAGACTGTTTTACTTTAAGAGTAAAGTCAGAAAAAACATCTAGTAAAGCAGAGTTCTTCTACATGAACATTTTAGTCAAAACATTGAATAAAAGATATGTTTGTTCTTAAATTAAGATGATGCATTTTCATATACATTTCAGGATTACCCATTTTTAGGCTGTATTTTCAGCAATGAACAAAGGATTTATAAAATAGACAGAAGACATATTTACTTCTCTAAATGTGCCCCTTGTTAACTGAAATAATCAAAACGTGTATTACACTCTATAAAGTAACTAAGTATCTTCTCAATGAATAGTACGTTACTCATTTTAGTATATATTTTCCCAAAATAGAAAATAAGTACGAACAAAATCCGGGACGAAGCGTTCTAAAAACTTCAGAAACTTTTGATTAGTATGTGTACCCATATTACAGTTTTCCAGATGGTCGAAAATAAATGAAATCACATAAAACAGTTTACGATAAATAATATTGAAACAGTTAAAGAGATTCATATCATAATGATGATGCATAAAACCATAAATACCTGGCTTGTTATCAGCATCAGTCTTCGAGCTATTCTTACGCCATCTGTAACTTGGAAAGGGAGATAACTGGTATTCAGCATCCGTGGCATCAGACCACTAAATTCCGCGTAGTGCTTGCTCGATCAGAACCCATTACCCCCGGTAGCCTGTTTCAAGTTTTGAAGACACCTGGTCACTTAAGACAGGATTGAACGTAAAAATGATGCGCATAAAGGCGCATATTGAATACTGCTTTAATTTCAGCATGCTTTAAAGGGACTCGCAACCGAATGGTGTTCTTGTCAAAAAAAAATAAAATACTCAAATAAAAGCAAATTTGTGGCATTATTTGGCTTTTGACATTAAAAAAATATGATCAGTCCAAAAAACGTCTCAAGAATCGTCACCGAATCTTAGTTTTTTAGATATTTTCCATCGTTTTTCCATAGCGTTAGCTAACGGTATAGTTGTTGTTGTTGCTTCTCTACACGGGGTCAGACATAAACCCGAGCCGAATAATGTTCTATTAATAGCTATCATTGAAGTACGTTAATTCGCTATCATATACATAGAGAGCGTCCGTAGCCGAGGGCGTAAAGGCGAAGCCTCTTTTTTCATTTTTGTCTCCGCATGGATGGTCACGGGTTCGAATCCCACCAGAGCCTCTTCTTTTTTTTTTTTGGAAATGCATTTTTTAACAGAATTTATTTTCTAAACTAAATTTTACCCATTTATATAAGCATTTGACATATATTTACAAATTACTATTTTTAATGCTTGATCCGGTTGCGAGCCTCTTTAATTAAGCTGACATCTGCTATACTTTCTTTCTCTCTTTTCCTACTGCTAGAGCATATAAACTAGTTTTTCTTCTGATACATATTTAATTATGGCTATATAAAGTGGAACTATTTTCTTCATTGGAGGAATAAAAGGCGTATGTATGGGGTAATTGGTTAACTTTTTATGCCCCCCGTCATCGACAGATTCGGGGGCATATAGTAATCGTCCTGTCTGTCCGTGCTCACAAAATGATAGATACATTGCTAAAATTGGCTTCCATACCGAGACACATAATTGAAAAACATTAACCTGACAGTTTCTTGTAATATTAACCTGGCCATTTCTTGTGACATTAATGATTAACCTGGCCAGTTCTGGGACATAGGGTAGGGTTAGCCTCCAGATCATTCTAGAACAAAGTAAGATTTCATTTATGTGGCTAACCACATTCATTTTAACCACATAAAAGAGATACAATAAAGAAGGAGATGGCCACTTAAATGAAAATTGTGGGTACGTCCGTCCGTCCATCCGTCCGTGCATGTGTGTGTCCGTCCGTCCGTAACAAGGTTAAGTAGATTTTACTGTTTCCTTTAGCATCAACACTGCTTACCCAAATGATTTGATACTTATACAGTTGTTGCCTTGGACTATTCCCTATACACTAATATCACCAAACTTTGATTTTGACATTGACCTTGACCTAATTTGGACTTAGAATATTTTAAATGGGCTCTTTCTCGGTTAACTAGATTTTACCGTTTTGTCTAGCATCAACACTGTTTATTACAATGTTTCAATACTCATACAATTATTGCATTGGACCATTACCAACTCACCAATAATACCCGAGCTCAGTTTGGCCCTGACCTTGACCTAATTTGGACTTAGAAAAGAATATGTTGTCAAGGATGCCACCGGGGCAAGCGTTTATTAAATGCGCAGTTTTGTTGTAGCATGAGACCCGACAAGTGCTGCAGCAGAACACTTCTATTGGGACTTTGTGCTTTACTCTGCTCATCCCGCGTTAGCTTACTCATATAACATAATCAGTCAATTTCGTTGACTGGTCGTTTTACACATGTTTTATTGTACGCCTACATAACCAGGCTATATCAAAAGTTTTCAAAACTCAACATTAGAAAACACATACAGCAATATTTCGGATTAGAAATAGCGGAATTACATTTTAACTCATCACCCAATATATTCTTTATACGCCGTTGAAATATGAGTAATTCATCAGCTACAGAAAATAGTTAAACCTACATGTATTTAAGGGATATTTAAGGTTGATTATAACAATATATTGCAGAATGATAATCACTGCAACCCTTGTCAGATTACTCCTTTAATTACCAGCAAGGAACGTTTTAATCAAGGGATAAACCGTTTCACTGTTTGCATAAGACACGTGTACTCTTTATATGTACTCTGTTAGTATACTAATCGCTAGGGCTGAATGCGTTAAGTCGAACTTACCCTTTATTTTAGAGTTAAAAGGTGACTTAGTCATCTTTTAACTTGCAGTAAATACTGGTAGGTTCGATTGAACCGTTGAGAAATACTTACAGTGGAGAATCTGTTATTCTTTCCCAATAAACGCGTTTACGCTAAAACTATTATTTGCAGTGCAAACAGTTTGGAGCCAGATCAGACGCCGGGTAACCCGGCGTCTGATCAGGCTCCAAACTGTTTGCCACCAAGATAAACAAGAATTATCAGAATTGTCCAAAAGTTGTTCTTTTCTACGTGTTAGTGCTTTGCGTTTGCGTTTAAACGGGAAAGAATAACAGATTCTCCACTGTACATGTATCAGGTTAGTTCCTCTTAAAAACATTGTGGAACCAGATCTGAGGGCTCCTAAACATCTGACCAGGGTCTGGACCATTTGTCATTTTGCAATATGTTGTAGAAATTCACCCTAAAAGTAGTAAATGGACTACATCTATTTTGAAACTGGAATTATCCATTAAAAGTATTACTGGGTGACAGAAAAGCAAGTTCAAGTTATCATGCCCCCAGTGGGATGGTGGTAGAATAGAATACACCCACTGCCCGAACTGACAGAACTCCACCAAAAAGTGACTCATGCATTCCCTACATACTTACACATCGGCGCTATATGGCCATGACAGTAGATCTAGTGTGTTGCAGAGCCATAAAACCCAAATCAACCAACCAATCAAGTTATCAAGGTTCCACCGTGGTTTTAAACAAAGGCCTGTGTACCCACATGGTCAAATATAGAAACTCGTTTGATATTGTTTCAAGTCTTTGTGTAAGTTTTTGAAACGACCTGATAATTTTCTAAAGAATGAAATCTTTGCCAATCTGTTAAGACCCGGTTATTGAGCGCTCATGTGAAACATTCTACTTTTAATTAGTAGGAATTAAGGAATAAATATGCGATTTTTCGATGTGAACTTTGGATAAATACAATATTAACCATTTTACTGTCAATGACGTAAAATGCGCATTTGCAAAAAGTTTGGATCCTGATCTGACGCCGCGTTACGCGGCGTCTAATCAGGATCCAACATGGTTTGACACACGTTTCGAAATTGCGTCAGTCATACTGCCTTAAACTTAAAATGAAACGATATTGCAGACAACAATATTGAAGCAGATAACAATATGGCGGTGACGGGGTAAAAACCTCGTCATACTTTGGTAGTGAACACTTATTGTTTAACACGTTTTCATCTGTAGAGAGACAATTGTTAAGGAATATGGGATTTTACTGGGAGAAAGAACTTGACTTCAAAAACTTTGGATTTCATCACAAAAAGCCCCATGTGTTTGTTACGTCACAGGTTCGTGTGTTGAATTTAGATGTTTCATCAAAGGACTTTGAATAACCATTTCCCCCATAGATACGCCTTTTCACATAAGTATTAGTACACATATTATGATCATAATTGTTGTCATTGTTAAACTAATAAAATTACTACTGCTACTATGACTACTACTACTAATAATAATAATACAACTATTACTACATGTACTACTACTACATGTACTACTACTACTACTACTACTGCACTGAGAACAACTACAACTACTGCTATAACAAACAACAACTACTACTACTTCTACTTCAACAACTACTACTACAACTACCCATTTCACTTCACTTGTTCCGTAACCTGGTCGGTCTTGGTGCATCTTAGGTGACTTAATGACAATTTCTCTCCTCTTAGCCCTGTCTTCAAATACCCTCTGAGTTGCTGAAAAGCTCAAGCTTGTTCACTCCTTGACATTATCGTCCCATCTCTTCTTTTATCACCATTGCCGTCTTGTTCCATTAACGGTACCCAGGAGAATTGTTTTGGTGAGCGGGAGGCGCTTCTTTTTTATTTTTACTGTAATGAGAAGCTCTTCGTCAGGGCCCACCGGCGCCCGAACCTGACTGCGGACATCTTCATTGGTACTGTGGTCCTTGTAGATGTTAACCCTTAGCCCGCCAAATAAATTGTCGTCTGCTATATTTCTCGTCTGCTTCAAGTTTCAAAGTGCTTCAAAGTTGCTCAAAATTGCTGAAAATGTTGTCCGAGTGTCAAACAGCTTGGATCCGGATGAGACGCCTAGTTACTCGGCGTCTCATCCGGATCCAAGCTGTTTGCATATGGAGCTATAGTCGTGAGTGGCAGGCTAAGGGTTAAGACTCCTTCTGTAGCATCTCATCATTCTACTGTGTAGTTCCGTTGTCAGTGTCAATGTCTCACAAGCATACAGGGTATGGAACACCATATAAAATGTGTCATCTTCAAGGTAAAACTTTGTCAACTTTAACAGTCTTGTCAGATGCAACTTTATTTTTTACCCAAAAATACATTCATGCACAACTGGAAAATGTAGAGACAACAATGGGCCATGTGTCATATATACTAACACCCTGTTATCTACGTATCTGCTGCTACTATACATGTATATATTATTTATTATTACTTTCATCCCAAACAACCGGGTACGTTAATCAAGATGTTTAGAAATTCAAATACATACATTTACAATAGATAGACACAACCGATTTACAATATCCCACCTATTGAAATGGGTTATAGTGTTCCCTCTCTACAACAACACCCACTGTGAGACAACAATTGTGTATGTTGTTCTGAGGGAGTTGTTGTAGGTAGGGAAATTTTTGTTTACATTTGCAAACAGCTTGAATCCATATCAGACTTACGCGGCGTCTGATCTGGATTCAAGCTGTTTGTCACTAGCCATTATTATGATTTGTTTCTGTCAAAATGTCTATTATGTGACTTTGAGAAAAAAAACCACCAGCAGACGACAATTGTAAGCAGACGATATTGCAGCTGTGAAAGTTATAAACATAATTGTCTTGTTTTGGGAACAGCGGCAAGCGTTGTTGTTAGGGATGAACCGTTGTTCAGAGGGCCATTGTAGGGAGTGAGCACTGTATACATAAATGTTTAATAATTATATTTTCGCTTCATTTCTGTACAGTGTGGTCCGTTATTATTCTACCCAGTATGGACAGCCATCGCCCTGTTGTACCATCTTGTAGCCATGTCGGTTGATGGCTACCAAGCGACAGACAAAGTAGGGGAGATGACTGCTAACTATTTTATCTACTTACCAAATTGGAGTTATCTTATACTGACGGTTTATGCATTCTATGACTGCGTGACAGCACTGTACGTCCATGTAGCCGTTCCAGAAATCCTTCAACGACGGGAAAGTGAGCTTAAAAATATAGTCACTCACTCAATGTTATTACAGTATTACCTGGCTTATCGGACACTGGGTTATCCAAAAACTTTCATTATCCGACAATGAGTTTAGGACCAAAATTTCGAACAGTATACAGTCGTGCTGCGTTTAATTCGAGCTAACCCGTGTTTCTTTTCTTGGTTTTCTGTATCTCAAGCTCGCTTAAGTGGGACATATCCATAATTCAAAGTTAAAACGTGGCTTTGCCACGTTTTAACTTTGAACTACGGGTTTGATCCACTTAAGCGAGTATGAAATATCTAAGTTCGATTGTATATCTAAAACCTGCTATTAACCGGCACACTGCTTTATCCCACATCATCAGTAGGTAACGAAGGATGCCGGATAAGGCAGGTTATACTGTATTTCACAATTAAGCCATATACATGTAATATATAATGCCTGAGTATTGCAATAAACTTTCCCTATGTGCTTGCTGGACTATTTCATAATTATAGATTTACAATGGTGATTTAAAGACACTGTGTATAGTGTTTGTCCATGCGGCAGATCATTCCATACATTATAGCAAAACAGTGCAGACCACGATGATATGCCAAGTAACGCGACGTTTCATCAGTGTCTTAATCATCCACTGAAGAGAAAAGGGAACCTCGCTTATAGCGATGTACTTGGGAACGTCTGATTTATTTCGTTATATCCAAACTTCGTTGTATCAGGTCAATTTAACTATACGTTTATTAGAGGCGGAGAATACATTTTGATTTGTTATATCCGATACTTCGTTAATATTCGATTTCGTTAATAAAAGCGCTTCACTGTAATCCGTTTGACAAAGTCATGAATATGCACCATAAGGAATAGTGTCTATATCCTAGCAGATGGTAAAACAGACTGAAAGTAAAGCAGAACGTGCTATAAGGCGTATTCAACCTGCTTTACCTGGTACCCGTCTTCAAAACTTGAATCAGACGGCTATGGTTAAGTCATTGATACAAGGTTCAAATGCCAATAAAGTCGCCATTCGCACAGTACTTAAACACAGTCAACAATTTATCGCAATAGCCGACTTTGCAAACAGTGTGCCCACGTCTAATAAGGTTCCAAACTGTTCGGCACCCTTTTTAATATTTATTCAATCAGAATAAAATTCGATTTTTTTCATAAACCTGCAGACGATATTTTGTCTGCGAAAGGATTACAACAAACGTTAAACCTCGTGGTGAAAGGGGTTACAATAGAAAGATGCGATGGAATGGTTGAAACGGATCAGTTAGGAGCTAATGCTTGTGTTATTTTACACTACAGGCAGCAGTTCGAGTATTGAGGTCTTGATGAGGAATAAAATTGTCCAGTTTAACTTCAACACACTTGGTGAGTAGAACAAACTATATTTCTGAACATGGCCATGTTCTTTGTAGCTTTTTGCATTTCTTTTGTTCATAAAGCATTCAACCTTCTTAGATATACATGTATATGCTTCTTCATTTATTTGGTTTAATATTGATTGTATATTTACTTACGCAATAAAATAACATTTTCAGCGTCTTATTTCCATTTTGACTGTCAGTTTCTTCTCTTTTGCCATATCTTAATTTTCCGTATTTTGCCTGCAACTTATTTCAGGAGAAATTTCGAATGTAGTTCCGCTGTACTTAAAGATAGGTTGGGCCTTGTTTACCCTAGCCATGCCTGTTGCACTGACCGTCTCTATAACTTACTGGGCGACATACGCAGCAGGTAAGATATCGGCCACATTGATTGTTAAAACAGTTTCCATAGACCGATATGTATGAATGAAGCTTTCCTTTTTAACCCTTTCACTCTCAATGGCGCCTTAAAGCACACTTGCAAACAGTTTGGGTCCTGATCAGACGCCGCGTATCGCGGCGTCTGATCAGGACACAGACTGTTTGACACTAATATTGATATTTATTAAGTCGTACAACTTTAAATCTAACTATGAAACGTGTCTTGCAGACAACAATACTGAAGCAGACGACAATAAAGCGGTGAAGGGGTAAAAATCTCCCGAATTATTTGATCATGAAAGGGTTAACACCTGCATTCATTGAATACCTAAATCTCATAAAATGCAATTTAATTTCAAAATCAAAATCTCAGATCCCGTTCAGCATGAACTTCCCCGTAGCACTTTCATACTTATCTTAGTTTGACAGAATATATTGTTTTCTTCTATTCTACAGATAAGTATTTGCCTTACGTGAAGGTGTATGTAATAGAGGCTTCTTTACTGAAGGAAAATGGTGAGTAGGATTCAATTGGGGGTACATTTTATCAGTTGTTTAACTCATCCACCCATGAGACGTGAAATGGAAAATTTCGAATTCCAATTATGTCCAGTCCAACTTTAAAAATAATTTAGTTTTATTTAAAATAAATATTGCTAAACGACAAACAGTCTATACCCTGATCAGAGGACATTACTGTTTGTAAATGGCCAGTATACCAGGGCTGCCATTTCTCCGGATTTTTCCTAAATCTCCGGATTTTTTTTCACTACATGGTTTCTTAAAGCAGGCTGAAAGTAAAGCAGAATGCGCCCTTAGGCGCATTCTGCTTTACTTACAGCCTGCTTTAAGTAGTCGCATGTCAAAAAAAACAAGAACAAGGCTATAGGGTAAAGGTACGATTCGTAAAATCGCACTTGAAAAATGCAAATTTGGAAATCTTAGGATTTTTCATGTCAACTTATGGCAGCCCTGGTATACTCTTCGCTAGCGTTGAGTGTGTTTAAAGATAATAATTTCTAAGTTATTCACTATAATAATCAAAGTACCTGAGAGTACTGGTGGTGGTTTCAAACTGAAATACAGTGGTATGGAATGAAACGAAAACCAGGAGATCAATAGTGAAAATTCTGAAAACAATATTTCTTCTGCAATGTCTTTGATCGTATTATTTTAGACTTTTTTTATATACAGATAACTTGTAACATTGAATAATACTGTAATGAGTCGGAAAACCCGAATTTGGCCTAAACCCCATTTTATAAAAGATATAAACAAATGAATACATTCTATAAATTTGATTAAAATGTCTCAAAGAAGCTTTTTTCAACAGCCGCGGAATCGACAACCATCGGTGCCGCCGCATTTCAAAGCAGTATGCCACTTTCATAGTCCGGAATTTATTTTTACACAAAACAAAGTGAAAGTAGACTGTATTAAGTATTTACATCAGAATGTAATGGTTTATTCACTAGAAGTTTATAATTTCAAATAGTTTCACTGTATCATCTAACACAATTCTCAAAATTAACCGAGGTTTCGGTTTAACCCTTTACCCAATAACCCGTTTTATTCATCAAATATAGGTGATCACTTAAAGCAGGTTGAAAGTAAAGCAGAATGTGCCTTAAGGCACATTCTGCTTTACTTTCAGCCTGCTTTAAACTATCATCTGCTAGGCTATATAGAAAGATTTGTTATAGTAATTGTTTATGAGGGTATAAACTGGAACTATTTTCTTCAGCGGAGGAATAATTTAAATACCTTAAAAGTCGCTGATATGTGGGAAAGGGTTAAAGGAACTGGTAATGTCATACGATAAAATTAAGTGTTGTTTTCTTGAGCGGATGAGGACTGAGTAAATGTTTTGAACTTGCTGCGTTATAGATGGTTTTAAAGATTTGAAACCATAAAAAGTTACTACAATAACATTTATCCTGACTGAATGAAAGGCTTTTACCCACTCCGGGGCCCGTCTTATGAAACGCCATACGACAAATACTGTCGCAAGACTAATTCTAAAATACAAGACAGCTAGGATTAGTTGGAGAAATAAGATGTACTTTAAAGTTTTGACTTACGACCGTTCTGGTCGTACGACTTTTCATAAGACCCTGTCTCGTTTACCACCATCTCTAATGTCCATATTAACTACAACAATGACAATAACAACAATAACAATACCAACAACAGCAATAACAATGTTGAAAATAAGATAATACTAACAACGATAAAAACAACAACAATAATGATAATAATAACAGTATATATTATTGATAATAATAGTACTTAATATAATAATAATAAAACTGCTAATAATAATCTTCTTCGTCGTCACCATCATCATCATCAACAACAACAATGGCATCAAGATAATAATAATAATAATAATAATAATAATAACAATTGCAATGAATTATAAGTAGTTTGATAAATACTGTTCTTAATTAGCAAACAGTGTAGACCCTGATCAGAGGGCTCCTATAGGAGCCCTCTGATCTGGATATTCACTGTTTTAAAATGTATTGAGTATATTTTATACAGGTCTATGGTGTTCAAAGAGTTAAACTATTACTATTTGTTTTTTTATTGTTTATTTGTTTCAGTTTTCGACTTTGGCAGCCTTGCATTTCATCTGATCAACGGTATTATGGCCCTCCTCCATATCTGTATCAGTGCCAAGCCCTTCAGACTTCTCCACTTCTACTTCCCGCTCACTTTCTTCATCGTCTACACCCTCTTCACCCTCGTGTATCAGAGCATATCTAGTGACTATATCTACAAGTCTGTAGACTGGGACAACACTTACATCACCGTCAGTATCACAGCAGCATATCTAATATGCATTCCTTTCTTGGTCCATCTTTTAATCCACGGCATTGTGCATGTTCGGACCAAACGAGGGACATGGTGTCAGTTATGGAGTGCCGCTAGACAGATTAGACATAGGCGAAAAGCTGATAGAGGGAACAGCCAATCAGAAGTTGTACATAAAAAGGTATCAAGACGGAATAGCAAGGTTGTGCCGATGGATGAAGAGTTGGTATTTGAAAAACGGAAACAGAAACAAATTGAAGCTGAGGAAGTTGAAACCATTTCTCTCAGCCAAGTCAGCGCCGTGACAGAGTTGTCTGAATAAATGTTTGTATGAAAATAAAGTTAACCTCTTCACTGCCATGACGTCATCAATTTTAAACAATTTTCGTCTGCTTTTATTTCTAAAATTAAATACTTAGTTATTTTGCCTTATGAAATATTGAAATGAGTGTAAAACAGTTTGTATCCTGATCAGGCGCCGCGTTACGCGGCGTCTGATCAGGATCCAAACTGTTCTCAAATTACTAGTGTACTCGGGGTAAGGCAGTGAAGGGGTTGAACTCCCGTTATTACCATTGCTGAAAATAAAACATTGATGGTTGCAGTAAACTCGAATTTGAACCTGTTTTTCTTTCACCATGCATAAATTTGCTCTTTTGCTGACGATGGCGAGTGAACTATCTAATGCCTTTTTCAAAATCGTTTCAATCGAAAATACCAGAAGCGTCCGTGAAAAGTATGTAGAATAAGAAATAAGTGACAAATGTTGTTGTATCG
Organism: Gari tellinella; assembly: GCA_922989275.2. Classification (NCBI taxonomy): domain Eukaryota; kingdom Metazoa; phylum Mollusca; class Bivalvia; order Cardiida; family Psammobiidae; genus Gari; species Gari tellinella. The sequence continues at coordinate 100,586,998 of OV277858.1, read as the reverse complement.
ACACTGATGTAGTGTAGTGAATATGCCCGAACAAGTGTTCCAAAGTTGAGATCAAAAGTAAAGGCACAGATAGCTAAAATTGGTACTGGATGTTCCGCGATTCCAAGATATACGCACACACCAAATATGGTATTTCTAGCTGATGTGATATAGGACTATGTGTATTGCCTATAATTTTCTATAAATGAGGTTAAAATTCAAGATAAAAATCATATTGACCCAAACATGGTACGAGACACTCCGTCACCCTAGATTATCTTACTAACAAACTAGATGTCGCATCTGTAGCTATCGTGATATAGGAAATATGCTACGGAATGCTTTTTCTATAATAGAGACAAACGGTCAATGTCATTGTTATCTAACAATGATACGCAACACATCACTATCATCTTAAATAACATCTAAAACATGTACTATTCAAAATTGGTATATTTAGCTGATGTGGTATGGGAAATACGCTCTGGACAAGATGTACACCCACGGACGGACGGACTTATTGACGGACTACTACACGCACAGTTGAATATATGCCGCCAAAGCTATCATGGCTTTGGGACCGCAAACATGAAACAAAGATTCATTTAATGGCATTGTTATGAGCGGAGAAAAAGTAAGCTTCATTGAAGCTGACCTCGGCTTGACTTTTGTGCACGGGCAAATTGTTATTTCAAGTTAAGATGTGGTACAGTGACCCCTCTCTCCAACAACAAATCGGACACAAAACTTTCGTGTGTTGTTCAGAGTGAGTTGTTATAGAGAGGGGAAATTAAGAATTGTTTTATACTTGCAAACAGCTTGAATTTAGATCAGACGCCGCGAAACGCGGAGTCTTATCTGGATTCATGTTGGTTGTCACTCGTCATTATATACATGTATTTATTCTGTCAAAATGTCCATCAATTTGTAACTTTGAGGAAAACAGCAGATGACAATTTTAAGCACACAGTGAAATTGTTTTACAAAAGTACTTTGTTTCGGGAATAGCGGCAATCGTTGTTGTAAGGAGGGAATTGTTGTTGGGAGAGTCGTTGTAGGGAGGGGCACTGTATTCTGAAAGCTATGTGATGTAGACAGCCACTGTGCAATTGTCTATTAGATAAGTCAAACCTATATTCAGCGATCGCTAAAAGAGTAAGCGTGTTGATATTCAAAGACATGTGATCGCTTAATGCAGAACAAAAGTAATGCAAAAGGTCCCATTACGAGCTTTCTGTATTATTTTTGTCCTGCATAAAGCAGTCATCTGGCTAAAAGCTTATAAATTTAGCCAGTATCCAGGGCTCGCTTAATGACTTAACTTAATTTTTATTGACAAAGGTCAATGGCCAAAAATACTGAGACAGAGCTATTGTTGTATAATCATATTTCCGCACATACATGTACATAGTTTAATGTTATTGTGGGGAGATCAGCGGTTATTACACACATTATCGATAGATTTTAGCGAATGTTAACTTTATGATATTTCCTTTTAGCGAAAACAGCAAAAACAGTTACCGCGAAACATTGGTTTTTATACTATTCCCTTTTATGAACTAGACTTTTTATGGTCACGTGACTAGGCATACCAGCTTGACAGTTGTCGTTGCAAGTTGACAGGTTTTGACAAAACCGCAGAGGTAGACCATCAAGTATTATCCGCAAGCGATAATTGGACATGTGTAACATACAGTCGAACCCGCATAAGTCGAATTCAGCTCTATTCCTACAGCTGAATCTCATTCTTCTTTCGACCTTACTGTATTTGTACAGTTTGATATCATTAGGGCTATTGCAAAATCACTTCAGTCGAACATATCCGTATTTCAAAGTTAAAACGTGGCTTTGCCACGTTTTAAGTTTGGAATACGGATATGTTTGGCTTAAGCGAAGTCGAGATATTTAAGTTTGACTGTAAATACATCTGCATCTAATCCGAAATCTGCATCTAATCCGAAAACTGCTTGCTCAATAGGAAAGGTGATACATGTATGTCTATCTGCAAAATTTTACATCATCTGGGTCCATATCACATTGATATTATTTTTACGAGAGGGAAACTTTCATTTGGCTTGCATTGGTTCTTCCCGGATCGAGTCCTTGACCTAAAGACGACCAGGATATTTTAAAAAATACCAACACTCGATATAACGGAACATTCAGAATCCTACCTAAACTGTCCGGGAACAAAATACGTATTAACAATATTAATACAAACTTGCCATAACTCTTTGAAACCTAGTCACGCATATATGTGTCCTTTGCAAACAGCATAATAATGAGGAGTACATGTACATTTGTACTATGCAAACAGTGTTGCCCTGATCAGTGGGCTCCTTAAGGAGCCCTCTGGCCCGGGTCTACACTGTTTGTCATTTTTACATAAACTGTAAAAATTAACCCTTAAATGTAAAAAAAATGGACTAGACTAATTTGAAAACTGGAATTGTCCATTTGAGGTTTCAGGGAGGAAAGGATTACACGAGTATTCAAAAGAAGCCCGTTGGTATTCCTTGAAAAAAGGTGTTAGCTTATTGCAGGATGACAAAATAATGTTAAAAGAGCTCTCTGTTATGTTTAACAATGCATAAGCCGGCAATATGTATTAGAGACTTCTACGATTCGTCATAGTTTGCGTTAATTTTGCTGTAAAGAAATCGTTTATAATTTAGTATCAATCCTTTCTTTCTTTCTTCCTCTGAAACAGAAGATTTAAAGCCTTGTTTATGTACAATATTATACATTTAGATTGTATATATAAATGGCGACCCCATCTCCATGTTTATATGTGGGGAATAAAGTCTGGATTATCTATGAATTGGTGTTATATTCCCCCAAATAAACGCGTTTATGCTTAGCATTTTTCTCCACTGAACGCAGTTTGGGGACTGGTCAGACTGAAACCTCTTTTTGCGCCACTTTGTGGGCATATACAAGATAGACAATAGGTTTAAAGCAAACGTTAATTATAATTTCCAGCTATTTAGTAAATTTGCTTATATTAAGCCTTTCCCTCTCAGATCTCAATGACGCTTTAAAGTGCGTTTGCAAACAGTTTGGGTCCTGATCAGACGCCGCGTAACGCGGCGTCTGATCAGGACTCAACCTGATTGACACTCTTATCGATATTTATTCAGTCAAACAATCTTAAATCTAACTTTAAAACGTGTTTTGCAGACAACAATAACGAAGCAGACGACAGTAAAGCGGTGAAGGGGTAAAACTCTCCCGAATAATTTGATTATGAAAGGGATATACTGTACCTCGAGGATATTGTAGTGAGCCGGTGCGTTGAAAGGTCAAATTATCATCGAGAGACTGTAATATGCAAAGGATGCTACACAAGACGACACCTAAACAGTATGCTTGTAAACACAAAGGACTTAGTGGACATGGGCACAGATCATTGAGGCGGAATATAATACAACTTATGAAACATACAGTAAATGATGACCGCTTTATGAGATAAAAGTTTCTATGTTTTAGGCAGGTGGCTGCTTAAAGCAATATGACAGTAAAGCAAAAATCTCCTATTGGAGATTTCTGCTTTACTGTCATCTTGCTTTCAGCTTCGATCTGTCTTAAATATTACCAATAGGCCTATATTTCAGTGGTCGTGATTAGAGATATTTCACTGTACTTATTTGTTTCGCTCTACTTCACTACGTAAAACGTTGTGTAACGTAGCTGGCGAAATAACAAAATACAAACTTAAATAATAGATCAACGGTTAAACATTATATCCACGGTGAAAGCCTTTTAAATAAAATCTATTAAAATAGCGAGGAAAACGTTATATATTGTCCGTTTAAACTTAACTGAACGCAATCGTGATTAAACGAAATGTAAAAATAATTGACGATTACTATAAATATCAAACAGTGCGTTCCCTGGTCAAATGTCGAAGTATTCGACATATGATAAGAATACGCTGTGTTTGAATTGGACATCCGTTTGAGCTCTAACATTTTGGGTGGAAAACTTGTGTAAACCTCCACTTGACCACTCAGAATACTTGTTTTCGGCGATTACGTAAAGTCGCTGCTTAAAGCAAGGTAAAAAGAAAAACAGAAAGCTTTCTGCTTTACTTACACCTTGTTTTAAGCTGCGACTATATCCTTCACTCGTCCAATAAGTAATTTGAGTAATGATAGTAGAGGAACTTTAATGATTTTAGAAATGTGCAAATATTTCTGTTTAAGGAACTACTAATTAGGAGTTAACAAGGTGCGCCACTATTCCACCTACTTTTATGTGCCGTCACGGATTTACATTGCTTAATCATCACTGTTTTGGTCTGTTTACCTTCAACGTTGTTGACAAACCACAGCGTCATTTAGCCGCGTGTGCACGCTCTGTTTCACCTTTAGTTTCACTCTTCATTCATTTAAAACTAGTGGGCTTTGGCCTGTGACTAAACTACTGTTGGTACACCGTCAGGAAGTGGTGTATAAATTATATGCACGGTGTTTATATTGCAGTTTTAATGTGACACATTTATTTGTTGGACTTTGTTTCAAATCCGTTGATACGGAGCAAAAGTTTTAAAAGTGTTTTCGCCAACAGATAGAGATGGTTGAATGAGGTGTTTCCAGACGTCGATTTTAATCACTGACTTCTTGGACGTTTAAAGGAATACTATCTATTTATTTGACTTAAAAAAATAGCGAAAAAGTCAACAACAAAAATCAACATAACACAAACAGAGGACGTTCATCATACTTAGTGCGAGTTAATATCGCGATAGGATTATCTTAAAAATTCAGACATTCTGACCAATTCTTTTGACAGTATTAACACAAACATTTACAGTTTATAGTTTATACCATCACTAGATAGTTTGACTACTGACCTGTTTGGAAATGGAGTGCTGGAAAATTCTTGGATTAATACTTGCACTTACACTGAAGGTAATATATATTGTACTCTCTTTCTTTTTACACATATATACTCGTATGGTGGAGAAGAAATTATTATTTCCCGTTTAAACGCAAACGAAACGTAAATGCAACGCAATAAAATGTTGAAAAATACAACTTTGACAATTATTTTTATTTTGATTTGAGCGGCAAACAGTTTGAAGCCAGATCAGACGCCGGTTTACCCGGCGTCTGATCAGGCTCCAAACTATTTGCAAGGAAATAATTGTTTTAGCGTAAACGGGAATATTGGGAAAGAATAACATCTTCTGCCCTGTAGCAAAAAATCCTTCTACAATAGGACATGGGTAATAATTCGGCTCTCCTTTATACATGTAACTCATATAAATTCCGTCATTTTCCAGGTAAAAAGGGAATTTCCAAGCACAGGTGCTTCTCTATATTTCCCCCAAAGATACACCAACGCACAACTGAAAACAAAACAGGGGGTCATGTGGTATAAACAAGAAATATATCTTGGCTTCAGTGACATGACTTGTGGTCTGCTACCTTTTGAAATAGGCACCGGCCAAAACAAAGACATTTCACTTTAGCTCAGATAATTTCTTCTTAACCCCAACTGTCCTGACAGAAAGTATTTGTCTAGAAATTTTCTCTAGTATCCATTTGTTACAAGCACAAAAAGCACAAGACAATAACCATTTTTTCAGCGGAGCTGCCTATTATCTATTTAGACCTACATTTTTATTTAGACAAACATTTCAACCAATCAAATTTGATCAGAAATTTAGAATTAAGAGCACCTGTTGAAACTGAATTGTCTGATTGGATAGTAGCCAGGGCTCCAGATAAGAATTATTTCAAAACTTAAAAACTTTATTTGTGCATTAAACCCTATGGTGTCCTACTCATTTGAATTGTCTCTTCGAGACGATAAAAATGAGTGCTAACATCATAGGGTTTGGTGATGAAATGAGTGAGAAAATGTTAGATTTGTTCAGTTTACTCCATCTTATCTGGAGCCCTGATAAACTGTAGCCAGTGCTACTGGTCTAATTGTGAGACACAGTGCAGTGTTTACTAATACTGAGCTGATGACATCATGCTTTTATTTTAATATTATGACAATTTGTCTTTCTATAGATAGACAGTGGTACCTCTAAGGTGTTTTGTTACGGTTTACTACCAATTTATTTAATTGTTAACTATTTGTACAAATTTACCATACATTGATAGCAATATAATAAATGGCCTCGAGTGAGTTAAACACAATTGTGTTGTTTCATCATTTATTCACAAGAGTGAGGTGTTATAGAACTGTTGTTCTGTAAGGGCATGCACATTTTATTTAGTTATAGTTTGTTTCAAGAAACTCCCCATGAATGAAGTTTGATATATAGAACAGTAGTTTAATCTGAGGATCTCCTACCAGTAGCTAGGATATGGGTTATATTATTGTTTTGCATTTCTGTACATTTATAGTATTTTAGTCAGAGTTATAGTTATCCTTGAATGTGTATTTTTTGCTTTTAAATCCAAGATATTACAATTCTTTGAAAAACCCAATTTCATACAATTTTGCACACCCATCTACAGCATGAATTCCACCGCCCATTCCGCTGAATATCTTTTTTAAAGATATTTCTTGTTGATAAAAAGCTATTATTAGACATTTATGTTTGCATGGGCTTTTTTACCTTTTATAATAGAGGCCGACTTTAGGTAACTTCCCAAGTGCAGAAAGCCTCTTTTTTTCCAAATTTTGGTGGAGAATTTCCCCAAAAAGATAAAAAAAAAAAAAAATTTTTTTTTTTACAATTTTGTTCTATTCAATTACCAGTCTCTCTTTAGTGTTAAAATAGTTTTTATTTTCTGGTTTTAGATAAATGAAACTTTCTATTTCCTGTAAGTAAGTAGACTTCCATTCAATTTTTATGTATTTTGGAAGTCAGTCTACTTTTCCAAATTTGGTCGAAAATCGCGCTTGAATTTCCCAAATGGAACGGCTAAGGCCCCTTCCCACGTTTTGGATAAAATGCCCTGGTTTGGGACTAATGGGCTCCCACAAGAAAGCGTTGACTCGTTTGGGTGAGACGTTAAAACGTTACAAGAAGAAGACTAATTCTCGGGGACTTCTTTCGACAACACTATGGAGCACTTTCCGGTTTATTTGGTGGCCCTATACCTAAAATGACCACTGAATAGAAGGCTTGTTTTCGATGATCAACTTATTCACTGAAACGTCAAATGGACAATTCCAGTTTCCAATTCAAATCAAGTCCATTTTTACTACATGTGGATGCTTTTTTACGCCTTTGTACAAATTACAAACAGTGCATGTCCTGACCAGAGAGCTCCGTTAGGTGCCCTCTGAACTGGGTCTATAGTGATTGCATAGAGCAAATGTACTTTTTATAGTAACACTGTTTGTAAATGACGAATGTACTCGTCATTTGGGTTCAATATGTACGCAGATGGCTACATGCAAGTGAAATGGAATTTTCCTTGAGATTTGTGCTTTAACTTTTTAAAATCCTTTAAGCTGCCATCTGTCTTTAACACATTTAATCCTAGCGACGAGTATACTCGTAATTTACAAACAGTGGACCTGTGAGAATTACACTTGTCCTTACAAACAGTGTAGACCCTGATCAGAGGTCTCCTAAGGGAGCTCTCTGATCAGGGGTAACACTGTTTGTCATTTTGAATTATATTGTAAAAATCAGCCCTAAATAGACAAAAAAGGGCTAGACTTATGTTGAAAGTGGAATTATTCATTAAAAGTTTCAGGGGTGAATGAGTAAATCCCTTTACGCTCATTAGACTATTTCATGCTTATATATTGGATAGGTCCATTTTTATCTAAGGGGTGCCTGGTCGAATTTCTCATTTTCGTTTTGTTTTATATTGAAATTCGTATCAGCAAATAGTGTAGAATCTGATCAGATGCCGCACTTTATTTTCGTTTTGTTTTATATTGAAATTCTTATCAGCAAACAGTGTAGACTCTGATCAGATCAGAGTCTACACTTTTTGCCTATGTCCTACTCCTTTATAGGACCGTGGTTACACATGAGTTAACACAATGAATTGATTGTTTTTTTGGTGTTCTAAAAATTTACTTCAATATCACGATATGAATAAAACATGCTCCATTTTAGCATTATAATCATACATTGATGCAAGGTACGCATAATGTAGCGCTTTTTTGTGCTGCATAACTGTTCAGTTAAGTTCAGTTTATTTCGCATCTTAGGCCTCCGGCCCATACACATATTAGTACATACAAACAGAAAAACTTACGCATCAGGTGTAGTGAATTCGAGTATTAATACTTTTTTTAGATCAAATATTCAGTCTTCATATTAGAAATTTATCGCGGTATTTCATTGCATTATATATGAACATGGCCAAATTTTGAAGTGTTCATATAAGAAATAATCTATGTTCTACCGTTTCACAACGGCAGAACATAGATTATTTCGATTCTAACATGACCAGATTTAAAGAAATTACTTAGAAAGGAAATCAAATGATACATACCTATTTCCTCAGCGGATGCAGTTTTTCGACCGAATAACTTTTTCCGCGACATTACAAGAACCTTACACCCAACAGCAAATTTACATTTTTCAATCCACAATCTGGCATAGAACAAACATTACATTAAACAAGACAGAAGAATGGGATAATTACTGTAACATGACTGATTAAAAGTATATGGTCTTTACGGGCTATATGAATAACGTAAGAAATTTAAAAATCATAACGTATGAACGCACGAGGTCACGTCATGTCATATAACCGCAGGAGGAGCGGGGTAGAGAAGAGCGTTGTAAAACGTCTCAGGTATACCACGATAGACCTGTTCTTTGTTTATAGAGACGAAATCACGTGTCATGTTAGAATTATCGTTAGAAGACATCAAGCTATTGAATTTATGAATGTTTGGCGAATTCCAATACTTATTATGTATATATTTTGATCTCAGATCTGCATATAATGGACAAAATAATAAGAAATGTAATTCGTCTTCTACGGAATCAACACAGTGTATACAAAAGCGTGCTTCTCTAACCAAATTAATATGTCTACCTTTTTCAATCATCAACTTATGTGATGATGATCTAAATGATACATAGCTGCTTCTAAATTTCTTTAGATCAATATCATCCAGATATGGTTCTTTCACAAATTCGACTTTAGACTGTTTGTACAAAACCAATTTGATATTATTACAACACATTTCATGCCATTTTTGTTTATACTGGTCTTTTAATTTAGTTAAATACTGAAAACATTCAGGATTGTCAACTGCTTGACTTAATCATATATAACCAAACCATTGTTACACAAATTTAAACGTAATGAAGTAACCCAGTTCTTATATCCACGTTAATCATAATATTTCAACATATTGTAACACATCTTAACGTACCTGTTATCAGGCATTGTAATTATACGCATCCAAAATTTAACACATCGCTTAAATGCAGAAATATACAATGGATATCTACCACAATCACCCATGCTAGCAGAATTACATGCTTTCAATGGTGCATTAAGAAAACGTTTGCATGCATATACATGTACTCTCTCAATTCGTTCTATATACTCAATACCCCAAAGTTCACACCCGTAAAGTAAAATTGGGCTAATTTTACTATCAAAGAATTTAAAATATGTACTGTAAGTCATTGGTTGTATATCATGCAGATTGTTTAGTAAACTCACCAATACCTTTTTGACTTTGACAGCCATATTTTCGGCCATTTTAAACAATGATAATCGACATGTGAAATAAACACCAACATATGTAAAATCATTGACAGTTTCTACAATCTTACCATCATAATACCATTTCGCATGTTTTGACACCCGACCACCGTTCTTAAAAACAACAACTTTTGTTTTAGCTATACATGTATTAACATTCAATTTCCATTCTAAACAATGGTTATTTAAAGCATTCAAATGACGCTGTAAGCCACTTACTGTATCTGCAATTAGAGCTACATCATCAGCAAATAGTAAGATTAAAATTTCAATGAGTTCTGGTGATAACTGGATTCCATGTGTACCACTATTATTGAGAGATGCAGTCAATTCATTTATAAAGATAGAAAATAATATAGGACTCAATTTACACCCTTGTCTGACACCTAAAGGACACTCAAACGCATCTGTTGTTACATTTCGATCTCGGACAGATGCCTTTACTGACTTATAAATACCAACAATGGCTGAATATAGATTTCCTTTGATACCAATAGTTTGTAAAGCTTGAAATAATTTGTGCCTGTTTACAGAATCAAATGCTTTTTTGAAATCCACAAAAGCCACATATATTTTCTTATCTTTCTTGCATAAATATTTAATAATTAATGAATATAATACAAAGGCATTATCAATGGTCGAATAACCTTTTCTGAACTAAGCCTGTGCTTCCGAAATTTTATCAAATGCATTCACATAAAAAGTGACCCGTGTGTTTAGGATTCCAATGTAAAGTTTGCTAAGGACATCTAATAATGCAATACCTCGATAATTGTCAGGGTCGTTGACATTTCCTTTCTTGTGAAGTGGAATGATAACCGACTCTGACCAATTCTCGGGAAATTCACTGTTTTTGAAAAGTCTATTAAACAACTTTCTTATGTATGGTAGTAGAATATCTATTCCGAATAAACAATGTTCAGCAACCAAATTACCTGAAGACGATTTATTTGGATTTAACTCCTTAAGTGCTTGTAAAATTTCTTCATCAGTAATATCAGTATTGAACAAGATAATTTTATGTTCTACATCAGATAAATTTACATCTTCAATAATATTTGTAGGTTGAACATCGGGAAAGTCATTGTCATTAAACACTTTGCTAAAATGATCAAACCATTGTATATTTGTAATATTGTGCTGTATATTTGGTTTGGAAACGTGACTTTTCAGAATCCTCCAGAATGTTTTAGAATCAAATAAAGATTGTTCAAGATCGTTCGTAACTTTTTTTGAAAAAAGAAACTTTTTCTTTTTACACAATGATTTGAATGACTTCCGACTTTCAACATATAATTTAAGATCAACATCATTTCTACTGTTTCTAAATTGTTTCAATAAAGTATTTTTGTTCGACTTGGCATTTTTACATTCCTCATCGAACCATTTCTTGTTAATGATCTTTTTAGACACTGATTTTCGTCTTCTGAAAGAATCGCTACAAGATAAGACAATACCTTTAAAATCACATACAATTATGTTAATACCATAACTAAGGTCAGAAATATTTGAAACCATTTCATCTAACATTCCTTCATTCACACTTTCTAAAAGATTCGCTTTAAAAGCATCAGCGATTTCTTTTGTTAAACAATATTTGTAGCAATCAGCGGTGCTTCCTTTGATTTCGTCGTGTGTATCAACTGCGTCGTAGGCATACGTAAACAATAAATCAAAACATAATGGTAAGTGATCACTATCAGATTTTGAGTCAATGTAAAAGCTTGAAATTATATCAGTTATATTTCTTGTACATAAGTAATAATCAACAATACTACATCCTTGTGCACCTATAAACGTATAATCCCCCAAATAATCGGTGTCCCCAAATTTCCTATTTACAATAATTAGTGAATATATTTACATTCACTCTGTAAAGTCTTTATGTAATTCTATTAAAAAATATGCAGTCCATCTGCCGGTGAACCTACACATCGAAACTGGTTCTAGCCAGTTCGGATTTCCCCCGTGCTATTCGTGGACTTCCTAAAATAGACTACATCGGGCACTTAACACTAAGCCCGATGACTGCATTAGCTTCGGGGGGTAAGTTACCGTCATGAACGTCAAAAAGATGGTGTTTATTCATATAATGACTGACTTAATTCAATTAAGTCTCTACCAAATTAATTTACACGCTTGTCACAACTTTTTCTCGGTAATTCAAAATTGTCATTTAGTATATCAAAATACTCATGTAATTCTGGTACATTGTCAGAAATAGAAAGAATATCTTCCAGGTCACCTGTACGAGCATTCATATCTCAACACACAATGAAGTCGTTATATTTGAATAAACATTCAATACATTGTATGCCTGAGTACTGCATGTTATTGTAAAATGGGGAATTTTCAGGTGGAATATATACACTGATTAGAATAACATCATTTAGAATATTAAATAATGCTTTGTCAAAATTTAAGACAATACCACTTTCAAAATTCAAGCATATTCTAGTCACAAACTGCATACACCCTTTCCCACATGTAGCATTTCCAGTGTTAACACTATAGGTGTCTTAACCCATGTATGTATAGCTATTGAAATGAACTATCTCTATTTTCTTACAGGAAGATTTCATTATTTAAATCAATGTTTAAATACCGGTACATTGCGCACAGCGTTTGACCATACATCAGAACATTTCATACGAAAATGCAAACAGTGCAGACTTTGAGGAAGAATCGCAAATAAGATCTACTATTTGCTAATGCCTATTTTTGTGGACGATAGGCATAGAAGAATTAAGTAAAGCTGAATTCTCACAAAAAGAGATGTCTGTTTTACTTCCTGGGCCGGGGTGCATGACACATAGTTAGTGTCTACCTGTATGCTAACTCCATCGCTGAGAGTTAAATATTGATTTTTTACTACTATACTCAGTATAGATAAACTAACGGCGAGGTACTTACCTTACAGGTAGACACTAACTATGTGTCATGCACTCGGACCAGGCCGTTTAAAAACAATTAATAACTTAAACTTATGAAGTCTATTTTTTCTAGTTCATTTTTGAATATTTACGCTGAATGCTTTTTCAAATATTACCAAATTATAAACAGTGAATACCCTGCAGGTGCTCCTTTTAGGAGTCCTCTGATATATGTATACACTCTTTTGCACGAACACGTGTACTGTTCATAGCTATACACGTACTGTTTCAAAGGACGCGTATAGCCGCCACTAGGACTGAGCATGTAACGACAGTAGGACAGGATAGGCGCATAAAGATACACTTTAAATTGAGCCGTACCATGAGAAAATCTGCCTTGTTGCATTTCAAACAGCGTAGATCAATGCCAGCCACCGCGTCTTTGACCTACAAGCATCTAAAGCATTTTATGTAGCTGCATATACGGTATTTGGCAGTGTGGACCAAACTCAGATACAGATTCTGTGATGAAAATGGTGCTTTATCTGTACAATGTTGCAATGCAATAAGGCGGGTTTTGTCATGACACGGCTCATTTTCATTTGTCTAATGCAAAAAAACATCCGACATTATTCGTTTCCACTGAAATTATACTCAACGTAAACGTTATTTAATTAAATGTTAAGGATATTTTAATCTGAGTGGCAAACAGCTTGAAGTCTGAGCCGATGCTCTTAGGTGTCTGATTTGGCTCTTAACTATCTGCATTGCAAGAATGAGCTTGTTATAGGACAAACGCTCTTATTTGGTGATACTATCTTCGCAACTGTACAAGAGACACTGTTTTAAAGCAGTGTTAGTGCTCAAACCACAGCCGTTCACTGACATATAAAATAAGATAATAACAGTTAACGATCAAGTCACGAGACGCCATTTGTCAGTACTCGTATAATGTATCTATTTCCTATTAACATATCACCGCATTGCCCCTAGTGCACTGGTAATCGTAACCAGTTTTGACTCGGTGTCAGATCAGGATCAACATTGTTTGCCACTCATTTAATTGTTTCTGTAGTCAAATTGCTTAAAGCCTAAAGTTTGAGGAAATTAAAGCAAGTGACATTTTAATCAGGCGGTTTTCGGACAGTCAAGTGTCAATGTCTTTCATTATTTTTTTGTTTTGTAACCCCTTCAGCGCCGTGACGTCATTAATTTTAAACAATAAGTGTCGTCTGCTTTTATTCCTAAAATTTTGATGTTTGCTGTTTTGACCGCAAACATATTGAAATGAGAATCAAACAGTTTGGATCCTGTTCCGACGCCACGTTACGTGGCGTCTGATCAGAATCCAAACTGTTTTCAAAAGAATGTCGTGCTCGGAGTAAGGCAGGGAAGGGGTAAAGCGTATTTTATTTTACATTTCCCTTAAAGAAAAAAACATCAACAATATATACGCATCAATTGCTTCAAAACTACGCTGTCGTCTGCTCACCTCATTGAGCCTTAGCAACGAGTATTCTCGTCATTTACATACAGTGCAACTGTAAAGAGTACAGGGGGTCGTTTCATAAATAAATACGAAAGAAGACTCAAGCAGGAAACGCAACACAAACAATACACCCATCTCTAAAGCAGAACACACACACACAGCCATACCATAACAAACACATACACACACACACACACACAACCACACACACGCAATACCATTCCTTCATCTACACACTAAATAGAAAACAACACGCAAGACAAACATAAAGCTAAGTGAATATAGGAGCCCGCCTTGGTACGGTAAAACTGCGTTCGACAAAGGTTGTCGTAAGTCAGGTTATAAAAGTCTCAACATTTGAAAACAATGCAAATTGATCAAAACAAAGGCAGTGTAATAAGTGTATAGTACTAAGCAACGCAAACGTAACTATGGCTTGTTTCTTTTATGGAGCTTTTGATTTATCAAGAGGGAGGAACTAATGAAGGCAGAACGTGTGGCCCAATCCTTTTACTCTTCTTCTCATTTCCCGTAAATCAGGGACACTGTATTGTTTATACATGTACATGGTCCATAGTGAAACTAGAAACTATATCCCCTTACATACAATTGTGCAAATATTTTGCAACACAATATGTAAATCCCATCAAAGGATTGTTTAAGTAGATTTTAAGTAACATATGTTTTATTTATAATTATATTTAGCTGTATTAACCATGGAACACTTGAAAACAATAGTACAGCGCCCCCTCTCTACAACGACACCCAATTGGAGACACGAAATATGTGGGTAATCGGCTTACATTTGTAAACAGTTTGAATCCAGATCAGACGCCGCTTTACGCGGCGTTTGATCTGGATTCAAGCTGTTTGCCACTCGTCATTATGTCTTTTCTGTCAAAATAGCTAAAAAAGCAGACAACAATTCTAAGTAGACTATAGTGAAGCCGTGAAAAGGTTGGACGTAATTATAATGCTTTGGGAACAGCGGCAATCGTCTTTCTAAGGAGGGAACCGTTGTTGGGAGGGTTGTTGCAGAGAGGTAACACTGTAGCGTACTGTATAGAGTTTATTGTAACATCCTTCATCTTGACAACTTTTATGTGACACAAAGCTTATTGTGAGATAAATGCAGAAATATTACATATCCCAACAAGCGTTTAATTTTACCTTAACTCTTCACTGCCTTACCCCAGAGTACAAAATTGCTATTTGTAAACAGTTTGGGATCCTGATTAGACGCCGTTTAACCCTTTACCTGATAGCATTGTTTCTAGGATTGAAGATATGTGACTACTTAAAGCAGGTTGATAGTAAAGCAGAATGCGCCCTAAGGCGCATTCTACTTTACTTTCAGCCTGCTTTAAGCTATTAACTGCTAGAATAAGGAAAGTATTAAATATGACACATATTCATTACGGTATAATTTGGAACTATTTTCTTCAGCGGATGAATAAAATGAATGTGCTAAAAGTCGCTTCTATAAGGGAAAGGGTTAACGCGGCGTCTTATCAGGATCCAAACAGTTTGACACTACATGTAGTTTCAATATTTCTTAAGTAAACCTGAGATTACAATTTGAGAAATAAAAGCAGACGGCAATTGTTTGAAAGTAATGACGTCATGACAGTGAAGGGGTTAACGTTATCACCAACAGTATCCCGTCTGCTTAAATGTTACCATCTGCTGCTTTTGTTTTCAAATTTAGATTTGAGACCTAATGACGAAAACATATCGACATGAGAGTCAAACCCTTTGATTCCTGATCAGACGCCGAGTTACCTGGCGTCTAGTCAGGATTTAAACTATAAATGCAAGTGTTCTTACACTAAGACAGTAAATGGGTTAAACATGTCCGTTTAAACTTTTCGTTGAATATAACCCATTCTGGCATACCGGTAGTCATTATAATACAGCTGAGATGACGTCATTATTTCCCGTTTTAACGAAACGAAACACAAACGCAATGCGGTAAAATGAAGATGACACTTTTTAATGTTTAATATAAGCAGCAAATAGTTTTGAGTCTGATCAGACCTTCGGGTTACGCGGCGTCTGATCTTGCTCCAAATTGTTAACAAAGGAAGTAATTGTTCCAGCATTATTTGAGAAAAAAAACAATATCACCTTCACTGTCTATGCAGTTTGGCCAAGGCTTTGATCCCAGAAAACAAAAGGAGAAAACCAGCTCTACCTTTTAACACTTTTCTTGTTGAGGAGTTTGACCTTTTCAGAAATATAAATTATTTTAACCCTTTCGCTCTCAATGACGCACAAAATCGTGTTTGCAAACAGTTTGAATCCTGATCCGACGCCGCGTAACGCGGGGTCTGATCAGGATCCTAACTGTTTGACACTCGTTTTGAAATGTCTTCAAGCATACTGACTTATTTTTAATTTTGAAACGACATTGCAGACAACAAAACTGAAGCAGACGACAATGAAACAGTGAAGGGGTAAACATCTCACGAACACATAAGTTGTCATCTTTAAAGTTATCTGATGTTCTACTGTAGCGGATATATGATCTGACGTAATGACCTTAAGCATTTGTACATACATGTCTGAGCAAGCAGTGTATACCCTCATATGAGCAGTCTGATCAGGGCCTACACCGTTTGCCATTGAGTTACTGTGCAGTAAAAGCAATATGTTCGAAGTTTGTGATAAGTGCAACAGTATCCAAATTATAAGGATTTTTTTAGGTAAATGCAGAGTTTACGCGATATATAGTTCAGACGACACAATTTTCCCAATACAAACATTTGTGCCAAAAGAATTAATCTATTGAAAACAGTTTGGCCTCGATTAACGCGTCGTCTGATCAGACTCCAAACTGTGCGCCAATTATAGTTAAATAATGCTAAGTTTAAAACACTGAATTGTTCTTAACTCTGTTGTCGTTAAATTTCGTTTAAGTGGAAAGAATAACGTATTTTCCATTGTAATCAAAACCAAACCCGAAATAAAATGCAACTCAACGCACCATCTCATCCTAGTTCACAATGCTTTTAACAGCTTTATTGTTAAAACAGGCATTGACCGTTCAGTTTACGGTTCAAAATCCGTTGTCGTTTGAACTATCTACAACATATATCAAGACTAATACCGTCAAACATCTGGACAGTTTGGTCGTTGCAGAGACGAAGGTGACGGAAATGAACGATATCTTTATGAAAGAGATTGGTACGAAGGACCCGGAGCCCGTTTGACTAAACCACTTACGCAAATTTTTTGCGTAAGTCAAAATTTTAAATTTTAATTTATATATTTTATTATCACTTGCTTTTAGCGCGTCCTCTGATCTGGCTATTTGCTGTTTGCAATCGTTTATGATCGAAAAATAAGAGTAAAACGATTTTGACTTACGCAAAATTTAAGTAGTTTAGTAAAACGGGCCCCTGGACAGTTTGGTCGTTGCAGAGACAAAGGTGACGGAAATGAACGATATCTTTATGAAAGAGATTGGTACGAAGGACAAGGGGTGAAATTTCCGCTTCAAGATATTACACAATACAATTAATCATTTCATGAGTTGAACTTCAGGAATTCACGATTCGACTGCATGATTGAAAAACTGCGGCATTTCCATTTGAAATGTTCCCTATTTCTCGATCGCACGAATTTTTCTTTAAAATTTCTTGATTTCTCGCAGCACGATTTATCCTCCAAATTTCCCGATTTACAAATGTCTGGATGGTTATGTGGTTATTGTGTTCTAGAGTTATTGTATTTGTGTGGTACATCACTGCACCATCGTTTGACACATAACGTCCAGTGTAACACAGTAACATGGATGTAGTTGTCATGCAAACGTCTGTGCCATGGTGAAAAAAATCACTGACTGACAACTTTGACATTTCATTCACAGTGTTTTACTTGTACAAATGTCTGAGCGGTTATTCTTAACAAAGATTTTCTGTGATGTATATGCATTTTACAACCTGTAATGTCCCGAAATTTGAAGTTTCCTTATGTCTGTAATGTATTCATTTCATACCTGCCCACCGTTTAATGGTTTATTTTTGATTTAGAATATTAATAAAACTGTCCTTGTAATATTACTGCAACACATGCCTCACACAAACCACTCAACACTCCCACATAATTACACGGTAAACAGTACACTAAAATTGAGAGACTCATATATAGCAATAGTTCGAGCCCTGTTAAGATGTTGGGGTACCGGGCGTTTGATCTGGTTCAAAACTGTTCGCTTTACTACTGTTTAACTCGTGCCTTTAGCATTTTCCCCCAAAAGAATCACCTTTTTAGCGCATATACTTTTTTACTCAAATTATCTTTTCCCAATTTATACAGTCCTGACTATGTATCATTATATATATTTTCTATATCCAACATATGATAGCTTAAA
This sequence comes from Gari tellinella, assembly GCA_922989275.2. NCBI lineage: Eukaryota > Metazoa > Mollusca > Bivalvia > Cardiida > Psammobiidae > Gari > Gari tellinella. Next base: position 100,568,623 of record OV277858.1, on the reverse strand, counting down.
TCAAGCTGGAAGTAAAGCAGAATGCGCCTTAAGGGGCATTTTGCTTTAAATTTTCAACCTGCTTTAAGTGGTTACTTGGCTTCAAAATTAGAAACAGACTATGGGGAAAGGGTTAAAGGCACCTAAAGAAGACATTTATATTGTCGAACGTCCCGTACTTTGTGGTAATGTACATGTATGTTTATGCCACATGTTGTCGTGCAAGAAAAGCAATGTGCACTATCTATACATGTATTGGACGTTTTTATTGGTTATATTGATATTATATCGAATACAGTTGAAAGAAATGTATGTTTGAAGGAAACAGTCATAATCATATTTGAAGATGTCGACTTTGTTCAATAATTTTTCAGTCTTTGTGGTAAATTTGATATCACTTTACCCCTAGTCTTATCCAAACTGACTTTGTAATATACCTCTATATCAAAGAAAGTGTCAAATTACTTGAAAGGCAATTTCAAGAAAGTTTAATACTAGAAAGCGGTTTGGAAACTGGTTCGAACTATTGTATATTCTGTATACATGTAATTGGTAACTCGGAACTTGGAGACTGTGAACAGATTTCCCATTCCAGGAGCTATTTTATCTATATCTACAACATTTCTCCAATCTATAATATTATGTACATATGTTAATAGGTTGACAATATTCAAATTGTTGAGTTTGCTACATTACAAATCTGATATCACTTTTTACCCTCAGGCAACTTCAACCATTTAACCTACATTAAAAAGCCTAGTGTCTACTTTAGAGGACATTGGCAAACAGTGTAAACCATGATAGGACACCGTGTACAGTGGAGAATCTGTTATTCTTTCCCGTTTAAACGAAACGAAACGCAAACGCAAAACACTAAAACGTAGAAAAGTGCAACTTTTGGACAATTCTGATAATTCATGTTTATCTTGGTGGCAAACAGTTTGGAGCCTGATCAGACGCCGGGGTACCCGGCGTCTGATCTGACTCCAAACTGTTTGCAATAGAAAAATTATTTATTGTAAACGCGTTTATTGGGAAAGAATAACAGTTTCTCCACTGTACCACAGTGTCTGGTCTTGGTCCAAACTGTGTGTCACTCATATTCAACTTTTCTGTAGTTTAAAAAAGCGTAAAAGTATGTTTTCATATTTTTCGCAGACGATATGTTCGAAGCAGACGACTTTTAACATGATGTGGTGTAAGAGGGACTTAAAACGAGTTTTAAGATTTTAAAGTGTCATGAGCTAGTCACATGAAGACGTTAGTAGGGGAACTGGGGTCATGACTAACGATCACGGCCCCCGTATGATAAAACCGCACCTGTCATTGATCCATCAAATTAAAACCCAAACTGCAACCCACGTGAAAGTGAACACAGTCAATCCTACACTGGCCTACCATTCAAAATAAGATACAAGAAGAGTAATTAAGACAGATGAGATGACAGTTTAATCCCTTCATTGCCATGACGTCATCTATTTTAAACAATTGCCGTCTGCCTTTATTTTCTCAAATTTATTTTATGGTACATTGGCTCAAGTAATATCGACATATAGTGTCAAACAATTGGACCCAGGATCCTAACTGTTGTAAATATCCGTGATACTCGGGGGAAGGCCGTGAAGGGGTTAACCATTTTACTGGTAAATCCTCGTCTGCATCGAAATTGTGGTCTGTATTTGGTTGTTCAAATGTGAGATTTCGGAACAATTATCATAAATGCGTGCGTCAAACATTTGTTTTCTGATCAGACGCTGAGAAAATCGGTTTCTGATTTTGATCTAAACTGATTTTTCAACGCTATATTAGCCACAACGGGCAGGAAAGGACCAATCTAGACGCAAGTCAATGACAAAAGAGGTTGATACTCATTTTCATTATTATTTATTTTATTACATAACGTCACATATCCTGGGCACGCATATTCAACAGCCTCTATTGTCAAGACCAACATCAAAACAGGAAAATGGAACACATATCCCGACCCGTTTGGGGTTTTCGTCCTGGATTAGTTTAAACAGTATTTATTTCAAATGTTTTACATACATTGTGTCATATTTACAGAACATAATGTCAAGTAACATTTAAATATGGATTAGAAAACAAGTCCTGGATTGAGCTGCTATCTGTCAAAAAATGAGATAAAAAAAATGAACTGTCGCTAAGGACATGTTTATTTTCTAATTTTTGACTGTTGTAAGATTATAATTAATGAAGTTTCATTTTTCAGTCGCATGATATAACGTTTTACTAACCATAATCGTGAGGTTTTTACCCCTTCACCGCTTTATTGTCGTCTGCTGCAATATTATTGTTTGCAATATCATTTCAAAGTAAGATTCAATGTAGTGTGACATGAGTTATGGCGATACGAGTGTCAAACAGTTTGGATCCTGACCAGACGCCGCGTTTGGCGGCGTCTGATCAGGATCCAAACTGTTTGCAAGGTCTACTTTATGCGACTTCGGCACAACACCTTTACCTTTATCCCGGTAAATTTTCATCTGCTTTAAAAGTGTCATTTACACAAATTATGCCATCTGTTTAATGTGCTATAAGAACTGACAAACTTTAAACCTTTGTGTTAAACAGTTTCGATCCGGATCAAACAACGATTCACTCGGCGTCTGATCAGGATCCAAACTGTTTGCAAATGTTCGTGTAATCTGGTTGGGCAACGGTATTGGTGAAATATACATCAATCTTATATTAAAACTAAAATGACTAGACGAATGGTTAAATGACCTTACTAATTTAACTAATAAACGTTTCATGATGAAACCGCATATGTCTGTCATCCAGTTGAAACTCACGTGTATATCATACATTACATGGACGTGGTCACAAATTGGTAGGGTCGTGTACAATATTTAGTTCAAGCAGTACACATTGGTTTTTTAACTTTAATATATCTTGATAGTACAAACAGAAATGGTACATGAACAAAGAAATGCTTAACCCTTTCGGTGCCAAATTATTTTTGAGTTTTTTACCCCTACACCGTTATTGTGTCGTCTGCTTCAATATTGGTGTCTGCAATATCATTTCAAAGTTAAATTTAAGAGAGTATTACATAAGAAATATCGAAACGAGTGTTTCACAGTTTTGATCTTGACCAGACGCCGCGTTACGCGGCGTCTGATCAGGATCAAAAGTGTTTGCAAATTCAACTTTAGGCGACTCCGGCGGTGAAAGGGTTAAAACGAATATGCACTGGCCATCGTTAACCCAGATCAGAACTAAAGTATGATGAAAGATTTTTGGGAGCTTTCTGTAATGTTTTTCTGTGTCAAGCAGTTGCATGTTATAAGAGATTTCCAAGCTTCTTATATAGAGGATAACTGTTTTTTTCAGTGTAAGATCGAAATGTAATCCATTGAGTGAACATCAGACGTTATATTTTCACGAGTGGCGAAGCCACGAGTGAAAATATAACAGTCTGATGTTCACGAAATGGATTAAATTCGATCTTACACTGAAAAAACACAGTTATTCTATTTATTTATGCTTTTAAGCCACTTTTTAAACGAAATTGTTTAAAAATTGAAAGCGAACGTACATTATTTATCCCGTGTTGAGCCCCACGTTTTATATCGAACACATGCGCGTGACAGTTGGCGGTATAATGACGTCATCCGAATGACTTCGTTGCTCCCGAGTTTGGATTCGTGCTCTGCCGGTGAGTAGTTCGCGACAAATCGGACTGCCGGAATTTATCGATAAGACACGATTGACTACGATTCTTGGGGAGCCCTACGGGGAAAATTCATAATAAAAGCGATTGGTGATAATCCACTGCAGTGGATTACCAAGTGATCATCCACTGCTATATCGTGGTAATCCACCGAAAAAGCATAAATAAATATACATCCCTGAAACGTTTAATGGACATTTCCAAGTACGTATTGCCCATTTTGACTATTTAGGTTTGCTTTTTGCAAAACATGTATGTTGTAATATGACAGACAATGCAGACCTTGATAAGAGGACTCTTTCAATGGCCCTATGATCTGGATATACACTGTTTGTATATGACAGCTGCATCTTTCACAGAGACATGATTTGTTTATGACGAATATACTCATCACTAGTGGTGAATATGTTACATGTAATCTATTGATTGCTTAACACTTAAGTTACTAAAGTGTATAGCATAATCTTAGAAATGTAAGCTTCATTATCATTTGTATCACGAGAGGATTTTGAAGAAGGAATCACAAGAAGAATTTAGGTCCAAGTCAAATGACGCTAATAGGTCAAACAAAATAAATATATTTGACAGAGTATTTATATCTATTTTTATATACCATAGCTCTAGTGCAATAAATATTGCCAATCAAGCCAAGTCGATATCAAGGTCACATAGAAGTCGAACATGCTGTATTTAGTGTCTGGTCATAGCTTTTAACGACATATCTAGACAGCATACATACAGCTAGCATAATGTTATGCATGTTGATAGGCATGTGTACATGTATAAGTGAGTGTAAAAGACGTTAATATTTCCGTTTAAACAATAAAAGCAGAAAACAATACATATTCGAAAATGTTCATGGCTCTTTGTAGTCACAGTGGTACACAATATGGAGTTACTATGTGTCTAATCTGGCTTCAAACTGTTAGCTTTTGGACATTATTCTGTTATCACAAGCGCATTTATTGTGGAATGAAAACGTATTCCTTGCTTTCTATGTCATCGCTAACTTGCGCTCATAAATATGTATATTACATTGACATTGTTGGACTAAATATCACCATGAGTACCACCAAAACTCACCCAGTAACAAACATCTATGATGGAATATATATTTTATAATTTTCCATTTTCAGAACCTAAAGGTCTACATATATATATATATGAACTTTACAATTAATTCCCAATATTACAAAACCTCAGATGTAAATGATGCATTTCATCTACATAGAAAATCCCCGAGTGCATTAACTGGTCCATCAAATGAAAACAGAAACCGTGTTTTATTGATTTCGTTTAGTACGCCCTTTGTTTGGCAAATTCACAAAAATAAAGACAGTGCAAATGATAATGGACAATCAATGTTCTAAACTACATGTATGTTATGATTTGTACATTGATGAAAAACTATACATTTATTTTAATGAGACTGTTTTAGTCATATTAGGTAAATCGTATTGATAAATTATCAACTAAATCGATGTGTGCTGGATGTCAGTAAAATTAAACTCTGAATTGAAATCTCGTCTGAACTACTAGTATGTTACTATTCTGTTCTGTTCTGGTAGTGTTAAGACATAAATGATAGTTTAACCCATTCCTCCTGAAACCCCCTTAATGGGTAATTCCAGTTTCTATTTAAAGTTTAATCCATTGATTTATTACTTAATGTTATTTTACTATATATTTCAAGATACATGTAATAAACAGTACATACGCTGGTCAGATGGCTCCTCTAGGAATCCTCTGATCTGGATATACACTGTTTGCATAGGACAAGTGTATTTTTCACAGGTATACTGTTTGTGAAGGACGCATAATTATACTAGTTATTGGAGTTCAATGGGCTAAACAGGATGAACGTTTTTACCCTGCTCGTACCAGACACCTTTATAAAACAAGGAAAAGTCATTATCTTAAGTGATCCGGACTTCACCATGTATCTTTAGTCTAGTATAATGCAAACCTCTCTCTCATACGACCACTAAATTATGCTATCCGTATCAGGTGTTGAATGAAGGTGTTTTTTAAAAAAGCAAGATGGGCGTAAACAGAAAGCTCCTTTAGGAACATTTTGTTTTACGTTCACTTACTTTAAGCTGTCACCTGTCTTATGTAATCAATTATCCTTCTGTTTAATGGTCGTTTTAGGGAGGTTTTTTGTACATGTAACAACAGTCGAACCCGGATACATACATTTAATGATTTTATGTTGTCAGAGAAGCATGGTACAGTTACAAAAGGAAACTGTAAAGGTATTTGCTTCTGGTAACACCAGTGTGGTTATGATTCATTGTTTTGAATAGATTACTGGTTAATACAATAAACATTTAACCTTTTAGCATTATATGGGTGACATAAAAATGCAAATTGTTGTACCGTAAGAGCCCACGATATCGTGTCTGTGTATCATGCAATTATTTTGTATTGAAATCATTATTCCATGAATACACATTTTTACGCCTTTAATATTTCTGCCTTTGAAGAAAATAGTTCCTCTTTATACAGTCGTGAATTATGCATCATAAGAAATATGTTCATATTCTAGCAGAGTATAGCTTAAAGCAGGCTGAATGTAAAACAGAATGTGCCGTAAGGCGCATTCTGTTTTACATTGAACTTGCTTTAAGGGGTATGTTGTCTTCAAATACAAGAAATTGGACAACTTACATTTCCAATGTTAGTCCTCTCTAAACATAATCAACGTGTTGACCTGTTACATATTCATACATACTGGATAATTATAGTAGTCGAAATCATGACATATATCAATGAAAATACAGTGAAGAAAATGTTATTATTTCCCAAAAAATATGTTTATGCCAAAACCAAAATGTCTAGCAGATGTAATCTGCTTTACTGTCAATCTATTTTAGTGGTGATCTGTCTCTAAAACTACAAACCAGACTAGGGGTATAAAATGGATTTGTGGTAAATTGGTGTGTATTTTAACTATTCTCACACCCTGTGCGAGTTACATATATTCTAAAACAATTTGGATCCTAATCAGAAGCCGAGTAATTCAGAGTCAGGTCGGGATTTCAATTGATTGAAGTCTATCTTTTGTGTGATGAAAAAAACTAATACCAATAAAAATGTAACAAACACCCCTCAATCTGAACAATTAAATGTCAAGTATGTTGAAATAGACGTTACAATTGCATGATAAAGGTTCAGTTTAGCGACATTGTAACAAGATTTCAACATTGACAAGATACAAGACAACAACATCTTGTTATACAATTCAACATGCAGCAAACATCAAATTTCTTCTTTGGACAGTCACCGTTAAAAACGTTTCAATCTTTTGCCTGCCGGTTGCGACTTGACGGCTAACTTACAAACATTTTTGCTCCAGATTAAAGTCACCGTAACGTACTTTTGGACAAGAGGGTTGGTCCTTATAACGTACGGTTTGTCGTTTCACATTTCACGACGTTAACACAAACTGTCTAAGAACGTCAACAAAATACGTATGTCTGTAGACTGTTTTTTTTTCTAAAATAGAAAACTGAACAATGAATATAAAGTTTGGGACTTTACCGTTATTCTATATATTTCTTACACAAACAGTTACTAAAATTAAGCGACTTAAAATTGGAATACTGAAAAAAAACCATGTCGTGTTTGAATACTCGAAAAACGCCGATTGCTCATGCGTGATTGATTATGAAAAGTGGTATGCTGTTTATGTTTAGATTTTTTAGTTAGCGTCTCCTTGATAACAGCAAACACTATCTATAAAAAAGTTCCTGACAAATAACGTTCAAAACTGCAGTGTTGTTACGTCCTTTCGTATACAATCCTAATGTACAATGTTATGGTAACATTTTGTACGCTATGTATTTGCTGTCTGCAACACTTTTAAAATTTTATTTACCAGCATATTATTATTCAAAATATCATCAGAGTGTCAAACAGTTTGAATCCTGCTGAGACGCTGAGTTACTCGGTACCTCAACTGGATCCAAACTGTTGCAAGAATTATCACAATGACAGCGTGCACAAGGTTAAGACATTTTAATTCATTCATGTTAAGAACTAAATGCAAAGCAGCCGACCTTGTGTTTTTCTCTGAACTGCTCTTTATTTTTATTTTATCAATGTACCAAATAATGGTTAGTCTGTTTGGTGTAACAAGGTCTCTATCCGCGTTCTCTGTTGCAGATATGTATACATATCTAGCAAAACATACATAGAGTATGTCCAGCATGTCTCATGGGTACAGAGGATAACACGATATTCTTTCCCAATAAGTGCATTGACGCTAAAACTCTTATTACCAGTGCAAACAATTTGGAGCCAGATCAGACGCCGGGTCACCGGCGGCTGATCTGACTCCAAACTGTTTGCCTTTCGGATTAAAATGAGAAACCACTTCTCTATTGTACAACATCATATTAGCAAAACATACATATAGTATGTCCAGCATGTCTGGTAGCTGTAGATAATTTATGAGGACATGGCCGACCCCTATACCCATGATAAAAACTCTCACTAACATCTATTTACGTATTTAATAGTACCACATGTGCTTATACTAAGCGACACATAACTACATATATGTGTCTTTCTATCCATTAAAGACATGTCACTGCTTAATACAGGGCAAAAAGTAATGCAGAAAGCTCCTAAAGGAGCTTTCTGCATTACTGTTGCCCTTGAATTAAGCTGATATCAGTCATAATGATAATCGATACATTTCCTTTTCGACGGTCGGTTTATACAAGCTTGACATGTAGTTACAGGTCCGTCATCATTTACGATCACTTCATCTTCAATTTATGACATATGCGTTCATTAAGGCTAATGATAGTATACTTTCACCACATGTATATAGAGGCGAACTTCGATATCTCGAACTCGATTAAGTCGAACATACTCGTGTTTCAAAGTTAAAACGCAGATCAGCCGCATTTTAACTTAGAAATACGGGTATGTTCACCTAAACCGAGCTTGAAATAAGGCAAACTGATGTTTCGATATATCGGATAGTTCGAGTTCGAGATATCGAAGTTCGACTGTATGTTAATAGTATACATTTACTATATATACATGATCATTGGAATAGCCTGCAAAATGCTTCTATGTAACCTGTTACCGAATAGCCTATTTCTATGTTTGAAAACAAGTTACCATTTCAAGCAGGTAGAAAGTAAAGTATAATGCCCCTCAAAGAGTGTTCTGCTTTACTTTGAATATCATATCTCTGGAAAAGTTCTGAGAAACAAACAAATCCTAATCAATTTTTATATTTAGGACTCCCTATCTGGTATATACTTTTGAAGTTTTCTTAGTATTTGAATACCTGCGTATTTGAATTTGAAACCATCATAATTACTTTGATTATATTCTTGTTCTTCAGGAGGTATGCAGCGACACCTGGTTTGAACTAAAGCTTCTCACGTTTGACAACCCGTCAGGACGGGAAGCTGACGGTGATTGTTGTGACTGGCCTTGTAATGACGACTGTGATCCCGATATAACTATATGCTTTGACAAACCGTAAGTACAAAAACACCTATACAATCTCTCTTGATAAGTTGATAGGTACACAATAAAGCCTGGGTATAGTGGAGAAGACATCTTAACCCATTTACCCCTGTTACTTTTATGGACAATTCCAATTTCAAGAGAAGTCTAGTCCATTTTCTGACTCTTTAGGGTTGATTTCCACAATATATTTCAAAGTGACAAACAGTATAGATCCTGATCAGAGGGTTCCTTAATGTGCCCTTTGATCAGGGTATACACTGCTTGCATAGGACAAGTACAATCCTCACATGTACACTGTTTGTAAATGACGAGTATACATGTACTCGTCGCTAGGGTTGAATGTGTTAAAACAAAATTGGATATAACGAAATGTTTGATATAACAAAACAAATCTTTACCCCATCTCTAATTAACATATACAATGTAGTAAAATAGACCTGATACAGTGCTCCCTCTCTACAACGACATCCAATGGGAGACACATATTGTGTGTGTTGTTCGGAGGGAGTTGTTATAGAGAGGGACAATTAAGACTTGGCTAACATTTGCAAACAGCTTGAATCCAGATCAGACGCCGCGTCACGCGGCGTCTGATCAGAATTCAAACTGTTTGTCACTGGCCAATATATGTATTCTATCAAAATCTCCACTTATATGTTACTGTGAGAGAAAACAGCAGACGACAATCTTAAGCAGACGATATTGCAGCAGTAAAAGAGTTAGACTTAATTATCCCGTTTAGGGAATTACGACGAGTGTCGTTGTAAGGAGGGAGTCGTTGTTGGGAGGGCCGTTGTAGAGAGGGAGCGCTGTATAATCTTGAGTTTCCACTTAACCATTTTCTCCCTAAAACCTCAAATGGACAATTCTAGTTTTCAATTTAGTCTAGTCTATTTTGACTTTTAGGGCCGATTTTCACAATGTTTGTCAAAATGACAAACAGTGTAGACCCTGATCTACATATATATGATTATTGTTATTTATATCTTTAGATAGATGGTTGCTCAATTTGGGACGAAAGTGGTACAGAGAGCTCAATCAGTGGGGGTTCTGTGTTAAATTCGACCTACATTGAGCTGTTTCTATATGGAAAATGCCAACAGTGTTTGCTTTTTTTCCTTTATCAGATTGTTGCTAAATAAAATACTGACTATATTAACTTGTATTGAATAAATAGTAGTATATGTTTTCGTTATTGATACACTTATCGAAGAAGATACAAAAAACCGTCGCTTTTCTTTTTGTATTTTGGAGCTACATACATGTACATGCATGGTGGATGTTTATTGGCCTAAAATAACTTTTCATTGAGACACTGAGTGGAATAAATGGTGTTAGTTCCCCATTTTTACACTGATTCGAAAACAATCAAGAAAGTTTATCTTCGATTAATGTACGTATATCGATTCGAGGACACAATGTGTCTTCCTGTCTGTTTGGTAGCAGTTATAAAGACTCAATGATTCAGCCACAGTTTACATGACATTTATATGTATTATATTGTATTTGCGCATTTATGAAATACTGTATGTATAAGTCAACATAAATATATGTATATATGTTCCTGATCAGATGGCCAAGTGTACTCCTCACAGACCTGTATGCTGTTTGCAAATGACGCATATATGCGTGACTAGGGTTCAAAGAGTTAACCCTTTCGCTACCAAATTAATCTTCACCGTTTCATTGCCGTCTACTTCAATATTGTTGTCTGCAATATCGTTTCAAAGTTAGATTTAAGGCAGTATAGCTGACGTAATTTCAAAACAAGTAGCAAACCGTTTTGATCCTGATCAGACACTGCGTTACGCAAATGCGCCTTATGATGTCATTGAGCAGAGTGAAAGGGTTAAGGACAGTTTAGAGAATTAATGACAAGCTTAAATACAAAAGAAATACAGACAGGTCCTTTCGGGCCATCCTTTCTATTTATACTACTGTGTACTTTAAAACGTACAGTGAAAAGTACATTTTGTACATGTTACATGTAACACCTTTACGTGTCCAGCAAGACTTGAGTACTACAAACAGTTTGGATCCAGATCCGGTACCTGCGTATACATCGGTGTTTAATCAGGATAAAACTGCTGGAAACGTGTAGTTCCCTAAAGAAATACACAGAGATGCTGGGGAAAATAGAATGCAACGGATGCTTTTGAGACAGACAATATATGATGCCCAATTAAGCATTTAACACCTTCTCAGTTAATCTGTCATCTGTTTCAAAATGTTTTTATTTTCCTGTATATCTAAAACTAGTAAATGTATTTTGACGAGAAAAGGAAATCGATAAGATTGTCCAATTGTTTAGATGTTGACACTCTGCGTCTGATCTGGAACTGCAAATATAATGATGCTTTTGCCGTTAATAGAATGTAGTTGTCCCTAATTAACAACTTGTTGGCTGGAATAGGTACAAATGGACATACAACATCACTCAGGCTAGGTACAGGCAGGTCACGTATAAAACATCAACATCAATCCCCTGCACGATGGAGAATATGTTATTCTTTCCCCAAAAGCGCGTTAATGCAAAAGTCACCTAAAGTCGCTATATCCTGTGCAAACGGTTTGGAGCCAGATCAGAATGTTTACAAACATGGGGAAGGGCAGAATTTAATAATATGAGAACGTGAGGCCCAACCTCGTTTCACTATACGTACATGTATTTTATTAAATGAAATGTGTTCACTTAAACTAGTGAAACAGTAGTAATAACAATCTTTACAATATAATGAATACAGTTGGGCAAACGCAATAATTATTCTTTCCGTTTGTGCGAAAACATTCAGAAAGCGTTATTCTTTCCTGTTTCACACATGCCCCCATAAATACGCATTTTTACGCCTTTAATTTACTCCTCCACTGAAGAAAATAGTTCACTTTTATACAGTTATGAATTTAAATCGTAAGAAATATTTTCTATATCCTAGCAGATTATAGCTTAAAACGGACTGAAAGTAAAGCAGAATGCGCCTTAACCCTTTCAACCCTAAATATCTCTTGTGGGTATTTATTATCATTTTGGGCTCTTCTAGTACAGATAATTTTAACGAGTCTACGGTTTTTATTTTGATATGACAACAAAAACCGATGAAAATATCAAACAGTGCATACCCTGATCAGAGGGCTCCTATAGGAGCCCTCTGATCAGGGTTTACACTGTTTGTATATGTTATCACTAATCTCTACAGAGGGCTGTAGGGTTGAAAGGGTTAAGGCACATTCTGCTTTACTTTCAACCTGCTTTAAGTGGTCACCAATCTTCAAAACTAGAAACAGGCTATTGGGTAATTGGTTAAACGAATCTAAACGCGCGCCCAGTTTCTCAGCATCTAGTCTGAATCTGAACTGTTTGGTAACGCAAACAAGCTCACAGTTATCGTTCTAGAGTCCATGAAAGTCAGTCCTGTGTGGATGTAAATTCATGGTCATTATTTTCTCATGACAATTTTGACAATGTATTTGCATGAAATATTACCTAACACTTGGCGAACGACAATAAGACTTCAGAGGTCATGACTACGTCATCTCTTTCATTAATGATTAATAAAAGGTTTTTGTTTAGAAGCTTTGTTTTAAAGCATTCATTTGTAACATATACACGTACAAGAAAAAGTCAGTGAAGTAAAGTTCCACTTAACAAGTGTATCCCTCAACAGAGCGCTTGCTTCGGCGTTATAGAGACATGTGTCAGCTTAAAGCAAAATGAAAGTATTTAGCAGAAAGTATGTTACGTCTATTGGTCTTCTGTGTTTGAGTGTGTCTATCTATGTGTCTGTTTTTCTCTGTATATTTCCCAATCTCTCTCTTCCTCTATTTGCCACTCTTTGTGTGTCTCTCTCTATCCTCGCATTAACGTCCCACTTCTCTCTCTCCTCTCTCTACGTTATCCCCTGTCTCTCTGTTTACAGTGCGGATGGCATTGTCTCTGTATGTCTGTCTTTCTCTGACTCTCTATATCTTTCTGCCTTTCCCTCTTTGTTTCTCTCTTTCACTATGTCTTTGTCTCACTGTCTTTTCCTCTCTCTCGTTCTCTTACTCTCTCTCTCTCGCTCTCTGTCTCTCTGTCCCTCTCCGTCTCTGCCTCTGTCTCTCTGTTTCTGTCTGTCTGTCTGTATGTCTGTCTGTCTGTCTTTCTGCCTGCCTGCCTGCCTGTCTGTATGTAGGTCTGTTTCTCTTTGTCTCTCTTTCTCTTTCTGTCTCTCTCTCTTTTCTTTCTGTCTCTCTGTCTCTATTGCCTTTATGTCTAGCTACATCTGTATGAACTATTTTCGTAATAAACAGTTTGTAAGAATAACATAAGTTTTGACATAGTCATATATTCATTGCTAATTAATTACTATATACACTAGGGATGCTGGTCCATAAACGTCTTATAAAGTAATAACAATTCTATTTATTCCGGCAATAAATAAAGATGTTGACTTTGACATGGATGTACCTAAGAAATATACTTACACCTTAGTACATAATTAACTTCTCGGTGATTTAATGTTCACCAAACAGTGCTAAGCTTATTTGTGTCAAGTCATGCTAATTAACACTGTGCAATGTAAACACCAGCATCGACGTGACGTCATCTGCTTGAAAACATCTGTCGCCTGCTTTTAGTTCTCAAATTGAATATTTAGTCATCTTGACTTAAGCAATATTGAAATGAGTGTCAAATGGACATTTGTTTAACACCACCAACGGGTCTACATTTGAGCTTTCGTAATACGTGTATACTTTAACTTAACTCTTTTACCGTCATGACGTCATCTGCGTGAACAATTGTCGTCTGCTTTTATTTTTCAAATTTAGTCTTTAGGTAATTTGACTCAAAATATTGAAACGGGTTTTAAACAGTTCAGATCCTAATCAGACGCCGCTATACACGGCGTCTGATCAAGACCCAAACTGTCTGCAAATATATAAAACATTGCACTCAGGGTAAAACAGTGAAGAGACTGATAATGCTTTTTATTATTCTGTTTTATGAAACTGAAGTTTTATGTGTTTTCCAAGAACGCTGTGAATAATTATTCACGCTCACGTTAGACAGGATGTATTTCATTGTTTTTGTCTCTGGCAGCCCGGGATGTATATGAATTGTGCGTTGTGTTTGTCATGCATGTTTCGTTTATATTCTACACCGCACCTCAAAAGACACACGGTGCATATACAAGGGCTTGTTACAGGATCATTTATATATTCATGTACACGGTTTGCATGGTTTCGGTTTTCATAATTGTTTGCCGACATATAAGAATATTTGCTTCAAGTTTCGTAAACGGAAAATTCATTCTAGGTGTACCCCTCCCCACTATAAAGTGACCTCTAGTGTTCAAGAATCAAACACCCTTTCGTCATTTGATGTTAACATATATCATTTTACAAAAAGAGCTCCACTTTACAAGTAGTTAAATCATGATGATGCCTACAATGCAAATTAAACTTTAGAAACTTACCTTCATCATGCTTTAAATTGCTATCAGTATTTTCACTTAATTATAATCGATATATCTTATTTAGAGTAGCGGTTTATACATGTATGTATATACATATATATTTACATGATACATGTAGTAAATAAAACAGTTTTAAAAAGCCTAATTTTTCAAATCATATATTTACATGTACATGTACAGTGGAGAAAACGTTATTCTTTCCCCAATAAACGCGTTTACGCTAAAACTATTATTTCTATTGCAAACAGTTTGGCGCCAGATCAGACGCCGGGTAACCCGGCGTCTGATCAGGCTCCAAACTGTTTGTCACCAAGATAAACATGAATTATCAGAATTGTCCAAAAGTTGCACTTTTCTACGTTTTAGTGTTTTACGTTTGTATCGTTTAAACTGGAAAGAATAACCACTGTATAATGTTTTATATTACAGAGACACCGGCGAGTGTTCGCTGGCCATACGATACACGGGGCACTACCACTCCAACCATATCCCCTTCACAGATACATTCCCTAATGGTGCCACCAACCCAATGAGAGTGAAAATTACAGAGCCTTGGCCGGTACGTACCGATCCTGCAAAACCCTTCTATCGCATACAGTGGAGAATATGTTATTTTTTCCAGTTGAAAAGCAACCGAAACGCAAACGCAATGCAAATAAAATGTAGGAAGTGACATTGTTTTACAATGCTAATCATTTATTTATTTGAGTTTCAAATATATACGTCTTAAAAGGGCTGATTAAGGATTCATCTGTGATCAGTGTCTTCAATTTTTGTTAAATTGCAATAAATTGACAAAACACCCGAAATATTAAAAAAATGGCCTAGAGAATAAATTGTCGACTGAAATTGTCCAGTTTAAGATTCGAGAAGGAAAGGGTTAAAAGCCTTGAAATATGTCAAAACGTTTGCTAACCGGCTGCATGCATGTAGTGTAGAGGCAGATGGCTGTTTAATTCAGAACAAAAGTGCGCCAAATCGTGTGTAATCATGCTAAACCGAAAAGTGTCTAGCAATGGTTTCTAAATGTTATTGCATCTCTGATTTAGATGTTAACTGCAGCGTGTTCAATTACCACTGTTAACTGTTCAGATTAGCAGTTTTTGCCAAGTGTGCAGAGTGCAGAGTACAGTACAGAAAACATAATGTTTACGCTGAAACAATTATCTTCATTGCAAACAGTTTGGAGCCAGATCAGACGCCGGGTAACTCGGCGTCTGATCAGGCCCCAAACTGTTTGCCACTCAAATTAAAACTGGTAGTCGGTATTGTCAAA
Source organism: Gari tellinella (assembly GCA_922989275.2). NCBI lineage: Eukaryota > Metazoa > Mollusca > Bivalvia > Cardiida > Psammobiidae > Gari > Gari tellinella. The sequence goes on along the minus strand of OV277858.1, from coordinate 100,552,725 downwards.
AGGTTGTCATTTTCTATATTTCATTGCAATGCGTTTGCGTTTGAACGAAAGAATTACGTTTTCTCGACTGTATTTCAGACTGGTAGCCAACTCGCAATCGATGGCCATCGACGGCCATCGATTTCTTTACTGAATTTATCACAGGTCTGTTCTTCTGTGGGTGTTTCTTCAAATAACGTAACAATGATAAATATGCACCGACCATAACTTCGTGCATATCGAATGTTGTACACATTCTATGACTGGTCAGTTCGACACGCCCGTATTGGTCATTCCCGATCAAAACAAATCGATATACATTAGTATATTGATGATTTCCGAATTCTGGTCAATGATCGTAAATAATTGGTTGGTTGAGCTTGACGTAGTTTGACGATAGGTGCTGCATTGCCTATAGGCAAACAGAAATATAACCTCATGTAGACCATTTCTGGTATATGTACAGTAAAACCACTATATTACAACTAAATTGTGTTAATTATCATGATTTTAATGCAGATGGCTGCTTAAAGCAAGACGAATTGAAAACAGAAAGATCCCGAAATAGTCTAATGGTCTACGTTCACATTGCTTTAAGCTGTCATCTGTATGTCAAACAATCAAACAGCCTTCTTTCAAGTAGTATCAAAAGAGAGGTTTTATTGTAAAACTATATCACTGAATACACCGTTGCAATAATTTCTTGCTGTTACAATAATCTCACGTTTAACCCATTACCCCATAGTATGTTTCTAGTTTTAAAGATAAGTGACCACTTAAAGCAGGTTAAAAGTATAGCAGAATGCGCCTAAAGGCTCATGTTGCTCTACTTTCAGCCTGTTTTAAGTTGGAACTTTTTTCTTTAGTGGAGGAATAAATAAAATTCTTGAACATTTATCAAACTTTGCAAGGCAAACAGTTTGAAGCCTGGGACCCAATGTCACACTATGGGACAGCTAGTTTGGGAGTTACTGTTACCCTTTATCGCTTTAAAGTATTATCTGATAAAATTGTTGTCTGCAAAAATCGAACTTCATGATTTACTTCTCATTCATCAATATCAGTTTTGGATGAGTGCAGGCGCTGAGTTACTCGGCGTCTGATCTGGATACAAACAGTTTGCAAATTCATATTAAGTCGGTTTGTGTGTGAAAGTGGTTGGGTGTGTACACATGTAGCTCGATATTAATGTCAGTGATTATGATAAAGGAATGGTATAAATGACCAGAAATCGAAATATTTATTGCCTGGTCACACATAGAAGAGGTTTTGTCAGTTACAGTGGAGAAAACGTTATTCTTTCCCAATAAACGCGTTAACACTAAAACTTTTATTTCCATTGTAAACAGTTTGTATCCAGATCAGACGCCGGGAAGCCCGGCGTCTGATCAGGAACCAAACTATTTGCTACTCGGATTAAAACAAATAATCTGAAATGTCTAAAAATGGTAATTTTCTATATCATAAGTTTTAGCGATTTGCGTTTGTGTTTCGTTTGCGTTTAAACGGGAAAGAAAAACGTTTTCTCCACTGTACAATGTATCTTCTCTATAAGCATCTCTCAAACCTATGAAGGAATTTGTAGACTTCTAAGACATTTGGTTGCTTAAAACATGAAGAAAGTAAAGCAGGAATCCGCCACAGGAACTTCCTGTTTTACTTTTAGCCCGCTTTAATCTGCCTAATGTTTAAGCACTGTTTACTGGGTTCTCTTGTGAGTGTTCGACATAGCGAGGTTTTACACTACCGTTGAGGTAACATTACTGCGGGGCTGCCATTTCTCCGGTTTTTCCTAAATCTCCGGATTTTTTCCAAGTACATGGTAGCTTAAAGCAGGCTGAAAGTTAAGTAGAATGCGCCTTAATGCGCATTCTGCTTTACTTACAGCCTGCTTTAAGTAGTCGCATGTCAACAAAACAAGAAAAAGGCAATGGGGTAAAGGTACGATTCGTAAAATCGCACTTGAAAAATGCAAATTTAGAAATCTTAGGATTTTTCATGTTAACTTATGGAAGCCCTGTTACTGTGTTACAGTGGAGAAGAAGTTATTATTCCCCGTTCAAATTCAAACATAACGCAAACGCATTGCAACTAAATGTTGAAAATCACAACTTTTTACAATTTTGAATGTTCATTTTAATCTGAATGGCAAACAGTTCGGAGCCTGATCAGACGCCGCGTAACGCGGCGTCTGATCTGGATTCAAGCTGTTTATCACTCGTCAATATATTTTTTTTGTCAAAAAGAACATTATGTGACTTTGAGAAAAACAACAGACGACAAATTTAAGCAGACGTCATTGCAACCGTGAAAATTTGTCCCATAACTGGTTTGTTTCGGGAACAGCCGCAAGCGTTGTTGTACGGAGGGGACCGTTGTTCAGAGGGCCGTTGTAGGAAGGGAGTACTGTATATAATATTGCATTACGCTGAGTTTTGTTTCAACAATTTCTCAACTTATAGCCTTTTCTCCACTGTAATTGTTATACCCCAGGGACCCGTTTCATAAAACTTCGATCGACAAAAACGATCGTAAGTGAAAACATTAAAATGCATTTATTTTCTGATTTCTCTATCAAATTCTGTATTGTGACATCTCTTCGGAATCGTCTTTTCAATACGATTTTCCAAAATGATGCCACAAGACAGGATTAGATAGAGAAATAAATAATAACTGAGACTTTTATTATCTGACTTACGACAACATTTGTCGTACGAAGTTGTATGAAACGGGCCCCAGGCCTGTAAATTGTGAAGGAATTAAGTCTTCACCACCATGACCACGGTAGTACGGAAGTTGGAATGCGAATAATAGCTATGATTAATTAAATCATTGAACAGGATTTAAACCACCAGATGGATTTGTCATATATTAATGTCACTTTATTGCGTCTGTGCATTACAATGACAAGGTGAAAATCACTGTCACAAATCATATCATATAGATAATGAATCAGTCATACTGATAGACATATTCTGTAAGAGTTATGTTAATATATTCATGAACGTACGTGCAATACAGCTAATAACGTTGCACAGTGGAGAAGACGTTAATTTTCCCCAATAAACGCATTTATGCTAAAACTATGATGTCCCCTGCAAACAGTTCTGAGCCAGATCAGACGTCGGGCAACCATTGCCATTCAGATTACAAAATTATCGCTAGAAATTTCAAAACGTTGAATTTTCTACATGTGATTGTAATATGTTTGCGTTTCGTTTGTGTTTAAACGGGAAAGACTAACACATTATCCGCTGTAACAGTCAATCTTTATTAATCTATTGAAACCTAGTGACATGCATAGCAGCCTGTACAAACGGTGTAACTGCGAAGAGTACGCTTGTCAACTGCAGACAGTCCTCTAGGAGCCTTCTGTTAAAGCCATACAATGTCATTTTGCAATGTATTTGAGCCATTCAATGACAAAATCAACCTTATTGCATTGCAAATAGTGTAGATCAAGGCCAGCCGCCACGTAAAAGACGCGGTGACTGGCCTTGATTTGCACTGTTTAACACCAACCTGGATCTAAAGTATTTTACTGTCATACAGTATGTATTAGTTATAGTTCATTTTTTGAAAATTATGCAATATAACCTGGAGCGACCGTAGGGAGCGAACAGGTTATGTTGTATAAGTTTCAAACAAATGAACTATAACTGATTTACCGTTTGCCTCAAATATGGCACGTTGGCTAGTGTATGGCAGTTACCGTTCAACCTACTTTACCTATACTAAGTTATCGCTCAACCCAAATTACCGCTCGACCTAGTTTGTCAGCCAATGAAAGGGCGATGGGCGGTGCTTTGTATTTTCGGAAGCCGGCGAGTTCACTTTTACATATGACGTCACACGAAAAACTAGAAAATCGACCGGGAACCCTGTACGCGTGTAGAGCTCGCTGTAGGCATTTCCAATTAGAAACAAAACCGAGCATGAGCTAGCGTGTCACCCAAATGGAATTTAAAAATAGATTCAATTGAGGACGATTTTTATTTGTGTTCCGACAGTAAAGTGTTGAAAACTGTCGTGAAAGAGCTGCTGTGGACTGGCGTGACATGAAAATGCTTCATCAATTGATTTGCTAAAAAATACCAAGCATTAAGCAGCACCTGATCAACCAAGATTCGAGTCCTTTCTTCATTCATGCACTAATGGAGCCAAGCAATAATTGTTTTAAATTCAGTTTAGAAACCTCCCCACAAATTATAGGGTTAAAACATCCTAAGTCAAGAGCATTCTTGGTTTTTAAATGACATTCATCTGGACTGTGTTGTTTAGTGCATTATACTATAAATGACAAAAATGCACATGTCACCGAAAGGGTTGAAGACGGGTGGCTGTTAAACGCAAGAATTAAACGCTTATAGGAGCCTCTGTATTGTTTGCCTTATGCATTGATAAAACGCAACCGTATTTTAGTACAATATTGAAAATAAGCACATTTCTTTCGAGACGTTTTACAGTCAAATATTTGTAAAACGATTACACAAAAGAAGACAATACCCACAGGTCGACTGCTTAACCCTCTCAACCCAACACTTATACAATGAACAATTCGAGTCTAGGCCATTTTGTAATAGGAGATCTGCGATGTGGTTCTACAATGTTTGCAGTGGACAAGTGTAACGGGTACATTTTAAAAGACGAGTGTACTCGTCACCTAGGGTTCAATGAGTTAATGCAGGACATGATTAATGCGTTTCATATTAATTTCATTATGCACTAACTATAGTCTCCTGTCTACAGAAATATTTGATTTATTCGGACCTCTTCATTGAAAGGCCGCAGTACATAGGTTATACTGTAATTCGCAGCTGAGCGGTTGCTGTATGACGTAATGATGCGCTACGCTCCTCCTTAGCACGCGGTGTCCTTGACCGGTTCATGACTTGTTTATTTCTCTGCCATACCCAAGTACAAAATTGAACGAATATGCGATATATTTTTTCATTTCTCGCTGAAATGGAGCCCTACCATTGGCTGGTAATCTAGGGCAAACGGTAATTGGCCGTGTAGACCAAAAACAGAGGCAGAGCCTGTGATGACAATTGTGCTTGATCTGTATACAATGTTGCAATGCAATAAGGCTGCTTTTCTCATGACACGGCTCATTTGTAAAACAACCCTACATATTCAAACAATTAGACGGGACTTAATTTGTAATTGAAATTGTCCCCAAAAGTTTCAACCGTATTTATAAATAGTGCCACTTCGAGTACTGGTCGCTTAATACAAGATTGAATAACTGTCCCGATATGACGAAACGCAAATACACAGGCGCTTTGACGGACACACAAGTTCCGCCTCACTTACATTTACAGTTGAGACCCGATACTTCGAACTCGGTTTAGTTCGAACATACCAAAATACAGATATGTTCCACTTTAGCGAGATCGGATTTTACGAAGTACAGTTGACAGTAATAATATTTTACCGCATATCCATGGATTATACTTTTAGTTGATACAGTAATGTATATTTCTGTAGGAAACTCTATACATTACTGTGGATGTAAAAGACGAGGACAGTATTAATGCTGACGATCCTATGGGTAAACTACGAAAAACATACACCAGAACACCTACGATTCATCGGGAAAATGCTACATGGAACAGCATGAGTTTTGAGTTTCGCTACCAAAAGTAAGAACATCTAATTTTATCTCTGTCGCTTCATGAGTGTGTCTCTATGTCCGTCCGTCAATGCATCCATCTATGTGTCCATCAGTGTGTATGTATATGTCTGGCTTTATATATCTCTCTTTCTGTTTGTCTATTTGCAAAGTGTGTGTGTGTCTATATGTCAATGTCTTATACATGTATGTTGTTCTGTCTATATGTTTGTACGCTCTAAATTGTTTTCAATCTTTTTCTTGGGTGAAGTAAGCGCTTTATCCCCTGTTAAATCCAGTACATGTGTATTAAAAAATACAATTTCCATCGCACACGGGTTCTGAACTTTAATATTTCTATTTTTCTCAGATTGACAGCGCAGGCCAGGGTATATTGCGACACTCATTTCTATGGTGAGGCGTGCATGACCTATTGTGCGCCACAGGACAGCGAGAAGAAAGGTCATTACACATGCGCAGATGATGGGTCTAGGACATGCATGGTAACATTTTACGGACCAGACTGCAAGGTGAAATGTATCCCTTCTAATGATGACGAGAATGGCCACTTCTATTGTGATGGAAACGGAAAACACGTATGCCTGAAAGGTAAAGATGATGTGTATGTGTTACAGTCAATCTGTGTAATCAGTCATTTCACGAAAAATTTCAATCATTACGTGAAATGACTCTTTCACTTAGTCATTTCACGAAATGCTTGAACTTTTCAGTCATTTCGTGAAATGACTGAAATTAACAGGCCATTTCTACTCAAATGGGCTAGAAACCTTTAACAGGATTCAGGCAATGTGTGAAATGAATTTTATTTAATTAATTCAGCAGCAGTTGTTCATTTATGATTTCAATTTGCATAATATTGTTTAAAATTTAATATCTAACAGTTATTCCAGAAACATTGCACGCAATTTTTAAATATTTAAGAGGCTTGATTTGTATTAAATTAAATGTGCATGTATTGTTTCAATAATGTAGTTTTTAATGTTTAAGTTTTGTATAAATAAAGCTAAAGTCAATTTAGTCATTTCGTGAAATGAATCAAGGTGTTTTTAGTAATTTCACAAAATGACTGATAATTATAGGCCTTTTGTGAAAGGACTTAGTGAAACAGTCATTTCACGTAATGACTGAATTTTTTAGTCATTTCATGAAATGACTGATTACACAGATTGACTGTAACATATATATAGAATAAGCCAAAGGGTTAAACATTACTATAAAACTAGGAATGTTGTCAAAAGCTCAGAACGCATGTAATTAAGCTTTAAGATCTACAATAAGTCGAGGCTTTATGAAAATTGATAACAATTCTATTGAACCAAAGCTGACTCGAATTTTGCATGCCTATATGTTTGCTCTTTGCAATTGTTTACCATTTAGAAGCGTCTGTATAAATGTTCAGGATGATCATATTTTATGATAAAAATATTACTAGTATGTCCATTGCAAGTAATGGACCTTTTACTACTTCATGTGGAACGTGTGCTCGAGCTCAGTACACCACTTCTCATGTCTAAACGAGGTCAATGTCATTTATAGGTCAAATAAGCTTAAAAAACCTTGGTCTTAGATTTGAAGTACATTTAATAATGGTTTCTTGTCTGGGTTGTGTACTCAAGTCGAGAAGCTCTTTAGATAACTATAAATTGGGTCATGTCAAACAAAGGTCAAAACCATTTAGAGGTCATGGTCACATCATGTTAATTTAGTATCTAAGTATGAGTGTCACACAGTTTGAATCCTGATCAGACGCCGATTCAATCGGCGTCTGATCAGGATTCAAACTGTTTGCAAATACAAATCGAGTTAAGTTTGATAGGAGACTGGTTTACATGATACACTATTGATGCCCTGTTTTCCAGGCTGGACCGGTTCTGACTGTACAGAGGATATCAATGAGTGTGAGAAGGAACCTAACCACCCGTGCTACCCGTTTGGGAACTGTACCAACTATAATGGCACATACAAATGTGACTGCGATGATGCACACACTGGTATGTACAGTATTCTAACTTGTTTTATGCTATGAAATACGATAAAACCTCTCTATTACGATCACTAAAACGAAGGGTAATTGATTGTTTCAAAGGCAGGTCAAAGCCACAAGTACTTGACACATCTTTAATTTTTTAACTGTTTTGTTACTATCTTCCATGTATAGAGAAAACAATTCAAAATGTGTATAGTACCTATGGTCACAGCATAACGCAAAGTGACTGTAAAACAGAAAGCTCCTAAATAAGCTTTCTGCTTTACTGCCACTTTGCTTTAGGCAGTCACCTGTCGTAAACACCTCATAATAAACACAATTTGGTGGTCTTTATAGATAGGTTTTACTATACAGTATAATCTCTTTGAACCAGATTTATTTTAGGAAAGAGCACACTAGATGTGACTACTTACATCATGAAAACGATTAGCAAAAAGCTAACAAAGGGAGCTTCAAGCTCTGCCTTACCTTTATCCCGTATTAAGCTGATTTAGAGACCGAGAATGTCGTTTTATAAGTGTCCGTTTTTAGAGAGATTTCACTTTTGGAAAATGCAGTTTAATATTTTTAGGCAAATAATTCCGAAAAATAAAAATATAAAAATCGTGCAGACGCTGAACAGAGGGGGCTTATTACGGACCCTTTTTCTCGGGGTTAACGCTGTTTGTAAGTTATACATACACGATGTACTGGTTTCTATGCTACCTGTAGCTTAGAAATGGTTCAACTGTTTCACAACAGGCCCGACTCACAAACAAAAGATACTGTTAAACTGGGCAACTTAATTAAAACCTTTTTCTTTGTGTTTGTTAATTAAATTTAGTTCATTATAAATTTTGAAATAGTAATTATGCTAATATATCCTATGATGAATGGGGCCTGTGTATTTGTATATAAAATTAACACGTTTCCAAGCTCTATCACGCTAAACTAATATTCAAACAGTTTGGATCCAGATCAGAAGTAGCGGGACGTGGCGTCTGATCAGGATTCAAACTGTTTGGCACTCTTAAAATGCTTTTAAAGTCAAACTACCTACATGTATTATTGTAAACTTTAGCAATAAAAGCAGACGATAAGTTTGCGAGCAGACGATGTAATGTCAGTGACTGTATTAGACCGGTTGTGACGTAATAATGGCAGTTGTAATGTCAGCGACTGTATTAGACGGGTTGTGACGTAATAATGGCAGTTGTAATATCAGTGACTGTATTAGACGGGTTGTGACGTAATAATGGCAGTTGTAATATCAGTGACTGTATTAGACGGGTTGTGACGTAATAATGGCAGTTGTAATATCAGTGACTGTATTAGACGGGTTGTGACGTAATAATGGCAGTTGTAATATCAGTGACTGTATTAGAACGGTTGTGACGTAATAATGGCAGTTGTAATGTCAGTGACTGTATTAGACGGGTTTTGACGTAATAATGGCAGTTGTAATATCAGTGACTGTATTAATGGCAGTGAAAGGGTTAACCTTTTAATCACTGATTCAACCTTGCTATTACAACATCTAAATAATAAAAACTTCTTCTTGTTCTCTATTAATTAGTGTATCTTAACGTTTTGTTTAAAAAAAAACCCAGTGTAGACACAGATGAGACACACTCCTGAAGGAACTGTCTGATCAGGGTATTCACAGGTTTCTTTTGCGATTTGTGTGTTCCCTTTCCTTTGAAAGTTTCCTTATGTTTTTCACAGTTGTTAATTGTTTATTTCTCCTAAAAGGAGCTGTCTTATCTGTGTCTACATTGATTCCAAAAACGTCAATATACACTTATAATAAGCAATTCCAATTAAAAAAAGATAGCATTAGGGAATGGATATTTTAGAACCATTTTACTGCAGTTTTAAAACAAGTACAAACTGTACATGTACATGTACATGTATTTGCAAAGCACTTTAATAACGAGTATAACCCATTTCTAGGGCATTAATAAGCTCATGCTTGATAATTTATGTTCACAGTGTAAAATACGAACTTATTTATGAAAATGTCATGATCATTTAAGCAAGTACGTTCGCCATATATGTTGTTCAGTAAACGATAACTGAAGTAGAGATGTAGTTAAATATTTTGGAGCATAAGGGAAATAAAATCTTTCAGATGATAAATTACTGTCTTTCCCCATATTTAACAGAGGTTAACTCCCTTGACATCAGTAAAACACACAGCGTGCTGATTAATTCACATATACATGTACATGAAAGTCATGTATACCTGTTTCGCCATGCGTCTCGAACACTTTGTTGGCGTACTGGCGAAATAGTCTTTTACCGTTGTTACCGGACACTTTTAAAGCGAAACTCGTGCTGTAATTATTATACATTTGAATTTGCAGGCAGAAACTGTCAGGAACTGAAGCTATTTTGTGCGGAAGCCCCGTGCAGTAACCACAGCACGTGCAATAACACCCTCGGTGGTTTTGATTGCCTGTGTGATGACCGGTGGGTGGGAGAATTATGTGACGTGGCTGTCACACCGTGCACGAAAAGCCCGTGCAAAAATGGCGGAATGTGCCAGGTGATGGATAATCCCTTGACCAGCACTTATCTATGTGAATGTGTAGGGACATGGGACGGTTTTAATTGTTCGAGAGAGGTTAAAGTCCTGTTAAATGGTGAGTGATGATACACGAACACTTTAAGCGCCATTTCAGTAAAACCTGTTATAAACGACCCTTTACGCTGTCATAAACGACCCTTTACGCTGGAGAAGGCATTATTGCTTGTCGTTGAAACAGACACGGAACATAAAACGCAATGCAACAAATTGTAGAAAGTCAAGTATTTTCCACCAATTGCGAAACACGGTTTCGGAATGGCATCTGCACCGCTGCAATCAGGAAAGCATTATTGATGCAGCTCTTTGAATATTTCTAGCAAATATAGAATCAGTATTTAGCCTTTTTTGTCACGTGTTTTGTTTGTTTTACCAAACTGGCCTTTCGGTATGTATAATGGGCCGGTGTCCTAAGAGCCTGAATGAATACAAGTGTCATTGTCATCGAACTGTCAATCAGTGTAGACCTAAACTAAAGGCATCGCCAAGGTCTACACTGTTTGCAATACAGTAAGTCTGACATTCCCATTACTCGGTGGTTGGTGTAGGTCTATACTGTGTGCGTTGTTCAGAGGAAGTCGTTATAGGGAGGGACCTTTGCAAACAGCTTGAATCCAGATCAGACGCCGCTTAACGCGGCGTCTGATCTGGATTCAAGCTTTTTGTCACTCGTCATTTAGTGTTTTTCTGTCAAAATGTCCATTATTTAACTTTCGGAAAAGCAGCAGACGATACTTTTAAGCATACGACATTGCAGTCGTGAATATGTTGGACCTAATTGGGTTATTGTAGGGAGGGATTCGTTGTTGGGAGGGCCGTTGTAGGGAAGGAACAATGTATCTGTGTTTCTCATTGCAATCTTCAATAATATTCCTTGTTGTTTTTCTAGATACAAAGACACTTTACCTGAAAGGTATCTTGCCTGAGGGAAAGTGGGACGAGCTGACCATAGGCATCAGATATTTGCTCAAAGATCTCTTAGGAATCACAGATGTTACCATAGAAACGACAATTAGTTACCCAACAAAGTAAGTCTCCTTGAAAATTTATAATTTTGTAACGTGCAAAGCGAGTGACCAAGCAACAACAAACCCCGTCGGTGCAAAGCTTAAGCTCACGCCAAGAGATGTTTGTTGCGCTAATTAATTGACTCACTTTCCAACATACAACGGTAAGCCTCATTTGCATATACCAGTTAGGTTACAGTTTGTATAGGTTATGTTTACATGTGTACGAAAACAGTTGTGCCGAAACATACATTGCTTGTTTCTGAAACAATATTATTATGTTACAGGAAACAGACAACAGTAGACATATTTGTTGAGTCACGTGATCCAAAAGTTGACGGCTCGTTGGATAAAATATTGTCTTTACCGGAAGATGAAGTAACCGATAGTCTGATTCTTCCTTTATCTGCAACACAGGAAATAATAAAGGAACCTTTATCAGAAAAACCGGTAAGATTTTTAAAACATTTCTGAAAATCGACTCCTGGTTTTATTATTATTCTAAAAGATGAAATAACCTCACTGAGTCATATTAACAAGTATACAAACAGTGTACATGTGAAGAGAACACTCATCCAATGAAAATAGTGTAGACCTAGATCAGAAAGGAGACCTCCGATACATCTAATAAATAAATTCTAAAATAAAACCAACCAAACAATCCTGAATATTCAAGTTGACTCTGTTTTCTTGGAAACTGAAATTTGCCATTTTAAGTTTTCGGGACGAATGATTTAAGACTATCATGCTCCGTCCCCTTGCGTTACAAACTAATGAACATATCGCAAAACGCGTTCATCTAGTTTAACTTTTAGCGTTTACTGAAGCAGGTTTAAAAGTAGAGCAGCATACATTAAATGTCTTAAAAATATCATCATACTGTTTGTTATGCTGAAATCATTTGTATAAATAAAAAACAGATTTGCAGTATAAAAAAAATTCTTAGAATTACCAATTTCCCTCTTTGATTTGTTCAAACGCTGGACTGCCGAGCAGATCACAGCAGGCCATCTGTATTAACCTATTACCACATAGATACGCTAACTTACGTCTTAAATGTATTTCCCCACTCAAGAAAATAGTTCCACATTACACATGAGATGACATATATTTGAACTAATTCAATTTTCTATGATTGACTTTCAGGACCCTTGGGTAAAGAACCATTGGTACGCTGTTCTTGTGATAGTGTTGGTGATGATAGCAGTAATAGGAGCGATAGTAGTAGTGGTCGTCCGCGTTAATAAACACAGGTCAGTACTGTATTTAATCCACTGCCCCTTAAATACGACTGTATACGCCCTTTATTTATTCCTCCACTGAATTAAATAGTTCCAATATATACAGTCATGAATATGTCCCGTATGACATATTTTCTATACCCTTGAAGATAGTAGCCTAAGGCAGGCTGAAAATAAAGCAGAATGCGCATTAAGGCGCATTCTGCTCTACTTCCAACCTGCTTTAAGTGGTCACCTATTTTCAAAACTAATATCAGGCTATGGGGCAATGAGCTAAGTAAAATATTTGTTCTGATAGTTGTATGGAAAAAGTACAATCTGTCTACTGTACTAATATAAAATAAGTACAGTATAAGTAAGATATAATAAAACATGTACAATATATGTAAGATAGAAATAAGTACAACGAACAATAATTTTCTAGTTACAATATAAGTATAATATTAGTACAATGCAAATTGAGCATAAGCAAAAGTAAATAGAGTAAAGTATTAGTAAAATATAAGTACTCGTATAATATAAGTAAAATATAATTGTTATATAAGTAATATATAATTACAATGAAGTAAATATATACTAAGCAAGTCTGCTAAATACCCTAGTGACTATTGTGGAATTTTCTTTTTCATTAATGGTGTTAACGTCAATGTTTTTTCTGATTTATGAAAAACAATAGTACAGTTAAACCTCTCTATGACGACCACTAAATTATGTTAATATTATGGGTGTTTACGGTAGGTGGCCGCTTAAAGCAATGTGACAGTGAAACAGAAAGCTCCTTTAGGAGCTTTCTGTTTCACTGTCACGTTGCTTTAAGCTGTCACATGTCTATTATACAATGAATAAGCCTTCGTTTAAGTGGTCGTAATAGCGAGGTTTTACTGTATTTAAATTATTTCATGGAAAGCTGAAGTTTGTGAGAAAATGATGCTGTAAAACACTTAGGAAAAGTGTATAGTGCCAATCTAAAAGTCACATCGTTGGAGCAAATGTCAATAACAGATACGGCCAGAGTTAGCTCTCATTACGGCCATGCACCGAGCCTTCATGATCATGATGCAATGTCTAATGAATGGTGCAGGGATAGTGTCCCATTCCTCACGGATCATTTCCTTCAGCTCTGCTATTTTATGTGGCACATTATCTAGTTAGAATTTAAAGAATAAAACAAAGATCAGAATAAAGATAATGTCGGTACAAAGTATATATAGACGTCGCGCAAGCTAACCTTATAATATTAGTACAGTAAAAGCACAGTACACGAGTTTAAAGGCTATTTTCCATATCAAACGTTAGTGTACGTTGATGAATGCTATGTTACGAGACGAAGCACACATTGCTATCAAGTATGGACTATTTATTTAACTCTGAGTGGTTAACAGGCTTGAGTCTAATTTGGTGTTTGCAATGGAAATGACAAATTTTAGTATAAACGTGTACAGCTTATTAGTAAACATGACGTTTTCTCCACTGTAAGTTTAATAAATGTGTGTATGATATCAATATTACTATGCAGGACTCAGCTATAGTAATAATAGCGATAACATATTACACTCCTTGTTTTTCAGACAAGCGAAAAGAGAAAAACTCAGCTTTCACGGAAGCAGGCATTCTGAAAACGGTGGAATCAATGGTATACCAGATGCTGCGGTTGGTTTTGACAACTCTCTATACTTTGAAGTGAATCAGCCCGAAAAAGTCCGAGGTCTTCCGGCATTACCAAAATGATTGAACAGTCTTGTATTCTAGAAGGAACTTTAGAAAACAATAAAGAAGGGACCAAAACCATTACTGAGCAAAGCTTGTATATGTAACTTGAAGGTTTCAAATTCAGAACGTGCATCTAGTCGCTATAGAAGAATCTGATCTGTTTATAACGATGAAATTGATTTTGTTATATTACCAAAAATGAAATAATGTCAAAATTTAGGGTGTAAAATATTAGTCTTGCTGCTCTTATGAACTTCAACACATTCTATATAATATGCATGTTTCCATGTTTGTTTTTTCATTACAGAGTTTAGTTTGTGCATTGTTGACACGGTCGAGGGTTTATAAACAAGTATCTACATGTACTTCAGTCGATACAACAGTAAAGCATGATGCTCATACAGGAGCGTTCTGTTTCCCATCCATCCTGCTGTACATCTAAGTTGACGTCTACACTAAACGACACTTATAAGTGTGCATGTATTATTTTTTAAATATCAACCGAATTGAGTCAAATGTTCAGGATGTGTACTTAAGAGACCGTGTCTCAAACTGATTTATATTGTATTCCATATCAATGAATAGCTAACAAATGACAAAGGTTAAAAAAGTACTGATGAATCACACAAAATTCTGAAAAACCCTACAAACCGATAAAACAAGCTGCTTTACACCTTGGGTCGATTCTTAAAGCTAAAAATGAGGCCGACGGGATCGAAAATCAAGGTTAAATAACCTGGGTCGATTCTTAACGTAGAAAAATGACCCTGGGTTGATTATTAATATCAAAAACTTACATCGTGTCGATTTTTAACGCAGCGTTAAATTTTTATCTAACACAGTGTTTGCGCCCTTTACCTGTAGGCATTATTTGATAATACGTTTGATTATCGATTTTTCCGCTGTGGCGTATGCTTAGGTCGATAGTATAAATCGGTATAAAATCAATTTTTTTTAACAATTTCAGAACCCTGTGGATTTTCTCCTATGCGCGAAGTTGCGTAAATATTTTTGGACTTTATTAGAAAATGTTTAAAAAATGTTGTGTTTAAAAAATAAATGCCTACAAGGGCTATGTATTGTGTTAGATGGCACAATATATGAGCAAGTAAAACTCATTTTTTTTATGAAATAGGCGAAACTATTTTGCAAAATAAATGATGCCAATCTGTAGAACAAATACTTGTTATTATTCACGGGTGAGTTTATTTTTTTTCGTACAACAGATTGATCTGTAAATCAAAAACTAAGATGCAAACTTTGCATTGACAGACACCAGCTTTAATTCAACCAATGGCTACGCCTCCTTGCGGGATAGAAAACTTGAGTTGTTCTGTTTTTCATACAAGCGTGAGCTATTCCATTACTTATCGTCAAATACAATTTCATTTTGCACGCTGCATCGAATTCCACGTGCATTTTTATGTTTTAATTTGTTTGCGCACTGGACCGTTTTGATGTCACGCTTTTTGAACAATTAATAGCGAGTTATTATTGCATTATTGTTTTTAATATTTGGTAAAAATCTGGTTGAAAACAAACAAGGAATAAAGTAACAAATGAAATTTTTATACAGTGTCGTTTAGTGTATATTTGAAGAATCGTACATTATTGTCTATTATAACTGTTGTGCAGTTTTTGATGATATTCTGATGTCCATATAATATTTTTTGAATGTTTTGAATATTTTAATATTCCGTATTCTGCATCCCGGTCTATTTTGTTTTCGTGTCAAACAGTTTGTATTCTGATCAGACGACGCGTTACGCGGCGTCTGATCAGGATCCAAACTGTTTGCAAAGTCGTCTTGTTGCACTATTAGCATTGAAAGAGTCATTAACCACTTTACATATGTCGGGTTGTTCAAATGATTAAGTGCTAGATTAGGCAGGTGCTTCTTATGGCGGTTAGTGTTGCCCCAGCTCAACACTGTTAGCACGTGCATGTATATGTATATAGAAAGAAAGCTTATGTGATAGTATCGTTTGTATACAATGTTTGAAACTGCTGACATATCGTCTGATCTGGATATATACTGTTTGCATAGGACAAATGTACTCTTAACAGGTACACTCTCTGTAAACAACAAGTATATTCGTTCACAGGGTTTGATTTGTTAAAGGAGTCTGTAATGGTTGCATAGGACAAATGTACTCTTAATATGTACACTGTTTGTTAGGGATACGTATACTCGTCGTTCTGGTTCAATGTGTATTTTTTTTATAAAATTTCTTCAAAACAATTACGTTATTTCCGACAAACAATCCAAGCTCGATTTTTTCATTGAAGAGAGAGAGAGCGAATAAGTTGAAACAAAATAGACTAAAGGTCCAAACAAACAATTTACAAGTGTCCCTATTTTACCTTTGCTGCTGAAATGTAAATCAACATTGAAGGAATATTTGCAATTTCTAAACGTGACCGCGTCTTTTTTAAAATACCGTATTCAAATGCATCATTAAAGCCTTCATCAACATATTAACCAATCTATGCCCCCGCATGGCATAGTTGGGGTCATATTGGTTTTGGACTGTCTGTCTGTCTGTTTGTTGGTCTGTTTGTTGGTCTGCATGTCTGTCTATCAACGAATTTAACCCTGGCCATAATGTTGGACCTACATATGATAGAGACTTCATATTTGGTATGTGTAGTCAACTGAACAAGTATTTGAGCTCAGTACAATTTGGGACATATCAGTGTACGAATAATGTCATTTAGAGGCCAACTAGCTTAACTTTAACACTGACCATAACCTTGGAAGTCCATGTCTTAGACCCTTCATATAAGGCATGTGTACTCTACATAAGAAGTCCATTGAGCTCAGCCCAAGATGTGTCATGTCAGACAAAAGTCAATGTCATTTAGAGGTCATTGATACACAAGGACGCACTGCAATTGCTTGAAGTAACTATGTTTGTGAATTTGAATATGTGTTAGTTTTAAAGTTTGTTAAAATACTGATACTCCTATTTAAACGTCCACCGGGAGCGATGCAATCAGCAGGCTGTTAGTTAAGCAAACCCTCCTTTAAAATATTTCGGCTTGACTTTCAATCTGCTTTAAGCAGCCTTTTGTCTCAATATTGAAAGCAAGTTATATGGGAAAGGGACTCTTTCACTGCCGACAACGCCAAAAGGCGACTTTGCAAACGGCCCTTTAGGTCACTTTAAGGATATTACAAACGATACTATCAATGCAGGCGATAAGAGGGTAAAATCAGTCGATAAAACATGGCAGTGAAAGAGTTTACTTACAATATAATTTAGTAGATAGGTGGGGCACGCATTTATCAGAGGGTGTGCGTTTAAACGGGGATATACGGTAATGCTATATTTTTGTTATAGTTCGTATAGCTGGTACAATGTTGCAATGCAATAAGGCTGGTTGTGTTATGGTTCGAGCAGGCATTTATATACATTTATGAATACACCATTCGTCAGTCCATTGTTATATACTCTACTTGTTACATGTTTGTACATATATAAATGCGGAAATATATTTTTTGGTTTGTCATTTATTTTAATCCATTCCCCAAAACCTGTTTTAAGTGTTGCGGTCCGACGCTTGTTTATTAAAGCAGGCTAAAAGTAACGTAAACTGTTCCTTTTAGTGTATTCTGCTTTATCTTCAGCTTTCTTTGAACTATATGATACGATATAGGAAATAATTCTGAAAGTGCATATTAATGACTGTATAAAGAGCTTGATGAATAAATTAAAGGAGTAAACAGCTTGTATATGGTGTAAAGGGTTAAACAGATTTTGTGTAAAATACCAGGCACGGTAGTTCCCGATAATAGAAGTACTACAAATTACTACATGTAATACTTTAAAACAGAAACTACACTTTTTGGACAATTCTGTATGTTCAATTTTATCGAATGGCAAACAGTTTGGAGCCCGATCAGACGCCGGGTTAACCGTCATCTGATCTGGCTCTAATCTGTTTTCATTGGAATGAATAGATTAAGCGTAAACGCGTTTATTGGGAAAGAGTAATGTATTTATCCACAATGTTCGTGACAAAATAACTCACACATTGCCAAGTAGTTCTTTTTGCCTTTATTTCAAAATATATCGTATATAAGAAGTAGAAAACTGTACAAATAATCTTAACATTTTACATTAAATAACAATCAACACACAGGAAAAAGTATTTCAAGAGCTTTAAGTCAAAATGCCATTAACCTAACCTTTAAATTTGAAAAATAAAAGCAGACGACACTTGTTACACATTGATGACGTCATGGGCCTAATGACAGTGAAGGGGTGAAAAGCAAACTGTTAGGAGTCAGATAAGATGCCAGCATCTGGTCAGGCTCTTAACTGTTCAGCACTTAAACAAAAGAAATAAAATGTTGACCCTTTCATCTTCATAAACAAATACATGTACGCTATTTAGAGATGGGGAATAAGATTTATTTGTTATATCCAATATTTCGTTCTATCCAAATTCGTTATAAGCGAGCTTCACTGTAACCTCTTTACTTTCATCCTGCTTTAAGTTGCCACTTGAGTTATTTTTGAAAGGGTCGTAAATGCAAAACTTTACAATAACATAAAATACCACACCCACTGATTATTGATGATAACATCCAAGTTTACATGTAGCTGTGAAGACTTTCTAAAGGTAAATGTAAAGGTGTTAGTTTATAAAGTCTTCCTAAAGGACTGTTGTGCTAAAACGTACAGTAGAAAGTCGATAATACGAACTTGCTTCAGTTAGTTCGACTTCAGCAAAATCAAAATTAAAACTAATGAAATACTCGTAATGTGAATTTAATCGAGTTCCAAGTATCGAGCTTCGACTGGTGTTTTTTTGCGTGTCCAGAGCAAAGTCAGGCTCGACAACGTTGTCAAAATCCTATAATTTTCTACATTTTCATTTCACCGTGTTTGCGTTTAGTTTCGTGTAAACGAAAAAAAAAGATCTTCTCCTACTTGATTTTGTTGAAGTCATATAATTGACATACCTAACTAAATTCCTATGTACTAATTGTTTAACTACATTTTTTGTAAAAATACTACAGAAGTACCCACAATGAATGGTTCGTCTTTAAATACATTTCATGTATCATAGTGTCTAAACAAAACAACATAGACATTCAGGTTGTTTAATAAATAATGCAAATGTAACTATTAAAACAGCAGAAAAAGTAAATAGTTCGTATAAAGTATAGAACCCAAATAGCGTTTATCTAAGGCTAATACAGTCAAATATTTCTTATACACAGGTTTAACGTAAACCCTTTGCCTTCTCTGAGTCTATAGAGTCGCAGATTGAAAACAATGTGAACCCAACAAGGTAGACCCATATCAGACAGGTAGAAAATGAGATGCATGAACAGAATTTGTATCGGCTTCTTATAGGACCTTTATACTACAGTGGAGAAAACGTTATTCTTTCCCGTTTAAACGCAAACGAAACGCAAACGCAACAACCTAAAATGTAGATAATGATGACTTTTTGACAACTCTGACAATTCATTTTTATACGAGTGGCAAAAAAGGTTGGAGTCTGATCAGACGCCGGGTTACCCGGCGTCTTATCTGGCTCCAAACTGTTTGCAATGGGAATAAACGTCTTAGCATAAACGCGTTTATTGGGAAAGAATAACGTTTTCCCCACTGTTTAAGTCAGTTCGTTTTCATGGGAAAATATTCATTATTTTATAATTCAATGTAATAGTTTAGATGAAAGATATTCGTTGTATATTTGACCCATTTATGCCTAGCGTCCCATAAAAGGGACATAGGCAAACAGTGAATATCCTGACCAGACGCCGCATAATGCGGTGTCTGATCAGAGTCTACACTGCTGGCAAACGAGAAATACTATTACGATAAAGTGAAAGATAGACCAGGTACCCCTTAAATGAAAGATGGACTCATCCAATATAGCATCATAGAAGAATCCATTTGGCATAAATGGGTTAATATTCAGCGGGAGAAGGTTTAAAATTAATTGGTAGAGTGTTGAGACTGTTTAACAGTCAGAAGCCATGGGCAGTCGTTTAACCCTTTTCTCCATAGCCTGTTTCTACATGTACAGGGCTGCCATAAGTTGATCAGAAAAATCCTAAGATTTCAAATTTTCAATTTTTCAGACGCAATTTTACGAACCGTACCTTTATCCCATAGTCTGTTTCTTGTTTTGAAGACACATGACTGCTTCAAACAGGTTGAAAGTAAAGCAGAATGCGCCCTTAAGGCGCATTCTGCTTTACTTTCAGCCTGTTTTAAGCTACCATCTGCTAGGATAAATATCCGAAGACTTAGGAAAAGTCCGGAGAAATGGCAGCCCTGCATGTAGTTTTGAAGTCAAGTGACCACTAAAAAACAGGTCGAAAGTAAAGAAGAATGTACCTTAAGGCAAATTCTACTTTACTTTTGGCCTGCTTGAAGCTACCATTTTATAGAGTATAGAATATATTTCTTATGATTCATATTCATGACAGTACAAATAGGCATGTACGCATATGTATAAATTAGAACTACGTGTATTTTCTTCAACGGAGAAATAAATCAAATATTTTGAAATGAGTAACTATGTCAAAAAGGGTTAAAAAGACCTAGTATGTTTAGATAATGGTACATCCACAGCAGCACTTGTGGGGATAGTCAGGAGCGTACACTCTTCTCTCGTTGCCATACACCCAGTAGCGGGTCTTCACGTCTTTCCATTCATAATCTACTTCCGTTACTGGTACCCCGCGTAATGTCTGTCTCTGTTTAGGAATAGATATAACATTTTATCTGAGATCATGTTAATGCATTTGCAATGTCAACAATTAAATGTTAATGCCATTTAATGTCAACGATATACTGTCAATACTATTTGAATTGTCAACAATAAAATATAAGTGCCATATACATGGCCAACAATCAAATGCTTACGTCAATTGCAAGGTCAACAATCAACTGTCAATGTCATTTACAATGTTCACAATTAAATTCCAGTATCATTTGCAATGCCACCATCTAAAGATAAATGTCATGATTCAATGTCAACAATTAAATGCTAATGTCATTTACAATGTCAACAATCATATGATAATGTCATTTAGAGTATCATAACCAAATGCTAATGTCATTTACAATTTAATAATTCAAATGTAAACATCATTTACAATGTCAGTAATCTAATGTTGATGCTATTTAACCCTTTCCCCCATAGAAGCGACTTTTAGCGTATCTAATTTATTCCTCCGCTGAAGAAAATAGTTCCAGTTTATACCCTCATGAACAATTACCATAACAAATATTTTATATAGCCTAATAGATGGTAGTTTAAAGCAGGCTGAAAGTAAAGCAGAATGTGCCTTAAGGCACATTCTGCTTTACTTTCAACCTGTTTTAAGTGATCACATGTCTTTAATATTATAAATAGGTTATTGGGTAAAGGGTTAAAATATCAAAAATAAAATGTAAGTGCCATTTGAAAGGTAAATGTTCAATAATTGGCGTATATTATCAATAAGGTTTGACTTTCCACAAACTTTCACCGGTGAAGTGATAGAAAACAAATACAAAGTTATAGTCTACTTTCAGTCCGAATGAAAGCTCAGCCGACTGAGCTCCCCTGATCATTGAGCCATCTTGCCAACAGTATTGAGCACTGCTAACATATGGCGCGTAGACAGCCGCTGTACCGGCTCAGACCCTTCCCAGGTACCAATTTAACGCCAGAGAGAGAGGAGCAATGCGTGGTACACATATCTCTCAAGAACATTCCTGTGCATCATCGGGGATTCGGAAAAAATCCCCTAGTCAGACCGCTGGTCCGGCGGGGAATCGAACTCACGACCCCTGGTACTGTAGTCCAACGTGGACTACTACCGCCGGTAAAGTTGTGAATTTCCGTTAAGTGTATTATATTAAATCAATAGCTCTATGCAATCGTATTAAAAATATGCAGTACATCTGCCGATGAACCTACACTTCCAAACTGGTTTTAGCCAGTTCGGATTTCCCCCGTGCTATTCGTGGACTTCTTCAAATAGACTACATCGGGCACTTAACACATAGCTCCCATTGGTCGACGGTCATATGACACTAGCGGAGTGATACAGACCCATAGGTCGTTGCCATCGCGTTGCTATGTGTGTAAATGGGTTAAGAAAACAACCGCGACCTGTATTTTTAGAATGTGCTTTTGCAATAGATATTCAAGTTGCACTGTTATTTGTTTTCATTGTAAGTCTTTCCCATTCACAGAGAGAAAGTTTACTGGAAAAAATCCTGAATTTTTAATACAATTACAGTACATGTAGTTGGGACTACTTTCTCACCATATTTAGAAACTGGAACGACATTACATCTATCAAACCTCTTTGACCGGTATATGATAAATTCTTATACAGAAAAACAAATCTGGTCAATAAACACATTAAATTGACAGGACAGAAAATATAAATATAAGGAATAAACAACATCTCTTTGCCGCTCATGACGGTATGACTACATTAGCTTCGGGGGGGGGGGGGGAATTAAACTTCGGGCGTTTACTAAATTTACCCCCTGCGAAGCTAATGTAGTCATACCGTCATGAACGTCAAAAAATGTTGTTTATTCCGATAATGAACAACATTACACTAAAACGAACTTAAACATCAATACCGGCGTTATAGCTGAGTGAAATGTGTCGCTGTGTTCGAATCTAGGTAAATCTTAATTTAGGCAGTGTCTTGGAATCTAGGTATACCGGTATCTGAATTTAAATATGCCCAAAAAATGTTGTTTTCAGAAATGAAAGTGATACAGTTTGATTGTGGATTTATGTTAATGCAATGTCAACAATCAAATGCTAATGCCCTGTGCGACGTCAAAAGTCAAATGTTAATTTCGTTTTCAATGTCAACAATCAATGCCATTGGCATTGCTAACAATAAAAAATAATGTTAATTCTATTTGCAATGTCAACTATCAATGTAATATGCAATGTCAACAATCAAATGTTAATACCATTTGCAATGTCAACAATAAATGTCATGTACAATGCCAACAATCAAATGTTAGAGTACATCACATTTTTCTGGTATCCCCAACCTTTCGTTTAATTATGTTCGTCAATCTATAGATCAAACGATATGTTATGTTCTATTCTGATTAAGGCATCTTATGCTAATTGTTATGTCACGTATTGCGTGTTATGAATTATTAAAACAACTTTTAAATGATATTTATCGGAGCATTAATTGTATGAAGCATATTGATAAGTCAAATTTATAAAACTATCAAACATTCTGAAATAAGACAAAATTTAGAATTGTCAAATGATGTAAGTCTTTCCCTACATCGTTCGCTGCCATAGGAGCTTATTGGCGACTCTAATAACAGTTTGAACCTTGAACAGACGCCGCGTGACTAGAATTCAAAATTATTTTACACTCACCTATAGAAATTTCTTGAGTCATAATGCCTTGAATCTAACTTCGAAACTTATTACTGATAAAATTATAATGCAGACGGTATTATGTTCAATGGAATGGTTCAAGCGGTCAAACATTTGATGTGTAACTCTTTCGCTGCCAGTTTAATCGTGAGATGTTTACCCCTTCACCGTTTCATTGTCGTCTGCTTCATTATTGAAGTCTGCAATATCGTTTCAAAGTTAAATTTAAGTCAGTATGACTGAAGAAATTTCGAAAAGAATGTCAAACAATTTGGCTCCTGATCAGACGTACGTGGCATCTGGTCAGGATCTGAATTGTTTGCAACGCGTTTTCTGGCGTCATTGAGAGTGGAATGGATAAAGAGTGAAGCTTTGCTGACATAAGTTAATGGTTTTCACGAAAATGTGCGTTGGCAAACTGAAAACCCTATTGCTTCATTGTCGTGTCCAGGAATACAAAAATAAACCTTACCTGTTTGAGTGTGCGCTGCTCGGGCCATTTACCGCTATGGTCTTTTACCAGGCGATCAGAATTAGCGTTGATGTCTTGTACAGGGTAGGAGAGCAAAGGCATAACCTGAAACATTCAAATCAAAATGTAAGCAAATATCCCTCCCTTTAGCGATTCCCTCCGAACAACGCACACAATTTCGTCTCCAAGTGGGTGTCTCTGTAGAAAGGGAGCGCTGTAATATATACCCCCATTCAACGCCATCATAACGCCACAGCCACATTACACACAAACTGGCATCGTGTATAACGTCTGCTTGCAAAACATGGTAGAGCATGAGTTTACAGTCATGACTGTATTTAAAATTATCTCAAGCTTAGGAAATATCAAAATTAATCTATAATCCTTTTTCGCAGACGATATATTTTCAGCAGACGACAATTCAGCATGATCATTTAACCCCTTCACTGCCTTACCCCTAGCACAACAGATTTTTGCAAACAATTTGGATCCTGATTAGACGCCGCGTCTGATCCGGATCCAAACGGTTTGACACTCACTTCATTATTTCTTCAGTGAAGTGAGCAAAAGTTAAAATTTAAGAAATACAAGAGGGCCATGGCCCTTAATTCGCTCACCTGAATCATTGTGCCTTAGCTTAATAGGCAAGACAACATTTTAATATAAATGTAGCTGTAAATGGAATTATCTTCCAGACAAAAAAAACCCATGACAAATTGGAATAATTAAAAAATATATTGTTGGCAGAGTTATGGCCCTTATCCATGACACTTCTTCTAATCAAGCTACATGTATTTCCATATGATTATTCATTGCCCATTCTGCTTTACTTTTAACCTGCTTTAAGTTATCATCTACTAAGATACAGATACTATTTCTTATATCTTACAGTTTTATGACTGTATAAAGTGGAATTATTTTCTTTAGAGGAGGAATAAATTAAAGGCGTAAAAAGGCATATGTATGGGGTAAAGGGTTAACATCAGTAGAACTGGAGTTATCTCAAAGACAAGAAAATATGACACTGGGAAATAACTCAAAAATGACATTGACCTTTGTAGAACATGACCTAAGTTATAAAGGTTCTAACTTTAACAAAGTTATGGCTAAGATTAAAGTTGTGGACTGACAGACAAACAAATTGACAAACAGACAGAAAAAAGCAGACAGACAAAACAATATGCCCCCAACTGCAGGGGCATAAAAATGTAGCAGACAACACCATATGCTGCTGTTACAGTACCTCAGCTGACCTGAGTTCAATTATGTAACTCTGCCAGTAGGAAATGTGGCTAGGGTCTAACTCTTATAATGCTGAATTGCTGTCTGCTATACATATGTTGAATGTGAATTATGACCTAGATATTCAACCGACCAGAACCATTTGAACAAAATAGGTAAAGGACATTTAGAAGTGTCACCATGCCAAATATCAAAGCTCTGGTCATATTAGTGTCAGAGAAGAAGACATTTGAAATTTTCACTATATAACTCTATGTAAAACTGTTACCCCCGGGGCGGGGCCAATTTTGACCCCAGGTGCATAATTTGAACAAACTTGATAGAGGACCTGTAGGTGATGCTATGTGCCAAATATCTAAGCTCTGGCCCTTGTAGTTTTTGACAAGAAGATTTTTTAAGATTTCCTTATTTTTTTACTTTGGTTGCCATGGCAACCAGAGTTCTGCATTGTTTTTAATTCTTTGAACACATCTGAAAGAGCTTGACCCAAGGAACATTTCTGTAAAGTTTGGTTGAAATCTGTTCAGTGGTATAGGAGGAGATTTCATTTGAAGCAATTGTTAACGACGACGGACGACGCACGACGACGGACGACGGACACAGGGCCATCCCAATAGCTCACCTGGAGCCTTTGGCTCAGGTGAGCTAAAAAGCAGACGACAATTGTTTGAAATTGATGACGTCACGGCAGTAAAGGGGTTAAGGGTTAAAATAAAACCTGTACCTACCAGGGGCTTTATATCTTGGAATATGACGGTGCCGCCAACCGTGGACACCAGTTCGTCTGGCATGTCGGTAGTCTCTAAGATAAACTCGTCGTCATGGTTTATACTGAAATCATAAACAATGGTTTATACTGAAATCATAAACAATACGTTTAGAATACAGTAGAACCTCTCTATTACGACATCTAAAAGAAGGCTAAGTCTATGTATAAACGTCTATGTATAAAAGACAGGTGACAGCTTAAAGCAATGTGAAAGTGAAACAGAAAGCTCCTGTAGGAGCTTTCTGTTTCATTTTCACATCGCTTTAAACAGTCACCAGTCCTAAGCGACTAATATTTTACACAATTTAGTGGTCGTAATAGAGAGGTTCTACTGTATTATCACAAGAGTACTTCGACGTCCCTGCCTTTTCTAAAAGTTCTGCAAATGCTATTCACGGCTCATACTATATATCGTTTTAGTTTTTTTTATTATAATTATTATTATAATTATTATCATTAGTTTATTACAATGTATTAATAATTATTCTAACACTTCGCGCACGCCCCTATATAAACAAAGAATGAATGTTTCAGTGTTTGAATTTTCAATAGACCATTAACGCGCTATTAAAACGTTCTAACGTGACGTCATTTGGCTTCGAAAATGCGTACGCCAAGAAATGTAGCGCGGTTATTTCGGTGCAAATTAAGGTAAATTTATGTGTTAGAATCGAAATAATAAATTAATACCAGTGTTTTATCTAACAATCAAACACAGGTAGTCGTTGAGATGCTTGTAATTAAACCACTCGACCTAAAGGCCTCGTGATTAAATTACTACACATCTCAACTCCTACCAGTGTTCTATTGCACGATAAAACACTGGTACGATTATATTATTTCTTAAATAATTTATATTGTAAATTTGTTACTTCTACGATTACTAATAATACTTATAATCGTTATACATTTTGCATCATTATAACAGCAATGATGATGATAAGAAGTAGATGAAATTGACGAAAACGATTTGAAATAATGATATAATGAGTATACATATTATTTGAAATTGTATCCTTATGGCTATTTCAAATAATACGTATATTCATAATATCATTATTTCATTTCTTTTCTTCTTTTTCATTTAAGATTAGCCGAAATCATCTTTCGGTTCTCGTCTACTAGTTCGTCTACTTTTCCAGTGTTATCATTTCTGACACTTGGATCTTTTGACGAAATAGGCTTAGACAAAAAGGGACTTCCGATATGATATCTGATTTCAAAGTATTTGCGATGGACATTAGTTCTTGACTTACAAAAACATTTGTTGAGAACAGCTAATTGATTGAGTTTGGTTTTACGGCACCGTGACACACGATATGGTCATATGGCGGTGTTGAGAAAGGACACCAATATGCTATGTTGCAATTTATGCAATTGCTTGCCTTTGCAAGGAATGTACAAGATAACAAACTTACAATCTACATATAAGTTGAACAAAACATCTAAGGTCCTTGTAGCCTTGACACTCAGCACATGTAATTCTGCCGTCTCCTCCACACGTCCAACACCTGAAAACACACTTAATATACAGTAATCCCTCCCTACAACCACCCTCCGTACAACGATTCCCTCCTTGCAACAATGTTTGCCGCTGTTCCCAAACAATATACTTGTATGCATGTCTATATCTTCAAATGATGCAATATCGTCTGCTTAGAATTGTCGCCGTCTGTTTTTTCTCTCAAAGTTCCATATATATGTAAGTGGACATTTTGACAGAAGAAATATAATGACGAGTGACAAACAACTTGAATCTAGCTGTTTGCAAAAGTAATAATGCGTTATTTTTCCTCCCAATAACAACTTCCTCCGAACAACACGCACACTCTTTGCCTCACATTAGATGTTGCTGTAGAGAGGGAACACTGTTTTACCATAAACAAAAAAGTTGATCTTCTTCGTAATTCGGACGAACTTGTGTTAACTCTTTCAACATCACGGACCTGTTCAAAATATACACTTGGTATTTGCAAACAGGGTTGACCCAGAACAGATGGTTCATGTATGGGCCCTCTGATCAGGGTATACTCTGTGTATTTATTACACTACCCAGAATTCCAAGTAGACTGGTTCATGTCTTGGTAACTAAAATGATCCGCAACAGTACATTATGACCCACAAGAGTTACTTAGTGCTGAAAGAGTTAACAATTGGGTCCATATGAGATACTTCATTGACTCTTGAAACTTATGTTAACAATTTCGGTTTCCTATTCGGTTCAATTTATTTTGGACAATTTATGGTTGTTATTTTGCAATATATACCAAAAATTGATACGCAATGTAGGAATAAACTGCTCTGGACCTACACTATTTGCATAAATAAGTGGACTCCTCACATGTACAATATTGTTAAAAATGCCTATAAGTGTCACTAGGTCACTAGGCGTCTGGGGCCCGTTTAATAAAACTTCGTACGACAAAAACGATCGTAAGTCTAAACTTTAAAATACATTTTATTAATGATTTCTCCGACTGATCCAGTCTTGTGACATCTCTTTGGAATCATCTTTACAAGACGATTCCAAAGAGATGTCAGAAGACAGGATTAGACGGAGAAATGTTTAATAATTGATACTTTTATATTCTGACTTACGACAACATTTGTCGTAAGAAGTTTTATGAAACGGGCCCCTGTTCAGCAGGCGACAAGCTGTTTGCCACTCATATTACAATAGTCAGATTTGGCCATGACATTGCATAAAAATTAAATGTGCATCAAAGTCTTTGATGTAATTAACATAAGGTATACAATCTTCTTCAGCATATTTATTTTAGCATTTGTAACAGCTTACGAGTTGTATTCACTGATATTATTCAGGAGATACAAGAGATACTAAGAGCGATGCTTTCCATGAGTAACATAATACTGGCGGTTAGTTGTCTGAGCGAGTAATTAGGTCAATATTCAGTCACGACAGCTAAAAGACATAAGCATATACTATGCTTAGAGGCTTCTGTCTTAATTCATTATCCCCTGAAACATCCAATGGACACTTCCAGTTTGCAAAATAGGCTGGTCGTTTAGGGTTGTGTTTTTTTGTAATAAATTGCAAAATGACAAACAGTGAAGTCCCTGATCAGAGGGCTCGTACGAGCCCTCTGATCAGGGACTTCACTATTTACATAGGACATGTGTACTCCTCACTGGTACACATTTGGAAAAAGACGCATGTATGCGTCACAAGAGCTCAATGAGTTAAACAAGTGTAGATTCCTTTCAGATGGCTTCTTCTCTGGACAGGTTATGTAATGTTTGTTTAAATTTTCAAAATCAAATCTAAAGCAACACAAACTACTCCTTGATTTTAAAGTAGAATACATGTAATTCACATGAAACAGAAAGCATTTAACGTGTAAAAAACATACGTGTTTCTTCCCCTACCACCACAGCCCATACATGACGACCTGAAAGAGCGGCCATCTCTGTGACGCATGTTGTAACCACGCCCTCTACACGCTCCACATCTTATCCTTCCACGACCGTGACACCGCCAGCATTTATTCCATCCACGGTGATCACATCCCCAGCAGGGCTGGAAATACCGTGAAAACATTAACCCCTTCACTGCCTTACCCCGAGTACGATGTTAATTTGCAAACAGTTTGGATCCTGATCAGACGCCGCGTTACGCGGCGTCTGACCAGGATCCAAACTGTTTGTCACTCCTTTCAATATTTCTTAAATAAAAATACCGAAAAATTAAATTTGAGAAATAAAAACAGAAGACAATTGTTTAAGATTTATGACGTCACGGCAGTGAAGGGGTTAACTCACTAAACATGTTTATAGTCAGGTAAATGTACACTCTATATTATTGAGAACTTCTTGTGCAATTACATCTGACAAACAGTGGGACAATAGAGCCAAAGACTTGTATGAATCGTTGGTGTGGATCTACACATTGCAAGTACAGATACTAAATATAACTGTTTGTTATAAAGCAGCTTCTCTGTGTTTTGCCCAAGTAACAACTTTGTTTCTTTGCTCCGTACTATATTATACTTTGTGTTTATTATGTACTGGATGTTGTTGCGTATGGGTTGGAGGCCTTATAGCAAATATAGAACTGATCTGTCTTTCGTCACTATATATACATGTAGACCGATTTGATTGACCCATTTGTATAGGACATATGTAGCGTGTTCAGTTACCGCTGTTTGCTGTTTAGTTTACATGTAGCAGTTTGTGTCCCGTGTGCAGCTAGCAGAGTACAGTAGAGAAAACGTTTTCTTTCCAAATAACATAACCGCGTTGATTTTCATTGCAATTAGTTTGCCACTCAGATTAAAACTGGAAGTCAGAATTGTCATTTTCTATGTTTCATTGCAATGAGTTTGCGTTTAAACGGAAGAAACGTTTTCCCACTGTATTTCAGACAAGGTAGCCAACTCGCAATCGATGGCCATCGACGTACTGAACACGCTACTGTACTCTTCACCGAAACAATGTTTGAACACTTCTAAGTTTAAAAAGGGTCCGGAATTGTTGTTTTTTTACAAATCTTTAAAATCCGAACAATACAGTATAGTTAAAACTCTTCATAAGGACCACAAAATTGTGTTTATTATTATGTGTTCACGACAAGTGACTACCTAAAGCAAGGTGACAGTAAAATAGAAAGCTTCTTTAGGAGCTCTCTGCTTTACTGTCAACTTGCTTTAAGATACCACCTGTCTTTTATAAAATGAATTAGTCTTCGTTTTAATGGTCGTTATAGAGAGGGGTTTTATTACAATAAAACGAAAACGGTGCATACCTTTACCACCGCTGTATGTGGAACCTCCCGCTTAATCTTATGGTCATTAAACATTTCCGACGGGGGTACGATCATGTCCCAGGGCAAAGGGGGATGTCCGTTCTCTGGTCCGTCTACCATACCGCCCTTGTATGGTTCATGCTTGTTCTTTGTCTTCCTTCCCTCGCTGAAAGTCTCCAAGGTTAACTGTATGGTACATGTAGTAGAGCGAAAACGATTTTTAATCTTAACCCTTAACCCAATAGCCTGTTTCTAGTTTTGATTACAGGTGACCACTTAAAGCAGGTTGAAAATAAAGCAGAACGTGCCCTAAGGCACATTCTGCTTTATTTTCAGCCTGCTTTAAGCTACCATTTGCTAGGATTTAGAAAATATTTCGTTTGTTATACGTTTATGTCTGTATACATTGGAACTATTTGCCTCAGCGGAGGAATAAATCAAATGCGCTAAAAGGCGCTTCTATTTTGGGAAAGGGTTAACTCTTTCATTGTCATAATGACGTATTCGCCGTTGCCATATCATCGTTTGGTTTCTCGCTGTAAATTAATAGGGGTAGCACCTTCTAACGTTTTTTCGAAACTGTACGACTGATTGTTTGGCCAGTCATAAATTATAGTGATCCAATGTGGGGAAAAAAGAATAAAACTGTATCAACGCTGTTCAGAATAGAGATATGCGGTATTTCTTAGGCGTAGATAAATATACGCCAAATGCCACTGACTATGGTGGAATGGCATGAGGACCTCCAATTGGGTTGTTTAGCCAATTACTGATGCAGACTTTCTCGTTTGCACTGTGATCGGCTAAATAAACGCATTGCGTTGTGGACAAATCAGAAGGCATCTGCGTCAATTAAAAATTGGTTTTATTACTTGAAATCAAACCTTTCTGATTTTGATTAATCTCAAGTTTTATAAGAAAATATGGTAACAAATGTTAAACAACGCACAAAACTACTTGGACTACAACAACTAAAAGGTCAAATGACATTCATGGGAGATAAAGAGAGAAACAAACTTAGAACTTTTAGAGTCTTACGTCTTTACCATTGAATAAACATAGATCGATTACCTTGCATAATTTAACGTTACTATTTACGTCATGTTTGTGTTTTTGATAGAATACAAAAAACATACTAGCCTATAAATGTAATGCAAAAGTAACAGCAATAAAAGTTAAACCTTACATGTAGATATAATGCAAAAATACCTGCAATAAAAGTAAAACTTACATGTATTAATGCAAAATTACCAGGAACAAAATAAAATTTACATGTAATGCAAAAAAAATACCATCAATAAAGTAAAACTTACATGTAATGCTGTCACTCCTTCCATTTTGAGGATTTTTAGTTCTTTGGCGGGTTTGCTGCCATAGCAACAGTGTTCGCTCACGAACTGGATCATGGCGTCACGACAAGCAGTCTCGTCAAGTTTTGCAAGGCTGTAAAAAGATGTAAACCTCTCTGTCTAAAGCGCGTTTACAAACAGTTTGGATCCTGCTCAGACGCCGCGTAACGCGGCGTCTGATCAAGATCCAAACTGTTTGACACTCGTATCGATATGTTTTAAGTCATATTACATTGTGTTTTACTTTGAAACGATCTTGAAAGCAACAAAATTTAAAGCAGACGACAATGAAACGGTGAAGGGGTAAAAATCTCACTTACAATTTGACAGTAAAAGGGTTAAACAAATTCGCATTAGGGAGACAATCAGAAGAAACCCTAAACACACCCTCTCTTCCCCGCTATATTTCACCGCATTGAAAACAAGGGCAATCTCAAGCCCTTGACACGGCTATGATAATTAGAAAAACTATATGATTTCCGCTATCTTGGCGCGAAAACAAGGCCTAAATGCGGGAACCCAGGGAAGGTTAATACACGGCTGTCCTCCACCAACTTCCCCATCCAAATCTATCCCCGGTCCTGCCACGGAGGGAGGGTGCGGGATGTTGCAACGGACTGCTGCATAACCTGTTTATAAACTTAGAACGAACGGTCATTGCCAACACTACGAAGCCAGTGAGTATTTTCTTGACAATAACGTTAACCCTTTCATGGTCAAATTTATTGTAAGATGTTTACTCCTTCACCGCCATAAATTATTGTCGTCTGCTTCAATATTGTTGTCTGCCATATTATTTCAAAGTTAAATTTAAGGCAGTATGACTGTAGGCATTTCAAAAAGAGTGTCAAACAGTTTGGATCCTGATTGGGGCATACGATCCAAATTGTTTCCAAACACGCCTTTTAGCGTCATTGAGAGTGAGAGGGATAAAGGTATTTAAAGCATCGTTTTGTAATCAGGTACATTTTTATCTGAAATAGAACCAAATTTTATAATATTGTTTAATCATAATTATTGGCCATATCGATCTCGGAAATAGTACAAATCGTTTGAGATAAATTTGAGATTATCCTCAAAGTTTTGGTTGGTCAGAATTAAGCACTGGTTCCAATATACGTTTGAGATTGGAGGGTACGGGACATCAATTAGGCTTTCCTATATAATTCATATAAAAATGTGTCATCTTCAATGTCAAAATTTGTTAACCTTTACAGCCTAGCCAGGTGCAAGTCTATATTTCCCCCAAAGATACATGCATGCACAACTGAAAAATGAAGAACACATGTCAAGTGTCGTAAGAAAAATAGCATTACTTCAATTACATGGATGTTGTTCTGCTACAAAGGAACTGGCTATAACAGGGATATGTCACCTCAGGCCACATAGTTTCTACATAAACCCCTTCTAGGATAACAGGGATGCCCGATTTCTATTCTTTGGCACTCATTAATTACATCAAAAGCACAAAACAGTGACTGTCTTCTACAAAATGATATTTTGAGGCAAAAACTGTTGGCACTATATCTCGGGGGCACTTCTAGTCTATTTTGTGTCCCGCTCGTATATGGTACTTACTCTGTTTTAGGAATCGGTGGTGGGTCTCCCCTAGGTGGCGGCGGTGCCTTGGGTGGATATACTGCCACTGAAACAACAACAACAACACTTACAGTGGAGAAGACGTCATTATTTCCCAATAAACGCGTTTACGCTTAAACTATTATTGCTTTTACAAACAGTTTGAAACCTGATCAGACGACCGGATAATCCGGCGGCTGATCAGGTTTCAAACTTTTTGCCATTCTTTAAAACCTAAATCGTCATAATAATCAAAATTACGTCATGTTTTTCAATTTTACTGCACTTCGTTTGCGTTTTCACCCCTTCACTGCCTTACCCCGAGCACAACAGTTTTTTGCAAACAGTTTGCATCCTGATCAGACACCGCGTAACGCGGGGTCTGATCAGGATCCAAACTGTTTGACACTCGTTTCAATATTTTTTTAGTCAAAATACCTAAAAATTGTTTTTTAGAAATAGAAGCGGATGACAATTGTTTAAATTTGATGACGTCACGGCAGTGAAGAGGTTAACCGGGAAGGAAAAGCGCACATGTTTAGATCTGAAAACATTGTCCGTTTGTCTGTATATGTTGTACTCAATATTTTATTTTAGAAATTTATGAGGTTTTTAAAAAACATTTTTACCACATTGTTGAATATTTAAGATCCAGATATGGTAAAGATTGTAAACATTATAGATACCATGGCGTTTTTGTTGTAACATTTGATGATTTTAATACATCTCATTTTTTGACACTGCAAGTCAATCAGCTACATGTTTCAGTTAGCTGCAACTCTTTTTGCCCTAGTCATGAGTATAGTCATCATGTAGCTGTAAAGAAAATACATGTCCTATGAAAATAGTGCAGACCCAGATCAGATGGGTCCCTATGGAACCGTCTAATCAAAATCTGCAATATTTCCATCCCTAAATGATCAAAAAAGGATTAGTTCAGTTTGAAACTTGTAACGTCCATTTGAAGTTTCCGGGATGAATGTATAATATATCTGACGAAGATTGGATACTTTGTAAAGAGGCTAATCAGTTTAACTCTTTCGATATCATGGACCTGTATCAAATATACTCATTACATTTGCAAACAGAGTAGACCCTGATCTGGGTCTACACCGTTTGCTAATTTCGAATACATGTATATCTATAGGAATACCCAGAATTCTAAATAGATTAATCATATTGGTGACTAAAATGATCCTCAAAGGAACATAATAACCAACAAGAGTTACTTAGTATTGAAAAAGTTAAGTGATTTCGATATTCGACAAAATACATGTACGACTTTCTCCAGTTTCATTTTGTCCTTTTCTGTCTTAAAATATAAAGGGGTTTCTTACTTGACGATTGGAAGTTCACGCCGTCATAACCCGGAAGTGGGGGTAGCTGAGGGGCGTTGGCGAAGCTCTTGGCTGGTGCTGTCCTCTCTTCACCACCGTCATCACTGTCTCCCTCGTTACCAAGGTCACCCTGCTTTGGATCATGAGCCGGGTTCCAGGCTGTCATAAAACAAATGTTAAAACATTTAACTATGTTACCGCCAATATCACAATTGTCATTTACAAGGGGTGGGGTCTGATTACAACAAACACCTTTACTTAAGGTTCATGTAATGTCCCTGAACGACTAAAATACTAACTTCGGAAAAGTTGTACAAATGTAATACTCAATAAATATACCATATGATGCTAAAAATCACGAAAAATACATAATTAATCAATGAAAAGGAGCATGCCTAAATGTCTCTATATATGGGCATACTTTTCATTATTTTTTTTCATTTCATTTACTTATGTTGTCAGAAACACGTGGGTCTATACAGCTCCCTCGACTCTTATACACTTGATAAAATAACATTAGGATAATTAAGTAGTGTTTAATAGTCAAGGGAGCTGTATAGACTCCTGTGGTTAGAAGCTCAAAATTTAACAAACAGAATGAAAACAACCTCTTCAGCACACAAAATCAAATCACTGTATGGCAAGCAATTCCGACATACATGTATAATACATACAAAAAATATTTATATGTAATTCATTCACCCCTGAACTTTTTAATGGCCAATTCCAATTTCACAATAAGTTTAGTCCATTTTTGACTATTTAGGGTTGATTTTAACAATATATTTCAAAATGACAAACCGTGAATGTAGACCCTGATCGGAAGGCTCCTTAAGGAGCCCTCTGATTAGGGTCTACGCTGTTTGCATAGGACAAGTGTAATTCTCACAGGTACACTGTTTGTAAATGACGAGTATACTCGTCGCTAGGGTTGAATGTGTTAAAGGCCAGTTACTCCAAATCTACACAACTTGGTACCTTAAATGCCTTTCATATTTCATGGATAGGTCTTCCTAGATGGTGAGGCTATTTTTCTTGTAGTGTATGCGTTAACAGTTGTATGTATGGAGTAATGGGTTAAACGACATTCTTGTGAAAAAGAACGTGTTACTTTAATTGTAGATGTTGGCGATTAGCTAATTATAAGAGATCTATACTGAAAGCTTTGCTTCTAAGTGTCAGAATACCATATCACCTGAGGTTAGGGAAAACTTAGTAATCGGTTATTCGTGGAACAATTTGCAACCACATATTCGTATTTTGCATATTAAATATTAATATTTCATTTGAGCTCTAGTTACCTGTGCCTGGTTGATATACATGTATAGGTGATGACAACACTGTATAACAACCAACAGTAACCATTTGCTTGTCGATCGCGACTTGACTGGACTTTGCAAAAAGTTTGGATCCAGATCAGACGCCGCGACACGCAGCGTCTGATCTGGATCAAAACTGTTTGAAACTAGAATTCAACTTTTGTTCTGTTTCATAAGCATAAAAACTAGTTTTTTCTTTAGCTGATGATATATTTGAGGCAGAGGACGATTTAGCATGACAAGAGTTAAGACTACTATTTCAAAGCAGACGACATGACAGCAGGATTTAGGTTAACCCTTTTATCACGTAATTTCGTTGCTTTATCCTCGTCTGCTTAAATATAGTCGTCTGTATTTTGCCCCCAAATCTAGATTCTTATTTTTTTATTGAAGAAATATTGAATCGGTCACGGTCAGCCAGTTCGGATCCTGATCAGATGCCGTGTTACGCTGCATCTGATCTAAATCAAAACAGTTTACAAATTAAGACGATATCTACCGTATATTGAATAATGTCGACTGCTTTATTCTGATACAATTGAGAAGATGTTATTCTTTCCAACTTAAACGGAAACGAAACGCAAATGCATTGCAATAACGTGTAGAAAATGACATTTTGGCAATTTTGATTGTTCATTTTAATCTGAATGGCAAACAGTTTTGAGTCTGATTACCCGGCGTATGCTCTGGTTCTGAACTGTTTGTATTGGAAATAATAGGTAAGCGTAAGCGCGTTTATTGGGAAAGAATAACGTCTTTGGTTTATTCATACACTGACGAAAATAGTTAATACATTCTAGCATATGATAGCTTAAAGCAGGTTAATAATAAAGCAGAAAGTGCCTTCAGGCGCATTCTGCTTTACTTTCAACCGGCTTTAAATGGTCAGCTATATTCCATACTAGAAACAAGCTATTTGATAA
Organism: Gari tellinella; assembly: GCA_922989275.2. NCBI lineage: Eukaryota > Metazoa > Mollusca > Bivalvia > Cardiida > Psammobiidae > Gari > Gari tellinella. The sequence continues at coordinate 100,515,456 of OV277858.1, read as the reverse complement.
TGGGTTAAACCCCCTCTAAACTTTATTATGCAAGTCAAATGTCAGGCATTTAATGCATTTTTCCATAAATACGCCTTATTATGCTTTTAATGTAATCATCAACTTAAGAAAACGGTTCCTCTTTATGCATGCATGAATATAACTTCAATTATATAAGTATAAATATATGTGGCAAGCCAAGCCTCATCTCCAGTAAAAATAACATATTTTTATTAAATATTTATAAAATGTTTCAATAAACAAAAACTTTGAAGCAAACAATGAACCTTCCTGGCTCTATTATATTTAAATTATGAGTGCAAAACTTGATCCAAAATTGATTGGGTAACTACGGAACATGACAGAACCCGTTAACCCATTTCCCCATAGCCCTTTTCTAGAGTTGACAGATGTCAAATGTAACCCTTTCACTGCCGAAGTCGCATAAAGTCGACGTTGCAAATAGTGTGGATCCAGATCAGACACAGCATAACCTTTTCACTGCCGAAGTCGCATAAAGTCGACGTTGCAAACAGTGTGGATCCAGATCAGACACAGCATAACCGCTTAAGTCATACTATCTTAAATCTAACTTTGAAACGTTCTTGTTGACAAAAATATTGAAGCAATATTAATATCAACCTGCTTTAAGCTATCATCTGCTATAATGTATAAACTATTTTCGTCAGTGTATGAAGCAATAACACGACAATATTCACTCGGTCGCTTCCAAATTAATCGTGATATTTTTACCCCTTCATCATTTCATTGTCGTCTGCTTCAATTTTGTTGTTTGTAATATTTTTTCGTTGTGCCTTAAGCTACCATCTATTGCGATATAGGACATATTTCTATATGTGCAAATTCATGACTATAAAGTGGAACAGTTTTCTGAAATGGAGGACTAAATTTAAGGCATAGAAATGCATATTTATGGGGTAATAGATCATTTCCTCCATTGTTTTGATTCGTCCTATCATGCATGTATTTTTAAAAACTTCGGCTAGCTGCTCATTGGTAATTCATGCTTTTTTACTACAATAAAACGCCTCTATATACAGCCACTAAAACGGAGGCTAATTGTTTGTATAAAAGACAAGTGACAGCTTAAAACAAAGTAAATATAAAACAGAAAGCTCCTAAAGGACTTTTCTGTTTACGACATCTTGCTTTAGGCAGTCATCTGCCTTAAGCACTTGCTAATAAACATAATAAACAGTTGATATAGAGAGGTTTTACTGTTGAGACCGTTGATTAGTGCGGAATAGAAATCATGAACGAACGCAGTACTACATGTATAAATCAGCAGTAATCAAAGACCCAGGCTCACTTTGTGACACCCTTTTCGATTTGTCTGCAGTATACATGTAACTGTATACGTATATAAATCTAATTTCCGGTACAGGCCATAGTATTATGACGTGGGAAGGGTTAAAACAGGCGATAGATCTTGGCAATGAAATGGTTAACTCAGATGGTATAAAGGATATTATCCACTACATTTATAATTGCATTAACCCTTTTATTGCCTTTAACCGGTTTTTTAAAAACCATTTCTCAGACAAAATATCGTCTGTTTAAATATGTCGTTTGCAATTTTATGCCGGTGTAATAGTCCAGTTTTTCTCCAGTCAGTTTTTTCCCCGGGGAAAAACTGGACTAGTCTAGTTTTTCCCCGGGGAAAAAACTGACTAGTCCAGTTCTTCCCCGGGGAAAAAACTCACTAGTCCAGTTTTTCCCCGGGGAAAAAACTGACTAGTCCAGTTTTTCCCCACCCAGTCAGTTTTTTCCCCCCTATTTTATTAAATGAAGGGGGAGAAATTCTGGACTAGTCCAGTTTTTCCCCTCTATGATTTTTTATTACGTAGGAACTGGAGAACTTCTGGACTTGTCAAATTTCCCCCCACTATGTTTCTTTTTAACATTTTAGAGGCCACAATTTTGGGCCAATCTTCATCAGATTTGCACCTAATGTTGATCATGATTCAATCTATGTCAAATTTAAAAGAGAGTCATGTTGGGTCAAAAATTTGCACTAGGTCAGATCATACAATCAAAGTACTGTAGTACTGCAGGCTCGGACTTTCAGTTTAATGTAGAATAAAGTAATGCAGAAAGCTAATTATGGAGTTTCTGCATTACCATTGGCATGCATTAAGCCGAAACCGGCAGCGCTTAAAGACCCTAAAGAATTTTGTAATGTGCATGTCTTATGCATCGTCTGCTATGACTACTAGGTGAATGTTTATTACAAGGGAGTAAATACGGTGTTTAAATCACCACAGGTACATACTCAGGATCCTGAGTTTAACTCAGTGCTGCTACACGGTTTATCTGATAGTGACGTATCCACCAACTGAAGCTCCGTTAGATAGCATATGTAAACCCCGTATGACAGGATTTGTTTGTAGGGGGAGCTAGACTCGCACCAATTTTTTTCTTAAGGATTCGATATAGGCTCTCCGAGCCAAACCCCTTGTAAATGTGCTAAAAAGCGACACTTTTAGGCAAATCTTCATCATACTTGCATCAAATGTTTTCTCCTTCATTATTTGACTACTGAAGTGATGGCAGGAAATTCTCAGCTAGTTCTTTTTTTTCCCTTATCTTACTAACTATTTTATATGAAGTTGAGGAAATTAACTACTCACAGTGGAGGTGGGGAAATTCTGGACTAGTCTAGTTCCCCCCCCCCCCCCTCACAATTTGTTTAATGTAGATGTACGCAAAGTCTTGGCTAGTCCAGTTTTTCTCCCCTCTCTAACAAATTTCTTTGGAGGTGGGGAAATTCTGGACTAGTCCAGTGTTTTCCCCCCATCATAATTTGATTAATGCAGATATTGGCAAAGTCTTGACCATTATAACTTATTTCCCCTCTCCAAACTTACTTTTGTGGGGGTGGGGAAATACTGTTCTAGTCTAGTTTTTCCCCCCATCACAATTTGATTAATGCAGATGTACGCAAAGTCTTGGCTAGTCCAGTTTTTCTCCCTCGATTCTGGGCTAGTCAAGTTTCCCCCCCCCCCCCCCCCCCCCTCACAATTTCATTTATGCAGATGTACGCAATGTCTTGGCTAGTCCAGTTTTTCACTCGTCTCAAACAAACTAACTCAGAGGGGGGGGGGGGGGAATTCTTGACTAGTCTAGTTTCCCCCCCCCCCCCTTACAATTTGGTTAATGCAAATGTACGCAAAGTCTTCGCTAGTCCAGTTTTTCTCCCCTCTCAATCAAACTACTGTTGAGGTGGGGAAATTCTGGACTAGTCCAGTTTTTCCCCCATCACAATTTGATTAATGCAGATATTGGCAAAGTATTGACCAGTCTAACTTATTTCCCCTCTCCAAACTTACTTCTGTGGGGGTGGGGAAATTCTGGACTAGTCTAGTTTTTCCCCCTTCACAATTTGATAAATGCAGATGTACGCAAAGTCTTGGCTAGTCCAGTTTTTCTCCCCTCTCAAACAAATTACTGTGAAGGTGGGGAAACTCTGGAATAGTCCAGTTTCCCCCCCCCCCCCCCCCCTCACAATTGTATTTATGCAGATGGACGCAAAGTCTTGGCTAGTCCAGTTTTTCATTCGTTTCAAACAAACTAACTCAGAGGGGGGAAATTCTGGACTAGTCTAGTTTTTCCCCCCTCACAATTTGGTTAATGCAGATGTACGCAAAGTCTTGACTAGCCCAGTTTTTCTCCCCTCTCAAACAAATTACTTTGGAGGTGGGGAAATTCTGGACTAGTCTAGTTTTCCCCCCTCACAATTTGGTTAATGCAGATGTACGCAAAGTCTTGACTAGTCCAGTTTTTCTCCCCTCTCAAACAAATTACTTTGGAGGTGGGGAAATTCTGGACTAGTCTAGTTTTTCCCCCCATCACAATTTGATTAATGCAGATGTACGCAAAGTCTTGACCATTATAACTTATTTCCCCTCATCAAACTTTATCCTTCTGTGGGGGTGGGGAAATTCTGGACTAGTCTAGTTTCCCCCCCCCCCCCCCCCTCACAATTTGATAATGCAGATGTACACAAAGTCTTGGCTAGTCCAGTTTTTCTCCCCTCTCAAACAAATTACTGTGGAGGTGGCTAAATTCTGGGCTAGTCAAGTTGTTCCCCCCTCACAATTTCATTTATGCAGATGTACGCAAAGTCTTGGCTAGTCCAGTTTTTCATTCGTTTCGAACAAACTAACTCAGAGGGGGGAAATTCTGGACTAGTCTAGCTTTTTCCCCCTCACAATTTGGTTAATGCAGATGTACGCAAAGTCTTGACTAGTCCAGTTTTTCTCCCCTCTCAAACAAATTACTTTGGAGGTGGGGAAATTCTGGACTAGTCTAGTTTTCCCCCCTCACAATTTGGTTAATGCAGATGTAGGCAAAGTCTTGACTAGTCAAGTTTTTCTCCCCTCTCAAACAAATTACTTTGGAGGTGGGGAAATTCTGGACTAGTCTAGTTTTTCCCCCCATCACAATTTGATTAATGCAGATGTACGCAAAGTCTTGACCATTATAACTTATTTCCCCTCATCAAACTTTATCCTTCTGTGGGGGTGGGGAAATTCTGGACTAGTCTAGTTTTTCCCCCCTCACAATTTAATAATGCAGATGTACACAAAGTCTTGGCTAGTCCAGTTTTTCTCCCCTCTCAAACAAATTACTGTGGAGGTGGCTAAATTCTGGGCTAGTAAAGTCCCCCCCCCCCTCACAATTTCATTTATGCAGATGTACGCAAAGTCTTGGCTAGTCCAGATTTTCACTCGTCTCAAACAAACTAACTCAGAGGGGGGAAATTCTGGACTAGTCTAGTTCCCCCCCCCCCCCCCTCACAATTTGGTTAATGCAGATGTACGCAAAGTCTTGACTAGTCCAGTTTTTCTCCCCTCTCAAACAAATTACTGTGTAGGTGGCTAAATTCTGGGCTAGTCAAGTTTTCCCCCCTCACAATTTCATTTATGCAGATGAACGCAAAGTCTTGGCTAGTCCAGTTTTTCATTCGTTTCGAACAAACTAACTCAGAGGGGGGAAATTCTGGACTAGTCTAGTTTTTCCCCCCTCACAATTTGGTTAATGCAGATGTACACAAAGTCTTGACTAGTAACAGTAGTGTTACGAATATGTGTACTATTATTTGTTATGCATAAGTCAATACAAGTTCCTGTATCTGTTGTAAAATTAGTAGGTACATTTATAATATTTTCCAAGTTGAGTCTTTGTAAAATATGTTTAAAATTATTAGATGAATTAGATAAAATATTGATGTTGAAGTCCCCTAGCAAAAATGTAGGCATGTTGTTATCTAGGGCAATCGATAGACTGTCATATAGGTTATCCAATACTGCACTGTTTGAGTTGGGTGGTCTGTAGAAAACACCTACTAGGAATTTTCGATGAGTATTGTTAATTTCGACCCAAAGTAATTCTAAATCGTTAACGGTAATGTCGTTTCGAATTCGATAATGTAATGTGTCCTTTATATAGATAGCTACACCACCACCAAAACGATTTCTATCCTTGCGTACTGGTCCTTGAAAACCCGGAAGTGATAGATCCGCATCTGAAATCGTATCATTTAAATGTGTTTCAGATAAGCATATTATATCATTATGGGACAACTCTGATTGTACAATATCTAATTTAGGGGGTAAGCTACATACATTATTATGGGCAATGCATATATTTTTAAACATAAATTTAGGCGGTCCTGGATTATTTTCAACCCCACTCATAAGAAGCAACAGGACAATCAAACGTCGCGTAAAGCACGAATTGTTACTGATTTTTCGTGAATGAGTATAAAGGCTAACAGTCCGAGCGTAATAGAATGAACAACCCTGGTTGTCATGTGGCGCACGGCATGAGCATGTAGGCTCAGTCATGCGTATCATAAACATTCAGGACATAAAATAAGTACTGACAACTAGGGTTGTTATATTTAAGCACCAAGAGATGAGTGATTGAGTAGAAATGAGATGAAATAACGGTAACAGCAACATATGAGTTATTTACATAAGAAACAATGAATGAATATATACATGTATAACAAAAAATACATATTTGTGGCATGTATGAATGTTAAGGTACGATTAATGGAGTGCGTTGTTGTGCAGTTCCTAGCTATCACATATTAATGAACAGCGTACACTTTAATCCTTTCACTTTAGGTGTAATTTTGACTGACACGAAAATATTTTCTGTAGGAAATACTATCATGAGTTGAGCTAGGCGTAAAGATTGGGTATCTAACCACCAAAGGAAGATTAGGCTTCATATGGACACTGCATGAGTATGTAAACAATACAGTTACTGGTGCATACTTTTAGCTGGAATTCAATTAAACAACTGCACCATACATTATAAAGTGTAATATTGTCCGATTTTTCTGAACTGTCAGAGCCACTCCCGGAATAGAACAGTTCATAATGGTAAATAGATAACAGGGTTACACCCGATCTATATAGCCGTACACTATCCAACTTGAGATTCGTATGATCCTCGTGCAGCACGAGACAGCTGCGATAATTCTACTGATATGGTATTCATTCTCAATAAACGTGTTTATGCTAAAAACTATTATGTCCATTGCAAACAGGTTGGACCCAGATCAGATGCCGGGTAACCCGACGTCTGATCAGGCTCCAACCTGTTTACCACCCAGATTAAAAAGATAAAAAAAAAATTGTTTTTTACAGCTAAGTGCATTGTGTTTGCGTTTACTCGGGAAATAACAATGCCCTCTCTACTGTACATTACACACAGTAAATACAGCTTTCCGTATCCATGGCTGACCGTACGGAAATCAATGAGTACGGTAATCATCCCTTTTAGATTTTTAGAATGTTCTAATCAAAAAATAACTCTGACAGATCAGAAGAAAACAATAATACGTCAACAGTATATTAACTTCTAGGGTGCAACCGTGTCGGGGGATAAGGGTTGTAGTAAATAATAATTGTATCTTGTGATACAATGTACCGCTAAGTATACAACTTTACACATGTTTGTGAATTGACAAGTGTAAATATGTAAAATCACAATGAAATGCATTTAATATACGTCTGTGTAAATTACTATACTAACTTTTTATCAATTAAGCAGGACGAGATACAGTGGAGAAAAGTTATTCTCTCCCGTTTAGTTGCAAGTGAAGCAGAAACGAGTGCAAAAGAATGTAGAAAATAACTACCTTCCGAAGCATCTCACGATTCATTATAGTCTAAATAGCAAGCATCACTGCGTCACTTATAACCAGGACAGGAATTTCACCAGTCCCAAGATGTAAGTGTCATCAAATTTATATTCAGTAATTGTCTAGTCAGCAAAACATTTAGAGACAGACTATCTTACATACAGGAAACAATCCAAGTCAAAACCAACATAGAAAGCCTCTGATAGAAATTTCTATGTTTCTAGTGACGCATATATGCGCCCTTTACCAAAAGTGCACCTGTGAAGAGTACACTTGTCCCATGCAAGCAGTGAGGCCCCTGATCAGCGGGTTCCTATAGGATCCCTCTGATCGGGGTCTTCACTGGTTGTTGTTTGTAGTATATTATAACAGCTATTTATAATAATGGCTGTATCAAGTATGTATTGTGTTATCAGTTCACTGGGCCCTAGAGACCCAAGTGCAAGTCAGAACTAACACTGAGAGCTCCCAGCGAAGCTCTCTGCGTCACTTATGACCAGGACAGGAATCTCATCGGTCTCAAGATGTTAGCGTAATCAGTATTACATTCAGTAATTATCTAGTCAGCGGTGGGCTCCTCTATTTCGGTTGACGATTTTTATAATTATTTTTCAAACTTAGAGAATGATATTTATCAATGTAAGAATGCTGAAGCTGAAGATTTTTGTTCCAGTTTTGATTTTAATACTGTTCAATTTGATGAGGAACTTGATTATCCAGTTACTCATGACGAAGTTTTGAAAGCAGTGAAAAAGTTAAAATCTAATAAAGCATATGGAAAGGATTGTCTTTTGAATGAATATTTTATTGAAGGCATAGATATTTTATCTCCTTATATATGTGACATATTCAATGCTATATTAGATTCGGGTTGTTTTCCTGAACAGTGGCGAGAAGGTATAGTGATTCCTTTGTATAAAAAGGGAGATGAAAATGACTGTAATAATTATCGGGGAATCACGCTTCTAAGTTGTATGTCTAAGTTATTTACTTCTATTCTAAATCAGAGAATTGTAGCTTATTGTGATAAATTTAATTCTTTATCTGATGCTCAGTTTGGTTTTAGGAAAGGGACAGTGGACGCTACTTTTGCATTGAATACAGTTGTGCAAAATTATCTTAATAATAATCGAAGATTATATGTTGCTTTTATTGACCTGAAAAAATGTTTTGATAGTATCTATAGACATGCATTATGGCTTAAATTGTTTAAAACTGGTATTCAAGGCAAAGTACTGCGTATAATTAAAAACATGTATGATGATGTTAAATCGTGTGTGAAGCACTGTAATAGCTATTCAGATTATTTCTTTTATTCAGTTGGATTAAGACAAGGGGAGGTAATTTCGCCAATCCTAGTCTCGTTATTTTTAGAAGATTTGGAGTTATTTTTACAAGAAAAACCAACTTCTGGTTTGTTGATAGACGACATTGTACTCATTTTGTTATTGTTTGCAGACGATATGGTCCTGTTTGGTGAGTCTCCCTCAGCCTTACAAGAAAATCTAGATTTACTATTTACATATTGTCAACAATGGGGTCTTGAAGTAAATAACGCAAAAACAAAAGTCATGGTATTTAGAAAACGAATTGCTCTGCGTGAAGATGAAAAATGGACCTACAATGGTTTGCCTATTGAAAATGTTGATACATTCAACTACCTTGGAACTGTATTAAAGTATAATGGTAACTTTGGTGCCAATAGTGAGTTCGTTATTGGTAAAGCTTTAAAGGCACTGTATACCTTACTAGTTAATTGTAGTAGAGTGCCTTTAAAGCCCAAAACGCTTTGCCAATTATTTGACTCGTTTGTGGGTTCCATTTTGAATTACTCGTCGGAAATTTGGGGTTTTACCAAATCAAAATATATTGAGAGGGTTCACCTTAAGTTTTGCAAACGCATTCTAAAAATTCCAATAAATTCAAGTACCATTGGTGTTTATGGGGAACTATGTCGCTATCCTCTTTTTATTACCCGATTTTATAATGTAATTAAATATTGGTGCAAGGTAACCCAAACAGACAACATCATTTTGAATAGATTGTATAACTTGGCTATGGGAGACTTCGAACAGGGTAAGAAAAATTGGGTTTGGCAGGTTAAACATTTGCTTGATATTTATGGTTTTTCTGAGATTTTTAATAATTTGAATCCAGCCGCGGTTAAAACATTCCCGGCTTTATTCAAACAGCGTGTAGTTGATTGTTTTGTTCAGGAATGGCATGAGTCAATACAAAACAGTCCTATTTTGGAAGAGTATAAGCACTTTAAACCCAATTTTTCATATGAGCTATATCTAGATGTTGTACCCCACGACCTAAGACTTTATATATAACAAAGTTAAGGTTATCATCTCATTCTCTTAGAATCCAGACCGGACGTTATGGCATTAATAGAATTCCAAGAAACGAGAGAATTTGTACTTTTTGTAATCTTTTGGACATAGAAGATATTTATCACTTTATTTGTGTCTGTCCAATTTCAACGAGATAAGACATAAATATCTAGATAAATTCTACTTTGTAAGACCATCAATGTTTAAATTATGCCACATGTTTCTTAGTCATGATAAGAAAATACTACAAAACTTAGCTTTATTTACTAAAGAAGCATTTAGTTTAAGAAGCAGATATGTTAATATTGTACAAGAGTAATTTATACTTTCTTTCTAAAAAGACCAGACCCCATGCTTAGGAGACGTTTGAGTTAGGTTTGGGATCGGTCTCAGGCTTCTTATTGGTCGGAGTTGAGCAGATACTCAAATCTGACCGATCAGGGGCTTGTGTGCGATCTCGGACTCGGCTCAAACGCTTTATAAGCTTGGACCCAGATCTCTTTGTTTAAGAACTAAGTAAGCTTTATTAAATCCATAGTATGATAAGTTTTTGCTCTCCCAGCAGAGACAAAGAACAACGTATATGTATTTCATGTATATTGGTATAGGTTTGGATAAGCCTATTGATTCACGTAAAAGTTTGTATTTAAATTGTATTGTACAAGTATGACGATGTATCTTGTGTACAAGTCAAATAAAATTATTGTTGTGTTCTGTTCTGTTCTGGTGTCAAAATAATATTCGGACTAATCTTTGAATTTTCCGTGAGTTTAATCCCTTAATTGCATTGCCCTTAGTGTGCGGGTATTTGCAAACAGTTTAGATCCTGATAAGACGCCGAGTAACTCGGCGTCTGATCAGGTTCTAAACTGCTTGGCACGCATTTTGATTGTTCTTTGGGCAAGTTGTGTTAATTCTAAATTTGATTAATAAAAGCAGGGGACATGTTTTAAGTAGATGATACCCGGACAGTTAAGGGGTTTAAACCTTAAACTAGATCTATTTGTAGTATTATATACCACCTGAAAGAGGATTAAATCAATATTGTCTTACAAACTTAAAAGATCACACGAGTTTCAATTGTTGAACTAGAAAATAAATACATGTATTGTTTTAGTACATGTAGTTGAACATGTATACAATGTACAAGTTTAATACCTAAAATCTTTAGACCAAACGTTTGTACGCTGCAGTCGAATTTGTGATAACTATTTGTAAATTGTTTGGGCCCAGATGAAACGCCGAGTAACAGTGACAACGGTGACATTTTTTAACAGTTTTGAGCAGACGGCTATACTAATTTAACCCTGTCACTCTCGTTGACACTGAAAAGCGCGTTTGCAAACAGTTTGGAACCTGATCAGACGCCGCGTAACGCGGCGTCTGATCAGGTTCCAAACTGTATGACAATCGTTTTGAAATTTCTTCAGTCATACTGCCTTAATTATTAACTTTGAAACGATATCGCGGACAACAACATTGAAGCAGACGACAATGAAAAGGTGAAGAAGAAAAAATCTAACGAAACATTTGGCAGTGAAACGGGATTACATCTTTCCCAATATACGCGTTTACGCTTAAACTATCATTTGCAGTGCAAACAGTTTGGAGCCAGGTCAGACGCCGGGTAACCCGGCGTCTGACCTGGCTCCAAACTGTTTGCCACTAAGATAACCATGAATTATCAGAATTGTCCAAAAATTGCACCTTTCCACGTCTTAGCGCTTTGCGTTTGGGTACGTTTGCGTTTAAACGGGAAAGAATAACGGTTTCTCCACTGTAAGAACAAAAGTTCAAAGAACAATATTGAAGACGACGATTTTACGACAATATACATGTATTTAGTGCTGAATGGTTGACTCAGAAAATAAATATAACGTTGATAGGGTAAAAGTGGAGAAGACGTTAACCCTTCTCCAAATAAATGGGTGAAATAATAAATTACTTATTCCAATTCAATTACATGTAGTACTGAATCTTATTAAATTAACAATTTTTGCGATTCGCTTGCAATTCGATGGCGATTCGCTTGCGATTTCAAAATACTAATTTACCCTCGGATAAGTTTTCTTGAGTGGTGTATCTCACAAATGTTCGCAAATATGCCTTCGTTAATTTTTTCGATTCCATTTTTGTCACAACCGCTTCTGAAAATTCGCGTTAAAGTATTCAAACGTAGGATTTGTTTTTTGAAGCGCCCGATTCGATGGCAATTCGATGGCAATTCGCTTGCGATTATCAATTTAATTTAATAAGGTTCAGTACACATGTTTACATGTACTTGTATTTCTCAGGTTAAATACAAACAACAACATGAGAACAGTCTCACACATTAAACATATATTATATATTACAGTGGAGGAAACGTTATTCTTTCCCAATAAACGCGTTTACGCTAAAACTGTTATTTCCAATGCAAACAGTTTGGAGTCAGATCAGACGCCGGGTAACCCAGCGTCTGATCAGGCTTCTAACTGTTTGTCACTCAGAGTAAAACGAATACTCAGAATTATTTAAAATTTGTCATTTTATACGTTTTAGTGTTTTTGCGTTTGCGTTTCGTTTGCGTTTCGTTTGCATTTAAATAAGAAAGAATAACGTTTTCTCCACTGTATCAACATGTTCTATTGCAAACAGTTTGGAGCCAGATCAAACGCCGGGTTACCAACTCCACAATGTTTGTCACTCAGACTGAAACAAATCGCCAACGCTGTCAATACTCTGTCTTAGTCCATATTTGATTACATTGTTTTAGCATTTCGTTTCGTTCAACCCTTTCATCGCTAAATTAATCGCGAGGTTTTTACCCCTTTATCGCCACAGTATCGTCTGCTTCGATATTGTTGTCTGCAATATCACGTCATAGTTAGATTAAGGCAGTATGACTGACGAAATTTCGAAACGAGTGACAAACAGTTTGGATTCTGATCAGACGCCGCGTTACGCGGCGTCTGATCAGGATCGAAACTGTTTGTTATTGCGCCTTTGGTGCCATTGACAGTGTGAAAGGATTAACATTTTACTGCCTTATCCCGAAGATCCATTGGGTCCCCTTCACTTAAACTCCGACGGAGTACAATGGTTATTTGCAAACAGTTTTACACTTATTTTAATATTTCTTTAAGTCAAAATATCTAAACTTAAAATTTGAAACTTGAAAGCAGACGGCAAGTGTTTAAAATTGATGACGTCACACTGTTCCTGGTTGGTGTGAATATGTTATTCCATGCCTGTTTCAGAGGCAGACAGTGGATGCGGGTAATATCTGATATATGTATAAATAAGTAACACATCAATCAAACAACTTACGTTGAGGTGCATGAATCGGGGCGCCTGAAAGCAAAAAGAAACATGTAAAATAGATTGATACATTGGTTAGCTAGTGAAGCTCAACTTAGTACGAACTTGAATAAGACAAAATAATATATATCTATACATGTAAACATTAACAAAGCATTTGTATATTAATGTGTATCCTTATTGCTAATATAATTCGCAACATAATAATCGCAATCATCATCATCATCAGCAGCAGCATCCTTATCATGTGTATCATCAATAACGATATTGTCAAACACAATATATCGTTGTCGTCATAGTTACAAAAAACCTCTTCAGTCATACTCAAAACATTTGTAAATGTATACACATGTACGTAACATGTATAAAACTGAATTCAATTTAATACATTACTCTATAAATACGCTCTTTTTTCGTTTTAGTATTTTTAATCAACTGAAACAATGGTTCCTGTTTATACTGTCATGAATATATACCGCTAGAAATATAGTCTGTATCCTAGCATAGGGTAGCTTAAAGCAGACTGAAAGTAAAGCAGAATGCGCCTTAAGGCACACTCTGCTTTACTTTCTACCTGCTTTAAGTGGTTATCCGTCGTCTAGCCAGAAACAATAAATGGGGTAAAGGGTTTATTGATTGTAAAAGCGGAACTTCGTTCTTATATTACAACGTGTAGCATTCATATGTGAAGAAAATGCCTTTCTTTCCCAATAAACACGTTTGTCCTGAAACAATAAAGTGTACATGTATTCCGATTGCAAACAGTGTTTAACTAGACCAGACGTTGGAAAATCCGACGTCGGACCAGGCTCTGGACTGTTTGTCACTCATATTTAAATACTGTTGTCAATATTTAAAACAATATTTAAAACTGAGAAAGTTTAAATTCTGTAATTTCTTTATTTTATTGTTTAGCGTTTAGCTTTGTTTAAACGAGTTATAATTAAGTATCCCACTTGTATACGTGTTTATCACAAACCCTTATACCCTCTCTCTTACATAATAGTTCATGATATACACAAACTACAATGTACATTATTCCACCCCCTTCACTGCCATGACAACATCAGTTTTATTTTTCAAATTTAAATTTGAGGTACCATGAGTTAACAAATATTGAAATGAAAGCCAAACAGTTTGGAAATTGATCAGACGCAGCGTTATCCGGCGTCTAATCGGGATCCAAATTATTATCAAATAGCTGTTGTACTCGGAGTATGGCAGTGGATGGGTTAAACGAAAGAAAAGAAAAAAATAATTCAAAAGAAAATGCGTACCTGGAGGATAAGCTGCCATTGTTAAGCCTTGTAGAACCAGTAACAGAAACTAAATGCCGTTCTGTATGACTGGATCGGACTCAGTGCATTGTATTTGACAACCAATTCCTTTGTACAACTACTCAGTGCAAACGATAATTTGAAATAGTTTTGATCCATTTCGAACGCTAGTAGGCAGACATGCGCCTGATCGGGATCTCGATTATTTAGTGTTAGGATATTACTTTTGTTCAGCCATTAAACCAATACCGTTAAAACTCAATTATTCTAGCAGTCGGCATGTTTCCAAGCAAACGACAACGATATTGGTCCTATGAAGGATATATACAGTTAGACGTACCCGCTCTACGTTTAGACCGCTCTGTTCACGCTTAATTGATGTTTAAGAAATGTAGTTGCCTCAAGCAGTATGAAAGTAAAAGAGACGACTCCTAAAGGAGCTTTCTTATTTCCCTTCATATTGCTTTAAGCTGTCGCCTGACTTGATACTAACCATGGGTATTATTTTGAGAGGCCGTAATAGATGGGGTTGCTGTAAGTATACTACAATATGAGATTATAGATCGATAGATCATTTAATATTGCAGATCACTAATCAGAGAAAACATTTCTGTGAATGAATATTAGATCTAAAATATCGTAAACTGTTTTAAACGACCAATATTTAGTCAATAATGTACTAACGATCCACATTTGAAAACAACCAATGCGGATCATGATCAACAGCTAGTTCGCCGTTTTCTTATTTTCATTTCGTTTGACCGACATAACGTAAACGACAGATTAAAAATTTGTTTTAAGCGATCTCTCCCTTAATCCATTTATCGATAGTGTTCTATAAAAGGGACATAGGCAAACGGTATAGACTCTGATCAGACGCCGCATAATGCGGCGTCTGATCAGAATCTACACTATTTGCTGATAGGAAATTAAATATAAAATAAAATGAAAATGAACATTTATACCAGACAATTTATAAGCATGCAAGAATCCACTAGGCGCAAATGGGTTAAGAAGAATCAGGACCACTGAAACAGATTATTGCATCATGAAATACATGAGTAATTCAAAAAGCTCTTAAATGAGCTTTATGCATTACTTTTATCCTGAATATAGTTATCATTTTTATATTTGTTTTAATTCATGTCTTTTGATTTATGTAAGGCTGTCATCATTTTTTCACTAGCGTCTTTACTGTTTTAAACCTTCACTGCCTTACCCCGAGTACTATCATGGTTATATGCAAACAGCTTGGATCCTGATCGGACGCCGCGTTATGCTGTGTCTGATCCAGATCCAAACTGTTTGGCACATATCTGAATAGTCCTTAAAAGTCAAAATTCTGACTTGTTATATTTGAGAAATAAAAGTAATATAATAAATATACCAAGTTAAAGTCTATTTTCAGTCCGAATGACCGCTCAGCCGACTGTACATATACTCCCCTGATCATCGAGCCATCTTGCCTACATTAATGACCACTGCTAACATATGGCGCAGTCAAATGCAGCCGCAGTACTGACTCAGACACTTCACAGGTACCCATTTTAACCCCTGAGTGGAGATGAGCAATTCGCGATACATATCTTGCTCAAGAACATTCCTGTACATCATCGGGGATTCAGACAAAATCCCCTAGTCAGACCGCTGTTCCGGCGGGGGATCGAACTCACGACCCCTGGTACCGTAGTCCAAGGTGTTAACCATTGGGCCACTACCACCGGTGTAACATTAAATTTGGACCCCATTGAAAAATGACCTCCCGGTCATTTTTCAACGTTGAGAAATGACCTCCCGGTCTTTTTTTAACGTTAAAAAAAGACCTCCCGGGTCATTTTTTAACGTTGAAAAATGACCAGGAGGTCAATTCTCAACGTTGAAAAAATACCCTACCCATGGAATTATGACTCCTGAATTATCTGTTGTAAAATGACCAGGAGATCATTTCTTAACGTTGAAAAATGACCCGTGTAAAGTTTCAACGTTGAAAGTTGACTTAACCCGTGCATAATTGTCTCATAAACTGACTACTGGTATGAGGGGGTCATTGTTCAACGCTCAAATATGACCCGGGGTCAATTCTCAACGTTTAAAAAGAACCTACCCATGAAATAATGACCCGGGGGTCATTTCTTAACGTTGAAAAAAGACCCTACCATTGGAAGTATAACTCCTGAATCATCTTCTTGTAAATGAAATGGGGGTCATTTCTCAACGTTGAAAAATGACCCATTTAAAGTTTCAACGACTACTTGTATCGGGGTCATTGTTTATCGTTGAAAACTGACCCGGGGGTCATTTCTCAACGTTTAAAAAAGACCCTACCATATAAATTATGACTCCTGAAATATCTTCTTGTAAATGAAATGGGGGTCATTTCTCAACGTTGAAAAATGACCCATGTAAAGTTTCAACGTTGAAAACTTAACCCGTGCAGAATTGTCTCCTAGACTTAATTGTGATTAACTGACTACTGGTTTGAAGGGGTCATTGTTCAACGTTGAAAAATGACCCGGGGTCAATTCTCAACGTTGAAAAAAGACTCTACCCATTTTAATATGACTCCTGAATTATATTGTTGTAAAAATGAGCGGGGGTCATTTCTCAACGTTGAAAAATGACCCTTGTAATGTTTCAACGTTGAAAATTGACTTAACCTGTACAAATATTTCTCCTAGACTTAATTGTTATAAACTGACTACTGGTATGAGGGGTCATTGTTCAACGTTGAAAAATGACCCGGGGTCAATTTTCAACGTTGAAAAATACCCTGCCCATTAAATTATGACTCCGTCATTATCTCATTTTGAAATGACCGGGTCATTTCTCAAAGTTGAAAAATGACCCCTGTTACGTTTCATTGTTGAAAGACGACTTAACCCGTTCAGAAATGTCTCCTAGACTTAATTGTGATTAACTGACTACTGGTATCGGGTCATTGTTCAACGTTGAAAAATGACCCGGGGTCATTTCTCAACGTTGAAAAAAGACCCTACCATTGAAATTATGACTCCTGAATTATCGTCTTGTAAATGAAATGGGGGTCATTTTTTCAACGTTGAGAAATGACCTCGGTCATGTTACAACAAGATAATTCAGCAGTCATAATTTCATGGGTAGTGTCTTTTTTCAACGTTGAGAATTGATCCGTTGAAAATGACCTCCTCAAACCAGTACTCAGTTAATAACAATTAAGTTTAGGAGACATATTTGTACAGGTTAAGTCATCTTAAAACGATGAAACTTAACACGGGTCATTTTTCAACGTTGAGAAATGACCCCGTTCATTTTACGACAAGATAATTTTAGAGTCATGATTTCATGGGTATGATCCTTTTTCAACGATGAGAATTGACCCTGTGTCATTTTTCAACGTTGAACAGTGCCCCTCCCCCCCCCCCCCCCTTCATACCAGTAGTCAATTAATCACAATTAAGTCTAGTAGACATATCTGTACAGGTTAAGTCGTATTTCAACACGAGTCATTTTTCAAAGTTGAGAAATGACCTACGGTGATTTTAAAACAATATAAGTGAGGAGTCATAATGTCATGGGTAGGGTCTTTTTTCAATGTTGAGATTTGACCCCGGGTCTTTTTTCAACGTTGAACATTGACCCTCGTCAAACCAGTAGTAAAGGTCTTTTTCAATGTTAGGAATGGACCCCGGTCATTTTTCAACGTTGAGAAATGACCCCAGGTCTATTACCAACGTTACAAAAAAAACATGACAAGGATCAGTTAATAACCAATAATTTGTAGCAGCCATTTAAAGTTTAAGGGTATGGTCATGTTTTAATATTGAGAATTGACCCCCGGTCATTATTAAGAGGTTAAAATATGACCCAGGCGTGCCTTCTGCCCATAATGGCACGCCTGGTGCCATAATAGCCCGAGGGCTTTAGCCCGAGGGCTATTGTGACACCAGGCGTGCCATTATGGGCAGAAGGCACGCCTGGGTCATGTTTTGACCTTTTTATTGTATATCTTCATGCCAATGACGTGGTTTCAAACATCGTTTAACTGCTATCAACTGCTCACAAATTTGAAACGATAGCGCTGACAAAGTATGAGTAGCTCTAGATCTTTCAGAAATGCTCAGATCGTAAGATCTCGAACATATGAAGTTGGCTATGGTAAGTTTAACCGACGCAGAAAATTTGTAGTAGATCTAGAATTACAAACCGCTACGCTATCGAGTAGAACTGTACATTTTGACGACGTCGATTTTATCTTTTGAAGTTTCCGCTGAATGGCGTGAAATAATGACGTCATAACTGTCATTTTGAATAACATAAACAACGTCAAGTAATTTCACACTGTGACACACATAAGACTTGACCATTGTATAAACTAATTCAAACAAGAACTGTACCTTTTACGTTAAGACACTTCTGTCTCAGAATTCAAGTTCCAGAATACGATTTGACAACGACGCCAAACCCCTTCTCCTGCCATGTTTGAATAGATCTAAGTTGCTAACATCAACGAGTTGCACGTGAAAAACTTCGAGGGGCGATTATCCATAATCGGCCCACTGGGCCATTATGGATTGGTCACATGACCTCCATAAAGACAGTTTTCAACGGCAATTTTGTTACTATTTATAGTAAGGTATACAATAAACAATGTTAAAGAATGACCCCCTCTCTTCCGTTTGTTATTCAATGGCGTATTAACACTGTCGTCATTATTTCACGGATAGGGTCATTTCTCAACGTTAAGAATTGACCCTGGTCTATTTTCAACGTTGAGAAATGACCCCAGCCATTTTACAACTAGATATTTCAGCAGACATAATTTCACGGGTAGGGTATTTTTTCAACGTTGAGAAATGACACCATTCCCGTTGAAAAATGACCCGGGAGGTCTTTTTTCAACGTTAAAAAAAGACCGGGAGGTCATTTCTCAACGGGGTCAAAATTTAATGTTACACCGGTAAGCAGACGTCGATTGTTTAAAATTGATGACAATGCAGTGAATGTGGTTAACAATTAGCAAGTCGGATTTGCGAATGCCTAATCCAAGATAGACATGGCATGTGCATGACCGAGTTTGAGAAGTAGGCCCGTACAAGTATTGTCCCCTTTATGCATGGATATTGCAATGCACTCTCCCTGTATACTTGCTGGGAGATTTCATTGTAGATATGCATGTACAAAAATAATTTTAAGACATAGCGGTGTTTGTCCATACATAATATACATGTATTTCATATGAAAAACCAATCAGTACAGAACCTGATGAGACGCCGCGTAAACGCGGCATCTCATCATGGTCTACACTGTTTGACAGCGTTTACTTTAGTAGACACTAGGCTTAAATCAGTGATGAAGTATATGTTGCTCACTAGCTGTTTTGAGCATTCTGATTTTCACACTGTTTGTCAACGTTCACTTTAATAGACACGAGGCTTAAATGGGATATGAACAGAAGTGTACGTTGCTCACTAGCTGTTGTGAGTATTATGTAATAAAACGCGTCTTCCGTTTCCGTTTCAATTTATTCAAAATGTGCATTTATAAGTCCTGCTATTTGCAGCCAACATCAGCGACAAAACATATGATATAAACATTAAGCCACGTGAACAACAATGCATAGAGCCCGTATCATGTCTGGAAAACAACATTTTTTTGTGAAGGGTGCATACTATTATTGTAACTTAAAGTGTAGTAAAACTTAAATTTTATTAACAAGAGAATGACGCGCTAATTGCGCTAATTCGTCTTGAAAATGTTGTATCTTTAAATTCAGGGAGGGTGTCAATCACCACATTTGATTCATATCACTTGACATAACGTAGAATTAAACTATAAAGGAAAGATTAAATGAGTTTTTATATCTGGAATATATGTATCGTTAAACATATTACGGGCATTAAGCGTCGTGTTTCTATATTTTTTCCCAAGAAGGTTCATATTGCTGAATACAAACGAACGCTTTTACGTCATAATGATTTACATGTTACATTAGCAAAACATTACAGTTAACATACAAAGACAAGTTGAACATTTTGCTCAGTCTGATGTTGTATGCATACGATTACGAATGTATACATATAAAGTGATTGGTTTAATATAGTACGCAATGCACTTAATTTATCCTTTTAATGCGAATACCGTTCAGTTTTAGTTTGCCTCTTTTCGAAACGAAACAAAGTGGCAATGTACTGAACGGTATTTTATACCATTTGGTGAAAAAGCTCACATAAACGTCTCGAAGACATCAAGTGAGCTATGTTACAACATAGGTTCAATTTGAGTGAAACCATGACAAATATTGTGGTTTTATGAGCAATCACTCAGCATGTTTATGAAAGGCTAAGTGCATGTCAAAAATAACACAGAAAAGCTCCTGATAGTGATCTCTGCGTAACTTTTGCCATGACCCGCGCAGTTATCTTTCTTTATATACATGTATACATGGGTATACATTCAACATTAATTTAAGCATAAATACAAAAGAATACTACATGTATTAATTTGTTTATAATAGTTACACAACGCAGAACAAACATAGCTCATAAAGTTATTGAGTGAGCTTTTTGTGCCATTTTTGTCCCGAATCGTGCAGTAATCTGTCGTCAGATATATGTTAAGCGTTCCAGTTAACCTACGACAAAAACAAAAAGGGAGTTGCATAATGCTGGTCAAAACCTACGCAGAAAGCTGATATATGAGCTTTCCACGCAACTTTTATCCTGAGTTAAGCTTAAAATAATACATCCAACAAAAGGTTTCATCTCCATACGATAATAAGCTAGATAAATAAGTTACACAATATGGGTCAAAAAGCAACACGGAAAGCTCTTTTGTGAGATTTCTGTGAAACTTTTATCGTAGACAGTTAATCTGTCTCAAGATATATTATCAGTAAACATTGCATTTAACAATCATACGATTGTATATTATTTACACTTTCTTTAATAAGGGGGTTACACAATTCAAGTAAAAAATAACACAGAGAGACACTGATTGAGCTCCCTGTGTAATTTTTGTCCTGACCCACGCAGTTATCTTTCTTTATATACACATGTATGTACATTCAGCATTAAATTAAGCATAGATACAAAAGGATACTATTCAGTTGTTTATAATAGAGTTACACAATGCAGAACAAAGATAACACACAAAGTTCCCGAATCGTGCAGTAATCTGTCGTCAGGTTTATGTTAAGCGTTCCATTCAACGTTCGACAAAAAAGGAGTTGCATAATGCTGGTCAAAACCAACATAGAAAGCTACTAATGGGCATAAATGTACATATACACCGAATTCTGTTTCTCTAGCTGATACAGTATAGGTAATTATGCTTTGGACAGGCAGTCTTTTTGTAATTGAGGTCAAAGGTCGTGGTCAAGGTCACAATAACCTGAAAGTCGCACGGACACTGCGTTTTCAAACACCAAATTTGGTGTCTACAGCTGATGTGATATAGGGAATGAGCTCCGGACAAGCTGCTTCCACAATCTAAATCAAAGGTCAATATCAAGGTCACGGTGATTTTAAAAGTGATACAAGATACTACGTCATCCCAAGATGCGTTCACATACTAAATTTGGTATACCTAGCCCATAAGCTATAGGATATATGATACAGACAAGCGTTTTGCTATTATTGAGTTCAAAAGCCAAGGTCAATGTCACAGTAACCTTAACCCTCTCAATCTCAATGACGTCATTAAGCGCATTTGCAAACATTTTTTATCATGATCAGACACCACGTAATTGCATGCGACACTCTGCCATCCTGAGATGTACTATAACACCATTTATGATTCCCAGCTGGTTTTGTTCAGGAAATACTGTACGTATTGTCCGAACATTTCTTTTCTACAAGTGAGGGCAAGGTGGGGGTCACTTTCACCTGAACATGGTACGCGACACAATCCTAAGATGTACTCGCACACAAAGTGGGATATCTCTAACTGATGCAGTTTAGGAAATATCATCCGGATATATTAAGAGGTTATTTAACAATGTTGAGTACAATACTGAATTCTATTGGACGAGTACACAGCAGCCATAGTTCATATTGGATGAGGCGTTAGCCGACAACAACGACCCTTGTCGCAGTTCCCTAAACAGGACAATTATGTCTAACACCCTTCGTGGCTGCAATACCATCTGCTTTTATGTCTTCTGCTGTCTTTCCCAAAGTTACATATAAGTTTGCGTTTTGATATAATAAAATGACGAGTGACAAACGTTACGCGGCGTCTGGTCTGGATTCAAGCTGTTTGCAAATGTAAGACAAATCTTATTTTCCCTCCACATAACGACTCCCTCGGAGCAACACACACAATCTGTGCCTCCCATTCATGATTGGGTGTCGATGTAGACAGGGAGCACTGTAGCAGACGCGTGAAATGCCAAGGGAAGTAACTCTTAACAGAGTGTCGGAAGAGTTGTCCAGTCCAATACGTTTCTGGATCCGAGTCAAATATGAGAAAAATGTGGCCTTTTTTCACATTCCGGTACAATATAGGTTTCTCTTGTACCGTCACGTGGTAGAAAGAGGGGCTTTCGACTGGTTTGATCTATGTAGGTGTGAAATAAAAGCTGTTACTATAATTTAAGTCAAATGTCCAGGTCAAGGTAACGTTGAACGGAACATAGTTCGCGTTACTTCACTGGCAAAATATGTACGCACACACACAATTGGATTAACCTAGCTGATATGTTATGGTAAATATGCTTCCGAAAAGCTTCTGTAATTTATGTAAACGGTCAAAGGGCACGTGGACATAACGCCGTCACCAGGAAGATGTACTCATATCCCTATCTGATGTAATAGAGTAAGTATGCTCAGATAAGCGTTTTGTACGATTGAGGTCAAGTGTTAATGGCAAGGCCACAGTGCCTGAAAATGTTAAAGGGCAACTCGCATTCCCAAAATTTACCCATACAACAACTTTGGTATTATACCTCCCTAGCTGGCATGATATAAGAAATGTTCTCCTGGCAATGGGGACACGGACGGTCGTGCACATGCACCGCTGAATCACTACAGTGGAGAAAACGTTATTCTTTCCCGACGAAACGCAAACGCAAAGCACTAACACGTAGAAAAGTACAGCTTCCGGACAATTCTGACGAACAATCTTTTTCTAAGTGGCAAACAGTTTGGAGCCTGATCAGACACCGGGTTACCCGGCGTCTGATCTGGCTCCAATCTGTTTGTAATAGAAATAATAGCTTGAGCGTAAACGCGTTTATTGGGAAAGATTAAAGTTTTCTCCACTGTATATCAATTAATGCGCCCCAAAGCTAGCTCTGAGGGTTTCAAATGAAAAGTCAATGATGTTGTTAACACCATTGCCATTTACCTTGAACAGAGGGCAAATGTCAATATGATTAAGGTTTCATGTAAGGTTGACAGGGAATAGGCAGACTGGCTAAACTACCTTAACCCTTTACCTGATAGCATTGTTTCTAGCATTGAAGATATGTGACTACTTATAGCAGGTTGAAAGTAAAGCAGAATGCGCCCTAAGGCGCATTCTGCTTTACTTTCAGCCTGCTTTAAGCTATTAACTGCTAGAATAAGGAAAGTATTAAATATGACACATATTCATTACGGTATAATTTGGAACTATTTTCTTCAGCGGATGAATAAACTGAATGCGCTAAAAGCCGCTTCTATAAGGGAAAGGGTTAATACATGTATAAAACATTGAAGGTTGATCTGTTGTTCTGAATTTATTAACAGTGATATATAAGATAGTTTTATTATCATGGTTCCGATATTTACCGACATTGGCCCGATCTCTTTTGGGGTCCACAACCTTAACCCCTTCACTGTCGTGACGTCATCGATTTTAAACAATTATCGTCTGCGTCTATTTCTAAAAAACAATTTTTAGGTATTTTGACTTAAGATTTATTGAAACGAGTGTCAAACAGTTTGGATCCTGATCAGACGCCGCGTTACGCGGCGTCTGATCAGGATCTAAACTGTTTGCAAATAACGTTTGTACTCGGGGTAAGGCAGTGAAGGGGTTAATGTGATCATGCTTTATCCCTTTCACTGCTAAATGTAACCGTCTTGTTCGCCCGCTTACATTAGTCGTCTGCAATTGTTTGCAAAATTTTAAATATTTTGAAAATTTGACTGAATAAAAACAGGGCTACCATAAGTTGCTCATAAAATTCCTAAGATTTCCAATTGTTCAAGGGCGATTTTAGGAAACGTACCTTTAACCCTTTATATGCCAGGTTCTATAAGACTATCATAATTATGCAAACAGTTAAGATCCAGATCAGACGCCGCGTGACGCGGCATCTGGTCTGGATCCAAACTATTTGACAATCAAATCCG
This sequence comes from Gari tellinella, assembly GCA_922989275.2. Taxonomy (NCBI): domain Eukaryota; kingdom Metazoa; phylum Mollusca; class Bivalvia; order Cardiida; family Psammobiidae; genus Gari; species Gari tellinella. The sequence continues at coordinate 100,491,068 of OV277858.1, read as the reverse complement.
GAGAAATTTAACAGAAAAAAATCCGAAGATTCCGGAAAAATCCGGAGATATGGCAGCCCTGTAATAATATTGATACGAGAACTGGACAGAAATGTATTCTAAACAGACGCTGCGTTACACGGCGTTTGATCTGAATCCTAACTGCTTGCGAAGTCGGCATCAGTCGTTTATTGCGGTGAAACTGCTAAGTGTTCTAACACCAAAATAATCGTTTATTTTACTGGCGGTAAATGTCAGAGTATGACACATATAATGTTAAGTGGAGCGTTGCATAGTGTTGTCTTTTTACATAATGTGTATTAACAATACCGTATCTAGGTTACAAACTCTTCAAATTACATTTGTACTTAGACAGCGGTCGTTAACCTTTTTTCTTTAGGGCGTCTGTGTCTGCCAGTTTCCTCATATATAGCAGGGCTGCCATTTCTCCGGATTTTTCCTAAATCTTCGGATTTTTTTTCTAGTACATGAAATCTGGCTAAAAGTAAAGCAGAATGCGCATTCTGCTTTACTTCCAGTCTGCTTTAAAGCTAAGGCGCATTCTGCTAAGCAGCTTTACTTTCAGCCTGCTTTAAAGCTATCATGTAAAATAATTAGAAAAAGGCGATGGGGTAAAGGGACGATTGTAAAATCGCGCTTGAAAAATGCAAATTTGGAAATCTTAGGATTTTTTATGTCAACTTATGGTAGCCCTGATATAGATACATAAGAGGCACAAATGGTGTTCAATATGTCTACAGATTACATATTAAAATACCTTGACAAGGATGCAGAAAGTTGATTGCTCTCACCTGTCATTATACCTTATTCGTGAGCTGATGTTTGATTAGTTTCTAAATTTACTCATCTATTGTGCCTAGCGTCCACATAAAAGGGATATGTGCAAACAGGACAGACCTATATCAGAGGCCGTATTATGTCAACAGGAATTTCCATAAAGATATCATGAAAATAAAAGAAATGACCAAACACCCCTTAAATGAAAATTGAATTAATCCAATTTAGAAGCGTGGAGGAATCCGCTAGGTATAAACAGGTGGAACAAACAGTCTACGTGGATAACTCGAATTCACTATTAAGTCGACCATAAGTCGAACTCAAGCTAAACCACGTTTTAAGTTTGAAATAGTGAATTGGTGGTACACAGTTTCGAGCCCGATCAAACGTACGCCGGCGTCTGATCAGGCTACAAATTGTGGTCAAGTTTATTTTGCATAATAATAAGAATAACACATTCCTCTCTGTTACTCGATGTGGAACAAACGTGCTTCTAGTATTTCCGTCGCAACTCTGATGACACATGATGATGCCAATTAGATTACATTGGAATATTTGAAATATTCATATGCGATCAAACCTATGTCATGTTGCCACCATGGAGGAAGTATACCGGTATACTTCCTCCATGTTGCCACTGAAACCGACATAGAGCTTAACAGTAAATTACAAAAAGGTAGCAGCTTAATGAAGATCAAAAGTAATACAGTAAGCTCCTAAAAGTGTTTTCTATATTATTTCTGCCATTAAACAGAAATCAGTCTTAGGAATATATTTCGGTCTCCATTGATGAGCTGCTATACGCATGTAATACTGGTTTATATTGATTTTAAATTAACCCTTTGTCTGCTGATCGCGACTTCACTGTTTTTGGAAACAGTTTGGATCCAGATAAGACGCCGCGTAAAGCGGCGTCTGATCTGGACCCAAACTGTTTGACACTCGTCTTTATGTCATGTTTCTTAAAAAAGTATAAATCTATAACAAACAAGTTTTGCAGACGACAATTTCGAAGCAGACGAATGACCGCAGGGTAAGAGTTAACCCTTTACCTGCTGAAATATCTTCTGCTTCAAATTGCCGTCTGCAATAGTTTTTAAAAGTTAATTCTAATGCCATTTAACCCTTTACCTTATTATAGCATATTGCCGGCAAGTTTTGAAGACATGTGATCACGTAAAGCAGGTTGAAAATAAATAAGAATGCTTTATTTTCAGCCTGCTTTAAACTACCATCTCCTAAAATATATATGTACACAATATTTCGTATGGTGCACATTCACGACTGTATAAATTGGAACTATTTTCTTCTGTGCAGGAGTAAATCAAAGGCGTTAAAACGCGCATCTATGGCGTGAATGTGGCTGGTTGAGCCTTAAACAAGCGGGATCAAAAAGTTCGGATTCTCAGCGATCTTGCGACGCGTTTCTCAGCGTCTGATCTTGGTCCAAACTACACATTGTTAATGGTTAAAAGGTACAACTACAGTGGTCCCTCCCTACAATGAGCCTCCCAAATACGATGCCCTCCTTACAATGATGAGTGCCGCTGTTCCCCAATCAATACAATTACCGGTATCTCTAAGGCTTTAATTTACACGTTAGTGGACATTTTGACAACAAATCATAATGACGAGTGGCAGTTTGAACCCAGAGCAGACGCCGTGTTACGCGGCGTCTGGTCTGGATTCAATCTGTTTGCAAATATAAGCCAAGTTCCCTCCCTATAAGAACTGTCTCCGAACACAGGCACTCGTTGACTGCCATAGGCTGTCGTTGTAGAGGGAGCACTGTAGTACTCTTGTCATGCATTAACCTGTACTCAATAGATACGCCTATTGGATGAGCAACATAACAACTATTTCCCATATCTTAACAGGTGGTAGTTTAACTCATAACCCCATAAATACGCCTTTTTACGCCTTTTATTTATTGTTCCACTAAAAAAAATAGTCCCAATGTATACAGTTATGAATATGAATGATAATAAATAGTGTCTATATTCTAGCAGATGGTAGCTTACAAAATGTAAAGCAGGATGAAAGTAAAGCAGAATGTGCCTTAAGGCACATTCTGCTTTACTTTCAAACTGAGGTAATGGGTTAAAGTATAGGCTTGAAGTAAAGCAGAATGCCCCTTAATTAAGGCTAGGTGATTCTTTGTAAAGTTTTTGTCATTAATGTTGTGTAGACATTTTACCATCTATTGTCCAACTTTTGTCTAAAATATTCATTAGTTTATCTTAGATATGAATTGAATGAAAGCAACCGAAACCCCGGTTTAACATGAAATCGATGTTTCTTTCTAGTGGTGTGCTTAATAATTAAATTAAGTCGCTTTCGCTGTATAGTGACTTGACATTCAATTCACATTGCAAACATCATACACCACACCAATTGATTTCGAATTATTTTTGTTTCTATTATGTATTTTAAGTTGGGGTTTTTATCGATTATTAGTCGCATTTTACTATTCTATAAATGAAATAAACGTAGAATGTAAATGTTATACATGTACATGTAGTTATATGCTAAATAACAGTGCAAACATCTACCGTGCGTAATCCCCAAAGCATGTTAAAACCGTTCTTCATTAAAATATTCATAACTTTATAAAACCAACGCATATTTTAGAAGAAATTTGGCATTAATATGCATAAACGATGTATCTACAAAATGCGTACAAGTTTATATCTTGAATTATTTATTAACTTTAGTAAATATTAACCTTTGAACTAATGTCCCGTTTTTTCTGGGACACCCTGTCCAGTGGATAAGATGTTGTTCTTTTCCAGAATGTTTAAGAACGATCTCAGACTCAACTTAAACTCTGTACATGTATGACATTGGGTCCTGAGGGAATATTGATGAATTTTATGTTTAAAACAGTCTAATGTTAGATATAAATGGTGCAGAAACTTTATCAGGGGTTTTCTATATCCATTCCATCAAGTGCATTAACCCTGTAGTATAGTGGCTTAAAGTAAGCTTCAACCTGCTTTAAGTGGTCGCCTGCTGTAAGTGGTCACCTGTCATCAACACAAGAAGCAGACTATGGAGAAATGGTTTTCCATGCCTTACAACACTTTCGTCTAACACAGCTTTGACTTACAAGTACCTATGGAACAAAAAATACCTTTGCATATTGAACGATTAATTCTAATTGACGGAAGTAAAACATTTTTTTATTATTATCGATTGTTAACCTATATAAGCCAATTGTTTCGTTTTTATAAAGATTATCTAAATTATCATCCAGTGTGAAAAACACGCGTCTGAGCTGGAATTGTTTCCACAACAAACAGTTTGGAGCCAGATCAGACGCCGGGTTACCCGGCGTCTGATCAGACTCCAAACTGTTTGCCTTAAAAAATAGGCCGAATTTATTAGAACCCATAATTTTCCCTATTTCATAGCACTGCGTTTGCGTTTCATTTTGGTGTCTTCTCCACTGTATATATGTTTTGTAACATTATAGCATTGTAGCGGCATGATTTGAAAAAAATTCTAATTTGAAAATATTTTTCAAATCATGTCAATTTTTTCAAATCATGTTTTCACAGTCGACTTGATTTGAAAAAATACATAATTTGAAAAAAAAATTCAAATCATGTCGAAAACCGGCATCTGGAAATTTGATTCAACATGATTTGAAAAAAAACCAAGTTTTTACATAGGCTGGTATTTAATAGCATGCATATATTAAGTATTTATATAAGTGTTTCCGGCACCGCAACACAGTGAATATAGTTGAGTTATTATTATTGAAACTCCCACTTGAACAATTACTCGATAGAAGACGCGTTGATCGTAAAAATACAGGAGGTCGAAAGTAAAACAAGAGGTTTAAAGAAACGTTCTCCTTAATAGTCTCATCTTTCACCTGTCTTAACCCATTACCCATTGCTTTACATTTAATGTCATTTATTTATTCCTCTACTGCAGCAAATAGTTCCACTTTATGCAGTATGAATGAACAATACTAAATATGTTAATTCTGTGGTAGATCTAGCATAAAGCAGACTGAAAGTAAAGCAGAATGTGATTTTAGGAACATATTCTGTTTCAGTACTTTCAACCTGTTTACAGTGTCACATGTAGATCTAGTATCACGTAACTTACCCGTCTCGACTTCCGTTTAAAAGTCGAAATACCTTAAAATGCGAATTCTACCCAATGAAATGCGGGTAGATAAATTAAGTACATACTCGACTGTATCAAAAGGTAAAGTTCTGAGGCTGAATTTTAGATCCATTCCGAAACGGACGTTATCATTTATGAAGCAGACGATACTTTCTGTTGACATGGTAACACGTACGGTGGTTTTAACTTGAGATGTATATCTACGCCCAGGTTCATTTATGTTGAACGCCATCAATATACACGCCTAGTTTACACAATATTGGTTTTATGCAGAGATGTGTTGAAAAGTAGCCGCTAGGCTCCAGACATTGTGTAAAAAGTGCTGGCCTTGTCCGCAGTGGTCAGTCCGGACACAGGTGTAGTGTTGCAGATCACGTGAGTAATATATTGCAGTTATTTTTGTGTAATATTGATTCATAAAACATGTACAGGTGCGCTGTTCGTAAATTGTATGTTGCTGCAATCAATTATAGATTTGATTGGTGTGTCAACCACTTTGAACAGTGCCAAACCCGAGATCTCTTTCAAGACATTTGCAAACAGTTTAGATCCAGCTCAGACGCCGCGTAAGCCGCGTAACGCGGCGTCTGATCAGGAGCTAAGTTGTTTGACGTTGGCGCAAATGCTTGTTAAAAATCTAGATTACGTATACGTACAGTTAAAGCAGACGATGCAAATCTATTTGTGAGCAGACGACACATTATAGTTTATGGCAGTGAATATGTCTTCGACGAGTTATGACGTCACATGTTATGACCATCATCATCATCTTCATTAATCGCATCACTCTGCATAGAGTATACTCGCGATTGATTGGTGTGCCATTTGAAAACACCTGTTAATTCAGAAAAGAGTTCTTGAGGTGTAAGTAAAACCACTCTTTTACCACCAGTGACCACAGGGGACCGTCACAATAGAAGTCTGAAACCAAAAAGAAAAAAACATGTATAAACACTAGATGTTTTAGTGGTCCTAAATTAATCAAGAGGTGTATTTGACAATTTTTCAGTTTTTACAGTAGAACCAGGCTTGAACACGATACAGAAACATCTATCTACTACGACAGTAAAGTAATTGTATATAATAAAAGACAGGTGACAGCTTAAAGCGACTCGCATCCGGATGGTGTAGATCTACTTGTCAAAATAAAATAAAATGCTCAAATAAAAGCAAATTTGTGGCATTATTTGGCTTCTGACATTAAAAAAATATGATCAGTCCAAAAAAAGTCTCAAGAATCGTCACCGAATCTTAGTTTTTTTTAGATATATTCCATCGTTTTTCAATAGCGTCAGCTGACGGTTTTGCTGTTGTTGTTGCTTCTCTACGCGGGCTCTGACATAAAACGGAGCCGAATAATGTAGTATTAAGCGCTACCAGTAAAGTACCTTAATTCGCTACCATATATATAGAGAGCGTCCGTGGTCGAGGCGGTAAAGGCGTGTCCTCATTTTACTTGTTTGTCTCAGCAATGGAGGGTCACAGGTTCGAATCCCACCAGAGCTTTTTTTTTTTTGGAAATGCATTTTTTAACAGAATTTATTATCCTTATCTAAATCTTACCCATTTATATAATCATTTGACATATATTTACAAATTACCATTTTTAATGCTAAATCCGGTTGCGAGCCTCTTTAAAGCAAGATGACAGTAGAAAACAGCTCCTTAAGGTGATTTCTGTTTTACTGTCACTTAATGGGCTTAAAGAAGTTGCCTGAACAATTGGTGCAGTATTAGTGAGAAAATGTTGGATTTGATCACATTGCTCCCGCTTATCTAGAACCCTGATCAGGGTCTGCACTGTTTGCCTGTGCTGTATAATATTGTGATATGTAGTTAGATCTATTTCTACCATCATGTATTTGCTAAAATTCTATATATCCGTCTTAACAGTATTTCAGACCGATTCAGACTTTAAGTTCACTTTAGCGTATAGAAGTTTGGGTAATGAGGTTCAAGGTTGATATTTGATACACATGTTTGTTTTGACATACAGTGCAACTTTGTTCATTCAAACTTTTTCATATGTCTATCTACATTTTATTTTATTTTTTCGAACTGGCTTAAGGTGAACACATTTCTTAATTTTATTTCAAATCCATTCAAGCTTAACCCTTGACTGTTTCTTATATTCAAGTAGATGACCACTAAAAGCAGGTCGAACTTAATTAGTAAAGCAGAATGCGCCTTAAGGTGCTGCTTTTCTTACCTGCTTTAGTTTAAGCTAAAATTTTCTAGGATATAGAAAATAATCATTTCTTTGGTACATTATTCATGACTGTGTAAAAATCAACAACAAATAAATGAATAAATAAAAACTATTTTCCGTGGAAAAATAATTTAAAAGCATTAAGATGTGTATTTATTGGGTAATGGGTTCAGTATATTATATCTGTTGTCAAAAAGTTTGGATGCTGATGGGGTGTTTCAGTGCATCTGGTCTAGATACAAACAAGTTGCAGATCCTAATAAATACATGTATTTGTCTCATTAGCAGCAGGCTAAGGCCTAATACAGGATGTGGCATTTAAGTTTATAATTGCCCACTCTGTTGCTACAGTAAAACGTCCTCTCTTCATTAACCCTTTCCCTTATAAACACGCCATTTTACGTCTTTAATTTATCCTTCCACCAAAGAAAACAGTTTCACTATATACAGCCAAAAGTATGTACAACATGAAATATTTTCTATAGCTTAAATCAGGCTAAAAGTTAAGCAGAATGCGCCTGATTTAAGTAGTCGCCTATCTTCAATACTTAGAATCAAGCTATGGGGCAAAGGGTTAAAACACATGATGTCTCATTGTTATTGTTAATAAGCGTGTAGCTTAATGCATGATAAAAGTAATGCAGAAAGCTCCTGGTTTAACTTTCTGCAAGATTTTCACCATGCATTAAATAGTTATCTGTCATTTAAGGGGACTGTTACTGTCAGGGCTGCTATAAGTTGATCTTGAAAAATCCTAAGATTTCAAATTTTTCTATTTTCAAATGGGATTACTTTTTAAAAGCAGGTTGAAAGTAAAGCAGAATGGTCCTTTGGGCCTCAAGGTGCATCCTGCTTTACATTCAACCTGCTTTGAGCTATCATCTGCTAGGATAAAAATCTGAAGATTTCTGAAAAATCTGCAGAAATGGCAGCCCTGTTCTGTTTGGTCACTCAGAATAGCTTAATTAGCTTTACTGTATAGTTTAGATGACGCATGACTCACATTTAAATTCAAATATTTGTTTGTTGTTATAGGGGACCATAGATCAACTGGGAACAGTACACACAAGTTCAAGATGAGTGGCGAACCTGAGGGTTGTAAGTCTTAACCCAATTAGATACACCTTTTTACGCCTCTAATTTATTCCTCCATGGAAGGAAATAATAAGTTTCACTTTATACAGTCATGAATATGCAACAATTTATTAAGAAATATTTTCTATACCCTTGCAGATAGTTGCTCAAAGCGGGCTGAAAGTAAAGCAGAATGCGCACATTCTGCTTTATTTTAAACCTGCTTTAAGTGGTCACATGTTTTCAAAACTTTAAACAGGCTATGGGGTAATGGATTAACCAATTAGCCCATAGACTGCTTGGCATATTTCTAGTTTCGTAAACAATAAAGTGACCACTTGGAGCAAGCTGAAAGTAAAGCAGAATGTAGCTTAAAAGGGTTGTAAGTTTTAACCCTTTACTTCATAGCCTGTTTCGCACGTTCCTTGTTTTAAAGACAATTGAATACTTGAAGCAGGTTGAAATGAAAGCAGAAAGCACTTTAACCCTTTCGCTCTCAAACATGCTTAAAAGCATGTTTGCAAACAGTTTGGATCCTGATCAGATGCTGTGTAATGCTGTGTCTGATCAGGATCCAAACTGTTTGACACTCGTTTTGAAATTTCTTCAGTCATACTGCTGGGATATATAGAAAGTATCATTCATTCATTTATAGTAAACATTTCTTATGGTGAATATTCATGACTGTATTAAGCGGAACTATTTGCTTCAATGGAGGAATTATTTAAAGGCATAAAAAAGTATATTTATGGAGTAATGGATAAATAGTATCTCTTGTAGCGTTTACTTAAAATATCATTCTACACATTTCATGATTTGTACTTATTAAAATAGAGGCGATAACAATGAGTAGTAACACTATAGGGTTTGGTGCTAACATGATTAAGAAAATGTTAAATTTAAATACGCCTTTTTACACCTTCAGTTTGTTCCTTCACTGAAGAAAATAGTTCCAGTTTATACAGTCACAAAAATGTACCATAAGAAATAGTTTCTATATTCTAGCAGATGGTAGCTTAAAGCAGGCTGAAAGTAAAGCATAATGCGCCTTAAGGCGCATTCTGTTTAACTTCCAGCCTGCTTTAAGCAGCCATATGCCAACAAAACTAGACACAGGCGATGGGGTAAAGGTACGATTGTAAAATCGCACTTGAAAAATGCAAATTTTGAAATCTTAGGATTTTTTATGTCAACTTATGGCAGCCCTGTAGCTGTCAAATTACCAACCAGTCACATCAGAAAAGCCTCCAGAGAGATTTGCACCTTTACTTGGACCTTACATTCCTGATGCAGGTGCCAGGTTTACAGCTAGGCTGTCGTAGTATCAGTTAATTTTGAAGGAAGGAAAAGAGAGAAATAGAAGAGAGATGGAGAGATTAATTCAAAAATTATATTATGCTTTTATTTTTTGTTCCAGATTTTGATCCAGATACAACACCAAATCGTAAGTACAACCGGTATGTCTTTTGTTCTCTTAACCCTTTCCTCTATAGAAGTGCCCTTTAGTGCATCAGTTCCTCCGCTGAAGAAAATGGTTCCAATTTAAAAAGTCATAAACATGTACCAAAACAAAATATTTTCTATATCCTAGCAGATGGTAGCTTAAAGCAGACTGAAAGGAAATCAGAATGCGCCTAAAGATGCATTCTGCTTTACTTTCAACCTGCTTTAACCAATTACCCCATAGCATGTTTCTAGTTTTAGAGACAAGTAATAACTTATTTATTTTAGCAAGTTGGAAGTAAAGCAGAATGTGCCTTAAGGCACATTCTGCTTTACTTTCAGCCTGCTTTAAGCTACTTTCTGCTAGGGAAAAGGACATGTTTCTTAAGGTAAATAGTTATAACTGTATAAATTAAAACTATTTTCTACAGCGGAGGAATGAAATTAAAGGCGTAAAAGGGCATGTTTATGGGGTAATAGGTTGAGTGATCACCATCAAAACTAGAAACAGACTATGGAGTAAAGGGTTAATGGCAACAGATTGTTTTTTGCAGAATGAAAGCATACCACAGGGAGCCATAAAACACAGCAGTACATGAATGAGTTTATTCATATTTTATAAGGTTCTTGACTTCCTAGAAGTGAAATGATTTCGTGATAATTCATTAAACAGAAACAATATACATTTACAGTGAAACCCCTCTAAACTAGACAACATACATTTCCAGTTTAACCCCTTCCCTCATAGAAGCACCTTTGAGCACATTTGATTTATTCCTCCACTAAAGAAAATAGTTCCAATTTATACAGTCTTGAAAATGAGCCAGAAGAAAAAAATTCTAAATCCTAACAGATGATAGCTTAAAGCAGGCTGAAAGTAAAGCAGAATGTGCCTTAAGGCACATTCTGCTTTACTTTCAACCTGCTTTAAGTGGTCACCTGTCTTCAAAACTAGAAACAGGCTATGGGGTAATAGATTAACTGCCATGAAGTCATCTTCTTTAACCCTTAGCCCGCCAAATAAATTGTCGTCTGCTATTTTTCTCGTCTGCTTCAAGTTTCAAAGTGCTTCAAAGTTGCTGAAAATTGCTGAAAATGTTGTCCGAGTGTCAAACAGCTTGGATCCGGATGAGACGCCGAGTTACTCGGCGTCTCATCCGGATCCAAGCTGTTTGCATATGGAGCGATAGTCGTGAGTGGCAGGCTAAGGGTTAATACATTTAACCCTTGTGGCGACTATATACCCATCAGTAACAGTGTACCTGTGAAGAGTACATGAATTTGTCCTATGCAAACAAGCCAAACAGTTTAGACCCTGATCAGAGAGCTCTGATCTGGGTCTGCACCGCTTATCATTTTGCAATGTATTGTTAAAGTCAACCCTAAATAGTTTAAAATGGACTAGACTTAACTGGAAATCGGAGTTGTTTATTAACCCATTTAAGCCTAGTGTCTACCAAAAAGGACATTAACAAACAATGTAGACCCTGACGAGACCCTGGGTTACGTGGCATCTTATCAGGATCTGCACCGATTGTTATTTCATATGAAATGTTCTGCTGTATGGAAAAACAGTGTAGTGTCTTAAGATCACCCTTGTACATGACATATTATGTATAAACGGAATATTACTATACTTTGCATATCTTATGCACCGGATCACTCGAGTTGTGTGTGTAAAGGCTATATCCAACGAGACCGAAGGTCGAGTTGGATATAGCCTTTACACACACAACGAGAGTGATCCGGTACATAAGATATGCAAAGTATAGTAATGTTCCTTTTATCATATACCTCATAATAAAAACTATAATAATAATAAAATAAAAAACGATAGAAATGATTCGAGCTATTTTCTATGCCCCTGTAGTGTGTAAAGTAGTTCCGAACATCCGACTACACAGTAAACGTTCTAATTTTCCCATTACACAAGGTACATGGGTAATACGGAATTTTCAATCCGTCAAGGTGTATTTGTTCGATAAAATACGGAAATATTTTGGGCAGAACATTGGTAGGTATATAATAAAATGAAATCTTCAAGCAAGCACATAGAGAGGGTAAATTGCAATAGCCAGGCATAAATGGGTTAAAAATCAGGGTTAAATTTGTTAACCCATTACCCTATAGCCTGTTTCTAGTTTTGAAGATAGTTGACCACTTAACTTAAAACAGGTTGAAAGTAAAGCAGAATGTGCCCTAAGGCACATTCTGCTTTACTTTCAGCCTGCTTTAAGCTATTATCTGCTAGAAGATAGAAAATATTTCATATGATTCTTGTTTGTGACAGTATATGAAGGAACTATTTTCTTCCATAGAGGAATAAATGAAAGTGTAAAAAGGGGTATTTATTGGGGTAATGGGTAAAACAATTTTTGTCTGTATTTATTTCTCTTATTTTGAGTGTCAGTATAATGTTTCCTGACTATATAATACAGATATGTCTTGACATTCCAGCTTTGGTAGATGAGGGAGAAAGCAAGGGCACCAAACGAAAAGAAGCGAAGCCTAAACATGAGCGAGGCCAACCTGACTTTGAAGATGTTCCTGGCTACGAAGGAGCTGGCTTCATTGGATGCAGTATGTATTAGTATTTAGCAGCAAGGCATTTGCATTTGTAAATAGCTTGAATCTAGAGCAGACACCGCATAACACAGCGTCTGATCTGGATTCAAGCTGTTTATCATGCACTCATCATTATATTTATTCTACCAAAATGTCCACTTATAGATAACTTTGACAAAACACAGCAGATAACAGTTTTAAGCAGACTGCAGCAGTTAAAACGTAAGACATAATTATCCTGTTAAGGGAACTGAGGCAAGGGTCGTTGTAAGGAGGGTGTTTTTGTTGGGAGGGAGCACTGTACATGTGGTATTTAGCAGTAAGTATTATTACCTGACTCTCTATTTAAGTAAATATTAAGCATTTTTGACTGTTTTCCGCAAATATTTACCAGACTGAGGCCAGGGGGCAACAGTTCACTGTTACACGGCACTGTTACATGCGCGAAAATGGTGCGCAAAAAAAATCTGCATCGCGGGACCGAATAAGGCGTCTTTATAATACAGATTTTTGATTAAGGAGTTTGCCTATCGTGGAGTTGATCGGATCCCCTTAAAAGGCTATATAGAGCTAGTTCTAGATCTAAAATTAAGAGTAACTCAGAATAAAATCGATAAACCGCTTGCAGATCTAACGTCTTCCTTTTTAAACAAATTATGACGTTACAATAATAAATGACGTCATATCATGCATGACGTAATTTCGACAAAGTCTCAATCAATTTCAATCAATAAGAAACAATAATAATTACAATCGTAATTGAAAAAATGAATATAGTAGACATCATTTTTACAAAACAGTGATGTTCACATTCAGTTGTTGTATTAAATTTAATCAAGATTAAATATAAGAACATCTCTAGAATCTAAATACGTGTTGTTCAAATCTTGTATATCTAGATAGATCTAGATCTAGCCATTCATTCAGCCTGGCTCAAATAGAGAGTCAGGTAATACATCATTTGTTTGATAGTTACTTCGGGAACAATCAAACCATTGTCCCTCGGTAGCAGGGAAGACCTTGAGAACTGTTGCCCTCGACCGTTGGCCTCGGGCAACAGTTCTCAAGGTCTTCCCTGCTACCTCGGGTCAATGATTTGACTGTTCCCTCAGTACCTATGAAACAAATGTATACTGTAAGACCTCTTTATTACCACCACTAAAATTAGGCTTACCTGTACTGTACATGTCTTTGAAGAGAGGTCTTACATACTATAAATTTCTTTTCCTTTTACCAGTTGAAGCAATGCCACCGAAGATGTCGGAGCCTCAAGGTGAAGCACCAGACATGCAGTTTGGCAAGTAAGTGGCTGTAGAACTATTGTACTCATACAATTACCGTAAAACCCCTAAAAATTGGGAAACTCTGTATAACTGCTGTAATTACATGTATCCTAAAATTTGAAATTATTTATATCACACAGTAATTTGTCTAAAAGGTGCGAACTGAATGGTAAACGGTTTAAAGGGGCTCCTTAAGGGAGCAGTCAGATCAGGGGTCTACACTATTTGCTCAGGGCAGTCTGTCCAAATACTTAGGGACATTTGAGTACAAAAAGTTTTAGGTCAGGGGAGTATTTCCAATAGTATATACTAGTATATATCTTAATCTTCCTGATAACTCCAAACAACACTATGCTTTTACATTACTTTTACTGCATTTCATATATACTGGTATACTGATAGTTTTTAGCTCACCTGAGCTAGCTCAGGGTGAGCTTTTGCAATCCTTGAATGTCTGGCGTCCGTTGTCCGTCGTCCGTCTTGCGGCGTCAACAATTTTAGTGTTTACACTCTAGAGGCCACAATATATATTCCATCTTTCTCAAACTTGCTCAGATTGTATATTACCATAAGAGTTCGGATGAGTTTGATTATAGTTGAAATTGGACAAATAGGTCAAGAGTTATCAACCTTTGAATTGCTTAAAATGCCATATTTAACAGTGTTTACCCTCTAAATGCCACAATATTTATCCAATCTTTCTCAAACTTGCTCAGATTGTACATTACCATAAGAGTTTAGATGAGGGCGATTATGGTTGTAATTGGACAAATTGGTCAAGAGTAATCTACCTTTGAATTGCTGAAAATGCCATATTTAACAGTGTTTACGCTCTAGAGGCCACAATATTTATCCAATTTTTCTCAAACTTGCCCAGATTGTATATTATTATAAGAGTTTGGATGAGGTTGATTATGGTTGTAATCGGACAAATTGGTCAAGAGTAATCTACCTTTTAATTGCTGAAAATGCCATATTTAACAGTGTTTACGCTCTAGAGGCCACAATATTTATCCAATCTTTCTCAAACTTGCCCAGATTGTATATTATTATAAGAGTTTGGATGAGTTTAATCATGGTTGAAATCAGACTAATAAGTCAAGAGTTATCAACCTTTGAATTGCTGAAAATGCAATATTTAACAGTGTTTGTACTCTAGAGGCCACACTTTTTATCCTGTCTTTTTCAAACATGCTCAGATTGTATATGACCATAAGAGTTCGAATAAGTGCAATTATGGTTGAAATCGAACCCATAGATCAAGAGTTATCTGCCCTTGAATTACTGAAAATGCTATCTCTTACAGCGTTTTCACTCTTGCAACTACAGTTTTCAATGGATTTTAATTATACTTGCAAACAAAGTATATAGCTATAAGTTCTCCAAGGAGTACAATAATTGTTGGAATCTAATCATTGTGGCAATAGTTATCTGCCCTTGATATACTTTGAAATGCTAGAAAAAGCTTCATTTCAGTATTGTTTAGGCTCTAGTTATCTGCCCTTGAAGTACTCTACTATACTAGAATTATGAGGTTGTATTCCAAAATTGTTTACATGCTATACTACAAATTTGAATGGATTTAGATTAAAACGGGTGAAACAGAAAGGCAAAGCTATCAGGCTTCAGTACAACAGGTGAGCGATATCAGGGCCTTCAGGCCCTCTTGTAAAGACTTGTGACTTGTAGTTTTTAAGACAGGTAATCACTTAAAGCAGGTTGGAAGTAAAGCAGAATGCACCTTAAAAACATCTCCTGATGACCTTTTGATCATAACACCTTGCCAGACAATTTCCTTGCAAAAAGCATGGGTCTTATGGACATGTCATTAGCAAAGAACCACTTAAGCTTCTCATGTGAAACCCGACCGTTATATTTGATAGTTTGGTTAGAAATAACCATTGAAAATCACTAGAGCATAAGTATAATATCTGGGCCTCACCAGGTAAATTGAGATTTGTATAACATGTGCTCCATGCTTTGACAGTAAAATTTCACACCTATCCAGACAATATGGAGGGGGGGGGGGGGTAGTCCATCAAAGGACTGAGGAAAAGTCTTTAAGGTGCATTCTGCTTTACTTTCAGCCTGTTTAAAAGCTATCACCTGCTAGGATATAGAAAATATTTCTTATGATAGATATTCATGTCTGTATAAATTCGAATTATTTTTGTCTGTTGAGGAATAAATTTAAGGCGTAAAAAGGCGTATTTATGGGGTAATGGGTTAAATGCAGTCTCCTTCAACATACATCTCTGTGACAGGCTACAGATCTAAATACCAAGATTCTTGGCATAACTTTACAAGTACAACTTGTAAGGAACAAAACACACCGCTTAAATTAAATATTAAATTTGTGGGTAAAATATGTTTAATACAATGTATTAGATTTTCAGTCAAAAAAAAAAAAATTGAGATGAATTTGTGTGTTTTAAAAGTGAAACCGTTTAACCATTTGATGAAATCAGGAACGTATATTTAGATAGGGACTGGTCACTCCCTATCTAATCGGGTAGTTTATCGATTTATCTCTGTCTTCCCTTTCGCCGCGGTAGATAAGCGGGTGTTGCCGTTTTGGGTAGGTAAGCCTCTTGCCGTTACATTTTTAGATGACTGATAAGCTCATTTCAGTAATTAATGCGTGCAGTTCCGTACGGCGTGTCCAAGTAAATATTTGTCACTTATTCAGTCAATGTTTGCAAGTGTTATTAAATCGAGGGAAGCAATCCTCAAAATAGACATTAAATAGCTTAAAATATCGAATCTCTCCATACCTCCAGAGACGTACATAAATAATCAATTTCTATAGTTCCCTTTGTGTACAGCTCCCAAGTTAATTATTCCGTAATTAAAACAATTACACAATGAACCATCTTCAACACCTCTAGACTTAAATACCTATAATCTACGTTCCTGATGAAATTCTTAATCCATTACTCCATAGATACACTTTGTCATGCATTAAATTTATTCCTCCTCTGCAGAAAATAGTTCCAATTCATAATGTTATGATAAGATGTATGCAGGCCTTGATCTATCCCAATATGTTGTAAACAGCAGCGCTAGCAACGCCTAGCTAAGACACAGAGCTATGAGTATGTATCAAAAGAAATATTTTCTACATGCTAGCAGATGGTAGTATCAAGCAGGCTTAAAGTAAAGCAGAATGGGCCTTACGTGACATTCTGCTTTACTTTCAGCCTGCTTTAAGTAGTTCCCTATCTTCAATATTATTATTAGAAACAGGCTATGGAGTAAAGTAGGGCTCCAGATAAGGGGAGTATTTCAAAAAAATAAAATTTCTGCATAAAACCCTATGGTGTCACTACTCATTAGAATTGTCTGGAAGAGACAATTCTAATGAGTTGTTGCACCATAGGATTTGATGCTGAACTGAGTGAGAAAATGTTGGTTTTGATCAGTTTGTAAACTCCCTTTTATCTGGAGCCCTGGAGTAAAGGATTCACTATTACAGCCTGGAGCCATTATCAGAAGGAGAATGCAAGGCAGCCCTGGAGGAATTTGTTGCCGGCGAGTTCTGTTATGGATCTAAACCAGCCAAAGAAATGGAGATCATCTCATGTGATTTTGTCAGTGCCTTACATGTAAGCACTTCTGAGCATTTCTTGAACTCATTCTCCCATAGCCTGTTTCTAGTTTTGAAGGCAATGTTTCTTTCAGCCTGCTTTAAGATACCTTCAGCTAGTATACAGAAAATATTTCTGATACAAAACCATGACTGTATAAAGTATAACTATTTTTATGCCTCCTCACGACTGCGCAGATTATTTTTGGTCTGTCTGTAGGTCTGTTTGTTTGTCTGTCTGTCCATAACTTTAACCTTGATCATAACTTTAAAACTACATAAGATACAACCGTTGTGTTTGGCATGTGAACTCACCTACGGAAGCTCTTGAGCTCAGTCCAACTTGGGTTATGTCCGCCATAGGTCAAGGTCATTAAGAGATAAAATAGGGGGAATTTAACATTGGCCAATACATTGAAACTACATGTGATACAGACTTAATATTTGGCATGTGTACTCAACTACAGAAGTTTTTGAGCTCAGTACAAGTTGGGTCATGTCAGACAAAGGTCACGGTCATTTTGAAGTCAAACTGAGTTTGTTCAACATTGGCCATAACTCTTGATTAAAATCTAGAAAAAGCTTGTTTCTTTTTTTTTTTTTTTTTTTTATTATACTTTATTCACCCCGTCCAATCAGTATGCAGAGGGTCAGGTGGGCCATCCCTCAACATACTTTACAACATTTGAAAGAAGAACATGTTATCCATTACAGTAAAATCTCTCAATTACGACCATTTAAAAAGAGACAATTATTTCTGTAAAAAGACTTGTTTCTTTGTACATTTTTATCACAACAAGAGCAAGGAGTACTATTTCAGTGACAAAACACCCCCTGGGCATTTGTCACTTACTGTGACACCATTTTTGTTTTCATTAGAGTAATAGATACTGTGTGAAATGGCGTATCTATTGGGTAATGGGTTAATCTTCTGGGGCCTGTTTCATAAAACTTCGTAGGACAAAAATGGTCGTAAGTCAAAACTTTAAAATTCATTTAATTTCGAATTTCTCTATCTAATCCTGTTTTGTTACATTTCTTTGAAATCGTCTTTTCAAGATGATTCCAACGAGATATCACAAAATAGTATTAGATGTAGAAATAAATAATAATTGAGACTTTTATAATCTAATTTACGACAACGTTTTTAGTACAAAGTTTTATGAAACGGGCCCCTGGATCCACATGAGACACCATGTTACTCAGTATACTATTGATAGCCCAAGTATTTTCTCCCCATAGCAATGCCTTTTCATACTTTTAACCCATTACCCCATAGCTTATTACTATTTTTGAATACAGGTGACCATGTAAAAGCAGGTTGAAAGTAAAGCAGAATGCACCTTAAAGCGCATTCTGCTTTACTTTCAGCCTGCTTTAAACTATCATCTGCTGGATTATATAAGATATTTATCATTATATACATTCATGGCTGTATAAATTTGAACCATTTTCTTCAGTCGAGGAATAAATTATAGGCTTAAAAAGGTGTAATTATGGGGTAATGGACTAGAATCAGTAGAATGTGATGTTAAAGAGCCATAAGAAAAATTACTATCTTTGTTACCTTCAATCTGTTTAGAGTAACCGCCTGTCTTAAAAAGTGAAAACAAGATATTTTGGATAAGACATGATTATTTGCTATACAGCACTCCCTCTCTTCAACCGCCTTATAACAATACTTTCCACTGTTCCCTAGACAGGGCAATTATTTCTAACTCTTTTACTCCTGCAATACCGTCTGCTTAAAATTGTTATCTGCTGTTTTTCTGGAAGTCACATGATGCACATTTTAAAACATAATGTTCGTAAATGTAAGCCAAATCCTAATTTTTCCTCCCTATAACAACTCCCTCCAAACAACAGACACCATATGTGTCTGCCATTGGGTGTTGTTTAGAGAGAGAGTACTGTATGTGCAAACTATAAACAGTGAAGGTTTAATCCTTTACCTGGATCATAGCCTGTTTTGGCCTGGCGATTTACTGCCATGGCCATTGTGTTTAATACTGATCTTGCCCTTCAAGGCACACAACAATGCTGCTGCCAAAATACATAATTACTTCTTTTCCGAAAAAGCTTGTGGCCGGTTTTCACAAAATTCCTTAAAGCACTACACAACAGTATGTAATTGTTTTATTTTATCAATAATTAGGTGTCTGGTATTGAATTTGAATGAATTAACCCAGCTGACAAACTTTTATGACGGCAGAGTAAGGAGCTCCACAAAAAGTTCACTGCACAAATACCAAATTACAAATGTACATTTACTTACTTTCCAAAAAACGTTTGTGGCAGTGATTTTGCTCATTCATTAAAAGACTTAACAACCATATGAAATTGATACTTTTCTTGAAGCAAACGATGTTTGTTTTTAGCTCACCTGGCACGAAGTGCCAAGGTGAGCTTTTAGGATCGCTGGATGTCCGTCGTCTGTCCGTCCGTCCACCCGTCCACAATTGGTTGTGAACACTCTAGCGGCTACAAATATCATCCGATCTTCATGAAACTTGATGACAATGTTTGTCTTGATGAAATCTAGGCCAAGTTTGAATGTTGGTCATGTCCGGTCAAAAACTAGGTCACTAGGTCAAATCATAGAAAAACCTTGTGAACACTCTAGAGGCTACAAATATCATTGGATCATGATGAAACTTGGTCAGAATGTTTGTCTCATTGATATCTAGGTCAAGTTCGAATGTGGGTCATGTCCGGTCAAACACTAGGTCACTAGGTCAAATCATAGAAAAACCTTGTGAACACTCTAGAGGCTACAAATCTCATTGGATCTTGATGAAACTTGGTCAGAATGTTTGTCTCATTGATATCTAGGTCAAGTTCGAATGTGGGTCATGTCCGGTCAAAAACTAGGTCACTAGGTCAAATCTTAGAAAAACCTTGTTAACACTCTAGAGGCTACAAATCTCATTGGATCTTGGTGAAATTTGGTCAGAATGTTTGTTGCATTGATATCTAGGTCAAGTTTGAATATGGGTCATGTCCGGTCAAAAACTAGGTCACTAGGGCAAATCATTGGAAAATCTTGTTTACACTCTAGAGGTTGATTGTGGGTATACATGTCCAGTCATAATCTAGGTCACTATAGGTCAAGTTTGCCAATGTGTACCAGGTGAGCGATTTAGGGCCATAGTGGCCCTTGTTTACTCAAATGTATCAATCAAGCTGACAATGTTTTCGACAGCAGATTAGCAGCATAGAGAAATAGAATGATTGATGTGTACAAACGCCAAAAACGGTTGAATAATGCTTGAGCTGAAAGCATAGTTTGGGTAAACAGCGCAGTGATTTCCGTGTAAACACACGAAAGTCGAGAAGTCACGGAAGTCACTAAAGGCATTACAAAACCCATAGGGTCAGCATTATTATATGCTCGTTGCATGTTATTATAATAACAACCTAACGATTTTCAGATTGATATACAGGAAAGAGTAAATCATCAGAAACTTCCAGGATAAGGGTGGCAATCTCGGAGTACTGTGTACTATTAACAAGTGATTATAAAACTTAAACGGTTTCAATGGCCAGCGTTATATACATAACAGGAGTGTGGGAGATAGCCAAGTCTAAAGTATTCTACGTTGAACCAAAGCGGTAACGACGGGTGATGTTGGATGCTGTTAGGGAGAATGGACGAGTATTTGACCATTCCAAAAAAATAATGGAGACGAGGCCCAGAAGGGGTTGAGTCTTCAATATTTCTCAGGTATGGACAGATACTAGTTTGTTGTCCTATTTTAAATACACCTAACATGAATTTAGTATTGTTAAATAACAAATTAACCCTTTCACTGCCAAATCATTTTAGAGTTTTTTACCCCTACACCGTTATTGTGTCGTCTGCTTCAATATTGTTGTCTGCAATATCATTTCAAAGTTAGATTTCAGATAGTATTGAATAAGAAATATTGAAATGAGTGTCAAACAGTTTTAATCCTGATCAGACGCCGCATCACGCGGCGTCTGATCAGGATCAAAACTGTTTGCATATTCGACTTTAGGCGACTTTGGCGGTGAAAGGGTTAATTCCCACTAGCTGGTACGTACCCTCAGCTAAATATTGTGTTATTGAACTGTTAGTGATGAACATGTTTATTTTGTCAAGAAATTCTAGTAGTTAGAAATAAGTCTCCATTCCTTTAAGAATGTTGTGTACAATGAATGTGTACAGTGTTTTAAGTTTAAACTGGTCATTTAGTGTTATTCATCGTGGACAATGGCTGATCAGAACCTCTATGATTATTCTTAGTTTGTGTTAACAATACATGGGGAAAATATGTAAAAACATTGGGATCAGGACCATTTCTGTTTATAGTGTTACTTTAATAACTTTTCTATTCTAGACAAGTTTGAGATCAACTTGTCTTAAACATCGACGAGTGACAGATTCTTTTTCTCACATTACCAACGATTTAAGCTATTTTTTAAGCAATATGCATTTTCATAATCTGGATTTTCATTCTTTTCAAAGGGACTTATACTTGTGCATGTTTGTTTGTCTTGCAGTAATTATCCCCAGCCGAAAGGCAAAGGGATACTGTTTTAGGTCTGTCCGTCCGGCTGTCCGTCCGAGCGCACGAAAGGTCCTTTGTTGGGTAGGGAGAACAATAGATTCCATTCATTCCGTGATTGCCCTATTGTTATTGTTGGGTATTTTAGTGTACTGTTGGGTACTTTTAAACAAAAAATATACCCAACAAATGTCCAACTGTGAGAATGTCCGTCCGTGCGTCCGTCACGTTTTCCGTCCGCAACTGTATCTCCGAAACCGATAAACAGATTTGGATGAAACTTGGTATACTTATTTGTCATCATAGGAGCACCGTGGGAAATCAATTTTTTTTCAGAAAATTTTAGGAATTTCTGAGTTATCTGCCCTTTTTGTGTTAAAAATGCCATATTTAACAGTTTTTACACTCTAGCAACTACAGTATTCAACATATTTTGTTTATACTTGCACACAATGTCTATAATTACAAGTTCTTGCAGGTGTACAATTATTGTAAAAAAATGACACTTGTGACAAGAGTTATCTGCCCTTGATGTACTTAGAAATGCTAGAAAATGCTTTATTTTGATATTTTTTACATACTAGAGCCTATAAATATGCATGGATTTTGAAAAAAACTTTCTTGAATTATGTATGGCTATTAGTTTTCAAATGAATTTGATTATTGTTGAAAACGGAGAAATTAGTCATGAGTTATCTGCCCTTGATAAGTAAAAAAGGCCATATTTAACTGTTTTTACTCTCTGGCAACTACAATTATGAATGGATTTAAATGATACTTGCACACAATGTCTATAAGTAAAAGTTCTTGAAGGTGTGCTATTATTGTCAAAAAAGGATACTTGTGGCAACAGTTATCTGCCCTTGATGCACTTAGAAATGCTAGAAAATGCTTTATTTTAATATTGCTTACATCCTAGTATCTATAAATATGCATGGATTTTGATAAAAAAAATTCTTAAACTATGTATGGCTATTAGTTTTCAAATAATTGTTATCATTTTTGAAAACGGAGAAACTAGTCAACAGTTATCTGCCCTTGATGAGTCGAAAAAACCATATTTAACAGTTTTTACCATCTAGAAACTACAGTCTTTAATGGATTTTGATTTAACTTACACACGATGTATATAAATATAAGGGTTGCAATTATTGTCAAAAAAGGATACTTTGTGGCAAGAGTTATCTGCCCTTTATGTACTTAGTAATGCTCAACATGGCTTTATTGTTTACATGCTATTGTGAACAAATGTGAATGGATTTTGAAAAAAAAAAATTAAATCATATATGGCTATTATTTATAGAATGAGTTCAATTATTGTCGAAAATGTGCAAATTAGTCAAGAATACTCTGCCCTTGATGAGTTGAAAATGTGTTTACACTCTAGTAAATTCTACAGTTCTGATTTTTTTTTAATAATACTTGCACACAATTATAAGTTCCTGAAAGTGTTTAATTACTGTTGAATTTGAGTTGAGAGTTACCTGCCCCTGTCATACTAAGATTTATAATGCTACAAACGGCTTTATTTTTTGTATTGTTTAGGCTTTAACATGTACAAAATTGAATGGATTTTATAAAACTTTGTAAAAAGTTTTTGAATGTTGATCTTTAAAGACAGGTGATCACCATTTGCCCCTTCCTCCCACATTAAAGTTTGCCACTTTCTTCTGGACAATCGCTGCGGCAGGGGATATCAGCTCTAAGGTGCTTGTTAACATTTGTCAAACAGCTTAGATCCGGACCCGTCGTCAACTTACTCATCATCTGATCTGGATCTAAGTTGTACGTGTTTTAGTATTATTATGGTCACAATAGTGAGGATTACGTTAAAATCCATACCAGATACCATTTGAGCAATTTATACAGTAAACCCCATCTATCACGACTGCTAACCAGATTTACTAAACAACTACTGAATTGATTGTATAAAAGACAGGTTGAGCTTACAGAAAGATGAAAGTAAAATAGTAGTAATCTGGAGGTTTTACTAGCAAGCACAGTCAAACCTATCCGAAGCTACCACTAAAATCGATATACAAGTATTTGTAGTGTTCAATGCAGGTCGCCCCTGCTTAATGCAGGACAAAGATAATGCAGAAGGTTTATAGGAGCCTTCTGCATTTCTTTAGTTTTGCATTTAGAGGCAATTAACCTCTCTTTAAAGATCACCTTGCATCTTTGGTAAGTGATCGCTTAAAACAGTCTCTTTGTATTCAGGAATGGAGAATTGCTGGCAATAATTCTCAATTACTTTTCCAAAACAAATGTGTATCTATTACACACTTGTGGAGGGAAAAGTAATGGAGACCTATGGCTCCAAACTCTCAATTCCTGAAAAATAATGGACATTTTTGAATGGGATAATAGTACAGGTGTATTTTAAAAATAGAGTGTTATTGACCTGCTACTGAACAAGTAAACAACCAGGCCTTCAGCACTGTTTAGCTCTTTAATTAGTTTGAAAAGCATGTAACCTCTTAATCAATTACCCCATACATACTTCTTTTTACACCTCTAATGTATTCCTCCAATGAAGAAAATAGTTTCAATTTTTGCAGTCATAAACATGCACCAAAAGAAGTATTTTCTACATTCTAGCAGAGTGCAGCTTAAAGAGGGCTGAAAGTAAAGCAGAATGTACCTTAAAGCGCATTCTGCTCTACTTTCAACTTGCTTAAAGTGCTCACCTGTCTTTAAAACTAGGAACATGCTAAGGAGTGATGTGTTAAAGTAGAATGAAAGTAATGCAGAATATGTCTTCAAACTTTTCTAATGGTGCATATTCATGACTGTTACATAAATGGAACTGTTTTCATCAGTGAAGGAATGAAATAAAGGTATAAAAAGGCATAATTATTCAGCAAGACTGTCAGAGTTAGAGAGATTTCACTTTTTTCATCTTTTGTAATAAAAGTAATATGCAACATTTTAGAGTTTAAATATTTGAGCCCTTTACTTCATAGTCTATTTCTAGTATTGTAGAGAGGTAACCAATTAAAGCAGGATTAAAGTAAAGTAGAATACACCCTTATGCAAATTCTGCTTAACTTTTGGCCAGCTTTGAGCTACCATCTGCTAAATACAGAAAACATTAATTTCTTTTTGATACATATTTATAACTGTATTTACTATTGAACTATGGAACTATTTTCTTCAGTGGAGGAATAAATTAAATGTGTAAATATGTTCCTATGGAGTAATCTGTTAACTGAATTGAATTAGATTTATTTTGGCTCATATGCAATTTGGCTTTTTTCCATAGTATACACTGGAGACGTTCTCTGAGAATCGCACAACCAAGAAGAAGAAAAAGCCTTACAAAGGAGGCCCTGTAGATGGCCCTGAAAATGGGCCAGCCCCTTTGCCTTGGGAGATCCCATGTGCTCCTAAAAAGATGTTTCATGATGATAAGATAAAGAGTGAAGTACCCCATACGGCTAAAGTGAAGGTAAATTCTTTTAACCCATTACCTAATAGCCTGTTTCTAGTTTTGAAGACAGATGACCACTTAAAGCAGGTTGAAAGTAAAGCAGAATGTGCCTTATGGCACATTCTGCTTTACTTTCAGACTTCTTTAAGCTATGATTTAGAAACTGTTTCTTACAGTGCATTAGTACATTTTCTAGACCCGTATAAATTTTTACTCAGCTTTCACTCTAATTAGACTGGAGCCCTGCCAATATTTGCATTTATACTGAAACAATCATTTCCATTTCAATCAGTTTGGAACTAGATCAGACACCAGGTAATCTAGCTGGCCCCTGATCAGACTCTAAACTGTTTTCCACTATTAGGCATAAATATATAAAATGGCAAAAGGGGTATTTATGGGGTAATGGGTTAAGCTATCATCTGCTAGCATTTTGTAACTGTTTCTCATACATGTATATGTAGTACATTAGAACATTTTCTAGACCCATATAAATTTTTACTCAGCTTTCACTCTAATTAGACTGGAGCCCTGCCAATATATGCATTTATGCTGAAACAATTATTTCCATTTCCATTACAATCAGTTTGGAACCAGATCAGACACCAGGTAACCTGGCCCCTGATCAGTCTCTAAACTATTTTCCACTAATAAGACATAAATAAATTTATCATCTTGTGTTTGAAGTTAGCTTCATTTTACCCATTACCCTGTAGCATGTTCCTTGTTTTGAAAACATGTGAGTACCCTTTAAAGCAGGTCGAAAGTGTAACATAATGCACATTAGCCTGCTTTAAGCTACCATGCTAGGATAAAGAAAATATTTGTTACTGTGCACATTCATGACTGCATACATTGGAACTACAGTCGAACTTCGATATCTCGAACTCGATTAAATCAAACATACCCGTATTTCGAAGTTTTAACTTTGAAATATGGGTATGTTCGACTTAACCGAGCATGAAATAAAGCAATTCATGTGTGGAACTATCGGATAATTCGAGTTAAGCAAGTTCGAGATATCGAAGTTCGACTGTACTGTATTTTATTTAGTGGAGAAATAAATTAAAGGCATAAAAAGTCAATTTTATGGAGTAATAGGTTAAACAGGAAAGTATATTGATGTTTTTGCTAGATTAATTTTGATAAAAACTATTGATTTATTGCCATTTTAACTGTAAAGTCTGTGGAACATTGGTACAGGTGAGAAAACATTATTCTTTCCTGTTTAAACGCAAAGGCAACACAAACGCTACACACTAAAATGGAGAAAATGACAATATTTTGATTATTCTAACTTTTCATTTTAATCTGAGTGGCAAACAGTTTTGAGCCTGATCAGACGCTGGGTTACCCGTGCGTCTGATCTGGCTCCAAACTGTTTGCATTGGAAATAATAGTTTAAGCGTAAACACGTTTATTGGGAAAGAATAACGTTTTCTCCACTGTACATGTACATGTATATGCAAATAGGGATTCCCAAATCATTGTATCACCGGCAATCAGCGGCTGCATGGCTCGATTGTAAAAAGTCCTGTTGCAGTGCAGGAGGTTGTGGGTTCAATCCCCAGCCGGGTCGAACCAAACACTTACAAATTGGTAGTGATGGCTTCCCTCCTTGGCTAAGGATTTTGATTTTGCATTAGGATTGGATCGTCGGTGTCTGGATAAAAGGGCCAACTGGGTTCAGTCCCTGGTGCACCTCATAAGTGCCCCTGCTAGTAATACCAGAAAGGGGTGTAAAGCAGCATCAAAACAAACAAACTTAAAAAGCAACAAACACCTCTTGGTGTAAGCTTAAGCTTTCTACCAACAGGATTGGTTGTTGCTGAGCCACTCAGTTTGCATGTTACATAACAACATTGTTTTGTTAAATTTATTCTGTGTATTTTGTTAGAAATGTGGGGACTGCAAGGGGCGAGGCTATGAAAAGTGTGATGCATGCAGTGGCATGGGTAAGACAGACTGTACAGGCTGTCAGGGGAGTGGGACCCGGATGGCGTTTACCAGTGATGGAGAGGAAGAACAGGCCTGCCCATTCTGTGATGGTTCAAAAATACAAAAGTAAGTACAGTGCTCCCTCTCTCAGGGCTCCAGATAAGAGAGAGTTATTTCAACAAATCAAACATTTTCTCACTTCTTTCACCACCAAATCTTATGGTGTCACTACTCATTAGAATCATCTCGAAGAGACGATTCTAATGAGTAGTGACACCATAGTGTTTATTTCAGAAATAAAGATTTTAGATCTTGAAAAACTACCCTTATCTGGTGCTCTGCTCTCTACAACAACACCCAATAGGAGACACATATTGTGTGTGTTGTTTGGATGGAGTCTTTATAGGGAGGGAAAATTAACACTTGGCTTACATTTTCAAACAGTTTGAATCCAGATCAGATGCCACATAACACGCCATTATAATGACTCCCTCCAAACAACACACACACTATTTGTCTCCCTTTTGGTTTGTTGTAGAGAGAGAGCGCTGTAATGAATTTCAACAGTGATATGATAAAGTGTGATCTTTAACCTTGTCTAATTCATTGCAACATGAGACATAATGGAAATTTAAATTACTAGCACTTAATCCTGTACCCAATAGCCAGGTGACCACATAAAGCTGGTTGAATGTACAGCCGAACCTTAAGGTTCATTCTGCTGTACTTTCAGCCTACTTTAAGCTACCAACTTTCAGGAAAAATATATCCCAATGGAGGCTTTTGAAGGCCTTTGAAATAGAATGTGGCTTCCTTGGGGCTCTTTTACAGAAAATATGGTACATGTATTTGTAAGCCCTTCTCTTGCTAAACAAGTTATATTTTGTTATAAAGTAAAACCTCTCTAATACGACCACTAAATTTTCTTAATTATAATGTGTTTACAGGGACGTATTGTGTTTACGACAGGTGATTGTTCTTAAAGCAAGGTGACAGTAAATCAGGAAGCTCCTGTAGGAGCTTTCTGTTTTACTGTCACCTTGATTAAAGGGGTCACCTGCTTTTTAATAGAATCAATTATAGCCTTCATTTGAGTGGTAGCAATAGAGGGGTTTTGTTATATTTTCAAACAAGTTTGAACTGTTCTGTTCTGTAGAATTAAAGATACTGAACTGTAGATATAAATTTTATCAGTGAGGAAACCAAGATATTAACCGTTTCCTCCCTGAAACTTCAAATGGACAATTCCATTTTCCAATTAAGTCTAGTCCATTATTGACTATTTAGGGTTGATATTTGTCAATGTATGGCAATATGACAAAATAGAACAAAACCTGATCAGAGGACTCCTTTATGTACCTTCTGTCTGATCTGGTTATCACTGTTTGCAAAGGGTTAACTCTTTGAACCCTAATCACGCATATATGCGTCATTTGCAAACAGTGTACATGTAAGGAGTATACTTGTCCTATGCAAACAGTGTTGATCCTGATCAGCCCTCTGATCAGGGTCTACACTGTTTGTCATTTTGACAGATTGTAAAAATCAACCATAAAATGTCAAAATTGGACTAAACTAAATTGAAAATTAGAATTGTCCATTTGAGGTTTCAGGGAGGAAAGGGTTAAGCCATTCATTGCCTTACCCTGAGTACACTGGTTAGTTTCGTATTGAGGTGTCTGATCAGCATCTAAACTGTTTGACACTCACTTCAATATTTCCCTAGTCAAAATACCTAAAATGTAAATTTGAAAGAGAAAATTAGATGACGATTGTTTAAAATTGATGATGTCATGACAGTGAACGGCTTAAAGTGCTTTAATAGCAATATTTTCTATTTCAACATGAGTTGATATACTTATATGCTTATGACTGGTTATTTCAGTTGTGTTGGGTGTATGGGTGATGGAAAAGTAACATGTGATGACTGTGACGGCTATGGAAAACTCAGGTGCTTCATGAGACTGAAGGTCAAGTTGTAAGTATACTGTATGTTTGTTCAATTAACCCCATAAGACAAGTTGTAATTACTGTGCTTCAAATTGATTCCATAAGATACATTATTCATTCCCAATGAAGTGTTCACATGTCGTGCTAAAACAACCATTTTCATTGCAAACAGTTAGGAGGAAGATCAGACCTTGGATAATCTGGTATCTGATTGGGATCCAAACTGGTTGCCACTCAGATAAAAACAAGGCTTTGGAATTTTCAAAAAGCTATCATTTTCTCCTTTTTATTGCATTTAATTTTTGCTGAAACAGGAAAACATAATCTCTGTATCTATAGTTTTTGACTGAGTAGTAGTACAATATAGTCTTTACTGATTACAGAGTTTCTAGATAAGAAGTGATGATTAGGCATATTTCAAACACTGGAGTCCATATACAGTAAAACCTCGCTATTACGACCACTAAAACGAAGGCTAATTGAGTGTATAATAGACAGGTGAAAGCTTACAGCAAGGTGACAGTGAAACAGAAAGCTCCTATAGGAGCTTTCTGTTTCACTGTCACCTTGCTTTAAGCGGTCACCTATCGTAAACACCCTAATAATTAACATAATTTAGTGGTCTTAATAGAGAGGTTTTACTGTACCTCCATCAAACCCTACCTATGTTAACATAGAGTTAACCCATTACCCCGTAGCCTGTGTTTAAGTATAAAGATACTTAAGAGACTGCTTAAAGTAGACTGAAAGTAAAGCAGAAAGTGACTTAAGGCACATTTTGTTTTACTTTCAGTCTGCTTCAACCCATTACCCTATAAATGCACCTTTTTATGCCTTCAATTTCTTCCACCACTGAAGAAAATAGTTATATTTTATACACATTCCATAAATATTATTTTCTTCATCCTAGCAAATTTGAGCTTAAAGCAGGTTTTAAAGTAAAACAGAATGTGCCTAAGGCGCATTCTGCCTTTACTTTCAACCTGCTGTAAGTACCCACCTGTATTCAAAACTAGAAGTAGGCTATGGTGTAATTGGTTCAGCTTTCATCTGCTAACATAATTATATTATAAATTTCTTATGGTGCATACTAAGACTGTATAGATTGGTACTACATTCTTTAATAGAGGAAGAAATGAAATGTATAAACAGGCATATATATGGTGTTATGGGTTAGGTACATGCATAAAAAAGAAAAATATGGATAAATACACTCTGTAGTCTGATTACTGTTATAAATCTTGTTTTTTGTTAGTATCAATCATGATGATGAGTACATACGAGAGAAAACTGACCTGCCTGATCATCTGATTGCAGACGTTGGAGGGTCCACACTTTATGAGGAAACCAACCCAATGGTATGCAAGTGTACATCTAGAATTATACCATAATTTCTTCTTATTATGGCCAAAGAATGATGAATGAGAATGGTGTAAAAAGGAAGTGGCAATTAAAAGCAAGATGAAAGAAAAGTAGAAAGCTCCTTTAGGAGCTTTCTACCTTTCTATCATCTTCCTTTAAGCAGGCATCATGTATCTATAACACTGATTCATTTTTCTTTAACTGCTTTAACTTGTTCACCCCTGACACATAAAATGGATTTGTAAATTTCTTATCAGAGGGCTCCCATAGAACCCCTCTGATCAGGGTCCACTCTGTAAATGCAAAGGACAAGTATACTCTTCACAGGTACACGGTTTTTAAATAACAAATAAACTCGTTGCTAGCTAGGGTTTAATATTTGAAGCAGCTGAAATATAGGACTTTAATGTGCATGTTCCTTTTAAGAACATAAAGATTTATTTACCCGAAGAAGTAATTTTTTGAGGGAAAACAAACTTCCATTCCAGTATCTCTCGGCAACAAGGACCATAAATTGTTTATTATACCAAAATTACACAAGTAGCAGTAACTAAAAGAATTTCAAGTACTTTACTGTTTTACCTTATTATTGTTCTTTGAAGAGATTTACATGTACATGTATCTTATTATTTTCTCATTGTAGACACTATAATATTTATGACATTCAGTAAACGGAAATGATAGCTTAACTGCAGTAAATACTGTCTATTACGACCACTTTTAAAAGAGAAGGCTTGCAATGATTGTATGAAAAACAGATGGGACCACTAAAAAGAAGGTTAATTGATTGTATGAAAGACAGATGGCTGCTTAAAGCAATGAGCTTTCCATTTTACTTTCATCTTGCTTTTAACCGCCACCTGTTTTAAACACACAATAATTAACATACTTTAGTGATCTTTATGGAGAGGTTTAACTGTACAGTAAAACCTCTCTATTACGACCACTAAATTATGTTAATTATTAGGGTGTTTACGGTAGGTGACAGCTTAAAGCAAGGTGGCAGTGAAACAGAAAGCTCCTTTAGGAGCTTTCTGTTTCACTGTCACCTTGCTTTAAGCTGTCATCTCTCTATTATACAATCAATTAGCTTTCGTTTTAGTGGTCGTAATAGCGAGGTTTTACTGTAGTTATATTTATCATATGTGCACATTTTCTGTTTACAGGTGTACCCAATAGTGAATTTCCCTGTTGAGGAGATGAGACAAAAGTGTATTGAAATGGTTCAGATCCATGCTACGAAATGGCCAACTGAATACATACATTGTCAGGTATGACTAGAGCCTAGTTCTACATTCAGTACATTGTAGAAGATGTTTTCTTTCCAAAAGGATAAATTTCAGCTAAAACAATTATTATAATCCAGGGCTGCCATAAATTGATCATGAAAACTTCTATTTTTCAAGTGTGGTTACTTAACGCAGGTTGAAAGCAAAGCAGAATGCACCTTAAGGTGCAATCTGCTTTAGTTTCAGCCTACTTTAAGCTATCGATTCATCTGCTAAGATAAAAATCTCAAGACTTCTGAAAAATCCTGATAATTGGCAGCCTTGGTTTCCCAACAAAAGAAAGTTTGGGAGTAGTATGAGGAGTCAGCTTGGCTGTCTGCCTATTGTTGATTTTGTTTCCATACTTTTTCTCAGCAACTGCACACTGGAATCTGATGAAACTTGGTATGATGCTCTATCATAAAGAGAAGATGTGCATCTAATAAAAATTGTGCCTATTGGTTGATTTTCTTACACAGTTATGCCCGTTCTTTGAAATTATGTGTGGCTTCTTCTTGTTCTATAAACCAATGTTATAGTTAACCCTTTACCCCATAGCCTGTTTCTAGCTTTGGAAACATGTGATCACTTAAAGGAGGTTGAAAGCTTTAGAACAGAATGTGGCTTCAGGTGCATTCTGCTTTATTTTAGCCTGCTTTAAGCCACAATCTGCTAGAATACAGAAAATGTTTCTAATATGACACAGAGTCATGACTGTATAATTTGGAACTTTGAATGTCTACAGTGTGTAGAGTTTTATGATTGAATATTCAGCGAGATTTAGAAGGGTTAATTGTAGAAATTCCTTCATTTTTTCAGCGACAAATATTGAGATGTGTTCCAGTCACTGAGGTGGCCTACAGATGGGATGGGGGAGATTACCGATTCTGGGTATACGGAACAGAGCGACGTGTGTATGCACCAGACTATCCACAACAATGTTGCTTCGGCTGTCAGCTTTTGTAAAAACTTGTTTAAGAGTCTTAAGCCATTACCATACATGTGATATCTCCCGATCTGGTCGGGAGCTCCCGAAATTAGACCTCTACTCACGATCTCCCGGTCGGGAGACGAAATCTCCCGATATTTCATTAAACCAGGTTCATTTTTTTCGATATGAACTTTTATATCATTTACCTCGTTCGCCGACTCTAAAAATCTTAAAATTTGCCTCAGAGTTCTCTGACTAATCCATACACACGCTTATCACCAAACGCTACTGATGCGTGTAAACACGTTACGCAATCGTCGATAAGTTGATGAGCGTGTAGCACTATACATGGCATGTATATGGCAGACGGCCAAACAATGTTTGACCACACGTGCCGAGCGGGGTGTGACATATTGCTTTTAATGTGTTGTAGATCTAATTGGTTATCAAAAAAAGTGATTGACAGGTTCGCCCCGAATCGGAGACCTAGCAATGACAAATTTTAGAAGCGGAGATGCGAAGGATAAAGATCTATGCCGCCGATACAGGTCGGATTAAAACCAGATAATTCTCCGTAAGTTCTGGACAAGCACACATTTTATATGAAAGCTGATCAGAATTTCACATTTATGAATTGATTTCCACCACAAATTAGTTTGAATATTCACGTAATAGAAAAATACTTCGAAAATTATACCGTTACAAAATGACGGGGCGCCTTAATATTTGCTTTGAGAATCACGCATATTCTGTTAGTCTAATAAGTTTTCCCCAGCATTGTTTTCGAACAATCAATTAAAATTGAACATTGGACCTAAGTTCTTCTGTTTGTTACGTATCGATTTGTGCAAATGTATAATTATTCAGTTAGATTTTACAACCAATTACGCTCGTAAAATGGATTTGCAATCAGTTTTCGCGGTAGAACATTTAGACGCCTTATTTCGTTCTTAAAACCGCGCCCACTTTATGGCGCTAGTAAATGTCGTCTGCAGACTTTTTCATCTGCAACAATTCTCTCTGATTTAATCTTTGTGCATTTTCTTTCAGAAAATATCATATAGTCAAACTTTTTTATCTAGATAAGATGATGCGGCGTCTCATCTGGATCCATACTGTCTGCAAACTTTAATTAATAACAGATTGTTAAGTTGCTAGATCTAACTCGTTCTAAGATCTACTCCATAGATAGAAATTAGGCCATTTGAACTACTTCATTCATTCTCTCTATAGTTCCAGTTTATCTTTACTAGTCATGAATAAAATAAGAACCATAAGAAATAGTTCTTATATCCTAGCAGATGGTAGATCTAGCTTAAAGCAGGCTTTTACTGAAGCAGAATGCTCCTGAAGAGTATTCTGCTTTACTTTCAGCCTAGATGAGAATAATAAGCCCATTGTCAGTATTATAAAAACTATATCTCTGGGTGAAAATTGTCTCTATCTTAGTGGTCTATAGACTTATCTATTCACTGATTTAAAAAATATAAGCAATTAGTGATAAACTTATGAAAATAGATAAATGTGTTGGATTTTCATCCCCTGCGCCTAGTTTTGTCGTGAAAAAAGTGTCGCGAAAAAAGCTCCCTATTTGGCACCCCAATCTCCCTATTAAAATTTCCAGATCTCCCTATTTGGGTCCAAGAAAATATCACATGTATGGCCATTACCCTATAGCCTGATTCTAGTTTTAAAAATAGGTGACCACTTAAAGCAGGTTGAAAGTATAGCAGAATGTGCCTTAAGGCACATTCTGCTTTACTTTCGACCTGCTTTAAGCTACCATCTGCTAGGATATAAAAAAATATTTCTTATGTTGCATATTCATGACAGTTTAAATTGTAACTATGTTTTTGGAGGAGGGATAAATTTAAGTTTTAAAGGCTGAATATTTGTATTTATGGTGTAATGGGTTAAGAGTATTAAGACATCAATTGATGAAAATAGTATTTCTCTTTATCTACCACTTAGATAGTCAACAATGGCATGATGTAAATGTTATACCAGCAGCACACATTTTGACTGGCATTTTCTGTAGGAACTTGTTGAATAGTGTAAGACATATAACACCTAGTGCCCCCTCTCGACATCGACCTTCCGAACAACAACTACAAGAATTCATCTTGACAAGTCCTATTCTGATACATGTATGCCAAAACATTGTATACCAATTGACCTTGACCTTTGTCCTATTTTAATGCGTTTTTAACATTGGCCATAACTTCTTAAATTTTTTCATCTATATCCTTCATTGTTGGTATGCATGTTTATCTTGACAAGTCCTATATAGACATACCTAAACATTTTACCAATTGACCTTGACCTTTGACCTAGTTTTATTGTACTTTTCACTGATATTAAAAACAAATGACTGTTGGCACCCTCATAATGCAGCAGTACTTTACTTTTTAGCTCGCCTGTACGAAGTACATGACGAGCTATTGCAATACCCCCGGTGTAGTCGTCGTCGTCGTGAATGGCGTAAACAATTTGAACAAAATCCCTATAACTTCTATGTCCCTTCAGGTATTGCTTTCATAGTTGGTATGTGTGTGCATATGGACAAGACCTTTCCATGCACAGAAAAAATTGGACCCCTGTGACCTTGACCTTGAACTTAGGGCCCGCGTTTAGGTTTCGAAATCTGTGTTTAGGTTTCGAAAATTGCCTATAACTTCTATGTTCCTTGAGGTATTGCTTTTATAGTTGGTATGTGTGTGCATATGGACAAGACCTTTCCATGCACAGAAAAAATTGGACCCCTGTGACCTTGACCTTGAATTTAGGGCCCGCGTTTAGGTTTCGAAATCTGTGTTTAGGTTTCGAAAATTGCCTATAACTTCTATGTCCCTTGAGGTATTGCTTTTATAGTTGGTATGTGTGTGCATATGGACAAGACCTTTCCATGCACAGAAAAAATTGGACCCCTGTGACCTTGACCTTGAACTTAGGGCCCGCGTTTAGGTTTCGAAATCTGTGTTTAGGTTTCGAAAATTGCCTATAACTTCTATGTTCCTTGAGGTATTGCTTTTATAGTTGGTATGTGTGTGCATATGGACAAGACCTTTCCATGCACAGAAAAAATTGGACCCCTGTGACCTTGACCTTGAATTTAGGGCCCGCGTTTAGGTTTCGAAATCTGTGTTTAGGTTTCGAAAATAGCCTATAACTTCTATGTCCCTTGAGCTATTGCTTTCATAGTTGGTATGTGTGTGCATATGGACAAGACCTTTCCATGCACAGAAAAAATTGGACCCCTTTGACCTTGACCTCGAACTTAGGGCCCGCGTTTAGGTTTCAAAATCTGTGTTTAGGTTTTGAAAATTGCCTATAACTTCTATGTTCCTTGAGGTAATGCTTTTATAGTTGGTATGTGTGTGCATATGGACAAGACCTTTCCATGCACAGAAAAAATTGGACCCCTGTGACCTTGACCTTGAACTTAGGGCCCGCGTTTAGGTTTTGAAATCTGTGTTTAGGTTTCGAAAATTGCCTATAACTTCTATGTCCCTTGAGGTATTGCTTTCATAGTTGGTATGTGTGTACATATGGACAAGACCTTTCCATGCACAGAAAAAATTGGACCCCTGTGACCTTGACCTTGAACTTAGGGCCCGCGTTTAGGTTTCGAAATCTGTGTTTAGGTTTCGAAAATTGCCTATAACTTCTATGTCCCTTGAGGTATTGCTGTCATAGTTGGTATGTGTGTGCATAGGGACAAGACCTTTCCATGCACAGAAAAACAGGGACTCCTGTGACCTTGACCTTGAACTTAGGGCCCGCGTTTAGGTTTCGAAATCTGTGTTAAGGTTTCGAAAATAGCCTATTATTTCTATGTCCCTTGAGGTATTGCTTTCATAGTTGGTATGTGTGTACATATGGACAAGACCTTTCCATGCACAGAAATAATTGGACCCCTGTGACCTTGACCTTGAACTTAGGGCCCGCGTTTAGGTTTCGAAATCTGTGTTTAGGTTTCGAAAATTGCCTATAACTTCTATGTCCCTTGAGGTATTGCTTTCATAGTTGGTATGTGTGTGCATATGGACAAGACCTTTCCATGCACAGAAACAATTGGACCCCTGTGACCTTGACCTTGAACTTAGGGCCCGCGTTTAGGTTTCGAAATCTGTGTTTAGGTTTCGAAAATTGCCTATAACTTCTATGTCCATTGAGGTATTGCTTTCATAGTTGGTATGTGTGTGTATATGGACAAGACCTTTACATGCACAGAAAAATTTGGACCCCTGTGACCTTGACCTAGAACTTTGATCCAGAGTTTAAGGATTCGAAATCTGTGTTTAGGTTTCGAAAAACGCTTATATTTCCTATGTCCCTTGAGGTGTAACTTCATATTTAATTTTCATGTGTATATTGACAAGACCTTTCTATGCAGGCAAAAAGCTTGACCTCGGTGACCTTGAGTGTGCTTTTAAGTTTCTAAATGTGCCGATGGCGAGCTTTGTTGTCTCTCTGACAACTCTTGTTTTGGTTGGTTTAAAAAAATGTAACTAATAATTACATACAGTACAGACACTGATCAGAGGGCTCATATAGAAGACCTCTGTTCTGGGTCTACACTGTATGCATAGGACACAATGTTTGTAAAGGATGCATATATTCTTGTCACAATAGGTTCAATGGGTTTATGTTTATGCTGTTTACCATGTATATATCAGTATTATTGTATTTACTTGTTTAACTGTGTAATATATGCCTTATATACACTGATCTAACCATTTTTGTGTTAAATTATGTCAAATATAATAAAACCTCTCTATTATGGCCACTGAATTGTGTTAATTATATGGTGTTTTAGACATCTGAATGCTTAAAGCAAGGTGACAGTCAAACCGGAAGCTCCTTCAGGAGCTTCTTGTTTGACTGGCATCTTGCTTTAACCTTTCACCTGTCTTTTACACAATCAATTAGCCTTTATTTGAATGGTTCTAATAGTGATACTTTACTGTAATTATGTAATTTTTAAACCATACAAGTTGTACATTCAATTTTATGTTCTTTAGTTAACTGAACACTATGCTTTGAAATAATAAAATGGTGAATGCTTTGTGCAGAATAAAAGTTAAACAGAAACCTCAAATATAATTTTTCTGCTTTACTTTTGCCTTCATTCAGTTCTGCCATTCCTGTCATGTTTGCCATAGTAGCCCCTTAACAGTTTCCACCATAGCATGTGTTCAGTTTTAGAAGACAGACTAGGTCATTTTAAAAGCAGGCTGAAAGTAAAGCAAAAATTTCCATTACCCCCAACCTGCTTTGAGTTGTCAACTGTTAGGATATAGGAAATATTTAATGCATAGTCATGACCCTATAAAATGTAGCTAGTTTCTATAGTGGAGGAATATGCATATAGTTAGTGAAGGTGTAAAAAGGCAAATATATAGGGTAATGGGTCAACATGATATTTGACACTATATATTTAGACATGTTTTATTTCATAGAAGTAACATATGTTTATTAAGTCATACATAGATAATTAGGATTAGAAAGAAAGCAATGGCTTATTAAGGTCTTCTCCTGTTATATATTTGAGCTGTGCCATGACAAAATCTACCTTACTGTATTGCAACATTGTACAGTGCAAACACCGTTGTCATCCCAGGCGCTGTATCTGAGTTTATTCTACACTACCAAATACCATATACATTATGTATAATACAGCTACATAAAATGCTTTAGATGCATGTGGGTGTCAATTTCAAACAGTGTAGATCAAGACCAGCTGCGGCATCTTTGACCATGTCAAAGACGCCGCCGCTGGTCTTGATCTTCACTGTTTGCCATGCAATAAGACATGTTTTGTCATAGCACGGCTCATTTGTATTTCTTTTTGATTATGTACCTTGTTAAATCCCTGCTCACATACAGTAAAACCTCTCTATTACAGACACTAAAAAGAAGGCTTATTTAGTGAATAAAAGACAGGTGATAGCTTAAAGCAAGGTGACAGTAAAACAGAAAGCTCCTATAGGAGCTTTCTGTTTTACTGTCACCTTGCTTTAAGCAGTCACATGTCAGAAACACCTAATAATTAACACTTATTTAGTGGTCATAATAGAGAGGTTTTACTGTATTCAATTAACTCTTTCGCACGTTAGGCAGTCAATTAATGTCGGTTCAATGAGTCATCTACAGCAATTTGTATATAGTTTATTTTCTACAATTTATTACACCCCTTTCCCCATAGCTTGTTTTCTGTATTGAAGATAGCTGATTGCTTTCAGCCTGCTTTAAGCTACCATATGCACGGATATAAGGAAATATTTCTCATAGTGAATATTCTTTACTGTATAGTGGAATTATTTCATTCAGTGGAGAAATAAATTAAAGGGGTAAAAAGGTGTATTGGGTAATTGATTAAAACTTGTCATCTTTATTTCTTTTTTCAATAGGATTTTTGACATCTCGTCCATGTGGGTTTTTGACCTTTTGGTTTGACCTCAATGTATGTGTCAAACGGGTTGGATTCTGATCGGGGACATTAATAATTGTCAGATAAGAACCTAAACTGTTTGCATGTTGTTTATATACTGGTTTGTAGTGAAGGGTTAACTGGGTCTAATACTATAGTGTAAAACTGTCAAATATTGGATATGAATCTCTTAGTCTATATTATACTTTTGTAACTTTTCTGCATAATTAACTTGTATATACATGTACTATATGTAATATATGTTGTGTATTTAGTTATGTCTTGAATTTAGGTGGCATTTTGTTAGTAATGTATTACTTTCAATCATAATCTCGAGATTTCTTTGATGTCATTGTTAACTGTAGAACCCATGCTTTTTTTAAAATCTTTATCTGTGTTGTCCCTAGGGCTTCAGTTAAGGGGAGTATTTCAAAAATTAAAATCTTTATTTCTGCATGAAACCCTATAGTGTCACTACTCAGAATCGTCTCTTCGAGACGATTCTAATGAGTAGTAACACCATAGGATTGGTGCTGAAATAAGTGAGAAAATGTTGAATTTGTTCAGTTAACCCCCTCTTATCTGGAGCTCTGGTTGTCCCAATCGTGTGTCTGTAGGTAGTACTGTACATGTATTTTCATATGGATCCTTACTTGATCTCTATCTGTGTGCTTCCTTATTGTGGTCTGTAGTTATCATTTTGTAATGATAATTGCTATCGTGGTCTCTATCAATGTTGTCCAAATCTTGTTTCTGTAGATACATCTCTGTGTATGCTGCCCTCAAACATTTTGTAGAAAGTATGTTCTTTTGATAATGATTCTTTCTGTCTGGTCTCTATACATGTTGTTTCAGACATGTAGTTTTTCTAATGAATAATTCTGTCTTGTCTCTATACTTATACTGTCCCAACCTTATTTCTGTAAGAAGTATTTTCTTTGGATAGGTTTTGTTCAGTCTAATAAACGCTTCTGTCTGGTCTAATGAATGTTTCTATGTGGTCTCTGTCCTGTGGTTCCAAGCTTATATCAGGGCTGCCATTTCTCCGGAATTTTCCTAAATCTTCAGATTTTTTTTCTAGTACATGGTAAAAAAAAAGTAAAGTACCAGTTAAAGTCTACTTTCAGTCAGAATGACCGCTCAGCCGACTGTACATTTACCCCCTGATCATTGAGCCATCTTGCCTACAATATTGAGCACTGCTAACATATGGCGCTAAAGCAGCCGCAGTACCGGCTCAGACCCTCACAGGTACCCATTTTAACCCCTGGGTTAGCATAAAGCAGGCTGAAAGTAAAGCAGAATGCGCCTTAAGCAGCCACATGTCAACAAAACTAGAAACAGGCCATGGGGTAACAGTACGTTTCGTAAAATCGCACTTGAAAAATGCAAATTTGGAAATCTTAGGATTTTTCATGTCAATTTATGGCAGCCCTGTTTATGTTTCTTTAGGAAGCATGTTCGTTTGATCATTTCTGCCTTGCCTAAAGAAATATTCTGTCTGGTCTCTCTGGTTATACATGTATCGTAATTGTCCCAAACTAGTTTCTGTAGGAGGAATCGTTTCTGTCTGGTCTAATGAATGTTTCTGTCTTGTCAATAAAGAATGTTTTTGTCTGGTCTAATGAATGTTTCGTTCTGGCCTATAATGAATGTTTCTGTCTAGCCTATAACTTGATGAATGTGTCTTTCTGGTCTATAATAAATATTGCTACCTGTCTGGTCTATAATGACTGTTTCTTTCAGAAACATTCATTACTATTTCTGTCTGGTCTCTGTGTCTACTATTCCAAGCTTGTTTCTGTAGGTATTAATTTCTTATGATCGTTTCTTTCTGGTCCCTGCTGTCCCAATGTTATTTCTATAGGTAGCACTTTGTAAATGATTTATTTCTTGACTGTTGTCCTTTTCCCCCAATGTTGTTTTAAAGACATTCTAGGTCATAAGAATTGGGACCAGGGCCCGTTCCATAATAAACATATTTTATATATACAATGTACTTTGTTGAGATATGAATCAATACTCTCCTGTGATATACTCTTAGGAGCTTTCTGTTTTACTGTCACCTTACTGTAAGTTGTAACCTGTGTTTTAATGGTTGTAATAAAGAAGTTTGACTGTATATAGATATATGTGTAGATCTACACATAATTAAAATAATTCTTCCTTTAGTTCTAAACAAGTACCTTAGAGCTGATATCCCCTGCCGCAGCGATTGTCCAGAAGAAAGTGGCAAACTTTAATGTGGGAGGAAGGGGCAAATGGTGATCAGCTGTCTTTAAAGATCAACATTCAAAAGCTTTTTATAAAGTTTTATAAAATCCATTCAATTTTGTACATGTTAAAGCCTAAACAATACAAAAAATAAAGCCGTTTGTAGCATTATAAATCTAAGTATGACAGGGGCAGGTAACTCTTGATTCAAATTCAACAGTAATTAAACACTTTCAAGAACTTATAATTGTGTGCAAGTATTATTAAAAAAAATTCATAACTGTAGAATTTACTAGAGTGTAAACACATTTTCAACTCATCAAGGGCAGAGTATTCTTGACTAATTTGCACATTTTCGACAATAATTGAACTCATTCTATAAATAATAGCCATATATGATTTAATTGTTTTTTTTTTTCAAAATCCATTCACATTTGTACACAATAGCATGTAAACAATAAAGCCATGTTGAGCATTACTAAGTACATAAAGGGCAGATAACTCTTGCCACAAAGTATCCTTTTTTGACAATGATTGCAACCCTTATATTTATATACATTGTGTGTAAGTTAAATCAAAATCCATTAAAGACTGTAGTTTCTAGATGGTAAAAACTGTTAAATATGGTTTTTTCGACTCATCAAGGGCAGATAACTGTTGACTAGTTTCTCCGTTCTCAAAAATGATAACAATTATTTGAAAACTAATAGCAATACATAGTTTAAGATGTTTTTATCAAAATCCATGCATATTTATAGATACTAGGATGTAAACAATATTAAAATAAAGCATTTTCTAGTATTTCTAAGTACATCAAGGGCAGATAACTCTTGCCAGAAGTATCCTTTTCTGACAATAATAGCACACCTTCAAGAACTTTTACTTATAGACATTGTGTGCAAGTATCATTTAAATCCATTCATAATTGTAGTTCCCAGAGAGTAAAAACAGTTAAATATGGCCTTTTTTACTTATCAAGGGCAGATAACTCATGACTAATTTCTCCGTTTTCAACAATAATCAAATTCATTTAAAAACTAATAGCCATACATAATTCAAGAAAGTTTTTTCAAAATCCATGCATATTTATAGGCTCTAGTATGTAAAAAATATCAAAATAAAGCATTTTCTAGCATTTCTAAGTACATCAAGGGCAGATAACTCTTGTCACAAGTATCCTTTTTTTACAATAATTGCACACCTGCAAGAACTTGTACTTATAGACATTGTGTGCAAGTATAAACAAAATATGTTGAATACTGTAGTGCTAGAGTGTAAAAACTGTTAAATATGGCATTTTTAACACAAAAAGGGCAGATAACTCATAAATTCCTAAAATTTTCTGAAAAAAAATTGATTTCCCACGGTGCTCCTATGATGACAAATAAGTATACCAAGTTTAATCCAAATCTGTTAATCGGTTTCGGAGATACAGTTGCGGACGGAAAACGTGACGGACGCACGGACAGCATTTTTAACACAAAAAGGGCAGATAACTCATAAATTCCTCAAATTTTCTGAAAAAAGTTTGATTTCCCACGGTGCTCCTATGATGACAAATAAGTATACCAAGTTTAATCCAAATCTGTTTATAGGTTTCGGAGATACAGTTGCGGACGGAAAACGTGACGGACGGACGCACGCATGCACACACGCACGCACGCACGCACGCACGGACAGCCGGACGGACAGACCTAAAACAGTATCCCTCTGCCTTTCGGCAGGGGATAACAAACATGTATGTAGAAATACTGGACTGTACAAAACTATAAATATAAAGTCTTTCTCACTTAACATTTTTATGATTCCCCGAGTCCTACCTAACACGATTTTATGTCCATTAATGTAAGCTTGGATCCAGATCAGATGCCGAACGTTTCAGCATGTGATTAGGATCCAAACTGGTTTTACACTAGTCTTTGAACTTCTTCACTTGAAAAGTTTGTTTGGAACAAATCTGAAACGAACAATAATTTGATTGGATAATGCATTGTTTTAATGGTGAAGGCAACCTGTAGCACACAGGTTATTGGGACATCCGGTAATGATGAATGGTTGATTTTAAGACTGCTGACTCTTGCTGTAACTACATGAATTTTAATAAATTACTTTCAAATTAAACGTTGATTTGTTTCTGTTTCAAAATACTTGTAGCAACCTACCCTACTTTTGTTGTATTCGGG
The DNA here is from genome assembly GCA_922989275.2 of Gari tellinella. Lineage (NCBI taxonomy): Eukaryota > Metazoa > Mollusca > Bivalvia > Cardiida > Psammobiidae > Gari > Gari tellinella. Next base: position 100,447,750 of record OV277858.1, on the reverse strand, counting down.
TCAATCAACGAGTTTATTTAATGAAAGGCCCAAGAAGACTAATGGTGCTATATGGCACTTAAGCTTGTTTATCATATTACTATAATTAATTGGCACATTAAATTTCTTTCTCTACGTATTGTAATCAGACATGAGACCGATTACTTTGAAATGTAATCGGTTACATATAAAAATTACAGAGTGTGTAATCGATTAAATTACGATTACTTGCAAAATGTAATCACGATTACATTTCGATTACATTGGAGAATTTTAAGACATACACTGACTATAATATTATTAAACTATTTTATTAAATAAATGTAAGTTTGAAGTGGTTTTTGTAGATCCCAATATAAATGTCCAACACAGTTTGCACTTTGCTTTCACTTATCCTGAAATGTCCATGAGTATCTCAAAGAACTTTAATGCCATACGTTATAACAGCAGCAACACGTACAGTCAATGGCATTGACTATATTAATGTGTGGAGTATATAAAGTCCCTTTGAACATAAGATTGAAAACCATTTATAGTTGTCATCGTTATGGCTTAACTTACATCGTAAAAAGAAACGAAGAATAGAAAAGGTGAATTAAAGTTTGTGAGCTCTGACTATTACGACCCCTAAAAAGCAGCTAACTATTTACATGAAATGCAACTGGCAGCTTAAAGAAAAGTAAGAGTAAAACATATAAAAACTGTTTTAGGAGCTTTCTGTTTTACTTTAACATTGCTTTAAGCAGTAATCTGCATTGAACACAAAATAATTAACATAATTGAGTGGTCCTAATAGAGAGAGTTTACTGTAACAGGTTTCACACTTAGGACATATTTTAAACACTTATCATCTTTGTTAAGGGTTCAGGTAGTGGTAAAACTCTCATTGTTACTGATTATCCACCCAGGATAATTATAGGCATTGTATTGTTGTTGACTTCTCACCTTTTTAATTGTTAATAAAGACCTTCAAGCAAATTTAAGTGTGGTACCCATAAATTGTCTTTGCAAACAGATTATGCATGGATGTGTAGACCAAGATCAGAAGACTGGATATGCTAATAATGTAGACCCAGATCATAAGATTGGTCCATGGATATGCTACTAATGTAGAATCAGATCATTTAGACTGGATGTGATAATAATGTAGACAGTCTAGACCCAGGTCATAAGATTGGAAATCTTATAATGTAGACCTCATTAAACCAGACTTGATTTGCTAATAATGTAGGCCAAGATCATAAGACCAACTGTAAAAGAGACCTATGATAACATTTCCAAAGTAATCGAAATGTAATCGCTGATTACACCACTTTTTGGTCCTGTAATGGTTACGATTACGATTACATGTAATTGATTTTGAAAAAGTAACCGAATACATTAGATTACTTTGAAAAAATGTAATTGATTGCAATTACCTCATGTCTGATTGTAATACTTGGCTTTCAGGTATAGTATTGTACTATTGAAAAAATCTGCATGATTCATTGAATTTTCTCTTGTCAGGTTCTTTCCATATATGAATTTTATTTCAATAGCACCTGTAGAACTGGAGTTATCTTCCGGACAAGAAATATCACAAAGGGGATGACTCCAAAAAATAATTATGTCAGAGTTATGGCCCTTGCAAATGGCACTCCCTCTCAGTATACTACATGTATTTCCATCTATGCAATTTCATTTAACCAACTATCACATATCCTGTTTCTAGTTTTGAAAATAAGTGACCACCTAAAGCAGGTTGAAAGTAAGCCAGAATGCACCTTAAGGCATGTTCTGCTTTACTTTCTTTTAGCTGTCATCTACTAGGATAAAGAAACTATTTCTTATCTTACTTTTGTATGACTGTATAAAGTGGAATTATTTTCTCCAGAGAAAGAATAAATTAAAGGCGTTAAAAGGCATATTTTTGGGGTAATGGGTTATTTTACATCAGTAGAACTGGAGTTATCTCCCGGACATGAAACAAATGACAAGACAGACAGATAAACAACCCTGACATAACCAATATTAAAGATAGGTATAAATTTGGAATGAGACATACTTACATAACAGTCAAAGGATCACTTCATGATCCTGTTTAGAGGTAAGTAGACGTATCAACATTTTCAGCAGACAGCATCAGTACGTTCTGATGGTCAGTGGGGTTAACAATTATGTAATAGTGTTCGGTGGCTCAGTACTGCACTAGTTGCTGGTTTAACCCTTATCATGCTGCATTGTTGTCTGCTTCAAATCTACGGTATGCTAGAAACGTAAAAATAAATAACCAAACTTTATATTTTCTAAATTGAAGAAACTTTGTAAATGAGTGGCTAATAGTTTGGATCTACATTAGATGCAGCATCATGTGGCGTCTGATCTGACTCCAAACTGTTTGCAAATTTATACTGGCCATGTCGTCCATGGGTCTGGGAGTTACTATGCCATATCTTTACCTCTGGTAAAAACTCCTTTAAAGAGACGAAATCTCTTTACTGTAGTTTTTGTTCAAATTCTTCAGTTATAACTCCAGGAAATATGCTTTCTACAGTAATAACTTTATTCCTTGCCGGAGCCCAAAAAACGGTATTTCACTAGTGGATTACGATATTTATATATTCGTTTTATTCCACTCACAGACCGCAAGGTATATGATCATTTGTTTTTTCAGACTTTTTATAATTCTTGAGCACGATACGTACATGTCACTTTATAAAGACTGCCCGGCTTCTCTGTCTTTTTTTATGTTTAATTTTTAAAGAAGCCAACTTGTTCACCTTCCCATTTGACCATTTACCAAAAATAGACCAGTTTAACAAAATGTCGTTGTAGACAATGCGTTACAACTTGCCTTTGTTTGACGAGGAGTCTTTGTTTGACAAGTTGTCTTTGTTTGATACGTCCTGCTTGAAAGACAATTAATGATATTAATATTAAAACATGTTTTCTCAGAAAGAATACAACATATTCGTGCTATTAGATACAACTAATAATAGATCTAAAGCAAATGGATTTAAAGCGGACAGTGCGATACCGGGTCGTTTCGGCCTAAAAGCAAATATTTCTATTTATACTGCCATATAGGGGCAGGTGCGCGTCAGTGCAAGAGTTAAAAGGGAATATAAAAGTAACGAGTGAGACCACAGAAGTGAAATTACAAGAAATGAAATCAAAGTATGATAGAGCTACAGTGTCAATGAGACGAGCTAGAGTTTAAAATAGGATAAACAAGTAATATCTTTAAAATGGATATTCGGCGGAATGGTCTGCTTATTAGGAAAATGGTAGCCAATGCAATCGCGGTACACTAAAACCTTGAAGCATTGGAAAATATTTGGCCTTGATGATAACTACCGTTTATTACTCTTAAAAAACTTTATTTCTTCTCGATGTTACAGTTCCAACAAACCACGCAGTAGACCAAAGCACGCATATTCCGATTGTAAGACTGCGCAACTTATACAGTTCCTTCGTTGTTCTAATTCTCCTTGCATGTACATAGATTATTCAATATGCATGAAATAATTAGCTAAATTGAGCTTTATAATTTAGACCTCCAAAAGTATAAAAAATACAACATTAAAGGAGTACCTTGTTTCGTGTATATTGAAAAAGCTATGTACATCATGCAAGGAGCATTAGAATAACGAAGGAACTATATTGGTTGGGCAGTCATGGACTTGGATCTATTGGTTATTTAAGAAATAATCTATGTTCTACCGTTGTGAAACGGTATTTTACAACGGTTGGGAGTTGTGGTGCGCAGGAATTGACCACGAAGGCCGAAGGCCTGAGTGGTCAATTCCTGCGCACCACAACGACCGACCGTTGTAAAATACAGTTTCACAACGGTAGAACATAGATTATTTCGATTCTAACATGACCAGATGTAAGGAAATTCATTAGAAAGGAAATGAAATGTTCCATACTTATTTCCTCAGCGGATGAAGTTTTTCGACCGAATAACCTTTTCCGCGGCATTACAAGAATCTAACACCCATAAGCAAATTTTCAATTACCGATCCATAATCTGGCATAGAACAAACATTACATCAAACAAGACAGAAGAATGAGAAAATTACTGTAACGTTACTGGTTAAAAGTATATGGTCTTTACGGGCTATATGAATAACGAAAGAAATTTAAAAAACATAACGTATGAACGCACGTGGTCACGTCATGTCATATAACCGTGGGAGGAGCGGGGTAGGGAAGAGCGTGGTATACCGTCTCAGGTATACCACGATAGACCTGTTCTTTGTTTATAGAGACGAATTCACGTGTCATGTTAGAATTCTTGGTTAACTAGATTTTACTGTTCCATCTTGGGTCAACAATACTGACTACAATGCTTAGATACATATACAGTTGTTGACTTGGACCAATAACAATTCACCCCACTGCAAAGCTCTCTTCTGTTCTATGTTGTCAGACTACATAAGTAACAAGGTGGAGATTGATGAGTTTGGTTTCCGGCACTGCAACACAAAATGGGTCAAAAGCCATGATGATTTCAGGAAGATGATTATTCGCAGCGAAGCACCACAGAGATCTTACTTCTTTATGGTTCTGAGGCATATATACTTGCTGTAGGGCATTCATTTGTATGCCCCCCCCCCCCCCGGGCATCTATATATGCTGAGGCATATAGTGATCATCATGTCCGTCTGTAACCAGGTTAAATTAGATTTTACCGTTTCGCCTAGCACCAATACCCCTTTCTCAAAAGCCTAGTTACTTATACAGTTGTTGCCCTGGACCATTCCAAAACCACCAATATCACCAAACCTTGACCTAACTTGAACTCAAGAGTAATGTATATGGGCCATTTCTTAGTAAACTAGATTTTACATTGCTTTGATACTTATTCAATTGTTGCCTTGGACCATTCCCAATGTAACAATATCATCAATATGATTTTGACCTTGACCTGTTTTGGACTTAGAAATGGGCTGTTACCTGGTTAACAAGATTTTACCGTTTCGTATTGTGTCAACACTACTGACTACAATGTTTTGATACATACACAGTTGTTGACTGGGACTAATACTAATTCACCCATGTTACCAAAGCTCAATTTAGCTTTGACCTTGACCTAATTTTGACTTCAGAATAATAATATTGTCAAGGCTGCAACCGGGGACATAAACGTTTAGTGAACGTGCGGTTTTGTTGTTTTTGTTTTTTAGATTTGATCTATCCACTCTGTCAAGAATAAATGTAAGCCATGCCAGTAGGTTTGATCCCCATGCGCTGCTACGCAACAAATGAGATAAGCCGAAATCGTTTTCTCTAAGAATTCATCAGCGCTTCATTAAAAGCCATTAATTTATATTATAAAATTTGAATAAGTTATATTTTTTAAAGATAAATTTTTGTATGTCGATTAAATTTTGTCCATATTTTGTTTACTTTCCCGTTGATCGGGACTGACATTTACATAATCTATAGTTTGATATTGTTTTAAATTAATTAATATTGTCATTATTTATTCGGCTCCAAATGACCTTTTTGTGTCGATGGGCCGTAAAACACCATTCATTTATTCATTCATCCGCGCTTCATGACCTATTTTGAGGGGCCTCCGTGGCCTAGTCACTATGACTTACATCACTAAGCTCCTCACCGCTGTGAGTTCGAATCCCAGTTGGGTCGTTCGGATTTTTCATGTGGTTCTACCTAGTTGCCGATTTGTGCCTGAAACAGTGCATAAAGGACTTCTGGGGTCTTCCTCCACCTATAATTAGCTGGACGTCGCGATATGACTGAAATACTGTTGAATGCGACGTCAAATCAAATCAAATCAAATCATGACCTATTTTGTGTCACAGTACCATAAAACCAAACTCACCCATTTTTGCAAAGCAGCGCATGTTATCAAAACACCGACATACTTTCCTTTTTGTTCTTGGCAGAGGGGATAATCTCGATATAATACTTGAATAGGTCATATAGCGCCGGATAATTATGAAGGGTGAAGAGATAAGAAGATGATTTGGCTAATCTCATTCGTTGCCAAGCAGCGCATGGGATAAAAACCACAGACCTGCCTTCCTGGGAGAGGGGATTATCTCGGTTTAATAAACAGAAACAATTCCATATGACAATTAAGCCCCAGACCAGCGGCAACGTAGGAAGTTCTCTGGGGTTGACGTTAGAAACCAGCTCTGCCACTGTAACGACTTATCACATTGTATAAAGGCATCTATAAAAACTCCGAATGCGCGAGGTCCTCTCCGCTGTATTCTAACTTATAAGCTTTCTGTTTTATTCAGAGGTCGTTCTTCCGCGCACAATCGTTTCTCTCATATTCATGGTGAAAATGTCATTTTCTACGAGATAATCAGTAATAACTATGATATACCATTGTCATCCAGCATTTTCTGATTGCTTCTCTGAGAACATCTTCCATCGTTGAAAGTCTCTACAGAATTGATTAAGAAAAAAAACTGATACAAAGTCTCTAACAATATAGCAATCATGTACTGTTTGGTACGGTTTGTTCATTATAGCAAACGACCCTCTTGTTGTAGACTGTCCTGTAGTGTTTATTTTCTTCCTTGATGTAGAGTACGTTTTCGTATTTGTCTCTCTTTATCTTATTTGCATGCGTCACAGCAATGATCTTTGACAGGTCTCGTCTTTTTCCTCGGTTACGTGGCTCCTCGTTTTTTTCGTGAAAGTACAAAGGTCTTGATAGAGCCATGAACGCATTTGCCGATGTGATCGCCTTCTTTTAAAGCCCTTTTGGTGTAGGTACATGGCTGGTCGGGAACGATGCTTTGTACAATGTCTTTTAACGCTGTCGAAATGAAGCAGCTGCGCGTTGGTATAATTCAAACTGAACCCTCGAATTCTGCAGCTTCTACGACCCTAGGTATTGATGAAGCCGTATTTCTTTGGACAGTCCCTTACAAACTCCATGATTTGCGCAATATGGCATGACTGTGAAACTAAGAGTATCAACTCAAGCATAGGCCACAATAAAAACCATTTTTCGTTCAGATATCCATTATTTTCTGTTTTAAAACCACACAAGACATTTTATACATATCATCAAAACAAGTCAATCTTTTCGCAAAATAATGTGAATTTGTTTGTTAGTTTCTTTTCTTCAAAATCCGCCCCAGAGACCTTCCTACTTTGCCATAGTTCTTTGGGGCTTAATTGTCATAGGGAATTTTTTCTGTTTATTAGACCGAAATCATCCCCTCTGACAAGAACTAAAAGGAAGGCAGGTCGGTGGTTTTGATCCCATTCACTGTTTTACAGTGCATGAGATTAGCCGAAATCACCTTCCTGAGATCATTATCATCTCATCTCATCATCCCTCATTAACTCATCGGCGCTATATGACCTATTTTGTGTCGCAGTGCCGTAAACCAAACTCATCATCTTCTTCAAAATCCGATTGTTGTGCTCTTCCCCAAAACCGCCGAACTTTTTAATGTATTCGCAGGTAGGACTCCATTTTGATGCTCTTCCCCTCAGAAACCTCCTACTTTGCCGTAGTTCTGAGGCTTAATTGTCGAAGGGAATTGTTTCCGTTTATTAGACCGAGATTATGCCCTATGCCAAGAACTAAAAGGAAGACAGGTAGGTGGTTTTGATCCCATGCGCTGCTGGTCAACGAATGGGATTAGCCGAAATCATCTTCCTGAGATCATCATCATTTCATCTCATCACCCCTCATCAATCATCGGCGCTATATGACCTACTTTGTGTCGCAGTGCCGTAAAAGCCAACTTATCATCATCATGATGCTCTTCCATGGGCCACCCGTCCGCTCCCAGCCTCTTAAAATCACTTTACAAAACACGCACTTGACTTTATCTGCACAAGCCTCGTAAACGTACCCCGATGTTGCTAAGGTGTATACTCGGGAATCATTTGTTTAGGCCAGGCCTCAAACGTTCTCGCTCGATTTTCGTAATATCTGTACTGAACCGTATCTCTCACTGTCTTGTGTCTGCAGTCTTGCAAAGTCTTTTATATGGTCTGCTCGTTGAGTTTTGTTATTTTGTATTTGTTTAAAATATTTATAATATTAGGGTTGCACTCTGAACTTATGTGACCTCCCTGTCAAAAGTAGGGTACAACTGTATCTAACTCCGGTATAAACTATCCGATCTCCGTCACGTGCTCTTACAGTTTCGTGTAATTTTAGGGTCCAAAACACAATCCCTTCCTCGTAGGTGCCAACCGGTCCTGGGATTTCCAATATTGTCGAATGTCTACACTAGGGTAATCCTTCTTTATGCAACAGTACGCGTTTCCTCCCAGGTGAGTGTTATAGGGGTGCTTGTTCTTTTTGTTTCGACGGACCGTTAAACATCACTCACTCATTTTTAAATTTCTTATTGTTATTTATTCGACTCTAAATGGCCGTAAAACATCATTCATTCCCAGACTTTCGGGTCTGGATATCTGGCGTAGCATGGAGCTTTATCATTAATCCATTTGTCAATCAGGGACCCGTGTCAGAAAACTTAGTACGACACATGTTATCGTAAAGCAGATTATAAAAGTCTCAATTATTATTTATTTCTCCATCAAATCCTGCCATGTGACATCTATTTGGAAATGTCTTTCCTAAAAGCTCAACTTGGCACTTAGTACCTGGTGAGCTAAAAATCTTCATTTTATTGGTTGTAGGGAAGCTTTATAATATAGGTAAGGGCAATTTGATCCTAACATCAATTAACCATTTTCTCAAAAACCAATTGTGCATATAAACTTACATCTTATTGTTTTAATCTACTACCTGTTCTCTACACCACACATGAATAATCATTGAGGCGTTTAAGATTGAGGAGCCCTAATGAAATCTGGACAAAAAAAACCAATAACTGTATGTAGAGTATCTGTTTTGGTTCAATCTCATTAGGGGTCTTCAACCTTAAATGGAGACAAGAAACAGGTGAATGTGCTAAATTGTTTACATGCATTTCAGTGGAGGAAAGGATAACTGTACCTTTATTTATATGTTCATAAGAATTTAAAAATGAAGACTCTTTACTACTGTTTCAAAGGGAGACAAATATTACTTTTGTTCACTTCAGAGGGTGTAGCTCAATCAACAACAACAACAACAGTCTGATGGAAGTTGACCAGGTCGTGCCAAGGTATTTAATATGTCATAAAGTATCTCATAAAGTATCTCTACTGTAATACTATGATCAAACATTTACTGGGCACTTCTTTCTTTAGAAAGATAATGCAAAAGACAATATGAAACAAAATACAGTTATCCCATTCCCAAATAGCTTTTTACAAAAAGGTAGTTGTTTAAAGCATGACAAAGGTAAAGCATAAAGTTGCTTTAGAATATTTCTGCTTAACTTTCAGCATGTTTAAACCATCCAACTGACAGCGTTCGACTCAGAGTTGTCTTTCGTCTTTTTGGGTCTAGTATAAAAGCGACAGTCCCGCAAAGTGTTTTAAAACATGCATTTTTCAACTTACGGTCTGCTTGGGCTTCGTGTAGAATCGTCAGTAGTGGAAACACCACGAAAATAGCGTTAAAAGTGCACTCTCGGCGAAGATAAGAAATTTCTTAACTTTTTAAGATGGCGGTGACCGTCCTTAAAGTTAAGGAGAAAATATCGCATATTTAAGAAATTTCTTAACTTAATATGCTACTGGAATAACACTTAAGAAATTTCTTATTTATAAGGGAAAATTGAGTGGATTTAAGGAGAAAACTTTTTACTTAAGATTTATTTTTATCTTAAGATGCTACTGGAATACGGCCCCAGATCTTTAATATTTGACATATAGCTTTGCCTTGTGTGTCAAGTGTGTTCAAAGTATGACACCTGGGTCAAAATTGGCCCCACCCAGGGGCTTATCAGTTTTTATAGGGAAACCTTAAAAAATCTTCTTCTCTTAAACCGTAAGGCCCAGATCATTAATATCTGACATGTAGCTTCGCATTGTGGTCCTCTACCAAGATCAAATTATGGCACCTGGGTCATAGCTACATCAAAATGTTGTCTTGCCCAGTCAGATTCTATGGTACAATGTCCTCAGGTGAGCGAAATGTGACCCTCTGGGTCTCTTGTTAAGTATCTAGATCTGTTGATCATTACAAACGCATTATGGACACCTTATCTTAAACATTTTAAGTAATAGCAGTACATGTAAAACGCCACATACTTGTACATTACTAAATGATACCGAACAAGGACGCAAGTAGGCGACAAAAGGTCCTTTGACATCAACATAGGTTAGGTAAAGTCTGCTTATTAAATATTAGACAGCGTGGAAAATTCGTTTATTCCTTTGTTACTTTTAGTGTATTAATGTGTGATTTATAAATTTCGATAATGGACATTGATTTCCTCGCAAACTGCGCCTAGTGCTTTCTTTAAGTTAATAATTTGAGTCGGTGTGGTCACGTAAAAGCGAGCTTTCATATTCACGACATTTATGCGGAATTTCAACTGACACTAGTACGATCAAAACGTCGAAGTTACAGGAATTAACAGTAAGCAAAACATGACATGAAAGGAATGTAACCTTCTTGGCCACATCACGACGTGACTGTATATATCCAATGCTCGTCACCAAATGAATCGATGTTTCCTGTTATCTTCCTAACATGGTTCACCCGCAGAAGCATTGCTGCGTTAAATTGTTTTCTGTCATCAATGTCATGATAGATGCCAGTGCTTTGTACACATCGGATGGGTTGTTCTGGAGAGCCTCTTGAAACTCTTTATTGAATAGCAAAGAGGTGAATAGATTAATGGTCATGTCATTGTCAGTCGAGCAGGGGTGTTCGATAATTGGATGCCTTGTCCCTGCCTACCCCATTTCATTACTGCTGGCATGTTAAAAGTTCTGGTAACTTTATCTTGTTTTCACGTGGGTGGTATTTTGGGTGTTTAGTTTCCCTGCGTTTCTTTTTTTCTAAATCTCTTCTTTCAGCTGTAGGTTTCCATCTACTGTACCTCTCTGTTGTTCGTTTTCGGCTGTAGAGTTCCTTCATACAACTGTTTCATTAGACGTTAACTGCAGTTTTGAGAGCCATGACAAACTTGGCAGATCTCATTCAGAGCATCTTCTTGTCGTGTTTGAGGTATTTAAACTAGTTTTACGCATGCACGTTCGTGTCACGAGTTCCGGATGCATTCGTCCACAGGCTTTCTTGTAGCTTGGACACATTTGCCTTTATACAGTTGGGAAAATAACCGTTAATGGAGATGCTCCTTTGATGGCTACTTAGAGACTACAGATTAAGCAGCTTTGGGTCTACTTGACTTCATCAACATCTTGACCTTCTTGTGTCGATTGGCCATAAAACTTAATTCATTCATTCAACATCTTAGTGTTCTTCTTCTGCATTGTATGACATTCTATCTAGCTTGTTTCGAGACATATCCTTAAAATTCTTCAAGGTTATGCCCATGTGCAAAATATTTGAAATGTGCAAGATATTTACCCACAGCGTTCAGGTTGCTTTCGAGGGCCTCCGTGGCCTAGTGGTATAGTCACTGTGACTTACACCACTAAGCTTCTCACCGCTGTGAGTTCGAATCCCAGTAGGGTCGTTCGGAATTTTCATGTGGGGAAGTCTTCCAGCTGGCTTGCGGAAGGTCGGTGATTCTACCCAGTTGCCGATTTGTGCGGGCACTGTGATTTAATGACACTTTTTGACATTAATGACGTCTGGTTCCATGAGATCAATTGCCGAATGGTGTTCTTGCCACAGGAAATCAAACACAGACTTCCTCATACTTATAGCGCTTTTTCCTATGTCCTCCATTGTGTACTAGGTAACTGTAATTTATTTGCATTTACACGCCTATTCTATATAGCTTCCAATTCTTTTGCGAATAGTTTGAATGCATATCAGGGTCTAAATTGCTTACATGTATTTCATTTATTAAATACATTTGCAGTTTATGCGCTTGCATGACAATATATGTCATAAAGATGTCGATCTTTGTAAAAATAAACCCTTTAGCATATCATGAAAAAATATCTATTTTTAAATACCTGTTCAGTGTACCTCACTGTGTCTGTCGAGTAAAGACCCTTGGTTTACCTTATCAGTTAGCGAACCAAACTCGGATCGTAAAGTGTCTATTATTGCATTAACCTGTGTGTCGTGTTGCCTTGTATTTCTAGAAATGTTGTATGCTGCTTCAGAATTTCGAGCAGCAGATATTAGGGCATGTAATGTTTCTGGACAGGCCCTGACCACATCCTGTTGGATATATGGATTAAAGTTTTGTACTAAATAACTAGTTAGTACGTCATTTGAGAGGTTGTGGATATGCGCTTGATGCTGCAAGTCTGTGATGAATTCTTGAACAGACTCATTTGGCAACTGTTCTCTGCTTGAAAATTTACTCATAAGTGTAAAGCTGTCTGTGCCAGTTTTCACGAAGTTATCTATGAAAACTTTCCTAATTTCCGCCAAACTTGCTTTCTGAGGATCACTTAAACCGGAGAACCACCGTGTAGGCATACCTTCTCCGAGATACAGGGGGAACCATTTATGAAACTCCTCATCAATTAGTTTTTTTAACAATATCCATATATCTTTCCCAGCGTTCAACCCAAGAATACGGATCCATTCCTACATTAAACCTGGGCATAAGAGAAATGGCATTACCTTGAGCCATCGTGTTTGTAGAATTCACTGCTGTTATTTCAATCTGTTCGGTTTCTGTCTGTTGAAGCTCTGTCTGTATCTGTTGCAGCTGTGTAGAATTTTCCTGAGCCTCTGACCTGAGACGGTATGGTAGCATGAGAGGTACTTTTTGGATCTAAATTGTTCTCTACCAAGTTGTAGTCTGCTTGTTTCGATGTAGATTTGGGAACTTAGCTGTAGGCTGTAGAGAATCACAAGGTCTGCATTAAGGCTGGTGAAAGTTGTCTTTATTCATACATGTAATTATTGAATTTCATAAGTGAATAAAACCAATATAAATATGAATTATAGCACAATCTGTGTCTATAGTTATTAACACGTGAAACTATAGTAAATGCATACATACTACCCCCTTTTACTAAAAAACCAATAATTGTAGTAGCTTGAGAATGACATGTTTACATTGTTTGCTTAAACACTTAATAGTGCGCTACCTACAGACACAGCTTACAACTATAGGCATATAACAGTGAGTCAAAATATCTTCTCTTTACATCGGAAATACATATTGAAAATAAAGAGCAGCAGAGCTTAAATGTTAATTATTAACTCTATACAAATCCGGTTGACTTTACATGAAATAATGTACATATGCAAACTACAAACTACACTGATTGTAAAGCTCAAGACCTAAGCTGCATTATATTTACACAAAATATCTTCCTTTTAACAAGAAAAATACATATGCAAATCTAACATAGTAAATCATAAATTGTATTAACCAGATAACATTTTAAAGTGAAAACCTAGAATTTTAGAGTTAGTCTATCTCAGAATTCTTACCTGTAGAGAATCACAAGGTCTGCATTAAGGCTGGTGAAAAGTTGTCTGACTAGCATGACTTCTGGCACGGTATTTATACAGACCGTTCAGACAACTTACATCATAATACAGACATTGTCATCTACAGATCTGTAGCCTTAGGCCTGACAAGCCAATGTTATTGCTTTAGTAATACATAATCTTAAGTAGGATTTTCTGACATACGTTACTCAACAGTAGATGTAACAAACGTCTGATCAGCTTATGTACTATATAATGTTAGATGTACCTGTGGTTTACAAGGTTGGCTTGTGTACTGGTTGCTATGTACATAGCAACAGTGTTCTTGCCATAGGAATCCTCATACTTATAGCGCTGATTCCTAAGTCCTCCGTTGTGTACTGTACTCCTGTACTCTATAGTATTTGGAAATAAATACGAAAGAAGACTCAAGCAGGAAACGCAACACAAATAATACACCCATCTCTAAAGCAGAACACACACACAGCCATACCATAACAAACACACACACACACGCAATACCATTCCTTAAACAACACGCAAGACAAACATAAAGCTAAGTGAATATAGGAGCCCGCCTTGGTACGGTCAGCAGCAATCAATAATCAATTATAAATTAATTAATTATTAACAACCACTGGGGGGTTAAACCTGGGTTTAGGGGCGCCCAACCTCACGCTTATCTCCTATATTCACCTATAAAGACGAACAGTGTACATAAAATATAAACACTGTTCCACAACCTTACAATCAAAAAGACCGCCAGCACAGTAAGTAAATACATGTAAAACATCTAACAAAATTCTCTGACAGGATTATTAGTAACACGGGAAAGAATTAAACATTCAAGCCCGTGTTAAAAATAACCCACTATGGCAACGGTCAAATTGTACTCAAGCGAATAGTCTGTAGTCACGAGTAACTGTAAGACATGTGAGGGTTTAGGGTACGACAGAGAGGGAGAGAAAAACCAAAGCACGAAAATCCGAAATAACTCTCCCGGTTAAGGACGGCTTTAGAGATACATCATCATGTAGTGCTAAGCCCTGTCTGTCGTCGCACAACCAAAGAGGAAAGCATAGTTATCAATTGTAGATTGATCGATAACCAAAAGCAATATAGTTGGATCATAATCTTTTTTGAGGAAAAATCTAATACGTTTCACAAATAGGTTTTGAAAATGCATATGTCCAAGAATCTTACGAAGTCTGTAAATCACATCACCATAAAACTCCGGATGTGAAATACCTTGCCGCAGAAAAGACTTTAAGTTACATTTATACTTGTTAATGAGAGGAAGATTTCTATAAAAGAATTTAGAAAATGTTTTACGAAGTTTATGAAATCTGTACCCCTGTTTAAGAAGCTTTTCAGTAATAGTTTTATTACGAATGTGGAAGTCCTCAACAGAGGTACAAGCCCTAGCAAAACGAATAAGTTGTGAAATATAAACCCCGTAAGATGTAGAACGGGGAACATCGCCATCTAGATGAGGATATTTTACAATACTAAAATCAAAATCATCTCGTTTATTGTAAATCTTAGAAGAAACAATTCCGTTATTTATTAAAAGATCCACCCTACTAAACCAGGTCAGATCTATCACTATCCCCAATGGTATATACGTCTATACTCTATGGATCCCTACCAAACCATGTCAGATCTACCACTATCCACAATGGTATATACGTCTATACTCTATGGATCCCAGGGGCCTCCGTGGCCTAGTGGTATAGTCACCGTGACTTACATCACTAAGTTCCTCACCGCTGTGAGTTCGAATCCCAGTAGGGTCGTTCGGATTTTTCATGTGGAGAACTTCCAGCTGGCTTGCGGAAGGTCGGTGGTTCTACCCAGTTGCCGATTTGTGCCTGAAACAGTGCATAATGGACTTCTGGGGTCTTCCTCCACCTATAATTAGCTGGACGTCGCGATATGACTGAAATACTGTTGAAAGCGACGTAAATCAAAAACAAAGCAAATCAAATCTATGGATCCCTACCAAACCATGTCAGATCTACCACTATCCACAATGGTATATACGTCTATACTCTATGGATCCCTACCAAACCATGTCAGATCTACCACTATCCACAATGGTATATACGTCTATACTCTATGGATGCCTACCAAACCAGGTCAGATCTACCACTATCCCCAATGGTATATACGTCTATACTCTTCTATAGGTCTTCTCTTTACAATTATTCCCTCTCTGTTCGATGATTACGACAGGCGTCTGCTCAAACTTATAGCACTGGGCCCGTTTCATAAAACATCTTACGACAAATGTTGTCGTAAGTCAAAACTTTAAAATACATTTAATCTGTGATTTCTCTATCTAATCCTGTCTTGACATCTCTTTGGAATCGTCTTTTCAAGACGATTCCAAAAAGATGTCACAAGACAGGATTAGATGGAGAAATAAATAATAATTGATACTTTTATAATCTGACTTACGACAACATTTGTCTTAAGAAGTTTTATAAAACGGGCCCCTGTTTCGTATGTCCTGTTTTGCAGCAGGATATGGTGTAGCGTCTTCTGTAGTAAATCTCGATCCGATCTGTTTACAACTTAATGGAAAGGATTAATGAAGGGGTTAATTATAAAAACAGGTAACACCAGTTTAAAATAAGTATGATATTTATTTTAACAATAAAATTTCCCATATATATTTGGTGGCCTAGTGGTCAAGTCACTGTGACTTACACCACTAAGCTCCTCACCGCTGTGAGTTCGAATCCCAGTAGGGTCGTTCGGATTTTTCAAGTGGGGAAGCCTTCCAGCTGGCTTGCGGAAGGTCGGTGGTTCTACCCAGTTGCCGATTTGTGCCTGAAAGAGTGCATAAAGGATTTCTGGGGGTATTCCTCCACCTTTAATTAGCTGGACGTTGCAATATGACAGAAATAATGTTTCAAGCGACGTAAACTCAAAACAAATCAAATCAAACCATAGATATTTAAATTTCAAATAATTTGAACAGTTTTGTTTTTGCTTCATTTTTGTTGAAACACCGGAAACTATATTATATAGTTCAGCAATTGATACTATTACTACTATTTTGCACAGGGGACCGTCACAATAGAAGTCTTAACCCCAAGATATGTCTAATGTTTATACATGTTTTTACTTCTATCGTGACAGTCCCCTGTGCTATTTTGCATGAACTGTATGTTGGTCTCCTTTTTACACCGACAAGATTCAAATACGAAATGGTTTACAACAATTGTTATACCTGGCTGATGCCAGAAAGTGACAGTGACATATGTCATTTATCAAAAGTTTGTTTTTATAAAACTGAGTCAACGCCATGAGATTAGCAGTGACGATAAGCCATGTAAGGTCGTGGTGTGCTATAATATGATTAGTGAAGAAATGTGAGAGCTCATGCAATACAGTTGAAATAACACCCATTGTGCATCTATGATACAACACAAATATTAACAGTCCTTTCATCTGACATCCATAAGTTGTTTGGTGTGGTAGATCTGTTAGACAGCCGTGTCCAAGGTTATAAAGCGTTTGAGCTGAGTCTGAGTGTGTTCTCAAGCATCTGATTGGTCAGATTTGAGCCTAGACTCAAATCTACCCAATCAAATGCCTGAGAACGACTTTAGACTCAACTGAAAAGTTACAACCTTGGACCCCGAACTGATGAACGTGGATCACAAGTTCGGGGATGGTGTCCCTTCTGTCTACTTAAATGACTCTTAAAAGTGACAGCATCTGAAAGAAATGTGAAAACATTACATTACTGTAGTTGTTACTACTACTATGATTGGGGGTGGAGACTACTACTACTACTACTATATACTATTATTAGTATTATTATCATAACTGCTTTGAATCCTGATTAAACGTCCTATAGTTGTAATGAATTGAATAACATTGTTTTGTTTATTTCATGGCTTTTTAAACATACATAAAAAACAATATCACAGGTAGCTCGTTTTATATATAAAAACAAACAAAAACTCCAAACATAATTAGACAAGAACAGTACAGATTTAATGAACCACCATATATCCGGTTAATAGAAACGTATAGCGCTTTTCAGTAATAATGGTTTAAAGCAAATATAATACAGATAGGTATTTTCTCCTTCCATTGAAGGTCTCACGCTTGTTATAGAGAAGCTGTAGGTCAAGAGAGTCTCATGAAAGATTGACGTTATACAATGAGTTCTCTCATTGAATAAAGACTCCATTATAATTATCATCATTATTATTATTATACATCTGTTCAGCACCATCATCTCTACAGTAAATGTTTATAGTAAAGTGTATTGAATATTTTAGTGAAGAAATACAAGTAACGCGGCGGCTGATCAGGATCAAAACTGTTTAACACTTAATTATGGTTAATCACACTACCTAACTTTGAATTGATCATGAAGAAAATCAGTTTTATACATTAAACAAAAATGATAAAAACAAAAAATTGGAAGATTGACGTTGTGCAACGAGTTCTCTCGTTAAATAAAGACTCCATTATTTATTTTAAGGCTAAATAAAAACAAATACCTGTGTTTTCTGTTACATGACAAAAACAAATTGGGGACGGACGGTCTGAAAATCTTCTTTTTTGTAACATTATCATTTATACGTCTAATAATATATTAAACTTTTTTGATAGAGTATTTTATATACATGTAATCATATTCATATATGAAAATATATGAATGTACATTGTATTTTATTTTGCAGAGCCCTGGACCATACACAAAACCCCTTTAAAATATCATTTCCAATTGTTGATTTAATTGATAGGTCCCATTACCAAAATTACCTTAACAATTGAAACTGGTATGAGTGTTAATCAATATTGACGAACCAAACCCGGCAATGTAGTGACTTGTATATGAAGATGGACTTGATAATATTTTGAACTGTGTTGCATGCAAGTCAAATGTGTCAATAATATATCTGCATGTTGAATGTGTCAATGGCTAATTAACCAGCAGATCATATCTGCATGGAAGGTACTATATGGCAGATTTAGATCAATGTTTACTTAGATATTTGCTAAATCTTATTTAAAAATCAATTTTTAAAACACTTAAACAACTTTAAAGTAACTTTTTAAACAATTAAGTGGAGGAAAGCTTCTATTACACGTTCCTAAAAAATAGCTGTCACATGCGCCGTTAAAATGACCGTCATTCGCCGATACATTTTTCGAAAAATTAAAAAAGAGTTTATATTTAGGGTCGGAGGGAAAAACTAGGGTCGGACGGGTTACCGGAAACAACGGTATTTGTTTTATTTGACCTAATAAGACTATTATTAATTTATACCTTTGTTCAGCACCATCCTCTCTACAGTAAAAATGTTTATAGTAAAGTACATTGATCATTTTAGTGATTAAATACAAGTACAGCGAGTAGTATAAGCGTCACTATACGGGTAAACAAAGATGGCTGCCGTGGACGTACCATTGCGTAACTTGACCTACTTTCAGCGGCGTTGCTACTATTTTTAGGAACAAGGGTTGAGCTCAATTGCATGTAAGGATTTCACTTGTTTTTGCGGATGTGATAAACGCATAAAAAGAAGAGGAGTGTAATTACTGCTTATCCTATAGGAAGAAAAGAAAGCATGTAAACACAGTAAGTAAATTAAACATGTTTGAAAAGAATTAAAAACAAAACTATTTCGACCCCTCAATGAGTCTCATCAGGCCGTTATGCCAAACGCATAGATTTCCCCGCTACAGTTTCTTTTCTTTTTGTTTATTTCAGGTGAATGCCTCTTTTTCTTTGATTTTTTTTTGTATTATTATTATCTTAAAATTCAAATTCTTTTTTTAATTTTTAATTTTTTTTATTTTAATTTTTCAATTTCTTTTTTATTTTTATTTTTTACATAACACACACATAACCCCCCCCCCCCCCCTCCCCCCATAAGTTCTGTTGAAAAAAAGACTTGTGCATTTATATTGAATTTGACATTTTGTCCTGTCCAACAAGACATAAACTGATAATTTGTTAGATCTTTATAATCATGTATGTTTTCAGAAACTATACCAGAAAGATATCCCAAGGTTTGCAACCAAACTTCGCCATGATCATGATTTGGTGTCGAAGCATGTGCTATCTCATAACTAACGTAGATACAAAATTGCATTTCTGTTACGTCTTATGTGCTGACCTCTATTTTATATGGAATGCAATCTTTAAAACACGTTTGTCCTTAAAGTGTCTCATGATCACGTTAAATCTCAGTGTCATTCACAATAATATCCATGTATACAAACATAACATATCTGTTTCCTATGACACCTTAAAGAAATCCACAGATCTGAAACAAATGACAAAAAATAATAAATACATAAATATGTTTTCAATTAATCTAACATTAAACAAAGCTATTAAAATAAAATCAATTATAAAATGTGCTGCATGTACATCTAAGACATACAGCATAATTTAATATAAAAAGCATGGAGTCATAGACTAAATTCAAATCATTTATTAAATAATTTTAATACAATAGAACTCTACCTCTAATGTCAATCTAATCTAATGTCAATGTCTTTGGGAATGGGAATCAATGATACAATATGGTCGCTTCCTGAACACGTGGAGTATAAAACTAGTGTAGGACCTCATATCTATGACAGGTGTTGGCTGAGGGATGATTCTATATGTGTCTTCTTCACCAAGAAATGTTTCTTCTCCACTACCATTTTGTATAATGAGTGGGTTCCAATCTCCATCGTCTTCACAGGTTTGGGCCAAAGTTTCCATGTCATCATCGAATATAGGAACCTTATTTGCACCCGCTATCTCTTGTTCCTTTACGTACTCGAGAGCCATTCTATCACAAATAGAATATATATTATACACAAAAAAGCATACAGCATCAATAACATTACAAAGTACAATTTGTAAACACACGTTTTGTGTCCAGTAACAATACGTTTTGCGTCCAGTAACGACACGTTTTGATTCCACTAACGACACGTTTTGCTTCCAGTAACGACATAAAACTAGTCTGTGACTCTATGTTAAGTCTAGGGAAACGAACAAAAATGCGTCCAGTAACGACACGTTTTGCGTCCAGTAACAACACGTTTCGCTTCCAATAACAGCATAGTTTGCTTCTATTATCGACACGTTTTTTCTTCCAGTAACAAAACATTTTACAAACAGTAATGACACGTTTTGTGTCTAATAAGGACGTGTTTTTACGTCCAATCTATTTACATGATGTCGGTTTAGTATCCGTATGGTACTGTATCATAACAGTTACTATCAACCCCTCGACGTTTCGTATACACCATTTGATACGATTTCTGTTCTTCTCATGTCCCAACATATTTTACTTGGGTTTGTGACTGTAATGGTACGTGTGCTGTATGAGTATGTGACTATATGTTTGACGCTGTCAAAATTAATCAATCGACTGTTCGAGTAGTTGAGGGTAAATCCCCTTACTTTACACGTCTCTTTGTTGGTGTTTGTTTTATACGCATAGTTTTTGGGACCTCCAGGCACACACTCTACAATGTGCTTTCCGCTGTCTAGTTAATCCGTCAATTCAACTAAGTCTTCCCCGAGAGGTGGATCCACCTCTCCGTTTCTACTCACGTAAATGACACTGTCAGTGTCGTAATACAACACTCTTCTGTGTAATTGTTCCAGCACACTGTATAGGTTGAATCGGGCCCAACACGTGGTAAAGGTCGCCAAATATATGTTTGTTTTGTTGTCTTCGGGTTGACAGTCATGTTTGTATTTCCATTCTATTTGTATCATATCGTCATTCAAAATATGAAAGTCAAGAGGTTTCGTGGGATCAGAGAACAATTGAAAGAAATGTTTGCCTGACTTTCATGATAAATCGCAGTCGGACGCATGTTGAGTCTCTTCCCAAACTTGCCACAACAACTATTGAGGCAGGGGTTGGCCAGAGCCCCCAATCCTGCGTTCTTTACAGTGTTGTCTCGATCCAAGAAAACACCCTCTTTCTTTTGATACTCTTCCATATAGTGAATCATGTCCTGTTTCAGGAGGACTGAGAGCCGTTTCAATCTCAGGGGTGCACCACGTACCAGTCAAGACTCTTTTTTCTGAAGAACATGAACAGGAGGTTTGATTCTCGGTATCTGCGCAGGTTGTACATAAAGTGAAATTTAGTTTGCCAGTCGATCTGTACGGGAGGACTGAATGATACGGTCCTATCGGGGGCAAGACCTTTACTATACTCCTTTATAAATATCCCCGAAATCTTGTGTTAAGATCACGGGGTGTCCTACGGTATACCGACAATACTTGTTGACCCACGGGTACAAACTCGTGAAGTCAACATATTTCACTTGTTCATGGTCATCGGTTTTGTAATAGAGCTGACTCGCATTGGAACGTACCGAAGAAACTCTCTCTTGGGTCTAGTCGTTCGGTCTGTGACATTAAAATAATTACAAAAAATGTGGCGAGTGATCTTGGAAGTGAAAATTCTGTAGAATGTGATGAAGTATGTCGTATATGAAATATGATCTTCATCACACTCTACAGAATATTCACTTCCAAGATCATACGCCACATTTTTTGTACTTATTTTAATGTCTACATCTTCAAACTTGAACTTACACCTGCTGGCGGAAATTAGAATACGTCAGCGCATCTTCTGCAGAGGGGTAAGATCTCCCGAAAAGGAGCAACCTGTTTTCCGGATGATGTGATCCTGGTAGTTGAGCAGAAGGGGCCTTTAATGAGCGTAGCCCCTCGATGCACCACACTACTTTGGTATTGTAAATTCCTGACAATTGAATTATGTCTCCCCCCCCCCCCCCTTTAGGGGAGGGAGACATATTGGTGTTGTGCTTTCTGTATGTCTGTTAAAATTCTTGTGCAGCTAACTCCTCCTACACTTTATGAGGGATTTACTTCAAACATTTGCACATGTACTAGCTATATGTGAGGATGGTCATGTGGTTTGGATTTTTGGCTGCAACTATTTTGACAGATGTTATGGCCCTTTGTAGTTTTTCCTTATATAGAGTGTATAGCGAAAAGTTCTTGTGCAGCTAACTCCTCCTACTATTTGAGGGATTTACTTCAAACTTTTACACATGTACCAGCTATATGTGAGGATTGTCATTTGGTTTGGAATTTTGACTCCAACAATTTTGACAGAAGTTATGGCCCTTTGGAGTTTTTCCTTATATAGCGAAAATTTCTTGTGCAGCTAACTCCTCCTATACTATGTAAGAGTTTTCATTCAAACTTTTACATCTGAACCAGCTATATGTGAGGATGGTAATCTAGATAGGCATATGGGCTGCAACAATTATGACAGAAGTCACACAGTAAGTATACACACAATTTTAATCTGAAAATAAATTGCTTACAATTTACCATGTTAGTTTTTTGACATAATGAATTTATTCCTCTTATAGGTGCCAGGGGGTGAATGTATTCCTCTTATGGCTGCTGGGGCGGGGTACCGGGGGGAGACATCTGTTTTTCTCAAAAACAAGCTCTAGTTGATCACAGAAAATAGGGTCATAGGTCGCTGCACACATATTATGTCTAACATTGTCTATCATCGGTATTTCATTGGTGAAATTGTTAATTAACATCATTAATGTGTTTGTAGTGTCTAACCATTCATCTGTATGTCCACCATTTATATTGATGATGATGAAGACGAGTTGGGTTGTACGGCACTGCGACACAAAATAGGTCATATTAGTCCTGTACCTGGCCTGAAGATATTTAAAGGTTTTCTTATATAAGTCTATGTAAAACTGATAAGCCCCAGGGCAGAGCCAATTTTGACCCGGGGGTCATAATTTGTACAATCTTGTTGAAGACCATAAGGCAAAGCTACATGTCAAATATAAATTATCGAGGCCATACAGTTTCTGAGAAGAAGATTTTTAAAGGATTTCCTAAGTAAAACTGATAAGCCCCAGGGCGGTTGCATTTTTGGCCCCAGGGAAAAAATTTGAACAATCTTGATAGAAGATCATTAGGTAATGATACATACCAAATGGTCTGGGCCTTTTGGTTTCTGAGAAGAAGATTTTTTTAAGATTTTCGTATGTATTAAAAGTTGTCTATACGGTCATGTTAGAAAATCTGGTCCCACAGCAAGGGGAATAACTCTAGCCAAAATCTTTGAACAAGATTTCGTTCTCCCTTGTCACTGATGCTTCTGACAAAGTTTAGTTGAAATCTGGTAAGTGGTTTCTGAGGAGATGTTATTTGAAAATGTGAACGGACGACGTACGCCAGACACCGGACGGAATGGTATTACAATAGCTCATCCTGAGCCTTCGGCTCAGGTGAGCTAAAAATGTAATGTGTAATGTAATGCATTACTTTGCCAATGTAATTGTAATTTAATTCATTACAATTGAAAAAGTTTTGTAATTTAATGCACTGTTTTGGCAATGTAATTGTAATGTAATGAATTACATTCTCAAGTAATTGACCCCATGCCTGCTGAAGACCCGTTTGCAAAATGGTGTTGAGAAAGTTTCTCACTTGATGTGAGTTAACGAGACCCTATACATCACAAATCACTGAGGCGCTTGTCTGCCACACGGTCACGAGCTCCACAATATCCAAATCCAATATGGCCGCCGTCAGCCATTTTGGAAAAACTAACGTTTTTGTTTTTTGGAGAATAAACAAGTGTAATACCTCTAAATTGATTGTTTTTTGGTGTGGAACTCATATCTGATGCCCTTTGTGCAATCTGGGGTGTCTTTGATTTGGATGGTCAAGTTTCACATTAGCCAAATCCAATATGGCCGCCGCAAACAATGTTGGAAAAGCTATTTTCGTTGTTGTTTTTTAAGAAAAATCAAATATAATACTTCTAAATTGATGATTTTTAGAGTATAACTCACTTCTGATGAGTTGTGAAACTTGACCTTTCCAAATCAAATACATTCCAGATTGCACAAAATGCCTCAGAAATGAGTTCAACACCCAAATATTATCAATAGAGAGGTATTACATTCGTTTATTTTCCAAACAAGCATGGCTGGGGCGGCCATATTTGATTTTGCTATTGTGGAACTTGATCTTTCCAAATCAAAGACATCCCAGATTTGCTGTTCTCCGACAGCTCTTGTTAGTTCTTGGCAGAGGGAATAATCTCGGTCTAATAAACAGAATCAATTCCCTTTGACAATTAAGCCCTAGAACTACGGCAAAGTAGGAAGGTCTCTGGGGATTTACATTGGTTTTCACAAAACAATGTGCCAATACATGCAACAAACTTCCCCAAAATGTATGACTCGTGGTGTTGAAGATATAAATGCACATGTGCACATGCTCCATTTGGTGATGCAAAATGCATACGCCACTCTTCCTCCATATTTCCTGCAGCGTTCTTTGAATATATATACACATAGCTTGTTGAAATGAACATTCTATCTGCCTAACAAACGCACTAGGATTGTCAGCACCAGATACCTGTTTGAGGTGAAAGTTTAAACTCATGCCGGTCGATTGGCCGAGATGAGGTAGTTTTAGCTATATTAAGAATTTGACACTCTTATATTACAACGTGAGGTTCAACCGGAATGT
This sequence comes from Gari tellinella, assembly GCA_922989275.2. Taxonomy (NCBI): domain Eukaryota; kingdom Metazoa; phylum Mollusca; class Bivalvia; order Cardiida; family Psammobiidae; genus Gari; species Gari tellinella. Next base: position 100,422,791 of record OV277858.1, on the reverse strand, counting down.
TGTATTTTGTTTTGAACCTTACACAATTCAGCACATTCTTATTGATTGTGCTAATTTAAATTTAATTTGTAATAGATATTTTCAGGCAGATTCTCTGCGGGAACTGTTTGAGTTTGTAGATATTTCTAAAATATTTGATTTTTTAAAAGCCATTAATTTATATTATAAAATTTGAATAAATTTAATTTTTTAAAGATAATTTTTGTATGTCGATTATGTTTTGTCCATATTTTGTTTACTTTCCCGTTGATCGGGACTGATATTGACGTAATCTTTTAGTTGATATTGTTTTAAATTTGATATTGTCTTTATTTATTCGGCTCTAAATGACCTTTTTTAGTCGATGGGCCGTAAAACAACATTCATTCATGCATTCTCTATCGTTTAAACTTGTTTGCGATGAGTTTGTATTCTTATAAAAGTTTAAACAAGTTCTTTATCACACTTCGAAGTTAACACGAACTTGTTTAATCTCTTATAAAAAAGCAAACCTATACACAGTTGGTTTGTTTGTTTTTTAAACGTATGTAAATGTAACTTGGGAAACCAGGCCTTTTTTTGAGATACGGGAAAACGATCGAAGAGTGAAATAAAAGATGTTAGTTGTTTTTTCTCGCCTCGTGTCTCGAAAAAAGACCACTTTTTCAAACTAATTCATCTACGCACATCTCAGAAGAAATAAAATACAACACAACTACTGCGTTATTTGTTTTCATCTTTAATTCTTAAATCTACATTTTGTGTCGATGGGCCGTAAAACACCATTCATTCATTCATTCATTCTTCATTTAAACATATCAAACTCATTCCTCTATATTTACGCAGAATACATGTGAAAAATATACTTGTCCAATACAAACAGTATAGACCCTGTTCAGACAGTTTCTACACGAACCTTATGCTCAGTATTTATTCTGTTTGACAATATATTGTACACTTAAAGATTAAAAAAAAATATATATATAAATATAAACTGAATGTACATAATTATGGTCATATAACGTCCACTAACCCGTTAATCCGTGATTATTCGTATAACGGTGGCCATGAATTTTTGAATTATACTAAGGGGAGAAAACTTTATTGAATATTGCCAAACAGTGTAGATCCTAATCGGTCATACAAATATACTTGGCAAAACTGCTACGTACCTCAGGGACTATGTTGAAGTTTTCTTTTTCATGGATCATGATTTCGTAAAAGGCTTTTCAGATTATGAAATATAATAATTTTTTGATTATTTTATGAAAAACATAACACTGTGAGAAAATTATGCTTTTATACGTTGAAGAACAAAGCAAAGTGCCAATCAAAAAGTTACATTTTTGGAGCAATGTCAATAATGTGTATGACCACCAATAGCACTCACTAAAGTACAGCCATGCACCGAACCCTCATAGACGTTATGCAATTCCCGATGATGTTGTGCCCATGGATCGCTGACGTCATTGCTCATCTGCTACACTTCCGGTTCTGCGGTACTTTTCCAGAAGCTTGATCATTGATTGCATGAGCGAGCAAAACTTTATGAAAAGTACTCTACTGCAGCAGATAATGCTGGTATCAAACCATAACAGAAAAAGAAACATGATGATGTTAAAATGAAAGACGCTTTCAATGACCTCAACGTGGGTCAGCACGCTCTGTAAAAGTAATATGGTTTTACCTCGTTCTTCAAGGGACGTCCGACCCAGTTTTTGATTTTTCCAACTATCGAAGTCAACCCGTTAAATTTTCAAGTGAAATGTGTGTACCATAACACAGACCGTGCTGCACCCTGGTTCGAGCCTGTGGACCGGCTGCACAAAACGGCTGACTGAACACAACTAAAACCGGTTTCAGTCGATCAAGAATCTCCATGCACACGTGTTGGCGTGTAACCAAAATTTATTTGATTCAAAACTAAAAAAACAAATTAATATTTATGTTGGGATACTGAGCAATTTTGCTGAGTATAGATATACACTATTTACCAAGACGTTATATGAATATTCACGGGTTAACGAGTTAAGCTAAATCGGAAACAGATCTGAATAGATCATCACTGCATTCGCCAACTCATCCTTAACCTCAGGTCTGTTAGAGGAATGTCTTTGGTCTGGCAGTATTTCTCTGCCAGTTTCTGACATTCCTCATCGTCGAGGGAATTGAATACTTCTTTAAAGAAGTACTCGACAACATCACCCCAGCATGGGGGTTGGTCTCCTAAACATCCGTTATCCCCCATATGCTCCTTCTGCGAATTGTGATTTATTTGGTACCCTTCACAGAACGGTTTTTCAAGTGTATGCAAGAGGTTGATTTCCTTAATCAGCACAGCATACTGGCATAGTGTTAGAATCCGACTCGATTCCCTCTGAACATCTGCCACCTTCTGCAATACAGCGTGCGCACTAGAGAAGAAATATTGTACCTCTACGACGTGCTGGAGTTGCTGGACAACTTCACAGTGATGTCCTGTCCTATACCATACGAGAAGGTGACATCTCTCCCTGACTTTTCGTATCTCTGTATCAGTAGATCAAGTTTCCCTAAACATGAGTCCAAAGCTTTCACGCTCTCTAAACTTAAAATTATTCGTCTGTCCTCCGACTTGGACATACCCCTTTTCTCATGTACAGGCGTAGAAATCCTCATACATCTCGTCATACATCAGCCTGATGGAAATAGCCCCATCTTCTGACGCATCAACAGAAACAGTGAATACATCCTCTGGAAGCTCAATTGAATCATTCATCTTCAGTTTCTTCTCTTCGGTAGAAGAATATACGATATCAGCAGCGCGTTTGGATGCCATTATTTAATATGAATATTGTAGATAACTACGTGAACAGTTTTACGAGATAAATCTAGAGAACATTGTGAAGCACAATAGAAATGATGCGGTATATATTGGATATGTGGGATTATAGTAGCAAACAACTTGTATGTGAAGGAAACGGCGGTTGATCGTTTGGAGTTTGCAAGTTGATCCAAAATGTAAACACATTCTTAGTAAAAAAATAATTATCATAGTGATCTATGTATGCAACGTCACGATATATATATTTTGCTTTTCATTAAGACGTTAATCAAAATAATTGTCACGTCGCTTCACAGATCTTCAGTCAATCCTACATACGGCGACTGATCGCAAGAAACGCGATTATCTTTACTCGAGCGTATGTTTAATGAAAGACATCTAGCGATCGAGATCTTTCTCAATTACGCGATCCGCTCTCATATTGCGTTACATCCCTCGTTTATAATAGACTATCCATTGATTTTCATAAGAGACGAATGGATCGTATATAAGTTTGACTGTATTTGTCATGACGACGAAGATATCTCCACGTAACTTCAACGCGCCAATCTAGTTTACTTTTCGCACAGGCGTGTTAAAATAACAATCGCACCGAGACTACAGTCAAACCTATGTACAGAGGGTATTCAAAAGTAAACATTGAGAGAGGTTGAAATTGGAAGATTGACGTTGTGCAGCGAGTTCTCTCGTTAAATAAATACTCCATTATAATTATTAATATTACTACTGTTATGCATTTGTTCAGCACCATCCTCTCTACAGTAAAATGTTTATAGTAAAGTACATTGATCATTCAAGTGAATAATTACACGTAATGCGAGTAGTATAAGCGTCACTAGACGGGTACACAAAAGGTGGCCACCATGGACGTAACATTGCGTAATTTGACCTACTTTCGGTGCCGCGGTTACTATATTTAGTTACAAGGTTGGGGCTCATTTGCATATAAGGATTTCATAGTTTAGCGGATGTGATGAACACAATAAAGAAGAGGATTGTCAGCACTGCCTAGCCTATATGAAGGAAAAAAAGCATGTAAACACAGTAAGTAAATGAAACATGTTTGAAAATAATTCAAAATAAAACTATTTCGACCCCTCAATGAGTCTCATCAGGCGATTTGCCAAACGCATAGATTTCCCCGCTATAGTTTCTTTTCTTTGTGTTTATTTTGGGCAAATGCCTCTTTTTCTTTTAATTGCTTTTAATTTTATTATCTTAAAATTTAATATATATTTTTAATTTTTCAATTTTTTTCTTTTCTTTCTTTTTTTTCAATTTTCAACTTTTTATTTTTTTTAAAATAACACACACACACACGCACACATAATTAAAACTTATAATTTGTATTCCATAAGTTCTATTGAAAAAGACTGGTGCATTTATATTGAATTTGACATTTTGTCCTGCCCAACAAGACATAAACTGTTAATTTGTTAGATCTTTATACATGTAATCATGTATGTTTTCAGAAACTAAACCAAAAAGATATCCATAGGTTAACAACCAAACTTCGCCATGATCATGATTTAGTGTCAAAGCATGCGTTATATCATAACTAACGTAGATCTGTTACGTCTTATGTGCTGACTCTATTTTATATAGAATGCAATCTATAAAACATGTTTCTCTATAAAGTGTCTCATGATCACGTTTAATCTCAGTGTCATTCACAATAATATCCAGGTTTTCAAACATAACATGTCTGTTACCTATTACACCTTGAAGAAATCCACATATCTGAAACAAATGACAAACAAATAAATAAACTTTAGTGTAGGACCTCATATCTATGACAGGTGTTGACTGATGGATGATTCTATATGTGTCTTCTTCACCAGGAAATGTTTCTTCTCTGCCACCCTTTTATTTAATGAGTGGGTTCCAATCTCCATCGTCTTCACAGGTTTGGGCCAACACGTCCGTGTCATCATCGAATAGGAGAACCTTTATAGCACCCTCTATCTCTTGTTCCTTTACGTACTCGAGAGCCATTCTATCACAAAAATGATAGTATACACATTAAAAGCATACAGCAACAATAACATCACGAAGTACAATTTTTAAACACACGTTTTGTGTCCAGTAACAACACACTTCATGCCATTAAACCTGTATTAGGTGAAAGTTTGAACTTATGCCGGTCGATTCGCCGGATGGGGTAGTTTTAGCTAGATTGAGAATTGGACATTCTTATATTACACATTCTTATTTGTTAAATCTTGAGGTTCAACCAGAATGTTTTATCTTGTTTTGAGCCTTATACAATTCAGCACATTCTTATTGACTGTGCCGATTTAACTTTAGTTCGAAACATATTCCCTGAGGGAACTGTTTGGAATTTAGACATATATAAAATACTTGAAATTTTAAAATTTGATAAATTATTTTTTTAAAGATACCTTTTAGTTTTGTCCATATTTTGTTTATTTCCCCGTTGATCGGGACTGACATTGACTGAATCTATTATTTAAAATCGTTTAATATTCAATATCGTCATTATTTATTCGGCTGTAAATGACAAATGGCAAAGTTTTTTACCAAATATTTACACGAATTTCTCAATAAGTGAGCGTTACTGTAAACTTCGAATCACTTACTTAAAAACATTCCTTATAACATCACTATTGTAAATTCTCTATTGTAAATTCCTCACAGAATTGAACTGATCACAGAAATTAGAGCCATAGGTCGCTGCACACAGATTATGTCTAACACTGTCTATCACCGGTAATTCATTAGTGAAATTGTTACTTAATATTATTAATTTGTTTGTAGTATCTAACCATTCCTCGGTATGTCCACCAATTACATTGTACATTGGTTATCACAAAACAGTGTACCAATTCATGCAACAAACTACCTAAAATGTATGTCTGACTCATGGTGTTGTAGATATAAATGCACATATGCATTGGCTCCATTTTGTGATGCAAATGCATACACAACTCTTCCTCCATATTTCCTGCAGCGTTCTGTGAATATTTATGTACACATAGCTTGTTGAAATGAACTTTCCTGTTGCCTAACAAACTCACTAGGATTGTCAGCGTCTGAAAGAACAATAATGTTTCATTAGAAATATGTTTATATCTAATGAACAAGTAAACTAAACAAACAAATGAAATTATATTTCTCGTCTTCATATTTGACAAGAAACTTTCTTTAATCCCTCAACCAGAATGTTTATTTTGTTTTGAACCTTACACAATTCAGCACATTCTTATTGATTGTGCTGATTTAACTTTGATTAGAAATACAAAAAATGTAGGTTCTTTCAGGCAGATTCCCTGCGGGAACTTTTTGAATTTGTAGACGTTTATAAAATACTTGAATTTTTAAAAGCCATTAATTTATATTATAAAATTTGAAATGTTATATTTTTTAAAAAGATGAATATTAGTATGTTGATTATGTTTTGTCCATATTTTGTTTACTTTCCCGGGGATCGGGACTGACATTGACGTAATCTAATATCGTCATTATTTATTCGGTTCTAAATTATCATTTTGTGTCGATGGACCGTAAAACACCATTCATTCATTCGGTGTACCGCAGTTAAGTGGTATAGTGGCATGTGTCGAAATATTCAACCCTTTCATAATCAAAGTATTTGGGAGATTTTACCCTCTCACCGCTTTGTCTTCTTCAGTATTGTTGTCTGCAAGGCACGTTTCAAAGTTAGATTAAAGGTTGTAAGCGCTGTTTTGACTGAAGAAATGTCGATACGAGTGTTAAACAGCTTCATGGCGTCACTGACGGGGTTAAGTACATGGACTAGCCCATTTTAAGAATGTTGCAATATTTACATACACTTCTTTATCAGGGGTGGAAAGACCTATGACAGATCGATCCTTCATGTATTAAAAAAGCTATTAGTATTTTTTCCGACCTGGCATTCTATTTTTACAGTTTACAACGTATACAGACCTGTAAGTGAGGTAACATTGCATATACACTATTATACAGTGTTCCCTCTCTACAACGGCCCTCCAATCAACGACTCCCTCCTTGCAGCGACATTTTCCATTGTTCCCTCAACAGGACAATCATGTGTTCAACTTATTCACGGCTACAATGCCGTCTGCTTAAAATTGCCGTCTGCTGTTTTTCTCAAAGATACATAATGGACATTTTGACATAAAAAACTTAATAACGAGTGACAAACAGCTTGAATCCAGATCAGACGCCGCGTTACGCGGCCACTGATCTAGATTCAAGCTGTTTACAAAAGTGAGCCAATTTCCCTCCCTATAACGACTCCCTCCGAACAACGCACACATTTTTCGTCTCCCATTGGATGTCATTGTAGAGTGGGAGCGCTGTATCCGTAAAACTCAAATTTAAGTATTTCAATGTCAACGTCGCCAAACACTTTCAAACAGTTTTGATCCTGATCAGACGCCGCGACACTCGTATCGACATTTCTTCAGTCAAAACAGCCCTTAGTATGACTTCCATTTCATGCCTCGCGGTGCCGTAGAACCCAACTTAATCAAACCAATGCAGACGATATTTTGGCGGTAAGAGGGTTAAAGCAGACGATTAAATTTTGCAGCGAAAGAGTTGACTGTACAGAAATAGTTTATCTCTTAAGGTGGTTCGCGGGTCAGCTTATTCTGTGTTAGAATTCTTTGAAACCTTGATTAAATTGAAATATACCATATGGAGAGTGAAACATCGTTAAAATAAAAAAAAAGTGACAGTGCCGTTTTTTTCTGACAGGACTTTTTGTCAAGAAAAGCTCCTTTTTTAATAAACAGGAATATTTTCTTTATAGAATGATATAACTCAATAATTTCTGTACATTCAAGTAAACTGTACATGGACTATAAGATATTGGGCAAACAAAAGTATTTCATGACATATTTTCTTGAAATATCAATGTTTTAAAAAAGTCAAATTCTGAAAATATCAAATTACAAAAAATCTAGCTGTTTAACATACACTAATTTTACTCTTATTAGATAGATATAACTAAATTCTATTAGTCACAAAAAATTTAATGAAAATCTACAGTAGAATTTACATTTTATATAGTATAACCTCTGTTATCCGACACCCCATGGTTCCACGTTTGTAAGTCGGTTAAGAGAGGGTGTCGGTTAACGGAATTATGCCTACATTCACAAGTTTACACACCCAAAGATTCAGTCCATTTTTCGCTGCGAGGGGAATTCCTCGATGCCAACCGACATGTTAAATATGTATGACTGCAGCATACAGCATATATCCTGATCAGATCGTTCCAGATTAAACTAAGAGTCACCTGGTCCGGATCTACACTGTTCTTCTCATTATTCCTTTAAACTACAGTAGGCATAAAGCGTGTATATATAGTGTAAAATCGGAAGTAAACACGCATGTACATATCAAGGGTTCGATGAAAACATCGGCATATTCGTATTTACATTTTATGTACAAGTATAGTCCACTGTCGTTAGGTCGAACTCGCTGGAAATTAACAAAAACTTCAAATCGCATGAATGTATTTATTTTCTCTCAATATAACTTTAGCATATATTTTTACGCCTGCGACTATTGATATAGACCTCGAATTATGCGGAGGGCGAATTAGATATATATTTCTCACTTTCTCATGTTGACAGTGAGGACACCTGTGCAATTTAAACACGAAATCATGTTTAGCCATTAATGGAAAGGATGGATGAGTTGGGTTTTCGGCACTGCGACACTGCTTATACAATTGTTGGCTTAAGTTATCTTATTAACCCTCATATCATTCACTCACTGTTAAAACAACACACTGTGTTTTACACGGCCATCCGAGCGATGTGTGTCATTATCACCTGCACGTACATAGTCGCTGTCAATGACCACAGGTCAGCATACCGTCGGATAACGAGGTGTGAACAACCTCTAATTTGCCTTCATCGGACCGTCAAGGTATGTCGGATAACGGTTAACAGAGGATCCGATCAAGAGAGAGTTTGGTTACATAAAACAAATAGGGAAACTGCCGGGACCAAACAGCAGGGTCGGATAACAGAGGTTTCCGGTCAAGAGAGGTGTCGACCAACAGAGGTTATACTGTACATGATTTCCTGAAATTCTGACAAAATCTTAACACAAAACGAGTAACCTCGCTTGAGTTCAACTTTAAAATGCCGTCAGCTCTAAATAATACCATAAGTCAAATCTGTAATAAGGGACCATTGAATACGGTAGCCTTTAGATCTTTAAAGGCAAGTGACTGCTTAATGCATAACAAAAGTAATGTATAAAAGCTCCTTTAGGGTCTATCTTTTAGCATTACTTTTGTCCTGTGTTAAGCTGCCATCTGTTATATAGGCTATAAATCCTCACAAATTTAGCTGTCACTTGACTATACTTGCATCTGATATTATTCATTATTAATAGACTAAACATAGCCTGTCCTTTGATCACTGCGTTATGAATTGACTAGTCACTAAAATCGGACAATTTGTTAAAAAAAAAAAAGTTTTGAAGCGAGTGGGAATCGAACCTAGAACCTATGGATTGCAAGTCAATCACCGTATCAACTGCGCTAACAGAGACGACACTGAAGCAGATCAAACTTTTCTTTATCTAAATTTTCTACTATAAGCACGTGCCGCAAAGATCAGGTGAAAGTCATCAGCATTTCTGGAACTCGAGATGCGGGCCGCCCGCTGTCGAACCACCTTAACACATCACTGAGCCCACTAGCGAAACGAAACATAGAGAACATATTCGAGTCTATATGAAAATAACAGTTCTAACAACACATCACTGTACAGAAACTCAGACGACAACGCCCTCTACCAAAACAAAACGTAACCTAGAGAACATATCAGAGTATTGACTGTAGCAATGTAACATTATTCACATAGACAATTTCATACAGATTCTGCTGTTGTTATAGATTATGATTATAGAAGATGATGACAAAAGAGTTTTGATCCTGTTAAAACGCAGAGTAACTCGGCGTCTGATCAGGATATTAACCCCCTATTCAATATCATGTGCGAACGGTTTCAATTGAGTTGAAATGGATTCAATCCGTCTTTAAACGGATTTGAAAACGCTTTTTGTTTTTGTTTAAATTTTATTTATTGAAACAAGTTCTAACAACTAAGGGCAATTCACTCTCAATGGCTCGAATGGTGGCATATTTGGTCATTTTGTGGGAGGAAACCGGAGTGGCCAGAGAAACCCCACGTGTTCGGACGGTCGACAAATGTACTCTCTCACATACTGCCCCGACCCGGGATCGAACTCGATACCGCATTAGTGAGAAGCGGGTGCGATATCCGAATACCCCTTCGATTTAAAAAAGCAATGGAAAATAACTAAAAGCTAAGATTTGATTACTTTTCTTGAGGATATTTTAAAAACTGATCATGATACCAGATGCACGATAAAGATTCACATTTGCTTTTATTTGAGTATTTCATTTAATTGTGCAAATACACCTTTTGGTTGCGAGTCCCTTTAATTTTAATTTGGCTTAGGTATAGTGTTGTCACAGAGAATTACCGAGCCCGAGTATTATCCTACTTTAAGCTTCAGAAGGTTCAATTTTTCATCTCAACTTTCAGGACAATGATTTCGTGATATCTACTGTAGAGAAAAATATGACTGACACAGAACTATGAACGAAATAGCAGGGCTGCCATAAGTTGATAATAAAATTCCTAAGATTTCAAAGTTTCAATTTTTCAGATGCGATCATGGAAGTTTACTAATCGTACCTTTACCCCATAGTCTGTTTCTTGTTTTGAAGATACATGACTGCTTAAAACAGGTTGAAAGTAAAGCAAAAGGCGCCTTAAGGTGCATTCTGCTTTTATTTTTAGCCTGTTTTAAGCTACCATCTGCTAGGATAAAAATCCGAAGACTTAGGAAAAATCCGGAGAAATGGCAGCCCTGAAAAAGGTATGAACAGTGCTCCCTCTCAACACCGACATCCAATTGGAGGCAAAGTTTGCATGTGATGTTTGGAGATCGTCGTTATAGGGAGGGAAACTGGTTTACACTTGCAAACAGCTTGAATTCAGATCAGACGCCGCGTAACGCTGCTTAAAATAGATGACGTCCTGACCTAGAAAGAGTTACACTTAGATATACGTTGAAATATTTAAAATTCAAACCCCTCCGTATAAAGTAAACAAATGGCCGTTTTATGGTTGTTGTTTTTCTTAAAAACGGGAACAGGCCTTCGCCTTTTATGTTGGGAAATTCAAACGCAATTTTCGGCCAAATTGGGAAAGTAAACTGACATTCAAGACACTTAGAAAACTAAAATCTACTTAAATACAGAAAAAAGAAAGTTGTTTTAACTAAATATTTAAAAACAAAGTTGTTTATCATTTAAACAGGACTGGTAATAGAATAGGACATTTCTAATGTAGTTTATCCTCTTGTTCGTGAGAATCATATAATGCATTGCATTTTCGGGAAAGTCTTTCACCAAAATTGGAAAAAAGGTTGTATGCAATTGGGAAGTCAACTGTTATTGGCCCCTATTATAGAAGGGAAAAGTCCTGAAGCAGTTCGATTTAAAGAGAGTTCTAGATTAAGGAGGTTTAGATTTCATTCAATACAGGTTGGATTTACAATTGTGCAAATAACATTGAAACAACACTAGTCAAAAATGTTTTAAAAATGCAACGTCTTGTCAGGTCCTAAACTGTTTACAATGCACACCTGGCCCAGTGCGTATAAAGCGTTTTAGTTGAGTCAGCGTATGCACGTGTTTGTATCTTTATAATAACAAGTACATAAGTACACCGACGCTCATTGCATACCACTTTTATAAAAAACAATATTTGTAAAACGAGTTGGACTCCTTTACGTGTAAATCAGTTACTTTAAAAACGTGGCCATGTATAGTCGGATTTTGACACGTGAGCCGTGACCTTTAGGACGAGTCCACCCGTAGAGGTAAAACGCACCACAAACCATGAATTCGATCAGGACTTACCTACCTTTCATGGTATACTAAGGATAGTGTGCCTTGTGTCTTGAAACTAAATCAATAATCGAGTTAGAGTAGAGTAAATAGGTCGCGTGTAAGCCTTATTGTATGGGTACTTGCAATAGGGTAAAAGGCTGTGGGTTCGATTCCCGATAGGAATTATTTTATTTTATTTTAAAATTATAATTAATTTTTATGTTTTATTGCATTAATTTTCAAATAATTACTTATTTGAATTGTTCAACATATATGCTAAATGTATCATGGAATTTAGACTATTGATCCGATGGTTCTGTCTTACGTAGTAGAATCTTTAGTTTTAACAATGTGGTTATACTGAAATGTACTAAGAAATTGAATAATGTATTTTTTTTAAATACTTATCAGTTACTATAGTTTCCTTGTGGTTATCGTCATATAAAGTATAAAAAATACCTTTCCAAACCAAAAACATAAATAAAACAGCATCCACCGGGTATCGAACTCATGACCTTACTCAGCAAAACACTATTGCACGTGCAGCAACTACTCTACTATCTCGACCACGATGACTAATATATATCAAAATCTTATTTTAAATATCAAGTTAAGGTTTGAAACCTAACTTACCCATAACATGGAATGGTTGCAACTTCTATAAATAGAAAAGCTCAGTCACGGTTCAGCGCACAAAATTTACCTATACACCCGTACTATACCCTGTCCTAGTTTTACGCTGCGTGAAATTTACACGATTGTAAACTTAACAATGCGTGAATTACACATACATTTCACACTGTAAACATTAAATACTATAAGTTAATAATTGAAACCATCCAAAATACGTGCAACATGCACGCATACCGCCATGCGTGCGTTTAAAGATTACCTGTATACATGACATGCATTTTACGCTGTGTAAAATATACACAATTGTAAATTTTACACTGAGTGAGATCCACAAAATAATATGATTGCGTACTGTTTATCTGTTGATGCTATCTAGGTACGGTAATTGAAAGAATCTAACATGCGTGTGGCATGCACGCATACTAGCCTCCATGCGTTTAACATTTACGTAAATATTACACTTTATATTGTACCGTCTTGCGTGCGTTTAACATGATTGTACAAACTACACTTAATACATAATTTGGCATGAAAATCATTTTTATTCAGTATATGACCACGTAATAAACATTATCTGAAATTTACGCCGAGTGAAAGTTATACTACTGTAAATTATACACTGCGTGGAAATTTCAGACTGCTATATTATTATTCAGTTATTTGAAAATAATCTAAAATACGTGTGACATGCATGCATATCGAATTGCGTGTGTTTAACAAGATAGTAAATGTTATACCCCCATTCCACTAGACGGCGATCTATGGCGCTCTGTGAGAGCGCCGCAGGTCGCCATACAGAGCGCCTAGATCGCCAGGAGCGCTACCTGAGCGCAAACGGATCGCTATCTGATCTCCATGGGCGCAAAGGTCGCCGTCGGTTTACTCCCCTGCACAAAGATCCGTGGCGCTCTGGCCAGAACGCCATCAGACCGCTAATTGATCGCCTAAGTCGCCATCGGAACGCTACTTGATCGCCAAGATCGTAACTGGAGTGCTATCAGATCACCTTAGAGCGCCACCATGACCCACCAAAGCAGATCAGTAGATACGTCGGGCTCTGTGGCGATCTGATAGTGACTCTCTGCATTTTAAAATACCCGATAGTATTTTCTATCAATATATCCAAATTGCATGATGTAATTCGACGTCTCATCCGGATCCAAACTGTTATATACCTAAACAATGATGATACCGAAAAAAGTATTGATATAATGGCGTTATATTGATGTCCGTTAGAACATCTGTAGTAGCTATTAAATGGAAAACACAGATTTCTAAAGATGTGTGGCAGTACAAACGTAATGCAGAAAGCACTTATAGGATTTGTCTGCATTACTATCCTACTGCATTAAGTGGACACATGTCAAAAAGAAAGCAGCTATATGCAGGGCTCCAGATAAGAAGGAGTAAACTGCATAAATCCAACATTTTCTCACTTATTTCAGCATCAAATCCTATGGTGTCACTACTCATTAGAATCGTATCGCAGAGACGATTCTAATGAGTAGTGACACGATAAGGTTCAAAGCAGAAATAGAGATTTTAGTTTTTGAAATACCCCCTTATCTGGAGCCCTGTATATGTATGTCTATTTGCCTAAACATCTGCTGCCGAATCTAAAACGAATGAACGCGGCAGAGCGCCACATGTCTCCATAGAATATCTCCCTAATTGTATCAAGTAGAGCGCTAAAAAGGCGGTAATTGATCTCCATCGGTCGCTAACATCGCTATCGGATCTCGTTTGAAAGCCATAGATCGCAGTGGTCGCCATCGGAGCGCAGTCGATCGCATCTTAGTCGCCTGTGAGCGCCAATTAGCGCAATTTAATAATTCAAGGTTGTGACATTTTTTATGAATTGGGTGGCGACCAATGACCATGAAGTCGCCATCGGATCCTACAGATCGTTAACGGATCGCCATCGGATCGTTATCCGGTCGCAATCAGATCGTAAGTGCCGTTAGACCGCCTCATCCTGAGGCGAGCTATGGCGCTCTGGTCGAAGCGCGGAGATTGCCATCGAGCGCCGTCTAGTGAAATGGGGTATTACAAATATACAGTCTTGTCTCCATAACAAGAACTTAAAGCCCAATACAGACCAACACTGAATGCACCATAACTTATTCGAGGTAAAAGTATATGCAGCATACACACATTTCAATAAACCACCCTTCCATGTGTGTTAATGTGGAAATGTGTGAACTTTATACGTTTATTAACTTTGCACTATTGCAAATTTCTAATACTATTCTTAAGTTTCGAAGGAACTAGCCAAATGCAAGATATTTCACATTCAACTGCAGCGTTAACGTAACTTTTAGTTTGTGTTAAAATAACCATAACATAAAATAATCAAATGATGAAAACAACATGAATGTGTTACAGTCACACATTTAACAAAAACGACGTGGTAAATTTTCTTACCTATAAAAAAGTCCTTTCCATATTTTGTATTGCATACAACTTGGTCAGATCACAAATGTGACCTTCCCACGGTAAGATTTGTTGTTGCTGCTAAGGTTTCTAGTCCCCCATAAGCTTTATCAGATGCGTCATCACGTAAAGACACGCATTTAAATCGAATTTGCGGATCAAGCAATAACCAATCAAATCACACACAAAATTGCATGCATCGACGTAATTAGCTCAACTCAAGGTGTCAGATTTCCGAAACCCTTTTGCTTTGAGCGGTAAAAAGGTATTAACAGATTGTTGTTTGAGGGAGGCCAATTCAGCGGAAATAATCACAAGATGTTTGATCATTGTTAAGTGGCGTGAAAACTTAATTCGGACTTAATTACTGTGACAACTGTTATGAAAACTTTCTGTGATATAGCTACTTTCTAATCAGGTTCTACTAAATCTCGCATTATTACAATTGGATGTTTTAAATTCCGAAAAGGTTTTCAGTACAAATCCGAATTAATCACAATCACACAATATATGTAGATAAAATATTATACATCTTATCTGAAGCAATCTATTAAAACAAAACATTTATTCAATTATGGCGCATCCAACGTAAGTATTTTACAGTATTACCGCATAAAACATGTTTCAATCTTACACGAAGCACGCTTAGAACGTTTGTTATAACCCTAAATGCCATAGACTGTTAATAGTTTGAAGACAGGTGGCCCTTTAAGCTACGATCTGTTAGGATACAAGAAATATTTCTGATATTGCTTATTCATTACTGAATATAATGGCACTATTTTCTTATGAAACTACATGTATATGCGTAAATGTGTATATAAATATATATGGCATTATAGGGTTAATACACCTTTTTTCGTGCATTAACATCTGAAGAAGCCCGCGGGCTGTATTTGAAGCCCGAGGCTTTAGCCGAGGGCTCCAATACAGCACAAGGGCTTCTGCAGATGTTAATGCACGAAAAACAGGTGTATTGACACTATTCTTGCATAAAAATATGTCTATTTCCCCTTCTTGTTGGATTTCACCTAACTCCGTTCTCTAATACATTGACAGAATACGCGCACCTAGAGAGGTCAAGTTTGTTTACAAAATGTTCATGTATTTTATATATCAACGGCTTAGATACAGGGCCACATGCACCTGATTTATCAATGTCGGCCATTTTTAAAAGCGACTCGATTCGCATGTGTAATAAATAATTTACGCTTGGCACTCAACAGACATCATGCTGTTCTTCGTCGGTTAATTCAAGGATTTGAAAATGTTAAATATATCTGGATATGAGAAGAAATGTGGTTGGATGTTGGAATAACGTTGAATGAGTTGGTCAGGTGCGACGCAACACAGAAGACTTTCTCTAGACCAATTCTATGGAAATACAGGTACACCGATTTACAGTTTAGCATGTTTAGGGTAGGACTTTATTTATAATGCTATATTTATTAATAAATATCAGACACATGAATGGATTACCAGCAGTCGATTGCAGTTATTTAACTCATTATAACTCCATACTGTAGTCTAGCGGGATCGAGTGTAGTCTATTTCTATTTCTATTTATTACTTCTACGCCATCAATTCTTATGATTATGAGAAGGGGCACTTTCTAGGTGCACCATTTCGAACACAGGCACAGAGGAGATAACGTTATTCTTTCCCGTTTTTAAACGCAAAGAAATGCAACCGCAGTGCACTAACATGGAGAAAATGACATCTTTTTTATACTTCTGACTGTTTATTTTAATCTGAGTACCAAACAATTGGGAGCCTGATCAGACACCGGGTTACTCGGCGTATGATTTGGCTCCAAACCGACGTCTGAACTGGCTCCAAACTGTTTGCAATGGACACAATAGTTTAAGAGAATAACGTTTTTTTTCCCACTGTTATCTATGTAGAAACTCAACAAGTCCCTACAGCTCAGTCGTTAGAGTGCTAGAATGTTACGTCAGAGACCCTAGCTCCAAGGTTATAAAGCTTTTGAGTTGAGTCTGAAATCGTCCTAAAGCGTTTGGTTGGTCAGATTTGAGTTTTTGATGAGCAAAAACTGAAATTTGACTTATTAATGTCTAAGAACCATATAAGACTCAACTTAAAAGTTTTAACTTTCTATACGTCTAACTGTGATTGTGCTTGGTAACCATTTTTATACTACAGTTGTCTAGGAATTTAGAATAATTTTGAAAATATGTTTTGATAATTTTGTAAGCCATTTAAATATTAGGAGCGTACTAAGAGTCAGTTACTGAAATAGCAGAACGGAATTTGGGTTGACATGCTATTTTATCAACATTGCCGTTATAGATCCTAAACGTGTGTGTCTGTTAGATTTACTTGTAGGTTTTAAATAAAGATTTGAATTTGAATTGTCTCATTTAATCATTGCCTTCATTAAAGAATCAAAAATAATTCTAAATAAGATGATAAAGCTGTCTATATGTTTAAACTGTTATTATTTATTTTCATGCATGTTTGTTGTTTCAGATTCTATCACCAGATGTCACTGGCCATCAGCCTTGGATGTTGGTCTAAATCTTGAGAAGTCTGCAATATTAACCTTGGAGTCATCCTTTCTCATTGACTGTGAACAAAATGTGTTTGGTGCTTACTCAACAGAGAACAGTGACAATAACGAGAATGAACCAGATTTAACAAAACAAAGTTTAACTCATGATGAATTTATGTTTACACAAAGTCATCACCCGGCTGGTCTCAAAATAACAGGAAAAGTCTTAGTTTAATGAGGAGCAGCTAACCCAAGACATCTATAACATGTACATGTACATAATTTGATTGCACATTAACCTATCACTCAATCAATATGCAGTTTCCCCCTCTTATCTATTTCTCCACTGAGCAAAATAGCTCAACACTATGGAATCATGAATGTATGCACTATAAGGAGCCTAAAGCATTTTGAAAGTAAAGCAGAATATACCATTAGGTACTTTCTACTTTACTTTCAACATGCTGTAATAAACAACCTGGATTAAGGGTAAAGGGTTAAACAGACATAGTCTGAAAGATCAAATTACTACAGAGCTACAGGTAAAAGGCATGATTTTATCTTATTTTCAAATATTCTAAATGTCTATTTTTTCATTTTTAATTCCATTTCTAAAAATTAATTATTTCCTAAATGCATTACTTTGGCTACTTCTTAGAACATATCTATTACATTGTGCTTCAGTATATTTACCAAGTACATTTATTATCTTGAGCTATGTAATTTTTTAAGTACTTGAAATATGTGTACAAAACCAGGATTTCAAATAAAATGTATTTCAATAAGCACAATTTTGCATAGATATAAATAATAACAAGAACTTTTGTCTTTATATTTGAGATCCATTTCCATTTTTTTTATTATTAATATCAGTCATTTTCTTCCATATCACAGCTTCCTTTATTCTAATTGCACACCAATTGTATATCTTGCAAGTATCATGCTTCACTACAGTGTACTTACAAGGAATGCACTTGTCTTCTGCCTCAGTGTAAACTTTGAACAGAACATCCCCTAAAGGAGCCCTCTGATCAAGGTCGCCACACGAAGAATAATTTTCAATGCATCGGTGTACATGTATACTTTAAACTGAACGCAATTAAACAAGATGGACAAACTTTTATTTTGATTTTAAATGTACATTTAAATCTCCAGTGGTTATTGAATGAGAGATTTCGCCTAACTGTGGCCAACGTATGCAAATAGTCGCTGTCATGGACATTTTACTGAAATGAACTATCTGGTTGTAGACCAATTGGAGTGTCAGATGGCCGATTTTGTCAATTTCAAAATTGATTGATTTGGGTTTACGGCCGCAAACTGTGACACAAAGGTTGTCATAATAGCGCCGATGTTGTGTCAATTTCATGTCATCTATAATAGCAAGTCGCTGCCGTCGAAAGTTCGGCATTTTAAAAATATGTACATGTATGTGCACAATTACGGTACAATGTATAAATAACTCGTATACGAGAAATGGGATTCAAGCTGTTTGTTATCGCTTTTATTAATGAGTTAACTGCAAGTTTTAATAATAAATCAAAAGTTACTTTGCCTAGTGTGTTTACTTATATGATGTGTTCTGCTTTGTATCCATCCTAAAGTGGTGAACACGTTATTCTTCCCCTTTAAACGCAAACAAAACGCAAACGCAAAACACTAAAATGTAGAAAATGACAATTTTTCGGCATTTCTGACCTTTCATTTTTTCAGAGTGGCAAACAGTTTCGAGCCTGATCAGACACCGGCTTAACCGGCGTCTGATATGGCTCCAAACTGTTTGCAAAGGAAATAATAGTTTTAGCGTAAACGCGTTTATTGGGAAAGAATAACGTTTTCTCCACTGTACCTAATAATGTCACCTGTCAACAGAATTATTTAGTTGTACAAGTTTGGTTGGACTGTATACTATGGAGAAGACGCTATTATTTCCCAATAAACTCGTTTAATGCTAAAACTATATTTGAATATAGTTTTCCATCGTAAACAGTTTGGAAACAGATCAGCCGCCGGATAACTAAATAGTAATGAGTTCAAAAGGTGCAAACTGAATGGGAAACTGTTTATATCCCGACCAGAATGCTCCCCCAGGAGTCTACACCATTTGTTAGCTATTGTCTGTCCAAATACTTCGGGTTGTTACTGTGAAAACCTTTTGCATTTCGCCTTAATGACCGTTATGTGTATTTGGCGCACGGTGATTATTTTGTAATTTCAATAACAATGCATTCACCAGCATCTTTGCACTGACAGTGTAGGCTGCAGTTTGGCCAGAACGCTGTTCAAACCGTCATTGTTATTGTTTATACTGGGCCCCGGAACAATCATAACTATAGCGGGCATTAACGGCGCGTGTGCACGTGAATCGCCTTGTTAATACACGTTAAAGTACTCGTTAATGCACCCCCTGGGAACGGCTTTTTATGCAAGAATGAGTGTTAATATCTGGTGCAAACTGTATGACTACAAATGAGAGTCACAAGTTACGTGGCGTCTTAATAGTAAACAAAAGCTTGACACCCGAGGACAATTCTAACCCGTTCACTCTCAATGACGCCTTAAAGCGCGTTTGCAAACAGTTTGGGTCCCGATCAGACGTCACGTAAAGCATAAAGCGGCGTCTGATCAGGACCCATACTGTTTAACACTCTTATTGATATTTATTGAGTTATTCAACCTTAAATCTAACGTTGAAACTTGTCTTGCAGAGAAAAATATATAAGCAGACGACAATAAAGCGATGACCCCTGCTTTAAGCTTTACTCTACTAGGAAAAAATAAAATATTTGTTCTGGAACAAATCAATCAGTGTATAATTAGGAATTATTTTCTTCTGTGGAGAAATAAATTAAAGTCATAAAAAAGTCGTATTGATGGGGGTAATGGGATAAGAAGACTTATAGATAAATCAAATCGCTGAAAATGATACTAAGGGGAGTGAATTTGACGTTTAACAATTTAGTTCAAACATTTATCAGATGGTGAACGTTAAGGAGTAAATTACATGATCATGTTCCCAAAGCATAGATGTGAACGCATACAGTGAATAAACTGTGCGTGAGCCCATCCGTTCGTCCGCTATCCGAACTCTCTTTGACCTAAATAATAGAAAACAGCTTATCCTGGGCATATTTGCAAAACCACATCATATCTAGAGACACCAAACTTTTTGCGTGAGTACATGTACATCTTAGGATGTTAGGAATGACATTTGACATCAAGTTTAGACAAATATAATTGTCTGGATTATATAACTTTTACTATAATCTTCAGCAAGGGATATCAAATATGGTGCGTGCTTACATCTTAGGATGGTGGAGTGTAGTGTACCAGTTCCAAGTCGCTGTTATAATAACCTGGGGCCCGTTTCTTATAACTTCGTACGACAAATGTTGTCGTAAGTCAGATTATAAAAGTCTCAATTATTATGTATTTCTCCATCTAATCCTGTCTTGTGACATTCGTCTTGAAAAGACGATTCCAAAGAGATGTAACACGACATGATAATCTTTATTACGAACATAGCACTTATATTCTTTGAACAATTCCAGTTGTTAATTCTGTTAACAAACATAAACCACTGCCAATGTTACAAATGCCCCATTTTAGGGGAGGGCCTTTAATAATGTTGATAGAACTTGTGGCCTAACCCTTTTACTTATATTCATACTTTGTGGTGTTACACGTTTTGTTAATATGTCAACTGTATTACATGTATATATTAGTAATAAAATATGTTTAAACTAGATAGAGAAATCAGAAATCCTGTACCACATGAGTCTGGTACCCGTCGTCCTTGCAAAGTACGTCAGGCAATTCGTAATAATGGCCGCCCCCATGAAATAGAGGAAAGTGGGTGGAGTTATATTTCGGTCAAAATTTAGACGCGTGGTGCTATGTTAAATTATGGTCACGACGTCATTTGAATTAGAAGCAGGCAGACTGGCACACAGTTCTCTTTCCTGACGAATCTCACCGAGCAATACAGATTGTAGGCTACGCAAAATTTTAACATCCAAGATTCAACAGTCAAGATTTGAGACAGGCTTCACAGGCAAGCGTGGAGGACTGAGGTACTTATTGAACGTTACGCTACGCCGTAGAAATGTAGCGTGTGTTGGTGCAAATAGTACCGAATACAACTTTGGACTTTTTTATGATAATTCATTAAACACCTAAACATTTATTCAGATTTTTCATTTTGACCCCTACCAACTTCTTCATTACATCACTCAAAAAAAATATTCATCACAGCATTATGAGGTTAACTGATATGGATTAAAAATGATAAACCTCATTTTCGGTATAGGGTTTTGACCATCAACATTATAACTTTCCAGCAAATGTTCCTGTAATCGTGTGGGACGTTTCTACTTTTGCTCAGTTTATGTAAAAAAAAATACTCCAAATGACCCCAAATATTTAAATCTTCGACAACATTTCTCGACAGGTTGCTTTCCAGATATAAAGCTCCAACCCCTACCCTACATACTAATATTAGTATACCCCCTCTAAGTAGTTGGGGTTCGGGGACATGCTACCCTGGGGAAATTTTATTCTTAGATAGCTTCAGAAGCGTTCACGGTCGTGCTGTGCATTTAAAACAGGTAAAATACTAATAAAAATCCATGTAAATGTTTAACTTAAAATAACAAATTATTAATGATATAGGATCATATTTTTTGACGTTGTCTTCCGGCTATTAGCTTAGTCTACATCTACCCCCTCCGATAAGTGTTCACGCTTTTACTAGGGTGTCCGAGGCATGCTTCCCGGGACATCTTTTATTTCTATTGTCTTTGGTGCGTTCTAGGGGCGTTTTTTTAAAAAATATAATATGTGCTTTTTTTACCATTACTTATTATTCACACCTAAAGCATTTAGATATATTTATGAAGTTTGATTAATTTCTTAAGGATATATTTGATTTAGTAAGTGTATTCATTGAATTTGAGCAAAAAACAATTAAGAAAAATGCGCATACTTTAGGCAACAAACTCTAATGTATACACTTTGCATCATACTTTTAGTAAGCATCACCTTTAACTGTTTTAATGTCTGTTTGTGCCAATTATTACTTAACATTATTTCAGAAAGCCAAAAATAATGCATGCCAATTCTTTGCCGCGAATGGCTATATTATACATTTCAAATGCCCATAGACAAACAAGAACATTATAAGCTATGTTTTTTTACCAAAGTAGTAAGGTACGTTCGAATAGCCTATGTAGAAATTTTCATAGAGATCCTACGAAGATTTCATTTGGGCGCGTATGTCCTTAATTCAATAATAATCATACAATCTGGCGAGGTTTTATTTATCCGAAATGTCAACGGACCTGTATAATATCCGATAATAGGGCTAGTTTTGAAATAAATTCGTTGCCCGAATTCATACTGAATTCAACTGGTTCGCCTGTATTTTTTTATTGAAAATGTAACTTTGTATAAAACTGTTGCCATTTACTACAATGGCTTATCGTGAACCACCTAATATAAGAAAATGCCCTATTAAGCTCATATAACTCCACCCGCCATTTTTCATTATGGTTCCCGGTTTCCTCTATTTCATGGATGCCGCCATTTTTCTCCGTTACCTGTCCCTGTCTGTCTGAAGATAAAGGGACAAAACCCAGTCTACGTTGCCTGTCCCTAACTGTCTGAAGATAAAGGGACATAACCCAGTCTAGTACCACACCAGTTAGGACTTCCAGTATAAGGGTAGAGTATGTCCGGGGATGGCGAAGTGTTGTGTACCATATTCAAATCGCTGTTACATTGACTTCTGATCTCAAACATAGAAAAAGCTTCCCCGAAGCATGTTTCAGTAGGTATCAGTCAGAGATACCAAGCGAGTACATCTTTGGATGATGTAGTGTCGCGTATCATAATACAATGCTCCCTGTTTTCAACGACACACAATGGGAGACAAAAAAATGTGCGTTGTTCGGAGGGAGTTATTGTAGGGAGGGACATTGGCTTACATTTGCAAAAAGCTTGAATCCAGATCGGACGCCACGTAACGCGGCGTCTGATCTGGATTCAAGCTGTTTGCCACTCGTCATTATGTTTTTATTCTGTCAAAATGTCTAATATGTAAATTTGAGAAAACAGCAATTTTAAGTAGACTACATGTATATTGCAGCCTTGAAAAGTTTTGACATACAGGAAGAGCGGCAAGTCGTAGCAGGGAGGGAGTCGTTGTTTGTAGGGAACACTGTCCAACGCATTACTGACAATTCTCTATATTTTTCTAGTACAGGTTAAGAACGTTTTCGGAAGTTCGGTCGTTTCTCTTCAAACGAGAACCGTATAAAGGTGGAATAGTTGATATTCCAAGGAACGGTCAATCCCTAGGTCTCTGGGATTTAAAGTGCAAACCACAGAAAAGGTTTGTTGGACATGAAGTTTGCTTTAAAGTACCACATACTGGAAAACTAGAGCTAAAAGCCATTTGCTTTACAGTGCCTAGTTTGAAAACGCCCTTTGATGTAAATAGAGGATCTTACATGAGTGCTCATTATTTATCTTTGTTTTTATAAACATGTTGACTAAAATAATCATTGATGACGCGAGCCTTATAGGCTACTGGCCAATACTGTGAACCCTCCCCCCATAGGGGGACTTTTGGTCACTATGTTTTTCTGAAAGTGCAGGGTCTGTAGGTTCAGATCCTATTTTCTGCACTTTGAGCGTTGGGGCTTTGGTCAGAAATCTGACTTTGAAGATTACCTCCCCTTGCATAAATCGAGAAATACGTAATTTTATGTGTAGTTGTTGCACTAATATAATTTTTTTTATAAACTTACATATCTAACACAAAGTGATTCATTTATGTGACATTATCCAACTGAAAGTAAAAATGCAAACAAACTGGACATAACTCATCATTTAGTCACGTTATCTCCCCTTTAAAGTACAAAATGCAATTTTAATACAAAACAAATCAGTTTTTCCCTTTATAAATGTTGAATATATACATCATAGAAACAAGTTCTAATCATGAAATATTCTTAACATGAAAGCCTTATATATTCACAAACCAAATATATAACCCTTGGCTTATAAAAGCACAGTCTTTGAGTGAAATTAAAAAAAAATAATTACCTCCCTTTTTTAATTTCTGTCATATTGTTACTATGTCGAACATTTTTGGGGGCAGAAAAGGACACTTCAATTAATAAATCTTAACTAGAAATTCTGGATTTATACATAATTGATAGAATAGGATAATGTTTGCAACTAAAAGTCTTCTTTTGTTTGAATTGTCTGCCCTTGATTTAGGGTAAAAAAGCAGTTTTATGATATATATGTACATGTATATTGTTAGTTGCATATTAACATAGGCCTTTTGTTGCCAATTACATGTTATTTTACAACATTACCAAGTGAAAAGCACTCAAGTTGATCGTTTTTTTAAAAAAGTTTTCATGTGAGTAAGGTAATTGCCTCCATTTCGGGCAAAACAAGAAACACATTAGATTGAAAAGCGTGTTTTGGTAATGATTTAGATACTACATACTAGCAAACAAGATTTGCTTCCATGGGACTTTAACCTTAGTTGTGTAAAACAACCTTGTCTTGAAAAACTCATTTCAGTTATCGGATAGTACTCGTTGCCTCAGCCCAATACATGTACAAACTAACTCAATATATAAATTCGTATTAAGTTACGATTGTATTGCACTGAGGTGACGAGTCATTTCCCATGCCCTGTTCTTCAGTTCCGCTGTCTCTTTTTTTCAAAAGATGAATACACATTATCCTACTTGGTCTATTTGAGCATTGTGTACAGCAATAATCCTTCAAATGATCATCACCAAGTTTCCCAAAAAGGGATCTAAATGTACATGCTCATATCGATTCAATAGCAAACAGAACTTTTTAAGTTGGGTTATCAACGTTATCATCGTTAACATCGTCAAATATTTCGTCAATCAACGTGATTTCTAGTTCCACCATTTAATCTTGCAGGATCTCATAATTCTCTCTCTGCACATGTCTCCTCTTTCCCTCTCTATCTCCCCCCTCTCTGTCTATCTCTCTCTATTTATCTCTCTCTCACTCTCTCTTCCTCTCATTCTCTTTATTGTCTCAGTCTACTTTACATATCAAACCTTCTTCCCCATAGGCATCAGTGAAAAATTAATGAAAGTAAATCTTAACCTTGCTTTAGGACCTTTCAGCATGATTTCCACCCTGCTTTATTAAGTTACCTTTGCTTCACACCATCGTCTGCATGCATTCAGAATTCTTAAGACAGTGTAGAAGCATCCTTATGTCCTTATGCGAAGAGATAGATTCTATGAATCCAATTTCTGTACAGCATGATCTGGATAAAATTGTTTGCAATAGTCATCATTACTGGTGTTCAGTGTTGAAAGCGTTAATCAAAAGCCATCAACCAAACCAGGTGCTTTAACTTTTTATCTTAATTTATTTACTTATTTATTTATTTATTATTGTGATCTGTATCAAAAACATAATGCGGTACAGTACAGTAGTCAAAAACTCATGTTCAAGTAACGCAAGTAGATTTGTGTTTTCATTACGGCAGTAGATCTATCATGTGGATAACAGTACCCAGATATGCATTTCATCATTAATCGGCTTGTAAAAGAAGTTAAGCACCGTTCTCACTGTCACGGTGTAGGTCCCGGTAAAAGATAGCCGGTGAACCGGGGATGAACTGGGACGTTTTTCATAAAAAAAAATACATTGCGTTCTCATATTCCCGGTGTCTCCCCCGGTGGACAACCGGCTATGAAGCCGCATCTCCCCTGACTATCCCGGTTAGTTCCCAGTTTGGCCCGGTGTAATTACGGTGTAGAGCCGGCCTGTTCCCGGTTAATCCCGGTATAACACGGTGTAACCCGGTCATCGCTGGTGGTATCCCGGTGACCACTGGTGGCGTCCCGTCATACCCCGGTTGTTCAAAGGTGACGTGCCGACGTTACCCGGTGTTCGCCGGAAAGGACTTAAACCGGGGCGAACATGAATAAGCATCAGTTCTCTTTTGTCTCTCAGGGTAAATGATATGAAATGCAAACGTAATACAATAAAGTAGAACACTATAATGTTGTAGACTGTTCAAACTTCATTTTAATTTGAGTGGCAAACAGTTTGCCCGCCGTCTGATCTGGCTCCATACTGTTTGTAGTGTACATAAAAATTTAAGCATGAAGCCATTTATTTAGAAAGAGTAACTTCGTTTTATGTATTATATTTACTCTATACAATAGAGAAGATGATATTATTTCCTATTTAAACGCTGACGAAATGCAAACTCTAAAAATGAAATGCAGAAAATTGCATTTTTGTTAAAAAAAAAAAGAAATCCATTTCTATGCCTCTAACACCTTGGTTGTTCACGGACCTGCCACGGATGTGCCGGTAATAGCGTTGCTCCGGCATTTCCCTGCGTTGCACCGGTGTTACCAGGAATAAGCCGGTTCTGGTGACCCCCGGTTGTATTAAACAGTTTAAAGCATCCGGGGCTGTTAGCCGGTGGCAGCCAGATGAACACGGTCGATCCCAGATCGTCCTGGGCGTCGCCAATGTTGAACTCCTGGTGACTCCCGGCGACTGCCGGTTTGCTAAACCGGGACTCTCCGATCACCAAATCTGGGACAGTGAGAACGGGGCTCAAATCATGCTCGGAGTGTTAATGGCGCTTATGTCTTGCTATATAGGGCTGCTGTGTTGGGTTACGTAATGTCACGTTCCTTTGTAATGTGATATGGCAGACCTGTGCTGTTCGTCCATCGCCATGCGAACATGACCGCACCTTCAAGTTGTTGAGTTTCTGGGATGATTGCGTATGTGGCTAATAAGGCCTATCCTGTCACCAAAGGTACGTCCACAGTAAATACACACGTTGTCGGATGGTGTTGTTCAGGTACTGGCTTCTCGAGCCTTCCGGTCCATACGTTTCTTCCTGGCATGCTCTAACCTACTTGTCTCTGCTTCAACCAAGCCTTTCCTCACAGCTGATCTCCATGCAGGGCGGCTCTGAGCCAGGTCTTCCCAAGTGTCTGTGTGAAGGTCTATCTTGCGAAGCGAAGCCTTCATGCAGTCTTTGAACCGTTATTTTCTGGCTGCCAACTTTCCTTTTACCAGTGGAGAGCTCTCCGTATAAGAGCTGCTTTGGGAGTCGCTCATCTGACATGCGACACACGTTACCTGTCCAGCGCATCTGTGACTGTTGAAGGAGCATATGTACAGTTGGGAGTTTTGCTCTTTTGAGAACTTCAGTGTCAGGAACCTTGTCTTGCCATCTAATACCAAGAAGCTTGCGAAGAGTGCTTCTGTGGAAGTGGTTGAGTTGTCTGGCATAACACGCATAAACTGTCCATGTTTCACTGGCATACAGCAATGTGGTTACATGTAGAACCACTGCTCGGTACACTGAAAGCTTGGTCTCAAGGCGAATGCCTCCTTGCAGTTACAAACGGATTTGATCCAGATACATAGTTTGTCATTTAGCACACTATTTACTTGATCATTTTATTCTTAAGTGAACATCCATTATTTTCATTTAATTCATTAATATAATAATATTAAGTAAAAGTAGCCAACTTCACATCATTTTTAAATCGCCTTACACAATGAACAGTTGTGTAATGTACTAGAATTAAAGAAATATAATATTACAATATAACCCATATTGGCTCTTATCTTGCGGTGATATCGTTTGCTTCGAAATTGTGGTCTGCAAAAGTTGTGAAATTTTGGTTTGTACATTTTTAAGTACATAAACATAAAGATTAGTGTCAAACAGTCTGGATCCAGATCAGACGCCGTGTTACGCGGCTCCCATCTAGTCGCAATCAGCAGGCAAAGCGTTAAGCAGTCACTAAAATAGATCGCTTAAGACATTGACTGCTTTATTTAGGACATAAGTAAAGCAGAAAGAAAAGAAGAATCCACATGCAAGTTTATTATTCCCTTTCTTTTAATCTTTATTACGCTCACAATCCCTTTGGAAATGGTAACTAGAATAAATTCAACTGTATCTGAAAGTACGTTTTACGTTTAAAGTATAAAACATCACATTGCTCAAGTGTGAATTAAATCAGTATTTTTTTCAGTTTTAGTTTAAAGATAGGTAAATGCAATGCCAGAGGTGGACATTTTACTGTGCAACAGTATTTTAAACCGACTTCAATATTCATTTCTAAGTCGTTACACAGTCAATATTGCGTGATCTTAAACCGAAAGCTACTCAACAGTTATCAGGGGAGTTCACTCATGACAGAAATTGGGATAACTCTGTATATCGGTAAACCCAAATTAGAATCGTTAGACCCTAATAACTTGTGCACACCCCCATCATCATGATGTTCTATGGTAATCAGTTTCCATGATCCATGACTGCCTAATTATCCTCATTGTATTTCTTACTGTTATTCACAGTATGTAAGTCTTTGTCGATATTTTTGTTATTTCATAATTTAAGACGATATTTTCCGCGAAAATATATTTAATGTATGCTAGAAAACACCCTCACTATACCCAGTTGAATATTTTATCATAATTTAAAGAAAAACTAGGTTTTCAAATAAGCTTTAAATGTAATAAACTATGAATTAGCTAATGTTTATGGTATTTGATATTTTCAAGGGGAGATACTTCAGTAAAAAAGTATGGAAAACACTCGTTTAGATCGATTCTTGTGATGAATAGTGTGTATCGATAAAAACAATGGTGATATTTGTGAAGACCAGCTATTTTGCAACTAAAAAAAGTCATCAATACTTAATCTATCAGAATTTAATTTTCCCAAAGGGGAGGTAATTTCAATTTGCTCTGATCGGGTAAAGCCCCAACGTACAAAGGGCAGAAAATCAGAATTTACTCAGAAGACCATGAGGTTTCAGAAAAGTATGGTGGTCAAAAGTCCCCACATGGGGGGAGGGGGTCTTCAGTAGCTCGAAGTCTATTAGCAAGCGTCATATTAGTTTTAGTCAACGAGTTTATTATATATATTATAACACATGAAACTAGCATTATCAACAATTCGAAATAGTTAAGACCCAGATCAGATACAATTAATGAGTTTCTTTTATTACACTGCCTTTGTAAGTCATACATTAAGTGCTAAGGAGATTAAACGATATGATATAACTCAGTTTACATCGAAAGAGATTATATGAATACTGTAAAACCGGTTTTATTTGCGAGAATATAATTTACGCGTTAATTCGCGAATGTCTCTAGTTTTGAAAATAGGTGACTTTTTAAAGCAGGTTGAAAGTAAAGCAGAATGTGCCTTAAGACATACTCTGCGTTACTTTCAACCTGCTTTAAGCTGCCACCTGCTTGAAATATTGCATGATGTCGCGAATTAATACAAAATCGCATTACGCGAAATATTCATGACGCGAAAAATACCTGTTTTACAGTAATTGTTCCTTCATTAAGCCGTTTGAAAACGGAATTTTCGTAACATCAATTTTTTAACAGTTCTTTACTTTTTTCAGAAAAGAATATTACTACACTTGAACTTCGATATCTCGAACTCGGCTATGTCGAACATACCCGTATTTCAAAGTTAAAAGGTGGCTTAGTCACGTTTTAACTTTGAAATACGGGTATATGTTTGACTTAACCGAACACAAAATAATGCAATTCGTGTGTCGACAAATCGGATAGTTCGAATTAAGCGAGTTCGAGATATCGAAGTTCGACTGTATTATACGTTTTCTCAGACTTATATTGTTTACATATCTTAACCTTTTGGCTGCTGATCGCGACTTGACTTATTTCAGCATACAGCATGGATCCAAATCAGAGCTCGAATGGCATTGATTGTTTCTTTTAAATGTTTTTAAGACTGCAAAATGTACAATGACCGTGGAATTTATAGAGGTTCGATAGATCCCAGGTAGGAAATCTGAGAGGATGCATAGTTCAGTCCTGGAATGCTCCTTAACCCATCTGTGCCCTCGATCCCATATATGGGATATGGGCAAACTGTAGACTCTGATGAGACGCCGCATAATGCGGCGTCTGTTCAGAATCTACACTGTTTGCCGATAGGAATTTCAATATAAAACAAAATGAAAAAATGACAATTTTGACCTGGCATCCGTTTGATAAAACATTGACTAATCCAATATTATATATTATATAAACATGGAAGAATCCACTGGGTATAAATGGGTTAAAGCAACCATCTGTCTTCAACACTGTAAACACTCTATAGATAGTATTGTAAAGTGCAAACCGAGTGACCCAGCAACAGCATACACCGTCTGTGCAAAGCTTAAGCTCACACAATGAGATGTTTGTTGCGCTATTTACTTGAC
The DNA here is from genome assembly GCA_922989275.2 of Gari tellinella. Classification (NCBI taxonomy): domain Eukaryota; kingdom Metazoa; phylum Mollusca; class Bivalvia; order Cardiida; family Psammobiidae; genus Gari; species Gari tellinella. The sequence continues at coordinate 100,392,183 of OV277858.1, read as the reverse complement.
TCACTTTCCAACATACAACGATTTGGGAAGCCTCATTTGCATAAACAAACGTACCACGTAGGTTACAATATAGAGTGAAAGGGTTTCTGCCACGTGTTGGTGTAAATGAAGGTCCAGTTTTGAACAAAATGAGTTTGTGGTTACACAGACCTGATAACTAGAAACTGGGCCATTCATGCCTTTTTTAGACATAACATATTATTTATTTTAGCTCTGTCTTTAATATTACCCGCGATTGTCAACGTGACACATTCAACCTTAGCGACGAGTATAGTCGTCATTTACAAACAGTGTACCTGTGTGGATTACACTTGTCTTATGCAAACAGTGTAGACCCTGATCAGAGGGCCCCTTAAGGAGCCCTCTGATCAGGGTCTGCACTGTTTGTCATTTTTAAAAAAAGAGTGTTAACATCAACCCTAAATAGTAAAAAATGGACTAGACTTATTTTTAAATTGGAATTGTCCATTAAAAGTTTCAGGGGTGAGTGTGTTAATATTTCAAGCAGCTGGGCTATCGAAATGTTGAACTCTGTGGCGGATGACAATCTGGATACAGAGTAACATTGCGTCTGATCGAGTCCAGTGGTTATAAAGCAAAAGCTTAAACTTGACCAATCAAAAATTGAGAACGATATCAGACTCATCCCAAAAGCTTTATGACATTAGGCAATTCCAATTGCTTGAAAGGAGTCTGTGATCGTCCTCGAACATTGCATTTGTCAGATTGCATGTTTGCTCGAAAATATAACTGGACTTTACGCAGCCATTTGTCTTAATCCATTCTCTGCATTCCTCCGAGTATAATGGTTACTTGCGAACAAGTTTTTATTCTGCTTACACACCATGTAGCGCAGTGAATTATATGAATACATATGTATACACTCATTACGATTCGTTTTGCAGTCAGTTAAACTCAGTTTAACCAAAATTTAAATTTCAGAAATAAAAGCAGACGTAAAAGTAGAAGACATCGTGGCAGTGAATGGGTTTAATATCGCAGTTTTAATGGTCAAAGTATCGCGGGGCAAACGATACGCAAAACAAATCACAATACAATATAGAAAGGACAACTTTTCTACACTTTCGACTATTCATGTTTATATGAGTGGCAAATATACTCAACACGAAAAGTTATGGAATTCTCAGAAAGCCATGGAACGAAGGAACACCAACGCAAACCATTTTCCAATTTAGATGCATGTCTTGGCTAGTCTAAAATATTTCCAGTAGTTTGATATCAATTACATCTTCGCTGTAGCACTGTCCCAAGTAACCTAGGGGCCAAAGTCATTTTTCACAAAACTAGTGTCTAGTTAACACAAGTTAAGCTGCGCGTTCAAAAAAGCCGTTTTCTTAACTTGAAATTCAGTTCCTTTGAATGTTACATGAAATTAACGCAAATCTCATGATTGCCTCAAATCTTACATATGGAAGATAAGAATTATCAAAGAAGAGCACCGTATGCGAGTTTTAAACGCTCGTATGCTATTGAAGATAAGTGAAAAATACAGGCACAGTAAATACATGTGAATACCTGAGCAGCAAATGAGTCGAAATGACTCCCTGTAATGACGAGTTTATGAATCAAGCTTTAAAGCTTTTACTGCAAAGTGAATTGCCTCCTATGGAAAATGTGTATAATATCTGTGTTACATGTTTTCTGTATCAAGCAATTCTCTGAGTGCAAAGAGTTATATGCATCCTTAAAGATTGATTGCCTAACACTTATGTTACTTTTTACATGATTAAGACTTTATATATATATATATATATGTATTTCATTTCATATAAATTGAAATGTGAACAATTACAAAACACGGAAGATGTATAACAATGCAATGATAACACCTGCCTTATTGTATTTGCAACATTGTACAGACCAAGCACCGTTGTCATCCCAGGCTATGTATCAGAGTTTGGTCTACACTGCCAAAAACCGTATATAACACTGCTAAATACAATGCTTTTAGATGCATGTGGTTGTCAAACAGTGTAGATCAACACCAGCCACCGCGTCTTTGACGCGGCGGATGGCCTTGATCTACGCTATTTGAATGCAATAAGGCAGATTGTCTCATGGCACGGCTCAAATGATTTAAACTGCAGACACTGTACCGTATTCCCATAACAGAAGTCACCTCCAGATGGAGGAACGGAACTAACCGATTCTGGGTGTACGGAAACGAACGATGTGTGTATGCTCCGGACTACCCCCAACAGTCTTCCTGTCGGTGCATTTTCCTTAAGTTATTTTAAGTTTTAACCCCTTCACAGCTGGATCCTGATCAGACACCTTATATTTTATGCTCATTTCAATATTCCTTAACTCTTTCAACACTAAGTAACTCTTGAGGGTTATTATGTTCCATTGTGGATATTTGAGGTACTCTGGGTAGCTCAATAAATAATGCTCTGAATTAGCAAACCATATAAGATCCTGCTAAGAGGACTCCTTTAGGAGCCTTCTGATCTCTACACTGTTTGCAAATGTAATGTGTACATTTTAAACTGGTCCGTGGTGTTGAAAGAGTTAAGTCAAAATGCCTAAAACTTATATTTGAGAAATAAAAGCAGATGACAATAAATGGTTTAAATTTGATGACGGTATAGCGGTGAAGGGGTTACAGTGGAGAATCTGTTATTCTTTCCCAATAAACGCGACGCTAAAACTATTATTTGCAGTGCAAACAGTTTGGAGCCAGATCAGACGCCGGGTAACCCGGCGTCTGAACAGGCTCCAAACTGTTTGCCACCATGATAAACATGCATTATCAGAATTGTCCAAAAGTTGCACTTTACGTTTTAGTGTTTTGCGTTGCGTACGTTTGCGTTTAAAGGGACTCGCAACCGGATGGTGTACTTGTCAAAATAAAATAAAATACTCAAATAAAAGCAAATTTGTGGCATTATTTGGCTTCTGACATTAAAAAAATATGATCAGTCCAAAAAAAGTCTCAAGAATCGTCACCGAATCTTAGATTTTTAGATATTTTCCATTGTTTTTCTATACCGACTAGTAGACGGTATAGTTGTTGTTGTTGCTTCTCTACACGGGCTCAGACATAAACACGAGCCGAATTACGAAGTTGTATGCACTTTCGATCGCTACACATTAATATACGTTAAATCGATCCCAGATAAACGGATAGTTCCGTGGTCCATTGGTCTAAGCGGTTTCCCCTATTTTGCCTTCTGTCCGCCAATGCCGGGCCACGGGTTCGAATCCCACCAGAGACCAGTATTTTTTTTTATTGAAATACATTTTTTTAAACAGAATTTCTTATCCTAAATTAATTCTTTACCATTCATATAAGCGTTTGACACATATTTACAAACTACTATTTTTAATGCACCATCTGGTTGCGAGTCGCTTTAAACGGGAAAGAATAACAGATTCTTCACTGTAAGAGAAGGAATGAAAATAACTGACCCTGGGTGTACGAAAACAAAAAATGTGTGCTAAGTTCGGACTAACCATGAATCCTCTTGAAACCATTTTGACTATACAGTAAATCATCTTTTTACGACCACTGAATGCACAGCTGCTCAAAGCAAGACAAATGTTAAACAGACATGCCTTTTACAGGGCGACCAATCACGTGACTTTTGTATTGATAGTATTTACTAACAATGGCCGACAGCTTTCAAGAAAAAAGGTGAGTTATGCATTTTTCTTCGTCTATAGGTATTCTTGCAATCCGACTTATCGACCATGGTCTGGTCCACACATTCCCGGTCATTTTGGTACCAAAGGCTCAACGCCACATGCCATAGTTTCTTTGGAATGCTTGTCACAAGTTTCGAATTGAGGGGAAAGATTCTTAAATTTTCGGGATACGGTTTACTAACGAAGCTTATTTTGGCATCTAACTCGAAAACGGTTTTATGTCCTGTGACTTCAGATGTAGAAACACATTCTACAAGATTCAGTTTGCCCAAAAATGTGTGTTTTTCATAAAAAATCTAATAGTTGCGTGATAGAAAGGATGATGTACAAGAAGAGTAGTGTATTTTAACGAAATAATGGAGATAGAGTATACTAATCAAAATGGGTAGAGTATTTTAATGATGACAGTATGTCCAAAACGAGCCAGTTTGCATGGTATATATATACTTTGGAGTGGAGGAAACGGTTAAAGATGTTAAACTTGACTTCTATCTAAAGTGTAACTTAGCTTTGCTTCTATCTACAGTATGACTTTTATTTCAGATAATGGGAAAAAGAAGAACCACTTTAAGAAAACTGTGTTTACATAAGCAGAATTTATTGTGAAGGCGAACAAGATAAACTTGAGTGTTTTCAATATGATGTGTTTATTCAAAGATGCTGGTTGGGAAGCGCATGGGAATTTCTGATGATGGTGAATGAAACTGTGTTTACTTAAGCAGAATTTATTGTGAAGGCGAACCAGATAAACTTGAGTGTTCAATATTATGTGTTTATTCATAATTAATTAAACGTTTGCCTCATCATAACTGTGATTTTTCAGATGTTGAGCTCCGTGTTAATTTTAATAGTGGTATTTTAACTCCATGTTTGTCAACCTTTAAAACTAAAACAATAGGGGATAAGTGAAAACAAATTAGTAACTTGAAAGTGACTTAATATTCACTTCACATCGCTGTTCAAAATTACAGTTTAGAAAACTGATGGAATCATCATATTTTCATCATCCTTCTGTCGTTTTAATGATGTCCATTTTCGGAATATGATGTGTGATAAGCAAGAGGCGGCAAATTCGCTTTATCATGAATTTTCAATTTACAAGTTTTAACGCTTTTCCAAAAACTTGACATACTTTGGAGCTGTCAGATCGCCATTTGTATTTGTAAGATCGTGATGAGATACTATATTCCTTTACGCGAGGATTATGATATAATGACTCAATAATTCTGAACCATTATTCAGAGTCTGTGGCAACACTGACAGTGGAAATACTCATTAAAACCATTAAAATGTTGTCGACTGCGGTGATTTTGTACACAAGCAATCAATGCCATTTTGTATGGATAAGACCTATATCTGTGGCTTAGCAGGTGGATGATGCTGTAAAAATTCTTTCCACAGCATCTGTAGGGCGCCTTGTTGATGTGCTGGCGCTCATGGATGCTAAGACCAGCCCTGCTTCTGTACATTTTGCCACAAAGTTGTGCAGACGTGCTCCATGTCTCTCTATAAACATAAAACAAACGTCGTACTCGTAAAATGAAAATAAATTCGTCCTTGATAAACCAAGCTTAACGGAGTTATCCGGACGACGCACCGTTATTCAATTGAATTGATAGACATTAGAATTTTTCGTATGGACAGACTAGTGGACGGACAGAATTAACATACAGACAACCCTAAATCCAATAATACTTTCGCACCTTCTGTATGGAATATGATTTTATAACTCTTATATCGAAAGACTTCAAGTGATTAAAGGAATTATAACATTTTTAAGGCATGTAATTAAATCGTCGAAATGAATCGAGAAACGTCTCGGTATTTCCAACCTCACGAGCCATTATATTGTATCAGTGCTTAAAGTTGGGCAGTATAGAGAATCCTACGGATTATGATCCATCGTTGGAAGCCAATTTTGAGCATCACCCTTTTTTCATGAGCAAAATACAACTTGAACTACACTCACTGGTTCTTAAATGTGGGCAGCTATAGCAGAATGTATGAGCGTGTTTTACTTTACAATATGTTTAGTAGCAATAAACAATACTCCTTACAAATTGTTAAACATCCGTGCATGCGTGAAATTTGTGGGATATTTTTGTAACTTATCTCCTTATCGCTGGTTCAAGATAAATCAGGTGCGGGTCCATGATTTTCAGTTAAGTGGATCGGGTTAGGTTCCAGACTTTCGTAACAACAAAAACAAAACAAGGTCGTAAGCACTTCTAACAAATAGTATTCTCTTCTTTTAGGGTTCTGCAGGGCAGGTTATTCTGTTTTTCGAATTTTTGGCCAACGAAACTAAACTTAATCGTATTTTTTTAAAAAGATAAACGGTTTAAAAATTCATATTTAAAAAGATAAACGGTTTAAAAATTCATAAATTTGGGCAATCGTGGTGGGGCGTATGAGTCCGCTCTAAAAGGCACAAATCAGCAACGGGAACACAGACCTCAACTAGAGATATTAGATCTGAGTAACCAATTTTCTAAAAGCTATCAGGTCAGAGTGGTCAATTAAACTGTCCTAGAATGTCATGGACCACTTGGCGGGCACACTTACCGGTTTTATAATTAAACATTTTCAACGGGACTAGCAAACTATATCAAACAAACAGATAGTTCAAAGGTAATGATGACATGTTGTTCGTGAGCTCTTGAAAAAACGGTGTCTCTTTTCGGAAATGCCACGCAAACTGGTCCGTTTTGGACATACTGCCATCATTAAAATACTCTATCCATTTTGATTAGTATACTCTATCTCCATTATTTCGTTTAAATACACTACTCTACTTGTACATCATCCTTTCTATCACGCAACTATTTGATTTTTTATGAAAAACACACATTTTTGGGCAAACTGAATCTTGTAGAATGTGTTTCTACATCTGAAGTCACAGGACATAAAACCGTTTTCGAGTTAGATGCCAAAAAATAAGCTTCGTTAGTAAACCGTATCCCGAAAATTTAAGAATCTTTCCCCTCAATTCGAAACTTGTGACAAGCATTCCAAAGAAACTATGGCATGCGGCGTTGAGCCTTTGGTACCAAAATGACCGGAAATGTGTGGACCAGACCATGGTCGATAAGTCGGATTGCAAGAATACCTATAGACGAAGAAAAATGCATAACTCACCTTTTTTCTTGAAAGCTGTCGGCCATTGTTAGTAGATACTATCAATACAAAAGTCACGTGATTGGTCGCCCTGTTTTAGGAACCTTATCGTCCTTTATAATGAGACTGAAAACCATATGGTGCAACAAAAGTAAAAATAAAATACAGTGTTCACTGTTCCCTCTCTACAACGACACCAAATGGTAGATACAGATTGTGGGAAGAAATCAGCAAATGGTTTATAGGTTATTTAAAACGATTTCTTGAAACATATTTTCTAAACTGATTATGGCACTAAGACACGTGATTTAGACACGGTGTTATGCCCGCGTGATGGATTGACGCGGGAAGATACAAATGTTTAGACGTTAACAATCTAAAATTTTCATTTTGTAATGAGGTTGAAGATAAATATCATGTTTTGTTCCATTGTTTCCTCTATGAAGATTTAACAAACATTTTTAAAAAAAAAAAAAGGTCGAAAATGTAGCCCACGATGTTTTAAATGTCTAAAATAGAAACGTTTATATTTATTTTCTATTTATTTCTATTTGTTTTTTATTTCAATTATTAGTCCAAAGCTTGGTAAATACAGAGACTAACTACATTAAGTTTATTTCATTTTTATTGCATGTCGTCAGTAATTTTCCGTTGTTTTGTGTCACCTGCTGCAGGCAGAGGTGCCACTAAGGGTTCACCTTTCCGTCGTCTGTCCGTCCGTGCGTGCGTGCTTACGGGAGGGCACTTATGTGGCTAAACTTTTAGCCCAATAATTGAATAACATTAACCTGGCCGTCTCGTGTGACATTAACCTGGTCATTTCTTTTGACATTGACCTGGCCAGTCGTAGGACATAGAGTTAGGGATAGGGTTAGCCTTCAGATTATTCTATTCCAAGTAAAAGCAAAAAGAAATTGTCTGTTGTGTGGCTAGCCACGCAAAACAAAACAATAGAAAATAGCCACACAAGTATCCTACCATAAGAACATCCGTCGGAGTGCACAAAAGGTCACTTATTGGGTATTGAGTACAACAGATAACAGTAAATTCATTTCATTTGCGTTTCCATTTTAATCTGAGTGGCAAACAGTTTGAAGCCTGATCAGACGCCGGGTTACCCGGCGTCTGATCCGGCTCCAAACTAATTGCAATGGAAATACAAGCTTTAGTGTAATTGCGTTTATTTACTAGATAGAATAACGCATTCTCCACTGTATTCAGGAATGGAGCGTTCGGAACAATAAGTCTCCATTACTTTTTTCAACACCTTTGTGTAACTATTACAAACTTGTGTTGCGAAAAGTAATGGAGACCTATTGTTCAAATTAAGAGATGTCCGTCGGCTCTACGAAAGTTGGTTAGAGGGCCAGATAACACTAAACATAACGAGGGAAGACAATAGAGTTAATTCCGTAACAAAAGAATAAGGTACCGTGGCCCGTTATTCAACAAAAGAAAATAACAAAGGAAAAGGCCCTTTAACCGACTTTGTCAGCAAGTCCGTTTGTATGTCCGTCACGCTCTTTGTGTCAAGCCTCAACACTCCTATTCTACTGGAGCTTTTAAGATAAAACTTCATTTTTGGAAAGAGCATCTCAAGTGGAAGTGTATTACACAAGGATCATAACTCTTGTATCAATATTGTGAGAGTTATTCCCCTTTCAACATTTTCTTCTCTTTTACTGAAGATTTTGAAATAAAAATTATTTTATGGAAAGGGAATGTTACACTGATGCTTGCTGTCAGGTGACACATGTATTCCGAGGAACCCATCTATTTTCTATTATTATGGCTAGGGCATCTTCAAGCAAGTTTCTCATGAACTTTGAATATACTCTACGCATTATATGCTAGTAATTCAAAGTCTCCATTGAAATATGCTACTAAGATGAAAGAAAAAGGTAACGTCTCTTGCCTCCAGAGTGGCATTTGCAAGTATTACTCTTCTGTAATACTTGCTATTTGTAACACTCAAATATCAATAACATGCTTTCTACTTTCAGATTTGTCATTGACTGGATAATTTAGTAAATACAAGGCGTTTATATACTGTGATAGAGGAACGTTTTATTGTGAATCCAAACTGCTATAATCTGTCTATCTAAGAACTAGAGGTTTGATATTTGGTATGTAGCATCATATACCGGTCCTCTACCAACATTGTTTCAATTAAACCATGTGTGTCCAAATTTTCTACACCCAGGTGTCAGCTGTTTGGTGCATCTGACCTCCATGCATGTGAAGGTATATAGTGATGGTGGTAGTCTGTCTCTATTTCCCTCTGTGCGTGAGTCCACCCGTAACAAGTATCAGTAGGTTTTTACCATTTCATCTAGCAACAACATAGCTTACACAAATATACCTGGACACTAAAACAGTTGTTTCAATTCACCATTGCCACTTATATGAACACATAAAGGGCACATGTCAATGGTGCGTGCTCCTGCTCACACATTATATTACACTAACATGCAATACAATCGGTATTTGGTTGCTCTGACACGCCCCAAGCTCTTTGGGGTGGTTGAAGCCCTTTGCTTTCTAGGGCAATCATATGCCACTGCATTTCAGAGCAATACACTACAGTATTATACAAAGCCACTGCTATGAACATGTCATGCACATGACTCGATATGTCAGTGGCCCAAACTCCAACTTTATCATATAAGTGTGAGGTTGGGCGCCCCTAAACCCAGGTTTAACACCCAGTGGTTGTTAATGGTTAATTTATAATTAATTATTGATTGCTGCTGACCGTACCAAGGCGGGCTCCTATGTTCACTTTGCTTTATGTTTGTCTTGCGTATTGTTTTCTGTTTGGTGTGTGGGAGTGTGTGTGTGTGTGTGTGTGTGTGTGTGTGTGCGTGTGTGTGTGTGTGTGTTAGTGTTATGGCTGTGTGTATGTTCTGCTTTAGAGGTGGGTGTATTGTTTGTGTTGCGTTTCCTGCTCGAGTCTTCTTTCGTATTTATTTATCACTCAATTACACTAACATCCAATACAATCGGTATTTGGATGCTCTGAAACGCCCCAAAAGCTCTTTAGGTGGATGAAGGCCATTTGCCATCTAGAGCAATAATGTGCCACTGCATTTCAGAGTAATACACTACAGAAGTATACAAAGTCACTGATATGAACATGTTATGCACAACGCGTTCAGAAAGAAATTCCCTTTTCTGGAATTAATATCAGTGTTTTAATCTATGTAGTGAAAATGTATTTTTTGTCTTTTTCACTTTGTTATTACATTTATAATTATGATTTCATGTTAAGCACTTTTCAACACACAACTCCTGTGAGAAAAGGGCGGAATATAAACAAAGTATACTTGTAATATCAATATTAACATTTTCTCATCACAAAATCACAAAATGGAGAACACCAAGCCAATAACTGCATTGGCCGATATGGAGTTACAAATCCTAGGAGTCACATATAAATTTAATCCAAAAAAAGAACAATGAAGCAATTGCTGATTTAGAAACCATGGCACGGAAAATAAAGTGTGCAGCAAGAACCATATGGGTCAGAAACGCGACAGCTGTAACAGAAATGGAAAAAATTACGTAATGAGGTTAAAACATTACGCTCCAGCCTTGAACATATGAAGAAAGAGAAAGTCAATGCTTTGCTAAATTTAGGAAAAATGGAGTCTAAACTTGCAAAGGCACAACAAACTTTGAGAAGGAAGGAAGATGAAATTAAAGAATTAAGGAAACAAATTGAAATCCAGGCATCCCAAGATTTGTTTAAAAACTGCGAAGAAGAATGGAGGAGGACGAAGAGCAGCAGACTTTAAGTGAAGAAAACGAATTGGAAACATCCGAAGATGCAACTTAAAGAAACATGGACTTTAACAACAATACATCATGTAAAAAGCTGAAGCAGTAGTTTTTTACAACTTTATGTTAACTGAAATGTGACATTAGGTCTATATTGATAAAACGTACAAGAAAAGACTTTTATGTTTGTTCGGTCTGTTTGTCTGTACATGATTAACTTTGTAACTACATGTGATAGAGACTTAATACTGGACATGTGTACTCGAACTTATTCTCAGTACAAGGTGGTTAATTTGTTACAAAGGTCTCGATCAGTGCATGGTCATTTAAATGTATTTCAAGGAGTGATTCAGTTGAACACATGCCAAATATGAAGTATCTATCTCATGTACCAGCATCCAGAAGGTATGGCCAATATAAAATCATTTTTAAATGACCACTGAATGACCTTGACATTTATGGATCACGCAAAGGAGTCGTATTGTCATAGTTTCACAGTTGTGATATGTGCAAAGGTAATTTCTCAAGTTAAAACAACAAATTCTGTTTGAACTTTAAATGAACCTGTCCATTATTGATCTTGAATCAATTCTCAAGTCTTGAGTATAGAAATTCATCTTGCTCAATAAAGGTCAACCTCATTTAGAGTTTCATTGTTTCAGTTATTCTCAAACTGCTTAGTAAAAACATTGTTTCTATACCAAAGTTGATCACAACAGCAGCATGAATAATTTGGCCCTTTTAAAACACTAGCATGAACGTTTGTAATAATATTTGTCACTAGGCACAGCCTTTTAGTTTCTCTGTCTTTCATCCTCTTTTCTGGCTCTGAGCGCCTTCTTGTTTTGTTTTCCCTTTCTTGTTTCTTGTATTCTTTGGTTTGCTTATGGGACTTTTTCTTTCCTCCTTAGGAAAAAAACAAAATCTCACAGCCGGTTATTTAAAAACAAAACACCGATAATCTTGAGAAGCTCATTCACACAGATTTAGTATACAAAGTATTCAGAGATCTGCGCGGTTCCCCTCCTTATTGGGAGAAGGTTAAAAAAGATTTGTTTGCTCCGATTAGATTTTTAGGAATTCCAACTTGGTTTGCTGGCTTTTTCCCCAGCAGGCACTCGCTTGGCTCATCTGCTACAGATATTGGGAGACACAGTAGACAAGATGAAATAACCAGAAGAGCAAGTTAGAAACTTCTCCTGGTACAAGAAGCAAGAGTTGATGAAAAAAGATCCTGTAACATGTGCACGCCATTTTGAATTTCAAGTCAGGAAATTCACCCATGAAGTGCTGAAAAATACAGCCCAAACCATTGGAGAAATAGTAGACTACTTCAACAAGGTTGATTTCCAGCAGAGAGGGTCCCCACATATACACATGTTGATATGGTTGAAAGATGCACCAATATATGAAGAAAATGATGTGATGAAGTTATAAACTTCATCGAAAAATATGTTTCATGTAAAAAGACGGTAGATATGGGGGATTGGTCTACAGAAACATTCACACTCGATAACCTGCAAAAAAGAAGAACAAGCCAGTCTGTAGATTTGGTTTTCCAGTACCACCAATGGAACACACGGTTATTCTTCAACCGTTACACATTGAACAAGGAGAAGATGAACACCGGCAGAGGAAACTGGGAAAAATCAGTACATTTCTTCAAAATAAAAAACCTGACCAGGAGCATTTCAATTTCGACGAATTTTTAGCACATTTGAAACTAAACAAGGAGAAATACAAGATAGCTGTTCAATCAGCATTAAGTTCACCAAAAATATTCCTGAAACGGTCTCTGGCATAGTCCAGAATTAATAACTACAATGACCTCCTACTGAAGTGCTGACGAGCAAACATGGACATACAGTATGTCCTAGATGCCTTTTCTTGTGCTATGTACATTGTTTCATATATAGCCAAAAGCCAGAAAGGAATGAGCAATCTCCTTTACCATGCTGCAAAAGAAGCAAGATAATGCAACTATGACATTAGGGGAGAGTAAACTCATAGGAAACAAATTCCTAACTAATGTGGAAATGTCGGCCCAGGAAGCAATTTTCACATTGCTTCAATTACCTCTCCATAAGGCTTCACGAGATGTGATTTTTGTAAACACCAGTGAGCCAGAAAAAAACACTTTAACATTATAAAGGATCTAGCAGATGACTCACAGGATGTTTTTGCAGAAGGAATGCTGTGTCACTACAGCAACAGGCCAAAAGAATTAGAAAGCAAATGTTTGGCTGATTTTGTTTTCTGGTTTAAGAGAGTCAAATGTACAACCCAAAAACCAGGGCAACAAAATACAGAAGTTGAACAAGGAGAACACAATACTGATGATGACGAAATAGAAGATGAAAAACCCATTCGAATATATAACCTGACCATTGGATACCAGTTGATACGACGTCAGAAACAGGTGTGCAATTGGTATGTCAGATTTCATATAGAAAAAGATACAGAAAACCAATTTAGGGAAATTCTACTGCTGTTTCATCCATGGGCACCAACCGGAAAAGCTGCATTTATTCTAGGAGGCAACACCCTCCACCATCTTTTCAGCATACCAGCATCCCAAGGCTTCACTTACAAAACAATGTCAAATGAAAAGAGAAATACACTAAGATGCAAATACAAACATGTGAAGTTACTCATTGTTGACGAATGCTCAATGATTGGCAATGCAATGTTTAACTTTATTAACTTTGGGGTCCATTGGATCCCAGCGGCTTTATATTTTCTAGAAAAAAGGATTCCGCCTAATGACGTTTTTAGACATTGTTCCTATGGTTATATAAGTCTATGTATATTTGTGACCCCGTGGTGGGGTACTTTTTTACACCAGGGATTTCATTTGAACATTCTTGATATCAAAGCTTTGGTCACATTCGTTTCAGAGAAGATGTTTGAAGATTTCACTATATACCGGTAACTCTATGCAAATGTGTGACCCCCGGAGCGGGGTCATTTTTTACCCTAGGAACATAATTTGAACATTCTTGATAAAGGATATGTAGATGATCCTTTGTGCCAAATATCTCTGAACAACTGTTTAAGAGGACCATTTAAGGACCATTCCTGTCAAGTTTGGGTTAAAACCCATCAGGTAATTAAGGGGAAAATGTCGTTTTAAAGAAATTGTTGACGACGGATACAGGCCACATCACGCTCAAAATAGCTCACCTTGGCACGTTGTGCCAGGTGAGCTAAATGTATTGTATGAATGTTTCTTGCTAGTGTCTCGTTTAAATACATGCACAGACACATAGAGACACGGATATTTTAATTATGTCTCGCTTCTATACATGGTATACCTAACAAACGCAAGTATGTAAAATGTATGGAACCACTCAAATATGGATGGATGATTTTGGTTTCCGGCACTGTGACACAAAATAGGTCATACACTTAACGAATCTTCTAACTGTGCACTTTTCTTTTCGCTATATATCTGTTATTTATAAGAATTTCTGCACAATATTGTGAGTGTTGGCTATTGACGGACATTGAAATGTCATATCGTTATCAAATTAAAAAAAAATGCTTGAAGACCCAGTGAACCATGAAACGACAAAATACTTAATTTGCACGAGAAAATCGTGAACTGTTGAGAAATTGTTTCGATATTTTTATGTTGCATTCGCTATCAAATAAATACGAAAGAAGACTCAAGCAGGAAACGCAACACAAACAATACACCCATCTCTTAAGCAGAACACACACAGCCATACCATAACAAACACACACACACACACATACACACACACACACACACACGCAATCCCACAATCCAAACAGAAAACAATACGCAAAACAAACATAAAGCAAAGTGAACATAGGAGCCCGCCTTGGTACGGTCAGCAGCAATCAATAATTAATTATAAATTAACCATTAACAACCACTGGGGGGTTAAACCTGGGTTTAGGGGCGCCCAACCTCACACTTATCTCCTATATTCACCAATAAAGACGAACAGTGTACATAAAATATAAACCCTGTTCCACAACCTTACAACCAAAAAGACCGCCAGCACAGTAAGCCCGTGTTCAAAAATAACCCACTATGGCAACGGTCAAATTGTACTCAAGCGAATAGTCTGTAGTCACGAGTAACTGTAAGACATGGGAGGGTTTAGGGTACGACAGAAAAACCAAAGCACGAAAATCCGACATAACTCTCCCGGTTAAGGACGGCTTTAGAGATACATCATCATGTAGTGCTAAGCCCTGTCAAGCCGCACATTAGAAAAGCATATTGTTGGACGAATATCTTCATCAAGCGACGTTGAATAGCCGTTCAACTATGCGTAACGTCGATATGACGTCGAAGTCAGGCTGTTATAAACGATGCTGGACAAAGGCGTTACTGAATTAAAACCGTTTTTTTGTCTAAATTGACAAAAGATACTGTTTTAATGACTTTTTGTTACTTATCGTCGGACGTGGTCGAAGAGTAATGCACTCGACTACGATACCAGGGGTCGTGAGATCGATCCCCCGCCCGACCAATTCCTTCGGATAAGACTTTATAAAAACCGAAGCCCAATGTATTGATCAGTTCTTTACACTGGGTATCTAAAATAACCAGCCAATTAGAGTAGGGAATCGCACCTGAGGTTTCTTTATATACGTCCCTTCTCTCTTTTTCAGAAACCGACTTATTTTAATCACTCATATTTTTCGTTCCAATTTATATATTTTTTGTTTTGTATTAAATAAAGTAAACATATTACCATAAGAAATATGTTTTCTTGATTTCTGCAAAGTTTCTGTGGAAACCCAGAACCTCGACAAGGTAGGAAGGTCTCGGGGGCATTCAAATATGAGTTATGAGAGGAAGTATAGATCTAGCAATATGACACTTAATCACAAAACTAAAAGCATGCAACTTAAATTACAGTTAAAAGTGTATGCTTATAAAATACTACATGTATTTATAAGCAATCAACCTTTCATAACAGCATGGTAAACCATTTGGATATATACATATATATGCAGAGAAGTTGCACGTCCGGATAATTCAAGGTTTCCACTTCTCAGGATTTCGCGAAATCTTTTGATTTTGCTCAATTTCTCCGGACCTACGGATTTTTTTTCCGAACTCTTCGGAATTAAATTGAAATAAATTCATTCTGTTGTTCTGTGTGTGTTTTTAAAAAAATGATTGCTGTAATAGTGATATTTTGTTTTGGAAAGATGAGCAGACGAATAGCGCGTTTTCAAAATAGAAAATCGGGAAGTATTATGAATTTTATGAGCAGCTTATGGTAACCCAAGAGTATTAGTAGAGAAACGTGAGCGTTTGAGAATAAGGAGCCTGATCCCAATGTTATATAGCTTTTGAGGTGAGTATGAAATCATACTCAAGTATTTACTGGTCAGATTTGAGTTTTTGCTCAGCAAAAACTCAAAGCTGTCCAATCAAATGCTTGAGAACGATAGAAAATGTTTTAATTCTTATCATGCTAAATGCAACTTGACTAACATTAAAAACAGTTAGGATCCAAATCAGATGCCGCGTAGTTGAATTTATTAACCCGTTAGATTTATATTACATATGCCTTTAACATGTTCATCCACTGAAGAAAAAGTTTATGAAGAAAATTATACAGTCCGAAATCTGTACCATAAGAAATATTTTCTACATCTTAGCAGAAGCTATTAAACTTTCCCAAAATGACCGGTTTAGACGGTTCATCGAAAAACACCATACGACTTGCATACTACCCAGGTCCTGCTCATCCGTACCCATACCTTGATACCTCTTCTACAGTAAAAAAGGCTAGGCCTGTGACTCCCAGTCGAATCTTCTTGAACACAATACTGCATGCGTGGGTCTGTTTCGATAGGGCTCGTTTTTCCAGAACTTACCAAGCTTGGTCTTAAATTTGTTTAAGTCCTTTGCGCACACAACCCAGTCAGGTATACTGTTCCAGTCCACAACTCTCATTCCAAACGAGTACTTCCTGGTGTTAAGACGGCTGTGTCTTTTCATAAGCTTCATCCTGTGCCCTCTGGTGTTGCTTGTGTTGGACATTGGCAACAACTTTTCACTGTCTACTCTGTCTTTCCCGGTCAGAATCTTATACACCTGTATCATGTCACCTCGTTTCCTTCTGTAGTGCAGGAACATTAGTTTAAGACGTTGTAGCCTTTCTTCATAGGGGAGATTCCTGATGTCGTTGCAAAGCTTCGTTGCCCGTCTCTGTATCCGTTCTTACTTATCGGTATCGCCTGCATAGTGCTGTATCCGAGGTGCAGTGCCATACTCATGTGTTGGAAGAGCCATTGTTGCGTACAACATCTTGGTGACTGTGCTGTTCCTTGTAACAAAAGTCCTTTTGATGACTCCTAACACTCGGTTGGCTTTCCCTACAGCGCTCTTGACATGTTGATGGAAAGACAGTTTGTTATCAATTAACACGCCAATGTCCTTCCCCTTCGATGTGGCTTAAAGCTCATTCTGTTGAACATCATTGTCTTTCATACTGTAGGAGTGTTTGGGGTTGTTCCACCCTAGGTGCATCACACTACAATTGCTCGTATAGAACTTGAGTTGCCATTTGTCGGACACATCTGACAGCCTCTCAATGTCTTCCTGTATTCTTGCCTTGTCGTTATCTGTAGCGGATCTCCCATAAATCTTCGTGTCGTCTGCAAAAATGCATGTCACACAAATCACGGCATCGGGGAGGTAGTTTATAAATACAACGAAGAACAAAGGTCCGAGGATGGTGCCTTGCGGAATTCCACGTATCACATCAGACAACTTAGACCTGCTGCCATTGATGGATACCCGTTGCGATCGGCCTTCAAGAAAGTAGGTTATCCATGCACTGATTTTGCCTCTGATACCATAGATTTCAACATTTTACAACAGGCTCTTGTGTGGAACAGTGTCAAATGTCTTTTTAAAATCGAGGTAGACTGTGCCAATGGGTTTTCCTCTGTCTATAGAGCTTCTGACCACTCATCCAGGCACACTAACAGCTGCGTCACACAGGTGCGTTCTGGTACGAAACTATGCTGTTCATCACAGAAAAAGTCATGACCAGTCATATGCCTCATTACTGCTTCTCCAATTATGCTCTCCATAACCTTACAAAGGACTGACGTCCAACTAACAGGCCTGTAGTTTCCCGGTGTACGTCGGTCCCCTTTCTTGAAAATGGGTGTGACCTGGCCTTGTTTTTATTGTGTTGGTAGATGTCCTGAGTCCAAAGACTTTCTGGATATGGTGTTTAAGGGTGTTTAAATGCAACCTACTATCGCTTTCAACACTCTTGGGTGAAATCCATCGAGTTGAATCTTCCACCATCGATCGGGCGATCCTGGCCAATGACGAAATTAGCCTGCAAAGATGCCTGGATGTGGCGACTTTGATGAATGGGTCGATGGACGTTAATACATCCACCGCCCCTTCCTCAAAGTCTCCCATTAAGAAATCTAGGGACAAAAAGATTGTCCCTATTCAACCTCCATCTGACTAAATGATTTTATCATTCTTTAATCTTTAATCAATAATGAAAAATTGCGTTATACAATGGAATTGTGGAGGACTTAAGGCAACTTACAATGAAATTCTTCTGTTATTGAATAAGCACGATCATTCGATCGTGTGTCTTCAAGAAACATTCTTGAAAGACACTGATCAAATCAACTTTAGAAATTATTCTATTTATATTCATATTTTTAATGATGGTGAAAGAGCTGCTGGCGGCTCTTCCATTATTGTGAACAACTCTGTTGTTCATAGTCATTTATCTATCAACACTAATTTACAAGTTGTTGCTGTCAGTGCAACCCTTCACAAAGCTATTACAATGTGTTCAACTTATATTCCGCCAAGGACCACTATTGATAAAAAAAAGATCTTGATGCTCTGATTGAACAATTGCCGTCACCTTTTATTTTGTTTTAAAGTAATTTTAAAAGTCATAATCCATTATGGGGTTCTGATAATACTAATGCTATGGGTAAGGTTGTTGAGGATTTTGTTGGTGAGCACGATTTGTGCATCTTCAACAATAAGTCTCCAACTTATCTTCACCCGGCATCAGGGTTCTTAACTTGCCTTGATCTTTCTATTTGTTACCCAACTGTTTATTTGGATAATGATTGGAGAGTTGGTGACGACCAATGTGGAAGTGACCACTTTCCAATATTTCTAAATAATATTGCTTCTCCAGTCGAGGAATGTGTTTCTCGCTGGAAACTCAAAAAGGCAAATTGGGAAAATGTTGAAATTCTGTGTCAGGAGAAATTTGATTCAGATGTATCTGATGATATTGATGACCCCACAGGTACTTGACACATACTTTATTATCTATTAACACCCCCCCCCCTTAAAAAAAAAAAAATTTTTTTTTTTTACTATACTTCTATTATAGATACAAGGTAAACAGCGCAATTCGACACCTAGTCTTTACTATCCACTTAAACTGATGCTAAAATAGACTCGATCGCCGATATTCTCTTGTGGTATCCTCGGGAAAGGATTAATTTATCAATATCTACTTTTTATTTCATCAAATTCCGTCAGATAACGCCACAGTACGTGAATTATAACGAAAATAAGCATAAAAAAGTTTTCTGTCGTTCTCTTGGTACAGAATTTATTGCCCAAAATAAGGGGTAATCTAGTCGGTTTGCACATTTAACGGCCTTTACGGCTGGAACTTTCACCTAATTTCATTAGAGCAAACGCGTTTGTGTCGGAACATGACCCTCTTCACTATCAGCTATATGAAATATACATGTAATTTGGCATGAAATTGACAAGTGAAAGACTCATTTCATTGTGAATGCCATTTTGAATACCGGAATGAATTGAATGAACGGAGCGATCTCATTGGTCAAAATTAAACAGGTAAAGTTTCTTTTAATTTTGCATTCTATGTAAATTATATAAAACTGATAATATTTCATTTAAAGATGATTTATAATATTTGGTGAAAGTTCCAGTGGCATAGGCCGTTTATTGTGGACAAATAACAGATCACCCCTACATGTACATTCGTTGCTATGTACCAAGAGAACGACAGAAAACTTTTTTATGCTTATTTTCGTTATAATTCACATACTGTGGCGTTATTTGACGGAATTTGATGAAATAAAAAGTAGATATTGATAAATTAATCATTTCCCGAGGGTACCACAAGAGAATATCGGCGATCGAGTCTATTTTAGCATCAGCTTAAGTCGATAGTAAAGACTAGGTGTTGAATTGCGCTGTTTACCTTGTATCTATAATAGAAGTATAATAAAAAAAAAAAAATTTTTTTTTTATATAGGGGGGGGGGGGGGGGGGGGGGGGGGGGGGTTAATAGATAATAAAGTATGTGTCAAGTACCTGTGGATGACCCCATTGAAAAGTTCACCTCTATTTTATATTCAATAGCAGAAGAATGCATTCCTCAGTCCTCATCAAACCCTAAGAAACCTCCAAAAACCTTGGTATAATGATGATTGTAAGGAGGCTATTGCTATTCGTAAACGTGTTCTAAGAAGGTTTAGAATTAGTTTTACTGAGGACAATTTAAACCATTTTAGAGTATATAGGGCTAAAGCTCGTCGTACTTTCAAGATTGCAAACTCGCAGTCTTGGAAGAACTATGTATCTAAATTAAATTATCGCTCATCAGTATAGAAGGTATGGGATATGATACGTAAAATAAGCGATAAAGGTAAATCTTCATTTGGACATTAAAATGTTGATGATCAGAAATTAACAGATGTTAAAAACATCGCCAATTTCTTGGCTGAAACTTTTGCTAAAAACTCTTCATCCGCTAAGTCTACTCCTGAATTTAGGAATATCAACTTTTTACCTTTACTGAAAAAGAACTCCATGATTCTCTTAACAAATCCCACGATACAGCTGTTGGTCCTGATGATATTCATTATCAATTTTTAAAACACTTGCCTATAATTTGTATGAATGTTCTTTTATATATTTTTAACCACATATGGTCAAGTGGTAAAGTTTCCAAGTTTTGGAAACAGGCGACAGTCATCTCTGTTCCAAAGTCTGGTAAGTATAACACAGATCCAAATAGTTATCGTCCCATAGCTTTGACGAGTTGCGTATGCAAAACCTTAGAACGCATGATTGATGCAAGACTTGTTTGGTATCTTGAGTCCAACAATCTCATTACGGAGTATCGTGTGGATTCAGGAGCAAAAGAAGCACTAATGATCATTAAAGCAGATTTGAATATTTTATTAGTGAAGCTTTCGTCAAGAAAGAGCACTTAGTTGCTGTCTTCTTTGATCTTGAGAAAGCATATGATACAACATGGAAATACGGCATTATGAAAGACCTATATGAAAACGGCATTCAAGGCCGACTTCCAATTTTATTGAAATTTGTTTTAAATTTAGGGATTTTCAAATAAATACGAAAGACTCAAGCAGGAAACGCAACACAAATGATACACCCATCTCTCAAGCAGAAAACACACACAGTCATACCATTACAAACACACACACATACACACACACGCAATGCCATTCCTTCATCTACACACTAAATAGAAAACACGCAAGACAAACATAAAAGCAAAGTGAACATAGGAGCCCGCCTTGGTACGGTCAGTAGCAATCAATAATTAATTATAAATTAATTATTAATAACCACTGGTGGTTAAACTTGGGTTTAGGGGCGCCCAACCTAACTCTTATCTCCTATATTCACCTATAAAGACGAACAGTGTACATGAAATATAAACCCTGTTCCACAACCTTACAATCAAAAAGACCGTCAACACAGTAAGTAAATACATGTAAAACATCTAACAAAAATTCTATGACAAGAAGATTATTAGTAACACGGGAAATAATTAAACGTTCAAGTCCGATTTGGAACTGCCCTTTCTGATATGCAAAAGGAGGAAATGGGTGTTCCACAAGGAAGCATTTTGTCAGTAAATCTGAATAAGGGGAGATCCTTCGAAAGCACAGAAAACAAAGCAAATACTGAAAATTGCAGACTCGGTTTAATTGAGTCTGTTCATGAGCAATACTGTAATATGCAACAGTGCTCACGTCCCCTAGCACCAGCTTAAGCGGAATTCAACTTTCAACTGTAAATGCGCTTAAATCAATGATTCCAAAGGACCAGAAAGTATAACAACACTGAGAATGACTCTTTTTAATGTCAAAATTAATAATATTGTTAAATGTTTAACAAATGACATAGATTGTTCATTATATGTTGGTGGCCCCAGAGACCTTCCTACTTTGCCGCAGTTCTGGGACTTAATTGTCAAATGCAATTGTTTCTGTTTATTAGACCGAGATTATTCCCTCTGACAAAAACTAAAAGGAAGGCATGTCGGTGGTTTTGATCCCATGCGCTGCTGGTCAACGAATGGGATTAGCCGAAACCATCTTCCTGAAATCATCATTTCATCTCATCACCTCTCATCAATCATCGGCGCTATATGACCTATTTTGTGTCGCAGTGCCGTAAAATCCAACTTATCCATCCGTTCCAAAAAAACAACATTAATACAGCTGAATGTCAACTTCAACTGTCAATTAATGAAATCCAGAATGGGCTACTGAGAATGGTTTTAAATTTTCTAGATCAAAATCATATTGTGTACAATCTGTCAACTGAGAAATTTTTTATCCTGATCCCGAATTGCACCTGAATGGTAGCCCATTCCAGTCGTGGATCAGGCGAAATTATCGGCGTCATATTTGACAACAAACTTCCTTTTATCCCTCATATTAAATATTTAAAGGCAAAATGCCAGAAAAAATTGAAATTACTTCACGTTCTTGCACAAACCGACTGGGGTGCAGATCGCACTATAATGCTTAGATTATACAGATCGATGTTTAGTAATATCCAAACATGATTATGTATGATATGTTTATGGCTCTGCACGGAAATCATACTTGCGGATGCTTGACCAAATTCATCATCAAGGTTTACGTTTAGCATTGGGTGCCTTTAGGACATCTCCTGCTAAAAGTTTATATGTTGAGGCCACTGAGCCTTCTCTTTACTCTCGTCGTGAAAAACTATCCATGCAGTATACTTCAAAGTTAGCTTCAAACCGTTCAAATTCAACATGTAATAACGTGTTTAAACCTAAACATGAACGTTTATTTAAATCTAAAGAAAATGTTATTCCATCTTTTGGAATACGTATGAAAAACTCTTTTGATTTGCCTTTGGTTGAAGAGTCCAAAGTCGAATCTTTACCACCTTGGACTATTAAACAACCGAAAGGCATTTTTATCTTACTTGGCATAAGAAGAATGAAATAAGCTCGCTTGAATTCAAATCTTTTTTAATGAAATCATTTCTTAATTTGAAGATTATCAACATGTTTATACTGATGATGAGAAGGTGGCCGCTGTTTTTGTCTACATCTACATCGTACGTTGACGCAGTCAATCGTGACTATTACGCAACGGTGGTGCTAGTCAAGAAAAGAGTATGAAATGAAGTAAAGGAAAGATAGAAATAGGTTGAGTAAAGTCAGAAGTAGAAAAAGATACGACAGCTGCTTTTTCACCCCCTCATCCCAAACCTCTCCGGTTGCGGTGGCCGTGGCCGGCACAGCCTTGAGTATAACTGGTGGCTACTTACAGCTGGGGCCCTACTTAAGGTTTAGAAAGGGAGGGATCCGAGTCCCCGCTTGAAGGATACCAAGTCGGGGGACTCTGCGTCATCAGCTGGCAAACTGTTCCATGCTGCTATTGTCCGTGGAAAGAAGGAGTATCTGTGATACGATGTAGATGTGGATGGCATCCGATAGTTCATGGAGTGGGTAGATCTGGTGACGCTCTGTGCCAGGGTGAGGTACCTGTCAGCCGGGATGTCTACAAGGCCATTGGAGATCTTGTAGAGCATCGTTAGCTGGGAACAGGTTCTTCTGGACTCCAAAGTGTCCCAATCCAGATGGTCGAGCATACTGGTGACACTGCTAGTATTGTGGTAGCGGTTGGTCGCAAACCTTGCAGCCCTCCTTTGGACCATTTCCAGCTTCTTGGTCTGTTCCTTTGTGTAAAGGTTCCAGATTGTCGAACAGTATTCCATGTTTGGTCGGACGAGTGTCTTGTATGCCATACTGTTGACGTCTTCGTTGGTGACATGCAAGTTTCTGCGGAGGAAGCCAAGGGTGCTGTTTTCATTCTTCACAGTCTTGTCTATATGATAGTTCCACGAAAGATTCTGTGATATGTGGACTCCGAGGTACTTGCAGTGATCTTCTGTTGATAACTTGCATCCCTTCAAAGAGTACTCATGAAGGATCGGCTGTCTCTTTCGGTGTACATGCAAGATACTACACTTGTCTGGGTGGAACGACATACCCCAACGCTTTTCCCACTCCGCTAGCCTGTCCAAGTCTTCTTGCAAGGCATTGCAGTCTTGCTCGCTGTTTATCTCTCTATAGACTACATAGTCATCAGCGAAGAGTCTGGTCTTAGAAGAAACTTGAAGGGGAAGGTCGTTGATGAATGCCAGGAAGAGTATGGGTCCGAGGACACTTCCCTGAGGGACTCCGCTTATGACGGGTGCATGCTCGGAACTGGCTCCATCAACGATGACTGTCTGTGATGTGTCGGTCAAGAATGGTGTGGGACCCGGTCAAATGCCTTGCTGAAGTCGAGGACTGCTACATCGTGTTGTTTCTTCCTGTCAAGCGATTTCACCGGCTCGTCAGAGAAGGTCAGTAGTTGTGTTTTGCAGCTACGTCCCCGTCTAAAACCGTGCTGAGAATCTGTCAGTATGGCGTTGGCGTCAAAATGGTTCATAATAATACTAACAATAATATGCTCCAGCATCTTGCATGGTATTGACGTGAGGGATACCGGCCTATAGTTGCTGGCCTTGTACCTCTCCCCTTTCTTGAAGATTGCTGTGACATTTGCCGTCTTCCATTCCTCAGGGATTGAACCAGAGGAGAGGCACTTCCTGTAGATGGTAGACAGGAAGGGAGCACATTGGTGTGCCGTTTCTTTGAGGATACGTGCTGGTATCATATCTGGTCCTGTAGCCTTCCTAGGGTTGAGCTTTAAGAGTAGCTTGGTGATCCCCTTAGTTGTGACATCTATGTCAGGCATGTCCGGGATAGGGTCGCCCTCTGGTGTTGGTATGCTGGATACATCTTCTCTTGTAAATACAGATTCGTACTGTCGGTTCAAAATGTTTGCCTAGTCGGTGGGGTCATTGTGCAGTTTGCCTTTGTCCTTCAGAGGTGAAATCCCGAAATTGTCCTTGTTCAAAGACTTGATGTAACTCCAGAACCTCTTCTGCTTACAAGGGGACTGGTCCGAGTCTGGGTCACCAATCTCTATGAGGTCCTGGACGTAACGCAAATATGCCTGTCTTTCCATTCTCTGGATTTCTCTCTTTGAATGCTGGTAGCGTTGTCGGTCTTTGACAGAATGTGATGTCTTGAGCTTTCGGTAGAGCTTATTTCTCTTCCGGTGGAGGGATTTGATAGGCTTCGTTATCCATGGTCTCTTCCTCTTACTGTTGGTCATCATCTTGGAGGGAATGTACTTGGAAATCAGGTCACTTAGTTTGTTTTCAAAGGTGTTCCACATTCTATTAGTGGTGTCAGTAGCTGTGTCAATCAGGAACTTGGGGAGGTAGTCTGTAAGGTCCTTTCTGAAGTTATCATAGTCGGCCTTCTTGTACAGGTAGACTTTCCTGGCAGGTGTTTTCGTCTTCATTGGGCGGAGGCTCGATTCAATGAAGACTGCCTCATGATCTCCTATGCCGGGGAGTAATTCACAGCGGTTGATCAAAGTCTTGTTTCCAGTGAAGAAAAGGTCCAGTGTTGTGACCGTGTATTCACTGATTCTGGTAGGCTTGTCAACCATCTGCTCAAGAAATGCGTCCCTGGAAACCTCTATGAGTTGCTGACATTGGTTCCTATTCACAGCCTGTGGCTTGGGGCACTCGTTTTCCCAGTCTATGTCGGCGAGATTGAATAAATACGAAAGACTCAAGTCGTCTCCCAGCCATAGATGAGCTCCCCTTGGGATTCTAGTGAGGCTGTCGCTGAGCAGGTCTAGATACTCTGGATCTGTCTTGGAGGGTGGTTTGTAGAAGGCACCGATATACAGGTCCTGGGTTCCTTTCACATTGACTTTGGCCCATAACAGCTCACAGTCTCCATTTGGGTCAGTTCTTCTGGCTCGCTACTGGTGAGACTGTCCGAGACCAGAATGAAGACGCCTCCACCTCTTAAATCACCATCCCTGTCACGCCTGTAGGACTTGAAGTGTGGGGGAAAGACTTCTTGAGAGTTTATGCTGCTGTCTAACCAAGATTGCCTATAATGATGTCGGCTTGGGATGAGGCAATCATGTTTTCAAGTTGGCCCTTTTTGCCTGGAGTTTTAACAGATTGGCAATTAACAACAATAACCCTAAGTCGCAAGTCATAGCGATTTTCAGTGTGACTTGTTCTTGGTGGTTGTCGAGGTGACGAAGTGGCATTCGGACAGCTGAAGCTGATTTCTCCATCGCTGTGGGTTGTATCACTAAGACTGGCAAATGAGTTACTTGTGTCGAGTAAGGAAGAATAAAAAATACAGGTAGAGAAATTAGGCATGCCACATTGTAGACATTCCCATGTACATTTAGAAAGGACTTTAAACACTGTATCAGACATTCCCATGCAATCCTGGTGGTACCAGAGGTCGCAGCTATCACAGCAGACACAAGGCGTTGTCCACTTACACGCTTTATTGCATATTTGGTAAGGATACTTTGGTGCTCTAGGGCCAGGGTTTGGTTCTGGGGCATAGGATTCTGCCAATAATAACGAACAGAGGTATAAGAGTACCAGCTTGTTGCGACAAACCGGCCCTTTAGCCTTACCCATGTGCAGCTTCATGCATGTGACAAACTGGGTGGGGAGGGAAATGGGTCTAATGCGTGTAATCTGGAGCTCGTCAGGAGCTTTATCCTCTTTCTGATAGGTCCCATCTGCAAGCTTGTTGATAATTAGGACAGTAGCAACAACAAATGACAGTAGACAAGACTGAAACATGTTACCTGACAGTACGTTGGTTCACAACCGGATGTTTACATGACGGCTCGTGAGAAATGGCGGGTTTACAAAAAATGTACATGTCATTGACTGTCAAAAATAGAGAATTCAATTTCTGGTTATACGAGATATTTTACCATCCAACCTGAATGAAAAGATGTTTATTAGGCATTAATAGACCAAAACTAGTAAAGGTTTCTCAGCAAAAATGGTTTTGTACTGAGAAAATATAGAAAAAGTCGAGAGGAGAAAAGTGACCGTCGCGCACCACCGGAAACGGAAACCAAGACTGACAATACGGTTACAAAGTTTCGGCTCCCTGACAATGCCTCTATATTTTCAGCAGAGATCAAGGCCATTGACTTAGCTCTTGATTATATTGCTGATGAATCATATACAATGTAGTAAACATATAATCTTTTCGGATTCTCTTTCTCTTTTACAATCATTGAGTAAAGGTTCTACTAAAAATGTACTTATTACAATATTGTTTTAAAACATCACGAACTGTCTAATTCTAAAGATGTAAAATTTTGTTGGGTACCAAGTCATTGTGGAATTAAGAGCAATGAGAGAGCAGACTAAGAAGCTAAGTCTGCCCTAGCATTGCCTGAATCTGATATGGATGTTCCTTATTCGGATTTCAAACCACAGAATACTAGATTTATTTTAAGTAATTGGCAGGAGTCTTGGAGTGAGGAAACTCACAACAAACTCCATGCCATTATAAACCTGTATTAGGTGAAAGTTTGAACTCATGCCAGTCGATTCGCCGGGATGATGTAGTTTTAGCTAGATTAAGAATTGGACATTCTTATATTACACATTCATACCTTTTAACGTGTTAGGTTCAACCAGAATTTTTATTTTGTTTTGAACCTTATACAATTCAGCACATTTTTATTGATTTTGCTGGTTTAAATTTAATTCGTAATATATATTTTTAGGCAAATTCTCTGTGGGAACTGTTTGAATTTGCAGATATATCTAAAATATTTTTAAAAGCCATTATTTAATGTTATAAAATTTGAATAAATTATATTTTTTAAGATAATTTTTGTATGTCGATTATGTTTTGTCCATACTTTGTTTACTTTCCCGTTGATCGGGACTGACATTGACGTAATCTATGATTTGATATTGTTTTAAATTTAATATTGTCATTATTCATTTGGCTCTAAATGACCTTTTTGTGTCGATGGGCCGTAAAACACCATTCATTCATTCATTCATTCCATTATGTTTTGTCCACATTGTGTTTACTTTCCCTTTGATCGGGACTGACATTGACGTAATGTACTATTACTTGATATTGTTTTAAATTTAATATGTTCAGTATTTATTCGGCTCTAAATGACCTTTTTGTGTCGATGGGCCGTACAACATCATTTATTCGAGTTGAATCTATAATATATTATACTGTAGGACCATTTTTATGGGTAATTATTCCATCATACATGTATATTAAATATGGTCATTATGAAGATATTCCATGATTTTTTTTTTTAATTAAATCCCATTATTAATCCTATAATATCGATATTTCCAAATAAGTATTAAATTAGCCTGTTTACCTGTGTTTTCGCCACCCTTAGCTATATTTTTCGCGCATGCGCCTATCTGATGTAACATTTCTTACTTGTTCACGGATCTAATTCTGAACTGAACCTTCAATAACACGCATATCACTCATTCTCAATAAGAAGGTGCACTTAACAACTTATGTTGTCCTTGTATTGTACAATGGTCTGAATCCTCTACAAAATCAAACTTACAATATCTTCTAATGCAGACATAAAGTATTGTTCCTGGCACATACCTTTGACTTTATATTTCTTCATATTTCTTGTCAAATTGCAGACAGAATATACAATTCTGTAAGGTTTGTTACTGTCCCCGATAAGGTATCTCATTTTGTAGTGTTATTTTCTCAAATAATCTATTAATTTTAGATTATTTTACAAGCAAGTCGTATTGCATATGGTCTTACCTATCAGAAACTGAAGATGACATCATCTTAAAGTTTCTTTGTTGAAAGCAGAGCCTTGTTAGTTAATTGTCTCTTAAATCTTAATTAATCAAAAATTCATTTACCTTGTTCATTACAAAGTACAAATATGTATCTCTTTTTACGATTAAGCTAATATTTTTTACGTTGTAATTTCATGTAGCACTCATTTTGTTATGAAATAGCATCTATAGTTAGTATAAAAGGACATTGCCTGCATTAATCGATCATGAAATTAGTTTCTCTCAACGTTTGTTTTAAGGCTGTAAGGTTTGTTACACATTTTATCACAAACATGTTAACTATATTGAGTGGTGATTACACCATTTTAAAGAATACAGATAAAGGATACAATTGATATAGATATATATTACTGACAGCGTAAGAACAACTATAAAGTAGACTTTGAACTGTGTTCGTAAGGTTCATTCTGTAAGGTTAGTTACCAGGAAATAAATAAAGCCGGTAGTTTTTATCAATATTGTACAGACACGTTCGCTTACGTCATACTTTTTAACAAATGACGTTAATGGTTGGAATACATGTCAAAGAAGCCAATTATAGTGAGTATTTGTGCGGAGAGAAGTGTACACATGTCTTGTTTTGGTAACATTCTGACTAGCAGACAAAGTAAGGATTTTTCACAATGCTTTTTATATTTTATATAACCTTTTGTATAGCAAGTATCTTGTTAAAATAATGTGTTTGCTAGCAAAGTACAATTCAAACTTAATACAGAGAAAATACTATGGTAAAATTATGTTTAAAGACGTGTAAGGTTCGTAGTTTTGGTAACTAACCTTACATGTCTTTAGCAATGTCAGTGAATATCAATTGCGTTGTAGAGTTCACGTATTGAACTGATTATCTTAATCTAGAAGGAGTTGTTGGGACTCAAATGTCTCACAGTGACTGTAAAACGTTGGTTTAAATTGATTTTATTTGTTTGTAAATATCACAAGATAAAATTTGAGTCTCTATCAAAAGTGAAGTTTTAGCATGTATATGCCCTATTAATGTTTTGTAAATTTAGAAAGATATTCGTGTAATAATGATTTTATATTACTGCAGGCATTTATTTTTATCCTGGTAGTATATAAGTCAAGAGACTGTCTGTTTTGCTAATAGTAAGGTTAGTTATCCATAGTAACGAACCTTTCTTATTAGTAATGGTAGCGTCTGGTGAAGTCAACAAAAGAAAAGGGGTATAATATAGAGAAAGAACGTAAAGTGACCCAGAGGGTATCAATTATACATAAGAAAGGCAAGATCACGGAAGAGCAAAGAAGAGAAATAATTAAAATACCAGCGGACAAGCTGGTAAAGAAACAGGGGGTAGATCGTCGATCCATTGCAAAGGGCCATGCCACTCATGAATGTGATAGACTGAGTGGGGACACAAAGAGAATGGCGGACGATGCAGTTAACACATGAACATTTAAGTTACAATAAAATATGCTAGCTATTTCTTGAAATGGGCACAGTCACCAAGTTGTTCCATTCCGACTTCGATTTGTTTGGTAACGTCCGTTTCTGCCATCTATGGGTTAGTTAGATGCTCCAGAGAAAGAGGTCCGGATACAGAAAACCTGTGTGCTTTTTCCTACTCTTATTATCAACAGATTTGTTTAGGTCAATCTGATGTCTAGTGTGAAGCACATACATCGGATATAGGTTTATACGAACGTCTCATCCAAAGAACTTGGTCCGGTGGAGAATCAAACCCATGCCCTCTGGTATCGCAGTCGAGTGTGTTACCACTGGACCTCGTCTGCCGCTATACCATAAAAACAATGAAGTTCTCAGACATCAATGTAGGTGATTTTGTTGCGACTAGATATGCTAGCAATGTATACAGCCCTTAGATAGGGAAGGTTTTAGAGATGATGAAGACGATGAGGTTGAGATCACAATGATAAATTTGGAAATCAAAACAATGAATTCCAAGGCTATTTATTCTGTGAAACAACGAGTCCTTGAGGCACACATTCAGTCCTTGAGTTTAAACCTAACCAATATAAAAAACCTACTTTTAGTTTTGAAGATACCTTTAAAGCGTTTGAAAGTAAAGCAGGATGTGCCTTAAGGCTGCTCTATTTAGCTACCATCTGCTAGGATATAGAAACTATTCTTATGATGAACATTTATAACTGTATAAAGCTGAAATATTCTCTTTAGTGGAAGAATAATTAAAGACATTTAAATGCATAATTATGGGGTAATGGGTTAATAAAGGCAAAAAAGTTATGAGTCCATAGGACTCACGTCCTTTCACCAAATGAGTCCCTGGTAAATCTTATGATTATCGGACTCAGGCTCGATGCGCAGGTAAAACTACCTTTTGATTACATTCATGGAAAATGTGAAAACGTTATTACAACGGTTGAAACATGACGACATACTTTCGATACACAGACTTGATATTTGCTGCACAGTTGCAGAGCCTTTACCTACAGGGAAGTCACAGCGAATGTTTAAACTGAGTAAAACAAGACATACACACAGTTGAAAACAAAACGTAACTCCAATATGTTGAGCGCAACTCAGAGGCACAAACCTTATATAGGGGTAGATCTATATTGTACAAACATAGCAACATTCATAGCAAGAAAATACAGAGTTATAAATCTATCTATTTAAATAAGTGTTTCCCAATGTATTTGCTGTTTTGCTTTTGTTAAACTGTTTTGTAACAGTTAGAAAGTTCATAATGTTTTAATAGTTACTAGTAATGAACCTTACACTGTGAACGAACCTTACATATGCATATTTAACTTACATTTTCTTAGGTACGGTACAAACGAGATCCATAATAATGATTTAGTCAAGTATGTATGTCATTATAGACAAACACAACATGTAAACAACGGTAGTGTTGATGTTGGTATCTAGAACATGATGTTCAATGTTTAGTTGTTTACATGATCTAAGGATGTTCGATCAATTTTAACTGCATTCAGATTGGCTAGTTTATTTATGTACAGTGTAAAGTACATAGCACTGTTGTTTCTGTGCATGATAAACGTTATTGTTTCAAAGTACACTCTTATTTGGTCCTTTAATTCTTGCATTTACTAACAGCATTTGTAGAAACATTTGTGGTAAGGTTAGTTACTTGTGGATCAGTTTGTTTAAACGTTATAAATATTTATTTATATGGAAGTAATATGTTAAAACTGAATTTGGTTTTGACCCAGCACCAATAATTCTAATGTTTCTAAACACTAGATTTAAAAGAACATCGAATGACGTCGTATGTTGCAAATGTTAGGCATTGCATTTATACAGTATTAAAAAAATATGTTTTTCCAAATACACAAATTAGCTTGCAATCAGTTTTCCAACGGGTATATTCCATTTTAAGGAAGATCATTTATAGGGTATATCTAGTACACATGCATACTAACTTTAAACAGTATAAGTGTGCAAATACCATTTAAATAAACATGCCAAACTCATCATCAGAACAAATTACCCATACAGTAACTAACCTTTCACTAGAGAAAAACATAGGTTTGTTTGAATGACCGTATAACAATTGATAGTTGATTCATGTTCAA
The DNA here is from genome assembly GCA_922989275.2 of Gari tellinella. Taxonomy (NCBI): domain Eukaryota; kingdom Metazoa; phylum Mollusca; class Bivalvia; order Cardiida; family Psammobiidae; genus Gari; species Gari tellinella. Next base: position 100,360,022 of record OV277858.1, on the reverse strand, counting down.
GAAAATTTACAATATTGCACACAAAACATGTATCAATTGATATAATACAAAACATCAAAGAAATTTTGAACTTCATTTTTCACTTATTAAATATTCTATGTGCACCTTTTTATTGAGAATGCGTGATATATACAAATAAAACTTGTGAAATAAATACAAAGTGTAAATAAATGTACCAATTTCGAACGAGGTCATTGCTTAACAAAAAAAAAGTAACTACGGACAGTACTAACTTTTCTGGTGAATTGTGACAATTTTTTGTGAATTATTGTTATTTTACCTGTTTCTTTTGCATTTCTGCGCTTGAAATCTTCTGTTGTTAAACGTCCCAGTATTCGGATATCCTCTGTAGTTTTCGGACATCCGTGGTAGCCTGCTCTTGACGGAACTCTTAAGTTTTGCTTAGGTGGCGAATTGACAAGAAAGTGGCGAATTGACAAGAAGCAAGGATAATATCCCATACGAGTAAATGACCATATATATGAAACAGGGCCAAGTACGTGTTGAATCTATACTTTAAGGATTATTGTTATGGCTTATATTCTATCAGAAGCAATACATATGATTATTAGAGATCTATATATATGATTTATATTATAGTTACCTTATACCGCAGGTCGTTGATGAGGTCATGGAGGAAGTATACCCGTTATACTTCCTCCATGATGAGGTGTTAGCTCGTGAGGCCTTTTCTCGATCTCTTCTCTCTACTAAATTGTATGACTGGTAGTTTGCGCTAGTTTGCTCAGAGACTCTGTATGTCTCTGGTTTGCTGTGTAAATCTACTGCAGTTGGGTATGGTAAATTTGTTGGGTTTGTGTCTCCACTATTTTAATTTAAATTTCATTATATCCTATGAAAACCAATACATATGTATGACGATATGAACTCGAACCCCATACGATTTAAATCTATATACTATAGGACCACTTTTGTTAATTAAATTCTATTAATTACAATAAAAATGATAATTAGAAAAATATTATTTGTTTAATTTTTTTTCAATCCCTTTTATTGACAATAATATGATATAATAAAAAACGATATTTAAAATGGAGTTGTGCACAGAACCACGGAGTAATGTCCCAGAAATGAGTTGTAGGCCATATGTTACCATTTTAAATGCACAATGGGGTTTTCCATGGACCGTCTAAACCTGTCATTTTTGGGTCCGGAACGTCTCCGGACGAAAAGTATTTGGCAGTGGCTAGGAGTACGGACCCGTACCCCTAGACTCGGAGTCTAGGAGTACGGATCCGTACTCCTAGCCTCAGATGATGGGTTTAGGCTAGGAGTACGGCACTCCGAAAAAAGTATTAGAATACTTACATTATCAAACTATTAACCTGAAATGCGGTTATTTAAATTTTGTGCTTTCCGTAGCGAGGATCTATCGGCGTTATTTGCGAAGGATATGACTAAACTAGAAAGAATAAAAGAGCTGATGTTTATCGTTGTCGGCCACTATTCGTTAATCGATGTCGGAACCTAGATACTAATGGTAATGATAAATTTTATTTTGAGTCGGCAAGAGGTGCGGAAAAGCAAATAACAAATGCACGTAAACAAAAGTAAAACAATTATGACATGCATATATACAACTATATACAACTATATACAACTAGGCGTTCAGTTACAGTATGAATTAACAAATGTCATAATGCATGCAGGCCACACCACGGGCAGGCGCCTAGTTAACGTGGCCCAAAGTTATTTATTTCTATTCACAAAATGAGTTTTTAATCAAATGCTGGTAATTTCTTTATATTCATCAAAATCCGCGGCATACAATAAATGAAAATAAAAACACAGATAAAAAGTATATAAATACAATACAATACAATAAAATACGGACACTTCATTCTAGACTGTACCATACTAGAACAAGTCAGACAACCTATACTAAATGAAATTACCAAACAGCTAGATTCAATAGCCAACATTAGCTTTGAAAATCTCAGCATGAACAGAAAATTAGACATTATACTAGACTATACCCATGTTAATATACAGAAGAAAGAGGACCGGAGAATCTACGACTTAGAATTCCATTGCCGACGTCTCATGTATTCTCTACATTGTGCAAGATACAGGATGATAAGTAATTATAGATCCGATAGGCATAATGGGGACGGCAAGGTCTTCAACATTGGTGCTACTTCCCGTAAATAGTAAATTGTAAGAGCCGGTGGGCAACCCCCAAAACAAAACAAACCAGTGTACAGTGACTGTGAATGTATATAAGTGTATATATATAATACATATTATAACTACGATTCGGGTGGAGGATTATAGTGCAAAACTGTTCAACTCTTCAAGAAGAGGTTCACCTATAAAGGTGGGAACGATTACAACAACAACAACAATGGCCGTTAGCGCACTCTGTCAATTTCGTAATCGACATGCGTCCAACACGGAATTCATACATATGTATTTACTCCGGTGTCGGCTGCGTGCTTTCAATGAATGTGACGATTATAACATTTTTGGTTTCAGTTATTCGGCAAAATTGACTTGCGTTACATAAAACGCACTTGCTGAATTTAGTTGCGTCAAAGGTGATTTTGTTGCGTCAAAAACGCAAGAAACGCGCTCTCGCGGTAACACTGAGATTATATCCAAGAGTTACCAATCCCTAGTTTTTTTTCTTTCTCCTCTTTCTATCTTTTACTTCCCTCTTTGTCAAACAGCCCTTTTCAGGGCTACACAATATATTGAAAGATTAAATCCAAGAGTTACCAATCCCCAGATTTTTTTCTTTCTCCTCTTTCTATCTTTTACTTCCCTCTTTGTCAAACAGCCCTTTTCAGGGCTACACAATATATTGAAAGATTATATCCAAGAGTTACCAATCCCCAGATTTTTTTCTTTCTCCTCTTTCTATCTTTTACTTCCCTCTTATTGAGGACTATAAAATTATAAAGTACACTTTTTGCAAATAGAGTATATTCAACCACTACGAATAGAAGAAACTAAAAAATAATGTAAACCACTAGTTATCATGTGACACGTGAATGCTTAATGCATGGGGAAATAATTTTTTTAATTGCTTTTCTTACCTTGCAACAGCAGCCAGTAGATTCTAATCTATATATTTTTTTCAATTTAAACTTTCAATTTCCTTCTCTATTTGTCGTATTAGAGAGATCAAATTTTTAATGTTGCCATACATGCAGCTATTATAGTATATATAACGATATACCGGTAGTGTACCTACACCTACACTAGTGGTCGACAACGATAAACACCAGCTCTCCTATTCTTTCTGACTTAGTCATATCCTTGGCAAATAACGCCGATAGATGCTCGCTACGGAAAGCAAAAACTTTAAATAACCGCTACATGGATGAAAGTTTACATTTCAGGTTAATAGTTTGATAATGTAAGTATTCTAATACTTTTTTCGGAGTGCCGTACTCCTAGCCTAAACCCATCATCTGAGGCTAGGAGTACGGGTCCGTACTCCTAGACTCCGAGTCTAGGGGTACGGGTCCGTACTCCTAGCCACTGCCAAAGTATTTACCCCCAAAACATCACGGGGCGAATTGAGATTTATCAGGTCGCGTGAACGATTCCCAAGCGTTTGGTGATCGCTCTTAGCATGGCTGACGACACGAAAAATACGAAGGACACTGACAACAAACCGACAGAGTTTGTCAAACAGTACGAAGACAACGAAGACGACGGCTACTACTTTTATCCTTCTCGAAACAATGACAAAAAGGAGAAATCATCATATTGGAAGGATGCAGCGTTCTCCTTTAAAAACGAGCAATCGACCCGCTGTAGAGGTTTGATTTTGAAGTGCCTAAAAAAATGTAAGCTATAAATCTGTTCTACGATCATTTGGACGTTTCAGGTCAACCAACAGGTGCTGGATCTTAAAGAGCATCAGTGAACCCCTGTGCCGACAAGATAATTTTTGACGGGTGCCGTCCTCATGGTAGCAATGCCAAAGGATTTTTTTTTAAAAAAACAATTTCTGGGATATTTTGTGGTTAATAGGTAGATATTGACCTAAACATGTATAAAAAAAAAAAAAGAGCAAAAAATGATGTTAAAGTACAACACTTTGACATAAAAGGAAAAAATAAAATGACCCAATTTGTGAGAAATCGCTTTTTTCAATATTCATCATCATCATCATCATTTTCAGTAATCGCCTCACTCTGCAAAGAGTAAACTCGCGATTTTGTTAAAAACTGGTCATGCGCAGCTGCTGGCGAACTATGTATACATCTAAAAGTTTTCTATGTACAGTTATAGATATAGAGAATATTGACCACGAAAAAGATCTGGGAGTGACATTTGACAGGGACTTGTCCTTCAGTGAGCATATTGCCTCGAAAGTAAAGCGCGCCAACCAAGCTCTAGGCACCATCGAAAGGACGTTTACATACCTAGATAAGGATATATTCTTACCGTTGTACAAGGCTTATGTCAGACCTCACCTAGAATACGCCAGCGTAATCTGGTCACCTACTTACCAAAAGGACATTCTCGCAATTGAACAAGTTCAACGTCGGGCAACCAGACTGGTTCCCGGCCTTAAAGATATCAGCTACGAAGAACGACTTAAATTCCTTGGTCTTCCCTCACTTTCATATAGAAGAGACAGAACAGATCAACTTCAAGTCTTCAAGATCATCCGGAACTACGAAGAAGTTAACATTGAACACAACTTGAGGCTAAGTGGACCTTCAGCTACCCCTGGTCATCAGTATAAACTAGAGAAAGAAAGGGCCAAAAGCAGATTTGGTCAAAACAGATTTTGTCGACGTTTGATTAACAACTGGAATTCCTTGTCATCGGAAACTGTGAATGCAGAAACCATAAATACCTTAAAGTCCAGACTCAACCAAGACTGGAAACACAAAGACAATAAGTTTACGGTGTAATACCCTACTAGCAGATTATACTACCATCCTGTGAGGTGCTACAGTCATATTATATTTCAAGCTAAGTCCGAAGATCTTGATAGGGCCTAGACGAGTTTCAACTCAACGAACGGCTATCAACGAAAGGTAACTAAAGTTGAATAAAAACTGGTTAAAAACGGACACTGACATCTACAGGGTGTGGATGCCAGCAACAGCGGTCTTGAAACCATCAAGTGTTGACTGGCTCACAGCATGTTGTGGCAGCTGGTTCCACAGGACAATGGTCGCAGGGAAGAAGCTGGATTGATAGGCAGACTTAGAGCATGATATCTGGGTAAACTGTTGATTGTGTGTCTGGAAGATCTTGAGAAGCGGATTGGAGGAGTGGGTATGATATCAACTAGGCCTTTGTGGATTTTATAGAGCATGGTTAATCTTGCTATATCACGTCTGTGTTGTACTGTATCCCGCTCGGCGTTGTACCATCTCAAGTTGATGTATGTGTGATACAGTGTGTGGTGACCAGACGGATGATGCAATATGGGCCGTACGTATGTCTTAAAGGCAGTTGCTTTCATGGTTGGTGGGCATGCTGAAATGTTTCTCCGGAGGAATGACAGGGTAGAGTTTGCTTTCTTGGTTGTGTTGTCAATGTGGGTCTTCCAGTTAAGGGTAGGCGTGATTGTAACTCCAAGGTATTTAGCAGAGTCTGTAGGTTTCAGTGGAACATCATGGATAGTATATGTAAATAGTTGAGGATTTTGTTTGTTGGTCACATGGATTACCTCACAATTGTCTGGGTTAAAGGCCATCAACCACTCAGATTCCCACAGTTGCAGATTGTCTAGGTCCTAAGAAAGGCTGCCAAATGATTGTCAATGATGAAGTGCAATCGCGCCAAAGTAGCCAAAGATTCAATCAGTCATGGGCCAACAGAGATGTTTGTCGTGCCACTAGACAGAAACACCGCTGGTTTCAACGGGCTAGGAGGTCAAACTCCAAATCTGATTGGGACAAATACAAGAGCGTGAAATGTCAAACACAGAGAATCTGCCGATCAGCCCATGACGCCCACGTCTCCAACATGCTTACTGATGACCACAAAGTGTTCTGGAATTACATCAAATCCCGAAAAAAAGACAGCCTGGATGGATGGAGTGACTTATAGCTCAGCTGAAAGGAAAGCAAATATCCTAAATGAACAATTTGTATCAGTCTTCTCAAAAGAGGATACCCAAACCCACTCATCCCTGCCAGCTAGCACAGTTCAGTCAGCTAGACCAATAATAGTCACTGAGAAAGGTGTTCTTAAACTTCTACAAGATCTAAAACCACATAAAGCTGCAGGTCCAGACCAGATTTCTACTAGATTACTTAAAGTTGCTGCAGCAGAATTAACACCTGGACTTACTAAATTTTTCCAACTGTCTGTTGATAAAGGGAGGATCCCATTGGACTGGAAGTCAGCCATAGTCTCTCCAATCTTCAAGAAAGGCAACCGATCTACTCCATCAAATTATCGCCCCATTCTGTATGCAGTCCGTTTTCTTGACCACAATTTTGAAAACTTCAAGTGGACTAGTGGTAAACTTTTTTCCAGTTAATTTAATCATTCAGAATGCTATTCCTTGTGGTTTGATCCCGATCTCGCTATAAATAAAGGGTGTTTAAACCCGAAAAGAAATGCGTGTATTGTTGGGTTGGAAGCCATTGACTCATGCATGTTAATGAGATCCCCGAAGGCCACGCCCCCTTTCGGCGTTTGGCATTGCTACTCATGGTCTCATGGCAATAGCCTCAAAACAGGGAGGAAATTCGAGTTTTGCCACATTCCTGTAAATCACAGATTGAATCACATTTACTAGTTGAAATCACACAATTATTGCTAAAAGTCATTTTGAGAAAAATTTCTGACTTCAAATCAAGAGAATACCTCATTTCAAATATGGCTCAGTAGAAAAGATCATGGTCAGAGAGATAATTAACATCTGTTTTGTTAATATTTGTAGTTTTTCTTCGGCTATAAATATTGCCTTGCTTGTTAGTAATAATTCGCCAATTATTAATTGTTTCATTTTAATCATGATACATCTTAGAAAAAAAGATATAATCATTTATATTGTCAACTTGATTTGCACAATAGTGACAAAATAAGATAATCGTTGCCTATTAGCGAATCAATCTGTCGGTAACACTTTGATGATACATGGAATTAATTTTTTTCTTTTTACTGAAGAAACACCGCCAGTGAAACGTGTAAGTTTGACAGGGGGGGGGCTCATGTCCGCTTTAACCGTTTAACTCACTATAATATATTTCTTGTTAAAAAATAAACCCTGATGTTTTTTATAACCAAAAGATAAATATCTTTACTTTCTTTTAAGACCCCCATTTTTATGGAAATAGGATGAAAAGTGAGGATTTTATGTAACTATATATAAGAAGGTAACAATTCAACACGATAGCCTTTGCTTGTGGCGTACCATGAGTGTAGTTGAATTATCGATGGATATCATGCATACAGGTATTGGACAACACCAATTTTAGGAAATGCAGCTCTAAAGGTGAATAGGTAATTTCTTCTCTGTGTGCACACACATGTACTTACTCTGAAGCAACTTTTAGCGTATTTTATTTTAATTTATTCCTCCACTGAAGAAAGTAGTTCCAGTTTATACCCTCATGAACAATTACCATTACAAATATTTTATATAGCCTAGCAGATTTTAGCTTAAAGCAAGCTGAAAGTAAAGCAGAATGTGCCTTAAGGCACATTCTGCTTTACTTTCAACCTGTGAGAACCGTTATATCTATTTCAACTAAATTGATCATGGAAATGTCTTATCATTTAATCAATTACATGTACCTGTCCAAACCAACTAGTGCTCGATGAAATTGATTAATCGGATCAACACTATCCTGATCTGGGGCCCGTTTTACTAAACTACTTACGCAAAAGTCAAAATTTTAAATTTCAATTTAATTTTTTTATTATCACTTGCTACAAACAGCAAATAGCCAGATCAGAGGACGCGCTTTTAGCGCGTCCTCTGATCTGGCTATTTGCTGTTTGCAAACGTTTATGATCGAAAAATAAGATTTAAATGATTTTGACTTGCGCAAAAGTTTTGCGTAAGTTGTTTAGTAAAACGGGCCCCAGGTGCTCAAGAACTCTGCATTTGATCAGGATCCAAATTGTTTGACACACTCGTTATGATATAATTTTGTTGAATTATTTTGTTTTTTAAAGTTGAGAAAATGAGAAATAACAAGAAGACTACAATTAGAACACCAGTAGGTTCAGTACTGAAACAAAGGGAGTTAAATATGTTAAGATTAAGCAAAGTTTACAGTTGAATATGTACTCCCCTTTAACCATAACTAATAGTAACTGTACATAAAGGTTGATGATTTGATAATTTTTTAGATATTTTTACTTAATTCCTTGTATTATTGATTAAAAGTTCGATTAAATTGCATGTGTATAAATTATGTATTCTGTAAACAACCCTCTTTAACTCTTTGTCTACCAAAAATCCTCTTCTATAACTCTCTTACTGCCAAAATATTGTCTGCATTAGTATCGTTGTCTGCAATAGGTTTAGAATCAGCTTTAGGGCTGTTTTGACTGAAGAATTATCAATACTAGTGTCAAACAGTTTGGATCCTGATTAGAAGCCGCATTTCGTGACATCTTATCAGGATCCAAATTGTTTGCAAAGTCAACTTTTGGCAACGTTGGCAGTGAAAGGGTTAAGTAGGTCGTAGGCATTTATTTGAATTATACCATCGTTCTACTTAAGGTAGCTGTTTACGATCGATACTGCAAGTGGATTTTTCTGATTAATTGTCATGATTGATGATTTTTTCCCCCCCAATTTTATAGCTGAGGGATGAAAATGGTACACATCCCATCAGAATATGCCAATTTACAAAAAATATTTTAATTTTTTACTATTTTATAAGAACATTTAAAAAAAAATTCAAACAACGATATCAAAGCCATCTTTATTTGTAACATGATTAAAATTGCCCAAAATACTCTGTATAAACATATCTAGGGATCCGTGTCTCAGATTTTTAAAATACCGCTTCAAACTTTTGTTATGTAACCTCAAAGTTTTTTTACGGTTTAAGTCGACCACTATTACGTAACGCTTTATAACGGACCACTGGAGTTACTTATACAATTTCTGAGACACGGTTCCCTCGAGAAGTTAATACCCTTTCATCTGCTTCAAACCGCATGAAAATTGAACCCCAACTGCGAAAGTTAGGGGAGTTAAAAAATACTGCTTGCTTCAAATTATGTAATGCCGGAAACTCCAATTAACTGACTGATGTGTCATTTAGGCTCTCGTGACCGCCCGGTATTCAACTAAGACCTTTTTCAACAAATAACATGACCCAGCTTATGATCAACCATTTCGTTAAACTCCGTCCCAAATTAACAAAGCCAATCATATGAAAATAACGATTTTAATACGGTAAAAGTCGTAAATCACCTCTGACAGCTTCGGAATAAACCACCTATCTAGTCACGTAATCTACGCAATTGAGGCATCCAGCGGGGATTCTGACGTGTGATTTACCGGTAAAATGACCGAGAAAGCAAGAGAGAATTTGGTAACTTGTAGAAAATACCTTTATCTATCAGGATTTGTAAAAAAGTATAAAACGACTATTTTACTATTTATTTCGTAAAACGCTACCTTAAGTACTCTTAATCACCAATTTTCTTTCCTACTGAACACATACACACATTTACACTGATAATAAAAATCCTTAACCCAATACCCCATAGTCTGTTTCTATTATTGAAGACAGGTGACCACTTAAAGTAGGTTGAAAGTAAAACAGAATGTGCCTGAGGCGCACTCTGCTTTACTTTCAGCCTGCTTTAAGCCATTATCTGCTAGAATATAGAAACTATTTCTTATTGTACATATTCAAAACTGAATAAATTTGACATACTTTCTTCACTAAAGAAATATATTAAAGGCGTAAAAAGGCATATTTACGGGGTAATGGGTTATGGTCCAATTTGTAAAATAGCTGAACCATTTACTTTTTGAAATGGCATATTATTATTATACTAAGTATAACTGACAAGTACATATTACTTTATTGATGCTGAGTTTATCTTATTTCAGCAGAAAAAGTGCAGTTCATGTTGACGGCCATGAGAGTGCATGGATGGTAAGCAATTTTAACACTGTAAGCCCAATAGTGATTACTTTATAAATATAAATCTTTTTTATGCCTCAGTGTTTACCAGTTAATGATTACTTTACAGGGCTCCAGATAATTTTTCTTCTAATCAGTACAGTACTGATCAATTTTGAAAACAATCAGTCCCCAGATTTTTTAATCAGTACACATGGATTTTCAAATTCATCGGCAGTTCGCCGGTTAAATGGCCAACTTTAGAAGAAAGAAGAATTAATGCCTCAGTAATAATGCTATACAAAATTTCAAATAACCTTATAGTTGTAGGCCATACATCTCCATCCATCCAGAAATCTCAACTTTGTCATACCTTTCTCTACTAGGGCACAGAATCACTCAAACTCATTCTTTCCACGTACAATCAGACTTTGGAATAAACTACCACACAGCACTAAGGCCAGTGACAGTCTCACAAGCTCCACTCACAGCCTCAGTTCTCAACTACACAAGTTGTTTTTAAACTTTTTTAACCTCTGTTTACAATTGATCTTTTAGCTCTGCATTGTTTATCATTATGTTATACTGTTTTCAACACTGTCCCCGACCTCCCTGTCATTGTCAGAAATTGACAGTAGGGAGAATTTACGTAGAAATAGGAGTAGAAGATACATGTATGTAAATTACGATTTTCAAGAATCTAACATTAAATTGCCGCTTATAAATGCGGTTTTTTTCGCCGCCGATGAAACAAGGTTCGAATTTATATCGTTCAACAAACTACCACAAGTTTCATTAGGTGTTGTGTTCCTTTTAAATCAGATAGTTGACGACCGACGGTTTTCAACTTTTTATCGTTTTTCTGACTCTTCCATGATTCGATTTTTGACATTTTGTTGCGAGGTTTTCAACCAAAACACTTTTCTGATAACTTGGATTTTATCCTCCATACATCAATAAAGATATAGATGTATGTGCGCAGTGACCTCCCTTTGCTAACGGTGCGCAAGTAAACAATTTCGATATGATAAAACGAAGCTTCATTAGGGTTACGACACCGCAAATCAATCAGATTTGACTGTCGTGGTTGACTATTTGCAAATCTCAGTATGACAAAAACTTGGCTTTTGAATTGATACACACGTCCCCGAGAATTTCTCGCGTACACAGTACTTCAATATTTTGAAATTAACACGTACACCGTCGAAACGTTCGCGGGGCTTATCTTGAGCCCTGACTTTATAAATACACCTTTTATGCCTCAGTGTTAACCCAGTAATGATTACTTAATAAATACACCTATTATGCCTCAGTGTTAATCAGTAATGATTACTTTATAAATACACTTTTTATGCTTCAGTGTTAACCCGTTAATGATTACTTTATACTTTATAAATACACCTTTTATGCCTCAGTGTTAACCCATTAATGATTACTTGGAAAATACACCTATTATGCCTCAGTGTTAATCAGTAATGATTACTTTATAAATACATTTTTTATGCTTCAGTGTTAACCCATTAATGATTACTTGGTAAATACACCCTTTATGCCTCAGTGTTAACCCATTAATGATTACTTGGAAAATACACCCTTTATGCCTCAGTGTTAACCCATTAATAATTACTTGGTAAATACACCCTTTATGCCTCAGTGTTAACCCATTAATGATTACTTGGTAAATACACCTTTTTATGCCTCAGTGTTAACCCATTAATGATTACTTGGAAAATACACCTTTTTAAGCCTCGGTGTTAACCTATTAATAATTATTTGGTAAATACACCTTTTTATGCCTCAGTGTTAACCCATTAATGATTATTTTATACAGTGTAGCTCCATTACTTCGCACTCCGCTATTTGGCGAAAGCCAATATATATCGCGGTCGCAGCTTGGACCCCATTTTTTTCTATATGTATACTAAAAGTCAATAAAAGCCGAGTAGCGATCATTTCTGTTTATTTCATAATTATATCTTCTTATCAGGTCGCTATATTTGCGTAATCAGTGTCAAGTATCACCACCTGTGGACTGCGCGTGTGTCATCCCGCTGCGTTGATTGACAGGTGCACTAACAAACAAACAATAGGCCTCGAGTGAACTCGCGCATGCGCGAGTTTCACTCATTATTTAGCAATAATTAGCAAACTAACCTGATTGAATTATAACTATCAAAGTCGACTAATCCGCATTAATAGCAGTGAAGAGATAACCACAGACATTAAAATCAGTCATTCACATTTTGATACATCAATCAGACGCTTAAAATTATAACTACGATTCGTACCTGATAACAACGTACTCGAACAATGTCGGCCAAGAAATGAATTAAATTTATCCTGTGGACTGTAAATTGGTTTCATTGTTCTTTCAATTTCATATACCGCGGTACATTGTTTTTTGACAATTCAATCAAGAAACTCTCATTTTATCCGCTTTCTAATCACGATGTAGGCATTAAGTGTGATTTCCACAAGTAACTGAATCTTCTGGATACACACGCACATTAAGGGCCCGTTCGATTCACTGTCCGGAACACGTTCCAAACCTGTTCCAGAACAGCTCTCAATCGAACGCAATTTTTCTTTTTAGAACAGGAAGTTGAAAATTCAAAATGGCGTCAAAATAAAATAATGATTGCAGTTAACCCAAAGCCGGTTTTCTTGCTATCCCGTCCAGAGAATAGTTTTGAATCAAAGAGCAGCACTAGATTAGTACCACTGGCTAGATTTATTAAAATAATCACTATTTTCATCCTCATTATACTGAAGAATTTTAGCGCTTATGTAGCCACGTCTGTGTCGGAGCACAGGAACTTGACACATTTATTTTTATAAAATAATGTTTGTTTTTACTATATCATATAAAAAATTGATATAATCAACAAGAAACCCAGTATAAAAATTTGATAATATTTCATGTACTTGTGCATCGGGGTTGGTGTCAGATAAGGTTTTGATGCAATTGTTGAAATTCAGGTGGCTAATTTTACCCAAAATATTACTATGCAGGACAGGGCTGATACTGTGCACATTTGTGCTTGAATGTTGCTTCAGGAGTGGTGGAAAACACTCCAAAGCAACATTTATAAAATCTGGCATCTCCAATTGCTCCGATTGCCGCCATGTTGATGAAGTCACTGTTCCGACTGCACCACCTCGAAAAACAGAACAGTTGGAACATGTCCGGAACACTGTTCCACTGCATTCGATTGATGTTCCGTCTGTCCGGAACAGTGAATCGAACGGGCCCTAAATCAAAATGGCGGCTGTTGTCAAAAACGAAAGTACGCATTTGGTATAATACACATGAAAACGCTGATGCTAGATATGACAGTGCATATAAAGACTTGTTTTGACAAGAAATAACAAGGTAATCAACCAAGAAACCGTGTTTAATGCATGACATTGATATAATAGAGTTTGGCAATGGAATATACAACAGAATTTAGTTCAGCTCAGAATTGGGCTATATCGCGATCCGACCACATCGCGGATTTCATTTCGTGGACCCCAACTTCCGCGATATAATGGAGCTACACTGTAATACACTTTTTATGCCTTTAATTAATTCCTCCACAACAGTTGTTGAACATAATTTAATCAAATTTTGTATAACCTTGTGTCTGTATATACGACGTAACGAGGAAGGTATATTTTACATAGTGGTTGTTGCTTGCACTGCTGGTATCTGTTTTTCAGCCCAGTTGACGTTTACAAACATTTCTCCTGTGAGCCATGCAAGATGAAAATCTCTGGGGGCTTTGACTTCAACCGAAATCAGGTAGTTTTGTCAATCTCTTATTATCCAGTTCACTTTTTAACCCATTACACCATTATAAGCTTGTTTCTAGTTTTGAAAACATGTGACCACTTAAAGTAGGCTGAAAGTAAAGCAGAATGCACCTTAAGGCACACTCTGCTTTACTGTCAGCCTTCTTTAAGGTTTCATCTACTGGAATGTAGAAAACAATGGAGTTCAGGTGTAAGGACTGCCATGTGTACAGAAAGCCAGCTTTCTGGAAACTTTGGAAAGGGGCCCACTGATGTGGATATTGCCCCTTAACCTGCATGTTAATCAAAAATCCGGTGATGACGATGATGGTGATTACTAAAGATACATATTTATGGCTGTATAAATTGGAACTATTTCTTCAGTTGAGTAATTAATTGAAAGCTTAACCCTTTCCCCCATTAAGCGCCTTTTAGCGGATTCACTTTATTCCTCCGTTGAAGAAAATAGTTCCAATTTAAACAGTCGTGAATGTATGTATCGTAAGGTATTTTTTCTTTTTTCTAGCAGGTGATAGCTTAAAGCAGGCTGAAAGTAAACTAGAAACAGGTTATTGGGTAAAGGATTAAAAATGCAACTCAATGGGCTAATGGGTTAACTTTTGGCTATTCATCATCTTCATTAATCGCATCACTCTGCATAGAGTATACTCGCGATATGGTTTTATCAGTATCATCTGCATGAAAATTGTTGTCTGCCTTAATTTCTCATAATAAGATATGTGAGGCATTTTGAGTGAAGAAACATTTTAACCCTTCACCCCATAGCCTGTTTCTAATTTTGAAGACAGGTGATCACTTAAAGCAGATTAAAAGTAAAGCAGAATGTGCCATAACCCTTTACTCCATAGCTTGTTTCTAAGTTTTAAACACATGTGCCCTCTGAAAATAAAGCAGGATGTGGTAATTTCAACCTGCTTATAGCTACAGTACTGAACCTTATTAAATTAACAATTTTTGCGATTCGCTTGCAATTCGATGGCAATTCGCTTGCGATTCAAAATAGTAACTATACCCTCGGAAAAGTTTTTTGAATGGTGAATGTCACAAAAGTTGGCAAATATGCCTTCGTTAATTTCTTTCGATTCCATTTTTGTCAAAACCGCTTCGGAAAATTCATGTAAAAATATTCAAAAGTAGGATTTGTTTTTTGAATCGCCCGATTCGATGGCAATTCGATGACAATTCGATTGCAATTCGCTTGCGATTATCAATTTAATTTAATTAGGTTCAGTACTGTACCACCTGCTTTTTAACCAGATTTTTTTATAGAAAAATTCTGGTTATTAGTATGCAGCTGTCGGCGGGCTGTTGGGTATGAGTGTGTCAAGTGCGTGATGACAGTGTCAACCTCGGACGATAATTTTTCTTATAGGTGATATTTCTTTTTCAAATTTGTAGTATAAATAGCTTTTATAAAAATACAGCTTCATTTGCTTAAATATCTGAAGCTGAGTCGAGTTTGAATTTCATTCGAGTATTCATTACAGAGTTATCTGCCCTTGATGTACTCAAATATGCTATAAAAAGCTTGTCCGAAGTTTTCTCGGAAGGATATTAATGAAACTTTACACAAAAGTTATATGTATCAAGATCTGAAGTTGAGTCAAGTTTAAGATTTATTTCATTTTTTGTTACAGAGTTATCTGCCCTTGATGTACTCAAATATGCTATAAAAGGTTTATTTGACAGTGTTAACACACTAAGCATCTACAGTTTTGAATGGATTTTGATTATATTTGCCCACAGTATGATTATAGTAGTTTAAGTTCATGAAAGGTTTGATTATTATTGAAATCAGATCATTGTGTCAAGAGTTATCTGCCCTTGGTGTACTCAGATATGCTAGAAAAGGCTTTATTTCAGTATTGTTTATGCTCTCAAAGCTCTAAATGTCTACAAATTAGAATAGATTTTGATAAAACTATATATTTCGTTGCCAGAGGGCGTATAATGTACCATTTGCATTTCTCTTGTTTTCAACCTGTTTTAAGTAATAACCTTGCTGGGGTCTTCCTCCACATGTATTCAACTTGATGATATCACTGAAATACCGGTACTGTTAAAGCGACATAAAATAATTGCAAATCAAATCAATCCAAACAAAGTAACAGACTGTGTAGTAAAGGGTTATATTATTCTTTTCAGGTTGTAATCTGTCAGAACAACATTAGGAGTTTTAATGCATGTTGTAATGTGCTGTCCCATGAACTGTTACATGCCTTTGATGGTTGTCGAGCAAAGTTTGATGTCACCAACGTGGAGCATGTAGCTTGCACCGAGGTGAGTCGTTCTACTTCTTAACTCAATACTCCATAAATATTGGAAGTCTTTTTACTCCTGAAATTTATTCGTTCACCAAATAAAATAGTTAAAGGTTTGTGTCATGAATATGCACCAAAAGAACGATTTTCTATATCCTAGCAGATTGTACATTGAAGCAGGCTGAAAGTAAAGCAGGATGTCCTTGAAGGCACATTCTACATTACTTCAACCTACTTTAAGTGGTTACCTGTCTTCAAAACTAGAAACAGGCTATTGATGCTTTTTCTTCACATTAGCTACTCAGGATGCCATTGTCCATTGCATTGCATAAGGGTGTGTGGGCGTATGATTCCCTTTCTAAACGAATTCTCTTAAAAGTATGATTAAAAAATTATTTAGATATACATGGATGAATAAAGCAATTAATATTGATGAAAGTAATATAAGACCTTTATGCTTTACTTCCTTCTTCCTTTTAACCCATTACCCCATAAATACGCCTTTTTACGCTTTTTATTTATTCCTCTACTGAAGAAAATAGTTTAAATTTATTCAGCCAAGAATATGTACCAGAACAAATATTTTCCATATCCTAGCAGATTGTAGCTTAAAGCAGGCTGAAATCGAAGCATAATGTGCCTTAAGGCACTTCCTGCTTAACTTTCAACCTGCTTTAAGTAGTCACATCATCATGTCTTCAAATTTAGAAACAGGTTATGGGGTAAAGGATTAACAGTCTTATCACATTTATGCCTACAATCCCATATATGGGACATAGGCAAACAGTGTAGAATCTGATCAGACGGCCGATCAATGCGCCGTCATTACCCAATAGATGTGCCTTTTCACACCTTTAATGTATTCCTTCACTCAACAAGATACTTCCAGTTTATACTGTCATGAATAGGTTTCATAAGTTATATTTTCTTTATTCTAGCAGGTGGAAGCCTAAAGCAGGTTGAAAGAAAAGCAGAATCCACCTTAAGGATCTTCAAAACTAGAAACAGGCTATTGGGTGAAGGGTTAATCAGTGCTTAATAATATTTGGCATATAATAATACCTTATTTCCTATTGCAGATACGAGCGGCCAACTTGTTTCATTGTTCCTTCACTAATGCCATGGCGACAGGGGAGGCCTCTCCTATAAATATTACTGCAAGGCACCAGGTATGTTGCTGTAGGGGAACACCTTTCTTTAATAGCCTAACCCATCACCCCATAAATATGCCTTTTTAGGCTTTTAATTTATTCTTCCACTGAAGAAAATAGTTCCAAATTATACCTTCATAAATATGTACCTTAAGAAATATTTTCTATATGCTAGCTTGAAGCAGGCTGAAAGTAAAGCAGAATGTGCCTTAAGGCACATTCTGCTTTACCTTCAACCTGCTTTAAGTGGTTACCTATCTTCAAAACTATAAACAGGCTAAGGGGTAATGGGTTAAGTCAAAAGCTCACCTTGAGCTATTATAGCTACTTATTGTCTGTCTGACTGTCATCTTTATGAGAGTAAGAGTTTTAACCTGTGTTCATTCTGGTTATACAGTGGAGAAGACATTATTATTTCCCATTATACATGCAGTGTTCTGCCAAGAAATCCAAAACTATGGGCCCCAGGGCCCACTGGACATGAAAAAAGGGGGCCATTTTTTAAAAGTTGGGGCCCCACATTTTTTTCTCATAAAAATGATAGAAAACACAATAAAAATAACTCGTTTTCCAATTACGGCATTCGCCAGTTGTGTGCTCTTTTTCTTAAAGTGATTTAGTCTAGACACAGATTGCAAGTCATAGAATCTGACCCACCATTGTAAGCAAGCCACGTGTGATCTTTTCACCACCTATGCTGAAAAGTTCAACACTTCTTTTTCTCGGCGGATACACCATTCGTGCGTTTCGAAGAGCGGTCAACTTTATCAAACTCGGTCGTCGGCTGTAGAGGGGTTTCTGTTTTTGAGAATCAGTTGAACGTTTTTACTACTTACGGCTGTATTCTGATCCGCGACAGCGTCATGCACGTTTTCTCTGTGGAATACGTAATATTATTTTCGTCTATTTCCTTATTTTTACTCCGCGTATATCGAGAACTTTGAAAAAAGTCTATCAGTGTAGCTGCCTTACGTTTTTTGTCAGCCATCTTTCAACAAAACAAACGAGAAGGCATGAGAGATTATCAGCGATTGGACTATAGCGGATACTTCCGGTCGACGTATCCAATGAAATTAGTCGTTTCAAATGCTCTAATAGTACGGAACGACTAAAACATTGACCGTCGTAGCGGGAATTTTTTTTTTTTCGCGATTTTTTCAGCGCGCCCTCGGGCCCATTTACGGGAATTTTTATGCGCCGTTTGTGATTTTTATGCGCCAATGGCGCGGCCTTGGCAGAACACTGTACATGTTTCTGTTTAAACTGTTATTTAATTGCAAACAGTTTGGAGTCTGATCAGGCTCCAAACTGTTTACCTTTCAGATTCAAATGAACATTTGAATTGTCGAAAACTTGTCGTTTGGGTTTCGTTTGCATTTATCCCATTATTCCATAGCCTGTTTCCAGTTTTGTAGACAGGTGACCACCTACCGGTAAAGCAGGTTGAAAGTAAAGCAGAATGTGCCTTATGGTGCATTATACTTTACTTTCAGCCTGCTTTAAGCTACCATCTGCTAATACAATGTATACAGAAAAAAAATCTTATCATAAGCATTCATAACTGTATAAATTGGAACTGTTTCCCTCAGTTGAGAAATAAAATAAAGGAATAAAAAGGCGTAACTATGGTGTAATGGGTTAATTTAAACGGGAAAGAATAGTGTCTTCTCCACTGTATGTGTCTTACTAGGGGTGTTACAATACAGTGTTAACCCTATTGGAATAAATTGCAATACAGAGGAACTCTATTGCAATACATGTGTATTGCAATATATTGTGGCAACTTGTAAGTACAAAAATTGGATAGAAATTAGCATGGAGGGTCCAAATTAACATAGACATTTGCTGTGAATGTTATAACTGTCACAGTATAATATTCAAATTAACAGGGCAATCCATCTTGTATGTGCTCAAACAAAAGAATATTGCAATACGGAAAGACCGTATTGCAATAGTTATTGCCAAGAGGGGTATTGCAATATAACAATTTATTTATGCTTTTCGGTGGATTACCACAAAATAGCAGTGGATTACCACTTGATAATTTCACTGCTTTAAGCAGTGGGATTATCGCCACACGCGCTTTTATTATGAATTTTCCCAGTAGGGCTCCCAAAAAATCGTAGTCAATCTTGTCTTATCGTTAAATTCCGGCAGTCCGATTTGTCGCCAACTACTCAACGGAAGAACACGAATCCAAAATCGGGAGCACCGACGTAATTCGTATGACGTCAAATCAATAAATCAGTGACGTCATCGTACGGGAAACTGTTTCATTAATGTGTTCAATGTAAACTTGGGGCTCAACACGGGGTAAATCATGTACTTTCGCTTTCACATAGTCGAACAATTTCGTTTAAAATGTGGCTTAAAAGCATAAATAAATAGAATAATTGTATTTTTTCAGTATAAGATCGAATTTAATCCTTTTCATGAACATCAGACTGTTATATTTTCACGAGTGGCTCGTGAAAATATAACGTCTGATATTCTCCCAATGGATTAAATTTCTTATACTGAAAAAAACAATTATCCTCTATATATTGCCGTATTGTTGCACCCCTATGTCTTACTGTCGTATGTTTCAGAACTGTGTGAAGATGAAGGCGTTAGCTTCTGTGATGTTAGTCAAGAGTATCACAAGAGAAGAAGGAAAGGAGGTCGTAGAGCGGGTATTTGACAGATGTTATAATGACTTAGAACCATTTGGACGTCGTATTAAAAACAAATCAAACGATGTAGGAAGAGCAGTGGCTGAGAGTGTGTTGTATGGGTATAAATGATGGTCAGAGCTTTATAGGATTTTTTAATTGAAAGTAAATAGCAGCTCCAGATCAAGGGGATTTTTAAATACTGTAACAGGGCTCCAGATAAGGAGTAAACTGAACAAATCCCACATGTTCTCACTAAATTCAGCACGTAATCCGATCAATAGGTCAAAAGTTATCTACCTTTAAATTGCTGAAAATGATATATTTAACAGTGTTTACGCTCTAGAGGCCACAATATTTATCCAAGCTCTCTCAAACTTGCCCAGATTGTATATGACTATAAGAGTTCGAAAACAGGTGATTATGGTTGGAATCGGACAAATAGATCAAGAGATATCTACCTTTGATTTGCTGAAAATGCCATATTTTACATCGTTTACACTCTTGCAACTTCAGTTTTCAATGGATTTTGATTATACTTGTACACAAAGGATGTAGCTATACGTTCTGGAAGGAGTGCAATTATTGTTGAAATGTAATGATTGTGGCAATAGTTACCTGCCCTTGATATACTTTGAAATGCTAGAAAAAGGCTTCATTTCAGTATTGTTTAGGCTCTAGTTATCTGCCTTTGATGTTCTCTACTATACTACAGTAGGTCGACAAACTTGAATGGATTTAGAATAAAACGGGTGAAATTCAAAGGTAAAGCTATCAGGCTTCATTACAAATGGTGAGCGATATCAGGGCCTTCAGGCCCTCTTGTTAATAAATGAGTCGACTAAAATAATGTGATGCGAGCCTTGTAGAGCGTCATATTAATTTATGTCAACAAGTTTGTTAAAAATGCTGGGTAATGAGCAAGAATGTGAGATCCTATTTATCACATAACAATTTAAACACCTATTAAATCCATCGAAGACGTAGTTTGTAGTCTTTCTGCTACATAGATTTTCCACCAAAACCTGACATTGTTTATGGTTACTTCATGGCAAAGGACGTAATTTAAGAAATGAACTGATATTTTTCGGCATTCAAGCGAAATAAACTACAGAAAATTAGCGGCAATTTATTGCCGCTAATTTTTTGTCGCTTTTGCTTGAACGCAAATTATGTAATAAAAAGTATTACTTATGGTACTTACTCATGACTGTATTAAGTGGAAGCAATACTCCTGTGTGAAAAGAGCGCTATATAAATCTGGTATTACAGTAAAACCTCTCTATTACGACCACTAAAAATAAGGCTAAATTGTATAAAAGACAGGTGAAAGCTTAAAGCAATGTGACAGTAAAACAGAAAGCTCCTACAGGAGCTTTCTGTTTTACTGCCACCTTGCTTTAAGCAGTCGACTGTTCTTTATCCCTAATAATTAACACAGTTTAGTGATCGTAATAGAGGGGTACTACTGTATACTAACTATATTGTTCAGTGGAAGAATAATTACACGTGTAAAAGGTGTATTTATGGGATATTAGGTTAACACAGTAGACTGTGGAGATCTAGTCCGATGCAACATCTCCAGCATGTTACTCGACCTACATGAAGTTTTACACTGATTGTTATATCAGAAATGAAGTTTTCCTTGTAAGCAGACCATTTGGTTCAACATTTTTCCCCATAGCTTGTTTTCAGTATCGTATACAGATTTGATAGCTTAGAGCAGGGGAAAAGTGAAGCAGAATGCTCCTTAAATCTGCTAGGATATAGGACATGTTTTATGGTGTATATTCATGACTGTATAAAGTTGAACTATTTTCTTCATTGGAGGTTTAACTTAAAGGCGTAAACTTTCAAGAGTAATATGTTAACAATAGTTTTCTGCCTTAATTTGCAATCTAGCTAAACTGTGTAGTGTTAAATAGGTCCTTGAACTGTCAAACTTCAATATGTCAAAAACTGTTGCAGCAGACGTATTTGTACATCAAAGATAAACCGTGGCTCAGCCACATTTTAACACATTACTCCACAAATACACATTTTTTATGACATGAATTTATTCCTCCATTGAAAAAAAAGGATTTTTTTTTTCACTTTGTCTTTCTCACTTTGTAAGTACATTTGTACATGTATATAATTTTTAAGAAGCACTTTTGAACGAACAACTCCTTGTGAAAAGAATGTTACATAAATCTGGTAAGATAATAATAATAATATACAGTCATGAATATGTACCATAGAATGCTTTCTATATCCTTGCACATGGTAGCTTAAAGCAGGCTGAAAGTAAAACAGAATGTGCCTTCAGGCATGTTCTGCCTTACTTTCAACCTGCTTTATAAAAAATTATGATCACCTGTGTTCTAGATTAGAAAAAGATTATGAGAAAAATAGATTAACTTTGAAGTATGGGTACGATTGACCTACGTGAGATCAAAATAATGAAATTCAAGCAGGGCTTCAGATAAGGGGAGTATTTCAAAAACTGAAATCTTTATTTCTGCATTAAACCCTATGGTGTTACTACTCATTAGAATAGTCCCTTTGAGATGTTTCTCATGAGTAGTAACACTGTAGGATTTGGTGGCGAAAAAGTTGAGAAAATACTGGATTTGTTTACTCGCTCTTATCTGGAGCCCTGAATTCATGTGTGAAAATATGCGTAAATTGGACATAAGTGAGTTTGAGATTTCAGTGTATTTCAGTACACTTATCCTCTTTACAACACCCGATGGGAGACAAAGATTGTGTGTGTTTTTTCAAAGGGAGTTGTTATAGGGAGGGAAATTGGCTTTCATTTGCAAACAGCCTGAATCAAGATCAGAAACCAGGTAATGCGGCGTCTGATTTGGATTCAAGATATTTGTCATTCGTTGTTGTGCTTTTCCTGTCAAAATGTAAATTATATGACTGAGAAAAATAGCAGACATCAATTTTAAGCTGCCGATATTGCAGTCTGAAAATGTTGGACATAGTTGTCTTGTTTTGGGAGCAATGGCAAGTGTTTTGGTAAGGAAGGCATTGTTGTTCGAAGGGCTGTTGTATGGAGGGAGCACTGTATTTGTAATAATGAATTCATGTGTGATTTTCTTATTGTTTCAATTTGTACCTATTAAATGTTACAAAGATGGTAAAAATTATGTTATAATTAAATTATTGCCAAAACAATTAATTGCTTTGTGTTTTGAATACATTGGAATCGTGAGTGATAATACCCAGATATGCCATAAGACTGCTTTACCCGGCTTGGCCTGAAAATGTATTACAGTGAAACCTCTCTATTATGACCACTTAAAAAAGGGAGAATTGATTGTATAACAGACAGGTGACAGCATAAAGTAAGATGACAGTAAAACAGAAAGCTCCTTCAGGAGCTTTCTGTTTTACTGTCACCTTGCTTTATGGAGTCGCCTGTCGTAAACACCTAATAAATAATACTATTTAGTGGTCGCAATAGAGAGGGTTAACTGTACATTGAGATCGTAAGTGATCATAGCTTTATAATCAATAGGACTGCCTTTCCCTGGCATGAAAATATGTACAAGTTGCCAAGAGTTGTATCTTTCCAAATAGTATAAAATAATGTTGGTTTTTGTTAGCTCACCTGGCACGAAGTGCCAAGGTGAGCTTTTAGGATCACTGAATGTCCGTCGTCCGTCTGTTCGTAAACACTCTAGCGTCTACGAATCTCATTGAAAACTAGGTCAAATTCGAATGTGGGTCATGTCCGGTCAAAAACTAGGTCAAATCATAGAAAAACCTTAACACTCTAGAGGCTACAAATCTCAATGGATCTTTATGAAATTTGGTCAAAATGTTTGCCTCATTGATATCTAGGTCAAGTTCGAATGTGGGTCATGTCCGGTCAAAAACTAGGTCAGTAGGTCAAATCATAGAAAAACCTTGTAAACACTCTAGAGGCTACAGATCTCAATTGATCTTTATGGATCTTGGTTAAAATGTTTGCCTCATTTGATATCTAGGTTAAGTGTAAATGTGGGTCATGTCAGGTAAAAATCTAGGTCACTAGGTCAAATCATAGAAAAACCTTGTGAACACTCTAGAGGCTACAAATCTCAATGGATCTTAATGAAACTTGGTCAGCATGTTTGCCTCATTGAAAACTAGGTCAAGTTTGAATGTGAGTCATGTTCGGTCAAAAACTAGGTCACTAGGTCAAATCATAGAAAAATTGTGTTTACACTGTAGAGGCTACAAATCTCAATGGATCTTTATGAAACTTGGTCAAAATGTTTTCCCCATTGATATCTATGTTAAGTTCGAATGTGGGTCATGTCAGGTCATAAACTAGGTCCAATCTTAGAAAGACCTTGTTAACACTCTAGAGGCTACAAATCTAATTGGATTTTAATGCAACTTGGTTAGAATGTTCGCCCAATTGATATCTAGGTCAAGTTCGAATATGGGTCATGTCGGTTCAAAAACTAGGTCAAATCAAAGAAAAACAATGTTAATCCTCTAGAGGCTACAAATCTCGTTAGATCTGAATGAAATATTTTCAGAATGTTTGTCTACATCAAATATAGGTCGAAATCAAATGTGGATTGTGTCTGGTAAAAACTAGGTCACTAAGGCAAATTATAGAAAAATCTGTTAACTCTCTAAAGGTTGATTGTGCGTCATGTCCAGTCATAATCTGGGTCACTAAAGGTTAAGTTTACATGGTGTACCAGGTGAGCGATTTAGGGACATGGTGGCCCTTGTTGTTTTTTAGCTCACCTGGCACGAAGTGCCAAGGTGAGCTATTAGGATGGCTAGATGTCCGTCCATCCGTCCACAATTATTCGTTGACACTCTAGCGGCTACAAATTTCATTTGATCTTCATGAAACTTAATGACAATATTTGTCTTGATGAATTCTAGGTCAAGTTCGAATGTGGGTCATGTCGGGTTAAAAACTAGGTCAAATCATCGATAAACCTTGTTAACAATCTAGAGGCTACAAATCTCACTGTATCTTAATGAAACTTACAATATTTGTCCTGATGAATTCTAGGTCAAGTTCGAATATAGGTCATGTCAGTTCAAAGACTAGGTCACTAGGTCAAATCATCGAAAAACCTTGTTAACACTCTAGAGGCTATAAATCTCATTAGATCTTAATGAAACTTGGTCACAATATTTGCCTCATTGATATCTAGGTCAAGTTCGAATGTGGGTCATGTCTGGTCAAAAACTATGTCACTACGTCAAAAGTTTGAAAAACAGCGTTAACTCTCATGAAGCTACAAATTTCATTAGATCTGAATGAAATATTGTCAGAATATTTGCCTACATCAAATCTAGGTCAAAATCAAATTTTGATTGTGTACGGTCAAAAACTTGGTCACTAGGTCAAATTATAGAAATTGTTTGTTAACACTCTAAAGGTTGATTGTGGGTCATGTTGATCCAGTCGTAATCTAGGTCGCTATAGGTCAAATTTTACATCGTGTACCGGGTGAGCGATTTAGGGCCATAGTGGCCCTTGTTTTTAAGTATTTAAGTGACAAACAGTTTGAAACTTTGGAGTCTTATCAGACACTGAGTTACCATTACATTTGGTGACCGTTAACATCTGCGTATTATACGCCCACTCCCATCCCCATACACACCACCACCAGGAAGCTAGTTGATGCTATTTCCGTCTATTTTGTCCGCGCTCCTTCCACTACAGTTTTATGTTAATTTTGCTGAAACGTTACAGCCATTCTTGCTGTCGTGACAACTGGTCAGAACTGAGAGTTTGGCTATGATTCAACCATTTTTAATGGCCCTTTTCCGAATTTTAGGAGTATGTTTCGTTAAACCATTTTGTATGCGTTTCTTCTACTTTTAATGCCCCCGCGAAGATATGTCGGTGCATACTATTTTACCCTGTCTGTCCGTCCGTCCCACATACATTACATACTTTGTCTGGCTAATTCCTCCTACAGTTTTCAAGCTACAATCTTATTACGTGGCAGAATGTTTGCACATATACCATAGATGTGCATGTGAACTGGATTTTGATCTGCTTTAATTTTTTCACAAAATAACACCAAGTTGAACTTAAGTCAATTTTCCCCGGCGGGGACATCATATTTGTATTACTGAGAAAGCAATCCCTCTAGTTTTCTGTAAAAAATGCGTTTGATTATAAAGCAGCACGTGTCTTTGCTTACAAATTGTACTTGAAACGTTGTACCAAGAATATTGGTATTTTGACGCTGAGTCTGTGACAGATATTATGGTGAGTGTAAGGGAAGAATACTCTCTGTGAAGGAGATTAAATTAATTAATCTAATTAACTATTGTCAAGCGTTTAATTAATCTTTCGTCAAGCATTTGCCTTATCAGTTTTCGCACAGGGAACGAGCTAAATAATCGCATTTGATGGTTTGAGATTTTAGTGGTAATGAAAGCTAAACAAATGAAACGAATTAACCAATACTTCACAACGTTATTAACATTTATCATGCTGAATTGTCGTCTGCTTAAAAATATAATCTGCGAAAATATACTAATCTTAATCAGTTAATATGCTTTTTAAGCTGAAGTTAAGTTAAATATGATTGTCCAATAGTGTGGATCCAGATCAGATGCCGCGTTGCGTGGCGTCTGATCTGGATCCAAACTAGTTGCAGGTTTAAGCCACGTGGTGTCCAGCAAGATGAAGGTTGATCATTCTCTTGACGATTGCAGTAGTTTTCATTGGATTTGGATCCAGATCAGTCGCTCAGTAATTTTGTCTCTTATCTGTATGCAAACTGTTTGGCTTTGTTTATACGTTTTTATGGTAATTCATCGGTAACATAAAATGGTAGAATTTATTTTTGATTGACGTTACAATTTTACAACGACATGGTATTACAGTGTTCACTCTCTACAACGACAACTAAAGGGTGACACAGATTGTGTGTGTTGTTAGGAGGGAGTCCTTATAGGGAGGGCAAATTAAGACTTGGCTTACATTTGCAAACAGTTTGAATCCAGATCAGACGCCGCGTAACGCGGCGTCTGATCTGGATTCAAGCTGTTTGTCACTCATAGTTTTATATTTATTCTATAAAAATGTCCACTTAAATGTAAC
Organism: Gari tellinella; assembly: GCA_922989275.2. Taxonomy (NCBI): domain Eukaryota; kingdom Metazoa; phylum Mollusca; class Bivalvia; order Cardiida; family Psammobiidae; genus Gari; species Gari tellinella. The sequence goes on along the minus strand of OV277858.1, from coordinate 100,333,046 downwards.
TTTGAGAAAAAACACTAAAACTTTACAGGCAGACGATATTACAGTAGTAAAGGCGGTAGACATAGTTGTCCTTTTTAGGGAACTCTGGCAAGGGTCGTTATAAGGAGGAACCACTAATGCCTTGGAACGATTTATCCTTATTATGCCGTAAAATCCACTGGCACCAGAGTCATGGACTTATAATATGTGTGTATTTACATTTAGATGCATTTTTATTTCTTATACATACAGAGAAGAATATATATACACACAGAGACATAATAAGTCTATGAATGTGGTGTCAGTGGTTAGAACCGTATCTACCGGTAAGTAATGTATACTATATATGAAGGCGGAAATCTTGATGTGTACGCTCTATAGTCTCTATCTACTAGATTCTGGATGTAGAACCTTTTTTCCGTTCTGTTAGCAACGTCTTTTGTATTGGAATGGAAATAAAAATAAAAATAAAAATGTGAGTTGACTCTAGATATGCCTCTACCTACCGGTCTGCTATTTTTTACTAGATCTATAAGATCTATTAGATATAGATTCTTGATCTATAAGATGTTCCCCCAAACGTTAGCAATGTCTATCGTATGGGATTGAAATAACAAAATAAATAAATAAATAAAAAAATATATATATATAGAGTAGATCTATCACTTCTACCGGTCTGCTTATCTACTATTATAAGACCATGGTATGTAACCAATTCTACACCGTGTCACTAAAGTGTTCACATATAAAGCATCAAGAGTAACTAAGTAAACTGACTCACCCACTCTGTATATAAGTTGTCACGGCTGTACTTGACTTCTGTCTGCTTTGGCTACTGGCAATGAACTCTGTTTGCAAATGGCGCGAGAGCCTATTTATGCCGTCCCTGACCCGCGCTTCTACATAAAGTAGTACCGATTCATACGCGAAGTAGTTCCGTAGAGGTCAGGGGTTAACCAATCACAACACTCCCCCCATCTTTATCTTGAAAGCCTGGCTTCGGGGTTGAGAATTACATGTTTGTCAAGACTGTATTTGTAACCATGTTGGATAGTTAAAAAGCTATCCCTTTTGCTATGAGCTAAAAGCCCAAGCCATGGCAACCGACTGAAAGCCAGGTTAACCATCTTTATCAAGCTAAGCGATTCTGACTGAAAGCCAGGATCAGGCTTATCCAACTGAAAGCTAGGATTACCCCTGTTAAGCTTGATGTCGAACTAGGCGATTCTGACTGAAAGCCAGGATCAGGCTTATCCAACTGAAAGCTAGGATTACCCCTGTTAAGCTCGACTTTCCAGGATGATTCTTAATGTCAAGGATTGATCCGACTGAAAGCCAGGATACTACTTGACAATTGGGTCCTAATTGATCTGATTCTGAACGTCAAGGACTGATCCGACTGAAAGCCAGGATACTACTTGACGGTTGGGGCCTTGCAGGCATTTTACAACTTAAGTAGAGCTGCAAGCGTACCTACTTAGTTGTGCCAGATGTCTAGATCACACTACTGCCCTTGGTACAAACGACGAGCGTTTGCAACTGTAACTTCTAGTATACGGTCCGCAGAAGTCCCTCGGCAACGAGCAACCTCCTTAGCCACAGTCATCAGTTGCCCTGGCGACGAGGAGCGAGTGCCCATACTTGAAAAGTAGGGTGCATCGGACTCTAGAAGCAGGCGACCCTCCTCAATACTCCGTAACGCTTCCACCTGATCAGGGCTGAAAGTCCTGACTTGATTGGTGAAGCCGAAGTACGTCTCCGGATAGACCTCCCTCCAACGCCTCAGTACATACTGATTACCGCTAAAACAGTGAAGATGGATCGGATGACGAGAGCGAACCATAAACCGCATGAAATGCAATAGAAGCAAGAAGGCTTCAGTTCCGCAATCGTCATTCAGTCCCCTACAATGAATTACCAGAACATGTCGGTCCTTAAGTAAGGGCAGAACTGCTTGCAGTAGTTCTATCTGCAAGTGCCAGTTTTGTATTAGCTCAGTGTGATCAATTCCCACCTCTCCTAAGGCTTTGACTCTAGGGTTCTCTAGAAGTTTAGCCATTTTCTCAATGCCCTTCTTGATCTGCCTTGATCCCAATTTCGCATGCCTTGGGTGAAACCCGACAGCCACTGACACATCTTCAGGTAAGTCTGAAAGATTTCTACGAGAAGGATATGTACTGGGATCGCAGTAGACCGCCACAGAACCCACCAACTGAACTCGTTCCGCTCTATGTACGCGCACGGCAGCTAACAAATCTGTTAGCGATCCTGAAGCCGGTAATTTGCAGCTTTTCAGTGATCTGTCTAGGTGAAAGTGGCTATCAAACGCCTTTGGTAAGACGTCCACCTCACCGACAGATGCACTGACCGCCATTGGTGTAGCAATAAATTCAGGAGCGCTAGACACAGATTCTGCCTCAACAAATTTAGGCGTTTCAGACACAGATTCGGCCTGTGGTTGGGACAAAACTTCAAGCGGACTGAAAGCCACACTTTCCATCTGATCCACAACATATACAGATTATGCCGGCATGTGGGCCGAAACTTCAAGTGGACTGGAAGCCACACCTTCAGTCTGATCCACTGCAGAAATCTGATCCACAGCATAATCTGTTAAATCTATTTCTGGTCTTTGAAACTTGTCCATCCACTCCTGCCTCTCCTCCCTTTTCAGATTGGCAGCGATTAGACAAACAACTTTCCAATGAACGAGCACAGCAACTGAGTTGGGTGGTTGAAACATAAAGTGAGGGGGTACAGGCAATCTAAGGTGATGGCACATACCTGTCATTGCCTTGTGCTGATTTTCTGACAAACTAGACTTGTCCGGAACTGACAACATACGCTGTGCCTTTATGAAATTCAGCAATAATGTTAGGGAAGCTTGAGTCCCTAACAACCATCTGGCGGCTTGTTCTAGGGCGGCCACTCTAGATTGATTGACAAGAGTGCTGTCAGTCGGCAACGCTTCCGCAAAGATGCCTGGTACATGATATGTGAATGCATGTGCTTTAGGGTAGGTAGTTGGCACATCACACCCAGGCATCGTACAGCAGTGATGACGACGCACTGGCAATTCAGGGTGGCTAACGACATCACGTTGCTGCTTAACTTTCTGCAGTATGTCTTGGGTTTTCTGCTTCTTAAGGACCGTGGTAGAAATTACCAAGGGCTCAAGAACAGAGAAACCCCGTTTTTGGGCTCCAACAGTCTTAGGCTGGCGACTGGGATCAAGAAGTTCAGAGGAAGCGTCCCGGCTGATCCGAACTACCCGCTCACACACCTTGGCAGCAGGAACAGTGCTGGAAGCTTTCTGTTCCCGGACCGCAGAGTTAGATTGGGATGTCTGACCCGAGCTACCGGACTTACCCCTCTTACCCTTCTTTACCACTCTTTTACCACCCTTTGACACAGTAACCTTGTGGCCAGAACTGAAAGTTTGGTGACCAACAACAGGTTGCTTGATCTTGGGGTCAGAACTGGAAGTTTGGTGACCTTTGATCTTTTTGCTGGGACCCGTGGATGTCGCTTTCCCATAGCGAACAACATCAGCCCAGGACTTGGAAGTTTGGCTGGGTCTGATTGGTTCTACCTGCTTAGAACTGGAAGCTCGTACAGGATCCGGAACCTTGCCTGTGGGTGCAGTAACAGGTGCTGGTTTGGCAGAGTCACCAGACAGATTGGAAACCTTAACTGGAGATTGACTCGCCGGGACGGAGAGAAAACTGACACTAACCACACAAGGGCTGGAAGCCGTGGCAGTCTCTACTTTACTCTCCCCTGTAGCAGCCTGTTTAGTGGCTAGTCTGGGTGACCTACGGGGGCTTTCTGTTTCCATGGGCTCCCCGGTGACAGAAGGAGTTTTTAACAATCTTTCCTCCTCTTCCTTGCTAATCTCCGTCCGTAGAACATGCCTTACTATTTTCGCCTCGGCAGAATCTTTGTAACGAATGTCACTCATTCCTGCCAAGGGATCATAGATTTGTTCCTTGGGCGTAGGGAGCTTAGGCATAACCCAGACATTCTCGCTGATCCAATCTCGATCAACGAGCTCGTAAGACTCCATGGTCTTGGCTGCTTCTTTCAGCCATTTTCTCCAACCTTTGTTGTTGCGAGAAGTGGTGTACTTAACCTTTACGAGAGCCACCATGCGCAAAATAGCGGCTAACAGAGCTTGGGCTTTATCCAAGCCACCCATATATCTCTTGCACAGAGACAGTTTCTTAATGAATGCCTCTGCAGGCTGATATACTTGGCCCCTTTTCAGGTAATCATCAACTTCATCCTGGAAATCTCTCGGTTTCTTTTGGTCAGCCATAATCTGCAACAGAAAGCAGAACATATTAGCACAAGCTCTTAGTTTACTGATCCTAACCAGCTTAATGCTCACCCGAATATCAGTCGTGTTACTTGCAAGCCCTACATTTGTACTTATCAATGTTCAATGCATCAGATGGACCAACATTGACACATGAACCGTGGTACCATTCATCACAGAAATCACACTGAATCATAAACCTACCTTTCCAGGGCTGTCTGCAGAAGCAATATACTTCCACTTCATCCGAGTCTGGAAGGGCGTCTTCTTGATCAGGAGATTCCCTGTGCTTGGTCACCCAGGCCGGCAAGTTTCTGTCCTTACATGGCATCATTCTGTCATGATTCACGACCAACACTGCTTTCCGAAGCTTCACCCGGTACAAATAGGGTGTGATCTTATTAATGATTATGGCTGGACCTTTCCAAGGAGAGCATAATTTGCGACACTTACCTTTTGTGACAGCAGTATCTAAAAGATATACTATATCACCTTCATTGTAAGGTCTCAGGAGTACTTTCAGATCATAATTTCGCTTCATTCTCTTTAATGAAGTCTTTAATGTACTCCTCGCCATGTCGTGTGCAGCCTGTATACTCTGTAGAAGACCAGAGATATACTCACCATACCCTTCAGGTTGAACCTTTGCTCCAGGAAACATCAGCTGAGCCGGAGTATTAACTTCCCTCCCCAACATTAACATGTTAGGAGTGTAGCCCGTACTCCGGTTCACTGAAGACCTGATGGCCATAGCAATTTGCTGAACGTTCTCATCCCACTTATCTTGGGATTTGCCCAGAAAACACCTTACCGCGTCCAATAATGTGCGGTTGAAACGCTCAACCTGCCCATTAGAAGACGGACGGTAAGGAGTAGTCCTAGCCTTATGGATTTGCAAAGCTTTGCAAAGGGTTTCAAACAATTTGCCATCGAAATTTCTACCCTGATCAGAAAAGATTTGAAAAGGAAAACCGAACCGAGAGAAAAAGCTGTTTATCGCAGCTTTTGCGGTCTCCTCAGCTTTCTGAGTTGGTAAGGGTACGCATTCAACCCACTTGGTGAATTGGTCCACCATCATGAGGCAATGTTCATTACCTTTAGATGTTTTTGGCAATGGACCAATAAAATCTATATGCACACGTTCCATGGGTGCTCCCGCTTGGTATGCGGTAAGGGGAACCTTACCATATGCCTTGTTTTTCTTGTTTTTGTTGCAGATGTTGCAGGTCAAAACATATGCATCTACGTCCTGTGCCATACGGAACCAAAAGAATTTCTCCTTTAACTTGGCTTTAGTTCTTGCAACCCCCTGATGTCCAGATGTTGGTATATCATGGTGCAAAAGTAAAGCAGTTTCTTTAAGATTATCAGGAACTACTAAAAGCAGATCCTGATCTTCATCAGACAACTTGTCCTTGAAGAGGACCCCATCAATAACCCGAAATAGCTCTTTATTGATCCAGAAGAATTTTGCTTCAGGACTAGAAAGAAACAGGACCCCTTCAGCTGGTGTGACCCCATTCTTTAACCAGTCCAGAATCAAACCTAGATTTTGGTCTTTACCTTGTGCTTCTTTCAGGTCATCGAAAGAGAAACCCCAACATGTCTTATTCGAAGTGTCTGATTCACTTACGACTTTAATGGAGCATTCACAGACGTAGTTTTCCTGAGTTACATGGTTGGTAACGATATCAAAATGAGAATCGCTACCATGTAAACCAACAACATCTACAGACAAGATATGTTCCAGAAGGCATACTTCTGAGCGATCATTCAGGCCGTCTGAAAGACTGACACCTGAACCTTGATCGACTTTGTCACTATTCAAGCCGTCTGAAAGACTGACACTTGAAACTGGACCTGTAGTGTCTTTATTCAGGCCGTCTGAAAGACTGACACCTGAACCTGGACCTACAACACTTACAGAACCTGTACCTGAAGCTGTATCCGGAACATCTGAAAGATGTGTACCCGAATCTTGGCCAACCTTACCCTGGCAGCCTGAAAGACATACACCAGAGCCTGGAAGAGTACAGTCTGCAAGTATAGCACCTGAACTCCCAATCTGACCCTCAAACTTTGTATCTGAAAGATTTATAGTCCCTTGAGGTGTGCTATTCTTGTTCCTTATATGCTTCACACCAGACAAATCTGCTAGCAACACTTTATCCATAACTACAGCTGCCCCCTGAATAGGTGCATTCCTTATGGCCGCATTACTCCGAGGCGCCACTAAGCCCATGGTATCGTCCACATCTTCCGTGAACTTTGCCCATTGACTATCAGCCCTCACACAGTAATGACAACCGCCGCATGGCAGATCTGTAGGTTTCAGGCCAGCTATATATGCTGAACAGGGCACTAAAGAATCGGGGATTCTGGAGAGTGCATCTGCGTTGCAATGTTTAGCCCCGGCTCGGTGCTTTACTACCATATGGTATTGTGAAAGTTCCTCAATCCACCGAGCCAGCTGACCCTGTGGTTCCTTAAACCGTAGCAACCACGTTAAACTGGAATGGTCAGTCCTTACTGTGAAAACCTTCCCTAGCAGATAATACCTGAATTGTCTGGTAAACCTTACTATTGCCAAAAGTTCTTTTCTGGTCGTGCAATAGTTCTTCTGCTCAGGAGTTAAGGAGAAACTACTGAAAGCAATAACTCTTTCAACTCCATCTTGCACCTGTAGCAATTCTGCACCTATTGCTACTTGTGAAGCATCTACATCCAAAATAAATGGATCTGTCAGATTGGGTAAAGATAGTATGGGAGGCGAGGTTAGGACTTTCTTAAGAGCAGAGAAAGCTTCTTGCTCTTCCGGACCCCATTTAAACTGATTTTTGCCTGTTAATGCATACAAAGGCTTAGCCAATGCAGCAAAATCTTTGATGAAAGTCCTATGGTAATTAGCCAAACCAAGAAACCGTTCAACATCTTTTGATGATACCGGGACTGGCCATGCCGCTACGGTATCAGAGTCCTTAGACGTCATGGTCAGTTCGTTACCACTGACATTACGACCTAGAAATTCTACTTGTTTTTGAAAGAAAACGCACTTTCTTGGCTTGAGCTTCATACCATGAATTTTGAACCTCTCCCATACTTCGACCAGATTCTTCAAATGATCGTCAAAGTCTCGTCCCATTACCAGGACGTCGTCGAGGAATGCTAGGACCGTTTTCCACGTTAAACCTCTTAAAAGAAGGCTTACCACTCTAGAGAACGTCGCAGGGGCGTTGGTTAAACCAAAGCCCATTCTAACGTGCTCAAAGAGTCCAAACTTTGTTAAAAAAGCTGTCTTTTTACGGTCTTCCTCTTTGACACGCACTTGCCAGTAGGCAGAGTTAGCGTCTAGTTTGGAAAACCAGACATTGCCTGCTAGCGTGTCAAGACAATCCTCTACCAATGGTAGGGGAAACGTATCCTTCACTGTGACATCGTTTAGAGCTCTATAATCAATGCACCATCTCACGGAGCCATCGCGCTTACGAATAAGCACAGGAGATGATGCCCATTCGGACATGGATTCTTGGATGACACCTGCATCGATCATTTTCTTGAGATGCCCTTCTTCTTCACTTGCGAAGCAAGCTGGGGTCCGGCGCATGTGCTGCTTAATAGGCTTTGCATCTCCGGTGTCAATCTCGTGCTCTATGGCAGTGAAGCTACCCAGATCGAAATCAGTCTTTGCAAAGACATCACCATACTGACCTAGTTTGTCAGCAAGCTTTTGCCTTTGCTCAGCATTCAAGTGCTCTATTGAAGCCTTGAATACTCCTTGCAAATGATCTGGTAACCCTGCTTCATCTGCATCTTTACCAGTTACAGCCTCTTCTTGCTGTAAACCTGTCACAGCTACTACTTTCGGAGCACTTTTTGGCTGACTGAAAGCCTGCCCTTTAGCTCCAGATGACTGACTGAAAGACAAGTCACCTAAATCACTGGAATCTGAGTAACTGAAAGCCTGCTCAGACTCCAAGCCATTGTCTAGCACTGAGTGAAACTCATAAGCGCTAGCAACAACATCTGCCTTTTTCAGGCTTTTGTATCCATCTGTTGGATTTACCAAGCAGATGACGGGTTCTTCCCCAGAACCCCGGACTATACTTGGCATGAGGATACCCTTTCTCTTCACCATATCACTGGGATCCATGTAGTAATCATTAAACTGAGTACTCATTTTACATGGAACTCGTATGGCAGAGTTTGGCGGAACCACCACTTTCCGCTTTAGTGTCACTCTGGCTAATCTGGGCTTACCATCTTTTAAAGTGGTTTCAACTGGGATGCTTTCCCCATTAATAATGAATGAATCTGACTTCATGTCCAAAAACACACCCCAATGGTGCATTAAGTCATGACCTAGCAACATCTCATCATTAATGGGTGCAACGTATAACCTTTCCCTGAATGTCTGGGATCCCAGTTGCATTTGAATTGGTTTAATAATAAAGCCCTTTAAGACCGACTCGTGATCAGCCATTTGCATCACCACATCTTTTACTCTTTTGGGTTGTTGCTTAAGGTTTTCATAAACTCGAGTTGAAAGGATAGAGATCTCGGCACCGGAGTCAATCCTAGCCTTAACCACTTTCCCCCCAATCCTAAAATTGATGCACGAAGACCCCGCACAAACGCGGTGAATCTTCACTGCTTCATCGTGGAACACAGATTCAGACGGACTGAAAGCCTCGCCTTCCGTATGCCCCACAGCAGTTGCAGAGACTGGATTCAAACCAGACACAGGACTGAAAGCCTCAGTGACTGGCGTCAAACCCTGAACAACATTTTCCACACAAGGACTGGAAGCCCCAGTGTGGCCCTTTTCTTGGTCACATTTAGCCACCTTTTCGTCAGGCTGAGGTACATGACCTTTAACCTCAGCCCTCATTCGTTTAAATCTGGCTTTGTTTTGCCAAATTTTCCTGTCTTGTTCTTTTTAGACCAGTCATGATACCTCTCACATTCACGTTTAATATGACCTTTTTGTTTGCAAAAATAACATTGGATCTCTTCACTTGAGGTCTGTTGCCTCACAGGTTTTTGTGTCTGCAATCTTGCAGGAGCAGATAATTTTTGTATTTTCTGAGTTAATGTTTCAATACTTTTGGTCATGAGTTTCTCTAGATGTTCTAGCTTTGCTTCAACTTGAGGTTCAATGACATTTATGGCTAAATCATCCTTTGACTTTCCTTTCCGATTTGATTTAGGTTCTTCAACCACATCGGAGATGTATTGGTGATGCTTAACCGCATCCAAGGCTGTTTGCATGTCTTTTGGGTTTTTTAGACTTGCATACTTTGCAGCCTCTCTATCTGTACAGCCTTGGCTGAACTTAGCTATGGCTTCCCTTTCTGTGTGCCTTTCGGGAAGATGTCGGAATGCGGTTGTAGCCAGAGACAACACGCGGTCTGCCCAATCTTCAAGTGCCTCCTCGGGCTTTTGGCGGGCTTGCTGAAACTTGGCTCTTGCCGTTTCAGTCAGCTCTTTTGCTCCAAATCTACTGTCCAATTTCTTCATCATACGACGGTACGAGAGATTTTCTCCCGTCTGCGTCATAATGGCAAAGAAATTGAGAGCTTTACCCTCCAAACACCAGTGCAGGTAATCCCTACTTTCTTTGTCGGACCATCTCATTACAGACTTGTAACTTTCAAATTTCTGCTTCCAGGCCAACCAACAAGATTTTCCATCATATTTTAAATTCTTGGGGAGATCTCTGGGTATACCCCTATCATGACGCTTGTGGTGCCTGGAGCCACCCCTATGTCTGGCCCGACGATCATGGGATCTTGACCTTGACCTTGAAGAGTCCGAGACACTGTGTCTCGACCTTCTCCCATGTCGCCTATTCTGATGTTTGGACACCCTACGTCTATGCCGACGTTCCCGAGAACTTGAGCTAGAGCTCGAGCTTGAACTTGAGCTCCGATAAGCAGACCTATGAGATCGCCTTCGCGGAGTCCATCTCGATCGTGACCTAGACCTCGAACGCGACCTCGACTCAGAGCTTGATCGTGCAGACTTATGAGGCATGCGTCGGCGTCTATGTCCTGACCTTGATTTTGACCTTGAACGCGACCTAGACTCTGAACTAGAGTCTGAGCTTGTATGCCTAGATCTCTTATGCACTTTAGTCTTTGAAGACTTGTGAGCAGACCTTACAGACCCCTTTTTACGTCTCGTCGACGAAAAACTATCACCCCTGTCACTCCCCTGCCTGGAAGACAGATGTGAGTGACGAGCCGATGATGACCCATTGTGTCTGTGTTTAGAACCCCGTTTTTTACATCTGGAAGATGATGAGCTATCATCACTATCATTCCCATGCCTGGAAGACATACGAGAATGATGAGCTGACGGCTTCTTGTTTTTATGTCTGTAAGACGATATGCTGTCATCACTTTCATCCCCATGCCTGGAAGACATGCGAGAACGATAAGCTGACGACTTCTTGGTTTTACGTCTGGAAGACGGTACATGGGGTTCACTTTCATATTGTGGTGGGGGGTCCTTATCCTCATACCTTACACCCTTCATTTTCTGTATAGCTATCCCTAACTTTTTCTTTTCTCTCTCATAATCACTAAGAGGCAAAGTCTCTTCTAAACGAAGAGACTTATCAGTCTGAATGTCTCCGACAGGCAACTTAAAAGATGGAACTGTTATGTTTCCACCATTTACGGCACCTCTCTGGATCCTTGCTGGCAATGTCTCGCTTAATAATTGGCGATATTTAGCCTGCGTTTCTTTATATTCCTTTTCGATCCATTGCATATCCGAAGTAGGGGTAGATGCCCAAGTGTCAATTTGGGGTGACAGGGTTGCACCCTGTGGAGGACCGGTTTGAGCAGATATTCCCATTACAGGACGGACAGGTGACTTTGGAGAAACATCCACAGGTGGCCATGTAAAAGTCACATGTTTCAGTATCTCCGTTACCACCTGCTCGGGGAACATGAAACACAATTGGTCCCTATTGATGCATTTATGCTTTGCCCTATAGTTTAGAATTGTATTGGACCTAGCATCCCCTATTCCGGGTACAAGCATTAGCTCATCTTTGGATGCAGTGTTAATATCCACTGGCATATTGTCAAGCTACACAGAAAAATTGGGTATAAACTTACTGTATCTGGTGATGGTTTATAGTCTGAAAGACTGGTGTGGTGATGGTTTATAGTCTGAAAGACTTTTGTGTGTTTGTGTGGTGATGGTTTATAGTCTGAAAGACTTTCGTGTGTGTGTGTGGTGATGGTTTATAGTCTGAAAGACTTTGATATAATGGCTTATGAACCGGATCTGAAAGACCTCACAGCACACCTCACCAAAATATCTTTTTGGAGTTTGCTAGGCAACCAAAATTTACGACTTACGTTCTTGCACTCTGAAAGACTACAAAATTTAACGTAAGACGGACAGTCCGTGACCACAAAATGAAATATTTCAGATATGAAATACCATGAAATATTCAAATTATATATACAGAGTATCATACGAGTCCAAAGTGTATGAAAAACGCCTTTTCATAAACAATACAACCAGGTGAGCCGACTCAAGGTATAACTGGCATAGGACAATTACACAGAATTTTAATCCGAAAGCTATCCTAAGAATTAACTGGCATAGACCAACATGAAAAACCTCAATGTTGTCTAAGAAATACTGGCATAGGGCAATGAAAAAATTACTTTTCAATCTCCCTAAGAAACTAGACTGGCATAGGGCAAACTGAAAAATTACTTTTCAATTTCCCTAAGAGACTAAACTGGCATAGAATAAATTGACAAAATTAATTCTCAATTCCTCTAAGAAAGACTGGCATAGGTAACTAACGGAATCTGCAAACTGTCCTAAGAGACTGACATAGGAAAATATGAAAGACAATGCTATCAAATTCCCTAAGAAATTAATTAGCCAACGCTAATTAGGCGTACCTTGACCTTATGTTTACTTAAATGTTGAAGCAGAATAAATAAAGCAGTGCTGCATTTAAATATCCTTTGCTGTCAACCTGTCATGACACTTTATATGTTTCTTACAAAGAAAGAACTCCCGCCGCTGACACGGAGAAAATAAATTTTTCCGAGAATTTGTACACGCGAAAATACGTGACAAACTGGCAAGGTAGCTTTACTGTACTTTCCAATTTTAAATCCTCGTCGCCAATAAAGTGTTCACATATAAAGCATCAAGAGTAACTAAGTAAACTGACTCACCCACTCTGTATATAAGTTGTCACGGCTGTACTTGACTTCTGTCTGCTTTGGCTACTGGCAATGAACTCTGTTTGCAAATGGCGCGAGAGCCTATTTATGCCGTCCCTGACCCGCGCTTCTACATAAAGTAGTACCGATTCATACGCGAAGTAGTTCCGTAGAGGTCAGGGGTTAACCAATCACAACATCACTTCAACCACAAGAATAACTATCTAAAACGCATTCAATCCAAACCAAATCTTTTGCAATCCATAGATAAGATATTTTTCTATCCAAAATACACTTCTTCGACGGTTGATTTGAATACGTAACTACAAGAATCAAGATTGAAGCCGGTATTTTACCAAACAGGGATTTCCTCCACCCCCTAGCTTCCGGTTTAGACGAAATGAAAGTAAAGTTTGCGACGAGCGATTTGATTGGCTGATTGAAAAAAGAATGTATATACCGGAAAGATGTGTAAATATATATCGTTCTCATGATTTTTGGTTGAAATTGTTAATCATGCAGTTATTAAAGTCTTGCATTAATATAAGTTCAGCACAATTGTGCACAATGTGACGCTGTAATCAGTAGTTTATTCAGTTTGACAGAAGCGCGGGAAGACGCTCGCGCGAATGACGTCAAGTACAGAAAACGTTATTCTTTCCAAATAAACGCGTTTATACTACTACTATTATTTCATTTGCAAACCATTTGGAGGCTGATCAGACACCAGGTAACCAGGCGTCTGACTAGGCTCCAAATTGTTTGCCATTGAGATTAAAATTAATACTAAAAAATAGTAAAAAGCTGTCATTCAATACATTTTAGTGACATGCGTTTGCGTTTTGTTTGCGTTTAAGCGGGAAAGAATAACGTATTGTCTACTGTACGGGAATACTCTCGTGTGAATTATTCAGCCAATGAAATTTGCGCTTACAAACGCTTTAACTTGACCCGAGGTCAACCGGAAGCTGGGGGGTGGAGGAAATCCCTGTTTGGTAAAATACCGGCTTCAATCTTGATTCTTGTAGTTACGTATTCAAATCAACCGTCGAAGAAGTGTATTTTGGATAGAAAAATATCTTATCTATGGATTGCAAAAGATTTGGTTTCAATTGAATTCATTTTAGTAGGTAATTCGTGTGGTTGAAGTGACACGGTGTAGAATTGGTTACACACCATGGTCTTATAATAATAGATAGCAGACAGGTAGATGCCAATAGTCAACCCATATAGATTTTTTTTTATTTTGATTTTTTTTTTTTAAATTTCAATGCAATAACATAGACATTGCTAATCGGTGGGGAAAATCTTTTCGATATAGATCACTGGCACCAGAATCATGGACTTTTTATGTGTATGTGTTTACTTTATCTATATTAAAATTACCTCTACCGATATATATTATAAGTCCACGACTCTGGTGCCAGTGGTAAAATCGTCTGCTTTGAAATTTCCGTCTGCAAAAGATATTTATTTAAGATTTATACATTTTTAGCTCGACTTTTTCGAAAAGTCGAGCTATTGTCGTCACCCTGTCGTCAGCGTCTGAGTCGGTTAAGATTTTTGCTTAAAGCGACTCGCAACCGGATGGTGTACTTGTCAAAATAAAATAAAACACTCAAATAAAAGCAAATTTGTGGCATTATTTGGCTTCTGACATTAAAAAAATATGATCAGTCCAAAAAAAGTCTCAAGAATCGTCACCGAATCTTAGTTTTTTTTTTAGATATATTCCATCGTTTTTCAATAGCGTCAGCTGACGGTTTTGCTGTTGTTGTTGCTTCTCTACACGGGCTCTGACATAAACCGGAGCCGAATAATGTAGTATTAACCGCTACCAGTGAAGTACGTTAATTCGCTACCATATATAGAGAGAGCGTCCGTGGTCGAGGCGGTAAAGGCGGGTTCTCATTTTTCTTGTTTGTTTCCGCATTGGAGGGTCACGGGTTCGAATCCCACCAGAGCTTCTTCTTTTTTTTTTTTGGAAATGCATTTTTTAACAGAATTTATTATCCTAAACTAAATCTTACCCATTTATGTAATCATTTGACATATTTTTACAAATTACCATTTTTAATGCTAAATCCGGTTGCGAGCCTCTTTAAGGTTTTTGTAAGAGTTGATTTCTCAATAACTATCAAAGGTATCCATTTGAAACTTGGAATAGTTGTTCAGTATCAAAAGGACAACTCATAACAACAAGGCAGGTAACCCTGGGATTTGTCATTTCAGAGTTATTGCCCTTGTTTTATTTACTTCAAAACTAAATTAACATATCTAAATAACTATGAAAGATATTAACTTGAAACTTTGAATAGTTATTCAGTATCAAATGGGCAACTCATTACAACAAGACAGGTAACCCTGAGATTAATGTATCCAGAGTTATTGCCCTTGTTTTATTTACTTAAAATATATAATTTTTTAACACATCTAAATAACTATGAAAGATATTAACTTGAAACTTGGAATAGTTATTCAGTATCAAAAGGGCAACTAATTACATCAAGGCAGGTAACCCTGTCATTTGCTATGTCAGAGTTCTTGCCCTTGTTTTATTTACTTCAAAATTGTAAATTAACATATCTAAATAACTATGAAAGATATTAATTGAAACTTTGAATAGTTATTTAGTATCAAAAGGGCAACTCATTACAACAAGACAGGTAACCCTGAGGTTAGTGTATCCAGAGTTATTGCCCTTGTTTTATTTACTTAAAAGTTATAAATTAACATATCTAAATAACTATGAAAGTTATTAACTTGAAACTTTAAATACTTGTGTTATATCAAAAGGGCAACTCATTCAAATACGAAAGGTGACCAGGGATGTGCCATTCCAGAGTTATTTCCCTTGTTTTTATTTACATAAAACTTGTAAATTGAAATTTCTCAATAATTTCCATAGGTATTTACTTGAAACTTTAAATACTTGTTAAGTATCTAAAGGGCAACTCATTACAGGAAGGCAGGTAACCCTGGGTTTTGTTATTCCAGAGTAATTGCTCTTGTTTTGACTTTTTAGAATTTAATTAGATTTCTCAATAATTACCATAGCTAGGTATTAACTTAAAACTTTGAACGCGTGTTCAGTTTCAAAAGGGCATCACCTTTCAACAAAGCAGATAACAATGGGATTTGTCACTGCAGAGTTATTGCCCTTGTTTGACTCAGAATTTGTATATGAAATTATTCAGTACATGTAACTGTAGAAAGTTATTAATTTCAAACTTCCAATATATTTGAATACTTGTTTAGTTTCAAAAGGGCAACTCATTACAACAAGGTAGGTAAAGCAGGCAAAGCTATTGTCCTTGTTTTGACTTATAGTTTACTTTAAATGAAATGTAGACTGTCCAAGTATGTTTAAGTTGTTGTTTCTTACAAACCTCTATTATCAATAGGGCATTAAACACCCATACACATTCTTTAAGTTTGAAAAATGTAGCCGTCTAAAGTATATGAAAGTCGAGCGTCCAGCACCCGTTTGCGGTGCTCTCGTTAATCATTTTTATCTATAGACGAGAGCCAAACAAGATTCAGAGTAGACGCCGAGTAACACGGCGTCTTATCTGGATCCAAACTGTTTGCAAATAGCAGTCAAGTCACGATAGGCATGGTATGGATTCTGCATCCTACGGATTTACTATTACATGTAATACATGTTTCAAAATGTTTGGATCTATAAGAAGCGTCGAGTTACTCGGGATCTGATCCAAACTTTTTGAAACTGAGGTTTTTATTTGTTTTTGAAAGAAAGAGCAGATCCACAATCTCTTGAGAATTGTTCCAGACGATAAAAGGTTGCAGCCGACGCTTAAATTACGTGGTAAAGTTTCATAATGCATAATTAGCAAAATAAACATTTGCAACTCGGATCTGCGCAATAATTTCAATTTGTGGCACCGAATCTGTTATCCTCGTTGGGTCTAACTGCAGCGATAATATGTGTACCTCTTTGCACGTGAATTTATATTTTCGTCTGCGACAAATCGTCTACTACTGTTCTAAAAATAGATATTTCGAAATTTTATTTTCAAAATAGGGTCAATGTGTCAAACAGTTCAGATCCTGATGAGACGCCGCGTGACGCGGCGTCTCATCAGGATCCAAACTGTTTGCAAAAGGTTATAAAGGTTTCGCTTCTAGCATGCAAAGAGTTGAAAATACAAATGTAAATATAGCAAAACAAGCTCTATTACGCTCACAGAGTTATGTAAGCACTGCTTATAGCAATTTAAGCGAAACTAAAGCAGAAAGGCGAATAGTAAATCAGAAAACCCCTAGGTAAGTTTTCTGGTTAAATAAATCTTGCATTAAGCTGTTGCCATTATTTTTTTACACAATCAGTGATTCTTCTCTTAGTCTTTTTTTTTTTTTTTAAAGAGAAAAAATCATGGTTTTTTTCTTGTCTGTTTTAAAAAAAAATGTTCACAGAATGACAAACCGTGAAGATCCATGGGATAGGAACCCCTCTGATATATGCTGGCATAGGACACGTGTACATGTACACTAAGTCACATGTACACTGAGAAAAGACGCTCATAAGTACTCATCAATAGAGTTCGATGGGTTTATCCCATTCATGATCAAATTTGTCGTGATATTTTTATTCTTTCACCGCCATACATGTATTGTCGACTGCTTCAATTTTTGTTGTCTGCGATATCGTTTCAAAGTTGGCGTTAAGGCAGTAAAGCTGACGTAATTTCAAAACAAGTGGCAAACAGTTGTGAGAGTTGTACGCGGTGTCTGATCAGGATAAAAACTCTAAATGCAAATGCGCTTTATGTCGTCATTGAGAGTGAAAGGGTTAAAATGGAAATTAAAACTCCAAATACATATTCTTTCTCGTTTAAACGATACTAAACGCTAACAAAATGTATTAAAATGATGAAAATCGCCATTAAATTCTCACGATTTTCTTTTTTCTAAGTTGGACACACTAAGTTTTGGAACCAGATCAGACCCCGGTTTATCCGGCGTCTGATCTGACTCCAAACTGTTTTCAATGACTATAATACCGGTACGTGTAATTATTTCAGCATGAACGGATTTATTGTTAAAGAATAACATCCCCACGGTAGACCACAAATCAGGGGCCCGTTTCATAAAACTTCGTACGACAAAAATGATCGTAACTCCAAACTTTAAAATACATTTAATTTCTGATTTCTCCATCTAATCCTGTCTTACATGTATGACATCTTTTTGGAATCGTCTTGAAAAAAAGATTCCAAAAAGATGTCACAAGACAGGATTAGACGGAGAAATAAATAATAATTGAGACTTTTATAATCTGACTTACGACAACTTTTGTCGTACGAAGTTTTATGAAACGGGCCCCAGCAGAATATCTACCATCGTATGTTGTCTTCAATTATATTAATTTATCTCTTTCCTTGCGCGGTAATTATTTCGTTTTTCGTCTGCTGCTTTCCTTAAAATAGAATTGTCTAACTTTCTTTTCGAAACAGGGTCACAGTCAGTGTAAAGCAGTTTGGATCCTGATGAGACGCCGCGTAACGCGGCGTCTCATCTGGATCCAAACTGTTTGCAAAGGTAATAACTGTGGCAGTCATATCCGCCGACAGCATGGTAAGAGTTATTCCGCTCTTTTGTGCGGTAAACCTGACTCCAATAAAACACGAAATTAGAGAAATCACGAGTCGTATACCAATTAGTTACCTGATCTGGATCCGGACACCGGAAATTTCATCCAATTATTCTTAAGCCTTTCTCAGAATTCACCTTTCACCGCAAAATGGACCTTCAATTTCATTGCAAAAAGTTTGGATTAAGATTAGACGCCGAGTAACTCGATATATGATCTTGATCCAAACTATTTGGAAACTCATATTACATGTATATGGAATAAGTATTTCTTCAGTCTTAAACAAAATTTGAAACAATTCTGCATATAAAGTAAAACTTCTCTATAACGACCACTATTTGAGGTGAGAGTTTCAGGGTTTAAAAACAGGTGACTGTTTAAAGCAAGATGAAAGTAAAGCAGAAAGCTCCTTAGTGAGCTTTCTGCTTTTCATTTATGTTGTTTTAAGCTGTCACATGTCTGTACAATCTGCAATTAATATTCTTGTTCGTGGTCGTAATAGAGAGGTTTTTACTTTATTAGTATAAAGACAGACGAGATTTGGCGGTAAAAGAGTTAAAGCAGACAATAAATTTAACCATGAAAGGGCTAAGTTGAAATCTGAGGTGACAGTCGCTTTATTAGCCTGGTCGTTATGCACTTGCAATCTGTGATTTTGTTTGTTTAAAGATGTAACCCATATAATGCTAGGCACGACTTGGCTAACAATAGCAAACAGCTCAAATCAAGTTCAGACGCCGCATAACGCGGCGTCTGATCTTGATCCAAACTGTTTGCAACTCCTAGTCAATATTTTCGGTTTGAAATGAATAAAAACTGATTTTGAGTTGGGTTTGTCGCAGACGATATACATTGTATACAGCGAAGAAGACGTGATGCTTTCCCGTTTAACGCGCAAGAAACGCAAACGCATCGCATTAAAATGAAGAGAATGACAACTTTTAACAATTCTGACTATTTATTTTAAATTGACTGACAAACAGTTTCGTGCCAGACCAGACGCCGTGGAAATAAAAAAAAATTACAAAACCCAGGGCTGCCATTTCTTCGGATTTTTCCTAAATCTTCGGATTTTTTCTAGAACATGGTAGCTTAAAGCAGGCTGAAAGTAAAGCAGAATGCGCCATAAGGCGCATTCTGCTTTACTTCCAGCCTGCTTTAAGTAATCGCGTGTCAACAAAACTAGAAACAGGCTATGGGGTAAAGATACGATTCGTAAATTCGCACTTGAAAAATGGAAATTTGGAAATCTTAGGATTTTTCATGTCAACTTATGGCAGCCCTGCAAAACGCGTTTATTCCCGGAACAATCTTCTCCACTGTATAATGTTATACTATACTATATACCTGCTCTTTTCACACAAGAGATGTGCGTTCAAAGCGCTTCACATGAAATTATACACACACATTATATGAAGCAGATGACAATTCAGCGTGATAACGGTTAACTTCTTCACTGAAATGACGTCACCAGTTTCAAACATTTTGCGTCTGCTTTTATTTCTCAAAATTCCAATTTTCGGTATTTTGACCGAAGAAACATCGAACTGAGTGTTTGAAATGAGTGTTAAACAGTTTGATTTCTGATCAGACGCCGCGTAACGTGGGCAAGGCAGTGAATGGGGTTATTGTCTTGGATTTTCACAGGAACTCAAACGCTAATAAGAAGATGATATCTGCAGTGTTACCTTTCTTGCAGTAATGACGCATATTTCTTCTGTGACAACAATGAAAGACCTTTCACTCCAGTGGCTTAGTGTTAATCACATGTTTGAAACACATGTATAGAAAACAATTTAATTAGAACTTTTCTTTCTAAATTGGGCAAAAAAGAGACAACAAAGAGTTCAGATACCAGTCACGGGTTCGCGCGGGCGTTGTTGTCTCTGTTATAAACCCTTTCATGATAAAATTTACCGTGAGGTCTTTACCCCTTCATCGCCATATTGTCGTCTGTTGTCTGCAATATTGTTTAAAAGTTAGATTTAAGGCAGTATAACTTATGTTATTTAAAAACAGGTGGCAAAGTTTTGTTACACGGCGTCCGATAAGGATCAAAGCTGTTGCAAATGCGCTTTATGACGTCTATTAAGATATAGCTGACGCGACAAGCAACCTTTAAGGTATACATACCATACTTGATCTTTGACGAAAGGGCAAATTTGAGGTATTGTCGTGCACATGGTATCAAACAAATACGATTTTACCCCTCGCCGTTTCATTGTCATCTGCTTCAATTTTGTTGTCTGCAATGTCGTTTCAAAATTAGAAAATAAAGCAGTATAACTGAAGAAATTTCAAAACGAGTGTCAATCTGTTTGGATCCGGACAGGGGCCCGTTTCATAAAACTTCTTGCGACACATGTTGTCGTAAGTCAAAACTTTAATATACATTTAAATTCTGGTTTCTCTATCTAATCCTGTCCTGTGACATCTCTTTGGAGTCGTCTTTTCAAGACTATTCCAAACGATGTCACAAGACATGATTAGATGGAGAAATAAATCATAATTGAGACTTTTATAACGAGCGAAGCGAGCTTCTACAGCTACGTGTACAATAAATTTCAAGTTAAAATTCACATTTTTAGACCTGTATGTTAGAATATGAATGAATGAACCTGTATGTACATTGAATAGAATTTTCTTCGTAGGTTTTTTGTACTTCCGCCGGATCTACTTGCTACATTATTTTTCACAGACTGGTCGACCCTGCTCGCGTTTTATTTATGAACATATGATAAACAAAAAAAGTTTCGTTAAAAATTTTGCTTCCGGTTACCCATACGTTGACCCGGAAGTTATTGTCTATCACTTGCGACCTCTCAGCTATTTTTCACATACTGGTCGACCCTGCTCGCGTTTTATTTATAACATGTTGAACAAAAAAAGTTTCGTTAAAATTTTTGCTTCCGGTTACCCTAGGATGTTATTGTCTAACACGCGCGACTATTCTGACTGACCTCTCACAGCTCTGGACGAGTCTATTTGAGATTTTTTAAGTGCACATTTCCGGTTATCTCCACAGAAAACATAATTAATTGCGAGAATCACACATCAAATTTAAATCAGAAAACCTCGCTCGTTTATACCATCCTACTGAAATTATCAACACAGTCAAAACTGTTTTATTGAGTTTCCCCCCTTTGTTTATCAGTTGTGATGTTTATGACGTCACTTCCTACGATTAGAAAAGTACAATGTCACACACATTCGACCGGTTTCGACTAGGCCTAGATCTTTATTTCTGTGATATCAGATATGTTGTTTCTAAATCTTGTCAATATCAAAGTGCATGTGTATAATACACAGATGATTTCAACACTGTGCTCGATCATGCCAGGTGGGGTAGATTTACGTAGATAGTCTGGCAGTGTTGACAGTTTCAGCCGGTTTCGAAACACCTAGAAACCCAGGGCTATCCACTATTAAAACCCACCGTCCAATAGCCATGAAAAAAGTCATTTTCTGTAATAGTTTTCGTTATCTGAATGCCAGTCAGCTATATGGAAGTTATAATATTAGTGCCAACTATACACTTAATCCTCATTCATCAATTCACCCAAAGTCACCCAAATCCACCCAAGTTCAACAGTGTTTTTAAAACTCTAGAAGCCACAATATGTCTCCAATCTTTCTCAAACTTGGCCAGATTGTATATATGACCATAAGATTTTGTATGAGTTCGATTATGCTTGAAATCAGATCAATAGATCTAGATCACATCAAGAGTTTTCTACCTTTGAATTGCTGAAAATGCCATATTTAACAGTGTCTACACTCTAGCGGCCACACTTTTTCTTCAAACTTGCTCAGATTGTATATGACTATAAGAGTTCAGATGAGTGTGATTATGCTTGAAACCAGACAAATGGGTTGAGAGTTATCTACCTTTGAATTGCTGAAAATGCCATATTTAAGGGTGTTTACATTCTAGAGGCCACAATTTTTACCCAATCTATTTTAAACTTGCTCAGATTGGATATGACCATAAGAATTCATATGAGTTTGAATATGGTTGAAATCGGACCCATAGGTTGAGAGTAACCTACCTTTGAATTGCTGAAAATGCCATATTTAACGGTGTTTACACTCTAGAGGCCATCATTTTTATATAATCTATCTCAAACTTGCTCAGATTGTATATGACCATAACAGTTTAGATGAGTTTAATTATGGTTGAAATCGGACCAATAGGTTGAGGATTATCTACCTTTGAATTGCTTAAAATGCCATATTTAACAGTGTTTACACTCTAGAGGCCACCATTTTTATCCAGTCTTTTTCAAACTTGGCCAGATTGTATATGACCATAAGAGTTTAGATATGTGTGATTATGGTTGAAATAAGACCTATAGGTCAAGAGTTGTCTGCCCTTGAATTGCTGAAAATGCCATATCTTACAGCGTTTACACTCTTGCAACTACAGTTTTCAATGGATTTTGATTATACTTGCACACAAAGTATATAGCTATAAGTTCTCAAAGGAGTGCAATTATTGTTGAAATCTAATCATTGTGGCAATAGTTATCTGCCCTTGATATACTCTGAAATGCTAAAAAGGCTTCATTTCAGTATTGTTTAGGCTCTAGTTATCTGCCCTTGATGTACTCTACTATACTAGAATTATGAGGTTGTATTCCAAAAAGTTTTACATGGTATACTACAAATTTGAATGGATTTAGATTAAAACGGATGAAACAGAAAGGTAAAGCTTTCAAGCTTCAGTACAACAGTTGAGCGATATCAGGGCCCTCTGGTTATTAAATCATTTAGTTTATTAACCCATTACCCAATAAATACGCCTTAATGGGTTATAGTCAAAGCGTACCATGGTTAAAGCGTACCAAGTCAAAACGTACCATTTTTGGTCGAAGCATACATAGGGAACATTTTCAATATGTTATTAGTCGATAATTTATTGTTTTTTGCACATTATATAACCTCGCGTAAATATCGTAATTAGATCTAGTGTATTAAATATATGTCTTGATGTATAGTTTTTACCCAGACACAACAGTATCTTTGAAACTTTAGTCATTAGGAACAAATTTGCCATTATGATCATCAGTTCTCAAAGTTTCGAAATTATTAATATAAACATTAGTGCCAATAATTATGTTGATCCTGACCATGCGTTGCCGTACACATCTTCTAATAAGGATCCAAACTGATTGAAAATAAATTGTGCACCCATGCACCACAGTATCTTTGAAGATTCAGTTCTCAAAATTTCGAAATATTAACATTAGTGTCAACAATTGTGTACGGTAGATCCTGATCATTCGCCGCCGTACGCAGCTCCTGATCAGGATCCAAACTGCTTGAAAAATAAATTTCGTGCCCATGCAAAATATAGCCTCTAATTACGAGGCTTCTTATCAGGATCCAAACTGTTCAAAAAGTAAATAGTTCCATTTGATACAGTCCAAAATCTGTACCATAAAATTATATTCTATATCCTAGCAGATTCTGACTTAAGGCAGGTTGGGAGTAAAGCAGAATGCGCCGTAAGGCGCATTCTGCTTTACTTTCAACTTGCTTTAAATAACCCATCATTCTGTTTTCAAAACTAGAATTAGGCTATGGGGTATTGTGTTAATTTGTTAAAATGCTCCATTATTTAACAGCTTCGCTCGCTTGTAGGCTGTGCCTATTTCATATTAATCTCACTTTAGACAACATATGTCGTACGAAGTTTTATGAAACGAACCCCATACGCCGCGTTACGCGGCGTCTGATCAACATGCAAACTGCTTACAAACGCGCTTTTAAGCGTCATTGAGAGAAAAAGGATTATCTCGCCGGATGAACTTAATATGTTATCGCCCGTTCGTTGGTATCTGCGCTGCCGTTACCATTTCTGCTCCCGTTGCCGTTCGCGTAAAAGTATTCACAACGTCAAGGCCCGTCTACCTACATTTTTAGCTCACCTGAGCCAAAGGCTCAAGGTGAGCTATTGGAATGGCCCTGTGTCCGTCGTCGTGAGTCGTGCGGTGTGCGTCGTCCGTCGTCGTTAACAATTGCTTCAATTGACATCTCCTCCTATACCGCTTGACAGAATTCAACCAAACTTTACAGAAATGTTCCTTGGGTCAAGCTCTTTCAAATTTGTTCAAAGAATTAAAAACAATCCAGAACTCTGGTTGCCATGTCCTTTACCAAAATTGTTCAAATGGTTCTGGTCTGTTGCATAACTAGGTCACATGAGCTAAAAAAAGATTTTTTCAATGAAAACTTAAAAAATCTTCTTGTCTGAAACTACAAGGGCCAGAGCTTAAATATTTTGCACATAGAATCGCCTACAGGTCCTCTATCAAGTTTGTTCAAATTATGCCCCTTTGGTCAAAATTGGCCCCGCCCCGGGGGTCATAGTTTTACATAGAGTTATATAGTGAAATTTTCTAACGTCTTCTTCTCTGAAACTAATATGGCCAGAGCTTTGATATTTGGCATAGTGACACTTCTAGATGTCCTATACCAAAATTGTACAAATGGTTCTGGTCCGTTGCATAACTAGGTCACAGGAGCTAAAATAGATTTTTTTCAATGAAAACTTAAAAAATCTTCTTGTCAAAAACTACAAGGGACGGAGCTTAGATATTTTGCACATATCATCGCTTACAGGTCCTCTATCAAGTTTGTTCAAATTATTCCCCTTTGGTCAAAATTGGCCCCGCCCCGGGGGTCACAGTTTTACATAGAGTTATATAGAGAAAATTTGAAACGTCTTCTTCTCTGACTCTAATATGGCCAGAGCTTTTATATCCTGTATGTTGACACTTTTAAATATACTTAACATATTTTGTTCAAATTGTTCCGGTCTGTTGCATATCTAGGTCAGTCCTGGACATAAATCAATATCTCCTTTTTTCAGCTATTCTCAGGTGAGCGAATTATGCCCCATGGGGCTCTTGTTTATACATGTATCACACCCGAACTTTCCAACCGCGTATCATTTGTTACGTTTGCAAACAGTTTTGGTCCTGATCAGACGCCGCGTAACGCGGCGTCTGATCAGGACCTAAACTGTTTGACACTCTTATCAATATTTTTTAAGTCATACAGTCTTGAATCTAACTTTGATACGAGTCTTGCATACAGCAATAATGAAGCAGACGGTAATAAAGCGGTAAATGGATAAACATCTCCCGAATAATTTGATCATGAAATGGTTAAAGCGACTCGCAACCAGATGGTGCATTAAAAATAGTAATTTGTAAATATGTGTCAAACGCTTATATAAATGGTAAAGAATTAGTTTAGGATAAGAAATTCTGTTTAAAAAAAATGTATTTCAATAAAAAAAAATATTGGTCTCTGGTGGGATTCGAACCCGGGGCCCGGCATTGGCGGACAGAAGGCAAAATAGGGGAAACCGCTTAGACCAATGAATCGGAACAATCCTTTTCCCTCGGATCGATTTAACGTATTTCAATGTGTAGCGATCGAAAGTGCATACAACTTCGTAATTCGGCTCGTGTTTATGTCTGAGCCCGTGTAGAGAAGCAACAACAACAACTATACCGTCTACTAGTCGGTATAGAAAAACAATGGAAAATATCTAAAAATCTAAGATTCGGTGACGATTCTTGAGACTTTTTTTGGACTGATCATATTTTTTTAATGTCAGAAGCCAAATAATGCCACAAATTTGCTTTTATTTGAGTATTTTATTTTATTTTATTTTGACAAGTGCACCATCCGGTTGCGAGTCCCTTTAAAGCCAGAATGTCACCCAAATGCATGTTTAAATCGCGCAATTTCTTATATAAGAACATTTTCTATGTATTAAAACTAAGCGAAATCCGTTGTCAGGTGCCTCAAACATGCCCCCCTTTCTTTAAGAACCATACATAAATGTGCCGATTTCTTACAGAGATGGTTGGAAAAATAAGCTTTTTGTTTACATGTACATAACAAATCTTCGTGTCGGCTTCCGAGAATTTCCGCATGGTCGAATAAGAGTCACGTGATCGATCCGATTTTTCTGACTTGTCTGTGTTACTTTCGAACAGAATCACGGGTTAGGAACTTGGTTACAGTGGGGCGAGGGTCCTCGCGACAGGTGGTATCGGAGTCCTGACTATACATGTTTCAGAGTCTCGTCGTGAAACAAAACTTGGCACGCTGAAGTGAACGCAAAAGAGGTAATTAAAGGCCAAATTGACATAAACACTGTAACTCGTTTTTGTCACCATATAGTCCGATGTTTTTCTAAGCGTCGTGCATGCTTAATTCGTTCAATTTATGGAATTTACGCTTGAAATAGTTAATAAAACGACGCGATAATCAAGGTTTTTGTTAACAACGATCAATTATTATAAATGACTGCATAGTCTCGCGTGCAATCATTGTTTCTGGCAAGATTAATACTTAAACTGCATCTTTGCAAGAGAATCACATTAAAAATATCGTATATCAATGCAATTTTCTTGATTTCAAGTGGTTAATAAGATTACAGAGTCTAACAGAGAGTGTTATAGGTTCTTTAACAACAGGTTATTTAACGTTACAGGTTCTTATCGACATTTTTGTTTTTGTTTGAGAGAGAATAGATCTAAAGTGCATGTATTGCAAGAGGTCCTTTGTCTTTTACAATGCTTTAAGCTGTCACCTGTCTTTTATACAATCAGTCAAGTAGCCTTCGTTTTAGCGGTTGTAAATGAGATTTACTGTAATTATTACGTATTACTGCGTTCGGTTAGTGCCTGCTTGATATTTTATCATATGTAAAGAACCATCGTCGTATTTAATAATTTCCGAAATAGTTAACACGATGCAAAAATAATAAAAAGTACTCAATTTCAAAGATTCTTTTGCTGTATTTATTTCCAAAAATGAAAACCCGACTCTTAAAAATTAAATATATACTTGCAAATATCTCTAAAGCGATCAATGAAATAATCTAACGTGTAGAACAGCTCCAAAGGCAAAACATAACCGGTACATGTAATAAAAAAGAACCTGCAAAATTATCGTATGGTTATCTCAGGCCATTATATGACTTGTCAACCAAAGCATAGTACTTAATGCAAAAACTGAAAGCTACCTTTTATTTAGACATTATGGTGTGCAAGGTAAATTCTTCCTAATAGGCAAGTCTCATATCTTGCCACAGGCGACATCTGATCTCGATTTGCACTATTTGTGCTCTTTTTGAATGCAAATTTTCACAATAAGTTGCTCAATATTTTTTAGTTTAATTAATTACTTTCTAACTATTTCTCAGACAAATAAATCATATGTGCAAAACGATCCGTCATATATCAAATATAAGTTTAACCCGTTCACTGCTTACTCTGACCGTATACAAAAAAACAGGTTAGATTCGAATGAGAAGCTGAATAATTATGTGTCTGAATCGGATCAAAGTTGTTTGCCTATCTTGGAGATCCTTTTTTTAGTTTGATCTTGGTTAGACATCGAGAAAGTTGACCTAGTCGCAAGCCTCGACGTACGCTAAGATCGCAGATAAGATAAAACCTGTTGATAAAACGCACCCCAGGCTCTTAACTGTTTGTAGATACGACTGTTAGTCTATTAAATATATAAAACAGAATGCGTTATAGATCTTCCACCGAGAATAGGATCGAACCGCACTCCAACCCGTGCATATTATCAACTTTGCCAAATTTAAGTAATTCAAATCTCAAGCGTGAGTAAATTTGCATTATTTCTGGTGTCGTCTAAACGACGGCCTACATGAAAATGAGTTCCACAAACAAAGACCAGATTATTTGGTCCAT
Organism: Gari tellinella; assembly: GCA_922989275.2. Taxonomy (NCBI): domain Eukaryota; kingdom Metazoa; phylum Mollusca; class Bivalvia; order Cardiida; family Psammobiidae; genus Gari; species Gari tellinella. The sequence goes on along the minus strand of OV277858.1, from coordinate 100,305,185 downwards.
GTTTGTTTTCGACATGTTCAATGAGCAAGGCTTTGGTATTGAGTTCTGCTCCGCAAGTGTCACATTCAAGGGTACTCTTTTGCCAAGAATGATAAACATGCCGATGTCTTGCCAGAGTTTTCCGATTATTAAACCGTCCGCTGTATAATTAATAAAGCAGTTTGATTTTGTTGTGATACGCCATTGCGTTTTAGTTAAAGTCATTGACTGAACTGAAAGATGTATTGCACAAAGCGCAATTTACCTTTCTTTTCGATGAAAACTACCCCTCTGAAAAATGTTCAGGAAATTTAGAATACCCATGAACGTTAAATAGAATAGTTATAGGGCTTAAAAAAATACTTTACACATTCTACTAAAGGAGTTCAAGAACGTCTGCAATTCTAGAACAATGGTTCTTAAAACATCAAATTCCTAGAATTATTGCAGCATATTCATAACGTTTAATGGCCACTTCTACTATTTTTTCATGAATATTCAAGAAATCATTCTCGAATAGTTCTAGAATAATTCAAAACATTCCCTTGGGGTATTTTTGTGGCGCTAAAGAATGCCTGAACTTTTGGTCATGTACTGATATTCTTTACAAATAATGTACTGATATTCTTTACAAAGAAACTGCTTTTTTCATCTGCTTTTACGACAATTGCACGGGAGTCCGGCTGCTGGAAGTGCCGCATATATTGTGATTGCCGTTTACTTCAATATCCAGACTTATATCGAGTAAACTTTGGTCTTCTAACGAGATCTCGCCCATTTCGAGATTCGTGAATACTCTGTAACACTGTTAAGAAGAACCTGTAACACTTATCAAACAGTCGTCAGGGACCTGTAACCTCTACATCACATTGATAAGTAACACCAAACGTATGATAACATTAAAAATCGGACATATTTCTTTAAAAAATGCTTCAATATTAGAAAAACACAAACACATAGATTATCTTATCGTGTTAAATGCTGCAATTTGTTACGTAAATTTAACTTATAACAAAAATAAGTGCATATCCATGTAGGCAGTGGGGACCGTTTTTTTAATGAAGAATCCTTGTTTTGAGGCTGTGTCAACTCGCTGAACAATTATGTGTTTACATGTACTCGCGAGAAAGAGTCATGACTCTGAAACATTTTTCGAAACGACCACTATACCACCTGTCGCGAGGACCCTTGCCCCACTGTAACCAAGTTCCTAACCAGTGAGAATAGTTAATAATGGTAAATAGGTAACAGAGGAGAAAACGTTATTCTTTCCCGTTTAAAACGCAAACGAAACGCAAACGCATCACAATAAAACGCATAAAAACACAACCTTTAGACAATTATGACCATTCATGTTAGTCTGAGTTGCAAACAGTTTGGTGCCTGATCAGACGACGGGTTACCCGGCGTCTGATCTGCTCCAAACTGTTTGCAACTGAAATCATGGTTTTAGCGTAAGCGCGTTTATTGGGAAAGAATAATATATTCTACACTGTAAGGAAGGTAACATCGGGCGTGTTCACCTGAGACTCGCGAGTCTAGTAGAGTTTACCAAATGACGTAAAATGGCGCTAAAATCTGAATGCGCACGCACTTTTCACCAGAACGACAAACCCTTCAGACGAGTAAGTAATGGGTCAAATTAGGTAGTCTGGTACCCGACTATTGGAATTTTGCGTTGTCATTTTCTGACACCATTTTGAAACTCGACTAACCCTGAGCAGGGACAGGGTTAGCCTAGAGTTCGGTTCAGAGGTCATATGACGTCATTCGAGTAAGAACGCGGTTTGTTCACCTGTAACCTGAGAAACTCGGGTCGACTCGCGTCTAAGGACCCGCGTTTTCATTTCAAAATCATCGTTTAGGTTTCGAAAATACAATTATTACTCTTAATATGTACCTTTAGGTATTGCTTTTATATGATTATGAACAAGAGTTTACCATGCAAGCAATAAGTTTGACCCCAGTAGCCTTGACTATTAACTAGACGTGATTATTTCCCAATATACACACATTAAAAGCTTAAACAATTACTCCCATTGCACACCGTTTTGAGCCAGATCAGAGGCCGGGTGATCAGGCTACAAACTGTTTGCCACTTTGATTAAAATGATTAGCCTGAATTCTAAAAAAAGTTGTAATTTGCTATATTTTCTGCCGTGCGCGTTGGCGTTTTGTTGGCGTTTAAAAATGGAAAAGAATCACGTATTCTCCACTGTGTCCACGAAAAGAATAGAATGACATTGAGAAGAGGAATAGAAAAGGAATGTCGTTTATTGACAATAAGCGACTAACATCAGTAGCCGAGGATATATAATTGTGACATTATAATACCAGTGTAATTGAACGGGCTTATCAAATAAGACGGAAATAGAGATTCACAGACCCACTGTCTGAGACAAATTAATACGCCGGAACCTAAACTCACAGGTCAATAATGACAGTGGCAATGGACTTGTTTTTGTTTACTTAAAGCGACTCGCAACCAGATGGTGCATTAAAAATAGTAATTTGTAAATATGTGTCAAACGCTTATATAAATGGTAAAGAATTAGTTTAGGATAAGAAATTCTGTTTAAAAAAATGTATTTCAATAAAAAAAAATATTGGTCTCTGGTGGGATTCGAACCCGGGGCCCGGCATTGGCGGACAGAAGGCAAAATAGGGGAAACCGCTTAGACCAATGGACCACGGAACAATCCGTTTATCTCGGATCGATTTAACGTATTTCAATGTGTAGCCATCGAAAGTGCATACAACTGCGTAATTCGGCTCGTGTTTATGTCTGAGCCCGTGTAGAGAAGCAACAACAACAACTATACCGTCTACTAGTCGGTATAGAAAAACGATGGAAAATATCTAAAAATCTAAGATTCGGTGACGATTCTTGAGACTTTTTTTGGACTGATCATATTTTTTTAATGTCAGAAGCCAAAAAATGCCACAAATTTGCTTTTATTTGAGTATTTTATTTTATTTTGACAAGTACACCATCCGGTTGCGAGTCCCTTTAAAACAAAACTTGTGATTGTTTCTTTGCGTGTTTGTTAATAGTTATGTTGGAGAAAACGTTACTCTCTCCCGTTTAAACGCAAACTAACGCAAACGCATCGCAATAAAATGGAGAAAATACTTTTTGACAGTTCTAACCATTATTTTAATCTGAGCGGCGTCTGATCTGGCTTCAAACTGGTCGTACTGCAAATATTTTAGCGTAAACGCGTTTAGTGTGGGAAAGAATAACGTTTTCTCCACTGTATTTGTGTGAGTGTGTGAGCGGGAATGGTAGTTGTAGTTGTTGTTGGCGTACCTGTGCTTAACACTCACAGGGAAGCTTGGTACATGTACGTGGTGATGGTGGTGAGATATTTGCTTGTGAGTACACTGCTTCCCACACACTGTGTGTTTTAACTCTGCGAACCCTTGCATCGAGTATACGCGTCCTTTACAAACAGTGTTCTGGTGCAGAGTAAACATGTCCTACGCTCACAACTAGCTAACCTACATGTAGCTTATGCTACAAATAGTGGCTGATCAATATAATATCGACTGTATATAAACCAAGTGTCCGTTTGTCCTCAATATCTATAAACCGGCGGTAGTGGTCCAATGGTTACACCATTGGACTACGGTACCAGGGGTCGTGAGTTCGATCCCCCGCCGGACCAGCGGCTTGACTAGGGGATTTTTTCTACATCTCCGATGATGTACAGGAATGTCCTTGAGCAAGACATGTACCGCGAATTGCTCCTCTCCACCCAGGGGTTAAAATGGGTACCTGTGAAGGGTCTGCGTCGGTACTGCGGCTGCATTTGACTGCGCCATATGTTAGCAGTGTTCAATATTGTAGGCAAGATGGCTCAATGATCAGGGGAGTATATGTACAGTCGGCTGAGCGGTCATTCGGACTGAAAGTAGACTTTAACTTGGTATATTACTTTTTTTTAACATCACTTACAAATAAGGAACTCTTTCACCGCCAGACGCCGGGTATCCCATTCTATGATCAGGCTCCACTTTATTTGCATCTCAGATGAACATAAATCGTAAGGAATGTTAAAAATGTTTTGTATACATTATATTGACTTTCGTTTGCGTTTCATTAAAACGGGAAAGTAAAAACGTCTTACAGTGGAGAAAACGTTATTCATTCCCAATAAACGCGTTTACGCTAAAACAAGTATTCCCATTGTAAACAGTTTGGAGCCAGATCAGACACCGGGTGACCCGGCGTCTGATCAGGCTCCAAACTGTTTACAACTCAGATTAAAATAAAGTGTTAGAAATTTCTAAACAAACAACATTTTCTACATTTTAGTGATGTGCATTTGCGTTTCATTTGCGTTTCAACGAGAAATAATTACGTTTTCTCCACTGTAGTCACTGTTCAAGGAATATACATGTATGTACAGATGTTGATGGACTCCGAACTAGAATAACGCCAATTCCCGGAGATAGGCTGCAGTCGACAAAAGGTAACAAATACACGCCATGCTTAACTCATCCAACCCTGAACTTTTATTGAACAATTCCATTTTCTTATATAGTTGAGTCGATTATTTAATATTCAGAGTTGCTTTTACAATGTATATTTTCAAAATGACAAACAGTGAAGACCCAAATCAGAGGGCCCCGTTAGGAGCCTCTCTGATCTGGATATTCACTGTTTGTAAGGGAGTCCCTGGTCTGGGTTTTCACAGTTTGTTATTTGATATACATGTATGTACACAGTTTGTGTGGGACGAGTAAACACGTCGCCAGGGGTTCAATGGGTTACGGATTTATGCTGATACGATGGTGGTGTAGTCCTTTTCTCCATCGCCCGCTTGAAATAAATCCACATTTAGAAAAATGAATAATAGTTCCAATTTATACAGATATGAATATTTACCATTATAAATATTTTCTATATTCTAGCAGCTTGTAGCCTAAAGCAGGCTGAACGTAAGGCAGAATGCGCCTTAAGGCGCATTCTGCCTTACTTTCAACTTGCTCTCAGTGGTCATCTGTTTTGAACACTAAATACATGCTACATGTATGTGTTAATGGGTTAAAAGATACTGGGATGGTGTCCTATTATCTATCGTCCGCTTGAAATAAATATACTATTCTCATACACTTCTAAAGAACACGTAGCACTGCTAAGTGCCTCCATTGTTTCCATTAATCTCAGTAAAAGTGTGCCAATAGTAAGCAACAGTACAGTCGTGAAGAAGATTTTCTTTAATAGAATTTTCCGTTTTTGAACGAAACGCAAATGCAATAAAATATAGAAAATACATTTAACATTCTTTTTTTTTCAAAGTGGATAAATCATTTTAATTTGAGTGGCAAACATTTTGGAGCTTGATAAGACGCTGAATTAACCGGTGTCTGATATGGCTCCAAATTGGCTACAATGCAAATTCTTGTTTTAGCACAAACGCGTTTATTGGGAAATACTAACACCTTCACCACTGTAGGCCGCGTTCTGTATCCGAACACTAGTCGTATGTGATCACGTCACGCTGACCTTTCTGATACATGACCAACTGAGAGTCTCCTATATCACGCCAGGTTACCGGCCTTTATCTGTGCAATTGCCTCTTCAACTCTTTACACGCTAGCGGCAAAATCGTGATAACATTTGCAAACAGTTTGTCTCCAGATGAGAAGCCGCGTTACGCGGAGTCTCATCTGGACCCAATCTGTTTGTCACTCCTGAGTATATTTTGAAAATAATATTTCGATTATTCTACTTTTAGAATAATGGCAGACGACAGTTGTTGCAGACGATAATGTTAATCGGCGTACACAGATTTTTCATGAGACAGTAATAACAATAAGATAAGGAAAATGTGCGAATTGGCCCGGTCGAATGGTCTTAAAATCTAAGGTAAATGCTAACTTTAAGGTTATGGGTGATGATAAAACAAATACTACAGCATGTTATTATGAAGATGATTCAGCAACAACTCAAGGCCATGCGAGCGATTGGTTCTTACCCCTTTCATGATCAAATTTATCGTGATGTTTTTACCCCTTCACCGCCTTATTGTCGTCTGCATCAACATTGTTGTCTGCAATATCGTTTCAAAGTTAGATTTAAAGCAGTATAACAGACGTCATTTCAAAACAATTGGCAAACAGTTTTGAACCTGTGTAGACGCTACGTAATGCGGCGTCTGATCTGGATCAAAAATGTTTGCATATGCGCTTTTTGACGTTATTGAGAGCGAAAGGATTAATGAGGTCGAAAACGCGAAATTAGAGCACGGCAATATTTCTCAAGGGGTGAAGCTTACTGTGGCAAAAAGCATACTACATGTAGTATCTGTTTAATGTCTGCTCTTTCTCCGTCCTTATTTCGGATTTTCCGAGGGGGGGGTTACAATCCTGCAAGAGAGTAGCAATTACACTTTATAAAGTAAGTTACACGTACATACAAGTAGCATAGCTTATACCCCATAACTGTCTGACCCGATTACTATGGTTACATGTATATGCTACTCTGTTAAGGATTCAAACTGTGCTTAACTAAATACGATATTATTTCAGTCAATTTACCTACAATAGACGATTCTGTGCGTTTTTTATAACATTTTGTTTTTGCGATTTCAACTTTTACTCCGTTACTTTTCACAGACATCAATGCAATGTGCGAATGGGGCGATCGGAATACGTAACCATAGTGAAAGCCTTTAAGGTTCTATCCTAGGGACCATTTGTACTTCTATTGGTGCGATGGCGACTCGAACAAGCGACCCCTGTATTACTTTACCACCGCATTGCTGCTAAAACCACGAACCTACCGCTTTTAACTTTTAAATACAGATAAGTTCGATTTCAGCTATTTCGAGTTATGAGGTTCGATTGTAACTTTGTTAACATGACGCATGTTTCACGTTGTTGTAAACAATTCTTGGTAATAGTTAACCCCTGTACTGCCATACGGTCATAGATCTTAAACATTTGTCATCTGCTTTGATTTCTTACACTTTAAATTTTAGCTATTTTGACGTAAGAAATATTGAAATAATTGTCAAACAGTTTAGCTCCTGATCAGGATCATGACTATATTATACTCGAGGTATGGCAGTAAATAGATTAATTAATACATGTACAGTGGAGAAAACGTTATTCTTTCCCAATAAACGTGTTTACGCTAAAACTATTATTCCCCATGCAAACAGTTCGGAGAATGATCAGACGCCGGGTTACCCGGCGTCTGATCAGGCTTAAAACTGTTTGTCACTCAGATAAAAATGAAAAGTCAAAATTGTCAAAAAGTTGTTCTTTTCTACGTTTTAGTGTTTTGCGTTTGCGTTTCGTTTGCGTTTAAACGGGAAAGAATAACGTTTTCTCCACTGTAGGAAAACAGATTGGCTTATTTTAGCCCCAACGTGACTAAGTAACGTAATTGTTTACTTAAATGAGTTGAATAGTAATGCACAGTTCATTCAAAACCACTACGAATATCAAAGTTTTCAACAAAATGTCCTTTGTTACCTTGTGCTTTGTAGAAACCCAGGCACGTAACCATGCAGCCACTCAACTCTTTTATTGCCATATTACTGACTGCTACACTCTTTGGTTTACATTTTACTTTCACACGTACCTTTTTGATTTCACATTTTGACTGAAGAAAACATTTATAGAAGTGAAACAGTCTGGAAGCTGATCAGACATCGAAATGTTCGGTTTTTATTCAGGATAAAACTGTTCGAAAAGTGTTGGAGAGTTTTTCTGTGGAAAGGTAAAAATCTCAAACCGTGCCAACATACCGGGAATTTAAGATTTTTTTGGTAAATAAACCTATATAGATTTCGACCACATCATGAAGTTAATCCTTCAGAAATTAAGGCATGTGACTGCTTAAATCAAGTTGAAAGAAAAGCAGAAAGCTCCTTTAGGAGCTTTCTGCTTTACTTTCAACTTGCTTTAAGATGTGTGTCACCCGATTTTAAACATACTTGGTTGAGTGGCACTAATAGAGAGGTTTTGCTGTACTTGCGTAGTTCTACGAACCATTTGGCATTGCGAAATGTTAGGGAAAGTGAACACTGAAACAAAGTAAGACATTCGTAAACCAGCGCAGTACGCAGTGAAACATGAATTGTTGTAGCTTAGTTCTGGTTGTGATTGGACTGACCACCAAATCTTTGGCACTGTCCGTGTTGACAGATGACGAGCCCCAATGTGTATCAAGATTTGACTACGATTTTAAGATAATGAAAAAATTAGTGGAGTTTGATCAGATGTACGAAAAGCTTAAAGATGTCGTCAAACAACAAGAGGATAACATACAGCAGATGCGTTCAAGTTACAAAGGTAATCCTTTTGGTTTCGTGCAGGGCTAGGGTATGCGATCATACAATACATTCTCTGTACAATTTTTATACAGCACGTCGCTGAATGCAGGACAAACGTACAGTGTTCCTTCTCTACAACGACGTGCAATGGGAGACACACAATGCGTGTGTTGGTCGTAGGGAGTCGTTATAGGGAGGGAAAAATCAAGACTTAGCTTACATTTGCAAACAGCTTGAATCCATATCAGACGCCGCTTTGAAATTGTCTTCTGCAAAAAAACATTTAGAGTGTAAGCGGGTATAACATACCGAACTAACTTAAGATCATATAATTATGCGCCTGCTTCTTAAAACCGGTGTATTTATATGCATTACCTCTGCAATCCGAAAATCCAAATAGCTTTGACGGCACTTCATTTACATTCTGGATGTTTACATAGAGAACAATTAAAACTCCCACACCAACCGCCAAACCCATAAAAAATTTCTGTTATGAACTTTTTTTTATGCACACTTTTCGGATTACACCGGTAATACGCATACACCGTTTTAAGCATGATTCCTTCATAAGATATTTGTGTTTAAATATTGACCACGTATGAGTATACTGTTACATTTAACACTATAAAACGTATTTTGTTTATTTTGTGATAACCGTAACAAAGATATAGGGGTCCGTCTTCCGAAACGTCGTGCGATGAAAGCGTTCGTAAGTCAAAACTTTCAAATACATATACTTTTTGTTTTCTCCGTCTAACCCTGTCTTGTAACATATTTTTGGAATCGTCTTTTCAAGACGATTCCCAAAATATGTCACAAGACAGGATAAGATGGAGAAACAAATTATAATTGAGGATTTAAGAATCTGACTTACGGCACTATGTGTCGTACGGCGTTTCGAGACAGGCCCCAGTCACGAATACTATAGTCTTTAGCTCATTCATCCCTGAAACTTAAAAATGGATATTCTTTTCTAACAGAGACTAGTCCACTTTTGACTATTTAGGAAACTTTCTATAAAATTTGTTTCCAAAATGATAAACAGTGCAGGTCCTCATTTGATGGCTCGTTAAGAAGTCCTCTGATAAGCGTCTACATGTACACTACATATTTGCATAATATTATGACATGTGTACTCTTCACATAATTATGCACTACATGTACCTCTTAATGATAAGTATACATGTCGCTAGGATTGAATGCGTTTATTTAAAAGTAACGAAAATGTGCTTAAACAGAAACTGGACAACAATAGTGTTTGCTTTTTAATAGGGAAGTATTTTTTAATTTAAAACAGTGTCAGTTATTTTGGAGCATCATACATGTACAGCGGCGAATTAATCGGTATCTGGTGTCTGACTCAACGCTGTTTGCAAATGGTGTCTGTTCATTGAGTTTAAACTTGTTTATAAGTCGATTTTAGCGGTTTACCCTCTGCATTAATTCCGATTTACCCCTGACAATTGTAATAGACACTCCTAGAGTTTCCAGTTTAGTCTTCTTTATTTTTGACTACGCGCGTTTACGCTAAAACTATTATTTCCAGTGCGTCTGATCAGGCTTCAAACTATTTGCCACTAAGATAAATATGAATTATCAGAATTGTCCAAAAGTTGTACTTTTCTACGTTTAAGTGTTTTGCGTTTGCGTTTCGTTTGCGTTTCGTTTGCGTGTAAAGGGGAAATAATAACGTTTTCTCCACTTTACTCAAATGCATGCATGTATGTTTGGGCAATATCGTGCATATGGCGTTTTATAGATGTTAGTTTAGTTTAAACATATTTTATTTCCATATACATAAGGAAATGGGGTCGGGTCACAAGTTCTCACATTAGATTCGAACCTTCCCCTATAACTATATAGATGTTTCTCATCGCTTTTTCTACTCCGACATAAGGGGAAGTACACTCTCCGTCTTAAACTTTGCTACATACATGTACATGTACAATTCAAATACGATAAAATTGATCGTCATATAAGGAGCAGCTTCACGTGGAACTATAGTTCGAACCTCTAGTCAGGCAAATTGGCGACTGGCGCATGCGCATTAACCCTTTCCCAAATAGAAGCGCCTTTTAGCGAATATGATTTATTCCTCCGCTGAAGAAAATAGTTCCAAATTAATCAGTTATGAATATCTATTATAGGGAATATGTTTTATATTCTAGCACATGATAGCTTAAAGCAGGCTGAAAGTAAAGCAAAATGCGCCATAAGGCGCATTCTGCTTTAATTTCAACCTGCTTTAAGAAGTCCCCTATATTCAATAATAGAAATAGACTATCAGGTAAAGGGTTAAGGTCGGCAAAGGAACACCGTTTGTCGAACCAATGACAACTGAGATTCACTAGTCAAATGACGTCACTCGTATAGTCGATCCATCGGTGTTCAGTTGGAACTGTAGTCACTATACTAGACGACTTTAGACCGGACTATAGTTCCACGTGATTTCGCTCAAGAATACCTCTGTGGTCGAACGGCTAAAGCGTCGGCACCATTTCAGTGCATTTCTTGTTTTGACATCTTCGCACGGATTCGATCCCCACCAAGTTCATATTTGTTTCCCTTTGCAATGTATGTTTTGTCATACGTGTTAATCCTTTTCCCAAACTAATGTGTACGCGTTTGAATAGGCGCCTAGGCTGGCATCCGTTTAAAAAAAGTGCTTTGGCCTAATTTGTTCTAATATGCTTAGGCGGAGTAGAAAACTCAAATACGATAAAAAAAATTAGAGCGCCAGTTAAGAATACATGTGTGGTCGATGCGGCTGAAGCGTTGGCACAATTGTAATGCATATCTTCTTTTTCGAACGGGTCCGATCCCCCACCGAGTTCACTCTTTGAAGTGTATTTTTTCATAAATCCTTTTCCTAAACTAAACTGTACGTGTTTGTATAGAAGTCTGGCATCCGTTGTCAAAAGTTTTTAGGCCAAATTTGGGTTTAAGTTTCTTATCGTATTTCAAAGTGACAAACAACACAGACCCTAGTCGGACCGATAGATACGGGGGTCCTCTGACCAGGGTATGCCTTGTTTGTACAGCATACGTGTACTCGTTACATTTAAACTGTTTGTAAAAGACGCAGATTCATTGCACTAAGGATCACCGAGTTAACAGGGTTTATATATATAGTGCTCCCTCTCAACACCGGCCATCCGAACAACGATTCCCTCCTCAGAACGACACTTGCCGCTGCCCTATAAGATAATCATATCCAACCTTTTCACGTCTGTTTAAGTTTGTCGTTTGCTGTTTTTCTCAAAGTTATATTAGTAGGCAGTTTGACAAGAAATATAATGACGAGTAACAAACAGCTTAAATCTAGACCAGGCGCCGAGTTACGCGGCGTCTGACGTTGATTCAAGCTGTTTTCAAATGTAAGCCAATTTTCCTCCCTATTACGACCCCTCCGAACTACACACATATTCTTTCTCTCCAATTGGGCATTGTTATAGAGAGGAATCAGTGTATATACCAAATTTACCATTGTTTACAATGTAACTACAGTGGAGAAAACGTTATTCTTTCCCAATAAACGCGTTTACGCTAAAACTATTTTTTCCATTGCAAACAGTTTGGAGCCAAATCAGACGCCGGGTTACCCGGCGTCTGATCAGGCTCCAAACTGTTGCCACTCAGCTTAATATCAATTGTAAGAATTGTCGAAAAGTTGTTATTTTCTACGTTTTAGTGTTTTGCGTTTGCGTACGTTTGCGTTTAAACGGGAAAGAATAACAGATTCTCCACTGTATTATATTTCCAGATGACATTGACAAACTGAAAGAAGACACGAAACGTCTGTATGATACGGGATCTACTTATATTCGTTGGGGTAGAACGACTTGCCCTTTGAATGGAACCGAATTAGTTTACTCGGGATTTGCAGGCGGTGGTTACTACAAGCATTCAGGAACGGGTGCGAACTATCTGTGTCTACCGTCCGACCCTCTGTGGGGTAAATATGATGATACAACGGAGGACAGCGCGCTTATCTATGGGTCAGAATACCAAATTCCAAGTGCACGGTCTAAGCATATCTTTGGTGAAACCCTGTTCGACAACGATGTACCCTGTGCAGTCTGCAGCAGCAGCCGACCAAGGGTTGTCATGATTCCTGGTAGAAACGCGTGTTACCATGGGTGGACCTTAGAGTACGCGGGGTATTTGGCTTCTGGGCATTATAGTCACGCGGCGTCGTCAGAGTTTGTGTGCTTGGATGGAACTCCAGAGGTTATCCAAGGAAGACAAAATGACAATAATGGAAAACTGTTTTACATAGCAGAAGCTCGGTGTGGGTCATTAAAATGTCCCCCCTATGTGAATGGACGAGAACTCACCTGTGCAGTATGCACAAAATAAATGTTCAACTAATTAACTCGTATACAGTTTCGTTAACACTTTCACTGCCAAATAGTATCTGCTTGCAAATATATAGGCGTGCTTTTATTTCTAAAGTTTGAAGTTTTTGGCATCCTGTATACTTAAAGCTTTTGAGATGAGTCTGAGTTGTTCTCAAGCATTTGATTGGTCGGAATTGAGCCTAGACTCAAATCTGAAAAATAAAAAGTTTGAGAACGAATTCAGACTCAACTCAAAAGCTTTATAAAATCGGAGCATGTATATGAGTTTGAAACAGGGTTTGTCTTTAGAGTCTAAATGTTTAAATTGAATTTGAAATGCAATATTTGTAAAATATTTCGGTCTTAGTCGCCCCGTGGTTAAAGTGGCAGGTAAACTTTTAGTTCACGTATCCCTTTACTCAATATATAATGCCTATTAACGCTGTCTATTAATCATATACTGAAGAAAATAACTACATTTTAAGTATACAGTTATGAATGGACAACAACATATAAATATAAGATGACAGTTTGCGTGACATTCAAATTGTCAACCCGAAAAACAGAACGGTACTCCGAGGCGAATCAGAGGGTGACATTCTTGTGTTCGTGGATTGACAATTCGAATGTCACGCAAACTGCCATCTTATATTTATTTTATTACACCGAGCTTACCGATCCTGGATTTGGAATCGTCTCATTCGTATTTTATAAAAGAAGAAGCAACGTGTTCTTAATATTATGGAAAGAAAATCAAGAAACATCAGAGTAATTTGCCCCTATGTGGCATTCAAAAGAATGTCGCATAGTACAAAATATTCGCATAGCTCAGACAGCAATGTCATATTTTTGGATATATGTAAAAAATATGCAAAATGTTACATTGTGGTTTAGTTAATATTTTATAGTTCAATTAGTTTATATATTAACACAAGCACCATGAAATTTGTTTAATATAAACAAAAGGCCACACGTTATTGCAACATTAGATTCGGCCCTTCCCATACTGTCACAAACATGTCGGTAATCAACATAAATGTTATTTTCTTTCGATGTTCTGTCTTCAATTAGTAAAAAGGAAATTTGAAATGGAAACAATAATAATATAGAGACAGAAAGGAACTTCATTGTATTGAAACATTTGTTTGACAATAACATTGAATTTGAATAAGGTTACTGTAAAAAGAAAAAAAGAAAAACGAGAAAAATCACTGCCATTTTTTCTCCTATTCCCAACTCTGCATTATGTCTCAGGTTCCTTTGCCAAACTAACTATTAATCAAACCTTCAACAAACTCATACGTCAAATAGCATTAAAATAAAAATATTTGTCTATGGGAAATTAACATTGTAACCCAAAGCGAGGTGTAATGATATATAAATTTTAGACGGCAGTTTACGTTACATGCAAATTGTCAACCCGAGAAACAGAATGTCACCCGAGGCGAAGCAAAGGGTGACATGCTTGTTTTCAAGGGTTGACAATTTGAATATCATGCAAACTGCCATCTAATGTTAATTTTATTGCACCGAACTTATAAAGCCTGGCTTTGGAATCGTCTCATTCGTATTTTATAAAATATGTTGTGAATACCAATCTACTTGTCTTAACGTTCTTCTTTTTTTATAATGACATCAACAATGTGACGCCGTAGACGTAGACGTGGTTTCCCGCGTTACCTGTGCGGAGGCTCTAAATAAATACGAAAGAAGACTCAAGCAGGAAACGCAACACAAACAATACACCCACCTCTAAAGCAGAACACACACACAGCCATACCATAACAAACAAACACACACACACACACACAACAAACACACACACACGCAATCCCACACACCAAACAGAAAACAATACGCAAGACAATCATAAAGCAAAGTAAATTGGTATTCACATTATATTTTATAAAATACAAACGAGACGATTCCACAGACATGGTTGATAAGCTCGGTGTAATACAATATATATTAGATGGCAGTTTGCGTGACATTCAAATTGTAAACCCTTAATAATAAGAATGTCACCCTCGGCTTCGCCTCGGGGTGACCTTCTTTATCACGGGTTGACAATTTGAATGGCACGCAATCTGCCGTCTAGTATTGATATATTGTCATTATTAGTGTTGAATCATAAATATGACCACAAAGCGCGGTTTGGACGGATTAAAGTTCGTAATACAATTAAAAAGTGCAGTAAAACCTATCTATTACAACCACCGCATTATGTTCATTATCAGAGGTTTAATGCAGGGGACTACTTAAAGAAAGGTGAACATAAGACAGAACGCTCGCCTGTTGCTTTATACAATTAATTATAGCCTTTGATTTAGTGGTCGTAATGAGGAGGTTACTACAGTATGTTTGTTTCTATATACTGCTTCACAACCCTTTCGGATATTACGAGCAGGGACACTTTTTAGGTGTACCATTGGGACTGTACCCGGCCGGTCACATTATCTTGACATCGACGAACCAGTTATAATGCTAACCCGAAATCCTGACAGCCAAGGAGGGAAGCCATTACTACCAATTTTTAAGTCGTTTGTTTGACCCGGCCGGGGATTGAACCCACAACCTCCCGCACAGCAAGCGGACGCTCTACCACTAAGCCAGGCAGCCGGTATAACCTACCTTGTCCAACATCCTTCGGACCACTTGATGATGTTGGATAAAGCAGTGTGCCGGTTACAGCAGGTTTTAGAAATACAGCCTAACTGTGATATTACGGAAAAAAGGCTTGCCTTTTTTCCGTTCTTAAGTAATGCATGATAAAATCAAAGGTATTCCAATTCTATTTAATCACTGACAGACTTTGAAAAGTGTTTGATATGCGCGTGAATAATTTCCTCAAAACTAGGCAACTACAAAACATGGGGGCTGACATCTTGGATTATAACGTCACGGCTTTTACGAAGAGTTGTGCGTGACGTTTCGGAATTCCCGATTTCGGTGATATTTTTAAACCATTTTAAGAATGAATAACCCACAACACTCACTTGTACATTGTAATGATTTCCTCCAAATGACAAACTTTCAAACAGTTCAATTCATACCCTTTAACGCTAAAAATGAACGTTATTTGCAAAAAGCTACTTCTCAATCGAACCGATAAAAATAACGGATTACCATACGTCATCAATAAAAATAATGACGTCATTATTGGTGGTCATATGACTTCCAAAAATACTTTCAGATTGCATTATAATACAGGGCTGCCATAAGTTGAAATGAAAAATCCTTAGATTTCCAAATATGCATTTTTCAAGCGCGATTTTACGAATCGTACCTTTACCCCATAGCCGATTTCTAGTTTTGTTGGCATGTGACTACTTAAAGCAGACTGGAAGTAAAGCAGAATGCGCCTTATGGCGCATTCTGAAAGTGAAATGGCAGCCCTGATAATATAGCTGTACGGAGGAGTTTTAACTTTTAACATTGTATACACGGGTGCTTATATATCTATTTGATTATTTGGTACATATAGATCTTGTCCCAAACAATTTAGGTTTATAATAAAAGTTCGAGTCAGGCGTAGCCTCGAGTGTGATCTTGAATACACAACGAACTGATACAAGAGCGCTGATCACTTAATACAATTTTGCTTTTTTCCGTCCATAGGCAAAGCCTAAATACATATTTCATTCTTTGCCACGTTTTAACTTTAAAATACGGACATGCTCCACTTAAGCGACCTTATCATATAGATATTCATCAAAAGAAATACGGATTAGCTCGACTAAACGTGTTCGAGGTCGCGAAGTTCGACTGTATGCCATTCGACATATGTGTCCGAGAAACATTGTCAGATAAAGCAGGTTTCTGGCTTAACTTGGTGTCGGATAAGCCAGGTTATACTGTATTTGACTGCATGTGCACTATAACGCGTCAGCTAGGTTACTTAATTTAGCGTGTGAGTAATGATCGTTTGTAGGAGTGTCACGAACTTTTTTTAGCTCACCTGTTCGTAAAACGGAATAGTTTATATCCCCGACGTGAACGTGTCTTTGAGAGTGGTCCAATGGAAAAGGTTTTTGGACGGGTCGTTATAAGGCTAGAGTGCTGAACTTATGTTTTTATGTTCATTTGGGTCAAACTTTGATGCTGAAACTTAAAATAATGTATATTGTTTTTGTTTTCTAAAATTGCTATAAATCATCATGTTAAATGATTTTGGACGTCCTGTTTTAACGCTTAAATTTTTGCTAGGGTGCTAAAATTATATATGATGATTGTATCTGTTTTTGGTAAAACATTGATGTAAAGAAGTCAAAAATTGCAAGCTTTGGACTCAGTTTGTTTTGTTACAAATAACCAAGTTAAAGCTTTTTGGACGGGATGTTTGAAACTTTATCATTTATGCTAGGATGTTGAAATTGTTACAGAGTGTTTGGATGTCAAACTTTGATGCTTGGTAGTAAAAAACTTGAACTTTTTACAGGTTTTAAACTTATGCTTTAAGGCCTAAACATACCATGTTTAAGGTTTGCTGATATGTTTTAACGCCTTGTATTGATAGAAACTTCACATTTGACATGTTTACTCAACTCAATGAACCACTGGTCCTATTGCAAGGTGGGTCATGTCAGCAAAGGTCAAGGTCATTTCGAGGCCAAACTGTTTAGATTTAAACTTGGCCATAAAACCACCTATAAAAGACGTCATTGGTTGCATGTGTAATGTACTCATGGCGCCAATTACAACTTGAGCATTTCAGACGAAGGTTAACGTCATTTTGGTTAAACAGGCTTTATATTCAGTCTTGACCATAACTTTGAATCAACATACATGTGTATAGATACATTTTTCAGGATTACTGTAATCCTTTCACGGCGTCTGATCAGGACCCAAACTGTTTGGCACTCTTATCGATATTTATAAGGCAGCACTGCCTTGAATCTAACTTTGAAACGTGTCTTGCAGGCAACACTATTGAAGCAGACGACAATAAAGCGGTGAAGGGGTAAAACTCTCCCGAATAATTTTATCATGAAAGGGTTAAACATATTTTATTTCAAAATATTAAATATTTTATAGTCATACATAAATATACATAGGATAAGAACGAAAGCGGTGGTTGCATATTAAGTTCTTCTCCTAGTTTTCAGATTTGACATATGTACTCCACCCAAGTCTTTCAATGCAGCACAACATGTTTATACCTGAAAAAGGTCAACGTCATCAAGAGGTCAATAGACAGAATTAATTCTTGGCCATCATTTTGCAAATACACCTAGGTGCTGGAGACATCAGATTTGGCATGTTTGTTTCACTCAAGAAGCTCGTGAGCACAGCTCAACGTGTACCCTGTCGGGCAAGGTCATTGCAATTAAGAGGTCAATAAGGTTGAATTAACCCTTGGCTATAACTTGTAATTCTCTCCAGAAACACTTGAGTAAAGTACAATTTGTGCCACGTAAGGGTATTGCCATGGTCATTCAAGGATCAAATAGGATGTATTTAACCTTGGTCATAACTTTAAGTTATAGAGACTTTATATATGACACAAGTACTTCAAGAAGCTCTTGAGTGCATAATAATTTGTGCCATGTTAGACCAAAGTCAAGGTAATTTAGAGGTTAGAGTGGGGGGGGGGGGGGGGGGGGGGCTTAATTTCCCACAAACACACCTTGGTTTAAATGAGTTTTTAAGACTGTCCATTCATTTAACAATATTTTATCTATTAAACATTCGAGCATCAGGTACAGTGGAGAATCTGTTATTCTTTCCCAATAAACGCGTTTACGCTAAAACTATTATTTGCCGTGCAAACAGTTTGGAGCCAGATCAGACGCCGGGTAACCCGGCGTCTGATCAGGCTCCAAACTGTTTGCCACCAAGATAAACAAGAATTATCAGAATTGTCCAAAAGTTGTTCTTTTCTATGTTTTAGTGCTTTGCGTTTGCGTACGTTTGCGTTTAAACGGGAAAGAATAACAGATCTCCACTGTACCATTTAAAAGGAGCTTTCTGTTTGTCTTTAATCTTGCATGAATATTCCCAGTATCTTTTATACAAACAATTAGCGTTCATTTTAGTGGCCGAACTAGATGGGCTTTACTGTACTACTTGACTTAACCCTTTCGACGCCGAAGTCGCATAAAGGCGAATGTGCAAAATATTTGGATCCATATCAGATGCGCGTCTGATGAGAGTCCTCCAAAGGAGGACTGAAACAGTCACTAAGGTAAACAAAAATCTTATATGTACAAAGTACTCTTTAATAAATAAATACGCTCGCGATAACACATCATTGTAGCCTAACTTTCAAGTTTGAGGATGTCTGGAATAAATGTACGCACGTGTCTTTGCTGAAATTCAGTTCGTCTCGACAGCGCTGTTAAGCACATGTTCAGCCAGAAGAGTTGATTTCAAGATCGAACGATACTTGTTTCAGAGTGAAAAAGATGCCAAATGATTCCATCATTAATTCTTCAAGTGGAAGGACATAATAGCATACTAAATTACATAGGTGAAGTAAACG
Organism: Gari tellinella; assembly: GCA_922989275.2. NCBI lineage: Eukaryota > Metazoa > Mollusca > Bivalvia > Cardiida > Psammobiidae > Gari > Gari tellinella. The sequence goes on along the minus strand of OV277858.1, from coordinate 100,286,094 downwards.
AACGCGAAAGGAAATACTTCTCTAGAAACATACCTCATTATTTTGTTAACTATATTTCTACAAATGCAGGCTATTAATTACATAATTTACAGTTTCGGAAGACGTTATTCTTTCCCAAACAAACAAAACTAATAGTATCTATACCCTTACAGACGGTAGCTTAACACAGACTAAAAGTACAACATAAAGTAGCATTCAGCTTTGTGTTCATCCTGTTTACTGATGTCATCTGTATCACAAACTAGAAACAAACTAATTAGATAGAGGGTTAAAACATACGATATTACTGCAATAATGAAGCTAACTAAATGTCGGTGATGAAATGTTTAAGGAAAAGTAGAACACTGGTATGTCTAACTTTATGGGATACTGGTCATGAACAAATCATATACCTTTCAAGGGTACACTTGTCCTATGCAAAAAGTGTATCTCCTCTGATCAGATGGTTCACTGTTAGTCATTATGTAAAATATCGTCAAAAACCTTCATCATTATTAAAAAAAATGGACTAAATTTAATTGTAAACTTGAATTGTCCATAAAAAATTTCAGAGGTGAATGAGTATGTTATTGACATGGTGTTGAATATTATCCGTCTTTCAGCCGCTTGGACCTTCTTCACTGACATTTGCAAAAAACGGTAACTCAGGATCCATACAATTTGAAGCTAATATTGATGTATCTTTAATCAACATTCCTTAAAAAGAATAATAACAATTATTTAACAATCTCAGCTGATGATATTCATGGAAACGAATGGTTTCAGAGAATATGCAAGTAATCAGGGGGCAGTTCCAGGGTATCAAGAGGTGATGAGGTAAAATGAGGTACTAATGCAATGTTCCGGCATGGGTGGATCGAGATATGCTACTTATGGAACAACCCTTTCTTCTACAATACCACACTATGACGCTTCGACATAATCATCCAACTGATAGTGCTGAAAACCGCTGGAAGCTTATAAGATCAAAATGAAAGTAAAGCAAAACGTACATAAGTGAGCTTTATGCTTTGCTTTCACATTGCTTTATCAGGATTAAACAATATTTGACGCTTATTTCAATACAGTCAAAATATAAATTTTAGAAATATAAGAACTATAAGCTGACGACAATGATAGGATCATGGCTGTGAATAGGTAGGTGAGCGTCCATGCGGATCTGTGAATAGGTAGGTGAGCGTCCATGCGGATCTGCAAAGGTTAGCTCCGCCCTTGGTAATTATAAGAAGCCATATTTCACTCTGCAGGTTCTGATTGATCTGTATGATTTCTTTAACTCTGAACGCTAGCAGTGGAATATTGTGATTGTTTTGTGCAAACAGTTTGGATCCAGATAAGACGCCGCTTTACGCGGCGTCTCATCTGGATCCAAACTGTTTGACGCATTGATCCTGTTTTCTTAAGAAAATTTGAAATATCTTTTTTTAGAACAAAAGCAGGCGAGAATAGTTGCAGACGAATATATTACCCAGCATGCAAAGATTCACGATTGTCCCAATTCTCGCTGACTTGTCGTCTGTTAAACTGTAAATGTGTACATGAGTTACCTGTATACATTGCATGTGACTTCTCATCTGGATCTAAGAAATTTCATACTGGTGATAATTTATTAATATCTATATGGATTTGAAGATAAAAGAACTAAATTGCTGAAGACGATGCAGTTTGCAAACTGATTTCCCAAGCGTGTTAAACGTTTAAAATAAACCGTAAAGATTGCGACATCTGGAGCAGTATTTGTAGTGTTTTTGTTTAAAAAAAAATAGATTGAGTGTCAAATAAAATTATGTGTTGTTGCTTGCTGATCCGACACGGGATTTCTGCGACTTTAATCAATGCCTGTAAATGGAAGTCATGTTGATATTAGCAGTCTAAAGATTAATTGGAATAATGCTGTGAACTTGATTAATTTGAATGAAAGAGCAAGTCCATGAGTGTGACATGGAACATGTTCCTGATTGGAATATACCATACACACTTCTCTTTTACCGTAATTACCCTTTAAGTATTGGGACAGCCATGCCTGAGTAAACAGAGTAGACCAGAATCAGATGGCTCCTCTGATCAGGGTAAACACTAATTGTCATTCAGTTTGCACCCTTCGGACAAATTACTGTTTGTTAAAAGTACAGTAGAAACTCGATTATTATAACTCGCGTTAGTTCGAATGTACCCATATTCAAAGTGAAAACGTGGCCTCATAGGCTTAGCCACGTTTTAAGTTAGAAATACGGGTTTGTTGGGCTTATGCGAGATCGACTTATCGAAATTCAACTAATGAAATACTGGTACATGTACACTCGATTTAAGCGAGTTCGAAGTATCGAGTTTCGACTGTAATTATTTCAACGTTTCGGATAACTAAGCAGTTTTACAGGCAGTCCCAATTGTTTTTAGGAATTTTCGGTATTTCATTGATTTTATATTCATACGTTGCTCGTAAGTGTCAACATAAATGCATTGCATACAATACACGTTGTGTCCTTGCTGTAATAAACCAACTGTCTTAATCTTGTCTAACGTTTTATAAAAGAACACAAGCTAATACAACTACAGTGCTTCCTCTCTACAGCGACACCCAATGGGAGACAAAACATTTGTGCGTTGTTCGGAGGGAGTCGTTATAGAGAGGGAATTGGCTTACATTCGCAAACAGCTCGAATCAAGATCAGACGCCGCGTAAAGCGGCGTCTGATCTAGATTCAATCTGTTTGTCACTCGTAATTAATCTTTTTTTCTGTCAAAATGTATATTATGTATATTTTAGAAAAACGGCAGACGACAATTTTTAGCAGACAATATAGCAGGCGGGAAAGTTGGGACACATTTGTTTTGTTTGGGAAACAACGGCAAGTGTCGTTATAAAGAGGGAATCGTTGTTGGGAGGACCGTTGTAGAGAGGGAGTACTGTATAATAGTATGCCTGGTTTCTGCACGTGGGTGCTTAAAACAATTTGGAAAGTAATGAAAAAAGGCTTTTTAGTGTTTGCTTTAAGCTTTACCGCCAATAATTCTCTATATACACCATTTAGTGTCCGTATAAAAGGATCACACTATTGATAGAATATTGTGAATTTATTAGATCTAGAAGAAAAGCACCCACACCTAATTTGATAATATATTACGATGTATCTGATCATTATCCAATACGTTTGACACATGTATCGATATTTCTTCGGCCAAACTACTTTAAATATTATATTACTTCTAAATAATAGTATAGGCAATACTGTTACTTAAGGTGGTTCGCGAGTCAGCTTATTCCGTGTCAGAATTCTTTGAAAACTTGATTAAATTGAAAAATACCATATGGAGAGTGAATAATCGTTAAAATAAAAAAAATACAGTGCCGTTATTTTCTGACACGACCATCTGTCGAGAAAAGCTCCATTTTTAATGAACAGGAATATTTTCTTTATAAAATGATATAATTCAAAATTTTATGTATATTCAAGTAAACTGTACAGAGACTATAAGATATTGTGCTAACAAAAATATTTCATGACATATCTTCTGGAAATATCAATATTTTAAAAAAGTCAAATTCTGAAAAAGTCACTAAATCTCAAATTACAAAACATCTACAGTGGTAAATACGCTATTCCTACCCACTTTATGCGTTTCTTACGCTGTTCTTAAGCGTTTCTTACGCGTTTATTATCCGTTTCGTTAAACGCATTTCCTAGCCGTTTCTTTACGCGTTTCTTTACGCGTTTAAAAGAGCCCGGATGCCGGTCTTATACCGTTACCTTACCTTACTTCATGAAAATTCAGACATCAACTTACTAAGCATATGATCCGGAGCAATGCTTGGATCCCGATCAGATGTCAAATTACTGAGTGTCTGCTTTGCATAAATGTTTGGATCCAGATCAGATGCTGAGTTACTACGATTATGAACATGCGGCAATCCAAAAACACGTGTGACATGCTGTTAGTTATCACAGGGCAGGCCGCTATGAGTGTTGCGTAACAAAACGGATATGGGGTAATAAAACTGCGGCTTATCAAAGTAAGTATCCTAATTGGGGTTGATTGAAATATAAACCAAATACACCAAACCATATCTGCGAGTATGTGTCAGTTATTATACTGTCTCATCAAAGTAAAAGATATCTGTATAGTTCGAATATTGATGAGACTCCCGTAACTCGGCATTTCATCTAGAGCCAAACTGTAAAAATGAAATCAAAATCGTATGCTTCATTCTTGGCTGTAAAACATAAGAACCGAACTACTCGGCGTCCCATCTACATCCAAATCGCTAGTGTTAAACTATTATGAAGAGTAATTGGGTTTATTCAAAGCTGTCAGATGCTATGCCGATCTATACAGCTAGGCGTCTGATCTGGATTCAAACCGTTTGCAAAGAAATCAACATGGAAGGAATTATTCTAATAAATATCAAACAGAAAGAATCTGGTTTAGACGCCGAGTCACTCAGCATTATGATCGAGATTAAAACTGTCTGAATTTATATAATTTCTCGAATAAGGGCAATCATCGATAAGATCCGAAATCTCCACGTGAAACGGAAAACTGACCCACCAATCGCAGCATCTCTGGTATAATCGTTTATTAACGCGTTTAAACGGGGTAAAATCGTTAGGCGTTAACCGTTCGTTAACCGTCCGTTAACCGTTCACTATGCGTTTCTTACACATAGATAAACGCGTAAATGGGTAGGAATAGCGTATTTACCACTGTGGCTGTTTAACATACACTAATTTTACTCTTATTATATAGATATAACTTAATTTTACTAGTCACAAACAAATCATGAAAATCTACAGTAGAATTGACATTTTATACATGATTTCCAGAAGTTCTGACAAAATGTTACACAAAACGACTTACCTCCCTTGAGTTCAACTTTAAAATGCCATCAGCTCTAAATACTACCAGAAGTCAACCTTGTAATAAGGGACCGTTGAATACGGTAGCCTGTAGATCTTTAAAGACAGGTGACTGCTTAATGCATAACAAAGAGAATGCATAAAAGCTTCTTTAAGACCTATCTTTTAGCAATACTTTTGTCCTGTGTTAAGCTGCCATCTGTCAAATAGGCTATAAATTCTCACAAAGTTTAGTTGTCACTTGACAATACTTGCATATTATAGTATTCATTATTATGTGACTAAACATAGCCTGTCCTTTGGTCACTTCGTTATGAATTGACTAGTCAATAAAAATCGGACAATTTATTTAAAAAAAAAGAAGAAGATTTGTAGCGAGTGGGAATCGAACCTGGAACCTTTTGTTTGCTAGTCAATCACTTTACCAACTGCGCTAACAAAGAAGACACTGAAGCTTATCAAACTTTTCTTTATGTAAATCTTCTACTATAAGCACGTGCCGAAAAGAGCATGTGAAAGTCATCAGCATTTCCGGAATTCGATATGCGGGCCGCCCGTTGTCGAACCACCTTAAATCAAAGGATACCACGTCAGTGAAAAGATTCAGGAAAGCAAGTAGGGTTAAGTGCCTCGTGTATTACTATCACAGGACAGCAGCGATAGAGTTTATATACAGTAGATCCACTCTATTATGACCACTAAGTTGTGTCAATTATTAGTCGTTTTTAAAGAACGGTGACTGCTTAAAGAAATGTGAAAGTGAAACAGAAAGCTCCTACAGGAGCTTTCTGTTTCACCTCCACATTACATTAAGCTGTCACCTGTCCTTTATACAGACAATCGTCATTTTTAGTGGTCATAATAGAGAGGTTTCACTGTATTCTAGTAACAGTGTGCATGTCAAGGAATTTAAACAGTGGAGAAGACGTTCTTCTGACGTCATGTGTGACATCATGTGGTGGAGAAGACTTCATTTCCGTACCAACACAAACGAAATGCAAACACAGTGCTCTAAAATGTAAAAAAATTACAACCTTTTGGCAATGGTGGATGTTCATTTTCATCTGAATGGAAACAGTTTTGAGCCTGCTCAGACGCTGGTTTGGCCTGGCTACAAGCTGTTTGCAATGGAAATTATAGATATACAGTGGAGAAACTGTTATTCTTTCCCAATAAACGCGTTTACGCTAAAACTATTATTTCTATTGCAAACAGTTTGGAGCCAGATCAGACGCCGGGTAACCCGGCGTCTGATCAGGCTCCAAACTATTTGCCACCAAGATAAACATGAATTATCAGAATTGTCCAAAATTCGCACTTTTCTACGTTTTAGTGTTTTGCGTTTGCGTTTCGTTTAAACGGGAAAGAATAACAGATTCTCCACTGTAGCATAAACGCATTTATTGGGAAAGAATAACGTCGTCTCCACTGTATGTATGTATACATATGGTTATATCATAATCCTTATTAAATAACAATCATGAAACACTCCATGACAGGAAAACCGATACCAAAGATTGCACAAAAAAGAAAAAATTGCAATCTCGTATTTCAAGAAAATATACAAGCATACAATCTAAACATTGCTTCATTTAGCAACACAAAATTGGTTATCATTATATTGGCGTGACGCGGCGTCTGATCTGGATCAAAACCGTTTGACATTTCTCCCAATTTAAAAAAAGAGTATAGATTTGTATTTACCAAATTTGTTTTTTACAATCTCAAAGTAGATGATACTTCGTCAGGATTTCGGTTAAATTGTAGTCTTTTCGGAGTATAATTGCAAATTATAGACTTGTTTAACTTTGTTCTGCCTATCTGGACTATTTGCATTTGTCAAACGAGCCGTGCCATGAGTAAACCTGCCTTATTGCATTTCAAACAGTGTAGATCAATGCCAGCTGCCGAGTCAAAGACGTAATGGCTGAACTTGATCTACACTATATGACACCCACATGCATCTAAAGCATTTCATGTAACTGTATTATATATGGTACATGTATTTGACAGTGACGATCAAACTCAGGTATGGAGCCTGGGATGACAACGGTGCTTGGTCTGTACAATGTTGCAATGCAATAAGGCAGCTTTTGTCATGGCATGACTCATTAATGTTTTAGCTTGGCGTCTGATTGTAGTCCAACGCTTTGGCACATCTAACCTATATTGATATTTCTTGAGTTGATGATGATGTTCGTCCATCGCTAGGCGAAGATGACCGTTTCTTCAGTTAAACATTTTAGAATACACATTGCACTATTATTTTGCAGACTTTGGTTCAGAAACTGGCAATATTTCATGGGGAGGTACATGTTAAGCACGTAAACTCGTATCATGCTGAAATGTCGTCTGTTTCAAACATAATCGTCTGCGAAAAAATTACAATTTATTTTAATGTTTTTTGAAGCAAATAAAGTTGATTATGACTGACAAACAGTTTTGATCCAGATTTGACGCCGCGTGACGCGGCGTCTAATCTGGATTCAAACTGTTTGCAAAATAGCGTGTATTATAGTCGTAGTTAGCATGCTAAAGGTTCATATGGATGCATCCATAGAGTCCATGGAATTAGCATACATATGGTATTGGTTATGTTGATATAGTCAGTAAATGAATAGCCTATTAAATAAATGGTTATACAAGATTGCCTGTCTATCTTATTGCATTGAAACATGAATAAAGATGAAAGTTACGATAGAACAAATATTCGTACAGTCTAAACTATATTAAACGACCACCATTAATAATTTGCATTTCCAGGTTAGGTCGAAATATAAAGAAGCAATTATGAAATAATTTCTGCTTTTCTTTTGTCATGCGTTAAGCACTTACACATATTTGCTTCTTTATGAAACCTATACACCGCCATGTCCGACAGCATTGAACATATTTTGGATCTAGATCATCTCTGGGCTATTTAGGATAGCCATGTATTAAACATTTGTATTTTGTTGCTTATACTTGCCAAATTGGTGAACAGTGGATGCTATAGCATCAACCTTGGATTTCTCTTTACTTTTACGTATTTTCTTCATGCTTTGGACTTGACATCTTGAAATTTTGCATCTGGGCCGATTATGGATAAAGTTGTGAAGCTAGTTATGGCCACGTAACCTCACATGCGTATGTGCCTTGATTAACCCTTTGAATCCTAGTCCCGCATATTGGCGTCCTTTGCAAACGGTGAACATGTGAATAGTACATCAGTCCTATGCAAACAGTGAAGACCCAGATCAGAGGGCTCCGCAAGGAGCCCTCTGATCAGTGTCTTCACTGTTTGTCATAATGCCAAACATTGACAAAAAAACCCTTAAAAGTCAGAAATGGACTTGACTAAAATGGAAACTGGCATTGTCCATTTAAAGTTTCAGAGAGGAAAGAGTTTAGAATTTTGCCTTGCAGTTAGGTGACATTGACCTTTGATCTTGACCCCTTTGACCTAGATTAACCTTTTGCATTCAGGTCTTAATATTTAGTGGTGCAGCTTCGCATGCTGGTATGCATTGAGGTGTATTGATTGTTGCATTTCAGTTTAGTGGCCCTGACTTGTTATTTGAACTTAACCCATTACCTCATTTCACGTTTCTAGCTTTGACGATATGTGACCGTTTAAAGCAGGTTGAAAGTAAAGCATAATGCGCCTTGTTGCTTTACTTTCAGTCTGCTTTAAGTTACAGTGATGTTCACTTATAATGAACTTGGTTAAGATAAAAAAAAAAAAACTGCTTAATACAAGATAAAAATAATTCCCCGACTGCTTCCTTCTTTATTTCAATGGTCCCATGCTTGCTTAAGATGAAAACTGGATATAATGAAAAACTGGATAAGACAAACTGATTTTTAGGTCCCTTAACTGGATTTTACCTGTAAAATGGTTCTGTTAATACAACATGCCGATCAGTATCACAGTTTGACAAGTGGCTTACAAAGGTGGCAGTACTTAATTGCTTAGCTGCTCATCACCTCAGATAACAAAACATTACCCAACCAACATGCTTTGCATATATGCTATTGATAGGATGTTCAAACAACTGGAAATAATTAGTTTACTTGGTACATTATTTTTTGGATCCAGATCAGATGCTTAATAACTGGGTGTCTGATCAGACTTCTTGCTGTTTGACACCTGTATTCTGCAAAAAGATGACAACCACTGATGCTATATCAACATAGTAGATCTATATCAAAAAACTGTTTTTGCATTAATAAAGTTTACTTATTGAATATTCATAATAGGTTGAGTTTTCTATTAATACAATACAGGGAACAGGTTTAATTTTCAAGAAGAAAAATGGCATTTCTTATGTCATAGCCAATCTTATTTTGTTATCAATTAAAATAAATGTTTAAGATTTAATTTTTATGCCTTTCTATCTTTCTTTCTTTCTTTCTAATCAATTATGTACTAAAAGTATGATGAGTAATAATTTATTTATATGCAAACTATTCACAAAGAAATTTCGTTGTTTGGATAAGACGAAGTTTGGATAAGACGAAATAATTTGTAAGATCCCCTGAATTTCGTTATAAGTGAGCATCACTGTACCATTTACTAGAATACAGAACGTATTTTTCATGATACTTATTTATGATTATATGAATTTGAACTGTTTTCGTCATTAAAGGAATAAATTAGAGACGAAAAATGCGTATTTATGGGTAATGGATTAATCAAATTGTATACTTTATATGAAATCTATTCTCAAAAATATTTATAAAAGCCTCTTCTCTGCCTAACTCCTAGTGTTCTCGGGCCCGTTTCATGAAACTTCGTACGACAAAAACGGTCGTAAGTCAAAACTTAAAATGCATTTAATTTCTGATTTCTCTATCTAATCCTGTCTTATGACATCTCTTTGGAATTGTCTTTTCACGACGATTCCAAGAGATGTCACAAGACAGGATTAGATGGAGAAATAAATAATAATTGAAACTTTTATAGTCTGACTTACGACAACATTTGTCGTACGAAGTTTTATGAAACGGGTCCCTGGTGTCTGCAAACAGCTTGGACCCTGGTGAGACACAGTATTACTCGGCGTTTGATCAGGATCAAAACTATACGGCATTTACTTATTTGACTATTAAGTCAACTTTGCTTAAATTTAAATTTGAGACATACAGTGTTCCTGCCCTACAACGGTCCTCTTAACAACGAAACCCTTCTTACAACGACCCTTGCTAAACAAGACAATTATGTTATTCTCAAAGTTACATAAGTTTTATTATAAGTGACATTTTTGATAGAAGAAATATAATGACGTGTGACAAACAGCTTGAACCCAGATCAGACACCGCGTTACGCGGCGTCTGATCTGGATTCAAGCTGTTTGCAAATGTAAGCCACGTCTTAATGTTTCCTTCCTAGAACAACTCATTCCGCACAACACACACAATCTGTGTCTCCTACTTGGTGTCGTTGTATAGAGGGAGCGCTGTACACCCAAACGATCAAACTTAGCAGTCGATATCCTTGCAGAGAATGGGTTTACCCTAACATTATCAATGCCGCCATGACGCGTTTGCAAACAGTTTGGATCCTGATATGATGCTGCATAACTATTTGACATTCGTTTCAATATTTCGTCAGTCATACTGCATGGATTCTAACTTTGAAACGATTTTGCAGGCATCGATATTGAAGCAGACTACAATAAAGCGGTGAAGGGGTAAAATCATCACGATCGATTCGGGGCTGGAAGGGTTTGTAGCTGCACGTGGTTAAGCACGGGAGTTGATAATACGGTAAAGAGGCCATAATGATCACTCCCATGCACAGCAAGTACACAATGCAGTTGCCTTTATTACTTACATGTGACTAACGACAGCAAAATTAATGTTGTTAATAATTAATAGTATTTAGCACAAATTTTCGCCATCAAAATGTGTGTTTATATTACAGTTTGTATTACATGTAGTAAGTATAAAATAGTAGGCAGTTAACAAGGTAAATATAGTGGTGTGGGTGGTTTCGTTCATAATTATCGTGTTTATTTGTGCAATATCGATTGTGTTTGTCTTTTAAAGTCAAAAGTTCAATTAGTTTCAAGAGCTATATGAAAAGGGAGTATTTAAAAAAAACCTAAAATATGTATGTTTACATTAAACCATATGGTGTAACTACTCATAAGAATCGTTTGTTTATGCTTTGTGGGATTATCGTCGCACGTGCTCCTTTTATGATTTTTTCCCCGTAGGGCTCCCCAAGAATCGTAGTCAATTGTGTCTTATCGTTTAATTCCGGCAGCCCGATTTGTCGCCAACCACTCAACGGAAGAACACGAAGCCAAGAACGGAACGTAATTCCGATGACGTCAAATCAATAAATCAGTGACGGCTTTGAACGGCAAATTGTCACGGAAATGTGTTCGATATAAACTTGGGGCTCCACACGAGATGACTAATGTACTTTCGCTTTCAATTATCGAACAATTTCGTTTACAAAGTGGCTTAAACGCATAAATAAATAGAATAACTGTATTTTTTCAATGTAAGATTGAATTTAATCCATTTCGCGAACACCAGACTGAATATTACATTTTCACTCGTGGCTCCGCCACTCGTGAAAATATAACGTCTGATGTTCACTCAATGGATTAATTTCGATCTTACACTTAAAAAAACAGTTATCCTCTATTTCTTCGAGACAATTCTAATGAGTAGTCCCAACATAGGATTTGATGCTGAAATGAGTGAGAAAATGTATTTATTCATTTTTTCCTATTTATCTGCAGCCCTGGTTTCGAACTTCCCAGTTCTCGATATTGACAATGCAAACGGTTTTGGTAAGTTTTGTGAGGGTTTGAGGGAGGGGGGGGGGGGGGGGGGTCATTCTCTATGTTGATTAACCCATTTGCACCCAGTGGATTCTTCCATGCTTTTATACATTGAATTAGTCAATCTTTGTTCAAAGGGGTACCTGGTATAAATTTTCATTTTGTTTTGTTTTGAAATTCCTATTAGCAAACTGTGTAGACTATGATCAGACGCCACATTATGTGGCCTCTGATCAGAGTCTACACTGTTTGTCTATGTCTTATATACCGTTACCAAACAGTCGCAGTGGATGGAGAATTATCTGCCCCAGTTCAAATGAAATATAGTGTGCCACAGGGTTTAGTCTTGGGACCCAAAAACTATATGTATACATCTTGTGCACAAAACCTGTTGGCTCAATTTGCAGAAATCATCATCTGGATCATCATTTATATGCAGATGATTCACAGTTATACCTGTCAAATAAGCCTAAAGCCACATCTAGTCAACAAAAAATCCTTTCAAAAGTAGAAGGATGTCTAAAAGACATAGTCTCATGGATGCACCAGAATATGTTGAAGCTGAACACTGACAAAACTGAGGTCATACTGTTTCACTCAAAAAAGGTTAACGTTCCCGGAGATTTTAACGTTCAAGTGGGAAGCTCTAAAATCAAACCGTCAGTATGTGTGAACAATCTTGGTGCTAGATTTGATTCCCAAATGGATATGACACAGCACATCAACGCTGTGTGCAGGTCTAGCTACACACAACTGCGGCAAATAAGTCATATTAGACAGCAACTTTCTCCAGAAAGAAAAAGACTTTGATCAATTCTCTGGTCACATAAAAAATTGACCACTGCAACTCACTGCTATATGGGATTCCCAAAAACTCACTACGAAAACTATAGCGTGTGCAAAATACTGCAGCCCGCATCATTACAAGGACTCCTCGGTACAATCACATCACTCCAGTCTTGAAGGTGCTTCACTGGCTTCCAGTTCAACATAGAGTTGAATTCAAAATTCTGACACTCACATACAAAGCCATGTGCAATGATTATTCAATGTACATTGTTAGTATACTGGACGTGTATAGACCTCGAAGAGAGTTGTGGTCTGCGAGTAAATCAGTATCGCTGGTTGTGCCGAGAAGTCGTTTGGTGAAATTTGGAGATAGAAGTTTCATGCATGCAGCCCCAAAGCTCTGGAACACTCTACCATCAGACATCAGAGATGCTAGCTCAATTGCAGCCTTCAAACACGTTTAAAACACACTTCTTTAATATTTGTTATTAGAAGAAAGTAGGTAATCAATGACTGCTACCTCTGGGCTGTGTTCTTGCTGTGGATACTGTGGGTCTAAATGGCAGTTCTTGAGTTGTACCATTGACCTTGTGCCTGTCTGGTAGATCTTGCTGGTAGGGATTGCCGAATCGCTTTGAAACCAAATGGCTAGGGGTCTATGGTGTAATTCTTGGACACCTTTATGTTTATGAACTAAGGGTGTACCACGGCCATGGATTATACAATATTCAACCAAACAACACGGATAGTATTGATTTAAACATTCGTTTTACGATTTGTGAACTACTCTCCGGCTCTACACTGAAACAAACAAACAAAAAACCACTCTGTTTTTAATCATGCCATTGCTCTTTTAATCATTTGACTTATTTTAAAAATGATTTTACAAACTTACTATAACAATTTGATAATCTTGGTAATAATATTGAAAGAATTTCCATGTTTCCATGCATCTCAATATTGTATCATTGTTATTTTGAATGTAGTTATTTGTCTCTCTCGCTTTGTAGGTACATTTATATAATTCCATGTGAAGCGCTTTTGAACTCACAACTCCTGTGTGAAAAGAGCGCTATATAAATAGGGTATAATAATAATAATAATAATAATAAAGGATAGTGGGTTCAAATGGGTTAATATTGAAGATCACAAATCCGTTTCTATTTACAACTTTGAACTACTGCACATTGCTAAGTATTTCAAGTTATCTTCTAGCTTCTTTTCTTCATTTACATTTATATATAATATTATTTTAAATACCAAAGCTCTAAAAAATTAAAGTTAAACAAGAGTCGCATGCGGCCCAAAATCGCTCACCTAGTACCCTAGTACCCTGTGACGGTTACGGTCACGGTGATGTCAAATTGGGCAAGTGGTTTTGGAAAAAGAAGATTTGTATTTAGCTTTCATTTAGCCACATCAAGAAAACCTTAACAACCCACTGACAGCCACCTTTTAAGCTAGCAAAAATATTTGAAGAGATCTGGTAGAGGATCATTTGTATAAAATTATTTTCAATTTTGGTCAGTAACCAGTTTTCACCAGTTTGCACTGTAAGCCATCATAGGTTAATTCACTCCCACCCACTGGCGGCTATGTTTTATGAAGAAGAAAGATTATTTGAAGAAAACTGGTAAAGGATCACCCATGAATAATTTCTGTCAAATTATTCGTAAATCAGACCAGTAGTTTCAGCGAAAAAGATTTTTAAACTTTTCCTATACAGTAATACAACGAAAAACTTGCCCCACCAACTGGCGGCCATGCTTTCTAAGATAACAAAATAATTTCAAGAAATCTGGTAAAGTGGTTTCAGAGAATAAGATTTTTAAAGTTTTTACTATACAGTAAAATAAGGAATTATTTCCCCATCCACTGGTGGCCATGTTTTTTTAAGATAACACAACTATTTTTAAAAATCTGGTTGAGGGTCACCTATGGATGATTTGTGTGAAATTACTTTAAAATAGGACCAGTGGTTTCAGACAAGAATATTTTTTAAAGTTTTCACTATATAGCCATATAACGAAAATCTGCCCCACCCACAATCGGCCATGTTTTTTAGTATACATGTACCATAATTATTTTAAGAAATCTGATAGAGGGTCACCCATGGAGCATTTGGGTCAATTTATTTTCAGTTCGGACCACCAGTTTTTGACAAGAAGATTTTAAAAGTTTTTTCAATTGGTTGCAATAGCAACCACAATTTCAACTGGATCATCTAAATTTTCAGAAATCTGAGAGAGTACCCTACAATGAACCATCATATGAAGTTTTAATGCAATTGACCCAGTGGTATCCATGAAGAAGATCTTTAAAGAAAAAGTTTGACGACGGCCGGACGGACGACGACGACGGTCGACGGACACAGAGTAATCATAATAGCTCACATTGGCACTTCGTGCCAGGTGAGCTAAAAAAGCCTAAAGCTTAAAAATAACTCCACAAACAGAAAACATCCTGCATTTTTAAACCAGAATATACGGTTGTATTATTTAATCCTTTATCCCTACCGACGTCCTTTACAAACAGTGTATTTGTGACGAGTACACGTGACTCATTCAAACATGAGTTTTCTGACCTGGGTCTGCACGGTTTTGTAATTAAATGCCAGAAAATCATAAATCGTCACAAAATGACAATTGAATTGTTCATTTGATGTTCCATGTTTGAATGAGGTCATCAAACCTTGTACCGATTACCGAAGGATGATCAGTGTGCTTTCTGCAGTGTAGCATTCAATACTAGGAGAACTAACTCTTCAAACCGAATGATTACTGAATAGAATCCAAGCCACAGGTGCCAGTCGCATGTTATGTCATCTCATCATAAAAACATCTTTTTCTACGATCAAACACCATTTTCTACGATCAAACACCATTTTCTGAAATTTCTTTTTTATATAGTATATACCTTGGAAAGGTGTCCAACTTCCGCGGGAATATGCTCCAACCCCAATTGGTGCATTCGCTGTGTTTATCTTGAAAAGCTTATTTGACCACAAATTTCCATAAACTTTGTCTCATTTATCAAATAAACAATCAGTCTTGATGAGCGACCATCTATTGTTTCTCAACATAATAATACACCTTTACAACGAGTAGGCAAAAGTCGCCAACAATTTAGTTGACCGAGTCTCTACCGACATGCAGAAAGGCACCACGCTAATAACAAGCGGCAGGTCGGAAACGAGCGATACGTACGTACATGGACCTGTCGGTAGTGACTCGATCGACTTTAGCGTTTTGCGACTTTGTGGGTAGAATGGGCATATAATGCATCTTATGTTTTAAAGTTGGGTTGTTTGCGTCGGTTGATCTTTTTGTATTCGTAATCGATGGAGAATTGACGTCGCGATAATACTCCGAATGATGTTGGTGCGTTTCTCAAATTGTGTTTGCCGCGGAAGTTGGACATCCTTTAAAGTATATACTATATAGAAATTTATTTTTAGAAAATAGTCGTTAGTCAGAATAGTTATGGTGTTTTATCGTATAAAAAGATGTTTTTTATGATGACATAGCATGTGACGGGCACCTGTGATACAATCCCTAGTTTGCTCCTCAGATAATTAGATTAGAGCCAACACCATATATAAAGAGTTACATTTATTATAAGCGAACTGTACTACAATATCCAAGTTATTCCTATTTACACAGATTTACCTTTCTACTGCCAGGGGGCCTCCGTGGCCTAGTGGTATAGTCACTGTGACTTACATCACTAAGCTCCTCACCGCTGTGAGTTCGAATCCCAGTAGGGTCGTTCGGATTTTTCATGTGGGGAAGCCTTCCAGCTGGCTTGCGGAAGGTCGGTGGTTCTACCCAGCCGATTTGTGCCTGAAACAGTGCATAAAAGACTTCTGGTGTCTTCCTTCACCTGCAATTAGCTGAACGTCGCGATATGACTGAAATACTGTTGAAAGCGACGTAAAATCAAAACAAATCAAATTCTACTGCCAACGCTTACGTGTACTTTATTCTTTTTTGATGCCATTATATAAACTGCTTTTACACAGTTGCCAAAACTATTATCAAAGTAAGATTTAAAGCAATCTGACCGAAAAAATATCGATACGTGTGTCAAACATATTCGAGCCAGATCAGACGCCGCGTCACGCGGCGTCTGATCAGGCTCGAAACTGTTTGCAAGGCGACTAGAGTCATCTGTGACGGGAAAAAGGGTTAATGGCGCTAACTGATGACAAGAAGGCAACGATAGTGACATCTACAATTATAGACAATTTCCTTTATTATACAGGAAATTGTTTACCTTATATTAGTCTTATCAATGTACAGCCACCCACACAATATCATTCAGTTCAAACGAGTCGAACTGCAAACGCATTGAAATAAAATGTAGAAAATAGTTGGTTTTTTTATAAATTTTGTCGATGGACGTCAGGTTAAGACTACAGACTGTAAACAATGGAAATAGGTATTTCATCACTAATGACCATACGAACCATAAGAGTAAGAACCGTACTGATATAAGTGTCGTTCCTAAAAGGAATTATCAGCGACTGTATTAGACATAATTATGTAATGCAATCCATGCAATATAAACATATACATGTTTAAGTGTAAGAATGAAGTAGATATGCACACATGTTAGGAGAAATTGGTAAACATAATTATATATTCGCATATACTACTCTTAGCTAGTAGACTGCTGTGTGTACCTGTATTTCTTCTCCAAATTTCGTCTAGCTGGAGAAGCATATCATATGGGTACCCCAGCATTACTGTTGGCAAAAATGAACCAAGTATTTTTTTATTTTTTTATTCATACTATTAGGTAGAGCTTGGTAAATACCTGTATGCTTTCTTCTTCCATGTACATGTAACCTCGATACTTCTTGATAACTATTATGACACATCAATATACAAACTGAAAGAGTGAACTCGAGCCAGCATAGACCACGATCAGAGGCCGAGTTACCTAGGAACCGATCACGATCTAAACTGTCAGGTGATATGTATGACTATATATGGAACAAATTTTGGTTAACATCTGTTTATTCATAAGAAATACTTTTTATTTAGGCTTTATTATAAATTATAAAAATTTCAAATGAATTTGCGTATTCCCAACTAATGACCTCTCTATTGATATGTATGTTTTCTATTTGTATAAATGTTAATGCTGTCCACGGTAGTGGACCTTATACAGATATATTTCAATAAAGTTTCAAAGTTTCAAAAGGAAATAAGCGTGAAACAAATTGTTACAGGTTGACAGATCAATATGAATAGGATTAGCAAAAGATTCTTAAGGTTTCTAGGTTATAAAGCGTTAACAGAGGGTCTGAGGTCGCTCTCAAACGATTGGTCAGATTTGTGCAATAGCTCAAATCAGACTATAAGAAACCTAAAAACAATCTCAGTTTCAGCTTATAACGTTTGGCACTGGTGTAAATATATTTACATAAAAAATTATAAATACATCTCGTAATATTACCTAATGTTCCATATAACTTGTAATTCGTTATTTTTGACTGTTTTAACTGTTCCCCTTCACGCGCGGAAAAGATAAGTAGAATTTTTAAAATCAGGTTCATTGAGAAGTTTGCCGGTACCAGTGTTTGCCGTATTGTAATGGAACAGTTATTGATTGGTGTCTGGTGAAGGTTTAATACAATTAATGATATTTTTTGTAGAAACAAAACTTTTTATTAATTAGACATGAACAAAATACACATCAAGTTTAGCCTCTATCCTTTGTACCGAAAAGCAAAACGGACCCGGACATTGAATAATGTGCGGATGTAAACATGCAAGTGCTTAGAAGGTGACACTGATCATTCATCAGCCATCTGTCAAAAACTCAAAATGACTAGATCTGATAGATTGTTATTTCATTTGTAATTTGGCTCAGTTTAGTTATTTTGTAAATCTAGTAATATATTGAGCATAAGGTAACATACCAGCTATTTCATGTGTTTCAGGGGAAAAAGTCAAAACTATTATCCCTCGTTATCAGGGACGACATTTCGAACTGTTGCCCGAGTACGGGCAACAGTTCAAAAGTATTCCCTGATACCTCGGGCCAATAGTTTTGACGTGTTAAGGAACGAATTTGGACATACAACCATATAATGCTTGTGTATGGTTTCAAAATAGCAATATATGATTTAACAGAATCTGAGAGTATCGAATTATGGAAAGTGTCGTTTAAATGATATGGAGTTGCTTTATAAATAATTTTCCTTTACCATCCCGATAAACAGGACACGTCAGCAATACATTCGTTTGTAGACTTCATCTCCAATAGCATATCTTATCCTGCCGATCGCGACAAAACATTTTGGTTTCAGATCAGTCGCCGCGTAATGCGACCTCAACTATAGAGAAATCAACTTCGGGCATATTTCTTAAATCACATAGACTTTGATTATGTCTGTAACCGATCAAGATAAATGCATTTTGACATTGTATTGGTACTTCTAAGATCAAAATGTGTCAAACATATATTTGAGAAATTAAGGCAGCCAGTGATGTTAAAGCAGATGGAAATATCGCTGTCCAAGTATTGAGTGCCCTACAGATAATTTGTACACATTTTTCCTCGATGACATATTTATAAAGACACGTTTCCTCAACAAATTAGGAACCAGTGAGAGACCCAGGTCGATGACATTATAAAGTTTCTACGCGTCTGAATATCTTTCTGGTTTTATAAAACATATTCTTTTTATTCTCGTACATTTTTTATGTACGTTTAAACCTCTTTGTTATATGTACGACCACAAAGTTGTGTCAATCATTTGGTGTTTACTGAAGATGACTGTTTAAAGTAACAGTTTCACTGTCACCTTGCAGAAAGCTGTCACCTGTCTTCTATACAACCAATTAGCCATCGTTTTAAAGAGAGGTTCTACAGAGCTCCTTTTCTAGAACGACACCCAATGGGAGACACACAGTGTGTGTTGTTAGGAGGGAGTCGTTATAGGGAGGGACAATTAAGACTTGGCTTACATTTGCAAAGAGCTTGAATCCAAATCAGCGGCGTCTGATCTGGATTTAAGCTATTTGTCACTCGTCATCAAACTTGTTGTTTTAAAGTGTTCGCTTATTTGTAACCTGAGAAAAACAGAAGACGACAATTTTAAGCAGACGATATTGCAGCAATAAAAGCTTAAGACATAATTGTCCTTTTTACGAAACTGCGGCAATGGTTGTTGTAGGGAATGAGTGTTTGGGGGCCGTTATAGAGAGGGAACACTGTCCTTACTCCGAAATTTCAAATGGTCAATGACAGTTTCCAGTTACAGTAAAGTCCTGTGTATTTATTATTTCAGTAAAACCTCTCTATTACGACGACGACTAATTTATGTTAATTTTTAAGTTTTTGCTAAAGGTGACTGTTTGAAGCAATGTTGCATTAAAACTGAGAGCTCCTTACGGAGCTTACAGTTTACTCTCACAAAACTTTAGGCTATCACCTGTATTTTTATATAATCAATTATCCTACGGTTTAATGGTCGTAATAGACAGGTTTTTCTGTATATTGATTTTTCTTACAATGTTGCCAAATGACACACATCGCACACTCTGGTGAAGAAGCCATCTGATCTGGGTTTACATTGTTTGACTATGACAAGTGTACTATTTCCAAATACATTGTTAATGACAATTTTATTCGTCGCTAGGGCTGAATGCGCTAAAATGCTATTCTTTTCCATACAATGACATAGCTTTTTTGTAATGCGATTATTAGACTGGGTGTCTGATCAGTATCCGAACTGTATGAATATCACAGTAAGTGAAATCGTCAACATCATCAATGTCATTTCAATTTCTGCATTGCATAGCTTTTGCGATTTAATGGAAAAACCAACCATAGGCAATTCCTTTTTCCAGTGAAACTTCTCTTTTAGGTATCCCAAAAGCCACGGAACATACGATCAAATATGCATTATATTCAATTTCTATCAGTATTTATGATTAAAAGATATTCAGATAAGTTAAGGCGTCATATATCGACCAATATTGGTTTTAAAACGAATAACGTCTTCTGTACTGTAGCAACGCCTGTGCAAGGCAAGGGGAACATATTGACTTCTTTGTCTCACAATAGCCGTATTGCCATTGCTTCTATATAACAATCAACTGGGATTGGGAAGACCAAATAAAAAAAGTCAAACTATGCTCAGCAGCAATCATTTTCATTAAACAACTAAACCAATGACTGTTTCATGTTTTAAGTAGTCGTAATAGAGGGTGCTAACTATAATCACTGGTTTCAACAACGAAGAAAACATTATTCTATAAACCAATTTTCGTTAAGCATCACTAAATGATTCTCAAACACGCGCAAGAGATCATGATTATCTTTGACCTAACTGGAAACTGGAATCGCCCATGATTAAACATTTCAGTACATTAAAGTAAATCAGGAAAACAACTAACTATCGTCTTGCTTAAAGCAGTAACTTCTCATATTTATCCTCTTGCTTTTAACTTATAAATAGCGAAGAAAGAAACCCGGCGGCTGACCAAGCTCCAAACTGTTTGCCACCAAGAGTCAAATAAATCGTTAACCTTTGCAAGAAACTGTCATTATCTATCTTTTAGTGCATTACGGTTGCGTTTCGTTTAAGCGAGAAAACATATCATGTCATGGGGAAAAGAGTAACACATTCTCAACTGTAGTATATGTATACCATCTCAAGTACATGTATGTGCTCGTTAATGCTTTCACTGCCAAAATATAAGTTTGTGCTTTCTATCCTATCATCACAATAGTATCGCCTGCTTTATCATTGATGTCTGTATAGTCGTCTTGAACAGTATTAGACGGAAGGTAGCAAACATCTTGAATCCTGACCAGACGCCATGTTACGCTGGTCTGGCTCCAATATGTTAGCAATCATGGTAAAAAATGCTTCAACACAAATGTATTTATTTGGAAAGAATAACGTCTTCTCCACTGCATTTGTGAGTAGTATGTTTCAATACAATCGCCTGCTTAGAAAATTTCGCCTGAAAAAATAGCGATTAATTTAGTCATACCAACCCAAAGGGTAATACATGGACTATACATGTACCTTATTAGAAATTAGAACTGACCATTAAACGTTTTAGAACTGAAGAGATAAACGTAACATTGCTATGACGAATTGTGTACACGTAATTCACTTGGAGTGAATATTGTAATAAACATAAATACATGTTTCAATATTATGGAGATCAATGTACATCAAACATACAATACAAACATAATATATTATATGATAAAAAGTACATTGCCCTCTATATAGAGTTACAGGAGACTATAGTGGTTATCACATGAATATTCTCAACACCCAACCTCGTGAGCACTCACAGTAACACTTCCTCCATTACCATTTTTAATGAGCATATACCACTAAGACCGTTTCTTGGAACTCGTGTGTCACCTGTCAGTAGGCATACTTGAACATAGAGAGATAGAGAGAAAAAAGGGGGATGTTTGTGCAAACATTCATATCAGTAATGCTGAAGTTGCGAATATTGTATGAAAATTGTACAGGACATCCTCAGTAATCAATCTCTACATTAGTGAAAGGCATAGGTTAAAAAAGGAGTGAAATTGGCCCTATGTCAAATGTACACCAAATTTTCACAGTTTATAGATAGGTATGTGGCATAAGAAAAAACAACTTTAATTTCTCCATATTCACTTCCATGTTGTCATAGCAACCAAACACAAAGTACTTATAGTAACATAAAAATGGCTTATTTTCTCAAAATTTTATCATATCAATAGGAAAACATAGTATTTGAGAATAATTGATATAATGATAATCAAACAATGATAATACTATTTAAAAGAAATAGTAAAATTGATAGAGAAATGTGTATGTTGCTATAGCAACCAGCTATCAGAAAATCTCCAAATGGTGTTTTTTCCCATATTTTGGAACATTTTCACTGATTTTGGCATAGGCGCCACTTCTCGACCAAAAATATAAATATTACAAATTAATTGTTTTAAAATAAGAATAGCAAATAACAAAATGTAAATTTGGTCGAAGGGTGGCGCCATAAAAAAGTCTTTTTAACTCTTATTTTGTTGGTTTTTTACATGAAAAACACAAAATCATGGTCAATAAACGCTTTGTTTCTAAAAGAACTCGGTCTCCTATTAACAAAAATTAATATGTATATGACAATTAAATGTCTTCTTGTATCACCAGTGTGTTTTGAATGTTCAAATTCTTATGTTTAACAATTAGATTTTTGTAGGGCTGAAATGTATAGTTTCTGAACATGTGCCTTTCATCAACAAAGTTTCACTCTATCCAAAGCTAAGTAATCTGCATAAACAGATAAAGACAACACTAA
The DNA here is from genome assembly GCA_922989275.2 of Gari tellinella. NCBI lineage: Eukaryota > Metazoa > Mollusca > Bivalvia > Cardiida > Psammobiidae > Gari > Gari tellinella. The sequence goes on along the minus strand of OV277858.1, from coordinate 100,263,339 downwards.
AAAGGGGAATAACTCATACTGTATTGGTACCAGGGTTATGAGCTTGGTGTTAGAAACTACCACTTATCATATCCCTTAAACAAGTGACATTCCTTTTCAAGTTTACATTTAAGTATTGATAATCTACTGGAAAAAAAATATGGAAAGGGGAATAACTCTTATAAGAGCATAGAGAGAGAGAGAGAGACTATAAGTGTCTTACTAAGAGGTGTATTCCTACGCACTGTCAAACTTTGTAAACAATTATGGCGTCAAATCGAATGGCTATAGATGGCACGGGATAGGGAATATTGGCTCGCTAGATTTATTCTGAATAAATCAGAGTTAACATTGGAATTACCTTTTTCCTGTTTACTCACTTAAGTGGCCCATTCACGCTCCATCTATTGAGTTATAAAGAAGCTAATAAGCTAAAAATAAGTATCGAGATGGTAAAAACGACATGCTTAGGTTATTTTATAAATATAACCTAACAGTCGTGTTAATAACGTATTGGATTTATAAAACTCGTCTTTTAGAAAACGATAAAATCGGCTAAAAACCCGTTTTTATAAATCCAATAAACCATCAACACTAATGTAAGATCCTATATGTTATTTTTGTATACACAATGCCTTAAAGTATACAAAGTGTTAACTCCTTCACTGACATATCGTCATCAAATTTAAACATTTGTCGTCTGCTTTTATTTTAAATTTCATATTTAAATTTTAGGTAGTTCTCTATTTTGACCTCAGAAATATTGAATTGAATGTCAAACAGTTTGGATCCTGATCAGATGCCGCGTTACGCGGCATCTGAACACAATCCAAACTGTTTGCAAATAACTAGTGTACTCGGGGTAAGACAGTGAAGGGGTTAAGTATTTATGTATTGCTTTAGCATAAATACATGTTTTCATTGTAACTTTATATCACTATTGACCTTACGTTGTTCTTATCACATATTAGGAACTTGAATTTCAGTTTAAAAGCACGGTAAAGTCTCAAGTTACCTCCCGATATTTTGTGTAAATCATCTGTATTACTACTACTGCTTTGTATTTATATCAGGTGTTTTGGGCAAGTGGCTGCATAAAGCAATGTCAGTAAAACAGAAAACATTCCGTTTAACGTTCTGTTTTGCGTTCATCTTACTTTGAGATATCACCTGTCTTTTATACATTAACCTCTTCACTGTCATGACGTCATCAATTTCAAACAAGTGTCGTCTGCTTTTAGTTCTAAAATTAAATATAGTTATTTTGACTGATGTCATATTGAAATGAGTGTAAAACAGTTTCGATCCTGATCAGACGCCGCGTGACGACTGATGTCATATTGAAATGAGTGTAAAACAGTTTCGATCCTGATCAGACGCCGCGTGACGCGGCGTCTGATCAGGATCCATACTGTTTTCAAATTACTTTTTTTTTCTCTTTGGAATGTTGTTTTCAAATTACTAGTGTACTCGGGGTAAGACAGTGAAGGGGTTACATTCCATTCTTTTTAGTGGTCGTAACAGTGTACATGTAGTATGGTCGGTCCTTTTCGTCGAAACTAGTTTCGTAGAATTGCACATGTTATTGAACAGAAATCCACGAAATCAATCGGTTTCGGAATGTCTACTAGTTTAACCTTTTCATCGACCTATTAGGCGACATACTTATTAGGTCATCTCTGCAAAAAGTTTTGGTTCGATCCTGATCAAACGCCGTGTTACATACACTCGCATAGACATTTTCTTCAGTCAAACCGTTTTTAATCTTAATTTGATATCATGGTTTATAAATGCATTATTATTGAAGCAGTTGACATAATGGCAGTAAATGGGTTTAAACAAGACGATCATTTGGACACTAACCCGTTCACTCTTATGACGCCAAAGCACGCGTTTGATAAAGTTTGGATCCTGATCAGACGTCTGATCAAGATCCAAACTGTTTGACACTCGTATCAATATGTTTTAAGTAATACTGCATTGAATCTAAATTTGAAACGATCTTGCAACCAATAAAATTAAAGCAGACGACAATGAAACGAGGAAGAGGTTAACATATCACGATTAATTTGGAAGCGAAAGGGTTCACTTCTCCAATGCATTACTCAGAACCCACTGGTGCAAATGGTTTTAATTCTGATCAGGTACTTTAATAAAACAACATCTAATCAGGATCCCTAATAGTGTTGGACACTCATATTGATATTTCTACTCAGTCAAAATACCTTCAATTTATATTTGAGAAATAAAAGCGGACGACAATTTATCAGCACTCGATATCCTGGTATAAGAGGTATTCTGCTTTACTTTTAGTCTGCTTTAAGCAACTATATAAAGAAAATATTTCTTATGATGCATATTAAGCACTGTATAAATTGGAACTTTTTCTTCAGTGAAGAGGTCAATTAATTAAAGGCGTATATGTTATAAATAAGGTATTTATATATAATAACGCAAAAACGGTAATTTAGTATCGGTAAACTAGGGACTAAAAACGTTCTTATCGGAGTTATACCAAACACCGCACGTACTGAACTCTGACTGTGTTACAGTAGATCTAGCACACGCCTTTTCGACACGTCTCATACGTATATCAGATTTCCTAACCTATTAGCGAATGCAGCTAAACGTATATGAAACGACCTCTCACAAGACGTTATACTGTTAACCCTTTACCTGATAGCCTATTCCTAATATTGAAAATAGTTGACTACTTAAAGCAGGTTGAAAGTAAAGCAGAATGCGCCTGTTTTACTTTCAGCCTGCTTTAAGCTATGACGTGCTAGAATATAGAAAATATTCCCTATAATATATATTCATGACTGATTAAACTGGAACTATTTTCTTCAGCGAAGGAATAAATCAAAGTCGCTTAAAGTCGATTCTATGGGGGAAATGGTTAAGTATTTATAAAAGAAGGCAAATTGGAGCCTTCGATGGAGAATTGTTGTATAAAATTCAGGTGACAGCTCAAAGCAAGGTAACAGTAAAGAAGCTTTCTGTTTTACCCGACACCCCTTTTCAATACGTGATAATTCACAAGCATTAGTGATCGTTACAAAGAGGTTTTATTGTATACAATATATGTCGTCTGCAACTTTCATAGACTTAATCAACAGAGTGGCAATAACTTAGATCAAGATACCGTCTTATTTGGATCCCAATTATTTGCAATAGCTAGCACAAATTCTCCTCTATCTTTAACCTCTTTACTGCCATGACGTCATCATTTTTAAACAATTGTCTGCTTTTATTTCTAAATTTAAATATTTAGTTATTTTGACTTATGAAATATTAAAATGAGTGTAAAACAGTTTGTATCCTGACGCTCGTATCGATACTTCTTTAGTCATAAAGTGTTCCCTCTCTACAACGGCCCTCCAAACAACGACTCCCTCTTGGCAACGACCATTGCCGCTGATCCCCAAACAAGACAATTGAATGTCTAATACATGTACTTCCACTTCTGCAATATCGTTTGCCTAAAACTGTCGTCTGCTGTTTTCCCCAAAGTTACACATTGGACTTTTGACAGAAAAACATACTAACGAGTGACAAACAGCTAGACTCCAGATCAGACGCCGCATAACGCGGCGTCTGATCTGGATGTAAGCTGTTTTCAATGGTAAGCCAATTTTTCTCCCTATTACGACTCACTCCGAACAACGAACACACTTTTATCTCCCATTGGGTGTCGTTGTAGAGAGGTAGCGCTGTACTTTGTAAACGATATTGCAGACAATATTAAAGCTGTCGATACTATGGGTGTAAATGGGTAAATAATACTTAATATATTACACGCTCAGTTTGACAGCGAAAGGGTTATTATTAAAGGCCAAAACTTCTTCTATTTTATGGCTGAATTCCAAAACTAAAACGAGTGGAACGAATTGAAGAAGAAACGAACTTCCGTCTTTTAACATATGTGTTGAAATATATACTCAACATTGTTTTGCTTGGTGCGTCTTACATATTTGTCAACAGCTTTATTCCGGATAAATGTCGAGTAACTCTCAAATACTTACTGAGCTAAAACATTATTTTCGAAGCTTTCGAAAACACGATATAACTTCGCTGGCTTAAGATTTACATTTTCAACGCTTTGCAAGTTTTTTTTAAAAAACCAAACACTTAAAAAAATCCAAGAGATAAAGTTGACTTTAGTTCGCTAGCGTAATGGCTGACAGAGAAGTGAACAATATTAAAGAACACCTTATTTGTGCTATATGTTTGGATACTTACAAAGAACCTAAGATATTAACATGTAGTCACAGTTTTTGTCGATTATGCTTAGAAGGATATATTAGAGAAAACCAGGTTTCAAGACATCAGCTAAAATGTCCAGTGGACAAAAAGATGATTTACATACAAAACACAGATTTGTCACCCGAGGAACTGGCAAAGTCTTTTCCTAACAGTGAATTTCTTGAGGAAATCAGAGGGGTTGTTGATGATTATGATAAAGACAAACATCAGAAGAGTAAGATAAAGTGTAAAAAACACAAAGGAAGGCTCGAGGATTGTTTCTGCATGAAGTGTCAGGTTATTGTGTGCAATGAGTGTGCTTTAGATAACCACAATACCGGCGAGTGTAGATTTGAAACCGTTGACAGGGCGATACGAAGACTTAGTGAACAGGTCGTGGATCTCAAAAAGAAATTAACGTCCCAACTGCAGTCGGCAAAACGTGTGAAACGACAGCACGGACAAACAGCCTTACACTTCACGAAACACAGTTTAGAAAAGATTGGTAATTTAGAGGTGCAGATGGAACAGTTGTATCAAACTGTATCTCTTGATATGCAAGAAATAAAAACTTTCCTCGGCAACTATATAGCAAATCAAACAGTTTTTCAACAGAACTCGGATGACCTTGTGAACAAATTGGATCGCAGCTTCAAAACAGTGAAGAGAATACTTGACAAGAAAGACGGTTCACCTGAAAACAAAGAACGATTATGTAGCTACATTTCGGTTCTATCAAATATTCAGGATTTCGATGAAGACATAAAGCAAATGGAAAAGACACTAACAGAAAGAAAGAATTGGTGTGACCGTGCTGCAACTCTAGATAAATTTATCTCTACAATGAATCGTTCTTTGCAAAATCTAGTGTCTGCTACCTGAACGTATCGGATTAGGATTTTTTTTTAAATTTCAAGCGGCAGAAATAAATAGACAAATAAGAACAATTTGTGTGAATACAGCCCACTTACAGTGCACTTATTTCACATCTCTATGATACTTTGACATCTGGTCCCGAGGTTATCAAGTGTTTGAGTTGAGTCTAAGATCGTTCTCAAGCATTTAATTGGTCAGATGTGACAAAGGCTCAAAACCGGAACGGTTAAATGGTTGAGAAAACTATCAGGCTCATATCAGTATATTTTGTTTGAGAGTCATGCTTTTTTCACCCTGGTATATTAATTTTTATAAATTGAACTTTTATCGATTGGTTGAGTTGGGTTTGCGGCACATAAAATAGTCATATAACGCCGGAACTTCTATCGAGGGGCGTCGGTAAAGGTCATTTCTAGAATGTATATTTATAATTACAATTGTCCTAAATCCGCCATTAGATAAGTGCACACGTGCTCTAAATCCTCCTCTAGAAGCCTCCTGCAATACTTTTGGAGTGCGTTAAGCAACCATGTCTTTTAGCTTGCGTTTTCGAAGAACAAGGTACTTAGTTCGTATGTTGTCATCCTGGAGTCTGTGTCGGCGTTGGCTTAGGTAAGGTTTTGATGTAAGTGTTTAGATTCCCTAATACTGTACTAGGAAGATGATATTTGCAATAAATGTTCTCTATGGTTTGAACATTGATTTAATTTAAACAAAACAGAAAGCATAATTAAAATGAACCTCAAATTTTGACTTGATTTATAAAAACACTAGTCATTCCCATATACATGTATATATAGATTCCGAGAAGTACCGATTCCTTGTGGGGACCAGCACGTTTTCTGTTTTGATACTTTGGTAAAACTTTCGAGAAGAGATGCGATATTGCAACGTTACATTATTGCCTTTTATCCATGAACCATTTAGTGTTCTTTTGAAGACTATGCCAAAAGATGATGCTAATGTATATTCGTGTACTCTAGTAATTTTTCACGCTTTTTACAGACAATGCAGTCACAACTACAGTCTGAAACCATTTTGTTATCAAATCCTATAATAATATTTTTGAAATTACCCGGAAAACCATATCAACCCTTATAACCCCAGCAAATCGTGGCTTATACTGCCAGAATATGTAACCGGGGGTTCTTATAAAGAAAAATCCGCGCCGACCCGGATTTGAACCCGGGTCGCCAGGTTCGCAGTCATGCACTCTACCACGTCGCCATAAAAGCGACGTACAGCAAGGCCGTGCAAGTGATGATAAACCTGCTGTGACAAATATACATCTCACGCATCCAATACCATTCCCTTATTTAAGCCTGGGACCATTGCCAAGGAAGAGCTCGCGTTGATACCAGAACAACAAGCAAGTTTCCGCCTTGGAACAAAAAGTCCAAAAAAGCACGATTCCTGTTATGGCTGTAGCATCTGTTCTCAACTTAGCTCGCAAATATCGGTCATGAAAATTATAGTCTACCAATATTTTGACCTTTGTTGACCCTTAATGGTATGTCGTGAGCTGGAATACATCCACCTGATTTGTGTTCATTGATCATATTTCAAAACTCGTAGGGGGTGTAAAGTTTAAAAGTTCAAATTAAGGTAAGAAATGGGTTAAAATGTCACCAAGTGCAGTTTATTTTGCATACCATAATATACATCTAAATTTTATTTACATTTTAAATTCATTAAATGAACTATTATTTGGTAATTGTAGTTAAAAGATATTTGTAATTGCTAAATAGTATTAAGAAAAGTAAGTAGGACAGTCAATGTTCATTTTAAAGGACAAACACTCTTGAATGTCTCTTTCTTTTTATATTTTTTCGGGATTTCTTCGTTAATTTTTGTCTGTTTTCTTTTACATCAACTGTTTCATGTTTCTTTACACCTTTGAAATAAAGCAACGATTCAATATGCAAATAAAAGTAATTTTTACAGTCAATGCCCTTTTCCAGGGGCAATAACTTTTTTTTGTTTCTTTAAAGTTTTTCATTTATTTTCGTTATTTTTATCTGTTTTGTTTTGACCTTCAATTTTTTTATGTTTATTCACACTTTGTACATAAAGCAACAGTTCGATGTCCAAATAAAAGTAAAACAAAATGTCAAGCTCTTCTACAGGGGTAATAAATCATATTTTTGTTTTGCTTAAAAGGTGAACCGTCTTTCTTGTCAACAATTCAATATGGACATTCATAACTGAAATATGCGTTTGAGGGTTTAAATAAACCCGTTATATCACATCAGTCAAATATTCACATAAAATGGTCATATGGCTCCGAGAAACGGTCACACACATACATTGACTTTGCAATTTAGCATCTAGATAAAGTTTGTATGCGGCGATTCTAACACACAATCATGCTACCATATACTCTAAGTTTGCCATTGGATTAAGTCAGTTTGTTACCTCACGAGCACATTCATACATGGAAACTTGTTTGCTTTTATAGCAAGCATATCTTTCGCAGGTGCACTATGGGTTGCATTTGTAAGCCGCGAGTTGCATGCATGCCAATGGGACAGGGGGTTTCTTATGTAATTGGGCGTCATACATCCCGTGGTGTCTGTCCAGCCCCTGTAGCTGTAGGCTCCCCTGCGCCACTGGTAGTCTTGTTGGCATTGACCAATATATTTGCCTGGTAATTAGCTCTTTGAATATGTAACTAGAGAGCGTCTGTAGTTGGTGGGAGGGGTTCCAAGGCTTTCTTGGCTTTCATCATAAGCCTAAGCCGGCATGTGTCTATATCTGTTTCATGCATACTGTTCTTTGAACTAAAGCTATACAGACGACACATTTATTTTTCGATGTCTTAAATAGGTCCACTATGACCAACATATGTCATTGTTGTCAGTCTTGGGGCTTCAATTAAAGCTTTCCAACACGACCACATGATAGTTCCGTGGCACAAATAGGTATATTACAACCAGTTAGGGCATGGAATCCGAGGATGGTTTGTAGAACTTGTCTGTCAACTGTCTCATATATTTGTGGACAGGGGAGCATCGCCCTTGCTTTGCTGTAGCGGATAACATCAATGTTTTCACAACATGTCCTACCAAGTACATGTAACAACAGTAGTACGTCTGTGCGCATATTACAACCAGATACCCAATCATCTCGCAACAGCTGTTTTAGCATGAATTATCAATCTGGTGTCAGCTTGTTCATTGTTTGCAGAAAAGTGATCAGCAATGAAGATATTTGACTTTGCATTTATAACCTACCTCGGGTACAACAACCGACCCTTCTGGTAATGTGTCACTTTGAAGCATCAATTCAGCTGAAAAAATAGATTTCTTCAATTAAACTTTAAAAATCTTATTGTCTGAAACCTTAGTTCACTGTGCTTAAATACTTGGCACATAGCATCGTCTACAGGTCCTCTATCAAGATTGTTCAAATTATATCCCTGGGGTAAAACAATTGACCCTGTCCCGGGACATGAATCATTCTTTCATTTTTGTCAGCTATTCTCAGGGGAGCGAAATAAGGCCCATGGGCCTGTTGTTTTCAATTGACCCTGTGAGATCTCAACATACACAATCCACAAACTATACTATTTCTGTTCTGTTACTGCGTATCTGGTTTTCATATGGAAATAGAGGCTGCATGGACAACATAGAATGCATATCATGGAAAGTATGACACATTTGCAAACTCCAGTGTATATTTACTACAACTTAAAATGTAAAAAAAATAAAGTCTTGAAAACATTGCGATCACTATGTGTGGACAAGCAATGAGATAAGTTCTACCTAATGCAATTATTGTGTTGAACTAGACGTGTTTGCCTGATAGTGGCAAATACCTAATTGTGCAATTCCTAAAAGCCAAATAGCTATTTTTAAACATAACAAAGGTTGTGCAAACCAAGTAGCTTGTGTTATGCGGCATTATGCATTAAAGAATGATTCAAGTATGATTCAAATCAGTTTAAAGTTAACTGGATTAGCTTCATTATGCTAAAAAACTTATATTTCGCCACCAAAAGTATGAAAGTTCGTCACACATGTCAAATGTTAGAAGAGGAATTGTATATGAGAACCAAAATGACGGCCAGCTTGAAATATGGCGGCCATTTTGAATATTGACGTTGGTAACGAGATTTTTGTAATTGTAGGGCCATACCAGTTTACATGCCAAATTTGATGATTGTATAGGCCGATTTTATTTACCTGGCAGGGCGGAGTTTCGATGCGGACCTTTGCATTTCAACTTTGGGGGCGGCAGCACGCATTTTTATTATCGAACTTTACCGTTTTCTCTCTATATATCAACGTCCTCCGAACAACACATGCACTCTTTGTTTCCCATTGGGTGTTTTTATAGAGAGATAGCGCTGTACAACATTTTCACGTGGATATGGCTGAACGCCCATGTGTTTCTTCATGTTGAAGGTATCGGAAAATAAATAACTATTCATAGCGGAACTATACCTATCACTCTTAAAATCAAATGCAAATTAGTTTATCTTTGCCAAAGGTAAGCTCCGCCCTGCCAGGTGAAAGAAATCAACCTATATCATCAAGCTCTAATGTGCCCAGCAATTAACAGAGGCCACTCAGAAAAACACACTTTTTACTGGCTTATTTGAAGAGTTATCGCCCTTGTTTGTGACTAATATTGCTTTTTTGTCACGGAAATTCTGTTTCTTATTTTCGTCCCATTATACATTCAATAAAATAAAGTGTTATTATGTAATCTATGTCTGATTGCAATTAAGATAAAAAGTAAATCATCATATCTCTAAAAACGGTACCAATGACCTTTAATCTTTTTCTGACCTTAATACGCGCATTAGAACTTTACATCCCCCTAGAATATGCTAAATACAAATCACGAGTGCATGTTGCCCGTCTACATGTCATGCCATGAGCCCCGTTTTCCAGAGCCTTATTTTCGATCCGTAGGCAGACTATTGTGCGAAAGTGCATCCTTACACTATCGCATTTTTCGGCGGAGCTGATAATATTTAATTGGGCCGACATTTTCTTATTTCTAACCAATGGTAAAATTGAGGTTTAAACGCAACTGCTTAAAACCGAAAAGTCTGATTGGGCAGGTAGCCAGGCTGGTGTTTACAATTGTTACTGGGTATAAATTATGTGCAAAATTATTAGACACAAGCTGCTACGGACTGTTTACCATTTAACGATATCCGTACTAAATACGTTTTTACGCTACAGCTAATAACGTATAGTTTTTGAATACCGAGAAAGTTTATGCAACCCGCCTGTTAGGCAGTGCTATGGCATAGTGTGTTTTGTTTTTTGTTTAGATATGACAGCTGGTGTCTTTTAAGATATACAGTTGTTGTAGATTCATTAATGGGAGGATCCATATCATATAAATATTGAGCTTAATCTCGGAATAAAACCTTACCCGAGACGTAATAGTAATTTAATACATTTACTTAGAGCAAATTGATTCATACCTTGCTCTGAGTAAATGGATCAAATTACTATTATGGACAATCCAGAGCAAGAAAACCATCTACATTGTTGAATCCTAGATGTGTTCTTAGGGTTTGTAGTATCAGAACTGTTCATTCCTTTTAACTATTTATTATATTGTATTAAACCGGAATTCACAAGTAAATTATGCAGGTGCAGTTCATTTACTAAATGTTAATGTCCCACATTGCTAGTAGATTTAGTATGCTACAGTGAATATCATAATTCTTTAAAAAAAACTCAAGTCCATGTTATTTTCCAGAGCCATCCACCATTACTTCCATAACGCACTCCGCCGATTATCTTCTTTTTTTTTTAAAAACGATATTACTTGTTTTAAGTTAATTTCCAAAATATTACTGTTGGATTTGTTAAACAAAAAATGATGAGATGGTGACCCGTTGCATTACCGCAATTTTCGGACTTTTAAATAAAGAAGCATGTAGAAAATACGAGAGGATGTAAGGTTATACCATCGCATCTGTTTTTTGACATAATTTACAAAATAATACCAAAGAACTCTTGGACTGAGAATGTAACGTTCCACTTTTGCATCTTTTGTTGGAGTTGTACCAAAATTGCTAATTCAGAAAAACTGTTCACCCCAACAGGATTCTTACACGTTTTAAACTTCCTTATTGTTTAATTGTAGTTTGATATAGCGTTTATCATGCATTCGTTTAAATGTTTGAAGGTCAGTCGATCGGTACAAAACCATGTTTAGAATATGTTAAAGTTCAAAGACATAATTATGAAATTAAGTAATTTCTTTAAGCAATTGACAACAATGAAGCAAAGGATAATGTTTTATTCATAAGTTATTTTCATGGCGGAGTTCCTTATACCCGGTCCTAGATAAACTGATAACGCATGTTTGTGTATTCAGACTGTAGTTGTGACTGTTTTGTCGGGGACAACAGATGTAATGGCTAGCAGGGACGTAAGGAATATAAAAGAACACCTTATTTGTTCTATATGTTTGGATACGTACACAGAACCTAAGATATTAACATGTAGTCACAGTTTTTGTCGATTATGCTTAGAAGGATATATTAGGGAAAACCGGGTTTCAAGACATCAGCTAAAATGTCCAGTGGACAAACAATTGATCTACATACAAAACACAGATTTATCACCCGAGGAACTAGCAAAGTCTTTTCATGACAGTGAGTTCCTTGAAGAAATCAGAGGAGTTGTTGATGATTATGATAAAGACAGACACCAGAAGAGTAAGATCAAGTGTAGAAAACACAAAGGTAAACTAGAGGATAGTTTTTGCATGAAGTGTCAGGTTATTGTGTGCAATGAGTGTGCTTTAGATAACCACAATGCAGGGGAGTGTAGATTTGAAACAGTTGACAGGGCGATACAGACACTTAGCCAGAAGGTCGAGGGTTTTCAAAAGAAACTAATGTCGCATCTAAAAACGGCAAAACGGGCAAAAAGAAAGCATGGACAAACAGCCTTACATTTCACGAAGGACTGTTTAGAAAAGATTGAAAATTTAGAGGTACAGATGGAAGAGTTGCATCAAACCATATCTCTTGAATTGCAAGATGTGAAGACTTTCCTCGGCAACTATATAGACAATCAAACCATTTTCCAACAGAACTCGGATACCCTTGTGAACAAATTGGATCGAAGCTACAAAACAGTGAAGAGAATACTTGACAAGAAAGACGGTTCACCTGAAAACAAAGAACGACTATGTAGCTACATTTCTGTTCTATCAAATGTTCAGGACTTCGATGAAGACATTCAGCAAATGGATAAGTTACTAAGAGATAGAAATTATTGGTGTGACCGTGCTGCAAATCTAGAAAAATGTGTGGCTACAATGAATCGCTCTTTGCAAATTCTGATGACTACTATCTGATTGTAGCGGATCACAGTTTAGTTTGAATGCTAGTGGCAAATATATCCATGAGAACTATTCGCGTGAATACAGCTATTGTTTTTCACTATTATTTCGTATCTTTCGCATCTATGTTATACTATTTTAGTGTATTCAGTAACCACCTGTGATCGAGTCTCTTTTCTGCATTATTCAGTGTTCACTTGATGCCAGACTGGCTGTGTTTGGTTTGTCCTTACGAGCTTTATTTCGAGAATTAAAGTAATTAAGACCTATTCAATTTAGTTGATTAAGTCGGCGAATGAAATGTATAGGAATATACATGTGATACACACACTCAACATGAGGACATGTGGAGTCGTTTAAAGAGCGACCTTTCTATTGCTCATAAGAAATGATAAGACCTCTGTTTATGAAACAGGCCATGTGTTTGATTAGTAATTGGATACGTTTCATAAAAATAATTTAACGAAAAACAACGTCTTACGACAAACTAAATACATGTAGATAACTTTGAAACGGGATCCTGGCTAGGGATATTTATTTGTTTACTTAGCGATTGATAACATACTCGAAAGGATATATATTTCACGGCATGTTTTTCAGTGAGCATAAGTGGTAAGTTTATTGCGACAAATAAAACTTCCTTCTTTCAAGCCATGGGTAGAAGTATAAACCTGCCAATCATAACATAACTTGCATTCTTGTAAACCTTTAACCCTTTCATGATCAAATTACTTGAGAGATTTTAACCCCTTCACCGTTTCATTGTTGTCTTCTTCAATTTTGTTATCTGCAGTAACGCTTCAAAGTATAAAAAATAAGGCAGTATGACTGAAGAAATTTCAAAACGAGTGTCAAACAGTTTGGATCCTGATCCCGGCGTCTGATCAGGATACAAACTGTTTGAAAACGTGCTTTTAAGCGTCATTGAGAGTGAAAGGGTTACAGTGTGTAACCATTGTGATTGAAAAAGTCTTAAACCTGTTGAATACAATTATGTTTCCTTGTTTCTCTTCTACTAGAAACAAAACTGTACATTGATTGTCAAAGAGTGTAAACAGTTTGAATACCAATTAGAGGCTGAATTACTCGGCATTTGATTTGGAACCAAGCAGTTTATAAAAGACTAGTGCCTTCGGATTTGACAGTCAACCAATGCATTGACTCTGAACATAGCAGAGGTGATACCATTTGCAAACAGTTGGGAGCCTGATGAGACGTCGCGAAACTGTTTGACACTCTGATCCATGATAACCTTTTCAAACAGTTGGGAGCCTGATGAGACGCCACGTAACGCATCGTCTAGTCCGAATCTAAACTGTTGACACTCTGAACCTGTTTCAAAATGAAATTTTGATCATTTTGAAAAAAATGATTTTAGAACTGTAGCAGACTGTACAGTTTGCGAAATTTAAGTTCACTAATGGTTGCTTATTACAGTACTGAACCTTATTAAATTAAATTGATAATCGCAAGCGAATTGCCATCGAATCGGGCGCTTCAAAAAACAAATCCTACTTTTGAATATTCTTAAGGGAATTTTCCGAAGCGGTTGTGACAAAAATGGAATCGAAATAATTATCGAATACATATTTGCGAACATTTGTGAGATACACCATTCAAGAAAACTTACCCGAGGGTAAAGTTAGTATTTTGAATCGCAAGCGAATTGCAAGCGAATCGCAATTTTTTTTAATTTAATAAGGTTCAGTACTGCAGTACTGAATCTTATTAAATTAGCATTTTTTAGATTGATAAATTGCGATTATCAATTTAATTTAATAAGGTTCAGTACTAGCAATCGTGCTTAGAATTACTTTATTTTATTCTAAATATGATTGACTAAATAGCAATGAAAATCATATACATTTATTTTTTATCAATAATTGTTTTCCTCGTTGAATTAAGATTTACGATACGTTAGTTCAGGAAGTGTTAATAGTCTTCATACCGTGGAGAAAACGTTATATTTTCCTGTTTAAACGCAAACGAAACGTAAAAGCATAGCAATAAAGCGTAGAAAAATGCCACGGTTTGACATTTCTAACGATTCATTTTAATGTTGGAAACCCGACGTCTGATCTGGCTACAAACTGTTTGCATTGGAAATAATAAATTTAGCATAAACGCGTTTATTGGGAAGAATAACGTCGTCGCCACTGTAACTCCATTAATGCCATTTTGTTGCCCAAAGTATACATTTTCAAACGTTGTAGACTAAATAAATACGAAAGAAGACTCAAGCAGGAAACGCAACACAAACAATACACCCACCTCTAAAGCAGAACACACACACAGCCATACCATAACAAACACACACGCACAAACACACACGCAATCCCACACACCAAACAGAAAACAATACGCAAGACAAACATAAAGCAAAGTGAACATAGGAGCCCGCCTTGGTACGGTCAGCAGCAATCAATAATTAATTATAAATTAACCATTAACAACCACTGGGGTGTTAAACCTGGGTTTAGGGGCGCCCAACCTCACAATTATCTCCTATATTCACCTATAAAGACGAACAGTGTACATAAAATATAAACCCTGTTCCACAACCTTACAATAAAAAAGACCGCCAGCACAGTAAGTAAATACATGTAAAACATCTAACAAAATTCTATGACAAGATTATTAGTAACACGGGAAGGAATTAAACATTCAAGCCCGTGTTAAAAATAACCCACTATGGCAACGGTCAAATTGTACTCAAGCGACTAGTCTGTAGTCACGAGTAACTGTAAGACATGGAAGGGTTCAGGGTACGACAGAGAGGGAGAGAAAAAACAAAGCACGAACATCCGACATAACTCTCCCGGTTAAGGACGGCTTTAGAGATACATCATCATGTAGTGCTAAGCCCTGCCTGTCGTCGCACAACCAAAGAGGAAAGCATAGTTATCAATTGTAGATTGATCGATAACCAAACGTGAAGTGCGGATAAATAACCGGATAAATAAACAACAAGCGCGAACATTCCATCGGGGTCTAAACAATTTGCAATTATTCAAGAAATGATCTGAATATTTCGGCGTTTAAGCGAAATAAACGAAAGGAAATGATCGGCAACTTTCATGAAGCGCGCTAGCAATTCATTGTAAATTTACCGATTATTTTCTGTCGTTTTTTTTCGCTTAAACCCCGAAAAAAATCAGTTTATTTCTCACATTTACATTCATATGATATTTGCTGTAATTTCTAACATTAAATGAACATTTTATTGGTATGCACGTATGTTTAATCCATATTAGGAGGTTGTTAACACCAATAATGTGTACCCTGAAAGGCATTACGCAACAAAATAATACGCGGAGAGCAGATCCATAAGCCCCATCGCCTCTGTGCAAGGTATCCACACGTCCCGCCCCTAGACAAATTCCGTCTTTACGAATTAAACGTTATTTTGTTCAAAGGCATTGAATGGGGGCGAATGTAAATATATAATAATGTGTCGGTTTAAACCTTTCTTCCCTGAAACTTCAAATGGACAATTTCCTATTTACATGTAGTCTAGTCTATGTTTGACTTTTAACTGTTGTTTTATCAATAAATTGCAATATAATACAAACGGTTTTCGGATATGAGTTTTCACTGATCGCAAATGACACACACAGAAGTCATGTTTACATTTTTTGCAACGGACGCATGTTTGTACAGTGGAGAATCTGTTATAGACTATTATTCTTCCCGTTTAAACGCAAACGCAAAGCGCTAAAACGTAGAAAAGAACAACTTTTAGACAATTCTGGTAATTCATGTTTATCTTGGTGGCAAACAGTTTGGAGCCTGATCAGACGCCGGGTTACCCGGCGTCTGATCTGGCTCCAAACTGTTTGTAATGGATATAATAGTTTTAGCGTAAACGCGTTTATTGGGAAAGAATAACAGATTCTCCACTGTACGATATGGCTCGAATATTAGAATGGCAACCGGGGCAGTGTTTCCCGATATAAAGTCAATCTTTGTTTTTCTTCTTTTATTCTTTACAGCGACACGACCCTGTAGCCATTTGGTGTCGTTAATTCTAATCAAACTGTTATCACTGCTTTGTTACAACTCTGAAATTTGTATTCAGTCGTCCTCCTGGAGTAACTTGGATGTCTCTGAAAAACATGTACAATTTCTTCAATTGAACTCTTTGCATGCTGGATAATTTTCTCCGTTTGCAACAATTGTCGTCTGCTACTGTCATAAAAATAGAATTTTCCAAAATAACTCAAAACAGGGTCAGAGTGTCAAATAGTATGGATCCTGATGAGACGCCGCGTTTACGCGGCGGCTCATCTGAATCCAAACTGTTTGCAAATTTAAGCACTGTGGCACGTGTATCCGCCGCTAGCATGCAAGTAGTAAATTGGATGCAACGCTTGTTCTAGAGAGGGGAAATTAAGACTTGACTTATATTTGCAAATAGTTTAAATAAAAAACAGACGCCGCATCATGCGGCGTCTGATCTGGATTCAAGCTGTTTGTCACTCGTCATTACATATTTCTTCTGTCAAAATGTCCAGTGATATTTAACTTTGAGAAAAGATAGCAACCGATAATTTTAAGCAGACGATATTGCAGCAGTGATAGGGTTAGACATAAATGTCTTGTTCGGAGAACAGCAGTGGGTTTTGTTGTGAGGAGGGAATCGTTGTTGGGAAGATCGTTGTAGGGAAGGGGCACTGTAATAGAGAAACAACATAAAGAGGAGTTTTGTATTTGTTGATACCCTGTATTAACCTTTTCTCAGCCAATTTGTATTGTCTGCTTTTACCAATAATAACATCTGATATGATACTTTATTATATGCCTTCGAGTGATATCGAGCGTTTCCGCGTGTATTTGAAGAGTAAAATACAAGACATATGGGACTATTTTGGTCTATTTCACTGGATTGCGTCCCTTAAATACACCTAATGAAGAAGCCAAAATACGCATTGCGGTTTTCTCCCTTTGTGTCAATACATGACAGATAACCTATCCTTATAAAATTGATAATGTTCGGCTCCGGTCGACGATTGCCGGAAATTACATGGTTCCGTGACTTGCCTACGGCCCTATCACTGTGATAATAAAACAGACGACATGCTGTGTGTATAATCTTCACTAAGTCTTATCGCCGTGGGTAATAAAATAAGCTCACATCATTTCGGGTTCTCAGTTTAAGCAGGTTTCAATGAATAAGCCATTTAATAATATGTAAATAATGATTTATTACATGAAAATGACAACTGAATAATTGCGTTCATTTGGTATATTCATTAAGGTACAGTAGAGAAAACGTTATTCTTTCCAGTTGAAACGCAAAGCACTAACAGTGACAAACAGTTTGGAGCCTGATCAGACGCCGGTTACCCGGCGTCTGATTTGGCTCCAAACTGTTTGTAATAGAAATAATAGTTTTATCGTAAACGCGTATATTGAGAAATAATAACGATTTCCCCGCTGTAGCTAATATTTGGTACATGTAACATAATTGTTCTATAAGACAAAAATGAAACGTCTAATACAATGTCATGAATATACAGTGTTTGATTTCAGAGTACCAGATCTAAATAATTACTTTTTTTTTTATTTTTTACATTTACTCAAATCTTATGCAAACATTATTTTTCTGTATCCAAATACACTTTTAATTTTCTTATACACGTTGCTCGCCATTCTCGCCAAAATATTGAATAAAAGTAAATGAACGGCACACACTTTATCATTGTAGACGATTCTTTTTTTTTTCTTCTTTTTTGGCCTGGTACTTTGAACGACAGCTTTTAAGTTTAACTGTCTGAGCAGTTTGGGTCCTCCTAAGACGCCGTGTAACTCGGCCACTTACCAGGACGCAAACTATTCGACACAGATTTAATACATGCATTTAAACTAGCTGAAATTTGCTTTTGGTAATCATTTCAGACATTTTCATCTTAACAGAAATAATTCAACATAATACAAAACGTGCCCTGAATCTCAGCAACGCTTTGATCCAAACATATCAAGAAAGCTCTGAAAAAATTGAACACACTAAGTTGAATGAAAGTAAAGGAGCTTTCGGCTTAACTACAGTAACAATTAGAGACATTTATGCAATAAAGCCTCTCTAATACGACCGCCCGGTCATTATGATTTGGGATATTTAATTGCAGGCGACTGCTTAGGGCAGGGGTGAGTCGTATTGGGGCTCCTTCTTTCCTGCATTAGGCTGTCACCCCGAGGCCGACCATGATACTTATATCGAGTGGTCGCGTTAGAAAGGCTTTATAGATCCACTTGAATGACACATCAAACATTTGTTTTATTGTTAGTTAACCATTTCACTGCCTTTATGACGTAATAACGATTAACCCGTCAAACACAGCCGCTGCTATACTGATTATCGCCCGCATTTTTATTCATGCGTCAGCGTTTACTTTATTTTTGGGGGAATTGTATGCAGTTTTAACTTAAGAACAATTAATGTGAGTGTCAAACAGATCGAAAATTGATCAGACACCGCATGCGTAATTAGGATCAAAACTGTTTGCAAAAGTCGGTGTCGTCGGCTTAGGCAGTTAAAAGGTTAATGACAGTAAGCAATATTATGCGTTAAACTGTTTCCGGCTCATTTCACACAACCCTTCATATGCAAACAAAGTATGTTTGAAAATCACAACTTCTTATCAAACAGCGTAGACTCAGATCACTCAAAGAAACTTATTACATCATATCATGATAGTACGTCAACTTTACCTAAGTGTTTTCCCGATCTTATGATGTATTGTTCTCAGTTTACCTTGTAAAAGGTTATTACACGGTTTATAACTAATTGCATACATTTTAGATCTAGACTATATAGCACTAGAATTTATTTCAAAGTTACAAATACCTCGTTAATTCTTTTGCGTAAAACTTCCATTTCAGACTGTCCAAAATTAAGCTTATTTAAATTGTCATTTCTTTCGTGAAAGTACTGGACCCTTCTCTATATTCCTCTTATCTGTTTCTATACTGTCTTCACATACTTACAATGGATTCAAGACCAATCATGTAGGATCATATAGGATGATCTCTGATCTGGGACTATACTGTTTGCATTTCGAAGTATTTAAAGGTTATTCAAAGCAATTAAATGCAAAATATTACTCAACATTCGATCTTTAAGATAACGCAGCATATTGGATAATATTTCATTACAAGAAAATTTGACAAAATTTCTAAACATTTCAAATCCAATTAAATTAGGTAATTTACCTGATCGTTTATTTTATTCAATTTTTCATGACACTTTGATAAAATAAATTATTACACATTATAACCAATCACATGTTTAAAACAATTATATATAGATTCATTCAACATAAAACTTTATCAATTCTGCTGCTACAAACGTTTCGTATAGGATGTCTCAAATTTACGCTTTGCTACACTTGTCTTTTCTTAATCTGTTAATGCAACAGATTATTGCTAGTAGGGTTGAAATATATCCTTTCCCTTGGCAGATTTATGATACCAGCAATAAACGCCCCGGGGGGTTGCCCGCTGATAATGCTACGGTCGTTAATTTCCGTCGGAAATTTACGAACCTTAACGAGTGGTTCTAATATATCGATATCATGAAATATAGTGTAATTCAACCTAAAACATACTGTACAAGACACTAAGTTATTTTTCTGAAAATTATATCATTAAACAGAACCATGTTTTCTTAATTTACTCATAACGGGGCGGATATTTAATTTTGATAAATAAATTGCTTTTAAGAGCCAAGCATGGTACAACCCTCCCCCTTTTTTGCATAATCGTATAAGAATATATAAGCAGCACTTTACTGTTTAAATAATCAAAAAAATACTGTTGAAGATGAAATATCATTTTAAAACACAATATACCATAATAAAGTTTAGATGTAGACCTTTCAACTCATAACGGGGCGAATATTGTGATTGGAATAATAATGGTTTTATTGCAGTTACAAAAATTGTCCCCTATCAATTCTTTGTAATCTAAATCGATGGCTTCTTGCTGGACAGTCACGTATCGGCTTATTTTCAAGGGGAGTAACTCCCTCGATTAAGCCAGGCATTTCACTAAAATAGTCCCATATGGTCTGTATCAGCCACCTTGTATCAGCCATTTTGTATTTTACTCTGAAGTCGCTTTCGATTTGACGTGACGTCATTTACGTACATGTACGAGTGCCGCGTTATTCTTTGTGGCATACAAAAATCTTGTTCTGCTTCAAATAACTAATAAATTTTGGATATAATATTATTTAAACGACTATTTAGTTATTTCTTGTTTGTATTAAAGGCATATTATAAACACATCACCAGTTGGCAGTGCGCAACAGAGTGTTGCATTTAGCTCTCGACGTTTTTGGCGGAAACAACCGATCAGACTCGCGCCAAGGCGCTCGTCAGATCGGCTATATCCGCCAAAAACGTCTCGAGCTAAATACACCACTCTGTATCGCACTGTCAACTGGTAATGTGTATGTGTTCGGTACTAGCGGTTAAAACATTACTTTACCTAGCTTGGTGGTAACACCTAGTCCAGTAAAAAGTTAGCAAATAAGCAAGCGATTCCTGCGATTCCTGTAAAAATGTCCCATGAAATGGACGGCGGTAATGTCCTTCAGTGCTAGATTTAATACAAGGTGACTAAAACATATCGAACTTATTATTAACCCTTTCAACCCTACAGCGTAGAGATTATTGATTACATATGCAAACAATGCCTACTTTGATCAGAGGGCTCCTATAGGCTCCCATAGGAGCCCTCTGATCAGAGTGTGCACAATTTCCAATGGTGTTTGTTGTCATACCAAAACATACAATGTTCAGTTAACTGGTTCAAATTTCCTGTTCTAGAAGAGTCCAAAAGGATTATAAATTACACAGAAGAAATATTAAGTGTTGAAAGGGTTTAACACTTTCGGCCCTGATTAGACACCGCGTTACACAGATAACGCGGCATCTGATAAAGGTCAAACTATTTGCAAAGTCGACTTTTTTGCCTTTAGAGGTGCAAGGGTTAATCAACCATTTGTATCAAATATTGCTCTCAGTTGGTCCTTTGAAAAGTAGCTCAATACAGGGGAGAAGATGTTACTCTTTCCCATTTAAACACAACCGACATATGATAAAATGTTAAGAAATTACATTATTTTGAAATTTTAACGATTTTGTTTTTAAAACAGAGTGACAAACATTTTCGAGACTGATTAGACGCCGGGTTACCTGGCGTCTGATCTGGCTCAAAACTGTTTGCAATGGACATAACATACATGTAAATAATTTTAGAATCAACGCGTGTTGTGAGAAAGAATAACGTTTCCACCAATGAACACGTTAGAATAGTGTGTACGAATAATACGATTAACAATAAAGGATCGACTTCACGCGGAACTGTGGTCCGATCTATAGACACTAAAGTGACGTCATTTGACCTGTGAACCTAACCGCAGACGGGCCATTCTCAGTTTCATTGGTTCGACAAACGGTGTTCCTTTGCCAACATTAATACGCATGCGCCGACTACAATTTGTGTGAGTAAAGGTTCGAACTATAGTTCCACGTGAAGTCGCTGAATACAGTGGTGAAGACGTTATAATGTCTCGTTTAAACTCAAACGACACACGAACGTAATGCAATTAAATGAAGAAAGTTATATATGTTTTAAAACTTTCCTACTATTTATTATATATTGTGTTTTTTAAATAATTATACGCTTGTTGAACAAGCTATATATAGCCTCGGTTGATCTCGATTGTGTCCGCTACGTTTTACAGAAAATTATCATCGTTATGGGTAAGTCAGGGTAGAAATTTAGAATACAATTTTGAAACCTTTATGTCATCGTGGTCGAGACAGCAGAGTACTTAGTGTTTTACTTGGTATGTCCATGAGTTCGATACCCAGCGGAAGTTCTTTCTTTTTTCTTTTTAATTTTGGTATACACGAGTCTGCAAGAAGGAGGAGCAGAATGGATTGAACTGATGTGACCTTAGTCCCATAGAAAGTCAATTAAGGTATTATCATAACATTTACCCCTAGCGACGAGTATACTCGTCATTTACAAAGAATGTACATATACACATGTCCCATTAAAACAGTGAATACCAGGATATGAGGGTTCCAGAAGTAGACCTTTGATCAGGGATTCACTGTTTGCTATTTTGTACTTATCATACATTGACTAGCAATATTTTGAAACTGAAGTCTCTGTGATAAAGGAGTTTGTTTCAATTGTTATCTAGCAGTACGAGACCACACAGGGTAACATTTTACAAACATTTAAAACTTTCAATAGTTAATAAAGCGTAACCCTTAGATTAACTATGACATATTTTGGTACATTTCAAGTAAAATAATTGCTTGAAAATAATGAAATAAAACATTGAAATAATTATAATAAAAAAGAAATAAAATCTTATGAATATCGAACCCACAACCTTTACCCTTTTACAAATA
The DNA here is from genome assembly GCA_922989275.2 of Gari tellinella. Lineage (NCBI taxonomy): Eukaryota > Metazoa > Mollusca > Bivalvia > Cardiida > Psammobiidae > Gari > Gari tellinella. The sequence goes on along the minus strand of OV277858.1, from coordinate 100,240,483 downwards.
AATACGAAAGAAGACTCAAGCAGGAAACGCAACACAAACAATACACCCACCTCTAAAGCAGAACACACACACAGCCATACCATAACAAACACACACACACACACACACACACAACAAACACACACACACGCAATCCCACACACCAAACAGAAAACAATACGCAAGACAAACATAAAGCAAAGTGAACATAGGAGCCCGTCTTGGTACGGTCAGCAGCAATCAATAATTAATTATAAATTAACCATTAACAACCACTGGGGGTTAAACCTGGGTTTAGGGGCGCCAAACCTCACACTTATCTCCTATATTCACCTATAAAGACGAACAGTGTACATAAAATATAAATCCTGTTCCATAACCTTACAATAAAAAAGACCGCCAGCACAGTAAGTAAATACATGTAAAACATCTAACAAAATTCTATGACAAGATTATTAGTAACACGGGAAAGAATTAAACATTCAAGCCCGTGTTAAAAATAACCCACTATGGCAACGGTCAAATTGTACTCAAGCGACTAGTCTGTAGTCACGAGTAACTGTAAGACATGGAAGGGTTCAGGGTACGACAGAGAGGGAGAGAAAAAAAAAGCACGAAAATCCGACATAACTCTCCCGGTTTAGGACGGCTTTAGAGATACATCATCATGTAGTGCTAAGCCCTGTCTGTCGTCGCACAACCAAAGAGGAAAGCATAGTTATCAATTGTAGATTGATCGATAACCAAACGTGAAGTGCGCAGCAATATAGTTGGATCATAATCTTTTTTGAGGAAAAATCTAATACGTTTCACAAATAGGTTTTGAAAATACATATGTCCAAGAATCTTACGACGTCTGTAAATCACATCACCATAAATCTCCGGATGTGAAATACCTTGCCGCAGAAAAGACTTTAAGTTACATTTATACTTGTTAATGAGAGGATGATTTCTATAAATACCCTTACACTCTACCAATTACTCTAGCTCGAATATCGATTTATTTTCGACACAGTATGCATTATATCCTTAGATCGCTTTCCGTAAATCAAAACGGAGAATATCGACTTTTATACCGAAGCTAAATATATCCTTCCAGTGACGTAGGAATATTCAAATTTTGACAGGTAAAAAAACAACACCCAAAAGAATACCTATTAATGATCTACTGTACTCGTATAAGTGGTAATGTTAGCGAAGTGGAAATATTTGCGAATTTCGCGATTTCACGAAATTCGCAAACAATCCTACCAGCGACCGTAATGCAATATGTTACCTCAGCACCGTATTCATTATTAACCCTTATACCGTATCAGATCAACTGAATATCACATATTCCACAGAGACTTTATTGTCTACAAAATATAAATTAACGTGACATAGATATGCAAGTTCAAACTGAATTAAGCACAATTCTAATGAACCCAGAAAGTCTCATTAATTTTCAATCGAGGAAATACTTGACCGCCCGGCCATTGTGGTTCAGCTAAAACATTGATAGATAACGGCGGTTTTCTGTATACCTGTATTATAAAATACGGACAGTGGGTATCCTCGTCTAAAAATGTTCCTTTTTACAAATATGTGATAAAATATGCAAAACAGCCTTTGATCCCAATGAGACGCCGAGTAAAAGGCTGTTTGACAATCGGCCAAGGGTAAATCTAATTCGTGAGTAGACAAAATATTGCGCATGCGCAAAACTGAGTTGTTTGGCCACACCCGCTATTTTGATATTTTTGCAAACATTTGGATCCATATCAAATTATGAGATTTTTGGCATCTACATGTACAGTGGAGAAACTGTTATTCTTTCCCAATAAACGCGTTTACGCTAAAATTATTTTTTCTATTGCAAACAGTTTGGAGCAAGATCAGACGCCGGGTAACCCGGCGTCTGATCAGGCTCCAAAATGTTTGCAACCAAGATAAACATGAATTATCAGAATTGTCCAAAAGTTGCACTTTTCTACGTTTTAGTGTTTTGCGTTTCGTTTCGTTTAAACGGGAAAGAATAACAGATTTTCCACTGTAGTTTGGATCAAAGCTATTGATATTCAGTTTGATTTGCCTTTTAACCATTTTTACAGTTTTACTGGTGACATATTTCAGAAGCAATGAATGCCAAGAAATCGAAAAACAACGATTCAGCAGGGCCGCTTTATTGTTTTGATAACTTGTCACTTACCGTCAGAGTTATGCAATTGTTTGGAGATTTAATTAGAAAGTCAAAATAAAACAATAGAATCTAGTAGTATTGCATTGCAAGTCCGCTTGTGTACGGACTAATTTAATAGTGACATTGTGACAATAATACAGGGCACGCTTTAAAGTGAAACAATGTGCACATGAAATACTAGTACTGATATAATTGCCGAACGTCTTATAGCAACGTTCCACAAAAGCACCGTCTGCGTGATTATTGCTAATACGGGGTCATTATTACGATGTGCAGTTATAACGGAATATGATAGAAATGGGTTTTCGCGAACATATTGTAGAGATTTCTCAGTTAGATAAATTGCATATGCGTCACAGACTCACAGTTGATACAGTGGAGAATCTTATTCTTTCCCGTTTAAACGCAAACGTACGCAAACGCAAAGCACTAAAACGTAGAAAAGTACAACTTTTTGGACAATTCTGATAATTCATGTTTGTCTTGGTGGCAAACAGTTTGGAGCCTGATCAGACGCCGGGTTACCCGGCGTCTGATCTGGCTCCAAACTGTTTGTATTTGAAATAATAGTTTTAGCGTAAACGCGTTTATTGGGAAAGAATAACGTTTTCTCCTATGTATAATCACTGTTGATAATAACACTTCTGCAGTAGTGACCTTATCATATTTGTAACGTCACGTCAGAATATCTGTTGTTACGTCGCGCGTAAACAGTTAATTCTGTGTGTTGGATATAAAGAATATATCAATTTAAAGGAATAGATTATCCTCTATATATTTTAACCTGAAAGGCAAGCGGTTTGGAGCCGGGCTCCAAACTGTTTGCATTTGAAAAAAATAGTTATAGCGTAAACGTGTTCATTGGGAAATAATATCGTCTTCGTCACTGTATGAGCAGAACGTCTTGTTGCTTTTATTCGCTGTATATTTACCTTTGTATTATATAACCGCTCAAGACTAACGGCAGCAATTAATTTGGAACCTGATCAAACGCCGACTATGCATCGCCTAGTCGGGTATAAACTGCGTGGCATGGATATAAGTTCTATTCAAACTAATTTTGTTAAATAGACGATAATATGGCAGAGAATGTGCCAGAAGAGTTATGACGTCAGAATGCCAATGCATTGGATCATGCAGAGTGAAATGAATCCGGAATGTACCTTAAGACTTTTACTCTCAATGACGACAAAAACACGCGTTTGCAAACAGTTTTGATCCTGATCAGACGCCGCGTAACGCGGCGTCTGATCAGGATCCAAACTGTTTGACCTTATGTTTTTAAATTGCTTCAGTCATACTGCCTTAAAAACTTTGAAACAATATTGCAGACAGCAATATTGAAGGAGACAACAATGAAACGGCGAAGGGGTAAAAATATGACGATTAATTTGGCAGCGAAAGGGTTAAGACTTTCTTTGTGTCGTGTTCTTTGTATTAATCATCCAGTTGTCAAGGAAAATCTCAATGCTTTTACACTGAATGACTTTTCAAATAAATGTTGGCTATACTAAAGCAAGACCAAACATGCATTTTGTACTTTTAAGCTGCAGTAACTGTAAATAAATTTAACCAAAGTTATTGCGATAGCTGAAGAGGTGCATTATTGTGTCAATCAGAAAGAATAAATTGGAAAAAAAAACGTTTTTCATCCTATGTTAACCATTTCACTGTCAAGGCCAACAACAGTGACATTTGCAAACAGTTTTTTATCCTGATCAGACGCCGCCTGACACTGCGTCTGGTCAGGATCAAAACTGTATGACACTCATGTCATGTTTCATTAGTTTAAAGCGCATACTATTCAAACAATGAAAATTAAAGGCAGTCGACAAGTATAAGCAGACGATAACATAATAATATTTATAATGTTTCAGCGACTGTGTTTGCGACGTGTATTTTCGTCACAATTAAGGGAAAGGGTTAAACTCTTTCCGTCTTTAAAATTCGCCTTAATGGGTAGAATACTCTTCGTACCCAAACTTCACGATTGAACTTATTAAAAAACTAAAAATAACCCATTGCAGACAGTTTGAAACCTGATCAGTCGCCGAGTAAACCAGATTAAATGGTCAACATTATTTAAAACACTGTCAGGTTTTACGTTTTATTACTTTTTATTTGGTTGTATCTTTGTTTAACCCTCCGTATGTCTATCGCGTATCTGAAACAGACTGATGCAGATCAAACCGCGACACGCGGTGTCTGTTAGAGGTAAAATAGGGAGAATTTAACATTGGCCATAGCAGACGAGCGTTGGCACCCACAAGCGGTGGTCTCGTTAGCTCATACCGAGCTGATCTGGATGAAAGCTGCTTGACACTTGTGGTTAGGTTCTTTAATTTAAAAATGTATTAATCTAAATTTTACCCAATTTACAGACGACATTTTCAAAGCAGACGGTATTACAGGATTGACTTTGGCAATCTATTAGTCAGCGGGTATATACTCAATTATGTTTGACAATGTTCGTTATCCTCGTATCAAAGAGTACGAACTACGATTAATAGAGCATATTTAAGTACACGAGATACAGTTTAAGAAACAGTTTTGTGTGATTCAAGACAAAAAAACAGTCAAACACGTTTTAAGCTACCACTGAAAAGAATAAGTTTTGAATTATTACGTTAAGTCGACAGCTTAACCTATTTGTGCCTAGCCGTATTGATATAATGAGTGGTTGGGTAGATAGATCCGGAAAAACCTAGCCGCAAGAATTTTTCATATGTAAAAACTTGTAATGAAAAGAAAAACTAAAGTGAAATATGTTGTATCTGCACCAGTTAAGTTTACCATAAAAGATAGTAAGTGCTGCCGTTTGGCTACTTTAAGTACTGTAATGCTATATTTGAGAGATAATTTTAATGTTAATAAAGCGGCATTTAAATTACATTCCACTTCAAATACTTTGTTTGACAGTTATGTGTTAATTATATTACCCTTGAGATAAACATAGAATGGTGATTTTTTTCTGTTGAAATTTCTTAAAACTAAAGATAAGATGCAATGTTTCATATAACGTCTCGTCTATTATGCAATTTTGTGGGTTTTTTTTTTTTTTTTTTTTTTTTTATAAAAACACTAGTTTGAAATACATGTAGTGTTCATTCTTAGTCCAGTCAAATTAGCCCCAAAAAGGGTCGAACCTAGAACTAATTGCAACAGAAACTTTTTCTGCTGTATTTATATCACACAGGTGTACTCTTTATCATACAAAAAGTCCCAATCCGTAGCTAGATGGGAAATTCATTTTTTGGGGGTCTGAAATTGGTACCTGATTATATTTAGGCCGACACAATGTTCAATCTGAGTTATAGGAAAATAGACAGTAAGCAATAATTGACTCACGTTTCGTTCATTTATTACAATAATATGCATAACCCTTTATCATATATAAGAACTCTTTACAGTAAAATTTATTTTATATTGATATTTCAGGGTCGGAATGATAAAATATGGGGTACAATTACCCCACCCACTTTATAGCATTAAATATTTTCTTTTTTTTAAATTTTCAGTTTAAACCCCTCCCACGCCACAAACAAATAATCGTTAAAAAGACATTATACAAGCAAGCAAGCCAAAATTTTACACATCTACAGTATTAGATGACAGCATTCATAGAATTTGGTACCTGATTATATGTAGGCGGACACAATATTCAATCAGAGTGATAGGAAAATAGACAGTAACCAATGATTGACTTACTTTTCGTTCATTTATAACAAGAACATGCATAACGCTTCATCAAATACAAGAACTCTTTACACTGAAATTTATATTATATTGATTTTTCAGGGTCTAAATGATAAACAATGGGGTACAATTACCCCACCCACTTTATAACATTACATTTTTTCTCTCTTTTTTTAATTTTTTTTTCAGTCAAAATCCCTCCCATGCTATTTTGTAACATTTTAACAAACAAATAATCATTAAAAGGACATTCTACGAGCAAGTAAGCCAACATTTTACACATCTACAATATTAGATGACAGCATTCATAGAATTTGGTACCTGATTTTATGTAGGCGGACACAATATTCAATAAGAGTTATAGGAAAATAGACAGTAAGCAATAATTGACTCGTTTTTCGTTCATTTAGAACAAGGATATGCATAACAATTCGTCATATATAAGAACTCTTTACACTGAAAATTATATTATATTGATATTTCAGGGTCTGAATGATAAACTATGGGGTACAAATACCCCACCCACTTTATAGAATTAAATTTTTTCTATTTGTTTTTAAATTTTCATTCCAAATCCCTTCTATGCCATTTTGTTTCACTTTAAAAAACAAATTATCATTGAAAATGACATTCTACGAGCAAGAAAGCCGGTTGTTGTTTTTTACACATGTACAATATTAGATTACATCATTCATAGTTAGTACAATGAAGTAATCCTAAATATATATGACAATGTGCTCGAATTTGGGCCAATACTTTACCTTGTTACTTGACCGCAGACTTGTTTTATAGCAGAACAATTACCTTTAGACAACAAATTAATCGTTTGTCGGACAACAAATGATGCTGTCGAATTAATTCCGTAATCGGTTAAAGGGGACCGGGCGACCACGCCTCTTCACACCTTATGAAATACATTCTTTACTGATCTTTTTCAGACAGTTCTGTCAAACGGTTTTGTAGATAATTGGATTTTTTCTTTGTTATATAGAGTTAAGGCTTACTGTAATACATGATATCGTTAAATGAAAACATATGAAGTTTTGGAACAATCCAACAGACTTTCCTACATGTGCAGTTTGTCTTACCCAAACCGTTTTGTTACAATAAAGCCTAATGAAGAAATGGGTTGATAAGCGTTTTGTAATAGAAAGAAACAAAAAATGTAAAAATTCGAACATTCTACGGCTATCTTTGCGACCGTTTGGGTGCCAGCGTGGTGGCCACTAATCAACACGGCAGGCCTCCAAGAGACTGAGCAATCACTTCCTTCATGACCCACCCTCCGTGTGTAGCAGGCCTACCTTTAGACTATTAATATAATTTGAATAACTTTGACATATGTCATTATGTGACGTCATCTGCGAAAAGGTTGCTTATCAGGGCCTACGATATTTTTCGCTCCTGATGTCTAGTAAATTTGGATATTCATTTAAAAAAAAAAGTTACTTTCAGGGAGGATTTGTCCAACTGGATTAACTAGTTTTAAGTAAACTGCCTTCACATTTCACTGCTTTCACATCATTTACAATAAATAACACATGAGTTTCTTTCTTTCAACTTTCTACTTGAAGTTTTCCGTGCTTTAAAACAATTTTTCAATAGGAAACGGAAACTTCCTTCTATCTGCCTAAAGCATTGGGGCTCGTACAATAATTTTGACCGATTTTAGTAAAACAAATATTTTTTGTCAAATTTGTTGAAGATATTGATACTTAAGGGTGTATCAATGTCATGACTTTGGGAACTTTTCAAAGTATAGGAAAATACTCTATGATGGTTATGTATTGAAGAGCTATTTAAGATGAATGAAAAAATTAGAAAAAGTGTACATTTTGGCGAACAACAGTTGGCTCTACGGCCATGTAAAATTTACCCCACCCACTTCCTCTTATTTTGTCCTTTTCAAACAGCCCGCTTCAATAAAACCCATTTTAAATGAAAACAAATATGATAATTTGGTTTTGTGTTATTTATTTCCTATCTATGGTAGTATTTCTTCATACAAAAACTAATTTAAGAAAAAAAGGCACCAAATGTGAAATTTATAAAGCTCTTAATATCATCGGTATGGTACTTTTTTGTAAATTTTGTAAGGGGCGATAACTCTTTTTACTTTAATAACTCAAAATTTTCAACACTGACCTTTCAATTTCTTTTCATATTTTGAACTGCCTTAGTATGGGCTTTCATCTGGTAGAATATGAGAAAAAGTTTAATACTAGAACTATTTCATTTTCAAACTTTTTTACTTTTTTTCATAAAATAAAAACTCTAATAAAATCATGCCCTATATAAAGCATATTTTTGATATTCAAGGATCCATATTGTTCAAACCTGGTGCCTGCTTTGTCTAAATTTGGTTTATATATGTGAACATACCACCATAGACATGAAATAAATAAAGAAAACCCAAATTACCATGTTTGTTTTGTTTTTAAAATAGATTTTACTGAAGCTTGCACTCTGAATGGGTAAAATTTGAAGAAAAAAATCCAAATTTGACATACCTTTTTCAAATCGCTGTAGCTCAAAAAAAAGGACACCACCATATATATTTTTTTTCATTTTTTCATTCATCATAAATAGCTCTTCCAAAAAAACAATGATAGAAAAAAAGTTTAATACTTTGAAAAAATAGCTCATGACATTGATACACCCTTAATACATCTGATTAAAATATTCGAGTCTGACCATGGTAGTTTTAATATGTCTTACCTTACTATTCTGCTGAAAAGCTGAAGTTGAGTCCGTATCAAGGTAAACAAAGCAAAGTGAGCACGCCATCTTTTTGGCGACAACGTCATGAAATAGCTGTTATGGCGTCATGATGTATCATATTTTTTTGATATGGTGACTGAATCGGAAAAGCCGAATTTTACAAACTTTGACACAAAATAACTTTTTTGTTGAAAGGGGGATTTTGTGGGACTTTTAGTATGTAATACACTTTGATCTATACTTTCGCATAGTTGCAAAAAAGTTTCTGTTGCAATTAGTTCTACCTCAAGATCTAATTTGACTGGACTATCTTTAGTCTTGGTTGGTTTTTCCTACATGACCATTAAATCAAACTTTAATACGTTTATGGCAAACTTTACATAATTAGACGAGTAGCCATGTACTTTGCAAGATTTAACCTTCCTGGTTGTAACATTGTATTCAAATATAGCATTTATCGTTCATTTGAATACCGTTTGAATCACGGCCAGCAGATAGACGACTTACCAGGTACTGTTTTTAAGATACAATACACTAATATAAAAAACAAAGTGATAACATCACTGGACAAATAATTTAATTTAAATGCTTTACAATGTGGCTAATTATTTCTAGATAGACTGATAATGTATGCTGTGGAAATTCAGACTAGAGTGTGACTGTTTTATCGAGGATCACACTTATAATGGCTATCAGAGACGTGAGGAATATTAAAGAACATCTAATTTGTTCGATATGTTTGGATACTTACACAGAACCTAAGATATTAACATGTGGTCACAGCTTTTGTCGATTATGCCTAGAAGGATATATTAGAGAAAACCAGGTTTCAAGACATCAGCTTAAATGCCCAGTGGACAAAAAATTGATTTACACACAAAATACAGATTTATCACCCGAAAACTTAGCAAAATCTTTCCCTGACAGTGACTTTCTGGAGGAAATCATAGGAGTTGTTGATGATTATGATACAGAAAAACACAAGAAGAGTAAGAGCAAGTGCAAAAAACACAAAGGAAGACTCGAGGATTGTTTTTGCTTAAATTGCCAGGTTATTGTGTGCAATGAGTGTGCTTTAGATAACCACAATACAGGCGAGTGTCGATTTGAAACAGTTGACAGGGCAATTCGAAGACTTAGTGAGCAGGTCGTGGATCTTCAAAAGAAATTAACGTCGCAACTGAAAGCGGCAAAACGGGTTAAACGACAGCACGGACAAACAGCCTTACACTTCGCGAAAGACAGTTTCGAAAAGATTAGTAATTTAGAAGTACAGATGGAACAGTTGTATCAGACTGTATCTCTCGAAATCCAAGAAATAAAGACTTTCCTGGGCAGCTATATAGACAATCATACCATTATCAAACAGAGCACCGATGATATTTTGACCAAATTAGATTGCAGTCACCAAAACGTGAAAATGGTACTTGATAATAGAGACATTTCACTTGAAAACCAAGAACGATTATGTAACTACATTTCGGTACTTTATAATGTTCAGGATTTCGGTGAAGATATTCAGGAAATGGAAAATATACTGACAGGTCTAAAGCAGTGGCGTGACCGCACTGCAATTCTAGAGAAAACTATAGCTGACATGAATCGCTCCTTGAACATCTGATTGAGTCGGGTTTTCATTTAAAAAAAGAAATGTCTAAAGGTAAACGTTAATAAACCAAAACAAGTTATGTATGTGAATTTAGCTTATGTTTAGCGCTCTCATTTTGCCTCTCCATAACTTTGACATCTGGCCTAGATTCTTTTGAGAGTAAAACATTTTCCGAACTGGTGTGTTTTGTGTTTTGTTTCTGGTAATTGAGAGCTGGGAAGTTCCTTTTCTAAAAGGTAATTAGTGAATAGTTATGTTGTAAATTCTGTTATGTGAATGAAGTCACATTTGTGTAGATCGGTACATTTTGTCATACCCACTTTTTTATTCGGATGTGTGTTTACATGTTGATTATGCCATGTCATTTCATATGTAGCATGTTATATTTAGCATGTTTAAATTGCGCCGTTTCAATACAACAAACTTACAGAGCGGTGTTTGTTTCTTTTTATGTTTGACGCTCTTCTTTTACATTCAGTGTTGTTTTCTGTGAAGATGTCGTTAGTTTTTCGTTATATTTGATTTGTGTTATATGCAATTGGATAGCAGTCGGTCTTGTTTTGAATGACCACTAGTTTAGCTGGCCTGGATGTCCTTTTGGTGGATAACTGCTTAATATTGGATGGTAGAAGTGTGGGTAGCTCTAATGAATTTTCTGCATTGGTATCTCTCTTCATGTTGCTAAAACGTGTATGCAGGACAAGCCATAAGTCACTGTATACGGCAAAGAACGATGGAAGATACAGGGTTAAAGGCTATATATGGCCTATAGTCATTCTTACACGATCGGACATGCTTCAAACAGTTAGACAATCAGATTATACCAAATCCACATATAATCTCTTTCACTTTCAATGACGCCAAACAGCGCATGTGCAAGCAGTTTTAATCTTGATCAGACGCCGAGTTAAGCAGTGTCTGATCAGGATCCAAACTGTTTTATGACACTAGTTTTGAATCTATGTCAATCATACTGCCTCTTGTCTAACTTTGAACCGGTATTACAGATACCACTATTGAAGCAGAGGACAATATGACGGCGAGGGGGTAAAAACCTCAAGATAAATTTGAAGATGAAAGTGTTAACGCGTTTATACTCAAATAATTATATGACTTTATTCGAAACTGTTGGTAATTAACGCCAATTATCAACATTCGACTTCAATGTATTTTTTGGAAGACAATAGAGTTCTGTCGAAGATCAGCTTTCTGCCACGGGTGCCATTTTTCTAAGCAGTTATCTCATAAATGCACAATTTTACGCCTTGAATTATTCCATCATTGAAGAATATAGTTATATTTTATACATGTGTATCGTAAGAAGTGTTTCTTTATCTTAGTACACTGCATCTTAAAGCAGGTTGAAAGTAAAGCAGAATGCGCATTGATGCACATTATTTACTTACAACATGCTTTAATAAGTTGTATATATAATAACCTGTCTTCAAAAATAGATACAGGCCATTGTTTGTGGATAAATGGTGCTCATTTTCCATAGAATATTTGATCAACAAAGTTTAGTTTAATCAATTTGCATCACATATTCTAAAATAAATATAGTTTATCTCTTGCAGAATACCGAAACACATTAGGGATTTCTGTACAATACTTGTCGGGGCCTCATGACGGAGTTATAGTCGCTATGACTGCCAATCACATAGGTCCAAACTACTGCGGGTTTAACCCTTTCACTCTCAATGACGCTAAGAAGCGTGTTTGCAAACAGTTTACATCCTGATCAGACGCCGCGAAATGCGGCGTCTGATCAGGATCCAAACTGTTTGACGCTCACTTTGAAATTTCTTCAGTCATACTGCTATATATATAACTTTGAAACGATATTGCAGACATTAATATTGAAGCAGACGGCAATAAAGCGGTGTAGGGGTAAAACTCTACCGAAAATTTTAGCATGAAAGGGTTAACTATCGGTCTTGATACTTTGGATATTTTATGTGGGGGAGCCCTCCAGTTGGCTTGTTGAAGGTCGGTTGCTGTAGCCAGTTGCCGATTTCTGCATGAAGCAATGTATGAAATGCATATGGGGTCTTCTTCTACCATTCAATAGCTGGTTGTCGCAATTCGCATCACCTACAAACTCCTGTATTTACAACATACACGTGTACATTCATTGGCGCTTTTTAAATTACATATATTGTGTCGCAGTGCCGTAAACCCTAACCAATCAATACTCAATCAATTTTTGTAATTACAATCCCAATTTATTATGTTAAGTCTGATTTAAGATTTGCCGTTTTGCTTTCCATTAACCTTAATTAATGTTTCGTAAACGACTTGCAAACTCTCTGAGTTTAGAAGATAACGTAAAATGAAAAATATTAATTGCTTCACTGCTTCAAATACATCTGCTCACAATGTTTGTGTTTTCATCGGAGAAAACGTTATTCTATCCCGTTTAATTAAAACAAATAGCAAAAGCAAAAACTTGTACAAAATCATAGTTGTTAGATTAATTATTAAGATATGTTTTTATCCTAGCGACAAACAGTTTGAAACCTGATCAAACCCCGAGTTATCCGGCGTCCGATCTGTGCCCGATTATTGGCCCTATGTGGGATTTTTACGCTGTTATTTCCAAATAAACTCGTTTAAACTGTTATTTCAACTTCAAACAGTTTCAGCCTTTTCATACACGTGGTAACCCCGCGTCAGATTTGGCTCCAAATCGTTGGCCACATAAATTAATATTAATCGTCATAATGGTAAAAATAATTTTCATTTTTTATATCTAATTGCAACGTTTTGCGTTTGGTTTCCGTTTAAACAGGAAATGATAACGTCTTCTCCACTGATCTTGCTATACAGTAAAGAGGTTTGCCGAAGATGCACTGCATTAAACGTTATACTCTGGGGACCAATGGGGTCTACCGTGCACCCCACTAGACTTCTTTCATGGGTACCAAACTGTTCAGTAAGGTCTACTGAATCAGAATCGCGAATGTACTAAAAAATAAACTATTTTAGTCTATGTGTTTTTTTTAACCGTTTCCATGGCAACCCCTAATTTTTTTATGACCAATTCCTAAAAAAAATATCCATATCACAGTCAGTTTTTGTCCTAAACATATAAAACTTGCACCAGATTGAAGATAAGACATTGGCCTTTTATATCTAATTATTTTCTTTTAAATATGTCATTTGCATATTTATTAATATTAATGTTAACATTAAAAAAAGTGGAAAAATGAAAAAATAACGTAAACTTTTAACATTTTTATCCCCCAATTATCAGAAAACAACTTCAAATGTCGTTTAAAAGTATGACAAAATCTTCGGAAAACAATACAACTAAAGGACAAAATTTTTTTTTAAGTGATTTATTTAAATTTTTTCCATGGCACCCCCCCCCCCCCGCTTTTGTGCTATAATGAGCAATACCTACAAAAGTTTTGGTCCTAGACCTATAAATATTGTACCAAATGGAAGATATTACAAATTGTAGTATCATTCTTTGCTTATACATTGACATTACCTAACTTGCATACTCATGAATATTAATATATTAATGAGCACCTTAAAAGTAGTAGAAAATATATAGAAATAACATAAATATTTTACTTTTTAGCATTCAAATAACAGTAAACAACTGCAAATGCATTTTAAAATGATAACAAAGTTCTCAGAAAATAAAGTATTTAAATTGAAGACAAAAATTAACCTTTCAGTAACATTTTAACAGTATTTTATTTGTTTCCATGGGAACGCCCAAAACTGAGTCATTATGATCCATGCCTGCGAAAATTGCCCATATCGCAGTCAGTTTTTTGTCCCATACATATAAATATTGTACAGAATTAAAGATAATACAAATTGTGGTTTTATTTCTAGCTACAGTTAAAGATGTTTTCTGATATTTGTAGGTTTAAAGTTTTTTATTGTTCTCATTAATATTCACGATTATGTAAGAAAGTAAATTTTAAAACGTAAGATGGATATATTCACACCACTTGACTGTCCTTCAATTTGGTACCAGTTTTATATGTTTAAGACAAGATTCTGGCTGTGATTTGGACGAGTTTGTAGATACCATTAATCATAACTCAAAGGTGGGGGTTGACACGGAAATAATTTAAATACAGTTAAAACATTACTGAAAGTTATTTTCGGCCTTAAGATTGATATTTTGATATTTGAGGATTTTTCATTATTTTAAACTGCATTGTAGTTGTTTTCTTATATTTATAGGACGAAAACGTAAATATTTTAGTTTTTTGCTATATTTTCTTTACAATATTAAATGTTCTCATCAATATTCATTAGTTAGATAATTGCAAGATAGAGTCTAACAATTAATCTCCATTTTGTATTATCTTCAATTTGGTACAAGATTTATTTGTTTTGTACAAAAAATGGCTGAGATATGGATGAAGTTGCAGGTATGTGTCATCATAAATAAATACGAAAGACTCAAGCAGAAAACGCAACACAAGAATACACCCACCTTTCAAGCAGAACACACACACACACACACACACACACAGTCATACCATAACAAACACACACACATACACACACACACACGCACGCACACACACGCGCGCAATACCATTCCTTCATCTACACACTAAATAGAAAACAACACGCAAGACAAACATCAAGCAAAGTGAATATAGGAGTCCGCCTTGGTTCGGTCAGTAGCAAAAAATAATTAATTATAAATTAATTATTAAAAACCACTGGGGGCTAAACCTGGGTTTTGGGGCGCCCAACCTCACTCTTATCTCCTATTTTCACCTATAAAGACGAACAGTGTACATAAAATATAAAACTTGTTCCACAACCATACAACCAAAAAGACCGCCAACACAGTACGTAAATACATGTAAAAAATAACCCACTATGGCAACGGTCAAATTGTACTCAAGCGACTAGTCCGTAGTCACGAGTAACAGTAAGACATGGATGGGTTCAGTCTACGACAGAGAGGGAGATAAAAGACAAAGCACGAAAATCCGACATAACTCTTCCGGTTAAGGACGGCTTTAGAGAAACATCATCATGTAGTGCTAAGCCCTGTCTGTCGTCGCACAACCAAAGAGGAAAGCATAGTTATCAATTGTAGATTGATCGATAACCAAACGTGAAGTGCGCAGCAATATAGTTGGATCATAATCTTTTTTGAGGAAAGATCTAATACGTTTCACAAACAGGTTTTGAAAATGCATATGTCCAAGAATCTTACAAAGTCTGTAAATTACACCACCATAAAACTCCGGATGTGAAATTCCTTGCCGCAGAAAAGACTTTAAGTTACATTTATACTTGTTAATGAGAGGGAGATTTCTCTAAAAGAATTTAGAAAATGTTTTATGAAATATGTACCCCTGTTTAAGAAGCTTTTCATTAATTGTTTTATTACGAATGTGGAAGTCCTCAACAGCGGTACAGGCCCACGCAAAACGAATAAGTTGTGAAATATAAACCCCGTAAGATGTAGAACGGGAAACATAGCCATCTAGATGAGTATAGTTTACAATACTAAAATCCAAATCATCTCGTTTATCGTAAATCTTAGAAGAAACATTTCCGTTATTTATCAAAAGATCCAAATCTAAAAATGGTGCCGACAAATTTGACTCGTTTGTTTTATTAAGGCGTAGTTCTTTTGGGTAAATAAAAGGAAACAACGTATCAAAAATGGGTTTTCTATATTAAAAGTATCATTTATGTTGTGAAAGTTGGTCATGATAGTATCATGTGACTTCCCCATGTACCCGTAATGTCATAGGTTGCACGAGATCCTGGGGAATATCCCAAGAAGGTGAGTGTATACCTTCACTTCGTTATATGATTCTACACAAGACAGACGTCTCAAATCCAGTGCCCAGTAATATTGGTGCAGCTCGATATATACCGGGAAACCGAGGACTTGCGGCAGGCGATACCAGAGGGAGACCACTGGCCCTGATACTGTGAGTAAACATAGTTGAGCACATTTACTTTATTGGCGACGAGGAAAAAACTTCAAAGAAACAACACGAGGTCGTGTTTACCAGCGTCTGCTAGAATAAAATTCAGACTGTGTTTTTGTTTTGCAACGAGGGCGTTGTAAACTGATATTGATTTGCAACGAGGGCGTTGTGAATTGCAAGCAGTTGCCGGTGCATTTATTTCAACGGTACCTGCATAAATTGTGGAAATTATCGCCAAATTTCTGTATTTTGAGTATTTTTTTGTTTCGGCCGAGGTCGGCTGTTTCCGTGACTCAAGTTCGGCGAAAAAGCGCATGGCGGTGCGTGCGCATCAACGACTTCCGGTTGCAGTGTAAACATCCGCCTATAGCCACGGAACCGAGAAAATGAAAGTAAACGGATAAAATAGTTTGTTTTCTCGGGTATTAAGGGTTGAATAGATAATTTTTGACAATTTTAGATGAATATTGAATTGCCAAGTGGTAATTTTTATATTTAAAGTGTTCAATATTTATTTTAATCAACATTTTCGGAACAAATTGGCATTCATCATATTTGGTCAATTGCAAGTCGAGAACGACTTTCAATAAGTTTTCAATAATTAGTTTGACCTGTTATCCTTACCGAAGTCGGTAACTTGAGTTGGATTAATTCATATTTCATTTTCTGCAATTGTTAAACTCAGTCAGGGTATTGAGTTAGTATTGTAACAAATACTATAAGTAGAGAATGAAAACCGTAGAAAGTGAAAGTAGAGTTAAATTGAAAAAAAGAAAAAAAAAGAAATTGGAATAGAATTTGATTAAAAATAATTTTATTTTAAAAATTGGTTATTCACTGAGGGTTTGTGAATTCTATTGAGTTTGCATCATCATGGCTTTTTATTCTAAAGTTGCAATTAATTTTTTAACGGGACAGGAGTTGGTTATGTTGCCAGGGATTGCACATAAAACTGCAAAGAAAATAGTTAAATTTAGGAAAGATCAGGGAAATCTTACATATGCTAATATCTTTAAGGTAACAACGCTTACAGTGACTAGGCAACTTATGGAAATCATCGATTTTATGCCTAATACAGAATTTAAGACAGAAGAAAGTTCCCGTTGGCTGCAAGATAGGTCACAATGCCTTAACAAAGCCCAGGGTAGAACGGGGTTCCCGTATGAAGACCGAGACACAGACAAGCGCCAGACGGAACAGTGTCCTCCTCTTTATCACAGGGACCAAGATTCTGGTACTGAGTCTGATTCGGAAGGGTCTGAGTCAGAAGAAATATTACCAAAGTGCAAGGTGAGAGATGTCAAGGGAAAGACGGGTAGCAGTAGGCATGAGTTTCATCCTTCAACTCTTCCGAAAAGTTTTAAATATGATGGAGAGTCAAACTGGAAACTTTTTAAGGAGAAATTTATGCAATACACTGAGACTTCTGGTTGGTCAGGGAAAGAGAAGCGAGATGCACTTTGTCTGAGATTGAGGGGCAAGGCTGGCCAGTTTTACACCATGCTGTGTGAGGTTGGGGAGGCGCCAAACTTCAAGACTCTTCTCGCTCAGATGGATAAGCGGTTCACGAGGGACGGCTACCACATATCTTCCTATTCCAACAAGGAAGATTCCAGCCCCGAATCATCTGAGGAAGATGAACCAGTTCCAAGAGTCCAAAGACATCGAAAGTTACTGAGAGAAGTGAAGCAAGAAAGGAGGAGGCGAGATCACAGGGATACAGATATATCGTCTCTTCTAAAGAAGTCGGTGAGCTCTGACACTCAAACAACAGAAGTGGAAGAAACTTGCGAGACTCTGTCTGAGACCATTCTGATCCAAGCTTCAGATTTCGATTCAAGCAGGGATAGAAGCAGCAGCCCAAGCAAAGGTAGACCATCTTCACATAGCTACGTCTGCTTTAATTGTAGTCAGTCGGGTCACTTCCGCGCATATTGTCCTGAGGTGAATCGGGTGAGTTTTGATACCCAGACTTTAAATGGGAAAGGGTTGGGAACGAAGGCCGACTCCCCACCCAAATTGAAGGCCTAGGTATTGAACACCTTTCACCGGTTAATTTGTCCGAGGGCGGATATTCCGAGGGTGTTGCTGAAAAGATGGATTTTCAGGTGACAGAGGTAGAAATCTCACAAGAAACTTCCCAGGTGGGAGAAGACCAGGGAGAGGATATTGAAGCTGAGGTAGTTATGTTAGAACCTGTAAAGTCCATTTCTTTAGATATGGTAGCTCTTCAACCGGGCAGCACTCAGGTAGGTTCCAACATGGATACTGATGCTGAGCCTACAGTGTCTGATAAGTTATGTGAGATACGTGACTTTATGTCAAGGATACACAAAGTTACGGAGCAGGAGAACAGAAAATGGGATCCAGGGGGAGATCCGATTACTATAGAAGCTGGCCAGGATTTTGGAAAGGTATGCCTTCTGTTAGAGAGGGGAGTGGGCAGGGCAAGCTCTATTTGGGGTTTCTCCTTGGTAGAGATTTAATTTAAAATTGGATACATGACATCAGGGCATTGTCATTAAAACTGGACACATGACATCAGGGCATTGTCATTAATATTGGACACATGACACCAAGGCGTTGTCATTAATCAAGTTTCATTGCAGAATACTCAGGGGAGTATGTTTACTTTCTTAAAATGGGTACATGTCTGTTGAGGAGATACAGATCAGTTTTATAAAGTGGGGAGGAGTGTTGTGAAAGTTGGTCATGATAGTATCATGTGACTTCCCCATGTACCCGTAATGTCATAGGTTGCACGAGATCCTGGGGAATATCCCAAGAAGGTGAGTGTATACCTTCACTTCGTTATATGATTCTACACAAGACAGACGTCTCAAATCCAGTGCCCAGTAATATTGGTGCAGCTCGATATATACCGGGAAACCGAGGACTTGCGGCAGGCGATACCAGAGGGAGACCACTGGCCCTGATACTGTGAGTAAACATAGTTGAGCACATTTACTTTATTTAGATAGCGCGATGTATTGTTAAAGGCTTCGATCATATCTGCCTGTGTATTAAAACTTTACTTAAACGATAATTTGTGTCCTCAAGTTACTGTTTTCTGAGGATGTTCTAATCATTTTAAACTGCACTTGAAGCTGTTTACTGGTATTTGTTTACTTAAAAGTGAAAAATTTAAGTTATTTCTATATTTTCCCTACTATTTGTAATGTGCTCATTAATATTCATGAACATGCAAATTAGGTAATTTAAAAGCAGAAGCTTGAAATAAAACCACAATTTATAATATCTTCAATTTGGTACAAGATGTTTATGTTTAGGACAAAAACTGACTGTGATATAGGCAATTTCGCAGGCATGGATCATAATGACTCAGTTTTTGGGCGTTCCCATGGAAAAAAATAAAATACTGTTGAAATCTTACTGAAAGATTACTTTTTGTCCTCAAGTTAAATACTTTATTTTATGAGAACTTTGTGATCATTTTAACATGTATTTGCCATTGTTTACTGATATATGAATGCTAAAAAGTGAAACATTTATGTTATTTCTATATATTTTCTACTACTTTTAATGTGCTCAAAAATATTCATGAGTTTACAAATAAGGTAATTTCAATGTATAAGCAATAAATGATAACACAATTTGTAATATCTTCTATTTGGTACAATATTTATATGTTAAGGACCAAAACTTACTGTGATACGGACGATTTTGTAGGTATTGCTCATTATAACGCAAACTTGAGGGGTTGCCATGGAAAAAATTAAAATGAATTACTTAAAGTTATTTTTTGTTGTCCTTAAGTTAGATATTTTGTTTTCCGAGGATTTTGTCATACTTTCACACTACATTTGAAGTTGTTTTCTGATACTTGTAGGATAAAAAAATAAAAGGCTAATGTCGTATCTTCAATTTGGTACAAGTTTTATATGTTTAGGACAAAATCTGACTGTGATGTGGATCAATTTTAGGTATTGGTCATCATAAAAAAAATTGGTGTTGCAATGGAAACGGTTAAAATACACATAGCCTAAAAGAGTTTATTTTTAAGTACATTGGCGATTCTGATTCAGTAGACCCTACTGAACATTTTGGTACTCATATCAAAAAGTCTAGGGAGTGCACGGTAGACCCAATTGACCCCTATAGTATTACTGACACTGCTGAACATTTCATAATTATATAGAGAATAGTAAATAATACAGATCCTGGTGTAACGACACGTAGTGTCATCTCTACGCTGTTTGACACTTAAAACGCGGCGTCTGATCTGTATACAAGCTGTTTGTCACTCGTCATTATATTTATTCTATTAAAATATATACCTATATGTAATTTTGAGAAACACAGCAGACGACACATTTAACAATAGCCAATCTTCAAGACCTGGCACAAACAGGTGAGCTTACATATAAAGACCGTCAAAACCTCAGCGCCAGCAGGGCTTTCAATCGTCTGTACGACTGTGTTGTGTCCTGTGATAGTTTCACTTGACGAACTGTATGCATGTATGTCTGTGTTTAAGATACATTTTACTTATTGTCAACGTGTGAATCCATTACTTGGCGATCTTGACGAGTTACCCGTCATCTGATCTGGCCCAAAATAGTGTGGATTTGACATTTACTGTTAAAACACAACACACGTAATTCTTTTATTTGGAAAGTATAACGTCTTCACTACTGTAATCACGACTGACGCCTAATTCGATCCTGGAATCTATTTCCGACGTTTTGATCTTTTATAAATACACACAACACTGTGGAGCATGTCCTTATTGGTATTTGCAAATAGTTTGGACCAAGACTGGACTGGGTGACACTCATTTGATATTGCCTTTGTCTAAATGATATCGAACAGTATCCTTTTAACCTTCATTATGACGTAATTACCCGTCTTACACAGTCACAGCAGTATTATCGTCTGCTTGAATTGTTTCGTTTGCTTTCATCTAAAAAATCAGGAATTTTATGCAATTCTTACTTTAGACCTTCATTTAGAGAGACAAACAGTTTGGATACTGATCACACGCCGCACGACGCGGCGTGAGGTCAGTATCCACACTTTTTGCAAATGACCAATATACTTTCAATGTTAGTGCCATTGGACTGGGTGGTGTAGCGGTTAATTAATTCTGTTATATCGAATGACTTTATATTCCCTTGATAATTTAGCAAATAAATTGATACGTGCCCGTTTGAAATACGTCTTAAGACATTGATTAACCTTTTCACAGTCAATATGACGTAATAAAACATTCATTGACATAATATCATCTGATTGTGAACATGTCGTCTGCTTCTGTATCTAAAATTTAAGAATTTAACTTATGTTTGAGTTTAATGATTAATGTTAGTCTTAACAATATTGATCCTGACCAGACGCTCCGTTACGCGGCGTCTGATTTAGTTTAAAACAGTATGAATTTTTTAGTTTTGACAGGCTTGGCACGTGAAGGGTTAATCTGTTCTTAGAAACAACAAAATACATGGTATTGCCGACCCCTTAACCCCTTCAGCGCCTTGCCCAGATTTCAACTATTATTTGCAATCAGTGTTAACCCTGATCAAACGCCGCGTTCCTGGGAGTCTTACAAGAATAAGTACTGTGTTTGACCTATTTCAATATTTCTTACAACAAAGTACCTAAGTATGAAAAGTGAGAAATGGAATAGAAGCATACGACACTTAGTTAACGCAGATGACGTCATAGCAATGAATGGGGTTACAGTGGAGAATCTGTTATTCTTTCCCGTTTAAACGAAAACGTACGCAAACGCAAAACACTAAAACGTAGAAAAGAACAACTTTTGGACAATTCTGATAATTCTTGTTTATATTGGTGGCAAACGGTTTGGAGCTTGATCAGACGCCGGGTTACCCGGCGTCTGATCTGGCTCCAAACAGTTTGCACTACAAATAATAGTTTTAGCGTAAACGCGTTTATTGGGAAAGAATAACAGATTCTCCACTGTACATTAAAACGGTGGTGACGATATAATTATACAGCTGGTGTTGTAATATACAGGTGGCAGCTCATACCACACATTTGTAAGATGTAGTCTGTTTTAATCGTGTATAACAGTAACCTGCCTTAGCACATTCAACCCTAGCGACGAGTATACTCGTCATTTACAACAGTGTAACTGTAAATATAACACTGGTCCCATGCAAACAGTGTAGACCCTGATCAGAGGGCTCCTAAGGAGCCCTCTGTTCAGGATCTACACTGTTGTTGTTTTTTTTTAAATATATTGTTAAACTCAACCCTTAATAGTAAAAAATGAACAAGACTTATTTTGAAATTGGAATTTTCCATTAAAAGTTTCATGGGTGAATGAATCAAAACGCTGAATGGTCATGAAGACGGGTTTTACTTTTCTCTCTATCAGTATTTGCTATGAAAACAATACGATAAAACCTGAATAAAGATGAGAGGTGAACATTTAAGAGAGGTGACCGCTAATGCAAAGTTTTATAAAAGTTCTATACATAAGCCTTTTGTATTACTCTCCTGTTTTTAACTGCCGTCCGTCATTATTTCTTTCAAACTATCGTCACATGGTTGGTCGCATTAAACATGTTAGTCTATAAATATTAAGTTACACTTCCCTTGGTAAACACATTGACTGACATGACGTCATCAATTTTAAACAATTGTCGTCTGCTTTTATTTCTTAAATTTAAATTTTATGTATTTTACTTAACAAATACCGAAATAAGTGCAAACAGTTTTTATCCTGATACGGCGCCGCGTCACGCGGCGCCTGATCAAGATTGAAACTGTTTTCAAATATCAAATGTACTCGGAGTAAGGAAGTGCGTGGGTTAAAAAGGAACGATTACGTCAGATAATGAAAGCATTCAAAGTATGCATGCACCAAGAGATATCAAAGTAAAGCATTCGGCTCATTTTGATTCTACCCACTTTAAGCTGGTATTAATTATCAAAGAGACTTGACTTGAGTAGTTAAAACACCGGATATTTAATTTTTCCGACAATATGACGTCATAGCTCGCCTAACAGATTCATTGTCATTGTGTCGTCTGCCTTTATATTTTAAGTTTTGAAGGTAGATATTTTAGATTCAGTTTCGGCGTCTGATCTTGATCTAAACTGTTTGCAAATAAGATTCAGCAGTGTCGCGGTTTGCATTGAAGATGTACTCTCCTGAATTGATTTATAGATTTAAGTAAAATATGACAAATACGTTTTATTCTGTACGCATGTCTCTTATAATTTGCAACATACATATACATGTATATACAGCGCTCCCTCTCTACAACTGCCCTCCAAACAACGACTCCCTCCTTACGATGACATTTGTTGCAGTTTCCTAAACAGGACAGTTATGTATAACGCTGTAGCTGCTGTAATATCGTCTGCTTAAAATTGTCGCCTGCTGTTTATATCAAAATGACATGATGGACATTTGACAGAAGCTAAATTAATGACGAGTGACACACAGCTTGAATCCAGATCAGACGCAGTGTTACGCGGCGTCTGATCTTGATTCCAGCTGTTTGCAAATGTACGCCAATTTCCCATCCTATAACGACTCCCTCCGAACAACGTACACAACATTTGTCTCCCATGGGGTGTCGTTGTGGAGAGGGCGCACAGCACTGTAGATCTACAATGGAGAATCTGTTATTCTTTCCCGTTTAAACGAAACGAAACGCAAACGCAAAACATTAAAACGTATAAAAGTGTAACATTTAGACAATTCTGATAATTCATGTTTATCTTGGTGGCAAACAATTTGGAGCCTGATCAGACGCCGGGTTACCCGGCGTCTGATCTGGCTCCAAACTGTTTGCAATGGAAAAAATAGTTTTAGCGTAAACGCGTTTATTGGGAAAGAATAACGTTTTCTCCACTGTATCACAGTTTTTAACAGTTTTCAAAGTATGTCACACCGTTCACAACGTGGACTTTACGAGGTTATTACAGTTTTGCAGACTGTTACTAATAACACAACACATCTATACACAATATACGAACAGATAATCTGTTTCTAGTAACAATATAACAAGGCTGTCCAAGTTGGTACATTTTTATGTGATTTGTGTTGACCCTAGCAACGGCACGTGTTATGAGACAATTATTTGACCGTCTGGAAACAGTTAACCCCTTCACTGCAGTGACGTCATCAATTTTTTAGAATTGTCGTCTGCTTTTTTTTCTAAAATTGAAATGTTAGGTATTTTGACATCAGAAATATTAAGAGTGGTATCAAACAGTTTGGATCCAGATCAGTCGCCGCGTAACGCTGCGTCTGATCAGGATCCAAACTATTTTCAAATAACGATTGTACTCGGGGTTAGGCAGTGAATGGGTTAATAGGAGAAGAGTGACGGGGTAACTCCTTATGTCCAGGAAAGATTTCAAGGAGATTTCGAATGCCCAAGAAGGTCTTATTTAATCATTGATATGCATACAATAAATCCCCACAAAATACAGTATAACCTGGCTTATCCGATATCTTGTTAAGCCAGTAACCTGTTTTATCTGACTTTCGGGCTCAAATGTCGAATGACATTCAGTCGAACTTCTTTATCTGGAACACGTTTAATTCAAGGTTAAGTCAAGGCCGAATTTCTATATGTCGAGCTAGCATACAGTGGAGAATATGTTATTCTTTCCCGTTTAAACGAAACGAAACGCAAACGCAAAACACTAACACGTAGAAAAGTGCAACTTTTGGACAATTCTGATAATTCATGTTTATCTTTGTGGCAAACAGTTTAGAGCCTGCTCAGACGCCGGGTTACCCGGCGTCTGATCTGGCTCCAAACTGTTTGCAATAGAAATAATAGTTTTAGCGTAAACGCGTTTATTGGGAAAGAATAACGTTTTCTCCACTGTAAGTGGAACACACTCTGATATCAAAGTTAACTCGTAGCTTTTTTTCCCGTCAGAAAGACGATTCCAAAGGGATTTCACAAGACAGGATTGGATAGAGAAATCAGACATTAAATGTATTTTAAAATTTGACTTACGATCGTTTTTGTCGTACGAAGTTTTATGAAACTGGTCAAGGGGTTTGAAACAACTGTTGCAATGGACATATACCAAGTAGGGTGTAGGTGTTTGGAACAACGATGGCCTTTAAATACTGTATTTAAAATATATGACTCATTTTAAAATTGATTTTATAAACTAATATAAAATAAATCTTACAATCTTAGTAATTATATTGAAAGTATAACAAGTAAGATGTCTTTACTTTATTGTAAATGTAGTTATTTGTCTTTTCTCACTTTGTAAGTACATTTATATGAGTTCATCTGAAATGCTTTTGAACGTACACCTCCGATGTGAAACGAGCGCTAAATAAATCTGGTATAATAATAAATAATAATAATAATAATAATAATAATAAATAATAATAATAATAGTGATAATAATTATAATAATAATAATAATAACTTACTTCATACAGTGGAGAATCTGTTATTCTTTCCCGTTTAAACGCAAACGTACGCAAACGCAAAGCGCTAAAACGTAGAAAAGAACAACTTTTGGACAATTCTGATATTTCATGTTTATCTTGGTGGCAAACAGTTTGGAGCCTGATCAGACGCCGGGTTACCCGGCGTCTGATCTGGCTCCAAACTGTTTGCACTGTAAATAATAGTTTTAGCGTAAACGCGTTTATTGGGAAAGAATAACAGATTCTCCACTGTAGCAAAGAGACAATTATTTGTGGAAAAATAGCATCTTCTCCATTGTATAGGTCGTTTAAAATTCAAACGATAACATTCAAACATTTTCACACACAACAAAACAAAACTCAAATGTATGATATTTTGCAAAGATATGTGATATACCAAACCGATCCCCAAAACCAACCTTTGATTTTCCGCCAAATAATTACAAAGGTTTATTCACAACTTCTATGTTAAGTTTACACTTCTAAAGGTCAGCCTTCGGAAGGGTAAATTATTTTTATAAACAGTTTTATTTTTCTCACGTCTCAACAATGTTTTGCCGTTAACCTAGCGCATTCCATATTAGATTAGCTTACAGTAGAACTGAACGAGGCCCTCACTGGGGTACAGTACACTATACGCATCAAACGACCATACGATGATTTTCCAACATGTAGGATCAAGATCAGACGTCGACCATATTCCAATCCCTTTGACTATCTTGTCGACGTTTCTTCAGACACAATACCAAAATATGAACGAGAGAAATGACAGAAGACATTTCCTTACAATACGATACACTTACAACGAAATTGGTTTTATGCAGGAAGTGTAAACCCAGATCAGAGGGTTCCTAAAGGAACCATATGATCGAGATCTACATTGTTTGTCACTTTGCAATGCATTGATGAAAACAACCATAAATAGTAAAACAATGGACAAGACTCAATTGAAAACTGGCATTTTCCATTAATAGTTCAAGGTTGGATGAGTTAATTTAACACGGCTTTCTCAGTGAATCTTGTCAATTGAAGCATTTTGTTAATTTTACCGCAATCTTATAGTATAAAATCTTATGAAACTGAAACGATTGAATGTTTTGTTCGTGAATATGTATATCATGTTTTGTCTATGTACATTATTTGTTCATTATGTTTCCATGTCAAAGCATGAAATGAGAGTAATTTTGAATGTTTAATATAAGTTTGATAAGTTTATTCATAGTAGTTCCATTAGGCCTAAAAGCCCATGAGGAAAATACTCAAACAAACATGCACATGACTGACAGTATGACATGACAAATTACAAAATGCATACATATATAACACAAGTGCGGAGAAGGTATTTAACAATGATAAATATAATTATTTTGTTGAGCAATTAGCAAAGATTCTTGTCAGCTGCACGTTGAAGCAATACTGACACTAATATTTCCTTTTGCTAGTAGCCTTAACATCAAGTTTGTAAATTTCGATTCGAAATATACTCAATTATATTCAGTATTGCCGATCTCATAAATATACATTATACTTATTCTATGAAACAAAGTTATCTATATAAACCGCTGAATCTTTAATGCTGAATGAAAGTAACGCAAAAAACTCATACAGTCGCTATCTGCACCACCTTTGTCCCACGCCAAGTTGACACCACACCGTTATAAAACACAATTTCAAAATGCTGGATAAAAAGTAATGGAGTAAAGTAGAAAGCTCTCATATGAGCTTTCCACATAACTTCCGTACCGCATTAAGCGGTTTCTTTTTTGAACTGGCTTTACTTTTACCATAGACATAAATTTACTACAACTTAGTGAACTTACACATTTGACATTTAAACAAAATACACACATATTTAGTGAAACCATTATCACACATTAAGCTGACATCACACCTTTTAAACTTTAACTGTTTAATGCTGTACAAAAGTAATTCAGAAAGTTCCTATCGGAACTTTCTGCATAACTACTGCACCGCACTACGCTAATACTATAATAACATTCACCTGGATGTTGAAACCATTGTTACACCCAAAGCTGACATCACACCTTTTAAAATTCATCTGTTTTATGCTGTACAAAAGTAATGCAGAAAGTTGCCATCGGAACTTTCTACATAACTTCTGCGCCGCACTACGCTGATACTATAACATTCAACTGAATGTTAAAACCATTGTTACACCCTTAGCTGGCATCACACCTTTAAAACATTACCTGTTTAATGCTGTGCAAAAGTAATGTAGAAAGTTCCCATCGGAAATTTCTGCATAACTTCTGCGCCGCACTACGCTGATTTCTTTTTTTAAACTGGATTTTCTTTTACCATAGACATATATTTACTACCAATCACACGTTTAACATTTAAACAAAATACACACATATTTAGTGAAACCATTATCACGCATTAAGCTGACGTCACACCATTTAAACTACAACTGTTTAATGCTGTACAAAAGTAATGCAGAAAGTTCCTATCGGAACTTTCTGCATAACGTCTGCACCGCACTACGCTAATACTATACTTACATTCAACTGGATGTTGAAACCATTGTTACACTCAAAGCTGGCATCACACCTTTTAAAATTCATCTGTTTAATGCTGTATAAAAGTAATGCAGAAAGTTGCCATCGGAACTTTCTGCATTCTGCGCCACACTACGCTGAAACTTGAATAAAATTCAACTGGATATGGAAATCATTGTTACGCACTAAGCTGACATCGTACCTTTTAAAATTAACCTGTTTAATGCTGCGCAAAAGTAATGCAGAAAGTTCCATCGGAGCTTTCTACCAATTTCTGCGCCGCACTACGCTTAATAAAATCCAACTGGGTGTTCTCCTTTTAAATATTCGCTTTCAATCATACATGTAGACTATGTTTATTATAACTTACATATTCAACAAGTAAATAAAAGACACACATATTCAATAAAAACATAGTTATCTGAATAGACCGGCCAATGTTGTTCATTTAATTAATTTTCTCTCAATGCTGAAAGAGGGTAACGCAGAAAACTCATGTAGTTGCTTTCTGTGTTACCCTTGTCCCGCACTAAGCTGACATCAAATCCTTATAAAATATAGCTGTTTAATGTGGAATAAAGGTAATGCAGAAGGCTTCCATATGAGCCTTCTGCATTACTGTCATCACACATTATGCTGATAACCTTGTAAAAAAGGTACAAAGGAATTAATTTGTTTCAAGTGAAGGCAATATACAAGTTTATGCAATACAAAATATAAGACAATCATGATAGCTTAGCAATACACTACTAAAATGAGTTATGAGATACTATTACTTGTCAAAAGAACGTTAATATTGTAATTGTTGTACGAGCCCTCATAATTTAGTTCACTATAGATAACGTCGTTCGTTGCTGACATCAAAAGCTTTGTAAATGTATGTTGCTAGGTTTCTTACTTCTGACTGTTTTGGTGAATTGATAAGGGATAACAACTTATGCATACTTGGCCTGTTCCAGAAATATTTCTTAATATACGTCTTTCTCAAATCCATATATAATTTGCATTCTAATATGAAATGAAACTCGTCTTCTAAAACATCGCATTCAGAACATTTTCTATTTTCAAAAGCTGTTGCTACTGGTTTTTGCCACCTACCAGCCTCTATTTCGAGTCTGTGTGATGACAAACGAAGTCTTGAAAATGCCTGTCTGAATTTTGAAATTTTGCAAATAGATAAATAAGGCTGCAATTCAAATGTGCTTATATTTTTATAGAAAAGTGCTCTGCTTGAATCAAGGAGCCTACCGTTCCATTCCTGTAAAAAACCATTTTGTATTCTTTCTTCTACTACGTATAAGAAACGTTTTATATTACCAACCCCATGAGCTAACCATACATGATAAAAACCTAATCAACTTAGTGTGCATGTACCAAAGAAGCCCAATTAATAACTCTTTCATTTGTTTCAATGTCTGTTATCATTAAATCATATACTTTCCTAACATATTTACGCTCATCGCTTTGCACTATCTTAAGCCAATATTTAATGCAGTTAAGATGTCTAATGCAGTAAAGTGGTTTTCTGCCTAATTCGCCATATACAAAACCATTTTGCGTACTTCTTTTTACACCGAGTAAACCTTTACAAAATTTAAGATGCACCCTTTCAAAAGTATCTGCCTCCATAAAGCCCCACACCTCTGATCCATAATTTAAGATAGGTAACACCAGTTTGTCAAACAGATCTAATCTATGTTTAACCTCAATCGTAGTGAATTTACACAAATACTTCTTCATTTGAAAAAACGCCTTTAAAGCCTGTCCTGCAATAGTTGCCTGTGCAATAGAGAATGAACCACCAGTTGTAAAAACTATACCCAAGTAAGAACATTTACTAACAATATCAATAACATCACCATTGTAAGTAAAGATAGTATCTCGAGGTATTCTACCACCCTTTTCTAAATATCATTATTTTTGTTGTCGCTGTATTAACTGTTAGTTTCCATCTACAACAATATTCATTCAATACATTTAAACTTTTTTGCAAATCTTCTCTAGAGCAAGCAAAAATTACAATGTCATCAGCATACAATATCAGAAAAACTTTGAACATATTTATATCAATACCTTCTACACCATTTCTAACAAAAATGTCTTCCATATCATTCAAACACATGGCGAACAAAACCGGTGATAAAGACTAACCCTGTCTAACTCCTAAAGCACAACTATACTCACAACTAAGTTCATTATTATATTTTACCCTTGATTTCACGGTTGTATACATATATTTTAATACGCTTAGCATTTTACCACGCACACCTAGCTTAATTAATTTATACCACAAGTTATCTCTGACGACATAGTCAAAAGCTTTGGAAAAATCGATAAAGGCACAATACAGCTGTTTACCGCTGTTTAAATAATGAGTAATAAGACCATGGAGTACAAATATATTATCTGTTGTACCCATATATATAATTATATAGGCAGCTTATTAGTTTGGTTATTCAGGTAAGTATAATATTGTCTTTAAAGGCAAACACAATCCGAAAATTATTATCTTAATTAAATGCCCCAAGCAAATACAAATATCAAATATCGATGTAGATTATTCACAAGTTTTAAAAATTATGCACTTCTGTTTATTTTCCGATGAAGTAATCTGGCATTTAGCTGAGTAATGTTTGCGGGCCACACAATGTGTCCTACTACAGTGGAGAAAACGTTATTCTTTCCCGTTTAAACGCAAACGAAACGCAAACGCATTGCACTTAAATGAAAAAAATAACAACTTTTTGACAACTCTGAATGTTGGTTTATACGACAAACAGTTTGGAGCCTGATCAGACGCCGGGTTACCCGGCGTCTGATCTGGCTCCAAACTGTTTGCATTGGAAATAATAGTTTTAGCGTAAACGCGTTTATTGGGAAAGAATAACGTTTTCTCCACTGTAAAACACCAATGACTCGTGATTCACCGACAAAAGCAATTATCAAGAATTTTTTCCTGGTGGTGACGATTTTCAGTGACGATAAGTATACGTAAAACATAGCAGAGGTGCTTTGCTGAGTCATTCAAAAGTTCTGGGTTTAGCTCGATTATTCGACGAATAAGGATACTTATTGTACTCGTCCTGACGTATTCGTCGCTGTTGCTCTCAGGTCAAAGTATTTTCGGCAACAAAGACTGGCTGACTATACGTTCTATCATAAACACCTAAATCAATTAGAATATTCACTCAAGTGATCAGTATCATCCAACCTACACACAGCAACACTTCCCGTAACTATTTTTTCTAAGTCAAGATACAGTGTGGTAATACCACGTGACTTTGCCGTCATAAAAGCTATCATGTCCAGACGTTTTTTGCCTCGATTGAACTTTGAAAGAGCTGTAAGTGAGTATTTTATTTGCCACGCAAATGTGACGAGACCCGGCCAATTCGAACGAGAAAGTAGTAAGCTTTGATCGTGTCAACCTTTATCGCGGATTAAATACGGTGGTTTTGCTAGATCGGTGGAAAACTGGCTGGAGAGCACGCAAGACGAAGGGCTACTGTGTTCAGCGAAACCAATTTCTCGGTAAATTTCTAGGTTTCCGTATCTCTAAAAGTACATTGTCAGCAAAATTTGCTGTTAAATGGAGAAATAATCGAATTGTATGCCACTGGTTCTGAAAAACGCAATGGGAATAGGGAAAATCAGAGATATACAGGAAAGCTACTTTGGGAAGAAAAATCGAGCAAGGCTACCTTGGGAAGCGGATTCGATAGTCAAATTAAGTAAATATTGATTATGCCTATTAAAATATTGTTTTTGGCTCCTTAATTATTATTGAAATACTTTAGTACCTACCAAAAGATCGTGAACAAACACAGTTAGCTGGATACACAATTGTATATATTGAACGCAAGGCCTATGTTAAAATATTAATTGAGAGTCAGACCACGAGAAATGCGGGGCCTGATCCTCGATCCAAACTATTTTAAACTCGCATAGCCCGCCTGGTTACATTTTGAATATTTGAATTACCGAATGTGATATATTGGACGATATACATGTACCGCGGTAGAACATCGATGTTTTCGGTTTTACCATGAAATGATGATATGTCACCAATCTTGACTAATAGATTGG
This sequence comes from Gari tellinella, assembly GCA_922989275.2. Classification (NCBI taxonomy): domain Eukaryota; kingdom Metazoa; phylum Mollusca; class Bivalvia; order Cardiida; family Psammobiidae; genus Gari; species Gari tellinella. The sequence goes on along the minus strand of OV277858.1, from coordinate 100,208,352 downwards.
CATAACTCAAGAAATGCCTCAAGACGTCATTTACCATTATTTATTATATTCCTTCGAGTGATATCGAGCGTTTCCGCGTGTATTTGCAGAGTAAAATACAAGAGTTTGTATCAGCCACCTTGTATCAGCCACTTTGTATTTTACTCTGACCTCGCTTTCGATTTGACGTGAAGTCATTTACGTACATGTACGAGTGCCGCGTTATTCTTTGTGACATACAAAAAATCTTGTTCTGCTTCAAATAACTAATAAATTTTGGATATAAATGATTAAAACAACTATTTAGTTGTTTCTGGTTTGTATTCAAGGCATATAATAAACACATTACCAGTTGGCAGTGCGCAACAGAGTGTTGCATTTAGCTCTCGACGTTTTTGGTGGAAACAACCGATCATATCACAACCGTGTTATATCGCAAAATATACCACGGTCAGATTGCTCTGTTTTTATGGTGACGAAAGAACGTGTCAAGATATAATTGATAATACTGTCAATTTTCCCTTTGCTCATGCAATGTAACAATATCTTAATTTCTACATATATACCGTCATAATTATGTGAAATTGTGGCTTATTGATGGACAATTATCGCAATCCCTGATTAGACGACACGCGTAAGGCGCTGCGTTTGATCAGGGTTTTAGAATGTTGTCGCTCATGAGCATATACAGCTCCCTGTGCAGTGTTAAACATAAATACCACCATAAACGTGTGAATATAGCTGACCTAGGATGACACTGCGTGTTCGGCAATATGCTACCTTTTCCCCAGATGATGTCAGATATTAAAACATGATCAAAACTTAACCCATGTTTGTTTTATTTTCAGAATAATGAGAGCTCTAACCTGCGTACGAAAGACGCTGAATACAGAGAAAAAGCGGAGAGAACGGAAACGGTCCGACGTCATATATAGGCTTCAACAAAGGCATAGTATGTTAAAATAGACATCTGTGATAATGCCACACATGATACGACCGGAAAATCACAAGACAAGCCACAAACTCCTAGGTTCAAGAGCCCCCTTAAGAGCCTTTTATATCAGAACAAAGAACAGAACAAAGAAAACATCCAAACGCTCAACCATGATGCCAGTGACAGCTGCAATGATGTGATCAATGACTTGCTTGGTGGTTTTCCTATCTCCGAAGGTGACGAAATGCAACAGGACATTGCTCAAGTGATTGACTTGGTTCCATCGGTCATGGAAAATCTATCAAAAGAGGGTCACGCAAAGAACATGCTTCAATTCTTGAAAATGACAAATGATGACAAATTTCCACTGCATGGTTAGAAGTGGTAACGTGGTTTGGGTGTGAGAATGCAACATAAATGAGATACTCTGAAAGCACTAAGAAGTTTTGGAAATTGGGATATAGGCTGTTCGGAGGGCGACGATAGAGCAAGGGAGGTTACTCTGTACAAACAGTATTACTCATATTTATATCTGATATAGACCACACTGTGACGCATTAAAACAAACATGTGCCTTGTTGATATTTTTTAATTCATTTATGACATAAAATTCTCAGTTGAGTTAGTTCAGTAATTACGTTCACAGAGAGCTGCACTAGTACACATCCAATACAAAGAAATCAAATCGTCACTATGAAAACAGAGCACTCTGACCTTGGGATATTTTTCGAGCTCGTATCACGGTTGTGTTATGACGTTATAAAATATACAGAGGATATTGAATGAGTGTGTTAAGTTTGCAGAAGGGGATTTATTGAACGAGTTGCATAAAACGATATGTTGCGAGCATTGGCCAGCAACATATCGTTTTATCCAACGAGTTCAATAAATTAAATACTGAAAAAACTGAAAACACATAAATTTAATGTTCTGTTTATCACATAAACACCAAGTGACAAGAAAACCAGGACGGTCTTACTTTCATTTTTTCCCTCGGCTCTTAGGTAAACGATTCGTCATAGGTGTAATTCGGTTTTATTCATCCGTAGATAAAAACACCTATCAATCCAAAAATAAAGAAAAACAACATCAATGTGTTGTGAAAAGAGTTCTCTTGTGCCATATTCAAATTACAAATTCATATCGAATCTAAAATTGTTCTTATTTACTTAAAATGATCAAATGACATTCAGAATCTAGTTTTGTTTTCAAAATTGCGTCGTTATTGTAACGTGACGTAATTATTATTGTAACGTCTAAATTTGAATAATAGTCCGAATCACTGTTAATTCTAGAACTCTAAGTAGCCTGATTTGCAGCCTAAATCTGCGGGACTGTTTGGGATAATGTTTTGGGGACAGTTGGAAATGTTTTAAATCCCTAGTGGTGATCTCATTTGAATTTTAGTTGAAGTAAGTATTTGAATAATAATCAAGGGGACAAAAGCAATATTTAAATAGGCATAGTCGTTCGTTAATTAATTTGACCATCGAATCCGCTTCCCATGGTAGCCTTGCTCGATTTTTTATCTTCCCGAAGTAGCTTTCCTGTATATCTCTGATTTTCCCGATTTCCATTGCGTTTTCCAGAACCAGTTGCATACAATTCGATTAGTTCTCCAATTAACAGCTAATTTTGCTTGCAATGTACCTTTAGAGATAAGCAAACCTAGAAGTTTACCGAAAAATTGGTTTCGCTGAACACAGTAGCCCTTCGCCTTGCGTGCTCTCCAGCCAGTTTTCCAACGATCTAGCAAAAACACCGTATCTAATCCGCGATAAAGGTGGGCCCGATCAAAGCTTACTACTTTCTCGTTCGAATTGGCCGGGTCTCGTCACATTTGCATGGTAAATAAAATACTTACAGCTTTTTCAAAAGTTCAATGGGGCAAAATACGTCTGGACATGGTAGCTTTTATGACGTCAAAGTCACGTGGTATTACCACACTGAGATAGGCATTTGTGACATATCTGATGTCGCATTATAAATTGATGTGTTTATGCTATCTGATAATGATAAAACCGAAACGTCGCTCTCACTGTTACCATGGCAACCAGTGACCAGTGACCATAGTAACACACGAAACTAAGTTTTTTGCTGTCAAATCGAATTTTATCAAATAGGTTGTGCAGAAAATGTACATATGGGGAAATGTGGACATATTTATGACTAAATATACCTTTTTTTACCTTAATGGTGTATTTTTTACTGAACTATGTGAATATTTAGAAGAAACTGACCAAAATATAGAAGGGGTCCAGTGGACCCCAAATAATATTTACGCATAATAACATTGGTTACTACATTGTATACAACTTTTAACCACGACTGATTTAAAAACCTTATTAGTGGAACATATGTAACCAAACGAGCTTCCCAGCTGATCAATATCGTCAATTTGTTAAGCTTTGTTTCTGCTTCCAACTATTTTATGGCAATAGTTGTCCAATTTATTTGACCTGTAACCGTGCATGTCTTACATGTAGCTCCATGTAGGATTCATGACGCTGACACTGAGACAGTGGTATGTCAAATATATGTGATAAAACTAAGTATGGTAAACACATAAAACTTCAAATGGTTAAGATATAAGAATTTTGAATAGCAATTGCCATGTCTTGAGTACGTTCTCATAACTTTGTCTGCTTCACATCATCACATATCTGATGAGCTGCATGATAGTAGTGTCCTAGACGCAGTAACAGGTGTAACCACGGTCCGTTCGGGTCAATTATCTACACCAGATTTTTGTATCACTGAAATGAACTATGATTTGAGGTTTCCTGCGATCATCATCTATTACATTAATTTTGAAACGATATTGCAGGCAACAATATTGAAGCAGATAACATTATAGCAGTGGAGGTGTAAAAGTCTCACAATAAATTTGACCATGAAATGGTAAACATATCCGTACTTCAATATAACCCAAGGTCATGTATTTGTCAACTTTGTTTTATTTTTTAGTGTAATCAGTCTTGTGATTGACATTGCTGGTCGCGTGATTGGTCGTGTTGGCAGGGTGACAAAATTAATATTGACAAGTTCACTGCCATGACATGACGTCATAAACCTCTCTACAGGGCTGCCATTTCTCCAGATTTTTCCTAAATCTCCGGATTTTTCCCCAGTTCATGGTACCTTAAAGCAGGCTGAAAGTAAAGCAGAAGGCACCCTAAGGCGCATTTTGCTTTACTTACAGCCTGCTTCAAGTGGTCGCATGTAAAAAAAAAATTCATGTCAATTTATGATTTATACATGTAATCTAACACTGTCTCTGCCATAACGGTATCTGTTGGAAAGTATCGTTTGCTTTTATTTTTAAAGTGTGGAAATTTGAAAATTTTAAGTGAGAAACTTAACTGTGAGTGTTCAATAGTTTATATTCTGGATCCGAACTGTTTGATAAAAAGGTAATGCTTTCGACGGAATCATATTCAAGCGAATGTTATTTGCCTTGACTAATTCCACTGTCCTCCTTGCAAGATGGCATTAAACATTGTCCTGCACTATCTAGTTAATGAATAATTGGTGTCTTTTATAAACTATAATGAAATATTAACCTCTCTCAAATACGTCTCAGCTTCCAACATTCCGACGACAATAGCACGCTTTTGTAGCGTCATTCTGGCCATATTATGTGTTTTTGTCCAGCATATATCTATAGACATCAGTCGATTAAACAGTTACGTATTTGATAACGTACCTTTAATGCACGTGCAAATCATGCATAACATGCTTGCATGCAAAATCTGCGAAGTTTAAGTTTCTCGGGCACCAGAACATCGATTTCAACAATTTACACATGGCTAGTGATTCCTATGTGAAACCTCAACGCGATACGTGTTGAATTTCGAGAATTATTAGGAAAAGTAGAGTGACCAGTTAGACATTTTGTTGAGTGCATAATTATGGCACGGCCTGACTCAGCCGGTGCTCTGTTGTACGTGGCAACAAATTAGGGTTCTTTCTGGGTAAGACCAGACCAAAGAAAACTGAAATATATATATATCAAAGATATATAAGTTATATTTCCAAGTATATTAACACGGTGTTGCCGATACGGCTTTCGAATGAACAATGCAATAAGGTATTGCATTGATCATTCTATTTTAGCGCCAAAACAATCACATGCAAAAGTAAATGGTTAGTGCGCTGTTAGTGAACGGTTAGTGAGAGATGGACAGGGGACAATGGGATTTCACAATAATAACACCCGGTGGAAAATAGCCAACAATGAAGACTTAGACCAAAACTAATAATCAATATACATCTAACACCTGGAAGGTATAAACCAAACTATTTAATGGGTAATAATGAAATACGACAAATATAGGCCGTGAGCCGGAGGGGTTGGTTGGTACCACTCGGGGTGAATAAGGTTCACTATGATTTTCGGAAAGATCAATGTGTGACTAGTTAAGAAATGAATGATAGCAGTAAAATCATGGGAGCTTTGTTGACTTTTTAGGCATTTTTGTTACCCCACCCACCAAGTTTAACATTGTAAAAGGACCATCATTATCACAATCATACTTTTGGTAATGCATGCATTTTTATTGAAACATCATATTGAAAATGTATTGTAACATGCCAATAGACATTATTGGAATTGTTTAAGTAATTTACTTTGGCAAAAAAGGCATTTTTGTTACCCCACCCACCAAGTTTAACATTGTAAAAGGACCATCACTATCACAATCATTCTTTTGGTAATGCATGCATTTTCCTTGAAGCATCATATTGAAAATGTATTGTAACATGTCATTAGACATTATTGGAATTGTTTAAGTAGTTTACTTTAGCGAAAAAGTCATTTTTGTTACCCCTACACCAAGTTTAACATTATAAAAGGACCATCATTATCACAATTATACTTTTGGTAATGCATACTTTTTTTATTGAAGCATCATATTGAAAATGTATTGTAACATGCCATTAGGCATTATTGGAATTGTTTAAGTTATTTACTTTGGCGAAAGCAAAAAATTACGCCACCCTTTTCATAACGAAAAATCCCTTTTTGTGCTCCTGGAATCTATTGATGCAGGTGGCATAATTAAAGTGATCGCCCTGTCCGTGCGTACAAAGTTAACCATATCTGCATTAACACAGGTCACTAAAATGATTTTGCACTTGCACAGTTGTTGCCTTGTACCATTCCCAGTCCACCAATATCATCAAACCTCAATTTGACCTTGATATTGACCAAAATTGGACTTGGAATATGTTTTGTGAGCTATTTCTTGGTTAAATAAATTTTACCGTTTCGTCTAGTGTTAATACTTCTTTCTGGAATGAGTTGATCAGTGCATACTGATTACATTGAACCTTTCCAAATCCATGAATATCACCAAAGCTCGGTTTGGTCTTGGACTAATTTGGACCTTGAAAAAAATCAGAATAAACAGTACTGTTAAGGATGCCTCCGGGGTTCATTTAAAGCAGTAATGTTCTACGACAATGTTACTCTCTTCTTATGCTAAGGCTAATATTGTACGAATCCTTGACGCTGCAATTTTCAAATACACCTGCTACCACATAACAGATTAACAGCATGTGTTTCGGGTCAAAATATTTTAATTTAAAGGCAATCTATTGACGTTAATCTACAAGCCATTGACAACAGTGTTATGAAAATGTCTAAACATCTAGTCGGACGAATAATCTATGCATTACAACCACTGACGTGTAGGTTTTAATTCTTCTTCACGCTCAATGTATTCATCCTATTCCAGTGGATGTTCTTTATCATCTGATTCTGTACTAGTTACCTGATTCTCACAGTTAGGAAGTTTGCACATGTTCGTACTATTCAAACCATAAGAAATGCATGGCAAAGTACATTTGCTAGCACAGCTCCACGCTAGTAGGTCAAGCATCGACGTCAGAGCTGTTTTCCATCCAGCATGTCGTCTAATAGCTGATCAATCTCACCCTCTTTCACAACTTTCCATCCTCTTCCTACAGGACTTGGAAGATCATCGACTCCAAATAGCAGCCCGACAGTTAGCTCTGAAAGTGTGCTTAACTAAACAGTCTAGACATTCCCATCTTGTTGTATTTCTGTGGGATAATTGTCATACGGGATTGTTTCTCTTTTATAAAACGAGATTACCCCCTCTTCTAAGAACTAAAATTAAGGAAGACAGGTCGTTGGTTTTGATCCCATTTGCTGTTTCGCAAAAGATGAAATTAGTCGAAATCATCTGCCCAAATTCATCGTCATCATCGCGTCTCATCATCCCCATCATTCATTGGCGCTATATGGCCCATTTTGTGGCGCAGTGCCGTAAACCAAAATAATTCAACCATGTACCCATCAATCCAGGCATGAGGTGTAGCTGGTGGCACTCTATCCCACCCTCTGTGGTACAGAATAAGTCGTACCGCTGATCATTCACTTTTGCTGATAACGCTGACGTTAATTTCTCAAGTCTGTGTATCAAAGCAGGAGGGATACCCCTTTCCTATCCAAATTCTGGGAACATTTCTTGAGCTTCAACATTACCACTCATCAATTTCAGTGCGAGTGTTTTATCCTTACCAGCAAATGCACTGACCGTGTCACAACATGTTAAGCATACATTCTATTCAGTGACTTGCAGACATCAGTGTCAATCGCGTCCTAAATTTTCAGGATATCAAATATAACTTGTGCGTGTCTTTGTAATGAATGTTTTAAACACGATCATTTGCTTCTTCTTGGCTGCTTCAAATACCCTGTACCTCTTTGCATCCATTGCATTTTATTTTAAAGCATTTGATTTCAACGTAAGCGTACTATTTTTTCCTCTGTAACCTTTGACTGTGCTCGGTTTTTTATCCATTGATGCACCAGGAATGTTATAAGAATAGTATTACTGTCCACATTACTGCAACCATGACCTAGTGGTTACGGCGTCCGCCTCGGAAGCGGGAGGTCGAAGGTTCGAATCCCGGAGCCGGATACGGGGTTGGGATTGATGTGGCCGGTTGGTGAGCCGCCATCTAGTTAAACGAATGTTTACTGTAGGCCCGTCTCTGCCAGGCGCCCGACAATAAGAGAAGGGATTTGGGACATAGTGTGCGCGCAAAAAGGATAGGTGTCTCATAAGCCAAAACTGGCTGGCCCTTTCAATAGGGGTGACACTATAATAAACAAAGCCTGTACCTTTTTATTGACCATATTGCTAAAGAAACGTCTCCACTGTATACATCAATTCTATCACTGCCACTGTCGCATTGAGTGCCATCGATTGAATAGTGCTTGAGCAGCCACAAAAATGCATTTGTATCTTTTGACTCTCTATACGAGGTTCATTCCGTCAATCACAGACCGCTTTCTTCAATGCTGATGCAGCATTGTTGGACTTTCTAAGCAAACTATTTGATGTTGGGAAAGACTATTGCCAAAGTGCAATAGGTGAAATAATGAAATTCATCTGGAGATTGCGTGTTTGTGCCATAACTATGATGCGACCGAACAAAAGCATTATCACCTATAAGAACTGCCAGTCTTCCCCTGGATTTCACTTTCATGCTGCTTGAGGTCTATATTCTGTTGCTCTTCATTCGATCATGGTTGTTCTCCTTTGAATTGTGCATACGAGCATTGACCAATCGCATTATTGACCAATCGCATGCGCATTCAGAAGGTCTTTTGCGATATCTCAAGGTACTGCACTTGCGGTGGATATGCTAATCAGATTTTGATTTTCTTAATTTGGGTTGAACTAGACTCTTATTAGAAATGTTACTGCAGTAAAGTTTTCCTCATATTTCTGCATTTGGGAACTTTGCAGCTCTGTGTGAGAGTTCTTATGTTTTGTATCTTCAAGCATGTCTCTTAATTGGCTGATGGATGCACTGTGATATTCAGCTATTATATAGTAACGCTTGATGGCACAAGTGTTCAAGCGGAAGTGTATGGTCCCAATGCGAGTTTGTGTGTCCTTATTGACAGTGACCTCTGTTGTATTATCAAGGTAAACCCAAGGTTGGGTGATATGGATAGATTATGAATGGTACAAGGCGACAACTATATACGTATCCAAGTATTTGAGTTAGCGGTGCTAGACGAAGAGGTAAAATCTAGTTAACCTTGACATAGCACATAAAACATATTCTAAGTCCAAAACAAGGTCAATGTCAATGTCAAATTAAGTTTTGTTGATACGCGTTGATTGGGAATTATCGAAAGTAACAATTGTGCAAGTCTCAAAGCATTCTAGTAAAAGGTGTTTATGCTAGATGAAACGGTAAAATCTAGTTAACCAATAAACATCCGTTATAACATATTCTAAGTCCAAATTCAGTCACGGCCAAGGTCAAAATCGAGGTTGGGTGATATGGGTGAATTGAGTATGATCAAAAGCCATAACTGTGAAAGTTATTCTAGTAAGCGGTAATAATGCTAGACGAAAAGGTAAAATCTAGTTAACCAATAAAACAACTCTTATAACATATTTCAGTTCCAAACTCGGTGAAGGTCAAGGTCAAAATTGAGGTAAGGTGATATGGGTGGATTGGCAATGATCAAAAGCAGCAAGCATCAAATCATTCTCATATGCGGTATTGATGCTAAACGAAACGGTAAAATCTAGTTAACCAATAAACAGCTTTAATAACATATTTGTCAACATTCGGTCAAGGTCAATGAAGCCCTTTCAAAAGTCGAAGGATGTCTAAAAGACATAGTCTCATGGATGCACCAGAATATGTTGAAGCTGAACACTGACAAAACTGAGGTCATACTGTTTCATTAAAAAAAGGTTAACGTTCCTGGAGATTTTCATGTTCACGTGGGAGACTCTAAAATCAAAACGTCATTATGGGTGAACAACCTTGGTACTAGATTTGATTCCCAAATGGATATGACACAGCACATCAACACTGTGTGCAGGTCTAGCTACGCACAGCTGCGGCAAATAGGTCATATTAGACAGTATCTTTCTCCAGAAGCTACAAAGACTTTGGTCAATTCTCTGGTCACATCAAAAATTGACTACTGCAACTCACTGCTATATGGGATTCCCCAAAACTCACTACGAAAACTACAGCGTGTGCAAAATACAGCAGCCCGCATCATTACCAGGATTCCTCGGTACAATCACATCACTCCAGTCTTGAAGGAGCTTCACTGGCTTCCAGTTCAACACAGAGTTGAATTCAAAATTCTGACACTCACATACAAAGCCATGTGCAATGATTCTCCAATGTACATTGTTAGTATGCTGGACGTGTATAGACCTCGAAGAGAGTTGCGGTCTGCGAGTAAATCAGTATCGCTGGTTGTGCCGAGAAGTCGTTTGGTGAAGTTTGGAGAAAGAAGTTTCATGCATGCAGCCCCAAAGCTCTGGAACTCTCTACCATCAGACATCAGAGATGCGAGCTCAGTTGCAGTCTTCAAAAAACGTCTGAAAACACACTTCTTTAATATTTATTATTAGAACACATTAGGAAATGGATGACTGCTACCTCCGGGCTATGTTCTTGCTGTATATATTGTGGGTCTAAATGGGAGTTCTGGAATTGTACCTTTTGCCCATGCCTGTTCGGTGGATCTTGATGGTAGGGATTGCCCCTGATCTCTTTGAAACCGACTGGCTTGGGGTTTGCGGTATAGTTCAGGGACATCTTCTTATCTTGATGTTTTATAAAGTAAGGGTGTAAGTTCAGCCATGGAACATGTAGGTCCCGCGGGTGTTGGGTGGAGAGGGTAGATGACTGCTACCCTAAGGCTGTGTTCATTCTGTATATGTTATGGGTCTAATTTTTAGTTCTGGGGTTGTACCGTTGACCAGTGCCTGTCTGGTGGATCTTTGATGGTAGAGATATGGCTCTGATCTCTTTTTAAACCAGCTGGCGGGGTCTGTGGTATAATTCTTGGACAGCTTTCACCATTTTTTATCATGTCATTGATCTTCTATAGAGTTTTTAGTTATGGTCGCATGCTATTTTTCCTAGTTATGTTACATTAGATGGCCTGCATTAGGCGCTCTGCTATTATTTCTATTGGTCGGCAATCTTTAGCCGGTTGGTTCATTGCTGATTGATGGGGGTAGTGTGATCGCCGTTTTAGGGGCTGTCTTTTGTATGTTTATTCTTATTTATTTTAGATCTAATTATAGTTATTTGTGTTTTGTCGATGGCATGCATTGGGCGCTCTACCATTATTTATATCAGTCGGCAAAACTTAGTCGGTCGGTTCATTGCTGATTGATGGGGGTAATGTGATCGCCGTTTTGGGGGACTGTCTTTTATATGTTTATTCATGTTTTATTTCAGATCTAATTGTAGTTATTTTGTCTTTTCTCGATTTATAGGTACATATGTGTTATTTCATGTAAAGCGCTTTTGAACGCACAATCACTGTGTGAAAAGAGCGCTATATAAATCTGGTATAATAATAATAATAATAATAATAATAATGTCATACTGAGGTTGGATGATATGGTTGGATTGTTCAAGTATCAAAGCATTTTATTACGCAGTGTTATTGCTAGAGGAAGCAGTAAAATCTGTTTAACTCGTATGCACCGCCAGTAGGAACACTATATGCCATCCAGATGAAAAGACATTTGTCTGAAGGCATAAAAAGGTGATTTTTCGTCAAAAAATGTGATGGCAATTTGTTTTTCGCCAAAGTTAATTCCTTAAATAATGCAAATAACATTTAATGGCATGTTTCAATCCCGTTTTCGTATAAAGCACCAAAAATGCATGCATTACAAAATGTATGATAGTTACAACGATGATCATTTTACAACGTTAAAATTGGTGGCTAGGGAAACAAAACTGCCTCAAAAGCGAACAAAGCTCCCATGAATTAACTGCTATCATACATTTCCTAATAGAAGAGGGTTTGGTCTTTCCGAAAATCATAGCGAACCTTATTCACCCTGAATGGTACCCGTACTTCAAATTTCAGGTGTCTGGCTCACGGCCTAAAACAGTGTAGACAATTTCTATATTTATTACCAGAGTTAAATTTACACCCTATGACATATATGTAATTATAATATTCTTAAGTAAAAAAATAAAAATAAAAAAGATATATGCAAGATCAAATGTAATTGAGATTACTTTATTAACATACAAAGCTTTGATCCAGTTTTCTCTTGCGCACTCTAGGATATCTTTATATCAACAGCCATATGCTTTAAATGGGGATATAAATCTGTCAAATATGTTGAAGTAACGATCTGTGCCGCCATATTGGGTAATATATTTGTTCCAAGCAAGGAGGTCGTGGGAAAAATCATGTACAGACGAACCTCACTCACTGACAAGCGTCACCTACATGTACCTTAACCCTTTCATGATCAAATTCATCGGGAGTGTTTTACCCCTTTACCGCCATATTGTCGTCTGGTCCAATATTTTTTGTCTGCAATCTCGTTTCAAAGTTAGACTTAAGGCAGTATAATTGACGTTATTTCAAAACAAGTGGCAAACAGTTTTTTATCCTGATCAGACGCCGCGTTACGCAGCGTCTTATCAGGATCAAAAGTGTTAACAAGTGCCTTTGATGACGATATTTAGAGAGAAAAGATTAAACATCGGATGCTTTTGTCTTTTGTTGCAGTTTATTACATGTATACGATAACTACTTGTAGGTAGCAAGAACCATGAGCAACTTTCCAGTAACATACGAAAGCCCCGTGGTGACATTCCATATTCCCACTTCCAAGTTCCATGTTCCATGTTCCGGAATGTCACCACGGGGCGTTCGTAGTAACCTGATCCCTGGTGACATCATATTACTGCCATTTTATGATATTAACTATCTCAACTCGATCATACAATTTGGATATTGAATATGCTATATATTGGATTAGGGGACGAGGGCCTGTATCATGAAATAAACAGTGTTGTTGTTTCTGTTGTTTTATTTTTCACATTAAATTTTAAATAAAGATTACTATCATAATATTGTAATTAGAAGTCAAATACTTTAAGGCAGTGAAGTTTAGAGAACAGCAGCAAACTTTTATACAGTGGATAATCTGTTATTCTTTCCCGTTTAAACGAAACGAAACGCAAACGCAAAACACTAAAACGTAGACAAGTACATTTTTTGGACAATTCTGATAATTATTTTTTATCTTGGTGGCAAACAGTTTGGAGCCTGATCAGACGCCGGGTTACCCGGCGTCTGATCTGGCTAAAAACTGTTTGCAATGGAAATAATAGTTTAAGCGTAAACGCGTTTATTGGGAAAGAATAACGTTTTCTCCACTGTATACCGACATTCAATTTCTAGATTTTTAATAAACTGGAAACATATAACATGCCCCGCAATGATGATGCAAAGGACACACATTAAATGTCATAGCGTTTCATCGTTGGGAAATTCTACAGTGTACGTTCACATGTACGTAAACAACAGAATTGTTATTGAACAGAATTCAAAACGGTTGCTGTTTTAACACATTTTGAAACTATTCTCAGTTACAGTGGAGAATATATTTTTCTTTCCAAGTAAAGGCGTTTATGCAAATCAGGAAGCATGCCAAATTGCGAACTGTTTTGAACCTAATCAAACGCCGGGTAACCCGGCGTCTGATGAACAGGTTCCCAACTCTTTGCCTCTGAGATAAAAATACTTAGCTAGAAATATCCAGGAACGTGTCATTTATACATTTAATTACAATGGGTTTGCATTTCGTTTTGATTTAAATAGAAAGAATAGAATCTTCTTCCCAATAATGCTTACTGAATCATTTAAGTGACAGCTTTACTGGCAATATTTCACTGATAAATGACAATAAATCAGAGAACGGCTGTTACATGTATGTAGTTTTTCAATATCGTTTGATATTTTAATGACCAACTGTTATACATTGTATACTCTACCATAATTCTCAGAATAACGGCGGGGGAAGGTATATTTGATGTGTTATTTTGCCTCTCTGTTTCCTAACCCTCTTCTGCCGTTTGCATTGGAAGTGTTATCGGCAAATTAAGTCAAAATAAAATTTGTGAAAGTCTAATTGACGAACCATACAGATGCATATCCAACAGTTGAGATCTAGATATAACGTGGAACGCGCTGATTAATATTGACCAAAATCGTTTTTAACCCTTTACCTGATAGCATTGTTTCTAGAATTGAAGATATGTGACTACTTAAAGCAGGTTGAAAGTAAAGCAGAATGCGCCCTAAGGCGCATTCTGCTTTACTTTCAGCCTGCTTTAAGCTATTAACTGCTAGAATAAGGAAAGTATTTAATATGACACATATTCATTACGGTATAATTTGGAACTATTTTCTTCAGCGGATGAATAAAATGAGTTTGCTAAAAGTCGCTTCTATAAGGGAAAGGGTTAAATACTAGTATGAGTAGATGATCTAATAATTATGCTTAACATTGCCTTTCTTATTGTTTCAAAATATGATATAAAAATGCTCAAATACCGATATGAGGACAAGCTGTTTGGATTCTTATCATGTTCCAAATATTTTTCCATATATATCCTAATTTAAATTTTCTTAGATGCCTAATTTGAGAACTGAAAACAGACGGAATCCTGCCCAGGCGTGTTCTGAAGTTACATGTATTGAAAGGAGTGTTTATCATTTTAACAAATTTGATTTATTAAACATCGTCCATCACAATTATGTTAACAATACAGTAGAGAAAGTGTTGTCGGTTCAAATTGAAACGAAACCAAATGCAAACGCATTGCGAAACGATCTATTTTTATCTCAGTGGCAAACAATTTGGAGCCTGATAAGACGCCGGGTAACCCGGCGTCTGATCTGGCTCCACACTGTTTGCAATGGTATACGTTATTCTAACATAAACACATTTATTGAGAAAGAATTACCTCTCCTCAAGCGTACATGTATATCACATTGAAATTTACTAAACATCATTCTATGAGTTTCTATTGACAATTTATCACTTTGAATATGGCGTACTCCATATAATGGCCATTACCTTAGCCATACAAATACATGTAACCTCATATATACAGTGGAGAAAACGTTATTCTTTCCCAGTAAACGCGTTTACGCTAAACTATTATTTCCAATGCAAACAGTTTGGAGCCAGATCAGACGCCGGGTAACCCGGAGTCTGATCAGGCTCCAAACTGTTTGCCACTCAGATTAAATTGAATAGTTAGAATGGTCAAAATGTTGTCATTTTCTCCATTTTAGTGCAATGCGTTTGCGTTTCGTTTGCGTTTAAACGGGAAAGAATAACGTTTTATCCAATTTAACTGTTCTCGTGGTATATGTACTGTATGCATGATTTGTGATCACGAGCTTATTATTGTTCCTAGGACACATGTACACTATTTCATTTTCCTCTGGTTCGTAATCCAGTTTAAACGCCTCGAAATGCAAACGAAACACAGTAAGATGTAGAAAATTACATCATTTCGGAATATCTCACGAAAGTAAATTTGAGTAACAAACAATTTGACGCCTGATCAGGCACCGGCTTACCTTGCGTCTTATCTGGACCCAGATTGTTTGCAATGGAAAGAATATCTTAAGCGTGAAGGCGTATATTGGGAAATGAGAACAGCTTCTTCACTGTATATACATGTATTCTCTCCGAAACCTTTCACGCATCTTATTTGGCGAGGGAGAAATTAGTATTTTCTAAAAAGGGCGTACATGTATATCTATGAACAGTACATCTTCGATATCTCGAACTCGCTTAAATCCAATTATACTGTATTTTACGTCATTGCCTACTATACGTCGAACATATTCGCATTTGAAAGTTAAAACGTGGCTTTGGAGCCTTCTGCATTTATTGTCAGCTCTCACAATTACTTCACTGCTCTCTACAGTGACACCAAATGGGAGACAGAGAGTGTGTGCATTGTTCGGAGAGAGTCGTTATAGGGAATGAAACTGCCTTACATTTGCAAACATCTTAAATCCAGATCAGACGATAGCGCAACGCGGCGTCTGATCTTGATTCAAGCTTTTGCCACTCTTAATTATGTTTCTTCAATCAAAATGTCCAGTATCTAACTCTGAGAAAAACAGCAGTAGACAATATTGCAGCAGTAAAAGCGTTTGACATAATTGTCTTGTACAGTGGAGAAAACGTTATTCTTTCCCGTTTAAACGCAAACGTACGCAAACGCAAAGCGCTAAAACGTAGAAAAGAACAACTTTTGGACAATTCTGATATTTCATGTTTATCTTGGTGGCAAACAGTTTGGAGCCTGATCAGACGCCGGGTTACCCGGCGTCTGATCTGGCTCCAAACTGTTTGCACTGCAAATAATAGTTTTAGCGTAAACGCGTTTATTGGGAAAGAATAACACATTCTCCACTGTATGCGGAGCAGCGACCAGGGTCTTTGATGGGAGGGTCGTAGGGAGGGAGCACTGTACACGTATGTTTTCTTTTGAGTGGTCGCTAAATACAGGTTCGAATATATTTATTTCCCTATTTGAACGAAACTTAACCCTTTCCCCGCCGGATTTGCCTAAAGTCGAATTTGCAAACAGTTTTGATCCTGATCAGACGCCGCGTCACGCGGCGTCTGATCAGGATCAAGACTGTTTGACACTCGTTTCGATTTTTTTTATGTCAAACTTTCTTAAATCTAACTTTGAAATGATATTGCAGACAACAATATTGAAGCAGACGATACAATAACGGTGTAGGGGTAAAAAACTCAAACAAAATTTGGTAGGGAAAGGGTTAAAGTCCCATTGTGCTTTCAGACCTTTTCTTAATGCTTGAAATAAAATAACGGTTAAGAATAATGTTTGAACATTCTTATGGGCCAAACTGATCTATGAAATGATGAAGACGGACCTAATTCACCAAAAAGGGCGATTTAAAATCATAACAAACCGAATATAGAACGTCTGACATAAACATTTTCACACGGCTTAGTATCACGTGATACAGCCGAATACAACTTCCCCGTGTGCAACCGTTATCTATCTCCGCTCGTCTATCCATCAGTCAGTTAGACTATCACACTTTTTTGTCCGCTCTCTAACTCAACTATTTTTTATCCGATCTTCCACAAACTTGCTGAAAATGTTCATTGATATAAAATCAAGGTTTAGTTTGATTACTACTAAAATCGCATAAGGTATTTGTGAGTTATTGCCTGTTAATTAATAAAAAAAATGACTGTTTCAGTCATTTTTGCTTTTATCGGATATTCACCAAACATGCTGACAATATTTATTCATATAAAATTTAGGTCTAGTTTGATTATTACAAACATCGCATGTGGCATATCTGAGTTTAAGCCCTTTATGTATTAAAAAATGACTGTTTTCAGCAAGTGTTGCTCTCTAACACAAATACGTTTTATTGGATCTTCACCAAACTTGCTGAAAATGTTTATTGATATAAAATCACGGTTCAGTTTCATAACTACTAAAATCGCATAAGGTATATCTGAGTTATTGCCTGTTTATTATTGAAAAATGACGGTTTCAGTCACTTTTTGCACTCTTACACATACAGTTTTTATCGGATATTCATTAAACTTGCTGAAAATGTTTAATTGTATAAAATTTAGGTCTAGTTCGATTATTACAAAAATCGCATGTGGCATATCTGAGTTTTTGCCCTTTATGTATTAAAAAATGACTGTTTCAGCATTTTTCAGCCATAACTCAGACATGCCTTATGCGATTTTGCTAGTTATTGAACCTGACCTAGATTTTATACGAATAAACATTTGTAGCAAGTTTGGTGAAGATCCAAAAAGAAGTGTTTGAGGAGAGGTCACGTGACTTGGGAGTATGGCGGACTTTTTCGGCTCTCTTGAAAAATATTAAATTTATAGTGCTAAAGTCAACTAATCAATGCTTTATTCCATTTGAAACTGCCTAAATACAGTGGTGAAGAATATTTTTGAGGATTCCAAGAGTTTTGATGGACAATAATCTCCAGAAATAACAGAAAATTGTAAAATTCAAGTGCCATTGTGTAAATTCGTGTTGACAATAGACAATGTAAACAGAACAAAGGAATTTGAAAAGGATTGAAATACAGGTTGGTGAAATAATATATTGGTAACATTATAAGTAACAAAGAGACATGGTCATATACATTATAATTACTAACGAGACATAATGCCCAACAACGCAGACAGAAAACAGAAGGAAAACAAAATAGCCTCAAAACAACAACAACAACAGATATGTGTCATAATGTAAATTCTTGTCGACAATAGACTGTGTAAACAGAACAAAGGGATTTGAAAGGGACTATAATACATGCTGGTTAAATAATATATTGGTATATAATAAATAACAAAGAGACATATTTACATATGTTATAAATTTAATAAAGAGATATAATGACCAACAAAAAGAAGACAGAAAACAAAGGAAAACAAAAGAGCCCCAGCACAACAACAACAAATATGGCCGATTTACAAGCTAATCAGTTGACAGGAATGCCGAGCAATCAACAAATCTCACAAAATACGCCAGAAATGCTACGACAGACAAATAGTATATTGTATGAGCATCATAGTGTTGACCCGAACATAGGTTTAAACCAGGCAGTAAATAATGTTCGAGACAATCAATTTCAGCAATTTCAATTTCACAATGGCGCATGTCAACAAATGGGACAAACGTATATTCAAAACTCAGGTACACACAATGCGCATTTAAGCTCACCCCGAGCACAGGTATGTGTAATCAATACAATGTACAGTCATCAACGGGAAATTCCATGGATAACGGTCAAAATGTGCCCCCTTGGGCGGCTAACCTGTGTCAGCAAATGAACAATATACATGTTGCGATCGACGGTCAAAACAGAAGGTGGCAAACACTAGAGGCAAATATCAAAACACAAAATGATAGGCTTACAAAGATAGAAAATCACCTGTCGGAAGTGACCAAAATAAGACAAAATGTGTCCCAAGCAAATATCAACATAACCGTAATTCAATCAGAAATGGGTAAATTAAAGGTCAAAATGGTCGAATATGACATAGACATAGACATAGACAGACATAGACATAGTTTATTTGGTAACTTATACACATTGTATCTCGTTACATCAGCATATATAATCAAATTGTTTAAACAGGTCAAATCATATCACGTGACAAAACTATTGTTTTTATGTATAAATCCAAACAAAAAGATCATATGATTGAGATCAATCCAAAAAAGAACGAAAAAAGGAAAAAAAAAAGATTCCTCGGATAAACTATGAGGAGAATGAACACCTGTTTTCAAGAGAATCACGTTAATGTAATTTTGTAAATAGTGGACGTCTAGAACAAAGCGAAGCAAAGCATAAAACTCCTAACGGAATTCACGGCCAGCCCCCTCTGCTTAGGTATCCATCTGTTTTAAACACCGAAAGCTCACAACCGGGGAAAAGTTTAGAGCGATGGCACAATGACGATACAGTGAAACAGTACAGTGAAATCTGTGATGACATCACAACAAATAACAGCGACAGAGACTTCAGATTTAATCAGCTGCAAAAGAAAATAGAAACAATAGAGAAAGAACAAAATACAATGAAAGAAACACAGAAGTCATCAAACGACAGAATAACAGACATACAATGACGCTCGATGCGCGAAAATTTAATCTTTTCAGGAATCCCAGAAGAACAATACAGTTTCAATAAAGAAAAAGGTGAAAACTGTGAAGAAACAGTGCAAAATATTATCAAAAATGTCATGAATGTAGACAGAAACATTCCCTGTGACAGAGTACATCGCCTTGGAAAATACAACAGAAATCACCAGTTTCCCCGCCCAATAGTTGCCAAATTCACATTTTATAAAGATAAGGAACTGATTAGAGAATTGGCCCCAAAGTTATTAAATGATACAAACATTTATGTTAGGGAACATTTTCCACAAGAAATTGAAAGCGAACGAAAAAAACTGTACAGAAAAGCCAAAGAGGCGAGACAGAATCCAGAAAATAGTGTGCGCCTTATCAGAGACAAACTGTACGTTAATGGCACCCGTGTTATACCCGAAGAGCAGTGGGGTACCAGCAATGATTACACAGAGCGCCCACGTAATCAAAACGGGTCATACGGACCGCGACGTTATTCGCAATTTACCGGTAGTTCAAACCAAAATCGGCGAGATCAGTGGTCCAGAACATCTGCACGAAATTGGCCACCGGCTCCAGCGCAACAAAAGGACAAAGTCGCTGTACAAAATAAATTTGGAATCCTTCAACAGAACGCTATGAATGGGGCAACTCGAAGCAATAAAATGGCAAAAAGAAAGCCACATCTCCATTGGATGATCCTTTAACGTACAAAAAACAAAAAGAAAATGATTATGAATCTGATTCAGACAGCAATTCCAGTATAGTGCTCGAACTTGACCTGTCAGAATCCGAAATGGAAACTCAACCCCCTAAGGCCAGCCAGGATGGCTCCCAGGCCGACAACCAGGCAGCAGCAGACGACACTTCCGCAAACGGTCAGAGTTAGCGGGGTGCCGGGAACCGGCATAATACGAACAATAGGCCTAGACCGACACAATGCAGTGATCAAAATACACGAAATAAAATAAACAATAATGAAGGTGAACTTAAGATCCTTTCACTTAACGTTGGTGGAATTACTTCCAGATTAATCTGTCCTGAATTCATTTCATATTTACAAAAGTATGATATAATTGGTCTCCAAGAGACCAAAACAGACTTGTCAGATAGTATACACGTACCGGGTTATATCTCGCACGTGTTTCACAGGAAAAAACTATCCCGTTATCGCTCTGGTGGCATAGCTTTGCTTGTAAAGGAACACCTTTCTCCATATATCAACATTGATAGCAATGAAACGTGTAATTTGATCACGTTTTTTACGATCTCCGGAAAACTGTATGGGTTACATAATGCAGATGATCTGAAATGTGCAGCACATGCACACTTGTATGGGGACGCCCATAGTCCATCTGTAGAGAGCAATGAAGAGAGCATTGATAAAGAAAAGGAAGAATTGATAGAAGAAGATATAGGTGCTCCTGGAGATGAGGAGACGATTGTTCTGACAGAGGATATCACTGACGATGATCATGTCATGCATGTTCTTACTGATGAGTTAGTGGAAGGAACAATGGAAGAAACTGCTGGAGAAGAAAAGTCTGACGCCTTAGATACAGTCAACCAGGAAACACTAGCTGTGGACACTTCTACGGAAAACACAGAAGTAGAAATTGATAATCAAGAGAATGATGCAGCCAAAGCAGAGAGTTCAGATGATGAGGAACAGAAGGAAGAGGAGGAGAAGAAAACAGAACAGATTGAAAATCAGAAGAAGAAACCAGTGCCACCACCAAGACCACCTAGAAGGTCATCTAGAGATAGGAAACCGCCTGATAGATTTGGTGACTTCGTTACTTACCAAATGACTAATCAACCGGTAGATAGGAAAATTAGTGCACTGAGTTCCTTAATGAACTCTGGTATTTTAAGTGAAATGGACTCTGAAATGGCACATCAAGTAATTACAGCTATAATGAAATAGTATTTTAAAATTTGTCTTACATTATGTTTTTAGTGAATTATGAATAGTTATTAAATGTTGATTGACTTTAAATAGTTATTAAATGTTCATAGTTGAACTTTAGTTTCTGTTTAAATGCATGTGTAATTGATTCTGTGAGGTCACAGGTTCTAGAAGAAGGGGGAGAAATTAGTATATGAATTTTAAACAGAAATTGTTACTTTTTTGACTTGCTGAAAGGAAAATTTAAACTGTATTGTACAGTGTAGACTTTGTTTACAGTATATAGTTCATGCTACAGTATAAGTACTTTAGTGTATAGTAGAGAGTGATGGTATAGCAGTAATGTATATCTGTTATTAGCAGATTTATGAAAGTAGATTCAAGTATAGGTAAATCAGTTGTTTTTTTTTTAGTGTATTTTATAGCAGTAGTTTTACCGACATTGACGAAAACTTGATTGTGAATTGGGATTTTTGTAGACTTGGACAGTGACGGGACGTCATTCCAGAGAGAGGGGGAGTGTGAAGCCAGGTCAAGTTTTCATGTTTTATTTGTATTTCCTTGTTTCGTTTTGTTCGGTAAAGTTCGTCTTCGTTCGTTATGGTTCGTGCTTCTCCGTATTCCGCGGTTGACGTCGGCAGTTTACGTCAACCGGGGAATGCTGGGAGATCACGTGATAACTGAGCGAAATTTACAATTGTGTCAGATCTGGTCGTGTAAAGAAGTTCATTGTTTTGGATCCGTCGGTTGAAGAATTATTGGTTAGTATTGGTTCAAATCGATTGTATTTGATTCGAGAGAGGTTGCAATGGGTTTGTATATGCTTGACACGCATTAGTCTTTTGTATATCGGCATTTTATCTTTAGTGTAACATGTTTTCGCGCCTTTCGAAACGGCAGCATATTTGGCATTTCTCGTTGTTATAAAACTAATTAGACGTTGTTCTTAACATTTCTTGCATGTTTTAATCCCACAGAATTCACCAGTTACGAGTGTATGTGAGGAGAAGAGAAGGGGAGAGTTTGGTTGTGTTCCATGTATTGGTTCCACAGACTGGTGAGTTATTGTTGTTGTCGTGAACCATGTCTATCTGTACGTTAATGTGTTATATGTAAGTACTTTTAAAATAGGTTCAAGACCACTAGAACTGAAAAGGCGTTATTATGTAATATATTGTTTCAAGGGCTGATTATCATGATTCTGTGTAGCTATATGTCATCTATATTTCAGCCTATATATAATGTCTATAACCTGTTACTTAATGCATTTGCATTCTATTGCAGGTACAGGATTGTCACATCCAGCTCGGATTGACCACCTGATTGACGTGTAACATATATATATAATAAAGGAGATAAGCTTACACAAGTCTTGATCCGTGTTTACTAGCCGGTATTAAATATATTCCGCCTATGGGGTCTAAATATGCGGTTGAAGACCCATTTTTTGATATTCAAAATGAAATATTTAGATATTGCTTGACCAAAGAACATATTTTACTGTTCGGAGATTATAATTCTAGGTGCAAAGATATAGCCGATTTTACGCGTGCCGATGACTTTATCTCAAGCCTTTTAGACCTCGATGATATTTTCGATGAAGACTCTCATATTTTTAGAAATTTCGAAATAAATAATGTTCCTATCCAAAGACAATGTCGAGATAATGGAATAAATAATTACGGTCGAGAAATGATTAACTTTTGCAAAAATAACAATTTGTTTATATTAAATGGAAGGTTCAAGCCAGATCGTGATACTCCAAGATTAACGTGTAAAAATGCAAGTGCTGTAGACTATTTCTTAGCAACATCAGCAGTTTTTGAAAACATTGATAAGTTACAGGTAAATGACTTCTGTGACTTATACTCAGACGTACATTGTCCGGTGGAAATTACTTTAAAAACAAAGATTAAACAGCAGACAACACAATACAACGAAGAAAATAATGAAAAAAACATTAAGTTATGGGATCAAAGTAAATCTAGCAATTTCAAAGACAACATTGACGTTACTAAAGTTGCAGAAATAGAAACAAAGCTGTTAAATTTGGAATCTGTCGAAAGTATAAACCAGAATGAAATAAATGAAATTGTAACAGAAATTGAAAATCTATTTTTAAACTGTTCTGAGAAAACGTTTTGTATGGTGAACAATACGCGCCAAAACAAACAAAAACAGCAACAACAACGATCACCATGGTTTAATATAGAATGCAAAACAATTAGAAATAAATACCATAAAACTAAAAGAGCCTACAATAAATATAAAACCAATGCATTGAAACAATTGTTGAAAACGGTGAGCAAGGAATATAAAAGTGCACTACGAAGAAATAGAACAAAGTATAATAACTGTAAGGTTGAAAAGTTACGAACATTAAAAACAAGTAATCCTAAGCAGTACTGGAAAATATTAAATTCAGAAACAAAACCGAAAGAAACGTTAGCTCCACTCAATGATTTCTACGAGTACTTTAAAAATCTTAATAACCTGGCCTCAGAAACCAACGATACAGAAACAAATGATGTTACCCCAAACAGTAATGTAGAAAGTAATATAAATGATGAGATAAATGTACCTATAACGGAAAACGAAATTCAGAAGGCCATTGCAAACTTAAAAAATAATAAATCCCCGGGAGTCGATTTAATAGTAAACGAACATTTAAAGACATCCATAAATATGATAATGCCAATATGTACTAAACTGTTTAATATTGTTTTTAATCACGGAATAATCCCAGAAAGCTGGACAGTAGGCCTGATAAAACCGATATACAAAAACAAAGGTAACCACTCCCAACCGGAAAACTACCGACCCATATCACTTTTAAGTTGTTTAGGTAAATTATTTACCTCTATTTTAAATACCAGACTGAATACATATGCTGAAAGAGTAAATCTTATACATGATACACAGACGACAAGTTTTCGTAAAAACTGTTCCACATTGGACAATATATTTGTACTCAAAGGGTTAATTGATATTGTACAGTCAGAGAAGAAAAAACTATTCTGCAGCTTCATTGATTTTAAACAGGCGTTCGATTCTGTATGGCGTATTGGATTATTGTATAAGTTAGAAAAACAAAACATTAATGGTAAATGTCTCACAGTCATTAAAAATTTATACAACGATATAAAATCAAAGGTGGTAACTTCAGAAGGTACGTCAGCTGCTTTTAATTGTATGATTGGAGTCAGACAAGGGAAAAATCTGTCACCTTTCCTATTTAGCATTTTCTTGAATGATCTAGAGGAATATCTCCAAAACAAAATCGATGGTATTGATGTAAATGATAGAGCAAGTATGTTCCTTAAACTTTTCATACTACTATATGCAGACGATACTGTAATATTCAGCGACAATAAAACTGATCTACACAATGCACTAAACTATTTTAAAACGTACTGTGATAAATGGAAATTAAAAATCAATGTTAACAAAACAAAAATAATGATAATTGGCAAAGGAAGGGTATCAAAAGATATAGAATTTAAAATCGGGAACGAAATTATTGATATTGTTGAAGATTACAAATACTTAGGAATCCTTTTCTCAAGAACGGGCTCATTTGTTAAAGCGAAAAAACATATAACAGAACAAGCAAATACGGCAATGTTCTCTTTGTTAAGAAAAGCTAAACGACTGGAATTACCTCTCGATATTCAAATTGAATTGTTTGAGAAAACAGTAAAGCCTGTATTGCTATATGCCAGTGAAATCTGGGGATTGGGTAATGTTGATATCATAGAAAGAGTGCAGCTCAAATATTATAAATACATCTTTAATTTGAAAAAATCAACTCCCTCCTATATGATCTATGGTGAACTGGGAGTAACCCCCCTAATAGTTGACATAAATAATAGAATAGTATCATTTTGGTCGAGAATAATACACAACATCAACAGTAACGACACTAAAAAGTTATCTACTAAAATGTAAACTGTACTATACGAACTTTATACTACAGCTCCTATGAAATTTCCATGGATAAATAATATTAAACGCATTATCTGCAGTAGTGGGTACTCAGGGATATGGTATAGTCAAAGTTACATTAACAGTAAATGGCTTAAAAAGTCTCTACAACGTAAATTTAAAGACATTTATATTCAACAGTGGCATGGTGAGATAGATAGATCTTCAAACACAAATATGTATAAATATATAAAGACAGTTTTTAAACGCAGTAAATACATATATACACTTCCAAAATCACTTTGTAAATCACTTATTGCATTTATGACTAGAAATCACCGACTCCCAATAGAGCTTGGTAGATGGAATAATACACCATATAACGAACGAAAATGTGCGACCTGTAATACACTTGGCGACGAATACCACTATCTTTTAGAATGTGAAATGTTTAATAACTCAAGGAAACAATATTTGGCCTCTTATTTCTATTCACATCCGAACTTCGTGAAATTTACAGAGCTATTAAATACTGAAGATTATGAAACATTACACAATCTTTCAATTTTTTTGAAAACAATAATAACAGCTTTTAAAACCTAATTATTTGAATTTACTTAAATCTTTGTACCTATGGTTACTTCAGAAATCATGATACTTGGTAAAAGTGTATGTAAATATTACTATGTTTCAATTTTCAACCCTAGTAAATACGAATTTTGTTCTACTGTTTTTTTGGGGTTTTTTTTGTCGGCAGATTGGATGCAGATCACATACAGAAAAGGTCAGTGTGTGATCTGTACAAAACTGTCGAAAAACAAATACTGCGCACCGGTCGGTAATGGCGCATAAGCGCTTCCATACAGCTAAAGTATGCTTTTATTTATACATGTATTGTTAGATGTCCATTGATGTAAGTCTATATATTTTGTATAACTATAACCCTTAGAGATACATTGAATTATGCTGCAACAGGTATAACGGTGGAAATCTGTTAAATGCAAACTATTACCGTGCTAGAGAACGTTTGATACCAGCAAGCAGTATGTATTCACGTGTGACGTCGAGTGGGTCGGCGGCGCATCAGAATCCAAACTGATTGGACGGTTATTCTCCGAGGGCGGATCGGTAGGGTAAGAGTTGTTCGCCTTTAGCCTGCTAGACAGTTGCCAATGGACGGAATATTGTCGGTATGATGTTGTGTGCTTTTGTTTTGGTCTGATTTGTTCGACATTGTTGATATTGATTGGATGCCGATTTACTCGGCGTGCAACCTAAACCCGCAATTGTCAGCAAATGCTGTTACCATTTCGTCCGTGGACAACTGGGTGTTAGAAAGAATGCTCTATTTAGCAAATTAATTGTTGCTTACCTTGGACTGGCTTCTGGTAACCCTACCCGTTGATCGCCTGCGTATATCCATTTTCACATATGATTAAATGGCTACTCTGCCTTTTGTAATTATTGCGACAATTGCACGCTTTTAACGGTTATCATGATGCCTATGGCACAGCGTTCCGAATAAAATTGCTACCGGACAGTGCAGTGTATTATATTGCAATCACACATCTTATTTAAGGTTCTTGTAAAGTGTTTTTTGGTGCATTTTTGAAAGGTGATTTTTTGGTCATTTATGGAGCAATGTTGCATAATTTCATATCAAAATGTTCGTATTGAAATGAACAAGCTTATGAGATAGCTTACAATTTGAAAGGAAAACTGCGTATCTTGATTTTGAACAATATGTTTGGATTTGCACCAAAATGTGAAGCAAATTTTCTGTACTGAAATTCAACAAATCCTTCCTCTATATTGAAGAATATGCTTTACATGAGGTAGTAGGACCAAATTCCTGACTGAATCCACTCAAATAACAACAGAAGAAGTCATGGAATATTTGACAATTTTCAAGGACAACACTATTTTGCAATGGGGGACTACTTAATTTTTCCAAAGTATGGTGGGCAACACGAGCCTCTGTCAAACATTATTACATGTATAAATATGCAGGCTGTATTATTTTTTCATCCTTTTTTAACTGAATTATACCTTGAGAATACATTGAGAATCGTTGTTCGGCTCTCGCGGGAGGATCTGCTTCTTTATAACCCCATCCTCTTCCTAGAATTCTTCTATAACTGTGTTTTAACGCATGTTGCAAGATACATACATGATTATAATGACTTCATTGCGTATAACGATTACACAATTGCTGTTCAAATCCCAGGTCTCTTTATGCGTCTAAGCTTGCCAACGTGTTCCTTACTTTGCACGTGCGCAGATACAGATGTTTCACTGTAAACAGCGCTACATTCATTACCGCGAAAGAGAATCTCACCACGGTCCGCTCGCCTCAATGCGCAAAAAGGAGGAGTGACCGTGGAGAACGATATGTTTGAGAGAGACATAATGGGTGGTGGCAGCGCTATGGTTTGGTTTGGGAAAATTGGAACTCTGGAAATTGACTTGGTTATTATTCAATAAAATGCCAATGCTCAGCGTTACATCAATGTTTTAAATAACACAGTGATTCGATTCATGCAAAAGAAAGGAAGGACCTGGCATTTTGAGCTTGACAATACATGTATAAAGCATCACACGGCGCGTATCACCACACAATTTCTTGCTAAAATACATTAACGTTCTGCCTTGGCCTGTTTTATCCTCGGACATGAGCCCCATAGAACACATATTGGATGTATTTGATAACAAGGTCGGGTCAAATCATCAAATTTATACCATAATGACCTCCAAGTGCATTTTGGCCGGAATGCCAACGTATTTGAAACGTTACGTAAAATCAATGAGGGGACGTATTCTGCAATGTATCCGTAAAATGGAGGGAACAGTGGTTACTAGTGCTTTTTTAAACATCATTTTAAATGCGCATCAAGTAAATGTTTGTTTCAAGATGCTGTGTGGTCATTCTAATTATTAAGAATATTCCATTTCGACCCCTCTCAACTGAATTATTTATTAAACAGTACGCAATATTTGATTCTAATCCAATGAAGTACACAAACACATGACTATGACATTGAAGCTTCGATTACAAAAATAATTCATCCGGCATATAAATGTATCAACAAAGTTTATTATTTTTAATTCTATATAAACTGAAGTGAGATCCGGTTGTTTATAATTCTCTGTGAAAAGTGTTGTAAACTTAATGATGTTTTTTTAATTCGAAAAATATTTTTAATGTAAAATCTTTCTATATGTATATCTTCCATTTCTTAAAATAATTTTCAACATTGTATCATATCACCACGGCTTCGTCGATGACCAAGCAATTTTTGAAAACCAATCTTTCGGTACATGTAAGTTTGACAATCCAGGAGACGCTTATTAGTAGGCTTACATAATTTGAAACACTTCTTTTAAGAATATATACCATAATACATGATAATAGTGTTTCCATATTGACCTGACGAGTGCTTTGTACAAAAATATGAAATAGCTTTTCGAAATGTAATCGTACATTTTGATTATTAAGGATAATACACTGTTGGATTTGTTATCTTTTTCAGCTATATGACTACTAACTTTTTAATCCTAATATTACCCCTAAATCCCCCTTTTCACTAGCAGACTCAATGTCCGCAAAGTTCAAAGTATACTGGTAATATTGGTTGTCTCTTCCAAAGTGTATGGTTCTGTAATGTTTCACATTAAAACGCAACAGCCACTTTGACTATGTGTAAGGCATCTAAGTCGTGCTGGATAATATCAATTTTAATGTCTTTGTTGTATAGTTTGGTACCATAAGCGAATAATTTCACAATACTACGTATAACTTCTGGGGTAGGGGTCATCTATTATAAACACATGAATAATATGGGTCCCAGGACACTTCCCTGGGGTACCCCACTTAAAATGTCTTCCCACGAAAAAGACCAGGGTCCTTTCACAGATACATATTGCCTACGTCCAGTAAAAAAGTCACGTTTCCATGACAAAACTGGCCCTGTGATACCAAATACTGATACTTTGCGAGAAAACGTTAATGTTCTATGCTCTCAAAAGCTTTGACAAAATCTAAATATACAATATATTTTCCCAAATTCTATCACCCTCAATGTAATGTGACTAATCATCTATGTATTCAATTAACTGTAAAACGCAGGATCCCCTAGAACGAAAACCAAATTGAGCATCAGATAAACTAATATATGATTGTTTCTGACTAAATTTTCAAATATCTGTGCCCTTATGATAGTTTTTAAATTCTTACAACTACTGAAGTAAGGCTATCAGGGTGGTAGTTGCATAATTATACTCATGAACTATTACAGTATTTTAATGTGTGTGTATGTGTGAAATGCAGAAGCAGAATATACGTGAAAAAAGTAGTAAGGACAAAAAAGAATTGTGTGTCTCTGCCCAACGAAATCGTCGGTTGTGTCCCTACTAGGACACCATAGAAAGCCTTGTCCAACTCGTGCAATAGTATATACAGTGGAGACTCTGTTATTCTTTCCCGTTTAAACGCAAACGCACGCAAACGCAAAGCACTAAAATGTAGAAAATAACAACTTTTGGACAATTCTGATATTTCATGTTAATCGTGGTGGCAAACAGTTTGGAGCCTGATCAGACGCCGGGTTACCCGGCGTCTGATCTGGCTCCAAACTGTTTGCACTGCAAATAATAGTTTTAGCGTAAACGCGTTTATTGGGAAATAATAACACATTCTCCACTGTACATGAGCATTTACCCTGTACCTGCCAAAGGCTTGAATAGTTTCACAACAATGTAAGCTTTATATGATAGAGATCGCAATGCAAAGTGAAATATTAATCAACATTACAATAGTCGGAAAGATGTGGAATACTTGAATGGGTGTAAAAAGGTGATTTAAAGGGACAAACTCTTGATTTTCCTGAAACAAAGGTCAGCTGTACAGGGACGAAATTACTTTCCGACAAGTAGTTCGCTGAAGAATCGTGACACCCGGAGAAATTTATGATCGAAAGTAATGCGCAATGCACTTATTTTATTGTTTATGTATCAAACAACAATAGTGTACTGAAATAAAAGTTGAAAATATGGATATTAAAAAATGAGAAAATGCGGATTAATCGGAAAAGTCGACAAATGACATATTTCGGTGACCTTGATATAATTGAACGGATATATTGTCTAACTGCAGTGATTCGGGTGAGTGACATTCCATCAATAATATTGCTTGTTCTTTTCTCTGTCCGCACGTATATAACAATTGTCAATCGGTTTTGTAGATTTGGAGTAAATGGACCTTAAATGTTAGCAAACTTCTACAAATTTGTAAAATGCAAATGGCTGCCCTTGAATCAAGCATGGGGTATTCTAAGGGCCAATTACAAGGGTTTTTTCTGACTTTTGTAAGACATTCTGTGTAGGAGTACCCAGTATGTAATGGGTTCTTTGTATGTATTCTACCAGATTTCCGAAAACACGTGTCATTAAGTGATTTGATATATTCTGCTGGAGAGGCTATTTTCTCTCCAAGTTCGCTACTTTTGGATCTTCTGACATCACAAGTATACTTATATTAATGAAAATTTAGGCATGCTCCATTTCATTGACTAATTATTTATGCTGTGTGAAAATATTTTTAGCCAATGTGGTATAGTTATTGAGTATTGCAACTTTTCAAATTTGGGTATTTTTTCTCGTACAGGGACATTACATGAACCTTAAATTCACTTTGTAAACCCCTATCATACTAAGAGCTACCAAGAAAACTTTTGCAAAAGGTTTGGATCCAGACCAGACGCCAAATGACGTGGAGTCTGGTAAGAGCCCAAACTGTGTGTCCTTCATTTTTTATTTTTTTATTTATTTTTGAGATTTTACGCAGACGATATACATGTACATGTATTCGAAGAGAAAAACAAATTAGCATGATATGAGTTAAATTATAATGTAACTATACATGTATTCGAAGAGAACAACAAATTAGTATGATATGAGTTAAATTATAATGTAACTATTTAGGTCTGTATTTGAGTTATGTAGCTTTATAGGCATGTGCGTATGTAAATGTATCATTCCCCTCTCTATCTTTCTCTATTCTCTCTATTCTCACTATTTCTCTCTCCCCTCCTCTCTCCGTTGTCTCTCTCTCCCTCTCTCTCTCTCTCTCTCTCTCTCTCGAAGTTTCTAAACCTATGATCTCTCTCTCTCTCTTTCTCTATATATGTACTCAAAGTGTATTGTCTTACATGTGGGTATTTATTTGTAGTAAGTTACTTAGTTTGTATGTTTGCTTGTGCCTGTCTTTAAGTAATTACCATATAATTTATTAACTCGTATCCAACATTTATTATCTCCAAGCTTCGTTTCGTTGGAGAAATTGGCAAATATATTCGCATGTACTACTCTTGGGTAGTAGTCTGCTGCGTGTACCCGTATGTCTTCTCCTTGTTTCGTTTAGCTGGAGAAGCTCATTGAGTGGGTACCCCAGCAATACTAGCAGCAATAATGAACCTAGTATGTTCTTCATCCTATTTAGTTGAGTTTGATACATTGTAAATACATGTATTTTATCTTTTCGTTCTCTCTCATCATAACCTCGACTTATCTTGTAAATTACTATTACAATTCAACATCAAAATTGAAAGTGTGAATTTTGAGGCAACATAGACTATGAAGAGACGCCGAGTTACATGGTGCCTGGTCATGATCTAATCTGTCAGACCATATACATAATTATATAACTGTCTATGGAAAGAATTTCGATAAACATCTATATATTCAACTAAAACATTTTTATTTAGACTTTAGATAAATTTCAAAATTCGAATAGTTTGCGTGTTCCCAACTAATGACCTCCCTATTTATATTTGTATGTATTCAATATTTGTATAATGTTAATGCTGTCCACGGTGAAGTGGACCTTATACAATTATGATAAATAAAAGTTTGAAAGTTTGAGTTAGAGAGCGGACAAGGCTGAAACAGTCATTTTCAGCAAGCTCAAGGTATAGATTCTCCATAGTTTATTTAAACCGTTTACCCACGGTGAAAGAGATATGTACACGTTGTTATTGAATCTCATAACGAGCGAAGCGAGCTTCTACAGCTACGTGTACAATAAATTTCAAGTTAAAATTCACATTTTTAGACCTGTATGTTAGAATATGAATGAATGAACCTGTATGTACATTGAATAGATTTTTCTTCGTAGGTTTTTTGTACTTCCGCCGGATCTACTTGCTACATTATTTTTCACAGACTGGTCGACCCTGCTCGCGTTTTATTTATGAACATATGTTGAACAAAAAAAGTTTCGTTAAAAATTTTGCTTCCGGTTACCCATACGTTGACCCGGAAGTTATTGTCTATCACTTGCGACCTCTCAGCTATTTTTCACATACTGGTCTACCCTGCTCGCGTTTTATTTATAGCATGTTGAACAAAAAAAGTTTCGTTAAATGTTTTGCTTCCGGTTACCCTAGGATGTTATTGTCTAACACGCGCGACTATTCTGACTGACCTCTCAGCTCTGGACGAGTCTATTTGAGATTTTTTAAGTGAACATTTCCGGTTATCTCCAAAGAAAACATAATTAATTGCGAGAATCACACATCAAATTTAAATCAGAAAACCTCGCTCGTTTATACCATCCTACTGAAATTATCAACACAGTCAAAACTGTTTTATTGAGTTTCCCCCCTTTGTTTATCAGTTGTGATGTTTATGACGTCACTTCCTACGATTAGAAAAGTACAATGTCACACACATTCAACCGGTTTCGACTAGGCCTAGATCTTTATTTCTGTGATATCAGATATGTTGTTTCTAAATCTTGTCAATATCAAAGTGCATGTGTATAATACACAGATGATTTCAACACTGTGCTCGATCATGCCAGGTGGGGTAGATAGTCTGGCAGTGTTGACAGTTTCAGCCGGTTTCGAAACACCTAGAAACCCAGGGCTATCCACTATTAAAACCCACCGTCCAATAGCCATGAAAAAAGTTATTTTCTGTAATAGTTTTCGTTATCTGAATGCCAGTCAGCTATATGGAAGTAATAATATTCGCAGTGGCTATGTTTACGACGAGTCGTAAACATAACCGAGATTCTATTTTTACGTCAATTTTTTTTCCGGTCACGCATGCGCACATGTTAATGTTTCTGACTTAGTAAAACCGTCGTAAAAATAAAAGCGATCGTCTTAACTTTAAGTATTGACATACTTTGACGAAAAAGTTTAAAGATTCATAACTTCATTTCGAATGTAGTGTTCTTAGATTATTTTGTTCTAACTTTACCAACTAGAAACGCATAAATTACATGCCTTTAATTTGTTGACTGTGAAGGAGAAGGCTGAACATGCTGACGGAATCTCTGATATATAAAAAAAAAACACATTCCGACACGGAATTGAGTTAAATCACGGAAAAATCAGTGTATAATTCTGTCTATGTATATTGTCTGTTCCTCATGTTTTCATGTAAAATCATGAACTGAGTGTAATAAAGAAATTGAAATTGAAATTGTGGTTAAATCAAGACATAAGAAAACCGAAATACTAAAACACCGATCATCGCGGTGCGATGTGCATATAAGTTATAGCAAGTGCCCGTGATTGACAGCTGATTGTAAACAAATGCCTCCCATAATCCGATAATTGGCCTGTTATCGAACGCCGCTTGCCTAGGGTGAAATTATTTTGTATGATTGTTGTGTTTGGATCGACTTATTTGCGATATCGTAACTGTATTAATGCCGAATATTTAGACCTTTGTCTCGAGTTACGGTGTAGCATCGACTGAGAACGATGACGATGTCACGGTAGTTTGCAGTGATTATATAGGCGAAAGTAAGGTATGCCACAGACATCCGTGTATCTATATATATATATCTGGTTAGGTAGAATGATACAGAAGCATTCTGGTTCTCTTTCCGAATGCTTATTTTATGCATCAATATGTCAGGACAAAGATATGTTGACCAACGCAAAATGGGTTACCCTCATCGCAATTAAATTGGTTATTTTTACGCCACTGTCAAGAACATTCCGTGAACAAGTTAATTACTAACTATCTCATACACAGTCAACAATGGCGTGAAAATGCATTTCTACTTGGTAACTTCTTTTTAAAAAGTAATCTTAGAACACAACAGTTGTAAGGAAGTTGCGAATGTTTAAAATTTTTGCTCGAAAAAGCCCATTCCTAATGTTACGACGATCGCGATTGTTATTTTTACGGCAGTGTTTATACTATGACAAAATATGTAATATGTGCGCTTATAGCATGGAGGAAGTATACCCTCCATGCTTATAGTAACGACGTTCGTGCACGGAATTATACAAAAGTGTATAATTCTATGGCTCGTGGTTATCTTTACGACGGTTGTTATTTTTACGTCAGGTTTTTTTCCTACTTATTATCCTTCAAAACCATTACTTATAGTTACGACGATCATGGAATTATCTTAACGACGGTTGTTATTTTTACGTCAGTGTTTGAAGTTCGACCAAAAATTAAGAACTGCGCATGCGCGACCGGAAATTTTTTTTGACGTAAAAATAGAATCTCGGTTATGTTTACGACTCGTCGTAAACATAGCCACTGCGAATAATATTTAGAATTAGTGCCAACTATAATCCTCATTCATCAATTCACCCAAAGTCACCCAAATCCACCCAAGTTCAACAGTGTTTTTAAAACTCTAGAAGCCACAATATGTCTCCAATCTTTCTCAAACTTGGCCAGATTGTATATATGACCATAAGATTTTGTATGAGTTCGATTATGCTTGGAATCAGATCAATAGATCTAGATCACATCAAGAGTTTTCTACCTTTGAATTGCTGAAAATGCCATATTTAACAGTGTCTACACTCTAGCGGCCACACTTTTTCTTCAAACTTGCTCAGATTGTATATGACTATAAGAGTTCAGATGAGTGTGATTATGCTTGAAACCAGAAAAATGGGTTGAGAGTTATCTACCTTTGAATTGCTGAAAATGCCATTTAAGGGTGTTTACATTCTAGAGGCCACAATTTTTACCCATTCTATTTTAAACTTGCTCAGATTGGATATGACCATAAGAATTCATATGAGTTTGAATATGGTTGAAATCGGATCCATAGGTTGAGAGTAACCTACCTTTGAATTGCTGAAAATGCCATATTTAACGGTGTTTACACTCTAGAGGCCATCATTTTTATATAATCTATCTCAAACTTGCTCAGATTGTATATGACTATAACAGTTTAGATGAGTTTAATTATGGTTGAAATCGGACCAATAGGTTGAGGATTATCTACCTTTGAATTGCTTAAAATGCCATATTTAACAGTGTTTACACTCTAGAGGCCACAATTTTTATCCAGTCTTTTTCAAACTTGGCCAGATTGTATATGACCATAAGATTTTAGATATGTGTGATTATGGTTGAAATAAGACCTATAGGTCAAGAGTTGTCTGCCCTTGAATTGCTGAAAATGCCATATCTTACAGCGTTTACACTCTTGCAACTACAGTTTTCAATGGATTTTGATTATACTTGCACACAAAGTATATAGCTATAAGTTCTCAAAGGAGTGCAATTATTGTTGAAATCTAATCATTGTGGCAATAGTTATCTGCCCTTGATATACTCTGAAATGCTAAAAAGGCTTCATTTCAGTATTGTTTAGGCTCTAGTTATCTGCCCTTGATGTACTCTACTATACTAGAATTATGAGGTTGTATTCCAAAAAGTTTTACATGGTATACTACAAATTTGAATGGATTTAGATTAAAACGGATGAAACAGAAAGGTAAAGCTTTCAAGCTTCAGTACAACAGTTGAGCGATATCAGGGCCCTCAGGTTATTAAATCATTTAGTTTATTAACCCATTACCCAATAAATACGCCTTAATGGGTTATAGTCAAAGCGTACCATGGTTAAAGCGTACCAAGTCAAAACGTACCATTTTTGGTCGAAGCATACATAGGGAACATTTTCAATATGTTATTAGTCGATAATTTATTGTTTTTTGCACATTATATAACCTCGCGTAAATATCGTAATTAGATCTAGTGTATTAAATATATGTCTTGATGTATAGTTTTTACCCAGACACAACAGTATCTTTGAAACTTTAGTCATTAGGAACAAATTTGCCATTATGATCATCAGTTCTCAAAGTTTCGAAATTATTAATATAAACATTAGTGCCAATAATTATGTTGATCCTGACCATGCGTCGCTGTACACATCTTCTAATAAGGATCCAAACTGATTGAAAATAAATTGTGCACCCATGCACCACAGTATCTTTGAAGATTCAGTTCTCAAAAATTCGAAATATTAACATTAGTGTTAACAATTGTGTACGGTAGATCCTGATCATTCGCCGCCGTACGCAGCTCCTGATCAGGATCCAAACTGCTTGAAAAATAAATTTCGTGCCCATGCAAAATATAGTCTCTAATTGCGAGGCTTCTGATCAGGATCCAAACTGTTCAAAAAGTAAATAGTTCCATTTGATAAAGTCCAAAATCTGTATCATAAAATTATATTCTATATCCTAGCAGATTCTGACTTAAGGCAGGTTGGGAGTAAAGCAGAATGCGCCGTAAGGCGCATTCTGCTTTACTTTCAACTTGCTTTAAATAACCCTTCATTCTGTTTTCAAAACTAGAATTAGGCTATGGGGTAATGTGTTAATTTGTTAAAATGCTCCATTATTTAACAGCTTCGCTCGCTTGTAGGCTGTGCCTATTTCATATTAGTGTTTAACCCTGTGCCTACTTTACGGAGTTTACAAACTATTTGAATCTAAAAAGACGCCGCGTTACGCGGCGTCTCATCTGGATCCAAACTATTTGACACTCGTCTTAAGGTTTGTTTAATTAAAACAATGCATAAATCTAAACTGAACACATTTTGCAGACGACAATGTCGAAGCAGACGTCTGTGCAGCAGAATAAGGGTTAACAGGGTCATTTTCAAATGTTCCAGCTAAACATGTAATCGGGAGTAATCTGAACTATTCTAACATTTTCTCACTCATTTCAGCACCGAATGCTATGGTGTTACTATTGATTAAACTGTCTCTTCGAGACACTTTTAATGAGTATGACACCATTGGGTTTAAAAGAAGAAATAAAGATTTAGTTTTCGAAATACTTCCGTTATCTGGAGCCCTGTATTTACAGAGTTGTCCTTCTTTCCATTCACATGGGAGGTTTTTAATTTGTGCAGCACTAAAATATTATAAATAAAATTTAAAAAGCGAATTTCTTGGATAAAGCCGGTTTTTGTGAAAGAATCACGTCCTACGTAGTTCAAATGGGACCCCAAACAACCGTTTTATGCACGTTTCTCAAAAACACAATGCGGCTTTAACACAAACACAGCGCTCTAAATAATGGGTTAAAAAATGACAGAATCTTGAAAAAATCTAAGTAGCAAACAATTTGTAGTCTGATCTGGCTCCAAATTGTTTGCAACTGAAACATTTACAGTGGAGACAACGCTATTCTTTTCCGTTTAAATGCAAACGAAACGCAAACGCGTAGCAGTAAAATGAAGGAAATTGCAATTTTTTGATATTTCTCAGGATTTATCTTAAGCTGAATGGCAAACATTTTAAAGCCTGATCAGACGTCTGGTTACCCGGCGTCTGATCTGGCTTCAAACTGTTTACAATGGAAATAATAGTTTAAGCGTAAACGCGTTTATTTGGAGAGAATAACGCTTTCTCCACTGTATTATCGCATAAACGCATATCATTTAACCCATTACCCCATAAATATGCCTTTATACATGTACGCCTTTATTTTATCCCTCCACTGACGAAAAGGTTCCACTTTATACAGCTGTGAATATTTAACATTAGATCAAATTTCTATATTTTAGCAGCTGGTAGCTTAACCCTTTACCCAATAATCTGTTT
Organism: Gari tellinella; assembly: GCA_922989275.2. Classification (NCBI taxonomy): domain Eukaryota; kingdom Metazoa; phylum Mollusca; class Bivalvia; order Cardiida; family Psammobiidae; genus Gari; species Gari tellinella. Next base: position 100,170,188 of record OV277858.1, on the reverse strand, counting down.
ATGACATTAAATACAGGTGATCACTAAAAGCAGGTTGAAAGTAAAGCAGAATGTGCCTTAAGGCACATTCTGCTTTACTTTCAGCCTGCTTTAAACTACCATCTGCTAGGCTATATAAAATATCTGTTCTGGTAATTGTCCATGGGGTATAAACTGGAACTATTTTCTTCAGCGGAGGAATATATTAAATGCGCTAAAAGTCGCTTCTATGAGGTAAAGGGTTATAGTAGGCTGAAAGTAAAGCAGAATGTGCATAAAGCACAATCTGCTTTACTTTTAACCTACTTTAAGTGGTCGCCTGTCTTCAGAACTAGAAACATGCTATGGGGTAATGAGTAAAGGAAAAATAACATCTTCCCTACTGTTGGTCATTCTATCGGCTTCTTTGTCATCTCAACCCAACCTCTTTATTGAGATACAATAGCGTAGTATACCCTGTATCGGTACGATATTGACGTGTTTGTATGATAAATATTTATTAACAATCCCACATCGTAGGCCTCTAGTATCATCTTTGATTACGCAAGAAGCAAAACCGATACAAAAAGCATTATCCCTTTCACTGCGTCAATTGCGTTATGCCTCAAGTAGTATGCGCGAGCGCCGGGGGGGGGGGGGGGGGGGGGGGGGTTATAAAATAACCACTTGCCCGAATGACATAGTGGTTATACTCCACCAAAAAGTGACACCAATACATCTCCACACATGCATGTAATACACTGGCGATTCAGTGGAGAAAACGTTATTCTTTCTCAATAAACGCGTTTACGCTAAAAATATTATTTCAATTGCAACCAGTTTGGAGCCAGATCAGACTCCAACTGTTTGCAACTCAGATTAACATGAATAGTCAGACTTGTCGAAATGTTGTCTTTTTCTACATTTAATTGAGATGTTTTTGCGTCTACTGTATATGACCATTCTATTTGTCGCTGGGTCATATAAACAGTGGAGAAGACGTTATTTTTACACAAAGAACGAGGTTACGTTAAATACTTTATTTTCATAGCAAAATGTTTGAGCAAGATCAGACACCGGCGTGTGATCAGGCGACACTCAGATCAAAGAAGTAGTCAGAATTGCTAAAAAGCTATCATTTTCACCATTATATGTCAATGCGTTTGCGTTTCGTTTGCTGGAAGGAATAACTTGATCTCCCCTGTAACGGATCACACACATTAACTGCCATAATAGTGACTTCTTGCAGATACAGTAGAAACTCGATTCTACGAACTCGCGTTAGTTCGAACATACCCATATTTCAAAGTTAAAACGTGGCTTAGCAACGTTTTAACTTTGAAATACGGGTATGTGAGACTTAAACGACATCGCCTTATCAAAATTTAACTTATTAAATACTGGTAAGATCGATTAAAGCGAGTTCGTAGTATCGAGTTTCGACTGTATATCCTCTGCTAAATGTTTAGAGTTTTTTTTTTCAAAATTAATTTTTAAAACACCGATTTGAACGTTGAACAGTTCTGAAATTATTCAATTACAGCGTTATATGCGGCGTCTAATAATCTTGATCTAAATTGTTTGACACTCGTATCGACATTTCTTCTGTCAAAACAACCTTGAAGCTGACTCTAAAAATACTGAAGACAACACTACCAATTAATGCAGACCACCTTTTGGTGGTAATAGGATCAACTTGGCAAGGAAAGAGTTAAACAATTGGAATCCTGATCAGACGCCGCGTAACCTTATTTTTCATTAAACTTAGAGACGATGTGACAATACATTCGCTGAAACCTGACTTCTGACCAGGCTCCAAACTGTAAGAAATTAAGTAATATGCTTATTTTTCCATTTTATTTCATTGCCTTTGAGTTTCGTTTGCGTTTAAATGAGAGGAAAATCGTCATTGTATACTGATAATTTTAGTTAGTTTAGGTGTAACATGTTATTAGTGTTTTCTTCTGACCTGTCAGAGTTATTTTTAGATTGAAACATTCTAAATTTTTAAAAGGGATGACCACCGTACTCGTTGATTTCCGTACAGTCAGCCAGGGATACGGAAACCTGTATTTATTGTGCGAAATGTACAGTGGAGAATCTGTTATTCTTTCCCGTTTAAACGCAAACGTACGCAAACGCAAAACACTAAAACGTAGAAAAGAACAACTTTTGGACAATTCTGATGATTCTTGTTTATCTTGGTGGCAAACAGTTTGGAGCCTGATCAGACGCCGGGTTACCCGGCGTCTGATCTGGCTCCAAACTGTTTGCACTGCAAATAATAGTTTTAGCGTAAACGCGTTTATTGGGAAAGAATAACACATTCTCCACTGTACAGTTGAGAAGACATAATTATTTCCCGAATAAACGCAAACACAATGGACAAAACTGTAGAAACTTAATTTTATCTTTTAATCTGAGTGGCAAACAGGTTAGAGCCTGATCAGACGCCGGGGTACCTGTTTGCAATGGCCATAATAGTTTTAGCATAAACACGTTTGTTGAGAATGAATAAAATATCAGTAAAATTAGCACAGCTGTCTCGTGCTGCACGAGGATCATGCTTATCTCAAGTTGGAAAGTGTACGACTATATAGATCCGATGTTATAGTCAAACAACTAGGTCTGACGTGTCAAAGGTCAGCCGAGTCCATATTTTAGGGATAACAGCATTCCGCATGTTCTCGGACCATTTTTAAACAGTCGAGTTTAGTATATTAGATACAAATGAAGGCGGTATTGTTGTCAGTACTTTAGCTCAGTAGGTAAAGTGTAGGTATGCAGAATGCATTGTGATAATAGTATTTTTGCTCAGCGTGGGTTTGAATCCCGCGTCAACCTCAAACTTTTTTTTAAGCGATGTTTTAATGCCATTTTATGAAATATACGAACATTTCATAATGGAGAAATCGATAAAGACCATACAGAGCCACACTATCGTTCAGTTGTACCGCGCACGACGTAGCACGCTTTCCACTTCCGGTATTTAGCACTGACGTCGAGTTGACCTATTCAGCGTTGATTTCAAGTTTATCTAATGCAACAGACACACGCAGGCTTTAGTCAAACACCGAAAAAACAAAATTGTAAATTTCTGCATTTGAATAAAGAGATGCCACAGCTTTCTGAAAATCACAGAAATCAGACCATTTGGCATGCTTACGGCGGACGCGTCAGTAACTGATGTTACGCGTCATTTTGGACGCATATTGTAGACAATTCATTTGCTGACTACTCGTTACAGAGTAACGGGGTAAGTCCAGGATCGCCCGAGATCGTTGACGTCACGTAGAGACGACCGCACTGTTACGTTAACGTACCGACGCATCCGTTTCATTCCAACAACGATTACTTCTCGGCGGTATGGGATCACTGCTGAGACAATAAGGAATCGTCTGAAGCAACGTCACGGTCCTACCCGAACACGTTGACCGTATACTTGGCAGATCTTAACTGCACGCACAAGGCCCAGAATAACGTCAACGTCATGTGACATGGGATGCGGTGTCACCTAATCTAAAACCCATAGAGCATGTATGGGTTAAATTTGGCGACGGTTGCGGAATTATTACCAGATTGACACGACCAATGACCTCAGACATGCTCGATTACGAAAATTGCATGTCATCTCATATGACGTCATTAGACGGTGCATCAGAGACGGAGTGTTGCGTGCATTAGACGTGACTTTGGACATGCACGCTACTGAAGTGATTTTATGCAAAAAGTCACTAAAAATAAAACTGGAAAATGAATTTAACACATCTTGCGCACACGTTCACATCTCTGAGAATTTTGAAATCGACCCCTATGGTTTTTGACGTCAAATTACGACGTGACGTTTGGACATTTTTCATCACCATTGTCGAGAACATGCAGACGTTGATCCAAAGTTTTCAATGACAATAATTTTTCTGCAAAATTGTGTTTGTGGACAGAATTATACGCATCATAATCACATGTAACGTTTCTATTTTTGCTGAGTATAGAATGAATAGTAAAACATTATCTTATTCCATACTGTATTATTCTGACTATTTATGCACATGTTCTTCAATGTTGGGGCAGGGGTGCATTAGTTTGAGTTCGAGTCCTATAATAGCCTATGTTCAAAAACAAAGGGATGATAAAATACATGTACAAATATCAATACAAGTTTTAGTTGTTTTCTTCAGGGGGCTTTCCGCATCACTTTAATGCAATGTAATTATAGATTCCTAATATTGCTTTAGCCAAAAAATATTTTAGGTTGATGCAAGACTCGAACCCGCGCTTGATAAAATGTTTCCCGGTCATGCTTCCTTTTAGTCCTACGTCTTATCCACTACGCTATGTTTCCGATAACTAATTCGTTTATTGTTTGTACAAATAACTAAAACTTGTTATTTACAAATTGCCACGAGGATATCCGAAATGCTGATCTCCCTTATAAATGGACTCGGCGACCCCGTGACACGTCTAACCTAATTGTTTGACTTTTTTTTTTATACCCAGTTATCTATTTACCAATATGAACTATTCTGTTCTAAAAATAGCTCGGACAGTTCAGGAAAATAGGAGAATAGTCTTATGATATATATTGATCCCTTTCTACAACAACGCCCAATTACAGACACAGAATGTGTGTGAGGTTCGGAGAAAGTTGTTATAGGGAGAGAAATTGTCTTACATTTACAAACAGTTTGAATCCAGATCAGACGCCGCATTACGCGGCATCTAATCTGGATTCAAGCTGTTTGACAATTGTCATTATGGTTTTTCTATTAAAATGTCCAATGTGTCAGTTTGAGAAAACACACCAAACGTCCACTTTCAGCAGACGATATTGCAGCCGAGAATAGGTTCGACATAATTGTGTTATATGGGGAGCAGTGGCAAGCGTTGTTGCAAGGAGTGAATCGTTGTTCAGAGGACATTTGTTAGGAGGGGCACTGTACTGGGGAAAAGGGTTGGGCTTTAAAGAGATGGACCTTTCCCTACATGTCATTGAAATAAAATGCACTGAATATTAGAAGGCATGACCAATCAAATGAAATAATCCTCTATACGGTGAACATAAATCTAGATGGGATGAAGAATTCTTTAAACAAATCATATTATTATTTATAAGTACATATATACAGTACCCCCTCTGCACATCAACACCCGGAAGGAGACACATATTATGTTGTTCGAATGGATTTGTTTTATGGAGGGAAAATGAATAAACTTTGAATACGTTTCCGTAACGCGGCGTCTGCTCTGGGTTCAGACAATGTCAACAGAACACAATTTCAAAAGTCGTTATTGCAACAGTGAAATCTTTAGACATAAACGTCTTGTTTGGGAAAGAGAAACAAACATTGTTGTAATGGGGACTTTATTGTTTGGAGGGTCGTCAGAGGGAGGGAGCACTGCATAACACAAATCTTTTTTATGGAAGTTAGACTTAAGCCTAGTGTCTACTACAGAGAACAATGTGTAAACCCTGTTGGAACGCCGCGTTACGCTACGTCTTAATGTACACTGAACATACAGCTAAACTACTTTTTAAAGGACGATTATACAGTGCTCCTTCTTTACAACAACACCCAGACAGAAATTGTGTGCGCTGTTCGGAGGGAGTCGTTATGGGGTGGGAAATAGGCTTACTTTTGCAAACAGCTTACATCGAGATCAGACGCCGCGTATAGTGGAGAAAACGTTATTCTTTCCCAGTAAACGCGTTTACGCTAAAACTATTATTTGCAATGCAAACAGTTTGGAGCCAGATCAGACGCCGGGCAACCCGGCGTCTGATTGAGCTCCAAACGGTTTGCCACTCATATTAAATTGAATAGTTAGAATGGTCAAAATGTTGTCATTTTCTCCATTTTAGTGCAATGCGTTTGCGTTTCGTTTGCGTTTAAATGGGAAAGAATAACGTTTTTTCCACTTTAACGAGTCATTTGTCATTATATTTATTCTATCAAAGTTTCCACTCATTTGTAACTTTGAGAAAAACAGCAGACGACAATTGTAAGCAGACGAAATTGCAACTTTAAATCTTTATATATGATTGTCCTGTTTAGGAAACTGCGACAAGGGTCGATGTTAGGAGGGAGTCGTTGTTCGGAAGGCCGTTGTAGGGAAGGAGCATTGTACTTTTCGCCAGAGTTCAATGTGTTAACTTTATATCTTACTTCGCTTTTTAAGGTTTAATTACTACTGCTTCATATCTTTGCGAACAATCGGCTTTTCTACTTTAATTAGGAATAGGAAATCAAACTTACTCAGCTGCTTGTCTTGAAATATGCATGACAACGATCAAATGTTTGTCAAACTAGAAAGAAAACAAAACTTCAAATGAAGTAATCAAGCAGTCTTCTTTGATATGCAAATACAGTGTTCCATCTCTACAACGGCCCTCCCAACAACGACTCCCTCTTTATTACGACCCTTGCCGCAGTTCCCGAAATAGGACAATTTTTCGCGGCTGCATTATCGTCTGCTTAAATTTATCGTCTGCTGTTTTTCTCAAAGTTACATATTGGACATTTTTACAGAAAAAACTTATTGACGAGTGACAAACAGCTTGAATCAAGATCAGACGCCGCGTTACGCGGCGTCTGATCTGGATTCAAGCTGTTTGCAAAGGTAAGCCAATTTCCCTCCCTATAACGACTCCCTCCGAACAACGCACACAATTTTGGTCTCCCATTGGGTGTCGTTGTAGAGAGGGAGCGCTGTACTTGCTGTAATGGCAATTTCTTTGATATCATATACAGTGGAGAATCTGTTATTCTTTCCCAATAAACGCGTTTACGCTAAAACTATTATTTACAATACAAACAGCTTGGAGCCAGATCAGACGCCGGGTAACCCGGCGTCTGATCAGGCTCCAAACTGTTTGCCACCAAGATAAACATGAATTATCAGAATTGTCTAAAAGTTGTTCTTTTAGACTACGTTTTATTGCTTTGCGTTTGCGTACGTTTGCGTTTAAACGGGAAAGAATAACAGATTCTCCACTATAGCCCTAGTTACCTTTCAATAAGAGAAAACATTTAGCATGTCAGAATTGAACCATTTCAGATTTTTTTCGCCGGCTTGACCTGGGTACTGCCGGGAAAATGTATTTAACTTTTTCACTGCCAATTTTTCGTGAGAATTTAACAGCTTCATCGTTTCATTGTCGTCTGCTTCAATTTGTTGTCTGCAATATCGTTTCAAAGTTAACTTTAAGGCAGTATTACTGGCAACATTTCGCTACGAGTGTGAAAAAAGCTTTGATCCTGATCAGACGCCGCATTACGCGCCGTCTGATCTGGTGCAGACCTGTTTGCAAGGTACACGCTTTATGACGTCATTTAGAGTGAAAGGGTTAACAATGGTACATGTTTCGGCACCTGGTCGAACGCTGAGTTATGACCTGGATCAAATGCTATAAAGCTTTTGAGTTGAGTCTGAGATCATTCCCAAGCATTTGATTGGTCAGATTTGAGCTTTTACTGAGCCAAAACAAAAGCAAAAACTCCAATCTGACCAATCAAATACTTAAGAAAGATCTCAGATTCAACTCAAAAGCTTTATAATCTTGGACCCTGGTTCCAAACTGTTTGCAGCGGGTACTATTAGCATATATGGGTAATAGATAAAGTAATAATTAAGTTATTCCTTCGAAACAATTTGGACATACACTTGTAATAGAAAGTTGCAAAGTACGTTCATTCCTTAAGATTGAAGTATTGCTTCAAATCAGATGAAAAATACATAAAATAATAGGTAAACCTAAAGCATTACCTTTGACAATTATGTAATAATCCATGCAAACATTTTGAATTCAGATGAGACGCAAAAACAGCCCGCGTCTCACCTGCATTTCACTCTTTTAATATTAAGTATAACTAGGTTATTCAGTTCACTTGTGGATCTTTTAAGTTACCAAAACACGGACCAGTCTACTTGGAATTCTGTGTAGTTTAACAAATACTGGTATAAATTAACATAAAGTTTAGTCCCTGATTAGGGGTTCCTATACTGTTTGCAAATGTAATGAGTATAGCTGTAGCAGGGCTATGGTGTTGAAAGAGTTGACATACTAATGATTCATATACTTTACGAACGAATAGCAGAAAAATAGTCTGAAACTCTTGAAGATGACACACTTTCAAAGACGAAATCTGACACCACTGTTAACTCATTCACCCCTCAAACTTTAAATGTACAATTCCAGTTTACAATTTAATATTATGGCATTTTGTAAATTAAAGCGGGGTACATGTAATCGGATAACTCATATGTATGCAGTAAACCACTCATATTTAACCTTTTACTGTCGAATGTAAACAACTTTTGGGCTTCTCTGTTTGCTATTGTATTATTATTAGTGGGTAATTGACTTAAATTGGTTGTTAATTGTTTTTTTCAAGTACAGAGATACAGTTGGAAAACATCGCATTTAGTAGCCAGTTTGAATAATAGAAGTTTTATAGTATGTTATTTCAAGGCAAAATTGATTCCCGTTTAACCCTCATCCGGACCTTGCAAAGACTTTTGGGATCCATTGGATCCCATTGTGTATTTTTGCTATTTTTCTAAGTCAAGATAGGCATTTGTGACATAACAGATGCTGCATTATCAATCGATGTGTTTATGCTATATGGTAATGATAAAACCGCAACGTTACTATCATTGTTACCATGGCAAACAGTGACCATACTAACACAAAAAACTAAGTTTTTTGCTGTAAAATCGAATTTTATTTAATAACTTGTGCAGAAAATGTACAGATGGGGAAATGTGAACATATTTATGACTAGATATACCTTTTGTTACATTAATGGTGTATCATTTAATGAACTATGTAAATATTTAGAAGAAAATGACAAAAATATGGTTGGGGTCCAGTGGACCCCAAATAATATTTATGCATATTAACATGGGTTACTATACAACTTTTAACCACGACTGATTTACAAACCTTATTAGTGGAACATATGTAACCAAAACAACTTCCCAGCTGATCAATATCGTCAATTTGTTAAGCTTTGTTCCTGCTTCCAATCAGTTTATGGCAATCGTTATCCAATTTATTTGACCTGTCAACGTGCATGTCTTAGCTCCGTGCAGGATTCATGACACTGACACTGAGACAGTGGTGTGTCAAATATATGTGTGTGTGAAACTTAGTATGGTGAACTCATGTAATGAAAGTAACACACGCATAACTTCAAATGGTAAAGATATAAAAGTTTTGAATACCAATTGCTTAACACCATGTATTGAGTACGTTCTCATAACTATGTCTGCTTCACATCATCACATGGCTGATGAGCTGCATGATAGTGCCATAGACGCAGTTACAGGTGTAACCACGGTCCGTTTCGGTCAATGGTCTACACCAGATTTTTGTATCACTGTATTGAACTATGCTTTGAGGTTTTCTGCGATCATCATCTATTAATTTTGATTCATGAATGAAATAACAAGGCATTGTATCAAACAGTAGGTTAAGCTACCGCTGAACAAACGTTTTCCAAACATCCTAATTAGAGCATGTTTGTCTGCTGTATGTCTCTCTTCCCCTATAGTTATATAGTTGAATCTGATATACTGAAAAATGACAATGAAGCATTGAAATAGACGCCTTAAATACCGACCGACCAGACCTCGTTGGTCAACGTTCAATATGGTCAAGGTCAAAAGTCAAGCTCACCAATCTTGGCCCATGACTGCTATGGAAACTTCCAGAAAGGACCTGGACTAAAATAATACAGTACATTTATTTGAATCTTGAAATCATTTGCATAATTTGAGGTCAGATAGAATTTTATGCGTTCCATACAGTGTGAATACCTTGGCTTCGCGGTTGGCGCTCCGGGGTTATAATATCCAAGGAAAATAACTAAATCATAAGATCGTGAAAGATATATTTATATGTGCAATTGAGGAACAGTATTACCGGGGTTATCTGGTATTCAATAAATGCCATCATTGTAGTTGCAAACAACACGGAAAAGTTCTAAAATGGCATTAAATACATATTATTAACCTTTAGATGTCTGGGGTCCGGCTATTTTGAAAATAAAATATATGCGAATTGGCCTATTTAGTACGTTTTTCACTAAAAGAGTCAAAAACAGTCATGGGAACAATGTCTTAAAACGTCATAAGCGTCATTAGGCTCAATACTTTTTTCTAGCAAAAATAAAGCTGATGGGGTCCAATGGACTCCAAAGGTCCGGATGAGGGTTAAACACCTACACTGTTTACTGGTTGGTGCGTGGTAGGTGCTAATCATTGATAGGACACATGCTAATATAAAAGTACGCTTAAACCCCCGACAACGAAAACGTGAACAGTTTGTAGGGGTGTAAGCGTACTATAATATTAGCATGTGCCCAATCAATGATGAGCACATTTAATCCCTTCACTGCCTAACCCCGAGCGCTCTAGTTATTTGCCAACAGTTTTATCCTGATCAGAATCAAAACTGTTTGACATTCATTTCAATATTTCTGAAGTCAAACTATCTAATTTTTCAATTTGAGAAATAAAGGCAGACGACAAATGGTTAAAATTGATGACGTCACGGCAGTGAAGGGGATAAACAGTGTAAACCACAATGAGACGTGGGATAACGCGACGTCTCATCTTCGTGTTTATTGTGTACTTTTTATGATGAAATGTTCTACATGGGCACCTATTGTATTGTCTATAGATAACTTTCGTTTATTGTACTTGTTATTATATATAGTAACGAACATAGCTAAATTCGCACTAATACGACCGGAAGTGTGTCTGATACTACAGCGAAAAGGCACATCAGTCCTGGTTGGTCTTTATGTATAATAAATCTTCCAGAAAGCTGCCCACAGAGATTATTTTTCAATATTCAGGCCCAAATGGGTAAGGGATATTTTAACTATTGCTAGAGCAGATACAGTTGACAGTTATTTATATCCTAAAAGCTCTATTTACGTCTTTGTGGAAATATCGATTAGAAGGTACAGTGCAGGTCAATATTTCCCTTTTTATTGAAAATAAACATAAATGAGTCTTGATATACACTGTTTGACCCCCACATGCATCTAAAGCATTGTATGTAGAATGTTTATATATGGTATTTGGCAGTGTAGACCAAACTGTTATAGGATTCTGAGCCTAGGGTGACAAGGGTGCGTGTTCTGTACAATGTTGCAATGCAATAAGGCAGGTTTATTAATTGCACGGCTTAAATGCAATTTAGGAATATTTAGAAAATAACAGGTTCTTGAAATCAGACCTGACTGTTAATCTTTAACTGAGTAGCAAAGAGTTTGAAAATTAATCAGACGCCGAGTTACACAGCGTCTGCTTTGGCTTCAAGCTGTATACTAACCAAGCGCCTGTTTGGGGGGAAACTAATAATCTTCCCACTGTATAATATTCGATTTTCAGAGAATTCTTTCATTGCCAGGTTTTATCTTCTGCTTTAACCCGCCCGCCACCAAAATATCTTCCGCATTTTATACTGTTGTCTGAAGTACTTTTTCACCAGATTGTAGTCACTTTGAATGAAGCACTTTTTATACGACTGTCAAACAGGTTTTGGTCCTATTCAGACGCTGTGCAACTTCGGCATTTATTTATCCCTTTCACTCTCAATGACGTCATTAAGCGTTTTTGCAAACAGTTTCGATCCTGATCAGACACCGCGTTACGCGGCAACTGATCAGGATCAAAACTGGTTGCATAACGGCATTTATAAGTTGCCTAAAATCTAATCTTTAAACGATATTGCAGACAACAATATTGAAGCAGACGACAATATGGTGATAAAGGGGTAAAACCTTAAGATAATATTGAACATGAAAGTGTTAACCCATTACCCCATAGCCTATTTATAGGTTTGATAATAGGTGAATACTTAAAGCAGGTTGAAAGTAAAGCAGAATGCGCCATATGGCGAAATTCTGCTTTACTTTCAGCCTGCTTTAAGCATCTACCAGCTAGAATAAGGAAAGTAATAAATATGACACATATTCATTACGGTTCATATTGGAAGTATTTTCTTCAGCGAATGAATAAAATGCATGTGCTAAAAGTCGCTTCTATAAGGGAAAGTGTTAAGATACAACCAGTTCGCAAAGGCCGCCCTTTGACCCCATTGGTGGTGTAACGGCTACAGTAAAGAGTTCAGTTCAGAGAAGTTACACTTCACTGTATTGCATGAAACGTAAATCATGGACACAAATAATGTAGTTCGTAAATTTGACACAGACATGGCATATGTTTATCAAAATATCTGAAAATTAGATGCAAATGAGTGTATATGGTAATAAAATTCTTTGACTACAAACCTTTTTTAAAGCCGAAAGAATAGGATTACAATAAAATTGTATCTATTGTCAAATTTAAACATATTTATTTTGCGGGACATTTACTTATTAAATAGTACACTAAATACCAATATACCAGAATCTTCGAATCGCCCGGCGCCAGCCAACCCAATTATATATCAAAATAAGATACAACATAGTGTCTGTTCAATATCTAATTTGACACCTTTACAAAGAGAATACAGTTAAAATTTTCTATCACGACCACTAAATTGTGTTAATTATTAGGTGTTTACGACAGGTGGCTGCTTAAAGCTAGGTGACAATAAAACAGAAAGCTCCTTTAGTACATGTAGCTTTCTGTATTATTGTCACTTTGCTGTAAGCTGTCACCTATCCTTTATACAGTCAATCAACCTTAGTTTTAGTGGTTGTAAAATAGAGGTTTGACTGCACAGTTAACATTATTGTTTCTCCAACTACCCATATCAGGCAATACGTTTGGTATTAAGAGCAGACGGCTGCTTACTAATTTGCCTTTGAAACATCAAATTTCAGTTTGCATTTTCATGTAAATTTAATGTATTTTGACTATTCAGGTTTTCGTTTTTACAATATATTACAAGACGAAAGATAGTGCAGATCCTGTTCAGAGGGCATTTATTGAAGACCTCTGATCTGCATGAAAAGTAATTGTATTTCGCGGCCACTCGGAGGTTAAATGTTAACCATATGCTAAGTAACGTGGTGCGGGAAGGGAACTTGACGGAAAGTATTACTTTTGTCTTGTGTAAGGTGGCCGCATGTCTTCTCAGATACAGTGGAGAATCTGTTATTCTTTCCCGTTTAAACGCAAACGTACGCAAACGCAAAGCACTAAAACGTAGAAAAGAACAACTTTTGGACAATTCTGATAATTCTTATTTATTTTGGTGGCAAACAGTTCGGAGCCTGATCAGACGCCGGGTTACCCGGCGTCTGATCTGGCTCTAAACTGTTTGCACTGCAAATAATAGTTTTAGCGTAAACGCGTTTATTGGGAAAGAATAACAGATTCTCCACTGTAGCTAGGATTTGCCATGCAATGATGCCTTAATACAGGGTCTCATTTCACTCTTAATTTCTAAAGCGTTTCCCCTCGTCTGCAGTCATATATATGTATGCTTATTTTTTTGACTAGTTTTGCTAGTATACTCACTCATTAAACTATATGAACGAGTATAGTCGTCATTTTCAAACAGTGTACCTGTGCCTGAAGAGTACATTTACTTTATGCAAACAGTGTAGACCCTGATCAGAGTACTCCTGAAGGAGCCTTGTCAGTTTGCAATATTTTGTAATCTCAGCAGTCAAAAATTGGCTAGACTTAATTGAAAACTGTAATTTTCCATGAACGTTTCAGAAGTGATTGAGTTACTCGTATATCTAACGAATCAGTGTAATGAATCAGATGGCATGGATGTGTTCCGTCCCTACAATGGCCCTCTAACATAGACCCACTCCTTACAACAACCCTTGACGCAGTTCCCTTAACTAAACAATTATGTTAAGCGCTTTTACCGCTGCAATATCGTCTACTTAAAATTATCGTCTACTGTTGTACATATTCGTGGACAATTTGATAGAATAAATATAATGACGAATGACTAACAGTTTGAATCCAGTGCAGAAGCCGCATTACGCGGCGTCTGGTCTGGATTCAATTTGTTTGCAAGTGTAAGCCAAGCCTTAACCCCTCCTCCTTTTAACGACCACTTCCAAACAACACACACAATTTGTGTCTCCCATTGAGTGTCGTTGTAGGGAGAGAACATTGTTATTGCTTCTTTTATTTGATATATGTATTGGTTTGTATGTCTTGCATAGAGAAATATTGCAAGTCTTGCAGCCTTTGTTCATGTTAGTGACTCATTAATGTTCACTATCTTAATTTTCTCGTGTTGTTTTTATAAACGTCATCTATATTGTCGTATATAAGTATTATGTACTTACAATCTCATGGAAAGAACCAGTTCCATTTTATACAGTCATGTATATTATTATGCAACATACAAAATATAATATACCCAAGCAGATGGAACATGTAGCTTAATGCAGTCTGAAAGTAAATCTTCTACATTCAATCTGTTTTAAGTAACCAGCTGTCTGCTAGATTCAAGTTATTAGGTAAAGGGAAAGTAAGGAATAATATTTTCCTTGTTGTATGTAATGCTTGTCGTATATACATCGACAACAGATACTCGAGAGAAAGATAAGTATTTACTGCTATCTACGGTATTTGTTTAGGTTGAATAAAGCGTTGAAGCTTTCTGCAGATAAAAAGGAAGCCATTAAAGGAATAGCTACGATATTGGTGTTGTACAAATATGTATATTATTTGTCGATCTCTAATACAAACTATCTAGAATCGATAATCTAGAATCTTCCATAATACCTAATTGATTCTAAACAAGGGTTTCGGCTTGTTAGGAAATATACCAATTAGATTCCGAGGAAAACACGTGACACAGTCAAAACAAGTGTTAAGAGGGCATTCGTTGTAGACAAATATACCTTTTTAATCCATTAACTATCAATGACGCCATAAGGCGCGTTTGCAAACAGTTTGGATTCCGATCAGACACCGCGTAACGCGGCGTCTGATCAGGATCCAAACTGTTTGACACTTGAATTGAACTTTCTACAGCCAAACCGAATTTAATTTTACTTTGAAACGATATAACAGAAAACGATTTTGAAGCAGACGACAATATGGCGATGAAGGGATAAAAATCTCACGATAAATTTGATCATGAAAGGGTGAAAGACTGATGGCTGATGAATGGATAACGAGGGTAAAGCAGAATGTTCCTACAGCAGATTTCTGACTATTCTGTCTTGCAATGATCTTACCAACAGTGATAAAAACTGGTCCCTCTGTTCTAGAATAACGGCTTAATACAGGTTGTTTTATATGTACAAACGAGAAATTCTTCAGCATTTAAATGTTTGGTAAGTTTGTCGATATGATGAAAATATCATGGTCTATATGATAAGCATATAAAAAAATCCCCAAACCGGACACTTTTAAGGAAGAATGAATGAGTTTGGTTTTACGGCATTGCGACTTAAAATGAGTCACACAGCGCCGAATTTTAGGAAGAATAAAAGAAATGCCGAAAGTTTCTATAAGAGTTTCCATAATAATCATTTTCACGCATTAAGAGAGAACGACCAGTCTTTAAACTCATTGTTACAGCGGTAAGGAGCCGTTACAGTGGATAATCTGTTATTCTGTCCCATTTAAACGTACGCAAACGCAAAGCGCTAAAACGTAGAAAAGAACAATTTTTGGACAATTCTGATATTTCATGTTTATCTTGGTGGCAGACAGTTTGGAGCCTGATCAGACGCCGGGTTATCCGGCGTCTGATCTGGCTCCAAACGGTTTGCACTGCAAATAATAGTTTTAGCGTAAACGCGTTTATTGGGAAAGAATAACAGATTCTCCACTGTATTCTGTTAATTTAAAAAAAAAACGAAATGCAAAGGCAATGCAACAGAATCTCGAAAATGACAAATTCTCAAAAATGTTATCTGTTCGTTTTGATTTGAGTGGCAAACAGTTTAGAGCTTAATCAGTTCAGACTTAGCTCGATATTGTGTGCAAAGGATATAGTCGTTGAAGTAACGCGGCGTCTGATCTGGGTTTAAACTGTTTGTCACTCTTCATTATGAATTTTACTGTCAAAATGTCCAATATGTGGTTATGAGAAAAACATCAAACGACAATATTCAGCAGACAATATTGCATGTGTGAAAAGTTTGGATATAATTACACATGTAGAACAGAACAGAACAGAACAAATCTTTTATTACATCTCTAGCATACATACATGCAGTACGAGGTATTGCTATACATCAAATTGTTTATGGCACGTGACATGTATCTTGTATAGGGAACAGCGGCAAGCGTTGTTGTACAGAGGGAATCATTGTGCAGAGGGTCGTTGTGTGGAGGGAGCGCTGTATTGTGCATCTAGTAGTTAGTTACATCTACACGACATACGACATACTGTAAAAAAAAAAAAACAAACTTGGAAGCATAATTTGCGCGTGATATTTTGTACCAAAACAAAAACAAAAACAAAATCGCACGTTTTAAATAATCAGGTAAACAAGTACATAACCTATAAGAACACGACATTGTTCTTGGCATTGCGACATAGGGATTGGTAAGAAAAGAATAGAACATACTGGAACATACAGTGATCCCTCCCTACACCAACATCCAATGGGAGACAAAGAGTGTGTGTGTTGTTAGGAGGGAGTTGTTATAAGGAGTGAAATGCTTACATTTTAAAAAACAGCTTGAAACGAGGCGTCTGATCTGGATACAAGCTGTTTGTCACTCGTCATTGTGTTTCTTTCGGTCAAAATGTAAATCATGTGAACTTGACCAAAACAGCAGACAACACATTTACAGTGGAGAATCTGTTATTCTTTCCCAATAAACGCGTTTACGCTAAAACTATTATTTGCAGTGCAAACAGTTTGGAGCCAGATCAGACGCCGGGTTTGCCACCAAGATAAACAAGAATTATCAGAATTGTCCAAAAGTTGTTCTTTTCTACGTTTTAGTGCTTTGCGTTTGCGTACGTTTGCGTTTAAACGGGAAAGAATAACAGATTCTCCACTGTAAGAAACTGATATTGCTACAATGGAAATGTTAGGTGATGGACATACTTGTCTTATCAAGGGAACCGCGGCGAGCGTTGTTGAACTGAGTGAATCGTTGTTCAGAATGTCGTTGTGAGGAGGGAGCGCTGTATTTTATTTCTGACTTGTACATAGTACATGTTTTCTATTTGTGCGGTGTATCTTTTAAACCATGTCCACATCACATTGTTGGTTGGATGCTGATGGTTGCTTAAAACAGATGGAAATAAAGCAGAAATCTTCTGAAAGAGACTTACAGCCTGCCATAAGCATCAGACGGTCAGTATTACGAGACCATTTTCAGTGGATCTTTAAAATGGCATGGCATGGTTACACAGGAGAAAACGTTATTTTTTCCCAATAAACGCGTTTACGCTATAACTATTTTCTATTGCAAACAGTTTGGAGCCAGATCAGACGCCGGGTTCTAGCGAGTATCTTCTATGGGCTACATCGAGAAATTGAAATGAAGTCAGCTCAAGTTTGAAATTTTATTGACGAGAGGGGGCGGACGTTTTTCACAGAGCACAGGACGGACATGTTGAATGCCATTGAAACTTTGTTTCTAAAGATAAGTGACTTATAATTCTGCAGTTTAATAAAAATATCTGGCTTGCTGTTTTTGGACGTAAAGGCTAAAGCAATTTAAGAGCAAGCGCACCGAGGTGCAGTTTAAGTACAATACCAAGGTCAACATAGTAATAGATGATGCAGATAATCTTCTGCATACAGAAACATTAGTTAAATGTCGTAAAAAGCGTAAAAAAGTATTTTAGAATGCTTAAATGTATTCATTTGTGTGCGGGAAGCCGGTTACGCTAGGCATGACTGTATATTATAGTATCGGCGGAGCGAGCTTGCTCACGCTTGCGTAACAGTTGTGTATTTACCGTTTAATCTGTCCCTGTGTTATACATGAAAGTACGATTGAATTTCGTTGGAGCTGCTTTCTACTGAAATTGTTTATTACATTATTAGATCTTTCTTGAAACAATAATTCTAAAAATAATGACAAATGGGCATAAAGTAATATACATGTACAAATGCCACGTGGCATGGCTTACATTATATTTATCTCATGTTTCAGCGAGATACATGTATCATATCTCACAGATAAAAAAACAACATCTAGAGATGGTACTGGCGTCTTCGACGGGCCAGCCTAGGAGACCTCTGGGTTTTGCCCGTGGGAAATCTGGCCACTGGAAGCGCTCCCCAGAATGTTTTGCTAACAATTCTAACAACAAGATAAGTATTTGTAGTAGTTTATTTGAACAAGTTGACATTTTCAGAACATAGTAAACTTGTTAAATCTGCGGATACATGTTTTAACGAATCCGATGAGAGTTCAGATACATGCAAAGTTTTTTGTCCGTGGGTAGGCTTAAAGCATGTCTCCAAACGGAGAGAAGCGTCAGTTGGCAATAACTCGCTTGATGTGATGTAAATTGGGTATCAGTGGCCTTTTTAGGAATATTAAGCAATAACAAAACTGCTAGAGATAATCAAGTATAGGTTAGTGTCTATTAGTCGATTTTAACAAAAATTAAAAGTCAAGCGAGGGGCACCCGAGCGACTTTTAATCTTTTGTTAAAATAGACTAATAGACACTAACCCATTTAGTGGTTGAAATTATTTTTTTGGTACCGACAAAGAGCTATACCGTCAATTGGAAGTAACAAAACGTTTGTACTTCCCGAAACACCCTTTTTAAATAGTACCGACAAAGAAATGTCAAAGGAAATGGACTTACCTTTAAAAAGAAACAAAAATCAGTTCATTTATATCCTTTCCAAATCTAGAATGGTTTGCGCCGAAATGACAATATGCGTTTCATTTCTCAGCTGGACGGATATGCTCCAGGTACATGCATAATGTGTGAGGAGGGTGGCTAACGCAAGGTGAAAGTCAAACAAAAATCATTAGGGGCGTTCTGTTTTACTTTCACCTTGCTTTAGGCTGCCATCAGTCTTTCATACAATCAATTATTCTACCTGTTAGTGGTCGTAATAGAAAGGTTTTGCTGTATATACTTTTCTAATTTTAATTGCATAGTTCTTGCATTTGTATTAGTTAAAACGGCAAATTACCATTAATTATTGCTTAACCCTTTACTCCATAGCCTGTTTTCAGTATCGAAGACAGATGGTTGCTTAAGATAGGCTGAAAGTAAAGCAGAATGCTCCTTAAGTAATTGTCTGCATTATTTTCAGCCTGCTTTAAGATACTATCTGCTACAGTGGAGAAAACGTTATTCTTTCCCAATAAACGCGTTTACGCTAAAACTATTATTTGCAGTGCAAACAGTTTGGAGCCAGATCAGGCTCCAAACTGTTTGCCACCAAGATAAACATGAATTATCAGAATTGTCCAAAAGTTGCACTTTTCTACGTTTTAGCGCTTTGCATTTGCGTACGTTTGCGTTTAAACGGGAAATAATAACAGATTCTCCACTGTAGGATATAGGTAATATTTCTCATGGTGCATAAACTTGACTGTATAAAATGGAGGAGGAACAAATGAAATACGTTAAAATGTGTATCTATGGAGTAAGGGGTTAAGAGAAGTAGCACTGTGCTAGTTTACTGTTAAAACAATCATTTTCTAGTTTTGTATAATTAAATAATCTACATTCACTATCACTAAAAATGTTGGGGTTTTGGGGGGGGGGGGGGGGGAGGGGTCTGGGGTTTTATGTTTATTGTAGATTCCCCAAACCCGACATTGCACTTGCAATCTGCCATTTCTCCGGATTTTTCCTAAATCTTAGGATATTTTTCTTGTACTTGGTAGCTTAAAGCAGGCTGAAAGTTAAGCAGATTGCGCCTTAAGGTGCATATTGTTTTACTTCCAGCCTGCTTTAAGCAGTCACGGCGTGTCAACAAAAGTAGAAGCAGGCGTTTGGGTAAAGGTATGATTTGTAAAATTGCACTTGAAAAATGCAAATTAGGAAATCTTAGGATTTTTCATGTCAACTTATGGCAGCCCTGCTCATCAAAGGCTCTTTGAGGTACTTTGAGTCTTACCGACACACCTGCGAATCAACTACGCATGCGCAGGATTAAATTTTTTAGTCGTTGTTTAGTGTTTGATACATGTAGTACTGACTTACAAAAATTAATCCTGGAAAATTTTCAAAAAATACTCAACTCTCATTGGTCAAAAAATAATTTCAACCACTAAGCGTGTTTAGAGAATGAAATACAACAGTTACTAACTAAAGGCGTTATTTCTAGATTAAAATATGTTCCAGTTAGTAGTTAACCCTTTGACAGTTGATCACAATAGGAAATAGAATGGTGCCTGATTGTTGTCATATTAGATCTAGTGCCTCTCTGCATGTTTTAGGTTAGATATGAAGATATCAAGATCGGTGAATCTATTTTTGAAAGAAATTTCTTATTTTTCACGTTTGCTATCAAGCGTGCTTATCATATTGATATTGCTGAATAGTAAATACCGTATTTGGGCTTTTCTTATTCAGAAGTAGGAAAATTGAAATATTATTTTTCAATTTATTATCGGTTAACATCAAAACTGCTTGTCATATCTTCACTAAGATATTAAAACTTGTTAGTTATCTGAGAGCTAGAGGCTACTAGAATATTATGTTTCTAGATGACGGTATATGGCAGTAGGGTTTTTGAAATATATTAGATTAGCAAAATTTTTAAGATTCCACCGGAAGTTGGTAGTTTAAGATATGTATATTTTAAGGATTTACGGCCCCCGGAAGCGGGCGTAGTGGATGTACATTTTTAAGGATTTACGCCCCCGGAAGCGGGCGTAGGCGATCGTAACTATACGATTTCAAATATATCAGATGAGCAATGTTTTACAGGTGTAAAGAGATGCCACTGGAAGTTGGCAGTTTAAGATATGTATATCTTAAGGATTTACGGCCCCCGGAAGCGGGCGTAAGCTATGTAGATGTTTAAGGATTTACGCCCCCGGAAGTGGGCGTAGGCGATCGTAACTATACGATTTTCAAAGATGCCACCGGAAGTTGGCAGTTTAAGATATGTATATCTTAAAGATTTACGGCCCCCGGAAGCGGGCGTAAGCTATGTAGATGTTTAAGGATTTACGCCCCCGGAAGTGGGCGTAGGCGATCGTTACTATACGATTTCAAATATATCAGACGAGCAAAGTTTCACAGGTGTTTAGAGATGCCACCGGAAGTTGGCAGTTTAGAATATGTAAATTTTCAGGTTTTACGGCCCCGGAAGTGGGCTTGGTCGATTTAGATATTTTAAGGATTTACTCCCCCGGAATCGGGTGTAGGCGATCGTTACTATACGATTTCAAATATTTCAGATGAGCAAAGTTTTTAAAAGGTGTTTAGACCGGAAGTTTGCAGTTTAAGCTATGTATATTTTAATGATTTACGGCCCCGGAAGCGGTCGTAAGCTATGAAGATTTCTTAAGGTTTTAAGTTCCTCGGAAGCGGGTGTAGGGGATCGTAAATGTACGACTTCAAATATATCAGATTTGCAAAGTGTTTATAGGTGTTAAGAGATGCCACCGGAAGTTGGCAGTTTAAGCTATGTATATATTAAGGATTTACGGCCCCTAGAAGCGGGCATAGGCGATGTAGATTGTTTAAGGATTTACCCCCCCCCCTTGAAGCGGGCGTAGGTGATCGTAACTATACTATTTCCGCTGTGCCACTGGAGGCCGGTTGATCTTGGTTGTGGTAGGTCACTGTCAGTATTTAATGAAACACTAGTTTATCTACCCCGGCAGAGTGTTTTTCGTGTGTTCGAGCACTGAACATAATGAGCATTTTAGTGCATTTTCGTCCCCGGAAGTGGATGGTCATAGCCTATATAGGTCTAGTTCTTTATTTGTCTCGGTTTTTAATAAGATTGCAAATGTTGCATTAGAATCGTAGAGTTCCTTGGTTCTTTGAATAGCGCAGAGAGAAAGCGTTGTGCTTGGCGTGATACAAAGTCAGTACATACATGTATATAGAGTAATTTGGATTTATTCGTATGTTTTTGAAGAATTCTGTTGTAAAAGGTTTATTCTGATTGTAAAATTTGAAAATCAATTTCGCTCTTTGGGAGCTCAAAACCATATTTGAACCATATTGCAGTTGACCTGCATGTGTTTTGTACGCATTAAATATGATACTAAACCCGGAATGGCTTTCTAGAGAAATTAATGAAAAGGTTATTATCTTAGTAGGTATTTTGACAGTGCTGCTCGGTCGTTTAGTTCGACCATATTCTTAAAGCTTAGCCTGTTATGGGGTCCGTATATTGTAGACAGATTTGTTTCTCACTTAAACAATAAGTGTTCAAGATTCAGTGCACGTTGTGAGTTCCCGGATGTGAGACTGTAAATGTCTTTGATAAGTTTTTGGGGGTTTAGATCAAAATCGGGTATTTCCTCCACCTAGACTAGACGTTGTCTGTTTATCAGAAATCGCTAAAGAAAATGCAAAATGAACAGTCATCTTCCATTTTGGAGAATCGCTCCTTTTTTGGACGTGTTTAACCAATGCGGAGGGAGGATAGGCTACATGCCATTCATTACCGGTGTAGTGAATTTATATAAAACAGATTGTAATAATGCCCCCCCCCCCCAGAGAAATCCACTATCCTTTAATATGCTGACATTAAAACATATTGCTAATGTTATTTAAATTGGTTTCAGCTTTGACAGGTATGAATATAATTGCTACTTGATCAGCTTTAACAGGATGGTGTCTATGGACAGGAACAGGAGAACGTTGCCGTCAAAATGAGTGGTTGTTTCGTCCGTCAAAGGCCGATGGTGCAGTGGAGAAGCACAGTGGGGCTTGTTCACGGTTTCTAAGTTATTTTAAATCTAAAGGGCAACTGAACTTGTATAATGAAGTCTCTTATGGAAGTGTGACCAGAAGAAAGGCATTGTGACATCGGACATGCTGTAGACTATGTTTTATGTATGAAACGTCTACTGATGCCGTAGATTTAAGCGTTTTGTGTATGATATCATTATCATTTGCTGGTTTTCTCAGATTTACTGAAATAAGCAATGTGTACTGTAGTAAAGTATAATTCTGTTCGGATTATTTTACTGTCAAGATTAGGCATAGAAAAACCGATGTTTATAGAAACAGCTATCAGGTTTTTTTCATATCGAAAGGTGACTATTCTGTATGTTAGTTCACTTCGTTGAAGAGATATATTTCTGTTGCAAATATTTTGATTCAAGTCGGCTTTTAGGTCGAGGGGTGAAGTCAAATGCGTTAAGATTAATAAACAGATTGTTTATTCCCGAATTATTTAGAAATTGAAGAGTAGTCGCCCTTGACCTAAAAATTGGTTTTCATTCTTTAGAGATAGCGTTGTCATCGCAGCTGCTAACACAACTGGTGTTTCCGATAGGTGCCTCAAGAGGCATGGTAGAATGAAGTTTGATATTGCCAAAGATGGCTACATAGATGATTGTATAGAGAAAACAAACTTAATGTGTAATTTTTAAACACTGAATTTGATATCTTCTGCCCTATGATTTGTAATTCTATAAATGCAACTCGCTATTTGCAAAACAGTTGTCTGTTGTTTCGTTTCTGTGACATAGAGAGGACTTATAAGCGCTCCACGGTACATCGTATAGTGGAGCGCTATTGTCCTATCGTTGTTCTACTGTACAAAAGCGGGATTTTGTCAGTCACGTGACTGGGGTTTATTGTCGTGTATTGAGTGTGGTCAGTTCTAGCGAGTATCTTCTATGGGCTACATCGAGAAATTTCAAATTCAGTGTGTATTATCAAACGTTTTATCGACTGGTTTATCCAATGCTGTTATTGCAAGTCTATACTGTTCGCATACATAATTTGTCAGCGAAGATGGGGCCCGACATCTACGTGGTATTGCTTTAATGCAACTCGATACTTGCCATACGGGTACCATTTTCCAGAGTTTTTTCTTTATGAAGTTTCTACCTCTGGTTTTTGTATGGGCGAATCGACCACATCGCAGACAAATTGTGTGATAAAGTTGCTTTCGTTTGGTGTGTTTATAAAATTATAAAATATACTAAGAGTTGTTAGACTTGCATTGACGGATCTGTTGTTACTTGCAGTGAAGGGTCATTTTCATTGAACCCTATTGTGTGGGATTTTGAGTTCCAAGAAAGTTACGTAGTTACATGTATGTGTACATGCATGCATATTTGTGCTGATATTACTCAGAAATATTTAAGTCTTTATTCGCACTATTCAAGCTGCAGTCCAATAAATGCAACTCGCTTTTTGCAAAACAGTTGTCTGTTGTTTTGTTTCTGTGACATAGAGAGGACTGTGTATACCCTGTTGGAACGCCGCGTTACGCTACGTCTTAATGTACACTGAACATACAGCTAAACTACTTTTTAAAGGACTATTATACAGCGCTCCTTCTCTACAACAACACCCAGGCAGAAATTGTGTGCGCTGTTCGGAGGGAGTCGTTATGGGGTGGGAAATAGGCTTACTTTTGCAAACAGCTTACATCAAGAGCAGACGCCGCGTAACGAATCATTTGTCATTATATTTATTCTATCAAAGTTTCCACTCATTTGTAACTTTGAGAAAAACAGCAGACGACAATTGTAAGCAGACGAAATTGCAACTTTAAATCTTTATATATGATTGTCCTGTTTAGGAAACTGCGACAAGGGTCGATGTTAGGAGGGAGTCGTTGTTCGGAGGGCCGTTGTAGGGAAGGAGCATTGCACTATTCGCCCGAGTTCAATGTGTTAACTTTATATCGTATTTCGCTTTTTAAGGTTTAATTACTACTGCTTCATATCTTTGCGAACAATCGGCTTTTCTACTTTAATTAGGAATAGGAAATCAAACTTACTCAGCTGCTTGTCTTGAAATATGCATGACAACGATCAAATGTTTGTCAAACTAGAAAGAAAATAAAACTTCAAATGAAGTAATCAAGCAGTCTTCTTTGATATGCAAATACAGTGTTCCATCTCTACAACGGCCCTCCCAACAACGACTCCCTCTTTACAACGACCCTTGCCGCAGTTCCCGAAATAGGACAATTTTTCGCGGCTGCATTATCGTCTGCTTAAATTTATCGTCTGCTGTTTTTCTCAAAGTTACATATTGGACATTTTTACATAAAAAACTTATTGACGAGTGACAAACAGCTTGAATCTAGATCAGACGCCGCGTTACGCGGCGTCTGATCTGGATTTAAGCTGTTTGCAAAGGTAAGCCAAGTTCCCTCCCTATAACGACTCCCTCCGAACAACGCACACAATTTTGGTCTCCCATTGGGTGTCGTTGTAGAGAGGGAACGCTGTACTTGCTGTAATGGCAATGTCTTTGATATCATATAGCTCTAGTTACCTTTCTATAAGAGAAAACATTTAGCATGTCAGAATTGAACCATTTCAGATTTTTTTCGCCGGCTTGACCTGGGAACTTTTTCACTGCCAATTTTTCGTGAGAATTTAACATCTTCATCGTTTCATTGTCGTCTGCTTCAATCTTTCAGTCGCAAAGAGTTTTGAGCCAGATCAGATGTTCGATAATCCGTTTGTCACTCAGATTAATTAAAGTTAATGTCTTTCAATACCCATTTATTTTCTACATAATTATCAGTACAATGCATTGGCGATAAGTTACGTTCAAACGGGAAAAACAACGACTCCTCTAATATATACGGAATCAAATACATGTTATTCTCAGAAAGGGTTTTCAGAGTTTGTAGTGTACGAGCGTACATGTATTACAGCGCTCCTTCTCTACAACGACTCCCAATGGGAGACAAATATTATGTTCGTTGTTCGGAGGAAGTCGTCATAGGGAGGGAAAATGGCTAACATTTGCAAACAGCGTTTGTTCTGGATTCAAGCTGTTTGTCACTCGGCATTAAGTTTTTTTTGTCAAAATGTCAATTATGTAACTTTATACAAAAAACAGCAGACGACAAATTTTAGAAGGCGATATTGCAGCAGTAAAAGTGTAAGACATAGTTGTGTGTTTCGGGAACTGTGGCAAGCGTCGTTGTAAAGAGGGAGTAGTTGTTGGGAGGGCGGTTGTAGGGATGGAACGCTGTATTCAACAGGGCTGCCATAAGTTGACATGAAAAATCCTAAGATTTCCAAATTTGCATTCTTCAAGTGCGATTTTACGAATCGTACCTCTACCCCATAGCCTGGTTCTTGTTTTGTTGACATGCGACTACTTAAAGCAGGCTGTAAGTAAACAGAATGCGCTTTAATAAAATTCTGCTTTACTTCTAGCTTGCTTTAAGCTACTATGTACTGGAGAAAAAAATCCAAAGATTTGGGAAAAATCCGGAACAATGGCAGCCCTGATTTAAACAATGGAACAATTTACAGTCATGCCTATCTAAACAGTTAAACCACATATCAATGTTTGCTTAGTAAAAAACGCATGAAATTTCAAATTTTAAAGGTTATAGCAGAAATCAGAAGATTTTGGAAAACATCCGTTGGTTAAGATTTTGTTTTAAAAAATCCGAGGATTTCGGAAAATTCCGGAGAAATGGTAGCCCTGGGGTGTGTTCGACTTTGAGCTTATTTAGAAAGGAATTAAACCTTTTTATTCAACCTTTTCACTGTCGAATGTAAACAACTTTTGAGCTTCTCTGTTTGCTATTGTATTATTTAGTGGATAATTGGCTTAAATTGGTTGTTAATTGTTTTTTCAAGTGCAGAGATACAGTTGGAAAAAATCGACTTTAGTAGCGAGTTTGAATAATAGACGTTTTACAGTATGTTATTTTTAGGCAAAATTGATTCCCGTTTAAACACTTACGCTGTTTACTGGTTGGTGCTAATCATTGATAGGGCACATGCTAATATTACAGTACACTTAAATCCCCCACAACAGGAAACGTAAACAGTTTGTGGGGGTTTAAGCGTACTTTAATACTAGCATGTGCCCAATCAATGATTAGCACATTAAAACAGTGTCAACCCCAATGAGACGTGGGATAACGCGACGTCTCATCTGCGTGTTTATTGCGTACTTTTTAAGATGAAATGTTCTACATGGGCACCTATTGTATTGTCTATATATAACTTTCGTTTATTGCATTTGTTACTATATGTTACTACATGTATATATAGTAACGAACATAGCTAAATTCTCACTAATACGACCGGAAGTGGGTCTGATACTACGACAAAAAGGAACACCAGTCCTGGTTGATCTTTATGTATAATAAATCTTCCAGATAGCACAGCGATTCTATTTCAATATTCAGGCCCAAATGGGTAAGGGATATTTTTACTCTTGCTAAAGCACATACAATTGACAGTTATATACACTATATCCTAAAAGCTCTATTTACGTATTTGTGGAAATATCGATTAGAAGGTACAGTACAGGTCATTCTTTCCCTTTTGATTGAAACTAAACATAAATGAACCGTGACATGAGAAAACCTGCCTTATTACACTTTTAACAGTGTAGATGAAGACAAGCCGCCGCGTCAAAGACGCGGTGGCTTGTCTTGATATACAATGTTTGACACCCACATGCATCTGAAGCTTTTTATGTAGCTGTATTATATATAGTATTTGGCAGTGTAGACCAAACTATTATAGGATTCTGCGCCTAGGGTGACACGGTGCGTGTTCTGTACAATGTTGCAATGCAATTTGTAATTGCACGGCTCAAATGCAATGTAAGAATATTTGGAAAATAGCAGGTTTTTGAAATCAGCAAAGAGTTTGAAGAATAACCAGACGCCGAGTTATGCAGCGTCTGCTTTGGTTTCAGGCGTCTGCGGTAGAACTACATGTAATCGAACGCCTGTTTGGGGGGAAGCTAATTCTTTTCCCACTGCACAATTTGGGACCGAGAATGGTCGACATTCAGATAATCATTTCATTGCCAGGTTTTATCTTCTGCTTTAACCCGCTCGCCACCAAACTATCTTCAGCATCTTATACTATTGTGTGAAGTACTTTTTCACCTGAGTGTATAGATCCATTTTATTGACTTGGCAGGGCGGAGTTTCGATGCGGACCTTTGCCCTTCAACTTTTTGGGCGGCAGCACGCTACATATTTGAATTACCGTTGTCGTCTGCCGTTTCTTCCTAGGATGCCATTTCTTCACAGGATAACATATTAGTGGACAGTTTGACAAAAGGAATACATTACAATGATGAATGACAAACAGCTAGAATCAAGATCAGACGCCGCTTTACGTGGCGTCTGATCTGGACTCAAGCTGTTTGCAAATGTAGGACTTACATTTCCCTCCTAAAGCAACAGCCTCGGAACAACACACACACTTTTTGTCTCCCATTGGGTATTGTTGTATAGAAGGAGCACTGT
The DNA here is from genome assembly GCA_922989275.2 of Gari tellinella. Lineage (NCBI taxonomy): Eukaryota > Metazoa > Mollusca > Bivalvia > Cardiida > Psammobiidae > Gari > Gari tellinella. Next base: position 100,141,939 of record OV277858.1, on the reverse strand, counting down.
ATATACCATTTTCACGTGGATATGGATGCACGCATAGATTGTGCATCTCCATGTTTAAAGTATCGGACAATAACGATATAATTACGAACTATACCTATCACCCCTAAAATTAAAAATTAATAAGTTTATATTTGCCAAAGGTTAGCTCCGCCCTGACAAATGAATAGAATCGATCTATAGTCACTTTGAATGAAGCACTGTTTATACGACTGTCAAACAGGTTTTGGTCCTTTTCAGTCGCTGTGTTACTTCGGCATCTATTTAACCCTTTTACTCTCAAGGAAGTTATAAAGCGTTTTTTCAAACAGTTTCAATCCTGATCAGACACAGCGTTACGCGGCATCTGATCAGGATCATAACTGTTTTCTACTTGTTTAGAAATAACGTCAGTTGTAAGTTGCCTAAAATCTAACACTGAAACGATATTGCAGACAACAATATTGAAGCAGACGACAATATTGCGATGAAAGGGTAAAAACCTTACGGTAATATTAAACATGAATGTGTTAAGATACAACCATTGTGAATGCCGCCTTTTGACCCCATTGGTGGTGTAACGGCTACAGTAAAGAGTTCAGTTTAGAGAAATTGCACTTTACTGTATTGCACGAAACGTAAATCATGGACACAAATAATGTAGTTCGTAAATCTGACACAGACATGGCATATGTTTATCAAAATATCTGAAAATTAGATGCAAATTATTGTATATGGTGATACTATTCTTTGACTACAAACCTTTTTTTAAAACCAAAAGAATAGGATTACAATAAAATTGTATCTACTGTCATTGGCGTAGCTTCCTATTAGGCAAGTAGGCACGTGCCTACACTTTTTTTTCAGAAGTCCAAAAAATAAAAAAGGCTAAAAATGCAGAAAAAGAAATAAAATTGAAATCTAAGGGGGGTTAGGGATGAACCCCAATAAGTTTTACATAGATTCATGTTAGTATTTTTCCATTATCAAACGCGGGAAAGGCATCAGAACGCATCTAGAGACTATCTAGGAATAAAAAATTCCCGGGGGCGCATACCCCCGGACCCCCCCTAGTAAGAAAGAGTACACTTATTAATTGGTCTAGTCACCCCGTTGGCATGCATGTTCATTACCGACGTCACCGATGTTTCACCTCTTGATATTAAGCCCGAGTCTTCTGAGGTCACAACTAGGTCACCAAAACCCATTCTGACGTCGGTAATGCTTGCCCTGTATGACCAAAATACCCTGACGTCACCGCTGGTAGTCCTAAGTAATTTTTCACCGATGTTTCAGCCTTGATATTATGCCCGAGTCTTGTGAGCTCACAACTAGGTCACCAAAACCCATTCTGACGTCGGTAATGCTTGCCCTGTATGACGAGAATACCCTGACGTCACCGCTGGTAGTCCTGAGTAATTTTTCACCCCGTTGGCATGCATGTTCATTTGTACATGCAACTGCCTTATGCAAAACACACGCCACTGATTACACCCTGTCCTCATATTTGCGACGATTTTAAAAGTAAAAAAAATGCAATAAAATAGGAATAGGATGGTTTTAGAGTCCAACTTAGAGATTAATGGAAGACAACCTGTCAACAATTACATTATATTAACATGGAACAGACAATTTAATGTTATTCTCAGCCGACTTTTGACATAGATTTATAGCAGAATTTCACCTGTCTTGGACGCACAAAACGTCCTCAGAACAAGCCAAATGCCATCTAGGAACCACCCCATCCCCTCATGATCAACTTGTCCCGAAAAGAAAGTTACGTCCAAATAATTTCAAGTAGCGAATCTGTTAATGAAAATATTACGGTATAAGACCCTATGATATAGGCTACTAATTGACGTTGGGTTGTTGTTGGGTTTTTTCAAGAAAATAATGCAGACATATTCTTTTGCAAAAAATTACAATTGTTTGTTATTTTAAGCTTTTCATTTCTTTACTTCTTCATATAAATGTCTCCCCAGACCCTCCTTAAATGCGTTTCCAGTGTTGTACATGTAGATCTCAAAAAATTTCCGTGGGAACATGCCCCCGACCCCCTAGAAAAGGTAGCGAGTAGCGAGTCTGTTAAATAAAAAATTACGGTAGGTATCAGACCCTATTATATACTGATTGACGTGGGTGGGCGGGGGTTGTTTTATTTTGTTTGCTTTTTTCTCAAGAAAATATATGCAGACATATTCCTTTGCAATCAAATAAAATTGTCCGGTTTTTAAGCTTTTCATCTCATTAATTTTTCGTATAAATGTCTCCCCAGAACCTCGTTAAATGCGTCTCCAGTGTTGTAGAACTCAAAATTTTCCAGGGGGAGCATGCCCCCGGATCCCCCTAGAAAAGGTATGCCTACACTTTCATTTTGGCCAAGCTACGCCCCTGACTGTCAAATTTAACATATTTATTTTGCGGGACATTTACTTATTAAATAGTACACTAAATACCAATATACCAGAATCTTCGAATCGCCCGGCGCCAGCCAACCCAATTATATATCAAAATAAGATACAACATAGTGTCTGTTCAATATCTAATTTGACACCTTTACAAAGAGAATACAGTTAAAATTCTCTATCACGACCACTAAATTGTGTTAATTATTAGGTGTTTACGACAGGTGGCTGCTTAACCCTTTACCTGATAGCCTATTTATAGTATTAAAGATAGGTGGCTAATTACATGTAAAGCAGGTTGAAAGTAAAGCAGAATGCGCCTAAAGGCGCAAAGGCGCATTCTGTTTTACTTTCAGCCTGCTTTAAGCTTCCATGTGCTAGAATATAGAAAATATTCCCCATAATATATATTCATGGCAGATTAAATTGGAACTATTTTCTTCAGCGGAGGTATAAATTAAATACGCTAAAAGTCGCTTCTATGGGGGAAAGGGTTAAAGCTAGGTGACAATAAAACAGAAAGCTCCTTTAGTACATGTAGCTTTCTGTATTATTGTCACTTTTCTTTCAGCTGTCACCTATCCTTTATACAGTCAATCAACCTTAGTTTTAGTGGTTGTAAAATAGAGGTTTGACTGCACAGTTAACATTATTGTTTCTCCAACTACCCATATCAGGCAATACGTTTGGTATTAAGAGCAGACGGCTGCTTACTAATTTGCCTTTGAAACATCAAATTTCTGTTTGCATTTCATGTAAATTTAATGTATTTTGACTATTCAGGTTTTCGTTTTTACAATATATTACAAGACGAAAGATAGTGCAGATCCTGTTCAGAGGGCATTTATTGAAGACCTCTGATCTGCATGAAAAGTAATTGTATTTCGCGGCCACTCGGAGGTTAAATGTTAACCATATGATAAGTAACGTGGTGCGGGAAGGGAACTTGACGGAAAGTATTACTTTTGTCTTGTGTAAGGTGGCCGCATGTCATCTCAGATAGCTAGGATTTGCCATGCAGTGATGCCTTAATACAGGGTCTCATTTCACTCTTAATTTCTAAAGCGTTTCCCCTCGCCTTGTCAGTTTGCAATATTTTGTAATCTCAGCAGTCAAAAATTGGCTAGACTTAATTGGAAACTAATTTTCCATGAACGTTTCAGAAGTGATTGAGTTACTCGTATATCTAACGAATCAGTGTAATGAATCAGATGGCATGGATGTGTTCCGTCCCTACAATGGCCCTCTAACCCACTCCTTACAACGACCCTTGACGCAGTTCCCTTAACTAAACAATTATGTTAAGCGCTTTTACCGCTGCAATATCGTCTACTTAAAATTGTCGTCTACTGTTGTACATACTCGTGGACAATTTGATAGAATAAATATAATGACGAGTGACAAACAGCTTGAATCCAGATCAGACACCGCGTTACGCGGCGTCTGATCTGAATTCAAGCTGTTTGCAAATGTAAGCCAAGCCTTAACTCCTCCTCCTTTTAACGACTACTTCCAAACAACACACACAATTTGTGTCTCCCATTGAGTGTCGTTGTAGGGAGAGAACATTGTTATTGCTTCTTTTATTTAATATATGTATTGGTTTGTATGTCTTGCATATAGAAATATTGCAAGTCTTGCAGCCTTTGTTCATGTTAGTGACTCATTAATGTTCACTATCTTATTTTTCTCGTGTTGTTTTATAAACGTCATCTATATTGTCGTATATAAGTATTATGTACTTACAATCTCATGGAAAGAACCAGTTCCATTTTATACAGTCATGTATATAATTATGCAACATACAAAATTTAATATACCCAAGCAGATGGGTACATGTAGCTTAATGCAGTCTGAAAGTAAGTCTTCTACATTCAATCTGTTTTAAGTGACCAGCTGTCTGCTAGATTCAAGTTATTAGGTAAAGGGAAAGTAAGGAATAATATTTTCCTTGTTGTATGTAATGCTTGTCGTATATACATCGACAACAGATACTCGAGAGAAAGATAAGTATTTACTGCTATCTACGGTATTTGTTTAGGTTAAATAAAGCGTTGAAGCTTTCTGCAGATAAAAAGGAAGCCATTAAAGGAATAGCTACGATATTGTTGTTGTACAAATATGTATATTATTTGTCGATCTCTAATACAAACTATCTAGAATCGATAAAATTGGTCTTCCATAATACGTAATTGATTCTAAACAATGGTTTCGGCTTGTTAGGACATGTACCAATTAGATTCCGAGGAAAACACGCGACACAGTCAAAACAAGTGTTAAGAGGGCATTCGTTGTAGACAAATATACCTTTTTAATCCATTAACTATCAATGACGCCATAATGCGCATTTGCAAACAGTTTGGATTCCGATCAGACGCCGCGTAACGCGGCGTCTGATCAGGATCCAAACTGTTTGACACTTGAATTGAACTTTCTACAGCCAAACCGACTTTAAATGAAGCAGACGACAATATGGCGATGAAGGGATAAAAATCTCACGATAAATTTGATCATGAAAGGGTGAAAGACTGATGGCTGATGAATGAATGACGTGGGTAAAGCAGAATGTTCCTACATCAGATTTCTGACTATTCTGTCTTGCAATGATCTTACCAACAGTGATAAAGACTGGTCCCTCTTTTCTAGAATAGCGGCTTAATACAGGTTGTTTTATATGTACAAACGAGAAATACTTCAGCATTTAAATGTTTGGTAAGTTTGTCGATATGATGACAATATCATGGTTTATATGATAAGCATATAAAAAAATTCCCCAAACCGAACACTTTTAAGGAAGAATGAATGAATTTGGTTTCACGGCATTGCGACTTAAAATGAGTCACACAGCGCCGAATTTTAGGAAGAATAAAAGAAATACCGAAAGTTTCTATAAGAGTTTTCATAATAATCATGTTCACGCATTAAGAGAGAACGATCAGTATTGAAACTCATTGTTACAGCGGTAAGGAGCCGTTATTCTTTTAATTTAAAAAAAACTGAAATGCAAAGGCAATGCAACAAATTATCGAAAATGACAAATTCTCAAAAATTTTAGCAGTTCGTTTTGATTTGAGTGGCAAACAGTTTGGAGCTTAATCAGTTCAGACTTAGCTCGATATTGTGTGCAAAGGATATAGTAATTGAAGTAACGCGGCGTCTGATCTGGGTTTAAGCTGTTTGTCACTCGTCATTATGAATTTTACTGTCAAAATGTTCAATATGTGGTTATGAGAAAAACATAAAACGACAATATTCAGCAGACAATATTACATGTGTGAAAAGTTTGGATATAATTATCTTGTATAGGGAACAGCGGCAAGCGTTGTTGTACAGAGGGAATCATTGTGCAGAGGGCTGTTGTGTGGAGGGAGCGCTGTATTGTGCATCTAATACAGTGGAGAATCTGTTATTCTTTCCCAATAAACGCGTTTACGCTAAAACTATTATTTACAGTCCAACCAGTTTGGAGCCAGATCAGACGCCGGGTAACCCGGCGTCTGATCAGGCTCCAAACTGTTTGCCACCAAGATAAACATGAAATATCAGAATTGTCCAAAAGTTGTTCTTTTCTACGTTTTAGCGCTTTGCGTTTGCGTACGTTTGCGTTTAAACGGGAAAGAATGACAGATTCTCCACTGTAGTTAGTTACATCTACACGACATACGACATACTGTAAAAAAAAAAAAAAAAAATTGGAAGCATAATTTGCGCGTGATATTTTGTACCAAAACAAAAACAAAATCAAAATCGCACGTCTTAAATAATCAGGTAAACAAGTACATAACCTATAAGAACGCGACATTGTTCTTGGCATTGCGACATAGGGATTGGTAAGAAAAGAATAGAACATACTGGAACATACAGTGATCCCTCTCTACAACAACACCCAATGAGAGACAAAGAGTGTGTGTGTTGTTAGGAGGGCGTTGTTATAAGGAGTGAAATGCTTACATTTTAAAAAACAGCTTGAAACGAGGCGTCTGATCTGGATACAAGCTGTTTGTCACTCGTCATTGTGTTTCTTTCGGTCAAAATGTAAATCATGTGAACTTGACCAAAACAGCAGACAACACATTTACAGTGGAGAATCTGTTATTCTTTCCCAATAAACGCGTTTACGCTAAAACAATTATTTGAAGTGCAAACAGTTTGGAACCAGATCAGACGCCGGGTAACCCGGCGTCTGATCAGGCTCCAAACTGTTTGCCACCAAGATAAACAAGAATTATCAGAATTGTCCAAAAGTTGTTCTTTTCTACGTTTTAGTGCTTTGCGTTTGCGTACGTTTGCGTTTAAACGGGAAAGAATAACAGATTCTCCACTGTAAGAAATTGATATTGCTACAATGGAAATGTTGGGTGGTGATGGACATACTTGTCTTATCAAGGGAACAGCGGCGAGCGTTGTTGAACTGAGGGACTCGTTGTTCAAAATGTCGTTGTGGGGAGGGAGCGCTGTATTTTATTTCTGACTTGTACATAGTACATGTTTTCTATTTGTGCGGTGTGTCTTTTAAACCATGTCCATATAACATTTTTGGTTTGATGCTGATGGTTGCTTAAAACAGATGGAAATAAAGCAGAAATCTTCTGAAAGAGACTTACAGCCTGACATAAGCATCAGACGGTCAGTATTACGAGACCATTTTCAGTGGACCTTTAAAATGGCATGGCATGGTTACACAGGAGAAAACGTTATTCTTTCCCAATAAACGCGTTTACGCTATAACTATTATTTCTATTGCAAACAGTTTGGAGCCAGATCAGATGCCGGGTCACCCGGCGTCTGATCAGGCTCGAAATTGTTTGCCACCAAGATAAACATGAATTTTCAGAATTGTCTAAAGGTTGCACTTTTCTACGTTTTAATGTTTTGCGTTTGCGTTTCGTTTCGTTTAAACGGAAAAGAATAACAAATTCTCCACTGTACATGTAACAAGGAAATGAGTCGTGTAATGAACAAAGGATTATTCCAAGTTTTACATTGGATTATTTCATTTTTTATCAAAGGGTTGCCTGGTCAAAATTTCCAGTTTCATTTTGTTTTATATTGAAATTCCTATCAGCAAACGGTATAGACTCTGATCAAACGCCGCATAAGGCGGTGTCTGATCAGAGTCTACACTGTTTGCCTATGTCCTATATATGGGATGGTGGGCACAAATGGGTTAAAGGCCACTCCTGCATGAAGCATGAATCTCTCTCAGACAGAATTAATGCAGATTAATGCCTGATAAGGGTACAGTGGAGAAGACGTTATACTTTTCTAATTTACGCGTTTATGATAACATAATTTTTTCCATTGCGAACAGCCTGAAGTCAGATCAGACGTCGGGTAACCCGAGTCTGATCGGCTCGAAAATATTAGCCACTCAGATTAAAACAAGAGCCCCATGGGGCATATTTCGCTCACCTGAGAATCACTGACAAAATGGAGATAATGACTTATGTCCAGGATGGGGTCATTTTTTATCCAAGTTTCCATTGAATTATTTTTTTTAGCTCCTGTGACCTACTTATGCAACAGACTGGAACCATTTGAACAAAATACTTAAAAGACATCTAGAAGTGTCACCATGATGAATATCAAAGCTCTGGCCGTATTAGTTTCAGAGAAGAAAACGTTTGAAAATTTCACTATATAACTCTATGTGAAACTGTGACCCCTGGGGCGGGGCCAATTTTGACCCTAGGGACATAATTTGAACAAACTTGATAGAGGACCTGTATATGATGCTATGTGCCAAATATCTAAGCTCTGGCCCTTGTAGTTTCAGACAGGAAGATTTTTTAAGTTTTCATTAAAAAATCTATTTTTAGCTCCTGTGACCTACTTATGCAACCGACCGGAACCATTTGAAGAAAATATGTAAAGGACATCTAGAAGTGTCACCATGATGAATATCAAAGCTCTGGCCATATTAGTTTCAGAGAAGAAGACGTTTGAAAATTTCACTATATAACTCTATGTAAAACTGTGACCCCGATGACGATGATGATGGTGGCTATATGCATAATATGTCACAGTCATAAATAACATATATGAACAAATTGATGATGATGATGATAATGATGATGATATACATAATATGTCACACTTATTAATATACGAGCCATTTCATTATGTACTTAACATGTAAAAGTATATTGAGACATATTGATGATGATGATGATAATAGTGATTATTTGCATACTCTGTCACAGCTATAAACAAAATAGTGCCACTGTATCATATATCAAGTAATTTTATTAAGACACATTGATGATGAAAAAGGTGATTGTATACATAATCTGTCACATCTATCAACAAATTGAATGTGTTATATATTACATACCACACAAGCTGATGATGATGACGATGATGATAATGATGATAATGATGATGATGATGTTGTTGATGTTGATGATTAACGGCTTATACACAATCAGACGCAGTTATCAAAACATAATATCATTGCATTTTAATTACATTATATAAGTATATGCTAATGGGATATGCACAGCTTATCTCGTGTCTGCCAATGATTGACCAACAACGACGTATAATGCATTTGGTTACTGTATGCATTTGACCCCCTTCTGAACTCTACTAGATTTGGCAAAGTTATATTCTGTCATATTTTGTTATAATTGTATAATATTTGCATTCTTTCTTTTTTTCCAGGTATTGATATTGTATTGAATTGTTTGTATGTTCTGTATTTGTTAATAACTGCTCTCCTTATGGAGGATAATAAAGATATCTATCTATCTATCTACCATGATGAATATCAAAGCTCTGGCCATATTAGTTTCAGAGAAGAAAACGTTTGAAAATTTCACTATATAACTCTATGTAAAACTTTGACCCCAGGGACATAATTTGAACAAACTTGATAGAGGACCAGTAGATGATACTATGTGCCAAATATCTAAGCTCTGGCCCTTGTAGTTTCAGACAAGAAGATTTTTAAAGTTTTCATTTAAAATATCTAATTTTAGCTCCTGTGACCTACTTATGCAACCGACCGGAACCATTTGAACAAAATATGTAAAGGACATCTTGTCACCATGCCGAGTATCAATGCTCTAGCCATATTAGTTTCAGAGAAGAAGACGTTTGAAAATTTCACTATATAACTCTATGTAAAACTGTGACCCCCGGGGCGGGGCCAATTTTGACCCTAGGGACATAATTTGAACAAACTTGATAGAGGACCTATAGATAATGCTGTGTGCCAAATATCTAAGCTCTGGCTCTTGCAGTTTTTGACAAGAAGATTTGTAAAGATTTCCTTATTTTTCACTTTGGTTGCCATGGCAACCAGAGTTCTGTATTGTTTTTAATTTTTTGAACAAATTTGAAAGAGCTTGACCCAAGGAACATTTCTGTAAAGTTTGGTTGAAATCTGTCAAGCGGTATATGAGGAGATGTCATTTGAAGCAATTGTTAACGACGACGGACGACGGACGACGGACGACGCACGACGGACGACGGACGACGACGGACGCCGGACACAGGGCCATCCCAATAGCTCACCTTGAGCCTATGGCTCAGGTGAGCTAATAAAAGGGAAAGAAAAAGAAAAACGATTGCTCAACTGTAAAGCAGAAAGCTCTTGTAGGTGCTTTCTTTTTTACCTTTGGCAATGTACATTTATAAGCCTCCAGGGGCCTGTTTCATAAAACTTCGTACGACAGAAACGACCGTAAGTCAAACCAGTAAAATACATGTACATGTACATTTAATTTCTGAAATCTCTATCTAATCCTGTATTGTGACATCTCTTTGCAGTCGTCTTTCAAGACGATTCCAACGAGATGTCACAAGACAGGATTAGATGGAGAAATTCATAATAATTGAGACTTTTATAATCTGACTTACATGTACGATAACATTTTGTTGTACGAAGTTTAATGAAACGGGCCCAGAGATCGATATGCACGTGTTATTTCATTCTGAGTGACCGCTTAATTAACACAATGTGACTGTTTATGATACGCTTACAACATATTAAGCTACTTTATGGCAATTAACTTCGTAGCGCTATCTATACTACATGTAGCTACAAATCCAATTAAGTGCTACTACATGTACATGTATATCACTATTATAGTGTATTGTTAACAACTAATTACATGTATACACCTCGTTAACAACCATTTGTGTTTAAATTAGTCTAATTATATGTTGTTTATATGACTCGTAGATGGTATACAATGTCAATGTCTGCTACAAAACAGTTTGCAATAGTGTAGCATGCAGACAGTGAACCCATTTACGCCCACGATCCAATATATAGGGCGGCGTTTGATCAGAGTCTACACTGTTTGCTGATTAGAATTTCAATATAAAACAATATGAAAATGAAATTTTTGACCAGGCATCCCTTTGATACAGTATCAAATCAATAAGAATCTAAACCTAAGAAACAGCAAACATTATTGTTTAAACTGATATTTAGTGTGTTCTGGCAAATATGATTTGATACATGTACATGCACACTTACCGTTGGCACAATGTATCGTATTTTCTCTCCCGTGTCCAGAAAATATCACGATTAGAAATCAAATTTGGAATTTTCAGATATTGATTCGTATTTGGCTACACAGTCATGAAGGCAAACATTATGCATACCGTTTTCTTTGATTTGTATTTGTAGTTGCTGGGCTCATGTTAGAGTTATTGCATACTAATGATTCTATACTAACATATTTAAATTCGCCCCTTTTAAATCCATTGAAAAAAAGTGACGTTTAATTTGTGAAAACGCTATTTCTCGAGAGGATGGTACTTGTGGATATATTCGTAGAGGAGGCGGTCCTTATGGATCTGCTCTCTGCGAATCATTTTGTTGCGTTGCTTCAGTAACGCCGTTACGGCTTTTCCTTTCAGGGTACACATTATTCGTGTTAACAACCTCAAATATGGATTAAACATACATGAATACTCCCTAAAATGTTTATTTAATATTAGTAATTACAGGAAATATAATGTAACTATAAGAAATGAACTGAAATATTTCGTTGTTTAAGCGAAATAAACGACAGAAAATGATCGGCAAGTTTACTATGAATCGAGCCAGCAGTTCATGGTAAATTTGCCGATCATTTTATGACGTTAATTTCGCTGAAAACGCCGAAAAATTCAGTTCATTTCTTAACATAATAAGAGATTCCCAAGTCTGCACTATGAAATTCTTAGTTGAAATTCATTACAATGAAGTGTACACCGATGATTCACAGTTATACCTGTGATTCAAGTCTAAAGACATATTTTGTCAACAAGAAGCCCTGTCAAAAGTCGAAGGATGTCTAAAAGACATAGTCTCATGGATGCACAATGTTATGCTGAAGCTGAACACAGACAAAACTGAGGTCATACTGTTTCACACAAAGGTTACCGTACCTGAAGACTTTCATGTTCAAGTGAAACTCTAAAATCAATCCATCATTGTGTGTGAAGAATCTTGGTGCTATATTTGATTCTCATATGGATATTTCACAGCACATTAACACTGTGCACAGGTCTACGTATTAGACAGTACCGCCCCCCCCCCCCCCCCCTGAGACTACAAAGACCTTGGTCAATTCTTTGGTCACATCGAAAATTGACTACTGCAGGGCTGCCATTTCTCCGGATTTTTCCTAAATCTTCGGATTTTTTCCCCAGTAGATGTTGGCTTAAAGCACGCTGAAAGTAAAGCAGAATGCGCCTTAGGGCGCATTCTGCTTTACTTACAGCATGCTTTAAGTAGTCGCATGGCAACCAAACTAGAAACAGGCTATGGGGTAAAGGTACGATTCATAAAATCGCACTTGATAAAGCAGAATGCGCCTTAGGGCGCATTCTGCTTTACTTACAGCATGCTTTAAGTAGTCGCATGGCAACCAAACTAGAAACAGGCTATGGGGTAAAGGTACGATTCATAAAATCGCACTTGATAGATGCAAATTTGGAAATCTTAGGATTTTTCATGTAAACTTATGGCAGCCCTGCTACTGCAACTCACTACTGTATGGTATTCCCAATAACACATTACGAAAACTTCAGCGTGTGAAAAATACAGTAGCCCGTATCATTATCAGAGCTTCTCGGTGCAGTCACATCCCTCCGGTCTTGAAGGAGCATCACTGGCTTCCAGTTAAACACAGAATTGAGTTCAAAAATTTGACACTCACTTACAAAGCCATGTGTAATGATTCTCCAAGGTACATTGCCAGTATGCTTAATGTGTATAGACCTAGAAGAGATTTACGGTCTGCAAGTAGATCCCCATACATTTCGCTGGTTGTGCCGAGAAGTCGTTTAGTTAAGTTTGGAGATGGAAACTTAATGCATACAGCCCTTCTGGAACACTCTATCATATGGCATCAGAGATGTGAGCTCTTTTGCAGCCTTAAAAAATAATATTTGTTATAAGAACAAGGACGGAAATAGATGACTGCTACCCCTGGGCTGTGTTCTTGCTGTGGATGCTATGGGTCTAAATGAGAGTTCTGGAGTTGTACTATAGACCCGGTGTCTGTCTGTAGGATCTTCATGGAAGGGGTTGCCCAGTCTCTTTGAAACCAGTTTTAATCTGTAGTTTTATAAATTAAGGGTGTAACTAAGCCATATAGTAAGTAGGTCCCGGGGTGTAGGGTGGGGGAGATTAGATGTCTTATACCTCCACACTGCGTTCTTTCTGTGGATGTTGTAGGTTTAACCCATTTATACCCAATGGATTCTTCCATGTTTATATATTGGATTAGTCCATTTTTTATCAAAGGGATGCCTGGTCGAAGTTTTCATTTTCATTTTGTGTTATATTGAAATTCCTATCCGCAAACAGTTTAGACTCTGATCAGACGCCGTATTATGCGGCGTCTGATCAGAATCTTCAATGTTTGCCTATATCCCATATATGGGATCGTTAGCACCAATGGGTTAAAAGGGAGTTTGGGAGTTTTACCCTTGACCCGGTGTCTTCTCGTGAGGATTGCCCAATCTCTTGCCAGTTGCCTGAGGGTGTGTGGTATAATGTTTGGAAAGTTTTTATTTTCAATTTATAAATAAAATGTGTAACTCAGCTATGGATTATGTAGGTCCTGGGTTTTTGGTGGAGAGAATAGATAATTGCTATCTCGAGACTTTATTCTTTCTGTAGATGCTGTGGTTCTAAATTGGAGTTCAGGAGTTGTACCGTTGTACCGGTTCCTGTCTGGTGGATCTTAATGGTAGGAATACTGACCAGCTGGCTACGGGTCTGTGGTATAATTCTACAATAGCTTATATTATAGATGAAGAGTATAATTCAGCTATGGATAATGTCCTGTTGTTGGTTGAACAACATTGACTTTTAAATCTCTATTTTTGATGGTTACGACATTAACAAGTAGTTGCATCCAGACTAGATGTTGAGTTATTCAGCTTCTGGTCTACTTCTGATCTGAATGGAAATAAGTGACGCTTGGTTGAAAGAGATCTTATGAATGTTTAATTATGCTAGGAAGTTATTCACTTGCTTTATGGAATCTTTCACAATATAGCATTTAGGCCAAATCCGGTTTCCCGTCTCTTTACAGTTAAGGTTGTCTACCCGTAATCCGCCATTTTGTATTTATCAGACGTCGGGAAATTTTTGAGCAACGTCGTAACCATTCGGTCATGTCCGTAGCGTTATCATTTTCTCTAATTTTATTTTCTTCGTTAATATTGTATCATTTATACTCGCAATATGTTTATAAAAGGTGAAAGCTAATGTTAAAATCCATTAATTGTTTAGTTTTAAATTATTTGCAAAATAAGTTTTCACTTTGTCAACTTCCGGCATGTGATGATAATGGAGTTTGCGACTTGAATTGATTTTTTCTCGAAATGATTAGCATAAATCGGCAAAACCAGCAATCATTGTAGGTCGTTAAAAGATCACGGGTGTACAGTACCTAATACCAAATCCATCTAAAAGCATCCTACTACATGTACCATAATGCGAAAAACGGTAAGAGAATTGCAAAAATCTAGACTTTAGATCTACTTTCGGTTTGAGCTGCTGCCAAATGTGTCTCATAGTTCGTGGCGTGACCCGTATCTTTATCTGAGCAAACATCGTGTAACTCTAGAAAGGGTTTGGTGGTCATTTGTACGTAATATATGAAGATCCTGATTGTGGATATGTGAATGTAGAGGTCTAAGGGAAAACGGTAACGGGTCAATTCGGCCCAAAACCAAGTCGGACCCCGAGTCAAATTGGCCATAAACCAAATCGAACAGGGCTCCGGATAAGAAGAGGGAGTAAAATGAACAACTCCAACATTCTATCACTCGTTTCAATCCCAAATCCCACGATGTTACTACTCGCGATTTAAACTTGTAGTAACACCATAGAGTGTTATACAGAACTAAAATTCCGATTACCTCCCTTTAAAGGTTTTAGTTTTTGAAATACTCCCCTTATCTGGAACCCTGCTTATAATAAATTGTAATAGAGGGTAATAAGTGTGTTAACTTTAGATTTTTCATATTTATGTGTTGTTGGGTGTTTTTTAGAAAATATTTACATGTATAGTTTTGGGACACGTGAAATTAGCATTTGAAATTCACTTAAACGGACTACAATATGCATATTGTTCGACAATATTGACCTGACGTTGGTGACCTCTATTAGCATAATTTCACACTTCGTTTCATTTCTAAATATATCTTCGGGACACTTCGTTCAATTTATACGAGAACGCACATGGTACCGAAACCGGTAAACAAAGACAAATAGCATTGATCGGTTATCAAACGTATCGAAAAGTTATTAGCTCAAGTGGTAAGGCAGGCGACTATACATTATCTTTTCGTGAAAGGCCAGTGGTTCGAGACCCGCGCATCATCATTTTTTCTATTTTTTCCCATATATAGCGCTTCTGTTTTTTTCTTTAATTGTCTTTTTCTCGCTTTTTTTCTTAGTTTTCTTTTTCTTTATTTTTGCAAACGTCTCAGAAACGTTTAAAATTAGTTCTTTAACCTCAGATGATAAAATGTAGTTAGGCTTCCTATTTGACATGTTGCTGGTTAGGCTGTGTGGGAGTAAACGTATGATGTGGCATAGAATGACACGTAAATATGAGAAGAACGTGTCATCCGTGCGTTTTATGTGTAAAATAAAATTTATAACTTATAAAATATGAAAATGCAAAAAAATAAATATTTACCTTATACGGGATTCGAACCCGCGACCTCGCCATTACAAATCATTCGCTCTAACGACTCACCTATGGCAGATAGATATGTAAAGTGGTTGCCAATTAGGTATATATAGTGAACCGGCGTTAATCGCAGGTGAGGGTATCGAGGATCTGTCGTGATTTAAAACCAAATCTAAACTCAACAGCATGCTTTTTAGTAGATACGATTATACTAGCATAATCGGAAATCGTATTTTATCGCTTAACTAAGTGGGAGTTTTACTCCACATAAGATAAAAAATACACGATTTACGTAATTTATCGAACATTCCCGACAGTGTACGACACGCTGTCGATTATTGATTTATACTGTGTCATCACTCTTTAATCTATTCATGCATAAAGTTCAACGTCAGGTCAATATTGTCGAACAATACATATAGGTGAAACTTTCTATTTATTAAGTTTTTTTGTCTTATTTAAAGCTTATGATATGTCTTATTGCAAAGGACTGAGAATAAGATGCTAAAGAAATGTTGGAATTGTATATCGTTTGAATCCTGATACAGTAATTGTTCTCTTTCCGTTGCATAAATTTCGTAGGGGTAATTTTCAAAGAGAAAATTGGACAACTTTTTGCCAGGAAACATTTTTCATTTTTTTTGTCAAATTGTTACTTAGATGTCAAATATAATTAATTTACACCCAGAATGTATGCCCTGGCTATAGAACACATGTAATTCTACAAGAAAAAAAGACTTGCATGATGGAAAAAATGTAAATAATCGGCAGTCATATTTTTGAAAGGTGCAATTACCGTGTCGATTTTTAAATACAAATTGTAATAATTTGCATTACTGTTGTTTTTTTATTTTATAATACACCCTTATATATTCTTGAGGGATTTTATTGTTAAAAATACATAAAATGTCTGGAAAAAATGCGTTTTAAAATAAGAGGGGTCGTTAGATTTACCGGTAAAATTGTCAAAGGGGGGTAAGAGGTACAAATGCGTCTATGTCTGTCCTAGACTTTATTCAATGCTCCTAAAAGTTTATGAATAGATCCATTAGGTGTATACCTTAAGCAAAATATATGGTTTATTGAGGTTTTAATGTTCGACCATTACGGGTAGACTACCTTAAGTTCAATGTTTCAAGAAATGTTGTTCTCTTTTACTATTAGTATACTCCTGGTGTTATCTCCACAACACATACCTCTGTAATTCAGTTTGAAACCATAATCATTGCTCTCAAGAACATTGATTAATTATGACATTGATCTTTTAAGTATTTATTTCATTCTACAGTTGATTTGACAAAAAAATAAAAACATTTTTTTATAATCTTTGTAATTATATTTAAAGAATTTCCCTTGTTCGGAATTTGTTTCCATGTAAATCTATAAGGTATCATGTTTATTGTTAATTTAGTTATTTGACGTCTTTTCACCTTTTGTAAGTACATTAATTTTATATAATTTCATGTGAAGCGCTTTCGAACACGCAAATTCAGTGTAAAAAGAACGCTATATAAATCTGGTATAATAATGATAATAATAAGTGTAGCCGAGAGTAGATACAGTGGAGAATCTGTTATTCTTTCCCGTTTAAACGCAAACGTACGCAAACGCAAAGCGCTAAAACGTAGAAAAGAACAACTTTTTGACAATTCTGATATTTCATGTTTATCTTGGTGGCAAACAGTTTGGAGACTGATCAGACGCCGGGTTACCCGGCGTCTGATCTGGCTCCAAACTGTTTGCACTGTAAATAATAGTTTTAGCGTAAACGCGTTTATTGGGAAAGAATAACAGATTCTCCACTGTAACTTGAGACTCGATTTCGATTATGCCAACTATACCTGCTTTCAAAATTTAAATTTTTATTTTAAAAGTTAAACATGTCTTAGGCATGAATTTATATAAGCTTTATAGTTTGTTTTCAAATCCTGTACTTTTGTATGTCGTTGAATGTTATGACGAATTGGAATGATTACTGTTTAAACTAACTTCGAAATATAAGTAACGTGGAGATGACATTATTCTTTTCCAATAAACGCGTTTATGCTAAACAATACTTCCAATTGCAAACTTTCTAGAACCTATTTAGACAACTGGATACATTGCGTCTGATCTGGCTACAGAATGCTTGCAACAGAACTATTTGTTTTAGTATAACCGCGTTTATAGGGGGCAAATAACGTCTTCTCCACTGTTTATTCAACAAAATGAAAATTGAAAAAGGTTATATATAACAGATATGTAAAAATATTGTATAAGTAGTAATATTTGAATATGCATATACACGTGCGCTGTATGGGGGATTTTAATCCGGTCATTGACGTCAACGTTAACTTGTTTACTATTCTTGTTTACTGGGATACATGTATTTCATATGTGCATTCTTTCCTGAAGCATTTTCTAGAACATGGCTAATCACGTACTAAATACGCTAATGGTTTAGAAAGGGATACATTTTAGGTACGGTGTGGTGTGTCCGCTATTTGATTCTTATGTAAGGTCCATTCTTAACTAATGTTGCTAAATATTTGGTTATACTAAGTCAAAATAAATTAATGTAGATATAATTAATCAAACTCCACTGTACCTTAAAAAAGTATTTCTACGTATAGTACTTACGGTGAAATTGGCCTATATAAGTTGTATGTAAAGCGTTATTCTATAATTATTTAATATTGGCTAAAACGTACTTCAACTGACAATTTACCTCTTTATACTGCAAGAGAGTTTGGTTGTATTTAGTGACTAATGTGAAGTCTTTATTAGAAACAAACAGATTTTATCACATAACTTACGGTCTGGAGGTTGAATAAAGCCATTATATAATATACCGTTTTCCACTAGTGAAATATCGTTTTTTTGGGCTCCGGCAAAACCTGTACTGCATATAGCGGGAATCTTTCATTTGTGCTCATTAATTATCATTTTAATAAACTCATTGACTACATATAGTTATTTGAAATTGGCCGATATCATTTGTATGTAAGTCGTTATTCTATAACTATTGAATATTGGCTTAAACGTACTTCAACTGAAAATATCTATAAGGCTCGCGTCATATTATATTAGTCAACTTGCTTTTTAGAATTGATAAATAATGTGCACTTATATAAGATCCTCTATTGATGATGTTTGGACGTAGGCTGCCTAATGAGTGTTTATACTAAAGGTCTTTTTTAAAGTTTTTAAGCAATGGTTATCGGATCAGGTAAATGGTATGACAAGGTAAACACACACACACACACACATACAAATATTGATATATAGCACATGCGTCAGTGACTCTCTGTATAGAGAATGGTGTTGGTCTTTACGTTGCTAGATAACAACAGAATACTTTTATGACTAATACATTTTTGACGTTTATTGTTTCAGGTAACTAACAAGAAGTCTTAATCAATGGAACTGTATATATAACAGTTTACAAACGATACAATGTATTATGGCAATGGAGGAACATTTCATTGTACGTAATTGTTTACGACAGTAGTTCCAGTGTAAGCTTTAATGCCTTTGAGATAAATTTGCAGATGTTGATTTGTATGGCTTAATGGCTCCACAAACCTCAACATACTTGGTCTGACATAGTAATATTTCTTTATATAAACTCTGTGTAAATCTTGAAACGTTGTACAGCAGAGAATGAAGTGACATTCGTCTTCGATATCAGTTTTGTAAAGTTTACAAATTACTTAATTCCGTGGAACTCTATTACGCCAAAATCTATTGAATTATATACGAAGACTATGAGCAGACACTCTAATCTTTGTTAAACATCTCCTACGATTACTGGACAAAATTTCACTTAAGTAATCTTCAAATCCAAAAATGAGGCTTACTGAATTTATATAATGTATTTTAAACTTTACTTGTTCCAATATGTACCGTATATACATGTACCACCATTTTTGCATTAAACTATGAATAACTCTCAATGAAATGAATTTTGTTAATACAGGTAGTTGAACAATGGTCTTTCCAAGTAAACCATCATTATACAGTATAACTGCTTTCCTTTTGATACAAATATTGTTTTCCCTTTTCCACATTCTTCAAGAGCAAACTTGTAAATTTTCTGTATAAGACAATTAATTAAGCTTGGTACTACTTTAAACCAATATTAAACAACAGATACAAGCCTATTAACATATAAAGGGTATCTGCCCAATTCAGCATACTCGGCTGCTGTGTAGGTACATGTACAGTAAAACCTCACTATTACGACCACTAAAACAAAGGCTAATTGATTGTATAATATAGAGGGGAAACATTAAAGCAAGGTACAGTAAAACCTCACTATTACGACCACTAAAACAAAGGCTAATTGATTGTATAATATAGAGGGGAAAGCTTAAAGCAAGGTGACAGTAAAACAGAAAGCTCCTAAAGGAGCTTTCTGTTTCACTGTCACCCTGCTTTAAGCGGTCACCTACCGTAAACAACCGAACAATTAACATAATGTAGTGGTCGTAATAGAGAGGTTTTACTGTACTCTGTTTCACTCCCAAAACTGTTTTACAGAATTTAAGGTGAACTAAATCTAAGTATTTCGATTTGTTAAATCCCCAGATGGCGCTGCCATAGTTCAAAAAGATTCTACAAAACGATCAAAGAGCTGAAGTGCTAATTTTGGACTTATACAATTTTTACGTGTGTTGTCTTATAATACATCCACATCTTTCATAGCTTAACCTTTTATATATTGCTTATTCAGAGTAAAGGAACCCGTGTAATTTAAAATAATACCTAAATAATTGAAATTAGCTACAATTTCAAGTTTACTGTCATCATACAAACAAACTTCTCCATCTTTTACCTTTCATCTTTTCCTAAAAAACGACATTTTTTGTTCAAACCTAGGATTAAAACGTCATTAATAGTAGTATATCAACACCTTGTAGACAACTAACTTTTAAAGTCTAAACTTTTAACACACAATAATGAAGAAAGCTATTCCTATAATATAGATTATATTATAGCATTGTGTGTGAAATTGAAAAGTTTGGACATTAAAGCCCCATTGTGTTTTCAGACCTTTTCTCAATGCCTGAAATACGATAACGGTTAATAATAATGTTTGAACATTCTTATGGGCCAAACTGATCTATGAAATGATGAAGACGGACCTAAATCACCAAAAAGGGCGATTTAAAATCATAACAAACCGAAAATAGAACATCTGACATAAACATTTCCACACGGCTTAGTATCACGTGATACAGCCGAATACAACTTCTTTGGGGGCAACCGTATCTATCTCCGCCCGTCTATCAATCAGTCACACTTTTTTGTCCGCTCTCTAACTCAACTAATTTTTATCCGATCTTTCACAAACTTGCTGAAAATGTTCATTGATATAAAATTAAGGTTTAGTTCGATTACTACTAAAATCGCATAAGGTATTTTTGAGTTATTGCCTGTTAATTAATAAAAAATGACTTTTTCAGTCATTTTTGCACTCTAAAACAAACTGCTTTTATCGGATATTCACCAAACATGCTGAACATATTTATTCATATAAACTTTAGGTATAGTTTGATTATTACTAAAATCGCATGTGGCATATCTGAGTTTTTGCCCTTTATGTATTAAAAAATGACTGTTTTCAACAAGTTTTGCTCTCTAACACAAATACGTTTTATTGGATCTTCACCAAACTTGCTGAAAATGTTCATTGATATAAAATCAAGGTTTGTTTTGATTACTACTAAATTCGCATAAGGTATATTTGAGTATTGCCTTTTTATTAATAACAAATGACTGTTTCAGTCATTTTTGCACCCATACACACACAGTTTTTATCGGATATTCACTAAACTTGCTGAAAATATTTAATTATATAAGATTTGGGTCTAGTTTGATTATTACAAAAATCGCATGTGGCATGTCTGAGTTTTGGCCCTTTAAAGACGATTTCGGTAGTTAGTTATGCGCAGCTTTTTAGCGCAGAGTACTCTCTACAAAGGAAACCATTGGACCGGTATTCTGGATGACGCTCATTTCGGACGACTGATTTCGACAAAAAATATGTTCAAAACGTCCGTATGTTTCAGCCATTTAGATTTATGTAGCATATTGCTATAGTAAGAAGATATAGATCTAGTTGATAAGTATCAAGGGTTGCGCCCCCTGGTTGATTGTGAAAATGGAGATTAAAAAGGAACATTGAATGGTGTGTCTCACATGATTTGATCCATGAATATCGGCCTAGAGCTGGATTGACAGAATAGCTAAAAGATCATAAGCTGAAAGTATGATATGCTTAAAATCAAACAGAGTTTACCGGTACAGGGATGAAACGCGAACGGATTCGCCGGTGTGCCCCACCAACTGCGTCTACATGACAACAGCCACTGACACTTCGATTACGTGAGTAGATCTATCCAAACTTTAAAACAGATTTTAATGAGAGTTAACCTATTTAGATTGGCTTTGAGTACATAATACCACGCAATGGATTTTACAACTAGTCTGTATAGTGCATAATTTAAGAAAATATCATTAATGTGTCACGCTGATTTATCACCTCAAAATTAAGCACAAGTTTGCAAATATTGAAAGGTCAATTTCAAAGTTACAGGCTTTGTAAACAGCTGTCTACTAAAGATAATACCTGTGAAACAGAAGTGTTGCTGTTCGCCATTTTTTTCATTCTGCGAGTAGGTGTGATTCCATATTAAGATGTATTCATCACTATAAATGGAATCTGTCCCGGGTGGGTATAAAACCCCATACCACCGTGCCCGTGCCCGTGCCGACGACAAATTACGGGAATTACCGAGTGTTTTCCTAAGTTCATTTTTCGATTTTTTTCGGATTTTCTTTTTTCACATGATACATTTTGATCATATCTCGTAATTGTTGCAGAAGTAATTTTGGGCTGTAATAAGTATTTTCCGAGAAAATCCAATTTTTGATTTTTTAGGGGGTATAAAAAAACCTACCAATATATTTTCACAAATTTTCGTTTTATAAAGCAACAAAAGTTTCTAGAAACTTTTTTTTGGTCACCGGCTGTGTGTTTTATATATGTTAACAACATGTTGGTGTTTTTAGGGTTTTATAGTTTATATTTTTGTTTTTTACATGATATAATTGAATCCGTGCCAACCCCGTGCCGTCCCGAGCCACCCCGAGCCACTGACAAACGATCGAATTTCTAAGCATAACTACAGCCATGGGCCAAAATATAGCTTCAGTAAACTTGTTAATAACAAGTTTACTGAAGCTATATTTTGGCCCATGGCTGTTTGAATTATGTTTATTTACACCCATGTTAGTCTATTCAGTGGTTTATTTATAATTTTTTGTATTCTACAAGATATAATTGATTCCGAGCCAGGCTAAAAGAAGCCCCGAGCCACTCACAAATTATCGTCCTTATGAGCAAAAGAAGTTTATAGAAACTCTTATTTGGTCAGCGGCTGTTTTAATTATACTTAAATATTGTGTGATAAACATTTTAGTCAATTTGATAATAAAAAAGTGCATGAAATAGATTTTAAAAAGAATCCGAGACAGTGAATAATGAACCCCGAGCCACTAATACGGCTGATATATGGAAATTATTTATTTCATGTTTCTGATTTTTTGTCAGCAAATGGTTTTTTAGCCGCTGACCCAAAAAAAAAGTTTCTAGAAACTTTTGTTGCTTTATAAAACGAAAATTTGTGAAAATATATTTGTAGGGGGTTTTATTATACCCCCTAAAAATCAAAAATTGGATTTTCTCGGAAAATACTTATTACAGCCAAAAATTACTTCTGCACCAATTAGATATGATCAAATGTATCATGTGGAAAAAAATCCGAAAAAAATCGAAAAATGAACTTAGGAAAACACTCGGTCATATCCGTAATTTGTTGTCGGCACGGGCACGGGCACGGGCACGGTGGTATGGGGTTTTATACCCCACCATCTGTCCCAGCCTACTCGCCTTTAAAAATCCGTCATCTTGGGAGGGTCTTTTACAAGCGGTGTATACATTGATGGCATAGCTAGGGGAGAACCCCTGCCCATTTGGCCACAGATACATCACAATTATCTTGATACTCTTTATAAACATATCGGCACTTCTTCAATCTTAGCACTGCTTTAGATGTGTTTACATCAGTTTAAGTACATGTACATTCCTCATCAGGGTCTCAGGTTCTCTCAGTACAGCTGTTTTATTATGACGTCATAGATGACATCATAATGCCTTGTTGCATCACGATTGCTCTATGACGTGTGTAACTGTAACACTGAGTAATAATAGAGCAAATCTTGTATCAAGCAGCCACTTACTGAAGAATCAAGAAACCGTCTTAACCCTTTACCTCGTTTGAGAAACATGTGATCAATTGAAGCAGGTTGAAAGTAAAGTAGGAGGCTAATTCTGCTTTACTTTCATCCTGCTTTAAGCTATAATTAATACCCTTGAAAATATATTTTGTACTTTTAAAATAGATCTACAGATATCTAGATCTATTGGTGCCTATAGGCATATTAATTAGAACTATATCTAGATCCAGATTCTATTTAGATCTACTTCTGTGTACTAGTAATTAAAAATGGAAAATTGTATATCTATGGAGTAAGTGGTTTAGACAAGCGACTTTTAAGTGCAAAATAGAAATAAGGCAGTTAAGTTACAATATGTCTGAATTATCTCTTACCTGTACTAAGCAGCATAATTATTAAATGTAAAGACATGTTTTACAAATTGCATTTGTCCTGTACTAAGCCTCTTTCAGTCATAAATACTACATATATATATAATCTGTTTTAACACTATGATCAGGATGGCAGATGACAAAGAGATATTCATCATATTTGATTGATTTAATCATTACACTATCATCACCATTTCATCATCATCATTGATATAATCATCACGCTATCATTATATCATCATCAATATAATCACGACCCTATCATCAGCAGCAGCTTCAGTAGATAATGATGAAAAACATTACCATGAAAATCAACAAGCATATTAGGGTTGTGTGTCTGTCTGTTGGATTCACAACAGCATAATTTTGCACTATCCTGGTTTGTTTGTTGACAACACCACAATAACTTTACACAATAAAGGAGCAGATGGAGAAATCTGACTTGAGCTGCCAAGGCATATATTGAATATAGAAGGGTGTTGACTTATGTGATTAGAGGATGCATCATCATTTTCATAAGCAGCAGTCTGGTTTGAGCTGCAAAGGATTTGCAGTGAAGACTTTTCAGAAGTTTTCTTATTGACCTATGTACAATTTAAGTCATAGTTAACAAAGGTCAAGCACATTTCAGCGGTAAAATATACTGATCTTAACCTTAGCTATAACTTGATTTAATTTACCTTTCAGCTGATACCTGATTGGACAGTTTACCGCTATAAAACAGCAAAGATGCATGCTACGTGTACATAATGTGGAGTGGGAACACCAGTTTTACAGACAAAGCGGGGAATAGAAAGATATATTTCTCAATTTGAACATTTCATTGATTTTATTTTTCAAAAGCAATA
Source organism: Gari tellinella (assembly GCA_922989275.2). Taxonomy (NCBI): domain Eukaryota; kingdom Metazoa; phylum Mollusca; class Bivalvia; order Cardiida; family Psammobiidae; genus Gari; species Gari tellinella. The sequence goes on along the minus strand of OV277858.1, from coordinate 100,116,899 downwards.
ACCTAAAAACTAGGTCACTAGTTCAAATCAGAGAAAAACAGTGTTAACCCTCTCTCATTAGATCTAAATGAAATATGGCCATAATTTTTGCCTACATCCAATCTGGGTCAAAATCAAATGTGGATTGTGTCTTGATGATGGTTGCTAAGGTAACCTTTTTTTCATGTTAAAAGTGATTTTTATTTGACAATGTTAAATTGCAAACATGCTGATAAAACTAAAGAACAATGGTTCTAATAGGTCGATATTCTCTGCCTTCACAAAATTTCGCATTTGACACATAATTTTGATAAAATGATCTCATTTAACATATGTTATGAGTGGTTGCTAAGGTAAACAAGAGTTATTTTCGTATTGAAAGTAAATGTTGATATGACAATGTTAACTTGCAAAAGTGATACTGAAACTAGAGTGTAAGATTCTAATTTGTTGTTGTACTTTGACTTAAAAAAGGGTGAATTTTGTGTGCAATATTGTGCTCTCGGTTAGCAAATAGCAATTACTTTAAATGGTTGCTAAGATAAAGCAAATGTTATTTACATGCTTACAAGTGAATGTTTATCTGACAATGTTAACTTACAACATGGTAATGAAACTAAAGTACAATGGTTCCGATAAGTTACTTTAGTTTTTCTTCAAAAAGCTCGAATTTCACACATTTTTATATAATGCTCTCATTTAGCAACTTCTGTAAATGGTTGCTAAGGTAATCAAATGTTGTTTTTATGTCAAAAATGAATCTTTATATCACAATGTTACCTTGCAATAATGATATAGAAACTTACATACATAATACTGTAATTTACCCTAAAAAATCTCAAATTCGACTCATATTTGCAATATAATGCTCTCATTTAGCAAATGCTGTGAGTGGTTGCTAAGGTAACCAGGTATCATTCTAGTGTTAAAACTGAATGTTTTTTTTTTATCTGAGATATAAACAGTTTTTTCCTAGAAAATGCTATGAATTTGTCATTGTTTAGTCACCCAAATACACTGATTTTAGGGGGAAACCATATTTTCACGTTGCCATGGCAACCGGATACGGGAAATAAATTTTCGAGATATTTTTTTCCATTCCATGTACAGAGGTACATACGGTGTAAGTTTCATGCAAATCTGTTACCATACTGCATGTATCAATATAATTGTCATAAAATCATAACTATTTTTCAGGGCAGAGCACCACCCCTAGGTCATAAAACGAGTTATTACTTGAAAACGAAGATTGCAACCCATATATTTTGTTTTGATTTCATGTTAAGGATACTATAAAGCACATAATGGGAAATTTTGAAAAAAATTCTTGGATAAATTTTTTAAGAAATTTACGAAATAGCGCCGATGTCACAATTTTTTGTACTGTAACACATGTAAAATGCAAAAAACACCCTTATATTTATGTCATGGTAAAAACTCAAAAATAAAGTTAGCAACCCCCTTTTTTCTTGTTTTATTTGAATTCAGCATACTTTGAACAACAAAATGTGAAAAAATGAAAAAAATTCTTGGAAGGAAACTAACTGTAGAAATCGTCTTTAGTATCAAAAATGAATGTTTCAGCATTTTTTGCTTTCTAACACATACAGTTTATATCAGATATTCACCAAACTTGTTGAAAATGTTTATTAATATAAAATCTAGGTCAGTCATCTTAACTACCAAAATCGCACAAGGCATGTTGGAGTTATTGCCCTTGAATGACTAAAAATTTCATTTTTTAATTATTCAAGGGCAATAACTCAGACATGCCTTATGCGATTTTGCTAGTTATTTAACCTGACCTAGATTCTATATTAATAAACATTTGTAGCAAGTTTGGTGAAGATCCAAAAAGGAGTGTTTGAGTTAGAGAGTGGACAAGGCTGAAACAGTCATTTTCAGCAAGCTCAAGGTATAGATTCTCCGTAGTTTGTTTTATCGTTTACCCCTAGTGAATAATTATGTACATGTTGTTATTGGATCTCATAGTGTTTAACCCTGTGCCTACTGGTCGTAACTTTTAGGAGTTTGCAAACTATTTGAATCTATAAAGACGCCGCGTAACGCGGCGTCTCATCTGGATCCAAACTGTTTGACACTCGTCTTCAGGTTTGTTTAATTAAAACAATGCATAAATCTAAACTGAACACATTTTGCAGACGACAATGTCAAAGCAGACGTCTGTGCAGCAGAATAAGGGTTAACAGGGTCATTTCCAGTGCTCCAGCTATAGATGTAAGCGAGAGTAATCTGAACTAATCTAACAATTTCTCACTCATTTCAGCACCGAATGCTATGGTGTTACTACTGATTAAACCGTCTCTTCGAGACAATTTTAATGAGTATGACACCATTGGGTTTAAAAGCAGAAATAAAGATTTTAGTTTTCGAAATACTTCCGTTATCTGGAGCCCTGTATTTACAGAGTTGTCCTTCTTTCCATTCACAAGGGAGGCTCTTTAATGTGTGCAGCACCAAAATATTATAAATAAAATTTAAAAAGCGAATTTCTTAGATAAAACCGGTTTTTGTGAAAGAATCACGTCCCACGTAGTTCAAATGGGACCCCAAACAACCGTTTTATGCAGGTTTCTAAAAAACACAATGCGGCTTTAAAAGATATATAACTATGTATATTACGACACATTTTATATCCATCAAAACTTGTAAACACAGTAAAATTAAATTTGGATTTGAACTATATCTTGATAGTCTGTCCAATAATCGTCGTTTTCATCTAGCCAAGTGAAGATAAGTCTCCCACTCCGCCACTTGAACTCGTTTTAACCCTTTGCCTGCTGGTCGCGACTTTATCGATGTTTGCAAACAGTTTAGATCCAGATCAGACAAACTGTTTGACACTCTTCTTTGGGTTTCTTTACTTAAAAAATGTATAAATCTAAATTTAACAAACTTTGCAGACGACAATTTCGAAGCAGACGACATCACCGCAGGATAAGGGTTAAGGTCTAATCCTAAGGACGATTCGTGAATTACAGTGATGCAGTGGGGTTCGAACCAGTGATGAGTTCAGTAAAGAAATCGATGGCCGTCGATGGCAATCGATTTCGAGTTGGCTACATTGTACCTATCTGAAATACAGTGAAGAAAACACTGTCCTTCCATTCAAACGCACATGCATTGCAATGAAATATAGAAAATGACAACGTTTTTACAATTCCGACTACCAATTTTATTCTGGGTGGCAAACAGTTTGGAGCCTGACCAGACGCTGGGTTACCCGGCGTCTTATTAGGCTCCAAACTGTTAGCAATGAAAATAATAGTTTAAGTGTAACCGGGGTTATATGGAAAGAAAATGTTTTCTCTTCTGTACTCTGCACGCTGCACACGGGGCAGAAACTGCTACAGTGGAGAATTTGTTATTCTTTCCCAATAAACGCGTTTACGCTAAAACTGTTATTTGCAGTGCAAACCGTTTGGAGCCAGATCAGACGCCGGGTAACCCGGCGTCTGATCAGGCTCCAAACTGTTTGCCACCAAGATAAACAAGAATTATCAGAATTGTCCAAAAGTTGTTCTTTTCTACGTTTTAGTGTTTTGCGTTTGCGTACGTTTGCGTTTAAACGGGAAAGAATAACAGATTCTCCACTGTAACCTAAACAGCAAACAGTGGTACTGCGATCCTTCTATCAACCGCGGTAGCGCTGTTGCACAATTTTCGTTGCATTATAATCCCGTAGACATAAACCCTTATCCTGGCGTAATATCGTTTGCTTTGAACTTGTCATATGAAAATTTGTTGAATTAGGATCTGCAATGATATGCATTTTTACTAATCTTGGAATCCGGATCAAATCTAACGGCTCCTTTTATGGCTCAATATATTTGCAAAATTTACTTCATAGTTAAAATTAGGTAAAGCGATGATACTTTTACATGAATATTAATTTAAAACTAAAATTAAATATTCAAAATTTTACTAATAAAGATTTATTTTTATTTGCTTTATGGGATGTTCTTACTCAAAGACGTTATCTGCTTTGGTTTCACGCTGCGTTAAGCTAAAGATATATATTTAACATCGTTTAAATTGATCGTTACAGCTACATTACTGTATCGAATTAAAGAAGGTTTTAATTTAATTCAATAAATAGTCCTTATCTCATCTGACTGTTGGGCTTTTGTATTGTTTTCTCTAATAATCTGAAACAACATTGTGCATAGGAGTGATTACATTTTCCCCATACTTTAACCCTTTCACTGCCTTTCCCCGAGTATCGATCGGGCCAACGTCACTGTCTTACCCCGAACACAATGGATACTTGCAAACGTGGCAATTAATCAGGATCAAACCTGTTTGACACTCATTTCAATATTCAATAAGTCAAAATACATAACATTTTTACTTGAGATATAAAAGCAGACGAAAGCTGGTTAAAGTTGAAGACGTAGTAGCTGTGAAGGGGTTCAACCTTTCGGCCGTATGCGACTAAATGCGACTTTTAAAGCAGTTTGGATCCAGGTCAGATACCGCCTTATACGGAATCCGATCATGATTACAACAATTTGACAATAGTTTCGGCCTTCCTGCAGTTAAACTGCCTTACGCAAGACTTGTCTTTTTGATTGTAAGGTTTAGGAACAGGGTTTATATTTTATGTACACTGTTTGTCTTTATAGGTGAATATAGGAGATAAGAGTGAGGTTGGGCGCCCCTAAACCCAGGTTTAACCCCCAGTGGTTGTTAATAATTAATTATTGATTGCTACTGACCGTACCAAGGCGGGCTCCTACATTCACTTAGCTTTATGTTTGTCTTGCGTGTTGTTTTCTATTTAGTGTGTAGATGAAGGAATGGTATTGCGTGTGTGTGTGTGTTTGTTCTGGTATGACTGTGTGTGTGTGTTCTGCTTGAGAGGTGGGTGTATTGTTTGTGTTACGTTTCCTGCTTCAGTCTTTCGTATTTATTTAACCCTTTCCCTTATAGAAGCGACTTTTAGCACATTCATTTTATTCATCCGCTGAAGAAAATAGTTCCAAATTATTCCGTAATGAATATGTGTCATATTTAATACTTTCCTTATTCTAGCAGTTAATAGCTTAAAGCAGGCTGAAAGTAAAGCAGAATTCGCCTTAGGGCGCATTCTGCTTTACTTTCAACCTGCTTTAAGTAGTCACATATCTTCAATACTAGAAACAATGCTATCAGGTAAAGGGTTAAACGCTATTGTAGACACCAATATTCCAACAGACGACAATATGGAGGTGAATGGGTAAAATACTCACGATTGGTTTGGCAGTGAAGGGTGAACACACTTATGATTGTCATGTTGTTTTCGTTGCTACTGCATACGGTTCAAGTCCCGTTATGGTTGTTTTCTTCTTTGAAATAACTGAATTTATCTTCATTTGAACACTGATTCAAACAGTTATTACAAATCTTCCCGCTGCGAGCAGAATTTATGATAACCGTTACCAACAGTATGGACACAGCTGTATCTCGGCGTCTCATTTGGCATAAATGTAACAACTGATGTCTGAGTGTCTAAGCCCTGATTCCTTTAATCCGTTACCATATAACCTGTTTTAGTTTCGAAGTTAGATTTCCACACATAAAACAGGTTGAATGTAAAGCAGAATGCGCCTACTTGAAGCTACCGTCTGCTAAAATATTCCGTGCGGTGCATATTTTCTTACGTGAAGGGGTGAAGTAAAGGCGTAAAAATGCGTATTAATAGGGAAACTGTTAAAATGACATCTCATTGTTAATGAGCAGTTGCATCCCTAATGTCGACTAAAGTCGACCTTACAAAACTATTGGGCACTGGTTAGAAACCAAACGGTTGGTCACTCGTAAAAACAATCATCCCTAAATGGAGGATCTTACACGAGTGCTCATTATTTATCATTTTAATAAACAAGCAGATTAAATAATACAAATGTATGATGCGAGCCTTGATGAGCGTCATATTAATTTTAGCAACGAGTTGATTAAAAATCATAAGTAATGAGCACTCATGTGAGATTCTATTTATCACATAACAATTTAAAACACCTATGAAATCAATCGAAGCCGTAATACATTTATGTAGATTTTCCAGCCGAACCAGTGCTTGTGGTCGAAAATGTTAGGCTGGAGCCCAAAGACGATATTTCACTAGTGGATTCCGATAGTTATATAATCGCTTTATTCAATTCCCAGACTGCAAGTTATGTCATAAATAATATTGTGGCATTTAAATGCACGCGATACTTTTTAGTAGACGATAGTTTTGTCTGTGAAAGATGAAAATAATTGGATGTGAAAATGTTAGTTTCATTCGCATGCGCGTTAGTTGTTTTAGGTTTTATATGATTATGTACAGTGTGTAATAAAGGAGTGGCGAATATTTCTTTAAGTATTTTGTCAAACCCTTACATGTAAAATTCGGACATTTAGAAATGCTATCTATATGAATTCTTGTTTCTACTACATGTTCTAATTAACTAAGCTTACAAAGACCTGCTTTTCATATAATAGTTTTTTATCATTATTGTTCTTTTACGTTAATTCAGATATCAAAAACATAATTAAACTTTCATTTGAAGTGTCGAGAAAGATAAAATATATGCTGTGCCGTGCTGTGATGTTCAGAAATGTTCACTTTAAGAACAGAACAGAACAGAACAATATTTTATTTCTTTTGGACTTAAACGATATGTTTATCGTCCACACATAGATATAAATATAAAGTAGTCAAAATCATCAATTTTATTCTTATACAATCATCATAGCAAGCATGCATGTGAGAGTAAGTGTTATATATACACATCATTAATCATATTTGTTCTTATTTTCATTGCGCATTTAATATAGCAACCAAGTTTGTTAATTACACCATAGTCTTTAGAATGCAATAGTTCACAGAGTTTTAAGAGTATATATATACTTTCAAAAAGCAAGCATTCAAATTGGTACAGTTAAACTTCGCTACTACGAACACTAGAAAAGCAAAGGTCAATGGATTAATGAAACACAAGTGATATATTAAAGCAAGGTGAAAGTAAAACAAAAAGCTCCTAAAGGAGCTTTTTGTTTTACTTCCATCTTGCTTTTAGCAGTCCCTTGCATTCAACACATAATAAATTAAATAATCTAGCGGTTGTAATCGAGGAGTATTACTGTATTTTAGAAAATGCACAATTTCGGCTACCTGGTCATGAATTGTCCCAGCGATTAATAAAGTAGAGGGTCTGGTATCTTTATTCTAGCATTATTTCCTATCATTCCTATCTTTCAGGAGGAAATAATTTGATCATGGATGTCTGAGCATTGATTCTAGTTGATCCTATGATAATACATATTATGTGAACAGCTATACGGTGACAAAATAGATCGATCTGTTTGATGTGATGCAGTTTTCATAAACCAGGTTACAGTAACACCTTTCTCTTACGGCCGCTTAAAAATGCTTATTGGCTGCATTATAAATAGGGGACAACTTAAAGCAATGTCACAGTACAACAGAAAGCTCCTAAAGGAGCTTTCTGTTTTACTGCCACATCGATTTAAGCAGCCACATTCCTTAAAACCGAAATACCTTGCATTATTCAGTGGTCGTATTAGAGAGGTCATACTGTATTTGGATAGCGCTGCAAATAATATTCCAATATCGTCCTTAAAACAGTAGCATTTCTCTATTTAACCCAATAAACGTTTACATGTAACTCTTTCTTCATCATTTTATCGTCTGATTTAAATCTCTTTCCGCCAAAATATCCTCTGCATCGGTACTGTCGTCTTCAATCTTTTTAAAGTCAGCTTTAGGGCTGTTTTGACTGAAGAAATGTCGATACGAGTGACAAACAGTTTGGAACCTGATCACACGCAGCGTTATATTGCGTCTGATCAGGATCCAAATTATTTGACAGGGCACGTTTTGGCGCCTTTGGCAGTGAAAACGTTAATGTTTTAGACTGGTGGCTGCTTACAGCAATATAAAATAAGAGCTTTAATGTTGCCAGAAATTAGCATATGTCTTGGATATAAGTAATATTTTAAACAACTGAATGTTTGATTTTTGAAACAAGTGACTGTTTACTGCAGGATGAAATAGGAGCTTTAACCCGTCACATTCCTTCGATATACTGTAAATAATATTCTTCTTGAGAATGTGTACATTGTGTCATTTTCGATTTTACTGTAAAATGTAAAACGTGTCAAAGATCAGGAGTAGAGGATCTAACATAAATGAAACTGAAATGCAGTACAGGAACGCTCTCTACTTATATCCGGATCTACCGGATGAACGCTGTTTGCCATTCAATTTGCAATTTTTTGACAAATTATTGTGCGACATGAACAATTTGTTAAAATGCTATGATAATTACAGCAGATACACAGGGTGTCCCAGATTTTAGGAGTTTGGTCTTATTGTTTCCCTGAATACATGTATGACCATTTGCTACATCAGTGAGGCAGGGTTTGAAGCTCATGTGAATATCAAGCAACGTTCTGAATTTTAAGAATTAACCCCTTCACTGCCGTGAAGTCATTAATTAAAAACAATTGTCGTCTGCTTTTGTTTCTAGAATTTAAATTTTGGATATTTTGATATCAGAAATATTGAAATGAGTGGCAAACAGTTTGGATCCTGATCAGACGCCGCCTTACACGGCGTCTTATCAGGATTCAAACTGTTTGCAAATTACTCTTGCACCCGGGGTAAGGCAATGAAGGGTTAGACTGGTTATGGTGTTAAAGTGGCAGTGAAATGAGCAAGGATAAATCTGTAGAAGTATTTAAAATTAACACGGTACAGTAAAATATCCTTTAACCCATTACCTCATAAATACATCTGTTTACGCTTTTAATTTATTCCTCCACTAAAGAAAGAAAGTAATTCCATTTTATACAGTGATTAATATGTTTCATGAAGAAGTATTTTGTTTTTTCTATCATATTATAGCTTAAAGTAGGCTGAAAGTAAAGCAGAATGTGCTTAATGGCATATTTTGCTTTGCTTTCAATCTGCTTTAAGTGGTAACCTATCTTTAAAACTAGAAACAGGCTATGTGTTACATGTAATGGGTTAAAAGACACTGAAAATATGTGTTACCATCGGGCTGAAAGACAGGTGTCAGCTCAATTCAGGGCAAACGTTATACAGAAAACTCATTTAGAAGCTATCTATATAACGTTCACACTGCAGTTAGCAGCAATATGTTTTAACCCAGTTGCACCTAACGCATATAACAGGTACAGTGGAGAAAACGTTATTCTTTCCCGTTTAAACGCAAACGAAACGCAAACGCATTGCACTATAATGGAGAAAATGACAACATTTTGACCATTCTAACTATTCAATTTAATGTGAATGGCAAACAGTTTGGAGCCTGATCAGACGCCGGGTTACCCGGCGTCTGATCTGGCTCCAAACTGTTTGCATTGGAAATAATAGTTTTAGCCTAAACGCGTTTACTGGGAAATAATAACTTTTTCTCCACTGTAAATAGGCAAACAGTGTAGACATAGCTCCGATGTCTGATCATAATCTACACTGTTTGCTAATAGAAATTTCAATATAAAACAAACCGAAAATGAATTTTAGACCTGGGCACCCCTTAAAATGTATATCCAAACTGGACCAATCCAATATATAAGCATGGCAGAATCCACCGGGCGCACATGGGTTAAAATATATTTTTCCGTATTGATAGGACATTCTATAGGGAGCTGTAAAACAAACCCGATCTTACATTATCAAATTAATCGGACAATTTTAAAAGTGAATCAATTTGTTACCATAAATTTAAAGACCGGATCTTAGTCTGTCGTCTGAAAAACAAAATAATTTGAAACTTAAAATATGACACTAATAACCACAGAAAACGCAAAAATACTTTTAAAAACATCTTATTTTAATACCGTATTGTTCCTAAATATATTGGCATAACAGCCTGAGAAGCAGAGGATAGACAGGATCAGTCTGTTCAAGATCTACACTGTTTGCCATTCTTTTTGCACCTTTTGCACAAATAAGTGTGTAATTAAAGAAATGAGTTCAAATGTTTGGATATTTACAGCAGTTATATAGTGTCTCACTTTTGAGGATTTGTACGGTAATAATATCTCAAAATATTTGGAATTTGCTAAACCGTTTTCTCGCTCAGCAATATCTGAAAGTCTAAAATCAGTCGACCCTCGATAGCTCCAACTCTTACCCATGTTTTATCGTCTGTTGTAATAACACCCCTCCCCGACCGCCACAATATCGTCTGCATTGGTAGTGTCGTCTGCAATATTTTTAAAGTCAGTTTTAGGGCTGTTGTAACTGAAGAAATGTCGATACGAGTGACAAACAGTTTGGATCCTGATCAGACGCCGCGTTACTGTTTGCATAGTGGCCTTTTGGCAGCGTTGGCAGTGAAAAGGTTGAGTCGAACCAGTCCGTATTTCGTCTGTTGAATTTTGATAACACATACACGTACATTATTCGCCTTTGCCAAACTTAACCTTATTTCGCAGTTAAGCCTCGGCTATCGTAATACGAGTATGTACGATTTAAGTGAGTTTGAAATATCGAGGTTCTACTGTACTTCTTAGTTTTACTTCTATGACCACCAAAGCCTATTCTGTAAAAGTATAAGTGACATTTGATACCTTTTCATGTCACCTGTTTTTCATTATTGAAGGCAGATGGTAACTTAAAGAAGGCTAAAATCAAAGCAGAATGCTCAATAAGGAGTATTCTGCTTTATTTTACTCTGCTTTAAGCTTCAGCCGTCTAAGACATAGAAATATTACATATCCATGACTGTTTAAAGTGTATTTTGTATTTTGACTTGAATGGAGGAATAATGAAAAGGTGTAAAAGGCGACACAAGTGTTGTTATGTTGTCTGTGGCAATGAACTGACGCAGGGTAGCGTCACCATTATTTAGTCAACGTATTCAAGTATATATGTCATTTGCTACAATTTGTTGCATTTTCTCTTAGACAGGAAAGAATAATATTCTCTCGTATACAAGCGATTCAATGCCATATCTTACTGGAATGAAACAAATTGACGAATGAAGTTTGCTTGCAAGTTGCAAAATTGTGATTTCAGGTACCTATTCAAACAGATGCAGAATAAATGCCTCGTTACGCTGCGCCTCATAAGGATCAAAACTGGTTGACACTCTGACCCCTATTTCGAATAGAGATTTTCGAGGATTTTTATTTTTTAAACCGTTACAGACAACAAAGTAACATAACATGAAAAGACTTTAGTTTTAAATACATAAATCTCAAAAACTTAATTGTAATATGAGAGGCTATGTCCGTACTATAACGAGTGATTTATGTCTGTTCCTTGGTAGATTTATGGTTTATGACACACACACACATGATAAAGTGTCCCATTACATTTTGATGATTTATTAAGATCCTCTTTTGTATACAAAGGCAGCACGTAACTTCGGTGTCTAAATTGATTGCTTAATATTTGAATTGATTGCTTAATGCTTTAAATTCTTGTTTAGTTCTTTCATCCCTATGGCAAATGAAGTTGCATTTCTGGCAGAGTATATCCATATCGAGAAGCCAAGAAACTCAACACATGTTTGACAATTGATATTATTTTGTTATAGATCTATGTTTTCTAATTTAAAATTGTTAAGCAAAACGTTGGCGAACTGGCCATTCTATGTGTTTGCAATTGATATACATGTACATGTAATTGTTTTACAGTGGAGTAGAGGGGACCCGTTGCCTTGTGATGTAGTCACTGTGATTTCCATCACCGCTGTGGGGTCAAGTCCCAGTATGGCCATTTGGATTTTTCATTAGGGGAACCCTTCCAGCTGGCTTGTGGAAGGTAGGTGGTTCTACCCAGTTGCCGATTTGTGCCCGTAAAGGTGCCCGAAACTGTATATAAATGGCTTATTGGGGTCTACTCAGTTACAAAACTAAATAGTATATAAATGCTACGAAGAGGCAGGGAGTTTGGGACGTAAAAAACGTTATTTATAAATGCAGAAAAACACAGAACAATGACGTGTAGCCATGCAGTATACGGATAGGCATAATGATCCATTTATTTTAATAAATCCCGTACATAACTTTTTGTGTTTTTAAAGAAATACTTCGCAATTTTTCATTTGGGTAAATTTTGGAATAGATTTTGTTTTGATACAAAACTGAAAACAAAAGTCTAAGGGTCAAAATAGGAATAAACACACATGATTAAATGTATATGTTTATTATATAAGTAGTTAAGCCTTTGTTTAATACTAACTTAAAGAACTTCCATATTCTGCATGCCATACATTTTATAGAAAACAATTAGCAAACCCATTGATGATAACACTTGAAATAAGGCAAAACGGCGAATCTCGATTTTAAGATTTTGGAAATATTTGTAACAAACGTGTTCGTATTCCATAAAAAAATGACGTGAGACAAAAATGCTTTCTTATCCCTTAATATACAAATGGGTTTTTGGTACGACATTTGCGGTCCCATTTGTCTCATGCGAGACAAATGCGACCGAATTAGTCTTACGTACGGCACATGTGTTCTGAGACAAATGTGATCCCACATTGCCATGCTAGTGCATACATGTTCCATCTACAGATAGTCCGTTGTAGAATTATGAATATTTTCACAGCCAAATTTATTTGTCTCATTTTACCTTTTCACAAACAAACTATTGTCTGCTTAAGTCGGTCATCGGCAATATTTTTACCTCCTTCGATTGGAAATGGCAAAATTTACCCGTCACTACATGTAGCATAATTATACAGTTTAGAAAACTTTATTCTTTCCCAATAAACGCGTTTACGAAAAATCTATTATTTCCATTGTAAACAGTTAAGAGCCAGATCAGACTCCAAAATGTTTGCCACTCTGCTTGAAATAAATCCTGAGAAATGTCAAAACGTTGCAATTTCTTTAAGCAACAAAACTAATTTGTTACTGATTTTGCATCATATTTTTTCACAGGATCAGGGCTCCAGGTAAGGGGAGTAGATTCTTTTTCAAAAACTTAAGCCTTTGTTTCTGTATTAAACCCAATACTGTCAGAATTGAGTGATAAAAATGATGGCTTGTTTCAGTTTACTTTCTCTTATATTTAGCATCATTGTTTTGATCTGTACTCTGCAGTCGTGACGTCATTTGTCAAAATTGAAATAGGTCAAAATAGTTCCGTATTCCTACGCACCCATATAAGGAAGTGACTGGATACCAAATGTTGGTCCTAGCTTCAATGCTTACATGTATAGTGTCTTGGACCAGGGAAACTGCCCCATATAAGGAAGTGGTAGGATATGAAAAGAAATCCACCCCCATGTTTCTCGGTCGCTTTTGCGGTCTGTTACAGGATAAAAAGATTTTCTCCACTGAGCTTGAGGGTGACCTACAACGAAATTATAAGCGGGCACGAATTTTATTCATAAAACCACACACAGTCAAATCCCATTTCTATCGATTCCGCGTGTTTGCTACGATGAGGATGAATGTTTTCATTTTGTTTTATATTGAAATTCCTATCAGCAAACAATGTAGACACTGATCAGACGCCGCATTATACGGCGTCTGATCAGAGTCTATACTGTTTTCCTATGTACCATATATGGGAAACGGGGCACAAATGGGTTAAACAGAAAGCTACTAAGAACAATTCATATTGCTTAATGCAACCACATACATGCGTTAAACACAAAATAATTTTTAATATTTAATTGTCGTTTTAGACGGTTTTTACTGTACTGCTTTTCTGACATTCATTTAAGTGTATTGGGCATAAAATCCACCGACTGCCACTGTTATGCCACTTGTGTGACAACTTATTATGGTAATTTTGAAACCATCCCTTGGACGGAAAATAAATTGAAATTATACGTTTTCTTGAATTGACAAAATCACTTCAATTATTCAAAACATGACAATTGTATATATACAGGAATTAAAATGCTATTCTTTTCAAACAAAGGGGGAACGTGAACACATTGATGTCGACTAAAGGTGCTCTGGAGTCTGTTTAAAAGCTGTATTACTTGGTGTCTGAACATGTTGCACACTACAGTTGACGTTATCCTTTCCCAATTATCGCGTTTACGCTAAAATGATTATTTCCGTTGCAAATTGTTTTGAGCCAGATCAGACGCCGGGTTACCCGGCGTCTGATCAGGCTCCAAACAATTTGCCACACTGATTAAAATAAATTGTGAGATATGTCAAGTTATTGAAATTTCCTACATTTGATGCAATGCGTTTGCATTTCGCTTGCGTTTAACCCTTTACCCAATAACCCGTTTATAACATCAAATACAGGCGATCACTTAAAGTAGGTTGAAGTAAAGCAGAATGTGCCTTAAGGCACATTCTGCTTTACTTTCAACCTGCTTTTAGCTACCATCTACTGGGATATATAAAATATTCGGTATGGTAATTGTTCATGAGGGTATAAACTGGAACTATTTTCTTCAGCGGAGGAATAAATTAAATACGCTAAAAGTCGCTTCTATTGGGGAAAGGGTTAACGTGAAGGAATAACATCTTCTCCGGTATATCTGCTTTATTACTTTCAGATTAAAACAGATCATCCACAATTTCAAGACTGTCAATTTCTATATTTAATTCTGTCGTACTTATGTTTTGTTTCGATTAGACGAGAAATGAAAATGTTGTAAATATTAAATGTTCTGTTTTCTTTTATAAAGGTGCATTGAATTTCATTTTAACAATACAGTATACATACTACTTTCTTTCTCACATATTACTCCCACGAGTGGGTGAGCGAATCGCCAATGCAATGTCTATATTTATATTTGGTTTACGCGTGAGAACACATTATTTTTCCCACTTAGATGAACAAAAACGCAAATAGTGTGCTATAAAATATAGACTTTGAAATGTTTTACATGTTATGCTTATACATATTTTTACATATGCGTGCAACAAGCATTCAACTGTCCCTATAATTTGGCAGTAGTAGATCTGTATATAAGTTAAACGACAAATAAAGTACCACAGTAAAACCTCTCTTGTACGACCACTAAAACGAAGGATAATTGATTGTACAAAAGACAGCTGAAGTCCATCTGAAAGCAAGATGACAGTAAAACAGAACGCTCCTAAAGGAGCTTTCTGTTTCACTGTCACCTCACTAACATCTGATAATTTATACAATTTTGTGGTCGTAATAGGGATGTTTTACCGTAAACAGTGAGATAGACGTTGTTCACCTACGGTTTAAACAAAATTAGACATTAAACACTATTAAATTTTGAAATAAAGTGTAGAAAATGACACATCTTTCAACATGTTTATGATTTGTATATATCTGAATTGGTAAACATTTGGAGCCTGATCAGAAGACACGGTACATGGCGTATGAGGAGGCTCTTAGACGTTTACTAGTTTTAGCTCAAGTTCGTTTGTTAACTTCATGTACGTCACAGCAGTTGACGACACAGAGCGTCTTGACAGGACACCTGTTTGCAAATAACTATTTGACTAAGGGTAACGTAGTGGGTGGGTTTAGAAAGAATAACGTTTTTGTGTTCGCAGATTTTGTTTCGATGTTTTTTCTGAACGTATTTATTATTTGAATATACAGCAAAGTGCATTATAATATATTACTCGAGTCACAGTCGCAGACAAGACTTGGATACAGTGGAGAAAACGTTATTCTTTCCCGTTTAAACGCAAACGAAACGCAAACACATTGCACTATAATGGAGAAAATGACAACATTTTGACCATTCTAACTATTCAATTTAATCTGAGTGGCAAACAGTTTGGAGCCTGATCAGACACCTGGTTACCCGCCGTCTGATCTGGCTCCAAACTGTTTGCATTGGAAAAAATAGTTTTAGCGTACACGCGTTTACTGGGAAAGAATAACGTTTTCTCCACTGTATCAATACATGTAAATTAGATATTCCTCTCCAGACAGTGTATCCATATCGGTATGACCTCACATTCCGACCTGCTACTGTTTAGAAACAAAATGTAGTTGATTAGTTGGGGAGTTTTACGGTAAAGAAGACGTTGTTCTTTCCCAATAAAGGCGTTTATGCTAACACTATTATTTGCATTGCAAACGGTTTGGAGCCAGATCAGACGCCGGGTATAGTCCTGACTATTACTCAAAAGTAGTCTTCTGTCTAACTTCAATATATATATTACATAACCACCCACTTGAAAGAGTAAAATGGAGAAAACGTTATTCATTCCAGATTAAAGGCAAACGAAACGCAACGCGTAACAGTACAATGTATGAAATTGCAATTTTTTGACAATTCTCAGGATTTTTTAAACCGAGTGACAATCATTTTGGAGCCTGGTCAGACATCGGGGGTTACCCGTCATCTGGCTCCAAACTGTTTTCAATGGAAATAAAAGTTTAGTGTAAACGCCTATAACGTTTTCTCCACTGTAAATAGTTCCAAATACTTAGGTGTCACCCTCCAACATAACTTTAAATTTGATAAATATATCAACTCCATTACTAGCAAAGCTAATCAATCCTCAGTCTTCCTGAAGAGAAACTTAAAAGTAACAGCTCAAAATGTTAAGGAGCTTAGAAAGCCCTTGTTCATTCCATTTTCTTCAACGGTTTGGGACCCCATCATAGAAACAAAATAGAAAAAGTTCAAAGTAGAGCCGCCCTTGTCTGAAACAGCTACAAAAACACTAGTTCAGTGTCTAACATGCTAGACAATTTAGGCTGGACAACACTTGAAACTCGTTGGACAAGAGCCCGCCTGATAATGTTCTACGACATATAAGACAGTTAAACAAATTGTCGCCACCCATCCATCCAGGAACAATTTTATTTACACCAACTGACCCCAGAACAAGATTTTACACACCGTACAGCTTCCGACCAATCAGGTCATGTGAAGATGCTTATAAATTTTCTTTTTATCCTAGAAGTATCCCACAATGGAACTTACTACCAGTTACAGCCAAAATTGCACCAACAGTTATTGACTTCAAGAAATTTTTTACTATAATTTATATAATAAAATAAAATGAATAATAAATAAAATAAATCATAATAATAAACTAAATAAAAATATATCTTTAATAATGCTCAATTTTTATATTAAACTATAATTCAAGTCATGGCAGTAAGTAGAAAGGATGATGTACAAGAAGAGTAGTGTATTTTAACGAAATAAATGAAAAGAGTATACTAATAAAAAAAATTTAATGGATAGAGTATTTTAATGATGGCAGTATGTACAAAACGAACCAGTTTGCGTGGCATTTCCGAAAAGAGGCACCGTTTTTTCAAGAGCTCACGAACAACATGTCATCATTACCTTTGAACGTTTCTGTTTGTTTGTTATAGTTTGCTAGTCGCGTTCAAAAGGTTTAATTATAAAACCGGTAAGTGTGCTCGCCAAATGTTCCATGACATTCTAGGACAGTTTAATTGACCACTCTGACCTGATAGCTTTTAGAAAATTGGTTACTCAGATCTAATATCTCTACCGGTAGTTGTGGTCTGTGTTCCCGTTGCTGATTTTGTACCTTTTAGAGCGGACTCATACGCCCCACCAAATTTGTGAATTTTTAAACCGTTTATCTTTGTAAAAATACGATTAAGTTTAGTTTCGTTGGCCAGAAATTCGAAGAACAGAATAGCCTGCCCTGCAGAACCCTAAAATAAGAGAATATTATTTGTTAGAAGTGCTTACGACCTTGTCTTGTTTTGTTTTTGTTGTTACGAAAGTCTGGAACCTAACCGGATCCATTTAACTGAAAATCATGGACCCGCACCTGATTTATCTTGAACCAGCGATAAGGATAAGGAGATAAGTAACAAAAATATCCCACAAATTTCACGCATGCACGGATGTTTAACAATTTGTAAGGAGTATTGTTTATTGCTACTAAACATATTTTAAAGTAAAACACGCTCATACATTCTGCTATAGCTGCCCACATTTAAGAACCAGTGAGTGTAGTTAAAAGTGTGTTTTGCTCATGAAAAAAGGATGATGGTCAAAATTGGCTTCCAACGATGGATCATAATCCGTAGGATTCTCAATACTGCCCAACTTTAAGCACTGATACAATAGAAGGGCTCGTGAGGTTGGAAATACCGAGACGTTTCTCGATTCATTTCGACGATTTCATTACATGCCTTAAAAATGTTATAATTCCTTTAATCACTTGAAGTATTTCGAAATAAGAGTTAAAAATCATATTCCATGCAGAAGGTGCGAAAGTATTATTTGATTTAGGGTTGTCTGTATGTTAATTCTGTCCGTTCACTAGTCTGTCCATACGAAAATTTCTAATGTCTATCAGTTCAATTGAATAACGGTGCGTCATCCGGATAACTCTGTTAAGCTTGGTTTATCAAGGACGGATTTATTTACATTTTACGAGTACGACGTTTGTTTTATGTTTATAGATAGACGACATGGAGCACGTCTGCACAACTTGTGGCAAAATGTACAAAAGCAGGGCTGGTCTTAGCATTCATGAGCGCCAGCATATCAACAAGGCGCCCTACAGATGTTGTGGAAAGAATTTTTACAGCATCACCCACCTGCAAAGCCACAGGTGAGTTGTCAATCTCTGCAAATTGATTGTAAAAGCAAGTATAATTCATGTTCAACATGTTCCTCATAATATTATTATCACTATGCCAGTGTAGTTCGTATGCGAAATTATCATGTCTTAATAAAATTAACACATTTATCAACAAGTATTTATTATTAACTGAAGGTTTCTTGTAGAAAATTAATATTTCTGTACACACTCATAGCTTTCTTGACCTATACGCACATACGTGTCGTACCCGTCAATACTTTGCTTTACACTATAAATGTATTATTTCTAGTCATATAGTGCTTTATAAGAACATAATTAATTTATTGTGACTATCTTATGAGCTTAGTTTAAAGGCATTTTTAAGTAAAACTCAATCTAAGAGAATGATATATGATATGAAATTAAAATTCTGTAACACCTGTTGGTTCACAGGAGCTGTATACTCAGGATATATATCTACTTATTTGCATATGCAGGACTCAAAACTAAAAGAATATTCAGGGTTACACGCGTGCCAAACTGTACATTGGTTAAGCAAAATAGTTTATATGTGTTGATAAAATGCAGGGGTAGTCTATGCGATATCGTAGTGAATGAAACTGTTACGTGTTTCAAATATACGTGTAAACCATGTAGATGCATGGTGTCGAAAGACGCTGCCATTAACGAGAACCTTGCGTGTGGCAATCTCTGTAGTCCCCTTTAGTTAGATAAACATGTATATCGAGCAAGACGCTATGATCAGCTTTGATGCCTGACAGACTACACGTCGTATGCAACTTTTTCAATCTTTCTTAATCGGATTGAATAAAAACAAAAAGTCTAAATTTAAAAAAAAATAAAATACTCAGGCCCAGGTCAGACGTCGGAGTTTTCTTCGTCTGATTTTGAACCTCAGATGTTAAAATCTAGTGGACTTTTAAAGGCCATTTGTCAACCTGAATGATTTATGCATTACAGATGCAACAAACACAGCGCCGCTAAGAGAGAAAAATGCCCAGAATGCCAGACGAAGTTCGGGACGAAGTTCGAGTTGGAAAAACACAAGAAACAGACACACATGGAACGACATTGCAAGTGTGATCACTGTGGGCAAGCCTACGCAGACATAACTAAATTGAAGGACCACATGGATTCACATACTGGAGAGAAGAAGCACAGATGTGAGTGCGGCAAATGTTACCGGTACTCGTCTGGCTTAGCTAAGCACAGGCGATTGTGTAAGATGCATTAGCTGGATGTTCCATGCGAAATTTTGCTCAAGCATTGTTTTTTTACCCAGGAAAATTAGTATTGACAAAGTATCAGCAGCATATGTGTTAGGAAGAAAGGCGTATTAAAAATACTTGTTTGAGCATGTGACACCTAAGGTAGATGTACCGAACTCATTTTATGGTCGTTATACCCCCAGTGCTACTAGTGGTGGCTATATAGGAACGCCTTGTCTGTCCGTCAGTCAGTCAATCGGTCCGTCCGTCGCGTTTTTTCCGGGACATTTGCCTTTTTCTTGAAAACTGTTTATGATACCATCTTCAAACTTGGTATACATTATCAATGTTATTTGGGGACACTCATTAACAGGTTTCATAACTCTTGCACACAATTTGACATAATTATGCCCCTTTATAACTTGAAAGTTTGTTCCTTAATATGCATTTATTCTTTGGACATGTCATTTTCTTGAAAACTATTTATGCCATTGTCTTCAAACTTGGTACACATTATAAGTGTGATGTTTGCAGACTCTACTTGAAGTTACATAACTCTTGCCAACAAATGACAGAATAATGCCCCTTTTCAACTTGAAATTTTGTTCCATGTTCTTGGAACATGCCATTTCTTGAAAACTGTTCAGGATATTGTCTTCAAACGTGGTACACATTAGTAGTGCTGTATTGTGAGACTTTTCTTCAAGTGTGACAACTCTTGCATACAATTTGACAGAATCATGCCCTTTTTCAACTTGAAATTTAGTTCCTTAGTATTCTTTCTACATGTCATTGTGCTGTTTGTGACAGGTCAGTTTGGAGTGGGGGTATCAATCACCTTTAGTGGTAGCTCTAGTTTTTTTCTATTTTGATTACATTAGGACTTGCAAGTGATCACATAAATGCTAATAGTCGAAGTCTGCAGAGTAAATCTGAATCTCACGGGATCAAAATTTTAAAAGTGACATTAGAAGTTTTGAGACGATGATTTCTGTTCCATTCGAACTGGTTCAATACTTGATATAGTTCAGTAGATCTACCGTAGTTGAGACAACAGTTGTTGGTTTTTTTTGGTTTTGTTTGTTGGTAAATTTTTGCGAACTGTGTATTTTTTGTAAACAGATTAATTTTGAAAGTTTAACGCATGTAGTAGGTAAGCAAAAGTCAATCAAGAGTCGCAATGTATGCACACTTATGTAGTTCAGCCACCAGGTCTTCAATGATTTTTTCCTTCATGTATCATGGTTAGCTATTTCCTTGTCATTTGTACCTCATCAAGAAACTATTTATATACTCTTGCTACTTCCGTGTTATGTAGTAACAGACACATAAAACTTTTTGGAAAATGTGCATCGATTGCAATTCCTCATTGAAATTCGCTTCCTCACTTTCGCATCATCATGTACACAGATACTCGTACATGCGTATATAAGCTATGTATTAACCCGAAGATAGTATCATGTTTCCGATAAAAAGGTAGCGAAGATTTGGTTGGTTGGTGGGAACTGTTTTGTTTAGAATAAAGTTGATATATATGCATATATGTCAGGCCACAGGTGCCAGACGCATGCGTTGCCCCAATATGACACCTCAAAACACAAATAAAGGGCATAAAACCATGAAAACGTCCTTTTCTATTGCCAAATATCATATTCTGACCAAAAGCTCACTATTTCTTTTTTTTTTTAAATGAGCTTTTGGTCAGAATATGGAGTTCGGCAATAGAAAAGGACGTTTTCATGGTTTTATACCCTTTAATTGTCATTTGAGGTGTCATATTGGGACAAAGCGTGCGTCTGGTACCTGTGTGTCAGGCAAGTGATATTAGGATACTATACAGAGAAATTGACTGCTCAGCACAATACTACGATTAACTCCAATAGGAGTTGTGCATGGTATTGTGTTGAACCATCGAAACGATGTTATGCGATCCTCATAAAGAAATACATTTAAAACAACTGTTTACTTGCTATTTTTCCACTTTTTTACATAAAACAAGTTTGGGGTAAAAGGGTGTTGGCATTGGGGGTAAGTAGTTTTGTTGACAGTGTTAAAAAAATCATGAACGCACTCATAACAGTTGTATAACTCTTTACTATGAAAAGAATGTCAAGTTGTATTTGTACGATACGCATGTAACTACAGTCAACTCTCTATATCCTGAGGTTGTTGGGACAAGTTTTACAAGTTCGAATAGCCCGAAGTGCAAAGGTATTTGTACTTCGGGTAATTTGGGCTTATAAAAATATGTATCCCATCAAGGATACGGGCTGTGCCTTTAGGAAAGTGTGCATTTTGTTAAGATGAAACAATCGAGATTTCCGAAGAACTCGAGATATCCGATTTCGATATATCGAGAGTAGACTGCATATCAAAAACAAAACAAGCCATTTTCATTCAAGACGCAGTTATACATGTATTTCCTTTTTACATGGCATTTTTTTTTCTAAACTCCATTTTTATAGATAATAGGTCTAACTAGGAACTCGGTGTGATTTTACCTCTGCGAATTATATACAGTGTACAGATGCGCATTTTACTTGCACAATTAAAGCATTTCAAATGCTTCTAAAACAACACACACTGCCACTATCCTCATAGACTGGTCCCGCGTCCCACCCATACAGTCGGACAGACTCTAAGGATGGAATGTGGGACCAGTCTACTACCTGTATACCCCATGCATGATCAAATTTAGATGTACAGTTAAACCAATTGAATTTTAACAAACTTTACCTTTATGTAAAATTATTAAGCTGTGTTAGCATTATATCATACAGATCTGATTATTCCTTAAAATGATGATACCTCATAGATATAAATTATTATTAGCTAGGTTGTCAAAATTATTCATGCAAAAGTGCATACTTTTTATGTCGGCACAATGAAAATGTTTATTCTTTGGGCAATTCAAGACAAATAAGTACAGTGTTCCCTCTCTACAACGACCCTCACTACAACGATTCCCTCCTTACAACGACATATTCCAAAGTTCCCTAAACGTGACAATTATGTTTTACGCTTTAATTGCTGTAATAGCGTCTGCTTAAAATTGTCGTCTGCTGTTTTTCTCAAAGTTACACAATGGAAGTTTTCACAGAAAAGGCTTAATGATGAGTGACAAGCAGATTGAATCCAGATCAGACACCGCGTTACGCGGCGTCTTATCTGGATTCAAGCTGTTTGCAAATATAAGCCAAGTCCCCTCCCTGTAACGACTCCCTCCGAAAAACACACAAAATAGTCTCCCATTGAGTGTCGTTGTAGAGAGGGAGCGCTGTATCACCATGCTCAGACATCCTTTGCAGAAGTTGTCTGATCAGTGTAAATTTATTTGAAAAAGAGGAATGAAGACGTCATCATGTATGAATGACTTAAAGGGACTCGCAACCGGATGGTGTACTTGTCAAAATAAAATAAAATACTCAAATAAAAGCAAATTTGTGGCATTATTTGGCTTCTGACATTAAAAAAATATGATCAGTCCAAAAAAAGTCTCAAGAACCGTCACCGAATCTTAGATTTTTAGATATTTTCCATCGTTTTTCTATACCGACTAGTAGACGGTATAGTTGTTGTTGTTGCTTCTCTACACGGGCTCAGACATAAACACGAGCCGAATTACGAAGTTGTATGCACTTTCGACCGCTACACATTGAAATACGTTAAATCGATCCGAGATAAACGGATAGTTCCGTGGTCCATTGGTCTAAGCCGTTTCCCCTATTTTGCCTTCTGTCCGCCAATGCCGGGCCCCGGGTTCGAATCCCACCAGAGACCAATATTTTTTTTTATTGAAATACATTTTTTTAAACAGAATTTCTTATCCTAAACTAATTCTTTACCATTTATATAAGCGTTTGACACATATTTACAAATTACTATTTTTAATGCACCATCTGGTTGCGAGTCGCTTTAAGCTCTAAAAATTCATCTTTATTTAAAAAATAGATAAATGGTCAAAATAAATTATTTTACTTGCATATTTTCTGTGTTAACACAAGAACAATATTGAATTCTTGAGTCACCCATAGGCAAAAAAAGTATACCCTGGTCCAGATAGCTCCTGTGGGAGCTTAATGAACAGGGTATAATTTATTTGCAAATTTGTATCAACACGTTACCCGGGCTAAATTGGTTAACCATCAAACTGCATTTTAACACATCTATTTTTGAGTTTCAAAAAGTAATAGTTTGTTTTTTGCATTGACACCAGCATGATCATTTAAATGATAAAACTATTCAAACTGACAAATTTGGGGTTATTTTCAAAAATATTTGTCCGATAAAACTCAAATAAACAACAATGTTTATATAGCAATGTCTGATACTAGTTTTTAAATTTCGTTAGAATACGATTCCAATTATAAAATATATATCCATTGTTATTCTAACCACCATCAGCAACGTCAAACCTGGTAAAACTTAACAATGGAGGTATATGGGAATTTGTTGCCTTAAAGACAATTCAAATTAAATATTTTAGAGCGAGCAATAGCCTTTTGAGTCAAATATTGCTGTAAGTTTGAGAAAGACCGGTCAAATATTATTGGAAAAAATTAATGCAAATTTGTTATGCATTGTTATGCATAGTTATAACTCGAAGCATAAGATGTAATGATCTGTCTCACTAATGGCAATTTCTTTGAGATAACGAGTTTGACTTTTTGCACAGAACGCGCAAAAAGTCTGCTGTTATGTATTAGGTTCAAAGTATATACATGTACATTGTACATTCATTAAACATGTTTGTCTTAAGTGTTCCGTTTGTATAGGTAAGCATTTTCGTTCTTTCTATGATTACTTTACCAAAATCAGTGCAGTTAGAGCATTATTTTTAGAGATTACTGAGTCGAGGTGTTCACTGTTTTGTTACTGTTTATTATGTGATTATACTGTGATTTATATATTGATTCAAATTGTGATTTATATCGTTTATCGCTTTTGTGTTTACCAATATTTTTTTATGAATCTTTCAACAATTCTGTGATAATTAGTACACCAATAATACTTCAATAAACAAACAAATAAACAACATTTTGTCTTCATTTGCAGACCACAAATAATAATGACAAAACTATAAGTATTTTTAATATTTGAAACATATGTTGATTAAATTAAAAAGATGTTTACTCGAAAACTTACTATATAGTAACTAGGTGTATAGATTCCTGAAGACGAGTCGTTTGTCGAACGCAAGTACTTTATACGTACTGCATATTCATATGTATTCAGTACTTATGAAAGACTTGCCATCAACTTTCGAAAAGTTCGTTAATTGCATCAACGGTATTAAACAGTAGTGCAGGAATGAGCCGTATCCCCTTGTTGAGATTGTTTTCCAGAATCCACCTAGTGCAAATAACTGACTTTGTAATTATTCAATAGTCTTATAGTCTGCCCTTCTGTACATATACATGGGCATTCTATAAAATATGATCACAGAGAAACACCGTTAAACTTTATAAAACAAATCCTTTTTTGTTAATTTAACTCATTTATCCCTGGATATTCATAGAAAAATCTGATACCTCATAAATAATTATTAGCTAAAATGTCAAAAATATCAATGTGATTTGCATTAGATTTTTTTTGGCTATAAGAAACATGTTTGTTATTGGGTAACACTTACACAAATTAAGTCTACCCTGATTTGCCAGCTCTGAGGAGCTGTCTTATCTGGGTAAATTTGATTTGCAAAAGACGACTAAAGGCGTCACCAGGTCTGAATGAGTTAAAAAGATATAGGTCTTATCCATACAAAATGGCATTGATTGCTTGTGTACAAAATCACCGCAGTCGACAACATTTTAATGGTTTTAATGAGTATTTCCACTGTCAGTGTTGCCACAGACTCTGAATAATGGTTCAGTATTATTGGGTCATTATATCATGTCAAGTTTTTGGAAAAGCATTAAAACTTGTAAATTGAAAATTCATGATAAAGCAAATTTGTCGCCTCTTGCTTAGCACACATCATATTCCGAAAATGGACATCATTAAAACGACAGAAGGATGATGAAAATATGATGTTTCCATCAGTTTTCTAAACTGTAATTTTGAAGATACAAGATACAAGATACAAGATAGTTTATTGAGTAAATAGAGGCCTCCGGCCCAAAATACAACAATAGTTAACAATCATTTATGCTTAACTGAGTTGTTTTCTATAGTATAGTTACAAAGCATGTGTTAGCTTACATGGAGGGAAAAATCATGTGCCGTCTATAATTTGAAAAAGTTTTGCTATGAAAAGCGCACATTTTCTAATTACATCTGGACTGTTGTTTTGAAATAAGCGGTAAAAGTCTGAAAGCTCCGAATGCCCTGTGTACCAGTTGTATAAATATGTTTCTCTAACAATATCATATTTAGGGCAAACAAAGAATACATGATATTCATTTTCTACTACGAAAATATCAGAACTTAAGACACAAAATAAGCATACTCGATCCTCTCTATTAATATTAAAGTGACGACCAAGTTCAATGTTTAATTTATGTGAAGAACAACGGAATCGAGCCAGAGATTGTTTCAGTTTAAAAGAAATATCAAGGTTTAAGTACTTTTCAGGATCTAATAAAGATTTGAAATGTCTGTATGTGTCACATCTTGACGATGAATTAATATCATCATGCCACGATTGCGATGCACAATCAGATATTCTCTGTTTGAATGTTGATACAAATACATCTAGGTCTCCAACATCTTGAGCCAGCCATACATAGCCAAAACCATACTTAAACAGTAGTATTTTAATGTGAGAGGCCCATGTAGATCTGCCAATACCATCTAAGGATTTCAACATTTTATAACAATTTTTAGGATAACGATTTGCGGGCATTTGAAGTAATTTACCCCAGTATTTTATACATTTTGTATAATATATTACATATAATGGATACCTTCCACATTCTCCCAGAGCTACCGAATCATTACAGTTGAATTGACTCCTAGGACGTATTTACAAAATTGAACGTGTATGCGTTCTATACTATCAGCGCATTCAAAACCCCAAATTTCGGCACCAAATGTGAGAATGGGTACAACCATAGAGTCAAATAGTTTGAAAATATCTTTAAGAATGAACCTTCCAAATGGTTTCTGGTAGTTTTTAATAGAAAAAATTGCTTTTCTAGCTTGTGCGGCCAATTTACATTTAGCAGATGTCCAAACGAGCTTCGGAGTGAAGAGCAGACCCATATACTTATAGACAGACGTCGTGTTTATCTGACTGCCTTTAAAGAACCATTTTTCGTAGGATCTCAGTGGTCCACCATTTCTAAATACAATTATTTCGGTTTTCTTAATATTAACTTGCATGCCGGTGTTATCACAAAACTCGGAAAGGGCGTTCAGCTGCGACTGTAGATTACCCGCAGTGTCTGCACAGTTGGCTACATCATCCGCGAAAAGTAAACAAAGTACATTCGGAATATCATTTGTAATAAATATGCCACGATTACATTTTTCTCTAAGGTGGTTGCAAAGATCGTTTATAAAAAGACTGAAGATTATCGGCGAAGTCAAGTCCCCTTGTCTTGCTCCTATATTACAGTTGAACGACTTAGTGAACTTAGCTCCGACTTTAATATGTGACTGGATATTTGAATACATAGATATTAGTACCTGCATAATTTTGCCATTTAGACCCTTACTTAAAAGACTGGAAAACAGTTTAAAATGAACTAGAGAATCAAAGGCTTTCTGAAAATCTACATATAAAACATAAAATCTTCCTCCGGGTTTAGAGATGTATTTCTGTACCATACTCTGTAAATTAAACATGTTATCTATCACCGAGTAACCCTTTCTAAATCCTGCTTGTGATTCATCGATTATTTCAAATTCCTCTGCCCATCTTGTTATTCTGTCGTTTACTATATTTGAAAATATTTTATACATTATATTTATTAATGATATACCCCTGTAATTTGAAGGATCGTCTCTAGAACCGGATTTGAAGATAGGAACTATAATACTCTCACACCATATGGTTGGAAATTCACCAGAGTCTAATATTTTATTGAATAATGTATGAAGCACAGGTATTATTTCGTTACAAGTTTGTATATAAAACTGAGCCCCTATTCCGTCGCTGCCATGCGCTTTTCCTGGTTTAAGTTTATTTATACTTCTCTTAATTTCCTCTTCTGTAATTGGCGTATTTAGCAGAATGTCCATTTCATCGTTCTCATTGAAAGACTGCAAATTTATATCTGAGGTAGACGGCTGATTATCTTTAAACAAAAGACTATGAAAGTACGTATGCCAGTCTTTAACCTGTATTCGATTAGTGCTAATTAATGCATTATCATTCTGATTTTGCTTTTTAATCAACTTCCAAAATTGTTTAGGATCGTTTCGTACGTTTACGAGATTTTGCCTATGATCGTATTGACATTTTATTTTTTTACTTGTACAAATTGCTTTAAATTTATTCCTAGCTGCTTTATAACTTTCAAAATCCGATGCGTTATTTGTCCATCGAAATCGTCGTAACAATGCATATTTTAACTGTTTCGCTTCATCACACTCTATATCCCACCATACTGGTTGTGTATTTGTAGCAGACGACATTTTCGGTAACACTTTCATTTTTTCGGCGGATTGTTTAAACATATCAAGCAATAAATATACTGCATCGTTTATATTTTCTCCGATAAGTGTAATGATATGATCATACGAAGATTCTAACTTTGTTTTAAATGAGCTAAGAAAATTTTCGCGATCACTTTCTCTCCATTTATACTGCTCAATGAACTCAAATTCCTGAGAACAGTTTTCATCATCAGCTTCCTCAGCCATATCGTTACTCTTACTAAACGTTAATTGGGAATATATCGGAAAATGATCGGAGTTATCGCGTTCTTCAATATTAAAGTCTGAAATTATTGAAAATAATTCTGTCGAAGCTACATGGTAATCGACAACGCTCTGACCATTATTTGCTATGCATGTATAGTTACCCGGCGTATCCCTGTGCAGTCGACCATTCAATATATGTACATTATGGGTGCAGCAAAATTCTACAAGTGTTTTACCAAACATATTGTACCTATTAATATCCCTATTATTACGAGGCAATTCAAAAGTATCTGAATTATAATCAACTGTAGCTGTGTACAAATGCTCTAAAGTATCATCAGTAATAAAATCAGGCAAATCAAGAGTTCTTGCGTTCATGTCTCCCGCTATATACAAATAACATTCTGGATATATGCTTTTTAAGGCAGAAATATTCTCCTCTAACAATAATATACCGTTCTTTTCAGTCCCTCTATAAATGGATGAGCCCTCTGGGGAAACATAGGCAATGTATAATATTATGTCTTTCATTAAATGAAATTCACTAGCCTTAATATACAAAACAATGCAGTTCGAAAACTCTTGGGATATTTGTCTAATAAAACCCGATTCAACTAATTTGTTTTTTATAAATACGCTAACACCATCACTGTTTCGAAATGCATTGTTAGGTTTACATCTAATACAATCAAAATGTGTATACTGCTGTAGAAATGCGTTAAATTCGCCTTTGATGCTACTCCATGTTTCCACAAGCCCTATAATATCGAATAATGAGTTAAAAAGATATAGGTCTTATCCATACAAAATGGCATTGATTGCTTGTGTACAAAATCACCGCAGTCGACAACATTTTAATGGTTTTAATGAGTATTTCCACTGTCAGTGTTGCCACAGACTCTGAATAATGGTTCAGTATTATTGGGTCATTATATCATGTCAAGTTTTTGGAAAAGCATTAAAACTTGTAAATTGAAAATTCATGATAAAGCAAATTTGTCGCCTCTTGCTTAGCACACATCATATTCCGAAAATGGACATCATTAAAACGACAGAAGGATGATGAAAATATGATGTTTCCATCAGTTTTCTAAACTGTAATTTTGAAGCAGCGATGTGAAGTGAATATTAAGTCACTTTCAAGTTACTAATTTGTTTTCACTTATCCCCTATTGTTTTAGTTTTACAGGTTGACTAACATGGAGTTAAAATACCACTATTAAAATTAACACGGAGCTCAACATCTGAAAAATCACAGATATGATGAGGCAAACGTTTAATTAATAATGAATAAACACATCATATTGAACACTCAAGTTTATCTTGTTCGCCTTCACAATAAAGTCTGCTTATGTAAACACAGTTTCATTCACCATCATCAGAAATTCCTATGCGCTTCCCTACCAGCATCTGAATAAACACATCATATTGAACACTCAAGTTTATCTTGTTCACCTTCACAATAAATTCTGCTTATGTAAACACAGTTTCATTCACCATCATCAGAAATTCCTATGCGCTTCCCTACCAGCATCTGAATAAACACATCATATTGAACACTCAAGTTTATCTTGTTCACCTTCACAATAAATTCTGCTTATGTAAACACAGTTTCATTCACCATCATCAGAAATTTCTATGCGCTTCCCTACCAGCATCTGAATAAACACATCATATTGAACACACACTCAAGTTTATCTTGTTCGCCTTCACAATAAATTCTGCTTATGTAAACACCGTTTCATTCACCATCATCAGAAATTCCCATGCGCTTCGTTACAAGCATCTTTGAGTAATTGCATCTTGCTTTCTCCCATCTTACACCCAATGTCCCTCGCATTTCTGCATTTCTGTCCATGGGAACATGATCATGTTTTCTTCGCCCTACCAGTTTCTTCCTCCCTTCTTTGTCGAAAGCATAGTCTCTGGAATGAAACGTAGAAAACATATTGTTTATCATTTCTGCAATTCTTCGAGTAGAGCTGAGCCCAGATGAATTTTGAAGACATAAAGATAACCAAATGTTCTCATATAATATCGATTAAGATATAGAGGTCATTATCATTAATTTAAACATTAAAAGTATCAATCTGAAAAGTTGGAATGTTCACTACAGGACTAAATTTGTTTGATTCAAGTTTATACCTAGTTTGAATGTCAATTCCCAGTTGCCTGGTGCCTTCCCGACAAACACGACAGTCGTCAAAATGCTCACTGTCGCTCTCGTATGATTCGTCGACAACGTCATACACCTTCCGTCTAGCAGTACAATACGCAAATTTCCTAAAGAAAAGAAACACCAACACGCACATTAAAACATGGGATGCGATACACCGAGTATACAATTCAATATCTAAAGCTTTATTATTTTTTGCGTCAACTAATGGATTCGTTCGCGTATCCTAACTGACTCTTTCAAATATACGTACATAGCTTAACTCATTCAACCCTGAAAATTCAAAGAAAAATTTGATACCTCATGAATTCTTATTAGCTAAAATCCCAAAATTAAACATGCTATTTTCATAATGTTGTCTTCACACGAAGGAAAATGGTTGTTCTTGGGGTTCACAAAGGCAAATTAAGTCCACCCTGATAAGACAGCTTCTATGGAGCTGTTTAATCAGGTTGGACTTATTTGGTAAAAGACGCATCAAAGCGTCACCAGGGCTTGCTATATTCCGATTTATAATTTCCAAACATTTTAATGAATAACCTACCTGTCCCTATCAAGTCTTATTTGCAGCTGTTCTGTCGTGTATCCCATGTATTCGCCGAAGTCCTTGGTGGATACAGTGCCTTGCCCACGCTTGTCGTGCAACACAAGCTCAGAGAAAAACGTTTCACCTATCAAGCTACTGAAGGCTCTAACATTGTATGTCCCGTTGTGTGTCAACGAATATAAGTACGCCTTAGCATCGATGCTTGCAATGACTGCTTCCCATAGCTGTACTGGCCAACCGGAAATGTACTGCGTTGCTGGTGGAAACCTGAAATAAGACAGAGGTTCAAACTTGCATATTGACTCACATGTAATTGGATTTTTTTATTTTATATTTAGTAATTTGGAACTTACCCATTTTGTAAGAAACATGGGAGTTTCGAAAACAAATAACAAAATTAAAATATGATATATTTGTGTATCTATGTTGGAGCAAAGAGCTTAGACCATTATCAGATGGCTTCGAAAAAGGCCCTCTTACATGTTACTGGGTCTAAACTGCTTGCCTTGATCTCATAAATTGGATCTTGGTTGAGAATGGTTAAGTTACTACTTTACGAATTATTGGGTCATTTTTACAACTCAACTATAGCACTCTCGGTCCTATACCCTTGCTTATTTTGTGGACTCAATAATAATAATAATTTACTCAAGTATACAATAATATAATCAATATGATTAAGAACTATACATGTTTAATTGAGCCATACGTATTTAATTGAGAAAGAAGGTCAATTTTATGTACCATTACATTACAAACAAAGCCTCTAGTTCAGACTGAAAACGTGTGCAGATGTGTGTCTGCGACATGCTCTTATAAACAAGTACCTTACGTTCTTTTTGTTCAACGAAGAATATTACCTTGAAAAATCTATCTTTTCTAAAAGTCGTGCTCGCAGTGGTTTTCTCATTTCAATTCTTGTTGCTGCATCAATACCCGGAGAGTCTTCTGATTCCCACCATCTTCGTATGTCCCTACACAGACCAGCTGCTGGTATGTCGCCATTCCGTCTCATCTCTATCTCAACTGATTCTGAAAAGTGAGTCTTTGCCATGGACACAGACATTGGATCAGTCACTTCTTCAACCATAATTGGTGTCAGCAATGTTTTCTTCTGTTGAGCAACTTTTAACCAGCTTTTGTTTGACAGTCCCTCCATCCCACCTTTGCATGACTTCCGTCGCATTCTTGTCAACAAATGGGTGCTGTCGATGCATTTCACTTCCGTTTGTTCCCGAACAGAGCTAAATTCTGGTTTGTAGAACCATTCACACTCTTCATTGTTTACAGTGATCGTCGATACGTCACTTTTCCATGGCCTGTATTTTTCTACCCACATGTATTCAGCGAGAACAATGTTAAGATCTTGTTTTGAATAATTCGACACGGCCTTCAAAGCTATGTCTTTTACTGGCTTAACTGTGAATACACGTTTGCTCTTCTTCTTTGTTTCGAGGCAATCTCCTGGTAGGTTTAAAAACGCAACAATGGCATCTACCTTCATTTTCTTTGGCTTTGATTCCAAGATGTTCTTTAGTCCTTTCGTCTTTTTGAGATACCGCACAATCGCCCTAAGCTCAACATCAAGGAACGAGCTAACTTTGTCTGCACTTGCAAAGTGTTCGATAAGTTCATCGGCGCGTGCGTTGTTCCATTTGCCATTTTTGTTGCAGTCCTTTGTAGATTTCAATAACGCTAGCATACACTCCAGATCCGTAACGTCAATCTTTTTTTCTAAGACCTGGGCTGCGTTTGTCTTCGTATTTGCCTGTATCTCAGCCTCTAATATTTCATCAATGTGACGTTCCGCTTCTTGGGCAAATCTCCTTCTAAACTATTACCCTCAATGTCTTGTACACGTTGTATCTCTTCTGACCAGTGTTCATCATCAATGTTGTTTGAGAAAGCTTCTAATTCCACTTCATCTGTTATTTGCGACAATGCTAATACACTCTCGTCAATTCCTGCTGTTTCTCTTACAATGTCTGATACAGTATCTGCGAGTGTGGTGTCAGAAACAACGGTTCTGTGTTCCTTACCATGCGATTTATTTTCGGTGCTCGTCACATGCCTGTATTTAGGTAGTCTTAGCCCTCCATTTGTTGACTGGATGTGTTTTTTCTTCTCACCATCAGCACTCATGATTTCTTCGTCTATACAGATTGGCGTTCTATTAATACATTTCAACACCTCTATAATTTCTTTCTTACTCTTTGCCTCGACTTCTCTCCATAGTTCTCTCTGTAATTGATACAGTGTTAGAGGTTTTCCTTGAACATCTCTGACCACAAGCGTGTGCCACTGACCATCAAAGGATTCACATGGAACATGAATGCCGGCCTTGTGGCATTCAGTGTGGACGTTCTCTGCGATTGATCTCATAGTGTCACCATCCAGCTGTACCCCTTTGTAAACCATGCAACTGGGCTACTTCGTATTGTATTCCTAGCCCAACTTCTATCAAGGTCTGCCAATAGAAACACCACCGCTTCTGTTGCCTTTTCTCTGCGAAGATTGTACAGTTCCAAGTAGATCTCACGTAAATTTTCCGTCAATTTTATCAGTCCTTCTTTCGTTTTTGTCTCTTCATCATATTTGTTTTGAACATCAGCGGAAATACAGGAGTGAAATCTTCCAACAACTTTGACATTTTTACTTTCTCTGGAAATTTCCCCTTTCAGTGATCTGACATCAGCAGACAATCTTGTCGGTTTTTTTGGTTTTTCACTGCCATAGATCTCAGTTGCAAGCTTCATGCTTCTGCTCAGCAGCTCCTCATTTTTGTACACCCTGAAGACATTTGTGTTCTCTGCGCCCCAGCTGACATACAAAAGATTGTCAACGTTCAAGACTTTTATTTCAAACAGACACTGGAGAAGATATCTTTCTGGAAATTCAGTGTGAACTTTCCTCACAGGACATTTGATCTCAATAGCTACTTCTGAGGAATCTAGGATGTTCTCTTTCCGGAGTGACCCATCTGGTGAAACAACAAGGAAAATCTGTCCATCATTTTGTTCAACTGCAACACATCCTTCTTCGCAAAACTTGAGACGAGGCTCAAGAACTGGTAATATCTTTCCTACAACTGTCGCAACAGCATTGACCTCATTCACAGTCCCATGTTCCATGGCGTTTTTGCAAAAAACGGTTGGTTCGCTTTCAGGCACACCGCAAATGACTTTCTCGAAATGGTCCTTTTGCTTCCCAAGTCCATCAAGCCCCAAAGCTTTGTACACAGTGCTTCCTGTTATTTTCGCTTGTTTTCTTAGTGCATGCCATTCTGGAGATCTCTGCTTGAGAAGCCTTGTTGATGTTGTTGGTCCTGATTGTTGTTCAATGCTGATATACCGGCTTTCTGTTGTTAGGTTTAATTCTTTACCATCGATGTACATGTATCTCAGTCATTTTATCTTGTATATTTCAATTGAATCACATGACTATCTCAGTCATTTACCATAATTATATATGTCTACTTAAGCACATGACTATTTAGAATCGACTTTAATAACATATTGCAAAATGACAAGCAGTTCAGACCCTAATCAGGCTTCTGCAGGAATCCTCTTATCAGTCTACATTGTTTGTATAGGACAAGTTTACTTTTTACATGCACACTGGTTGTTAATGACATGTATATTTGTAGCTAGGATTGAATGTGTTAATACATGTTTAATTTGTCTATCAGTACCCTTACTTTCATATGCTAATTCTCCCTCAAACATTGCTCGTAGTGGTCTCCAATCTTCATGTAATTTTGTCGTAGCTCGTTGGCCTTTTTTATCAGAAACAAACAAACAAACAATACAAGATTATAAGACACTTGTGGAATATTGCAAGCAAAAAGCAATTCAAAAGTTTAAACCTTTCTGTATAATAAGTACAGGGACGCCATGCTCCAACAAAGGTATATACAGTATAACCTGGCTTATTCGACACCTAAGCCAGAAACCTGCTTTATCTGACAATTATTTTCGGACCCAAATGTCGAATGGCAAACAGTCGAACTTCGCTATCTCGAACATGTTTAAGTCGAGCTTACCCATATTTCTTTTGATGATTTTCTATAATTATTTCGAAATCGCTTAAGTAGAACATACCCGTATTTCAAAGTTAAAACGTAGGCGAGTTTGAAATATCACAGTTCGGTTGTATATGTAAAACCTGCTTTAACCGACACCCTGCTTTATCCGACATCATCCGTTGTTACCAACGGATGTCGGATAAGGCAGGTTATACTGTATTTATCACATTAAGTCGCCTCTTGCAGTGTAATAAAGCCATTCAATATTTTCGAATGATTCACAAGAGAAATATAGATCTTTAAGTTTCGGTCCAACCTGTTTGCCCATAAGCGTTGTATATAGAGGGGCATCAATTCAATTCAATTCAACTTTTATTGGCATTAAACATATACATTGTTCATAGCCATATAACATATAATTATGTACATGTCTTACAGTAAACATTCTAAAGTACTAGATCAGGCAAATATAATTACATAAGCAGGAGAAAAGTATAAGACATATAATATTATATAAGAATTACATCGAATGACGTCATTTACGTTGACGATACCTTCAGATTCTGATCCGGGTCTACACTGTTTTCTCATGGATATATGCAATAAGTAGTAGAAGGGTTAACTTCGAAACCTAACCAAATATATTTCTTTGAATTACATGACTACCTCAATCATTTATGACATATACATTTGTACTACTCAAAGTTTGCTAAGCACCATTTCTAATGAAGCACATGACTATCCCAATCATTGAAAACTTATCAAATGTAGATATATAATTATATATATCTACTGGATCATATGACTATCTCAATCGTTTGTCATATCTAGTTTTATTGACTCACAGCAGTATCCCATTCATTGAAAACTTATCATGGTAATTAAAATACACCTATGCTATTATCCCATTCAAAAACGCTCCATTATTTTTCAGGAATGGAGCGTTCGGAACAATAGGTCTCCATTACTTTTCCCTACACAAGTGTGTAATAGTTACACAATTGTGTCGAAAAAAGTAATGGAGACTTATTGTTCCGAACGCTCCATTCCTGAATACGTGGAGAATGCGTTATTCTTTCCCAATAAACGCGTTTACGCTAAAAATAATATTTCCATTGCAATTAGTTTTGAGCCAGATTAGACGCCGGGTAAACCTGCGTCTGATCAGGCTCCAAAGTGTTTGCCCCTCAGATTAAAACGGATACTCAGAATTTTCAAAAAGTTGTAATTTGCTCCATTTTACTGCAATGCGTTTGCGATTGGTGTGCGTTTAAACGGGAAAGAATAACGTATTATCCACTGTAAAAAGAGACTGCTAAGCGACCACTGACCGAAGATGCAGTGTGATCTTTTAAGAGAGGTTGCCGATAAACGCAGGACAAAAATAAAACAGAAGGCTCCTATATGAGCATTCTGTATTACTTTTGTCGTGCATTAAGCCGCAACATGCAGTGAAAACTCCAAATACATGTATGTCGATTTTAGTGGTAGCTGAAGACAGGTTTGACTGTGCATACAGTAAAACCTCCCTATTACTACAACTAAATCTTTGTTTACTATTTGGTGTCTAAGACCGGTGATTAGATCCATTCAAGGAAGTGAAAGTACATGTAACACAGAAATTTCATTTTGAAGCTTTCTGTTTTACTTACCTCTTCCTTTACCTGTCACTTGTATTTTATTCGCCTTCAGCAAGCTACGACTAGACACTTAAAACGAACACCCTTACAAAAAGCTTGGAATGTAATAAGACGCCGAAAACTTTGGCGTCTTAACAGAATCCAATCAATTTAACATCAGATTATAATAAATTTGCAAACAGCTTGGATCCAGCCCTGACACCAAATACGTCGATGTCTCATGTGGATCCATACTGGTTTACACTTGATTAATAGATCCATATCCTCAAGTATACATGTAGCTGATATTTGTTAGCTAAGCGAAGCAGACGAGAACTTTAGCAGACACTACTGGCTTTGGTATACAATTACACCTCTCTATTACGACCACTAAACTAGGTTATTTTAGAAAAAAACTGTGTTTAAGGCAGGTGGCTGCCTAAAGTAAGGTTGATGAAAAATAGAAAGCACCGTTTGGAGCTTTCTGTTTTACTTTCATCTTTCTTTAAGCCCCACCTGGCTTTTATACAATCAATTAGCCTTTTGTTTAGTTGTCGTGATAGAAGGGGTTTACTGTATAAATTGCTCAAATGGTGTCTGGTATGGGTTGTAACCCGTACTTACAATTGTGATCATAATAACATGAACAAACGCCTTAGATCCAGATCAGATGCCGGGTAAGTCGACGACGGATCCGGATCTAAGATGTTAGACTAATGTTACTTAGAAGATATTTTCAAGCTGCTAAATATACACTCATTCACAAGTATAAGTCCCATTCGAAAGAAAGAAAATCCAGATTATGAAATAAATCCAACGTTTTCAAATATGTTCCCGGTGTCATATATATTAACACAGACTGAGAATAGCGATTGTCTACGGTGATTTTACACGAAATGACCAGTTAAAGCACTGTACACAGTCATTGTACACGGATTTCTTAAAGGAATGGAGATTTATTTCTATTTGCTAGAATTTCTTGAAAAAAGCATGCTCATCAGCATGAGTATCACTAACAGTGCAATTACACAATATTTAGCTGAGGGAACCAACGGGAATTCATTTGTTATTTAACAATACTAAATTCATGTTAGGTGTATTTTAAGTGGGAGAATGAACTCGTATCTCTCCATTCCTGAAAAATAATGCAGACTCGGCCCCTTCGTGGCCTCGTCTCCATTATTTTTC
Source organism: Gari tellinella (assembly GCA_922989275.2). NCBI lineage: Eukaryota > Metazoa > Mollusca > Bivalvia > Cardiida > Psammobiidae > Gari > Gari tellinella. The sequence continues at coordinate 100,078,840 of OV277858.1, read as the reverse complement.
AGGAATGGAGAGATACTCGTCCATTCTCCCTAACATAGTTTTTTTTCTTCTATTTACCGTTTATATCAAACAACAACAATTCAATAAGAGAATGTCTGTATTTACCGTTTATATCAAACAGCGACTAAGATAGGTACATGTAGTTCATTATTTACCGTTAATGTCAAACAACAATAATTCAATTAAAGTAAGACAGGATGTGAATTTACCGCTAATGTCAAACAGCAAAAAATCACTTAAAATAAGATAGGTTAGTGTAATTCTGTATTTACCGTTTGAACTTAACATCAGCTGTTTAATCAAATTCAGATAGGTACGTGTAGATCTGTATGCACCGCTAATGTCAAAAGGCTGAATGAATTGCTGACGCTTTAATTGTGACAGGTGTGCATTATTGTTTGTGTCGGCCATATTGAATAACGCCCTGGCATTGCGACTCAAATGAGTCGAATCAAACCTGAAACATACAGCTCTCTCAAACAATACGAACATGTGTGTACATTGCAATTTGGAGAAGACTGGGACGTATAAAATTAAATACAATAAAATGCAATACAATTATGACGATCTGATGTGATCTGATCACAAAAAGTTTAAAGCCAGATCAGAGGCATTGTTATCGGGCGTCTGATCTGGCGCAAAACTTTTTGGAATTAAGTTTTAGCACAAATTGATAAATTCAGATATTGAGTGTTGTTGTCTTGAGCGGATGGCGGCTGCGTCGAAGTCTTGGAAACTCGACTGTGACTACAGAGGTTTCAATATGCAGCATGAAAATATGTTCCCATCCTACCACACGAGAGCTTAAAGCTGTCTGAAAGTAAAGTGATATGTGCTTCCAGGCGCAATCTGTTTTACTTTCAATCTGATTAAGTGGCAATCGTTCATTAAAACTAGAAACTGGTTATACGGTAATTTAAAAGTGTTAAATAATAAGAAGAGGAAATGTCATTGAGGAACCATTCGATCAGTGTCTGCACTGTTTGTCATTTTGTAATACATTATAAAGAACACCCTTCATAAGGACCACAATGGAAATAAGAGTATTTCTTACTCTTTTTCGTTTTTATCCTTGGCATATAATGCTGAGTGACATGGCTGTATTAAATCACATATTTTACTCACTGTTTACTGTGTATGTTTTTAATAACAGATTGTCAATCATGCTATTGTACATTTTATGTTGAAATAAATATATCTATCTATTATTTATAGTCTATATATGGACTAGACTTAATTGTACTCTAGAGATGTCCTTTTTGAGTTACATGTACAAGGGCGAATGAGTTAAGTTGTTAAAAGAATGGTGTTTTACCTCCGCAACTCGGTGTCTGATCTGGCACCAAACTGTTTGCAGTGAGCATAATTATTTTAACACGGACGCATTTATTGAGTAATAATAACGTGTTCTCAACTTTACATGTATATTCCCCAATGACATATTTCCATTACCTGAAAAACGAACATTATGTTATATATATTGCATAGCTCCCACGAGTTATCTCAATTAAACGCGCACACTGTACATGAGTGCGCGCATGCGCACGAGTGTATGTGGGCGTGTTTAATTAGATAACGAGTTGGAGATACTGCAATATATTGCTTGTAATATTGCTAAATATAGACCAAGAGGTTGGGCTCTGTGCAATTTACATCAACTATTGAGCGCTTTTGACATCCATAAGAATCCCCATTTGAACGACCAATCAGTGACAGGAACAACATCGATATCTGCGCAAGTTATACCAAATGTTGAGCGCTTTGCTAATCAAAGGTAGTGTAAACCCCATAAAAGAGACCAATCAAATACTGGAACGTATACTCGTTAACCAATCCGACAACTTCCAGCATAGATCGCTTTCGCGGGCAGTGTGTTAAAGTTTTGCTGTAAATACGAATGTTCTAGTTTCTGGAAATATTTGCAGGGTTGCCATTTCTCCGGATTTTTCCTAAATCTTCGGATTTTTTTTCTAGTACATGGTAGCTTAAAGCAGGCTGAGAGTAAAGCAGAATGCGTCTTCAGCCTGCTTTAAGCAGTCACGTGTCAACAAAACTAGAAACAGGCGACGGGGAAAAGGTACGATTCGTAAAATCGCACTTGAAAAACCTTCGGATTTTTTTGTCAACTTATGGCAGCCCTGTATTTTCGTCACTAGCTTTCGCGCGTGTTTACTTAAAATGATTTATATGGATATCGGCACAGTGATGACGGGACGATTTGCAGTAGAGAACACGTTTGCATTTCTCAATCAAATATTTAGCAATTTTTCCTTTGCACAATATTTGGACCCAGATAAGACGCTTTGTACAAGGCGTCTGGTCTGGATCCAAACTGGTTGAAAAGGAATTATCAATTTTGCACAAAATCGTTTATTGTTCAAAACAAATCGTGTAATTTCTCCATTGTGACTTGTGCTGCTATTACCATGCCAAGGCTCCAGATTAGAGGAGTATTTCAAGAACTAAAATCTTTATTTCTGCATTAAACCCTATGGTGTCACTACTCACTAGAATCGTCTCTTCGAGACGATTCTAATGAATAGTAACACCATAGGATTAAATGTTGAAATGAGTGAGAAAATTTGGATTTGTTCCATTTACTCGCTCTTATCTGGGGCTTTATATCTGCCACACCGGATGTGCGCCAGACTGTGCGGTTAACTAGATGTCCGCCATTACTGTGCGGTTAACTAGTTAACTGCATGGTTTTCTACCAGTTATTGCATGGGCGGGGAAACTCCGCTCACTACAAAGTGTGCGGTACCCAACTTAAACTGGGGTACTTTTCTATAGAAAAATGCCGCAGCCGTGTTACAATGTTAACATATTGTGTCCTAGAGATGACAATAATAACCTTTTACCCACCGCTTATCTGGCCCTAAGGTTGGAAAGCTTTTGAGTCGACTCTGAGATCGTTCTCAAGCATTTGAATGGTCAGATTTGAGCTGTTGCTGGGCAAAAGCTCAAATCTGACCAGTTAAATGCTTGGGATAGATCTTAAACAGAACTCTAAAGCTTTAAAACATTGAACCCTGTAAAGAATACGCTTTTCCTATGCAAACAGTGTAGATCCAAATCTTTTGATAAGTCCTCCGATCAGAGTCTGAACTGTGTGTCATTTTGCAATAAATTATAAATCAAACCAACCCTAAATAGTACAAACTGGAATAGACTTTTGTTTGAAACTGAACTGTCCATTTAACATTTCCGTGTCGAATGAGTTAAAGTGAATAAATATACTAACCTCGCACCAGCAACCAGTAAGGTCACACCAAAAAGAACAGAAAGCTGAAATCAACATTGCATGCTATTATAGAAATCTTTACAATGAAACATGGCCTCTTAATGAGTTTATACAACGACACATTTCGTTCCCAACAAATATGTCATTATAACAAATTTGTCGTTATATTGAATCTCATATATGAAGCTTTATGCAGGTTCGTACCAACGGAATTCGTGTCGTGAAGTGAGTATTCCGTTGTAACGGATGTCGTTGTATCGACTCCTGACTGTATTCTAATATTTACATTCGCCCGATTCAAAACCATTGACAAAAATGACGTTCAATTTGTATAAGCGCTATTTCTCGAGAGGGCTAGAATTGTGCATATACGTTTGTATTGTGCCCAGGAGGCGGGGCTTATTAATCTGCTCTCTGCAAATCATTTTGTTGCGTTGCTTAAGTATCGCCATATGGCTATTCCTTTCAGGGTACACATTAATGACATTTTTCGTGTAAACAACCTCTAATGTGGATTTTTGTTATTGATTTGTTTTGATTTTACGTCGCTTTCAATAGTATTTCAGTCATATCGCGACGTCCAACTAACTATAGGTGGAGGAAGACCCAAGAAGTCCTTTATGCACTGTTTCAGGCACAAATCGGCAACTGGGTAGAACCACCGACCTTCCGCAAGCCAGCTGGAAGGCTTCCCCACATGAAAAATTCGAACGACCCTACTGGGATTCGAACTCACAACAGTGAGGAGCTTAGTGATGTAAGTCACAGTGACTATACCACTAGGCCACGGAGGTCCCTACCTCTAATGTGGAATAAACATACATGTGTTCTAGTAAAATGTTCATTAAATATTAGAAATTACACCAAATATAATATAAATATAAGAATTGGACTGAATGTTGTCAGCGTTTAAGCAATATAAACGACAGAAAATGATCGGCAAATTTACCATGAATCGCGCAAACTCGTAATATATACAAAAACAACATCAAATGATCCGAAAATGAAGTGTTGACAACAATCTAAGGTATGTAGGGATACAAGAAGTCGTAATAACTTAACTGCAATGACGTCATAAAGCGCATTTGCAAACAATTTTGATCCTGATCAGATGCCGCGGTACGCGGCGTCTGAACAAAATCAAAACTGTTTGCAACTTGCTATGAAATAACGTCAGTTATACTGCCTTAAATCTAACTTTTAAACGATATTGCAGACAACAATATTGAAGCAGACAACAATATAGCGGTGAAGGGGTAAACTTTACGATAAATTTGATCATGAATTGGTTAATCGTGACACAAAACTGATATGAATGTACTCAATATAAGAAAAGTAGCTAATTTAACACTTATTGTGCTTAGCGCGACTTGGCTAACATTTCTAAACGGGTTGTATCTAGATCAGGCGTCGTGTTTTTGCCTTTCAAGTTGATATTTTACTCGAGTTTAAAAAAGATATAAAAAAATCGCAGACGATAAATTTCAAGCAGACGGCACTGCAGCATGTAAAGAGTTAGCTTTCAAACATTATACAATGCTCCTTCTCTACAACGACACCCAATGGGAGACACAGATTGTGTACGTTGTTCGGAGGAAATCGCTATATGGAGGGAAATTTGCTTATAGTATTTGCAAACAGCTTGAATCCAAATCAGACGCCGAGTAACGCGGCGTCCGATCTGGATTCAAGCTGTTTGGTACTCGTCGTAATGTTTATTTTCTGTTAAAATGTCAATTGTGTGACTTTGAGTAAAACAGCAGACGACAACATTAAGCAGACGATATGCAGCAGTAAAAGCGTTGGACATAAAATGTCCTGTTTAGGGAACTGCGTCCGGGTCGTTGTAAGGAGGGAGTCGTTGTTGAGAGGGCCGTTGTAGGGAGGTGGTCGTTGTTGAGAGGGCCGTTGTAAGGAGGGAGTCGTTGTTGAGAGGGCCGTTGTAAGGAGGGAGTCGTTGTTGAGAGGGCCGTTGTAGGGAGGGAATGCTGTAGTGTTAACAAACAAAGCTACACGTACAGTGGAGAATCTGTTATTCTTTCCCAATAAACGCGTTTACGCTAAAACTATTACTTGCAGTGCAAATAGTTTGGAGACAGATCAGACGCCGGGTAACCCGGCGTCTGATCAGGCTCCAAACTGTTTGCCACCAAGATAAACAAGAATTACCAGAATTGTCCAAAAGTTGTTCTTTTCTGCGTTTTAGTGCTTTGCGTTTGCGTACGTTTGCGTTTAAACGGGAAAGAATAACAGATTCTCCACTGTAGTTTGGTCAAAGTATTCAGGTCAGCATTATTCATAAGATTATTGACATAGAAAACGCTTAAATGGTTGTATAGTACAAATTTAATTGGTAAATAATTATTTCTCCCTCTGTATTATGATCATACAGCGCTCCCTCTCTACAACGGCCCTCCCAACAACGACCCTTGCCGCAGTTCCCTAAACAGGACAATTATGTTTAACTCTTTTACTGCCGCAATTTCGACTGCTTAGAAGTGTCGTCTGCCTTTTTTCTCAAAGTTACATAATGAACATTTTGACAGAAACAACTTAATGACGAGTGACAAACAGCTTGAATCCAGATTAGACGCCGCGTAACGCGGCGTCTAATCTGGATTCAACCTGTTTACAAATGTAAGCCGATTCCCTCCCTATAACGACCCCCTCCAAATTCACAATGTTGTCTCCCATTTGGTGTCGCTGTAGATATGGAGCACTAGAACTTAACAATGTGTTGTTCACTTCTCTTAGACTTACCATTATTGTAGTTAGGTGTGGTGTCACTAAGTGAAAACTTTTCTCATCGACTTGCACTGGATGTCGTCTTGATGCTAATTAATAGCGAGCTGAGTATATATACATGTACAAACAATTACATTGCATCTCCAGCACGTGACTTAGAAATCAATAACATACGACAATCTCATTGGCTAAAGTTTACTGCATTATATAGCGTCTGATCAGAGTATACACTGTTTGCCTATGTCATTTTCCTTTTATGGGACGCTAACCACAAATGGGTTTAGGGTTACTGACCGTACCAAGGCGGGCTCCAATGCTCACTTTGCTTTATGTTTGTCGTGCGTGTTGTTTTCTATTTAGTGTGTATATGAAGGAATGGTATTGTGCGTGTGTGTGTGTGTGTGTGAGTGTATGTGTGTGTGTGTGTGTGTGTGTGTTTGTTATGGTATGACTGTGTGTGTGTTCTGCCTGAGAGGTGGGTGTAGTGTTTGTGTTGCGTTTCCTGCTTGAGTATTTTGTATTTATTTAACACATTAACATGTCAATGTAACCGTTATCCCATGAAACATTCAATAGACAAGTCCAGTGTTTTACTTGATATCCTAACGCGGCGTCTGATCTGGATTCAAGCTGTTTGTCACTTCATATATATTTCTTCTGTCAAAATGTCGATTGTAACTTTGAGAAAAACCAGCAGATGACAATTTAAAGCAGACGATATTGCAGCAGTAAAAGCGCCAGACGTAATTTTTCTGTTAAGATACTGCAACAAGGGCCGTTGTAAGGAGGGGATCGTTGTTGAGAGGGCCGTTGTAGGGAGGGAATAATGTAGAACAAAATACACAAACATTTACACATAACATGTGCCTGTCTAGCTCAATATACAGTGCCCCCACACCACAACGGCCTTCTGAACAACTATTCCCTCCTTACAACAATGCTTACCGCTATTCCTCAATCATAACAATTATTTTACCCTTTCACTGCTGCAATATCGTCTGCTTGAAATTGTCGTCTGCTGTTTTTTCTCTCAAAGTAACACATTGGACATTTGACAAGAAAACATAATCAGGAGTGGCAAATAGTATGAATCCAGATCAGACGCCGCGTACCGCGGCGTCTGATCTGGATTAAAGCTGTTTGCAAATGTAAGCCAATGTCCCTCCCTATAACAACTTCCCCCGAACAACACATACACTATTTCCCCCATTGGGTGTTGTTGTAGAGAGGGAGCATTGTATTTACACAATCAAGTTTATCTTCACTGGACAGGTTCAAATATCGACTGCTTATTTTAAATAAACAGAATCTTTAAAATGTGTTTTGTTTTAAACATAACCCCTTTTTCTACACTAATATACATAGAGAATCTTATATGAGTGTTTATTATCTATCATTTTTAATAAACGAGTTGACTAGAAATAGTATGACTCGAGCCGTGGCGAGCGTCATATTAATTTTGGTGAACGATTTTATTAATGATGATAAGTAATGGGCATGAATGTGAGATTCTATTTATCACATATATAAACATTTTCAAAACCTTTTTTAATTAATTGAAGCCGTAGTTTTTCCGTGCCTCCGCCATATTGATGTTCTGCTTAAACGTGAAGTCGTTCACGACAACTCTTCAGTCGAACATATCTATATTTTCAAAGTTAAAACGTGGCTTAGCCAAGTTTCAGGTTTGGTTATATTCGAATTAACCCATTGCCCCATACACCCGTACAGTCGAACTTCGATATCTCGAGATCGCTTAATTCGAACTATCCGATTTGTCGACACATGAATTGCATTATTTCATGCTCGGTTAAGTCGAAAATACCCGTAATTCAAAGTTAAAACGTGGCTTAGCCACGTTTTAACTTTGAAATACGAGTATGTTCGACCTTACCGAGTTCAATTTATCGAAGTTCAACCGTAGCTTGTTTCTATAGTATTAAATACAAGTAACCACTTAAAGCATGTTGAAAGTAAAGCAGAATGCGCCTAAAGGCGTATTCTGTTTTATTTTACGCCTGCTTAAAGCAACCATCTGTTAGAATATTGCATATACAGTGTTCCCTCTCTACAACGACACCCAAAGGGAGACACATATTGTGTGTGTTGTTCGGAGGGAGTCGTTATAGAGAGGAGAAATTAAGAATTTGCTTACATTTGCAAACAGCTTGGATCCAGATCTGGAGTTAAGCTGTTTGTCACTCGTCATTATATTTATTTTATCCAAATGTCCACTTAATATGTAACTTTGAGAACAACAGCAGATGACAACTTTATACAGACGACATTGCAGCAATAAAATCGTTAGACATAAATGTCCTGTTTAGGGAACAGCGACAAGGAGCGTTGTAAGGAGGGAGTCATTGTTGAGACGGCCGTTGAAGGGAGTTAACACTGTATTTCTTATGATAAATGTAATCATAACTGTATGAAATGGATCTATTTTCTTCAGTGGATGAATAAATTAGCTGCGCTAAAAGGCGCTTCTATGGAGTAAAGTGTTAAGCGAGTTCGAGATATCGCAGTTTGGTTGTATCTTTAACTATTGCCTTGAACGGAATGATGCATTGTACGTACACGTTCTCACTTCGTGAATATACGATTAATACGTATGGTGTTGGCCTGGGGCCCGTTTCATAAAACTTTGTACGACAAAAACGATCGTAAGTCAGATTATAAAAGTCTAAACTATTATTTATTTCTCTATCTAATCCTGTCTTGTGACATCTCTTTGGAATAGTCTTTTCAAGACAATTCCAAAGAGATGTCACAAGACAGGATTAGATAGTTCTCTATCTAATCCTGTCTTGTGACATCTTTTTGGAATAGTCTTTTCAAGACGATTCCAAAGAGATGTCACAAGACAGGATTAGATAGAGAAATCAGAAATTAAATGTATTTTACAGTTTTGACTTACGATCGTTTTTGTCGTACGAAGTTTTATGAAACGGGCCCCTGGTCAGGAATCACTTTCGAGTCTTTGGGGTATTGCAAGTACATGTAGTACCTTGAAAAATACAATTTCAAAGATTTGCACTGTTTAGTTTTGCCTGTGGGTGAGTTTGAATGGGTTTCTTGATGAAAACTGGCTATTTGTGGTCATGTCCACCCAAATTGCCTTTTTTAGGCATCTCATCTCAGGACTTTTTCTCCAGGCGGATGCATATGAAATGGAGTGAAAGTGAAAGTTGTTTACCTTTACTTTGACAGTGACCTTAGCAAATCATTGATAGCAAAAAATGTAGACGGCGATGTATTAGGTTTACTGGCCTCAATCAACAGGGAAATGTCTATAGAGTTAAAGGATATGTATTTTATAGCTTAGATCCTGTTTTGGAGGGAGCTGTTGGCTCTGAAAGTAAGGCATTTTACTATAGATTTTTATATAGGGCGAAATAAGTTAGAGCTTACCTGTATACTAAATCCCTCGCTGATTTTTAATTCTAGTAACATACTAAAGTTTTAGTTGATAGTTAAGTTTCACCGCTAAATTTCTTTTTGTGCTGAGTGTATGTCAAAAGCTTTCACTGCTGCAATTACCGTATTTATTAAACTCATAACCCTTTACCTGATAGCCTATTTCTAGTATTGAAGATAGGTGACTACTTAAAGCAGGTTGAAAGTAAAGCAGAATGTGCCTTAGGCACATTCTGCTTTACTTGCAGCCTGCTTTAAGCTTTCATGTGCTAGAATATAGAAATTATTGCCTATACTATATATTCATGACTGATTATATTGGAACTACTTTCTTCAGCGGAGGAATAAATCATATGCGCTAAAAGGCGCTTCTATTGGGGAAAGGGTTAAGGTTTAAGATGTGTAATGCTTTTCGAATCGAATCCGCAAAAGCTATACACCATCTTATTCAGTATTCAGTTCTACATCATTTTCCAGAGTTAAAAGATTTTTCACCTTCTATAACTGAAATTATGAGTATTTTTGTCTTGGTACAGTGGAGAATCTGTTATTCTTTCCCGTTTAAACGCAAACGTACGCAAACGCAAAGCACTAAAACGTTGAAAAGAACAATTTTTGGACAATTCTGATAATTCTTGTTTATCTTGGTGGCAAACAGTTTGGAGCCTGGTCAGACGCCGGGTTATCCGGCGTCTGATCTGGCTCCAAACTGTTTGTATTGGAAATAATAGTTTTAGCGTAAACGCGTTTATTGGGAAAGAATAACAGATTCTCCACTGTACCCTACTTTTCAAAAAACGTCCTAAAATGACTACCCTCTTTTTTCTTTCCGATGATAAAAATTACAAATATTAATAAAAAAATCAAAATTTATTTATGCATTTATACATAAGACATTGTTTTATACAGGTAAAATTAAATATTTTGCATAATACATTAAAATAAAATTTTATTTCGGAAAAAAGAATTTATGAGTCCATTTTTTTCTGATCTGGCTCCAAACTGTTTGCACTGCAAATAATACTGAGCGTAGCGAAGCTACTACAGCTACGTATACAATAAATTTCAAGTTAAAATTCACATTTTTAGACCTGTATACCTGTATGTACATTGAATAGATTTTTCTTCGTAGGTTTTTTGTACTTCCGCCGGATCTACTTGCTACAATATTTTTCACAGACTGGTCGACCCTGCTCGCGTTTTATTTACGAACATGTTGAACGAAAAAAGTTTCGTTAAAATGTTTGCTTCCGGTTACCCATACGTTGACCCGGAAGTTATTGTCTATCACTTACGACCTCTCAGCTATTTTTCACAAACTGGTCGCCCCTTTTCGCGTTTTATTTATGAACATGTTGAACAAATAAAGTTTCGTTAAAATGTTTGCTTCCGGTGACCCATAAGGTTGACCCGGATGTTATTGTCTAACACGTGCGAACATTCTGACTGACCTCTGAATCTATTTGAGATTTTTAAGTGCACAAGTGGTCTAGCTACTGTTTCCGTTTATCTCCAAATGAACATAATTTATTGCGAGAATCACACATCAAATTTAAATTAAACTTCGCTCGTTAAAACCATCCTACTGAAATTAGCAACACTGTCAAAACGTCCCGTTTGTTTAACCACGGACTAAGTCCGTGGTTTATCAGTCCAAAGATAGTTGTGATTGATGACGTCATTTCCACAGATTAGGGAAGTATCAATGCCACACACATTCGACTTTCTTTTTATTTCTATATGCTGTTTCTTACCTGGTAAAAGTTTCTATGTTTAGCTGCATGTGTTAATTTTACACATATGCTTTTAACACTGTTTTCGACGGTAACGGGTCAAATCAGCCAAACACCAAATTGCATGGAGTCAGGACCCCGAGTCAAAACGGCCCAAAACCTAATCGGACCGGATCAAATCGGCCAACTTATTTTTAGTGTCTAAGCAGAAAAAAATGATTATGCTTGGTTACAGTATATCACTTTTCAATCTTTACATGTGTTATTTGTGTTACTTAAGTTATACAATGACTTATATTAGCTACACTGTCTCTGAGTAATATTGAAACATATTGGTGACAAGTGAAAATGCAGAATAGAAAACAAACCAAAACAATGCCGTATACGTGAATTGTTTTATATAACAGTAATGCAATACTATTCAGAAATTGTATAAGTTGTAATAAACTAATTTAACAAAATAAGTCATCAAGACTAAAACACGACAGCAAATCACATCAAACGTGTATACAATACCATTTTGGATACAGGTCGGAGACAGATCTATAAGTTGTTTTTTTTGTTTTGATTTTGTTTTTGTTTTGTTTTTGGTTTTTTTGTTTTGTTTTTTTGTTTTTTCCAATAATTTTATTCACATATATTACATCCATACATATTTTTACATGTAGTATAAGTAGAAAATATCAATACAACGTAATTTTCATGAAGAATCGTCAAAAACTAAAAAATATTTCTAACATACAATTTTTCTATCGAATGTAAATATGAAAACATACATTTTTATTGAAAAAATTGAAAATGGAATAAAAAAAAATACAGAAAAAAACATGCATTTTTGCTAGGTTATTTTTATTACAGTACGTTTTATGTCTAAATGTAGTTTAATATAAGATATTGTACAATTGCCCATGTAGAAGCTATATTTTCTGTATTACTACATACTTGTTTTATATCCCATGCTAGTTTCAATGAGTTATTTAACCCGGTTATTGACGGAACGATTTTCTTTGTTTTACATAAAAATATATATCGTTTTATTTCTAAAAACAAAATGTCAAGTTTGAAGTCATTTTGATCGGTTCCCAAAAGTACATATAAACTATTTATTTTGAGGTACGGGTTATATTTTACTAACCTATCTGAAATATGTGTATTGGTTTCACTTTACAACATTCCCAAAACAAATAAACAATAGTTTCTTCATGATTATGACAGAAAGTGCATAAATTAGTATCTTTGATTTTCATTTTAAATAATAATGTATTAGTAGGTAATATTCTATGTATAATTCTAGTTTGTAACCATTGCAAATAAGTATCTTTAGTACATTTAAATACATAGCTATACATATTCTTCCAATTTATAAGACTATTTTTGTATATTGACACCCATTTGGATTGACTAGTAGGGGCATCATCGTTATTAGCAAGTACATTATATACAAATTTATTATCACATTTTCCGGTTAAAATGGGGTACATATAACAATTAATGGTTGGGTATTGAAATTCTAAAAGTGAATCTTTTTTCGGAGTAAATCCTGATCTAGTCATAAAAGACTTAACTGAATTTATTAAGCCATAATAATGAAGGAAATTAATCTTTTTTCCACTCACTTCTTCTAAGTATTTTAAATCTACAAAATTACCATCTTTATCTAGAATGTCGTTTACATATCGTATCCCTCTATCGTAAAGTGATGGTATATATACAGCTTTTTTATTTATGAGAAAATTATCATTATAGAATAATGGCATATTATATATGTCTTGTATATCTCCAACACTACTCTTTTTAATATAAAGCATATATGCTTCTAAGACATCGACCCAAAATTTATTCTTTAACTTATTTAATATCAATTTGCAGAACATACTTCCGGAATTCAGTAGCTTTGTCATGTTTATCAGGTTTTGCAATAGATTATAACATTTACTATCATTGTGAATTATGAAATTCTTAAACCATTTAATTTTTAAACTTCTTATGTAGCTTTCAATATCGATCATTTTTAACCCTCCTTCTGAATAATCCTTTATTAGAACGCTTCGTTTTATTTTTGCTTTACCATTCCATATAAATTCATAAAATATGTTAGTAAGATTTTTCACGAAGTTCATTGTTGGCGTTGGCAAGCCTATAAACAAATGTGTAAGTATAGGTAAAAGTAAAGCTTTAACAACAGTTATTTTGCCGATAGGAGTCAGTTTCCGCCTTTTCCAATATAAAATGCATTTTTGTATACTCTTTATCTTTTCTTCAAAATTTATCTCGCAGATCACATTTAAATTTACATCAAAATGAATCCCTAGAACTTTAAACTGACTATCACCCCAAGATAGTTTCCATTTCGTTTTTATTGACCTTGTACTGTACTTAAGAGAACCAATCCAAATGACCTTTGTTTTGTCAAAATTGACATATAAACCGGATATAGCTGAAAAATTATTGATAACTTCTAGAACATTATGCAAAGACTTGTCAGAGCCATCTAAAAATAAGGAGGTGTCATCTGCAAATTGAGATATATTATATTCTTCCCCCTTGATTTTTATTCCAGTGATATTTTTACAATTTTTTATTCTTATTGCTAGAATTTCAGCACACAGTATAAAAATGTAAGATGATATTGGGTCCCCTTGTCTGCAGCCTCGCTTAACTTGAAAAAAATTTGATAGAAACCCATTAAGTTGTACACAAACCTCAGTATTATACAGAAATAATCTAATCCACTTTTTGAACATATCGCCAAAGTTAAAGAATGACAAAGTTTTATCAATAAAGTCAAATGACACGGAGTCAAAAGCTTTCTCAAAATCTATTAGCATTAATAAACCTGGTATATTGTTATCTTCACAGTATTTCATAATATCATACAGTAATCTAGTATTTTCACCAATGTATCTACCTTTAACAAATCCAGTCTGATCACGAGACACTAGCGTATTTAAAACAGTTTTAATTCTATTTGCTATACTACCAGATGCTAATTTATACAATACATTTAACAATGTCATTGGTCTCCAATTTTTCAAAAATTGCTTTGGTTTATTGTCCTTGGGAATACATGTAATTGTTCCTAATTTTATATTTTTAGAAAAGGAATCAGCCAAGAACGCATGGTTGAGGGCTTTTACAACGAAATGTCCAAGTTTATTCCAAAAAACTTTAAAGAAATTTGATGTAAAGCCATCACTTCCAGGGCTTTTATCATTCTTCATATTTTTTTTAAAGTATTTGACACTTCTTCAAAGGTTAAGAGACCTTCCAAACAGTTACTCTGATCAGCATTCAACTTATTTACGTTACAGCCATCTAATTCCCTATCTAAGTCATAATTTTTGTTTGTATTTTGTTCGCTGTATAAAGTTTCATAAAAATTACTAGTTTCTTGTATAATTTCTTCTTGGTCAAATATTAACGAACCATTTTTGTCTATAAACGGAATACTTTTACATGAATTATGATATTTTTCTAAATTACAAAAATAATTTGTGACCTTTTCACCTTGCTCTATCCATTGAGATCTTGACCTAATAAAAGCACCTCTGAGGTTTTTATTTCTTATTTCTGTAAGTTCATTTTGTAACAGGAGTAATCTCTCTTTATTATCTTCATTTAAACTTGATTCAATATTCAGAATTTCGGACAACAACTTTTCCTCAATATTTCTTCTTTGCTTTGCTTTATAGCTGGAATAAGATATGGTTTTTCCACGTATTTCCATTAATAGAGTTTCAATAAACAATTGGTCATTTATAACAAATTGTATATCTGACTTATCATTGACAATATTTGTTCTCTATCATATACAGGTACGCAATATTGTAAAATAATTTCATTTATTTTATCATTTATACAGTTAACATAATCAATATCATTTAATAAGTCATTATTAAACTTCCATAAACCTTTTCCATGACTTTTATCTGAAAAACACAATTCTAATAATATTATTGAGTGGTCTGATCTATAACTAATATCAACGTCACACGTTCTTAAATAGTCTATCATACTGGCTGTCATTAAATAGAAATCAAGTCTACCTTGTTGTAAAGGTGTAAATCTTTTCCAAGTATATTTTCTGCTATCTCCATGCAGTTCTCTGAACGGGTCAATGAAATTATTATCAGTAATAAGTGATAACAGTTTACCTCTGGCTTTTTTGTTATGGTCTGATCGTTTGTAATTTTTATAATCAATTAAAGGGTTAAGTACCAGGTTGTAATCTCCACAAATAATGTAGTTATCTTTTGTTTTAAAAGAGTCATTCATTTTAAATACATTTGTAAAAAAATCTGGATCATCATTGTTTGGTGCATAGATATTGGTTAAGATAAAGGCAACATCATTGTATTGTATTTCGATCGCAATATAATTTCCAATATCATCTTGATTAATACTTACCATCTTTGCACCTAAGTTTTTTCTAAATAGAATGGCCACACCTCTTGCATTAGATTTACCATGACTGAAATAGCAATCACCATTCCATTATGTGTATATATCTTTTTCATTTTCGCTCGTAAAATGAGTTTCTTGCAGACACAAGATATCAGTTTGTTTTTCTTTAAAAAGATTAAAAATATCACTTCGCTTTTTACTATCTTTCAAACCTCGACATATATTTTCTTTTAATCTTACATAGATCTAGATATCTATGCCCGACTGTTTCCGGAATCGATTCGTCCCAAGATCATTTCGTATCGATTCTTGAATCGACAGTTTGTCAACATAAATAACACTGACGAGTGACGAGACATTCTGATATTTTCTAAAAACACTGCTTTATGTGTCAAACATTTTCGTGAGCTAGCTCTACGTCCAGGTTTTGTTTGTTTGTTAAAGTTTAATAAAAAAAATCAGACACAGGGTCTAGATTCAAGTCTCAAGGAATCTAAAATAAGGGGGTGGGGGTCTAAATTAAGTTTTGATATGGTACCAGTTCAAGATTTTGTCTTCGAGAACGATATCTATATATTGAAACAAGAATTGACTGCTTCTATTGCTCAAAATTTATTTTGTGTTTTCACGTCAGAAAAAAAGTTTGGATCCCATTCAGAAACTGCATTACGTGTCTCATAAGGATCAAAACTGATTAAATGTCACAACAACATGTCAAACATCAAATAACACCTTAATGCAGTCAAACAATAAATAAAATCGCTTTTCAATAGCTACTTTTGTGGCACACTGTGCACTTGCGCGCATGGCTGATAAGGTATGTATTATTCAACGATATCTATGTCGTCAGCGTAAAGCGTCAGTAAAATACCCCATCCCCATTTAAAACAAAACGCATAGCTTCAAGTAGTCCTATATCGTCAAATAGTTGAAAGTAAAGCAGAATCCTCCTTCAGGAGCATTCTGTTTTACTTTAAGCTTTATAGTTTAAGCAACAATCTAGCTGCCTTCAATACTGATAACAAACTTATTAATGGGGAAAGGGTTAAAGGATAATATCAAAGTCTCAAATATACTGTATTGAAATAGATTATTACTTCACTATATGACAATAATTTTTAAAAACCTTACAGATCACCAGTGTTTTACTTCATTTTGTACAAATTAAATAAAGTACGGTGGGTTACAATGTCATGAACATTCAAAAATTCCGTCTACATGTATATATCGGTATTCATATTTATTTATTTATTACACCAAATTTATATAGCGCTCTTTACACACAGGGATTGTGCGTTCAAAAGCCCTTCACATGAAATTACATAAATGTACCTCCAAACCGAGAAAAGACATGAAAGTTGCTACCCATTAAAAGTACAAAAATACACATATGTACGTTAAAGAAAAGGCAGCAGGCCTGTGACTGGCGCCAAAGTCATGGACTTATTATTTCTATTGTGTTTACTGTATATATACCTCTACCGGTATAGATCTATATGGGATAGAAAGTAATTGATCTATAGACCCTATGCCTCTACCGTACCTGTCTGTAGACTATCTATTATAAGGTGTTTTTGTGTGTTTTTATTAACTGTTTGTAGATCTATATCTCTTCTAGTCTGTAAAGTCTATAATTGTAGACGAAGGAGGAAAATCTAGATGTGTAGTCACATATACAGTAAACACACAGACAGACACAGAAACAATAAGTCCATGACTCTGGTGCCAGTGCATAATTTTTCTGTCTTCGACTAATAAAGTATGGTGGTTAAGGTTGCTAACCAGTACCTACATCAATATTATACACATATTCAAGCATTAACAAAGATTCTTGCATAAAAAGCCGTTCCCAGGGGGTGCATTAACGAGGACTTTAACGTGTATTAACAAGGCGATTCACGTGCACACGCGCCGTTAATGACCGCTATAGTTATGATCTTTCCGGGGCCCAGTATAAACAATAACAATGACGGTTTGAACAGCGTTCTGGCCAAACTACAGCCTACACTGTCAGTGCAAAGAAGCTGGTGAATGCATTGTAATTGAAAATACAAAATAATTACCGTGCGCCAAATACACATAACGGTCATTAAGGCGAAATGCAAAAGGTTTTTACTGTAATAACCCTAAGTATTTGGACAGACACTAGCTAGCAAATGGTGTAGACTCCTGAGGGAGCATTCTGGTCGGGATCTAAACAGTTTCCCATTCAGTTTGCACCCTATGAACTCATTACTATTTAGTTATCCAGCGACTGATCTGTTTCCAAACTGTTTATGATGGAAAAGTATAGTCATATATAGTTTTAGCATTAACGAGTTTATTGGGGAATAATAGCGTCTTCTTCATAGTATACAGTACAACCAAATTTGTACAACTAAATAATTCTGTTGACAGGTGACATTATAAGGTACAGTGGAGAAAACGTTATTCTTTCCCAATAAACGCGTTTACGCTAAAACTATTATTTCCTTTGCAAACAGTTTGGAGCCATATCAGACGCCGGTTAAGCCGGTGTCTGGTCAGGCTCCAAACTGTTTGCCACTCTGAAAAAAATGAAAGTTCAGAATTATCGAAAAGTAGCCTTTTCTACATTTAGTGTTTTGCGTTTGCGTTTTGTTTGCGTTTAAAGGGGAAAGAATAACGTTTTCTCCACTGTAGGATGGATACAAAGCAGAACACATCATATAAGTAAACACACTAGGCAAAGTAAGTTTTGATTTATTATTGAAACTTGCAGTTAACTCATTAATAAAAGCGATAACAAACAACTTGAATCCCATTTCTCGTATACGAGTTATGTATACATTGTACCGTTATTGTGCACATACATGTACATATTTTTAAAATGCCGAACTTTCGACGGCAGCGACTTGCTATTATAGATGACATGAAATTGACACAACATCGGCGCTATTATGACAACCTTTGTGTCACAGTTTGCGGCCGTAAACCCAAATCAATCAATTTTGAAATTGACAAAATCGGCCATCTGACACTCCAATTGGTCTACGACCAGATAGTTCATTTCAGTAAAATGTCCATGACAGCGACTATTTGCATACGTTGTCCACAGTTAGGCGAAACCTCTCATTCAATAACCACTGAAGATTTAAATGTACATTTAAAATCAAAATAAAATTTTGTCCAGCTTGTTTAATTGCGTTCTGTTTAAAGTATACATGTACACCGATGCATTGAAACTAAAGTCTTATTCTTCGTGTGGCGACCTTGATCAGAGGGCTCCTTTAGCGGATGTTCTGTTCAAAGTTTACACTGAGGCAGAAGAAAAGTGCATTTCTTGTAAGTACACTGTTTGTAGTGAAGCATAATACTTGCAAGATATACAATTGGTGTGCAATTAGAATAAAGGAAGCTCTGATATGGAAGAAAATGACTGATATCAATAAAAAAAATGGAAATGGATCTCAAATATATAGACAAAAGTTCTTGTTATGATTTATATCTATGCAAATAGTGTGCTTACTGAAATATATTTTATTTGAAATTCTGGTTTTGTACACATATTTCAAGTACTTAAAAAATTACATAGCTCAAGATAATAAAATGAACTTGGTAAATATACTGAAGCACAATGTAATAGATATGTTCTAAGGAGTTTGAGTAGCCAAAGTAATGCATTTAGGAAATAATTATTTTTTAGAAATGGAATTAAAAATGAAAAAATAGACATTTAGAATATTTGAAAATGAGATAAAATTATGCCTTTTACCTGTAGCTCTGTAGTAGTTTGATCTTTCAGACTATGTCTGTTTAACCCTTTACCCCATTATCTAGGTTTTTTATTACAGCATGTTGAAAGTAAAGTAGAAAGTACCTAATGGTATATTCTGCTTTACTTTCAAAATGCTTTAGGCTCCTTATAGTGTATACATTCATGATTCCATAGTGTGGAACTATTTTGCTCAGTGGAGAAATAAATAAGAGGGGTAAAACTGCATATTGATTGAGTGATGGGTTAATGTGCAATCAAAGTATGTATATGTAATATATTTCTTGGGTTAGCTGCTCCTCATTAAACTAAGACTTTTCCTAATATTTTGAGACCAGCTGGGTGATGACTTTGTGTAAACATAAATTCATCATGAATTAAACTTTGTTTTGTTAAATCTGGTTCATTCTCGTTAATGTCACTTTTCTCTGTTGAGTAAGGCTAAGCACCAGACACATTCTGTGCACAGTCAATGAGAAAGGATGACTCCAGGGTTAATATTGCAGACTTCTCAAGATTTAGACAAACATCCAAGGCTGATGGCCAGTGACATCTGGTGATAGAATCTGAAACAACAAACATGTATTAAAATAAATAATAACAGTTTAAACATATAGACAGCTTTATCATCTTATTTAGAATTATTTTTGATTCTTTAATGAAGGCATTGATTGAATGAGACAATTCAAATTCAAATCTTTATTTAAAACCTACAAGTAAATCTAACAGACACACACATTTAGAATCTATAACGGCAATTTTGATAAAATAGCATGTCAACCCAAATTCCGTTCCAGCTATTTCAGTAACTGACTCTTAGTACGCTCTAATATTTAAATGGCTTACAAAATTATCAAAACATATTTTCAAAATTATTCTAAATTCCTAGACAACTGTAGTATAAAAATGGTTACCAAGCACAATAACAGTTAGACGTATTGAAAGTTAAAAGGTTATAAAGCTTTTAAGTTGAGTCTTATATGGTTTTTTGACATTGTTTAGTCAAATTTGAGTTTTTGCTCATCAAAAACTCAAATCTGACCAATTAAAAACATTTAGGACGATTTCAGACTCAACTAAAAAAATGTATAACCTTGGAGCCAGGGTCTCTGACGTAACATTCTAGCACTCTAACGACTTGTTGAGTTTCTACAAAGATAACAGTGGAAAAAAACGTTATTCTCTTAAACTATTGTTTCCATTGCAAACAGTTTGGAGCCAGATCAGACGTCGGTTTGGAGCCAAATCAGACGTCAAGTAACCGTGTGTCTGATCAGGCTCCCAAATGTTTGCTACTCAGAGTAAAATAAACAGTCAGAAGTATATAAAAAAAAAGATGTAATTTTCTCCATGTTAGTGCACTGCGTTTGCATTTCTTTGCGTTTAAAAACGGGAAAGAATAACGTTATCTCCTCTGTACCTGTGTTCGACAGGTACAGTCCCAATGGTGCACCTAAAAAGTGCCCCTTCTCATAATCATCAGAATTGGTGGCGTAGAAGTAATAAATAGCAATAGAAATAGACCACACTTGATCCCGCTAGACTACAGTATGGAGTCATAATAAGTTAAATAACTGCAACCGACTGCTGGTAATCCATTCATGTGTCTGATATTGATTAATAAATATAGCATTATAAATAAAGTCCTACCCTAAAGATGCTAAACTGTAAATCGGTGTAATATAGTACCTGTACTTCCATAGAATTGGTCTAGAGAAAACCTCTGACGTTCTGTGTTGCGTCGAACCTGACCGGTCTGTATGCTACGTCTCACGTTGTACCAAACCAACTCATTCAACGTTATTCCAACATCCAACCAAACAATTTCTCCTCTTGTCCAGACATATTGTAACATGTTCAAGTCCTTGATTTAGCGGACGAAGAACAACATGATGTCTGTTGAATGCCAAGCGTAAATTACACATGCGAATCGAGTCGACGTTGATAAATCCGGTGCACGTGGCCCTGTATCTAGGCCGCGGATACATAAAATACATGAACATTTTGTAAACAAACTTGACCTCTCTAGGTGCACGTAAGCTGTTAGTGTATAAGAGAACACTAAGAGTTAGGTGACATCCAAAAAGAAGGGGAAATAGACATATTTTTATGCAAGAATAGTGTCAATACACCTGTTTTTCGTGCATTAACATCTGCAGAAGCCCTTGTGCTGTCTTGGAGCCCTCGGCTAAAGCCTCGAGCTTCAAATACAGCCCGCGGGCTTCTTCAGATGTTAATGCACGAAAAAAGGTGTATTAACCCTATAGTGGTGGGTGACATAAAAGTAGCTAGACAATAAAAGAAGAAAAAAAATCACAGACACTAAAAAAACAGTAAGCCAGCTATGTTGAGCCGAATTCTTCACACTACGAATTCTTCACACCTGTGAGGAATTCGTAGGAATTTCATACGAATATGTCACACATGTGTGAATAATTCGTACTGACTCTCAGCCCCCCTAACAGTAGATACGAATTCTTCACATGTCGAAATTTTTTAAAAACGAATGTAAAAATTTTGTGCATACGAAAACCTCACACTTTCCAAAAACCTTTTAGCCACCCAGATGGATAAGGGGGCATATTAGGTTTGCTTTACTTGATATTTCACACAATGACAACACATATGTACTAGACTGCCTGTTTAAATGATAAAAGGTCAAGGTCACACGGTGAGAAATGTCACATTTTTCAGCACTCGATATAATTAATTATAGGCACATAAAACTGAAAAATATCATGGTAATAAAAGCACTTTTGGTGACCATATAATTTACTCGATTCCGTCGTATCGGATATTATTCGGTCCGTCTGTACGATGCATTCTAAGAACTTTATAAATGTATGGACCGGTTTCTGTGTCACCAGCTGAAGGCAAAGATAACACGTCGGGGTCGGTCACTTTTCCGTAGTCTATCTGTCCGATCGTCCGACTGTCATGGTTTTGTTTTTTACTCTAACGCCTGTTCCACTGAAGTTTTTAAGCTGAAATTTAATTTAAAGAGTTTAATGAGTACATGTGTATTGCAAACAAAGTTCATAATTCTTGTATCAACACCGTGAGATGTATTCCCCTTTCTACATTTTTCCGGGAGATTCTGCCATTCCGAAGCTTTTGAAATTAAATTTTATTAAGGACTATCGCGGCAGTTTTTTCGAATTTTCAAACCATTCAGATTTTTTTTAAATCTGCATGTGTCTCTGGATAATTAGGGGGCTACCAAAAAAAGCAAGCTATTAAAAAGAACCAGTTCGGGGACTCCCTATTTTTATTTCATATTTCTGCACAACAGTATATATACTAGCAATATGCAAAAAAAAAAAAAAAATGAATGTTTTGAAAATTCGAACAAATAGCCGCGATAGTCCTTAAATACCAGACGGGCAACGGTTTTAAGATGGGCGACCATCATCGCCCGATATTGGTTATTGTGGGTTCAATATATGCATGAGGTTTATAAAGACGCGCTGATTTCACTTCTTTGTTATGTTGCTCACTTGTTGCTCACGTTCTTACATGGAACCATACAACCGATTGCCTTATCGTATAGTCCACTTCATGGGCATTCAGTAATAACGTGCAATACTGTGGGAGACCGAAAGGAAACCGGTGTGAACCGTTTGCCAGACGGGCGCCGGTCTAAAGAGTGACACATGAGGACAATTTTTATGTAGAAAACTGTCCTTGGGACTTGCTTTGGCATAATACATGTAAAATGACCCGGGAGGTTAATTTTCTGAGTCGAAAAGTGTCCCGGGGTCACACTTCTGCGTAGGAAGCCGAGAACTAAGCAAAAACTCAACGGAACTTAAGTTTGATCATGGGATAAAAAGGGATGCACTTATCCACAGATACAGTACTGAACCGTATTAAATTAAAAAATGTTGCTATTTGCTTGCAATTCGATGGCAATTAGCTTGCAATTCGATGGCAATTCGCTTGTGAATATTTTCCAACGCAATTACCCAGCCAGCACACCTATATCGGGCCGATGTCGGCTTAAGGTCGGAATATCGGAAGAGCCTGCCGACATCATGCCGATATCGGCACGCTGTAGGGCCGATATCGCATATTTTCTTTAAATGTTTCATTAAGGTTATAATGAAGCCATTTCAGCATCGTGATGTAAGTTATCAATAAACAAATAGCAGATATTGATCTACTTTATTATTTTTTCTATATATCGGTTTGGAAATATCGGGTCGACATCGGACCGACATTACACATTATTTGCAATATCGGCCCGACATCGGATCGATATTGGTGTGTTGTTGTAAATTTGTGTTAAACAATAAGACAGTTCAGTTGGCCTGCAAAAACAATTTTGTATGTGTGAGCAAACATTATTTTCATAATTGCATCCCATTTATATGTATCTCGGTTTTATTATATCGGCCCAACGTCGGCTAGACATAACCAGTCAATGTTTTACCCTATTTCCAAGGGAGATAACTGCTAAAATCAAGAAAGATCACTCTAGTTAACATTGCCGCCATTTTCTCCAAGTTCAAATGAAGATGCTTTGTGTAAACAAAGGAAGTGAAATTTGCACCCAGTCTTCACCAATGCTAAGGTAATAGAATCTGTTTTAATTAGAAAATATATTTCAAGTGTTTAGAAAGTATCTATAGGTATTTATCTGTGTCAGTTCTGTCAAAAAAGTTATTAAAACAGATTTGTCACATATTTTCGCGACATGATCGATTTGAATTTTGAGATAGAACTTTCAGAGGTGCTGTTATTTTACTTTTTCACTATTGTAATCAGGTTTAGGAGATGAATAGTTGAGTAAACTGATTTATATAATAAAATACAACTTTTTACCTTATAATTATGGATTGATTTTTATGTATTGTTACTATTTTGAACAAAACAAGAAACAATATTATACAAATTATATAGAGCCTGTAAGGCAGCATATATAGCAATCATTTTGACCAGTTACACGGGTCTAGGTTAACATTTTGTAGCTAAATTTATAATGATATACATGTAAGCCGAAATCGTATACTTTTATAGAATGCTGATATGAATTTAGGTGATGTATGATTATTAAATGCTTTCAATTATTTTTCTTACAGATCAATCTGTCACTAGTCGTTGGAAAGAGCACATGTGGCCGATACGGTAACGGGTGTCTGCTCACAGTTGCTGGGGAGCACATGTGTGAAGTAGATTGACTGTTATGGCACGATAATCCAGAAACCATTTGGAATATTGAAAGCTGCTGTTAGAAGTAAGTGCAAAACACTAAGTCAGAAAGATCTCGAAGCAGTAATTAACTGCTCCTAGGTATGATATTTCTCGTCAGAACTCTAATTATTGTAGCCGGGTTGAGTCCATCGTAAATAGTGAGAGATTTGTGTAAGCGGTCCAGATAGCTTATATGGGAGACTAGTACGCTTGCCCGGTATTAAGCAATTAAGGGGTCCCCGGGTTCGAGTCCCAGTCTGGATGCATATTTTTCTCACCATGTTACACATGTACCGTGATGTACGTAGTACTCGAGTTGAGATTATGGTTAAATGGTGAGAGCGGTCAGATGGCTCTGTCAGTAGAGCAATGTAATGCCCAGTAAGCGAGGGGTTTGCATATTTCTCTTACCAATTAATACATTAATTTTGGCCCCAACTTAAATAACCCGCATAATTGATATGTAAGATGTAATTCGCAAAGTGTACAAAGATAATAAAAAGAAACTCGAGTAGTGTTCTTGATGTAGTTAAAGAATTCAGGACAAATTCTTGTATATAGCTAGAGGATTGATGTGTAGCAGACCTGTCTACGTTTAATATATGGTCAGGTGAGAGATTTGAGCAAGCGGTCAGAAGGCTCAGTCGGTAGAGCACTCACCCTGTAAGTGAGGGGTCTGTGTTCAAGTCAAGGCCTTGTCACAGTTGCATAGTTTTCTCATCAATTGTTACACACATTCCGGGTAACAATCTGATGTTTTGAGGATAGGGTTTCTAGAGTAAACTTTAGTGATCAGTGTATTTTCTTTTGTTAAATCTACAAACAAAACCTGATAGTTATGTCATTTTGTAAATACTAAGAAAATATATCATACCGGTACATAAACAATCAATCGCAGCAATAAACAGTGCCTCTGCCCCCAACCGTGACAGGGCTTCAGATTAGTCGAGGGAGTAAACTGAACAAATCCAACATTTTCTTACTCATTACAGCACCAAATCTTATGGTGTTGCTACTCTTTAGAGCTATTTCATCGAGACGATTCTAATTAACTATAACACCATATAGGCTTTAATGCAGAAATAAGATTTAGGTTTAGAAATACTTCCTTTATCTGAAGCTCTGTTTGCATTTGCTCCTAAACATAATACAGTCAAACTTTGATATCTCGAACACGTTTAACTAGATCCATCCGAAAGTTTGATATATGAACTGCATTATTTCATGCTCGGTTAAGTCGAAGATACCCATATTTCAAAGTTAAAACGTGGCTTAGCCACGTTTTAACTTTGAAATACGGGTATGCTCGACAAAACCGACTTCGAGACATCGAAGTTCGACTGTACATGTAATATAACTCAAATTGTTTTTAAAATATCATGAATTCTGGTAATACTTTATATAATGCTTTCATATTTTCAGTAGCTGTCGAGAAACAATTCAACGGAAGGAATTATGCGGTGTTGAGTTTGTTGTTAGGTAGTAGCTGAGGACCGCAAGTGATCCAGAAATTATTCAACGGAATGACTAATGCCGGAGTAGAGTTTGTTATTAGGAAGTGACTGAGGACCGCAAGTGATCCAGAAATAATTCAACGGAATGACTAATGCCGGAGTAGAGTTTGTTATCTAAGGAAGTGACTGAGGACTGCAAGTGATCCAGAAATAATTCAACAGAATGACTAATGCCGGAGTAGAGTTTGTTATTAGGAAGTGACTGAGGACTGCAAGTGATCCAGAAATAATTCAACAGAATGACTAATGCCGGAGAAGAGTTTGTTATGTAGTGGCTGAGGACCGCAATTGATCCAGAAATAATTCAACGGAACGACTAATGCCGAAGTAGTGTTTATTTCTGTTAAGTAGTGGCTGAGGACCGCAAGTGATCCAGAAATATTTCAACGGAATGACTAATGCCGGAGTAGAGTTTGTTGTTGTTAGGTAGTGACTGAGGACCACAAGTGATCCAGATAATTCAACGGAACGACTAATGCAGGTGGTCTATCCTGAAAAAAGGACTTTGTGTATGCATAATTTTTTTTATTTTGGGGGGGGGGTCGAACAATTTGGAATTCAGATGAGACGCCAAGTTACTTAGCATTACATCTGCAAGTGATCTGGATCCCAACTGTTTGCATATGTACTTTTCGTACCTATCCGTTCAACATGCAAACCCTTTCATAATACGTGTATGTTAAATTTATGTTTTTAAAAAGAAATCTATTTAAGGTTGAGGACTCCTAATGAGTTTGGACTGGTATCAGTACGCTACCGAGATGGATTGGCCATTCTCGTCACCTGTCGGTCCGTACCGAACTGTGCTATTTAAGCATAGTTTGGAATGTACCGTAATGTGGCGAACAGGGTGGATTGCTACATACATAGCATGCCGATTTCTGTCTGATCTCGTTAGGTGTGATCAACCGTAACCCTTTAACTGCATCCAAACTCTGTGCATGCACAAGTTCTCTAGTCATCTGCTTTGACTTTAAAACCTTTTTGCTCCAAGTTAGGTATAGATATTGGGTGAGTGTCAAACGGCTTGGATCTTGATTAGGCGCTGAGTAACTTGGCATCTCATCAGGACCCAAGCTGATTGAATATGATACTAATATATGTAATGACATGATGCTGGTAAAGGGTCAAGCTACATGTTGTATGTATACATGTAAGTTTTTTAAGATGTGAATCTGCTTTACTCTACTTCTTTACTTAATTGTTTATAATGCTTTGTATTAATTTACTACACATAAAAAGTAAATAAAAGTAGTTATATAACATTGTGTTGGTTATAGAAAGTTAACCTTGCATGGATGTACATCTAGCATCATGATGAAAAGGACTTTGGGGCTTTTTATCATTATATATGCCAAGAAAAATTAATTTGGAACAATTGCAATGTGGCCTTTGATTCAGTATATCAGTAGCTGCTTTGTTGTCTTTCATTTTTAGTTAAGCCTGAAAGTCCTTTTTCTCATGTTGTTGGCTGCATTATTTGTAAAACATGATTGTTGTAATCAGTGTTATTGTGGTCTGATGTTGGAAATTCTGTCAGACCTTCAACCCTTATCCTACCATTTGTGTCTACAGTGTCTGATGGAAATAGCTATGGTGGAAGATGAGATGCCGAGTAACAGATATTGATATGATGTCCAACCGATATAATGCAGCAGACATGATGCCAACCGCTATATGTCGGGCCGACATCTAATCAATGTCAAACCGATATGAAATAGCGGACATCATGCCGACCTCGTTATGATATCGGGCCAACATCGAATCGATGTCAAACCGATATGACAAAGCCGACATCGATATGATGTCGGAACAATATCGGACCGACATCGATTCGATGTCAAACCAATATTGATACAGCCGACATCAGGCCGACATCAATGCGATGTCGGCCCGATTAACAAAGAGCATGTTTATCGGGCCGATATCGGGTCCAATATCGGCTGCAAATGGAAAAGATGTAGGCCCGATGTCGGCAGGGTATAATCCGCCCGATATCGGGCCGACATCAAACCGATATATACACAACCGATATCGTGCCGACAACAAACCGATATCGGGCCGATATACCCTGCCGACATCGGGCCGACATCTTTTCCGTTTGCAGCCGATATTGGACCCGACATCGGGCCGATATAGGGAGCGATATCTTACCGATGTCGGCCCGATATAGAATGCTGGCTGGGTAACGCGTTAAGTTTGCCTGAATTGTGTATCGCACCAATATTCGCAAATATGCCTTCGTTAATGTTTTTCGAATTCATTTTTGTCACAACCGCTTCGGAAAAATCGCGTGAAACGACTCAAGCACACGATTTGCTTTTTGAAGCGCCCGATTCGATGGCGATTCGATGGCAATTCGATGGCAATTCGCTTGCGATTATCAATTTAATTTAATAAGGTTCAGTACTGTAATTCTTCGGATATAGGTCGGCTGTTTAGGAGCTTTTTTGATCAAATCGTAAAAACTGCATGTAAAAGGGTGGATAACACATTTATAGCGCACCCGCTTCTTAACAATGTCGTGACAGTACGTGAGAGGGTCGCCTGTCCGAAGACGTTGGGTTTCCCTAGTACTCTAGTATCATCTAACAATACGACGCAATACACCATCTTTTGCGCTATGGAAAGTGATTTGCCTAAGTTGTTAGAACTTGTTACATAAGGAAATGTTAAACGGAAGGTGATGTGTGAAGAATCCGTAGGTACCAACAGGTCGTTAAAAAAGGGGGTACGGAAATCTCACACTGCCATTGTGTGACATATTCGTACGAAATCATCACACATTGGTCACACGAGTGGAAGAATTCGTACGAATTCTTCACACGTCTGATTACGGTGTGAAGAATTCGTAGTGTGAAGAATTCGGCTCAACACAGCTATCTACCAGTCTGCAACTTAATACAAGACCAATATGATGTCATAGACTTTTAGTCCAGGATATAAAGCTCTATCAACTACATTTGACTTGGATTTCAAGAAAAGAAAAGTAAGATGTTGTTAAGTTGAAGTTTGTAGTTCGAAGTTGACATGTGTTTTCAAAGTTTGTATCAAGTTTTCTTTATTGTTTGATTTTTAATGGGAGTTATAATAGCTGGTATCCATTTGATCTAGTGCTATGCAACAACAAAACATTATAAATCATGTTTGGTTGTGTGGCTTAGTTGTAGAGTGTCTGCTTGCAATGCGGAACGTTGTGGGTTCAATTCCCGACTGTAGTATGAGTCAATGCATGCTTCTGCGTATGTGTGCACCGATGCGTGTAAGGGGTTCCGCGCTAGGAGCTTGACCAGGTATCTCTGGGAGTCGGCGGCTAGCGAGCGTGTAATAAACATCGGAACTATAAGTACAGTCTTGTCTCTATATTACTACATGGTGGCAGCGAGGGATAACTCAGCCTGAAAAAATTATTCTTAGAGAAAATGGCGAGTTTTAACTTTACTCACCCCGAGAAATTTGAGTTCGACCAGCCAGAGAAATGGGAAAAGTGGCTTAAACGTTTTGAACGATTTAGATTGGCATCCGGATTAAGTGAGAAATCTGAGGAAATCCAGGTTAACACTCTGTTATATTCAATGGGACAAGAAGCAGAGGAAATTGTGTCCACGTTCAAAAATATCTCTAGAACCGAAACTGCCCGATTTCAAGGCCGTTATGCGGTTTGAAGCTAATTACAAACAAAAGCAAAAGAAATGTTACGATTCCCGTCACCTTGCTAGGTCTTTGCGAAAGCTGGTTAAAGGGGAAAAGGTTCATGTTAAGGGGAATGGGAAACAAGGAACGGTCTTGAATGAAACTGGATATCCCAGATCATACAGGGTAGAAACAGAGGAGGGGATAATTAGAAGAAATAGGCGCCATTTGTTGCCTTTGCCTCAGATCAAAGCAGCTGATAGTAATCAGCAGGCCTGCCAAGGGGAACATGGTGAGCAGGAGGAACCCCTTGGGACTCAAAACATGAAAGAAGATGAAGGGGGTCAGCATTGCGTAACAAGAAGTGGTCGAGTTTCGAAACCACCAGAAAGACTAAGCTATTAAACAATTATTACAGTAAAACAATACCTGTACTGGATTCAGGGAAAAGGAAACATTAATTGTGTTTGAATGTAACTACGTATATTGCAAACAATGCTATTATGTGATTTGAAAGGGAGATGTGTTAGATTGTGTGAGAATGTATCTATGAGAGGGAGATGTAGTATGAGTCAATGCATGCTTCTGCGTATGTGTGCACCGATGCGTGTAAGGGGTTCCGCGCTAGGAGCTTGACCAGGTATCTCTGGGAGTCGGCGGCTAGCGAGCGTGTAATAAACATCGGAACTATAAGTACAGTCTTGTCTCTATATTACTACACCGACCAGTTCAAACCAAAGACTTAAAATTTGGTAGTTATGGCTTCCCTCCTTGGCACTCAGGATTTTGGGTTAGCATTACAACTGGTTCGTCAGTGTCTGGATAAAGTGACCGGCCGGGTACAGTTCCAATGGTGCAACTAAAAAGTGCACCTGCATGTAATACCTGAAAAGGGTGTGTAGCAATATATATAAAACAAGTACAGTCCTCATGTGTGACATATGTCCCCAACGTGTTTGACACCAAAATGCATTTTGGTGATTTTTTTTACAGACAATGTAATGGAGGTGTAGCATTATTAGTTATACAGTTTCTTCACAGTGTACATGAGGATTTCTTCCCGGCTGAGGTAAATCATGTTGCCCGAGCCGTTAGGCGAGGGTTACATGATTTTACCAGCCGGGAAGAAATCCTCATGTACACTGTGAAGAAACTGTATAACGAATTTATTATACTGCAAAGTTTTCACTGTTCAAATGAAATATTTCGGAATTTGTCATGTACAGCGCTCATGATAAACTATAACAAAATTGCGCCAAAGCAGATAACGTTTGAGCGTAAATTACGTCATGTCGTCACGTCTGCATAGTTGTTATTCAAAAGAATAATGGGCATACTCGGCATTATTCGACGTCAAACTTTCCCAGAAATAATGCGACTGTTGAAAGATCCAAACACCGATTGGTTCTTAGCCGAAATGGACTTAAAACGGAGGATGCACGATTGAATGCACTCAATCCTGTCGAGCAATCGGCCATCTTATTTTCTGCAAATCAACACTCAGGGACCTGTCAGCCAATGAAAACAGCTGCATTTCTATGTACCCTGTCAGCTCACAGGGTACATGGGATTATGTCTCGGGCTCATTGACCAATGAAACGTAAGGAATTTATTTTGCAGTAAAATAAACAATTTTGATACTGTCAAAATAACCCAGGAGTCCATTCTTAACATTAAAAACAGAACGGTTTGCGACACTCCTCAATAGAGATATGCTCCGGGCAAGCTTTTTGTAAATTTGAGATCAAAGGTCAGTGTCTGAGTGACCTTAAAATGCTATGCAACACTCCGCTGTCCCAAGATGAATTAATAAACCAAGTTTCGTATCCCTAGCTGGTAAGGTATGGGAGATATGCTCCGGACAAGATTTTTGTTAAATGTAGGTCAAAGTTCAAGGTCACAGTGAACTGAAAGAGGTACGCGACACTTTGCCATCCCAAGATGTACCAATTTTGGAATCCCTAGCTGGTAGGGTATAGGAGATATGCTACAGACAAAATTTTTGTTAAATCGAGGTCAAAGGTCAAGGTCAAGATCATATTGACCTGAAAGTGGTACACTCCCCCATCCAAAGATGTACTCACACACCAAATTTGGAATCCCTAGCTGGTAAGGAATAGGCGATATGCTCCAGACAAGCTTTTTGTTAAATCGAGGTCGAAGGTCAAGGTCACATTGACCTGAAAGTGAAACACGACACTCCACCATCCCAAGATGTACTTACACACTGTCCAAATTTGGAATCCCTAGCTGGTAAGGTATAGGAGGTCATATTTTTAATCGAGGTCAAAGGTCAAGGTCACAGTGACCTGAAAGTGGTACGCGACACTCCACCATCCCAAGATGTACTCACACACCAAATTTGGAAATCCTTAATTGGTAAGGAGATATATGCTCCGGACAAGCTTTTGTACACACATCACACACACAAACACACGCGCACAGTGCGATTACTATATGCTCCCAAAGGCAAGCTGTGGGGGGCATAAAAACAAATTACATCATAGCAGTTTTTTTTTTTGTTTTTTTTTAATGCTTCATATAAAATAGCTGGTATTCATTTGATCTATTGCTATGCATAATGCCATTTGTTATTAAATCATGAAAATGCATCATATCATTTGGTTTATATACCCAATAAATATGCATTAATTTATTCATCCACTGAAGAAAATAGTTCCATTTGATACAGTCCAAAATCTGTACCATAAGAATTATTTTCTATACCCTGCAGGCATAGATCCACAGAACAGAGAAGCCTGGAGACTGGGTGTTAGACACTCTAGCCACCTGCTGCCTACCCCTGTCCCTGGGACACCCACAGCAGTTGAAAAATAAACTCAGGATCAAGTCAAAGTCAATCCTGTAAGGCGCATTCTGCTTTACTTTCAACTTGCTTTAAATAAGTTGTCACCTGTTTGGAAAACTAGAATCAGGCTATGGGGTAATGGGGTAATTTGTTAAAATGCTCCATTCTTTAATTGCTTTCGACAGCTTCGCTCAGTTGTAGGCTGTGCCTTATTACATATTAGTTTTAGCGTAAACGCGTTTATTGGGAAATAATAATAGATTATCCACTGTAACGCTGGGTATTAACCCATTCAACCATGAAACTATAAATGGACAATTCCAACTTTCAATTAAGGCTGTTCAATTATTGACTATTTATGGTTGAGTTTAACAATATATTGCAAAATGACAAACAGTGTCGACCCTGATCAAAGAGATAATTTAGGAGCAAACTGATCAGGGTCTACACTGTTTGCATAAAACAAGTATAGGCTGTGTAGCCTTGCCAGTTACTGTTTGATGATGACGAGTATATACGTCGCTAGGGTACGGGTGTATAAACTCTTTCACTGCCAAGTTGTATCGTCTGCTTTAACCCCTCTTACCGCCAAAATATCGTCTGCATTGTTAGTGTCGTCTGCAATGTTCTTAAAGTCAGATATTTTATGGCTGTTTTGACAGAAGAAATGTCGATACGAATTTCAAACAGTTTATAATGCCCCGGTCACACAGACGGTCGGGCTAAAATCGGTACCCAATCGGTCGAACTATTTGCTGTTTTCATCGGTTGTCATAAGTGATTTAATTTCAGGCTTTCTGTGTGACCGGGCATCGGTGATAAATGATTGTTCAATCGGTGAAACGCCATCCCGCCTCCGATTGGCCACCGATTGGCAACTCATGATCTCCTATGGGCCACCGATTAAAAGCGCCCAACAACCTATCAATAATCGACGAATACCAATAAAACACCGATGAAATGCTGGCGACAACCGATTGATCACCAACTGATCACCGATTGAACTGCCATTAACAACCGATGAAAACCGACGAGATCCTGCGTTTTAATTCTCATCTTTTTTCATCGGTGGTAAGTATCAGTTCATCGGTGCTTTATCGGTGGTTTATCGGTGACTCGTCGGTGATATCGGTAGTAGACAGGTTGTCAATCGGTTATTTGTAAAATATTGTCACCGATCGAGAATTTTAAGCACGTTTAAAAATACCAATCGGTGATTTTTCGCCGACGAAACTCATCTTTACCCAATAGAGATTGATAGGTGGAAAATAGGTGGCCAATACTGTAGGTGATGTCGGTATAGTTAATAGCTTGTCATCGGTCCCCTCCCTAGTTTGGCGAAAAAAAACATCCGATCTATCACCGATGGCTCTGTGTGACCGGGGTGTCAGATCCTGATTAGACGCCGCATGACGCGGCGTCTGATCGGGATCTAAACTGTTTGCAAATTCGCCTGTTGACGATGTTGGCAGTAAAAGAGTTAAAGACATCTCCTGACGACCTTTCGATCATAACGCCTTGCCAGACAATTTCCTTGCAAAAAGCATGCATGGGTCTTGTGGACATGTACATGTAGGTAGCAAAGAACCATTGGAGCTTCTCATGTGAGACCCGACCTTTAAATTAGATAGCTTGGTTAGAATTAACTATTGAAAATTGAGAGCATCAATATAATCTTGGCCTCACCAGGTAAACTGAGATTGGTATAGCTTGTGGTGCATGCTTTGACAGTTAAATTCTCACACTATCGAGACAATGGGGAGGTAGTCCATCAATGGACAGAGGAAAAGTCTTTAAGCATATGTACGAAACCTAATAAATGGTCCCCCTTTAACTCTCCAAATAGTTTTAATCCGCCAAAGCCAAAACAGAGATCGTGGGAATTCGCAATGCAGGTATTCTTGACATTAACCGTTGAACAATATTAATGAAGTGCCAGAAAGTTTAGATCCAAATGAGACGTCGAATTACCCGGCGTTTTCATCTAGATCTAACTATTATGCATGAGATTTCGAAATTTCAACCATAGGACTAGGGAGTACTACCCATTTACGATGGTGTTTTGGTAGAAACAATCATTATTAAGATTACAGACACTGATTTCGGGACGCTGGTCTCACAAACGCTATACCTGTCCTATTCTCACCTGCCGTTTCATTACCATTTCAAATGACAAACGATACTAGATTCAATTTAGATAGGATACTTAGATATATCAATATGAGTTGTCAGCATCTTCTGCACGATACGAGCGAGTTGGGGATAACTATTCGACACAGTTTGGATTTAGATGTGACACCAAATTATCCCGTGTCTCATCTGGCTATAAACTGTTTGGCACCCTGGTGATGACTTCAGACAGAAACTACAGATGAGTCCGCTCTGAGAGTTGTAAAAGAGGACAAAATGTGCAAATATATTGCGCCTTAAAGATTAGCTATGACTAACAGTATCAGCTCCACCATATTGTATGACGTACGCTAACCGTTTCGACGCCAAATTAATCGTGATAATGTTATCCCCTTCACTGCAATATTGTCGCCTGCTTCAATATTTGTGTCCGTAAGAACGTTTCAATGTATATTTTAAGACAGTCTGACTTCAGAAATATTGCTCCGAGTGTCAAACAGTTTCGATCCTGATCAGACGCCGCATTACGCGGCGTCTGATCTGGATCTAAACTGTTTTCAATGTCGAATTTATGCGACCTTGGCGCCGAAAGGGTAAACCCTGAACTATGCTAAATATTGTCTGATTCTAAAGTATCAACTGTAAAATAAACGTAATTCAAAATCAGTTTCGATGTCATGCTTTAAATGAATTCAAAAATGAATACGAATGACCAAAACATTGTTCTCGACGTTTAATCTGGAGCTACACTATTTGCAGTTATGAGCAAAGTCCTGGCTAAAATGCTAAGAATTAATGACTCCGTGTGCTATATAAGAGCACCTGTCAATGGCTCTAGCATCACGTCATAGCACATCGCCGAGAATGTCTCTCTTCGTCATCGTAGCAGTTCTTCTGGGGTTTGCAGGTAAGTTCACTTTATTCTGGACGTATGTAAAAGTAAACTTTGCAATTTGTTACAAAATTTAGTATTGATGTTGGGAAAATGCGTTTTAGATACAGAGGGGAAAACGTTATTTGTTTTGGTTTTAATGAAAATTCAATTTAACAAAATGTGCCGAAAATGAAAAAAATAGTTATGTAAAATTGAAAATAGAGTTTGAAAATCTGTCGAAAAGGTACCGCATTGACACTTATTTGATTTAATGAATCACAAGATCAGTGCGTTCAAAATGCGATCGAACTGGACGCTTCTTTAAATAAATTACTTCCTTAAATAAATTACTTCGATCGAGCATTTTTTCCGAAACGGTTCTTAATAAAACTGCAATCGATCAAATAAACGAACGCATAATGGCGATTTTCCATCTTAACGTTATATATACATGCACATCATTAGAGAAAATCAACGGAGTACACGAAACTGGTCCTTATAAGATATTTTCATCTGTTTTTGTAGGTTCGAGATATAGTTTTTTTTTCGTTTTTTTTTCTTAGAAACATTTTTATTATTATAAATAAAAATACATTTACTTTAGAAACATTATAATTGTTATAATTACTTTAGAAACATTATAATTGTTTTAATTTATATCAAAGAGAAGAGGACAAAATTTACTTAATTAACCCATGTGTGTCCACGGTCCTTTATATATGACATAGGCAAACAGTGTATACTCTGATCAGACGCCGCATAATGCGGCGTCTGACCAGAGTATACACTGTTTGCTGATAGGAATTATAATATTAAACATCGAGATATTGTGTTGTATAATCGCATCAACACCCTCCGAACTCCTCATCTATAATACAAGTCAATTCAACGAAACTTTAATGAATATCGGCATCAGCATACGTCATTGGCCTTTTAACAAACAATGAAATACGTGAAATATGTGCTACTGAGTATACACATATGTAAATATCTTTCACACTTTATACGAGTAAAGTAATTGGTAGGGCATTCTGACGTGTCAACATCTTCCTTTCAATAAATACGTGATGCGCTACAATGGCTAAACCACCGATTTAATCGTTACTATTTTAAACACCGGTGTTTTTCTTATTAAATGTACTCTACGCTGAAGTTTAGAATATTTGGGTTTTTTATAAATACTTTTTAAAGCTACTCTATGGTGAATTTCACAGTATTTGGTTTTATTCCTTGTTTGATTATGCTGCCTTTAATCAAACTTTAAAATGATATTGCAGACAATTTTTTTCAAGCAGACGACTATGAAACGGTGAAGGGGTAAAGTTAATCTCACGATAAATTTGATAAAGAAAGGGATATATTTGCAGATGGCAAGTACAGTGGAGAATGTGTTATTCTTTCCCAATAAACGCGTTTACGCTTAAACTATTATTTGCAGTGCAAACAGATTGGAGCCAGATCAGACGCCGGGTAAATCGGCGTCTGATCAGGCTCCGAACTGTTTGCCTCCAGGATAAACAAGAATTATCAGAATTGTCCAAAAGTTGTTCTTTTCTACGTTTTAGTGTTTTGCGTTTGCGTACGTTTGCGTACGTTTGCGTTTAAACGGGAAAGAATAACAGATTCTCCACTGTACACAGAGCCAAGTTCGCACTTAGTTGAACGTCATAAAATATCACTACTGTAGGTATGGTTTATAATATTGAATGAATAACAAAAATAAAATACAAACTATTCTTTTAAACTCTACAAATCTTTGACAGCTTTTATAGCTCAGTAAAATATCAATCGTTTCTGGCTGGTGCTTATATAATGATTACAGTTTAAACATATTTTATTTCCAAAATTCCAACATGGAAATGGGGTTAGGCCACAAGTTCTAGAATATTAGTTACAGCCCTTCGCCTAGCTATTATTTACACAATGCTGATACTACAATATATATAATGACTGCAGTGATATGATTATTTAACACACTTTCTGAATAAAGATACTTAGGATTGGTTTCAGTTAATCGGGTTTGATAGTTAATCATAGTATAAATGATAAGTCACAACAAACAGAAACCAACCGTCAAAACTTGGAACATCGGCTACATTTTTTTTTCAAATAGCTTTCAGTTTTTAAACTTTTTCCAACAATGGCAGTTTCGCTGTAAACCGATTCCCAATTGAATTTGTGGACACAGTCCCATAGGAATTACCTTTAGTAATGGCACAACAACAAATGATATTATTTTCTTAACTTTACGTATGGCGTACTATAGAATATCACAAATTCTGTTCAACGAACAGCGCTGAACAAAAAGCCATGTGTTCCTTTTGAAATTGATTTTACAACTTATCAACATAAGAAGCTACAGTACAGTTTATTTCCATCACTTTAAATCACAGGATAAAGTGGAGCATTTGCTTTATAATGAGCAACCGATCTTTTATTTATATATAGTTTAGGCCAGTACTGGCCAATGAAGAGCATGACAAATATGATATTTAAGTTATATATTAACCCTTTGCCTGCTGGTCGCGACTTTACTGATTTTTGCAAACAGTTTGGATCCAGATCAGACGCCGCGTAACGCGGCGTCTGATCTGGACCCAAACTGTTTGACACTCGTCTTTAGGAATCTTTACTTAAAAATTGTATAAATCTAGATTTAACAAATTTTGCAGACGACAATTTCGAAGCAGATGATACTATCACAGGATAAGGGTTAACACAGGAACACTTGAATTATTAGTGAGAAATGAGTAGATTTCTGAAATAACAGTATTATTTAAGACATATTTATCAATATGACATCAAGCTAATATTAGTAATACAGTCCCCCAGGGAACGGGAGGATGTATGTCCGGTGGAGGAAAATCATGTTGCCCGAGCACGAAATTAATATTTTGCAAAGTTATACAGTTTAAGCGATTTTAGATAATCATTTTCACTCATTTCGTAATTTTAAATAACGTAACACTAATTCCCCTTCGGGAACCCCTAAAACCACAATCTTACCGACGTAACATTATTATACGTCATAATTACTTGATGTCGTCATGAATATAGACGGTCGTACTGTCTTCTGGGTAACACAAGGAAGGGGTTTCGCTCTTTAATTTGTGTTTTATTATTCTTTTTCATAAAATATTTACAAGTTTTTCCAAATTACGATGTTAAAGTCGAAATATTTCCTTAATTCCACATTTAGATTACCATATTTTATGGTATAGTCTCGTCTGTGAGACCTGCTGCACCCCCATAAAAATAGACTGTCCATTTTAAACTGGGTCATGTGTAAATCAGCCATTTTTAAACAACTGGGGCCCGTTTCATAAAACCTCTTACGACAAATGTTGTCGTAAGTCAGATTATAAAAGTATCAATTTCTTTTTATTTCTCCATCGAATCCTGTCTTGTGATATCTTTTTGGAATCGTCTTGAAAAGACGATTCCAAAAAGATGTCGCAAGACAGGATTAGATAGAGAAATCACAGATTAAATGTATTTTAAAGTTTTGACTTACGACAACATTTGTCGTAAGATGTTTTATGAAACGGGCCCCTGATGCGTATACAGCTGGAACTCATGTTTGGGACATAAAAAACAATACTTTGGATGATTAATGTGAAATTTTAAATGGAATTGGTAACGGAAATATTCAATTTTAATGGTAAGTGAATTTTTTTTTTATTATTATTTTACTGGTTTTTTTTAATACATACAGTGGAGAAAACGTTATTCTTTCCCAATAAACGCGTTTACGCTAAAACTATTATTTGCAGTGCAAACAGTTTGGAGCCAGATCAGACGCCGGGTAACCCGGCGTCTGATCAGGCTCCAAACTGTTTGCCACCAAGATAAACATGAATTATCAGAATTGTCAAAAAGTTGTACTTTTCTACGTTTTAGTGCTTTGCGTTTGCGTACGTTTGCGTTTAAACTGTAAAGAATAATAGATTCTCCACTGTATATAAGCGATCCACAGAATTATACATTTCTTTGTATAATTCCGTGAGTGATCGAAGCGTTATGATAACGATTCAAGGACCTCCGACATGTCCGAGGAAAATGCTGCTTCGGTTAAACATTATTCCTTTCTGTGTTAGGTTGAGCCACGGCAATACACACAAGCATCTATGTAAATCTATAATACGACCGTGTGTTGGGCATGTTATTTATTCAGCCGAGAGTCTAGCCTTTCATAATCATGTACTCATTTCCTTGTTATTTAGACACAATTTTTTACCTTATAAACCGAGGTCCGATGTACAAGTGCTTTACATTGGACACACAAAATAACCAGAAAACTCTGTTGATAGTAAGAGTAGGACATCACGCCCGGGTTTTCTGTATCCGTTCCTCTCTCGCTGGGTCGTCCGATTAGTCCATAAATGACAGAAGCGGACGTTAACAAACCAACCAAACTTAACCTTCAAGTTGTATGTTTTCGTGACGGCACTTTTCCTCGGCGTTCTCGTCAATATGGACGGGGACGGGTTTTTATAAATGACTCATTTCACATAACGCATTTCGCAATCAGCATTTAGTATTTTGCATTTTACAGGCCAAACAAAAATACCTCTGTTTCCGGTAACCCGACCGACCCTTTTCCCCCGGATAGTCTTTTGAGTGTTTTAAAAATTGATTTTTAGATAAACAAATATCTAAAAGAAATTTGATCTCAATTTGCCATAAAGTACCTTCCGTGCAGTTATGATCTGCTAATTAATTAACAAATTGACATATTCAACATGCAGACAATGTATTTTATTGACATGTTTGACAAGCATACAACACATTTCAAAATATGATATATCCCACCATATATAAGTCACTACTTTGCCGGTTTGGTATACCAATACTGGTTAACAATCATACCAGTTTCAATTTTAAGGTAATTTTGGTACTGATGGGACCTATCATTTAATAATTTGAAATGATATTTTTAAGGGTTTTTTATGTATAGCCCAGGGCTCTGCAAAATAAAATACATTCATATGTTTTCATATATGAATATGATTATATTAAAAATGCGCTAAATTCTGAACGTTATTCTTATAGCTCAAATAAACACATGTATAATTTTTAACTTATCGTGTTAACTGTCACTTTGCCATTGGTTTGTTTGGTTTCGTATTATCTTACTTTGTTCTTTGTCCTAAAGTGGATAGGTAAATGTTCGTTTTGCGTATATTGTTCTCTGTTGTACTTCAATCTTATTATCATTTAGTTATCTGGGGCCCGTCTTACGAAACATCGTTCCACAAACATGAACATAAGTCAAAACGTAAAAGGACATCTTATTTCTCAGTTCTCAATATAATCCTCTCTTGTGACATCACTTTGGAAGCTTCTTGTCATATCACTAAATTAGCGCAGCGGTCTCATGCTGCTCGAGACCATGCTTATCTCAAGTAAAACATGTACGAATATATATCCGATGTTACCATGTTACCTATTTACCATAATATACTATTCTGTCCTAAAAATAACTCGACCAGATCAACAAAATCAGATAAAACCAGTGTTTGTTTAGTTCAAAGTTATTGGTTATACATATGGTCTAATCTACTTGTATGAAACTACATGTATATGTATTTGCGGTAAGCCTTTCTAGACAGGGCTGCCGTAAGTTGACAAGAAAAATCCTAAGATTTACAAATTTTCATTTTTCAAGTGCGATTTTACGAATCGAACCTTTCCCCCATCGCCTGTTTCTAGTTTTGTAGACACAGACATGTGGCTTCTTAAAGCAGGCTGAAAGTAGAGCAGAATGCGCCTTAGGGCGCATTCTGATTTACTTTCAGCCTGCTTTTAGCTACCATTTACTGGGAAAACATCTGTAGATTTAGGAAAAATCCGGAGAAATGGCAGCCCTGTTTAGAAGAGGGGAATCACTAGAAGACAAACGTGTAAGTTGAACAACATGAACCAGTCATTTGACCCTGATAGGACCATCTGTTTGAATCGCTTTTCAACAAATCCAAGGTCAAAAAAGTGTTCTCTCCTTACCACGGCCCTCCTTACAACAATTCCCTACTTACAACAATGATTGCTGCTGTTCCCCCAAGCAAGGTAATTTTGTCTACTGCTACAATATCGTCACTTAAACTTGCCGTTTGCCGTCTTTTTTAAAAAATGCCGTATTTGGACATGAAGACAGAAGAAACATAAAGACGATTGACAAAAACTTTGAAACCAGATCAGACGCCGCGTTACGCGACGTCTGATTTGTGTTTAAACTTTTTGCAATTGAAAGTCTAATCATGCTCAAAACTCTAAGGGCGTTCATTTGCCCCTCCCTAAAACAATTCCCTCCGAGCAACACACACAATCTTTGTCACCCATAGGGTGATGTTGTAGAGATGGAGATTTGTACTTTATTTTATACTTCAGGCGTTTGTTCCGCAGACCCCCCTGCAGCCTGCACAGGTAAAACAATGACCATACTTACATTATGCTTTATATAACTTGCCATGTTCGACTGTTTTTTTTTATTTATTTATTTTGGCATTTCCTAATCCAAGGCAAACAGTTGAACTGTTTTCCTCTATGTCGATCTTTATCAAGAGCGAAAACGGTGCGCAGAAAATTTAAAACAAGTCTGGTCATTGCGAATATTTCTTGAAAAGCTGGGGGTTTCATTATGCTAATTTGGTTGGTACCAGATGAAAGTTTAGCACATTATTTCATGCTTTAATATTAACTCTTTAACTCTCGATGCCGTCATAAGCTTTTGCAATCAGTTTTGATCCTGATCAGACGCCGCGTAACGCGTATTTAATTGATTTGAAATACCCTTAGAATGGGCGTTAGGCTTCCTTATACCCGTTTGTGTACATTTGTATTTCTAATGTCAGCATGTTCCAACTATCTTCTGAGTGGGGTAGCAGACAGTCAGCTTTCGGACTCTGGCTACTACTGTCAGGCGTATACTACACAATGTTCGGGTTTTTATGGCGGAACTGCAACAAGCTCGTCTGCTAAAAGTGCCAGGTTGAATGCCACAGGGTTTATAGATGGCGGATGGATCGCAACTAACACCACGACTGCAAATGATTACGTACAAGTTAGTACACTGTTCCCTCTTACAATAGCCCTCCGAACAACGATTCCCTCATTTCAACAATGCTTGGCACTGGGGCCCGTTTTACTAAACTACTTACGCAAATTGTTTGCGTAAGTCAAAATTTTATTTTTTAATTTATATTTTTTATTATCACTTGCTACAAACAGCAAATAGCCAGATTAGAGGACGCGCTTTAAGCGCGTCCTCTGATCTGGCTATTTGCTGTTTGCAATCGTTTATGATCGAAAAATAAGAGTAAAACGATTTTGACTTACGCAAAATTTTTGCGTAAGTAGTTTAGTAAAACGGGCCCCTGGTCCCCAAATAAAGCTATTATGTTTAACCTTTTCACCGCCAGAATCGCCTAAAGTCGAATTTGCAAACAGTTTTGATCCTATCAGACGCCGCGTTACGCGGCGTCTGATCAGGATCAAAACTGTTTGACACCCGTTTCGATATCTCTTATGTCATACTCTCTTAATTCTAACTTTGAAATGATATTGCAGGCAACAATATTGAAGCAGACGACACAATAACGGTGTAGGGGTAAAAAACTCAAAAATAATTTGGCGGTGAAAGGGTTAACCTTTCCACTGCTGCAATATCGTCTGCTAAAATTATCATCTGCTTCAAGTTTGATATTGGAGTTTGTGACTGGAGAAACATAATGACGTGTGAAAAAAGCAGTATGAATCCAGATCAGACGGCGCGTCACGCGGATTCAAGCTGTTTGAAAATGTAAGCCAAGTCATGTTTAGAACTCTAAAGGTTGTTTGATAATTTGGTGTTATTTAACTAAATACCCCACAACGAAGTTGTGTGTGGGTGGGGTGGGTATACCGCAATCACTCCACCCGTATGTCCGTCCGTTTTAAAATGATTTTTTTCCTTAGCTATACTCTGTCATTCTTCGCAGGGCTGCAATAATTTGACATGAAAAATCCTAAGATTTCCAAATTTACATTTTTCAAGTGCGATTTTACGAATCGTACCTTTACCCCATAGCCTGTTTCTACTTTTGTTGGCACGTGGCTGCTTAAAGCAGACTGGAAGTAAAGCAGAATGCGCCTTAATGCGCATTCTGCTTTACTTTCAGCCTGCTTTAAGCTACCATGTACGAGATAAAAATCCGAAGATTTAGGAAAAACCTGGAGAAATGGCAGCCCTGTCTTCGACGTATTTGAAGGCAATCTGCAAATGCTGCGTTTGTGATTGTTGGTTTTACAGTGGAGAATCTGTTATTCTTTCCCGTTTAAACGCAAACGTACGCAAACGCAAAACACTAAATCGTAGAAAAGAACAACTTTTGGACAATTCTGATAATTCTTGTTTATCTTGGTGGCAAACAGTTTGGAGCCTGATCAGACGCCGGGTTACCCGGCGTCTGATCTGGCTCCAAACTGTTTGCACTGCAAATAATAGTTTAAGCGTAAACGCGTTTATTGGGAAAGAATAACAGATTCTCCACTGTATTACACTAGATTGAAGTTTTTACACATTCACCGCCATAGTGTCGTCTGCTTCAATATTGTTGTCTGCAAGATCATTTCAAAATTAGATATATGGTAGTATGACTTAGGAAATATTGATGTGAGCGTCAAACAGTTTGGATCCTGATCAGACAACGCGTGACGTGGCGTCTGATCTGGATCCAAACTATTTGCAAAATCGACTGTATGCGAATCCGGCGCCGAAAAGAGTTAAATATAAATTTGGGAACTAAAAGCAGACGACACATTGTTTGAAAGTGATGACGTCATGACAGCGATCATGTAAACTGAACAATGAATATTGGCTGCAGGTCATTGTTCTAACTCGTAAAGCCAAACATTGCAGTCGGACATTCATGTTATTCTTCGATACCTGGACCTAAGGTATTTAAGCGTTTGAGTTGAGGCTGAAGCCATTCTCAAGCATCTGATTGGTGAGATATGAGTCTATGCTCAAATCTGACCAATCAATTGCTTGAGAACGACTTCAGACTTAACTCAAACGCTTCATAACATTGAGGCCTGTGTCCATGCTTATAAAGCGTTTGATTTTGAGTATAAACACTTTCTCAAGCATTTCATCGGTCAGATTTGAGTCTAGGCCCAAATCTGACCAATCAAATGCTTGAGATGGAACTCAGATTCAACTAGAAACGCTTTATAATCGCTGGGCCAGTACTAGTTGACATTTTTTGGCCCAGGTTGACTTCCTCTGTCCAAAAGTCATCACATCCATTGCACTGAAAGGACGAGACCCTGCTACCATTCCGGGTAAATCTGGTACTGTAAACCAGTATGTCAAAACGTACAAGGTCCGTA
This sequence comes from Gari tellinella, assembly GCA_922989275.2. Taxonomy (NCBI): domain Eukaryota; kingdom Metazoa; phylum Mollusca; class Bivalvia; order Cardiida; family Psammobiidae; genus Gari; species Gari tellinella. The sequence continues at coordinate 100,034,042 of OV277858.1, read as the reverse complement.
TCAGTACTGACTGTACCAACTTCGAGTATATATCCAACGGAACTACTCCTATAGTAAGTTTTCTATGAGCATTTCACTTATAAAATTGGTTTGTTAAATAGAGGATATTGTATGAGTGTTCATTATTTATCATTTTTAATAAACGAGTTGACTAAAATAACATGACGCGAGCCTTGGCGATCGTCATATTCATTTTAGTCAACGAGTTTATTAAAAATGATAAATAATGAACACGAATGTGATATTCTATTTATCACATTACAAGTCTAAGCACCTATTAAATTGATTTGAAGCCGTAGTTTGTAGACCCTACGCTATATAGATTTTCCGCCAAACGTTACGTTGTTTACGTTAACGTCACAGTAAATGACGTCATTAGGCACCCCGCTACATGCAGCGCTTATGGACGAACAAGTTAGGCCGGAGTCCAAAAAACGATATTCCACTAGTGGATTACGATATTTATACAATCGCTTTATGCAACTCCCAGACCGCAAATTATGTGATAAAGGCATTTTCTCAGTCCTTTGATTGAACCCCCTTCCCTTGTTCTCGCTAGGCGTGAGCATGGAACATAATTATGCTATTATAGTTCGTCCGTCATAAATGACGTCATGAATGATGAATAAATAGTTTGCCTAGTGAGACCCATACATACTTTGGATATTTCAATCCATACTATCAATTAAAACATTCGGTTCTCGAATGAAACGCTTCAATGGTTCACAGTAAAACAAGTATGCATGAAAATCATGATTTTTGCAAAGGAAATGCCTGACTTGGGATTATCACCAAAAGTAGTTCAGGAAATGTCTTTAAAGACATTTCCTGACCTACTTTTGGTTAGAATCCCGAAACTGGAACGAGAAACGTATTTTCAACTGTATACACTTTAAAGACATTTCCTGACCTACTTTCGGTGACAATCCCAAAACGGGAAAGAGTAAGGTATTCTCTAATGTATAAACTCGTTACAGATATTCACGGGCAACACTACCCCTAATGATGTTGTGGTAGCCAACCTTCCTAAATGGGTTGCAGCTCGATGTGTTAGAGTAATGCCAGTAGAGTTCTTTGGAGCACACAAGACTCTACGCTTCGACGTCCTCGGATGCTAAATCACTCAGTGACTGAGTTACTGGCCCAAAGGTAATAAAGAGTTTGAGTTGAGTCTAAAGTCATTCTTAAGCATTTGATTGGTCAGATTTGAGCCTAGGTTGAGATCAAAGTCAGACTCAACCCAAACTCTTTATAACCTTGGGCCCTGGTGGCGGGATGATCAATAAATGGTTGCACAATTTGCACCACAAACTTCAAACAATCTAGTCGTTTCCTTTCATTTATTTCCATAAAAGCACAATCATTAACCCCTGGTTTCTGCGAGTAACTCTTTGTCATTTGAAGTTTCATATGAACTATTCCGGTTCCCAATAAAGCCTGGTCCATACTTTATTATTCAGGGGCCCGTCTTACGAAATGTCGTACGGCAAATATTGTCGTAAGTCAGATTCTAAAATTCTCAATTTTAATTATTTATCGATCTTATCCTGTATTGTAACATCTTATTTGAATCGTCTTGAAAAGAGATGTAACAGGACAGGATTAGAGTAAGAAATAAAAAATTAGATGCATTTTATAGTTTTGACTTACGATCGTTTTTGTCGTACGAGGGCCCACGTGTTGTTGTTATTTAGTACAATTTATTGCAATAAGACACAGTGAAAACGCGGATCTGACCTCTCTGATTAAAATCTAAACGGTTAACATAGGACAAAATACAATAAACCCTTCTATATATAAACAACTAAATTATGTTATATATTTCATGTTGAAGGCAATCTTTACGAGGTAACCGTTTTACTTTCACCTTAATCTAAGCTTCAGCATTGTCTATGAGTCACACATCATGTTTCCAAGAGAAACACGCGCCACTTTAACCTGTTTATCGTTACTTGAGTCACACATCATGTTTCCAAGAGAAACACGCGCCACTTTAACCTGTTTATCATTACTTGTGTCACACATCATGTTTCCAAGAGAAACACGCGCCACTTTAACCTGTTTATCGTTACTTGAGTCACACATCATGTTTCCAAGAGAAACACGCGCCACTTTAACCTGTTTATCGTTACTTGAGTCACACATCATGTTTCCAAGAGAAACACGCGCCACTTTATCCTGTTTATCGTTACTTGAATCACACATCATGTTTTCAAGAGAAACACGCGCCACTTTAACCTGTTTATCGTTACTTGAGTCACACATCATGTTTCCAAGAGAAACACGCGCGACTTTAACCTGTTTATCATTACTTGTGTCACACATCATGTTTCCAAGTTTATCGAAAATGTCACCCAAGTCGTGCTGAGCATTCATATACATGTACTTTGAATTGTTGAAGAAAGCAAGATATCTGCACACCTTATCTGTCAACGCATCTGTTTTTCTGATGAAGTTGTCAATGTCGTACAGGAATGCTGTAACAGCGCTTATGGCATAAACAAACTTTCCCTTTCTCCATTCACTTTCACCGCCACTTCTCTCTATCAGTTTTTGTTTACAGTATTCTTTTCTTTCTCGTAACTTCTCAATGTCATACACTGCAACAGATAGTTTCTGCAGTGTTTTCAACAAGAACACAGGCACGTCTGACGTTTCTGACACGTCGTTATTGTCATATACAGTAAATTCTGATCTATTTTCAATAACTTCGACAACTTCATTTACTTCTTGTAAACAACTTTCCAAATCGTGTTGCTTTTCTTTAAGTGACAATCCATGCTCAAATCCAAGGAGGTCAACATCTCCATACTCAGCCGTCAAGGCTTGCTTCAACTTTTTACCATCATATGTCAAACAAGCTGATTTCTGACTCAAATTGTCGCTCATTGATGAGATGACATCTGTCAGCACACCGGGTTTTCTTTCTCCTTCTACTTTGTAGGGATCGAATGCACTTAGAACAGAAGGGTCTGGGACCGCAAAGTTAATTTCAGAAGACTGCGGATCGTAATGTCCACGATCAGCCATTTTCAGCACTGTGTCACCATGACTTTTAAATCCTGCCATGAAATGTACAAATCTCTTTCCAAACATTCTCCATCCTAACTTCCAGAATTGTTTTGTTTCCTTGGAATACCTCATGCGAGTAGTAGAGGAGCAGTCATACCACTTTATCACTTCCGACCACAGCAAGAAAGCAATGTTGTCCAAGGGAAACGTCTTGTTGGATACCATTTCAAAGAGCCGCAACAAACTATGGTCCATGCCATCATGTTCTGCAAGGGATTTCATAACACTCGGAATAAGCTCGTGCATTTTTCGCCATGATATGGGCTCCTCTTCTGTGTCAGACACACCTGTTTCAAGTTGATCGTCCAAGTAAATGTTATCTGTGGATTCTATTTCAGAACTGTCAACGCAGTCTTCCCAAACATCATCAAACTTGACAGTATGCGTTGGTGGTGCTGCTAATGATGTGGAAGGTGTGTAAAATAAAGATCGCGCTGGTGTTTTCCTGGAAGGCGAGTTTAATTTACAAACTTGGTCTTTGTATGGTGACTTGACTGGTTTAAACCTTTTGGTTGCAGGCGCACATTTATATAGCGGCGACTTGAATGGTGACTTGAATGGCGATTTTAATGGCGCATGTCTTTTAGTTGGCGTGTCCACTCTTTTCCTCTTCCCTGTGTGAAGAACGCATACATCTGTGTTGGCCGCACTTCTTCGCCGTAGGTACTTTCTTAAAGTGGTTCTTTTTTTACCCATTATCTGAAATAAAAGTCACACTGTAGATAGAAGCCAAGCTAAGTTACACTTTAGATAGAAGTCAAGTTTAACTGCTTTAACCGTTTGCTCCACTGCAAAGTATATATATACCATGCAAACTGGCTCGTTTTGTACATACTGCCATCATTAAAATACTCTATCCATTTAAAATTTTTTGATTAGTATACTCTATTCATTTATTTCGTTAAAATACACTACTCTTCTTGTACATCATCCTTTCTATCACGCAACTATTTGATTTTTTATGAAAAACACACATTTTTGGGCAAACTGAATCTTGTAGAATGTGTTTCTACATCTGAAGTCACAGGACATAAAACCGTTTTCGAGTTAGATGCCAAAATAAGCTTCGTTAGTAAACCGTATCCCGAAAATTTAAGAATCTTTCCCCTCAATTCGAAACTTGTGACAAGCATTCCAAAGAAACTATGGCATGTGGCGTTGAGCCTTTGGTACCAAAATGACCGGAAATGTGTGGACCAGAACATGGTCCATAAGTCGGATTGCAAGAATACCTATAGGCGAAGAAAAGTGCAAAACTCACCTTTTTTCTTGAACGCTGTCAGCCATTGTTAGTAAATACTATCAATACAAAAGTCACGTGATTGGTCGCCCTGATTGAACGCACAACCACTGTATTTAGAAAAGGTTTCTCTAAAATATTCATTTTTTCAAATACGATTTGAAATGTAAACATTTTCTTATTTGACTAAAATTGATTGACAGTTAGTTTCAATTACGTCATAAATTCATGATGACATGACGTCATTTAGAATGTAACGTCATAATTTGTTTAAAAAAAAGGAAGATGCTAGACTGCAAGTGGTTTAACATTTCTTTATTCGGAGTGTTATTATTAGTATCTGTACATTATATTATACCGATATACAGTAAATACATGTATATATAGAGAAGACTGCCAATTTGGGGTGGAAACAATACGGGAAGCTCCTATGAGAGCTTTCTGTGTTGTTGACAGCCTGAATTGAGTAACTAAGGTATAAGGACAACTATCTGTTTCGCGACTGCTCACTAATTATAACAGCCCAAGTCGGGGGGAAAGCGATGTGGAAAGCTCCTGCGGAATTTTTCTGCGTCGCTTTCGTTCTGCCTTGAGCGACTACCTGTATTGAAGACTACACATGGGTTTTCTATTGGGTGGTCGCTTAACAATGTCTTACATCATTGACTTTACGTTACTTATGTATTGTAGATAAATTTAACAGGTCACAAGCTTTTGGGACGTTCTGTGCTGAGTCTTGGATCGCTCTCGCGTGTTGGATTGGTCAGGTTTGATCTTTAAATAACTCAGGTCTGGTCGGTCGGATGATTGGGAGCGGTCTCGGACTCGGCTCAGGGGCCTTAAGGCCTTGGACCAATGTGATATATGGTGGGTACGTTTAGTTCTGTTGTTTATTCCTCATAGGAAGAAGAAATCATTATACAGTGGGTCCTGTCTAACGAATGTAAAATTGATGATCCCCTAAGACAATTAGATGGAGGTTGGGGTGATGCGGACACTCCTGAAATGTTTATAGGCATTACTTTAGACCAGCATTTAGTGTAGATCTACTCCTTTTAACTCTATGTAGATCTACCCCGTGAAAATTCAAATCGAAAAATTCCAATATCAAATTAAGCCTAGAGTCCTTTTATGATTATTGGGTTGACAAGCAGTGCAGAGCCTGATCAGTTGGTCCCTTTAGGAGCCATCTGATCTGGGTCTGCAATGTTTGCATAAATCAAGTGTACTCTTTGTGGAATGCGGATAGTTACCACCATGTATTCTGATGTGTTTATTATGACGTATAAATGTAATAATAATGACTATGGCATGTGAAGTGTTGCAAAAAGAAATAATGGTTCAATAAAAAAATATTTATTCTATAAATGAAAATAATTGTTCAACAAAAAAATATTTATTCTATAAATGAAAATAATTTTTCATCAAAAAAAATTATTCATTCTATCTGACAAATATGTGTTCAATGAAAAAAATAAAAAATTTGAGTCAATATATTTTATTGAACATAAATATTTTTATTGAACAAACAAAATACTTTTTGCAACACATGTAACATGCAAAAAAATATCCATTCGATAATTTGACCAATTGGAGGCGAAGTTGTAAGCTCGGATTTCATTGGACGAGAAATCATTCACCTTCAGAGGCTATCGAAACGACGGCCGTGCTGATAACGTTCTTAAGGATTTATATCGGCACGACAGTCGTGCGGATTAGAAAGCTTATTCGCACGACGGTCGTTCCTAAACTAGTCGTACGGATTAGAAAGCTTATTCGCACGACAGTCATTCCGTTAATATATAAACCTTAGCTGTACGAATTTTATTGTATATTTTGATAAACAGACAGTAATCGGCTTGACACATTCAACCCTAGCGACCATTGTACTTGTCATTTATGTCTGACCTATGAACATGTGTAGACCCTGATCAGAGGGATCCGAACATTTTTGCCAATTATACTATTATTATAGTAACCAACCCAAATTTCCAGATAAACGCCACAAAACGCCGTTTCAAGGACAGACGTTGTTTCCCCCCTGTTCCTACGGGCCTGCCACAATTTTTGCCAATTATGGTAACCAAGCAAAAAAAAAAAGTTGTCAAAATCGGCGGTGACCCCCCTCCCCCCCCCCCCCCCCCCAATAAAGAGTGGCCAATGTAGTGATGAAGAGTGCCCCCGCCCCCCCCCCCCCCCCACCCCCAATCCCATTTTCCTTCCTACGAGCCTGTGTGGAAATCGTCTAGTTTATATATCTGAGTCTTTAATAACACGCTTTATAATTATGAAAACAAATTCAAATAGTACAGAGCTCAAGTACATGCCAACCAGGAAGGTGTCAAGTCTTTACTATTAACTATCTACCCGCTTTAAACTCTAAACTGTCAGCTAACTTCTTGTCAGTTAACCCTTTCGGCGCCATAGTCGCATACAGTCGACATTGCAAACAGTTTGGATCAAGATCAGACGCCGCGTTACGCGGCGTCTGATCAGGATCCAAATTGTTTGACACTCTTATCGATATTTCTCAAGCCATACAACCTTAAATCTAGCTTTGCAACGTTCTTGCAGGGAACTATACTGAGCAGACGATAATAAAGTGGTGAAGGGGTAAAATTCCCGAAAAATTTGGCGCCGACGGGGTTAAAACAATCCTGGTTAAAGATAACTGTCTGTACGCTCAATCTGCTCCAACCCGGAACTAAATAAGTACACATTTTCACATTGAATTTATTTCTCTAGAGAAAATATGTCCAACTTATACAGTCCCATATATATTCATACATGTAGTTTTACTTTATCCTAGCATATGGTAACTTAAAGAATTTCCACAGTCCTTTGATGGACTACCCCCCCCCCCCCCCCAATGGTCTGGATAGGTGTGAATTTTAACTGTCAAAGCATGCATGCATCACATGCCAATTTACCTGGTGAGGCTCAGATAATACTCAAGCTCTAGTGATTTTCAATGGTAATTTCTAACCAAACTATCAAATATAAAGCTTGGGTCTCACACGAGAAGCTTCAATGGTTCTTTGCTACCAACATGTCCATAAGATCCATGCGTTTTGCAAGGAAATTGTCTGGCAAGGCGTTATGATCGAAAGGTCGTCAGGAGATGTCTTTAAGACGCATTCTGCTTTACTTTTAACCTGCTTCACGTGGTCACCTGTCGTCAAATAGGTAGCAATTTGCGATTGGGTGAGATGTGTGTGTGCATGTGAGTGTGTGTGGGGGTGGGGGTCACATGTCAGCTTTGTGGACGTAGTCTTACTAAAGGGTGTCCGGTGCATGCTCCCCCGAGAAAACTTTGTTCCTAGATTATCTGTGGTGCGGTCCGGGGGCGTTTTGCGCATTTACAACAGGCAAAATACTAATATAAATCTATGTAAATATTCAAAGGTTTACTCCGCTTTCGAGCGATACTCGGCAGAAGGTCCAGGGTGTCGTAACGAGTGCGGTTTAGCTTATTTTGTCTGAATAGGTCCATCCATCGGACACAAACATACCACTAGGATTTCATGTCAAAAAAATTATATTTATATACATGTATAGAGATTTGTAATCACTAGAAACTGTAAAGTTTACGTGAAATAAAACTCTGTTATGTACTGAAAAAAATCATTAATTGGTAATAATATAGGATTAACATCTTAGACATTGTATTGCGGCTACATGTACATGTATTAACCGTAAAACCTATTTCTACCCCTCCGGTCCGTGTACACACTGTTACTATGGAGGGGTGTATTTTCTAGATGGTCTCTGGTGCGTTCTTGGGGCGTTTTTTCACATTAAAACGGGTAAAATGCTAACATCAATATAAAAAATCTGCAATTAATATTGGCAAAGTTATTGGGAGACACGACTCGAAGTAACCCTTTTCCGTGGCCTTTTACGTGTACATTGCCTTTTTGTCAGAATGTATAGCCTGTAATTGGTTCATTTGTTACACTCCACCATCCTAAGAGTAACCACACACCAATGTTGGTATCCCTATACCATGCGATGCACTGGTATTGTTAAATATGCGCAGAAAATCTTTAGGATGTACCCACACACCAAATTTGGAATATGTAGTTGATATGATTGATAGTTGATATTATGATCCAAATAAAAGGATTTTTTTCTTCTATTTTTTTTTAGGTTATAAGATCAACATCAATGCCACAGTAACCTGCAATTGTTATGTGACACTGTCATCTCAAAATATACTGACACGCCAATTTTGGTATATGTGATATGGTAGTAGGACATAAGCTTCAGACAAGTTTTTAAGTTTCAGACAAGTTTTTTTTATTATTCAGATCGAGGATCACAATGACCATGCTAATTTCCCTTTGATTTCAATCATGATAAATTGCTTGTCTGGAGTTTATTCCCTACACTATACCACCTAGAAATGGCATGTGACACGCCGCCATTGGAAAATATACTCACATACAAAATATATACAATTGTATTTTCTATAACACATCAGCTAGTGGCTCTAGCTGATGTGATATAAAGAAAATATTCTCCAAACAATCGGTACACACACTGACGGACAGATGGACTGAAACATGCACAGATCAGTCACTATATCATTATGGGTGGATGGGGATGTTTAAAATTAAATTTCTTACAGTAATCAAATGAATGCCAAAAACTGAAGTCATTGACAAGTCTACTTTTCACTTAGTAACCTTTTAAGTAAGCTTTCTGGTGCCTTTACTCCATCCTGATATGAGAGCTTTTAGAACTACCTAATTATGCAATAGGTTAGTACATGTACAACTTTTAATGAGATTGGACCAATTTTGATCTACATCCGTATTCTACATACAACAATCAACCATTGTTGTCAACAGATAGACTGTACCAAACCATGGTCGGTGTCGGTTGTTCCTGTACTCAATATCTCTACATTGAGTGCCAACATGTTTCCCCAATCTCATTAGAGTTGTACTACCTTAATGCAGTCACTAGTTATTTGAGACACCCTTACTGCTTCAGCTTATGGCAACTGAACATGTTGATTGAGACTAGTTCACTTTCTTTTACTGATTTAGGGGATAAACAAACAACAACTAGCTTCAAATTCAATTCAAAGTTTATTGTGATAAAGGCCTCCAGCCCAGACACAGTATATCAAATATGAAAATGATAGTGTGTGACAATACAAATACAGTGACAAATATAAATACAGTATTTCTCCAATAATGAATCCCTACTTACAACGACCATCACGGCTGATTCCCAAACAAGGAAATTACACCTCAAATACTTTCACTATTGCACTATTGTTTTATTAAAACTATCGTCTGCTGTTTTTCTCAAGTAACATAATGGACATTTTGACCGGGAAATAAAATCAACAACACAATGACGAGTGACAAACAGCTTGAATCCAGATCAGACACCGCATAATGCGGCGTCTGATCTTGATTTAAGCTGTTTGCAAATGTAGCCAATTTCCATCCCTATAACGACTCCCTCCGAACAACGCACACAATAAGTTACTCCAATTGGGTGTCTTTGTAGAGAGGGAGCGCTGTATGCAAATCTTATTATATTAAACTATTTAGAATCTAAATTTCTTAATTTCATGGCATAATGCACATACATAGCAAGATCCCTTATTATTTCATTGTTTCTGCATGACATCAAAATGTTCATTTTATTTAAAGTTGGTTGCATATAGAACTTTGGTTTATATATTGTTTTCTTAAGTCTGTAAATAAAGGACATACTAATAAAAAGTGATATTCGTTTTCAACTAAATCTTTACAATGTTTACAAAATCTGAGTTCACGTGGAATCCCTAAATGTCTACCCTTTTCGATCATAAGAGAGTGTGAAGAAATCCTAAAAGAAGCTAAGGAACGTCTAAATTTGTAAATATCAATAGCATTTAAGTATTCTTCGAATTTAAAATCAGGTTTGAATCCAACATAGGTAATAAGTTTAGAGCTTGCTTCACACGATGCATGCCACTCTTGCATATATTGGTCTTTCAGCCTCTGCACATACTGTAACAAGAACATGTTTCTATTGTGGACTGTCTGGTTTTCCCATATATATCCAAAGCCTATACTATAAAGATGTATTCTAACCTGTGAAGCCCAGTTAATATAACCAACATTGTCGAAATATCGTAACATCTCATAACTTTTATATACATAGCGATATTCAGGTAATGATAGAATCCTAAGCCAGTATGTAATACAGCGCTTAGAGGCCTGGATATACATGGGAAACCGCTCACAATCACCAGCTACTGCTACATTTGAAGACCGTATAGGAACACACATAAAACGCTTACATGCATACATATGTACAGTTTCAATAGAATTCATAGGCTTCTAATAACAGTTCAACAGTGTTATTTCATTTTAAAAAGTACTCAATCAAACAACTGATAGCGTATAGATATACATGTATACACAAAATTATAAAATTGAACAGTTAACATATATGCTACAGTTAAACCTGTATCAAGTGACAATTAAATAGTATGCCCAATAGAGATACTCACACAACAAATTTGCTATTCCTAGCTGATGTGGTAAAGGAAATATACTCAGGATAAAATAAGTTACATACATACAAGCATACACACATTTTATAGTTGAAGTCAAAGGTCAAGGTCAAAGTGACCTAAACGTAGTATGCGACATGGCGTCATCCCATGATGTACTAACACAACAAATTTGCTAATCCTAGCTGATGTGGTCAAGGAAATATACTCTGGACAAAATGAGTTACCTACATACAAACATACACACACTTTACAATTGAAGTCAAAGGTCAAGGTCACAGTGACCTAGTACCATATACTTCACAATCCTATGATGTACTCACACGCCAAATTTGCTATTCCTAGCTGATACAGTACAGAAGATATATACCAGACAAGCCTTTTTTTAAAATTGAAGTCAAAGTTCAAGGCCAAGGTCAGTGCCCTAAAATTAGAACACGACACTCTGCCATCCCAAGATGTACCCACACAACAAATTTAATGTCCCTAGCTAATGTGGTAAAGGAAATATACTCCGGACAAAAAGCATTACGTACAGACCCACAAACACACACATATACTCACTGGTATACATCGTACAGCGGATGTTGCTCCAAAGTGATACGGAATCCATGGTGAATTGATGTAAACAATGTCAGGCCAGGTAAGAAATACGTTATTACACAATTATTGCAACACATAAGTATTAAACGTTTAATCGTACCGAATCAGAACTAATTTCTGCCTGTCACAAACAAGCCTCTTCTGTTACAAACGTCGAATGGTCCGTGAATTATGAGAGTTTAGTCTGCCCTATCACTATCAACGTGTGCCGGGTTTGCACAAATTGACTGAATATGTGCAATATATACAATTAAAATATAATTGTTTTTCACTGGATCGATGGCAAATAACTACATGCATTTGTAATATCTCACAGTGTTGGCTAAATGATCTACAGTTTGCAAATTTGTTCGATTTAATGCAGCATTACTGTACTGCGTCTTGCAATACGTATGTACTGTTTCTTGCAGAGGCTGTGATATTTACTGTACTGCTTCTTGTTAATACTGAATGACCGTTCTTCGTCTATTTTCAGGTCAACTGTGGATTACAAGTGTGATTACTGCGCAGATTCATTCCAAACATTTAGAGGAATAATTGAACACACCAAAGAAAACCATCCAAGTAGAGAAATAAAAATTCGTGCTGTTGAAAACAACAAAATAAAGACAACAAATTTTAAAATTATCCCTGATTTATGTCGTGAGCAAGGACGGGTTATTACTGTAAATGACTTAGAGAGAAAAATACACTTATCAAGAGCAGGCACGATCCCGAAAGACAGTCCACGGATAAAAAAAATATTGAAAGTAAACGACAGTGTTAAAATAGATTACCAATCTTGTGAATCATTACTAGAAGAAACAAACAGCGACTGTCAAAAATAAGCTGAACAGCAAAATTAACTATACATATGTAAAGTTAATGAATAATTACAATCGGTATACAAGAGCGTAAATTTTGTCTTTCTTTCCTATATTTGATTAACGCCTGCCATTTTTAGCACGTGCAATTTTGAAATCGGTCAACCGTTTAGCCACAGGGTATTGTTAAGCCGTTTTTCACGAATCGCACGTGCGCGTTTCATAAAAAGTCAACGTGTTGAACATTTTGTGTCATTGACGTTATTGATGAAACAGTAATAGGAAAAACAGTATTTTATTAAAATTAAAGAGTTAATCTGATGGCTAGACTAAACCAAATACAGCACGAACGCGCCATTAGCATGCTTACAGTGTATGTGCAATATACGCATGAATGAGATTGCACGGACATTTGTATGCACACGGGCATCTGTCCATTCGCTGCACAGCAGATCCAACGTTGTTTTGATTTTATGCGTATACGTCTAGTGTCAGCGGAGGACATATTCCATACTAGACTTTCATACAAGAGTGGATTTTAGCTACGCATAACTGGATATAAACTTGAATTGTTTCATCGATATTGAGGTGCCAAAAATATGGCATTTGTGGATTTTTACTTTTGATACTAACAGTCTTTAAAAAGCGACGCCGTAACGTTATATTTCAATAGATTTTCATAAAATTTCATGAAATGAGTTGAAATTGAATACTGTTTGACTTCTTATCATTTCTGTTATGATTTTTATAAACACACATTAAAATAAATACACATTATTTCTCATGTATAGTTTCGTTTGCTGTTATTTCCTCGGCAACTTGAGCTCCTTCTTCCTGCCATTGTTGATACTCTGCAAAATGCCGGTCGACTTCATGCGTATTTTGCCTTTAAACCGGCTTCTTGCTGAATCAGATTTCCGTGAACAACATTGCTTTTTTATTATTTCTTGATGTGGTGCGATGATACGATTTGGACGAAACAACCACTGCAATGATATACAACCCCCGAAGTTAAGGGTGTATCAAACCCATAAGCGATTTTTTCAAGGTATCTAACTTTTTTCTTTGATGTTTATTTCGAAAGAGCTGTTTATGATAAATGAAAAAAAGAAGGAAAAAATCATAAGTAGGTGTGCTTTATTTTGTACTACGGCAATTTAGAAAAGATGTGTCAAATTCAGACTTTTTCTCAAATTTTGTCAAAGCTTCAGTAAATTCTATTTTAGAGAAAAAACAAACATGGTAATTTTAAGACCAAACAGGCACCAGATTTGGGAAATATGAATATCTGAATCAAGAATTTGGTTTATATGGGTAATGATATTTTTTTACAACAAAATATTATGAGAAATAGTAAAAATAATAATATTTCTAGTATGTAACTTACTTTTTCTAAAATTCTACCAGATGAAAAAATCCAAACGAAGGCAATTCAAAATATGAAAACAAATTAATAGGTTAGTGATGAAAAAATTGAGTTATGGAAGAAAAAGGAGTTATCTCCCTTAATAAGAACCATATCGATGCTATTTAGAGCTTTATAAATTTCACATTTGGTGCATGTTTTTGTCTTAAACTAGTTTTTGTATGAAGAAATACTACCATAGACATGAAATAAATGAAACACAAAACCAAATTATCATGTTTGTATTAATTTGAAATGGTTTCATTGAAGCGGGCTGTTTGAAAAGGACGAAATTAGAAAAAGTTGGGTGGGGTGGGTTAAATTTTACATGGCCGTGGACCCAAACGTTGTTCACCAAAATGTACACTTTTTCTATTTTTTCGTTCATCTTAAATAGCTCTTCAATACAAAATCATCATAAGAGTGTTTAAATATACTTTGAAAATTTCCCAAACTCATGAGTTTGATACACCCTTAAGTTATTTTGGGTAACAGGCTTAAACTTGTTTAAGGGGCATTTTCTGAGGTTTATGGGTGGCTCAAAGAAAATATTTCAAGGGACAGAAAATGAAACTACTCCCGAACGTTATGCACCAGAGACATCAAACATCAATTTCATCGGACCAGATTAACTGATTGTATTTTCCAAGACATGCTAGTCCGACTCTTTCACCATTGAGCCACGACGACTTCATTGAAATTCGGTGCGTTAGTTAGTTATATAATTGTGAAACTAATTATGAACTTACATGTACGCTAGTTTTGGTACCTACGTGTAAAGTGATCATGTATATCTCAAATATAGATTTTGAATAGATATCAATGTTTTCCACGTTTTTGCGATGAAGACCGTAGGTAATAATGTCTTAAACAGTACCCTCAGTCGTTTGTAGTGACGTTACCCCACCCCGAAGTTGACCCAATTTCACAAAGCAACTTATACACAAATGTCGGCTCAAAAGCCTCAGCTAAACGTATTTTCCTAGAGGAAAGGTTAGAATACTAATTTTACTAAGCGAAAATACGTAGAATGTTTCGGAATACGGGTCCAGGTATAATTTTCGATCCATTTCGTTCAGATTTACTAATTGTATTTTCCAAGATACAGTACAGTAGAAATGCAAGATGCGGTACAGTAAACTGTCACCTGCTTGCAAGACGCGGTACAGTGATGGTATAATGAAATGGCCAAATTTACAAAACGTGCAACTGTTTCGCTAACACCAGGAGAAAATCCTAATACATAGAGTTACTATCTATCTGTAGAGCAAAAACAATTACACTTTACATGTATATAATGCACATATTCGACCAATTTGTGTAAAGTCGGCACACGTTGTTAGTGATAGGGCAGACTAAACTCTCATAATTCACGGACCATTCGACGTTTGTAACAGAAGAGGCTTGTTTGCGACAGGCAGAAATTAGTTCTGATTCGGTACGATTTAACGTTTAATACTTATGTATTGCAATAATTGTGTAATAGACGTATTTCTTACCTGACCTGACATTGTTTACATCAATTCACCATGGATTCCGTATCACTTTGGAGCAACATCCGCTGTACGATGTATACCAGTGATACTGGCCTATCCCTATATACCCTCACGATGAGTCGTGAGGGTATAATAATGCCATCTTGAGCAATTAATTCCAAGTATTTCAACAAACAATTTAGGGACAAAACTGGCACCCTGATATCAGTCATGTATAATTTCAAATCATGGTTTACAATTTTTACATACATTGCAAATTTTATTTTTTCCCATTTTAAAATTGTTTTGAAGCATTAGTACACTCGGTTAAGACGCAAGTCAGTTTTAGGAAAACATTCTCATTGTCAGTCAAATATCAATCATCATGATCAATGTACAAAGTGCTACTACAGTTGAGAAGCTAAACATGTTTAGGTTAAAAACAAGAATGTGCGTTCAATAAACACTTATGCCCCCGGTGGCATCCATGACAATATATTCTGAATTGTTTCTAAGTCCAAATTAGGTCAAGGTCAATATCAAGGTTGGGTAATATGGGTGGATTGCTAGTGATCAAAGGCAACAACTGTATAAGTATCAAAGCATTGTAGTCAGTTATGCTGATGCTAGATGAAAGGGTAAAATCTAGTTAACCAAGAAATAGCCCATTTAAAATATTCTATGTCCAAATTAGGTCAAGGTCAAGGTCAAAATCGAGGTTGGGTGATATTGGTGGAAAGGGAATGGTCCAAGGCAACAACTGTATAAGTGTCCAAGCATTTGAGTAAGCGGTGTTGATGCTAGACGAAACGGTAAAATCTACTTAACCTGTTACGGACGGACAGGACGATTACTATATGCCTCCGCATCTATAGATGCCGGGGGCATAAAAATGATTTCCATTGCAACCAGTTTGGAGTCAATTCAGATGCCAGGTAAACCGGTACAACTGGCATCTGATGAGGCTCCAAACCTTTAATTTTCTACATTTTATTGGGTTTGTTTTGCATTTGCATTTAAACAGGAAAGAACAATGTCTCCTGTTCTGTAACTGCAAACATAGACATTTAACCCTTTACTCCATAGCCTGTTTCTGGTTCTGAAAACAGGAGACCATTTATAGCAGGTTGAAAGTAAAGCAGAATGCACCTTAGGGCAAATCCTGTTTTATTTTCAGCCTGCTTAAACTACTATCTGCTAGAATATAGAAAATATTTCTTATGATAAATTTTCATGACTGTATGAATTGGTACAATTTTCTTCAGTCGAGGAATAAATTAAATGCTCTAAAAGGTGCTTCTATGGAGTAAAAGGTTAAGGACAATCTCAACACAACAGTACTTCATAGGATACATGTATATATGTATACTAAAATGTACAGTCAATCTGATAAAGTCAAACCTGTATTAAGCGACCACTAAATATATAGTAAGTTTATCGTATTGATAATTCACGACAGGTAGCAGTTTAATGCATGGGAAAAGCCATGCAGATGGCTCATATAGGAGCCGTCTGCATGACTTTTCTCTGCATTAAGCGATCACCTGTCTATAAAGATCACCATTTATCTTCATTCAGTAGTCGCTTAGCATACTGTCAGGTTAGACAGTATGGGCCTGGCCTTCACTAGAATCACCAGGGAGCAATAAGTAACCACTCAAATACAGGCACTTGCTTAATGCAGGATAAAAATAAAACAGAAAGTCCATACAGGAGCTTGCTGCATTGTTTTATCCCGCATTAAGCTTTCACTTGACTTTATAAGGTCTCTTTAGTACTTTAAATGGTGGTCATTTAATAGAGGATTGGCTGTTATTTCAACAAATCAATTGAATATGTAAGGAATTCTATAGAAATTGCATTGTCAAACAAAATTTTGAAGAAAACAAATCACAAATTTATATTCACAACAAGATATTATTATTTGGATAGGTATGAGGAAAAGCATGTAGTATCAGAGTTGTGTTTAAACTGTGTACCCCATAGCCTGTTTCTAGTTTGAAAGACAAAGAACCACTTAAAGCAGGTTGAAAGTAAAGCATAATGCACCTCAAGGTTTACTTTCAGTCTGCTTTAGGCCACCATCTGCTAGGACACAAAAAATATGTCCTATGGTACATTTTCATAACTGTATAAAGTGAAACTATTTTAATTAGTGGAGGAATCAATTACAGGCCTATTTATTGGGTAATGGCTTAACCCATTAGCAGTACAGAAACAAAACTAATGATATTGAATCTGACAAGTGTCCAATGGTATAGACTCTTATCAAAAGTTGGGCTTATAGCAACTTCTAAACTGTTTGCATTTGGTAATGGTTTAACCTATTTCTTAATTGATACACCTTTTTACACATTTTATTATTTTCACATGGGTCATAAATGGAAGTAAAACATTGGATAGGTGCTTCATTGTAACAAAAATAAAAAGTATGAATGTTGTTTTTATAGTGTGAAATGATTGTAATACTTGCTTGGTACACAATTGATGTATATTCAGTGTTAACTAGACAGAAACAGTTGTGGCAGTCTGTTCAATTCTTTTTCCTTCATGGATTTAACCCATTACTCAATAAATGCCTTTACTTTATTCCTCCACTAAAGGCGATAGTTCCACTGTATACAGTCATGATAATGTACCATACAAAATATATTCTTTATCCTATGAGGTGGTGCCTATAAGCAGGCTGAAAGTAAGGCACATTCTGCTGCTTTCAACCTACTTTAAGTGGTCACCTGTGTTAAAACCAAGAAATAGGCTATGAAGTAAAGGGGTAATCCTCTGATAACACAGTATATACATGTATATAACTTATATGACAGTTTTAGTTGATGAATTACAGTTTTTTAAATTTCTCATGTTTGTCAATTAAAGAAATGATCTAGATCCAAACAAGTGTGTTTTTGCGAAGGCCCATTTGTATCTCTACAACAATTACAGTATTGAACTGGTTTAGCCAGATCCTTTATCTACCTCCAACCCTAGCCCTTTGTAAACCAGGGTAATATGATGTAAAATCTGTATTTGGCATGTTGGGATTTACCAAATTTGTTTAGCAAAAATGTCGGCCCACGGATACTCAGAAGATTTCCAAATGATTTGACCTACTGACCCACTTGTTGACTAAATGTAATTTATAATACTACATTGCTTGATTTTGTCAAGGTGATCATTCTGACCAATTTAAATGAATTTGCAGCCCCAAAAATGGATCATACAGTGTTCAGAAGCTCTTTCTGTTTAGACCTAATGACATACGTTTGAGCTTGTCTGTTTAAAAGAAACCAATGAGCTATTGTCATCACTCCGACCTCAGCATTGTCATCCGAAATACCTTCTTCACTGTTTCATTTATATCTTTCATTTTTGGTATGCATATTCATCTTGACAAGTCCTGTCCAGACATACCAAAATAATCTACCAATAGACCTTTACCTTTGATCTACTGTATTTTCACTGACCTTCAAGTTAGCCATAACTTAATTTCTTATCTACGAGACTACAACCTTCATTTTTGGTATCCAGACATACAATATACCAACATATTTTACCAATTAACCTTGACCTTTTTTGTTGTTGTCTGAAATCTTAACATTGGCCACTTCTTCAATGTTTCATCTACAACCTTCATTTTGTTATCTCTGTTCATCTTGACAAGTTCTATCCAGATATATTAAAATGTTTTACCAATTGGCCATGACCTTTGACCTTTTTTTACTGCATCATGATTTGTCACTCACTGATCTTCAAAAACAGACGAGTGTTGGCAACCGCATGCAGTGTTCTTGTTAACCTTATGTAATGTAACCTATATTGACACCTTGCCTAGCTTTTGTCAAGATGATGATTCTAAGCCAGTTTAAAGAATATTTGACTACAAATATTGCCCCTGGAGTGAACAACTTTTGAAGCTAAACCCAACAGTATGTATTTGCTCAAGTTTGGTTTCAGAGAAGATAGACAGAGGGGTATCACAAAAACTCAAAACACCCTATTACATCAATAACAATGATGTGCAGCCGTTCCCGATTTGACAACCACAATTCTCAACCTTAAGAGAATTTCTTGGTTGCTTCATATCTTTCCAAATGCAAGAGTTCCCCTACAAGCTGTGATGATAAATGGTTTTAAGTCCCTTGGGTCATCTGCACCCCTTGGCAATAAAAATGTCTGATAACACATTGAGGCAAATGGGAGTCTTTTGGTTTCCTCTACAACTGTGAAACTGTTATATCTTGGTGGGGAATTCATAAGGGTGTATGTTGTCTGTTCCTGTGATGAATGTCAGCAGCTCATCATAAGAATTGTTTACCTCTTTGTCTGAAAAAATAAAGTTAATTATCTTAGTACATACTACTACACTGCTTAATATGAAGTCCTTCAAAGCTTTAAACACATCTTAGACCACAGCAAACAATTTGGATCCATATCAGCTGCTGAGTCACTAAGCAGCTGATCTGGATCAAAGTTATTTATATTTTTGATGAGGTTAGATGTATTTTGGAAAAAATATAAGAAAATTTGTAGATCTGAAAAATTTGCTTGTAAACAAAAGTTTGAAAAATAAGGAAATTTAGCCGTGAATGTTTCTAGATGCTCAATGTGAGCCGCCAGAGGCTGCATATTTCTGGTCAAAAAGCAAATGCCATATATCCTTAGCAAGCCTGGCGGATTTGTGGTTCTTGTGCACTACACTCCTAGTCAACGAGATTTATCTGTATATGAAGTTTGAAGGAAATAGCTCTTATATTTTTGAAGTTATGCTCTGGACAAGCCTAAAGTGGGTTAAAATATAACAACAAAGGGAAATAACTCCAAACATATGGATGACAGAGTTATGGGTTTTGTGCACTGCACTCCTAGTCAATGAGACCTATCTATCTATATGACGTTTGAGGTCAATAGCTCTTATATTTTTGAAGTTATGCTCCGGACAAGCATAAGTCGGGTAAAATTTTAACAACAAAGGGCATTAACTCCAAAAATACTGATGATAGAGTTATAGTTCTTGTGCACTGCACTCGTTGTCAATGATAACTATCTGTATATGAAGTTTGAAGTCAGTAGCTCTTATACTTTAGAAGTTATGCTCCGGACAAGCGGGACGGACGGACAACCGGACGGACGGACATGGTGTCTCCAGTTTACCCCCCCCCCCCCAACGTCGTTTGAGGGGCGGTATAAAGATGTATCCACATACAAGGTTTGGTATTCCTAGATGAAATAGTATACAGCATGTAGGAGATATGCTCTGGACAAGTTTTTTCAATTATCGAGGTCAAAGTGTCTTTAAAGTTGGTAAGCAGCACTCTGCTATCCTATATAATATGTATAGAGATGGTGGACCTAGATGGTTAAGAGATAATTATGCTCAAGACAAGGTCTTTCAACTATTATGGTCAAGGTGACCTGAAAATTGTATGAGATACATGTACTTGGAAATCCAAATATGTATCCATACAACATGTTTGGTAATCCTAGACGACATACTTTAGGAGATACACTCTGGACAATTTTGAGATGGACTGACACAGTGATTCTTATATAGTATAAAGATGACAGATATCAACAACCATGTGCAGGTGACTAATAAAAGTTGCCTATTTGAAACCTTTTTATACCTTCTATGTCCTGGGGGGAAGACCTCCCATAAGTAGATCGTCCAGCTCATCTTACATAATACATGTTTCGTTCACTTCATTGCATAGGTGGCTTTAGTAAAAGACCTCAGGGTTTGAGAAGAGCAAAAAAGCAGATCTGATGGTTGGCCCTCATAACAAACCATATCCAAGCTAGCAAGCTGATTGATTTCAGCAGATACCCTGTAAATGGATGCATCTAAATTACTCAAAGTTGTTATTGATATTAATGACTACTGGTATTATGAAGTAGAACTATTTTCTTCAGACAAGGAATAAATTAAAGGTGTAAAAAGGCATATTTATTGAAAATGGATTCAGCAAAATTAAAGATAAATGCAATGCAATAAAATGTAGAACATTAAGTCTTTGAAACTGTTGGCAAGTTGTTTTAAAAGGTATCTCAAACATTTTGGAGCCAAATCAAAGGGTAAATTATCTGGCACCAAATCGGGCTACAAACTGTTTGTAATTGAGATGATTGGTTTAGCACATACAGGTTATTGGAAAAGAATAATGTTTTACCCATGTCATTAAATTGTAAGAAATTACTTTTGATACAGACAGCAGAATCACAGAAATCTGTTAAAGTAAGCAGCTACAGTTGAGCCTAGATAACTCAAAGATACAAGTAATTCAATGTTAAAACTTGGATTATGTTCGACATAAAGGCAATATCAAATTTCAGAGGAAGAAATATGGGTAAATTTGCCTTAACCTAATCTCCACCTTGAAACTTAAGATGAACTTTCCAATTTAGTTTAGTCTGACTACTTAGGATTGTTTTTGTCAATAAATTGCAATATAACAACAGTGCCTCTCTAATCTGAGTCTTCACTGTTGGTATAAGACAAGTTATACACTTTACAAGTACATCGTTTTTGTAAGATGATGCATATATTCATCATTAGGGTTCAATGGGTTAAGCTCTGCCTTTAAATGTGCAATCAAACATTGCTGTAATGTGCTGTTTTCCTTATATAAAAAATGCTACTATAATTATACCATATTCAGCTTCTCATCTGGCTCCAAACTGTATACAATGGAATAGATATATGACTTTCAATATGAACTCTTCTACTGGGAAAGAATAATGCCTTGCCCACTAGATACAGCATGACTAATTTGACTAGTTACCTTCACATTTGCTATCCACAGTTATTTCTAAGCCTGTGTTGTAGATGTAGTTTTTGACGACCATACAGCATAGTGACTGGCTGGTCTATTGAGATACCATCTACCTTGTTGCCATGGACAGCATCATGCTCACAAAAGTTTACAGATATACCTGAAAATAATAGTATAATGGCTTGAATAAACAGCTACCCTATAGTCTGTGTCTAGTTCTGACAAACAGGTTAAAACATTAAAAGACATTACTTTGCCTAGAGGTTGGTAATTGTTCTAGTCCAGTAAATATTTTTATTTAAAGCATGCAAAGCATGTTTTAATTGTACAAATTTATGTCTTCACTAGGCAAAGAATCAATGAAGCCTCTCATGTGAAGCCTGTCCCTTTTTTTGGATGTTTTGGTTTGAAAAATTTGAGTATGTCAGGGCCTCTCTAGACAAAGAGAGATTGCTATCCCACAGGTTTCATGCTTTTACAGTTACTTTCATGCCTAGTGAGAACAATGGGGGATGATCATTCAATAAGCTCTGCGTGGCTTAGTGGTACAGTGTCCGCTTGCAGTGCGGAAGGTTGTGGGTTCAATCCCTGGCCGGGTCAAACCAAAGACTTGCAAAAAAATTGCAAATTGGTTTCGGAAAAAGGAGATTAATATTTAGCTTTCACTTTAGTCATATAAGGAAAACCACTGGCATCATTGTTTTTCAAGCTAAAATTTCTCCAGATTTTTCTTGCTTTTTAAAAAATAGAATTTTATGCGTTTATTTCTTAGGAAACATTGATATGGGTATTAAAAAGTTAAGATCCAGATCAGACGACACGTCACGCGGCTTCTGATCTCGATCTTAATTGTTTGCATAATCATGTTAGTGTTATAGAGCCGGACAGCTAAATGCTTAAAGGGCTTAAAGTTGCTTGAAAATCGGTAAATATTAGGACTTTTATCAGCAACCTATAAAGGTAAAGGTAAGCTTTATTTAAATGTTGCATATGGTAAACAATCAACATAAGCTCTGAAGAGCTTTTATTGCGACAAACAAGATCTATCTATTATTGGTTTGACCGGTTGGTAGCTTAGTGATAGAGCAATAGCTTGCAGTGCGGGAGGTTGCGGGTTCAATCCCCGACCGAGTCAAACCAAAGACTTGAACATTGGTCGTAATGGCTTCCCTCCTTGGCGCTCAGGATTTCGGGTTATCATTATGACTGGTTCGTCAGTGTCAGGTTAAAGTGACCGCCTGGGTACCTTCCCATTGGTGCACCTAAATAGTGCCCCTTCTCATAATCATCAGAATTGATGGCGTAGAAGTAATACATAGAAATAGAAATCTATATGGTAGCTCTGTATTAACAGTGCTCCCTCCCTACAACGGCACTGAACGATTCATTTCTTAACAATGACTATTGCCGCTGCTCCCGAAGCAAGATGTCTAGCCCTTTCACAGCTGCAATATCGTCTGCTTAAGATAATCGTCAGCTTTTTTTCACTCAAAGTTAGGCTACGTATAGGAGATCTAGTGGGCATCTTTACAGAAGAAATATAATGACGAGGGTATGCGGAGTCTTCTTCTTCTTCTTCTTCCAAGTGTTGTACAGGGCCCACTCTGGGGCATTTTCGTACAGGTCTGATCAGGATTCTCCCTCGATTCCTCACACGGAGTAGACACAGATCGTGATTCCTCAGTATCTCTCTGTCATGGTGTTTATGGTGAATTCGCCTAGAGACGAACTCGCCTACAATTAGATATATAGTAAACTAAATAGTGAATTCGCCTAGAAAGCAATTATATAGTGATTGAATTTCGCACCTATATTAAGGTATTGATAACATAACAAAACTTTGTTTTCAGGTTGTGTTTACTAAGATGGGGTGATAAGTGTAGCCCCTGATCATCATATGCAGGTGTTATTTTTTTTTTATGTAGACCTGTGCAAGCGGCAGTTTTGCTTTCAATATGTAAAATGATGTATTCTACGTTGGCATCACCCCCTTTCAAACAGGTTGTCAAATCTGGGTGTAGTGATTAGATGCTACACTGATCTTTCATTTTGTTAAAAAAAATATCTGGATAACAAAACAACAAGATAAGTGGATCCTCTACAAAAATTCTTATTTTATCTACTTGTAAACAGTAGATACACCTGTACTACAAGGTGTGAACTACAATAACTATAATAATTGCTTTATAGGCGAATTCACCATTTCGGTTACTATATATCTAATTGTAGGCGAGTTCGTCTCTAGGCGAATTCACCACGCACCCCCGTCACTCAGACCGTGTATAGAAAGTGTCTACCGGTACGACAGTCGTGCGGATAACAATTAATATTCTGATATTCCCACGACTGACGCAGGGCTGCCATAAGTTGACATGAAAAATCCTAAGATTTCCAAAGTTGCATTTTTCAAGTGCGATTTTACGAATCGTACCTTTACCCAATAGCCTGTTTCTTGTTTTGTTGACATGCGACCTCTTAAAGCAGGCTGTAAGTAAAGCAGAATGCGCAATCTGCTGTACTTTCAGCCTGCTTTAAGCTACCATGTTCTTGAAAAAAATCCGAAGTTTTCGGAAAAATCCGGAGAAATGGCAGCCCTGCTGTCGTGCAGATAAGAATGTTCCTTATCCGCAAGACCGTCGTGTGGATCTGACCGTCGTGCGAATAAGAAACGTTATCGGCACGATTTACAGACGTTTTGGTAAATGACCAGTTCGGTAAATTGATTTTATATAGTGAAGGTCTGGACGTTTCGGTAAAAAGGTAAATTATATATAGTAATTAGAGGATTATAAGTATATCGCACCTCTCCCGGTAACAATCAGACTATATAGTCACGGTGTTTGTGCCACTTTTGCAGGTTTGTTTTAGTATATGTGGATCCAGGAACGTTCCTGGTGGATCCTGATCTACCAACGAAATAGAATCAAATAGATGGACATGTAAAGGAGGTAAAAATAATTGGGATTGCAAATACTTTCAAAGGACTCTCAATGTTCACTTTGAAAATTTTACCTTAAATTTCCATTTCCCACTTCATTATCGACCTAAAAGCCCCGATTCGGCATAGACATTTTACCCTTTCCAGAACTAGATCGTATATTTAGTTTAGATCCAACTATTAAAATTTACAAGTGATTACATATCAAGCGCTATCAGTTATTGATCAATGGAAAGGTGTGATATACAGGTACATAAACCTTTATAATTACTATAATTTATCTTTTTACCGAAACGTCCAGACATTCACTATATAAAATCAATTTACCGAACTGGTAATTTATCGAAACGTCCGGCATCCATCGGCACGACCGTCGTACCGATAGCCTCGACCTTCGGGAAGATTATTTAGGCTGTTTCACTTTGGGATCAAAACCACCAATTTGCCTTGCTTTTAGTTCTTGGCAGAGGTCTAATAAACAAAAACAATGCTCTATGAGAATTAAGCCAGAAATGCGGCCAAGCAGTCTCTGGCCGTCTGACGGCAAAAAAATAGTTGGAAAATGTATTTACCTTCAGACTGAACACTCGCTAATTTTGAAGTTTCATTCCCACTGTCGCACGCGACCATTTATTGTACAGCCAGGCTCTCCAGCTGTACAGTCACCCTCAGTCACCCTGATCTTGTTGAGAAAATTCTCTGAAGTTGAATCAGCAAAAGTCATGTTTTTCATGGGAGCTGCCATCTTGGATGATCTAAGCCAATTGAAGCCAAGCTTACAAAATTCTATTAGTATCCCATAATGCTAATTATTGAACATAAATTTTTTTCAACCGTTGCATAAGTCTAAAAATATTGATTCAATAAAAAAAAAATTTTATTCTATCTCGATTAAATATATGTTCAATACAAAATATTGATTCGATATAAAATATAATAAAAACAATTATTGAATAAATATATTTTTAAGAAACAAATATTTTGTAGGATAGAAAATTATATTTAATTTATTGAATAAATATTTTTTTATTGACAATATATTTTTCAGATAGAATGATAATTTTTTTATTGAACCATTATTTCTTTTTGCAACACTTCACATGCCATAAATGACGTCATAAATATTTGACATAAACCACTGAATATTTAAATTTTAGCTCCCATGACCTATGACGACACCGTATACATGGCAATAATGACGTGTAACTATGACGTCATAAGCCAGGAGGAAATTATGTACTATATTTGTAAACTGGGAATTCCATGATGTGTGAGTTTCAAAATTTATAGATCTGAACTTATAAGTCAAATGTTTGTGATCTGTTTATTGATGTACATAGATCTACTATGCCAATTTATTTTCTTAATTGTGTTATGTTTTCTTACTTGTGTTAGATCTATATATATTCAAGTGATAATTTATGTAGATCCCTTCAGTGCAATAATATCGTACCCGCGAATAATTTAACTCGCGGATGCGTTGGTGTTGCGCCGAATTGTTGGTCTAAGATTGTATTCACGAATTAATAGCCTATCATATCTATGTTACAAAACACTGAATATGCCTTCTCAGTTTGGATAGAAAATGACATGGAAGGCTCCCAATGGATATTTCCACACTATGTTCAGTCTAAAATGAGAAACTACAATTTACGACATCGGCTGTAGTTTTAAAATTTTCGAAGTCGCAAGTGCCGGACAGTTTGGAACTAGCTGTGGCGTTAAGTAAAAGTATCACGGTGTGTCTCATCTGGAAATAAACTGTCCCTACAGATGTATAAATCTATTTTTATCTATTTCAAATCTATTTATTGCAACTTACAAAACTTACAACCATTGCCGCGAACGGCGGTTTAATTGTAAATTTCATTGTAGCTCTCCCACCTGAGCCTGTAGCTAATATCTTTAAAATACTTAATTGTTAAAGTTCTCTTTCATTACCTGTTTAGTTTGTATTACACCTTCAATTAACCTCATGTATTCATGTGAAAACATGTACTGAGCGAAATAAAGAATTTGAATTTGAATTTGAATTTGAGTCATTCTTAATACTTGAGGGTATTGTTCGAGAGAGTTCGAGAGAGAAATATGGCCCGAAAATAACCCGTAAAATGCTAGATCTATGTAAGACGGTTCCGATGCAGAAAATGATTGCGCACCATTTTCGCGCAGGCAACAGTGTCGTGCAACAGTCAACTGTTGACCGGCCAACAGTCACCTTGCATAAGTCTGGGAATTCTTTACCAAAAAACAATCAAACATGCTTAATAAACACTGAAATAGAGAGTCAGGTAATAATACTAATTAGCTGTAACAGTTACTTCAATGCACTTTATCTGAGGTTGACGGAAAAAGGCATACCGACACAAAAAGGAATCGATCAACCCATTTACGCCCGGTGGATTCTTCCATGTTTACATATTGGATTAGTCCATTTTTTATCAAAGGGATGTCTAGTAAAAAAATTCATTTTCATTTTGTTTTATATTGAAATTGCTATCAGCAAACAGTGTAGACTGATCAGACGCCGCATAATGTTTGCCTATGTCCCATATATGGGATCGTAGGCACAAATGAGTTCTTTCCCAATAAGCGCGCTTACGCTAAATCTTTTATTTCAATTGCAAACAGTTTGCTTATCTGGCTCCAAACTGTTTGGATAATGAATTAGTTGGGTTTTACGGCGCCTCGACACAAATAGTTCATAATTATAGAGCCGATGAAGGTCATAATTATAAAGCCGATGAATGATGAGGGATGATGAAATGAGATGATGATGATTTCATGAAAATGATTTCGGCTAATCCAGCTCCCTGTAAAGCAGTACATCGGATCGAATCGTTTTTCAAAAAGTTGTATTTGTTTTACATTTTAGTGTATTGTGTTTGCATTTCGTACGCGTTTGAACGGACAAGAATAACGTCTTCTCCACTGTATATATTGATTGAACTGTGCGAATACCCGTCCGTGCGTGTGTCAGTATGTGCGTCCGTCAATGCTATAGTTACAACATTTTTAAAGAAAAGAATAATTCCTTCACCATACCAACTAATGATACCTATTGTAGTGCTGTTGGCACTACTGGATTACACACCTAGTCATTCTAAGTAACAGTTTGTTATTGTGCGTATTCCCGTGATCGTACGTATTCTTACTCAGCTTCCTTCTTTGCCACGTTTCTAGGGTTTATTTGTCATAGAGAATGTTTCTGTTTATTAGACAGAGCGTATCCTCTTTGCCAATAACTTAAAGGAAGGCAGGTCGGTGGTTTTGATCCAACACGATGCTTGGCAACGAATGGGATTAACCAAAATCATCTTCCTGGAATTACCATCATCTCATCTCATCATCCATCATCATTCATCGGCGAAATATGAACTATTTCATGTCGCAGTATCTGTTAAATCCAAATCATCCATTCACCTAATATATGAGGTTTGACTGTAAAATCGACCAATAAACAACGAAACAACAAGTTGCGTACGAATGACATAATGGCTAGAACATACTACAATTAACGCATCTATCTTAAAACCAGGGATTATCTTCTTCCGGTCAAGAATTTTGGAGTATAATATAATGACTTACGGAGAAATTTAAAAAAAAATGCAGATTTACCCCTTCTTTATATCAAGGGAGAGTCTCAACTTCACTGTCAGTGTCTCCTTGACGCATAGCTGGGCAATTAATAATCAAACAATACCCAATTAATATGATTTATATACCTACGAGTAAGGCCTTAATTAGCTTTCACTAAATTTAATGTTGAATACATGCGTACATGTGTACTGGGAACATCTTTGATTGAGGAGTTTTGAGAAAATCAATATGATTTATCTTTCTTAACCAAGGGTGGGTATACTTGCACGTGTATGCACTTTTATGTTTTTTTCTGGGGGGGATGTATGATTTACATGTAGCTATAAACATGGTGCAACTGAAGACAATAATCAAATAAGTAATTGCAATCAGCGATGAATTCAACCCTTACCCTGCTAAATTATCGTTTGCTAAGCGTATCGTATGCCTGTTAATAAAGAAACATTTTCTATTTTTTCGTATTAAAATATAGTGAAACATCTCTATTACGACCCCTATATTGTTTAACTTACATGTACAATAATAAATTTATAAAGTGTTGAAGGCAGGTGACTTGCTTTAAGCAAAGTGACAGTAAAACAAAAAGCTCCTTAGGGAGCTTTCTGTTTTACTACCACCTTGCTTTAAGCTGTCACTTGTCTTGTATGCAATCAATTAACCTTAATTAAGCGGTCGTAATATAGAGGTTTTACTGTATATTTAAACAGATACGATCCGAATAGGACATCAGACTATTAGGTGTTTGTTCTGGCTCTACAATAATTGCAGAGTGGAGAATGTGTTATTCTTTCCCAATAAACGCGTTTACGCTTAAACTATTATTTGCATTGCAAAAAGTTTGGAGCAAGATCAGACGCCGGGTAACCCGGCGTCTGATCAGGCTCCAAAATGTCTGCCATTCAGATAAAAATGAATTGTTAGAAATATCTACAGAATGACTATTCGGTGTTTGTTCTGGCTCTACAATAACTGCAGAGTGGAGAATGTGTTATTCTTTCCCAATAAACGCGTTTACGCTTCAACTATTATTTGCATTGCAAAAAGTTTGGAGCAAGATCAGACGCCGGGTAACCCGGCGTCTGATCAGGCTCCAAAATGTCTGCCATTCAGATAAAAATGAATTGTTAGAAATATCTACAGAATGACATTTTCTACATTTCAGTGTTTTGCGTTTGCGTTTCGTTTGCGTTTAAACGGGAAAGAATAACGTTTTCTCCAATGAATGTACATGTATATGTACTGCTTACATGTACCTATAGTTTAGCTCTAGTGGCGGGTGTACTTTACAGTGAACTTTACAGTGTTTGTTTAAAGAGTAAACTTTTCCTAAGAAAACAGTGTAGACACTGATCAGAGGGTTCCTCAAAGAGCCCATTGATTGAGATCTGCACAGTTTTATTTTTGAAGAAATCACTAACTAGACTTATTGTAAACTTGAATTGTTTTTGCTCAATATTTTCGTCTGCCTTAATCGTTAAAGTTTGGAGTGTTTGTATTTAACTTAAAGGAAAACGAATGACCATGTCAAATAGTTTGCTTCCTGACCGGATGCCGCCTTACGCGGCGTCTGATCAGGATCCAAAAGTTTGTAAATGTATAATGTGTAACAGTTGACAGTTTCAACGAAAAATATATTAAAATACGGTATTACAGTGGAGAAAACGTTATTCTTCCCAAATAAACGCGTTTACGCTAAAACTATTATTTCCAATGCAAACAGTTTGGAGCCAGATTAGACACCGGGTAACCCGGCGTCTGATCAGATTCCAAACCGTTTGTCACTGGTAAAAATTGAACGGTCAGTGTTGTCAAAAAGTTCTTATTTTGTTCATTTTATTGCAATGCGTTTGCGTTTCGTTTGCGTTTAAACGGGAAAGAATAACATTTCCCCTGCTGTATTTCCCATTTTTAAACGCGATCGAAACGCAAACGTAATGAACTACATTTATTTATGCTTTTCGGTGGATTACCACGATATAGCAGTGGATGATCACTTGGTAATCCACTGCAGTGGATTATCACCAATCGCTTCTATTATGAACTTTCCCCGTAGGGCTCCCCAAGAATCGTAGTCAATCGTGTCTTATCGTTAAATTCCGGCAGTCCGATTTGTCGCGAACTACTCACCGGAAGAGCACGAATCCAAACTCGGGAGCAACGAAGTCATTCGGATGACGTCATTATACCGCCAACTGTCACGCGCATGTGTTCGACATAAAACGTGGGGCTCAACACGGGATAAATAATGTACGTTCGCTTTCAATTTTTAAACAATTTCGTTTAAAAAGTGGCTTAAAAGCATAAATAAATAGAATAACTGTGTTTTTTCAGTGTATGATCGAATTTAATCCATTTCGTGAACATCAGACTGTTATATTTTCACTCGTGGCTTCGCCACTCGTGAAAATATAACGTCTGATGTTCACTCAATGGATTAAATTTCGATCTTACACTGAAAAAAACAGTTATCCTCTATGTGTAGAAAAAACATTTTTTCAATCGTCTATTTATCGTAGTCTGAGTGACTAAACGCTTGGCGCCTTCTCAGGCGCCGGGTAATCCGGCGTCTCATCTTGCTCCAAATTGTTTGCATTGGAAACTACGATTTTTTGCGTTAACGCGTTTTTGGGGGGGACAATAATGTATTCATCATATTAGCCCGGGTTCATTGTATGTGCATTTGAATTATTCCCCTTTGATTATACTTTTCTTGTACAGTGGAGAATCTGTTATTCTTTCCCAATAAACGCGTTTACGCTAAAACAATTATTTGCAGTGCGAACAGTTTGGAGCCAGATCAGACGCCGGGTAACCCGGCGTCTGATCAGGCTCCAAACTGTTTGCCACCAAGATAAACATGAATTATCAGAATTGTCTAAAAGTTGTACTTTTCTACGTTTTATTGCTTTGCGTTTGCGTACGTTTGCGTTTAAACGGGAAAGAATAACAGATTCTCCACTGTACACATAATTATAGTAGTATTGTTATCATACATGTATACACGATCGCCATTCTACGCTGAACATAAACAATTATAACTTCAAAAGCAGATTAGCCCTTTCGCTGCCTGGCTCTTTTATAGAACAGAACTGTTCTGTTCTTCTGTCATCGGCGCTATGACCTATTTTGTGTCGCAGTGCCGTAAAACCCAGTGGCCGTAATATCAACAACACTAATGATAATAACGACTTTATTTTATGTAGATTACATGTTTGGTATCAAAAACAAATTTTCAATATGGTCTACGTAACACAGCGTCTGATCAGGATCCAAACTATTTGATACTCGTATTAACTTTCTTCAGTCGTGAAACACATAATACTCCGAATTCAATACGTAAAAAAGCAGACGAAAACTATCAGCAGACGATACTGTGTCAGCGATTGTTTCAGCCGGGCCACTACAGTGGAGAAATCGTTATTATTTCCCGTTTAAACGCAAACGAAACGCAAACGCAACAACCTAAAATATAGATAATGATGACTTTTTGACACCTCTGACAATTCATTTTTATACGAGTGGCAAACAGTTTGGAGCCTGACTAGACGCCGGGTTACCCGGCGTCTAATCTGGCTCCAAACGGTTTGCAATGGAAATTAACGTTTTAGCATAAACGCGTTAATTGGGAAAGAATAACGTTTTCCCCCACTGTATACATGTATGCACGTCATAATGGCAGGGCATGGGAGGTTTATTTCCTGATGCAAACGTCACCGTGCAGTTTGCGTCTCGTCTGAATCATGGGGGGCTTACTGAGTATTATCTTGAAAATGTTTTGCTACGACATTTTATATTAGTATTCTAATAGATTCGTATTCCTATGAAGTCAGTGTATATACTGGGAAATGCTTTGCTACGAAAATAAAGTTGCCTTCGTAGGAATATAGAAATCTATTATAAGTTATCGTAGCAATTCATTTGATGATAATCCAGTGTACATGTAAATACAATCGAGAAAACATTATTCTTTCCCGAACAACACGTTTATGCTTAAACAATTATTTCCATTGCAAATAGTTCGGAGCCAGATCAGACTCCAAACTGTTCGTTACTCAGAGGAAAATATATCACCAGACTTAAAGAGTCATTTTCTGCATTTTTATTACATTGCCCCTTAGTATAGAATCATTTAACCCTTCATGATCAAATTTATTGTGAGGTTTTACCCCTTCACCGCAATATTGTCGTCTGCTTTAATATCGTTGTCTAAAATATCGTTTCAAAGTTAGATTTAAGGCAGTAAAAACTGACATAATTTCAAACAAGAAGCGAACAGTGTTGATCCTGATCAGACGCCGCATTACGCCGCGTCCGATAAGGCTCAAAACTGTTTTCAAAAGCTCTTAATGACGTCAGTGAGAGTGAAAGGGTTACGGGACAGTGAACAGAACGGTATCCCTTCTTCTGGTGTAGCGCATTTTGACGTTTTTGGAGAAAAAAATATATAAACCCAGCATAGACTGCTCCAGAACAGCTTATGATCAGGGTATGCACTGTTTGTTAGTAGGATATGTTTCGCACATACAGTGGAGAATCTGTTATTCTTTCCCAATAAACGCGTTTACGCTAAAACTATTATTTGCAGTGCAAACAGTTTGGAGCCAGATCAGACGCCGGGTAACCCGGCGTCTGATCAGGCTCCAAACTGTTTGCCACCAAGATAAACATGAATTATCAGAATTGTCCAAAACGTTGTACTTTTCTACGTTTTAGTGTTTTGCGTTTGCGTACGTTTGCGTTTAAACGGGAAAGAATAACAGATTCTCCACTGTATGTCTCGCACATAGATCTTCACTCGTAGTTTTGGGGACGATTTCCTTATGTTATTACATTTAGCCATTGTAGTATATCATATGATATTTAAATGGAGGATCTTACATGAGTGCTAGTTATTTATCATTTTTGATAAACGAGTAGACTAAAATAATATGACGCGAGCCTTGGCGAGCGTCATATTAATTTAAGTCAACAAGTTTATTAAAAATTATAAGAAATGAGCAATAATGTTATATTCTATTTTTACATAACAATTTTAAACACCTATTAAATAAATCGAAGCCGTAGTTTTCAGTCTTTCTGCTATATACGAGATTTTCCCACCAAACCTGACGTTGTTTACGTTAATGTCATCGCAAATGACGTTCGCATGTGGACGAAAAGGTTTGGCCGGAGCCCCAAAAACGATAGTCCACTAGTGGATTACGATATTTATATGATGGCTTTATTCCACTTCCAGACCGCAAATTATGTGATAAATGGAGTTTTTTTTGTATAAAGATATTAAGCTGGACAAAATTTCCACAAAACAACAACTATTTTTTATGATTAATAGGTTAACATTATTGTTTTTTTTAACTTGATGTGGAAACAAAGAACTTGCGTACTAACTTACTCATTCGGTCAGTAATTCGCCCAAACTCTGACACATAAAACATGTAGCTGAGTCAGCTGACTCACTCAATGGATGGATGAGTTGTGTTTTACAGCACTGTTACACACAATGGGTCATACAGCACCGATGAATGATGAAGGATGATTAGAAAAACCATGATCATGATTTCAGGAAGATGATGTTGGATAAATCCCATGCGTTGACAAGAAGCGCATGGGATCAAAACTACCATTCTGCCTTTCTTTTAGCTCTTTGCAGAGGGGATAATCTCGGTCTGATAAACAGAAGGATACCCTAAGACAATTAAGCCCCAGAATAACGGCAAAGTAGGAAAGTCTCTGGGGACTGACTATAACTGAAATGTCCCAATCTGATTAACTCAAATCTCATTGAAATTTTAATTATTTGATTACAACGGATAATACAATAAAACCAAACGCAAATGCAATGTAATAAAATATAAAAAATAGAGTTTCAAAAATGTGGTTTTTAATTGTTATCTCAGTGGCAAACTGTATGGACTTTGATCAGACGCCGGTTTTCCCGTTGTCTGATATGGCTTCAAGCTGTTTGCAATACTAATAACCTTTTTAAGCACAACTGCATGTTCAGAGTATGTTGTCGTTATTCTTACTTACTAATATTACATCACGAGCTCACCTACGAACTAACTGGCCAACCCACCCCACTCATTCGCACACAACGGCATACATGTAACTAAACTACTTCCTTACATGTACGTCAATATATATGTACTCAGAGCCGTTTTGCCGTTATACATGTAGTATATGTTTTTGTCTCTCAATCCCCTTTATTACTCCTTACCCTACACTACCATCTGGATTTTAAAAACATTGTCCAATAAAACATTGTGTCAACTTAAGATTTGTGCATATTTTAATCGAATAATCCATAAGACGGGTGGCAAACAGTTTGAATCCAGATCAGACGCCGCTTAAAAGCGGCGTCTGATCTGGATCCAAAATGTTTGCAAATTGTATCAGTCAGGTTACGATTGCCATGTAAATGATTTAAAGGGCGCGTATTGCATGTTTGTACATTGTATATGGCACTGTGCTAATATTACTTCCATAAAAGTGGTCGTTTTTGTCTTTTTAACTCGTAGAAAATCAGCTTATATTTTTGTGCATTATGTCAGCAGCAGGAATCGATCTACATGTACGTCAGTCATTGTATGAATGTACTGAAAAAAACACTACAGTGGAAGTCAAATCTTTTCCATTCCAAATAAACACGTTTGTACTTAAATTCTTATGATCCCTGAAAACAGCTTCGAGCCAGAGCAGACGCTAACCAGTGGCAAACAGTTCGGAGCCTGATCATACATCGGATTACCCGGCGTCTGATCAGGCTTTAAACTGTTTGCAATGGAAATAACAGAGTTAGCGTAAACGCGTTTATTGGGAAAGAATAACGTCTTCTCCACTGTAAAAACGACCAAAAAAACCTTTCTATTGCGTGTTCGTTATATGTAGCCTGTGTTTACTTAAATCAATACTCCTACGATGTATCACTGGCTTACCCCGAGTACATTCACGTCATTGTTTCTTTGTAAACAGTTTTGATCTTGATCAGACGCATCGTAACGTGGCGTCTGATCAGGTCTTAACTGTTTAAAACATATACATATATGTTTATACCTCGTATACGCGTAATCCTTGAAATGTTAAGGAATTACGCGTAACCTCTGGGCGTTTTAGGGAATTGATGAAATGTCTCTTTTTCATCAAATTAATAGATTTGTATTTATCATGACATTAATTTTGGTTTAAAACATCCTGCTTTCTTGAAATAGCATGGTCTAATGAACGTTCATACAAAGTTTCTCGCACAAGTGAACAAAAATAAGTGAACAGTGTGCATATAAACCAGGACAATTAAAACCCCCAAAAATATGTCTTGTTAATAAGGTTAACAAAATATTTCATAGTGTGGTTCTTGCCTTAAACTATAATGAAATAAACAAGGTATGATTCATTACTTATACCAAAAGTAAATGCCAAATATTTATAAAAACAAATCGACGAAAAGCTTCAAAATTACGCCTTTCCCCTGGGAGATTTAGGACTTTCGTGAAATCCCTGGTTTTTCAGAGATTTTACGTATTCCCTGATTACACTTAATCCCTGTAATAATATACGTATATATCTTCAGTCAAAATGCATAAAATTAAAATTCAAGAAATAAAATAGACGACAATTGTTTAACCATTTTACTCTCAATGACGCCCAAAAGCGCGTTTGCAAACTGTTTGACACTTTTATTGATATTTAATAAGTCAAACAACCTTAAATCTAGCTTTGAAACGTGCCTTACAGACAACAATATTGAAGCAGACGACGGTGACGGGATAAAAATCTCCCGAATAATTTGATCATTAAAGGGTTAAAGCAGATTAAGTCATGGCAATGAAAGGGGTCAAGTGACCACTCGGTGAAGTATCGTGGGTGTCGTATAAGTCACTGGACTGCTTCATTTTAATCTACACTGTATGAAAATATGTGTCAAATATGTGTTTAGCGTCAACAATTTATCCAACACTCAATAAATACGCCCTTTTACGCCTCTTATTACAAAAACACCTCTTTATTACGACCACTAAAGTAAATAAGAACAAGGTCATTTTGTGTCTCACTAGATACAGTGGAGAAAACGTTATTCTTTCCCAATAAACGCGTTTACGCTTAAACTTTTATTTCAAATACAAACAGTTTGGAGCCAGATCAGACGCCGGGTAACCCGGAGTCTGAGCAGGCTCCAAACTGTTTGCCACCAAGATAGACATGAATTAACAGAATGGTCCAAAAGTTGTACTTTTCTACGTTTTAGTGCTTTGCGTTTGCGTACGTTTGCGTTTTTAAAAGGGGAAAGAATAACAGATTCTCCACTGTACATTGAGTAGTATGTGTTCATGTGGCATGTAGTCATAATTCTCTATAAAGTTTATTAATTATTAAGTTTTAATGACAGGTGACTGCTTAAAGCAAAATGTCAGTTAGACAGAAATCTTCTTTAGCAAATAAATTATCTTTGTACATGTAACTTCATGCCAGGCGCATATACAGTGGAGAAAACGTTATTCTTTCCCGTTTAAACGTAAACGAAACGCAAACGCACATCACTAAAATGTAGAAAATGTCAGTTTTTAGAAATTTCTAACACTTTATTTTAATTTGAGTTGTAAACAGTTTGAAGCCTGATCAGACGCCGGGTTACCCGGCGTCTGATCTGGCTCAAATCTTTTTACAATGGGAATACATGTAATTGTTTTAGCGTTAACGCGTTTATTGGGAAAGAATAACGTTTCCTTCACTGTATATATAAGTACGTACATGTTAGTTCAGTATTTCCTACTGTTACAAAAGAATCATCTCGGTCACGTTTCGAGCGCATACAGAGAAGTAATACGAACTAGAAATCATATGCTTTCGACTCTCGACTACATGTAGCCCGACAGTCTTTTTATCCTATAGTTATATTGCATGTAATTGTTCTTCATGCTGGGGTAAATCAAGTAGATTATACTTAGTTTATTTACCTTCTGGCATGACGAACAGTTTATACTTTTACCACTTCACTCTCAATGACGTCATAAAATGAATTTGCAAACAGTTTTAATCCTGATCAGACGCCGCTTACATTTATCGTGAGGCTTTTACTCATTCGCCGTCATATTTTCGTCTGCTTAAATATTGTTGTCTGCAATATGGTTTCAGTGTTTGATTTAAAGCAGTACAACTGACGTAATTTCAAAACAAGTGGCAAACAATTTTGAACCTGATCAGACGCCGCGTCACGCGGCGTCTGATCAGGATCAAAACTGTTTGCAAGTGCGCTTTATGACGTCATTGAGAGTGAAAGGGTGAAACAATCACATGCCTTTACCCTTTTATCGCTATAGTCGATTAAAGCCGACTTTGCAAACAAATTGGTTTGATACGAGTGTAGAACAGTTGTAGAACCATGATAAGACGCCGTGTTACACAGCATTTGATCATGAGTCAAACTGTTTGCATAATTGGCTTAAGTCACATAGTGTTGGGCTGATAAAGGACAACAGATTCAAGATTACAGATTCAAAACACTTTATTTAGTAACGTAAAAATAGACCCGTTTCTTTTTAATTGATACAAAGGATGAAATATATAGACAGAAAAGGAACAAATATATTCGGTCATTGTTCTGCATTAAGCTGCCACCTGTCTAAACGACTTTCGAGTTCATTTTTTATTGTCCGCTTAATCTGAACCCGTCAAACCCATACAACTTTTTAGTGAGTCTGGAGTAAATATGGTTTTAAAGAATCTTCATAAAATGTTCTTCGAGAAAACCTTTATTTGACTTGAACAGATCATACAGCGGAGAAGACGTTATTTTTTCCGTTTAAACGCAAACGAAACTCCAAACGCAATGCTCTAAAATGTAGAAAATATCAATCTACTGACATTTCTCACGATTTTTTTTAATCAGAGTGGCAACCAGTTTAGAGCCTGATCAGACGCCGGATTACCGGCGTCTGATCTGGCTCCAAACTGTTTGCAATTGAAATTAAAAGTTTAGGCATAAACGCAATTAATTTGAAAGAATAACGTCTTCTCCACTGTAAAGAATATTATTAAAATGTTATTCGAGAGAACTTTATTGGACTTGAACAGAGCTTATATTGAAATACACTTGATCTGTTGTTATGTTAAAAGGTTTACATATAAATTACCATGTTGCTATATATGTAAAGAATGGCTTTTTCCATTAGGACTCAATAGTGCGAGACAAAATTACCACTTCTATTTCTGAGAGCATATCGGCTTTGTATTTGCAAACAAATTGAATCGCGATCAGATGCCAAGTACTCGGTGTCTGATCGAGATCCAGACTGCCTGGCCTAAAGCTTTGTAACTTTGTAATTGAAATGTCATTAAAACGTACTATGAAATTGAAAAGCATGTGACATGTTTAATGCTGCGATATCATGGTATGATAAAGGTTAAAGTATACAGTGGAGAGGACGTTATAATTTCCTAATAAATGTGGTTATGCTAAAAACTATTATATCTATTGCAAACTGTTTGGAGCCAGATCAGACGCCGGGTAACCCGACGTCTGATCAGGCTCCAAACTGTTTGCCATTCATATTAAAGTAAATAGGTAGAATATTCGGAGAAGCGTAATTTTCTACATTTTATCGCAATGAATGTGCGTTTGGTTTGCGTCCAAACGGGAAAACAATTTCGTCTTCCCCTCTGTACACTGATGACAATTCCGTGGAGTATTCTCAAGATTTCCTCAATTTCCACAAACATCCGTTAAAGTAAACACTACCCCCTCCTTGGCATCTTTTAGTAAAGGAAATCAAACATCGTGGAAAATTGAATCCCACTCAAGAGTTCTCAATAAAATCGCTTCTCGTATGTCATAGCACAGTTTGATTTCGAAAGCAAACAGAATCAAGCTTGAACAAACAATTATGAAAGCGAATTTCGATTTCATTATCTTTCATCACTGTCAATAAAAATATTCTTTAATATTGATATAAATTGGACTCGGAGAGCTGGGAAGAATAATTGTCCACTTTTTTCCTATCACTAAACTAAAAGCAAAATGCGACTGTTTGGGTTTAACCATTAATTTAATTGACTCTATTAGGCACAAACGGCGATAATTGTTTAATACGATGCTAATATATTTCAAAATACTTCTGCTAATGTTGTTTATAGCAAATGATAATTTCAGAATATCCGTAGCACTACCATCAACTATCTGTCAGACTCAAAGCAGTACACGAGAATTATATTTGTATAGCGGCAATCTCCTGAGTTATACATCTGCGTGGCGAGTTTCTCGATAATTATATATTTCACGTCACAGCGCGGGTGTGTGTTCGCCAATAAAAAGACCGTTTCCGACATGTGATCTTCAGTTTGGTTGGAGCTGGTCAGAACGAAAGTAGTAGTAACATCTCTAACAGCGCTGAAAAGTTTAGTGTGAATTAGCTATGGAAAAGAATACTAACACTATGTTCTTCGTAATATATTCTTCCATTGTGATAGTCAGTTTTTGTCTTCATGCGAGTGCAACAGACCAAACTGGTCAAAGTGATTATAATTCATTGCAAAATGACAATATTGAAAGAAAACGGAGAGACGTTGACAATTTAGAAGAACTTAAAGCAGAAGATAAGCGGCAGCGGGAATTTATAGGAAAACGGTACAGAGACTTTCTGGGCAAACGGTCCGACGGTTTCGCAGATCTTGATTTTGAACAAGGAATCCCCGATGAGATAGACACTGATAAACGACTCCGTCATTTTGTTGGAAAACGGGATTTCGAAGATTTTGAAGATAGCGACAATGGTACACCCGAAAAACGTTTACGTGAATTTATTGGTAAACGGTACTTTGATGATGAAGATTTACTCCCAGAGGAAACTTTCGAAACAGAACCTAATTATGCTGATGAGAATGGAGTTGCAACTTATGATAAAAGAATACGAGAACTTGTAGGGAAAAGAAGTTATCATTCACTGGACCTTTCCGCACTAGAGAAAAGATTGCGAGAGTTTGTGGGGAAGAGAAATTTGCCATATTTGAGAATAGGACATAACATATTTTTTAGAAAACCAAAATACGTGCGAGAACTTGTAGGAAAACGCTCTGCGCCAGCAAATGAGGAGGGTTTGGAGGAAGATAAGCGACTGAGGGAATTCGTCGGTAAACGAATGCGAGAATTCATTGGTAAAAGAATGAGAGAATTTATCGGTAAGCGATCACAAGACGGGTTTGCCAAAAGACTGAGAGAATTTGTTGGAAAATAAACATAGTTATTAGAAAATTAACCCAAACAGATCTGAAGATTTCTTATTTAAAATTGAAAATAAAAACGCAAAGAAAAGGACGCAGTTCAATACAAGTGAGAACTGTTCGGCAATAAAAACAGTGCTGGTTGGAAAAGAAGTATGGTACATGTCGGATACTATTTAAACTCTCGATCTGAAACAAACTGTTGAGTATGTTTAGTAATAAAAACATATATATATATACACACATACATTTGTAAAAGAATGGTACAGAAAGCGCAAATAAAACCTGAATATATTTTCTCATGTTACACGTATGGTTTGTCGAATTCACCTAGTCATGTACATATGTTCATAGTTATTTAAACAATAAGATATAAATGAATACTATATACTATATTGTCAAAGAAATGATATTTATTTTATGCTTATATTTTGTTTTTCTATAAAAAAGCTTAACGAACCATGAAACCGCCTCTTTTATTTTTGTTTGTTCGTGATTTGCGATTCTGTGTACTCCGGGTGTCAGGCCATTAATTATTTCCCTTCCAAGTTTTATCGTCTGCTTTAACCCTTTTCACGCCAAAGTATCGTCCGCATTGAAAATGCCGTATGCAATATCTTCTTCAAGTTTGGTTAATCCTTTACCCCATAGCCTGTTTCTAGTTTTGAAAATAGGTGACTACTTAAAGCAGGTTGAAAGTAAAGAAGAATGCGCCATATGGCGCATTCTTCTTTACTTGCAGCCTGCTTTGAGCTATTACCTGCTAGAATAAGGATAATATTAAATTTGACACATATTCGTTACGGTTTATATTGGAACTATTTTCTTCAGCGGATGAATAAAATGCAAGTGTGCTAAAAGTCGCTTCTATAAGGGAAAGGGTTAAGGACACTTGAGTGAAGAACTATTGCTACAGTGAAGAAGACGTTATTGTTTCCTAATTAACCCTTTACCTTATATAAGCGACTTTTAGCACATGTATTTTAATCCTCCGCTGAAGAAAATAGTTTCAATATATACCGTGATGAATATTATTCATATTGAATACTTTTCTTATTCTAGCAGGTGGTAGCTTAGCAGGCTGAAAATAAAGCAGAATGTGCCTTAAGGTACATTCTGCTTTACTTTCAACCTACTTTATGTGTGCACCTAAATTATATACTAGAAACAGGATATAGGGTAAAGGGTGAAAGAAAACGAACGCAAAAGCAGTTCAATAAAATAGGGATGGGTGACAACATTTTGAAAATGTTATGATTTATCTTTATTTTTTGCGGCAAACAATTTGGAGCTTGATTAGACGTCGGGTTACATGTACATGTACCCGGTGTCTGAAATGGCTTCAAACTGTTTGCAATAGAAATGATATTTTAATGTAAACGCGTTTATGGGAAAGAATAATGTCTTCTACACTGAAGATTTGTCAACAAATTGGGATCCTGATCAGACGTCGGGTAACGCGGGCCATTGGCATTGAACGTCTTACAGTGGAGAAAACATTATTCTTTCCCAGTAAACGCGTTTACGCTTAAACTATTATTTGCAATGCAAACAGTTTGGAGCCAGATCAGACGCCGGGTAACCCGGCGTCTGATCAGGCTCCAAACTGTTTGCCACTCATATTAAATTGAATAGTTAGAATGGTCAAAATGTTGTCATTTTCTCCATTTTAGTGCAATGCGTTTGCGTTTCTTTGCGTTTAAACGGGAAAGAATAACGTTTTCTCCACTGTAACCATTACTCCATAACCCGTCAAAACCATTCACTGCCATAGCATCGCCCGCTTGCTAAACTATCGTTAGCATATTTCTAAAGTTAAGATTTTCTAGGCAATTGGGGATAAAAGGCATTGCTACATGTATGATCACCAAACAGATTGGATCCTGATCAATCGTTATGGGGCATCTGATCTGCATCCAAACTGTTTGCATAAGCTAGTTTTGTCGAGAGTTGCAGTAAAGGGGTCAACCCTATGCCTACCGATCGCTTAACTGACTGGAATTTGCAAACGGCGTATGATCTGGATACAAACTGTTCGATACTCGTCTTTTTAACTGAAATAGTTCAGTTGAGAAAAGTTTTAAGTTGACAAACTTTGCAGACGACAATGTCGAAGCAAATGATATTTCGGCAGATACATGTAAGGGTTAATACAGTGGAGAAAACGTTGTTTATGCGTTTACGCTAAAACTATTATTTCCATTGTAAACAGTTTGGAGCCAGATTAGACGCCGCGTAACCATGCGTCTGACCAGGCTCCAAAATGCTTGCCACTCAGCTTAAAAAAAATCCTGAGAAATGTCAAAAGTTGCAATTTCCTACACTTTACTACACGTTTGCGTTTCGTTTGCGTTTAAAAGGGAAACAATAACGTTTTCTCCACTGTATATGAACAAGTATCGCCCTGCAATATTTTCCCTTCATAAAATATCATCTGCTGAATATCTAAGAATTTTGGTTCCGAATAAAAAATATTACAATACGAGGAGACAGCGGAGAGGACGTTATTCTTCCTCGTTGAAACGAGAACGATACGCAAACGCATTGCAATAAAAAAGAGAGAATGACACAATATTTACAATCCTGGGGACCGTTTCATAAAACTTCGTACGACAAAAACGGTCGTAAGTCAAAAGTTTAAAATACATTTAATTTCTTAATTTCTCCATCTAATTCTGTTGTAACATCTCTTTAGAATCGTATTTTCAAGACGATTCAAAATAGATATCACAAGACAGGATTAGATAGATCTTGAGAAATAAATAATAATTGAAACTTTTATAATCTGACTTACGACAACATTTGTCGTACGAAGTTTTATGAAACGGGCACCGGATCCTTTAATTTTAATCTGATTGGCAAACAGATTGGAGCCTGATCAGAGGCCGGGTTATCCGGCGTCTGATCTGGCTCCAAACTGGCTGCAGTGGGAATAATAGTTTTAGTGTAACGTGTTAATTTGGAAAGAATAAATGTATCTACTCTTATTGAAACAGTATAGATCCAGATCAGGACGCCGAGGAACTGTTTGCAAAAGTTAGTCGAATTGCCCATGAAATTCTATTACATTGTAGACAAACTTCTATAGTTAACTCTTTCAACATTAAGACATTTTTTAGGGTTATTAGGTTCCCTTGTGGGTCGTTTTAGTTACAAAAACATGAACCAATCTACTTAGTGTTCTTGGTAATTTTAAAAAATACTGATTATATTGGATAACAGTGTAGAGACAGACGAGAAAGCTCCTGTATGAGCCCGATGATCTGGATCTACAGTGTTTGCAATTATAATAAGTATATTGTAAACAGGTCCATGGTGTCGAAAGTTAAAGCGCACTGGCCCTACAAAATGCGGTTTTGGAGAACAATCATCGTTTTTGGCTCGGAGAGCCTATATCGAATCCTGACGAATAAAATGGTGCGAGTCTAGCTCCACCTACAAACAAATCCTTTACATACCCGGTATGCTATCTAACGGAGCTTCAGTTGCTGGGTACGCCACTATCAGATAAACTGTGTAGCAGCACTGCTTAAACTCAGGATCCTGAGTCTGTACCTGTGGTGATTTAAACACCGTATTTACTCCCTTGTAATAAACATTCACCTAGTAGTCATAGCAGACGATGAATTATAAGACATGCACATTACAAAATTCCTTAGGGTCGTTTAGCGCTGCAGGTTTCTGCTTAATACATGGCAATGGTAATGCAGAAACTTCACGATTAGCTTTCTGCATTATATTTACTTTGTTCTACATAAGGCTGAAAGTCAGAGCCTGCAGTACTACAATACTTTGATTATAAGATCGATTCATTGGAAACGACGTTATTTTTCGTATCAAACGCTTTTGCGCTAAAACAATTGTGTCCAATGCGAAAACAAAAAGGAGCAAAATCATAGGCCGGA
This sequence comes from Gari tellinella, assembly GCA_922989275.2. Classification (NCBI taxonomy): domain Eukaryota; kingdom Metazoa; phylum Mollusca; class Bivalvia; order Cardiida; family Psammobiidae; genus Gari; species Gari tellinella. The sequence goes on along the minus strand of OV277858.1, from coordinate 99,989,501 downwards.
TAACTCAGTGTCGTATCAGACTCCAAACAATTTGCCACTCAGATCAAAATATAAATCATCAATATTTCAAGAAGGTTGTCATTCTCTACATTTCATCTTATTGCGTTTATGTTTCGTTCAATCGGGAAAGATACAGTGGAGAATACGTTGTTCTTTCCCGTTTAAACGCAAACGAAACGCAAACGCAAAGCACTAAAACGCATAATAGTACAACTTTTGGACAATTCTGATAATTCATGTTTATCTTGGTGGCAAACAGTTTGGAGCCTAAACAGACGCCGGGTTACCCGGCGTCTGATCTGGCTCCAAACTGTTTGTATCGGAAATAATGGTTTTAGCGTAAACGCGTTTATTGGGAAAGAATAACGTTTTCTCCACTGTAAATGTCTCCTCCATCGTACAGTGGAGACTACGTTTCTCTTCCCCGTTCAAACGCAAAACGAAACGCAAACGCATTACATTAAATGAAGAAAAGAACAACTTGTTGACAATTTCTGACTACTTATTTAAAAGGCTTTGCACATAGTTTAGAGCCTGATCAGACGCCGGGTTACACGGCGTCTGATTAGGCTCCAAACTGTTTGCTTTTGATACTATGATTTAGCGTAAACGCGTTTATTGGGAAAGAGTAATGTATTCTCCACTTTAACTAATCGAGGTCTGCTCTGTTTGACGTGGTTGCTAATTTCACAACCATGGACTAACTATACCGATTTACAGTTGAGAAGATATTCCTTCTCGTTTAAACAAAACCAAACGGAATCGCATTGCAATAGAATAGAGACAATGATGACAACATAGGAAATAAAAGATTTAGCGTTAAAGTGTTTAGCAAAGAATAACGTCTTCTCCACTCTACATCTAAGAAACCGTGTTTGAATATATAGATCTTTATTCAAGTCTCATCTGTGTACATAATATATAATAGCAAATATCACATATAAAACTAATATGGCGTACACAGCCATTCTTTATAAGAATTATAAGAGACTATCACAGTTCAAGTATCAAAGCCATTATTCGTTTCATTAGTTATTATTATATAAATATATACAAAGGTAAGACCACATGGGTGTTGCTAATCGTTGAACTAAAAACTGCAATAAGACAAAAGCTGAAAAAATCTGAGATTCAAAAAGTACACTAATGCGTATTATTAAGAAATGAATTAAAGAATCCGAAGCTACATGCAACTTCAATCTAGTTAACCCTTTCGGCGCAAAATCATTCGCGATATGTTTACCCCTTCACCGCTTTATTGTCGTCTGCTTCAGTTTTGTTGTCTTCAAAGAACGTTTAAAGTTAGATATAATGTTATATGACTTAAGAAATATCGATAAGAGTGCCAAACAGTTTGGATCCTGATCAGACGCCGCGTTCCGCCGCGTATGATCTGGATGCAAATTGTTTGCATAGTCGACTTTATGCGACTATGGCACCGAAAGGGTTAGATTATACAAGTTTGACATTTAAAAAATGATGATTCCTTTTCACCCGGAAGGAAATCAGTATCTAGTCTGATCAAACGCAAGATGATACAGTGGAGAAAACGTTATTCTTTCCCAATAAACGCGTTTACGCTAAAACTTTTATTTCAAATACAAACAGTTTGGAGCCAGATCAGACGCCGGGTAACCCGGCGTCTGATCAGGCTCCAAACTGTTTGCCACCAAGATAAACATGAATTATTAGAATTGTCCAAAAAGTTGTACTTTTCTACGTTTTAGTGCTTTGCGTTTGTGTACGTTTGCGTTTAAACGGGAAAGAATAACAGATTCTCCACTGTATGTTATTCTTGAATTATCTATTTCACTGCCAAGTTTTATCGTCTGCTTTAACCCTCTTACCGCCAATATATAATATGCATTGGTAGTGTCGTCTGCAATATTTTGAAAATCAGCTTTAGGGCTGTTTTAACTAAGGAAATGTCGATACGAGTGTACGAGTGTCAAACAGTTTGGGTCCTGATCAGACGCCGCTGTATGCACATTCGCCTTTTGGCGCCGTTGGCAGTGAAAGAGTTAAATCACTTTAAATGCGTATGCAATACAATTAAATGTTGGAAATTTGGGTTTTTTATAATGATGATAACCTTTTTAATCTGACAGTCAAACAGTTTGGAACCTGATCAGACGCCGGCTGACCCGATGTCTGATCAGGCTCCTAACTGTTTGCAGTGTATATTTTATTTTTAGCACATGCACATTTAATGGGACCTAATTACGTACAGTGGAGAATCTGTCATTCTTTCCCGTTTAAACGAAAAGAAACGCAAACGCAAAACATTAAAACGTAGAAATGTGCAACCTTTAGACAATTCTGATAATTCATGTTTATCTTGGTGGCAAACAATTTGGAGCCTGATCAGACGCCGGGTTACCCGGCGTCTGATCTGGCTCCAAACTGTTTGCAAAATAAATAATAGTTTTAGCGTAAACGCGTTTATTGGGAAAGAATAACGTTTTCTCCGCTGTATTTCCGCGTAATTGCGTTAATTGGGAATGTAGAACGTTTGTTTTCTCCACTATTTTCAATGAAGCAATGCAATTGGACCTATACGAATTCTAAACGTATTAATTTCTGGATCAGATATAAATTTACCCGATGTCTGATCTAGATCAAAGATATTTCCCAGATAGAACCGACTCCAATCGATCTTAGTTTGGATCCTGTTCAGACGTCGCGTAAATGTTTCACTCTCGTATCAATATTTCTTTAACTTGAACTTAGAAGTTCAAAATGTTGAAATTGGCGACAAATTACAGACGACAATTTTAAGAAGACGACTTTCTTCTGAAATATTCGTTTAATAAATCCAATAAATAATAACACATCTGTCTTATATCTTAGATTTACTGCACTCCGTTTTGTTTAATTCTTTCATGATCAAACTTATCGAGAAGTTTTAACCCCACCCTCACAGCAATAGTGCCGTCTGCTTCAATATTGTTGTCTGCATTATCGTTTCAAAGTTAGATTTAAGTTAGATTTCAAAACAAGTGGCAAATAGGTTTGATCCTGACCAGACGCCGCGTTACGCGGCGTCTGGTCAGGATAAAAACAGTTTGCAAATGCGCTTTATGACGTCATTGGGAGTGAAAGGATTAAACGGAAAAAAGTTATTTATTGTACATGTTTGGTAATGAAAGTGCTAAACATCAATACGCGACGATCTTGTGGAGATGTCTTGCACACCAAATGATGGGTACTAGCAGATAATCATCTCTATGCATTTACTGCTTTAGTTTAATGATAATTTCTTCCTCTTTTGTGCACACTGTCTACACAACTACGCCTGTTGCGTCGATGTAGAAAGCAGACCTCCCGAGATTATTCGTCTTTGTATGGTAAGGAAGACGTTTTTCATTCCCGTTTTAAAATAACGTATTCGAAACAGAAACGCAATGCATTAAATGTAGAAAATGACAAGCTAGTCGAAATTGTTCACACATTTTTTTAAATTGAGCAGCAAACAGTTTGGAGCCTGATCAGACGCCAGGCTCTCCGCTTTAATAAATCGATTTATTAAACGCGCTTATTGGGAAAGAATAACGTCTTTTCCACTGTACATAGCTTTTCTTCTATGCTGATACATTGTAGGAGCCGGCGACAATTTCTACCTAACATATTCAGCCCTAGCGACGAGTATACTCGTCATTAACATTCGATGTACCCTTGAAGTGTACACTTGTCTCATGCAAACTGGGAATACCTTGATGAGAGGGATGCTGCCGGAGAACTCTGAACAGGGTTTGCACTGTTTGAAGTTTTGAAATGTATTATTAAAACTTGATTGTTTTAAAAAGTCGTAATCTTTATCATTTTATTGCAATATATTTGCGTTTCGGTTGCGTTTAAACGGGAAATAATGACGTATAAGCTTCTGTAACCCTACGCTTGGTTGGCACAATTTTCTCCGGGGGGTTCAACAGTTTGGATCTTGACCAGAGGTAAAGTTATTCGGTTTCAAGCTGTGTAACGCTTTAACTTCATATACACGTATTTCAAAAGACAAGCAAATTGAAAAAGAATTGTGTCACAGTTAGTGACAGATGCCCTAAAGTGTTGTATTGTTGTTATATTATTATGTTCTATTTCTCTGTTGAAACGTAATAAAACAAGAGCTGCGTCACCTTTTGGTTAATGAGAGATGCCCAAAAGCGTATATTTACACTGCAATGCTTTTTTGCTGTTGCTTGCAGATCTGGTAATATACTCCTACACAACACTTTAAAACACAGCTCTCCCTCTCTACAACAACAACCAATGGGAGACAAAGATGTGCTAGTTATTATAGGGACGGGAATTTATAAACATGACTTGGCTAACATTTGCAAACAGTTTGAACCCAGATCAGACGCCACGTAACGTGGCGTCTGATCTGGGTTCAAACTGTTTGTCACTCGTCTTAATATTTCGTTTTCCTAATATCCAATACGTAACGTTGGCAGAAACAGCAGACGATAATTGAAAGCAGACGATATTGCAGCAGTGAAATGATTAGACAGAAAGGCATCGTTTGTGGAACAGCTTCAAACGTTGTTGTAAGGATGGGATTGGTGTTGGGAGGGTCGTTGTAGGGTGGGAATACTATAGTACGCGACACTCCGCCATCAAAAGATTTACTCGCTCACCAGCATCTGTATCTCTAGCTGGTCTAGACGAGTTGGCTCATTTTCCCCCATCTTTCGTAGTAATAAGTGTATGGATGGCAATCTAGCAACAGGGACAATCCTCATAACTCTAATTTCAACCCTTCCATGATCAAATTTATCGAGAGCATTTTACCTACCCCTTAACCGCCATAGTGTCGTCTGCTTGAACGTTGTTGTCTGTAACACCGTTTCAAAGTTATAGTTAGGGCAATATGACTGCCAAAATATCGAAACGAGTGTCAAACAGTTTAGGTCCCGATCAGACCAAACTGTTTTAAAATGCGCTTTATGACGTCATTGAGATTGAAAGTGTTGATACTGCAAGAGTTATGCTCCTTTTCACAACTTAGGGGTTTTAACTGTTAAGTATACCTTAAATTAATGTCATCAATCATTTTATTTCTGAATGAATTTGACTTAAATGGTTAAAAAGCACTACCGGTATTCCTGATTACCACTCACATAAAATTGACACAATGTCCACAACTCTGTCACGCCTATTTTACGAATTATGCCCGCTTGTTCTTGGAATTTTGTTCAAAACATTGTACTGAATTTCTTTTTTTTTCCTGATTCAGTAGACAACTTCACTCAAGTCTTCAGTATTAGCGTGCCTCTTTCAGCAACAGGTCCCATAACTATTTTAATAGTTCAAGAGTTATGCCCCTTTTAACTTCACTCTAATATGGTTGTTTGTGTCAATGCTACTTCTGCCATCATATGTCCGGATGGATATTTTATATAAAAAAAAACTCATCACCGCCAACATGAAATAACGCAAGACCCGTCACTCTGTAACAAATATTTTTTCGACGTATGCCCCGTTGTACAGTGATCCGTCCCTACAACGGCCCTCCCCGTAACGATTTCCTCCTTACAATAACGCTTGTCGCTGGTCCCCCAGACAAGAGTATTGTGTCCAATCTATTCACGGCTGCAATGTTGTCTGCTTAAAATTGTTCTCTGCTATATTTCTCAAATTTTTACAATGGACATTTTGACAGAAACATGTTTAAAGACCAGTGACAAACAGTTTGAATCAAGATCAGGCGCCGCGTTACTCGGCGTCTGATCTTGATTCAAACTGTTTGGAAGTGTACGCCAATATCCCTCCCTATAACGACTCCATCCGAACAACGCGCACACTTTTGTCTCCGATTGGATGATTGTAGAGAGGGAGCGCTGTATATAGAATTTCTTTAGTATTACAGTGCTCATTCTCTACATCAACACCTACTGGGAGACAAATATTGTGTGTGTTGTTCGGGGGCAGCTGATATAGGGAGGGAAATCAATAGGGTGCTGAACATGACTTGACGTACATTTATAGCAAAGAGTTTGAGCTAAGACCAGACGCTGCGTAACGCCGTTTCTGGTATGGTTTAAAACTGTTTGTCGCTTGTCTTTAATCTCATTCCGTCAAACTTTGTTTTGCGTAACTTTGAGACAAAATGGCAAAGAACCATTTGAAGCAGACGATATTGTAGCAGTGAGATCGTTAGACATAATTGTATTGTCTTGATTGGGGAACATCGGCATTCAATGTTGTTAGGAGGGAATCGTTGTTCGGGGGCCGTTGTAGGAAGGGAACACGGTTATACTACAATACTCCCTGCCTACAACGGCCGTCCAAACAAGCATTCTCTCCTTACAACAACGCGTGCCGATGTTCCAGCTGTTTTAACTCTTTTACTGCAGCAATATTGTCTGCTTAAATTGTCGTCTGCTTTTTCTCTCAAAGCTACATACATGTATAAGCGGACGTTAAGACAGGAGAAACATAATGAAGAGTGCCAAACGGTTTGAATCCAGATCAGACGACGCGGTACGCCTTTTATCTGGATTCGACTGTTTGCAAAGGTACAGTGGAGAATCTGTTATTCTTTCCCAATAAACGCGTTTACGCTAAAACTATTATTTACAATACATACAGTTTGGAGCCAGATCAGACGCCGGGTAACCCGGCGTCTGATCAGGATCCAAACTGTTTGCCACCAAGATAAACATGAATTATCAGAATTGTCTAAAAGTTGTTCTTTTCTACGTTTTAGCGCGTTGCGTTTGCGTACGTTTGCGTTTAAACGGGAAAGAATAACAGATTCTCCACTGTAAGTAAAGTTTTAATGTCCCTCCTTATAACAACTCCCTCCGAACATTGCAAGCAAGCTTTGTCTCCCTTTGGGTAATGTTGTAGAGAGGGGGCACTATAGTTGTTTGCCTTTTGTCATATTCAGTTAAGAACTTCACTCAGGTATCAAGTTTTATCCGACAAGTCAGAGACATATAAAAAGAGCAAAATCGTCATTTTTTTAACAGTTAAATACTTTAAACTCACTTTTACGTGCACTTATGATGTACAGTTCGATGCGATAAATCATATTGCCTAAGTATCGAGTAAAAAGCCCAAAAGTAAGAAAAAATAGCGTCCTTCCCAACGTTGATTGAAAACTATAGGGTCCTGTCTGTCACGATGTTTTAACAAATTGGCACACGCGGTAACGGTTTTCGAGCCGGTGTAACATGACTTCTGGCAGGCGCACCCCTCGCTATAATATAGTTGCCCGGGAGTGTAAATGCCCTACCTAGACACCTATTATTTTATTGTCAATAGTAATTCTATTTGTAAACGTTACAATTGTTTATCGCGGTTTTATATTAAAGTGTGACCAGGTTTTTTTTCATACCTCCATTGTAACAGATCATATTCTATATATTCCTTAAATGTCAATTCTGTGAAAACTAATTCTAAAAGGTGGTGTTCAGAAGTGATTTTTAACACTTAATATTACAACCACTTAACACTTGAACCAATGGTGACGTATATACGCGACATTTACAAAGAATGCACTAGTAAAAGTACACGTGGTCTATAAAACAAAGTAACTCTGCTCAGAGATTTTTGATTGATTTTTGTTTTATTTTATAATATATTGCGAAAACCATCAAACAAAATGTTTAAACATGAACTAGTTTTAATTTGAATATGGAATTTTTAATTAGAAATTTCAGAGGCTAATATAATGATTTAAATGAGACCGAATTTTCGGTGTAGCAGACTGTCACGTACTTAGAGTAAAATGCAAGTATAAAGCAAACAGCTACATATGAGTTTTCTACCTTGGTTTCATATCATTTTAAGTTTTCAAATGCTTTTTATATCACCGACTAGTCTGTTTTTCAATGCTCGTTATATGCGGGTTTTACAAAAGTATTTGTTCAGTCAACGGCAGATTGAGAATGATTTTGTTTATTGTAGATACTTGTTACTGTTGGTAACTCATTAACCTCTGAATTTTTTAATGGCAATTCCATTATCAAAATATGTCCAGTCCATTTTTAACTATTAAGGGTTGATTTTAACAATATTGGGAACGCCTTTACTTTGCCGGTCCCTAAAAAGTCCGGGAAATAATGATATTTTACTTTTTATAAAGAAATAGGCTATTTTAGAAAATAACAGGATTTTGACCTCAACATCTGACTTTGCTTACTTTTTTTAAAAGAATAATCAGGGGCTAGCGCCCCGAACCCCATGGTCGCTTCGTAAAGCCCCGATCTCACTGTCCCGGTGTTGGTCCCGGTGCGTCCCGGTGAGAATAGCCGGGGGGAACCGGGATGGGCCGGGGCGATTTTTATGAAAAAATAAATTGCGATCTCACATTCAAGGCGTTGCCCCGGTGGACTCCCGGTAAAGAAGCCGGATCTCCCCGATCTAACCCGGTGAGTTCCCGGTTTGGCCCGGCGTAGTTACGGCGAAGGGCCGGTCTGTTCCCGGTTAATCCCGGTATAACACGGTATAACCCAGATCGTCGCCGGTGGTATCCCGGTGACACCGGTGTCGTCCCGATCAACCCCGGTTGTTCACCGGTGGCGTATCGGCGTTACTCGGTGTTCGCCGGAAAGGACATAAACCGGGGCGGACGTGAATTAGTATAAATTCTCTTTTGTCTCTCGGGGTGTATGAGATGAAATACAAACGAAATGCAATAAAAAAGAACATAACAATGTTGTAGATTGTTCAAACTTCATTTTAATATGAATTTCAAACAGTTTGCCCGGCGTCTTATCTGGTTACATACTGTTTGTAGTGGACATAAAGACTTTAGTCTGGAGCCATTTCTCTATAAAGAAAAAATTCCTTTTTATATATTAGATTTACCCTATACAATAGAGAGGACGATAGTATTTCCTATTTAAACACAGACGAAACGCAAACGGGGACCCAAACCGGGACAGTGAGATCGTGGCTTTACGAAAGATAATAGTGTACTCTTGCATGACGACCTGTTGGTAAGGAAGTACGTGGGGACCGGCAAAGTAAATTCTATCCCAATATTGTTCAAAATGACAAACATTGCAGACCCTGATCAGAGGGCTCCTTAAGGAGCCCTCTGATCAGGGTATACACTGTTTGCATGGGACAAGCATTGGACAAGTGTAATATTTACAGGAACACTGTTGTAAATGACGAGTATACCCGTCGCTAGAGTTGAATGTGTTAAAACTTTATACATGTAATTGGAATTACAAGAATATATAATGTGGAAACTCGCAGTCTTACGTGTACATGTACAGGTATATTGTTTTGAGTCTGACCAGAAGTTTAATTACTCGATGTCCAATATGACTCCAAATCGTGTGCATTTGGCTTTATTTAGTTCTTAGACCAGGGACGCCTTTGTTTGGATAGAACAGTGTATTGTATTTCTTATTGTACAGTGTTCCTCTCTACAACTGCCCTCCGAATAACAACTCCCTCCTTACAACGATCCTTGTCGCTGTTCCCTAAACAAGACAATAATATGTCTAATAATTTCGCTTCTGCAATATCGTCTGCTTAAAACTGTCATCTACTGTTTTCTTGACAGGAACAAAAATAATGACGAGCGACAAACAGCTTGAATCAAAATCAAGCGCCACGTCACGCGGCGTCTGATCTGGATTCAAGCTGTTTGCAATTGTAAGCCAATTTCACTCCCTGTAACGACCTCTCCGAACAACGAAAACGCTTTTTTGTCTCGCATTGGGTGTCGTTGTAGACCACCGATGATTCTACAACGAGTGACAGCTTAATTGAAGTTTTACAGCGAGTTTGATTGAAATCATATTGTCTCGGTACCACATTAGTAAATACGTTCCGTGCTATAATATGCAGGCGTATTCTAATAAGTATTTTCAAGAATATAAGCTGCACAGCATCTTACGTGCATATTTGAATTGCTCGCATAGGACAAATGCACTCTTCAAATGTACACTGTTTGAAAATGACGAGTATACTCGTCGATAGTGCGCATTGAGTTGATCAATGATAAAGTAATTGTATGTCGTCCGTCTGATCTGGATCTAAACTGATTGCTCACTCTCAATGACGCCTTAAAGCGCGTTTGCCAACAGTTTGGGTCCTGATCAGACGTATGAAGTCATACAATCTTAAATATAAGTTTGAACGTGTCTTGCAGACTACAATACTGAAACAGACGACAAAAGCTTTCCAATACCCCTGAAACTTATCTTTATATCGTTTAGAGTTGATTTTAACATTGCATTGTGAAATTACGAACAGGGTAGGCCTACACAGCTTGAATGTGTTTACCTCGAATATACACTGTTTGTTAGATTTAAGGCAGTATAACTTAGAACGTAATTTCAAAACAAGAGGCTAACGGCTTTGATTCTGATTAGACGCCGCGTAATGCGGCGTCTGATCAGAATCAAAATTGTTTGCAAATACGCTTTATGACGTCATTGATAGTAAAAAGGTTAAATATACCATATACGCTGTCATTCATTTAAGTTAACCGTCAACAGAGTAATCATCAAGCTTTTTCTTTTCCAGGGGTCCTTATTACGAAACGTCGTACGACAAATTTTGTCCAAAGTCAGATTCTTACATTCTCTATTATCTTTTTTTCAATTGTATCATGCATTGTGACATCTCTTTGGAATCGTCTAGAAAAGACAATTCCAAAGAGATGTAACAAAATATGATTAGATTGAGAAATAAGATATAAATGTATTTTTAATTTTGACTTACGGCAGTTTCTATCGTACGACGTTTCGTAAGACGGGTCAGATCCCTATGATTTATTTTTAAAGCTTTCGAGTAAAGACAGTTGAAGGACATATTGAAATATATAAGCCATGATTCATTTTGATTTAAGCGTAAACAGAGTAACCGTCAATCTTCTATTGATGAATAATCATATTTAAAAGTCCGCCATCTACAGTGGAGAAAACGTTATTCTTTCCCGTTTAAACGCAAACGAAACGCAAACGCATTGCACTAAAATGGAGAAAATGACAACATTTTGACAATTCTAACTATTCAATTTAATCTTAGTGGCAAATAGTTGGAGGCCTGATCAGACGCCGGGCTACCCGGCGTCTGATCTGGCTCCAAACTGTTTGCATTGGAAGTAATAGTTTAAGCGTAAACGCGTTTACTGGGAAAGAATAACGTTTTCTCCACTGTATGAATATCTATAATCTGAACATCAGTATATACAATACGGATATTGGTACCCTGAAATGACCAAGGAATCGTATCAGACATATTCTGTAAGAAAACAGTGTAGACCCTGATCAGACAGCTCCTATAGGAGCTGTCTGATCAGGGTCTACACGGCTTTCAAAAGGTGTCAATATACGCTTAAAGGAAGGAGAAGGGTTGCATTATATAAAATAGCACGCTAGTACGTCACTTCTCTCTATCCAAGGACATTCTCGCTGATATTCGAGTATGATTGATTTATCACTTTGTTTTAGTCATAGGTACATGTACAATATCATAGATATCTACGAACATTTGATTGATTGGTTGAGTTGACCCATTTACGCTCAGTGGATTCTTCCATGTTTATATATTGGATCAGTCCATTTTTTATCAAAGGGATGCCTGGTCAAAATTTTCATTTTCATTTTGTTTTATATTGAAATTCATATCAGCAAACAGTGTAGACTCTGATCAGACGCCGCATGATGCGGCGTCTGGTCAGATTCTACACTGTTTGCCTATGTCTCATACATATGTATATGGGATCGTGGGCACAAATGTGTTAAGATTTTACGGTTTGAACCATACTTTGGTTTTAGCCGATGTACATGTAGTTAAAGACGCATGCTAAGGACATTTGTTTTATAATTAACTCCTGCACTGCCGTACGTCATTTGTAAAGAGTTCGGAACCTGATCGCGGCGTCTGATCAGGATCCAAACTCAGGTCAATAGTTTTTGAATTATTCACACACACACAACAAAGTGACAGTATTCTTGAATAAATTCATTGCGTTGGTACATGTAAATGCATATTTAAAGAATAGTTATCTTCTTTTCACTGCATTTATTATTTTTATTGCTGAATGTTTCGTCAACTACTGTAATCCCGAGGACCTGGGGCCCGTTTCATACAACGTCGTATGACAAATGCCGTAAGTCAGATTATAATGGTCTCAATCATTATTTATTTCTCCATCTAATCCTATCTTGTGACATCTTTTTGGAATCGTCTTGAAATGACGATACCAAAGAGATGCCACAAGACAGGATTAGATAGAGAAATCAGAAATTAAATGTACACTAAAGTTATGACTTACGATAACATTAATATTTTGTCGTAAGAAGTTTTATGAAACGGGCACCAGATCCGCGAGTGAAAAGTCATCACGTCGCTATTAGCTTTGAGGATTGTCCACAGTAGTGGACGAAACAGTCAACAATAAAAATAGTAAATGTTGTTAACAGAGGCAAACCTATTCTTTAAACAAAGTGAAAGTAGATTCTACTAATTATACAATTAACATAATGACTTCCGGATGCTATGTTTATTCACTAGAAAATTGTAATATCAAATCGTGTCAGTGTTGTCATCTTATACAGTTGTCAAAATTAATCGACTATTTTTTTAAGGAACTGATTATACAAAACGATAGTACAGTGCTCCCCCCTACAACGACACCCAAGGGGAGACAACAACTGTATGCGTTGTTCAGAGGGAATCGTTATAGGGAGGGAAATTGGCTTACATTTGCAAACAGCTTTAATCCAGATCAGACGACGCGTGATGCGGCGTCTGATCTGGATTCAAGTTGTTTGTCACTCGTCATTAATTTATTCTGTCAAAAAGTATTTTATGAAATTTTGAGGCAAACAGCAGACGACAGTAATTTTAAGCAGACAATATAGCAGACGTGAACATGTTGGACATAATTTTTTTGTATGGAAACAATGGCAATGGTCGTTGTACATGTAAGCAGGGAGTCGTTGTTGGGAGGGCCGTTGAACACTGTATTTAGGGTTGCTTTCTTGAGCACATGAGGGGTGAGTAACGGTTTGAACTCGATACTTTCTAAAGATCGTTCTAACGATTTGAAACCATCCATAAGCCGTACGAAGGGCTTAGTGATGACACATACATGTACCGTAAAGACTGTGCGAGAATACAGTGTGAAATTGTAATAAAACATGATAACGAAAAACGTCAGTATCATATCGAATAGTACACAGTGAAACCTTTTAACTACAACCACTAAAACAGGACTAATTGGTTTCAAAACTACAAAATACAGCTTAAAGCAAGAGAGCATAAAGCAGACACCTCCGAAAAAGCAGTCATCTTCCTTATACATCTTCTAATTGACACAATTAAGTGGTCATACAAATGATTTTGTTGTAGATAGAATCTTTATTTACATCTCATCAATGCACATTCAATACATATAAGAACATATACAATAGAATCTTAAAAATAACGCAAAGCCATTCCTTAAAGGGATTATAAGAGATGATATAAATGACATAACATGTCATGTATAACACATATGTTTATAACATCACAGTATGACTTAAATGAATAGAATGTTACAATTTATTTTGTATTGTTTTTGTTTACCATTATTTGATATGCCCACAGTAGATTGAAGGATGGTGTTGGTATTCAGTTCATTGTAACAAATGATGACACATTCAATTGACTCAGCCTGTGAAAAACATTTTCTAGCAGGAAGTGTTAAGAACTAATGTTTAACCCTTTCCCCCATAGAAGCGACTTTTAGCGTATTTAATGTATTCCGCCGCTGAAGAAAATAGTTCCAGTTTATACCCTCATGAACAATTACCATTAAAAATAGTTTATATAGCCTAGCAGAGTTTAGCTAAAAGCAGGCTGAAAGTAAAGTAGAATGTGCCTTAAGGCACATTCTGCTTTACTTTCAACCTGCTTTAAGTGGTTATTTATTTTCAAAACTAGAAACAGGCTATAGGGTAATGGGTTAACACCAAAGATTACGACCATTTAGATTTGAATCGACTGGATTAAAGAAGATGAAAATAACGGATGATGGCAAACAAATATAGAAACACTTATGTTTCGGAAATGAAATTATCATTTCATAAATGTTCTTACAAAATACCTTATTAAAGGAAATTATTTCTGCATGGACATAAATAAATGATGACTCAAACACTACAAACATAAGCAATATAAATCTATTAAACAATATAAATATTTTAGTAAATATTTTAAAAACAAAAACCAGTGGCGCGTAATGGGCAATAGCGATATAATTATATATGTAAACGATTTTAGAACAGAATACGTTTATATGTTTGACATATTAAAATAGTTGTACAACGTATATAGAAATAAGAGTTTCTTTTACAATTGTCCTAAGTCCTGTATAGCAATACAATAGAGAAACGAATTTAAACTAGAACTTACATGTATATGTTGTGTATAAACTAATTTACAAACAATTATCATTGCAGCAGACTTTATTTCAACAGGATACGGGTTAGTGTTTTAACTTTTTAATTGATAATTATCTTGCCGTAGACTTTAATTCAACATGTTACGGGTTCGTGCTTTTCGCCTAACTCATTCACCTCTGAAATGGACAATTCCATTTTCAATCGCGTCCAGAACGTTTTCTACTTTTTGTTTGATTTATATACGATATATGGTAACTTGTCATATACAGAAACAGTTTAGATATGTGGTGTCATTTCCAGAACCACATACACTAGGCATTCGATAAATAGTACTTACTAGCCTCTAAATGAAGTTTAGCCATTCATTGGTCAATTGAGGTGACGAGAAGACTCAATATAAAAACATATAAGGTATTCGATAGACTTATTTGGTGTTAACAAGAGTTAATTCATTTGCTTGACAGCCATATGCTTTTCTGAAAATTATATTAAACGTTTATGTATAGGCGATCATAGTTTCTAAAAATACATATACATATAATTTATGCTTTACCGGTATGCAATAAAAACATTAACTAGTTTTATAATGCTAAAAAGCAAACGACAAAAAATATAAAAGACATTTGAGTATCAAGGGTGGTAATTAGTATAGTTTGCATCATAAAGAATATAATTCTGCTTCTTATTTTCATACCAAGTGTTTACTTATTAAGTTTTGATAAACAATATTGGATGCCTAGTTTACATCCAGATATAGTTAATGATGCCTGATCAAGACTCAATCTGTTTGTCAACTGGGCAACATTTCAGACAATTTCGAAACAGACAGCATTTCAACAGAAGAAGAGTCAAAAAGAATGTCCGAACTATAATATGATAAAATGCCGCCATGTGGTATACAGTGGAGAATCTGTTATTCTTTCCCAATAAACGCGTTTACGCTAAAACAATTATTTGCAGTGCGAACAGTTTGGAGCCAGATCAGACGCCGAGTAACCCGGCGTCTGATCAGGGTCCAAACTGTTTGCTACCAAGATAAACATGAATTATCAGAATTGTCTAAAAGTTGTACTTTTCTACGTTTTATTGCTTTGCGTTTGCGTACGTTTGCGTTTAAACGGGAAAGAATAACAGATTCTCCACTGTATTTGTATTGTCCGATTTTTCTGACCTGTCAGAGTTATTTTTAGAACAGAATAGTTCATAATGGTAAATAGATAACAGGGTAACATCGGATCTATATAGTCGTACACTTTCCAACTTGAGATAAGCATGATCCTCGTGCAGCAAGAGACAGCTGCGCTAATTTTACTGATATGTTATTCATTCTCAATAAACGTGTTTATGCTAAAAACTATAATGTCTATTGCAAACAGGTTGGAGCCAGATCAGACGCCGGGTAACCCGGCGTCTGATCAGGCTCCAACCTGTTTGCCACCCAGATTAAAAAGATAAAATCAATTTTCTAAAGTTTTGTGCATTGTGTTTGCGTTTATTCGGGAAATAATAATGTCTTCTCTACTGTACATTACTCACCAATAAATACAGCTTTATTATTCCTTTTAAAATGTTAGAATGTTCCAATCTAAAAATAACCCTGACAGGTCAGAAGAAAACATTAATAAAGAACAATATACAGTTAAGAGGTGTCCACTACTGTCGTCAACGAAACAACAAGAAAGACAGTGGATCCAGTTACATATGTTACATGTACATGTTTCCTATAAAACATATAATATACTAAGACGACTCTGTATAATACACATTATAATTATGCATTTATACTTGGTTATTGTACAGAGTGCCAGATCTAATTGTAAACGTTTTGCTAACAAAAGTACATAATTTCTTAATGAGTTGAGAATTGTTTGAATTGACAAGTTCAGGAAGTTTATACATATTTGGCCTTTCCCAGAAATATTTAGGAAAACACTGTTTTCTTAATTGAGTAACTAAGGAACACTCCATAACAAAATGATATTCATCATTTTCTATCAATTACAGGTGTACTAACTGGCTTGTTCCATCTGCTTGTTTCAATACTATAGTCTAAGGTTTTACTTATTTGAGTAATAGTCAATATACTCATGTCTAGAAATCAGCAATACGACTGTAGAAGATAGGCATACTGGAATTATGTAATCTACCTTCCCAATTTTGAAGAAACTAGTCCTGTAATGTTTGTTTAATTAAAAGTAGAAGTAATTCACAATCACCAACTGTTTGATTGTACCAAACCTCAGGGAAACCAAGCCGAAAAAACAGTCTCTCAACAAAGAGGTCCAAATGATACAGTTTGGTTTGTCTAAGACATCTTGATAAAATGCATTGTAAATTAGAACCTCTCTATTACGACCGCTAAAACGAAGACTAATTGATTAAATGAAGACAGGTGGAAGCTTTAAGCAGTCACCTGCCTTAAAAACATGATATTATGTAAAATTTAGTGGTCGTAATAGGGAGGTTCTACTGTATATGATTTGTATATACTTTTTTTTAACCAGACTGTACTATTTTAAACAAACATACTACAACAACGATTTGCCCTACACAACTACATATAGCGCATGGGTTTAATTGTTGAAAAGGCAGTGTTTGGTAGCCATATTTCTTAAATGTCATGGACTCAAAAGTCATCGATGCGTTTAAGCACTTTGCCCCCTATAAAGGCAACAAGAGGCGCGGTCGGTCGGTCGGTCAGTCAGTCAGTCAGTCAGCCCTGTGCGGTAATACATGTAGCTATGATTAAGTTTAAAACGTTGTTTGTTGTTTTGTTGTTTTTTTTATTTTACGTCGCTTTCAACAGTATTTCAGTCATATCGCGACGTCCAGCTAATGAGAGGTGGAGGAAGACCCCAGAAGCCTTTTTTATGCACTGTTTCAGGCACAAATCGGCAACTGGGTAGAACCACCGACCTTCCGCAAGCCAGCTGGAAGGCTTCCCCACATGAAAAATCCGAACGACCCTACTGGGATTCGAACTCACAGCGGTGAGGAGCTTAGTGATGTAAGTCACAGTGACTATACCACTAGGCCACGGAGGCCCCAAGTTTAAAACGTCTTGTCGCTTACAACATAAAACTCTCTATTCTAGTCCTTCAAAAGTTCTTGTATAATTATCAAGTATTACATGACCGTTCTCTAGGATTGGTCTTTTGAATGTCAAATGAAATATTATCTGTTTTTCCTGTCGACCGAAAGTTTTAACTGACGCATACTTTTATGAGTAATACTAAGAAAGGCCTTTAAGAAAATTTACTCGAATTTTTTGTTCCAATGGAGGTAGTAGGCAGGGCTACCATAAACAAACTAAGATTTCAAATGTTCATGCGCTATTTAACCCTAGTCCCGCTTATAGGCGTCCTTTTCAAACAGTGTACATGTGAACAGTACACTTGTCCTGTGCAAACAGCGAAGACCCAGATCAGAGGGCTCCGAAAGGAGCCCTCTGATCAGGGTCTTCACTGTTTGTCATAATGCCAAACATTGACAAAAACAACCCTTAAACGTCAGAAATGGACTAGACTAAAATGGAAACTGGAATTGTCCATTTAAAGTTTCAGGGAGGAAATAGTTAAGGAATCGTACTTTTAACCCTTTTGCTGCCAGGCTCTATAACACTATAATAATTATGCAAACAGTTTGGATCTAGATTAGACGCCGCGTTACGCGGCGTCTGATATGGATCTAAACAGTTTGAGACTATTTTATTAAAACATAAATATTTTTCTTTGCCTAATTTATGTTTCATTTAAACAAATAGATTTACACATGTAAATGTCTACATAACTGAACTAGGTATTCGTTAGAAGTCCAAAAAGTTTGTTATACAAACCTCGTCTGTAGCATGCTAGTCCGTTATACGTTTATAACAGACTTCGGCTATAGCGAACACTTTTTTGAGGTCCCGAGGTGTTCGTTATAAGCGCGGTTTACTGTATTCTATAACATATATCCTATAACCTTTTCATGATCCAATTTTATTTATTTACCCCTTCACCGTTTTATTGTCGTCTGCTTCAATATTGTTGTTTGAAATATGGTTTCAAATGTAGATTTCAGGTGTAGATAACAGATGTTATTACTAAACAACTGTTTGCAAATGCGCTTTATGACGTCATTGAGAGTGAAAGAATTAAGAAGCAATTTAGGAGTTTCATACGATAAGAGTCAGTGATAGGGAATATCGAAACTACGTCTTTCTCTCTCCGTTACATGTACTATGCCCAGATTTACTGTCACTTGTTGCTTACATATGTCTTGACCCTTTCATTCTCAATGACGCTTTAAAGTGTACTTGCAAACAGTTTTGATCCTGATCAGACGCCGCGTAACGCGGCGTCTGATCAGGATCAAAACTGTTTGATACTCTTATCGATATTTATTAAGTCACAACCTTAGATCTAACTTGGAAACGTGTCTTACAGACAACAAAAATGAAGCAGACGACAATGAAACGGTGAAGGGGTTAACATCTCACGAACAATTTGATCATGAAAAGGTTCAGTTGCATACAATGTACATGGTAATAGAGTGCGGATATACTCTCATTTATAGCAAATATATTATGTTTTTCCCTTTTTAAGTTGTATGCTTCTTTCAAACAGATAAATAGTTTTACTTTTTAATGTTTTAGGCTAAGACCATCTTTCGCGACACACTCGAAGTCCTCACGTTCGAATATAACTGTTGGCTTTTTTATGAATCTAGATTTTTGCTAACCATTTATTTGACAGCAAAATCTTACCTAGAACATTTAATCAACTGTTTAAAATAAAGACAACGTTGCGTCAATTCAAGTATGCATGTAATTATATATATTTATCATGGATACAGTATACATACAATTACGTACTAACTATACAGTAAAACCTCTCTATTACGACCACTCAATTTTGTTAATTATTAGGGTGTTTACGAAAGGTGACCGCTTAAAGCAAGATGACAGTGAAACAGAAAGCTCCTATGAGCTTTCTGTTTCACCGTCACCTTGCTTTAAGCTGCCACCTCTCTATTATATAATCAATTATCCTTCGTTTTAGTGGTCGTAATAGAGAGGTTCTACTGCATATACATGTCAATGACCCATGTCATTCAATTTTGAATTATAAGAGACTGTTATAGTGTAATCAAAATGAACACATAGTAGGTAATAAAACAATACAGCATTATTTACACTAAAACGGACTCATTCGCCACTATTAAAAATATTGCATATATATCAACTATCAAAGTTTGTACATTGTTATAAATGTACATAAGTCACTATATAAAGAAGTTTCATTAATTTGGCATATCAAGGTGACAAAATAAATCCACTGCATGTAAGTAATAAGGCTATCATACTATTTCTGGCCCAAATGTGTTAAAACTAGCGAACTATATTCGCGATATTATAGGTCAGTTATATTAATAGTAATACATGTATATTGAAATTGACGCCACCAATAACGATTCAAGAATGACGTTATTGCATAGATAATTAAAACATATCAATTTTCGTCGTTAGAATGGCACTTTTTATGCGACTCGTTGTGTGACTATTTTTACAAGCAAGCTTGTCTCAATTGTTCCATTACCCAATAGCCTATTTCTAGTTTTAAAGACAGGCTATGGCTTAAAGCAGGTTAAACGTAAAGCAGAATGTGCGATTCGTGCGCATTCTGCTTTACTTTCAGACTACTTTTAGCCATCAGTAGGTTGGATATTAAATATTTTGTATGGTGCATGATCATAACTGTATGATGTGGAACTATATTCTTCAGTGGTGAAATAAATTAAAGGCGTAAAGGTCGTATTTATGGGGAAATGGGTTAAGATATGCCAATTTAGTTTTGAAACAAACGTGTAACAAATGATTCAAAAAAATTGTCGTGCCATCTGATCAGTTTCCATCGTCTGTCCGCTCGTCTGTCGGCCTGTCTGTCCGAGTGCATTAATCAATAAGTCTTTTTCTATACATCATTGCAATACGTTTGCGTTTGAACGGAAGAATAACGTTTTCTCTACTGTATTTCAGACCGGTGGCCAACTCGCAATCGCTGGCCATCGACGGCCATCGCTTTTTTTACTGAACTTACATGTATCACTGGTCAATACGATAGGCTCGTACACAATTAACCCCATATAGTGTTTGTTGTTTTGGGAAAATAGCAAAAATATTAGCTTTCTGTTTCAGTTTCTTTTTGTTGTCAACTGCAATTCATACAACCAATTAGCCTACTTTTATGTTGTGGTTGCAATAAAGATTGGTTGTATTTAATGTATTAGAAACAGGGAGATGCATTTGAGGTTCTGCAGAGTAATAAGACAGGGGGTCATTGTTTCGTAAGAAGTATTAATATGTTCTCTACTATCACAGTCAACAGTATGCCTATAACTTATGCAAGATGACATGAGCAAACCAATCGCCGCTGAGAAATGTCAAAGAAATACTCGGTAGCAATTACATGTATATTGATTTGACGAAACAATTCCAATTTGCGCCTGCTATTACGACAGTCCAAAATGATGATTGATAGTGTGATACCGAGAGACAGACACACATACAGACAGACAGAGACAAACACACAGCTACATAAAGAGACAGAAAAAGATATAGCGATAGAGACAGACAAACAAACACACACATACACACACAGAATCAGCAGAGACAGACGGACAAACAAACAGAAATATTGCGAGACAGAGACAAACAGACACACAGAGACCCAGAGAGATAGACATACAGACAAAGAGAGACAGAGTAAGAAATGTGCACATAGAGAAAGTAGTAGGCTGAAACAAACAGAGACTGAGCGAGAGAGAAAGAGAGAGAGAGAGACAGAAAGACAGACAGAAAGAAAGACAGACAACAGACAGACAGTGAGATGCACAATAAGGTAAGTCTACTCCACTATATTTAGTGTAATCTTTGCAATATACTGATGAGCCCTCTGATCTTCGTTAACACTGTTTAATTAGGACAAAATTTAATGTACTTTTGGCAGATACTAAACGGTTTGTAGAATAAATGACGAGTATTCTCGGCGCTAGGGTTAATTGGGTAGAATCATGATGAAATGAAATGGAAAATCCAGAAAGAGCAGTCTGCGCTACTTTCGTCATACTTTTAAGGGGGTAGGTGCACCTTTGGAAAGTAATTACCAAATTCTTCAAACTTTGCATACAGACAGTAAAATTAGTATCTATGACAAAACTGGTGAAACAAGTGGGGGTACCGGACCTTTCTTTTTCACAATTTGAGATTTTTCAAGGCTACCCCCCTAAAATTGAGGCTTCTCAAAAACTCCTACTTTTTTGTACTACAGTTTTTCAATCTTAATTTAAACAAACTATTTGTACAAAAAGTATCCTAATTTATATTACCATAGTAAGAATAAACCCTGAAAATAATGTTTTGTCAAGATCCAAAATAAAAATGTTTGATTTCACCGGAAAGGAGTAAAATTTACCCCACCCACTTTTTTATAATGGGAGAATAAGGCACAGTGAAAATTGCCCTACAAATTGTAGAAAACTAATTACCAAATTTTTTATTTGTTGTTTTTAGCCTTGCAAACATAAAGTTTTAGTGAAATAGCAAATAAAAACACAGGGTCCCGGATCTTTTAAAAAAGATATAGATCATTTTATTAAAAACATCCATTTTTTCTCATTTTTTTCACTTTTTGGTGTATTTTCACCAAAAATATTTTTTTTCAAAAATATATCATTTGATCTATTGAATTATCCATAATTTATACTAAAACTGTACTACCATGAAAATTTCATGCTTATATTCTGAGAAATTGAAATGAAATTTGATGTAGCATAATGCAACCTACATGTACCTATGAAAACGGTGTATGCTGTAAACTACGAACAGGACATAAAACTTAAAAAGTCCCTCCCGGAACGAAAAATCCAAGTTTTTCACGGGAAAATAGTATTTTATGACTGTATGCATTCACCAAAAATGAGTTCTTAACATTTTTCGGGAAATGAGTTCGTAAAATTTTTCGGAAATTTCATAATGCTCAAAAAGACGGGCCGACATCCTTAAGCTGCCATTTGTGTTTCACCCATTTGTGCCCACGATCCCATATATGGGACATAGGAAAACAGTGTAGACTCTGATCAGACGCCGCATTATGCGGCGCCTGATCAGAGTCTACACTGTTTGCTGATAGGAATTTTAATATAAAACAAAACGAAAATGATTTTTTTCTCAGACATCCCTTTGATAAAAATGGACTAATCCAATATAAAACATGGAAGAATTTACTGGGCACGAATGGGTTAACAGCATCAATGATGATGATGATAACGATGTTTCTCAACCAATTGAATTTGACAGACGAGTTAACTTTTCATTAACTAACAATGTACGTGTGAAAAGTACCTTTGTCCTATACAAACAGTGTATAATCAGATCCCGTAGGAGGCCCTCTGATCCACCTGTGGGAGCCCTATGATGAACAGTCTGTACAGAATGTCATTTTGAAATAAATTGTAAAAACAAATTCCAAATATAGAGATTATCCAAGCTAAATTCCAAAATATGGACTAGACTATATGGAAACTGGAATTGCTTATTTGAAGTTTAAGGTGTGAAGATTGAAGACATTATTTCTCGTACGATCGCTTCTGAAACTGCTTCCTGGAATTGTATGGAGAAAACGTTATTCTTTCCCGTTTAAACGCAAACGAAACGCAAACGCGTAGCAGTAAAATGTAGGAAATTGCAACTTTTTGACATTTCTCAGGATTTATTTTCAGGTGTGTTGCAAACATTTTGGAGCCTGATCAGACGACGGGTTACCCGGCGTCTGATCTGGCCTCCAAACTGTTTACAATGGAAATAATAGTTTTAGCGTAAACGCATTTATTGGGAAAGAATAACAAGAATAACGTCGTCTTCACTGTATCAGACAAGAAAACACTAAATGCATCCACACTTAACTAGACATCAACTCTCATGCATAAATGATTGAATCAATTTCTTCATAAAGTCTTCTAAGACAGAAGCATGTGGTCATGATACAGTGGGGAAAACGTTATTCCTTCCCAATAACCTATTATTTTTATAACATGTACAAACAGATTGAAGCCAGATCAGACGCCGAGTAACCCGGCGTCTGATTAGGCTCCAAACCGTTTGCCACTCGTCAGAATTGTTTAAAATCGTTGCGTTTGCATTTAAACGGGAAAGAATAACGTTCCGCCACTGTAAGTACAACTTGAGGAAAACACTAGGATTCATTTATTCATATCTTTCTTTCTAAGCACACATCTGTTTTGTTTTGATTGACTTCTCCAGAGAAAACAGCAAGTTTTTGGTGTCTTACAGTGTTGCTTGTTAAATACTCAATGTTCGAAAGGTCGATCGATTAACATGTTAATGCTTAATTAAAGTAGACAGAAAGTAAAGCAGTATACACATATGATACACTCTGCTTCACTTTCAACCATCCGTGTTTACATGTAACTTAGTGAGCCCATGTATCAAAGACGTCAGGTTAATGGGTTAGATAGGTACAATGTTTTCAAAGGGAGGTACAGTAAGGAAATTATCATTTATCACTTTAAACGAAATAAAACACAATGTCAGCTAATAAAATGTAAACACAAATGACGGAACTTTGCAAATGAGGACATTTCGGCGTCTTATCTGCCCTGGGCCCGTTTTATGAAACGTCGCATGAAAAATATTGTCGTAAGTCAGATTCTAAAATTCTCAATTAAAATTTATTTCTACATCTAATCCTGTCTTGTGACATCTCTTTGGAATCGTCTTTCCAAGACAGAATTATATGGAGAAATGAGCTATTGGATGTATTTTAAAGTTTTGACTTACGACCCTTTTCGTCGTACGACCTTTCATAAAATGGGCCCACTGTATGCACTCGACAAAACGTCTCTTTTCACCATAAATGTGGTTATTGAAAAACAGAAATGTATTCTTAATTGTGATAGAGTTGCGTGATAATAGAAAATTAAATTTAACTTTCAGCAAAATACAACTATACTAACAAACATAAAAAGAAACTGCATCGGCCTATATAACGTCTGTTTTGTACAACCAAAATGTTTAAAGCCGCCTACGCTTTGAAAAGCATCTATATATTTATTGACATGTGACTGACAAACGTCAAGGAAATAGAAGGAAACGCATGAAAAACAGCCTGTTACGTCATTGTACAATGGGGAAAACGTTAATATTTCCCAATAAACGCGTTTACGCTATTAAAACTATTATTTGCAGGGCAAACAGTTTGGAGTCAGATCAGACGCCGGGTTACTCGGCGTCTGATCAGGCTCCAAACTGTGGTCAGAATTGCCAACAACTCGTAATTTTCAACGTTTAACTGCACTGTGTTTGCGTTTCGTTTGCGTTTAAATGGGAAATAATAACGACGTTTACACTGTTTGGTTGAAAGTATAATGTACATGTATACATGTACATGAACAGTTGATCTGCTATTCTTTAACGTACAGTGGAGAAAGCCCTTTTCTTTCCCAATAACGCGTTTACGCTAAAACTATTATTTCTATTACAAAGAGTATGGAGCCAGATCAGACGCCGAGTAACCCGGCGTCTGACCAGGCTCCAAAATGAACCCTAAAATGTAAAAAAAAAGTTGCAACTTCCTACATTTTCTCCACTGTACAAGTAAATGGTAAACGATATGTTTGAATATTACAAATGTAGTGGCAATAGATTGGAGCCTGGTCAGACGCCGGGTTACAAAGTGTCTTATTTTGTTTCAAACTGTTTGCAACTGTCAATATTGTAAAAGCAAACATCTACGCTTGCTTATATTGGAATGATCTACTGTATACAGTGGATAATCTGTTATTCTTTCCCGTTTAAACGTAAACGTACGCAAACGCAAAACACTAAAACGTAGAAAAGTACAACTTTATGACAATTCTGATAATTCATCTTTATCTTGGTGGCAAACAGTTTGGAGCCTGATCAGACGCCGGGTTACCCGGCGTCTGATCTGGCTCCAAACTGTTTGCAGTGAAATTAATATTTTTAGCGTAAACGCGTTTATTTGGAAAGAATAACGTTTTCTCCACTGTATAATAACGTTTTATCAATATACATTAATATTTTACTATAACGCCCTCCACAAAGACGGCGTGTCTTTTAATGTTTCAGGATGTTGGACTAGTGGTTGTGTAAACCAGAATGGAGGGAACCAATTAATGCCTGGGTCTTGCAATGAAGGTTCCCTCTGTGTTTGTTGAAATATTGCATTTTTGTTTAAATAGCAGGGCTTTCATTTCTCTGGATCTTCGGATTTTTCTCCGGATTTTTCCCGACATATTCGGATTTCTGTTCTTTCCTTAAAATCTTGGATTTTTATGCATTTTTTACTTAGGAAACATTGATATGAGTGTCAAACAGTTTAGATCTAGATCAGATGCCGCGTAACGCGATGTCTGATCTGGATCTAGACTGTTTTTCATATTTATGCCAGTGTTAGAGAGCATGGCAGCGAAAAGGTTACAAACTGTACATGTAAAGGTACGATTCCTAAAATCGCACTCACCGAAGGTCGATTGTGGCGTACATGTACATGTATATACATACAGTGAAGAATCTGTTATTCTTTCCCGTTTAAACGCAAACATTCGCAAACGCAAAGCACTAAAACGTAGAAAAGTACAACTTTTTTGGACAATTCTGATAATTCATGTTTATCTTGTTGGCAAACAGTTTGGAGCCTGATCAGACGCCGGGTTACCCGGCGTCTGATCTGGCTCCAAACTGTTTGTACTTGAAATAATAGTTTTAGCGTAAACGCGTTTATTGGGAAAGAATAACGTTTTCTCCACTGTACATGTAGCCATGTATTTTTTATAGTGTTTAACAGATAAGAAAGAGTAAACTGCACAAATCCAACATTTTTCTCACTCATTTAGCACCAAATCCTATAATGTTACAACTCGATTCTAATGAGTAGTGACACAATTGGGTTTACAGCAGAAATAAAGATTTTAGTTTTGAAATACTCCCCATATCTCGAGCCCTGTACATGTATTGGCAATGGTGACTTTAGCCGTTGTGTCCTTGTAAGGGTTTTGTGTACACTGACTTGTTATCTTAAGGTGAAAGACAAAGTTTTCGCCAAACTCCAATTCCGCTGACACTATGTGGTATTAATACCGTCTCTGTCACAATGAATATTGTTAAACATTATAAAACATTCATGGCCAGGCCGTAGGTGCACATGTATGAACATACATGTACATGTACAGTGGAGAATCTGTTATTCTTTCCCGTTTAAACGAAACGAAACGCAAACGCAAAACACTAAAACGTAGAAAAGTGCGACTTTTGGACAATTCTGATAATTCATGTTTATCTTGGTGGCAAACAGTTTGGAGCCTGATCAGACGCCGGGTTACCCGGCGTCTGATCTGGTTCCAAACTGTTTGCAATAGAAATAATAGTTTTAGCGTAAACGCGTTTATTGGGAAAGAATTTATAACCGTTTCTCCACTGTAATCGACCTTTGGTATATCGAACTCGCTTAAACTTTGTCCCGCTGAATTGTCGTCTAATTCAAATATACCGTCTGCATTAAATTCAAGAGTAGTTAAATGTTGTTTGTAACTGATGAAAAATTGTATATAAATGACAATTAGTTTGGATCCAGATCAGACGCCGTGTATTGCGTATATAAATGTACCTACAAAGCGAGAAAAGACAAATAACTATATTCACAATAAACATGATACATTATGGAGATACATGGAAACGTGGACATTCTTTCAATATTATTACCATTATTATAAAACTTATAATTAGTTTGTAAAATTAAATTTAAAATTAGTCAAATAATCAAAAGACCGATAGCATTATTAAAAGTAGTGATTTAAAAAAAAAAATGTTTCAGTGTAGAGCCGGAGACCAGTTCACATATCGTAGAACGAAATGTTTTAAACAATACTCTCCGTGTTGTTTTGGTTGAATATTGAGCAGTTACATGTATACTGCTTTAAATCTAACTTTGAAACGATATTGCATACTACATGTACATGTACAGTGGAGAATCTGTTATTCTTTCCCAATAAACGCGTTTACGCTAAAACTATTATTTGCAGTGCAAACAGTTTGAACCCGGCGTCTGATCAGGCTCCAAACTATTTGCCACCAAGATAAACATGAATTATCAGAATTGTCCAAAAGTTGTACTTTTCTACGTTTTATTGCTTTGCGTTTGCGTACGTTTGCGTTTAAACGGGAAAGAATAACAGATTCTCCACTGTACAATATTGCAGACGACAGTATGGCGGTGAGTGGGTAAATTCCTCATGATCAATTGGATCATGAAAGGGTTAATTATGGGTTTATAATAGTACATATTATACAATGATTCAGTTTCAGTTTCAGTTTTGTTAGCATATCAGCAATATACATTGCCTTTGGCCAATAGCAAAGATATAAGGACATGTGGCAAATACAAAAGACATATACATTAAGTACATACATCACAAAGCAGCAATAATATCCAGGGTATGTTTACGTAATGATTAATTAAAAGTGTTGAATACAATACTGTTACATAACCGCATAATAATAGAATTCGGTATTCGCCTAATCTAAATATGGGTTATTAATTATATCACTGCTCTATACTCGCCTATTCTCAACACTGTAAGCCCTGTGGTTGTAGGTGTTTATAATATAATCAAACGCAAGCAGTTTTGTTCCAGATCAGACGCCGCGTCTGATAAGGATCAAAACTATTTGACACTCGTTTAAATACTTTTTAAGCAAAACTGCCATGAATTCTAAACTTTAGCAAAAATGCAGGCGCTTAGATTGCGAGCAAACGATGTTATGGAGTCGAAAGTGTGTTACACTAAGTTTCGCGACATACTGTAAGTGAAAGGGTTACATGTGAGTAATCTGATACATGTATTCACTATAAATAATTAAATATTGTTATATCAATTATGAAACAGTAATAACAGCTACTTCTGTTACATAATTAGTAGTATACTATGACCTTTTTACTAGCATTCCTTTAAGCACAATAGGTTTATAGCGCCAAACCTGACCTGCCTTCATTAACGAAGGCGCTTCGTGGCGCTTTGCCTCGACCCCCTTACCTCATGGCGCACAAAGGTCGAGTGACTATGGAGAGCGACAAAAGTATGCATTGTGGAAGGCATGTGAACCTGTTAGTGCCCTGAGGTAAGCCCGCCGTGGCAAGTCCTCACGAGGCGCTTTAATAAACTCAGGGCTGGATGTTACTTCATGGAACTCGTTCAACTATAGCGACAAGTATGGTCCTACATGTCATTTAACCCTTTACCTGATAGTGAAGATAGGTGACTACTAAAAGCAGGTTGAAAGTAAAGCAAAATGCGCCTTAAGGCGCGTTCAGCTTTACTTTCAGTCTGCTTTAAGCTATTGTGTTCTACAATATAGAAAACATTCCCATAATATATATTCATGACTGATTAAATTGGAACTATTTTCTTCAGCGGAGGAATAAATCATATTTGCTAAAAGGCGCTTCTATGGGGAAAATGGTTAAATCAGTGTATGGTGAATGGTGACGATTGCACTTCTTTTATTCCTATACAAATGGTATTGGTTTACACTGCTTGCCATCTTGTAATAAACCTCAAATAATGACTAGACTGAATTGGAAGCAGATACTGGTGGCTAGTGCACGTGTATTATGGCGTAATGAATGCCTTCCGATATTAATCATCTTTTACTCCCAAGCCGCATAAATGGCGTTTGCAAACAGTTTGGATCCTGATGAGACGCCGCGTGACGCGGCGTCTAATCAGGGTCTTAAGTGTTTGCAAACGCCATTTCTACTTCTATTTATTTCTATTTATTACTTCTACGCCATCAATTCTGATGATTATGTGCACCATTGGGACTGTACCCGGCCGGTCACTTTAAGTCTTTGGTTTGACCCGGCCGGGGATTGAACCCGCAACCTCCCGCACTGCAAGCGGACGCTCTACCACTGAGCTATACAGGCGGTCTGTCGATATGTTTCAGGTCATACTACATGTATATACATTAAATCACTTTGAAACGATCTTGCAAACATTAAAATTGAAAGCAGATTGCAATGAAACGGTGAATGGGTAAAAACATCGCGGAAAATGTGGCAGTGAAAAGGTTAAATTTGAAATATAAAAAACAAGTAAAAAACCGACTAGACTGAACTTGAATCAGATATTGTCCACTTGAAGCTTCAGGTCAACCAGCTTCTATTGTCCCAGACATCATTTCGTAAAATGACAACTTTGGCGAATAAACATTCCAGATAGAAATTAAGAATAAATCACGTGATTCCAATAATGCATTTGCCATTAGTATGACACTTTTAAGGTAATAACTCTCTGTGTTGCTAAATTGATGTACATTTTATATTTTCAATAGTAATTGCAGTTTAGGGCATAGTGCCCCCTCTCTACAACAACACCTTATCGGAGAAACGAAACGAAACGAAACGCAAAAGCAAAGTACTAAAACGTAGAAAAGTACAACTTTTGGACAATTCTGATAATTCATGTTTATATTGGTGGCAAACAGTTTGGAGCCTGATCAGACGCCGGGTTAACCGGCGTCTGATCTGGCTCCAAACTGTTTGTAATAGAAAACATAGTTTTAGCGTAAACGCGTTTATTGGGAAAGAATAACGTTTTCTCCACTGTAGGAATTGGAAATAGGTCAGCATTTGCAAACAGTTTAAATCGAGATCAGACGTCGCGTAACAAGGAGTCTGGTCTGGATTCAAGCTGCTTGTCAGTAAACTTTCACTCGACATTATGTTGTTATTTGTGTCTGTCAAAATGACCAAATCATACTTTGAGAAAAACACCAAAACGACAATTTTTGCAAACAATATTGCAGCCGTGAAAAGGTTAGCCATAAATGTCTTGTTTGGGGACCAGCGGCAAGCGTTGATGAAAGGAGGGGTTCGTTGCTTAAAGGATCGTTGTGGGATGGGAACACTGTATATAAAACTGCTTATTCTGCAAAGCTAATTGACGAAATTAGTGTACTTAATAAACCAATACCCAATAGCCTGTTTCTCAGTAGTTTCAAAGGCAGGAAACCACCCAATGATGTTCAAAAGCAAAGCAGAATGCCCCTTACCGCACATTCTGCTTTAATTTCAGCCTGCATTAATATATTCCTCAAGTTTAAATTTTAGGTATTTTGACTAAAGAAATATTGAAACGAGTTTCAAACAGGTCGGAGTCTGATCAAATACCGCGATACGCAGCGTCTGATCAGAATCCAAACTGATTGTAAGTACAGTGGAGAATCTGTTATTCTTTCCCAATAAACGCGTTTACGCTAAAACTATTATTTGCAGTGCAAACAGTTTGGAGCCAGATCAGACACCGGGTAACCCGGCGTCTGATCAGGCTCCAAACTGTTTGCCACCAAGATAAACAAGAATTATCAGAATTGTCAAAAAGTTGTACTTTTCTACGTTTAAAGTGTTTTGCGTTTGCGTACGTTTGCGTTTAAACGGAAAAGAATAACAGATTCTCCACTGTACCAAGTGTACTCGGGCTAAGGCAGTAAAAGGGTTAAATCTAACTTCCACCATACTAGAATTACACAACAGGTACAGTGGATAATGTGTTCTTCTTTCCCAATAATCGCGTTTACGTTAAAACGTTTATTTCCACTGCAAACGTTTTGGAGCCAGATCAGATGCCGGGTAACCCGACGTCTGATCAGGCTCCAAACTGTTTGCCACTCAGATAGAAATTATTTGTAAGACACATCTAAAAACATTGACAAGTTCTACGTTTTAATGTTTTGCGTTTGCATTTCGTTTGCGTTTAAACGGGAAGGAATGTAAGAATCCACCATGAGTGTTGATGTAGGAAAGGATTTTCTTCCCCGAGGGTCAGAAAAATTATGCAGGGGCGAGGCTTGCCGAGTCCCTGCGTGAATTTTCTGACCCGAGGGGGTGAAATAATTCCTACAAAACGAATGATGGATTTTTTTCTCTCCCATTTAACCCATTAAAACATCATACAAATAACGAACTAATTGCACTTTGTGTGCATTTTTCCGCCAAAACATGACGTTATTTATAATTACATTATTAGAAATGACGTCATTTTGTCATGCAGTGCTTGTGGTTAATCTTGGCAAACAATAAAACACGTCACGTGGTATGATGGATATACTAGTTCCACATGGGGCAAATCCCTATCCCACATAGGCGAAAATGGGAGAATAACGTTTTCTCCACTGCAAAATGACGTTGAAAGGGTGTCAACAAACGTTAATTTTAATACATTTTACATTTTAATTCTCCTAAAGACGCGTTTATGTTAAAGTCATTATTGCAATGATAAACAGTTTAGAGCTAGATCATACGCTTGGTAACCCTACGTCTGACGTAGATCTGTTTGTTACTCAGACAAAACTATTTTGTCGAGATTCCAAAAAAATTCCATATATTTCGTATATTATTAGTTATACAGTTTCCTCACAGGGTACATGGGGATTTCTTCCCGGCTGAGGAAAATCATTGTTGCCCGAGCCGTTAGGCGAGGGTTACATGATTTTACCAGCCGGGAAGAAATCCTCATGTACCCTGTGAGGAAACAGTATAACGAATTTATTATACTGCACAGTTTTCATTGTTCAAATTAAATATTTCGGAATTTGTCGTGCACAGCGCTCAAAGTAAACAATAACAAAATCGCGTCAAAACACATAACGTTGAGCGTAAGTGACGTCATATGTTTATGACGTTCTTATTCAAAAGAGAAATAGGCAACTCGTATATAGGCGATTGCATCAAACTTTTTAAGAAAAAATGTGACTATTGAAAGATCCACCCGATTAGTTCTTATCCGAAATGGACTTAAAACGGAGGATGCACGAATGAGTGCACTCAGTCGAGCAGTCGGTCGTCTTTTATCTGCAAAGACTGAAGAGCCTGTCAGCCAATGAAACAGCTGCATTTCTATGTACCCTGTCAGCTCACAGGGTACGTCGTGTCAGGTCTACGGCTCGTTAACCAATGAAAAGTAAGGAATTTACTTTGCAGTATAATAAAATTCATTTAGATTCATTGCAATAGCCTGCGTATATGTTTAGAGACAGATTCACACTTAACACTTTCACTGCCAAGTTTTATCGTCTTCTTCAACCTTTCACCGCCAAAATATCGTCAGCATTTATAATGTCGTCTGCAATACTTTTTCAAGTCAAAGTTAAGACTTTATGTTTGACGGAAGAAATATGCATACAGTGGAGAATCTGTTATTCTTTCCCGTTTAAACGCAAACGTACGCAAACGCAAAGCAATAAAACGTAGAAAAGAACAACTTTTAGACAATTCTGATAATTCATGTTTATCTTGGTGGCAAACAGTTTGGAGCCTGATCAGACGCCGGGTTACCCGGCGTCTGATCTGGCTCCAAACTGTTTGTAAAAGAAAAAATAGTTTTAGCGTAAACGCGTTTATCGGGAAAGAATAACAGATTCTCCACTGTACGAGTGCCAAACAGCTTGTGTCCTGATTAGACGCCATCTAACGCGGCGTGTGATCCAAACCTAAACTGTTCGCGAAGTCGCCAGGTTGAAAGTACAGTAAAACCTCTCTATAACGGCCACTAAAACGAGCACTATTTGGTTGTTTAAATGACAGGTGACAGCTTAAAGCAAGGTGACAGTAAAACAGAAAGCTCCTACAGGAGCTTTCTGTTTTACTGTCACCATGCTTTAAGCAGTCACCTGTCAAAAACAACTAATAAGTTAGCACACTTTAGTGACCGTTATAGAGAGGTTTTACTGTATAGCAGAATGTGCAGCCAGCTTACTACAATCTACTAGAATATGGAAAAACTATAATTTTGTTTCATGTTTATGACCGTAAAAAGGGAGCGTTTTTCTTCAACATAGCAATAAATGAAATATGCTAAAATGCTCTTCTATGGGGGTTACACTGTACAGAATTGTGAGCTCAATTCGACATCATTGAAATTTTGTCTGAGCACTTACACCCGAATGATGATCAAGGTTTAGACCTGCGGAACTTCTGTCGGAGTCGAAGCCATAGTGGTTCTTTTACTGTCCTACATGTATGACTTATCTCGCTAACCAATCTGTATATCGAAGTCTTTAAAGAGCCTTCACATACAGGGATTTCTCTACGATTTCTTACGTATGACATACATTCGTAATTGTAAACGTTCTTACAATTGTTTTGAGGTTTTTAAGAATGATTCAAGAGTTGTTACGAGTTGTTTCGAGCTAATTACGGTTTCTTGCGAGTACAATGTAAATACGATGTATTTCGGGCAAACTTCTACGATTTGTAGCAATGTGACTTTCCTTTCACCGTCGAATTCATACGAGTATTTCCGAGTTTTTAACGGACACCAGCGAACCATTTACGGATATTTGCTATTTGCTACGAGTAAGCGATTTGTGATCAGTCGTCAGAAAATTTCGTGTTAGTGAGGGTCCCATTAAATGGCGTTCACAGACACAACATTTTCTTACGATTCTTTACGGATTGCCGATTCTTAGTCATTGATTCTTTTAAGTCGCTGCTGAAAAACAGGCTGCACGTTTCAAATAAAACGTGTATTTGTTCGACGAATGATCAGGACAAGTCTTGGTTGGATAACATGAGGTTGTTTGATAACTAGCAATGAGTCAATAGTATATAAACTAAATGCCTCTAAGTTACCAATATACAGTGGAGAATCTGTTATTCTTTCCCGATAAACGCGTTTACGCTAAAACTATTTTTTCTTTTACAAACAGTTTGGAGCCAGATCAGACGCCGGGTAACCCGGCGTCTGATCAGGCTCCAAACTGTTTGCCACCAAGATAAACATGAAATATCAGAATTGTCCAAAAGTTGTTCTTTTCTACGTTTTAGCGTTGTGCGTTTGCGTACGTTTGCGTTTAAACGGGAAAGAATAACAGATTCTCCACTGTACACATATGTTTACAGTTTGTTCAGTACGATACGAACCCCTAAACCGGTCTCTATTTTTGCCATTGATAAAAATAATCTTGTTTGTTTTGTAAATAAAACAGTTCCGTTTAAAGTTCATCGACATTGGAATTTGATTTAAATTCAGCCAATCAGAAAGCAGCATGTTTTGTAAATAAACAAAGGTGTGGAGTTATTTTTCTTTTTTAGTTACTGTTGGTCGATGTTGGAATTTTATTAAGATGACAGAAATATCCATGGAAAACCCACAGTCAACTCCCCTGAAGTCTTGTTTTAGAACTTTAATCAAACCTGTACCGAGGGTGAATTACACCCAGTGAACTATTTAACTCTATTCTATCTTATATGTTTTGAAAAATCTTTTTAACCATTTCGGCGCCAAATAAATCGTGAGTTTTTTACCTCTTCATCGTTATTGTGTCGTCTGCTTCAATGATGTTGTCTGTAAAATCGTTTAAAAGTTAGACTTTAGGTAGTTTAACTTAAGCAATACGGTTACAAATTCAAACAGTTTGGAAATCTGATCAGACGCCGCGTTAAGCGGTGTCTGATCTTGATCCAAACTGATTGAAGGTCGACTTTATGCAACTTCGGCAATGGAAAGGTTACGACATACAGTGGAGAATCTGTTATTCTTTCCCAATAAACGCGTTTACGCTAAAACTATTATTTACAGTACAAACAGTTTGGAGCCAGATCAGACGCCGGGTAACCCGGCGTCTGATCAGGCTCCAAACTGTTTGCCACCAAGATAAACATGAATTATCAGAATTGTCTAAAAGTTGTTCTTTTCTACGTTTTATTGCTTTGCGTTTGCGAACGTTTGCGTTTAAACGGGAAAGAATAACAGATTCTCCACTGTATGAACAAATCTCAAAGTATCATATCTTAATGCATGTTTTCATTGTACTACGGCTATTTAGAAAATATGTGTACAAACATGTAATACAATGTATGAGTGTTTCATATTTTGTCCAATTTAAAATATTTACATTCAGCCCATTCAACCCCTTATGGATCTGCTCTCCGCTAATCATTTTGTTGCGTTGATTCAGTAAATGCGGTGTTGGCTGTTCCTTTCAGGGTACATATTTTTCGCCTTAACAACCTCTAACATTGATTAAACATACTAATCAAACGTCAATTTAATACTAGAAATCACAGCAAATATAATGTAAATATTTGTTTAACCCCTTCACTGCCTTACCCCGAGTATATGGTAATGGTTATGTGCAAACAGTTTGGATCCTGATAAGACGCCGCGTAACGCGGCGTCTGATCAGGACCCAAGCTGTTCGACACTCAATTTAATATTTCTAAAGTCAAAATACTTATACTTTAAATTTGAGAAATAAAAGCAGACGACAAATGTTTGAAGCCGATGACGTCATGGCAGTGACGCATGAAGTACAAGTTTTAGTAAAAAAGAAATATTTCCAAAGAAAACAAGCATGATACATTGGTTTTCCTAATTTATCTCATGTGCATGGTAGCATTTTCATATAAAGAAAATAAATCTATAAAAACGTATGCATAATATTAGCAAAATGTTAAGCTCTAAAAATCAACAAGACGAGATTTTATGAGTTACGACTTAAACACAAATTCATTGTTTTATTTATTTATCTGATGAATGCCCATACTGTGACAGTGCAATGTATTAGCAGAAAATGGAATTTTTATTGAAGTTGAAAATTTTATAAGAATAATAAAATTTAAAAAGAGTTATCTCCTTTTAAAAATTGATTTCTTGGTAAGAATTCAGATTTCATATATACCATACAATACTGGTTTATTTGCAATTCAAGGCTACCGGCCCAAGATACAAACATTCGTCCAGTATGTCTAGAGTGATGCATGATGCATATCATGTTCATTACAATATGTTATAACAAAACATATACATAGCAGAAACATTTTTCAATATACGATATTAACAAAACACATTTGACAAATAAGACATGATGACTATAGCATGTATTTAACATACCGTTGCTATTCACAAATAAAACTGTTGAACCGTTTTACACATATAACTATACTTATTGTGCATAGTAAATGTATATCGCAATAGAAAATTGATCAATTGGAGTAAGTATTTATAGAAACTTGACCATTTTACTCGATCTAGCTATCGTCGTTCTAAACAATAGTTAAAAGAAATAAAATGGAATATCTTCCAATGAGCTAACATCTCTGGATCAATACATATATACATAGTTACTACACCATTTAGGTTCGTATG
The DNA here is from genome assembly GCA_922989275.2 of Gari tellinella. NCBI lineage: Eukaryota > Metazoa > Mollusca > Bivalvia > Cardiida > Psammobiidae > Gari > Gari tellinella. Next base: position 99,952,914 of record OV277858.1, on the reverse strand, counting down.
ACTCAACTTTTTTCTAATGCCAAAGAGATTTTGTGAAAGAAATCCACCCTTTGGGCGCAACGAGCAACGGGAACCGACACGACTCAGTAGATCTTAGTTGTTTTAATTATTTTATTTATTATTTTGTATTACATTTTTGTTCCTTTTTGTTTTGCTTGTTGTTGTTGTCGTTTTATTGGTTTTTGTTTTTTGGGGGGACGGGGACAAGCTTTTTACTAGTTTGGGTGTCAGATGTCAATGGCCAGATCATAGTTGCCAGGAAATGGTACATGTATCCTACACTCAGCCATCCGAAGATGTAATAGGAAATATGCACCCGAACAATAACCACTGGCATGGACAGACAACGGACGGACTATCAGATACATGTATAATTTACTATATGCTGACATGTAGCTACAGTGGAGAATACGTTATTCTTTCCCAAAAGCGTTAAGGCTAAAACTATTATTTCCAGTGCAAACAGTTTTGTATCAGTCAGATCAGACGCCGGGTAACCAGTCTTTATATAAGGCTCACAAAGTTTTGTCATTCTTGTCAAAGGTGTTATTTTATACATTTTATTGCTATTTGTTTCGTTTGCGTTTAAACGGGAAAGATTTTTCTCCACTGTATGTTCTCGAAGCGTACAATAAGTTCACAATGCAAAAGTATTAAAACCACATGAGTGGGAAAATCTATTACATGTCTGTCAAACGCAGGAATATCATGGTCATATTAAGAATTTTTCAATGTCCACATACGTCAAAAAAGCAACTGTTACGTTAAACCATTTCATCGTTTTGGACCGTCTGATTTAAAAATTTGGCCGACGGAATTTTGTCTGCAGTAATTTGTGATCTTGAATCCCATGGCAAATTCAAGAATTTGAAATTTTGGATTGCAGAAATAGAGGATCTTACATGAGTGCTCATTATTTATCATTTTTATTAACGAGTTGGCTAAAATTATATGACGAGAGCCGCGGCGAGCGTCATATTTATTTAAGTTAACTTATTTAATAAAAAATGATCAGTAATTAGAACGAATGTGATATTCTATTAGTTTGGATCCTGATCAAACGCCGCGTGACGCAACATTTTATCGGGATAACATAACCATTCGACTAACATGCAACGATTGTGGACGACCAGGTTAGGTCGGGGCCCAATAAACGATAGTTTATTAGTGGAAGTCGATATTTTCAAAATGGCTTTATGCCACTCCCAGACCGCCTGTTATTGCGATAAATATTGAAACGACAGCCAAACAACACTGCATGACCTCTGAGCCGGACGTATACGAACTGTTTGCAACGTCGACATCATCCCATCACAGCCATGATGTCATTAATTTTAAGCAATTTACATCCTCCTATACTCGTATTTCTCAAATTTAAAACATAGGTATTTTGACTCAAGTGTATTAAAATGAGTGTCAAACAGTTTGTGTCGTGACCAGACGCCGCGTTACGCGGCGTCTGAGCAGGACCCAAACTGTTTGCAACATACCATTGCACTCTGGGTAAAGCAGTGGATATATTAATAAGCTAATGGCCATGCAGTGACTAAACGAAACGAAATGTATACATGATGCAAATTAAAGTGGAAACTCGCATTTGTTTTGAATTTATGAAAGCCTATTCGGCTACCAAATTGCTCGGCGTCCAATCTTGCTTCAAACTGTTTGCAATACACATCAGATATAAAAGTACAGACAAGTCTTATAAGAAAAAAAATTACACAATGTAGATTTATGGTGCAAATATGTGACCATTACAGAAATACGCATGAAACAGACGGGGACATTTTTGTTGGTGAAGCTAAGTCATGATGATGACACAGATATTAAACATTTACAAACTCGATTTTGTACAATAATAACAAATTAAGACTTTGTATGAAACAGTTTCCTTGTTTTTGTTTAAATATTTTTCCAATATCATAAGTAAAATTTAATTCAATAACTTGCTACATGTACGCTACCGTTCATCAGGCATATAAACACATATCACAATCAAAACATACACACATACATCATTGAGCCGTACCATGACAAAACCTGCCTTTTTGAATTGCAAACAGTGTAAATCATGGCCAGCCTCCACGTCTTAGACTGTTTGACATCCACATACATATAAAACATTGCATTTAGAAGTATTATATACGGTATTTGGCAGTATAGACTAACCTGAGAGGCAGAGCATTGGGTGGCAAAGATGATTGGTCTGTATAATGTTGCAGTGCAATAAGGCTAGTTTTGTCATGGCACGGCTCATTTACATGTTATATAGTGTGTGGGAGTGGATGTGGTGTCAAATAATTTCTTTCCGAACACTTAACCATTTCACTGTCGACAAACAGTTTGTACATGTATCTGTAACATATCGTCTAACCAGGATCTTAAATTTTTGAAATTCATATGCATATTGCTTAACTCAAAAAGTGCAAAGAATAACCAATTTAATAGATAATAGCTGAGTAGCAATTTGCTGTCGATATTTTTCTGTGTCATACGGGCATCTGTTATTCTTTCCCATTTAAACGCAAACGAAACGCAAACGCAAAGTACTAAAACGTAGAAAAGTACAACTTTTGGACAATTCTAATAATTCATGTTTATATTGGTGGCAACCAAATTGCCCGGCGTCTGATCTGGCTCCGAACTGTTTGTAATGTAAATACTAGTTTAAGCGTAAACGCGTTTTTGGGAAAGAATAACGTTTTCTCCACTGTATATAAGAAACAGTACAGCCCGCTGGGGGCCTTCGTGCAATATAATGACCTTCAAGTCAGCTGCAACTCGTTTACGGTCCAAAACCTTCGACCTTGGGTAGTGAATTATTTTTAGGCTGACTGCTAGGTTACTATGATAAGGCTCCAGATTATTTGCCACTCGAACTAAAATGAGTAGTCAGAATTGTCGAATATTGTCCTTTTATACCTTTTATTGCAATGCATTTGCGTTTCGTGTGCGTTTAAACGAGAAAGAATAACGTTTTTGTCCACTGTACACCACAGCTCAAATTTGCATCAAAACTGTTCTCGATTGCCTACCTTTAAAACATTACTAATACTATAGGTTATCCCTTGTATTCATTAAAAGGGCAATTTTGTCAAAAACACAATAACCCTTTTTATCTCAATAAAGAATATACATATAACTAGATTTTGTGTTTGAAATTTAGTTTTAAAGATTATTACAGAAATACAGGATGTATTGACCAGGGAACTAAATGTCAACCTCGCAGTGTGCATTTATAAATCTAGCCTACGCAATTTGTAGGTTTCTCCATTTCTGTTTCTAAGCTCTGAATAAAATGTCAAGATATGTCTGATCAGGATCCCAACTGTTTGACACTCGTATAAACATTTCTCCAGTCAAAACAACCCTAAGCTGACTTTAAAAAATATTGCAGACGACGCTTCCAATGCAGATGATATTTTGGCGGTCACAGGATTACATCAGACGACAAATCTTGACAGCGAAAGAGTTAAAAAAAAAAAAAGGTGTCGTGGCCATAAGCAGGCGATGGATTACCATTGTTAGAATTTCCGAACGATTTTGTGACATTTATAACCTCGTATTTTCTATCGTAAGTCACACCTCTTCGATAAACAATGTATACAAGAACCTGCACCAGTTAAACCAATTTTAAGCTTGTATTTCTCAAATTTAACTTTTGGGTATTAGACAACATCAACAGTAGCGACACTTCAAAGTTATCTTCCAAGATGTACGCTGTACTGTATGAACTATATACTGCAGCTTCTTTAAAATATCCATGGATAATTAACGTTTAACTTATTACCTGTAATAGTTGGTACTCAGTGATATGGTATAGTAAACGTTATGTTAACAGTAAATGGCTTAAAAAGTCCAAACATTGCAAATTTAAAGGTATTTATACTCAACAATGGCATGGAGAAATAGATAGATCTTCAAACACAAATATTACAGATATATCAAGACAAATTTCAAACAGAGTAAATACATATATATACTTTCTACATCACTCGGTAAACCGCTTATCGCTTTTATGACTAGAAATCACCGACTCCCAAAAGAGATAGGGCGATGGAATAATACAACATATAAAAAAACGAACGATAATAAACGACCTGTAATACACTTGGTGACGAATACCTATATCTTTGAGAATGTGAAATGTTTAAAAATCCTATTGCTATTACTCACATCTGAATTTTGTGAAATTTATAGAACTATTAAATACTGAAGATTATGAAACGTAACATTATCTTTCATTTTTTGCGAAAACATTTATGGCAGCCTTTAAAAATGAATCATCTTAAAAATACATATGTACTTGTTACTGAAGTATTGTACTAACGGCTACTGCAGCAGGTGCTATGATATTTTGTCAAAGTGAATGTAAATAGTAAAATGTTTCAAGTTTTCAAAAATAGTTTTGACCTACTGGTACTTTTTATTGTCGGCAGGTTGGATCCAGATCACACACAGAATAGGTCAGTGTGTGATCTGTACCAAACTATTTATAAAACGAGCGTTGCGCACCGGTCAGTATTGGCGCACAAGCGCTTCCAGACAACTAGATTATGTTCTTATCCTTATCGATGTGAGCCTTTGTATTTTGTATTACTATATCCCTTAGAGATACATTAAACTAAGCTGCAAAAGTTATACATGTAACGGCAGGTAAAGATTTCACTCTTTCATCTCCTACAGTGTTTATACAATGCTTCTTCTCTACAACGACACCCTATGGGAGACGAAGATTGTGTGTGTTGTTCGGAGAGAGCTGTTATAGGGAGGGAAAATTAAGACTTGTTTTACATTTGCAAACAGCTTGAGTCCAGATCATACGCCGCGTAACTCGGCGTCTGATTTGGATTCAAGCTGTTTAAAAACAAATTCTTCAAAATGTCCAATTTGTAACTTTAAAAAAAATAAACTGCAGACGATATTGAAACAGCGAAAATGGTTAAACAACTGTAAATGTTTTGTGACAGCGGCGATATTGTTGTAAGGAGGGAATCGTTGTTCGGAGGACCACTGTCGGGAGAGAGCACTGTAATTCGTAATTCGCCGTCTGATCTGGCTCGAATCTGCTTATCGTCTTAATCGTAATAAGGTGTATACATTTTTGTACATTTTAATGTGATGTGTTTTTCCTCTAGTTTTACAATGTACATGTGTTTCCTATCACATGCCAACAATACACACGCAATAATACATTTAACTTTCGGATGGAGTATTTTATAATTTTGTATACATGTAATTATATTCATATATGAAAATATATGAATGTATTTATTTCATTTTAAATAGGCTCGCAGCCAGATTTAGCATTAAAAATAGCAACTTGTAAATATATGTCAAACGCTTATATGAGCGGGTAAGAATAAGTTAAGGGTGAAAAATTCAGTTTTAAAAATGCATCAATAGAAAAAAAATATTGAGCTCTGGTGGGATTCAAAACCGGGACCCGGCATGCGGGGACAGAATAGCAAAAATGAGGCATCCCCTTAGACCACTCGACCTCAGGCCTACTCATATCATTGGGATCGATTTAACGTACTTCAGTGTGTAGCGATGGAGAGTACATTATTCGGCTCGGGTTTATGTCTGATGGATAAAGCGATGGAAAATATCTCAAAATTGAGATTGGAAGACCTTTCTTAAGGATGGTTTTAGAATGATCATATTTGTCTAATGCCAGATGCACAATAATGCTACACATTTGGTTTTATTTGAGTATTTAATTTTATTTTTGCAAATACACCATCTGGTTGCGAGTCGCATTAACCCCTGGTCATACATACAAATCTTATAAATACCCATACAATTGTTGCATTTATTTGTAGGTCTCATTACCAATATCACCTGAAACAAATTAAACTGGTATAATGGTAGGTCAATATTGGTATATCAAAACGGCAAAGTAGGGACTTATATATGATACATGGAATTAATTAAGTATTGAAATGTGTTGCATGTATGTCACATGTGTCGAGGACATGTGTTGTCTTGTCGACGCAATATGACCTGTTTTGTGCCGCAGTGCCGTGCACAGTTCAGTGATGTAAAACCCAACGCAACCATTCCATATGCATGTTAAATGTTTCAATTGTTAAAAAACTAGCAATCTGGATGGAAGGTACTTAATGATAGATTTAAATCAACTTTTACTTAGACATTTGCTAAATATTATTTAGCAATCAATTCTTAAAATACTTAAACGTCTATAAATAAACTTGTTAAACAATTAATTTGAGAATAGCTTCTATTTTACGTTCCTAAAATATAGACTGTCACATGCGCCGCAAAAATGACGATTCATATCTTTCGAAACCCTTTTACAGTGGAGAATCTGTTATTCTTTCCCAATAAACGCGTTTACGCTAAAACTATTATTTGCAGTGCAAACAGTTTGGAGCCAGATCAGACGCCGGGTAACCCGGCGTCTGATCAGGCTCCAAACTGTTTGCCACCAAGATAAACAAGAATTATCAGAATTGTCCAAAAGTTGTTCTTTTCTACGTTTTAGCGCTTTGCGTTTGCGTACGTTTGCGTTTAAACGGGAAAGAATAACAGATTTTCCACTGTACTCTTAATGACGCCAAAAAGTGCGTTTGCAAACAGGTTATCCAAACTGTGTGACACTTGTATCGATATGTTTTAAGTCATATTACATTGGAACCAACTTTTAAACGATCTTGCAAACAGCACCAACTTTTAAACGATCTTGCAAACAGCACAATTGATGTAGACGACAATGAAACGTAGAAGGGGTAAGTATACTAAAAAAAACAATTAAAGGGGCAAATATATTGGGTAGGCCCAATATATAAAATTAAGTTCATACAATATTCTTTTAACAGTTTCATGTAAAATTACATGTTAACTTCGTTGTAGAGTATAACTGTATTTCGAAAAGTAGAAATATATATCGCAGTTCTCCTTCAAACACAACCACCCTAAAATTACCGTGTGCCAGACTAGGTGGATGGGGTAACAAACAACTTAACCAAGAGCCCCACCTATTAGGTTCTTCTCTTAAATTACAGCTAGTTGCATATGTGTTCACCACGTGCATTAATCACTTCCTTGCATCTACATGGAAAGCGGAGAATTAGCTTAAGGATGGACGTTCTGTGCCATTCTTCAATAAGCATGTCTGTTAGCCTCTAAGGTGACGATCTCGACCGGATATCTGGCGTTGCCGCATGTCCTAAGCATCCTCAATGTGACCGAAGTGTGTTGACCTTGCTGGCCAGTCCATCTGCCCTTTGCCCTCGTGTTCCAAGTACTGGTCTACCATACGTGCTCGGTACGGACGAGCTTTGTCGTCTGTCGGGATGTCGTCTGAACCCAAAGATCCAGCTTCAGCGCGTGCATAGCGTCTAGGGTTTCGTCCCTGTACCCCAAACTAGTCAGAATCCAGTTCCTAATGAGGTAAAAGTCCGTGCAACCGTTGTAGGATATGTCCACCCATAGGAGCCCTGACCCCTTTCTGTGTCTGTCATGCTCTGCCACATAACAGTCGAAGAAACATTCGTTTCGCTGTCTTTACATTCGTCTGCAGTCGTCATTTAAATCCAAAATGAAATTTGACGCACTAGTCCACAATACGTTGCGAAAACGTAAACGTTCAAATGGCATGATTTCTGGCAAAACGCTAGATGACGTTTTCGGTGGTGTGGGGTCAAGGCCGGTCACACGACAGGTCTTCTAACCCATATGTTTGCAGAATGAAGTCTATTCCCGACGATCTGAACAGAAATCCTGTAACCACACGTCTGTTTATAAACACCATTAAGCGTAACGAAGGAATTGAGCCGTTGACGTTATGCCATAAGTGACAAAATCGGTCCTTTACTTCAAATATGACCTGCAAACGACCTCGACATGATCTCCAATTAACCATCCCAGTGTCCAGGTACAACTACCACAACCTGTCGACGACACCCTTGCTAACGTTAAACTCCGTCGCAACATGACGTTTGAAAACGACAAATGACGTCTTTAGGGGCATAGTTTTCAAAATTTGTACCAATATGTAATCTATTGTTGCTTAAGATACAAATATGCACTCGATATAATGAAAACAGCTATAAAACTAATCGTTGAAGAATAGGCAGACACATAGTGCAAAAATCCAGTGGACGTTAAAAACCGTGTTTTTGATACTTGTCCGCTTCAATTCATTCAACCGTGATCATTTTTGCACATATTGACGTTTGTTTCTTAATTTTTTTTTATGCTAAAGCATCTAAACACGCATTCATTCTGTTAACTTGAAAATGTTTGCATTTTTGAAAAAGATATATGAACTTATACCTTTGCCCCTTTAATTATTTTGTTGAGTATATATCACGATTAATTTGGCAGAGAAGAAGTTGAAGGGCCCAAATATATCTTATTTGAGTGGTCATATAATTAACCAACTACGAGCATCAACCTCTCTACAACGGTTGCCAAAAAGTTGCTTCGCAGAGGGTGTACTGTTCATTTAACACATGGAAAATGATTTACATAAAGAGATATACAGTGGAGAAACCGTTATTCTTTCCCAATAAACGCGTGTACGCTAAAACTATTATTTCAAATACAAACAGTTTGGAGCCATTTCAGACGTCGGGTAACTCCAAACTGTTTGCCACTAAGATACATATGAATTATCAGAATTCTCCAAAAGTTGCACTTTTCTACGTGTAAGTGTTTTGCGTTTGCGTTTCGTTTGCGTTTAATCGGGAAAGAATAACGTTTTCTCCAATGTAATGCTAGGTTCACACCAACGGCGAATGCCGCGCTTTAAATCGCCGAGCAAAGCGTCGTCATTTTTGTTAACCTTTCAAAAAATATCACGATCTCTTACGCTCTGATAAGCTCTGATACGCTCTGATACGAATTGGTTGCCGCTTTGGGACGAATTATTTCCCGACTTGTTACGGTTCCTCGCGCTTTGGTCCCGCTTTCATCAGACTTTGTTACGCTTGAAGTCACGCTTTAATAAGCTTTATTACACTTTATTACGCTTTGATGCGATTAATGCGCTTTAAATCAAGCTCTGATACGATTATCAAGCTTTGTTGTGCATTGTTACGCTCTGTTCAGCTCTGTTACGCATTGGAAACTGTCAAGATCGCCGATTTCATGCCGATTTTTTATCCAGAGCCTACATAAAGATGAAGAAGTTCCAAACTATCATTGCATCTTTGACTCCAGAACACGGTGGCAGAACAACAAGATCCAGAAGTTCCAGATGAACCAGAGCATGATCTATCTGAAGAAGACATGATGTTTGTCTCCCTGTTGTATAACTACATCCTAGCCATTGAAATCGTGAAAGAGCGTGAGAGAGCGTGAAGAAACTTGCCAAGCGTAACAAAGCCTAACAAAACGTGTCAATCCTTGATCGAAGCGTCTCAATTCGTGGGAAAGCGTGAGAGTCCTTCATGAAAACGTAACAAATCGTAACAAAGCGTGTCAGATCTTGATGAAAGCGTCTGACCTCGTGTCAGATCTTCGTGCCAGATCGTAACAAATCTTGAGACATCTTAACGAAGAGTGTCAAGTGGTGACAGACCGCGAAGACTTGGGTCCCCGCTTTAAACCAAGCTCTGTTAAGCTTTCCTACGCTTTGAGTCAAGCTTTGCTGAGCTTTGTTACGCTTTGTTAAGCTTTGATAAGCTTTGATACGCCCTAGGCGCTTTAATCAATTCGTGACAGAGCGCCCCAAATTTTTAAACAGTTTAAAAAATTTGGGCGCTCTTGCCGAATGTCCCGCTTTACTCCAAGCTTTCCCACGATGTATTACGACCCTGACGCTTTAATCAAGCTTTGTTACGCTTTGGTGCCGCTTTGCACGCCGCTTTAAAGCGCCATCAAAGCGCCGTTGGTGTGAACCTAGCATAAGAGAACCGTTTTGAGGATGAGATAACTCTAGGTTGGTGTCATAAATACGATTTTTCTGTAACATGCTAGCATAGATATATCAAAAGAACACGTGTTTGAATGTAAGGCAGCGAAGAATTTATTTCAAGTGACATGATTATTTTGAATTGCAAATCTGGCTATTGTCAGTTAATGAAAGCAAAGAATTGCAAGCCTGCCTTCTAAAAGGACTTTTGCGTTTTAGAGCATTTTAATATTTATACATACACTAAACAATAAATATTCACTGGAAAGACACTTTACAGGTAAGTGTTTATCTCTAACTCATTTGCGCCTGTAATTTCAAATAGACAATTCTAATTTACTTTTTAGTCTCATTCATTTTACTCGGTAGGGTAGTTCTAATATCAGATGACCCCATCTGATCTAGGTCTATACTGTTCGTATATGACAAGTGTACTGTTCACCATTACGTTGAAAGGGACACGTTTATGTATTACTTGTCGCTTGGAGTCATTGTGTTAAGATTGGTGACGTCTTGAATACAACAATGGTTTCTAAATATCAACTTTACACTACAATTGTTATAAATTAAGCAACTATTTGCCCTGAACCTTTCTTGGTCAAATTTATTGTGAGTTTTTTACCCCTTCACTGCCATATCATCGTCTGCTTCAATTGTGTTGTCTGCAATAGCTTTCCAAATATAAAGGCAATATGACTGACGAAACTTCGAAACGAGTGTCAAACAGTTTGGGTCTTGACCAGACGCCGCGTTACTCCGCGCCTGATAAGGACACAAATTGTTTGCAAACGCGCTATATGACTTCATTGAGAGTGAAATGTTTAAATTTCCACATTCTTCCCTGTGCTGCTAAAGCGGTGTCTTAGTATACGTGTTACACTAACCCCTTCACTGCCAAGACGTCATCAAATTTAAACTATTGTCGTCTGCTTCTATTTCTAAAAAACAATTATTTGACTTAAGAAATATTGAAATGAGTGTCAAACAGTGTGGATCCTGATCAGACGCCGCGTGACGCGGCGTCTGATTAGGAGCCAAACTGTTTGCAAAAAAAAAGTTGTGCTCGGGGTAAGGCAGTAAAAGGGTTAATACGTACATGTACGTATATGATTCTTCAGTTTATGTTTATTCAAAATGTACATAAGTCCTGCTATTTGCAGGCAACATCAGCGACAAAAAATATGATATAAACATCAAGCCACGTGAACCACCGTGCATAATCCCCGTATCATGGCTGGAAAACGACATTTTTTGTGAAGGATGCATACTATTATTGTTACTTAAAGTGTAGTAAATCTTACATTTTATTAACAAGAGAATGACGCGCTAATTACGCTAATTCGCCTTGGAAATGTTGTATCTTTAAATTCAAGGAAGATGTCAATCACTACATTTGATTCATATCACTTGACATATCGTAGAATTAAACTATAAAGGAACGATTAAATGAGTTTTTATATCTGGAATATATGTATCGTTAAACATATTACGGGCATAAAGCGCTGTGTTTCTATATTTTCCCCAAGCAGGTCCATATTGCTTTATACAAATGAACGATTTTACATTACAATGATTTACATTATCAAAACATTACAGTTAACGTACAAAAACAAGTTGAACATTTTGCTCAGTCTGAATGTGTATGAATACAATTACGAATGTATACATATAAAGTGATTGGTCTCATATAGTACGCAATGCACTTACATAATCCTTCTAATGCGAATACCGTTCAGTTTTAGTTTGCCTCTTTTCGAAACGAAACACAGTGGCAATGTACTGAACGATATTTTATACTGTTTAGTGACAAAGCTCACATAAACGTATCGACGACATCAAAGGAGCTCTGTTACAACATAGTATCGGTTCTATTTGAGTGAAACCTTGACAAATATTGTGGATTTATGAGAAATCACTCAGCATGTTTATGAAAGGCTAAGTGCATGTCAGAAATAACACAGAAAGCTCCTGATAGAGCTCTCTGCGTAATTTTTGTCATGACCAGCGCAGTTATCTTTCTTTATATACATATATACATGTACATGTGTGCATATTCAACATAATATAAAAGAATACTATTAAGTTGTTTATAATGGTTACACAATGCAGAACAAACATAGCACAGAAAGTTATTGAGTGAGCTTTTTGTGCCATGTTTGCCCCGAATCGTGCAGTAGATATGTGTTAAGCGTTCCAGATAACCTACGACAAAAAAGGAGTTGCATAATACTGGTCAAAACCTACGCTTCTTTACCCTTTAAAGCATACGAATCGCATAAGAAATGCAACAAAACACATTCAGGGAAATGTTTACCTGACGTCTAATCTGATGCTAAACTGTTTTAGCACAAAAAGTGTTTACACGGAAAGAATGATATTCTCAACTGTATTAGTGTTTTCTTCTGACCTGTCGGAGTTAGTTTTAGATTGGAACATTCTAACACTTTCAAAGGGATGAGTTTTCTCTACATACGGTTAATGATACGGATAGCTGTAATTTTTGTGCGCAATGTACAGTAGAGGATACCTTTTTCTTTCTCGTTTAAACGTAAACGCAATGCACTAAACTGTGGAAATTTACTTTAAGAAATTTTAATTATATGTTTAATCTGAGTACCAAACAGGTTGGAGCCTGATCAGACGCCGGGTATCCCGGCGTTTGATCTGGCTCCAACCTGTTTGCAATGGAAATAACAGTTTAAGTATATAAATGCGTTTGTTGGGAAAGAATAAAATATCAGTAAAGTTAGCGCAAGGGTCTCGTGCTGCACGAGGATCATGTTATCTCAAGTTGGAAAGTGTACGACTATGTAATAGATACACGACGGGTTTCGCCTTAAAAGAGTACGGTATGAATCGTAATAATACTGTTTTGCAAGGACGACAACAAATTGTCCGAGGCGAAGCCGAGGACATATTTGTTGTTCGTCCGAGCGAAACAGTCTTATTACGATTCATACCGTACACTTTTAAGGCGAACGAGTCGCTGTATCTGACTTATACGTAGATTTTAATAAATATCTTACACCGAGTCAATAATGATTGCGGTCAATGTAATATAGCAAATTAATATATCTATTTCTAAAATATTGAAATTCACGTAAACCAACTATTATTTTCATTGGTCCTTTTTATACTTTGCACGAGCATTCAGTGCAGCCTGTGTGCTGGGTCATGCCGTAAAATATATCTGCGCTCAGAATGAGTATTCAGCTAGTATAAGGTAAGCGCTGTATTTAACAATTTAGATGACATCTTTTTTTAAGCATTTAGTTTTGAGGTTAAAATATTTTATCATTTTAGCCCGATATAATTCCTTTTCCGCTCCTTATAACCAAACCAAGGACCAGATATTTTTCTCCTGAGCAGGCACACTATTGAATAGCGTTGTTTACTCTTGCACTGTCATATTGTCGTCTGCTTTGAAATTGCTGAATGCACTTATTTTCCAACGCAAAGTTTCGGGATTGATTGCACGAATCAAGTGTATATCAGTTTGGATCCTATTCAAACGCTGAGTTACTGTGTGTTTGATATTGATCCAAATTATTTGCAAAAGTTCGTTATCCCTCATCGTGGTGAGTTGCCGTCTGCATCAAACTTATCGTCTGCGGAGAATCTCAAAATCTTTCTTATACTTTCCAAATTGAATCAAACATGAAAATCAGTGCCAAACATTTGGATTCAGATCAGATGCCGCGTAACATGGCGTCTTCTATGGATCTAAACTGTTTCCAAATGTTAGACAAGCGGTATTCACAGTGGAAACACGTTATTCTTTCCTAATAAACGCGTTTGACGCTTAAACTATATTTTCCATTGCAAACATTTTGGAACCAGATCAGACGCCGGGTAACCCGACGTCTGATCAGGATCCAAATTGTGTGCCACTCAGATGAAAATAGATGATGAAAAATGTAAAAAAAAAAGTTATTATTTTCTACATTTTGTGTTTTGCGTTTGCGTTTCGTTTGCGTTTAAACGGGAAAGAATTATGTTTTCTCCACTGTAGCATAACAAGGGTTACCTTGTCAATTCCCGGGCAGTGCAAGATTTAAACCGGTGACCGCATGCTCACCACGTGCACCACGCCTGTAAAAGGTATCCGGTAACAGAAAGTAAAACTGTCCGGTAACAGAAAAAAGTGTCCGGTATCAGACGTAAAAGGACACTTTTTGAATAGCTTTGCGGGGGTATCTGCGTATAAATAGATCCTATGTTACCCTGCTATCTATTTACCATTATAAACTATTCTGTTCTAAAAATAACTCTGATAGGTCAGTAAAATCCGACAATACATGTAGGAAATGCAACAAAACACATTAAGGGAAATGTTTATCTGACGTCTTATCTGATACTGTTTAAGTGGGCATCTTCTCTTTAAAATTAGAAACATGTTATTGAGTAAAGTGTTAAAGTATCGTCTGCATTATGGTATACCTTTTCAAATAAGATTTACAGATTTCTTTTTGAAAAAGGAAATCGAAACTAATATCAAACAAGCTAAACTGTTTTAGCGCAAAAAGTTTTTACACGGAAAGAATGATATTCTCAACTGTAACAACTTGTATTTTACCGTCAACACATAACCCGTTGTCATATACATTGTACATGTACATGTATCTATGTTCGTTATTATAACCCTTGTCTGTCTATTTTAAACAAGAAATGTACTGCTTTATATATGTTTCAAATGTAGCATTCAAATCCGTGCTTTTAAGAACACTTGAACGAAAACTCGTGTCGTTGTTTAAAGAACACGGTTTGATGTCTTCTGTTTTACTTTTGCTCTGCCTTAAATGTTCACATATCCACAATATCATAAAATATCAGTATCATATTTATGTCTATAAGTACTTCAGAGTAGAATGCATTCTCCTTTCCCGTTTAAACCAGCTTAAAGGTAACAAGAAATATATTTTTAAACTCCCAAATATAAATGTGATAAAAACAACAGAACGTCATTCTATTGCACAACGACAGTTCTGCATTTTAAGCAAGTGGTCATTTACCAGGATGTCTGATCATTCCTTGTTGCTTAAATTGTTTAAAAACTTGGGATCTAATGAGAAAGCAGACCCGTCTGCGACGGGTAAAACAATGCAATTTAGCTTATAGACACTGATATTTCCTTGAACGATTATACAATATGGATGGATACTTAGGGTCTGATAAGATAACAGGTGAATATACATTTAAACTGAATATATGTCTATAAAGCGTTTGAGTTGAGTCTGATTATTGTTCTCCAGTCTTTCATTGGTCATATTTGACCATATTAAAGGATTGAGAACAACATTAGACTAATTTTAACCCATTACCACATAACCTGTTTCTAGTTTTGAAGATAGGTGACAACTTAAAGGTTGAAAGAAAAGCAGAATTACTTTAAACCTGCCTTTTAAGATATCATTCGCAAGGACATAGAAAATATGTTTTAAGCTGCACAGTCATGACTGTATGAAAATTTCTTCACTGGTGGAATCATTCGAGGCGTAAAAATGCGTATTTATTGGGAAACGGGTTACATGCTTTGAATAATATCACATAGAGTGTCAAACCATTGTAAGACCCAAATTGTTTGCAAAGTGCCTTTACAAGGCATTGAATGGGTTATATAGGATCTGTCATGAGTCGATGTTTAAGACAAGCTGATCTCAAACGAGTCTAGAATTGAAATGTTATTAAGCGAGCCTTGGCGAGCTTAATAACTTTTCTATTCTAGACGAGTTTGAGATCAACTTGTCTTAAACAGCGACGAGTAACAGATTCTTTTTCTCACATATCCAACGATTTTAAGCTAATTTTCAAAGCGATAGGCATTTTTTGGAACCCCGGTGACGTTAAAACGCCGTTATAAATAGTGACGTTAAAGTGACGTCGTCAAAGTGATATCACACATGTTGGAGATAAGGGTATTCGTCATCGGTGTTCGCTATAGAAAACAAGGGTTGTTATGTGAGAAAAAGTGATCTATTTTGTTAATGCCCATCACGTTTTTCAACCCAATCATTATGACAGATCGATATGAGTCTGATTAGACGTCGTATTATTAAAAACTTTTTAAAGCGCAAGTCATTTAATCGCACGCCAATTCATTCTCTGTACACAAGTGTTTGCTACTCAGATTAAAATAAACATCCAAAATTATCAACAAAGTGTTTTTTTACATTTTATTTTTATGCGCACACATTCACTATGTGCGTTAACGGGAAATACATGTAATAACATTTCTTCAGCTGATGTGCGGTCATCAAATTATTCTTCCGAATTTCTTGTTGAGTGAGATCCCATCGATCAGTATTCTTCTCATTTATACCCTTCACTGCCTTACCCCGAGCACAGAAGTTTTTTTGGAAAAATGTTTTGATCCTGACCAGACGCCGCGTTACGCGGCGTCTGGTCAGGGTCCAAACTGTTTGACACTCATTTCAATATTTTTTCATTCAAAATAGCAAATTTTAAAATTTAAGAAATGAAAGCAGAATGACAATTGTTCAAAATTGATGATATTACGGCAGTGATGTATTTAACAACACAACACCTTGTTGGTGTCTCATTAAGGGAGCATATGCTGCTTCTTCCCAATCCAAAACATAATCAACACATGTAACAAGTCCTATCATTTAACCCTTTCATGATCAAATTTATCGTGAGTTTTTTTTTACCCCTTCACCGCCATATTGTCGCCTGCGTCAAAATTGTTGTCTGCAATATCCTTTCAAAGTTAGATTTAAGGCAGTATAACTGATGTTCTTTCAAAACAAATGGCACACAGTTTGGATCCTTATCAGACACCGCGTTAAGCGGTGTCTGCTCAAGATCAAAACTGTTTCCAAAAGCGCTGTATGACGTCATTGGGAGTGAAAGGGATAATTTCCAGCTTCTTTTTGAAGACACGTAGCTAGTTTGCATAGAAAAAGAATCGCATGCGCCAACTAAAGTGAGTATGATTAACGAAGTTTTAACGTGCTCATACTAAAGGGGGTGAAGCACTTGGATTTTTTTTTCAAACACTCGTGTTTGTGTTTCGACAACTTATGTCTATTGCAAATAGCGTTCTTGTAAGGAGGGTGTCGGTGTTTGGAGTGTCAGTGTATGGAGGGAGCACAGTAATTCGCTGGTCTATTTCTCCACTGAAACCCGTTATTTACTACTGGGAGCAGCTTATCCCAGAGACGTGTTAATTAGAAAATAGTCTTACCATGCATGAACCTCAACCAAACACCCAATCCTATTATATTCGCTGGATGGGAAAATACAGACAGATACCTATTACAGTTGGGAATAGGCTAATCTTTCTCAAATAAACGCGTTAATATCAGGACAACTTTTTCTACTGCAAACAGTTTTGAGCCAGATCAGACGCCGCGTTACGCGGCGTCTGATCTGGCTAAAAACTGGTTGCAAATGCACTCTATGACACCATTGAAAGTAAAAGGGTTAACATTTAAATGTGATTTACATTTTACTTTTGAAATACGGGTATGGTTAAAAAAGCGAGTGCAAGTTTTTTGTTTTAAACAGAGGAATTACGGTAAGTTCGGCGTGAAAAGCGAAAAGGAGTTACTGGAACTTGACTGTACATTTGTAGTTAATTAATAATAACACATGTGTAAAATGCGTCTAAAAATGTATAAAGATTATGACAAATTACTAACAGAATAAAGTGAAAAAGATGTTATTCGTCATCGCTCAAATGGAACAAAATGCAATGAACCAGACTGGGCGAGAGTCCAAGGACAAACTGATTTAACAATAGACGCGTTCGTTTGGAATCAAAACCGACTTCCCTACCGTATGCTGGTTTGAATTCATGAATATCGATCAGTTTGAAAGTTTGATAAATGCATACATGTATTAACAAAATTATGATACATGAGTCAAACTCCGATATCTCTTCGAACATATCCGGGTAATTATACAATCATGAAATGCAGAATAACAATAGATCAGAACATAAGTCAACATCTTGTACAATGCTCCTCGTTGCATGTGCAATAATAATAACATACATAGTTCATACTAAGTCTTATGACGATGTTTTTTTTTAATTATAATGGATTGAATGATAAGTTTTAAAATACAGCTACAAATCAGCTTAAACATCGTTAACTATGGAATTACGGAAGATGAAAGCTTCCTGGATATACTTTGACAAATTAAAAAGCAAAACGAAATATTCACAAGGCGCATTCTGCTTTTCTTTCAACCTGCTTTAAGTGGTCACCTATCTTCAATACCAAAAACAGACTATGGAGTAAAAGGTTAAGTAACACTTGAGTATTGTAAACGGTGTGACTATTACTTAAACATAAGACAGAGTCTGGTCTAGCGGCGTCTGATCTTAGTTCAAACTGTTTGTCACTCGTATTTATGTTTCCTCTGTCAACATGGACACTATGCTACTTTGAAAACAAAAACCAGCGAACGACAATTTTAAGCAGAGATATTGCAGCAGAGAAAACGTTAGAAATAAATGTTTTGCGGCAGGCATCGTTGTAAGGAGGGAATAGTTGTTCGGAAGGCCGTTGTAGGGAGTGAGCACTGTACTTAAACAAGAGCCAAATACGTATGTAGTAAGGCCTTTGTTAACCCTTTCCCCCATAGTAGCGCCTTTTAGCGAATATGATTTATTACTCCGCGGAAGAAAATAATTCCAATTTAATCAGTCATGAATATAAATTATAGAGAATGTTTTCTATATGCTAGCACATGATAGCTTAAAGCAGGCTGAAAGAAAAGCAGAATGCGCCCTAAGGCGCATTCTGCTTTACTTTCAACCTGCTTTAAGTAGTCACCTATCTTCAATAGGAGAATTTAGGCTATCAGGTAATGGGTTAATAGGCCACTCAATAATGAGGCAATAGGGTTTCAAAATACAAATTATCCCTAACCTTAGGGCAAATATAATGCATAAAGCTAATTTAGTAATTTCTGTATTACTTTTGACCTCTGTATTATGCTGCAACACTCATATACACTTGTCCAATCATCATGCTGAAGTGACCGCTTAATACAGGTTTTACTGTATAGTAAAGGCCATTGGCTTTACTTAACATAATGAAAAGTTGTCTTTATGGAATGGTGAAGACATACTTTAACACTAATTGTAATTAGTCAACCTTCGAAGGTTGACCATTGCCCTTGGCTCTGTTGGTCAATATATTGGGTCTGTGGCCAGGTCTTAACACTATTCATGTTGAAGTGTTGTCTGCTTCAAATATAACGTCTGTAAAAATGAGAATAAATAGTTTTAATGGTTTACGATATGTTGAAATGTTAGGTATGAGTGACAAACAATTAAGAGTCAGCACAGAAATCGCATCACTCGGCGTCTGGTCTGAATCTAGGTCGCGCTAAGCATGATAAGGGTTGACGAGGTTGACCCCTACTTAAGACCGCGTATCGCAGAGCTAATGTTAATTGAAAAGTGTAAGCCTTACGTATGATGTTGTGTTAAAATATTTCCCAAATGCTGCTTTTGAGACTCTTGATTTTATCAGAAGTATTTCTATACGAATGCCTTTGTCGGCGAACTTGTGGATAGGTTTTAGAGCAACGTTTGTTTTACACATTTTCCAAAAGATACGCCTTTAATTTATCCCTCTAATGATGAAAGTAATCCCACTTTATACAGTCATACAGTGGAGAAAACGTAATTCTATCCCGTTTAAATGCAAACGAAACGCACATCACTATAATGTAGAAAATGCCAGTTTTTAGAAATGTCTAACACTTTATTTTAATCTAAGTTGTAAACAGTTTGAAGTACAACGTTTTGGACAATTCTGATAATTCATGTTTATCTTGGTGGCAAACAGTTTGGAGCCTGATCAGACGCCGGGTTACCCGGCGTCTGATCTGGCTCCAAACTGTTCACAATGGGAATAATAGTTTTAGCGTAAACGCGTTTATTTGGGAAAGAATAACGTGTTTTCCACTGTAAATATGTAAAATGAAAAAACAATATATAAACACAACGGACAACAGTTATAGAGCAGATGCCATACAATGGAGAATACGTTATTCTTTCAAAACAAGCATAAATCGTTAGCGTTGTGCTGTTTTATCTGACGTTCATGATTAAATTTAATCATACTATTTATGTGCTATCAAGGTAAATGCACACTTGAAAACAACAACTACAATACACATATCAGCAAGTACATACATGTATACATATAAAACAACAACAACAATCACAACAAACAAAACAATTATTAAGATACATACAGTGGAGAATGTGTTATTCTTTCCCGTTTAAACGCAAACGTACGCAAACGCAAAGCACTAAAACGTAGAAAAGTACAACGTTTTGGACAATTCTGATAATTCATGTTTATCTTGGTGGCAAACAGTTTGGAGCCTGATCAGACGCCGGGTTACCCGGCGTCTGATCTGGCTCCAAACTGTTTGCACTGCAAATAATAGTTTTAGCGTAAACGCGTTTATTGGGAAAGAATAACACATTCTCCACTGTATGATGAATTAGAAAGTCGAACGCGGTCTCTGATCTAGCTTCAAGCTATTTACAAAGTTTAACCAATTCTTAATTTCCCCTCGCTATAACAACTCCCTCAGAACAACACAAACACTCTAATCTTTGTCTCCGATTGGGTGTTCGTTTAGAGAGGGATCACTGTACATGTATTTATTTTGTTATATCGAAATGTATATTTTCTTCTGGTATATAAAAAGTAATTCTTTTTGGACATACGAGATAACGTTTAAAGTAGGTATTTATATAATATATATTATACACACCAATGGGAATCTGTAATTAAGATATCTGATTTTTTTCCCCGGCGTTTTAGCGAAATAAACTACAGAAAAAGATCTGCAAATGCCATGAATCGCGCTAGCGATTCATGGTAAATGCTGATCATTTTCTGTCGTTTAAAGTACATATTTAATTAAGAAATGAACATGTTTTCGGCGTTTTAGCAAAAATAGCGTCAGAAAATGATTGGCAAATGCCATGAATCGCCCCTCTCCATACAACGGCTCTCCAAACAACGTTCCCTCCGTACAACAGCGCTTGATGCTCTTCCCCAACACAAAACAATGATGCATTACCTATACTGCAAGAATATTATGTTTGAAAGCCTGCGGCTGGAATTGATTTTGAAATGAAATGGAGAAACCGGTCTACTTTTACCCGAACTTTCTGCTAAATTCATTCGCGAAACACATATTTTTGAATTGGTAATGCAATTGTGTATAAAACTGATTTCAATCGATACAATAAGATAAAGACAACCACCTAAAATAAGAAACCTCTTTATCAGCACATTTAACCCAACCCACCCACATGAATAGAGAAGATATCTACTTGGGTGCCACCATTATTCAACTTTGCCTCACTTACTTTCTTAGTGCGACAGGGAACCAAACTTGCTGATACATTTGTGTATCTGTGATAATGATTATGCAAATAATCAGGGAATTGTCTTAAGTAAGACTCGCCTCTTATATTTTGTGGTTTGAATTTTTTGGGAGAAACCATGAGTGTCAGTATTAGCCTCTCTAGACAGAATGGGTTGGTTTTGCCACGTTTCTCATGATTTTAGCTACTTTCGCTATTGAGAATATTTGGGGTGTCATCCAAAGAGTGTTGGCTTTGCCTCTATCCCTGCCAAGTGTTATCGGCTATCCTAGCACTAGCTCTGTTGTACCGTCAAAGTCAGCTTTAGAGCTGTTTTGACTGAGGAAATGTCGCTTCGAGTGTCAAACTCGTAACGCGGCGTCTGATCAGGATCCAAACTATTTGCAAAGTCGCATTTTGGCGCCGTTTGCTGTGAAAGAATACAGTATCGGAACTCGTAGAATATCAACCTGATTCTTTTCATTACAACTCCAAAACACGTGACCCTGCATACATGTATAAAGGAAGCGTTAATTAAACAACTCTTACTACCTGTATTTCGTTTCCTATTGTAACTTAACATGTACTTTCACCTACATATGAACACTGAGTATTGTTCGACAATATTGACCTGACGTTGGTGACCTCTATTAGCATAATTACACACTTTGTTGCATTTCTAAATATAGCTTCGGAACACTTCGTTATCATTTATACGAGAACGCACATTGTAACCACATCGGCACCGAGAAAATATAGCATTGCCCGGTTGTACAAATATCGACAGGTATTTAGCGCAAGTGGTAAGGCAGATGACTATAGATTATTTTTCCGTAGTCATTGGTTCGAATCCCATGCAATACTCGTACATTTTTCACCTTTTTTTTTTTTTACTATTTATGCTGTTTCTTTTAAGTTATCATACAACATTTATATCGATTGGAACACGATTCTTTTGTTATTTTTAAAAACATTATAATGGCATAGCGTCTGTTTGGTCTATAAAATAACATTTTATAAGATAAAAATATTTTGCCCTCTATCGGGATTCGAACCCGGAATCTCGATGTTACAAATCCCTTG
The DNA here is from genome assembly GCA_922989275.2 of Gari tellinella. Lineage (NCBI taxonomy): Eukaryota > Metazoa > Mollusca > Bivalvia > Cardiida > Psammobiidae > Gari > Gari tellinella. Next base: position 99,930,580 of record OV277858.1, on the reverse strand, counting down.
CTCTAACGACACACCTATTGCAGATTAGTTACATCTGGGGGTTGTAAATTAGGTATATATTGGCAAGAGTCGCAGGTGAGAACATCGATGATCTTACCTGGATTAAAACCCACTCGAAAGCGCAACATGATGCGTTTTAGTAGACGCGATTATACTAGGAGACTCGGGAATAATAGTTTATCAACAATAATCTTTTGAACTTGCTCAATGTGGAGAGTTACATGTAATCCACTGCGGATTACAACTGTAACAAGTTTCACGTAATCAGCCGAAACAACCCGAAATTGTACGTAAGCTATCGAATATTGATTTATACTGCGTCATCTTTTTATAATTCATTCATGCATAAAGTTCAACGTCAGGTCAATATTGTCGAACAATACGTGTGAACGGTAATTTTATTTTGTAATGGAGGAAACTCCCTTAATTAAAACGACCATATTGTGGAACAGGTGCTGTTCAATTACCTGTATGTCATCCTTTTACAACCATAAACCCTTTCACTGCAATCAATTTCGTGATATTTTACCCCTCCGCCGTTTCATTGTCATCTGCTTCAATTTTGTTGTCTGCAATGTCGTTTCAAAGTTTAAAAAACGCAGTATGAGTGAAGAAATTTCAAAACGTGTGTAAAACAGTTTGGATCCTGATCAGACGCGCTTTTAAACGTTATTGAGAGAGAAAAGGTAAAAACAAAGATTTTGAGGTTTATTATTTAAGATTTAAGCAAAATGAAGGTTGGGCAAAACGCTCCTGTTTGAGCTTTCTGTTCAACTTTCAAGAAGCTTTAAGCGGTCACCTGATTTAAACACCACCGATACGTCCTTATATATGAGGTGTCCTTGCAAAATTAATTAATCATAAGCGTTATAAAGCTGACTTGTCGTTAAATAACTGTTAGATTAGGGCAATTGTGTTAGATTTGTCCCGCCCAAAAACAGTTTCACGTGTGTTTAATATCGGTGCTGTTCCAAATACAATACATTACATGTGTTTACAGCTAGATGTACGTAATAACCATGTACAATATGGCCTGCTTCTAGTTTTGAGTACAGGTGACCACTCAAAATCACAGCCTAGTTGTTTGACTTTATAAAGTACATGTATTTAAAAATAACAATAAACTGAGTAACGTTGTACGTCAAAATATGGCGTTTGATCGAAGAAAAATATGTTTGTATGATGTTGTTTTTTGTTGTTGTTGTTGTTGTTGAGACATACATATATCATGCGTCGGGCACCTATGCTTAAAGTAGGTTGAAAGTAAAACAGAATGCGCCTTGATGCTTTACTTTCAGCGCCGAGTAATTATACTGTGTATTTGATATGTGATTTCAGTCTGTTTTTTCTATCATCTGCTAGGCTGCAGAAAAGTCCGGTGTATAATCAGACTCCGACATAATTGCCATTTAGATTATACAGTGTTCCCTCCCTACATGTATAACGGCCCTCCAAACAATGGTTCCCGCCTTTCAGCAATGCTGTCGGTTGTTTTCCAAACATTACAATTGTACCTTACCCTTTCACTGCTGCATTATTCTCGGCTATTGTGATTAAAACTTTCGTCTTCGTGTTTTTCTCAAAGTTACATATTTGCTATTTTGACAGAAGAAACATAATTACGAATGACAAACGTTACACGGCTTTTGGTCTGGATTCAAACTGTTTGCACTCTCAATGCATTCATTGTCAATCCCTATAACAACTTCCTTCGAACAACACAATAGTTGTATCCCATGGGTGTTATTGTGGAGAGGGAGCTCTATAATAACTCGTCACTATTTTTGAAGTACTGTCATCTTCTCTATATTGGTGCATTGAGTTTGCATTTTGGGTCAGTCCAATTTCGAAAGAATAAAGTATTCCTAACTACAGTGGGGAAAACGTTATAATTTCCCAATAAACGCGTTTACGCTAAAACGTTTATTTCCATCGCAAAACGTTTGGAGCCAGATCATACGCCGGGTAACCCGGCGTCTGATCAGGCTCCAAACTGTTTGCCACTCGTATAAAAATGAATTGTCAGAGTTGTCAAAAAGTCATCATTATCTACATTTTAGGTTGTTGCGTTTCGTTTGCGTTTAAACGGGAAAGAATAACGTTTTCTCAACTGTATATATTCATGAACGACTGCCAGGTATATTGAAAGCCAACAACCTTCACATAGTATTCGTTCGTTCCTCAACAACCACCTCTGTCACAGGCAATATCTCCAAATGTCAGGATTATTGGCAAAACGTTTCTCGAACAATATGTAAGCAATAAAACTATCGGTTGAAATCAGAAGTAATTCTTTATGGAAAATATTAAACATTAAAGTTCACAGTCAAAAATGTATACAATATTAGACATATCTTAGAACTATTCGTGTATACAGTGGAGAAAACGTTATTCTTACCCAATAAACGCGTTTACGCTAAAACTAGTATTTCTATTGCAAACAGTTTGGAGCCAGATCAGACGCCGTGTAACCCGGCGTCTGATCAGGCTCTAAACTGTTTGCCACCAAGATAAACATGAATTATCAGAATTGTCCAAAAGTTGCACTTTTCTACGTTTTAGTGTTTTGCGTTAGCGTTTCGTTTCGTTTAAACGGGAAAGAATAACAGATTATCCACTGTATGTTTGAAAGTAAATCCGTGTTACCATTTGATAATTTTATATATTTATCATAAGTAAACACGGAGCACACTCACTCAGCTACCGTAAGTCATTAAATTGGCCTATCAAATGTGTTTTGGTACATTTTTTTGTAAAACACGCTGACTGGAACGTCATTATTACGAATACTACGAAACAAATAGTGCGTACATGTAGCCTGGAACAGATATAAATGTCTTAGTCGGAAATAAATGTATGGATGACTTGGGCTTTACGGCACTGCGACACACCACAGGTCATACAACGCCTATGAATGGTGAGGGATTATGATTTCAGGAAGACGATTTCGGCTCATCTCATTCATTGCGAAGCAGCTCGTGGGATCAAAACCACCTACCTGCCTTCCTTTTAGTTCTTAGCACAGGAGATAATCTCTGCCAAATAAACAGAAACAATCCCTAATACAATTAAGCCACATAACCACGACAGGGCAGAAAGATCCCTGGGGAATCGGAAATTAAAGGGAGCGACTGAAAACCTGGTCAGACATGCAGTCATTCGGCGTATGAATACAACCCAAACTGTTTGTAAACACAATGCAGTCATTCGCTGTTGGCAGTAAGATGACTGTTAGAAATTCAACAGACAACTCGCGTTTCATTAATCCTAGTGCATTTTTGGGTGCACAAATTGGAGTCTAATTTAGGCACCATGTGTTGAATATCTAAAGTCATCACAGTCTGTGTCCTGTTTTAATTTCAATCGCATTCATTCCTAGTTTCCAAATGATTATTGCGTTCCGTTACTGTTCATCCTTGAAGGCAAATTCAAAAGTAGTCCTATCGTTGCCAAAGCCGACAATGCTGAAATTTGTAAACAGTTTAGATACTGATAAGACGCCACTATATATTACAAAATTATGGAATTCTTATTTCTAGAAACAAACACTCAAGAGGCCGTCCGACCTTGTCGTGGCTCTGTGGCTTTAATGGCATACAGAATTAATTTTGATTTTGTTTATTATACTGAATTTATCCCCTGTGCCAAGAACTAAAAGGAAGTCATGACAGTTATTCCCAACGAATGAGATTGGCCGAAGTCATCTTCCTGAAATCTTCATCATCTCATCTCGTCATGCCTCATCATCCATCGGCGCTATTTGAGATATTTTGTGTCGCACTGCCGTAAAACCCAACTCATTATTTCTTTAATTCTTGAAACAGCATACCAATCGTTTCAGTTTTAACATACTTATTTTAGAACATGTACAGTATGATAAGAAACAATATATTGATTATAGGATTAGATCGAAAACTAAATCGTATTTAGCTTATTATCCTTTACTAATCCAATCGTTGTCCACCTTACCTACTGTGCAATAGTTATTTGCAAACAGTTTGGATCCTGAGTTACGCAGCATCTGATCAGGATTCAAACTGTTTGAGACTCATTTCAATATTTTAGGTCAAAATACCTTATATAAATATGAGAAAGAAAAGCAGATGACAATTATTTAAAATGGATGACGTCATGGCAGTGAAGGGGTTAAAGTTACTGACTAATTTTAAAGTCTTAAAACAAACGCGAAATTAGGAAACATGATGAGAATCTGCTTTTACAGTGGACGGGACTTTATTCAATAAACGCGTTTACACGTTAAGTATATTTTCCATTGGAAACAGTTTGGACCCAGTTAAGACTCAAAACTGTTTAAAATACTCAGATTAGAATAAATAGTGAGAAATGTCATAATAACGTTATTTTATAACTTTCTTGCACTGTGATTGCTTTGAAACTGGAACGAATAACGCTTATTTAACTATACCTCGCTGATGAACACTCTTTCAGTTGAAAATACCTTATTTCACCTGTAGACGTGGTTTCACTGGTTTGTGCTTAACAATTATTTCCATGGTTATGAGTCAGATCGGGCTAAAAACTGTGTGTTACTAAGGTTAAAGTCAGTTATCAACACTTTAAACAAGAATGTCGTTTTCTTGTTTTATTTCATTGTGTTTAAATTCTTTTACAGGGAAAATGATATAGGACTTTTTCACTATGTTTACATAAAACGCCGGTGAAATACGCAATGACATACTAGAATCTAATTTTAGTTTAATCATGGAAACAAAAACCATGTTACACATTGATATGTTCAATTGATTTTATTGAATTAACCCTTTCGCTGCCATGCCGTACATGTAAGACATTTTAAACAGTTGTCGTCTGCTTTTATTTCTCTAAATATTTAAGGTATTTTCACTCAATAATTATTTTAGATAAATACTTAGTCAAACACTTGGGATCCTGGGGCCCGTTTCATAAAACTTCGTACGACAAATGTTGTCGTAAGTCAAAACTTTAAAATACATTTAATCTCTGATTTCTCTATCAAATCCTGTCTTGTGACACCTTTTTGGAATCGTCTTTTCAAGACGATTCCAAAAAGATGTAACAAAATAGGATTAGATGGAGAAATAAATACTTATTGAGAGTTTTATAATCTGACTTACGACAACATTTGTCGTACGAAGTTTTATGAAACGGGCCCCTGAGGCGTCTGATCAAGATTCAAACTGTTTGTTAATAACCTTTGTACTAGTGGATGGGTTGTAAGCCTTTATTCATATGTTAAATTAATATTCATAGGTTTATATCTCGCCGCAGCATGAAGTGCTTATTGTGAACTGTTATTTTCTGGCTGTACCCTGCGTTTATGAGCGTCGTTCTTAGTCCTTGGTCCGAAACCTTTTCTCGTGAAAATACTAGATCTATAGAGGACACAGTTCTGTCTTCATAAAAACTGTAAATGTTGTTATTGATTAATAATATAGGGCATTTGTGTTTGCGTTTCGTTTGCGATTAAACGGGAAAGAATAACGTTTTCTCCACTGTACCTTTGGCTGGGGATTCTTAAACAGTATGCTACCGTTACTATAAAGACACAATATACAGCAAGATTCAAGATTCAAAAGTTTTATTGTAACTTAAATATATAATGTTTCTCGTTACATACATAATATATAAACACACACGGGGCTCGAACCCTGGACCTTCGAACTACCGTTCCGATGTTCTACCGACCGAGCTAGCCGGCCGCCTACGAACTACTCCTCCCAGACTGTGTAAGGTTCGGTACCGTGACATGCGCTATTCTGCACTTTTACTTAAAAAGTATTGGTATGCATACCAGCCAGCTTGTATCAAGATCAGATGCTGGTTTAAACAGCATAAGTCTGCTCAAACTATTTGTTAATTCCTGATTATATTCGGACCAATGCCTTGAAGGGGTTATCTCTTTCACTGCCAATGGTACCAATATCTTTCTTTGCAAACAGATTTGATCCAGATGAGACGACGCGTAAGACAGCGTCACATCAGGATCTCAATAACTAAACACTCGTTTCAATATTTATTTAGCCAAAATTTCAAAAAATGAATTTGGCACAAAATTGCAGAAGGCAATATTTTCCGGCAGACGATAATTTGACAGTTAAAGAAACAATGGTGTATTCATTCCGGACTAGAATCAGAAGATATTGGCCCTTAGGGTTTTATGACATTCCCCATTCATAGAGTGCTTACAGAGGAGAATCTGTTATTCTTTCCCAATAAACGCGTTTACGCTAAAACTATTATTTGCAGTGCAAACAGTTTGGAGCCAGATCAGACGCCGGGTAACCCGGCGTCTGATCAGGCTCCAAACTGTTTGCCACCAAGATAAACAAGAATTATCAGAATTGTCCAAAAGTTGTTCTTTTCTACGTTTTAGTGCTTTGCGTTTGCGTACGTTTGCGTTTAAACGGGAAAGAATAACAGATTCTCCACTGTAACTGTTTGCCTGCTAAGTAATTATTTCGTCTGCAAAAATTGTCGTCTGCTATTGTCCTAACAATAGTTTTTTTCTATATTTATTTTCAAAACAGGGCCAGAATGTCAAACAGCTTGGATCTAGATGAGACGACGCGTTTCGCGGCGTCTCATCTAGATCCAAACTGTTTGTAAACGCCATCACTGTGGCACTTATACGCCGCTAGCAAGGTATGAGTTAAATGAAATGCTAGCCATTTGTTAACCTCTTTTCTGCTATTTTATCGTCTTCCAAACTGTTGTCGTCTGCCTTTATTTATAAAACAAACATTTGAGGCGTTTTGAATTTAGAAACATATCTATAAGTACCACGCAGTTTTGATTCTGATCAGACGCCGAGTTACTCCGAGTCTGAACTAGTTCCAAACTGTATTTTACAATCTCCATCGCGTGCGGGCTTAGCATTGGAGAGGTTAATTTGTATTCAGGAAGTTGAATAGTGTTGTATTTGGAATGGCTTTGTTTTTATCCACGTTGTCAATTATTGTATGGCAAACAAGGCTTGTAAGGATGTTAATATTCTTCATCAGTACAGATTATACACGTCCTGTTGGGGCAAACATTTAGCCTTTTCTTCAACCATCTGCATCACACAATTGGATCAAATCATGCTAAGGAAAACCTAATATACAGTATAGACTGTTCTCAGTATAACACTATTATTAGTAAACATATATCTATATAATTATTACTGTTTTAAGCAGTTGAACCCAAAGGACGGATATACTTGCCCGTCACAGACAGTGTACCCGTAAATAGTATATTTGTCCTATTAAATTGTGTAAACCCAGATCGGAGGAAACTTCTGATCAGGGCATCTACCTATTGTCATTTTGCAAATACAGTGCCCCCTCTCTTTAACGACACCCAATGGGATACAAACATGTGTGCGTTGTTCTGAGGGAGTCGTTATAAGGAGGGGGAATTGGTTTGCATTTGCAAAACGCTTGAATCCAGATCAAACGCCGCTTAACACGGCGTCTGGTCTGGATACAAGCTGTTTGTCACTCGTCATTAAGTGTTTTTTCTGTCAAAATATTCAATATGTAACTTGGAGAAAAACAGCAAGCGACAAATTTAAGCAGACAATATTTATTACAGCAGTAAAAGCGTTAAATGTAATTGTCCTGTTTAGGGAACTGCGACAAGTGTCGTTGTTCAGAGGGAGTCGTTGATGGGAGAGCCGTTGTAGGGAGGGAACGCTGTACAATTGTAGTCAAAAGTGGACTATATTCTAGACCTAATTGGAAACTGGAATTGTCTGGTAGAAAAGTTTTGGGGCGATTGACTTACATGTATTAAATATAAATCTCTCTATATAGAATTGTACTGTCTTTACTCGTTCGCACGGCTAGGGGATATTTTCTGTTGATAAAACCGAGAATCTGATTATCCCCTCTGCCAAGACCGAGAAACAGGCTACAGGGTATATAGGGTAAACAATAATGCATGTGCTAGATCTATTACTACAAAGTTAGATTAACCATTTAGTCGCAAAATGTATCGTCTGTTTTAATCCCATCACTAATATTAAACTGATATTTCTGAGTAAAATTAAAATCAACCTTAATAGTTAGGAAATATCGCTAAGGGCGTCAAATAGTTTGGATCCTGATTAGACGCCCATTGACTCGGTCACGGTGTTTTGTGTGAACTACAGTGGAGAATCTGTTATTCTTTCCCAATAAACGCGTTTACGCTAAAACTATTATTTACAGTACAAACAGTTTGGAGCCAGATCAGACGCCGGGTAACCCGGCGTCTGATCAGGCTCCAAACTGTTTGCCACCAAGATAAACATGAATTATCAGAATTGTCTAAAAGTTGTTCTTTTCTACGTTTTATTGCTTTGCGTTTGCGTACGTTTGCGTTTAAACGGGAAAGAATAACAGATTCTCCACTGTAGCTGTATTGGTTACATTTTCAGTAAATTTGTATAGACCTTCAGTCACGAAAATGTTTTTCTTCCAGGCGGAAATCAAACTTGTTGAGAGTACTGATGATGGTTTCAAACTGAAATACAGTGGTATGGAAGGAAAAGAAAACCATAAGATTTATAGTTTGTTAGTAGGGTTTGAAACTGTTAATATTTATAAAAGAACTTGTAAAATTGAATTACAATGTAAAGAGTAAGAAATCGGATGTTGACCTAAACGCTATTATGAAACACCTCACGTTAATATTACTTCAAGTATATTTGGAAATTATCAATACATAATATGGAATTTAAATTTCATTAAACAATTTCGAGAAAAAAATTCAATAGTCGCGGATTCGACAAACTTCGGTACCGCCGCATTTCAATGCTGCAGGCAAAGTAGATTATACGGTAAAAGTAGATTCTACTGATTTTATGGTCATCATATTTACTTCAGAATGTAATGTTAAATCACTAGAATTTGTTTTAAAACGTTTCACCGTTTCACCTGAGTCAAACTTTTGGAAACTCGAAGCTGATTATAAACGATTTCAAATCTATGATTTGAAACCATCAAATTTACAAGTGATACAGTGGAGAAACCATTATTCTTTCCCAATAAATGCGTTTACACTAAAACTATTATTTCTAATACAAACAGTCACCGGCGTCTGATCTGGCTCCAAACTGTTTGCAACTAAGATAATTATGAATCATCCAAAATGTGCACTTTTCTACATTTCAGTATTTGCGTTTGCGTTTCGTTTGCGTTTAAATGGGAAAGAATAACGTTTTCTCCACTGTAACTCTTGCATACATTTCAGACTGTTTTCACTTTACCAGTATATGATTTTTTCATACGATAAATCGTTAATTTCATTATTAACAATGAAGACCGGATATACTTGTAAATTGCTTTCGCATAATTAATAATTGAATATTTCATTTTAATAGTTAATTGTTCTCTTAGACAAAATGAATCTGTTGACAAGGAAATTACTTGTAATTGTAAATCAATTGATTTGTTTGAAGATAATGTAGCCCTGGTCGGATTTACCTAAAACGGACAAAGGCATTGCGTGTATACGTGGATTACTCTGTAAACTTATTGAGAACCAAAATTATAAATGGACAAATATAGTTTCCGATTAGATTAAGTACAGTTTTTAATAGCTTGCATTTCAATTTCAAAATGCCCAAAATGTAGACGATGATCAGGACGCTCTTTGAAGGTGCCCTCTTATCGGAGTCTACATTATTTTCAGATGACATGTGTATTTTTAAAGGTAGGCTGTTTGTAAAATGGCGCAAGTAAGGATCACTCGGTAAATGCATGCTTTCTTAACCTTTTTTCTCTCACTGACGTCATAAAACGCATTTGCAAACAGTTTTGATACAGAGGCCGTGTAACGCGGCTTCTGATCATGTTTGCCACTTGTTTGAAATTACGTCAGTTATAATGCCTTAAATCTAACTTTGAAACGATATTGCAGACAACAATATTGAAGCAGACGACAATGAAACGGCGAAAGCGTAAAAAGCTCACGATTAGTTTGATTGGTAAATACTGGTTACTGTCCTTCCAACACCTTTAATGGCATACTATCCTCTGTGTTAAATATTGTCTGCTTTTTATCTGTACAATTTAGGATATTAGACATTTTGGAATAAGTAACATTAATTTTAATGTTAAACGGTTTGAATCCTGATCAGAGGCCTTTGATCAGGATCCAAACTATTTGCAAGACTTGTTTGTTACTGGAAGGAATTGACTGTGCAATATGGTATGTTTGCTGCACAGTGAAACCCCACTAAACGGACATGTGTCGGGACAACAAAAATGTCCGGTTCAGCTGGGGTTTCCAGTTTAGAGGGGTTTTAACCCATTACCAAATAGTTTGTTTCTAGTATGGAAGATAGCTGACCACTTAAAGCAGGTTGAAAGTAAAGCTTTTAAGCTATCATCTGCTAGAATGTATAAATTATTTTCGTCAGTGAATGAATAAACCAAAGACGTAAAAGGCGCATTGATGGTGTAATGAGTAATAATACAGAAGGATTTGAACGGGCCTAAAGTTTTTGTCCGACTTAGAGAGAATTCCGGTATTTAGAAGTTCCGGTTTGGAGGGGATCTACTGTATATAATATAGTATAGTAGATATTCAATTAATGGTTATTTAGGACATGGTTTGGGGGTTTGTCTCAGCATGTTAATTAAAGAACACGTACAAATGAAAAGCATTAACTGCCATTTTAATCTAAACTTAATTGATTTTTCGTATGTAAAACGTGTCTTCTGCAGCAGATTTTCTAGAAGAAATTTCTGTAATTTATTTTAGAAAAAAGCACAAACGTGTCAAGCAACTTCGATCTGGATAACATATCAAGTTGGTAAGAGCCTTATCTTTATTCCAAACTCTTTTAGAATATGAGCACGAGGCCCACTACTGTGCACTAAACGTTAGTACAGATATTCTAATTGAATGGATTCCTTATAGCAGCGGAAAATATAAAATCTTAATAACTCAACTCTTAGCCTGCTTCAAGATCGTTTGCTTTACACTTTTCGTCTGCAATAAAATGTTTTTCTAAATACATTTGTGCCAAAAGGTCAAGCAGTTTTGAACCTGGTCAGACACCGCATTTGAGGCTTCTGAACTGTATCCAAGCTGTTTGTTAAACTAGTAAAGTTTTAACTTGAAGACGAAGGGGTAATGATATAATCGAAACGAATACGTCTCTTTTGGACATGATTCAAACCTTGCTTCTTGCACTAATATGACTAAACATTGATATCGTATCTTAACCAAAACGTATAAGCAACGAGTCTTAAGACGCGGAGGTTTTTCAGTCCATATACCTAAATGGTAACTTTATTGTCTGGATCCAAACTGTTTGACACTCTGGTGAAATTCTCCTAAACATTTGCATGCACGTCCACTAAAAGATTTGCTGTAGACGACAAATATGTACAGTGGATAATATGTTATTCTTTCCCGTTTAAACGCAAACGAAATAAAAACGCATTGCACTTAAGTATAGCAAATAACTATTTAAACAAGTTTGAATCTGAATTACAAACAGTTCACAACGGAAATACTAGTTTACGCGTAAACGTGTTTATTGGAGAATAATAATGCCTTCTTCAGTATACTGTACACTCGTTTCAATAAACTGACCAAAGTAAACAAAGTTAAAGTGGTAGACACTGGAAGACAATTAACCTTTGGCACTAATAGACTGTTGCAAAATATTTGTCAACTAAAATTGTTGATTTACCTGCATTTTGTTCCTAAGCATATCTTCAAAGTGCCAGACAGTTTTGATTCAGATACATATAAGCTGTGTAATGACAAAATCTGCCTTCTTGCATTGCAACATTGTACAAAGTACCTTTGTCATCGCTGCTCTGTATCTGAATTTGCTCTTTACTGCAAAATACCACAAATATAATGCAGCTAAATACAATGCTTCAGATGCATGAGGGTATCAAACAGTGTAGATCAAGACCAGCCGCCGCGTCTTTGACGCGGAATATTGGCTTGAATACAATAAGGCAGGTTTTCTCATGACAAGGTGCACTTGTAAGACATCGATACTTCTTTAAGCAGCAAACTGTCTTCAACGCCGTAAGAAAACATGTTAATACCTGTTTTGAAAATATATTTTAAAAAGTTATTTCTAGAACAAAGTTAAAACAGACAACCATTGTTACAGAAGACTAAAGTACTCAGCATGCATAGATGAACATGATATGTACAGCACCCACCTTCCCAAAGCATCGTAGACAAGGTATATTTAAGTAGTCGTTATAGAATAACTTAACTGTACGTATCATCGTAACTACGTCATGCTTTCATTTGCGGTATATGCTCGAAACAGCGTTAAGATTTTCTGGAAAATGCTGAACTCAATGAACCCTAGTCGGCACGTACAGTGGAGAAACTGTTATTTTTTCCCAATAAACGCGTTTACGCTAAAACTATTTTTTCTATTGCAAACAGTTTGGAGCCAGATCACGTCTGATCAGGCTCCAAACTGTTTGCTACCAAGATAAACATGAATTATCAGAATTGTCCAAAAGTTGCACTTTTCTACGTTTTAGTGTTTTGCGTTTGCGTTTCGTTTAAACGGGAAAGAATAACATATTCTCCACTGTATATTCACGTCATTTACAAGCAGTGTTACTGTGAACCTTACATTTGCCCTATGCCAACAGTGTTGATCCAAGTCAGACGGGAGCCCTCTGGTCAGGGTATGTACTGTTTGTCATTTCAGTTTGTACTATACTTAAAATAAACCCTAAAAAGTCAAAACAATTAAAAGTTGCATTGTTAATTTGAAGTTTCATTTGTTTATTAGTTTACCAATAACACCGTATACCGTATACCATACACATTGTTCAGCGGTTGGTATTTTGTTTAAAATGATTTCACGAAATGTAGGCATTGATGACGTGTGGTGTAAATGCAGTAGGGAATAATAGAAAGCCCTGATCACCCTTGCTGATATAGACTGATATAATGTTAACTCGTTGACCTCTAATGCCACATACTTCCCCTTCTATAAACACAGTATATATGAACAGTACAATTCACCTATGCAAAGAGTGTAAAACCTGATCAGAGGGCTACTCATGTAGGAGCCCTCTGAGCAGGGTGTGGTTTTGTTGGTCAATTTTATAAGTAACCCCAAATTAGCTAAAACGGACTAAAACTACAACCTGTGTGCATTACTTATTACAATATGTTCATTGATTTGATAATGTCATTGTACAGTGGAGAATCTGTTATTCTTTCCCAATAAACGCGTTTACGCTAAAACTATTATTTGCAGTGCAAACAGTTTAGAGCCAGATCAGACGCCGGGTAACCCGGCGTCTGATCAGGCTCCAAACTGTTTGCCACCAAAATAAATAAGAATGATCAGAATTGTCCAAAAGTTGTTCTTTTCTACGTTTTAGTGCTTTGCGTTTGCGTACGTTTGCGTTTAAACGGGAAAGAATAACAGATTCTCCACTGTATAATTGACCTTTAAATGACATGGACATCAATTAGTTTATTGATACATAAACTTTTAATAAATAATTCGTCCAATTGATAATTATTTATTGCAACTTTTGTCAAATCTCTATGGTTTAATATGACCACAATGTGTCGAACGCTTTGAGCAATATCACTTGTGTTATTAATTCAATTGTATTCCCTCTACAACGGTCAAATGTGCAATTATCAGTGATGAAGGGTCAAGACCGGATACTTTTGTAAGAGCTGCTTAGACAACATCAGCGGTGGCACGACAAAACCCATCTGGACGGACAACAGAATCACCGTCAGTCACACGATCAGACTCATGCGCGGTCTCGTACTGTCGATATTTCTTTATGCTTCAACAGAACCTCTCGCCACGGTCCGCTCGCCTCAGGGCACCCACAGGTTCACGTGCCTTCAACATTGCATGCTTTTGTCGTTACTCCTCCTCTGTGTGCATTGAGGCTAGCGGACCGTGGCTAGAGGTTCTGTAGAGTTCACGCACTGGCACCAGAGCCATGGACTTATAATATGTGTGTGTTTACATTTAGATGCATTTTTATTTCTTATACATCTAGAGAGGTATATATACAGTACACACAGAGACATAATAAGTCCATGACTCTCACAGTGGTTTGAACTGTATCTACCGGTAAGTAATGTCTACTATATGAAGGGGGGAAATCTTGATGTGTACACTCTATAGTCTCTATCTACTAGATTCTGGATCTAGAACCTATTTTTCCCGGTCGGTTAGCAATGTCTTTTGTATGGGAATGGAAATAAAAAAAAAATTAAAAAAAGGGAGTTGACTCTAGATATGCCTAGATACATATACCGGTCTGCTATCTTTTAGTATAAGATCTATTAGATATACATGCAGATTCTTGATCTATAAGATTCTCCCAAAACGTAGCAATATCTACTGTATGGGATTGGAATAACAAACAAAATAAATAAAAAAAAATCTTTTTTTTTTTTAGATATCTTGACGCTGAGCTTCTACCGGTCTGCCTATCTACTATTATAAGACCTTATAAGGTCTTATAATACATGTAATAGATATGCAGACCGGTAGATGCCTATAGTCAACCCATATAGATTTTTTTTAAATTTCACTCCAATAACATAGACATTGCTAATCGGTTGGGAAAAAATATTTTAGATATAGATCTAGAATCTAGACCTAATTGATATTAATTACACTTATTGATAGCAGACCGGTATAGCGGCATCGAGTCAACTCGGATAAACTTTTTTCTTTTTTTTTTAAATTGTAATTCCATTCCAATACATTAGACAATGCCACTGGCACCAGAGTCATGGACTTATAATATATATCGGTAGAGGTATAGATAAAAACACATACACATAAAAAGGTCATGACTCTGGTGCCAGTGAGTTCGCAGAGCCCTCTTCACGAAAAATGAAGGACTGAATAACCGACTCTGATTGGCCAACGGCATAGAAATTCACCAAAAGGCGGTTTAAACTATAACGTCGTCATCGCTGTATATTGTTTATCTTCTTCTACAGTGGAGAATCTGTTATTCTTTCCCAATAAACGCGTTTACGCTAAAACTTATATTTGCAGTGCAAACAGTTTGGAGCCAGATCAGACGCCGGGTAACCCGGCGTCTGATCAGGCTCCAAACTGTTTGCCACCGAGATAAACAAGAATTATCAGAATTGTCCAAAAGTTGTTCTTTTCTACGTTTTAGTGTTTTGCGTTTGCGTACGTTTGCGTTTAAACGGGAAAGAATAACAGATTCTCCACTGTATGTTATTGATTTACGGGATTATGCACCTGAGCATTGTTCCTTAAATAATAAGGTACTGTTTTGAACATATTTAATTTCAGATGATCATATAACGATATAAATATTGTCGTCTGCTTCAATATTGTTGTCTGCAATATCGTTTCAAAATTAGAATTCAAAGCAGTATAACGGACGTAATTTCAAAACTAGTGGCAAATAAATTTGATCATGATCAGACGCCGCGATACGCGGCGTCTGATCAGGATCAAAACTGTTTGCAAATGCGCTCTAAGACGTCATTGAGAGAGAAATGGTTAACAAACATTGAAGCATCATTGACAGATATTCTCCCCGAGATATTGACGTGATGTGTTTTCCTCATCACCTGTCAGCTCCTTCACGTGTGTCCCTATTTTAAGGACAGGGTGCGTACCTAAAGTAAATTATTCCCCACACCTGTCATTTCCGTGTTTAAATATGGCCTCATTATCAATTACTCTCCTTGATATCGATCAGATACAACCAAATCTAAAACTTAATTATATTAACAATACTAGTTGTTATCAAACAAGAATTGCGTATCCTGGTTTTCTCACTTGTCAGGTTACATTGGAATATACACTGATTCTTGCCGAAGTACAAACATATGCGAACGATTTGTTTTAGCCTATGAGAGTCGGGGTACTAACATAGTTGCCAGAGTGTCAATATTTTACCACTAACTTTACTCAGTCTCAGATTATGATAAAGTCTGATACCAAACTTGTATTGGGCGCCTTTTCTTTGGAGAAGCGCTAAGCTCTCTTCTCACTCTACTCTCTGTTACTGTATTAGTTATACAGTGTTAATATGGAAAATTTCACTGCCAGCTATGCATTTTTCATTTGGGACGAAGGTGAGGCCCGAATCCTATATAAAATTTATCGGCCGTGTATATTCCATATTAGGTACACTACTGACTACCTGTAATTTCAAGCATTTGTACTATTGCATCATACATCTATGACTTTGAGCGTACGTATATATCTTTTCCAGAAACAACCACAAAATACTATAGAAACATGACTGTCTTACACCATATCTAAACAGTAGACCAAATATGTAATGTTATAGACGCATCATTTCGTATAACTTTCTGTCATATATTCTTACCATTTACGCCATATTTTAAACTCATTAAATTTGTTAGAACAAAGGTCCAACTGTTCTAATAATAGCACTTCTTTTACGAAACCCGTGTCCAGGTGACAAACAACCATGGTCTTGATCAGTCGTCACAAATATCTTGACCCAAATTGTTTGTAAATGTCTTTAATACTTTTTAGCAAACATGAAATATGTAGGCTTGATATGAAAGTAAGAAGCAGAATCATATTCTTTGTGGCACAAAATATATAAATGCCCATTGTCCCTTTAAAAGCAAAAACAAACACTTGGTTTTATTATTCAAATGTCAGTTATATATATTGTCTATGGTATTTTTCATTATTAAATCAAACTAACTAATGTTAAAATAAAGGTAGGCCTATGCATTTTCATAAACTATGTTAGTATATACATATACGATTAATATAATTTGGAGAAAAGCATTTGGTTGTCAAGCAAGGGGGATAAACTATTGCAAATACCTATTTTGGATTTAAGACACCCTGTACCGTTTTATGGAGACTTCACATGACCTCAGATGACCAATGGAATGACTAGAATTAATAAGTGGGGATACTGTATAATAAAATTAAAATATTAAATCCAATTTTGTAATATGAAACAGTGAAAATCCGAATCAGAGGGCTCATACAGGAGCCCTGTGACCAATGTTTGCACTGTTTTTCATTTTGCAATATACTAGTATTGACCAAAATATAAATAGTAACGAATGGACTAGATTAAAATGAGAAACATATATTGACCAGCTTAACCCTTTCATGATCTAATTTATCGTGAGGTTTTTACTTCCCCATCGACAGATTATCATCTACTTCAATATTGTTGTCTTCAATATATGTTCAAAGTTAGAATAAAGGCAGTATAACTGACTTATTTTCAAAACAAGTTGTTAACAATTTTGATCCTGATTATACGTCGTGTTACGCGGCGTCTGATCAATATCAAAAATGTTTGCAAATGCACTTTATGACGTGAATGAGGGTGAAAAGGTAAAGCTTCAGGGAGGAATCGGTAAACGTCAGGAGGTTAAAGGTAATTTAAGCAATCACGGTACATTTACAGGGATCTTTTTATATGAGACCGTAGGTATTATATTTTAGATGTTATACAAATAAACAAAATAGAATTATGCCACGTGGTGTCAAACTTCTTTGTGTGTATACAGAGCACGTTAATATTTCCCTATAAACCTGTTTATGCTTACCAAGTATTTTCCATTGCAAAACGTTAAGAACACAGATAATAAAGAAACGTTAGTATTTTCAGAAAGATACCATTTTCTGCATTTAATGCATTTCGTTTTAATTTTGTTTCGTTTGAATGACAAAGATACAATGTATTCTCAATTGTATCGGTGTTTGAGCAAAACTGTCGCAAAAGAAAGATTTATGTTCAGGGACGTGTCATCATAATGGGTACAATATATTTATAAAAGGTAGCCGAAACGATAACACATTTGATATTTTATGTCATGTCACTGATATCTCTATATATAAATATAAAGTTGAAACAGAATTATTCTTACAGTGGAGAAAACGTTAGTCTTTACCGTTTAGACGCAAACGAAACCCAAAAGCGTAGCAGTGAAATGTAGGAAATTGCAAATTTTTGACATTTTTCACGATTTATTTTAAGCTGAGTGATAAACAGTTTGGAGCCTGATCAGATGCCGGGTTACCTTCAAACTGTTTGTAATGGAAATAATAATTTTAGCGTTAATGCGTTTATTCGGACAGAATAACATTTTCTCCACTATTCACTTTTACATAAAAGTTATCGCAATCGCCGTGTGGTAAGGCGTACAATATGACAAATTCCTGACACATAGGCGATTTATCCAACTTTGAGTGACAAACAGTTCGAAATCTGTCAAGGAGTCAAGTTCCAAACTGTTAGCAATAGACAACTGTTTCAACACAAATGCGTTTTAAAGAAAACTGTTTAACATCTGATCAGAATTTAAACTGTCTATGTTTAACTGGTAAAAGTGATTAAATCTTAGTTCGAGATGGCATGATTTTGAAAACGATATCCATTATCCAAGCACTGCGTGGTTAAACAAATTGTTTAAGCACTTAGCCTTTTCACTTTCATGACGTCATCAGTTTTAACAGTAACTGTCGTCTGCTATTAAGTCTCAAATTTAAACTCTAAGTATTTTGACGTAATAAATACATGTATTGTTATGAATATCAAACAGTTTGGCTCCTGATTAGATACTGCTTTACGCAGCGTCTGATTAGGAGCCGAACTTTTTTAAATAATACATGTCAGTATATACAGTGGAGAATCTGTTATTCTTTCCCAATAAACGCGTTTACGCTAAAACTATTATTTGCAGTGCAAACAGTTTGGAGCCAGATCAGACGCCGGGTAACCCGGCGTCTGATCAGGCTCCAAACTGTTTGCCACCAAGATAAACATGAATTATCAGAATTGTCTAAAAGTTGTTCTTTTCTACGTTTTAGTGCTTTGCGTTTGCGTACGTTTGCGTTTAAACGGGAAAGAATAACAGATTCTCCACTGTACAAGTATTTTACTAGGAGTAAAGCAGTGAAGGGTTAACAAGTATTAACCCTTAGCCCGCCAAATAAATTGTCGTCTGCTATATTTATCGTCTGCTTCAAGTTTCAAAGTGCTTCAAAGTTGCTCAAAATTGCTGAAAATGTTGTCCGAATGTCAAACAGCTTGGATCCGGATGAGACGCCGAGTTACTCGGCGTCTCATCCGGATCCAAGCTGTCTGCATATGGAGTTATAGTCGTGCATGGCAGGCTAAGGGTTAATGTGTGCTTACACGAATCAGTACATTTGTGTCATAGCAATAGTTTTAAGCATTCGGAAAAAACAATTTAACTTACATGTGTCCCTTGCTTGGTGTACTCTTACACACTACAACAATACTCATTTTTACGGAACCCTGGTCCCAATGGAAAATTCGTTAGCTAATTGCGTGACAAATATAATGCAATAGCTCATTTAGAAGCTTTTTGACTGACTTCTGAATTTTCTGCATTAGACAACCTTTATTGTTTATAGATATAGTCGAAATTCGATACTTATAACTTGCTTAAATCAATCGTACATGTATCAGTATTTCATAAGTTGAATTTCAATGCGTCGATCTTGCGTATGTCGAACATACCCGTATTTGAAAGTTAAACGTGGCTGAGCCACGTTTACACTTTAAAATATAGTTATGTTCGAAGTAACGCGAGTTCGAATTATCGAGTTTCGACTGTATTTCTGCTTTCAAAGTATGTGCGCCAAGAGAAGCTGTACTTATATCAGGAGCGTACAAGAACAAACGAAAACAATCACCTACTATGTCTATTTTATTCCAACCTACAACTGTATTGTTTCAAATGATTCATAGTTTACCCTTTAACAAAGGGTTCTTGTTCAAGAATTTGCAAAGTTGTTTTCATTCTCATTAGAGGCCAACTGTCTCGGCCGCCAATCAGGATCCACATAGATAGACCTTAACTAATTGAGCCCTAGTGACGCATATATGCGTCATTTACCAAAAGTGTACCTGTTAAGAGTACACTGGTCAAATGCCTACAGTGAAGTCCCAGATTTGAACGCACTACCCCTGTGTGAAAAGAGCGCTATATAAATCTGGTATAATAATAATAATAATAATATTCATGCTAAGTTTGTCATTTATGATGATATTCGTTAAGTCCATTTGCCTAAAACTTAATTTTGATACATACACGCAGACGACAATTGTTTAAAAACTGATGACGTCATGGCAGTGAAGGGGGTAACGCTGAATAAACTGTGTGTTTGGGCATAATATTATATGTGTTGTTGTTATGTTTGTGAATGGAAAAAATAACATTGGAATATAATGTCCTGCTATGTTTTGTTAACTCAGTAGGTGTACATGCAGGGGTTTTCCATGTCTATTGTCAGATGCATTATTTTCCTATATCACGTGGAGTTTGTATAATAACGAATGCGATACGACAAACCTTTTCACCTGCACATCGTATTGAAATTTTGTTTTTGATTTGTGACTGCATTTGGATAGTTTTGTTTTCCCATGGGTTCGATTGTGCACGTAGTATCCTGAAGAGGACTTGTGGTTATGCCACCGCAACGATTACCCCAGTGCGTCAGTCCGTCCGTTATTTCATCCGTCCGTACATTTTTTTTGTCCATCCGTTTGATATATATGGTAATACTTTGCCAGGTTCTACTTTTCTGCAGATGATAATCTCAAATCAAACGTTTTTGTAATTACAAATGAAATAATCTGCTGTATGACCAAACACTCCAGTGTCTTTAGATCACTCTTGATCCAAACTGTTTGTATATAATCATTGTACTCGGTGTAAGGCAAACTGTTTGTCATTTATGACGATATTAGTTAAGTCCATTTGCCGAAAGTTTCATTTTGAGAAATAAACGCAGACGACAATGGTTTAAAAAACTGATGACGTCATGGCAGTGAAGGGGTAACGCTGAGTGAACTGAGGAGCGTATCAATATATTTGTTGTTGTTTTGTTTGTTAATGGAAAAATTAAATTTGGAATATAATGTCCTGCTATGTTTTGTTCGACACGTTTAAACTCAGTAGGTGTACATGCACGATGTTTACGTACGAGGCATTATTTTCCTATATCCCATGGAGTTTGTATCATAACGAATGTGTTGTGATACGTAAAACCGGCACATCGTATTAACATTTTGTGTTTGATTTGTTTCTGAATTTGGAATGTTTTGTTTCCCCATGGTTTTCATTGTGTACGTAGTATCCTGAATGGGTCTTGTTTTTTTGCCACTGCAACTATTAGTCGGGGCAAACTGGTTTACCATAGTGCGCCCGTCCGTTCGTTATTTCATCCGTCCGTAATTGTTTTCATCCATCCGTTTGATATATGGTAATACTTTGCCAGGTTCTACTTTCCTGTAGATGATAATCTCAAATCAAACGTTTAACTATTGACGCCTATCAACCGCAAAAGTAGTAGACATTAGCTTAAAGTGTATACCCTGATTAGACACCGTGTTACGCTGCGTCTCATCATGGTCTACACTGTTTGTTATTACATATGAAATAATTTCCTATACGGACAAACACTTCAGTGTCTTTAGATTACTCTTGTATCCAAACTGTTTGCATATAATCATTGTTCTCGGCTTAATGACGATATTAGTTAAGTCCATTTGCCTAAATATTTATTTTGAGAAATAAACGCAGCCGACAATTGTTTAAAACTGATGACGTCATGGCAGTGAAGGGGTAACGCTGAGGGAACTGAGGAGCATAACATTATTTGTTGTTGTTTTGTTTGTAAATGGAAAAATTAAACTAGGAATATATATTACCTGGTGTGTTTTGTTCGGCATACTTAAACTCAGTAGGTTTACATGCACGGTGTTTATGTTTGTAAGAGGCATTATTTTCCATATCACATGGAGTTTGCATAATAACGAATGTGTTGTGATGCGTTAAACCTTTTTACCTGCAGCGTATTGAGATTTTGTTTTGACATATTTCTAAATTTGGAATGTTTTGTTTCCCCATGGTTTTCATTGTGTACGTAGTATCTTGAAGGGGGCTTGTTTTTATGCCACTGTAACGATTAGTCGGGCATACTGGTTTACCCCAGTGCCCCCGTCCGTTCGTTATTTCGTCCGTCCGTATATTCGTTCGTCCGGCCATATTATACACGGTATAACTTTGTCACGTACTACTTTTCAACAGACTTTAAGTAATAACTTATCGTGTAACAGGATACGTTTACATATACAGTATTCCCTAACTACAACCGGAGACAAAGATTGTGTGTTGTTTGGAGGGAATTGTTATAGGGAGGGGAAATTAATAAGCTTTGGTAACATTTGCACATAGTTTGAACCCAGATCAGACGCCGCGTAATGCGATGTCTGATCTTAGTTCAAACTGTTTGTCACTCGTCTTTTTGTTTGTTCTGTTTGTAGGGAGGGCAAACTGTACGCAGATGTGCATACCGTCAGGATTTAGATATGCTCTGTATTTCAATGTTTAACCCCTTCACTGCCTTACCCCGAGGACAGTAGTTATTTGCAAACAGTTTGGATCCTGATCAGACGCCGCGTAACGCGATGTCTGATCAGGATCCAAACTGTTTTACACTCGTTTCAATATTTCTTAAGTCAAAATACTTAAAATTTGATTTTTAGAAATAGAAGTAGGCGACAATTGTTTAGATTTGATGACGTCATGGCAGTGAAGGGGTTACAGTGGAGAACCTGTTATTCTTTCCCACTTACCGCGTTTCAAACGCGTTTTAAACGCGTTTAAAATGCGTTTAGCGTTTATTCGTTTATATGCGCATATAAATAGAGGATATTGTATGAGTTTTCATTATTTATCATTTTTAATAAACTCGTTGACTAAAATAATATGACGCGAGCCTTGGCGAGCGTCATATTCATTTTAGTCAACGAGTTTATTAAAAATGATAAATAATGAACACGAATGTGATATTCTATTTATCACATTACAAGTCTAAGCACCTATTAAATTGATTTGAAGCCGTAGTTTGTAGACCCTACGTTAACGTCATAGTAAATGACGTCATTTGGCACCCCGCTACATGCAGCGCTTATGGACGAACAAGTTAGGCCGGAGCCCAAAAAACGATATTCCACTAGTGGATTACGATATTTATACAATCGCTTTATGCAACTCCCAGACCGCAAATTATGTGATAAACGCGTTTACTCCGTTTATAAATGCAAGGGAGATAATCCATGTCGATCAGGCTTTCCCATATATATCTTATTCCTTATTTCAGCAAAAATAGCGTTTTGCCATCTTTTATATACATCTTAGCTTACTTTGATCTATGTACAGTAGTTACTTGTCGTTATACATTGTTATGGAACAATATCTACCAGTTGTTTAAAAAAAATTATTCAGCATCATTTCATTCACTTAAACGTGTTACATGTATACACTTTGTTTCAACCTAAACTCCCGCAGATGTTAAGCTGCTGAATATGTGTCATCTGCTTTACTTTTCGTCATTAATAATCTTTTTGTGATTTATAAATGATAATTTCTGCGCTGTAAGATCCAGATCATATACCGGACGAATGATATTATTTGAGATATTAAATTCTACACGTACCTTCTGAAAAATAAATCCATATAGCTCTTTAAATGACACAATGTATTCTAACACTCTAAAGGTACCCACTTTAGCCCTTAGGCACATGTACGAGGGGCAGTCATGGGTAACTTCCTGTCATATAATTCCTACTAAGTTGCGCAATAAGCCTCCCTACACTGGGGTTTTCTCGCTTTATCAAATAACTAACTGCCGCCTGATAAGTGATGCAATTAAGACGGTTAATAGCAGGGAGAAATTTTTCAAACCGCATCATTGATTGGAGCCAGATCAGACGCCGAGTTTCTAATCAATTGATCTGAATCAATGCTTGGATCCATATCAACCGCCGAGTCACTAAGTTTTTTGTCTGAATCAATGATTCGATCCGGATCAGACGCCGAGTTACTAAGCATGGGTGGAATGTCATTTATTGGTGAGCGAATACCTTACGGAGTTTTTTCATTCGTATAATTGATCGGTCTCGATGATAACAAAGGTATACATATTGAAACGCATTTATAAACGGAAAATCCGCTTATAAACGCACAAATCCACTTATAAACGAAAAAATTCCACTTATAAACGCTAAACGCGTTTATCGTTTCGTTTGCGTTTTGTTTGCGCATCGTTTGGACATGCGTAAGCATAAACGGGAAAGATTAACAGTTTCTCCACTGTAATGTTGGTTTTTTTGTATCATCATATAGTTTTGTAAACAATCAATATTGGAGGAGAGTTCATATGGTCGCCTACCTTTGGACTGATGTTTGTCCTTGTGTGTTTGTGTAGACCCTGTATATTGAAGGAGTGGATCTATTAATGGTCTACAGGATTGCATGTTTGGTTAAACAGTATTAGCGCATCTAATAGAGCGTACTTTAGAATGCCCAAACAAAAACCTATAATTGGCGATACCATATATGCAACAGCGTTGCATTGGCTTCACCAAGACGAGTTTTGTTATTGAGTGTTGCTGTCTTCCAGAGGAAGACAAAATGGACATTTGAGCTGACGGCGCCATGTTTATTTTACCAATTATCCCATATCCTGTTGTTATGTTTTGAAGTTAGGTGAAAACATAAAGCAGGTAGAATATAAAGCAGAATATACCATCTGTTAGAATTTAGAAATTATATCTTGTGATGCAAATCCATTACAGTATAAATCGGAACTATTTCCTTTCATGGAGGAATAAAGCGTTAAAAGGCGTATTTATGGGGTAAAGGCTTAAACACAATTAATCTATGTGAAGAGTACACTTGTCCTATACACTGCCAATGTAGACCATGATTAGAGGGCTCCTGCAGGAGCCCTCTGGTCAAGGTCTATATTGTTTGCCATTTTGCAATGCATTGTCAAACTCAACCCAAAGTATTCAAAAATGAACTAGACTTAATAAGAATTTGGAAATAAAAGGAGCGAATGATTAACACTTAACATTGGTAAAAACATTCTTTCGATTTTAAATAAAACGAAATACACCCGACACAAAAAATGTAGAAAAAAAGACAGTTGTCAACAACTTGTCGACATTTTCATAACTTTAGATAAAAAGGCAAAGGCAAAAAGGCAAAGACAAGCTTTATTTAACGTCGCATATGGTAAACAATCAACATAAGCGCTGTAGAGCTTTTATTGCGACAAACAAGGTATCCATTAACATGCATACTTACCTGGGCATTACATTTACCTTCCTAGCACTACCCTTACAATTCCGAGCGCCAGGCAAGGGAGCTATTAGTACCGTTTTTATACGGTCTTTGGTATGACCCGGCCGCGGATCGAACCCACAACCTCCCGCCTCGAAAGCGGACGCTCTACCACTGGGCCATCGAGGCGGTCCCACTGGGCCATCGATTTACCAATCGTCCTCAAAAGAAGACATTCGCAAACAGTTTCGAGCCTGATGAGAATCACAAATTTGTGCTCGTCACATGCTTTATCTCTCTCTAGTCCCGTCCCCTTCTACAGACCTACAAAATAGTGTAAGGTATTCAACTCCGGCCGAAATTGGGTCCCCAATCGGAACTGCTTCATAACGTTTATTTCATTTAACAAAGAAACTATCACTCTAGGAACCTTCTAGATTTTCGTTGTTTGTATAGGACAAAGGTACTCTTTATTATGTACAATGTCTGTATTTGACGAGTACACTCGTCGCTTGGGCTCAATGAATATACATTAAAACCTATCCAAAAGGACCACTAAATCGAAAGCTCATTAATCGTGTAAAAGACAGGTTGACAGCTTCAAGTAATGTGACAACAAAACAGAAAGATCCTAAAGAGCTTTATTTTTGACTGGCATCTTCCTTTGTCTTTAACACCTATTACAGTAAAACCACTAATAGTCTGCCTACGGATCGAAAATAAGGCTCTGGAAAATGGGTCTCATGGCATGTCGTGTAGACGGGCAACATCCACTTGATTTATATTCAGCATATGTATACGAACAATTCTAGGGGGGATGTAAAGTTCTTAGGCGCGTATTAAGGTCAGAAATAGGTCAAAGGTCATTGGGTGCAGATTTTTGCATACCATAATATAAACCTAACTTTATTTACATTTCAAATATATCAAATGAGCTATTACTGGTTACAATTAGTTCACAAATGTCTGTACTTGCTAAATATTATCAAAAAAGTAAAATATTACTGTCAATGTCCTTTTCCAGGGGCAATAACTCTGATTTTCCTCATTCTTTTTTATATTTTTTATAGTTATTCTTTCGTTATTTTTGTCTGTGTTCTTATAACATCAAATTATTTATATGTTTCTTTACACCTTTGACATAAAGTAACAATTCTAAATGCAAATGAAAGTAAATATTACAGCCAATGCCCTTTTCCAGGGGCAATAACTCTGATTTTTCTCTTTCTATTTTATTTTTTATGGGAATTTGTTTTCGTTATTTTTTGACTGTTTTCTTATAACATCAAACTTTTGTATGTTTCTTTACACCTTTGACATAAAGCAACGATTCAATATGCAAATAAAAGTAAAAATTACAGTCAATGCTCTATTCCAGGGGCAATAACTCTGTTTTTTCTGTTCCATATCTCCTTGTAATAGGAATTATGATAATGAATTGTTATGCTATTTGCAATCACTCATAGATAACCTAAAAAACTTTAATTTATTGAATGTATAATTGGTCGAAAAATCTAGAAATAGAATTTTCGTGACAGAAAAAAACAATTATAAGTCACAAACAAGGGCGATAACTCTTAAAATAAGCCAGTAAATCACGTATTCTGTTCATTTCTGCTATAATAGCTGGGCACATTAGAGAAAAAATCATAAACTTGATATACAATCATCAAAGTAGGTTTACATAATATACTGATATGGCCTTTCTTTCAACAAAAAGCCCTTTTGCACCGTAAACATTCAAAATGGCCGCCATTTTTCAAGATGGCCGCCGTTTTCGGTTCTCATATACCATTTCTCTTCTAACATTTGACATGTATGACCAAATTTTATACTTTTGGTGTTGAAATATATGTTTTTAAGCCTTGGCAAGGTAATCAAGAAATTTTTTAATTGATTTGAAGCTTACTTTAATGCATAATGACCAATGTTTGAAAAAGAAACGTGTTTGCTTTAAGATGACCTTTACCTTTTGCACTAATGATTAATTTCGTTTCTTAAATTTTCTCATACATGACCATTAGTCAAACTTTCGGAGTCAAAGGTAGTGTTAAAATCACTAATTTTGTGATTGTATATTTATTAAAGAACTTGTTTAATTGGGTATTGACTTACTTTTGGCAAATACATATACATTGTATATTATATATATGGTTTATGAATAGTAAAGTAGTAAATCATGTTTGTTGTTGTATTATTGCTAATGATGTGTGTATATATTCATTGTCATATTCACAAATTTATTAATCTGAACAAAAGCGGCAACATCGAAAATACAGGCATATGTCACTGCAATCAGTTTTCTTTAGCGCATACGCTTAATCTTCGCAACTATATGTATATGTATATCTAATAAATAGCAGCCTAGTCTAATGTATCAGCAATATATTTCCTTCATTCACACTCTACTGGACACATATATTATTTTGCGTAATGCCACAAAACACAAGCTATTTAGTATGCAAATAATTTCGTGTGTTTAAACAAAGCTGCTTGGCTTGTAGGAATTGCGAAGTAAGGTTTTTTCCACTATCAGGCAAACACGTCCAGTCCAACACAATAATTGCATTAAATACAACTTATCTAATGGCTTGTCATACATAGCAATCGCAATGTTTTCAAGACTTTACTGTTTCTTCATTTTAACTAATAGTAAATAAACAATAAATTGTAAATGTAAAATATTTTCCATGAAATGCATTCGATGTGGTCCATGCAGCCTTTTCTCTTTCCATATGAAAACCATCTAATACGAATTAACAGAACACGAAATATAATGCGTTGATTGTGTATGTTCAGATCTCACAGGGTCAATTAACAAACATATTAACTTCATTACGGGAAACCAGCTCAAGTTTGATTGTTGTACAAAGGAAACCAAATCTTTCTGTATACCAAGATCTTTTAGCAAAGGTAATTCTAAGCCCTTGCTGCACTGGGCGGTTTGTTAGATGTATTTTGTATTTCGACAAGTGAAAAATCGAAAGACGCATCCAATGCTGTAGACCAATTTGTTGAGACAGCGTTAAAGACATTAGCCATATTTTGTTGGACGCGATGTGATTGCAGAACCCTCTCATTGGTTTAGGACTTTACAAATTATTGATTCAAGGAGTGCAACACCGACTATTTGCTCCACCCAAAAATCAAGTCAAAGACATTAGCAAGTATTTATAGAGACACGAGATCAGACAAGCAACAAGTATCGAAACAGATAAGACCTGACCTTATTAAAGCTCGAGAAAGATCTCAAGGATGTCAGACATTCGGAGAGTATTCTCAAGAATTTGTTCAGTCGGTATATTCCCATTTCACAGGCACACCTACTCGCATTGATGTCACATTTGATACCTTGGGAGCAGGTCTATCAAAGCTGCCACTGGAAAAAATCACAGGTCCAGAAGACCCACTACCTGGACCCACTACCGCATGTCAGAGAGCCATACCTTGTGCTCGACGAGAAGTAGAAATACATGTACATTGCCGAGTTTCTATCATCTGAATGACACATTATTACCACAAGGGTTGCTTGTTGTAGCAGATTGAACGTTCAGAGGCGTTATAAATGCAAAGTCATATAGCTTCCATGCTGATAAGTTGTCGGTCGATAATAAAGAAGCTGACAATAGAATGATATCCCATGCT
The DNA here is from genome assembly GCA_922989275.2 of Gari tellinella. Classification (NCBI taxonomy): domain Eukaryota; kingdom Metazoa; phylum Mollusca; class Bivalvia; order Cardiida; family Psammobiidae; genus Gari; species Gari tellinella. The sequence goes on along the minus strand of OV277858.1, from coordinate 99,901,828 downwards.
AAGGATGCTGTTGCAAGCGGGTTTGATCGTCTGATTGTTATATGCAGGGACACAGACGTAATACTGTTGATGCTTTGTAGGAAATGACGTGTTAATATGGATGTTATCCGGTACAGCAAAGCAAAGGGGATGATTCCTTGTTAACAAAATATATGAGGCACTCAAGGTCGACAAAACATCATAGGTTTCCATACCTTAACTGGTATATAGACACTTGCTGGTATAGGCAACTCATGAAAGTCAAGACAGCCTTGGACCCCATACACACACACTAATTATGTATCACCCCCAATTGGATAAGAAATCCCTCTATCCCAATGGCATACATGCAACTCGCGTCTTGCTATTGCAAGACAAAGTGCAGCTCGGCAAACTGTGCTTGCTATAAAAGCCAACAAGTATGCATGTATGAATGTGGTTGTGAGGCAACACACTGTGTAACTCAGATTAATTGGTAGCATGCGTCTTTATAAGAATCCCCACATTCTCACTTTTGCTAGACGCGTCATTGTAAACTGAATGTATGTAGATCGATGATCTGATTGTTTCATAACGAAGCATAATGCATGTCTTAGTACATCCAATTGGTGATGAAAGTTCTGTAAAGTTATTCGCAAGTTTGGTCAAATGATACCACGAGTGTATGGTTTGTGATTGTTCTTCTTCGTTCAAATATCTCTAAAAGGATATTGATATTGTAAATGTTCATTTGTAAAACTGTACATTAAAGTATGTGAATAATTATACAGAATGTTTACATCTAATTCATTTGGTATGTGTTAAAATTACACGTATACAGGCTGTAAAGCACAACTTCCCGTCACAAAATTGTAAATACACCATGTTTTAGCCAGATACATAGTAATAACCCTTGGATTTGTCACAAAACCAACGATAACATTTTATAGAAATTCGAACCTAACATAGTAATCCATTATGTATGTTCATGTCAATACAGTGTTCCTAAGAAAGTAATACTTAATATAATGATACTTTCCCCAAAGTGAATTTAAGAGAAACTCATTTGGCATCGTACACAATCCAATCTTTTGGCTTTTTTATGTATCGGGGTTGTCTGTATGTATACCCTAAAACGCATATTTCAGTGATGAATGTCCATAGTGATTTACTGCTTCATGTCAATGATGTTTATATACATGTACATAAAGTAGTTTGATTTTATAAGAAAACAGACGATAAATAATAAACAAACAAACCAAAAAACATAAAAAAGAAAGAGAAAAAAACAGAGTTATTGCCTAAAGAAAGAACAATGACTGTAAGATTACATTTGATTTGATTATTTAATTGCTGTTTTTATTAAAATGTACTAGGTAAACCCAAACAAATTCGATATTATAAGAAAACAGTCAAAAATAACGCAAACAATTCTCATAAATAATTGTTTAATTTTACTCATTTTAAAAATGATTTTACAAACTTACTATAACAATTTTATAATCTTGGTAATAATATTGAAAGAATTTCCATGTTTCCATGCATCTCAATATTGTATCATTTTTATTGTGAATGTAGTTATTTGTCTTTCTCGCTTTGTAGGTACATTAATATAATTTCATGTGAGGCGCTTTTGAACGCACAACTCCTGTGTGAAAAGAGCGCTATATAAATCGGGTATAATAATAATAATAATAATAATAATAATTAAATATAAAATAGGAATGGAAAAACAAGAGTTATTGCCCCTGGAAAAGAGCACTGACAGTAATATTAACTTTTATTTGCATATTGAACTGCTCCTTTATGTCAAAAGTGTAAACAAACGTACAACATTATAAGAAAACAGTACAAAAAACGAAAACTAATTCCCATTTAAAATTAAATATGGAACTGAAAGATCAGAGTTATTGCCCCTGGAATAGAGCATTGACTATAATATTTACTTTTATTTGCATATTGAACTGCTCCTTTGTGTCAAAAGTGTAAACAAACATAAACACATTATGGGAAAACAGTCAAAAAATAACGAAAACAAATTCCTATTAAAAAAGAGATATGGAACAGAAAAAAACAAAATTATTGCCCCTGGAATAGAGCATTGACTGTAATTTTTACTTTTATTTGCATATTGAATCGTTGCTTTATGTCAAAGGTGTAAAGAAACATACAAAAGTTTGATGTTATAAGAAAACAGTCAAAAAATAACGAAAACAAATTCCCATAAAAAATAAAATAGAAAGAGAAAAATCAGAGTTATTGCCCCTGGAAAAGGGCATTGGCTGTAATATTTACTTCCATTTGCATTTAGAATTGTTACTTTATGTCAAAGGTGTAAAGAAACATAAAAATAATTTGATGTTATAAGAACACAGACAAAAATAACGAAAAAATAACTATAAAAATATAAAAAAGAATGAGGAAAATCAGAGTTATTGCCCCTGGAAAAGGACATTGACAGTAATATTTTACTTTTTTGATAATATTTAGCAAGTACAGACATTTGTGAACTAATTGTAACCAATAACAGTTCATTTGATATATTTGAAATGTAAATAAAGTTAGGTTTATATTATGATATGCAAAAATCTGCACCCGTTGACCTTTGACCTCATTTCTGACCTTAATTTGAATTTTTCGACTTTACATCCCCCCTAGAATTTCTAAGATATGTTCACTAAACACGAATCAGGTGGATGTAACCCGTCTACACGACATGCCATGAGGGGTCAAAAACGGTCAAAATGTTGGTAGACTATAACAACCACTAAAGTCTGATAATGTATTAGGTGTTTTCGACAGGTGACTGCTTAAAGCATGGTGACAGTAAAACCGAAAGCTCCTTTAGGAGCTTTCTGTTTTACTGCCACCTTGCTTTAAGCTGTCACCTGTTATTTATACAACCAATTAGCCCTCGTTTAAGTGGCCGTTATAGAGAGGTTTTACTGTAATTAACAAAATAAAATGGTTGTACTAGAGAGGTTTTACTGTGTATACCGGAAAAATTCTGTCGAAGAAAAACCAGATGAGGCTATAAAGAAGTATTGTTTTTATAAACAGCACATGAAGTTGCAGTATAGCATCGATCAAAACCACATTAGTCACGGAGACAAATCAACGCCCCATTCACTGAAAAGAAACTAATTGGTGAATATTCATTTATCACAAAGTTAACGTGTTCCTAGGGAATACATGTTATGTCAGCAAATAAATTCTAAACACATCATACATTGAGAAGTACAGTGGGGAAGATTTTATTCTTTCCCATTGAACGCGTGTGTGTCCGTTAGCAACCTGCCTTTACCTTTATCATATTGAATTGACGTCTGCTTCGAATATATCGTCTGCGAAAATAAATCAAAATTAGTTTTCATGCTTTCAACGTGACAAAATGGTTTGTAAGCTTTCAAAGTGACAAAATGTTGTTGATGAGTGGCAAACAGTTTGGATCCAGGTCAGAAGCTGCGTCACGCGGCGTCTGATCTGGGTCCAAAATGTTTGCACATGTGAGCCAAGTCGCGCTAAGCATGATAAGGGTTGTAGATATAGAGTTTTGACTGTATTGCATTATTGGTAATCCTGTTCTTTCCATTACTTCATTATTTCTAAAACAAAATTATTTTAATAGTTTAATTCTCGGTATACATACACAAACAAATACAAGTAACCTATAGAAACATTTCTATCATATAGAACAGTGGAGGAAACGTTATTCTTTCCCGTTTAAACGAAACGAAACGCAAACGCAAAACACTAAAACGTAGAAAAGTGCAACTTTTTGAAAATTCTGATTATTCATGTTTATCTTGGTGGCAAACAGTTTGGAGCCTGATCAGACGCCGGGTTTCCTGGCGTCTGATCTGGCTCCAAAGTGTTTGAAATGGAAATAATAGTTTTAGCGTAAACGCGTTTGTTGGGAAAGGATAACGTTTTCTCCACTGTACTTGTTAGGTTCTGAACAAGTATACTTTCTGTCTACGTGTATTTATGTAAAACAAGAAATAATTTATATATAAACAGAAAAGAAGAGTAGCGAAAGAGAAAAGAACAGAAGGTAAGAGAAAGAAAAAAGTTTCACTCTTTTGTTTGTTATCGTTTGACTAATATTGTCAAACTAGGTATACAGTGGAGAAAGCGTTATTCTTTCCCAATTAAGGCGTCAGATCAGGCTCCAAACTGTTTGCCACTCAGATTAAAATGAAAAGTTAGAATTATCGAAATACTGTCATTTTCTCCATTTTAGTGTGTTGCGTTTGCGTTTTGCTTGCGTTTCACGGGAAAGAATAACGTTTCCTGCACTGTAACTGTACGAGACTAGACCACATCTTAACTCATTGCATGATGGGCCCGTGGGAAATCAAATAGCGCGCAACTGAAATACTCATCGAAGACACATCTCACGAAACACAAATATTGTATTAAAATGTTTATTGTTTAGTACCTCTATTTCTTATTGATTAACAGTTTTCGCAGCAGTAATATCGTAAATTTGTCGATTGTTTCTATTTCTCACATTTAGATTTTGTGCATTGTGACCGGGGAATCATTGACATACACATGTACGAGTGCATACTACGTTATTCTTTCCCGTTTAAATGCAAACGAAACGCAAATGTAATGCAATAAAATATAGAAAATAACAACTTGTCTTACTATTCATTTTAATCTAAATTGCAAACAGTTTGTTTGGAGTCTGATCGTGACCCGTCGTCTGATTTTACTTCAATCTCTTTGCACCGGAAAAAATAGTACATGTACATGTGTACATGTTTTAATATTTACATTCGCCCCATTCAATACTATTGAAAAATTGCTGTTCATTTCGTATAAACATCATTTCTCGAGAGGGCGGGAATTGTGGAAAAGTTTTGTAGAGGAGGCGGGGCATATGCAGTTTTCATTCGCGAATAAATCCTTGGAACTTGGACAGCAAACATTTGGCGGATTTTTTCAAAATTTGTTCTTAACCGATCTAGGCCTTCCTACATGTATTAGTGGAAACCATGATTCCCGACTAAAATTCTTCTTTATTAATAAGATAATTTGCAAGAAAATTGACATACCTTATAAACAGCAACTGTCTGCATTCCTTATCCTCAAAAACCGATATATCTATCCTACAAAAATATGACGTCACTTCCAAATGACGTCAAATCGGCGTTTTCGCGCCAAACTGTCAAAGTTGTTGATCTTAGAATGTAAACAATGGAACTTATGTTTTGCTTTCGAATGTACGCAACTTCAGTAATTCGGTCATGGCTGTTCCTGATAGGGTACTCATTATTCGTGTTATCAACCTCTTATATGGATTAAGCATACGTGCATACTTACATAGTGTTAATCTAATATTGGAAATTACAGCAAATACATTGTAAATATAAGAAATGAACATATTGTTTTCGGCGTTCAAGCGAAATGAACAACAGAAAATGATCGGCCGATTTATACAGTCGATGATTTTCTGTCGTTCATTCGCTTGAACGCCGAACAAAAATCAATTATTTTCTTAAGTATTATCCCGTTTACTAGGAAAAATAAAGTTTTTCTCCGCTGTACCCCTTGTCACCTTGCTTTAAGCAGTCACTTGTCGTAAAACCTTATACTTAACCTAATTTAGTGGTCGTAATAGAGAGGTTTCACTGCACAATATAAGTAGATCAAACTTAGAAATGTTTACCACTTACATTGTAGTCTTGAAACTCTCTGACACGTTTCCGAACCTCTTAAATTCTACATTTATTGTATTACGATTCATGCAGTTTCGTTTAATGCTTTCACTGCTATTGCTTTACAATTATCGTCTCCTTTTGTTTCTCAAATTTGAGTATTAGGTAAATTGATAAGAGATATGGAAATGAGTGGCAAACAGTTTGGATCCTGGTCAGATGCCGCGTAGCGCGGCGACTTTTCAGAATCCAAACCGTTTGCAAATAACATTGTTCTATTCTATAATATTTCGACTTCTAAGTGCCTTTTTCATTCATGATTTATTAGAAATAATGATAATGCTAATAATAATAATAAGGCCCTTAGAGGTCCAGATATTAGAATAGAGCAATGTTATGATTTAATACTACTTTAATTCCCTATTTGGAATATTGTTTTCTCACATAACTACCCCTGCTTTCTATAGCGAACAACGATCACGAATATCCTTGTCTCCGACATGTGTGAGATCAATTTGATGACGTCACTATAACGTCACTATTAATAAAGGCGTTTTGATGTCGACGGGATTCGAAACAAATGCCTATTACTTAAAAAATAGCTTAAAATCGTTGGTTATGTGAGAAAAAGAATCTGTCACTCGTCGATGTTTAAGACAAGTTTATCTCCAACTCGTCTACAATAGAAAAGTTATTAAACTCGCCAAGGCTCGCTTAATAACATTTCAATTCTATACTCGTTTGAGACCAGCTTGTCTTAACCCTTAGCCTGCCACGAACGACTATAGCTCCATATGCAAACAGCTTGGATCCGGATGAGACGCCGAGTAACTCGGCGTCTCATCCGGATCCAAGCTGTTTGACACTCGGACAACATTTTCAGCAACTTTGAGCAACTTTGAAGCACTTTGAAACTTGAAGCAGGCGAGAAGTATAGCAGACGACAATTTATTTGGCGGGCTAAGGGTTAAACATCGACGCATGACAGATCCTATATATCTTTTACAAATAACCGTTATACATGTACTCTGATTAAGGCAGTGAATGGATTAAAACCTCTTCCTACGTGTTCTTGTTAATGCACTGGATGGACTCAATACTTTCTTAGAACATGACATCGTGATTAATTCATTTATAAACGTTTCTCATCAAGTATATTTCGAGATTTTAAATGCATGATGTTGAGCATTTAATTATAAAATTGCTATACATGTTGTGCAGCAGCGCCGTTACAGACATAATAGAAAGTATTGGTTTGTTCACATTATAGACAACACTATTAATTTTCCACTAAACGCGCTAACACTTGATAGGTTGAATCCTACGCATTTATACGTTCTTTGCAAGCATTGTACTTGTGAAGAATGCACTTGTCCTAAGCAAACAGAAAACCACAAGATTAGGGCACTATGAGGGAGGCTGCTGCAATATTATATGTCATACAGCAATACATTGAAACAAAATCTTCTCCTTATAGTCAAAATTTGACCAGACTTGCATTATCCATCTGAAGTTTCAAGGCGGAAAGAGTTAAAGAACCAATATGAAGCCCACAAGATATGATTCCAATTTAGTTACATTTGTAACCCTTTCGGCACCGAAGTCGCATAAAGTCGACTTTGAAAAATAGTTTAGATCCTGATCATAACGCGGCGTCTGATCAGGATCAAAACTGTTTGACACTCACTGTTTGACACTCGTATTTCTCAAGTCATACTTCATTGAATCTTAATTAAACCTTTTCACTGCCAAATTGTTCGTGAGAGTTTTATCCCTTCACCGTTTCATTGTCTGTTTCATTTTTGTTGTCTGCAATGTCGTTTCAAAGTTAATAAATAAGACAGTTTGACTGGAGAAAGAATTTCAAAAAGAGTGTCAAACAGTTTGGGTCCTGGTCAGACGTCGCTTTACGCGACGTCTAATCAGGATACAAACTGTTTGCATTCGCGCATTTTAGCGTCATTGAGAGTGAAAGGATAAAACGATATTGCAAACAAGAATAGTGAAGTAGACAACAATAAAAGCGACGGACGAAAAGGTTATATAAGTGTACTAAGTGATCGTTTATACATTTGTTTAAAAGCTTTTCGCAAAGCATTCATAAATAGCTTTCATTTGAACTAATTAAGCTAACCCAAGTTACTTGCCATCCTTCATTTATCCTTCTACATGTAATAAAATCACCGATTTCCTATATTTGGTTCTTAACAATAAAATAGAATGTGGGAAGGAAATAGCCTTTCCTTCTAACATACATGTAATAGCGCTAAAAGAGTGGCTATTTCTAGAATGATTATAGTTTTGTTTCAACCCCTTCACTGCCCCTCTCCGAGTACAAAAGTTACGTTCAAACATTTGGAATATGGACAGACGCCGCGCTAAAGGTGTAAAGGGGAGTAATTATTGGGTTATTGGTTAAATTTGATGATGGGATGGCAGTGATTGGGTTACAAGAAAACCACACGTTGGTAAAACCACTTTAGAAACGTTTTTTTTTTGTTAATATTACTGTCCATTCGGTTTGTAAGACTATATGCTTGGAATATTAATAGAGAGTGTTCATGTTTCTTAAAGGATCAAACGAAGAAGACAACGAACGATTGTAAAACTCTTTCATTGCCAACGGCACAAAATGGTGACTTTGCCAACTTTGCCAACATTTTGAATCCTAATCAGACGCCACGTTAATCGGCGTCTGATCAGGAGCCAAGCTGTTTGATACTCGTATCGACTTTTTTTTAAGTCAAAACATCCCTAAAGCTGCCTTTAAAATATTGCAGACGATACTGTCAATGCAGACGATATTTTAGCGGTAATAGGATTAAAGTAGACGATAAAACTTGACAGTAAAAGAGTGAATTGTGTCGTCTGAAAACTTTGTCGTCTGCAACAATGATCAGAATTTATTTATCTGCAATTTCTATCATAAAAGATCATCAGAGTGGTAAACAGTTTGGACCAAGGTCAGACGCCGAGTTAGATAGCGACTCGCATAGATGCAAATTGTGTGTACAGTGGAGACTCTGTTATTCTTTCCCAATAAACGCGTTTACGCTAAAACTATTATTTGCAGTGCAAACAGTTTGGAGCCAGATCAGGCTCTGATCAGGCTCCGAACTGTTTGCCACCAAGATAAACAAGAATTATCAGAATTGTCCAAAAGTTGTTCTTTTCTACTTTTGAGTGCTTTGCGTTTGCGTACGTTTACGTTTAAACGGGAAAGAATAACAGATTCTCCACTGTAATAGTTATCGCAAATCCGCCCGTAACATGCAAACGGTAAATTAACCCTTCCCCTATAGCTGCGCCATTTAGCGCATTCAATTAATTTCTCCACCAAAGAAAATAGTTCAAGCTGTTTGTTACTCGTCAATATGCTTTTTTTCTGTCAAAATGTCTAATATTTGACTTAGAGAAATACAACAGACGACATTTTTAAGCAGACGATATTGCAGCCGTGAAAATGTTGGACATAGTTGTATTTTGGGGGGGTAACAGTGACAATCATTGTTGTAAGTAGGGAATCGTTGTTCAGATGGCCGTTTTAGGGAGAAAGCACTGTATGTGTATACTTTTGAAACATCTTATAAACTACAGTGGAGAATCTGTTATTCTTTCCCGTTTAAACGCAAACGTACGCAAACGCAAAACACTAAAACGTAGAAAAGTGCAACTTTTGGACAATTCTGATAATTCATGTTTATCTTGGTGGCAAACAGTTTAGAGCCTGATCAGACGCCGGGTTACCCGGCGTCTGATCTGGCTCTAAACTGTTTGCACTGCAAATGATAGTTTAAGCGTAAACAAGTTTATTGGGAATGAATAACACATTCTCCACTGTACCGCTAAATTGAAAATCAACTGGTAATTTTCCAAAAGTTAAATAGTCCATATATAAATCAGCATAACACGGTTTAAATCCAGCACGAATCTCATTTAAGTTTTATTATAAATGTTCAAATTCTACAGGAATTCCCACTGTTTTAATACTCTGATGACTAAGCCTTGGCTAGACTGGAAGAATACAAACATACAATAAAACACAGCAATTTATATCTAAAATAAGTTTATGATTAGAATTTCTCCACTTATGCGTTATTTTCCAACATTGGTTCGACTCTTTGTCTGTATTGATGATCTATTACTAAAAGTTCAACCTTCTGCCTGCCGATCACAATTTTACCAGAATTTGCAACCAGTTTAGATCCAGATTAGACGCCGCTTAACGCGGCGTCTGATCTGGATCCAAACTGGTTGACACCCCTCGTCTTAGGGTTTTTCAATTAAGACAAACACACGTATTAATTTGACAAAGTCCTCAGAAGACAATGCCAAAACCAACGTTGTAACAACAGCAAAGAGGTCAATTGCTATTTTGCTGAAATATTTGTGCTTTTAAAGAAAGTATCGTTTGTTTAATAACCTTTGATAAGATTTTATTTGAATAAGCGAAACTTAAATTTGAGTGCTAAACAAGGTTAGACCCTGATGAGAAGCTGTGTTATTCAGAATCGGTTCTGCATCCAAATGGTTTACTGTTTTAGAATGGTTGCACTAAGCAGAATCAGGAATCAAAGCCCTTAATACCTGATTTACATGCTAAAAATTAATAGATAGCCCGTATTTCATTTCATTTCATTCCCACACAGCCTGGTTATTATGTTTTGTTTATTGTGTTTTCGTACCTCGTGTTACATATTTTACATGTACTGAGAGCAACAAATCTAACGCCCTTACTGGCGCTGAGGTTTTGGCAGCGTTTTAGGTCATCTGGCACGAAGTACCGTCAAACGTCGTCGTCGTCGTCCGTCGTTTATTTTGTTTTCTTTTGTTTTCAAACTATACATAATCTTTATTTAGTGTCTCATCATGGTAACATCACATAGTAAATACATATGAAAAACTCGTTTGAATGAACCATGTCATTCATTTTGAATTATAAGAGACTATAAGCTATATAGAACACCAGCACAATCAATATAGCATTTCTAGCATTGTGTCAATACAAATACACAGTATTGACTAGTTCTGCATCACAAAAACACCATTGAGATCGGTGAGCTGTATGCCACTGAACTGTTCAGTATGCACTTAATTACTCAATAGATATGCTTTTAAGTAATTCACTCTGAGGAGAAAATGTCTCAAAATTAGATAGTCAAGAATGGATAAGAAACAGTTTCTAGAGTTAAGTAAATAGTAGCTTTTAACAGGTTGAAAGTAGAGCAGAAGGTGCCTAAAGGCACATTCTTATTTACTTTCAATCCACTTTAAGTGGTCACTTGCCCTTAAAACTAGACACTTGCTATGGACACAGGTACTTGACACATACTTTATTATCTATTAACCCCCCCCCCTTTTTAAAAAAAAAAAAACATTTTTTTTTTTATTATACTTCTATTATAGATACAAGGTAAACAGCGCAATTCAACACCTAGTCTTTACTATCGACTTAAGCTGATGCTAAAATAGACTCGATCGCCGATATTCTCTTGTGGTACCCTCGGGAAATGATTTATTTATCAATATCTACTTTTTATTTCATCAAATTCCGTCAAATAACGCCACAGTATGTGAATTATAACGAAAATAAGCATAAAAAAGTTTTCTGTCGTTCTCTTGGTACATAGCAACGAATGTACATGTAGGGGGGATCTGTTATTTGTCCACAATAAACGGCCTATGCCACTGGAACTTTCACCAAATATTATAAATCATCTTTAAATGAAATATTATCAGTTTTATATAATTTACATAGAATGCAAAATTAAAAGAAACTTTACCTGTTTAATTTTGACCAATGAGATCGCTCCGTTCATTCAATTCATTCCGGTATTCAAAATGGCATTCACAATGAAATGAGTCTTTCACTTGTCAATTTCATGCCAAATTACATGTATATTTCATATAGCTGATAGTGAAGAGGGTCATGTTCCGACACAAACGCGTTTGCTCTAATGAAATTAGGTGAAAGTTCCAGCCGTAAAGGCCGTTAAATGTGCAAACCGACTAGATTACCCCTTATTTTGGGCAATAAATTCTGTACCAAGAGAACGACAGAAAACTTTTTTATGCTTATTTTCGTTATAATTCACGTACTGTGGCGTTATTTGACGGAATTTGATGAAATAAAAAGTAGATATTGATAAATTAATCCTTTCCCGAGGATACCACAAGAGAATATCGGCGATCGAGTCTATTTTAGCATCAGTTTAAGTGGATAGTAAAGACTAGGTGTCGAATTGCGCTGTTTACCTTGTATCTATAATAGAAGTAGATCTATAGTAAAAAAAAAAAAAAAAAATTTTAAGGGGGGGGATGTTAATAGATAATAAAGTATGTGTCAAGTACCTGTGGCTATGGAGTAAGAGGTTACACAAGATATTTAACTCGACATATAGCTGGAACCAAGTGTCATTTAACTGGCCATTATAATTATAGCATGCTTTGAAATTCATGTAGTATTGAGTGGTATAAGCTGGTCACATTATTAAATTCAAGGAACAGCATATCTTTTGAAAAATAGTGAAAAACCTGGTGTAAATTGCCCGGAATACTGAAAAAGTGTTCCAAACTTCAAACAAATCTACCTAAGATAGTCATTGAGAAATGTTCAGCCGGAGAAATACAGCATTCCCTCCCTACAACTGACCTCCCGACAACGATTCCCTCCTTACAACAACACTTGCCACAGTTCCCCAAACAGGAAAAGCATGTCTAAAGCTTATACTGCTGCAATATCGTCTGCTTAATATTGTCGTATGCTGTTCTTCTTCAAAATCACAAAGTGAACATTTTGATAAAATAATAATAATAACGAGTGACAAGCAGCTTGACTCCAGGTCAGACGCCGCGTAACGCGGCGTCTGAGCTGGAGTCAAGCTGTTTGCAAATGTAGACAAGCCTTAATTTCCCCCCCTATAACGACTCCTCCCGAACAACACACACAATCTATGTATCTCATTGTATGTCACTGTAGAGAGGGAGCACTGTATCAAGCTGAAAAACGAAGCAAAATCGAAGCAAGGCTACTAGAGGTCGGCGACATTACAAACGAAGCTGGATGCTTTCAAAAGTTGCACGGTGTATCAAAACTGATGTGTAAAAGTAGATACAGTGGGAAAAAAGGTTATTCTTTCCCCTTTAAACGCAAACTTAACGCAAACGCATTGCAATAACACGTAGAAAATGTCAATTTTTAGATATTTTTTACAATTCCTTTTTATCTGAGTGGCAAACAGTTTGAAGCCTGAACAGACGCCGGGTTACCCGGCGTCTGATCTGACTCCAAACTGTTTGCAGTGGAAATAATAGTTTTAGCGTAAACGCGTTTATTGGGAAAGAATAACACATTCTCTACTGTATCAGGCACACTGTTTCTATAGTGGAGGTCAAAGGTCAATGTCAAGGACACAGTGACCTGAAAGAGGACATTGACACCTTGCCATCCAAATAAGTACTCACACTTTACAGTTGATGATTCCTAGCCGATATGTATTACATGTATAGTAAATATGCTGTTGACAGTTTTTTTCTTAAATAGAGATCATTGGTCAATGTCAATGTTACCATAGTCAGCCTGAAAATAGCATACCGCACTCTGCGATCCAACGATGTAATCAAAGACCAAATTTGGTTTGCGTAGCTGATGTGATGTAGGAATACAATCCTGACAAGCTGTTTTGGTTGGTTGAGGTCGAAGATCAAGATCAAGTCCAAGATCACAGTGATCTTTAAATAATGCGAGACACTACACCATCCACAGCTGTACTGATATACCAAATCTGGTATTCCAAGCTGATATGGGTTATCCTCCAGACAAGTTGAGTTATATATAGGTCAAGGTATATAATGGTATACAACACTTTAACATCCACAGATACACTGTCACACTAAATTTGGTATCTCATTTATTTTTTTTGACGAGTTGACTACCCTTTTGTACTGTAATTCTTTTTTGTCGAATTGGCTACCCCTTTTGTGCTATAATTCCTTAAATGACGAATTTGCATTATGACGAATTGTCCATCACCCTTCACAGGCTATTAATTTTAATGAAATTAATCTCTGATGAATGAAAATGGATCATGTGCCAAAACACTTGACATCTGATCCAGGTCCATTACTTTTTGATCCAAATCACGTGTGTAGAGGGTCATATACCCAGATCGGGTGCCGACTTACTTGCCGGGAACCCGAACTGGGTGTATGTAATGCTTTTATTATGTAAAATGTGATACGTATTGCATGGTGTGTTATGCAAATGTTAATTACTGTTGATTTTCCATGTTTGTCGGAATAAAAGCCATTCTGGGCTTATGTTATAATGTTACAAATAACCGACGTAAAATAAAAATTGTCTATGTCTATCTCTAACTGATGGTGTACAGTGGAACAGACGTGTTTCTTTCCAAATAAACGCGTCTACACTTAAAACTATTACATTGTATTTTCATTGCAAACAGTTAAGAGCCAGATCTGACACCGGGTTACACAGACCGCCACATGGGTGAACTGATAAATGAACAAAAGGTACACATACAGTGGAGAATGTGTAATTCTTTCCCAATAAACGCGTTTACGCTAAAACTATTATTTGCAGTGCAAACAGTTTGGAGCCAGATCGTTACCCGGCGTCTGATCAGGCTCCAAACTGTTTGCCACCAAGATAAACATGAAATATCAGAATTGTCCAAAAGTTGTTTTTTTCTACGTTTTAGTGCTTTGCGTTTGCGTACGTTTGCGTTTAAACGGGAAAGAATAATAGATTCTCCATTGTATATAGACGCCATCTATAATTTGTGAGGCGATAAAATACATGTATGTCAAATTTAGAGTTATAGCAAATGTCAGTGTGTATGGAGAATCTGTTATTCTTTCCCGTTTAAACGCAAACGTACGCAAACGCAAAGCGCTAAAACGTAGAATAGAACAACTTTTGGACAATTCTGATAATTCATGTTTATCTTGGTGGCAAACAGTTTGGAGCCTGATCAGACGCCGGGTTACCCGGCGTCTGATCTGGCTCCAAACGGTTTGCACTGCAAATAATAGTTTAAGCGTAAACGCTTTTATTGGGAAAGAATAACAGTTTCTTTTATGTACATACATTCTATGATATTTAGAGTTCAAATGGTTGCCAAAAGTGTAAAGGTGGTAAAACTGCGAGACATTATTCCTGAAGTGTAGGTTGCTATATTTGGAAATAGTGTTTCATCATAATTTACTTTGTTACTGAAATTTTAAAATATGACGATCAGGAATCAATCATCTGCAGCTTTAAAATAAACCTCAGCATGATTCCTAAAAAACTATTGGATATTGTGTATGTTATTTGTGTTCTCTAGAGCAAAGGTCACGTTCTAGATCAATATTTTACCTAAAAAGACGGACTTTTAGTGCAGGCTCATCCCTCATAATAACGATTATAAAGAAGTACAGAAATTTAAAACAACAAGATATAGATACAACGGTATGTGTGTAAAAGGGTTAGCATCTTGATCAGACGCCGAGGAACTCGGTGTTGGAATTGGATCCAGATTGTTTGCAAATTTTCATTTCCTTTAGAAGTTGCTCTCAAAAAATAGTTCTGTAGTATTTTGTTTCAGTCCAGTAGTAAAAGTTTACTTTCTAATAAAATATCATGCTCAACGCCGTCACTATACACTGCTATCTGGAATATATTTAGTCTTTCTCAATAAATGTGTGTATGCTAAAATAATTTTATCCATTGTAAACAGTTTGGAGCCATATCAAAGGCCGGGTAACTGGGCATTAGATCAGGCACCAAACTGTTTTCAACTCAGATTAAAATTTATCGTAAGAAATTCCAAGGTATTGTTACTTTCTACGATTTATTAAATTGAGCTTGAG
Organism: Gari tellinella; assembly: GCA_922989275.2. NCBI lineage: Eukaryota > Metazoa > Mollusca > Bivalvia > Cardiida > Psammobiidae > Gari > Gari tellinella. Next base: position 99,886,331 of record OV277858.1, on the reverse strand, counting down.
TTTAGAAGGGAAATAATAATGCCTTCTCCAATGTCTAAAATAATTGGACGCATATTCCTCAAAGCTTTATTACTTTAACCATAGCTTGAAACTGGAGTTCTACCAATGTTACAAAGGCTTAAATATTACCGGTACCAAATCAAATGCTTGAGAACGATCTCAGACTCAACTCAAACGTTTTAATAACCTTGGAGTGAATTCTGCTTCAAACATGTTGCATGATTGAGTGGCTTAACCTGTGTTGTTACCTGCATACGATCAATAAGAAAGATGTGTACTGTAAAATAGTACGTTATTATTTCCCATATAACGCATTACCCCATATATAAGCCTTTTTACGCATTTAGTTCATTCCTCAACTAAAGAAAATAGTCAATTTTTATCTGTCATAAATTTGCAGCTTGAAAAAAATAATTTCTATAACCTAACATATGTTGCTTTAAAGCAGGCTGAAAGTGAAGCAGAATGCGCCTTAAGGCGCATTCTGCTTTACTTTCAATCTGCTTTAAACAAGTATCTGCACTGAATACTGAAAACAGACTATGCAGTTATGTATTAAATAAGCTATATGTTAACATGAGTACATTTTCCAAATAAGGAGTGATGAATTCAAAGCATGTCGCGCAATGACGTTGCATCTATTCAATCATCTATTATGCATGATGAATGACAGCGCCTTTACGAGCTTCTATCATCGAAAAGTGAATATTTCACGAATAAATTATTCATGGAAAAATTAAAGAACATGTAGAGATAACAAGTACAGTCAGCCCAGTCGGTAGCGAGGGAAAGGCGTACTGTACCATAACCATTTTGAAGCTTAGTCCATTAATCAATTTTAATCACTTGTCGTTTTCTTTTATTTCTCAAATTCAAATTTTGTGTATTTTAACTTTAAGAAATGTCGGTATAAATGACAAACAGTTCCTCGTTACGCGGCGTCTAGTCAGGATCCAAACTGCAAATAACTAGTGTATATGTACTTGGGATAAGGCAATGAAGAGTTAATCCCTTTCTGCCATTGTGACGTCATAAGTAAATAACGTGTTAAATCCGTCACCGCCATATTATCGTCTGCTTACATGTTTCGTTTGCTTTAAGGGGGTAGGTGCACCTTTGGAAAGTAATTACCAAATTCTTCAAACTTTGCATACAGACAGTAAAATTATTTTCTATGACAAAACTGGTGAAAAAAGTGGGGGTACCGGACCTTTCTTTTTCACAATTTGAGATATTTCAAGGCTACCCCCCTAAAATTGAAGCTTCATAAAAACTCCTACTTTTTTGTACTACTGTTTTTCAATCTTTATTTAAACAATCTATTTGTACAAAAAGTATCCTAATTTATATTACCATAGTAAGAATAAACCCTGAAAATAATGTTTTTTCAAGATCCAAAATAAAAATGTTTGATTTCACCGGAAAGGAGTAAAATTTACCCCACCCACTTTTTTATAATGGGAGAATAATGCACAGTGCAAATTGCCCTACAAATTGGAGCAAACTATTTACCAAATTTTTTATTTGTTGTTTTTAGCCTTGCAAACATAAAGTTTTAGAGAAATAGCAAATAAAAACACAGGGTCCCGGATCTTTTAAAAAAGATATAGATCATTTTATCTAAAAAATCCATTTTTTCTCATTTTTTCACTTTTTGGTGTATTTTTACCAAAAATAATTTTTTTCAAAAAAATTTCATTTTATCTATTGAGTTATCTATAATTTATACTAAAACTGTACTACCATGAAAATTTCATGCTTTTATTCTGAGAAATTGAAATGAAATCGGATGTAACAAAATGCAACCTACCTATGAAAACAGTGTATGCTGTAAACTACGAATAGGACATAAAACTTAAAAAGTCCCTTCCGGAACGAAAATCCAATTTTTTCCCGGGAAAATAATATTTTATTACTGTATGCAGTCACCGAAAATGAGTTCTTAACATTTTTTTGAAAATGAGTTCGTAAATTTTTTCGGAAATTTCATAATGCTCAAAAAGACAGGCCGACATCCTTAACTTAAAATTTTGTATATGTTTTTGTCTTAAGAAACATTTATGTGATTATCAAACACGTTGCACCCTGATCAGACGCCGCTTACTGTTTGCAAATGTCAGTGTTGTCGGCCTTGAATCTAAAAGGGTTAAAAGCTTCTCGGCAACTTCAAAACCGTGAACGGCTGCAATAAAAAAATACTGTAATATACTTGCTGAAAGAACTATCCAAGTGATAAACGGTGTGGGTCTTGATCAGATGCCGAGTTATCTGGAGTCTGGTCTTGATCAAAACTGCTTGTAAATGACAATGCAGTCGCGCTCCGTATTCTTTGGGTTAACCCTTTGAACCCTAGTCTCGCATTTAAAAGCGTCCTTTTCAAACAGAATCCATGGGGAAAGTGCACTTGTCCAATACAAACAGTGAACACCCAGATCAGAGGGCTCCCTACGCAGCCCTCTGATCAGGGTCTGCACTGTTTGTCATAATGCAAAACATTGACAAAAACAACCCTTAAAAATCAGAACTGGGCTGGACTAAAATGGAAACTGGGATTGTGCATTTGAAGTTTCAGGGAGGAAAGAGTTAAGGCATAAACCACCCTATCAGCTTACCCATCTCTGCCATTATGACATCATAACCTATGTAGGACATTCTCTCCCATAATATCGTCTGCTCGCAAACAGTTCATCTGTTTTTATGTTTTCAGTGAGTTTGAAGAAAAATCCTTTTTACGAGTGTCAAACGGTGTGTTTATCTGATCAGACTCTGCATGGTGCAGCGTCTGCGTCTCAACTACTTGAAAACTATCTCAGACTCAACGGAAATGTTTTATAATCTAGGACCTTTGCCTTATCGTGAAATTTAAACGAATATCAAAGTATCCTTACATTTCAATGGCCGCACTTACCTCTTTCTATATATTTACAATCAGATAGATAGAATCTTTATTTACATCTCATTATTGCACATTCAATATACAAAGAAACAAACATAGCAAAACCATTCCTCAAAGGAATTATAAGAGATGGTATAAATGGCATTTCATGCCTTAAAATACACACATATAAAACATTACATTTTGACACCGAGATACAATGTATCAGATAATGGTAAACTTCCAATTTTAGTTCACATATTGAAATAAATACAAACATTAAGAGTAGAAACATTACTAAGCGTAATCAACAATATCTAGATAAAATACTCTGATGTACACAATTCAAAATGCACATATTACGAAGATTGAAATGCAAACATTAAGAGTAAAAATAATAATAAAAGTAATCAACAAAATCTTGATAAAGTATACTCATAGTTTGATGTACTAAAATACATACATTACGATAAATTAAAGCTCTGAATGAGACGACTTTACCAAGTACAAAGTGTCAGGATCTAACATTAAAATCATGCAGAACATCAGATACATCAAACTTGGTATAACTTGAAGTTTGTGAACAATTACCAAGCTCTTTATAAAGATCACACTCTATGCATATATTCCATGACAATAAAGAATGACCAGGCATGGTACTAGAAACTACTGATGAAATAATATTAGACTTATTAATGAGATCTATAGCTTTCGTAATATCAAACTCATTAAACCAAGATAACTTATCATGACTAACCAAACAGTAGTCTACAGTGGAGAATCTGTTATTCTTTCCCGTTTAAACGCAAACGTACGCAAACGCAAAGCGCTAAAACGTAGAAAAGACCAACTTTTGGACAATTCTGATATTTCATGTTTATCTTGGTGGCAAACAGTTTTGAGCCTGATCAGACGTCGGGTTACCCGGCGTCTGATCTGGCTCCAAACTGTTTTCACTGCAAATAATAGTTTTATCGTAAACGCGTTTATTGGGAAAGAATAACAGATTCTCCACTGTACTACAGCATTACCCTTTGTTGAAACGATGTAAATTCATTACTAATTCTGTTTCGACCATTTAAGATGCACATGTTAGTATTTATCAAAAAGTCTAAAAGCATTTCACCATAGCTATTATAACTGAAATCAATAGCATCCCGTTCAGGAACATCATTGATTTCTCGAATAAAATCATCATAATTACCACATCTGCTATTAAAATCTCCACATATATACATGGTACCGATGTTCATAGAAACTGTTGACATCAAAAGCTCTGGACGAATTTTCAGGTGGGAGGTAACATACACAGGGTAATATAAGCAAATGATTATGTTTATATCTTAGTTTCATCAACTACAGAAACGTAAGTACTTTAAAATTGAGTTTCTAATGAAGAACCCGATTCCAACGGATCCGATTCTTGCGTTTTAATGTATTCGGTTCCTGTTATGACCGAACCAAGTATAGCCGTAAAGGTAGATAACATCGTTGCCTAGCGGGCGGGTCTCTGCGATACCTAATATGTATATGTCAGTAGATAAAACACACGATGCTCTTAAATAATGGTTACTAGAGTGTGAGTCTGTTTTCCGACCGCGTACATTCCAAAGTCCGGCACTAATCTAACTACGGGTTCGGTTGTTGTGACCATGGCGACCATGCTCTGTAGCCTCCACTGCCACCAACCTGGTATCACTTGTCTCGCGATTCCGATCGCCGGTTGTCACCACGGCCCCCACCTCGGTCACTATGATCACCACCGCCATAGTGAGATTCATTTCGAGAGCCACAATTATCACATGAACGCTGCTGTTGCTGAGTTGTGCTACGTTCACTGTCTGATTGCTGCTGGATAACGCATGATCCCTTCATTGCCAGGTTACTTGCATTTAAAGCTCTCAGAATAGTGGCAAAGTTTCTGCTAGCAGCACGCTCAGTCGGGGCAAGTTTATGGTGAATATACACTTTTGAATACTGGCGGCTATTCTTAAGCTGTGCCTTAGCCTTCATCACTTCCCTTTTGTCACTGGTGCATTTTAAGGTCGCTATGACAACGCCAGTGTTTGAATCACTGTATGATTTCTTACGGTCAGCCCTACATGGCGTTAAATGAGACAGCTTTAACCCCCTTTTAATCAGATTATCGACTTTAATCTGAGTACTTTCACTTGCACTCTCTGGTAGGTTACGACTCACTATGTTAAGTGACCTGTCTTCAGATTGCTGAAGCGCATTTACATGCATTTCCGTAGACGATGATGATAACGAAGTTACTTGTTCCTGAATGTCTGCGAGATCGGCAATCAGCTCCGCTGTTATGGTCCCTTTAAAGGATTCAAAAGTTGAGTCCTTTTTGTTGTCGACATCACGTTTAATGTTTGCTGAGTTCACTGATTATACGCTTATCAAGCAATTGAGACACTTTGTTGGCTATACGAGATTCTAAAGACGACTGTAACTCATCAAAACGCTCATTCAAAGACATGTACATCATATTTACGCCCGCCGACAGTTTATCGAACATGTGTTGAAGAGTTGGTGTAGCGCTGACATGCACGTCTCCACTGTCCACAACAATGTTCCGGGTCGCAGGCTCAGGGGCACCTGGAAAGGAAATGAAACTTATACTTTGATTAATGTGTGAAATAATAATTATTTAACTCATGACTTCCGTGACAATATTAATCTTGGCAGGGGTATTGATTTATACAGGAACTTAGCTTAGCACATGGCTTGGAGCTCTCGGCCAATCAGATGCCTCACAAACCTGTGAATATATCGTTTATTTCAACAAACCATGGAATAACTAACAAACTGTTCACTTATTCCACGCTTCCGTCATCTCAAGGCAAATTGACGTCACAATTCTAAAAACAGCTGAGGTCAGAGGTGAACTGCACACGCTTCATGATGTTATATTATGTACAGTGAGACCTAGACTTTAAAGACAATTACTAATGAATTGTGCTTAAATATAGAGCTTCAATAAGCGTTATTTATGTTGGTGTTTAAGCATGCTTAATGTCTCAAACTTATCATTTGAAATAACCTTTCAATTTTAGTAAAGTATTACAAACGAAATGACTTTTTCGTCTAAAACAGAAATCAGAAACGAATGGTTTTCTTGTTTTCCTCGAGCCCAAGCCAGTGCTAAATAGGTTAGACCATGGTTGAAAGCGAATAAACGACATAGTTCTCGGGGGCTACGCCCCCTCGAACTATATCGTTTATTCGCTTGCAACCATGGTCTAACCTATACATATCAGCTGACTTAAGTCTGCTCCACTGCATGTACAGAGGAGAAAATGTTAAATTTTCCTAACAAATGCGTTTATGCTATAACCCTTGGTTTTTATTTATTAACCCATTACCTCATAGCCAGTTTCTAGTTTTGAAAATAGGTGACCACTTAAAGCAGGTTGAAAGTAAAGCAGAATGTGCCTTAAGGCACATTCTGCTTTACTTTCAGCCTGCTTTAAGCTAACATTCGCTAAAAAATATATAATAATTTTTATCATACATATAATGACTGTTCAAATTGCAACTATTTTCTTCAGTGGAGGAATAAGTGAATGGTGTAAAAAAGCGTATTTATGGGGTAATAGGGTTAAATATCAATCATATACCGTTAGATAAAAGAATCATCGATTAAATTGCTAGACAGATCCTGTTCAGATTCCAAATTTATCGGCGACTGACCAGGTTCAATACTATTTGACAATGCCACCGGCAGGCGGTGTATTCGCAAATTAACAATCGTGTTAACACAGTTTGGAGTCACACCAGACTCTGAATTACCCGGTGTATGATGTATTTCCAAATTGCGTGTAACTCATACTTTATTTCAGATGAAAATACATACATACAACATCAAGGGAAAGAATAGACGACACTTCTGAGCACGCCAAACTATAACAGAATAACAGTTTAACCCTTTACCTGATAGCATTGTTTCTAGTATTGAAGATATGTGACTACTTAAAGCAGGTTGAAAGTAAAGCAGAATGCGCCCTAAGGCGCATTCTGCTTTACTTTCAGCCTGCTTTAAGCTATTAACTGCTAGAATACGGAAATTATTAAATATGACACATATTCATTACGGTATAATTTGGAACTATTTTCTTCAGCGGATGAATAAAATGAATGTGCTAAAAGTCGCTTCTATAAGGTAAAGGGTTAAACAGTCAGCATTCTTAACATTTATCATTACCGGCTTTCATTTTTAGATCAGTGGAGTGATTGCTCTTTTATCGGGACAACAAAGCAATTCGACAACATTATTCCGGATTGCACCTTCGTTTCCTGAATCGTGATATATTAAATTTCAAGAAAACACAATACTGCAACGTGTTACAGTAAAGAAGACGCTATTTTTGTTTTCATTTAAAGGAACAATAAACGCAAACACAGTGCAGTGACATTTAGAAAAAAGAATGGTACTCGATAATGATGGCGATTTATTGAAAGCTGAGTGACAAACAGGTTTGAACCTGATCAGAAACCGAGTTTCTCGGCGTTCGATCTAGCTCCAAACTGTTTACTTTGACAAAATTGTTTGAGCAAAAGTGCGTAAATAATATTGAAAATGAAGTTAAAAGAAAACATTCCGGATTTCAAAAGCGAAAGTAATGGAAAATTCAGTGTGAAATAAAGACAATTTATATAAAACGTTATGTACATGTATGTACAGTGGAGAAAACGTTATTCTTTCCCAATAAACGCGTTTACGCTAAAACTATTTTTCTATTACAAACAGTTGGGAGCCAGATCAGACTCCGGGTAACCCGGCGTCTGATCAGGCTCCAAACTGTTTGCCACCAATATAAACATGAATTATCAGAATTGTCCAAAAGTTGTACTTTTCTACGTTTTAGTACTTTGCGTTTGCGTTTCGTTTGCGTTTAAACGGGAAAGAATAACAGATTCTCCACTGTATCGGTTGAAATTGTTTTGTTGCCGATTGTGTAATATTTAGGCATTTTAAATAATTAATGGTTTTTGTTGTAGTAAGATATTGCCACACATTTAATCATATAACACTATGTATTTACAACTAAATTCAAAATTAATTAATGATTCTATAACTTTTCAATCATTTTGATATTAAATTATTTATAGCCTAAGGTGTTTATCATTTTTGACAAAAACTATCTACAAAATTTGTGTAAAATACTTTTTTAAAACGATCTCTTATTTATTAATGTTTCAATGGAAGGAAAGAATCTACTTTACGGTTGGGTTATGCGTAACAATGAATAGGTCATACTGTATATGCCGCCGATGATTGATGAGATGATGATAAGCGGATGTTATATGAATATGATTTTGGTTAATCTCTTTCGATGTGAAGCATATCACATGGGACATACATAACCGATGCCTTTCTGTTACATGTAGTTCTAGGCAGAGGAGATACACTATTAAGATTTGAATATTTGATTAAGATTGTGAACCTATATTTACTCATTTAACCCTAGCGACGAGTATACTCGTCATTTACAAACACTTGCCCTATGCAAACAGTGTAGACCCTGGTGAGAGGGCTCCTTAAGGAACCATCTGATCAGGGTCTACACTGTGTGTCACTGTTTGTCATTTTGAAATATATTGTTACATGTAAAACCAACCCAAAATTGTCAAAAATGGACAATACTTATTTTTAAATTGGAAGTGTCCATTTAAACGCTCAGGGTTAAATGTGTTAAGCGGTCATTAGATTGAAGATATAGGAGGGCACTTTATGCAGGACAAAAAATGGGCATAATTTGCCGTTGCTTGTTTGCTTTTAGCTGCTACTGAAGTGCGTGTCTTGTTTCAAATAAAACATGTTCAGTTGTATAAGCAATATACAGTTTGTAACTGAAAGAGAGAGAAAAAGTTATCATTCATGACTCAATATAAGGGGAGTGTTTAAACAACTAAAATCTTTATTTCTGCATTAAACCCTATGGTGTTACTACTCATTAGAATCGTCCCTTCGTGATGTTTGTAATGAGTAGTTACACCATAGGATTGGTGCTGCAATAAATGAATAAATGCTGGATTTGTTCAGTTTACGCCATCTTATCTGGAGCCCTGCAAAAGTTTATCAATTTCTTCAATTTGTTGCATGACGTTTGCGTTTCGTTTCGTTGATTAAACATCTTTGCCATATTGCTGATATCATGGCACTCGGTATTTCTGTGTCACTCACGGCGAACCTAAAATGCCAAACAGAGAGCGAGATTAATTACCAAGGTACCCCATGAATAACAAACAAATTCAATAATGTTTACGCGCCATTTTTCTTCATTGATACAATGTGCCAGGAAAGTTTGCTTAATTTGTGTTGGATAAAAAATGAAATGTCGTGGCTTAAATTAAAATTTCAGTTCAACAGGCGAGATCGGAACAAATTTTCGATATATGTTGTTTCAATTACTATAAGTCGTACAGTTGAGATGAAGTTACTCTTTCCCGTTGAACCCTTTTTATGATCAAATTTATCGTGAGTTTTAACCCCTTTACCGCAAAAGTGTCGTCTGCTTCAATATTGTTGTCTGAAATATCGTTTTAAAGTAAGATTTAAGGCAGTATACATGTATCTGACGTAATTTCAAAACAAGTAGGCATGTCTTCAACATTTCAAAGATCGGTTTGGCCCATAAGAATATTCAAACATTATAATTAACCGTTGTTGTATTTCAGACATTAAAAAAAAGGTCTGAAACCATAATGGGGCTTTAACCATTCCCTTGCTGTTTAAGCGTTTGCTTGAGAATTGTTGTCTGCAAACGTCCTAAAACTTGAAGTTTTGTAGGTTTAATTGAAGAATCCAAAAGACGAGTTTCAAACAGTCTGTATAGCAATCAGAGTCCGCGTATAACCTGTTTGCTACGATTTTCTCAAGTATACAGTGGTGAAAACGTTATTATTTCCCAATAAACGCATTTACGCTAAACTATTTTTTCCATTGCAAACAGTTTCAAATCAGATCAGACACCGGGTGACCCGGCGTCTTATCAGGTTCCAAACTGTTTGCCACTCAAATTTAAATAATTCGTGAAAAATGTCAAACAATTGTAATGTTTTACATTTTAATGCATTGCATTTGCGTTTCGTACGCGTTTAATCGGGAAAGAATAACGTCTTTTTCCACTGTAAATTTGTAAATGACGCATATTTACGTTACTAAGGGTTTACACATTCAAGTTTTATGACGCGTGTAGTCGTTATTTACACATCGTGTACCGTTGAAGAGTACACTTGCCCTATGCAAACAGTGTAGACCAAGATCAGATGGCGCTAAAGGAGTTCCTCTTACCTGGGTCTGAACTGTAAACAATGCTGCAATACATTGACAAAACAATCCTCAGTAGTCAAAAATGGACTAGACTAAATGGGAAAGTGGAAGTGTCCGTTTGAAGTTGTTAATTGATTAACACAAATTTGGTTGTAACACTTTGTAACGCCCCCCTTGTATTGCAGATCAATATCAACACTAATTGGCTTCCGAAGATGGCCCTCAAAACTGTAACGCAAGGATAATTTTGACGCTTTTTTTAATAATAATTCACTCACTCATTATCACAAAATCATGTTTCCATCAACTGCTAATGAGGTAATTTTCTGCTTCCATGTTTACGATCGCGGCGAATCCTTAATGTTCAATATTAATGTATCGCAGCAAAACAAGTACAGTAGAACCTCTCTATTACGACCACTAAGTTATGTCTAATATTAGTCGTTTAAGACAGATGACTGCTTTTTGTTTCACTTTCACATTGCTTTAATATGTCACCTATCCTTTATACGGACAATTAGCCTTCTTTTTAGTGGTCGTAATAGAGAGGTTCTACTGTATAATTTTGATTTTTCATTGCTGCAGAAATCGTCCCTATCGAGAAAATCTAGAAACGATTGTTCGTTTAAATATTCAGCTTAAGAAATGGTAAAAACTTTGTTAAGGTTCTGAGATAGTGTTTGATAGCCCAACTATTTCCGACTTTTTTCCAAAATGCCTACATGCAACATACCAATATTATATATCATTTTGAGCGCTAGGACTTGTAGAAGCTTTATAAAGGAGTTTTGATGTAAAATTAATCACTACTAAGCTATTTATGGTGCCACTAACAGAGTCTGGAAATGTCCATGTATCTTTATTACAAGTGCCAAAATTTGAATTCTTCATTTCACATTTTATTGATCATATACTTTCTGTCAACAAAGGAGTGTCATATTTAGAAAATACTGATGTAATAAGCATAAAATGTGATTTAAAATGTTGGAGCTCATTTTTTAAAAAATGGAGGAAGCCATGATGGAACTACTTTTTTTCGTTACAAAAGTACAGTACAGCTCACGTGGATTTTGCTTATTTCTCTCGTCCTCTGTGGCAAGAAATCACTTTGCGTGGTCAAACTGCCTTTTTTTCTCTCCCCACTGCTTGGGATAAGCGAGATGTGTCGCCGCGATTTCGCGCTGTGTTACGCTGCGTCGGAAAATCGATAATATTTAATCTCCCCGATCGATCTCGCCACGGAGAGTCCAGGTACTTGTGAGCCGAGGAATTGTTCATTAATATTATGCGTTTGGTCGAAATCTACATTGTAGGTGATGACGTGCATAGACAACGGACTCGTAAAATACACAATAATATATGCAGATATTATATAAATGTATGCAAATGGAAGCATTTTGTGGGAATAGACATGTACATGTAGGATCAATCCGAGTCACAAAATTACTATTAATGGCATATTTCAGTTTTTGTTTACCTCAACCTGCAGTCTGCACGCGACGCGATTTTCCCTTTCATGTGTAAATGTCGATTTTCGTCATCATTTAGTGCACATGTTCTGATGGAAAAATATGTGTTTACTTTACACAACTAGCTCTATCTGTTCCGTTTCGACACAGCTTATACATGATATAAAAGCAGTGGAGTCTCGCACACTGGAGTTCATTTACACACGTGGGACGACTAAATATTATATATCAGTAAAATGAATACATGTGTATAGAATGATTTAAATAGATATTTAAGAATAAGTTTATGAACGAAAATTAACGAAACGAATTAAACTGCTCCGAAATTAAAGAAAACTGTCCGTATTAAAACTGTTGGTGAAATTTTGGCACTTGTAAAAAAGATACATGGACATTTCCAGACTCTGTTAGTGGCACCATACATAGCTTAGTAGTGATTAATTTTACATCAAGACTCCTTTATAAAGCCTCTACAAGTCCTAACGCTCAAAGTGATATATAATATTGGTATGTTGCATGTAGGCATTTTGGAAAAAAGTCGGAAAAAGTCGGGTTATCAAACACTATCTCGGACTAACAGAGCAATAATGGACGGCGCATGGATGGTTAGTACTCTCAAAAATATTTGTTTTAGTTTAAAGACAGGTTCAAGAAAAAAATCCTCTATAACGACCACTTATTTTTGTAAATTATTGGATGTTTAAAGGAGATAACTTCATAAAGGAAGGTGACAGTAAATCAAAATGATCGGTCACCTTGTTTTAAGCTGTCACCTGTCTTTCATACAATCAAATAGTCTTTTTAGTGGTCGGTATAGAGATTTATTGTATACTACAGTGGTCTCTCTGTACAACGGCCTTCCGAACAACGACTCCCTCTTGACAACGACCATTGCCGCTGTTCCCCAAACAAGACAATAAAATGTATAATACTTCTATTTCTGCAATATCGTCTGGTTAAAACTGTCGTCAGCTGTTTTTCCCAAAGTTACACATCGGACATTTTGACAGAAAAAAATATAACGAGTGACAAACAGCTTGAAACCAGATCAGACGACGCGTAACGCGGCGTCTGATCTGGATTCAAGCTGTTTGCAATTGTCAGTCAATTTTCCTCCCTGCAACAACTCCCTCCGAGCAACGAACGCACATTTTGTCTACGATTTGGTGTCGTTGTAGAGAGGGAGCGCTGTACATGTAGCTCCTAACTTGATACATTACATTGTACATGTACTTCTACGATACGTTAAATGATATGAATCAAATCTGGTAAAGTGATTGTCGTCTTGTTGAACCTAAGACACTGTGTTTTCTTGACGGAAAATAACTAGCTTGTCATTCTCTAGTTAATACAATGTAAGTACAGAGTTCCCTTCCTGCAACCACCCTCCGAATAACGATTCGCTCCTTATAACTACGCGTTCCGCAGTTCCCTTAACATACTAATTATGTCTAACGCCTTTACTGCTGCAATATCATCGGCTTAAAAGTGTCGTGTGCTGTTTATTCTCAAAGTTACATATAGGCGGACATTTTAACAGAAGGTATATAGTGATGAGTGGCAAACAGCTTGAAACCAGATCAGAGGCCGTGTTACGCGGCGTCTATTCTGCATTCTAGCTGTTTGCAAATGTAAGACAAGACATATTTTCCACTCCCTATAACAACTCCCTCCAAACATCACACGCAATGTTTGCTTCCCATTGGGTGTTGTTGTAGAGAGCACTGTGTAACATTTAAATAATAATAAGTGTATGCACCCTTAACGAATACTGTCGTGTTTGTTTTTTCAGACATAATACGGGATTTATGCACTGTGCGCACGTGGCTTAATGTTAATATCATGTGTGTTTTCGCTAATGTTGTCTGCAAATTGCAGGACGAATGTAGCCGGGTTGAGATTATGGTGAAATGGTTGAATGGCTTTACTGGGTGATTTGGTAACTCAGTGGTTAGAGCGTTGGTATGGTAAGCCAAATACTCTGGGTTCGAGTCCCAGTTGAATCACAACTTTCTTACCATGTTACATTTAGCGCCTAACGTAAATAACCCGTAAGATGATATATAACTAGGAGACTTTACAGAAAAGATATTAAGAAATACTCGTGGAGTATTCTTTAAGTAAGAATTCGAGACGAATACCTGTGTAGAAGGGTGTGTGTAACGGGTTGAACTTATGATTTAATGGTGAGAGATCTGTTTAAGCGGTGGCTCAGGCGGTAGACATTGCCCTGTAAGCAAGGGGTCCCGGGTTCAAGCCCCGGTCTGGCGGCATATTTTTCTCACCATGTTACATTGATATGAATATCAATTGAAGAAGACTGATGAACTCGAGTCACGTTTGTATTTTGTAAGGTATTAGTGTTTCCTTCTGACCTGTCAGAGTTATTTTTATATTGGAACATTCAAAAAATTTAAAAGATCCGTACAGTCAGTCAGGGATAAAGAAAACTGTATCCATTGTGCGTAATGTACAGTATAGAAGACATTATTATTTCCCGGATAAACTGTAGAAAATTAATTTTATCTTTTTAATCTGGGTGGCAAACAAGTTGGAGCCTGATCAGACGCCGGGTTACCCGGCGTCTGATCTGGCTCCAACCTGTTTTCTATGGATATAATAGTTTTTAGCATAAACACGTTTATTGAGAATGAATAACATATCAGTAAAATTAGCGCAGCTGTCTTGTGCAGCACGAGGATCATGCTGATCTCAAGGTGGAAAGTGTACGACTATATAGATCCGGTGTAACCTTGCTTACCTATTTACCATTATGAACTATTCTGTTCTAAAAATAACTCTGACAGTTCAGAAAAATCGGACAATAGTCACGTTTGTATTTTATAAGGTGACTGAAAATCGTGCTCCATGTGTAATCAACATCTAAACCCTAAAGCATGCCACACATCGTGTATAACCATGCACGAAAATGAAAGGAAGCCGCTAAACTAATATAACAACTTTCAACTTTTATTATTTATTAAAGTGTCACATATAAAAGTTACATCATTCTTATATTTATTGGTAAACTTTTATACTCGGCCGTTAGTCGACCTATGAGACACTATTATCACATGCATGTACATAATATAACAATTAAAATTAGCAGTCATATGCACATGCTGTACATGTTAGAATTAATTAGGTTGTATAGATTGTTTGGTGACTTTGGAACCTTACGTTTTCATAAATATCTCTTTTAACCAAAACATTAAATATCACCAAACTTTGCACATAATTTAGGACCGACACTACTAAACAGAAAATATATTTAAATATATTTTGTCAATTTTATATGGTTCAAAAAGGGCATTCGCCATTTAAAATCCAATGTAAAAATAACTTTCTAAAGAGCGTTGTACAGTGGAGAAAACGTTATTCTTTCCCAATAAAAAGCGTTTACGCTAAAACTATTATATCAAATGCAAACAGTTTGGAGCCAGATCAGACGCCGGGTAACCCGGCGTCTGATCAGGCTCCAAACTGTTTGCCACTCAGATAGAAATAGATAGTGAAAAATGTAAAAAAGTTGTTATTTTCTCCATTTTTGTGTTTTGCGTTTGCGTTTCGTTTGCGTTTAAACGGGATAAAATGACGTTTTCTCCACTGTAAATGGAGCAACCTCCACTACACAACTGTGTCTAGGGCATGTCTCAGAGATATGTTTACCTGTGAAACTTGTCACAACGTGAGTAATGTAATTAAGTGGTCGAATGAGAGAGTTTTTAAATTAATTTTTGATACATTCACATGTTGTGGGGAACGCTTCATATGTCAAAAATGCCGAGCCATTAGATGTGCTATACATGTGTATAGGTGCTTTTTCTATTTAGGTATGTTTATGACACAAAATCTATAGCAAAAAGCTGCTACAAATGTGGCATTTGTATAAGAATGTATTTTATTGCAAGTTCTAAATGCTGGGAAACTTTCTTTTTCCAATGGTATGAGGGAGCATTTAAAATTCTCGTTTCATTCCCGTAAAATTGTGTGGCCCCATGAAGAAAGAAAGGTGAGTCATATCAGGGATACTATATATTAGATTCTGTGTATATATGTTGTCGCTGGTCATGTGTTATACGTCACAGATCGGCCATTTTCTTAACAGCTGTTGCTAAAGTTATTATGGGAATATACGTTTTCCAATTAACTCTCGTTACTCACAGTCCAGATAATTTTAGAAATGCGTAAACTCGATCTGATCGTCTCGTGTACATATAATCGATTGACAGAGCTGAGTTAAAAGGTCAAGTTGCATCTATACATTTGTATACTTGTCACTTTCTGTAGTTCATTGTAGTACATGTATACTCAGTACCCCGAGTGTAAGTGAGGTCTTTGTTTAAGTCCACGCAGAAAACTTTATGAAAATGTATTATGCTGATTAAGTTGAACTAAAACACTTATGGGTAAGGTTGGGTATGGTGTTTTTTCAGCCCAGTCGAGCAACTGTCCATCGTGTTTCTGTAATTCCTGAGGCCACCCAATGGGGAATTTCTATGTTCCCTGTCAGTACATGGTATACATGCGACCACGTCTACGTCTTGTTAGCCAATCAGAGGTGAGGAAATTACTTTGCTGTATAGAAAGTAAATATGCTTCGGATAAGCTGCTACTATATATATATATATAAGATAAAAAGTGAAGGTCGCAGTGCCCTGTAAATTGACACTCTGACATCATTGTATGCACTCATATACCACTTGGTATTCTGCTAAACACTGACAAATCAAAAGCTTGATCATTATTCAAGACCTATCTTAAAGTCCCATTGTGTTTTCAGACCTTTTCTCAATGCCTGAAATACAATAACGGTTAATAATAATGTTTGAACATTCTTATGGGCCAAACTGATCTATGAAATGATGAATACGGACCTAAATCACCAAAAAGGGCGATTTAAAATCATAACAAACCGAAAATAAAACGTCTGACATAAACATTTCCACACGGCTTAGTATCACGTGATACAGCCGAATACAACTTCACAGGGTGCAACCGTATCTACCTCCGCCCGTCCATCCATCAGTCAGTTAGACTATCACACTTTTTTGTCCGCTCTCTAACTCAACAAATTTTTATCCGATCTTCCACAAACTTGCTGAAAATGTTCATTGATTTTACTACTAAAATCGCATAAGGGTTTTTTGAGTTATTGCCTGTTAATTAATAAAAATGACTTTTTCAGTCATTTTTGCACTCTAAAACAAACAGATTTTATCGGATATTCACCAAACATACTGAAAATTGTTATTCATATAAAATTTAGGTCTAGTTTGATTATTACTAAAATCGCATGTGGCATATCTGAGTTTTTGCCCTTTATGTATTAAAAAATGACTGTTTTCAGCAAGTTTTGCTCTCTAACACAAATATGTTTTATTGGAACTTCACCAAACTTGCTGAAAATGTTTATTCATATAAAATCAAGGTTTAGTTTGATTACTACTAAAATCGCATAAGGTACAAGGTATATCTGAGTTATTGCCTGTTTATTAATAACAATGACTGTTTCAGTCACTTTTGCACTCTAGCACATATTGTTTTTATCGGATATTCACTAAACTTGCTGAAAATGTTTATTTATATAGAATCAAGGTTTGGTTTGAATACTACTAAAATCGCAAAAGGCATGTCTGAATTTTTGCCCTTTAAGTATTAAAAAATAATGTTTCAGCATGTTTTGCTGTCTAACACATACAGTTTTTATCAGATTTTTTTCTTGACCTAGATTTAATACCAATACACATTGTCAGCAAGGTTGGTGAAGATCCAATATAAAGTGTTTGTGTTAGAGAGCAGAAAATGCTGAAACAGTCATTTTTTAATTATTCAAAGGCAATAACTCAGACATGCCTCATGCGATTTTGCTAGTTATTGAACCTGACCTAGATTCAATACTAATAAGCATTTGTAGCAAGTTTGGTGAAGATCCAAAAAGAAGTATTTGAGTAAGAAAGCGGACAAGGCATTTTCAGCAAGCCCAAGGTAAAGATTCTCCGTATCCTTTTTAATCGTTCACCCCCCGTGAATAATATTTACAAATTTTGACTGGATATCATAGTGTTTAACCCTGTGCCTACTGGTCGTAACTTTACGGAGTTTACAAACTGTTTGAATCTAGAAAGACGCCGCGTCACGATGGGTCTCATCTGGATCCAAACTGTTTGACTCTCGTCTTAAGGTTTGTTTCATTAAAACAATGCATACATCTAAACTGAACAAACTTTGCAGACGACAATGTCAAAGCAGACGTCTGTGCAGCATAATAAGGGTTACAGTGGAGAATGTGTTATTCTTTCCCAATACACGCGTTTACGCTAAAACTATTATTTCCAGTGCAAACAGTTTGGAGCCAGATCAGACGCCGGGTAACCCGGCGTCTGATCAGGCTCCAAACTGTTTGCCACCAAGATAAACATGAATTATCAGAATTGTCCAAAAGTTGTACTTTTCTACGTTTTAGTGCTTTGCGTTTGCGTACGTTTGCGTTTAAATGGGAAAGAATAACAGATTCTCCACTGTAACCGGTTCATTTTTAGCGCTGCAGGTAAACGGGAGTAATCTGAACTAATCCAACATGTTCTCACTCATTTCAGCACCGAATGCTATGATGTTACTACTGATTAAACCGTCTCTTCGAGACAATTTTAATGAGTATGACATCATTGGGTTTAAAAGCAGAAATAAAGAATTTTAGTTTTCGAAAAACTTCCGTTATCTGGAGCCCTGTATTTACAGAGTTGTCTTTCTTTCCATTCACAAGGGAGGCTTTTTAATTTGTGCTGCACACAAAAAAAAAAAAATTAAAAAGCGAATTTCTTAGATAAAGCCGGTATTTGTGAAAGAATCACGTCCCATGTAGTTCAAATGGGACTTCAAACAACCGTTTTATGCAGGTTTCTCAAAAACACAATGCGGCTTTAAATGCTCAATAACTATTATTTATTTCACACCTACATCGATTAAACCAATCGAAAGCCGCTTTTTCTACCACGTGTCGGTACAAGAGAAACCTATATTGTACCGGGATGTTAAAAAAGCTATCCCAGAAGGCCACATTTTTCTCATATTGGACTCGGATCCAGAAAATCCATATCATTTTCGTATTGGACTGTACAACTCTTCCGACACTCTGTTCAGAGTTACTTCCCTTGGCATTTCACGCGTCTGCTACAGTGTTCCCTCTCTACATCGACACCTAATGGGAGGCAAAGATTGTGTGTGTTGCTCGAAGGGAGTCATTATATGGAGGGAAAATAAGAATTGTCCTACATTTGCAAACAGCTTGAATCCAGATCAGACCCCGCGTAACGTTTGTCACTCGTCATTTTATTATATCAAAACGACAAAAAAGCAGATGGTATTGCAGCCACGAAGGGTGTTAGACATACTTGTCCTGTTATGGGAACTGCGACAAGGGCAGTTGTTCGGGGAAAGTTGTTGTTTGGAAGGCCGTTGTAGGGAGGGAACACTGTATTTCTTTGTGGAAATTCAAAGGCTAGAATGAATTGCAAAAAAAATAAATGCATGTGGTTTCTTTTGTCATTTTATAATTGTAAAGTGTGAAATAAAGAGGTAATTTAACAATGTTGAGTAAAATACTGAATTCAATTGGACTAGTACACAGCAGTCATAATCCATATTGGACTCGGCTATCGCCTCGTCCAATATGAATTATGGCTGATGTGTACTCGTCCAATAGAATTCAGTATTGTACTCAACACTGTTAAATAACATCTTAGTCCTGTACAGTACAGCCTCTGCAAACGCAGGACTACCTCTTAAAAAACCCGATTTAATGTTTCAGCTCCAATCGTTGACTCTGCTTGGTTTCATTTATCCAGGGGAGAGATAGGCAGAATTTGTATAACACGTGGTTGCTGGCCGTTTCAATTGTTTTGAATCACTGCAAAAACTCCAACAACCTCAAACATCTCCAAACAATTTGCTCGATTCGGGAGGGATTGATTTAGGAAGGTCTACTATACGTTTTGCGCGACTCAATGCAATACATCATTATGCATAAAGTTTTCTACAGATATCTCAAGACGACGAACATGCAGTCATTTTAATGTATTTGAAACTTTATCCGTTCACTGACTGTTTGACGTCATACCTCGTCCAAAATAGTTCTGCCATAGTAGCGTCTGCTTGCAAACAATAGCGTCTGTTAATACAGTAGAACCTCTCTATTACGACCACTAACAAGAAGGCTAAATGTCTGTATAAAAGACAGGTGACAGCTTAAAGCAATGTGAAAGTGAAACAGAAAGCTCCTGTAGGAGCTTTCTGTTTCACTTTTACATTGCTTTAAACACTCGCCTGTCTTAAATGACTAATAGTTGACACAATTTAGAGGTCGTAATAGAGAGGTTCTACTGTATTTCTTTTAGAATTTCAGGGCGTTTGACTTAGGAAAAAACATTTCTGTTCTGACTTATCGCCTTGGTACGAGGCATCTGAACTTGATCCAAAATACAAACTTTGCATAAGTTACCGGTATTGATGTCGATCACAACAGAGGTTAACTGCCAAATCTTTAGTGAGTTTTTACCCCTCCACCGCCATATTGTCATCTGCTTCAATATTGTTTTCTGCAGTATCGTTCCATAGTTAGATTTACGGCTGTAAAATTGGCGTAATTTCAAAACAGATGGCAAACAGTTTTGATCCTTATCAGACGCCCGCCGCGTTACTGTTTGTAAATGCGTTTGATGACGTCATTGAGAGAGAAAAAGGTTAAAGCAGGACAGATTTCAGCTGAACCCTTAGCCCGCCAAATAAATTGTCGTCTGCTATATTTCTCGTCTGCTTCAAGTTTCAAAGTGCTTCAAAGTTGCTCAAAATTGCTGAAAATGTTGTCCGAGTGTCAAACAGCTTGGATCCGGATGAGACGCCGAGTGGCGTCTCCTCCGGATCCAAGCTGTTTGCATATGGAGCTATAGTCGTGAGTGGCAGGCTAAGGGTTAACCTTTGTCCAGTATCGAGCATCCATCTGTCTTTATGGGTTTTGTGTATTTCTTCTTTATTCTGTCGTATATGGTCGGCTTTAAAATTGTCGTCTGCAATTTTGTTTAAATATTTTGTTTTGTATTTTCAAATAGACGGTTGTCAAACAGATTTGATACATATCAGACGCCATGTTACATTTCTGATCTGAATTCAAACTGTTTGCTAGCGGCGTCTGATCGGAATCCAAATCGTTTCCTATAGCGGCGTTTGATCTGAATATTAACCATTTGCTATAGCGGCGTCTGATCTGAATATTAATCATTTGCTATAGCGGCGTCTGATCTGAATATTAATCATTTGCTATAGCGATTCTGTTCTGAATATTAATCATTTGCTATAGCGGCGTCTGATCTGAATATTAATCGTTTGCTATAGCGGCATCTGATCTGAATATTAATCATTTGCTATAGCGGTATCTAATCTGAATAAATCATTTGCTATAGCGGCATCTGATCTGAATATTAATCGTTTGCTATAGCGGCGTCTGATCTGAATAAATCATTTGCTATACCGGCGTCTGATCTGAATAAATCATTTGCTATAGCGGCTTCTGTTCTGAATCCAAAATGTTTGCAAATACCGATCAAGTCACAGTCGGTAGGATAAGGATTAAGTTTGACAAGTGGAATGGACATGTACAGTGGAGAATGTGTTATTCTTTCCCAATAAACGCGTTTACGCTAAAACTATTATTTCCAGTGCAAACAGTTTGGAGCCAGATCAGACGCCGGGTAACCCGGCGTCTGATCAGGCTCCAAACTGTTTGCCACCAAGATAAACATAAATTATCAGAATTGTCCAAAAGTTGTACTTTTCTACGTTTTAGTGCTTTGCGTTTGCGTACGTTTGCGTTTAAACGGGAAAGAATAACAGATTCTCCACTGTATTCAAGAAAAACCGACTACTATTATTTCTCGCAACAGGTTTGATGTCATTTAATTGCTATTCCGTGTCCTTGCGAAATCATAATTTCTCTGAATTAATTTCTAAATATGGAACATCAGCAAGGTAAATATTAAATTACTGCTAAGTGAAAGAATGCCTTCGTATTTCAATCGCTAACTGTATGGCTTTCTGTGAGCGCATGTCTGTAGATTTTGCAGCGATAAGGCATCAACCACCATAGATACTAATAATGTAAATATGGAAAATAAGGTTTCATAAAATGGAAAAGACTCTGCTTCAGAGGGAACAAAGGATATATGCTTTAAATAACACCTTCAATTCTAAGCACGGGTATACTCGTCATTTACAAATACATAATAGTGTACCTGTGAAGCCCCTGGTCAGAAGGTTCCTGACACAAATTTAGGTGAGAATGATATGACATTACATCCCTACCCCCGCTACTACCCCCTAATCCCCAATTTTGATCTGCAAACCCCAAAAAACTTTCAAAATGAAACAGATGCATCCATATATTCAACAAACATCGTTAACAAATGTTTCAAGAAGTTTCAAGAAGTTTAAAAATATTGAACTTTGTTGGTATCAGACAGGTAATACCGAACCCTGTCATTTTGTCAAATTTGGGTCGATCTTGACAAATATGTGTCATTATTTACAGTTAACAGTAGTATTTAAAGAAAATCAGTTCACAACCCAAGCAAGAGACGACCACAAGCGTTGAAAAAGAAAGTTCGACAGGCACCGTGTATGTCTTGTCTCCAAAATGAAATATATATATAATAAATACCTTTTGAATTATCGGTTATTCCTGTTTGTCACAAGGCTTCATATTAGACTAGTCCAAAATCAGTATCTTTGGGTAATGTTAAATAACTTAATTACTGTTCTTATGAATGAACACATACAATTATCTTTCACGACGACTCACATCATCGGCGGGAAAATACAAAGACATATTACCAAAAATACGTTTGACCAAACTTTATTTCGAAATGGCTTGTGTAAATTTATCAAAATAGTAATCATAATAGCATAATAGCAGACAGAGAGTTGGCCTGTTTTAGTTGTTCACTAATGCGCTTATAAAGCTTTAGTTGGTTATCTTGTTCCTCGCTGATATAGTGGAGAAACCGTTATTCTTTCCCAATAAACGCGTTTACGCTAAAACTTTTATTTCCAATACAAACAGTTTGGAGCTAGATCGGACGCCGGGTAACCCGGCATCTGATCAGGCTCCAAACTGTTTGCCACTTAGATAAATATGAATTATCAGAATTGTCCAAAAGTTGCACATTTCTACGTTTAAGTGTTTTGTGTTTGCGTTTCGTTTGCGTTTAAACAGGAAAGAATAACGTTTTCTCCACTGTATATCCGAGCTTTGTATTCACCAATTTATAGGTGAAGTCAGGACCTGGGTAAGTTTTACTAAGGTGCAAGCTTTTACATTTCTGGGGTTCGAGACATTTTTTGTCCTAGTGAGGGCGCCAACTCTCAAAAGACCCTTAAATATCAATGATTTGCAAGCGGAGATGCAGAACATTTCTAATGGTATATTTGAATAGTAAAGACCTTCCCGAGTTTGGAAAGGCCGGATGCCAAGGCTGAGAGTGGTCAGGGACATTTTTACAAGGGCGATAACTCTGACCTTCAATTATTCAATTTTCGCCACAATTATATTGCATTTTAACACTACTTGTATATTTCCGTTACCACTTTAGCTACATGTAGGGACACCGAATTTGTTGTGTGAGTACATCTTGGGATGGCGGAGTGTCACGTACTAGATTGAGGTCACTTCGACCTTGACCTTGACCTTTGACCTCACTTTTTTAAAAAAGCTTGTCCGGAGCATATCTTCTGTAACGTATTAGCTAGGAATAGTTAATTTAGTGTGTAAGAACATCATGCGAAGGCGGAGTGTCGCGTACTACTTTAAGGTCACTGTGACATTGACTTTGACCTTGACCTCAATTGTAAAATGTGTATATATGTAACTCATTTTAACTCATTTATTTCCATTACAACATTAGCTAGGAGTAGCAAATTTGTTGTGTGAGTACACTTTGGGATTGCGGAGTGTCGTGTACTACTTTTAGTTTACTGTGACCTTGACCTTGACCTTTGACCTCAATTCTTTTTAAAAACCTTGTCTGGAGTATATCTTTTGTACCGTATCAGCAAGGAAAAGCAAATTTGGTGTGTTTATACATAATGAGATGGCGGGGTGTTGAGTACTACTTCAAGGTCACTGTGACTTTGACCTTGACCTTTGACCTCAATTCCAAAATGTGTATGTGCATATGTATGTAACTCATTTTTTTCCGGAGTATATTACCTTTACCACGAAACTTCACACACATATTCACAGAAAACACCCCTTTTAAAATGCCATCGTAAGTATAGATAAACTGAGCGAGGGTATTCGCATCGTCTGCGATGTCTCGTTTGTTTGAGCAGGCTCCCCTTTGTTTAAATTGAATATATAAATTGCCAAATATCATTTAAACATTTTAATAGATCTACACAGAACCGTCATATATAATTTTAGTGTATCGTAACGCCAGTTGAATCATTCCTCACATTAACTATTCCGAGTTTGTATGATTAAATTCAACTGCATTACGTTAGGATTTTTTTACCGTTTTCGTATTATTTTCAAAAATATGGTCACGCAGATAGACATTGTGTATTTAGCGAGTTGGTTAGAAGGCAAATCAGCAGCATATGTAACAGAGTAGTTGAGTATTAGTTAGTGTTTTTTTTCAAAATTTGACGTCTGCTAAAAGTTATCACAATTGATATCTAGCTACATAATTATTGTTAATATCATTCATACATGTATCTTATAGCCATGTCGCTCACATGTGTCATGTAGGCTAGTGTACCTTTCTTTTTACTATATTGTGTTCATCTGAATCGAATGACATTTCATTTTCGTCTGACTGACGCAAACTGACGTACGTTAATGAATATTTTGTGGTGTTTATTTTTATTTTACTGTAGTTCATTAGTGTGTATGGTGTGAATTACAATGTGTAAGTGTCCGGTTTGCGATGCTGGAAATGTGCCACTCTGTCGGTCGGGCATTGGGTAATTTCTATGCTCCCGATTCCATCATAATGGCTTGAATGTTTTGTCACATATTTCATAGCCTACTGGTCGTCTCCTTCACTATCTACATGATCACAACCAACCCGGTTGTCACATATATCGTCATCGCCAGCACATACGTCAGTTGGCTGCAAATTTTCTTTTTGGCATTTGCATCGCCTCGATGAGCAATAGCTTTTGCATACGCATCTTTTGAAACCAATTATTGCAGAATGTATTTTGTCATTTTAATCAGAACCAGGTGATTATTTCCAACGGTGCCCCAACTAGCGGTAACTGGGGATGTTAGTTTGAGGTATTGCTTTGTGGCTGATTTCAAGATAAAAGACTGGTACGTTTGTAGTTATTTCTCTTCGTAAATGTTCGACACTACCAATGTTTTCTTATAGCATGTCGATGTATAAACAGACACTGCCTGTGTCGCAGCTTATGTTGCACGTATTGATATGTCTACTGGGTCCTCTCCAACTTCTCCATGTCCTTCAAGCAATTACACTTTTCGTGACAATGGTGCTCCAACGTTTCTTCCTCATTCCAGAAAATGCACTATTAGAGGCACAACCCTCAGCGCATGTATGACCGGCAAACATTTGAAAATGTTTCTCCAAGGTCTGATGCTTTTGTCGTGCATGTGAATAAAACGTTTTATTTGGCGTCTGAATATTTGATAATGCTATTCTTTGACAAATTTCTGCCACTTCGGAATCCACAGAACAAT
Source organism: Gari tellinella (assembly GCA_922989275.2). Classification (NCBI taxonomy): domain Eukaryota; kingdom Metazoa; phylum Mollusca; class Bivalvia; order Cardiida; family Psammobiidae; genus Gari; species Gari tellinella. The sequence continues at coordinate 99,860,949 of OV277858.1, read as the reverse complement.
ATTTGTAACGTGGAGCTCTCTCACGACGAAATCTATATGCGGAAACATTCTAGAGTTTGCCTCCTCATGGTCAGACCGTAGTTCTTCTACACTTTCACAAGTGTTTCTCAGTACTTTTACTGCCTTATCTGTGTCTTTGAAACCGCCACCGATAAATACAGTCATATCATCTGGTAATTCATTTTCAAACTGATCAGTCAATTCTCTAAAAGCGAAATCTGCCTTGATATTGTCGACTTTGTTGACAGGATTTAAAAGTAACTTTGCTATTTGCTTTGATATGGGCGTTTTCGTTGTCTGATTTCTTATTTCCTGCATCTCTAAATGCCCGTGCCCCGTCCTTTCTCCGGACTTGATAGATTTTACATACTGGTAGTTATCCCCAACCAGAGCTGTGTATTTGAGTGCCACGCCTCAAACTACTGATGCAACTTTCTTAGAAACATCACCAAATGTTTTACAATCATACCTTTTGGTGTATATCATCCTAAGCAACATCAAGTCAATGACTAAAAGCCCTGGGTGTTCTTTTTTGTCAAGCTGCTTTATTTCTACCTTTCCAATGTTGTGGATTTTGTAGTTTTCTTCATGTTACCATCTAGATTGAATGGTGCCAAAGGAACGGGGTGAGCTCATATGAAACTAGAAGTTTCTAACGTCGATTTCCCGATTTTTTCCCGGCTACAGTCAGCTCACTGACTATTTTTTTATGTTAACGAATTCAATCTTCTATATTGTCTTGATCTTCATTGGTTTGTTCATTTAAGAGAATGTCTTGTTGTTTGGTTTGGCATTGGAGCCATGCAATCAATACGAAAAGTTTCGTCGAACACCTCAGCGGTCTGCAAGTGTCCAGATCTACGGGACAGTCAAATCATTTATTTTGGCCCCAGTGATTCATAAGCTCTTTCTCCGTTAGGGTAAGTGTATAGGTAGACCTTTATTTGGTTAGGATATACTCATTGGACCTGCATCCAGAATTGCTTGAAAGTAATATTGGGTTGGCCACTTCCAATTACGTTTCAACGTGGCTCAGACACAGAAGGGAACAAGTGGCTATAATAAGGCCCCGCACTGGACACAAAAGGCTTAACTCACATATGTTTACCAAGATGAAGATAGCCCCATCCCCTTGTGTACTTGTGGCCTTGAACAGCAAACGACTTGGCATATACTGCAGAGGTGCCCCCATCTGGACGAGAAAAGGAAGCATATGTGGCCAGAGTCGATACCTGTACAGACCAAGCTATATGGACGAATGGAGGAATCTAGGAGGATCACATCGTTAATGGCAGAATCTGGACTGGCGTTGTAGACGGTGAACGCCAAGTAACATGGTTCAGACAAACATTCTTGAACAACGTCACTTTAACTGTTGATAGTGTAACCATATGTATGTTTGTTTAGAAAATTTATATTTAGTTGCATTCCAAATAATTTAACCTACTCCATCACATAAGGGTATGTGTTGACGTATCTAAGTGCAGCAGTGTACCATTGCTTTCCATTAAAGATATTTCTAAGATCTTCAAAGGCATCTATTAGAGTTATCACATTCAAATGAATGAAAGTTTAATGTTTTTGTAACCCAGGACGCTATTTATTGTACATATATGTCTAGCATTGTTTTTCAAACGCCTTTATCCTTATACATGCGTTGGGTTATTTTCTGAGGTACACACTGATCGACATATTTTAAAACGTACATGATACGTAATCGTTTCTCTGCGCCATATGGTCATTTGATGTCTTTCGATGCCATGAAACCAAATCCAATCAATCAATCACGAAGCTGGCACGTTTGGCGTTTAAAAATGCCCCTATTGATTTTTAAACTCATGAAATCAACCTTTTGGTACAACGATATGTTTCTTTTCGCGCGTATTTCCACATGGCTGAGGTGGATTGACAGGTTTATAAAATACTAGAAATAGTATCATATGAATACTCATGGTATTTGTGAATCAATCCGCTTCTATATAAAGACTAAACTCAGCTGTGCGACAAGACTTAACAAATTGAAGAATCAGAAGATTCAGTTTTTAGCAGTAATCTACATGTGGCTGGTGGTACATGTTTAATCCACCTGTCAGATGACAATTTGTCAGTAGCATTTTTGGCATAATAGAAATAATGTGTTTCTTGCTTGTTTCTGATGCACGCATTTTAGTTTGCAAATGTAATGGCTGCCAATGAAGGGATGAGCAAGGGCCTTACCGTGTTCTGTCTGCGGATATTGCTATTGAAGTTTCTTTTCAAACATGAAGACGGGCTGATCGACTACCATACTTTGTGACTGGTAGGCCTTGATTTATGTTGTTATATGGCTGTACGGAGGACTTCAATTCCTTGCCAAACTATTGAAGAACGGTTAGATGACTCAATGAACTGGAGTATTTATGCGATACTGGCAAAGTAAACAGCCCATAAAGGACCCATTTCAACACCAAGATTTGTACATGTTTCAACAGCATGTGCCGTTCGCTTATCTGGATAATTGCCGCATGAAAGATTATGCTGGCTGTATGCCCTCAAGGCATGACCATGAACAGCCATATTACAATAAAGATGCTTTAATGACAAATCTGTTGGTACAATATGTTATTTTAACATGAAGTTATGAGACAATAATATATGTCGACACTGCTTTTCATTTTATCAAATACCATATAGTGGCAATTGATTAGAATTTGATAATTTGACCTATCCAACGCCGTCTAAAGGCAATTTTAATGTCAGCAATGAATTTATTGACCACAACATAGCTATAAATCATGTGTCACACCTAGTTCCAAGACAAAAATAATTCCGGGTATTTTCAAAATGGCCGACAAAATGGCCGACGGCAGACATCTTGGATTTTTAGATGTTTTGATTTTCATTTTCCGATGGTTTTATGCAATTCCCATACACAAAAGGAAAAAATAGCATCATGAGTTGAAGAGAAATCCACGTATCATGTCTGCTAATAAGTTTATATACTGGGAAATAAGAAGCTTGAATTCAGTATTCAGGGGCAGATAATCGATACTAATTTTCCGAGTCATCCGGCGGCCGTTTAAATTCAAACAAGTATCATTCTGTAGAGAATACTTGCACCTTTAAAATGATATAGGTCTCATAAATTCCGGCTATTTGGGGACCTAGGGTCCAGTCAGCCCTGAAACTAGTTGGCATGCTTTCCGTTTATAAGAATTACCATTGAACGTTGGTGGGTGGGGTAAGTAAATTGACTGTAGAAAAAATTCTGACCATTTTTGAAATTGGCATCCGCATAAAATCTTCATAAAAATGCATTACGAATTCGGCAATATAACTGAAAATTTTCTGCATCACCACTTGCAAAAAAAAATTTCCACTGGCCTGGGCGCCCTTACTATCCAGTTTGTAATAATGTTTAAGTCTCTCTGTAGAGTATACTTATATTTTGATGTTTCTAGAATGTTGAAGATGTTTGTGTCGTCTGCGAATACATAGACTGAACCTGGTAGTCCATTGATATACAAGATGAACAATAGCGGCCCGATAACTGACCCTTGGGGGATACCCGATGTAACTTTGTACGATTTTGACCCGTTGCCATTAAAGTGTATATATAGTATGCGTATGATGACTCTAAAAAAACCATCTGTCAAGTGCCGAAAAATAACTAGATAAGAGAGATTGCGCATATACTTACCCTCGTTGCTCCCCTTTTACCACCATTGTGTCAAATTATAGCAATATCCGGGATACGTTTGCAACCAGCGATTATTATTTACAAGTTGTAACTGAATCTAATTGGTTAACCACTTCATTTACAGAGGTGTCGTCCTTACCACTCAAAAGATAGGGTGGCTCAAACCTAAATTCAAAAATAAAAATTAAGACAAGAATTTCTGAGATAAAACCTCTATTTGTGAACGAATTCCGTCCTATGTAGTTCAAACGGGATTCAAAACAACCGTTTTATGCATGTTTCAAAACTACGTAATCAGGCTTTAAACATTTCAAAACACAACCCGGTATTTGATATGATAGTTATTAGGTCATACATTGCAAAACTACAATTGTCAGTCTACTGCTTGTTTACATTTACAATAAAAACAAAGACGTTATTCTTTAGAAGAACAACGTATTATGCTAAAAACCGTATGCACATTACAAACATATTTCCGCGCACACATAACATAATCGTCAAATTACATCTATAAATTGTCATTTTTTAGCGAGCTGCATGATATCTATTTAGACCAACATTTTTAACCAATCATATTTGATCAGGAATTTAGGTTTAAGAGCACCTGTTGCATACTAAATTGTCTGATTGGATAAGTAGCCAGACTGGTCTATGTACTTTAACAGTTTTACCAGAATTGAATTGTGATAGTGTAAAATTAAGAGACACAGACTGAACATTGCAGACTGTTTACTATTGTGCTGATGAAATCATGCTTCTATTTTAAGAAATAATATCTGAAATCTTTTTATAGATATACAAAGGAAGCTAGGCGTTTTGGAATGGTTTACTACCAATTAGATTTAATCAATAACTATTTGTACACATTTACCATACATTAATAGCAATATAATAAATGACCTCATTTTGAAAAGGCTCAAGTGAGCTAAACACAATTGTGTAGTTTCATCATTTATTTAGAAGAGTTAGTTGTTAGATAATCTACAGCAGACTGCTGTATATGTATGAGCATTTACAGTAGTTTATTTAGTTATAGTTTGTTTAAAGAAACTCTATGAATGAAGTTTGATATATAGAACAATATATAAGTGTGAGGATCTCCTACCAGTAGCTGGGGTATGAGTTAAATTATTTTTTGTTTTGCATTTCTGCATATGACAGTTTTGCATTTTAAATAAAAGTTACTGTTTCCATTGTGTACTTGTATTTTTTGCTTTTCAATCCAAGACATTACAATTTTTTTAAACTTCAATTTCATTAAATTTTGCGCACCCATCTAAAGCATAGTTCAACCACTCATTCCGCTGCATATCTTTTTTAAAAATATTTCTTGTCTACATTTTAGTGGTTTGCGTTTTCAAAATATGTTACGGTTGTATGGAGTGAAACAAACTGCTGGTATACCATCATTTGCGATTCGCATCTTAACTCTTTGCAAATAAATGAAGTAACCATGATCGCATTGGCAACCAGTTTCTTGTCATGTGAAACGTCGAGTAACTATGAATCTCATCAGGATCCAGACTTTTAGCCAGTATGATCCTATTTTGCAAACATAATTTTAGAAACTTCTTGTTAAAAAAGGGTACAGTGCTCCCTCTCTACAACGACACCAAATGGGAGACACAGATTGTGTGTGTTGTTCCGAGGGAGTCGTTATGGAGAATTGAACTTAAGAATTAGTTTACATTTGCAAACAGCTTGAATCCATTATATTTTTTCTATCAAAATCTCTACTTATATGTTGCTTGTCGTTGTTTAGAGGGTCGATGTAAGGAGGGAGCACTGTTGTCGAAAACAATGGCTGCAGACTTAAACATTACGTGACGTCCAAAGATCAATTCGATAGCAGTACAATGTTTTTAGGTAAATCAATATAACTCAAAGCTGACTGACTGTTCAGTGAACTAGCCTGTTAAAGCGGTTTGGTTGCAAGATAATGAAAGGACTTCTGATCTGTTCGGTAAAACAATTACCCAAATTTCGTCCGTAGCATGCTAAAAATAACCATAACGTATAGCAAATTTCTTTTAAACTTTGTTGTTTTGTAGCTCGTCCCGTGATTAAGGCAAATAGATTGTTTATCTTACCCGTGTGTCTCAATATTAGCTACAACATCATTATTAATTACTGTTTATTTGTATCAGTTTTACTTGCGTCCTATATACTACGCGTCCTTTTGTACTATTTTTAATAAATTGTATAGCAAAGACAAAAAAAGCAAAACTGCAAGCCAAATTTTACCAAAATATAGATTACGGAAATTACAGTTTGAGCCTGGATCATTCATTAAGAAACATGGTGACTGGTCAAGATCTAAACTGCTAAATAGGATTTTCTCGAAACGCGAATGACATACAGTGGTAAATACGCTATTCCTACCCACTTTACGCGTTTCTTATGCGTTTTTACGCGTTCGTTAAGCGTTCGTTAACCGTTCACTGTCCGTTTCGTTAAACGCGTTTACTATCCGTTTCTCTACGCGTTTCTTAACGCGTTTAAAAGAGCCCGGATGAAAGGGGAGTAATCATGGAGAAAGGGAGGTAATCCATGTATGACGTGAAGGCCGGTCTTAACCTACTTAAGAATTTAGCAAATATCGTTACAGTGGAGTAAATATAATCTTACATAATTTCATTGTATCATTTTCTTTTAAGGAGAAAGGTTATCCTGTGAGAGTTTTATGAATATACATTTATTTTCCCATATAAAGGATACGGTTTAAAAGGATTCTGTAAATTGTGTTTATTACTATTACTATGAACATGCGGAATTCCAAATAACACATGTGGCATGCATGTTACATCACAGGGCAAGCCACTAACAGTGTTGCGTCACAAGCCGGATAGTGGGGTAATAAAACTGCGGCTTATCAAAGTAAGTACAGTAAAACCCAGTTACATGTATAGTGAACTCTGATGCAGTGAATTTCGTGTTATAGTGAATCGAAATCGATTCCCCGGCGAAAAGCCTCTATAGCCTATACAAAATTTGATGTTTATAGTGAATTTGGTTATAGTGCAGTTTTGATTATAGTGAATCAAATCTCAGGTCCCGAAATGATTAAAATTGCTTAAAATGCCTGCGTTATAGTGAAGACGAACCTGGAGGCATACTTAGTACAGCATGTGTTAATTTTCGCACCTCTCAAACAACCGCTGGGACTATGTGTCTAATCGATCGTATGATTAGCTGACCGTTAAGCTCTGGCATTGTACTCTCTCGGTACACGATAACTTAACATCGCTCAGTTTGTTCATGAAGTAATTACTTCGTGGTTTGTTAAATAAAGAGAAACGTACAAATTAAATCTGAGTTTTTTTACTTATGTTATTTCCCCGACAATTTTAAGTTTAGTGCTCTGTGTCATTCGGCTGTACGTATACGCAATGGAAAGTTCAAAAACGGAAAGAGATCTCTTAAGAGACAAAATATCAGATAATAAAATGTGTTGAGGAAGGGAAAAGCTAAAAAGGATATAGCATCGGACTTTGAAACGTTACCACAAACACATAGTTCATGTACAGTGACTCCACTGCAGCAATAGCGTTATTAGAGCGGGCATTGGAAGGTGAAACAAACACACCCAAGCTTTTTTCGAATTGCTTCAAACAATGACAGTATTTCTAGGAAAATGCAAAGAAGGCAAAATGGCCCAAAAGCATATGACAGACTTTTTCACGTCTAAATAGAGAGTGATTCTAGACTAGATACAGTGTACATGAAGTGTTGAAACAACTCTTTGCCTGTGCTATGTAAATCGTAGCTCAAACTATTACAACTATGCATGCTTTAATTATTCACTGCGTTTATATTAATATACACTGAATTAGCCTAAATATATAAAGTTACTTTACATGAATTAATAGTCATTATTTCCTGTTGAATAACATGTATTTCACTTAAATACAGATTCAGCTACACATACATGTACATGCAGGTCTATGCACTGTACATATAGGAGTATATGAATCCATATTTGAGTTGAAAAATTATAGCGAATTATTTCACTATATCAATATAGTGAAGTATGCTTATAGTGAAGTAAAGCTGGTGGTCCCCTGAAATTCACTATATCAGAGTTTTACTGTATCCTAATTGGGGTTGATTGGAATATCAACCAAATAAACCAAATCTTATATGCGAGTATGTGTCAGTCATTATACTCTCTCATCAAAGTAAAAGATATCTGTATAGTTTGAATATGGATGAGACTCCCGTAAATCGGCATTTCATCTAGAGCCAAACTGTAAAAATGAAATCAAGACCGTATGCTTCATTCTTAGCTGTAAAACATAAGAACCGAACTACTCGGCGTCCCATCTACATCTAAATCGATAGTGTTAACTATTATGAAAAGTAATTGGGTTTATTCAAAGCTGTCAGTTTGGATCCTGATGCTATGCCGATCTATACAGCCAGGCGTTTGATCTGGATTCAAACCGTTTGAATAGAAATCAACATGGAAGGAAGTATTCTAATACATACCAAACAGAAATAATCTCGATGAAACGCCGAGTCACTCAGCATTATGATCGAGATCCAAACTGTCTATATTTATATAAATTCTATAAGCGAAACCAGTTTAGATCCTGATAAGACGCGTCTCATTTATAGAAAATGTTTTCAAAAACCGCATTACAATATGAGTTTTATCGCGAAAATGCTCCAGTGACAAATCGATTCTTGTTTTTGATAAACCCGTTTCATTCGGATTTTTCGAAAACGGCAATCATCGATAAGATCCGAAATCTCCACGTGAAACGGAAAACGGACGCCCCAATCGCAACATCTCGGGTATATTCGTTTATTAACGCGTTTAAACACGTTCAAATCGTTAGGCCTTAACCGTTCGTTAAGCGTTCGTTAACCGTTCATTTTGCGTTTTTACGCATAGATAAACGCGTAAATGTGTAGGAATAGCGTATTTACCACTGTATAAAAGTTGTTTCCTACCTATATATATTTTTTAAATATACAAGATCTCAATGACACACCATCCTTTAATATTCTTTATAACATACATGTATGAACATCAATTGACGCTTCTGTTCTCCATAAATTTTGTGATAAAATCAAAAATCAAATTGAATTGAGACGAACTATCGAGTGTCAAACAGTTAGATCCAAATCAGGGGCCTTCTTACGAAACGTCGTACGACAAAATCGGTCGTAAGTCAGAACTTTAAGATACAAATTTAATTTCTCCTTTCTCCATTTTAATCATGCCTTGTGACATCTCTTTGGAATCGTCACAGGGTTTGATGGAGAAATAAACAATAACTGAGAATGTTAGAATCTGACTTACGGCCATATTTGTGGTACGACGTTTCGTAAAACGGGCACCAGGCGTCTAGTTATTTGGTGTCTGATATTGTTCCTGACTGTGTACAAAGTCGACTTGTGTAACCAATTTTAGACAAAGGGCTACATCTAATAAAACAGAGCAGAACGTTGATCAGACATGTAAACTTTTTGTCTCTACAAAATCAAAGCTAGAAATAAGTTATTCCCTTAACTACCATGGCGTCATCTACATGAAAACATTGTCATCTGTTTTTTATTTCTCAAATCTAAACGTTTGTGTAAATTGAGTAAAGAAGTGTCGCAATGACTCGCATACAGTTTGAGTCCTGATAAGACGCCGCATGACGCGACTTCTGATTAGGATCAAATCTGTTTGTAAATAATTCGGGATTGAGAAGTAAGGGGGTTAGATTTAGATTGGAATGTAGAAAATATTAGTTAACGTATTCTATTGAGCAATAGATTTTAACATAAAGTCAAACGACAAAGAATGTGTCAGTTACACTCTAAACGCAAGAACACCAGGTGTCCAATTACCATTGTTTGCTGTTTAGGTTAGCAGTTTATGCCCCGTGTACTGCGTGCAGAGAACAGTAGATAAAACGTTTTCTTTCCAAATCACCCCAGTTAAGTTCAAACTATTATTTTCATTGCTAAACAGTTTGGAGACAGATCAGACGCCGGGTAACCCGGCGTCTGATCAGGCTCCAAACTGTTTGCCACTCAGGATAAAACTTGAAGTCAGAATTTTCAAAAAGATGTCATTTTCTATATTTCAGTGCAATGCGTTTGCGATAGAATGGCAGAATAAAGTTTTCTCCACTGTATTTTTCAGACCGGAAGCCAACTCGCAATCGATGGCCATCGACGGCCATCGATTTCTTTACTGAACTCATCACACTTCTTACCATCTGCGATTTATAATAACAACAAGTACTGTGCCACAGTAAGCGACACATGAACACTAACAGTTTATTGACACCGAAATGGTTTTTAGTTGTTGTATGCAGACCTGTAATTATAAATACCAATAAACAGCATCTGAAAGTGACAGGCGATACTCCACCATCAGTGTATGCGTACAGTGGAGAATACGTTATTCTTTCCCGTTTAAACGCAAACCAAACGCAAACGCAAAACACTAAAACAAAGAAAAGTACAACTTTTGCACAATTCGGATAATTCAAGTTTATCTTGGTGACAAACAGTTTGGAGCCTGATCAGACGCCGGGTTACCCGGCGTCTGATCTGGCTTCAAACTGTTTGCAATAGAAATAATAGTTTAGCATTAACGCGTTTATTGGGAAAGAATAACGTTTTCCCCTCTGTACAACAAAGTCTGCACATGTAGCTGATGGGGTAAGTATGTTTTTGGCAAGCTGATCAAAAGTCTAATGCTAAAGTCAGCAGAAGTGGTATGTGATACTTTACCTTCCGAATATGTATTAGTGTTTTATTCTGAATTGGTCGAGTTGTTTTAAGATTTGAACATTCTCAAACTTTAAAAAGGATGATTATCGTACTCGATGAGTTCCGTACACGGATAGCTGTATTATTGTGCGCAATGTACAGTATAGAATACATTATTGTTTTCAGTTTAAACGCAAACGCAATGCAATCAACTGTTAAAATTTACTTTTAGAACTTTCTAACTAGATTTTTAATCTGAGTGGCAAACATATAAGATCCTGATCAGACGCCGGGCTACCCGGCGTCTGATCTGGCTTCAACCTATTTGAAATGAACATAGTAGTTTTAGCGTAAATGCGTTTATTTGAAAAGAATAACATATCAGTAAAGTCTCGTGCTGCACGAGGATCATGCGTATCTTAAGTAGAAAAGTGTACGAACATATAACCGATGTTACCTTGCTTACCTATTGGCCATTATAAGCTACTCTCTTCTAAACATTACTCGGCCATGTCAGAAAACTCGGATGATACTAACACGCAAGCTGGTGTGGTGTAGGAAATCTGCACTGGGCAAACTTTTTTTTTTTATAATTAGGTAAAACTCGTGAATAAGATCACAGTGGCCTTGCATTGGTACTCTTTACTCTATCATCCAATGAAACACACACTTTGGCATCCCTAACTGTAATAGTATAGGAATATATTTTTAGTACAAAAAGTACCAAGTTATAGTCTACTTTCAGTCCTAATGACCGTTCATCCGACTATACATTCTCTCCCCTGATCATTGAGCCATTTGCCAACGATATTGAGCACTGCTAACATATGGCGCGTAGGCAGCCACAGTACCGACTCAGACCCTTCACATTGGATTAGTCCTTTATTTATCTAAGGGGTGCCTGGTCTAAATTTTCATTTTCGTTTTGTTTTATATTTGAAATTCCTATCAGCAAACAGTGTAGACTCTGATCAGACGCCGCATAATGCGGCGTCTGATCAGAGTCTATACTGTTTGCCTATGTCCCATATATGGGATCGGGGCACAAATAGGTTAAAATGATAAGCGACACTCTGTTTTTCCAAGATGTATTTACACACAAATTTGGCTGTCGGGAAAAGGCGGTATAGGAGTTGATTAAATATACTGAGGTAAAGAAGGTTTTCTATATGTTCTGCATTTTGCTCAAATCTGACCAATCAAAAGCTTTAGAATTATTTCAGATTCAGTTCAAAAGCTTTATAGCAATAAATCCATGTTTGTTATTTTTGCAATGATACAGTGGAGAAGGTATTTTTCTTTACAAAGTCGAATGCAATAACATGTGAAAAAATATGTTTTTATCAAATTTCGAACGATTTTGTTTTTATCCGGCGTCTGATCTGGCTCACAACTGTTTGCAATGAAAACAATTGTTTTAGCATAAACACGTTTATTGGGAAAGGAATAAGGTTTTCTTCACTATACCAAATGTACAGAAAAAAATGTTAGATTAGATTAAAGGAATTTCAAGATATAAATCATCTACTATTATCAAATGAAGTTGGCAACAGTCGGTCCCCACGGTCTTTCATAAGAAACACATTGAAGCAGTTGTTGAGCAATTTATCGATTCAAACATACTCTTGATGGGTGCGGTTTTACCACTATGCACTACACCTTTCAGTATGTCTACTACGGTGTCCGAATATGGTACAGTGGAGAATCTGTTATTCTTTCCCGTTTAAACGCAAACGAAACGCAAACGCAAAGTACTAAAACGTAGAAAAGTACAACTTTTTGACAATTCTGATAATTCATGTTTATATTGGTGGCAAACAGTTTGGAGCCTGATCAGACGCCGGGTTACCCGGCGTCTGATCTGGCTCCAAACTGTTTGTAATAGAAAACATAGTTTTAGAGTAAACGCGTTTATTGGGAAAGAATAACGTTTTCTCCACTGTACAATTGCTTTAGTACATATTTTTTCATAAAACTAATTTGACATCATCTGCTTTAACCCTTTCACTCTCAATGACGCCATAAATCGCCCTTTCAAACAGTTTGGAGCCTGATCTGACACCGTGTAACGCGGCGTCGGATCAGGACCCAAACTGTTTGACACTCTTGTCGATATTTATAAAGTCATACAACCTTAAATCTAACTTTGAAACGTGTCTTGCAGACAACAATACTGAAGCAGACGACAATAACGCGGTGAAGGGGTAAAAATCTCCCGAATAATTTGATCATGAATTGGTTAAAACCTAGATTACTTTTATTTTCAAGTATTAGTTCTTTGGAGATTGACTAAAACAAAAACGTAATGAATGTCAAGCAATTCTTGTTATTTTCAGACGCCGCATTACGCGACGTCTGCTCAGGCGCCAAACCGTTTGCAAATACAGTGGAGAAACTGTTATTCTTTCCCAATAAACGCGTTTACGCTTAAACTATTATTTCCATAGCAAACAGTTTGGAGCCAGATCAGACGCCGGGTAACCCGGCGTCTGATCAGGCTCCAAACTGTTTGCCACCAAGATAAAAAATAATTATCAGAATTGTCCAAAAATTTTACTTGTCTACGTTTTAGTGTTTTGCGTTTGCGTTTCGTTTCGTTTAAACGGGAAAGAATAACAGATTCTCCACTGTAGCCGTGGTAGTCGGAGTAAGGGTGAGAAGGGGTAAACTCATTCACCCATTAAACTTCAAGCAAACAATTCCAGATTCCAATTTACTCTCTCAACACTAAGTAACTATTGTGGTTTATTACGTTCCCTTGTGGATATTATAGTTTTCAAAACACGAACCAGTCTGAACAGTACAGACCCTGATGAGAAGGCTCCTATAGGAGCCCTTTGATCAGGATCTGCACTGTTTAAATGTTTTGAGTATATTTTTAACAGGTCAATGGTGAAACAGTGCCGACACGGATCATTGGGCTGTTTTAGGAACCTCTTGATCTTGATTTATACTGTTTTAATAGGACACAATCACTCTTCTCAGTTACATTGTTTGTAAATGACGAATAAAATCGTTTGTAGGGTCGAATAAGTTAAATGGAACTGTCACATAAACTGGAGACTTACGTTTTCTCCACTGTAATTGTGATATAGGTTGAAACAGACGACATTTAGATATTAGAAATGAAGACTATTTCTCAGTCGATCGCGGTTTGGCTGGTATTTGACCAAAATAAATTTCAATCAAGATCAGACGTCTGACTAGATTAAATGTATGCCATTAAATTTGTCTTAAGCTTTCTTCAATGAAAACGTTTTTGATAAATTAAAGCAGACGGTGATTTTGAAGCAGTCGATATCGTCTGGCAGAAGAAAGGATTGATACCCACGTCAATTAGAGGTCAGCAATAAATTATCTACGATTTCATTTATTATAAATTCAATTATCATTTACATTATTTGATGCACATCCTGTCTTTATGGCTTTGTCAATACTATTATCGAAATATTGTAGTCCTCGAGGGAGTTGTATATAACATTTGTCAACAGACACAGACCATTTACTTTGTTTACTAGATTGGGGATAGTGAAATAATTGCAGGGCAATGTGCGTGACAAATATACAGTATAATTGAGTTTACCAATTCCCTTAACAAACGGTTTATGGACCTATCAACATTACATAGTACGATGCAGTATTCACCATTCACTGCATTACCCCGAGTACAATAACTATTTTGCAAACAGTTTGGATCCTGATCAGACGCCGCGTTACGCGGCGTATGATCAGAATCAAAACTGTTTGACACTCGTTTCTATATTTCTTAAGTCAAAATACCTAGAATTGAAATTCGAGAAATACAAGCGGACGACAATTGTTTACAATTGCTGACGACATGGCAGTGAAGCGGTTAACAAGTGGTTTATGGACATATCTCTAATATTACATAGTACCATGTAGTATTTAACGTTTTATCACTATAGTCTTGACTGCCTAAATGTTGTTGTCTGGTATTCAATTTTTCATATTCTAATGTTGTGGCAAAATGACTGAAGAAAACTTAAAACAAGAAACATGAAGATACAAGTGATAATCAACTTTGACCATGGTCCGATTTTCTTTTTCTCTTATTCTTCTTCTTAATAGTGTTGCTTCTCTCTATCACGATTGATGATTATGAGAATGGGCACTTATGAGGTACACCAGGGACTGTACCCGGCCAAAAGAGGGCTTTTTCCTGACACCGCCGAATCTGGTCTTGATCTAAACTGTTTATAGATGTCATAGACAGTGGAGAATCTGTTATTCTTTCCCGTTTAAACGCAAACGTACGCAAACGCAAAACACTAAAACGTAGAAAAGAACAATTTTTGGACAATTCTGATAATTCTTGTTTATCTTGGTGGCAAACAGTTTGGAGCCTGATCAGACGCCGGGTTACCCGGCGTCTGATCTGGCTCTAAACTGTTTGCACTGCAAATAATAGTTTTAGCGTAAACGCGTTTATTGGGAAAGAATAACAGATTCTCCACTGTAGATATCGTGAAGCCACATGATGAGTAAATCATACTTTGTTGAAATATCTTCTACTGCAAGAGTGATATTTGCCAGATAGTTAAGCATCATTTTGAGAGCTTTTAGTAAAGAATGCGTTCATATTTCTAGTTTAAACGAAACTAAATACAAACTCAATAAATGAAATGGAAAAAATGACAACTTTTAAAACAATTCTGACCATCGATTTTGATTTGAAAAACAAACATTTTGGAACCATGACAAACGCCGGTGTCTTACTGTTTGCAATGGAAATTCGTGTTGGCACAAAACGCCTTAATTGGGAAAGATAGTAACTCCTCAACTGTACCTCATATAGTAGGTTCAAACAGTTTTGATGTTTATCAAACGCTGAGTAAGATCTCACGAGTCATGATGTACAGAAAGTCATACCCGTCTGCATTATGTAGTCTTGGTTTACATTGATTGTTTCTTCTGTGTGCCCTTTTAAAAAGTGTAGAGACTCTGTATACGTACTTATTAGAGCTCGCGGTTACCTGATAATGGTTAAATAGTTTTCCAATTTGTTCCTGTCAGTGGGAAGGCCATCGGTGTTTCTTCATTATTATCATACTATTAGTACTTCGTCTGCTTTAAAATGATCTCGTCTGCTTTAAACTTCTCTCGTCTGCTTAGTTTTGCATGTCAAATTAGTATCTTTGTCTAAGTAGCCTGCTTGACAAATGCAGCGATCCCTCTCTACAACAACACCCAACGGCAGACATAAAGTATGTGTGTTGTTCTGAGGGAGTTGTAATAGGGAAGGAAACTTAATACTTGGCTTACATTTTCAAACAGTTTGGATCCAGATCATACGCGGAGTCACGCGGCGTCTGATCTGGATTTAAGCTGTTTGTCAATGGTCATTATATTTCTTATGTCAAAATGTAACTTTGAGAAGAAAAAAACTGCAGACTACAATTTTAAGCAGACGAGATTGCAGCAGTGAAAGCGTTAGACATAATTATCTTGCTGGGGGACTAGCGACAAACATTGTTGTAAGAGGGAAGTGTTGTTCGGAGGGCAGTTGTAGGGAGGGATCCCTGTATGTATTTGGGCATCAAATAGGTTGGATCCTTATCAGACGTCGAGTTACCTAGTGTCTGATCCTGTCCGGATCAGTTTTACGAATCAAGCGGATTTGTCGATAAGTGTAAAGCACGATAAGGGTACATATCAGCACGATAATGGTAAAAGCAGTGGACATGACTAATGTTGTTAGATATACTGATATAACGTCTGGAATTAGAGGTAACTGTTCATGCAAGGCTCTAGGGACCATTGTATAGGCATGGTTTTCATCACAGGCTCACAACCGCTTATGCACAAGGGTATATAGAATTAGCTAAACAGAAAGTAAGTTAGATACGTTGTCATTAGGCTTAATAGTTCTTTGTCGACGACTTAAATGGACGGCTATCAAGGTGCTATAAGAAGTCTCTTGTGATAGACCAACGCCAAGGATTAAAATATCGTTCCTTGTTTAAAAGTGAATTTAATGACAGGATTGGTAGCTTTCTCATAGGCTAAATTGTATCTTAATTATTTTACTAGTAGCCATTTTACGTTTGTTCGCATACACTTGTTATATACATGTAGTCGGTTATAAAAGCTCTTGGGAGCTTATGTTTTTTGTATATGTCTTGCCGACTAAAAATAAAACTTATCTTATCTTATCTTAACCTCTATGCTGAACTCTCTAAACTGGCCTACTCTTGAAGAAAGAAGAACTAAAGCCTCTGTCATCATATAATATAAGATTGCTAACAGTATTGTCATTGTTGATCACAAACACCTTAACCCCTCCAGATATTTCAACTACCTGCTACCATTTTCAAGGACACAGTGTAATGCCAACTCATTCTTCTCATGCACAATTAGACTCTGGAACAAGTTTCCGTATTCCACCAAGGGCAGTGACTGCTTAGAAAGCTTCACTATGCACCTCAGCACTTACAGTCAGTAATCACGCACTTTGTTTTTAACAATTTTAACCTATTTTTAGCCATCATGTTTTTTACCTTTTAACAACTGTCCCTGACCTCCCTGTTATGATCAGCAATTGCTCGTTGGGAGTATAATGTAGATATAGACGTAGACGTTTTCAGCACTGATATTTGTAAAACGACACTATAAAAGTCATGTTTCTTTCGATGCCTTCGTGCTCAGAAATCAACAATACAATGCAAGAATGCACTGGCCAAAAATTCAAAAGTAGTCATCACTCACCAGCATAATATAGCATAACTATACAATGTACATGTAATGCTCGCCTCAATCGTGACACCAGGAACAGGAATACTAGGAATAATTGATAAGTAGCGAGCCTTGTTTTGAAGTAGTTAAGCAAGGCTGCCCTTTTGACTACTTAGGGCTATGTAGCCAACGGCAGTTTGCATCTGGTCATTTTATATCTAAGTCTTAGGAGGTAACGCTCTAAAGTCAACAGTCCACGTGGTATTTTGCCAAAGGGACAAAACCGCTAAAAGAGCAGATTCAATTTACTTAAGAAAGGTTCGGGACCTAATGCTATTCATACTGATATAGTGATATTATTCGAAACACAGTTACACTAGGGAAAGTTCGGCGCCATATGAACCATTCTGTGTCGCAGTACCATAGAACCCAACCTATTATCTTCGTAGGGAAATGTGCCCCTTTTGCAATCATAACAATGTAGGTGGCAGAATTTAAGCAGAAATTTAAGGATCATCCTGTCCTTGAATACCATTCACATTGGCAACTCCTGAAATGGTTATCAAAATACATGGTACTGTGTACATGCATGTATTCAATATTGTTAAGACAATATTTTAAGTTCCAGCGCCATGGATAATTGTAAATTTGTTAAGGTATGTTGTATCACCAAAACAATGTCCCTGCTCACAAGTCTGTCATTGCAAAGGATGCTGTAAATAATTAATATGATTGTGGCTTTGAATTGATTCGAAATCTCCCGTACTCAACCGATCTCGCTCCATCGGACTGCTAGCTATTCCAAAACTTAAAAAAGGTCATATGATTACTATTTAAGATGTCATTAATGCAGTGGAAGACTTTTTAGACAGTTATGAGAATGACTTCGTATTAGACAAAAAAGCACAGTGAAAATAGGAGATGATACGGTGAATATTGATGATCCCAGCTCCTCTTCTGAAAGTTCTGAATAAGGGGAGATCCGTTGAAAGCACAGAAAACAAAGCAAATACTGAAAATTGCAGACTCGGTTTAATTGAGTCTATTCATGAGCAATACTGAAATATGCAACAGTGCTCACACCCCTTGACCCCTAGACTGCTCAATGTGTCAGATGATACCCTGGACAATTCGGTTTAAATGTTTCAGTATGATCTATGAAGCTGTAGCATTCTCCTAAATCACAGGTGGTCGTTTTTTTCGGGGACCTAGCATATTGTGAAGGGGTGGAAAGTGTACCCACAGACGTGACCTTTGTACTTGACAGAGGATCACTGATATAAATGTTACTACGCTTACATGGAAGGATTAATAGTGCAATATCTGAATGATATTGCAATATAATTCACGGCTTGTGAATGCCCACATAATGTGTTTAACTTTAACGAATACGGCAATGGAAACACACTCAAAGACATGGTCAATGAATGCACTGCCTGTCCAATGGAATCAAGGGACCAACAATCCTTATTGACGAGAACATACCATTCTTGATATACAAAGAAAAACGTTTTCCTTTTAAATGATGAAATGGTACAAAAAACAGACATTATTTAATATTTCACGGAGACAGAGGCTGAATTGCCCATCATATACCGGATGATGCATCCATGCTCATTATTAATGAGGCATTGAACTAGGCAATAGACAAAGTCGTTGCAGTCATCGGTGAAGACACTGATTTTTTGGTCCTCTTGTGCGACCAAACTATAGAATCCAGTCCAAACTACCGGTCTACTTCTTGTCAGATTTGGGTCATGGGTCGAAAGGAAAAAGGGATATGCACATCGGACAAGCACAGAGATTGTTAGGGAAAGACACGTGGTATTTTCTGCCATTTATTTATACCTGTTCAGGTTGTGACACTGCATCGCATATCCTTGATATAAGCAAAAGACTTAAGCCACTTATACTTAAAACAATGATTAGTGATAAAAATTGAAAAAACATGCATGTGGCTTAGAGATTTGCCATAGGCTAAAATATATACTAGCAGCTGGCGAGCAGGTGCTGTTATGCTTTTACTGGGGAAAATATATCCCTGCACTGGACATGCTACTATACTACAATATACAAGTACCCTCAAAAGGTACAATCTAAGAGTACAGCTTTGAATGTTCAGCAATTACCACCAATAAGCCACGCCTCAAAATACATGTACCATAGCTTGAGAACTTCATTGCAAATTAAGATATGTCTTCGATTAAAATTTGCTACCAGACAATTTGGGCTGGTATACCTCAGCTAGTAAATTATCGTGAATCAAAACAATACGTCCTGCGGCACAAGAGAGACTTTTAAATTATTTGCATTGCAGCTGCATATCAAATCGTGACAGCAAACGCTCTTCATTAGGGTTACATGCACATCAGCATGTAAGGAATGCCAGGTCATCAACTGCACCAACTTTGATCTCGTCACATTTGAAGACCATAATCATTTGTGGTGAAATAGTATTTGAAAACTAAAGATACCGAATTTCTTTCAGATTATTCAGACATTGCAAACAGCACTGTTCCTTACAAGTCACAGTAGCATATCAGTTTTTCTTTTTTTTGCAACAAAACGCAACTTGGAGAAGACATTATTTTATCATAAACAGGTGGTCACTAGAGCAGAACGTAAAGAAAGCTTCTTTCGGAGGTTTCAACTCTAAGACTTGTTGTGTTCTGCATTATTAACGACCATCTAACCTTTGTGACTTTTACCTGTAATTTTAGAGGTCATTTTAAAAACCTTTTAGTCCATAAAAACGCTTTTCACTCATTTCATTCTGGGGCCCGTTTCATAAAACTTCGTACGACAAATGTTGTCGTATGTCAGATTATAAAAGTCTCAAATATTATTTATTTCTCCATCTAATCCTGTCTAGTGTCATCTTTTTGGAATCGTCTTGAAAAGACGATTCCAAAGAGATTTAACAAGACAGGATTAGATAGAGAAATCAGAAATTAAATGGATTTTAAAGTTTTGACTTACGATCGTTTTTGTCGTACGAAGTTTTATGAAACGGGCCCCTTCTGTTTTATCCCCCGGTATCGATAGATGCGGAGGTATATATGGTAAGTGTCCTTTCCGTGCACCAGAGATTAACTAAATTTTACAGTGTCTTCTAGCATCAACACGATAACTAGAATGCATTGATACTTACACAGTTGTTGCCTTTGACAATTCCCTAATGGCCTTAATTTGACATTGTCAAAGACCTCTTCTGGAATATTTTCAATGGGCTATTTCTTGGTTTACCATAAAATATTTTTAATGGGATATTTACTGATTAACTAGATTTAACCGCTTCGCCTGATATCAAACACGCTTACTAAAAAGCTTAGACATGTGCTTATATAGATGTTTCCTTGGACAATTCCCAATACTCCCATATCACCAAACTTTGATTTGACATTGACCTTTAATTAATATAGACTTAGAATATATAGATCTACAGTGGGCTATTCCTTGGTTACTAGTGACTAGATTATACCGTTTCACCCGACATCAACACCTCTGTCTAGAAAACAGGAATGCTTATACAGTTGAGGTTTGGACCATTCCCATATACACCAAAACCTCTATTCGATCTTGACCTTGAAGTAATCTCTACTTAAAATGATTCTGAATATATTTGCAAGGCTGTCTACAGGGATACAAGCGTTTATTTAACACAGTATTGTTGACGGGATACTATCTATTGACCTCAACCTTTACTATATGGTTTAAAATTAAAGACCATGCTGTCTACATCTTAGTATAAATTAAACTTATTAAATGTTCATCATGGGCTGATATTGGCATAAATAGTGCACAGATAAAGAGTTAAAGACATACCTTGATTTAAAAGTTTTTAAAGTAACTATCTGACACAGAAAATAAATCATATGTGAGGGTAATTATATCTCAAACCGCGGAGAAAAAAACAGAACCACCTTTAAATGGTAAAATATGTGGGTGTTGTAAATCATATGTGTGACTAAATTAGAACTGAAATGTACTGTTGTTTTCAGTGAAATGCGTATTTATGCATTTTGAAGTATTAGCTGGACTTCTGATAACCTTAAAACATTAGATTGACTGTATTTGTTGAACTAAATTACACATACAGTGGAGAAAACGTTATTCTTTCCCAATAAACGCGTTTACGCTTAAACTATTATGTCCCGGCGTCTGATCAGGCTCCAAACTGTTTGCCACCAAGATGAAAAATAATTATCAGAATTGTCAAAAATATTTACTTGTCTACGTTTTAGTGTTTTGCGTTTGCGTTTCGTTTCGTTTAAACGGGAAAGAATAACAGATTCTCCACTGTATGTAAAGCGGGATGTGGTTAATGAAATGCCTCATTTCCTACTAAAAATGCAAACCAGTCATATATTTCAAATGCATTTTTTACCACTTTCCAGCACATAGAATTTTGGGGATTTTTTTTTCTGAAGTATATATATGATTGTAGAACACAACAAAACAAAAAACATTTATGTTGCTTTTAGTTTAGGGTCAGGCCCCAAACTGGGCTATTTTGACTAGCCTACATGTAACTACCGTTGAAAAATAGTCAAACGACCAAAAAGTAACACATATTTGCTGGAAATTGTATTTTGAATCTTCATGAAATACTCGTAGTATGTCATCTCGTTTTGCTTCAAACTGATTTTGGATAATTGGTAAGTAAAGCATTGGATATCAATAAGTATGTATAAGACCAAATATTAAGTGTAAAGTTTCCCTACTTAAATCGGAGTCGAGTTACACTGGTTTAGGTGGCAGCTGTGCTGCCTCCAGATTGGGTGTAATGTTTCCTTAATGTAACTCGTAAAGAGGTGTAATTTTGTACACTGTTTAGAGTGAAATGTAGTTACACCACTTAGAGTGTAAGTAAAATCACACCATTTATAGTGTAATGTTGTTACACCATTTAGAGTGTTACTATAGTTACACCATTTGCAGTGTAATGTAGTTACACTATTTAGAGTGTATAAGGTTACACCAAGTAGAACGAGAAAACATTACACCAAAAGTAGTGGCAACACAGCTGTCACCAATTTTGGTGTAACTTTACCTATAAACTACAGTGTAGGGAGGGACAATTAATACCCTATGAGTACAATTTTAAGCAGACATTATTGCAGCAGTGAAAGCGTTAGACATAAAAATGGTCTTGTCTGTGGAATAGCAGCAATCCCTGTTGTAAAGAGGGAATCGTTGTTCGGAGGGTCGTTGTAGGGAGGGAGCACTGTAGAATAACGTCTACTTCCATTAACAGATACAGTGGAGAATCTGTTATTCTTTCCCAATAAACGCGTTTACGCTAAAACTATTATTTGCAGTGCAAACAGTTTGGAGCAATTATTTAGTATACTGTACGATGATATAAAGTAAAGTGACAATTTAATCAGTTTAAATGAAAATCTTCTTTTAAGATTGAATTGATTTAAACACAGAGCTGTTTCAGATGTTGATAATCATCAGTATATGGTCTCTTATAGAATCGTATTGTCAGGTGTGGTGGTGGGTAAATACAGTGGAGACTCTGTTATTCTTTCCCGTTTAAACGCAAACGTACGCAAACGCAAAGCGCTAAAACGTAGAAAAGAACAACGTTTGGACAATTCTGATAATTCATGTTTATCTTGGTAGCAAACAATTTGGAGCCTGATCAGACGCCGGGTTACCCGGCGTCTGATCTGGCTCCAAACTGTTTGCAATAGAAAACATAGTTTTAGCGTTAAGGCGTTTATTGGGAAAGAATAACAGTTTCTCCACTGTAAATGGGAAAGCAGACAACAATATATCGGTGACGGGGGTAAAAACCTCACGATTAGTTTGGCGCCGAAAGGGTTAAACGGGAAAGAATAATGTCTTCCCCGCTGTACAAAACAACATTACTTTGGAGAACACGTTATTCTTTCCCAATACACGCGTCTGTGATATAACAATACTGTCAAGTACAAACAATGTAGAGCCTGATCAGATGACGAGTATATCTAACTCTACGTCTGATCAGGCTCCAAGCTACATGAGGTCAATACGAGGTCAATCTTATTAACCCCTTCACTGCCTTACCCGAGTAACATAGTTATTTTCAATCAGTTTTGATCCTGATCAGACGCCGTGTAACACGGCGTCCTATCAGGGTCCAAATCTTTTGTATACATTTCAACATTTCTTCAATTAAAAATCGAACGATTTAAATTTGAGAAATAAAAGCTGACGCCGATTGTTGAAAGCAGATGACGTAATTGCAGTAACTGGGGTTAATGGGCGACGTGTAGCGATGGATAAAAACACTTTTGACGTTGTGAACTTAACAAAACTCAATCAATATTCTGATTCTAATTCATTTTCCAATTGATAACAAATACCAATTTGATAAAAACAGCAGCTGTGATAATTGATGAACCCTCTTCACTGCGCTGTAGCTTGTTCAATTACCACTGTTTGCTGTTTAGGTTAGCAAGCTGTGCCCCGTGTGCAGCGTGCAGAGTACGGTAAAGAAAACATATTCTTTCAAAATAACCGCGTTCACGCTAAAACTATTATTTCCATTGCAAACAGTTTGGAGCCAGATCAGACGCCGGGTAACCCGGCGTCTGATAAGGCTCCAAACTGTTTGTCACTCAGATAAAAATGAAAAGTCAGAATTGTCAAAAAGTTGTTCTTTTCTACGTTTTAGAGTTTAGCGTTTGCGTTTCGTTTGCGTTTAAACGGGAAAGAATAACGTTTTCCCCACTGTAAAAACTGACTGCGTTTTTTCGCAGAAGATGTTTTTGAAGCAGACAACAAATCAGCAAGGTTAACAAATCACGTTTCCAGATGGACATTGATAGTGTTTACCACTTCCCCTTGCAGTGGACAAAATGTTATGCTTTCCCAATAACCACTTTTGTACTAAAACGGTTATTCCCGTTGCAAACAATCTGGAGACAAAGCCGACGCCGGGTTATACAGTGGAGAAAACGTTATTCTTTCCCAATAAACGCGTTTACGCTAATTATTTCTATTGCAAACAGTTTGGAGCCAGATCAGACGCCGGGTAACCCGGCGTCTGATCAGGCTCCAAACTGTTTGCCACCTAAATAAACATGAATAGTCAGAATTGTCCAAAAGTTGCCTTTTTCTACGTTTTAATGTTTTGCGTTTGCGTTTCGTTTCGTTAAACGGGAAAGAATAACGTTTTCACCACTGTATATACAAATAACTAAACTTTTTTCCGTTAAAAGATATATTCCTTCGATATGTACACCAGCAACATTTAAACAAAATGTTTCAATCATATTATATCCAGAAATGATTTATAGTGGTGCGAGAAAAAGGAACTCTTTAATATCTCATCTAATAACGTTGATTTTGTACAATGGAGAATACGTTATTATTTTCTTGTAAACGAGTTTATGTTAAAACGAACTTATATCTATTGCAAACAGTATGAAGCCAGGTCAGACGCCGGTCTTATAGGCTTCAAACTGCAGTGTTCCCTCTCTACAACGGCCCTCTAAACAACGACTCCCTCCTTATAACGACCCTTGTCGCAGTTCCCTAAATATGACAGTTATGTCTAACGCCTATACTTTTGCAATGTAGTGTGGTTAACGTTGTCGTCTTCTGTTTTTCTTAAAGTTACATAATTGACATTGTGACGGAAAAAACTTAATGAGGGGTGACTAACAGTTTGAATCCAGATCAGACACCGCGTTACGCGGCGTCTGATCTGGATTCAAGCTGTTTGCAAATGTAAGCCAATGTCAATCCATATAACGCTTCAGTCCAAACAACACACACAATTTTGTCTCCCATTGGGTGTCGTTGTAGAGAGGGGGCGCTGTATTGCCAATCAGATAAATAGGCTATCAGAATTTTCATAAACATGTCATTTTCTCAAATTTATTGAATTAAATTAGTTACAAAAAACCCTAGTTTACTCGGTGTAAGGTAGTGAATGGGTATTAGATGAATGGATACATTCGACTTACAGTGAATTAGAGATATCGAATTCCGACTCTTTGTACATGTAATACGTGTATGATCGACACAAGCGAACTCTTATTATCGAGGTTTCACGGTAACTCTGACAGTGTTTAGCAAGTTGTTGAGATCAAAAAGCTCTTGTTCATAAGCATCAAATTAGTATTCAGGTTTAATGCTCTCCGACAGGCATGACTTGACTATGTGAACAGCCTTGTCATTTGATGGCATTGTGTGACCAAAACAGACGGGGTTGGCAGATTCAGCACTCCTTGGTCCTACAGTAGAGATTATATTTCTCCGTTTAACCTTTTTCACTCTCAATGACGCCTAAAAGCGCGTTTGCAAACAGTTTGGATTCTGATCAGACGCCGTGTTAAGCGGCGTCTGATCAGGATCCAAACTGTTTGACACTCGTATCGATATGTTTTAAGTCATACTACATTGAATCTTACTTTGAAACGATCTTGTATGCAACAAAATTGAAGCAGACGACAACGAAAGGGTGAAGGGGGTTAAATCTCACGAAAAGTTTGGCAGTGAAAGGGTTAAACGTATACGAAACGAAAACGCATTGCAATAAAATGTAGACAATTACACTTTTTATAAAAACTTTCTAACGACTTACATTCATTTGAGAGGCAAATAATTTGAAGCCTGATCAGACAGCGGGTTACCCGGTGTCTGATCTGGCTCCAAACTGTTTGCATTAAAATAATAGTTAGAGCATAACGCATTTGGGAAAGGATAAAGTTTTCTCCAATGTAGATAATTAGCATCGTTAAAGTACTTGTAAACAAAACAAATCATTATTGTATGTATCCTATAGCGGTACAGTAAATAGGGCATCATTTTTCGATGTAGACGAACCAAAATGCAACCCCAATCAAATTAATAGCGAAAATGACAACGTTTTTGATATATTGATGATTTACGCTAATCTGAGTGGCAAAAGAATTGGAGCTTAGCCCGGATGGATGACTCGGCGTCTGTTCTGACTCCATGCATTTTGAATTGGAGATCATTGTTTCATCGCAAGTGTGTTTATTCAGCCATTTTGTGGCTACACATTACGATCCTTCCCTGTACTTATGAACAGTACTTAGCCAGTCTGTTTTTGTCTTGAAATGAAATGTCCTCAAATAATAAAGGTTAAACACCAACAAAAAAGGCTACAGTGGTGCTCCATCCCTATAACGATTCCCTCCTTACAACAATGCTTGCCGCTGTTCCCCAATTAAGACAATCATGTCTGACGCTTTCACTGGTGCAATAAAGTCGGCTTACGCTTTAACCCTTTACCTCATAGCCTGTCTTTAGTGTTTAAGACATGTGACTACTTAAAGCAGGTTGAAAGTAAAGCAGAATGTGCCTTAAAGGCACATTCTGTTTTATTTTCAGCCTGCTTTAAGCTAAAATATGCTAGGTTATATAAAATATTTGTAATGGTAATTGTTCATGAGGGTATAAACTGGAACTATTTTCTTCAGCGGAGGAATAAATTAAATACGCTGAAAGTCGTTTCTATGGGGGAATGGGTTAAACTGTCGTCTGCAGTTTTGTCTCAAAGTTACATATTTTGACAGAAGAATATTTTAATATAATGACGATCGACAGACAGCTTGAATCTAGGTCAGACGCCGCGCTACGCAGCGTCTGATCTGGAGCCAAGCCTTTTGCAACTGTAAGCCAAGTGTTACATGTAATTTCCCCCTATAACAATTCCCACCGAACAACACATGCAATTTTTGTCTCCCAATGGGTGTTGTTGTAAAGAGAGAGCACGGCAATAACAAAGTCACAACCATTGAGTGTACAGTCTTTACTTTAAACCATTACCCAATATGTTCAACTTTTCACGCCTTCAATTTATTCCTACACTGAAATAAGTACATGTAAGTACTTATTATACATAACCATGCACGTTCAGAATATTTCCTATATCCGAGAATATGGTAGCACTCTGCTTTACTTTCAGCCTGCTTTAAGTAACCATCTTTTTTCAAAACTGAAAATAAGATATGCTGGAAAAGATAGATCTACTCATGTAAAATTGTCTCTTGTCGTTTTTTCTCAAAAGTACGTATATTGGACATTTTGACAAAAATATTATAAAGATGAGTGACAAACAGTTTGAACCCAGATCAGATGCCGCATTTAGATCAGATGCACACTCCATTTAACAACTCCTCCGAACAACGCACACAAGTCGTGCATTAAATCTTCAAACTAAGTCACCTTCCGCTTCACAGTTCTAAGTTCTATACCGATAAAGCTGTCAGAATAATTCCTATGTCATGAGGGTTAGGTCACAAGTTCTATCAACATTAGATACGGAGCTCCCTATGTATTTTCCGACAGTTCCTCTCAAAAGAGGAACTGTCGGACAATACATAGGGAGCGCCGTAACTATTGTTGGTAGAACTTGTGACCTTACCCTTTTTTTCGTATACATGTAATTGTTTTGTTTTTGTTAACTTGATGGTTCACCTATGCTATATGGTTGTACAATATGTGACAATAAAATATGTTTAAACTATAGGGCAATGCAAACTTTGATCCTGACAATGCGGTGCGATATAAACCACAAGTACTTGACAAATTACATTTTATTTTACTCTACCGTAGATATAAAGAAAAGGTATACAACGGGAGAGGAACAGGTAGTCTACACTGTCAACTAGAACTGCTGTTAAAATCGTCCTGATCACCAATATTCTCTTGTGGTGCCCTTATGGAATGATTAATTTATCAGTATTTACTTTGTTTGATGAAAGTCCGTCAAATAACGCCACAGTTACGAAATTGTACATAAAAGTTGGCGTTTCTGAAGTTCATACGAAATTGCCAAAATGTAGGGGCAATCTAGTCTTTTTATACAGTAGTCAGCCATTACGGCTGGAATTATCACTTAAATTTATTAGAGCAAACACGTTTATGTCAAAACATGACTCCTTTTTTGCAATTAGCTATATAAAATACACATGTAATTTGACAAGAAAGGACAAGGTTCACAGAGCCTCCGATTTGGCCCTGTAAAAATATTTTTTCCAAAAATGATTTTTTATCTTTATTTTCTGTTTATTTGTCAATATCAGATACTAATACTCCATAATATACACACACACACACGACTCAAAGTCAAGTTTTGACAATTTTATAGTTTCTTGTAAATGAACCGAGAGGCCAAAAAAGACAACAAAAGCAGTTTTGGTGTATAAATCTCGGTATAAATCCTAAAAGAAAAATATGAAGGCACGCATGCGACGCTTCAAAATTTGGATATGTTACTTCAACTTCAGTAGATAGTGTGTACTTAAAATATCTTTGTGTCGCATAAGTGCCTTCATTGTTTATTTCTATGATTGATACCCTGAATTGTACCAAAAATCTGCCTTTTTGGCCTTTTTGGGCCTCGTGGTCCATTTACAAGAAACTATAAAGTTGACAAAACTTGAATTTTGGCTGAGCTTTATGTATAATATGAGGAATGAATATCTGAAATTTACAAATAAAGAGAAAATAAAGCTAAAACATAAATTGGGAAGAAAAGATTTTAATAGGGCCAAAACGGAGCGATCTCATTGGCCAAACATTAAAAGGTAAAGTTTTTAATAATCTTGCATTTATAGATTGAAATTTAATCTTTTTTTGAGTCCCATCATGGTTACATTTCATATATAGATATTGTATCACATTTCATATCATAACATGTAAACCATGCCATTCTTTAAAGAATTATAAAAAGACTATTATCACCATATAACACTATACATTTCACATTACATGTTCAACATATAAAAAGCATGCAAAGCTAGCTAATCCTACAATCCAATGGTTTTGAAAATATCTTATCGAAATGATTGTTTGTTAAGAACTGCTTTAAAATGTTACTTAAGGACATACGAGACCAAATAAATTCTCCGATGGATCTCTATGAAACTTTCAGCATAGGTTCTTCAAACATATCTAAGTACAATGGCAAACAGAAAAACATAGGTTATAATGGTATTTTTTTGTCTATGGGTATTTGAAATGTATGATGTAGCCATTCTCGGCAAAGAGTCGGCATGCGTTATTTTGCCTTTCTAAAATAATGTAAAGTAATAATTGGCACAAACAAACATTAAACAGGTAAAAAAGTGATGCTCACTGAAAGTATGATGCAAAGCGTATGGTTGGTTTGTTGCCTGATATATCTGCATTTTCTTAAATGTTTTCGGCTCCAATTCAATGAAACACTCACTCGATCAAAATCTGCCCGAAATAAATTGATGAAACTTCTCACAATAAAAGCCATAGGTGTGAAAAAAAGACAATGGTAACAAAAAGCATAAGTTATAATGCTCCTTTTGAAACTATAGGCACTTTCATACATATACCAATGGCCTAAATAAGCCGATGGCTTTTTCTATGTGATCTCGGGTTCACGCTCAAATTCAATTTGATGAAGTTTTGGGTTATTAATTTAGCCTTATTAGATAGAGTATTTACCAAGATTCACGTACTTTCATTTATCAAGTACACTTTCATGCATTTAACGTCTTTATTACGCGATTTATGGAGATTGTTTGAAACCGAAAGTATCAACGGGAGGTAACCGATATGCACGATGTCGTTGAGCAACGATGCTTGATTTATCGTACTTCGTTAAAAACCACTAGGTGTCGCACGAACTGCTGGTGTATGCCGTCAAGAATTGACCGATCAAAATTATGCCA
Source organism: Gari tellinella (assembly GCA_922989275.2). Lineage (NCBI taxonomy): Eukaryota > Metazoa > Mollusca > Bivalvia > Cardiida > Psammobiidae > Gari > Gari tellinella. The sequence goes on along the minus strand of OV277858.1, from coordinate 99,831,183 downwards.
ATAAAGCCGGTTGGAAAAAATGTATTCTATGTATTACTCTTACTTAAAACCATTGTATATCTTTATCATTAGTTACTAAATCAGGCATATGGAATATTTGTTTCCAATCGTAGTTGCAAATGTTCTTTCCTAATAGCTTACACCATGTTTGAATACAAGTCGAGTTATCAGTGTTTGTATTTAAACATTCGTACATTGCTTTAGAAACTCTAGGTTTTTTAATCATTTTTTCAATTGCAAGTTTAATTCCATTATAGATTAAAGAGTTGGTAGATATTTAATATCATTATTTAACTCGTCAAAGTTCATGATAAAACCATATTCAGTTACCAAATCTCCAAAACAGTGTAATCCTACCTTTAACTATGACTTCAAGAAAAACACTTTACCCCCCTACTAAAATCATATGTTTAAAAAATAATGGATAATATTGAATGCTGTTTTTATCTATAATGTTATTAGTAAATAAATTTGAAAATGCTATACGTGTATATGTTTCAGACCAAAATACATTACTACATTTATTTGCTAGGGATTCACAAAAATGTTTCCATATAGCTTAAATTTACCCTTTTATCGTCTGCTTTGAAATTGTCGTCTGCAAAATTTGTTAAATTTAGTTTTATGCATTTTTCAAGCACAGAAACCTTAAAGACGACTGTCAAACAGTTTTGATCCAGATCAGACGACGCGTTACGCGGCGTCTAATCTGGATCAAAATTGTTTGCACAAACAGTGTAATCGCGATGAGCATACAAAGGGTTACATATAATTATTTATTGTAACTCTCTGACTTAAGATATGCTCCTAGTTACAGTGGAGAATCGGTTATTCTTTCCCGTTTAAACGCAAACGTACGCAAACGCAAAGCACTAAAACGTAGAAAAGAACAACTTTTGGACAATTCTGATAATTCTTGTTTATCTTGGTGGCAAACAGTTTGGAGCCTGATCAGACGCCGGGTTACCCGGCGTCTGACCTGGCTCCAAACTCTTTGCACTGCAAATAATAGTTTTAGCGTAAACGCGTTTATTGGGAAAGAATAACACATTCTCCACTGTAAGATACGTGCGTTACGTTGACATGTCGCAACTGCGTTGTTCTAGTTCAGTTACGTTTTATCGTAAGTGGGAGAAATACGGCGTTCTGATCATCAGCTGTTCTTCAACCCTTTCCCCCATAAATACTCCCTTTGACGCCCTTAATTTATTCATCCATTTTCATCATTTTACTGTATTGCGTTTGTGTGTTGTTTCGATTAAAGGTGAATAAGACAATGAATTTCCTTTTAAGCGCGTGTATGCAATTTTTTATTTTATTTCAGTATGGAACCAAATCAGATTCAAAACTGATGATCTCTTAAATTATAATACATCAACAATAATAAAAACTATGCCATTTTCTCCATTTAACCTATTTGTGCCCTATTTGGGACATAGGCAAACAGTGTAGTCTCTGATCAGACGCCGCATTGTGCGGCGCCTGATCAGAGACTACACTGTTTGCTGATAAGAATTTCAATATAAAAAAAATGAAAATGAAAATTTTGACCAGGCATCCCTTTGATAAAAAAGGACTACAGTGGAGAATGTGTTATTCTTTCCCAATAAACGCGTTTACGCTAAAACTATTATTTGCTGTGCAAACAGTTTGGAGCCAGATCAGACGCCGGGTAACCCGGCGTCTGACCAGGCTCCAAACTGTTTGCCACCAAGATAAACATGAAATATCAGAATTGTCCAAAAGTTGTTCTTTTCTACGTTTTAGCGCTTTGCGTTTGCGTACGTTTGCGTTTAAACGGGAAAGAATAACAGATTCTCCACTGTAATCATATTACATTTAATTTCGTTTCATTTGAACGGACAAAAACCAATTCTTCTCCATTGTAGCACTACCCGTACCATTGTAAAGAAAGTAACATTTCTTTAACAAAGTTGCTCCTGAAATTTTTAATGGGCAGTTCCAATTTTCACTTTAACCCTTTCATGATCAAATTTATCGTGAGATTTTTACCCCTTCACCGCCATATTGCCGTCCGCTTAAATACTGTTGTCTGCAATATCGCTTCAAAGTTAGATTGAAGACAGTATAAAATGTAGTTACGCGCCGTCTGAACAGGATCAAAACTGTTTGCAAATGCGCTTTATGACGTCATTCAGAGAGAAAGGGCTAACCTAAAGTCCATGCATGTTTGACTAATCATGGTGGGTTCTTACAATAATTTACCAAATGACAAACGGTGCAGACCCTGGTTACTGAAGGAATCCTCTGATCAGGGTCTACACTGTTTTTATAGGACAAATATACTATTTACAATTATTCAGTTTGTTAATGACGAGTACGATTAGTTGTGTTAAAGATATCAACGATTATTCAATGCATTACCGGTAAACATTAATCTATATTTTATTGAATACAATTGAACGTTATCCTGTTTTAAAGATGAACACTTTGTTATTCCAATTTAGCATTGTCACTGCCATAGCTGACTAAAGTTGACCTTTGCTTTTTACATCCAGTTTGAATCTTGATCAGACGCCGTGTGACGCGACATCTGATCAAGATCCAAATTGTTTGGTAAAACTAAATTTTTCACCGCCATTTGCGACTAAAGTTGACATTTTTACAAACAGTTTGGTTTCTGATCAGGTGACGCGGCGTCTGGTCAAGATCAAAATTATTTGGCACTCACATCAATATACTTTCCGTTAGACCTTCCTACCTTGTCGTGGTTCTGGGACTAACTTGTCATAGGGATTTTTCTGTTTAGTAGACAGAGATTATTCCCTCTGTCAAGAACTAAAGGAAGGCATGTCTGTGGTTTTGATCCCATGCGCTGCTCACAACGTATGAGATAAGCCAAAACCATCTTCCTTGAATAAACATCATCTCATCTCATCATACATCACCATTCATCATTATATGGCCTATTGCGTGTCGCAGTGCATTTAAGCCCAACTGACCCATCTATGTCCGTTAAAAATTTTAATCTAGCATGCAGTTTGAATCTGGCATAAAATTTCAGACTACAATCTATGAAATTGCAGACGACAAAGTTGATCAAACGATAAAGTGTCTACAAAAGGGTAAAACAGTCGATAAAATGTTGTAGTGAAGGGGTTACAGTGGAGAATCTGTTATTCTTTCCCGTTTAAACGCAAACGAAACGCAAACGCATACATGTAGTACTAAAACGTAGAAAAGTACAACTTTTGGACAATTCTGATTATTCATGTTTATATTGGTGGCAAACAGTTTGGAGCCTGATTAGACGCCGGGTAACCCGGCGTCTGATCTTGCTCCAAACTGTTTGTAATAGAAAACATAGTTTTAGCGTAAACGCGTTTATTGGGAAAGAATAACGTTTTCTCCACTGTAATATTTCTTTAATGAGTTCTAAAACAAAAGAACATTGTATAATTAAGGAAAACTTATTAAAATTGTTTTTAACATTAGACAAAATTCCCTAAAAGTGTCAAATGTTTCTACTCACTTATATGTAAAGTATATGTATAAACTGATACTTATTTGATATGTAGAGAATATGTTGAATTATTTGAATGTATTGAATTGTATTGTTTTGCCTAAGCCATACCAATATATCTTTGTAAATGGTCAACGGCATAATTTGCCGATTTGTCAATAAATGTGAGCTGAACTATAAACTACATGCAAATGGATTTCATAAAATGAAGAAATTGGTAGAAAACGGGAGAAAGCGTTATTCCTTTCTGAATAATTCTTAAATAATTATTTCAATTGCAAACAAATTTGCACCAAAACAGACTCGATACATGTATCTTATCAGGCTCCAAACTGTTTGCTACCAAGATTTAAATAATATATTAAACTCTTTTCACGATAGCAGCGGACTCGTGACTAACTGTGCAAACAGTTAGGACCCAGATGAGACGCCGCGTAACGCGGCGTCTCATCAAGATCCAAACTGTTTGATATTCTGACATTGTTTTAAAAAGAAAGGTTTGAAAATCATATTTTTAGAACAGTAGCAGGCGACCATTGTTGCCGACAGAAAAATTACCCAGCTTGCAAAGAATTAAATCGCCAGCATTGTAAATCTCGATGTCATTTTCCACATTGTTCCGCATTGCGTTTGTGTTTCGCTGCGTTTTATTTCAACGGAAAACAGTAACTTTGTGTTTCTCTCCACTGTAAGACCGGGCAGCATAGGGTGCATGAAAAGACAGCGATCATTAAAAAGTGGCAAGTGTTGCTGCTAGAATGTGATAGTTCTATTCTAAAGAAACCAATAAAAAGATAATTTGCAGAAGCCAATTTATGAATCATTTGTATGATTTCATTCATTATGGCGAGTAATGATGAATAATTATTTCCTCTACAGAAGCTCACGCACTACAGTGCTCCCTCCCTACAACAGCTCTCCGAACAAACCATTCTCTCCTTACAACAATGGTTGCATCTGTTCTCCAAACAAGACAATTATGTCTAAAGCTTTCACTGCTGCAACATCGTCTACTTAAAACTGCTGTCGTTAGCTCGTTTTTTTTTCTTTTCTTAAAATAACGTACTGGTATTTTGACAGAAGTAACAGTACAAGTGACTAACAGCTTTGGCGTTACGCGGCGTCTGATCTGAGCTCAAACTGTTTGCATATGTGAACAAAATAATTCTAAGCAGTCTAAGGGGGTACTTAATGTTCCCTTCCTATCATAACTCCCTCCAAACAACACACGCCCAATCTTTATCTCAGACTGGATGTTGCTCTAGAGAAGGAGCACTGTATTTCTTCAGTGATCATGTAGAAACAAACTCATGATTGAAGGTCAATTCTAAGTGTGACAATGCCTGAAGGTTCTTCACTACTGTCTAAACGCAATCGATTTTAAAAGCAATGCAATTAAATGAAGAAAATAACAGGGTCTTGAACAATATTGATGATTTATTAAACTTTGGCTAAAACGTTTTGCAGTAATCCATTGACTCCTAGGTCTGAACGCACTGTGTCTATGCTTATAAAGCGTTTGAGCTGAGCCTGGAATAGTTCTCAAGCATTTGTATGGTCAGATTAGAGCCTAGGCTCAAATCTTACCATTCAAATGCTTGAGAACGAAATCAGACTCAACTCAGTCGCTTTATAAGCACTGGACCTGGAATCTACAGATAGTTTGGACCGAGAACAGAAGCCGAGAAATTCCGTGTCTAATCAGTATTTAACCTTTTTCCACCATAACCATTTTCTAGGTATGTAGACCGATTGTCACCTAAAGTATATGTAGTTTAGGAGTAAAGCAGAATGTGCCTTAATACAATCAATTATGTGTCTGTACTTTCCGTATGCTTCCATCTGGTAGGCTCAGAGCAGTTTCTTTAATGGTACATATTCATACTGTATAAAGTAGATCTATTTCTCCAGAGAATGAATCAATTAAAGGCGTAAAATGCTTATTAATGGGATAATGGATTAAACTTTATTACATCTACTGCAAATGTTCTTAAAGTTTACATTTGAGACGTACTATCAGAGGACAATTTAAAGGCAGACACTTAAAACTATAAAAAAAAATTCTGCAAATACATTTGGTGTCCAGCAGTCAATAAGTTGTGGATCTTACATGAGTGCTCATTAATTATCATTTTTAATAAACGAGTTGACTAAAATAATATTACGCGAGCCTTAGCGAGCGTTCTATTTATTTTAGTAAACGAGTTTATTAAAAATGATAAAACATGACCACAAATCAACTGAATCCGTAGTTTTTAGTCTCTGCCATATGTATTTTCCGCCAAAATTTGACGTTTTACGGTAACCTCATGACAAATGACGTCATTTGGCATCCCGCGTCATGCAGCACTTGTGGACGAAAAGGTTGGGACGGAGCCCAAATATCGGTATTTCACTATCTTTTATTGAATGGCTTTATTATACTGTCAGAGCCGGTTTTTTTGTGATAAACAGTACCACTGGATTTCCAATTGGTTTCACATCGGTGAGATACAGTATAGCAGATTAATTATTTCCCGTTTAACGCAATGCAAACGTAATGCAATAAAAGTAAGAAAATGATTTTAAAAACAGTTTGAGCCTTTGAGTTGAATCTGTGATCGTTCTCAAGCATTTGATTGTTTAAATTAGAGCAATCAAATATTTCAAAACGATCCCAGATTCAACTCAATAGTTTTATAACCGTTGAGCAAGTCCTTTGAGAGTTTTTCGAGGAAGTGTTGACGGCTTTAATTAAATCTGGGTGTTAAACAAATGCAAACCTAGTTACACGGCAGGATACTCGGTTCTTAGTTACAGAGGAGAATCTGTTATTCTTTCCCGTTTAAACGAAACGAAACGCAAACGCAAAACACTAAAACGTAGAAAAGTGCAACTTGTGGACAATTCTGATAATTCATGTTTATCTTGGTGGCAAACAGTTTGGAGCCTGATCAGACGCCGGGTTACCCGGCGTCTGATCTGGCTCCAAACTGTTTGCAATAGAAACATTAGTTTTATCGTAAACGCGTTTATTGGGAAATAATAACAGTTTCTCCACTGTAGACTCGAAGCTGACTACAGTGTTCCCTCCCTGCAACACCCTCCAAACAACGATTAACTTCTTACAACGATCCTTGCCGTAGTTCCCTAAACAGGACAATTATGTCTAACGCTTTTACTGCTGCCATATCGTCTACTTAAAGTTGTCATCTGTTATTTTCTCAAAGTGGCATAATAGACATTTGAGAGAAAATAAATTAACGACGAGTGACAAACAGCTTGAATCCAGACCAGGCGCTCGTCTGACCTGGATTCAAGCTGTTTGTAAATGGTAGTCAAGTTCCCTCCCTATAACGACTCCATCTGAACAACGCACACAATATTTGTCTCCCATTAGGTGTCGTTGTAGAGAGGGGGCGCTGTTTTTTCAATAAGAATCAGCTCATTGGGTACAAGCACGTTAGGTTTTAAATAAGCGTTGATAGCACTATTATAATTACATGTATGAAACATTCCTACGCCAGTATCATTTGCTCACCTTTAGAAACAAAGATTCACGATTATCTGTTACAGTGAAGAAAACGTTATTCTTTCCCGTTTAAACGCAAACGTACGCAAACGCAAAACACGAAAATGAAGAAAATGACAACTTTTTGAAATTTCTCAGGATTTCTTTTAAGCTGAGTGGCAAACAGTTTGGAACCTGATCAGACGCCGGGTTACCCGGCGTCTGATCTGGCTCCAAACTGTTTGCGATGGAAATAATAGTTTTAGCGTAAACGCGTTTATTGGGAAAGAATATCGTTTTCTCCACTGTACCCTATATATAAAGTTACATGTACAGACATGTAGCCTTGGTTTACAATTTATTTTCTCTCAGAACATGGCTTAGCATGTTAATAAAGTATAAAATAACCATACATGTATAATAGTATTTCCCTATATACAAAAGTACAGTCATGAAGTCTTGGTTTACAATTTATTTTCTCTTAGAACATGGCTTAGCATGTTAATAAAGTATAAAAAAATACATGTATAATAATATTCCCTATATACAAAAGTACAGTCATGAAGTCTTGGTTTACAATTTATTTCTCTCAGAACATGGCTAAGCATGTTATATAATGTATAACATAAACATACGTGTATAATGATATTTCAGACTGCATGGTACATGTAAGAGCGAAACACATATGCCAAACCCCTATGTTTGATACATGTGTTTACGGTCTCTTTCACTTATCATCTCACTCATCCCACACTCACGCACACACTCTCTCCCTACATCAACATATATAGAGCAAAGCAGAACAGTTTTTATTATTATCATGTTTTGCTTACACCCTTAATTTATAAATGATGTGTACCCGAATGTCACCAGAGACCCGAAACCAGCCGGTTTCAAAGAAATCAGGAACAATCTCTACCAACAAGATCAACCAGACAGGCACCAGGCCAATGGCCTCATCCGGAAACCACATTAAGTATATGAACTCAAGCTCTTCAAAACCAGTCAAAGACAACACAGAAATATCCTAAATGAGCTCTCTGCATCATCCTTATCCTGGGCTATCCATAAACCCGTTTTAAGTAGAATGTATGATGTTTCATAATGCAGAAAGCTCACGAGCGAACTCTCAGTGTCATTTTTATCCCGAATTATCCATAGACCCGGACTCAGTTTAAAAAATAAAGAGGATGTACTATGAAGGTCAGAAACAGCATAGAAAGATCCTGAGTGGTCTTTCTGCGCAATTTATATCCAGAATTATCCACAAAAACCGCATCCAATATAGAAATTAAGATTGGCGTATAATACAGGCTAAAAACATCACAGAAAGGCCATGAACCAACTTTCTGCGTTGTTTTTATCCTGAACCTTTCGTAAGAACAGGCGATGACGAGAGAAAACCGTCTTGTCCATTGTACATGTAGTTACAGTGGGAGATGTTATTCTGCTCACTTTAATCGAACCTCAGCACTAACGCAATTCGCTTAAATGTAGAAAAAAACAGATTTTTGAAAACATTTACGAATTATTTTAATCTGAATGTCAAACAGTTTTAAGCCTGATCAGACGCCGGGTTACGCGGCGTCTGATCTGGCTCCAAACGGTTTACAATGAAAAAGAACTTGTTTTAGCATAAATGCGTTTATTGAGAACATATAATGTCTTCTCTACTGTATGTTTTATACAGTGGAGAATCTGTTATTCGTTCCAGTTTAAACGAAACGAAACGCAAAACACTAAAACGTAGAAAAGTGCAACTTGTGAACAATTCTGATAATTCATGTTTATCTTGGTGGCAAACAGTTTGGAGCCTAATCAGACTGGTGCAATAGAAAAATTAGTTTTAGCGTAAACGCGTTTATTGGGAAAGAATAACAGTTTCTCCACTGTAGGTGACAAATGAAACTGCGAGTCATGTTCCAAACAAACATGAAATACAACAACAAAATACGACAATGTAATTAACATTGATATTTACACGGAACTTGCAACTTTGAAATAAATATTTAGAGATATCTATTTTCTGTTAATGTTAACCACCGTTGAGAAGGCGTTATTCTTCCCCCAATAAACGCGTTTGTTGATTTTTTTGTTTGGTTTTTAAAAGGGGGTAGGCACTATTGAAATAATTATAAACTTGTCGTTTGATCAGTATCCAAACTGTTGGCCGCGAAAATTAAAAGGAGCCGTTTACAATTTTGAAAGGTTTTCAATGTCTCTTTTCGATTTAATTGCACTTGATCTCGTTTAGATTAGTTTAACACTCTACAGTAAAGAAAGTACAGTGTTCACTCCCTACAACGCCCTCCCAACAACGACTCCCTCCTTACAACGATCATTGTCACAGTTCCCGAAACAGGACAATTATGTCCAACCTATTCACGACTGCAATGTCCTTTGCTGTTTTTCTCAAAGTTACATAATGGACACTTTGAAAGAAAAAAAACTTAATGTTGAGTGACAAACAGCTTGAATCCAGATCAGACGCCGCGTTACGCGGCGTCTGATCTGGATTCAAGCTGTTTGTAAATGTTAGCCAACTTCACTCCCTATAACGACTCCCTCCGAACAACGAACATATGTTTGTCACCCATTGGGTGTCGTTGTAGAGAGAGAGTGCTGTAATACACGCATTGTTTTACCCGCTGGTACATGTAACAGTTTACACATTAACCTTTTCAATGGCCTTATGGCATCAGATTCCGTTTCACACATTCACTTCCAAAACATCGTCTGTTCGCAAACGTGTACTTTTTTTCTCTAAACTTTATCATTGTATAGACAGTCTTGTTAAACTCATTACCCAATGGCCCATTACTAGTTTTGAAGACGAGGTGACCGCGTATGTATACATGTATTTTTTTAAGTCAAGTGTCCTAAAATATAAATTTGAGAAGTAAAAGCAGACAACTCCTTGATAACAATTAATGGCGAAATGGCAAAGAAGTGGTGAAAGTTAGCTTTTGAACGAAAGTGCAGAACACATTATTAAAAGGTTAAAGTCGTGACAGATTCATATTTAAACCTTTAACCCCTTCACTGCCTTACCCCGAGCACAACATATTTTTGCAAACAGTTTGGATCCTGATCAGACGCCGCGTTACGCGGCATCTGATCAGGATCCAAACTGTTTGACACTCATTTCAATATGTCTTCAGTCAAAATAGCAAACAATTAAAATTTAAGAAATAAAAGTTGACGACAATTGTTTAAAATTGATGACGTCACGGCAGTGAAGGGGTTAAGTATCGTGCCGAGCGCGTCAAAATTAGCATCTGTAAACTGTTTTGATTAGACGTCGCGGAGCGCAGCTTCTGTTCTGGATCCAATATGTTTGCTGTTCATATTATGTTATTCATAAATTTAAAAACAATGAAAACTGACTATGATTTTTTTGTTCCGCAGACGATATGTTTGTAGCAGACGATAAATCAGCATGATACGGGTAATAGACCATACCATGTAAAGTAGAACCTCTCTATTACGACCACTAAGTTGTGTCAAATATTAATCGTTTAAGACAGGTGACTTCTTATAGCAATGTGAAAGTGAAACAGAAAGCTCCTACAGGAGCTTTCTGTTTCACTTTCACATTGCTTTAAGCTGTCACATGTCCTTTATACGGACAATAAGCCTTCTATTTAGTGGTCGTAATAGAGGGTTTCTTCTGTACTTGTTCTTTTGTTACTGACATGCCTGTTCCTATATTACTGAACAAACCAGGCCCATCTTCCTATAATGCATGACAATGACCACCAAACAAACAGGTTGATTTCAACCTTTACTGCAGGTAATAGATACATACTTTGTCCTACAGTCTGTTTATATTTTTGAAAACAGATTACATGTACCTCTAAAGCAGGTTGCAATTAAAGCAGAACATGCCTTAAGGCGCATTCTGCTTTACTTTCAACATGTTTTATACTACCATCTACAAGGATGTCTATAGCATGTCTTATAGTACTGTGCATATTCATGACTGTATAAATTTGGACCTTTTTTTACAATGGAGAAATAAACCAAACAGGTGAAATGCGTATTTGTGAAAAAAAAGGGTTAACGCAGAATAAAATTTAAGGAATTTGAAGGAGCTGTCTACTTCATTCTCCTATAATTTTGAAAAGCTGTTTGCCCACTTACAATATAAACATTTCATACATCACAACCGATATCACACGATTTAATAACTATACCCAGAAGAACAGAAATATTCTCTAACTCAACAGTTCCTTCACCGATAGACCTTTGGAATAAAACTCCGTTAAACATACGGGAATCCGTATCTTTATCAATTGTCAAGTCTCGACTTAAAGAACTTCATAAAGCCCCGAAAGTAATTCCTTTTTTGTAGTGGGAGACAGACGTGTATCAGTATACCACTGTAGAATACGTAACAACCTTAATTTCGACCTATACAATAATAATTTACGTGAAAGTCCTATACTTGTAAATGCGACTATGATATATTTTACTTTTGAATGTCAAATGTGTGCTGATGAACGTCTTCTCTTTCTACAAAAAACAGAACACCTCCGTACACTGAATACTAATACTGTGCTATGCAAACAGTTTGGAGCCGGATCAGACGCCGGGATACCCGGCGTCTGATCCGGCTCCAGACTGTTTACAATTGAAAATTAGTTCTTACGTTACAAATGCGCTTATTTGAAAGAATAACGTCTTCTCCACTGTACATCTAGCACCCACTTATCCCCTTCATCGCCTTATCCCGGGTACAGTGGTTATTTGCAAACAGTTTGGATCTTAATCAGACGCCACCTTACGCGGCATTTGATCAGGAGGCAAACTATTTGGCTCTTATAGCGATATTACATTAGCCCAATTACCAAATAATTGAATTTGAGAAATAAAAGCAGACGACAATCGTTAATGGCAGATGACGTCATGTTAGTGAAGGGAATATTCTTTGAATAATTTATACAATAAGTGTTGCTTTATTATACAGTGGAGAAGACGTTATGCTTTCCTAATAAACGCGTTTACGCTTAATCTATTATTTCAATTGCAAAACGTTTGGAGCCAGATCAGACACCGGGTAACCCGGCGTCTGACCAGGCTACAAACTCTTTTCCACTCAGATTGAAGTTAATATTAGTTAGACTCATCAAAAGGCTGATCTTTTCGCTATTTTAGTGCAATCCGTTTGCGCTGAGTTTGCGTTTAACGGAAAATAATAGCGTGTCTCCATCTGTTTATCCTACACTTCAGAACATACTTTGACTGAATACAGTGGAGAATACATTTTTCCCAATAAACGCGTTTACGCTAAAAATATTTTTTCCAATACAAACAGTTTGGAGACAGATCAGACGCCGGGTCACCCGGCGTCTGATCAGGCTCCAAACTGTTTACCACTTAGATTAAAATGAATTGTTAGAATTATCAAAAGGTTGTTATTTACTCCATTTCATATGCCTTTAAACGGGACATAAAAACGTTTTCTCCACTGTACATGTACCTACAATGGATAAGACGGTGATTCTTTCCCGATTAACCCTTTCCCCCATAGAATGCAATTTATGCGCATTTCATTTCCTCAACTGAAGAAAAAAGTCAGAATCATACTGTACAGCCATTATAATGTACAATCAGAAATAGTTTCTAAGTCCTAATAGATACGTGAAAAAGCTTAAAGCAGGTTGAAAATAAAGCAGTATGCGCCTTAAGGCGCATTCTGCTTCACTTCCAAACAGCTTTAAATGGTCATCTGTCTTCCAAACTAGAAACAGGCTATGCATGCATCGGGTAAAGGGATAAAAGAAACGAAACTCAAACGAAATACAGTGGAGAATCTGTTATTCTTTCCCGTTTAAACGCAAACGTACGCAAACGCAACGCACTAAAACGTAGAAAAATACAACTTTTGGACAATTCTGATGATTCATGTTTATCTTGGTGGTAAACAGTATGGAGCCTGATCAGACGCCGGGTTACGTCTGATCTGGCTCCAAACTGTTTGCACTGCAAATAATAGTTTTAGCGTAAAAGCGTTTATTGGGAAAGAATAACACATTCTCTACTGTACATGTATAATGAAACAAATGACAAATTTTTGACAATTTTTAAATTTGCAGACACATTGGAGCCATATCAAACGCCGCGTAACTCGACGTCTGATCTAGATCCAACTGTTTGTACCGGGAAAAGTTGTTTTCACTCGAACGCGTTTATTGGGGAAAAGACGTGTTTCAACTGACAGACAACTGATCATCTTATCTGAACATTTTATCATTACTGTAACCCCTTAACCCCCTTTCATGATCAATTTTATCGTGAAGTATTTTACCCCTTCACCTGTTTCAATAGTGTTGTCTACAATATCATTTCAGAGTTAAGTTTGAGGCAGTATAAGTTAACTGACGTAATTTCAAAACAAGTGCCAAACAGTACTGACTCTGAGCAGACGCCGCGTTACGCGGCGTCTGATGAGGTTCAAAACTGTTTGCAAATGCGCTTCATGACGTCATTGAGAATGAAAGAGTTAACTGCCATGACGCCATCTGTTTTAAAGAAATACCGTCTGCTTTTATTTGTGATTTTATACACCTGTGTAGATACTAGAACAAGGGCTCAAGATAAAGCACAAGTACTTGACACATATATCTAGATCTATTACCAAACAAAAAGAAAAAAGAAAAAACTTTTTTTTACTAGACTTCTATTATAGATACAAGGTATACAACGCAATCCAACAGGTAGTCTTAACTATCAACTTAAACTGATGCTAAACTAGATCACCAATAATCTCTTGAGGTACCCTCGGGAAATGATTAATTTATCAATATCTACTTTTTGTTTCATCCATTTTCGTCAAATAACGCCACAGTACGTGCATTTATAACGAAAATGTGCATCAAAAAGGGTTGGTTTTTTTTTTTTTTTTTTTTTTTGGAAATAGATCTAGATCAATGTGTCAAATACCTGTGACCCTATACATAATATAACATGCCCTCTATCTGAAGCACACAAAGAAGTAGACAAATTCTCAAACAGACGTACTTAATGAGCAATTACTGTCAGAATACAGAAGCTTTTAGTATGTAGACTGGTATACGTAATCTTATAAGACATTCCTAATGTGTGCATGTTTTTTGTTTTGCTGTTGTTGTTGTTGTTTTATGGCAATAGATGGGAGAACAACAGTTGTTTAAAAACAATTCGGATCACAATCAGACGCCGCGAAACGCGACGTCTAATTTGGATAGGAGCTGTTCTCACTAATTTCCATATTTCTTAAGTCAAACTACCTAAATTAGGGTATTAGATCTGAGAAATAAGAAAGACTTTCATTGTTTAAAACAGATGATGTAAGGACAGTAAAGGATTTAACCCTATGTGTACAGTATTTTAAGATACATGCCCTATAAATAAAGACAATCATGATGTTATGCCCCGCGCGACTAATTCGGTGGGCATAGAGTTTTTGTCCTGTCTGTTGGTCTATATGTATGTGTGCCTATCCAAACCGTTAGCTGCTTCAGAATAACATGTGATAGAGACTTCATACTTGGTAAGTACTCCCTCCCTACATTGACACTCGCAACAACGACTTCCTCCTAACAACAACTCGTCGCAGTTCCCTAAACAGATCAATTATTTCTAACGCTTTTACTGCTGCAATATCGTTTTCCCCTCAAAGTTACATCTCATATAATGACAATTGACAAACAGCTTGAATCCAGAACAGACGCCGCGTTACGCGGCGTCTGGTCTGGATTCAAGCTATTTGCAAATTGAAGCCAAGTTTAAATGTTCCCTCCCTATAACGACTCGCTTCACAGAAGATATATAATATGTGTCTCCTATTTGGTGTCGTTGTAGAGAGGGAGCACTAAATATATAATGTATACTAAAGATAAGAAGCTCTCGGGCTCAGTACAAGTTAGGTTATGTCAGACAAAGGCAAAGTTCATTAAGAGGTCATGGTCACATCAGGGATGTTTAATGTTTCAAAAAAACACTTCTTGTTTTAGTGTGATCATAATATATTATAGTAGATTTATTGTACATTGATTGAGTCCGATTGAAAAAAGAAATTAAAAATTGAATCATTTTACACTCTGGCTTTATTTTCTTGGTTGTTGTTGTCCTAAGTTCAGGGAGGAACTACATGTACCTTTCAAAGTCATATTTTTTTTTTCCATTCGCCCTATTCCATTCAATTGAAAAAAGACACTGATTTCGTGTTAACATACTTTCTCGAATGGTGGGCGGGACTTGTGATTGCGCAGAGGAGGTGGGGCTTATGGGTAATTTTGTTGCGTTCCCTGAGTAATGGCCGTTATCGCTGTTCCTTACAGGGTACATACTATTCGTATTTATAACCTCTAATATGGAATAAACATACATGCAAACTAATGCAATGCTCATTTAATATTAGAAATTACAGCAAATATAATGTTAATATAAGAAATGAACTAAATTGTTTTCGGCGTTAAACAAAAGCGAAATAAACGACAGTAAATGATCGGCAAATTTACCATAAATCGCTAGCGCGATTCATGAAATTTGCCGATCATTTTCTGTCGTTTTATTTGCACAAACGTCGAAAAAATCTATTTCATTTCTTAAATAGCACCTTTTCAACATTTTATCGAGTAAGTTGCTTTTTTATGCTAGTCAGCTTACAGTACACATATTCGATACGAATTTCAAACAGTTTAAATCCTTAGCTGACTCACAGAAAACAATAACAATAAGCTTCTATAACAAATTCATTTTTAGTTTTGTCATTCATTAGATTTCCAAGTTTATTAAATATATGAAAGTCACTTTCTTTTCGCTTAGCAAAGCTTTGATCGTTTGTATATCATTAATGGTAACTGTCTTTTCCGTTAAATTTTAACTAAATCTAAAAAAAAAAAACTGCTTTTCTGAAAATGATTTTCGTGCCGGGTGACATACATGTACACGAACTTCGCTATCTCGAACACGTTTAACCCATTATCTGATAACCTGTTTCTGGTTTTGAAAATAGGTGACTACTTAAAGCAGGTTGAAAGTAAAGCAGAATGCGCCATATGGCGCATTCTGCTTTACTTCCAGCCTGCTTTAAGCTATTACATGTACCTGCTAGAATATGGAAAGTATTAAATATGACACATATTCATTACGGTATATATTGGAACTATTTTCTTCAGCGGATGAATAAAATGAATGTGCTAAAAATCGCTTCTATAAGGGAAAGGGTTTAGTCGAGCTAACCCGTACTTCTTTTGATGAATTTCTATATCGCAAACTTTCTTAAGTGTAACATGCCAGAATCTCACTGTTACAGTGGAGAATCTGTTATTCTTTTCCGTTTAAACGCAAACGTACGCAAACGCAAAGCGCTAAAACATAGAAAAGTACAACTTTTTGGAAAATTCGGATAATTCATGTTTATCTTGGTGGCAAACAGTTTAGAGCCTGATCAGACGCCGAGTTACCCGGCGTCTAATCTGGCTCCAAACTTTTGTATTTGAAATAATAGTTTTAGCGTAAACGCGTTTATTGGGAAAGTATAACGTTTTCTCCACTGTAAATCGTGGCAATGCAACATTTTAACCTCGATATACGGGTATGTTCCCCTTGAGCAAGTATGTGGCCCAACCCCATTTCTTTGTATAATATTGAAATAAAATATGTTTAAACTAGCTTAACTTACTATGAAAGTAAGGCTGTATATCTAAAACCTTCGTTATCCGAAACACTGCTTTATTCGACATGGTTTACAAGTTTACAACTTTATCACGGTTGTTTATCATACGGAGAGAAATATAAATTGAAGGCGTTTATGGAGTAAAGGGTCAAACAGTAAGGGCCAATATATTCTCCACTGTTTCAACACCACTGTTAGATGTCTTTTAAGATTCTGCCGACTGGGACACTATGACCAGTTGTAAACACCTTTCTGCATTGTAAGTCTAGACTGAAATATTTTATTTTCACTTTGAAACGGTAATCAGTAATGGACATTATCACATAGGTGTATAACAGAAGTCAGCGTCAGCCGAAATACAGTACAATGTATAACCTGCCTTATCCGACATCAGTCGGTATCAAACTCATTATTTTCAAGCGAATATTACGTTGGAAACAGTTTGGAGCCCGATCAGACGCCTTGGAACTGGGCGTATGATCGGGCTCCAAACTGTTTGATACTTGTATCGATGTGTATGCAGTTAAATTGCACATTCTCTTAATTTGATAAACAAATGCTGACGATTTATTTTCCCTACATCAACGCTTGCCGCTTTTCCCCAAACAAGACAATTGTATCCAATCATTCCATGGATGTAATACAGTGGAGAAAACGTTATTCTTTCCCGTTTAAACGAAACGAAACGCAAACGGGAAACATTAAAATGTAGAAAATGACAAGTTGTTGACAATTCTGACTAACCATTTTTATCTGGGCGGCAAACAGTTTGGAGCCCTGATCAGACGGCGGGTTACCCGGCGTCTGATCTGGCTTCAAACTGTTTGCAATGGAAATAATAGTATTAGCGTAAACGCGTTTATTGGGAAAAAATAACGCTTTCTCCACTGTAGTTTCTGTTAAAGATTATCGTCTGCTGTTGTTCTCAAAGTAAATAATGGACATTTTGACAGAAAAATATAATGACAGGTGACAAACAGCTTGAAACCAGATCAGACGCCGCGATACGCAGCGTCTAATCAGGATTCAAACTATTGTGCAAAAAGAGAGTCAATTTTTCTCCCTATAACAACTCCGTTCGAACAACATACACAATCGATGTCTCCCATTGTGAGTTGTTATAGAGAGGGAACACTGTACTAAAAGAAACAGACACAAGCACGTTGACATCGAGATTATTTTGTAGATTACAATAAGAACTGAATATATAACCTATCTTTCATTCTCATCTAGAGGTATTTAGCATACATTTAGGGGATATATTATTTAAGAAATAACAAATTCGTAGGTGTTCATTACCGTGCATTAGATCACAGTAAGGAGTTGAGATGTGGAGTCATTAGATCACGAGGCCTTTATTTTAATTCTAACGCGACTTTTATTATAAAAAATACTATTTATGTATTACGCGTATGGGGCGAATGGAACAGCGAAATGATCTCAATTTCTGAATTAAATCCTTTGGTGTCACTACATATCGGAATCATCTTACCAAGACGATTCTAGTGAGTAGTCACACCAGAGGATCTGTTGCCACTGAGTCTATGTGGTGACTACTCATACGGTTTCAAAATTAGTGGTTTGATCAAATAAATCGCTCTTATCTGGAGCCCTGCTTGTAAACACTGTTTCACGGCAATATTTAAGTGTTTTAAGCCTTAAAATGTGATTAGCCCCCACATGACTTTTTTGTGTTTTCAACGTACAGTTTGCTTGTCTTTGGCGACCACTGTCTACTGATAGGGTTTACCCAAATATAACAACTGCTTAGTGTTGGACAGTACTTTAAATAGGTAATTCCGATAAGAAAGCAGACATAAGTCTTAAAGACATGCAGTTTTGTATGGTTAGAAGTGGTCGTTCGAGACAGGCCTGGCTGTATCCTTAAGTAGACTACATAGTTCTTAAACTTCTGTTCTTATCTATTCTCTCCCTGTCTCAATACTTATCTATTTTCTTTTTTCTGTTTCTTCCTCTACATTCACTTTCTTCTTTTTTATCTTCTTGTTATGTCGATTTGAATATTTTTCTTGCATTAGTTATGCACAGGGCTCCAGATAAGAGGGACTAAATTATCAAATAATTTTTTTAACTCATTTGAGTTATGAAACCATGCGAAGTTATTACTCATTGAATAACGTCTCTAATAGACAATTGTTTAAGATGGCTGGCACCTTTGGCTAAATGAAGAGACAACCTTTTCTTATTATAATACCCCTTATCTGGAGCCCTCACTTACGTTTACGTCATAACTGTTAGTTCGTGTTAGTGTGCGTGTGTGTGAGTATGTGTGTAAGGTCAATGTACAGTGGACACTCTGGAACAGGTGTGCAGGAAATCTTACTAGAATTTTGGTAATCATATGCGGACACAGGATGATGTGGAATGCTCCTTATGGAGATTTCAGCGTCACTGTGTCCTGTAGCACTATACATCCGTAAACCATTCGTGGTTTTTCTACTTCTTACAGAGTGACTACTGTGCAAATGTACATAATTTGTATTTCCATATCATGTGACCATCTGTATATTATTTGTATCACTACTTGAATAGGGGAGGGTCGTAACTAATGTTGGTAGAGCTTGTGGCCCGACCCGATTTCATGAATTTGAAAAAAAATATGGTTAAACTAAATGGAACAGCGGATGGAAAGGCCGCGCGTGCAGTCCATTATCGCGGTGTAAGACATGTTTCTCGGAATTCTTTGTCTATATGCCGAAGGTTTCGAGTCGTGTTAGAATTAAGAAATGACAAATTTGAATTCTAACGCGACTTTTATTTTAAAAATGTTATTTATGTATTACGCGTATAGGGCAAATGGAACAGCGGATGGAAACGCCGCGCGTGCAGTTCATTATCGCGGCGTAATATACGTTTCTCAGTATTCTTTGTCTATATGCCTATTTACTATAAACAGGTATTGTTCGCGTCAGGAATATTTCGCGTAATGTGATTTTGTATTAATTCGAGACATCATGCAATATTTCTAGCAGGTGGTAGGTCAAAGCAGGCTGAGAGTAAAGCAGAATGTGCCTTAAGGCACATTCTGCTTTACTTTCAACCTTCTTTAAGAAGTCACCTATGTTCAAAACAAGAGACATTCGCGAATAAACGAGTAAATCATATCCTCGCGAATAAAACCGGCTTTACAGTATACATAATTATAACTTCATGGTTCCATATCTAAATCAAAGTACTGATAGTACTGATGTGGCGTTTGTCTGTAAATTTGCGGAATTTACCAGCAGTCCAAAAGTGATAAAAACTCGAAAACCTAGAATTCAAAGTCGCTTCTATTTCAGTCATATCGAAACATTCAGCTAAATGCAGGTAAAGGAAGACCTAAGATGTCCTTAATACACTGGGTAGAACCTCCAATCTTTTGCAAGTCAGCTGGAAGGCTTACTCTCATAGAAATTGGAATTCAGAGATGAGTGATCGTCACAATGACTTTAAAACCACTGGGCCAATGGGGTCATTCATGTAACTAAAATCACGAAGATGTGTCAATATCTGAATCGCAACTGCAATACTTGGTCCATAATATTAAACGCTTCTCTGCCTTACCAAAAGCATGGAGGAAGTATACCCTGGAGAAGTATCCGGCCGGCTCGCGATTTATCTTGTCGTCCAAAATCGGTCAATCAGCGGCGCTCGCTGGCCGCTAGAAAACAACGTTTTTCCGAAAGTTAGGTGTTAATAGAAATGCTTTTAATGTCATCTTTTCGTTATAAATTTTAATACAGATGTTTTATTAGACGATAATCTTACGCGTAGTACAAAATTTGAGGCGATAGCTTATAAATTGTTAGTTTAGTGAGGTTTTGAAAATGAGAGAAAAACGTATTTTTTCGTTTACCTACGAAGTTGGGTGTTTTATAGAAATGCTTTTCATGTCATATTTTCATTATAAATTTTAATACAGATGTTTTATTAGACAATGATCTTACGCGTAGTACAAAATTTGAGGCGATAGCTTATAAATTGTTAGTATAGTGAGGTTTTGAAAATGAGAGAAAAACGTATTTTTTCGTTTACCTACGAAGTTTGGTGTTAATAGAAATGCTTTTAATGTCATCTTTTCGTTATAAATTTTAATACAGATGTTTTATTAGACCATGATCTTACGTGTAGTACAAAATTTGAGGCGATAGCTAATAAATTGTTAGTATAGTGAGGTTTTGAAAATGAGAGAAAAACGTATTTTTTCGTTTACCTACGAAGCTTGTGTGTGTCTATATTTCTCTGCCACTGTCTGTTTGCCTCTTGTCTGTCTCTCTGTCTGTCTGTTTTTCTCTTATCTCTGTCTGTCAGTCTCTCGCTTCTTCTTTTCTGTCTCCATCTTTCTGTATGAATGTATGTCTGTCTGTCTGTCTCTCTGATGATCCTCATGCGGAGAAAAGATAAAATGTGTCATAAAGAGCTTAATTTGAAAAAGGGGTAAACTATATTTCAAGAGACATACTCTATGAATCCGACATTTTTGCAGCCTGGTCTGGATTACAACTGTTTGCAATTGCAATAGTCATCATGTTACTGGTATTCAGTAATGAGAGGGTTAATCCAGTCATCAACCAAACCAGGTGCATTGATGTTGGTCTTTTTTTTCTTTTCTTTTTTTCAATTCAATTCTATTATCTTTATTTTTTGTGATTTGTATAATATATAAAAATCATGCGGTTACAGAAGTCAAAAACACATGTTCAAGTTACACGCACGGGTAGCATTGATCTTTTTTATTAAAGAGGAAACCCCCTGGTGTCCAGTTCCCTAACAAGCACTTCATAGATAATCGGCATGTTCAAGAAGCATGGACTTCATGCTGGGAGAGTTTTATGACGCTTATAAATGGCCTGCTAATTGTGTACGGTTACATAATGTGTCACATTCCTTTGTGATGTGTAATATGGTAGACATGTAGTTTACAGATGAATAGCCCTAGTTCATTATTTAACCACAATTTCTTGATGATTTTATTCTTAAATAAACGTCATCATTACTTTTTTCGCTTCAAGAAAACCCCTGGTATTTTTACAACCGAAAGATAAGTGTCACGGCTTTATATCAAGACCTTTTTTTAATATATATATATATATATCGGACGAAAATTATGGATTAAATTCAAGTTTTTGAAACGGGACGTTGTATTTATTTCGCGATCGCCTGCTCTCGTTTATCGACTATTTCATTTGGCAATCGCTCTTTAACTCGCCATAAAATTTGTTGATTTCAAAAATAAACACTGGCATTTTCTACAACTGAAAGAAAAATATCTTAGCTGTCCTTTAAGACCATTGTTATGGAAATCGGCCTAAAATTGAGGATTTTATGAAAGGTTTTGTAACAGGACATGATATATTTTTGCGCGAGCGCTTGCTCCCTTTTATCGGCAAATTCATTTGGTAACCGCTCTTTAACTCGCCATAAAAATGATCAATGTAAAAATTAGATTATGTTATTTTCACAAGTGAAAGATAAATATCTTAGCCTTCTTTTAAGATCATTATAATGAAAATCGGGTAAACATTAAGGATTTTATGTAACTTAAACTAACAGTAGGTAACCATTCAACACGATAAAAAAACGCGATAGCCCGCTATCGGCGTACCGGTGCAGTTGAATTATCGATCGATTAAGCGTTATCGCGCATACAGGTATAGGACGACAACATTTTCGGGAAAATGCAGATTTGTGTATATGATTCTTCTCCAGGGTATACTTCCTCCATGCCAAAAGTTATGTTTATTTGCAAACAGTTTGTATCCTAATCATAAGTACTAAATTAGAGAGAGAAAAAAACTAACAATGGGTGAAGTCATATCAGTGAAATGGTTAAAAGAACAAGAGGGTCATGATGACCCTTTATCCCTCCCCTGAGTAAAATGAACTAAATAGTTTTATATTTGGATTTCGCCCATAACCCAAATCATCTGAGGACTTAAAGTCATATATAAATATATAGTTTGTCATATTTTCACTGATTCTAGACGCTAGCGTGTAAACACTGTGGCATCTAGAATGTTCACAAGGTTTGGCTATGATTTGACCTAGTGACCTACATTTTGACCTCACATGACCCACTTTCAAACTTGACCTAGATTTTGTCAAGAACAACATTCGGAGCAAGTTTAGTGAAGATTTGCCCAAAAGTGTGGCTCTACAGTGTTCACAATTTTATTTTTAAGATTTGACCTAGTGTCCTACTTTTTAATCCCTTATGACTCATTTTCGAACCAAAAATTGTGGTCTCTAGAGTGTTCATAAGGTTTTTCCATGATTTGACCTAGTGAGCTTCTTTTTGACCCCACATGACCCACTTTTAAACTTTACCTAGATTTTATCAAGAACAACATTTGAAGCAAGTGTGTTGAAGATTGGTCTACAATTGTGGTCTCTAAAGTGTTCACAAGGGTTTGCTATGATTAGACCTAGTGACCTACATTTTGACCCACTTTCGAACTTGACCTAGATTTTGTCAAGAACAACATTTGGAGCAAGTTTGATGAAGTTTGACCTAAAATTGTGGTCTCTACAGTGTTCACAAGTTTTTCAATGATTTGACCTAGTGACCTATTTATTGATCCCACATGACCCATTTTTAAACTTGACCTAGATTTTGTCAGGACCAACATTTGGAGCAAGTTTGATGAAGTTTGGCCCAAAATTGTGGCCTCTAGAGTGTTCACAAGGAAAAGTTTACGGACGACGACTCCGGACACAGCACGGTCCCAATAGCTCACCATGAGCACTTCGTGCTCAGGTGAGCTAAAACAAAGCTAGTGAAGGTCAAAGGGATAAAATCATTCTGAACTTAGAGCTGCAATGTATCATGTCAACGTCAACAACAGAGATAAAGTGAAATCCTCTTTTTAAAGCTTCAGATGTACAAATATGGGTAACACTATATGCCATGCACTACTTTGTAGCGTGGCATAAACATGCTTTTTTCAACTCATACAGGGAAAACGCATATTGGCATTACTGAACAACAAGATCATATGTCTTCTCAAAATTTTAATAAAGTAATAATTCTACATGAAACTAGTGTATTGAGTCAGCCAATAAAACATGTAAAGTAATAGATATTATAAGATCAATAAAACTTGTAAACACGCAAATGCTTCAATAGTCTTCTGCCATAGGTTTATGTTAATGGCTAGCATGGCAGTACATTTTGTAGTTTTGAAAACATGTGACCACATAAAGCTAGTTGTAAGTAAAGCAGCATGCTTTACATTCATCTTGCTTTAAGCTGAAACTTAATTTCAACACATTACTGAATTTTTTTTTTCACAAATTTTCAAAAATAGAATCAGGCTATGGTGTAATGGGTTAAAGCGCTCTTATGTGAAGGAAAGGGTCATATAATTGACGATTTAACTCCTTCCAAGTGGCTGCTAAACTTCCTCAGTCCAGAAACCTATATAACCCAATCTTATTTCTCAGTTCAGAAGAATTCGAGTTTCAGGTTTTACGTAATAAATACTACACATCCCATTATCACGACAGCTTACGAATGTCATTGATTCGGGTACCGGTAACCTATCTAATCCGATATTTTTTCTCAGTCCAGAGGCATTCGATATTCAGAGGTTTGATTGTAATAAATACTACACATCCCATTATCACGACAGTCTTACGAAAGTGATTCGGGTATTTGGTGAAATAAATGCTTCAGTTCCTTGCTTTTCCTCATATACAAACAAGTGTCTAGCTATTACACCTATATACTGTCGTCACGTCATCAAGAGTGACTGTCTTCTGTTTCCATGTCAACCTGACTTGTTGTCTGTTGCTGATGCTGTGTTTTGAGGAACTTCTTCAGCAAGTGTTCAAGAGATTTTATAGCTTTGCCCTCATCCTCCAGTTCTTTGCGCATTCCTTTCTGCTCCTATAAAAAATAAATGAAGGCAATTTGTGAAATTAGCTTTTCAGAGTTCCAGATAAGGGAAGTATTTTAAACACATAAATCTTTATTTCTGCATTAAACCCAAAAGTGTCACTCATTAGAAGTGTCTCTTTTAGTCACACCATGGGATTTGGTGCAGAAATGAAGGAGAAAATGTTTGAAAACTGGAGTTTACTCCTCCTTATCTGGAGCCCTGACTTTGACTTTGATATGCACTTTTAAAAGGTGTCTGAAAAGATAGAGTCTTCTATATATCTGAAATTTAC
Organism: Gari tellinella; assembly: GCA_922989275.2. Lineage (NCBI taxonomy): Eukaryota > Metazoa > Mollusca > Bivalvia > Cardiida > Psammobiidae > Gari > Gari tellinella. The sequence goes on along the minus strand of OV277858.1, from coordinate 99,806,370 downwards.
TTTTCCATGCCTACCAGTGGGTTCCAGCAGCATTTCCTCCTTAACGTTTAACTTTGTTTTGACTACTCAATAAAATTGTCTCTTCGAGAATGAGTAGTCACACCATATATTTTTGAGCAGGCATAAAAATTTGTTTTCAAAATATTCCCCTTGTCTGGAGCTCTGACATGGGATGTGCATGTACAATTTGTCACACATTTTTCATCTACCGGTAGATAAGATTAGAGTTACTTGACAACTCATAACAATTTGCAAAAATCATCAATACCATTTTTACCTGATTAGCTCTTAGAATGCACACCTTGTAACCATAGTAACCTATGCAAACAGTTTCGATCCTAATGGGATGCCAGGTAATGTGGTGTCTTATTAGAATCCAAAATGTGGGACACACTGACCATGTTTTGAAATTTAGAAAAGTCTATTTTTAGAACAGTAGCAGACGGCGATAGTTTTAGAGCTAGGAGGGTTGGGGTTAACCTAGTTTACTGGTTCCAGCAATAAATACCAATATCAAAAACTTTTGCAAACAGCTTGGATCCAGACCAGGCCCCACTGAACTTGAGACTTGATCAGAATCCAAACTATGTCACAAAGTTCCTGTTTCTATAAAATAAAGGTTGGGCCAAGTTTTAGAAGTATAGCACACATCATTTTCATATGGCAGTTATTCAGTGTTGAATAAGATAAATACACCTTTTAATGCCTTTACTTTATTCTTCCAATAAAGAAACAAGAGGGCCTGAAGGCCCTGATATCGCTTACCATTTATAATGAAGCCTGATATATATAGCTTTACCTTTGAATTTCACCCATTTTATTCTAAATCCATTTACGTTTGTTGAACTACTCTAGTATAGTAGAGTACATCAAAGGCAGATAACTAGAGCCTAAACAATACTGAAATGAAGCCTTTTTCTAGCATTTCAAACTATTTCAAGGGCAGGTAACTAGATCTATTGCCACAATGATTAGATTTCAACAATAATTGCACTCCTTCAAGAACGTATAGCTATATAATTTGTGTACAAGTATAATCAAAATCCATTGAAAACTGTATTTGCAAGAGTGTAAATGCTGTAAAATATGGCATTTTCAGCAATTCAAAGGTAGATAACTCTTGATCAATTTGTTCGATTTTAACCATAATCACCTTTTCTTGAACTCTTATGGTCATATATAATCTGGGCAAGTTTGAGAGAGCTTGGATAAATATTGTGGCCTCTAGACCGTAAACACTGTTAAATATATCATTTTCAGCAATTCAAAGGTAGATAACTCTTGACTAATTAATCCGATTACAACCATAATTGAACTCATCCGAAGTCTTATGGTAATATACAATCTGAGTAAGTTTGAGAAAGATTAGATAAAATGTGTGGCCTCTAGAGTGTAAACACCCTTAAATATGGCATTTTCAGCAATTCAAAGGTAGATAACTCTTGACCTATTCGTCTGATTCCAACTATAATCTAACTTATTTGAACTCTTATAGTCATATACAATCTGAGCAAGTTTGAGATAGATTGGATAACAATTGTGAACTCTAGAATGTAAACATCGTTAAATATGGCATTTTCAGCAGTTCAAAGGTAGATATAACTCTTGATCTATTTATCCGAATTCAACTAAAATCGAACTCATTCAATCTCTTATGGTCATATACAATCTGGGCAAGTTTTAGAAAGATTGGATAAATATAGTGGCCTCTAGAGTGTAAACACTGTTAACTATGGCATTTTCAGCAATTCAAAGGTAGATAACTCATGACAAATTTGTCTGATTTCACCTATAATCGAACTTGTCCGAACTCTTACGGCAATATATCATCTGAGCAAGTTTGAGAAAGATTGGATGAATATTGTGGCCTCTAGAGTGTAAACACTAAAACTGTTGACGCCGCACGACGGACGCCGGACATTCAAGGATTGCAAAAGCTCACTCTGAGCTAGCTCAGGTGAGCTAAAAAGTCCTGAATACAGTATCAATATAAGAAATACATGTATTTCTATATCCCAGAAGGTCGTTGCTTAAAGCAGGTTGAAGGTAAAGCAGAATGTGCCTAAAGGCGCATTCTGCTTAGATTCAGCCTGCTTTAAGTGGTCACCTATTTTCAAAACTAGAACGGCTATCACTAAAGGTGAAAAATAACCCCACTATAAAGCACTCTGTCACACTCTGCAGACATTTTCAATAAGGTTTTACACTAAGGTCAAAGGTGTAAGCCAAGGTCAAAATGATTTAAAAATGGTATATGACACTCTGCAACTCCTGAGTAACATTCATGCCAAGTATCAAGTAAATCCGGTTGAAAGTGAAGGAGGAAGTCGCCGTACAAGATTATGCCTGCCAATTTTAAGACCAATTCAAGGCCAAAGGTCAATGTCACAGATATTTGAAATTTGTGTCTTGCACATCTACTACTCCTGAGTAACATTTATGCTAAGTATCAAGTGAATCAGGTTTAAAGTGAAGGAGGAGTTCAAAGTACAAGATTTTGCCTGCCAATTTCAAGACTGATTTCAAGGAAAAAGGTCAAGGTCAAGGAGACCTGAAATTTGTGTCTTGCACATATACTACTCCTAACTAACATTTATATCAAGTGAATCAGGTTGAAATTGAAGGAGTTGTTCAAAGTACAAGATTTTGACTGCCAATTTCAAGACCAATTTCAAGGCCAAAGGTCAAGGTCACAGAGACCTAAAATATGTGTCTTGCACATCTACTACACCTGAGTAACGTTTATGCAAAGTATTATGGCAGAAAACTACTCCTTTTTGTGTAAAAAAACTACTTACAGATCGGACATTTTTACAGTTATATAGACGTACAGAAGTAATTTTCGCCAAATGGCGGTTAAAGTGTCTTCAAGGCGGACCATTCCGGTCAGGTTAGTCTTGTGATAAAATGTTAATAATTGGTCAGTATGAAATCGAGAGACTTTTTAAGTTTGTGTAAATGAAATAAGCAATATAAACTACTTCAGATTTGATACATTAATGGTGGCTGTTGATATAGTGTAGGCGTTATTACGGTATCCGCTGGTAGCAAGAAAGGTCCGTGTTTTACACATGGCCTAGATCATTTTGGCTCAGTCGGAACACCTCACAAGTTTCTGCTATACTCCTGTCCAGAGTGCTTTGCCAACAGAATTTGGAATTGGCCAAGATGTTACGATGGGGTCCTAGATAAGTCAACACCCGATTTGAGCGTGATTAACCGACAGAAAAGGTTTATGAAAAAATATCAAACATGTCAAAGCTAATTTATGGGGGAAAAAGACAATTTAATAGATCATACACATTATTTTCCACTCCTCCTGCAGGACAAAAAAAGGAATATACCAAGTTATAGTCTACTTTCAGTCTGAATGACCGCTCAACCGACTGTACATTTAACTCCCCTGATCTTTTAGACATCTTACCTACAATATTGAGCACCGCTAACATATGGCGCAGTCAAATGCAGCCGCAGTACCAATTCAGACGCTTCACATGTACCCATGTTAACCCCTGGGTGGAGAGGAGCAATTTGCGGTACATGTCTTGCTCAAGGACATTCCTGTACATCATCGGGGACTCAGAAAATATCCCCTAGTCAGACCACTCGTCCGGCGTGGGATCGAACTCACGACCCCTGGTACCGTAGTACTGCATCTCATCTGGAGCCCTGATTTAACCCATTATAACAACATTTTAGAAAAGATCTAATGCTTAATTTACCTTCTGAATTCATCATCTCCACTAATGATGCATCTGCAAGGTATGTTGTAGATTTACCATCTACCTCAAGAGTGACGTAAAATCTGTAAAATCTGTAAAAACACTAGTAGTTTTAATGTAATTTGCAAAGAAATCTTTAAGCACTGTGGTATTTTACAAAATGTTAGGAAAATATTTTTTTTTTACTTGGGAAAGGGGGGCGAATATCTCTTACCGGACCCCAAAAATGTCACAAAACTGGGCTGCCATAGAAATTATATAGTTTTTGTTAGCGTCAAACTCTAAGGGGTCAAAACTTTAACTTGAGGTCGAGTGACAAATTCCATTTCTTTTATCCCTGTATCATGATACTAAAAACAAGAGCCCCATGGGGCATATTTCGCTCACCTGAGAAAATAGCTGAAAAAATGGCGATAATAATTTATGTCCAGGACTGACCTAGATATGCAACAGACCCGAACAATTTGAACAAATTATGTAAAGTATATTTAAAAGTGTCACCATACCGAATATAAAAGCTCTGGCCATATTAGTTTCAGAGAAGAAGACGTTTCAAATTTTCTCTATATAACTCTATGTAAAACTGTGACCCCAGGGGTGGGGCCAATTTTGACCCCAGGTGCATAATTTGAACAAACTTGATAGCGGACCTGTAGGCCATGGTATGTGCCAAATATCTAAGCCCTGGCCCTTGCAGTTTCAGACAAGAAGAATTTTTTAAGTTTTCATTGAAAAAAATCTATTTTTAGCTCCTGTGACCTAGTTATGCAACCGACCATAACAATTTGAACAATTTTTGTTTAGGACATCTAGATGTGTCACCATACCAAATATCAAAGCTCTGGCCATATTAGTTTCAGAGAAGAAGATGTTTGAAAATTTCATTATATAACTCTATGTAAAACTGTGACCCCCTGGGCGGGGCCATTTTCGACCCCAGGGGCATAATTTGAACAAACTAAATAGAGGACCTGTAGGCGATGCTATGTGCCAAATATCTAAGCTCAGGCCCTTGTAGTTTCAGACAAGAAGAATTTTTAAGTTTTCAATGAAAAAAAATCTATTTTTAGCTCCTGTGACCTAGTTATGCAACTGACCAAAACCATTTGAACAATTTTCCTATAGGACATCTAGAAGTGTCACTATGCTAAATATCAATGCTCTGGCCACATTAGTTTCAGAGAAGAAGACGTTTGAAAATTTCACTATATAACTCTATGTAAATCTGTGACCCCCGGGGCGGGGCCAATTTTGACCCCAGGGGCATAATTTGAACAAATTTGACCAGTAGATAATGCTATGTGCCAAATATGTAAGCTCTGGCCCTTCCAGTTTTTGACAAGAAGATTTTTTAAGATTTCCTTATTTTTTCACTTTGGTTGCCATGGCAACCAGAGTTCTGCATTGTTTTTAATTCTTTGAACAAATTTGAAAGAGCTTGACCCAAGGAACATTTCTGTAAAGTTTGGTTGAATTCTGTCAAGCGGTATAGGAGGAGATATCATTTGAAGCAATTGTTAACGACGACGGACGACTAACGACGGACACAGGGCCATCCCAATAGCTCACCTTGAGCCTTTGACTCAGGTGAGCTAACAAGCTATGGGGCAATGGGTTAAGCGGGTTATGGTCAAAGCGTACCGATTCAAAACATACCATTTTTGGTCGAAGCGTACCACATAGAGGCCGGATAAAAGGATATACATATAGGGAAACATTCAATTTGTTATAAGTTGATGCCCAGACAAAGCATTATCTTTGAAAATTTAGTAAATAGGAATAAATTTGCCATTATGGTCATCAGTTCACAATGTTTCGAAATATTAATATTAGTGTCAGTGTCAAGAATTATGTTGATCCTGACAACTCTGTTTTCCAGTGCTACGTCATACTCTGTTTGTTTACACTAAGCGAGCATGCGCACTCGGGGACAACAAACCCAAAATCTACATATAAGCTAGTATACAGCGTCGCTTTTCATCTCATTCATTTTTACTCATTATTATCTATAGGTCCTATGAATACTACAAAGATCTTAAGGGGTCATTTCACCAAGAAATCTTCCCGGAAGACTGAGCTGCGATCTCAGAGCGTGGCTTGGTCGCCCCAGGTCGCACGTAGTCGACGGTTGACCGAGGGTTGGTCGCACCTTGGTCTCCTGTGGTCGCACATGGTTGGGGATTGGTCTCCTGGAAAAATAGATCGTAGCTCGAGCCTCGATCTAAAAGTCGCACGGAGAGCGTCGAAAGAGCGAGCATGGTCAAGGAAAGAACGTATTGGTCGAGAGACGATCGAAACTAGAGCGGGGGTGAGCGAGGCTCAGTCTACTCAAGCGAGAACTGATCACGCGCATGGTCGTGCTGCTCGACCACTGTTCAATCCTCGCTCGATCCATGTGATCTAGCTTCGCTCTTTTGCGATCAAGCCTCGCTCCACGCGACGTATCCCAGACCTTCCCTAGTCCCTGACGCTCCATATTATTTCTATTGGCATGATTGGATCGAGATAGAAGGATTAAGGTGCGACCTATGTACGCTTAAACTTCAACCAATAAAGTAACTATGAGTAAATGAATGTAACCCTTGGCAATTATTGTAAATAATGTATTTTTGCGTAAATATATTAAATATTTTATAAATCTTGTTTTATTATACACTGGTTTCTTTGAATCATGAATAAAATGAAAAGATAAACCCTATCATTGCCAAGACCGTAAATATATTGGATCCTGATCAGACGCCGCGTAATGCGGTGTTTGAATATAATCCAAATCATTTGACAGTCATATCAATGTTTCCTAAGTCCAAATGCATAAAACAGAAATTTTAAAAGTTAAAGAGAGTGACAAGTATAAGTCGATATTATAACAATGCAGCGACAGTGTAAGATGGCTATTTCCGTCATATTGGCAGTAAAAGGGTAAAAAAGACAAAAACAAACAATAGAAAAAAAAATCAAAAAAATCTTTCCCACAAAAAACAAAAAATGCTACCCAAAACAACTACAAAATGACACACACACACACCCAAAAATAGAACAAGAACCCCATGGGGCATAATTTGCTCACCTGAGAATAACTGACAAAATGGAGATAATTATTTATGTCCAGGAAGGGGTCATTTTTTACCCGAGAGGCATAATTTGAACAATATTGAAAGAGGACCTGAAGATGATGCTATGTGCCAAATATCTAAGATCAGGGTAGAAGGGTTTTAGACAAGAAGATTTTTGTAAGTTTCCATTGAAAACAAATCTATTTTTAACTCCTGTGGCCTACATATGCAACAGACTGAAACCAATTGAACAAAATAGGTAAAGTATAGCTAGAAGTGTCACCATGCTGAATATCAAAGCTCTGGCCATATTAGTTTCAGAGAAGAAGACGTTTGAAAAATTCAGTATATAACTCTATGTTAAACTGTGACCCCCTGGGGCGGGGCCAATTTTGACCCAAGGGGCATAATTTGAAAAAACTTGATAGAGGACCCGTATGTGATGCTACCTGTACGAAAAATTCCAGGCGGAATCCGCACGGATTCCGGGCGGACAAAACTATGATTTTCTGTGCAGAATAAATGTCCGGGTGAAAGCAGCTCAGTTGACACGGACTACTATTTTAAGTAACATTTGGACACAAATATTTAAATTTGTCCGGGTCATGTGACCATGTCCGTACGGAATTCTTAAAAATCCGTGCGGATTTTTGTCCGGGTGGAATTTGAAAATGTCCGGGCGGAAAAAAATCCGTGCGGAATAAAATTCCGTACGGAATACGTCACGGAAATCTTTTTTTAGTAACATTTTGACACGAAATATTTAAATTAGACGGAATCCGTGTGGATATTTGTCCGGGCGGATTTTGAAATTCCGTGCGGAATTTGAAAATGTCCTGGCGGAAAAAAATCCAGGCGGAATAAAATCCGGTTGGAATATATGACACGGAATGCTATTTTTAGTAATTCCAGGCGGAATATCACACAAAATATTTAAATTGGTCCGGGTCATGTGACCATGTCCAGGCGGAATTCTTCAAAATCCAGACGGACTTTTGTTCGTACGGAATTTTAAAAATCCGTACGGAATTTCAAAATGTCCGGGCAGAATAAAATCCAGGCGGACTTTTGTCCGTACGGAATTTTCAAAATCCGTGTGGAATAAAATCCAGGCGGACTTTTGGCCAGGTGGAACTTTAAACAAGAGGACCAAGATGGCCTAGAGTGCTCACCTAAATGGACCATGTAAAGCTTGACCTAGTTTTTGACTGAACATGACCCACATTTAACCTTGCAGGTCTAGCAATTCAATAAGGCTACCATTTTGAGAATGTGTCATTAAGATCAAATGGGATTTATAGTGACCTAGTTTTTTACCAGACATGACCCACATTCAAAATTATTAGACCTAGATATCATTCAGGTAAACATTTTTACCAAGTTTCATTACAATCAAATGAGATTTGTAGCCTCTAGAGTAATATCAAGATATTTCTATGATTTGACCTAGTGACCTAGTTTTTGCCGCTAGTGAGCATTTTTGAACTTGAGCTAAATTTCATCCAGGGCAGTATTCAAACTAATTCATTGAAAGATAAAGTTGGAAATGTGTTCAATAGAGTGTTTACAAGGTTTTTCAAGATTTGACAGTGACCTAGTTGTTGACCAAACATTAAACACATTTTGTTTGCCAAGATTTTAATAAGGTAATCATTTTGACAAGTTTTCATTAAGATATAATGAGATGTATAACCTCTATAATTAAGACAAGGTTTTTTAATTATTTAACCTATTGACCATGTTTTAAACTTTACATAACCCGTATTTGAACTTGACCTAGATTTAAATGAGATAAATATTTTGACTAAGTTTCAATTACTGGTAAGATCTAATGAAACTTGTAGCCTCTGGAGTGTTAACATCAATGTTTTTCTAGGATTGAACTAGTTTTAGACCCAACATAATCCACATTCAAATTGACCTAGATTTTATCTTGTCACGCATTCTAAGTTTCATTAAGATCAATGATAAGATTTGTAGTCTCTAAAAGAGTTAAAACTTTTTTCTATGATTTGACCACGTGACCTAGTTTTTGACCAGACATAACCCACATTTGAACAAGACTTAGATTTCATTGAGACAAATATTCCATGAGTTTTATGAAGATCTGATGAAATTTGTAGCCGCTAGAGTGCTAAGGAATCGATTTTGGACGACAGACGAACCCAAGAAGACAGACACCCAGCAATTCTTATAGCTCAAAAATGTAACAAGCAGTAAATTCATTATTTGCCAAGAATAAATCACATTTTTAGCTCACCTGAGCTAGCTCAGGGTGAGCTTTTGCAATCCTTGAATGTCCGGCGTCCGTTGTGTGGTGTGCGTCGTCAACAATTTTAGTGTTTACACTCTAGAGGCCACAAAATTTATCCAATCTTTCTCAAACTTGCTCAGATTGTATATTACCATAAGAGTTTGGATGAGTTCGATTATGGTTGAAATCAAATTGATAATTCAGGAGTTATCTACCTTTGAACTGCTGAAAATGCCATATTTAACAGTGTTTACACTCTAGAGGCCACAATAATTATCCAATCATTCTCAATCTTACTCAGATTGTATATTACCATAAGAGTTCGGATGAGTTTGATTTTGGTTGTAATCAGGCCAATAGGTCAATAGTTATCTACCTTTGAATTGCTGAAAATGCCATAATTAACAGTGTTTGCATTCTAGAGGCCACACTTTTTATTTAATCTATCTCAAACTTGCTCAGATTGTATATGACGGTAAGAGTTCATATGAGTATGATTATGGTTGAAATCAGACTAATAGATCAAGAGTAATCTACCTTTGAATTGCTGAAAATGTCATATTTAAGGGTGTTTAATTACACTCTAGAGACCAAAATTTTTATCCAATCTTTCTCAAACTTGCTCAGATTGTATATGACCATAAGAGTTCAAATAAGTATGATTATGGTCGAAATCAGACCAATAGGTCAAGAGTTATCTGCCCTTGAATTGCTGAAAATGCCATATTTAACAGCGTTTATACTCTTGCAACTACAGTTTTCAATGGATTTTGATTATACTTGCACACAAAGTATATAGCTATACGTTCTCGAAGGAGTGCAATTATTGTTGAAATCTAATTTTTGTGGCAATAGTTATCTGCCCTTGATATACTTTGAAATGCTAGAAATTTAGGCTTCATTTCGGTACTGTTTAGGCATTAGTTACCTGCCCTTGATGTACTCTACTAGAACTATGAGGTTGTATTCCAAAATTGTTTACATGCTATACTACAAATTTGAATGGATTTAGATTAATACAGGTGAAACAGAAAGGTAAAAGCTATCAGGCTTCAGTACAACAGGTGAGCGATATCAGGGCCTTCAGGCCCTCTTGTTTTTGTACACAAACTATGGCAAGTTTAATATACCCCAGGCTTTGAAAATTTTAGTGCATTATCCAGTTATTATTGTCATTATATCCACCATCATTTTAAATTAGTAGTCTTTTTTATCTAAGAACCACTTAGGATCCACATTATACAAATCTTACACAAAGCCCCCTTCTGGAACCCCTTTCAAAAGTGCTTATCTGAGAGCTACAGGTCAGTTAACCGCAGACTACTATGTACAGTCAATCTTGTATTAAGTGACCACTCAGCTCAGTAGAAAGCTAATGTGCAGTATTTAATACAGGTGATGGCTTAATACAGAATAGAAATAATGCAGAAATCTCCTTTATATCCTGCATTTAGCAGTCACTTGTCTTAAGGTACATGTCTAATTAGCTACTCCACAGAGAGTGGTCACTAAATACAAGATTGGCTGTATCTGGCTGCACCGTCTATAAATAAAATCTCTTGGAATTCAGGCAGGGGTTGTAATGGCTATGACCTTTAGCTGCCAATCAGTTATTTCAAATTCTGAGATCTTTGCTCTGCAGGATCAGGTTGTAAACAACTGGTTATAGATGCCTAGCAATCTTTATGATTCAAATATGCAGCAAGCTTGTCACTGTGTTTCAATAAAACACTAAAAAAAGTGAAACACCAATTTGATTACATTTGTGCAATCAAACATTTTACTGTATTTAAATATCAGTATTACACCATAACAGACATCACATGCTGTTGCTATCAGAACCAAACAAACCCTATGTAATCATAATTATCAGTATCATGTCTTAAAATTCACACAATAAAAGACAAATTAATCCATATTCTTGAGAATATATGGTATATTATTATCATCTAGCTAGAAGAAAAACAGCCCTTAAAACAGTCATATGAACTGTTATGAAAAGTAATTTGTAAAAACACAATTTAAAAGATTTGAAGGCAAGAATTAATATTAATTAATCAATAAATTAGATAACAATGTATTTTCTTACCAGCTTTCAATGTAAAAATCCCAATAAAACAGAGCTTATTTAATATATCTTAACTGCTCTATGCCAGTCAGCACATACACATGTTCCACTTTTTCTCATTTGAAAAAGGTGCCTGTCGTGAGTGAGAGGTCCTACAAGGGGAACTTTTGGCATAGAACTAAAGACTAGCTAGAGTCATAACCATTCATAAGTTCAGCGTGTTGCATTGCAGTATGGTGACCTTGACCTTTGACCTTGACCTCTGTGAAGGATATTTTTTGGGGATTCAATCATTTAATTACTAAGTATTGCAGATAGGGCCATTCAACTTTACTTATTCCCCTTAATGATTTCAAAATGTTGCATTGCAGTTTGGTGGCCTTGGCCTATTTCTTTGACCATAATTTAGTTTTTGCACTTAACCCATTACACCATAGACTGTTTCAAGTTTTGAAGACAGATAACCACTTAAAGCAAATTGAAAATAAAGCAGATGCCCCTTAAAGCACAATGTTCTTTACTTTTAGCCTACTTTAAATAACCAGATCTGCTAGGACATAGAACAACTATCTATGGTACATATTAAGGACAGTTTAAATTTGAAAGTGAAGCAATAAATTAAAGGTAAAAGATGTATATATATTGAGTAATGAGTTAAATCATTTTCCAAGTACTAAGGCTTATAAAGTACCCCTCAACTTATAATGCTTATTTGCCAGAATAATTACAGAATGTTGGTATTGAAAATTGACGACCTTGACCTTTGACCTTGAACAATGTGACCTTGGTGAAGTGTTTTGATTTTTATTCAGCTATGGACTATTAGAACTGAAGCTATAGTCCCTCAATTCTGCATGCTTGTAGCACTAAATGAGTACAGCATGCATGTTGCCTTGCAGTTTTAGGTGACCTTGACTTTGACCTTATTGCTTTACTTGCTTAAGCTTCAGTACTTAACTCCGTATTGGACTAAGTACACATTGTAGTTAGAGTCACAAATCTGCAGTTGCGTATGTCCCTTAATGAGTACAGCATGTTGCATTGTAGTTTGCTGACATTAACCTATGAACTTGACCTTGATTAAATTTTTGCCTTAAGGTCATTTATGGACATATCTAGTATTGCATTTTCATGTTCAAGGAGGCCCTGTGGCATGCATGTTTTACAAACATGTTGCTAGTTCATAACTTATATACATGTTTCTATTACCACTAAAGTAACCAGATGTGGTATATTGGACAAATAGACTATTTGAAATTTCTAGATCCAAAATAATCAATACTGAAAAAACTGTAAGTATTAAATGTCCATGCAGATTTATATTCCTGCTTAATTCTCAATTATTAAAGTACGAAATTTCCGTGTTCTTAAAATATTCAAGTATTAAAAATCCGTGTCTCAAAATGTTAAAGTATAAAAAATCCGTGTCTCAAAATGTTAAAGTATTAAAAATCCGTGTCTCTGAATGTTAGAGTATAAAAAATCCGTGTCTCAAAATGTTAAAGTATGAAATATCCGTGAGGGGAAGACATTCCGTGTGGACAAGATCGAAATTCCGCACGGAAATTCATTTTGTCCGCACGGAATTTTGCTCTGAATGCAGAATTTCCGTACGGACATTTTTCATAAATTCCGTGTCCGCCCGGAATCCGCCTGGAAAATTGGGATTCCGTGTCAATTCCGCCCGGAATCCGCCCGGATTCCGCCTGGAATCCGTGTGGATTTTTCATACAGGTTTGTGTCAAATATCTAAGCTATGGCCCTTGTAGTTTCAGAGAAGAAGATTTTTTTAAGGTTTCATTGAAAAAAATCTATTTTTAGCTCCTGTGACCTAGTTATGCAACCGACCAGGACCATTTGAACGATTTTGGTATAGGACATCTAGAAATGTAACCGTGCCAAATATCAAAGCTCTGGCCATATTAGTTTCAGAGAAGATGACATTTGAAAATTTCGCTATATAACTCTTTGTAAAACTTTGACCCCGGGGCGGGGCCAATTTTGAACCCAGGGGCAAAATTTGAACAAAATTGATAGAGGACCTGTAGGCGATGCTATGTGCCAAATATCTAAGCTCTGACCCTTGCAGTTTCAGAGAAGAAGATTTTTTAAGTTTTCATCGAAAAAATCTATTTTTAGCTTCTGTGACCTAGTTATGCATCCGACCAGAACCATTTGAACAATTTTGGTATAGGACATCTAGAAGTGTAACCATGCCAAATATCAAGGCTCTGGCTACATTAGTTCCAGAGAAGAAGACGTTTGAAAATTTCACTATATAACTCTATGTAAAACTGTGACCCCCGGGGCGGGGCCAAATATGACCCAAGGGGCATAATTTGAACAAACTAGGACCTGTAGATGATGCCATGTGTTAAATATCTAAGCTCTGACCCTTGCAGTTTTCGACAAGAAGATTTTTTAAGATTTCCTTATTTTTTCACTTTGGTTGCCATGACAACCAGAGTTCTACATTGTTTTTAATTCTTTGAACAAATTTGAAAGAGCTTGACCCAAGGAACATTTCTGTAAAGTTTGGTTGAATTCTGTCAAGCGGTATAGGAGGAGATGTCATTTGAAGCAATTGTTAACGACGACGCACGACACACGACGGACACAGGGCCATCCCAATAGCTCACCTTGAGCCTTTGGCTCAGGTGAGCTAAAAACAAACAAGAGGGCCATGGCCCTTAATTCGCTCACCTGATGTCATTGTGCCTTAGCTTAATAGGCAAGACAACATTTTAATATAGCTGTAAATGGAATTATCTTGCAGACAAAAAAAAAACATGACAAATTGGAATAACTTAAAAAAATATTGTTGGCAGAGTTATGGCCCTTATCCATGACACTTCTTCTTATCAAGCTACATGTATTTCCATATGATTATTTATTGCGCACTCTGCTTTACTTTCAACCTGCATTAAGTTATCATCTACTAAGATAGATACTATTTCTTATATCTTACATGTTTATGACTGTATAAAGTGGAATTATTTTCTTTAGAGGAGGAATAAATTAAAGGCGTAAAAAGGCATATGTATGGGGTAATGGGTTAACATCAGTAGAACTGGAGTTATCTCAAAGACAAGAAAATATGACACTGGGAAATATCTCAAAAATGACATTGACCTTTGTAGGACATGACCCAAGTTATAAAGTTTCTAACTTTAACAAAGTTATGGTTAAGATTAAAGTTGTGGACTGACAGACAAACAAATGGACAAACAGACAAAAAAGCAGACAGACAAAAACAATATGCCCCCAACTGCAGGGCATAAAAATATAGCAGTCAACACCATATGCTGCTGTTTACAGTGAACCTCATCAGCTGACCAGCTGACCTGAGTTCAGTTATGTAACTCTGCCAGTAGGAAATTTGACTAGGGTCTAACTCATATAATGCTGAATTGCTGTCTGCTATACATATTTTGAATGTGAATTATGACCTAGATATTTAACCGACCAGAACCATTTGAACAAACTAGGTAAAGGACATTTAGAAGTGTCATCATGCCAAATATCAAAGCTCTGGCCATATTAGTTTCAGTGGAGAAGACGTTTGAAATTTTCACTATATAACTCTATGTAAAACTGTGACCCCCGGGGCGGGGCCAATTTTGACCCCAGGGGCATAATTTGAACAAACTTGATAGAGGACCTGTAGATAATGTTATGTGCCAAATATCTAAGCTCTGGCCCTTGTAGTTTCAGACAAGAAGATTTTTAAGATTCCCTTATTTTTTCACTTTGGTTGCCATAGCAACCAGAGTTCTATATTGTTTTCAATTCTTTGAACAAATTTGAAAGAGCTTGACCCAAGGAACATTCCTTTAAAGTTTGGTTGAAATCTGTTCAGCCGTTTAGGAGAAGATGTCATTTGAAGCAATTGTTAACCACGACGCACGACGACGGACACAGGGCCATCCCAATAGCTCACCTTGAGCCTTTGGCTCAGGTGAGCTAAAAACCAAGAAAAAATCACCCTCACCAAAATCAAAAAAAAAAAACAAGAGCCCCATGGGGCATATTCACTCACCTGAGAATAATTGGAAAAATGGAGATATTGATTTATGTCCCGGACTGACCTAGATATGCAACAGACCGGAACAATTTGAACAAAATATGTAAAGTATATTTAAAAGTGTCACCATACAGAATATAAAAGCTCTGGCCATATTAGAGTCAGAGAAGAAGACGTTTGAAATTTTCTCCATATAACTCTATGTAAAACAGTGACCCCCGGGGCGGGGCCAGTTTTGACCCTAGGTGCATAATTTGAAAAAACTTAATAGAGGACCTATAGGCGATGATATGTGCCATATATCTAAGCTCTGGCCCTTGTAGTTTTAGACAAGATTTTTTAAGTTTTCATTGTAAAAAATCTATTTTTAGCTCCTGTGACCTAGTTATAAAACGGACCAGAACCATTTGTACAATTTTGGTACAGGACATCTAGAAGTGTCACTATGCCAAATATCAAAGCTCTGGCCATTTTAGTTTCAGAGAAGAAGAGGTATGAAAATTTCACTATATAACTCTATGTAAAACCGTGACCCCGGGGCGGGGCCAATTTTGACCCCAGGGGCATAATTTGAACAAACTTGATAGAGGACCTGTAGGCGATTCGATGTGCCAAATATCTAAGCTCTGGCCCTTGTAGTTTCAGACAAGAAGATTTTTTAAGTTTTCATTGAAAAAATCTATTTTTAGCTCCTGTGAACTAGTTATGCAACCGACCACAACCATTTGAAAAACTTGATAGAGGACCTGTAGATGATGCTATGTGCCAAATATTTAAGCTCTGGCCCTTGCAGTTTTTGACAAGAAGATTTTTTAAGATTTCCTTATTTTTTCACTTTGGTTGCCATGGCAACCAGAGTTCTGCATTGTTTTTAATTCTTTGAACAAATTTGAAAGAGCTTGACCCAAGGAACATTTCTGTAAAGTTTGGTTGAATTCTGTCAGGCGGTATAGGAGGAGATGTCATTTGAAGCAATTGTTAACGACGACGCACAACGCACGACGACGGACGCCGGGCACAGGGCCATCCCAATAGCTCACCTTTAGCCTTTGGCTCAGGTGTGCTAAAAACACTTACAGAAACACTTAATATCAGAGTCAAACTAGATGGGCAGCTAAGTGGTTAGCGCACATGATTCTCACTAATGCGGTCCGAGTTCGATATTGGCAGGGTTGGAGGGTGCAGTGATAGTGGAGTTTCTCCAGATACTCCGGTTTCCCTTCCACAATTTAGTCACCACAAACGCCTTAAGGAGCAATCTGCTTCACGTTCAACTTACTTTAAGCGGCCTTCAAATCTAGAAACAGGTTATAGGGTAAAGGAATACTTAAAGTTTTTTGTGTTTTCGGGGATGCTTTTTTAAATGTTTATCCAATTATGGTGTGATATGGGTTTTTTGGTTTAGTTTGGATAAAAAAGTTAATACAATCAAAATTTCTGATAATGTTGAGGACCCCTGATAAGATCAGACCAAATATATGGACTCTACGAACAGCGATAGGCCATTATCGTCACTGCAGATTTGTTCTGAACCAAACCAATAACAAATGCAGAGCGGTTTGGTCCATGATTTCCCTTCGGAGACTGGTCAAAAACTGAAGGTCGTCCATCGATCGCCAGACCTTTTGTTAAGATCGCAAAAAGTCGCGCGAAAATCCACGCAACCATAACGAATTCGCGCGAGACTCTGTCGAGAAAAGATCGAGAATGTGTTGTCTGAGCGAGGCTAGAACGTTCGAAATCGTATCTAAGTCGTATTGCTTGAGGGTACATTGCAACTCGGACGTAGCTAGATCGGCCGGGCATAAGTCTTGGTTGGCCGAGGTCACGCGCTTTCGAGGATAGATCGTCTAGAGGTCGAGGCTATGTCGTAGATTGGTCGAACCGAATGAGTCTTGGTCGTGTCAAGATCCCTTCAGATCGAGTGGATGGTCGTAGGTAGAGCGTATATATCTAGCATATTGGACGAAAGTAGAGCGTACACATCGAAGGTCAAACGAGCTAACATCGAACATTGAGCGTACACGGAAAATAATGTGGTAGGTCACACGGTTTTTGCCCGCGACTTCGGGAAAACCGAGCTGCGATCACGTGGTCGCGTGCGACTTTTTCAGGTCGTACGAGTTCGGTGAAATGACCCCATTACATAAGTTGCAGAAGCGTGATTTTACTGAAAAAATTTTCTCCAAGTAAGACCGACGCAATCCGAATGAAGGACCAAGAGTATGCATATGACATTAAATGCCCGGATGACTGGAAAAGAGAATATGCCGCCACATACGGCTTCTGATCAGGATCCAAACTGCTTGAAAATAATTTGAGCACCTATCATGCAAAAGATAGTCTTTCTTTATGCAGCTTCTGATCAGGATCCAAATTGATCAAAAAGTAATAGTAATAGTCACTACCAGATATATTTATAAAAAGCATTAAAGCAAATATAGTCTGTTCTAAAACTAAGTGTCAATAGCTCTACACGGCTTCTGATAAAAATCTAAAAAGTTTGAAAGCAAATCTTTCATCCGTTAAAAGGTGGCTTTTGATCAACTAGCTTTTCTTGAAAAGTCGTCTGTTCTAAAACAAATAAAAAAATGTCAACCATTGTGGATTCTGATCAGATGCCGCTTGACGCGGCTTCTGATAAGGATCCCAAAGTAATATTGCATCCGTGAAAAGATGGTTGTTACGCGAACATAAACGACTGTCACTTTTTCCCCCACCCACTCCGTAACGAGCTAAGGCTGGGGGGTGGAACGAATTACCCAAAACCCCACAAACCCCACAAACCCCGGAATTACCCAAAACCCCATCAAAAATCAACTGTAGGGGTAGTTTACAGCCACAAACCTTGAAATATTTATTAATTATGTTATTATAAGGTGATATAAGTTCATATTTTACAAAAAAAAAAAAAATTGAAAAAAAAAGAAAAAAATTGAAAAAAAAAAAAAAAAAATTAATTTTTTTTTTACCCCTCATAGAAAGGGTTAAATCACACGAAAATGGAAGTGATAATGTGGAAATATAAACAGACATTACCTTCGTAGCACATTATATATGTCCGTGTACATCCCATTCAAACGAGATCAGCACCGGACGAAGTTAATCCACCACAACCCCATTTATTTTCAAATCTCGACCACAAAGCCCGCCTACAACTCTTTATAAATGTTTTGTCAAGCAACACACACTAACAAATTAAAGACTTTCTTCGCCGGTACAGGCCTACCATTCCTCCGGATTTTTCCTAAATCTCCGGATTTTTTACAATTTCTCCGGATCTCCGGATTTTTTCCGAAATCTCCGGATTTTTTCAAAAATCTTCCCAAAAAATCTTAATACCCGATTCAGTGCGCCAGACAGCACCTTCTCGGACTTCGCGGATAAGAGAAAAGCAATAAAAGTATTCCGAATGCTATTTTTATTGGTACTAATCGGGTCATTGACTGGATTAGCAGCTTGTTCATCACAACCAATCAAACATGTAATTACCACCTGTGGTGCCGATTCGACTGCGGGCTGAGAAGTTGATACGGCAGGCACTTTATTTATGACACGTCTGGTTCTGCATGTTGCTTAGTGTCATGGTGATTTCTCCATGATAGTGTGGTGTACACACTTCATTTTATGACACGACAGGTTCACGTATAGCGATAAAGTTATGGTGTAGTGCAGGTAAACAGCGAGATTGCCGATATCGTAAAGAAGCTATACACATGAGCAAAATTGCTATACCCAAGAGAAGAAATGCAGCCAAATGAAATCGATTTTGACTTTTTCAATTTTTTTTATTATTCCATTTTGAAAATTACGGCAGGTTGTCATGGAATTAAAGCAGGACGCGATGCCCTGCTAAAAGTGTCTAGTCATCAGTAGGCTATATTACTATATATATGAATATTATTAACTTACTAGTCATAGTGGACTGAAATGTGCAAAATCAGATGTAAGGCATTGATACTATAACTTTTCTAATCCTTAACCAAACAGTACAGGTCCTTATCACTGAACACAGTTGTCTGACCGAGGTCTATACTGCTAAAAAGAGTAAATATTTGCAACTATGGAGAATACAGTTGAGTTGCCCATAGCAGTATTTATGATGTTTCGTTATCTTTTATTATAGTTTTTTTTACAAAGTTTATTGCAATAAAGTTTATACTGCTATTCTTTGTGTGTATATTTTTAATATATAGATGATGGTTGCAATGGTGTGATATATTTTGAAAATATGGTTTTAAACACAAAAGCGCACAAATAAAGATTTTCGATTAAAAAGCGCGCTTTTCGGAATCGCGCCTTCAAAGGCGCGATTTTGAAAATCGCGCTTTAAAATCAAAATTTGGGAAAATCTTAGGATTTTTTTTTTAAAATTATGGTAGGCCTGCCGGTAACATTTGACAATCTTTGAAAAGTGGCGTGATGCTGCAATTTTCGTCCATTTGAGCTGATTCTTGCCTGATCCGCACCGGCCCTAGTTATTCCACCACAAACCTCATTTATTTCCACATCTCGAAAAAAAACCACCTCTAGAAGTCTTTCTTAATGTTTTGTCAAGCACCACACACCAAAACATTATTGAATTTCGAATCCTGAACCCTATGACAGTCTTTAATAGCATTAACCATGACAGTGTGTGCATTTTAACCCTTGGAACACTCGTCACGTATATATGTGTCCTTTGTAAACAGTGCACTTGTTGAAAGTACACTTGACACCAAGTAAAACGGGTAGACCCAGATCAAAGGGCCCTAAATATCTTGCGATGTGATTTGAATCTGTTGTGATATATCGTTCATAGTCTCGTGAATTTTTTTACAGAGTCTAGACAGCGAGAGAGAAGAGATATAATAGAGAGAGGGTCCGAGACATAGAAAAAGAGAGATATGACAAAGGTAAGAGAAATATAGCAAAGAGAATGAAGGTTCTTCTTTCTTTTTGCTATTTTCTGTCATCCTCGTCATATCTCTCTCTCTCTGTCTTTGCCTTTATTCTCACTCTCTTTTCTCCAGCTCTCTCGCACTCTCTATCTTGCGAAAGAGAAAGAGCGAGAGAGCGATAGAGAGAGAGAGACAGACAGAGAAATTCAGAACAATGTCAACTCGCGATCCGCAGGATAAGGGTTAATTGCAACTTCAGGTTCACTGATCGTTATCTACATCTAACAACTACCCAGCTGTGTTAATTGGTAAGGGTGTGTGTATTGATACCAATTATCACAGTAGGGAACCACTACATATAGGTGTACAGTTTCCAGGGGCGAAACCTCTCATGAAAATATAACCCTCTTCACGAAATGGATTAAATTCAATCGTATACTGAAAAACACAGTAACTCTATGAATTTATGCGTATAAGCCACTTTAAAAAAAAGCGGATTTGAAAAGTGGCGTGATGATGCAAATTTCGTCCATTTGAATTGATTCTAGCCTGATCCGCAACGGCCATAGTTATTCCGCCACAATCTCTATTTATTTTCACATCTCGATAAAAAAAAAACACCTTCTACAAGTCTTTACTAATGTTTGGTCAAGCACCACACACCAAAACATTAATGAATTTCGTATCCGGAACATTAGGACAGCTTTTGAAAAATAGCATTTGCTACGATTTCCATCATCCTCTATAATTCGAAATCATTAGGTGCCGTGTGTCCTTTGAAAACAGTGCACTTGTTGAAAGTACACCTATTGACACCAAGTAAAACGTGTAGACCCAATTCAAGGGGCCCCTAAATGATGTAAGCGTAAGTGTGTGCTCTAGTCACGCATACATATTTCTGTAAACAGTGTACTTGTTGAAAGTACACTTGTACAAAGAAAATAAAACATATGTCGTAGTAACATCACCGAAGTTCGGAAGGAGACTTGTTCAGTTCAGTCTAGCATCATAAAGCACAACACAGCTTGATACTTGGTGATTAGATTGCCCTTATCAGGGTATGTTTATTACAAACAAATTATCACAGCAGGGTACTAATTGATAGATGTAGATCGATATGGGGGCTAATGATAGCTGTGCATTTAACCCTTATGCTGTGGATCGCGAGTTGACTGTTATTTTGTCAAACAGTTTGGATCCAGATCTGATGCTGCATAATGTCGCATCTGAACTGTATCCAAACTGGTCAATAGTTATCACTGAGACTTTTTTTTATTGAAATATGTACAAATCTTATTTAAATATTGTTTGCAGACGACAATTAAAAAGTAGAAGATATTACCGCAAAGTGAGGGTTAAGCACACAAGGTGATATTGTCTGTAGATTAAAAATTGATGAAATTGATTTGGGTCTTATAATACATAACAAAGTGGAAATAAAACATTGGATAGGTGCCTCGTTGTGACAAAATTATGTGTAGTGTTTTAGTGCAGATGTGAACATTTAGTGCTTATAAGAAACAGTTGTGACAATGGAAATCTCTTTCCCTCGTGGATTAAACCCATTACTCAATAAATACACCCTTTTAAGCCTTTACTTTATTCCCACACTGAAGAAAAAAGCAGTACCGTACAAAATGAATTATATTCTTTATCATTGCTGAAAGCAGGCTGAAAGTAAATCACACTATGCACTACTTTAAATAGAGACTAGAGTGTTTAGCCTCGCAGATGGTAGCTTAAAGCAGGCTGAAAGTAGAGCTCATTCTGTTCTACTTTCAATCTGCTATAAGTGGTCACTTGTATTCAAACAAATAATTAAGTACTACATATGTATACGAAATAGATTATTGGTCCTATGATAGCTTAAAGCAGGATGAATGTAAAACACAGCTTACTTTACTATCAACCTGCTTTAAGTTGTCACCTGTGTTCAAAACAAGGGTTAATCTTCTAGAAAAAAAAATTATACATATATCTTAGGCAGTGGCTAGACGTCCGGAACCGGACGGCTAGCCAACCCTCACAGGACGGTCTAGACGTCCGGTTCCGGACGGCTAGCCTACCCTGTGAGGGTAGGCTAGACGTCCGGAATAGATTTCTTTCAGGAAATATACTGCTTTATACGTGGGTTAGTGCCTGGGTATATTTAAAACAAGTTGAAACAAACCTAAATGCATTTAATTTTCAAAAAAACAATAGAGAGCATAAACAAATCACATGCATATAAAGGAATTAAATTACCTTCGCTTAAGACCGACGTTCGCCTCCGCCATTTTAATTGGTTATTGACTCTGCTGCCCCGACTTTGTCGCTATTAGATTAGGACGCAGGGCATTTCTGTTGATTTTATTGTAATTTATGCATGTAAATATTAACTGAATGTTATAATTAGAGATTGAAGATCAAATGCCGAAAGTATTTCAAATGGATATATAGATACGTTGATTATCGCCATATCTAATTATCGCGGCCGGTATCCCCATGTCTCCATGTATTGTCGCTAGTAGCAAACTGTGAATGAATCGGAAATAACAAAGCCATGCAAACAAAATCCATTGTTAAGCATCGGCATAAAGTGGCATTTGGATTAAAAGTTTGAGTAATACATGTATTTATGAATACTTCGAAAAAGGGAAGACCTGTCCATTACCGTAGATCGCTGTGAAATTCTAAGTCGGAGATAGGCCTATTTCTCTGACACTAAAGAAATCAATTAAAAATGGAAACATTCTAACGTGAACATTATGTACATGCTCGAAAGTGTCAGTTTAGCGAAACGTAGAGGTATTCAATCATCAATTAAAAATTGCCTGCGAGAGTGTGGTTCTCCTACTAGGTGGCGAAATAATACGGCAACAACAACAACAACATTGGCGGATGCGAACGTAGCTCATAGTGACGGTAAATTAATTCCTTAAAGTGCGACTTGTTTCTGTTCTCACCGATTTTCTGAAGTTTAAAATTGCATTTAAGGTTGTTTGCCATATATATCCAGGCACTAATTCACGTAAATTATGCAGTATAAGCTCTGACGAAAATCTATTCCGGACGTCTAGCCTACCCTCACAGGGCAGGCTAGCCGTCCGGAACCGGACGGCTAGCCACTTCCTATATCTTATACGACAGTTTTTAGTTGACAAAATACAGATGTTAAAAAGTGTAGAAAAAAGTTTCATTACTTGACAATGTGACAATTAAAGGAATTGATCTAGATGCAAACTTTTGGGTTTTTTGTGAAGGCCTATTTTTATCGTTATATGTAAACAACAACATCACAGTGTTGAAATGGATCAGCTAGATCCCTTATCTACCTGTATTAATACCTAGTACCCATGATGCACTAGGTGCCTCTGGGTAATATGATATGATGTATCGATTGTGTATCTACCACAATATACCGTCTAAAAGACATCCTGGTGAGCCAAATATAGGTCTTTAACCCTTACCGTCCTAAGGGCGACATGGGCAATATTTGCAAACAGCTTGGCTCCAGATAAGACGCCGCGTTGTCGTGGCTTATAGCGACTTGGCTAACAATTGCACAGGCCAGAGACCACGTAACGCTGCGTCTGATTTGGAATATGTTATCAAGTTTAATTAAGATCCGAAATTAAATGTTGCTGCTTCCGAAGACAAAATATTTTAAGCATACGACACTTCAGAATGATAAGGATTAAAACAGAACAGAAATCCAAACTGTTAGCTACTATATTACTTTATAGTCATATAACTCGAACATATTCAACAATAGAGACAATATACATGTATATGTGTTTTTGCAAACAATAAACCATTAAAGTATACAAAGCGAAAATGTCTAGAGTCGACCGATCAGGATCTGCACTGTTAGTTATTGACAGCAACCCATAACAGTCATCAATATACACGCATTAATTGGAAACTGGTGTTAATGAGGCGATTTGGACAAGTTTAAATTGAGAAATAAAAACAAGAGACGACAATTGTTTGAAGCAATTTACAGCCTTTCAAATTACTCGATGTGTGATTCGGAGCAACACTGACTGCACATGATAATGAAGATGCGTTGGGCGCTGTGTTTAGCTTCTCTAATGTTGTAAATATTTTCTTGAACTAGTGCTCACGTGCATGCAATGGTTAATATTCGCAAACCGTCTAGATTCAGCTTAGACACCTATGTCACAAAAAACAAACACCCTTATTTTGTGAGAACTACCGGTATATATATGTGTGTGTTCAAGTACCCTTTTGAAATGATTGTTGCAAGTATCAACTAATTATGCTTGGCTGACTTCGTCCTCTGTCTTCTTACTCACAAAAATCGCCTATGTGAACAAATGTGCACTGGAAACCACAATCTCCCCACTTAGCTGCCTTACTACATCCTTTACCATATTTTCGTATGGCTTTGAGCGAGGTAGACTCGTCTATGTCATAATATTATTTAAGTGCATTTATCTGAATAGAACAGTGTAGAATCAGATCAGAATCTCATTCAAGAGCCCTCTATTCTAGGTCTGCACTATCTGTGCGCCGTTACATAAGCAGTGCTATCATAAATGGCTTTCGCTCTGCGGGATACCAATCGCAGTGTATATTGTCCCCGCATACCATATATGCACCCAGCACCACAAAGCACAAGGTTTTTACAGGCGAGGTACAAAAGAAATAAGATTTTATATGAATAGCTTGTATCCAGATCAGCCGCAGTGTAACGTAACGCTTACCGTCCTAAGGGCGACATGGGCAATATTTGCAAACAGCTTGGCTCCAGATCAGACGCCGCGTTGTCGTGGCTTATAGCGACTTGGCTAATAGTTGCACAGGCTTGTTTCTAGACCAGCGGACCAGAGACCACGCTGCGTCTGATTTGGAATATGTTATCAAGTTTGATTAAGATCCGAAATTAAGTATTGCTGCTTCCGAAGACGAAACATTTTAAGCATACAACATTTCATGATAAGGATTGAAACAACTGTTTGCTACTATATTACTTTAGTCATATAACTCGAACATATTCAACAATAGAGACAGTATTATATGTGTTTTTGCAAACAGTAATGGAACAGTCATTAAAGCTGCTTTGGAAATGATCAGGTTCTAAACTGACTGCAATAACACCTGCCTATTCCGTTCATACACATATATACTTGGTTGTAACTGGTCAGTAAATTTCTTCCCTTTTTTCCACACATACCGTTGAAAGTATAGCAGAATGCGCCTTGAAGAAGATTAGAACTATGCTTTACCTCCAACCTGCCAATTGGACTTTCAGATTGTAAATTTCGCTGGTATTTATGTGCTTGGAACTGGTGACTGTATGTCATTAATAACCTTTTGGATGGTGTGCAGATACTTTTCAGATGGAAGTCACTTGGTGTTATCTCTGGATCCACACTGTCTGTACATGTCGTCGCAATGCTCTCATTAATTTTGCAGGCTGTAGACATGTCTAAACATATTTTAATGTTGTGTATATATACATATATAGCTAAGCGTAAGGTAATTAATATACCTTAATGAATCCATTGTATCATGTAACAAGAAACATGTATATGTTTACGTTACTTAATAAAATGTTTTGAATCTTGAATCTTGAATCTTAAAATAATAATGCTACCACCTCCCTGTGGTTTACAATTGAAAACAGTTTGGATTAGGGTCAAATGTCAAAAAGCATGGTGTTTGAGCCATTTTTCACATTTTATTGCTAATTGCGTTTACGCTCAGATCTCTAAGTGTCTACAAATTAGAATAGATTTTGATTTCTTTGTCAGTGGGCGTATAATGTACCGCTTGCAGTGCTCTCGTTTTGGTTAGTTATTAAAGTGTTCAGCTCTCTTAGGCTTTATAGGAAATATATAGCAATATAGGTGACAACCAGACATTTTCAAGATCAAGCAATAATTATTATCCTTAAATACAATGTATGCAGGGCTGCCATAATTTGACATGAAAAATCCTAAGATTTCCAAATTTGCATTTTTCAAGTGCGATTTTACGAATCGTATATTTACCTTATCGTCTGTGTCTAGTTGTTTTTTACACGTGGCTGCTTAAAGCAGGCTTGAATTAAAGCAGAATGCGCCTTAAGGCGCAATCTGCTTTACTCTAAGCCTGCTTTAAGCTTCTATGTACAAGAAAAAAATCCGGAGATGTAGGAAAAATCCGGAGAAATGGCGTCCTGTTTATGTTCAAATTTGTTTGCACACATAACTGAAATACTGGCGTGACACAATTTCTACACTGTAAGTTTTATATTGCATTAAATGCTTAAGTATATTGTTAGAATACATGATCATGCCTAGGAAAGGCAGGGCTGCCATAACTTGACATAAAAAATCCTAAGATTTCCAAATTTGCATTTTTCAAGTGCGATTTTACAAATCGTACCTTTTCCCCATCGCCTGTTTCTAGTTTTGTTGACACGTGACTGCTTAAGGCAGTGAAAGTAAAGCAGAATGCGTCTTAAGGCACATTCTGCTTTCCTTTCAGCCTGCTTTAAGCCATCATATACTAGAAAAAAAATCCGAAGATTTAGGAAAAATCCGGAGAAATGGCAGCCCTGGAAAGGGGAGGGGATTGTCCCAATGGGTCATTGTCCTACTATCTGTTTGTACTGATTTATATACACATTATTATGAAATTGGAAAAAAGCCTCTTTTGTTAGTTTCATGCCCTTTTTGTTGAAGGGGGTGGGATGTTGATGGATATCTTTCTCGTTAAATGTTTGGCCCTGAAAAGGGCCCTTTTTCAGGCTGACGCCACCGACCTCAGGACTTTCCGTAGCACATGCAGCACTCGAGTGTCCCCTGTAGCATTGAGACGCACACCATCTTTGCGGAACATACTAGAACCCACATCCTTTGCCAGCTGGATAAAATCACGCCGTAGCTTCGCAGCCAGCTTGCTGTCCACTGCCCTCTGAATCTTTTTGTACCTTCCATGACTGATACTACTAGAATCGTACCTTTACCCCATATCCTATTTCTAGTTTTGTTGGCACGTGACTACTAAAAGCAGGCTGGAAGTAAAGCATCTTTACTTTCAGCCTGCTTTAAGCTATCATGTACTTGAAAAAAAATAAGAAGATTTAGGAAAAATCCGGAGAAATGGCAGCCCTGCTGAAACCTTTAAGATAATTCCATTTTCGAAATAAGTCTGGTCCATTTATGACTACAGTAAAACCTCTCTATTGCGACCACTAATATATGTAGAAGGCCAAGTCTTTTAATAATAGACAGGTGACAGCTTAAAGCAATGTGAAAGTAAAACAGAAAACGAATGAAGGAGTTTTACTTCCGCTTTGCTTAAAGCAACCACCTGCATTACATATATTTAGTGGTCGTAAAAGAGAGTTTTACTGTCTACACTGTTTGCATTGGACATAGTTTCTTTTCACAGGTATGCCATTTTTAAATAATTAGTAGATCTACCCTCGTTTCTAGGGTTGAATATGTTGCTTATTATAATTCTAAAATTAAATATTTAGAATGAAATTTCAATGACCGAGTTCTGTCAACTGATGTTTATGAAACATCTATATACATTGTATGGAATTAATATTCGCATGTTACATGTAGCAGTAAAATACCTTGATATAGGCTATTGCAAAGAGTTTGGATCCTGGTAAGATGCCGCATAATGCGACATCTGAACAGGATCAAAATTATTTGACACTTTGATATTGTTTGGAAGAGAAATTTAGAAACTTCGAAAATTAGCAGACAACACTTGTTGCAGACGGGAAATATACCCAGCATGCAAAGAGTCAGTTAAAGGTCTAAGGACACCGAAATCCTTATGTTTCTACATGTACCAAAGTCAATCTCAAACAGCTTTTGACCAACTTTTCTCAATTTCATACAGTCAAACTTGTTATAACTATTTACTCCATAGATACTCAATTTTACACATTTAATATATTCCTACACTGAAGAAAATAGTTCCAATATCTACAGTCATGGATAATTATGTATCATAAGAAGCATTTTCTATGTTCTATCAGATGCTGAAAGAAAAGCAGAATGTGTCTATAAGGTGCATTCTGCTTTACTTTCAACCTTCGTTAAGCCTGTAGAATACTAGAAACTGGCTATGGAGTAAAGGGTTAAATGACCATTTAGAAATTATGCATGTACATTGTGTATACTGTTTAAGATATGTGTGATAACAACGCGCAGACCTGATCTGGATATTTAAACTGTTTGCAATAGTCATCAATACTGGTGACCAATGTTGAAAGGGTTATTCCAAAGTCATCGACCAAACCAGGTGCTTTTTTCCCATTTTATATTATGCTTAAAATGTATGTAGACCTGTAACAAAAGCAGCATGCGGGCGCAGAAGTCAAAAACGCATGTTCAAGCAACACGTGTAGCTTTGAGATTTTATTAAGGCGGGATCCCTGTGGCGAACAGTTCCCAAATATTTACTTCATAGACAATCGGTTTGTTCAATAAGAAAATCATGCTGGGAGAGTTTTATTAGGCTAGTGCGGCTTCTGTGTTCGGTTGCGTAATGTCATATTCCTTTGTGATGTGCGATATGGTAGACCTGTGTTTTACGACAGGCTTTACCTGGCAGTTATAAACGGGTTTGATCCAGATTGATAGTTTATTATTTTAACACACTATTTACTTGATCATTTTGTTATCAAGTTAACGTCCAATATCTTAATTGGGTTAATTAGAACTATCGATATACTAGTATTTCAAGTATAGTAGCAATCTTCTTCACATCTTTGTTTAAATCGCCTTTTCTAAAGCACAATTGTGAAATATTGGACTGGGCTCGGATAATTTTTTTTAATATTATAACCAAACCCATATTAGCCCTTATCATGCCGTGATACCGTCTGCTTTTAAATTATCGTCTGCAATTTTTTTTTAAATTTAGATGTGTACATTTTGTATGTAAAGAAACCTAAAAACACTTCCAACAGTCTGATTCAAGATCAGGCGCCATGTTACGCGGCTTCTGATCTAGATCAAAGCTGTTTGCAAAAACGAAATGAAGTCTCGATCAGCAGGCAAAGTGTTAAAAAGTTACTGAAATTGATCGCTTGACTGCTGTATATGGGACATAAGTAAAGCAGAAAGAAAAGTAGAATACACATGTAACTTTGTTCTTCCTTTTCTTTAAAACTTTATCACGCTCACATCTCACAATCCCTTACAGATATAGAGCTTTATTCGGCATAAAATAGCATAAGTATATTCATACCCATCAATAAACATGTACAATTCAATATACATACATTCATTGTACGTAAAATGAACGGACATGGAAAATTAAGTTTCGTAAACAAACTTTACAGAGAAGTGTAATCTATAAACTGACAAGAGTTCACATTATTTAATAGATATTATTATGTATTCCATGCAACTCTTAATGTTCCCTCTGATTAGAGTCTGCACTGTTTGTATAGAGCACATGTGTTCTGTTCACAGGTATGCATTTCTGTTAATGACGAGTTCAATCGTTGCTAGGGTTGAATGTGGTTGCTTAGTATATTTTTAAAAACTAGATTTAAAATGAAATCTCATTGACCTAGTTCTTATCTGTTGCTGGAACGCTATTCCACATGACCATCACTGGTAATGAAATTCCCAAGATATGACCAACGGACCCTAGACTTCAAACAATTTTTGTCGTCTGCTTTTTTTTATTTCTCAATTAAAACTTACCCAAATCCCCCCTTAACACCAGTTTCCAATTAATGCGTTTACATTGATGACTTTTATGGGTTGCTGTTAATGACTAACAATAATAATAATAATAATAATAATAATGGGACAGTGCAGACCCTGATCGGTCGACTCTAGACTTTTTCACTTTGTATTCTTTAAAGGTTTATTGTTTACACATAACAAATATACTCGTCTTTATTGTTGAATATGTTCGAGTTATATGACTAAAGTAATATAGTAGCAAACAGTTTGGAGTTCAGTTTCGTTTCAAACCTTATCATTCTGAAATGTCGTATGCTTAAAATATTTCGGGTCGGAAGCAGCACAATTTAATTTCGGATCTTAATTAAACTTGATATCATATTCCAAATCAGACGCCGCGTTACGTGGTCTCTGTTCCGCTGGTCTAGATACAAGCTTGTGCAACTGTAAGCCAAGTCGCTATAAACCACGACAACGCGGCTTCTGATCTGGAGCCAAGCTGTTGCAAATATTGCCCATGTCGCCCTTAGGAGTTACACTGCGGCTGAGCTGGATTCAAGCTATTCATGTAAAATCTGATCTCTTTTGCGGTACCCTCTCTTTTGTACCTTGCCTGTAAAAACCATGTGATTTAAGGTGCTGGGTGCATATATAGTCTGCGGGTACAATATACATTGCAATTGGTATCCCGCAGAGCGAAAGCCATTTGTGATATCGCTGCTTATGTAACGGCACGCAGTGCCCTATGTCGCGGTAAAGCACGGTTGTTGTTAATAGGTCACCAATTACTGATTATTACGTACCGTCTTGAGGCCATACTTTGGGGTCTTTTTATGCTTGTTTTCTGAACTATTTGCTGCTAATAGTGCAAATCTAGAATAGAGAGCTCTTGAATGAGATTCTGATCTGATTCGTGCCGCTAATACTTGAAAAAGGCGTTAAGGCAGTACAAATAGATAGATAGATATAAAGAATGTAGTCAGGAGATTGTGGTTTCCAGCGCACATTTGATCATATAGGCGATTTTTGTGAGGAAGAAGGCGCCGGCCAAGCATAATTAGTTGATACCTGTACTATACTGGACAAGTATCTCCTTCCGAACTTCGGTGATGTTACTACGACATATGTTTTATTTTCTTTGTACAAGTGTACTTTCAACAAGTACACTGTTTACAGAAATATGTATGTGTAACTAGAGCACACACACACGCTTTCATCAGTTTGGGGCCCTTGAAATGGGTCTACACGTTTTACTTGGTGTCAAGTGTACTTTCAACAAGTGCACTGTTTTCAAAGGACACACGGCACCTAATGTTTCGGATTATAGAGGATGATGGAAATCGTAGCAAAATGCTATTTTTCAAAGACTGTCCACAGTGTTCCGGATACGAAATTCATTAATGTCTTGGTGTGTGGTGCTTGACCAAACATTAATAAAGACTTGTAGAAGTCTTATTTTTGTATCGAGATGTGAAAATAAATAGAGATTGTGGTGGAATTACTAAGGCATGTGTGGATCAGGCTAGAATCAACTTAAAGGGACGAAAATATTGCATCATCACGCCACTTTTCAAATCCACTTTTTTAAGTAGCTTATACGCATAAATTAATAGAGTTACTGTGTTTTTCAGTATACGATTGAATTTAATCCATTTCGTGAAGAGGGTTATATTTTCATGAGAGGTTTCGCCCCTGGAAACTGTACACCTATATGTAGTGGTTCCCTACTGTGATAATTGGTATCAATACACACATCCTTATCAGATTCAAGATTCAAGATCAGAGAATGTTCATTGCAAACCAATTAACACAGCTGGGTAGTTGTTAGATGTAGATAACGATCAGTGAACCTGAAGTTGCAATTAACCCTTATCCTGCGGATCGCGAGTTGACATTGTTCTGAATTTCTCTGTCTGTCTCTCTCTCTCTATCGCTCTCTCGCTCTTTCTCTTTCGCAAGATAGAGAGTGCGAGAGAGCTGGAGAAAAGAGAGTGAGAATAAAGGCGAAGACAGAGAGACAGAGATATGACGAGGATGACAGAAAATAGCAAAAAGAAAGAAGAGCCTTCTTTCTCTTTGCTATATTTCTCTTACCTTTGTCATACATGTATCTCTCTTTTTCTATGTCTCGGACCCTCTCTCTATTATATCTCTTCTCTCTCGCTGTCTAGTCTAGACTCTGTAAAAAATTCACGAGACTATGAACGATATATCACAACAGATCCAAATCACATCGCGAGATATTTAGGGCCCTTTGATCTGGGTCTACCCGTTTTACTTGGTGTCAAGTGTACTTTCAACAAGTGCACTGTTTACAAAGGACAAATATATACGTGACGAGTGTTCCAAGAGTTAAAATGCACACACTGTCATGGTAAATGCTATTAAAGACTGCCATAGGGTTCATGATTCGAAATTCAATAATGTTTTGGTGTGTGGTGCTTGACAAAACATTAATAAAGACTTCTAGAGTTTTTTTCGAGATGTGGAAATAAATGAGGTTTGTGGTGGAATAACTAGGGCCGGTGCGGATCAGGCAAAACTCAGCTCAAATGGACGAAAATTGCAGCATCACGCCACTTTTCAAAGATTGTCAAATGTTACCGGTGAAGAAAGTCTTTAATTTTTTAATGTGTGTTGCTTAACAAAACATTTATAAAGAGTTGTAGGCGGGCTTTGTGGTCGAAATGTGAAAATAAATGGGGTGAATTAACATCTCGTTTGAATGGGATGTACACGGACATATAAAATGTGCTACGAAGGTAATGTCTGTTTATATTTCCACATTATCACTTTCCATTTTCGTGTGATTTAACCCTTTCTATGAGGGGTAAAAAAAAATTTTTTTTTTTTTTTTTTTTTTTTTTTCAAATATTTTTTTCGAATTTTTTTTCAATTTTTTTTTTTTTTTTTTTTTTGTATAATATGAACTTATATCACCTTATAATAACATAATTAATAGATATTCCAAGGTTTGTGGCTGTAAACTACCCCTACAGTTGATTTTTGATGGGGTTTTGGGTAATTCCGGGGTTTGTGGGGTTTGTGGGGTTTTGGGTAATTCGTTCCACCGAAGGCTGGGCAATAAGTTTTCATAAGGCCGTATTACTAATTCATCAACGAAATTCAGCACATAAAACATTAATAAATTACATAGAGAATTTGACTGATCAGTTTAAATTGTGTATGTTGGAGTAAATTACGAAAAATTGATATTTTTTACCTATTACGAACTGCTTGCATCTCTGGAATTAAAGTGAACCCAAGCGGAACGCTGGGTCGGGGTAGAGTTCGGTTCAGAGGTCTAATGACGTCATTCGAGTACGAACTCGAATAGTATTTGTTCACCTCAGGAACTTGGGTCAACCCGAGAGGCTCAGGTGAACACGCTCATTGTGTTTCGCTTTCCTGTTGTATCGCTCCGCGCACGGCTCGATGCCACTTCTTAGCATAATTTTTATTTGAGTTTTTCTTGTAATTGTTTTTATCACAAATACAAATAATTTTAAGCGTACCTGAGTGGATTTATTGCCAGACTTACTTTCTACGTTTTATGTGATAAATTAGTTAAGCAATCGCCCATATATTCAGGGTCTATTTGTTAAATACGTCGGAATATTAGCTGTTATAAGGTATCAAACTCGGCCACAGTAATGCCTGGTGTTAGCGAGCATGCAATGAGGTAGCAACGTGCACATAAAAGACAGATGGCTTTTTATTCAGGTCAGATGTAGTGAATAACGGTCTTATGGGAGCGGTCTGCATTTTGTCCAACCTGCAGTAAGCAGTTACCTGTCTTTGAAACCTAGATAACCTCATTTTGATGGTCGTTAAAGACCGACTGTAGCATGTGATACGATTGTTGAAATTCAGTACTGACATTGTGGCGTTGTCTGACGACAAACGCCACAAAAAGGGGTGACGTGATTTTTTCCGAACTTAACCCATAGCCCGCCAAATAAATTGTCGTCTGCTATATTTCTCGTCTGCTTCAAGTTTCAAAGTGCTTCAAAGTTGCTCAAAATTGCTGAAAATGTTGTCCGAGTGTCAAACAGCTTGGATCCGGATGAGACGCCGAGTTACTCGGCGTCTCATCCGGATCCAAGCTGTTTGCATATGGAGCTATAGTCGTGAGTGGCAGGCTAAGGGTTTAACGATTGTTCTTAACTCTTTGAAAACCATGGACATGTGAAAATTATAATCATTACTATTGCAAACAGTAATCATGATCATTTTGAAATACATTGCCAACTATCAACCCTAAATACAGTAAAACCTCTCTATAACTATACCACTAAATTGATTAATTATCAGGTGTTTAAGGCAGGTGACTGCATAAAGCATGGTGAACGTAAAACAGAAAGCTCCTTTAGGATGGATGAATGGGTGAGTTGGGTTTTACGACACAAAATATGTCATATATCGCCGATAAATGCTGAGGGACGATGCGATGAGATGAGAGGACCTAAGGAAGATGATTGCGGCTAACCTCATTTATTGCAAAGCAGTACATTACATCAAAACCATCGACCTGCCTTGCGTTTAGTTCTTAGCACAGGAGATAATCTCGATCTGATAAACAGAAAATATTCATTATGGCAATAACGCACCAACAGAGCGGCAAAGTAGGAAGGTGTCTGGGGTCCTTTAGGAGCTTTCTGTTTTACGTCCACCTTGCTTTAAGCTGTCACCAGTCTTTCCGTTTAAAGCCTACTTTGAAGTGGTCGTAATAGAGAGGGTTTTTTCGTAGTCAAAAATAGACTAAATTTGAAACTTAAATTGTTCATTTGAAGATTCAAGGAGGACTGTGTTACACGAGAACAAATATTGTCACCCACTGAAAATAATGCTCCCACCCTTCAACGGCCCTCGTCACAACGATTCCCTCCTTACAACAATGTCTGTCGCTGTTCCCTAAACAAGAAATTTGTTTCTAACGATAACGTCTTCTT
Source organism: Gari tellinella (assembly GCA_922989275.2). Classification (NCBI taxonomy): domain Eukaryota; kingdom Metazoa; phylum Mollusca; class Bivalvia; order Cardiida; family Psammobiidae; genus Gari; species Gari tellinella. The sequence continues at coordinate 99,771,761 of OV277858.1, read as the reverse complement.
AAAATTGTTGTCTGCTGTTTTTTCTCAAAGTCGCATACTGGACATTTTGAACCATAATTATAATGACGAGTGACAAACATCTTAAATCCAGATCGCTATTGTTCCCCTAGTTTTGCCAGTATTAGTAAATATATCTAAATCTTATCAGCGTTTGGGTGGCACGTCCCCCAAATAGTTTGCCAATATTAATAAATATACGTAGATCGTTACATGCATACAGGTATGTAACCGGTGGTAGTAGACCAAAGACATTGCACTCGACTGTGGTACCATGGGTCGTGAGTTGTATCCCCGCCGGACTAACGACCTGAGCCGATTTTGATGCTGCCTACACGCCATAATTATGTTAGCAGTGCTCAATATTGGAGGGAAGAAGGCCTAATGATCAGGGGAGCGAATGTACAGTCGGGTGAACGGTCATTCGGACTGAAAGAAGAATATAACTAAGTGCTTTCTTTTTAAAGTACTTTATCTGTTTTGAATGTGCAAAAGGCCCTCAGAACGCACTAGATACAATAAAGGAATAAACATTTTCCCGCGGGAGCATGTTTCGTGAACCCTCTCATCCCGACCCTTACTAAGAGTGTGTACGGATGTTCGGTTCGGTAGGGGTAGTTAGTAGCTGGAAGACAACCAGCTAAAGAAATATTATCCTAGATTGAATGTTTAAGTCATTTTGATTCAAATTTTACATTAATTTATATTTGTATTATACATGTACCTGTTTCGGAAGCGCAAAACGCCCTCAGAACGCACCAAAGACCGTCCAGAGGAGCATATCCCCACCACCAGTATGTGTGCGTACACAAATTGTCTAACTGTCCTGGGGGCCGTTTAATAAAACTTCTTACGACAAATGTTGTCGTAAGTCAAAAATTTAAAATACGTTTAAGTTCTAATTTCTCTATCTAATCGTGTCTTGTGACATCTCTTTGGAATCGTCTTTTCAAGACGATTCCAAAAAGATGTCACAAGACAGGATTAGATGGAGAAATAAATAATAATTGAGACTTTTATAATCTGACTTACGACAACATTTGTCGTACGAAGTTTTATGAAACGGGCCCCTGTTCTCCCTGTGCATAATCGCAATTGCCTGACTAGGAAGGCCTGAACAAAACACACAGTGAATTTCTAGTAGCTGCTCGGAGGGTAGCCTAAAGCAAGTTGATAGTGAAGTAGAATGCTTTCAATGGGGGTTTTCTATAGAGTTCACTCCCTACAACGGCCCTCTCAACAACGACTCCCTCCTGAGAACGACGCTTGCTGCAGCTCCCTAAACGGGACAATTTTTGTCCAATGCTTTTACATGTACTGCTGCAATATCGTCTGCTTAAAGTTGTAGTCTGCTGTTTTTCTCAGTTTCATATTGGACATTTCGACAGTAAAAACCTTAATAACGATTGACAAACAGCTTAACGCGGCGTCTGATCAGGATTCAAGCTGTTTGCAAATGAAAACCAATTTCCCTCCCTATAACGACTCTTCCGAACAACGAACACAATTTTTGTCTCCCATTGGGTGTCGATGTAGAGAGGGAGCGCTGTATTTCTCTTTCAACCTGATTAAGGAGTAACCTATCTTCAAAATAGAAACATGTAATCGGATAAAAGATTAAATCTTCCAAGTCATATATTTTCTATATGCCTCTTTTGTTTCTTATTTATAGACATATCTAATGAATACTCCAGTGACCTTCCTACTTTGCCGTAGTTCTGGAGCTTAATTGTCATAGAGGATCTTTTCTGTTTATTAGACCGAAATTATCCCCTCTGTCAAGAACTAAAAGGAAGGCAGGTCGGTGGTTTTGATCCCATGCGCTGCTGGCAACGAATGAGATTAGCCAAAATCATCTACCTGAAATCATCATCATCTCATCTAATCATCCCTCATCAAACCATCGGCGCTATATGAACTATTTTGTGTCGCAGTGCCGTAAAACCCAACTCATCCATCCATCCATCTAATGAATAAAAATAGCATCATTACATTTTTTCTTCAATCGATTAATTATTTATGAAACAATTGGATTACGAGACCCTAACATCCTTTACGAAGAACAAATTGATTGTTATGTTATTGATACACGTTCCAATGGCAAACATGAAAATATAGCTTTTTTAGAGAATGAATCGACACTTGACGCATGTTTCTGTGTTAATTGATGGATTATTTCACGACAAGGCATGTAATCCGAGCATTACATGAAAGAGCAAGTGTTATAGAACGGCTAGAAGTTTCATCTTGATTAGATCACCTTCTGCTCATTGCATGAATGAGACACATGTACATATGTCTTAACCCTTTACCCCATAGAAGCGCCTTTTAGCGAATATGATTTGTTCCTCCGCTAAAGAAAATAGTTCCAATTTAATCAGTCATGAATATATATTATAGGGAATATTTTCTATATTCTAACGCAGGATAGCTTAAAGCAGGTTGAAAGTAAGGCGCATTCTGCTTTACTTTCAGCCTGCTTTAAGTAGTCAACTATCTTCAATACTAGAAAAAGGCTATCAGGTAAAGGGTTAGACATTTCGATGCGTTTGCATTTCGTTTGTGTTTTAATGGGAAAAAATAACGTCTTCAACGCAATACGTGCGCGATATGTTAACACTAATCTTTAGTATTCACGATAGGCCTTTACATGTACGTGCATCGTCTAAATTACAACTTTATTAGCCAGGGTAAAATTCTGAGCTCTTTGAAAATCATTCGCACATTTTTCCAAGCATTTTTATGGATAACCTGGATTAAAACGAGCATTCAAAATTGTCAAAAAGTGGTTACTTTCTTTATTATATTGCATTACGTGAAGCGGGGGAAATGGAGTATTTTCCATTGTACATTAACCCTTTCCCTTATAGAAGCGACTTTTAGCACATTCATTTTATTCATCCGCTGCAGAAAATAGTTCCAAATTATACCGTAATGAATATGTGTCATATTAAATTCTTTCCTTATTCTAGCAGTTAATAGCTTAAAGCAGGCTGAAAGTAAAGCAGAATGCGCCTTAGGGCGCATTCTGCTTTACTTTCAACCTGCTTTAAGTAGTCACATATCTTCAATACTAGAAACAATGCTATCAGGTAAAGGGTTATAATGCAATGAGTCCGTCCTGTTTGAAATGGATACATTATATTGGTAATAGCTACATTCTGTTAGCAATGTCTACAGTCTGTTTGCACTGCCTACATTCCGTTAGGTATGGCTACAGCTATATTATGTCTGCAATAGCTTCATCCTGTTTACAATGGCTTAATTCGCTTTGCAATCGTTCGTTCTGTTTGCAATTGCTTAGTTTGGCAATGGCGTCGTTCTATTTGCAATGGCTTCGTTCTGTTTGTAATTTCTACATTCTGTTTGCATTCGCATCAATATGTTTGCAATTGTTTCATTATGTTTGCAATGGCTTCGTTCTGTTTGCAATAGCAACATTATGTTTGCAATGGCTTCGTTCTGTTTGCAAAAGCAACATTCTGTTTGCAATTGCTTCGTCCTGTTTCAATGTCAACATTATGTTTGCAATGGCTTCGTTCTGTTAAGAAATGAACTGATTTTTTTCGGCATTCAAGCGAAATGAAGGACAGAAAATTGTCAGCAAATACCATGAATCGCGCTAGCGATTCATGGTAAATTTGCCGATAATATTCTATCGTTCATTTCGCTTGAACGCCGAAAAAAATCAGTTCATTTCTTATATTTACAATATATTTGCTGTAATTTCCAACATTAAATAAACATTTTGTTAGTACGCATGTATGTTTAATCCATATTAGAAGTAGATAACACCAATATATCGGGGGGGGGGGGGGGTCATAAAGAAACGCAGATAGCCGCTGATTATAAGATACGTCAATTTTCTTGCAATTTATCTTATTAATAAAGAAGAAATTTAGTCGTGAATCATAGCTTTCACTAATAGGATGACATAGATCGGTTAAGACCAAATTTTGAAAAATCCGCCAAATGTTTGCTGTCCAAGTTCCAAAGATTAATTCGCGAATGGAAACTGCATATGCCCCGCCGCCCCTTCGAAATTATCAACAAGACTGTCCTCTCGAAAAGTGGTGTTTATACGAAATGAACAGTATTTTTTTCAATGGAATTGAATAGGGCGATTGTAAATATTCTTCAATAGCTACATTCTGTTTGCAATTGCTTCGTCCTGTTGCAATAGCTACATTCTGTTTGCAATTGCCTCGTCCTGTTTCAATGTCAACATTATGTTTAAAATGGCTGTGTTCTGTTCTGTCAGCAATGGCTACCCTTTGTTTGCAATGTCTACATTCTGTTTGATATGTCTACATTCTGTTTGCAATGCCTTAGTTCTGATTACAATGTCTACAATTTGTTTGAAAATGCTTCATTCTGTTTGCAATGACTTCATTTTGTTTGCAATGGCTTTTTTCTGTTTGCAATGTCTACATTTTGTTAACAATGGCCTCCTTCCGTTTGCAATGTCTAGATTCTGTTTGTAATGTCTACATTTTGTTAACAATGGCCTCCTTCCGTTTGCAATGTCTAGATTCTGTTTGTAATGTCTACATTTTGTTAACAATGGCCTCCTTCCGTTTGCAATGTCTAGATTCTGTTTGTAATGTCTACATTTTGTTAACAATGGCCTCCTTCCGTTTGCAATGTCTAGATTCTGTTTGTAATGTCTACATTTTGTTAACAATGGCCTCCTTCCGTTTGCAATGTCTAGATTCTGTTTGTAATGTCTACATTTTGTAAGCTATGGCTACATACTGTTTGCAATGGCTACATTCTGTATGAACTTGCTTCATTCTGTCTGCAATGGCTACATTCTGTTTGCAACTGGTTCGTTCTGTTTGCGATAGCTATATTCTGTTAGCTATGGTTATGCTCTATTTGCAATAGCTTTGTTCCATCTTGAATGTCTACCTTCTGTTTGCAATGTCTACATTCTGTTTCAAATTGCTTCATTCTATCTGCAATGACTACATTCTGTTTGCGATGGCTACATTCTATTTCAATTCTCTACATTCTGCTTGCAATGGCTTCGTTCTATTTTGCAATGGCTTCGTTCTGTTTTCAATTGCATCGTTCTTTTGGCAATGTCTACATTCTGTTTGCAAAGGCTTCTCGTTGTTTGTTATGGCTACAGTAAGTTTGCATTGGACTTTTTCCATGGGAAGGACTAACGTCTTTCAACCAATAAACGACAACACAAAATGCAAACATATGCCACAATGACAATACAACAGGGAACAAGATGATCGCTTAATGTTTTAAGGAATCGCTTAATGTCTTATTCGTTTCACTTCTGTCTAAAGGATGAAACAATGACATTATTCAACCCGTGTATCCTCTTGGCAGAAAAGGGAGTTAACTTGGCACTTGACTCGTGCATTAATAGTATCCCGAATCCCGAATTGTATTATACCCGTCCTTAGCATGATGTCATCCATCAATAATTAACAATTACCGTGTGCTTTTATTTCTCAAAGTTAAAGTTTAGGTAGTTTCAATTAAGAAAAATCGAAAACAATGTCAAACAGTTTAGATCTTGATTAGACGCCGCGTTACCAAACGGTGTGCAAATAACTACAGTACTGTACTCGCGGTTAGGCAATGTAAGGTTACAGTGGAGAATCTGTTATTCTTTCCCGTTTAAACGCAAACGGACGCAAACGCAAAGCGCTAAAACGTAGAAAAGTACAACTTTTTGGACAATTCTGATAATTCATGTTTATCTTGGTGGCAAACAGTTTGGAGCCTGATCAGACGCCGGGTTACCCGGCGTCTGATCTGGCTCCAAACTGTTTGTATTTGAAATAATAGTTTTAGCGTAAACGAATCACAGATTCTCCACTGTAACTGTAAGAGGCTAACCCTTTCAACCCTATATTTCTCTTGTGGGTATTTATAAATCTTTTGGACTCTTCTAGTACGGGTATTTTGAAACAGTCTACTGGTACATTTTTTTGTATTACAACAAAAACCAATGGAAATATCAAACAATAAAGACCCTGATCAGAGGGCTCATATGGAACCCTCTGGTTAGAATCTAATCTGTTTGCTTATGTAATCAGTAATCTATACAGTAATCTCTGTAGGGTTGAAATGGTTAAAAGAAAGTTGAGAAAAGAACTAAGATTAAACAAAAGCAGGACACTTTAATCAAGGTATATAACAAAGGTATCATACATATTTGAGACAAACTTATGACGCATATAGTATCTACAACAAGTGTCGAAACGTTGATATGAGCATCTAAACGTTTGGCTCCTGATTAGACACCGAATAACGCAGCTTCCGGTTAGGATCCCAAATGTTTGCAAATGTTTGCGTTGTCGGCCTTGAAAGTGAAGAGGTAAAATGTATGTAGCTTAAGCCTGTTTTAGTTTTAAAAATAGGTGACTACTTAAAGCAGGTTGAAAGTAAAGCAGAATGTGCCTTAAGGCACATTCTGCTTTACTTTCAGCCTGCTTTAAGCTACCACCAGCTAGAATTAGGAAAATTTTCCTTATTATACCTATTCATGACTGTATAAATTGGAACTATTTTCTTCAGTGGAGGAATAAAATGAATGTGCTAAAAGGCGCTTCTATGTAGGAAAGGGTTCTCATGACCGTAACCATCGTGCCAGAAACTCCTGTATTAGGCTTCTATGCAGAAGGAGATACATTGGATTTATTTATACATACTTACATTCGTCCAAATCTATTCCATTGAAAACAATAACGTTTAATTCGTATAGAAGCAATTTATCTAGGGCGGGACTTGTGGAAATCTTTCGCAGAGGAGGCGGGAATCATGGATCTGATCTCCGAGAATCATTCTGTTGCATTGCTTCAGTAATGCAGTTATAGCTGTTCCTTTCAGGGTTCACATATTTTTGTAAACAACCTCTTATATCGATTAAAGATACATGCATACTAATAAAATGTTCATTAAGTATTAGAATTTGCAGCAAATATAATGTAAATATAAGAAACGCCGAGAAAATTAATTCATATTTTAATGTACTTATGCAAGTTTTCTAAATACACAGTACATGTACAGTGGAGAATCTGTTATTCTTTCCCGTTTAAACGCAAACGTACGCAAACGCAAAACGCTAAAACGTAGAAAAGTACAACTTTTTGGACAATTCTGATAATTCATGTTTATCTTGGTGGCAAACAGTTTGGAGCCTGATCAGACGCCGGGTTACCCGGCGTCTGATCTGGCTCCAAACTGTTTGTATTTGAAATAATAGTTTTAGCGTAAACGCGTTTATTGGGAAAGAATAACAGATTCTCCACTGTACGTAGTGTTAAACATACAGCTGATCGTTTCATATGACAAAGCAAACAGTACAGACCCTGATGAGATGCTGCAAATTGCGGCGTTTCGACAAGATCTACACTCTTTGCAAATTTCTTCTTTTGAGAACGATACTCATATTCAATTGATCGAGAGACCTTTGTTCCCGAAAAGAATGGCCGTTTAAAAAAAATGTTTTGATTTTTTATCATCTCATGGTGAGCTATCAAGCAATTCAAAACGTCAACAGTTTTATTTGCGAAATCGAAATCAGATCCCTGCGCATTCTAAACATAAAAACCAATAATTGTGCAGCGGGGAGTCTTTAATAGACGGCAATTTAGTGGCATAATGATAGGGTTGAAACTTTAGACACAAGGCGATGCAACAAGTGAGACTAGGAGAAAATAAACACTCGTTAAAAAATAATTAACTTTGCAACCAAGAAATAATTGTCAAAATACAAATACCTGATATCTGGTCTGTTCCCAGGGGGGTAAGCCGGGATCTTAAACTCTGCTTAACCATTATCGTGTAAAGCGCCACCTGGCAATTTTTTTGCGAACAGTTTGAATCCAGATTAGACGCCGCGTGACGCGGCGTCTAATCTCGATCCAAACTCTTTGGCACTTATATTAAATTTTCTTCAATTAAAATAGCTAAAAATTGATTTTGAGTTTTTTCACGGACGATACATTTTAGGCAGACAACAAAATTCATCATGATAAACTCCCTAAGGTTTTATTCAAGTCATTTACTAAGATTGTCGTCTGCTCTGACCCTCTAATTTGGCTTTTTCTTCTAAATGTACATGTAAATATGCAGTTCAAAAGACACACAGCTTGGATCCCGGTCAGACGCCAAGTCCCTCGGCGTCTAATTAAGACCAAAACTGTTTGTTGAAGTTTCCGCACTTAACCATTATCATGTAAAGCTCGATTTGGCTTACATTTGCAAACTGTTTGCACCAAGATCAGACGCCGGGTAACGCAGCGTCTGATCTTGTTTCAAACTGGTAGCAAATCATATTCAAACTTTCGTCAGTTTGAAAACTAATTTTAATATAATTTCGCAGACAAAATATTCGAAGCAGAAGACAGTTTCACACGACAAGTGTCAAGCTACATGAGGTGAGAACACGTTTTCAAGGGAGATGCATGATTCATTAGACCAGATTTAACTCTTTCGCTGCCAAATTAATCGTGAGATGTTTACCCCTTCATCATTTCAGTGTCGTCTGCTTCAATATTGATGTCTGCGATATCGTTTTAAAGTTAGATTTAATTCAATGTAGCTGAAGATGTTTAAAAAAGAATGCCAAATAGTTTGGATCCTGATCAGACGCAGCGTCTGATCTGGATCAAAACTGTTTACAAACGCGCTTTTTGGCGCCATTGAGAGTGAAAGGGTTAAAAACAAACCTTCAGGGTATTTACGACTTTGAAGCGCCTGGTTTTCGGATAAACAAAAAAAGAATATTCTGTCGACTATCTTATAGTATCAAATCTATAACCTATTCACCATCATAAGCGACTAAAGACGACTTCACATCAGTTTGGATCCAGATCACACGCCGCGTAAAGCAGCATATGATCAAATTAAGGTCCAAGCTCTTTGGCACGCGTACATGTAGCAATATTTTGTCTTCAGTCAAAATTTTAATATTTTGAACTTTGCATAATACTGCAGACGATATTTATGTGCAGAAAGTTAAAATCAAACGGTCAATTGTGTCGATGAAAGGGTTAAATTATGTTTTATGTACATATGTACAAACTAATGTATGTTTGTTTTCACTTGGTTCGATGTGCCGACATTGAGCTATTTTGTTTCTCTTTTTGTTGATACATATACAGTGGATAATCTGTTATTCTTTCCCGTTTAAACGCAAACGTACGCAAACGCAAAGCACTAAAACGTAGAAAAGTACAACTTTTTGGACAATTCTGATAATTCATGTTTATCTTGGTGACAAATAGTTTGGAGCCTGATCAGACGCCGGGTTACCCGGCGTCTGATCAGGCTCCAAACTGTTTGTATTTGAAATAATAGTTTTAGCGTAAACGCGTTTATTGGGCAAGAATAACGTTTTCTCCACTGTAGCTGATAGCCGTGCATTTTTACTATGGTTTGTACAAAATCTAGTGATTAACTACTTATATAGGTTTAATATTTAAATTCTTTCGATAAATTCTCGTAAGAAAGCATAGTACAAAAAGTTCAAATTGGATACTGTGAAAGTTATGAATGTCATGATTGAACCAGGGACTCCTGTGTCACAGCCAAATACCCTAGCCACTTAGCTAAATAGTCGAAACCTATCGCAAGTGTTAGGTATTGGCTAAAGCTAAATATCATTTGTCCCTTTTCAACGCTTCCATGCTAGCGGCAAATGTATCCTACAGTGAATACCTTTGCAGACATATTAGATCCTAATGAGACGCCGGACAAACAAACTCCCTTCTATAATTTCAGTCGGCCATATTAGCAAGACACGAAAGACAACTGCTATTAAATTCGGCCAAATTACGCCCCTTTCATATAGACAATAATATTAGAGTATTATAATATTTTTATATATATGAATACGAATTTTTTCCAAGAATCAGACAAATTTCTTTAAAAAGCCTAACGGCGAATCGTTGGAAGATAATTTATAAACTTAAATTCGTGTTGGTGTTTGTTTATTTTTCTTATATTTAAAAGTTTATGTAATTTACTTACTTTTCATATCAGTTTACTTGGTAAACAGGAGTTTTCATGGTAAATAAGTAAATTTTTGAAACCGAAAGATCACAATATGCAATATAAACTGCGTCCGTCTGCCAAAGCAAATACATCGCATTGCCAACACGAAACGGTACACACTTATGATTATATCAGATTTACTATCAGTCAGAACGATGAAACTATATATGTGCAGTCTAGTATTGGAATAGTTTTGAATTTATATGCGCCGCTATCACTTGACCACAGGTGGTCGCACTAACTTCCGCTGTGTTGGAATATCGCAAGCGCGTATAGCCAAAGTGTAAAAGGGCGCCGCAAATCCCGGCATCTCATCAGGATCAAAACTATCAGAGGCTCTTGTCAGACTGTTTTGAAACGAAAATTTGAAAAATCTGTTTTAGAACAGCAGCAGACGACAGTTGTTGCAAACGAAATATATACAGTGGAGAATCTGTTATTCTTTCCCAATAAACGCGTTTACGCTAAAACTATTATTTGCGGTGCAAACTGTATGGAGCCAGATCAGACGCCGGGTAACCCGGCGTCTGATCAGGCTCCAAACTGTTTGCCACCAAGATAAACAAGAATTATCAGAATTGTCCAAAAGTTGTTCTTTTCTACGTTTTAGTGCTTTGCGTTTGCGTACGTTTGCGTTTAAACGGGAAAGAATAACAGATTCTCCACTGTATATACCCAATGCTATAGTTATAGAACACACAGACAATGGTGATCATGCGGGGTGTACATGTAACACACAACTTCTTTACAAATTCATTATTTATGCTAAAGAACAAACCATTTCAGCATTACTGAAGTCATTTCGGCAGTACAAAGTCCTTCCCGGAAAAGCCACATTCTCACGAGGAATGACAATACATAGCAGAAAAAAGGTATTGTCCGTAAGATTTGACCTGTCCGTTTATGCAAATTTCGTTTCTTTCCGTAAGCTTTTTTTATCTTCGGGAAACAACTGCAGTGTATAGTAAAAAAAAAAAGAAATTCAACGATGACTCGAATTCGATAATATTATCTGATAAAGGTATATAGTCGGCAATGGCTTAGTGGTTATGCAACTACGCTAACAACGTAAGGGTTGTGGGTTCGATCCCCGATAGAGTTTGTTTTGTAACATTTCCTAAAGTATATTTTTTATTAAATCTTTGTTATGGTATACACAAACAAACCATGACAATCATGCAATCACGGTGTCAGTCCTCCGTGATGCAATTATATAAAATAAAGTAGAGTGAGTAGAGTAGAGTTGCCTTAGGAAACTTGGATAGAAAAGTTCTTATAGCAACATCACGTTATGTAAGGCACTCTCCGGCAGAAAGCACTATGTGTTACTTTGGTATTTCGTTAAGCAGCAAGTTTTTCTTTACCAAAACGTTTCCTGCTTTAATTTAGTAAAATATATTATTATATACAAAATATTTATATACCTGAAGCCGACGTTTACAAAACAGTGTCTGGACTCGAACCAACGACCCAAGCACTACGAGTCAATGACACTAGCCACTAAGCTATTGCGACATAGTGGCGTTAGTTTATCGACTGAAGTATATTATCTGAAGTTTTCATTAATATATAAATAAAGTATACGGAAACTTCCTATGGTACCAACGAAAGTTGACGGAAAGTGATGACTGGCATTTCAAACCTCATGGATAATATTGTATATTATAAAAGAAATTCGGTCAGGAATCGTACCAAGGCTCCTTCGTCACAGTCCAATGCCTAACCACTGAGCTTAAAGAGTCAGCTTCCTAACGCAGGTGTTAGGTATAGATCGATTTTATTGACCTTGCAGGGCGGAGTTACGATACGGGCCTTTGCATTTTAACTTACGGGTCGGCAGCACGCTCTTTTGTTCTCGAAATCTGCCGATTGTTTTCTAAACATTACATATCAATGGACATTTTGACAGAAGGAATATAATGAAGAATAACAAAAAGCTTGAATCCAGATCAGACGCAACACTACGCGACGTCTGATCTGGATTCAAGCTGTTTGCAAATTAATTTCTCTTCTTATAACAATTCCCTACGAGCAACACACGCAATCTTTGTCTTCCATCGAGTGTTGTTGTAGAGAGGGAGCACTGTATATACAAATTGCATGTGGATATTGGTGCACGCAATGGGATGACGCATCTGATGAAGCTTATGCGGGACTATAAACCTCAGCAGAAACAACAACAACAATTGGTGCACGCATAAATTGTGTTTCTTCAAGATGAAAGTACGAGTATCGGATAATAACGACATAATATGGAAATATATTTATCAGCCCTAAAATCAAAAATTAAATTAGTTTATCTTTGCCAAATGTTAACTCCGCCCTGCCAGTTGAATAAAATCCGCCTTTTTATCCCTTGCGGAAAGGCAGAGGGATACTGTTTTAGGTCCGTCCGTCCGTCCGTGCTTACGAGAGGGTACTTACGTGGCTAAAATTCTTAGCCCCATAATTGAAAAACATTAACCTGGCCGTCTCGTGTGACATTAACCTGGCCATTTCTTGTGACATTAACCTGGCCAGTTGTAGGACATAGGGTTAGGGGTAGGGTTAGCCTCCAGATCATTATTTTTCAAGTTAGAGCAAAAAGAAAATGTCGGTTGTGTGGCTAGCCACGCTAAAGAAAACAATAGTAAATTGCCACATAAGTATCCTACCGTAAGAATGTCCGTCCGCCCCGCTGTCCGTCCGCAACTGTATCTCTGAATCCGATAAACAGATTTGGATGAAACTTGGTATAGTAATTTGTCATCATAGGAGCACCGTAGGAAATTAATTTGTTTCAGAATTTTTTAGAAATTCCTGAGTTATCTGCCCTTTTTGTGTTAAAATGCCATATTTAACCGTTTTTACACTCTAGCAAATACAGTATTCAACATATTTTGTTTATACTTGCGCACAATGTCTATAAGTACAAGTTCTTGAAGTTTTGCAATTATTTAAAACAAAAAGGATACTTGTTACAAGAGTCATCTGCCCTTGATGTACTTAGAAATGCTAGAAAATGCTTTATTTTGATATTGTTTACATACATGTACTAGTGTCTATAAATATGCATGGATTTTGATAAAAAAAAAACTTTCTTGAACTATGTATGGCTATTAGTTTTCAAATGAATTTGATTATTGTTGAAAAGAAAAAGGAGAAATTAGTCATGAGTTATCTGCCCTTGATAAGTCAAAAAAGTCATATTTAACAGTTTTTACTCTCTAGCAACTACAGTTTTGAATGGTTTTGAATTATACTTCGGTTAATGTCTATAAGTAAAAGTTCTTGAAGCTGTGTAATTATTGTCAAAAAAGGATACTTATGGCAAGAGTCATCTGCCCTTGATGTACTTAGAAATGCTAGGAAATGCTTTATTTTAATATTGTTTACATACTAGTATCTATAAATATGCATGGATTTTGATAAAAAAAAAGTTCTTAAACTATGTATGGCTATTAGTTTTCAGATAATGGTGATTATTTTTGAAAACCGAGAAACTAGTCCACAATTATCTGTCCTTGATGAGTAGAAAAAAACATACTAAACAGTTTTTACCATCTAGAAACTACAGTCTTTAATGGATTTTGATGTAACTTACACATGATGTATATAAATATAAGTTCTTGAAGGGGTGCAATTATTGTCAAAAAAGGATACTTTGTGGCAAGAGTTATCTGCCCTTTATGTACTTAGTAATGCTAGACAAGGCTTTATTGTTTACATGCTAGTGTGTACAAATGTGTTCATGCATGTACGCTCGTACGAAAACTTCAGTGAAAAAAATATTAAACCGTATATGGCTATTATTTATAGAATGAGTTCAATTATTGTCGAAAATGTGCAAATTAGTCAAGAGTAATCTGCCCTTGATGAGTTGAAAATGTCATATTCAACAGTGTTTACACTCTAGTAACTCCAGTTTTAAATAGAGTTTTATTAATACTTGCATAGAATGTATATTCACCTAATAAGTATAAGTTCTTGAAAGTGAAAAATTACTGTTGAAATTGAATCAAGAGTTACCTGCCCCTGTCATACTCCGAGTTGCTACAAACGGCTTTATTTTAGTATTGTTTAGGCTTTAACATGTACAAAATTGATTGGATTTTTATAAACTTTTTAAAAGCTTTTGAATGTTGATCTTTAAAGACAGGTGATCACCATTTGCCCCTTCCTAGTTTGCCATTTTCTTCTCGACAATCGCTGCGGCAGGGGATATCAGCTCTAAGGTGCTTGTTTATATTGACTTTACATTTGTCGCTCCAATATTTCAACAACTCAAACGTTCATGTAGTGCGCGTGCGGGATGTAATATAAAGTACAAATATAAAATATTAACAGTAAAATCGAAGTAAATGTGCCTTCATAAATTGGCGGCTATAATATGCTTACGTCAAATAAACGCCTAGAATAGAAACTACAGTTCTTTATTTATGTAATCGCAAGATTGTTCTATTGCTAAGTTTGTTTTAATGTTTTCTTCTGACCTGGAAGAGTTATGTTTAGATTGGAACATTCTAAAACTTTAAAAGGGATGAGTATCTCCTACAGTCAGCAAGAGACATTGATAGCTACATGTTTATTGTGCGCTATATACAGTAGAGAATACATTTTTCGTTCCCGTTTAAACGCAAACACAATGCACTTAACTGTGGAAATTAACTTTTAGAAATTTCAACTATATTTTTAAATCTTAGTAGCGAACAGATTGGAGCCTGATCAGACGCCGGGTTACCCGGCGTCTGATCTGGCCCAAACTTGTTTGCAATAGGAATAATAGTTTTAGTTTAAGCCAAATAAAAAATACCTGTGTTTCCTATTACATGCCCAAAATTTTAGGGACGGACTGTCGGAAAATCTTCTTTTTTTCCTTTTTTTTTTTATTAAAACATACAATAATATATATAACTTTCTGATGGAGTATTTTTACATAGACATGCATAAATGTATTCTTTGTGCAAAGCCCTGGCCCATACATAACAAACCTTATAAATATCCATTCAAATTTTTGATTTTATTGATAGGTCCCTTTACAAAAATTATCTTAAAAATCTAAACCGGTATGATTGTTTACAATATCTATATACCAAGACGGCAAAGTAGTGACATTATATGACAAATGGAATGAATTATGTTTTGAAATGTGTTGTATGCATGTTAAATATGTCATTGATATGTGCCGGCTGCACGTTGAATGTGTTTATGGTTACTAACTAGCACATCACATCTTCAAGCAAGCTACTTTATGACAGATTTAGAGAAAATTTAACTTCGATATTTGCTATAATCTTATTTAAAAATCAATTTTAAAACACGTAAACGTCTATAAAATAGCTTTGTAAACAAATTAACGGAGAATTTTTTTCTATTACACACGCCTCAAAAAATTATTGTCGCAAAAATGACCGACATTTGCCAACACATTTTTCGAAAAGTGAAAAAAACTAGGGTCGGTCGGGTTACCGGAAACACAGGTACTTTTTTATTTTGCCTTATAAAGCGTTTGTTTGGAAATGATCTTGGTTCAAACTATTTGCAAATGTAAGCAAAGTCATGCTTAAAACTTTCCCTCCCTATAACATCTACCTCCGAACAACAAGCACCATCTTTGTCTCCCCTTGGATGTTGTTGTAGAGAGGGCGCATTGAAAACTGGAGAGAAAATAACGTCCTCTCTACCGTAAATTGTAAACTCATTCATCCCTGAAACTTTTAATAGACAGTACCTATTTCAAAATAAGTCTAGTTCAGTTTTGACAATTTAGGGTTGATTTCAAAATGACAAACAGTGTCGACCCTAATCAGAGTCTACACTGTTTGCTTGTGATAAGCGTAATCCTCACAGGTACACTGTTTGTAAATGACGAGTGTACTCGTCGCTAGGATTGAATGTGTTAAAGCACAAAAGCTTTGCTTCCTGTACATCACGATTGCAAGTGGAATATTGTTTAGACCCAAATCAAAATGTCTTTGTCATTCGTATGTATTTCAATTATAAAATTAGTTTCTATTCGCATATCCAAATAAGTTTTATTTACATGACAGTTTCGGCACACCTCTCGTGTGCCTTCTTCAGACTAGACTGTGAATTGACAATCTGAAGAAGGCACACCAATGTCATGTAAGTTAAACTTATTTGGATATGCGAATAGAAACTAATTTTATAATTGAATACAATGCTATCCTGATGAATTTCTTTCGTTACATGTACGCATGTATTTCGTTTATAAGAGATGAAAATAAGTGTGGTTTCGTCCAGAGGTTTCGTTAATACCGAAACATTTTTTTGCAGCTTGCATGTACAGTGGAGAATCTGTTATTCTTTCCCGTTTAAACGCAAACGAAACGCAAACGCAAAGTACTAAAACGTAGAAAAGTACAACTTTAGGACAATTCTGATAATTCATGTTTATATTGGTGGCAAACAGTTTGGAGCCTGATCAGACGCCGGGTTACCCGGCGTCTGATCTGGCTCCAAACTGTTTGTAATAGAAAACATAGTTTAAGCGTAAACGCGTTTATTGGGAAATAAAAATGTTTTCTCCACTGTAACACTTATCATGCTGAATTGTCGTCTGCTTCAACTCCATCATTGAAACAACAAAATCAAAATAAGAGTTTATGCTTTTTACATTGAAGATAACTTTGTTGTAGTTGCCAAACAATTTTAATCCATATTAGACGCCACGTCAAGCGTCGTCTGATGTCGAACCAAACTGATTGCAGATTTAACTAGCCAGGTTGTGCTTCGCATTGTAACTCTTAAAGGTTAAATGATTGAGTCTCTGTCATTAAGGAAAACATGCACGACCGGAACATTTTTGTCACGATAGAATAATAAATTTCTTTGACAACTGTGTGGTTTCTTGAGAACACGTGTGTTTTATAACATGTGTATGTGTACATGTAGACGGCGCAGAATATGTTATACAGTGGAGAATCTGTTATTCTTTCCCGTTTAAACGCAAACGAAACGCAAACGAAACGCAAACGCAAAGTACTAAAACGTAGAAAAGTACAACTTTTGGACAATTCTGATAATTTATGTTTTTATTGGTGGCAAACAGTTTGGAGCCAGATCAGACGCCGGGTTACCCGGCGTCTGATCTGGCTCAAAACTGTTTGCAATAGAAATAATAGTTTTAGCGTAAACGCGTTTATTGGGAAAGAATAACATTTTCTCCACTGTACAGTGGAGACTCTGTTATTCTTTCCCGTTTAATCTTTCCCGTAATTATTTGTTATCTTGGTGGCAAACAGTTTGGAGCTTGATCAGACGCCGGGTAACCCGGCGTCTGATCTGGCTCCAAACTGTTTGCAATGGAAATAATAGTTTAAGCGTAAACGCGTTTATTGGGAAAGAATAACGTTTTCTCCACTGTACATGTAGCGAGGTAAAATCTAAACGCTTAGAGTAAATTTGCAAACAGTTTGAACCCAGATCAAACGCCGCGTTACGCGGCGTCTGATCTTAATTCAAACTGTTTGTAACTAGTTTTTAGGTTTCTTCTGTAAAAATGTCAAATACGTAACTTTTAGAAAAAACAACGGACGACAATTCTTAGCTGGCGATATTGTAGCAGTAAAAGAGTAAGACATATTTGTCTTGTTCAGGGAACAGCGGCAAACGTTGTTGAAAGGAGCGAATCGTTGTTTGGAGGACCGCTATAGGTATTTCACTTTCAAACGAACGCAAACATAACGCAATACCATAGCGCAATATAGGGGAGAATATGTTATTCTTTCTCAATAAACAGGATTATTCTAAAAGTATTATTTCTATTGCATTTACAGTTTGGAGCCAGATCAGACGCCGGACAACAGACTCGGTGTCTGTTTGCAAAGTCGTCATTTATCACCGTTGGCAGAGGAAGAGTAAATCAACTTATTGTCGTACTGAAGTACAATGGTTATAAGCAAACAGTTTGGATCCTGATCAGACACCGCGTTAATAGTTAGGTTCCAGGTCATTTAATGTCGGATCCTACAGTTAACACTCTTTACTTAACCCCTTTATACCAGGTGGATTCTTCCATGTTTATATATTGGATTACATGTAGTCCATTTTTATCAAAGGGATGCCTGGTCAAAATTGTCATTTTCATTTTGTTTTATATCAGCAAACAGTGTAGACTCTGATCAGACGCCAAACTGCGGCGTCTGATCAGAATCTACACTGTTTGCCTATGTCCCATATATGGGAGTGTGGGCACAACCGGGTTAAGTAATTGCAGCTAGAAAACAACACTCGATTTAAAAATAGATGACGTCATGGCGTGATGACTGAGTTTTAAGAACGCCAACTACTCAAGTTACATCACTTCTTAATCTGGCCAAACGTAAACCATAATGCATAGCAGAGTTTGTTTCTGTATTTTAAGTTTTTTCTACATGTGCGAAACTGTTATTTACATGACAAAGTTATAACATGGCAATTGCGGCCTTAGAAATACTTTTTGTAAATATCCCTCAAGAAAACTGGTTCTTAACTAGCTCAAAACGTTGCGTAACCCTTTCGGTGCCAAAATAGTCGTGAGTTTTTACCCCTTCTCCGCTATATTGTCGTCTGCTTTAGTAGTGTCGTCTGCAAGATAATTTCCAAGTTAAATTTAAGGTAGTGTCACTTACGAAATATCGATATGAGTGTCAAACAGTTTGGATCCTAATCAGACGTCGCGTTACGCGGTGTCTGATCAGGATCTAAACTGTTTGCAAAGTCGACTCCGGCTAGTAATAAGACCTATGTCTGTAAAGGTAAACACTTTTGTCATGTCGATAATTCTTTCAGGAGAATCCTTTAGAAAAAAGATGTTCCGGACAAATTAAGTGTTAAAAATTAAAGATTCCAATAATTGCCATTGTTCCACAGCTGCACTATGTACCGTTGGTGTACGAACGCAATTACCACCTCGAAACAAAAACCCCAATGGTAGTGTTAACCCTTTAACTGCCTTACCCCGAGTACAAGAGTTACCTGCAAGAAGTTTGGATCCTGATCAGACGCCGCGTGACAACGTCTTGCTGCTGTTACCCACATAAGAAAATTATGCTAAACGTTTTCAATGATTCAATATCGTCTGCTTTTTTGCTTTAAATTGTCGTCTGCTGTGTCTTTACTTAAAATTACATTATTGGCCATTTTAAAGAAACATAATGACAAGTGACAAATAATTGAAATCAAGATCGGTTACGCGGCGTCTGATCTGGATTCAAACTGTTTGCACTCTAACGGTTTTAATTTTCTCTCCCTACAATAATTCCATCCGAACAGCGCACACAACATTTGTCTCCAATTGGGTGTTTTTGTAAAGAGGGAACACTCTATGCATATAATTCAAACAGTGTTAGCCCTGGTCAGTTTCTCTCTAATTAGGGTATGCGGTGCTTAAAACTCAAACATAAACGTTTCATTTAACAAAAATTGAATAGTTCATGCATGCACGCTCGTACGAAAACTTCAGTTTGACTATACTTGAAGACATTTACAGAGTAAAGCAAAAATGATGGTATTTAGCAAAACTCTCCTTCCTTTTGTGTTCTTCCATTACTCCACAAATACATGTACGCCTTTAAACGCCTTTAATGTATTCCTCCACCAAAGAAATTATTTCCACGTTATTGATTATTACCATGATAATTTTTGTCTATACCCTAAAGGATGGTAGCTTAAAGCAGGCTGAAAGTAAAGCAGAATGAGCCTTAAGGACATTCTGCTTTACTTTCAATATGCTGTATGTTGTCACCTTTCTTCAAAACTAGAAAAAATACTTTTGAGGTAATTGGTTAAATAACCAGCTGCATTTCACATCGGAAATAGCATTTCACTTAGTGGGTGTTAAAACAATACTATAACGGAAGTACCATTTGTATAGGTGCGAAACAATTCGTCAACGAAAAGACGGCGGCACATTGCACGTGTTGGTTCGCTAATTAATGGATAGTTTCTTGATTTATCATGAAGTGTAAATTCATTATCAAGTGTCAGTGCATTCATGGAACAAAACATATTGAGGCTGAATTAACCCCTTCACTGCCGTGACGTCATCAATTTTAGACAATTGTTGTCTGCTTTTATTTCTAAAAATCAATTTTTTAGGTGTTTTGACTTCAGAAATATTGAAATAAGCGTCAAACCGTTTGCAAATAGTTATTGTACTCGGGATAAGGCAGTGAATGGGTTAACAGTGTTGGCATCGCAATGCATCAGAAAACAGGACGTGTCGCTGAGGAGGATTTTTTCGGTTCAATTTTTTTAGGTCGCTCTGTGGTGGATGTACACAACACGGAGAGGTTAAATGTTTATTTTGGTTATTATTTTACGTCGCCTTAACAGTGTACTAGTACATGTAGTTCAGTCATAACGCGACGTCTAACTAATTACAGGTGGAGGAAGACCCTAGAAGGCCTTTATGCACTGTTGAAGGCAAGCATCGGCAACTGGGTTGAACCAATCGTCCGCTAGCCAGATGGAAGGCTTTCCAACACTCCTTAAGTTATATGCTACCCATTTATGTTAAATTATTTAATATAATACTTGACACAGGTCTCATCCCAAAGAGCTGGACAGATGGTATTATAAAACCAATTTACAAAAATAAAGGAAATCCTAGAGAACCAGAAAATTATCGCCCAATATCATTACTTAGCTGTTTTGGGAAGCTATTTACTTTAATCATTAATAAAAGACTTAATAATTATGCAGAAAAAATAAATCTTATCAGCAACACTCGAGCAGGTTTCCGAAAACAACACTCAACTGTCGATAACATATTTATTCTTAAAAACCTGATTGACATAGTGCAAACATGTCGCCAAAAGCTTTACTGTTGCTTTGTTGATTTCAAACAAGCCTTTGACTCAGTTTGGCGGCACGGACTGTGGGTTAAACTTATTGAACAAAATGTCACTGGTAAGTGTTTTAAAGTTATTTATAATATGTATCAAAATATAAAATCACATATTCAAACCAATGAGGGTATTTCACAACAATTTGAATGTTTAGTAGGCGTAAGACAAGGCGAAAATCTATCACCATTTCTATTTTCCCTCTACCTTAACGATTTAGCAAATTATTTAGAAGTAAACAGAGTAAGTGGAATCGTCAAAGAATCAATTTCTGACGATTTAAGAATATATCTCAAACTTTTTATCTTGTTATATGCAGACGATACTATTACTTTTAGCGACAATGAAAACGACTTCCAACATTCACTAAATATTTTCAAAACTTATTGTGACACTTGGAAACTAAAGATAAATATTTCAAAAACCAAGATAATGATAATTTCTAAAGGTAATTCTAAATTCAAACGAACTTTTAGAATAGGCAACGAAACCGTTGAAATTGTAAAAGAATATAAATATCTAGGACTGTTTTTCACCAAATCTGGATCGTTTTTAAAAACAAAATCATTTATTGCAGAGCAAGCAAACAAAGCTCTCTTTGCTTTACTTAGAAGAATTAAAAGATTGTCACTTCTTTATGACTTGCAAATCGACCTATTTGAAAAAACAGTAAAACCAATTCTGCTTTATGGCTGTGAAATATGGGGATATAGTAACATCGACATTTTGGAAAAA
Organism: Gari tellinella; assembly: GCA_922989275.2. Lineage (NCBI taxonomy): Eukaryota > Metazoa > Mollusca > Bivalvia > Cardiida > Psammobiidae > Gari > Gari tellinella. The sequence goes on along the minus strand of OV277858.1, from coordinate 99,750,174 downwards.
ATTCAATTGAAATTTTATAAATATATATTTAACATGAAAAGATCAACACCTTCATACATGATTTACGGTGAATTTAATATTACGCCTCTTATTGTTGATGTAAAGAGTAGAATTGTATCATACTGGGCCAAATTACTTGAAAACAGTTACTTTACTGAAAATCTGAAGTTGTCAACGCATGTTTACCTTTTAAATTTTAACTTGTACTCACAGAGACAATTAAAATCTCCATGGTTTGATAACATCAAAGAAATATTATGCACCTCTGGATATTCTGGAATTTGGTACTGCCAAAGCTTTTTAGTAGTAAATGGTTGACAAGATCAATAGGACAAAAACTTAAAGATATATATAGTCAAAACTGATATTCTGTTATAGAAGCTACATCTAACACAAATTTCTATAAATTAGTAAAATCAAAGTTCGAACGAACACAGTATATAGACAAACTCCCCTATAATCTCTGTAAATCTCTTGTAGCTTTCAGAACAAGAAATCATAGATTACCTATAGAAGTCGGTCGATGGAAAAGTATTCCTGCCAATGAAAGAAAATGTCCTTACTGTAGAGATATAGGAGATGAATTTCACTATCTTTTGATATGCCCTGAATTCAGTTTACAACGAAGCAAGTTTATTAGAAGGACACATTATACACATCCAAATATTATCAAACTTTCTAATCTTTTTAATTCTGAAAATTACGCTGAGGTTAAAAACCTGAGCATATTTTGCAGAATTATAATGGATCATTTCAAGCTGAAGACTAACGCATAGAATTTAAACCCTGATATCCAAAAGTCAGCCCAGTTAATGGCATTTTGAATCCCCCAGGAATAAGTTTTGTACTTAAACGAGATAAAAGTGGCACAGAAAGCTTAAATTGACTCTTTCTGTGTTACTTTTACTCTGCACAATGAGTTAATGACTCCACAATTCAGGACAGAAGTAGCACGGAAGGCTAATCTAGAAGCTTTCTGTGTTGTTTTTGGCCTGTATTGGACAATGTCTGTATGAAAGCCGATTAAAGAGCGTTATCTTACATGTTGTTTTGTTTTAATCATGAAGAATAAATGTATATCTAAAGACAAACGACTGCACAGTTCAGGACAAAAATCACACGGAAAGCTCATTAAAAAGCTTTCTATGTTATTTTTGACCTGCATTGTGCAATCTCATTATGAAAGAATGTGTAAATAGTTTTCAATGGTATAGTTGTTAAAGGCAATGTTAAATGTATATACATGTATATCTTGATGCAGTTGTATGCACAATTCAGGTGAAAGTGGCACAGAAAGCTTACTTACGAGCTTTGTGTGTGTTATTTTACTTGCACTGTGCAACATTTTCAACTTGCTTATGAAATACTGACTAAATATACATGTAGTTAGCAATATCATATCTTTGTTTAAACCATACCGAATGTATATAAATGTAATTTTATCTAAAGATTCTCAGGATAAAAATTACACGGAAAGCTCAATAGGGAGCTTTCTGTGTTATTTTTGGCCGAACTTATGCAATTCTCACAAGCAGAACATATTAAATAGTTTTCTATTGTATCGTTGCTTAATTCAGTACTGACTATACACATATCTCAAGACGGATATTTACACGGTCAGGATAAAAGTTTGGCAGAAGGCTCAAGCAGGAGCTTTCTGTGATACTTTTAAATAGTACCCAGTAGTATAGTGCTTAAAGGCAATTTTAATGTACATACATGCATATCTTCAGTCAGTTGTCTGCACAACCCGGGGGAAAATTGCACAGAAAGCTTACTTAGGAGCGTTGTGTGTTATTTTATTTGTATTGTGCAACTTATTTATCTGGCTTATGAAATACTGACCAAAGACATTTATATCATATACTAGTAATTGTTTTAACCATGCCGAATGTACATACATGTAATTGTATCTAGAGACAAGGGGCTCCACTGTCCCGGATAAAATTACACGGAAAGCTCAATAGGGAGCTTTCTGTGTTATTCTTGTCCTGACGTATGCAATTTCCTTATGTAGAACTGACTTAATAGTTTTCTAAATTATCGTTGCTTATTTCAATGTTGACTATACATATATCAAACGTCGGATTGTTACACGGTCAGGATAAAAGTTTGACAGAAGGATCAAACAGGAGCTTTCTGTGTCACTTTTACCTGCACGGTGTCTTTCATAAACATGTTCAGTGATTTTTTCAGATAAACACAACATTTGCAAGGATTGCACTCACTTGAAAAAAAAGTATTATAAGTTGTATTGATGCTCACATAGCGACATAATAAAGCTTATGTGAGCTTTTTCAGGGAATAGCATAGAATACTGTCCAATTGATTGCCACCTTTGTTTCGTTTCGAAAAGAGGCAAACCCAATATTGAACAGTATCCATATAAAAAACAATATATATATATATATATAACTGTAATGTTTTGGCAATGTAATATGTGAATGTATTGTGTTGTTTAAGCGTTAATTTATGTATAGCAAGATAAGCCTTTTTGGGAAACATACATAGAACAACAGCGTTTATTGCCCGTAATATGTGTATTGCCCATAATGAATTTGACGTTTTATATCGTAAAAAATGGCATACCCTACCTTTGTTATACTACTTCTACGATATGTTCATCGAAAAGCAATTAGCGTTTCATTCTGTCGTTATTACGATATAAGTTTCATGTTCCAAAAATTGTAACAATAATAGCACACACCCTTTACCAATACCGTCGTTTTCCAGACATGATACGGGCATTATGCACTGTAGTTCACGTGGCTTAATGTATATATCAAGTGTTTTGTCGCTGATGTTGCCTGCAAATAGCAGGACTTATGCATATTATTTGAATAAAACTTGATATGTTCGACGTGCCCAGACGGGAATTCGAACCCACAGCGGCGAGGGGCTTAGTGATTGTCCGTCAGAGTGATTATTACAACACGCCCTGTAATCTCTGGCTCCATCTCATTTTCGCGATGTATTGAAAAAAGAGCCAAAGAAACTTCCGAGAAGCAGCCAAAGACGGGAAATGGCCACGGAAGGTAAGACAAACAATGCATCGTGTACAGATTTCTTCCTCTATAAAAGGCATTTAGTGTTTTTCCAAAAATCGGGCTTCGTCATTCCACATAGAATTGGCCATACCTTAAGTCCGTGTTGATTGATTTGCAAAGCAATTGTGTTTGTAGCCGATAAACTGAACCAAAGTTTGGACAATGACCCGATCAAAACCGAAAGTAGACAAAAAACACGTCTGTTCAATGTTTTATGCCGAATTCCATTACTTTAAGCATGGAGCGTGATTGCTTGATATAAACTTGTTCGAATTTGAATCAAATTATGCTATCAATGATTATATTCCTTTCATACTCGCCAATTTATCGATTGAGATGGAGCTTGTGTTATAGAGAGGGAGCGAATGTGCAGAGAAGGAGCCAATGAACGCATTTCATGCAGTATGAAAAATATGTGCAAATTACTGTCTTCTTCGATTCATGTCAAAAACAATTTGAACCAGTAACATATCGGTAAAATTACGAATTCAATGAATAAAATGTGCTGACTTGATTCATTACTAAAACAAAGGAAAATATATCACCTAAAAGCGCAAGCTTGTAAATTTTCAAAATTCGCCAAAGAAATATTTTTTTGCCTTATATTTCAAAGTTTGAAATTTTTCAAACCGATATTTTGAATCCCGGATAAGTTGATTCTTTTTTTCATTTATTAAACTATTAAATATATCATAGTGACATAAAGTGAATTGTTGCACAATTTCTAAAACTCATATTCTTATTTCCAGATGGATGTATTTAAAAGAAAACACAAGACTATCTTGACATCAAAAAACAATTCAAATCACGAGCAAGGGCGAAAGAAAGAAAACTGGCAATGACAAGAACATTAATCTCCAATCGAAAAATAACCATCCATAAAATTAACACCCTTTAAATCAGCATTCATTAAAAGACCAAAAGTGCCACCTGTCAATCGCACCTATACAATCAGTTCCCCATCAAAGAGACAGGCCAAATTCAGTTAGATTTCTCAACCCACCTTAAAGATCAATATATCATTTTTTATTCAGATATTCACAACCCCAGACCATCTTCGTCTGAGAGAGACTTGACTTTTGATTCCGTCTTGTGAGGAGCGTCTTAATGAATCACGTGATACATTCCTTGCTGTATTTAAAGTTTTCAAAGAACACATACAATATTGATACCGACATCACAATTGTTTTTAAACTGTTGTCTGGAAGAAAATTTGTTCTAGACAATGTTGCATTTCAACTAACTTTAGATGTAGTGAACTGATTCAGTTGTAGCGACACCAGGTTGGTGAGATATAATGAAACTACTATAAAATTCTTTTGGGTAGGGAAAAAAACTGCCATGGGCGATTTCTTATATTCATGGGAGGTCCGAAGAATGAACCGCATCTCCTGTTTGGTAACACTAGCCAACCGCCATCAAAATGAAAAGTTAATTTTGACTGACCAAGCAACTCTTTGCTCGCACAGTTCAGCCCCCTTGATTACGAAATGTCATTTGATGATGGACTAGATGATTTACATATTGCAGATAATTAGAAGGATCATAAACCATGCGCGATTATGTTTGATGTTACTAAAAAGGTAACACATGGTGCAGATATGGACCTGCTCGGCTTGGAAATTGATCCAGTTACCAAGAAGAAAAGGCGGATTGGTGCAGCTATGGAAGATGTTTCAGAGACACTGAAGAAGACACGTGAAATGATCATTCGTGTATGAGATGACAGTGGGGTAGATTCTGTTAATAAAGAAGATCTGCTAAAGGACATATTTAAATGTTTCAAAATAGGTTCAAAATCCCTTATGGAGATTCGGCAACTGCGAAAAAACAAAGACATATGGTACAAGGATAGACAGGATGTATTTATAACTGAAAGCACACTTTTTGTCAGTAGTGGGATGTGACAGTCTAAAACGACTTCATGCTCATTTTGACAACGGTGTCAGTGGAATACAAAATAACTGTTTCACTGATTCACAAATAGAAGCTATTAAACATGAAACTATATCTAAAGTGCACCAAATAGCTACACTTTCAAGTGTCGTGTTGCTGGTCTTGTTTAATGACATGAAGTACTTTAATGAAGGCTTCTACATTGAAAACAATATGATTGTTTCTGCAGACGGAAACTTGCGAGATGGACAGATTCTGAAATTCATTTCGCATTTAAAAGGAAAGCACTGTAGTTAGAAATCCATTTGTTTGCACACAATACTATTCGGTGCCTCTTCGTTATATCTCAGAGATAGTGTTTGAATCAAATTTAGGTAAATCTAAGGACGGCAATATTTATATGTGCTGGAATACTAAAATTTAATGAATTTTCGAACATATAATTTTTTTTCTTTTAAATGCGTTTTCAAACATATAAATTGTTATTCAGACTAAGATTTACGTTCCGTATTTGACATAAGTTTGTAATGTATCCGTGTGCTTCTCTAAGACGTTTAGTCTTTTGATAGACTTAAACATATATATGCTGTCTGTTTTGTAACAATGTTGTTTTAGCGACTGTTTTGGTTTGTATATTGTGTCATCTGTATGACTCGAATCTTAATATTTAACAATTTCTATAGATACTTCAAAATTAAAAACAAACAAGGGCCACTATGGCCCTAAATCGCTCACCTGGTACACCATGGCAAACTTGACCTATAGTGACCTAGATTATGACTGGACATGGCCCACAATCAACCTTTAGAGTGTTAACAAGATTTTCTTATGATGTGACCTAGTGACCTTGTTTTTGACTTGACATAACCCATATTAGAACTTGACCTATATAAATGAGACAAACATTCTGACTAAGTTTCATCAAGATCCAATGAGATTGTAGCCTCTAGAGTGTTAACAAGGTTTTTCTATGATTTGACCTAGTGACCTAGTTTTTGACCGGACATGACCCACATTCAAACTTGACCTAGATATCAATGAGACAAACATTCTGACGATGTTTTATAAAGATCCAATGAGATGTGTAGCCTCTAGAGTGTTAACAAGATTTTTCTATGATTTGACCTAGTGACCTAGTTTTTGATTGGACATGACCCACATTCGAACTTGACCTAGATATCAATGAGACAAACATTCTGACCAATTTTCATTAAGATCTAATGAGATTTGTAGCCTCTAGAGTGTTAACAAGGTTTTTTTATGGTTTGACCTAGTGACCTAGTTTTTGACCGGACATAACCCACATTCAAACTTGACCTAGATTTTTACTAGACAAACATTGTAATCAAGTTTCATGAAGATCTAATGAGATTTGTAGCCGGTAGAGTGTTAACGAACAATTGTGAACAGACAGGCGGACGGACAGACGACGGACATTCAGCGATCCTAAAGCTCACCTTGGCACTTCGTGCCAGGTGAGCTAAAATTAATAAACTTCTCAATGTTTCTTTGAAATATAATCAGCGAGTGCATACGTTGGCTCCACCTCTGCATCTTCGCTCCTTCTCCATTACACAGGCCCATTCTCAATCTATTAAATTAGCGAGCAGGACATGATTATAATGATTGATAACGTAATATGATTCAAAATCAAACACGTATTTATCAAGCAATCACGCTCCATGCTTAAAGTAATGGAATTCGGCACAAAACAATGAACAGACGTGTTTTTTGTCTACTTTCGGTTTTGATCGGGTCATTGTCCAAACTTTGGTTTCAGTTTATCGGCTACAAACAGAATTGCTTTGCAAATCAATCAATACGGACTTAAGGTATGATCATTTCTTTGTGGAATGACGAATCCCGATTTTTGGAAAAACACTAAATGCCTTTTATAGAGGAAGAAATATGTACACGATGCATTGTTTGTCTTACCTTTCGTGGCAATTTCCTGTCTTTGGCTGCTTCTCGGAAGTTTCTTTGGCTCTTTTTTCAATACATCGCGAAAATGAGATGGAGCCAGAGATTACAGGGCGTGTACAGGGCTACCATAAAAAGCATGAACATGCCGGAGAAGTGGAAGCCCTGCTATAACCACTATAGGAAACGACGAAGCCCTGTTCCTGAACAAGCCTAAAGGCTCATTCTGCTTTACTTTCAGTCTGCTCCAAACTACCATCTGCTAGAATGAAGAACGGTCTTCTTATGATACATATTCTTGATAGTATAAAAGTTACTATTTTTTCCACAGGGAATGGGGGTAAATTAAAATGAGTATCTATGGAGTAGAGGGTTAAACAGGTCTGATTTCTCAGGGTACAGATCAGACATGTACATGTATACAAGTTGGACAATTGATGGGCAGTGATAACTCCATAGTTGACACAAATAAAAATCACCTTGATTAATTCTAACATCTTTGATGTCGCGGTGCCCGCTGTTACATTAAAAGTGCGATTTGTTCTCTTTCTCTGTAGGGTAGTGTCAACTGTAATTTATGCTTTCGCTTTATTGTAAAGAAGATGTAATTTCCTGTTGAATATAAATTTATCGAAATACAATGCAATAAATATGGGAAAAAACAATGTATATATAGAAAATGACCGTTTAAAAATTAATTTTAATGTCAAAAATTTTGGAGACTGAACAGCCGCAAAATTGAATGGTGTCTGATCTGATGCGCAAAGGATATCAGGCTTCAAAGTTATAAATAGTTTGAATGGATTCTGTATTCGTTCTCAAGCATAGGCATTCGGCCCGTTGGCTATGACACTACCCCTAGCTGCTATAACCCCCTCAACCACCACCAAACGTGGATAAAATACCCTAAAATCTATCCATACATTCAATAATCATCATAAAAGAACATTTCCTGAAGTTTCGTGAAATTTAAAAAAAAAAATTTTTTTTGCTAATTTATAAGTAAAATAGTAAAGGCTGCCATGAAAAAGCGCCTTGCAGAAGCAACCCTCAAGTTCTCAACCCTGTCATTTTGTCAAATCTTTGACGATCTGGACAGATGATGGCTCATTGTTTATAGCAAACAGTTTTCTTTGACGATAATTGGTAAAATAATTCAAAGCAATCGGCGAACACGCGCATGGGGACTCGAAGGGTGGGGAGACCCCTTATTCGGAAACCATCTGTCACGCAAAATTTTCCCAAAAAAACGACTGGTTGCCCAGTCAAACTATTATCATTCTAGCGAACCCGAGAACCAGCTTCAAAGCAGGAAATGACGCAAAAGTCAAGCGCCTCAATTGGTCGTATTCGAATCAGGACAACCATAGCGTTAGTTGGACGTGTTGTCAACAGGTTCTATTCGAAACACCACTTGATGTTTTCCGTTGACAAAATGTTGTCAAACCATCAAATCGTTGACCACAATTACGATTCGAGTCGGGTCAAAAACGTTGTCATCAGTAAATCTTCGAGCATTTGCTCCGCCTAGTTTTCGTTGACAACAAATTGAATGATTCGAATACGACCAATGATATCATATCCGTTTGTCAACCGAAACTAAACGAAAGTTATCTAGAAATTTATTTCGTAACAGAAATGCTCATTTACCGATAATTCAAAAGGTATTTATTATATATTTCATTTTCTATTAATTACCCGTACCATGGTGTAATGCATGGTCTCAAATGCACTTGTTAATCGCTGAATCAGTGAATGACTGACGAACAAGTCCAAAAATTAAGGTGACAGAAGGATTCCGATATAAGGTGCCTATCGAACTTTTTATTTCTTCACTTGTGCTCGTGTCTTGCTTGGGCTGTGAGCTAACTTTCTTTGAACAGAACTTTTAAATGTAAATAATAAGCCATCATTTGTCAAAATCGGCCCAAAAATGACAAAATGACAAGGTTGGGAAGTTGATGGCCCTGAATACACATCCACCTTTTCATTGTATACATACTTGATACGAAAAAAATTTTTTTTTTTTTTAAACTTCTTGAAACTTCTTGAAACATTTGTTAAGGATGTTTGTTGAACATATGGATGTATTTTGACTCATTTTGAAAGATTTATGGGGGGTAGCAGCGAGGGGAGGGGGGGGGGGTCATAGCTTACGCGCCGAAAACCTGTGTTCTCAAGCATCTGATTGGTTAGATTTGAGCCTATGCTCTAATCTGGCCAATCAAATGCTTGAGAACGATTTCAGCCTCCACTCAAACTTTTTATAACCTTGATCCCTGGCCAAGTGCTTATAAAGCATTTATTTTTAGTCTGAGTCCGTTCTCAAGCATTCGATTGGTCAGATTTTAGCCTAGGCTCAAATCTGACCAATCAAATGCTTGAAAACGATTTCAGATTCAACTCAAACACTTTAAAAGCATTGACCCTTTTTTACGGATTACACGAGCGTTTAGTGGAGAAGTACAGAGCGGAGATGTTATTCTTTCCCAATAAATGCATTCATGCTGAGACAATAATTTCTGTTGCAAACAGTTTGGAGCCAGATCAGACGCCGGGTAACCCGGCGTCTGTTCAGGTTTCAAACTGTTTGCCAATCAGAGTAAGATAAATCTTCAGATTTTTCAAAAAGAGTATTTTTTCTTGCAGTAATCATTCTGCGTTTGCGTTTAAGTTTAGTTTCGTTTAAACGGGAAAGAATTTAACGTTTTCTACACTGTATACCCCACGGGACAAAGCACACGGTTAAAAAATAGTACCAGTACTCGTTTTAACTTAATTATTTTGTATTTTCCTAAGGCCTATTTGTTTTGTTAGTGAGGTTTTTGTTGTTGCTGTTGTTGTTGTTGTTTTCATAGAATCAAGCCGTATCCCCTTTGCCCATACAGTAAACTCTCTTTATATCGGCGGTCTTTGCTCCCTATACTTTGCTGCTATTATGATTTTGTTCCGACTTTTGATTAGCTCATCGGAGGAGCATGGAGGTTTCTGAAGACAGATGACTGCTCAATGCACGATAGAAAGCTCCTTCAGGAACATTTTACATTATTTTTATCTTGCATTACATATAAGCACCCAGTTGTGTCAATGTCTGTCAAAATGTGCATCCTCTATACAACAACACCCAATCTATTTTGTACACCGGTCTTGCTGTTATATCGTGTCCATTGCATTACAACTTTTACCAATCATCGACGCTAATTTTACAGCCCGTAAATACCATACAGTTCTCCCTCTCTACAACAACGTCCAATAGGAGACAAAACATGTGTACATTGTTAAGAGGGAGATGTTATATGGGGGAAATTGTCTTACATATGCAATAATATATGCAATACATAAATATGCAATACATATGCAATAAGCTTGAATCCAGATCAGACGCCGCATATGGCGGCGTCTGATCTGGATTCAAGCTGTTTGTCAGTTGTCATTGCGAAGGGGGGGGGGGGGTCTGTCAAAATTATATTACTTTAAGAAAATCAGCATAAAATAATTTTAAAGAGACAATAATATGGCGGCAAGCGTTATTGTTAGGGGGGAATTGTTGTTCGGAATGCCGTTGTAAAGTGGGAGCATTATATTTTTTAATAAACAAGAAATATCTTTAAAAAAGATATTCAGCGGAATGGGTGGTGGAATTCATGCTGTAGATGGGTCTGCAAAATTGTATGAAATTTGGGTTTTTCAAAGAATTGTAATATCTTGGATTGAAAAACAAAAAATACACATTCAAGGATATCTCTAACTCTGACTAAAAAACTATAAATGTACAGAAATGCAAAACAATAATATAACCCATATCCTAGCTACTGGTAGGAGATCCTCAGATTAAACCACTGTTCTATATATCAAACTTCATTCATGGGGAGTTTCTTGAAACAAACTTTAACTAAATAAACTGTGCATGCCCTTCTATAACACCTCACTCTTGTGAATAAATGATGAAACAACACAATTGTGTTTAACTCACTTGAGGCCATTTATTATATTGCTATCAATGTATGGTAAATTTGAACAAATAGTCAACAATTAAAATAAATTGGTAGTAAACCATTATTTAACAAAAGACCTAGCTGCCACTGTCTATCTATAAATAGACATCATTCTGCTATCATATCTTAAAATAGAAGCATGATGTCATCAGCTCAGTGATTACACACTGCCTGTGTCTCTAATTTTACACTCACATCAGTGCATAAACCAGCCAGGCTCCAGATAAGAGGGGAGTAAACAGAACAAATCTAACATTTTCACACTCAATTTAGCACCAAACCCTATGGTGTTACCACTCATTTTTATCGTCTAGAAGAGACTATTCACATGAGTAGGACACCATAGGGTTTAATGCACAAATAAAGTTTTTAAGTTTTGAAATAATTCTCTTATCTGGAGCCCTGGCTACTATCCAATCAGACAATTCAGTTTCAACAGGTGCTCTTAATTCTAAATTTCTGATCAAATATGATTGGTTGAAATGTTTGTCTAAATAAAAATGTAGATTTAAATAGATAATAGTCAGCTCCGCTGAAAAAAATTAAATATTTAACAAGAGTGTTGCTGGTTTTCTTTCCAATCATTTAATGTTGGCGGCTGAAAATTCGGTTACATGTATATTGACCCAGTGTACCGTAATATCGAACCAGTGTATCGTAATATCGAACAAATGTCCATATTAACTCTTATCATGCTGGATTGTCGTCTACTTCAAATAATTATATCGCCTGCTAAGAAAATCAAAATATGTTTGCTACTTCTGAGATTGAAGAGATATTGAAAATGTTATCTTAGTCGTGCTTAACATTATAAGGGTTACGAACCATAAGTATATCAGTATCCACGTAATGGCGCATTCCCCTATAAATTATGCTTATTCGTCCACAGAAAAATTCATTCCAAATTATACAATCGTGAATAAATACCGTAACAAATATGTTCTCTAGCTTAGTAGACGATAGTTTCAAGCAGGCTGGAATTAAAGCAGAATATGCTACAATCGCATTATGATGTACTTTCAAACTGCTTTAGGCTGCTACGTATTTTCAAAACTAAAACAGTATTAAACATTGTTCTTTCCACTAAACTTTATTGTGATAAACAATTACAGTGCTCTTTCCCTACAACGGCCCTCCTAATAACGGCTCCCTCCTCACAACGTCCCAATTCGCAGTTCCCTAAACATTACAATTATGTCTAACGCTTTTACTGCTGCATTTTTGTCTGCTTAAAATAATCGTCTGCTTTTTTCTCAAAGTTTCATATAAGTGGATATTTTGATAGAAGAATTATAATGACGAGTGACAAACAGCTTAAATCCAGATCAGACGCTGCGTTATACGCGGCGTCCGATCTGGATTCAGGCTGTTTGCAAATGTAAGCCAAGTATTAATACTCCCTCCCTATAACGACTCCCTCCGAACAACACACACCATCTGTGTCTTCCAATGGGTGACGTTGTACAGAGGGACCTCTGTATAATATTCGACACAGTCTGCCAACTAATCAGACACCAACTAGTTCGATGTCTGACTAGACTCCAAACTGTTTGCCTTACAGATATTGATAAATCATCAATATCAAATTTCACCATTTTCTACTTTTCTTTTGCCCTGAGTTTGCGCTCAGTTTTGATCAACGGGAAATAATAACACCTATCATTCTGTACATATCCATCCCACTTGAACACTGAACAGTTCATGAAGATTATGGTATTCTTTCCCTCTTCACGCGTTTTAGCTAAAACAATTATTTCGACTGCAAATGGTTTGAAGCCAGATCAAACGCCGGGCAATCAGGCGTCTGATCAGTTTCCAGACTGTTTGTCACTTAAGTTACAACGTAGTCAGAGTTGTCGAAAGATTGTCCTTTTCTACATGTTATTGCAATGCGATTGCGTTCCATTTGTGATTAAACGGCACAGAATAGCATATTCGCCGTTGTACAGTGGAGAATCTGTTATTCTTTCCCAATAAACGCGTTTACGCTAAAACTATTATTTGCAGTGCAAACATTTTGGAGCCAGATCAGACGCCGGGTAACCCGGCGTCTGATCAGGCTCCAAACTGTTTGCCACCATGATAAACATGAAATATCAGAATTGTCCAAAAGTTGTTTTTTCTACGTTTTAGTGATTTGCGTTTGCGTACGTTTGCGTTTAAACGGGAAAGAATAACAGATTCGCCGTTGTAAATACATTTACTATAATTCAGGAAGTACAGTGGAAAAAATGTTATTCTTTCCCAATAAACGTGTTTATGCTAAAATTATTATTTCCATTGCAAACAGTTTGGAGACAGATCAGACGCCGGGTTACCCGGCGTCTGATCAGGCTCCAAACTGTTTGCTACTCAGCTTAAAATAAATCGTGAAAATGTCAAAAAGTTGCAATTTTCTACATTTTACTGCTACGTGTTTACGTTTCGATTGCGTTTAAACGGGAAAGAATAACGTTTTCTCCACTGTATTCAAGAGAGAAATCTTTCTTAACTATCCATTTCCTCAGAAACGTATATGTATATTTACACGAATACATTTGTAAATTATAGTTCTAGAAATAATTATGCTTCTAAACACCCTTCCAATGCTGAAAACAAATTCATGTATGTTTTACAAGGGTAGATCCTGATCAGAGGGCTCAATCGGGGTCCATTAATCTTTACGCGGCTCTGATCAATATCCAAACTGTTTGCAAATAAGTACTGTACGTGTGTTCTAAGTTTGAAACAAATTCATTGATAGTTTATAAGTGTAGAACTTTATCAGAGGGTCCCAACGGGATCCCTCTGCATCAGGATGTGCTACCGGAGCAGTGGAGAAAACGTTATTCTTTCCCAATAAACGCGTTTACGCTTAAACTATTATTTCCATTGCAAACAGTTTGGAGCCAGATCAGACGCCGGGTAACCCGGCGTCTGATCAGGCTCCAAACTGTTTGCCACCAAGATAAAAAGTTTTCAGAACTGTCCAAAAAATTTATTTGGTTACGTTTTAGTGTTTGGCGTTTGCGTTTCGTTTCGTTTAAACGGGAAAGAATAACAGATTCTCCACTGTATAGTATATTCAAGAAATAATAAGTTTATATCAGTATAATATCGTGCAATATTTTACTGGTAGGAATTTGGAGGCCTAGTATTTGTAACCACTCGGATGTAGGTAATCATACAAAGGATTAAGTGAAGAATAAAGAGAGCAGATACTTTTATGCTCTACCCTAAAATACATTTATTTTGCTTCTATGAACAGTTTTATGTCGCATTGCCAACTGAGTTATTTGGAACGAAAATGTAACTTTAAACCATTGAATTTAAATTACTTAATTAAGATACGACAACTAAAACTTCTTGTGTTATCAAGTGTTCATATTAGCATTATGCAGTGGAGTATACTTTATTATTACCCCCTTTAAACGCAAACGAAACGCAAATACATTGCAGAAAATTGTAAGAAATGTATTTTCTTTTAGAAATTACATGCACTTACATTTTAATCTAAGTAGGAGGGTTGTTCAAATGGTGTTGATACTGGGTCAATAACTTCAATATAATAAGCGTAAAATGCATGTGTGATATATCATTTTAAAGGGTTAGTTTTCGCCTACACGATGGTATAATGCACGATCAGATCACATAACTCGATGAGTCACAAAATGAACCTAAATGACCTCTACTCGAGGACACTGGAACATAGCACTTTTCATACAGTATTATTTGTCGTAATAAATTCTTAAAGGGTACAATTTCCAACTTTTTTCTGTAATTATCAGTTTAAATTGAAATGTAAATAAAATTTTATTTCTATTGAAAGGGCTTAGTGTCTAAAATCTCGTTTTTTCAAAAACAACATTTCTTATTTTGCTAATGACGAAAGTGGACATGATTTTTCGAACGCTATGAAAATACTCTAGATAAGTGTACCTATATTTTTTTTTAAAAAAAACATGATAACCTACTTCAATGGCTTCAATTATAGCCTGGTTTGAGTTTGTAATTTCACTGACTACTTTTATACATAAAAGTAGATTAACTTTTTTATTATATTTTCAGTACGTGTTTAGTATTAGCTCTATTTTTAACATGTTATATAGTAATAATACCTAAAAATATGTAGTGTTTGCCTAATTGTCTGAATTCATTTGACAGAAAGTTTCATTAACTTATTCAAAATGATAAAGCCGTAACAATAATTATAGTATCAAATTGTGTTTAGAAAATTAACTCAACAGTGCACAAAAGGTCCAGCGTCCCCGAGGAAGGGTCATTTAGGTTCATGTTAATCAAGTTAGGCGATCTTATCGTGAATCATACCACCGTATCGGCAAAGAATTGTTCTTTAAAAATAAATACAAAACATTCATTTCGCACTTATTATAATGAAGTTATTGATCCAGTATCAAAACTTTTTGAACTATCCTCGTAGCAAATATTTTTGAATCTGATCAGGCTCTACTCTGTTTTCAGTAGACATATAGTCGAAGCTCGATCATTCTAGCTCACGTTAGTTCGAACATACTCATATTTCAAAGTAAAAGCGTGACTTAGCCACGTTTTAACTTTGGAATACGGTTACGTTCAACTTAAGCGAGATCTACTTAACATCTTAACATCCTCTGTAATAACGAGACTCGATTATCTCTGGGGTTCAAAACTATTTTCTTTTCGACTTTTTTTTCGAACAGTTTGAATTAAGATTAGACGAAAAACAACTATATCTTATTTGTTCTGAATTGTTTGTCATTCAGATTAAAGGAACTACAATTTTCTTATGAACATAAACTCTCATTCTCAATATTTTATTCGATTGAGTTTCGTTTCCTTCAAACGGGAAATGAATTATGTTCTCGCTATTGCATGCCTGGAACAAAATTCAGTCAAATGTTCTTACTCATCTAAACAAGTGATCCGTTGCAAATAGCTTTCTGTATTGTCTTCCCTTGGGTTAAACAACATAAACCCAATTACAGCTGCCGACAGTATAATTTGCAACCAGTTTGGACCCAGGTTAAACACCGTTGGCGCTGCGTTTAATATATAACGAAACCGTTAAACACTCGAATCAATGTTTCCTTCTACGTTCAGAATGCCATTTCTTAAAGTTTGGGCAATAAAACCAGCAATCAATTGATAAGCAAGAGCTATGCTAGACAATAAATGGGTTTATTGTTTTTGTGCTACAGTGGTGAAATACCTTATTATTTCCCAATAAACACGTTTCTATTTCTTTAGCAAACGGCTTGAAGCCATATCAGACGCCGGGATTTAAATAAACATTCAAATTTGTCAAACAGTTGTTATTTTCTACATTGTATTGCATACCTTTGCGTTTCGTTTGCGTTTGAACTTGGCGTATGATCAGGATACAGACACATTTGACACCGGTATTGATGTTTTGTTTGTCCGATAATGCTAATATCGAACTTTTGTTTTTGTTTCTGCAGACGAAGATTAAACGGAAGGCGTTTACTTAGCATGGCTAGATTTACAGTCAAGAAGACACTATTCTTTCCCGTTTAACCCCTTCACTGCCTTACCCCGAGTATAATATTCATTTGCAAACAGTTTGGATCCTGATCAGACGCCGCGTAACGCGGCGTCTGATCAGGACCCAAACTGTTTGACTCTCTTTTCAATATTACTTAAATCAAAATACCTAATAATCAAATTTGAGAAATAAAAGCAGACGACAATTGTTTAAATTTGATGACGTCACGGCAGTGAAGGGGTTAAACGAAACACAAACGCATTGCAAAAAAATGTAGAAAATCTAATTTTCCGACAATTCTGACTATTTATCTTGATCGGAGTGGCTAACAATTTGGAGCTTGATCAGATGCCGGGTTAACTATTTGCAATGGAAATAACAGTTTTAGCGTATATGCATTTATTTGGTAAGAATAACGTCTTCTCCACTGTATAGGGCAAGTATTGGATACGATGATAGCCAGAGCGTATGAAATTCAATTTGTTCTTTGACGCAACTTTATGCAATATAATTGTCTAGACTATGTCTGTTGATTTGTATCACAGATAACACTCGTTATGCTTGTTGGTTTGTTTGCCCTGAATCTTTTATCTAGACACAGAAAAAGGCACGGGTTCTTGAAAGCATATCCGACCGATATTTGGATCTGAATCCATCTTTGTCTAAACTAAGTAATGTACAACTACTATTACATCGGATTTTGATGTTCATTGAGCGCAAAATGCTTGTACCTGCTTTGTAGATGTTTCAGCAACATCTTCGTTTCGTTAACGTTTAACACTTTCACTTTCAATGACGTCATGAATCGTATTTGCAAACAGTTTTGATCCTGATGAGACGGATCAAAACAATTTGCCACTTGTTTTTAAATAACGTCAATGTTACTGCCTTAAATCTAACTTTGAAACGATATTGCAGACAACATAGTTGAAGCAGACGACACTTAAAGAGGCTCGCAACCGGATTTAGCATTAAAAATAGTAATTTGTAAATATATGTCAAATGCTTATATAAATGGGTAAGATTTAGTTTTGGATAATAAATTCTGTTAAAAAATGCATTTCAAAAAGGAAGAAGCTATGGTGGGATTCGAACCCGTGACCCTCCATGCGGAGACAAACATGAAAAACAAAGGCGAACGCCTTAACCACGCGGCTACTTGGGCTCTCTATCTATATGGTAGCGAATTAACGTACTTCACTGGTAGCGATTGATTTATACGTATTCGGCTCGGGTGTAGAGAAGCAACAACAACAACTATACCGTCAGCTGACGCTATAAAAAAACGATGGAAAATATCTAAAAAAAACTAAGATTCGGTGACGATTCTTGAGACTTTTTTTGGACTGATCATATTTTTTTTTATGTCAGAAGCCAAATAATGCCACAAATTTGCTTTTATTTGAGTTTTTTATTTTATTTTGACAAGTACACCATCCGGTTGCGAGTCCCTTTAAGTGGTGAAGAGGTATAAAAAGTCGATAAATTTTAACATGAAAGGGTTTAACGGAAAAGTTAAGGTATGATATTGGTTAAACAAATAATATGACCATAAGGTAAGGCCAGGCGATAAATGGCACAAAAAGGTCAAGTTAACGATTTTATCAGTCAATACAGCGTTTCCGGGCTTACAGTGTGTAATTGGACATATGATAATAAAAATGTACGATCGCTAGAGCGGTTTCTTCGAATGACGACAGCTCCAATGTCCGAAATAGCTCGTTTATAGCGTGTACTTACGTTGGACCATTAACCACTTAACTACCATGACGTCATCAATTTTAAACATTTTTTTCGTCTACTTTTATTTCTCAAATTTAGATTTTATGTATTTTGAATTCAGAAATATTGAAATGAGTTCATCACGCGGCGTCTGATCAGGATTCAAACTGTTTGCAATTAATTATTGTACTCGGCATTAGAAAGTGAAATGGTTAACATGACGCGGTTCAAATATCCTGAAAGGCATATCGCTCAAAGTCTAATTGTCAATCGTTTAACCCTTGTCCTGAAGTGATCTCGTCTGCCTCAAAATTGTCACTTGCAAAAGATTTATAAATTTAGATTGATGAATTTTTTAAATAAAGAAAAGACGAGTGTCAGACAGATTGGACCAAGAGCAGACGCCGCGTGACGCGGCGTCTGATCTAGATTCAAACTGCGTAATGTCGCGATAAGCAGAAAAAGAGTTAAATGTTGAACTTTAATTGTCGCCCGTTACTATTTTAGGGAAACACTTTTCTTAATGAAGGAGAAAAGAAAACCTCTTTATCTTTACCCATATCCGGGAACTCAGATTAATCTATTGGGTCAAGGTCATTTTATTAAAAGAACGACGTACGGGCGATGATTAGTACTCGATTAAGTGTTCCAAGACTGAAGCTCGCCCTTTTCCGTGTTATCTAAGCATTTTCCGTGTTTAACGGAATATACCGAACACTCCCATATACATGTATAACCTGGACGATTATCTTAGAAATTATCCGAACGTAGTCCGAAATGTTGCAAATCTCGTCTTGTAAATTAGCTTGGCCTTCCCCGCACGGGTTCGAATCCCGACCGAGCTCAATATATATTTTCTTTGAAATATATAATTTATCTTTTTTAAACAAAACCTTTTCCTAAACCAATGATAGATGTTTATAAATGGGCCTGACTTTAACTTGCAAAAATATTTAATAATAAGCCAAATTTATTGTTCAGTCTTTATAAAGTATTCAAGGTCTCAAACACCTTTTCGAAGATAAAATTATTTTTTTTCAGTTAGGTGGGGCCAAATGTCTTAATATTTGGATTTAGATTGCGTAAGTATTGTAGGAAAAAAAGCAAGTGGTTTGCTTTGCCCAAGTTATCATTTTTGTACAAACATACAACCTTTTAAGTCATATCATGTAAAATCGTATGGAAAATATTGCATATTTTTAAGAGGACGGTTCCGATCTTTTAATTCTTCACATCATATGATGCAAATATTGGGACAATAACTTTGATTTTGTGATGTTCACGTCTTCTGGCATAGACATGACATAAACAAAATATCAGTATTTTAGGCTAGAATAGGTAAAAATCACCTTTCAGGAATATTTCTCGTATAGTTTCGTACCTGTAAGGCTGTATACAATATTTCAAATATTTTCGAGAAGAGATGGCGAAAAGCCTTCATATTTCACACAAGACATGGGAATTACATGTAGTATCCATTCATAATAATATTTTTACATTACAATTACCCTACCTTCAGTGTTGGAATACCTTAAATCAAAGTTATCTGTTGTCTGCAGTTGACTGAGTTCTCTGAGGTCAAACATTCCGGAATTTAAAAATTAAAACATAGATCATTTTGAGAACAAGTTGTTGAGATTCGACTCACAAACCAACATATTTTAGAAATACATGTATATCAAATAGTCTGAAACAAGATAATGATTGACATTTATAATAAAAAATAAATAAAAAACATATAGAAAATTGACAAAACACGTTCACAATAACAAAATAAAAGAAAAAGATGAAAAACAAGTGACATTAAGAATTCATGAGAGCGCGGGCCCATAAAATATAATCCTTTTTTTAATATGTACAGTGGAGAATCTGTTATTCTTTCCCAATAAACGCGTTTACGCTAAAACTATTATTTCTATTACAAACAGTTTGGAGCCAGATCAGACGCCGGGTAACCCGGCGTCTGATCAGGCTCCAAACTGTTTGCCACCAAGATAAACAAGAATTATCAGAATTGTCCAAAAGTTGTTCTTTTCTACGTTTTAGTGCTTTGCGTTTGCGTACGTTTGCGTTTAAACGGGAAAGAATAACAGATTCTCCACTGTAAATCCTTGTCAAATAATGTTAACTTATTGATACTGGAACCTGTCTCCCATTTGCAAAAGAAACACGCCTTCTGGTATTCAGTCTCTTCAACTCGTTCACTGCCATGACGTCATCAATTTTAAACAATTGTCTTCTTTTTTTTGTTACTAAACTAAAAGTTTAGTTTTAGGAGTTTTAACATAAAAATATTGAAATAAATGTCCAACATTACGCAAATAAGAATTACACTCGGGATAAGTGAATGGGCCCTAAAAGTCTAAATACTTTGAATTTTAGAAATGACAGTATTTAACAAATCTAAACATTCGATATTACATCAGCGAAAAGGTTACAGGGAATAATTCGATATCATTTTCCGTACAAATTCAATTCCATTGAACAAATTGATGTTTAACTCGTAAAGACGCAATTTATCTAGGGGCGGGACTTGTTGATATCTTGCGCAGCGGAGACGGGGCCTATTAATCTGCTCTCCGCGAATCATTTTGTTGCGTTGCTTGAGTTACGCAGTTATGGCCGTTCCTTTCAAGATACACATTATTCGTGTTATCAACCATATGGATTAAACATACATGCATATTAATAAAATGTTCATTTCATATTTGAAATTACAGCAACTATTATGTAAGTATAAGAAATGAACTCAAGCGAAACGCAAATGCATTGCAATTAAATGTAGAAAATGAATGAATACTGAAATGGTTGTCGATGTTTTTTACATCTGAGTGATAAAGTGTTTGGAGCCAGATCAGACGCCATGTCACCTGGCCTCTGATCTGGCTCCAAACTGTTTTAAGTGAACATTTTAGTTTAAGCACACATGCGTTTATTAGGAAAGAATGTCTTCTCCACTGTATAACGATTTTGCTGATGTAGATTGTACAGGTCGTTGACTGATATCAAAATAGCATAATGCGTTTAGCCACCTCACTTCCGTGACGCCATGTGCTTTAAATACGTGTTTTTTTATTTCTCAAATTCAAATTTTAGGTATTTAACTTAATAAGTATTGAAATGAGAATCCAACAGCTTGGGTCCTTATCAGACGCCGCTTTGCACCGCAACTGATCAGGATTCAAAATGTTTTCAAATAACCATCTTTCTCTGTTGAGGCAGTAAAGGGGTTAACCCTTTGAATTCAAAACAATTGTATCGTCTGTAATATTGCCCTGAGTTACTGTTATAAAATTAAGATTTCCTAAAATTATCTCTTTTCAAACTAGCACCATGCAAATTGTCAAACAATTTTGATCCATACGAGACGCCGCTTTACGTGTCGTCTCCCATGTATCTAAACTACTCGTAATTGAACAAGGTTATCGTTAACCTGCAAGGAAAGCAGAATAAAGATAATCTATGACAGCGGCAGTTAAAATGTATTAAACCATTTGAATCCATCTAAGAGAAAATTTCCCGAAGGTATCATAAAGATATGGCAACATACACTATCTATACTGTTTAAGAGTTATGAAAAACAGTCCTGTTCAGTCTTTTACTGACAATTGCGCCAAAAGCAACATCACAAACAGTTTGGATCATGATCAGATGACGCGTTACGCGGTGTCTGATCAGGATTCAAACTGTTTGACAAGCGTATAGACATTTCTAAAGTTAGAAAAACTTAAATCTGTTTTGAAACAATGTTGAAGTTGAAACTATCAATGCAGACGATATTTTGGCAACGAGAGTGTTAAAACAGACGGTAAAACTTGGTTGTGAAATACATGTATGTCAGCCAGGTCATTTATGTTTATGTTTATGCTTGTCACAATTGACCTTTTGTCGTCATCAGTTCATTTACATATCCATCCACCCATAAATAACAACTACGTTCATCCTTCCCATTGGTTGTGTGAGAGTCGTAAAACCAATTCTGAATGAGTGAAAGCACCTGTTTGTTACTAAAAATAGCCCTGTCCCGCACGGCTCTAAATCCTTAACATTCACCGCCACTCGTGCACTAGACGTCGATCGATGTAGATCGATCGACTATAAGTTGTCTTACTTTATTACTACAAACATTTGGAGTAGTTATCACCATTGCCTGGTAAGATTTATATTTAGCAATTGAATGTTTTACGAACTATATATATATTTAATGCTTACGGAAACTTGTCTTTGTACGCGTCAAATTTATACCTAATTGCAACAACTGTAATTGTATGTTAAGACTTGGTTTTAACCTTTTCAGGCTGTCTTCTTTGTATATGTCTGCACTACAAATAAATGAACCGGCACTGTGGACTGAATTAGTTTTCCGTTTCCCCAACCCTGGTTAACATTGGATCTCGATCACACTGTGACATGTATTTAAAAGAAAAGACTGGTACATGAGATCGGTCTAGAAATGTTTCATACGGGTATGATGTGTACCCACAAACTAATTTTGTTCAAATTTTGTCCTCAAGTCCCACTCGTAGATTGCAAAAACCTTTCCTTACCATAGCTTTCTTTCAGTGTTGAAGACAGGTTGCATGAAGCAGATTAAAAGTAAAGCAGAATGCTTCTTTGGGAGCATTCTGCTTTACCTTTGATTCGCTTTAAGCTACCAACTGCTAAGATACAGGGACTACATGTATTTCTTACGGAGCACATGTATGACTGTATAAAGTGGAAATGATGTTTGACGATGATTAAATTAAAGGCATCAAAGGGCGTATTTTATTTATGGAGTGATTGGTTAAAGCTGACAGATTAGGAGATTAAGATATGAGTGTCAAAACGTCGGGACCATAAATTAACTTCTTATTTGTCCAGTTTGCAGTTCAACTGTTGTCGTTGTGATCACGTGAAATGGCTACACACTCGGAACCGACGTTGATATTTCTTAGTTTGTATCCATTTACTTAGAATTATGGCGAAATGTTGAAGGATATGGAAGCAAGTCTGTTCAACCAGTCATAAATGCATTGCCTGCGCATGTATGCATACAATTTCGCAGTATTTTGGACAGAAAAGAACTGTTCCGGTTAGGAATAAAACTGATACCGGAACTTTACACTTCGATAAGGAATAAAACTCATACCCGAACTTATCATTAAACAACAGCAGAAGTAAAGCAGAAACCTCATGCATGAGCTTTTGTTTTATTTTCACCTTGCCTTAAACAGCCATCTTTCTTAAACATCAATTCTTAATGTAACTTACTAGCCACATTAAAGAGATTTCTTAGTTCATAAAGTTATTGAGTATTGTTGCCTGAAAGACTATTTTCAAAGCTAGATATAAGGTGTGACTTAATAAATATCGACAAGAGTGTCAAACAGTTTGGGTCCTGATTAAACGCCGCGTTACGCAGTTTCTGATCAGGACCCAAACTGTTTTCAAACGCGCTGTAAGGCGACATTGAGGGTGGATGGGTTAAAGTTAAGCAAAGTTGATTAACTTAACCAACATTTATACATTGGGTGTAGGCGACTTAAATTTAGTATTTCCCCAACGAGGACGCAAGCTATGACATTTGTAAATAATTTGAGTGTAAGTCAGTCGCCAAGTTTGACACGAATATCACTATTTCACCAGTTAAAGAACGTTATTGAACAACTTGAATCAACTGATGACGATGATGATTATGACGGTAAAAGGGTTAAATAATTAGCCCTGTTTCTGCCGATTCCGACTTGACTGGCATTTTCAAGCAGCTTGGATCCAGATCAGATGCCATTTAACACGGTTTCGGATCTGTATCAACACTTTTAAATTTGAAAATGTTAAATTGATTAAAGTAATTGATGTTTTTGGATATCGTAAGTTGTTACCGAAACAACGTATTTACCTATCCAATTCAACGTTTAAGGGATTATAGAGGATCAAATTCATCACATGGTTAATGTGTTTAATTAATGTGACGTCAACAAACAAACCAGCCAAACAAAAGTAACATATGTTTACTTATGTACTCTTGTGGTACATGTGTTTGAACTCTGTAACACGTTTGAGAGGAGGACATGCAGTAGAATACAGTTATCCATCCCTAACACGGCCCTTCCAACAACGACTCCCTCCTTACAACAACGCTTGCCGCTGTTCCCCAAACAAGACGCTTATTTCTATCACCTTAATTGTTGCAATATTGTCTGCTTAAAATTGTAGTTAACTGGGGTTCTTTCTCAAAGTTACATACATGTTTAAATAGCCCTTTGACAGACGAAATAATGACGAGTAACAATTAGCTTTAATCCAGATCAGACGCGTCTGATCTGGATTCAAGCTGTTTGCAAATGTAAGCTAATTTCCTTATAACTTCCTCCGAAAAGCACAAAGTCCATCACAGAGCATGTGATGACAACGGTGTGTACTCTGTACAATGTTCCAGTGCAATAAAGCAGGGTTTTTCATGGCACGGCTCATATACATATTGTTGAAATATCAAAGACTAGATTCACATTTTGTTATAAACAAACATCAGTTTCACTTTATAATTTTTTTTACATTTTATCACATAAATTGCGGTCTGGGAGTTGCATAAAGCGATTACATAAATATCGTAATCTACTAGTGGAATATCGTTTTTATGGCTCCGGTCGAGCCTTTTTGTCCACAAGCGCTGCATGAAGCGGGCAACCAAATGTCGTCATTTGCCATGACGTTACCGTAAACAACGTCAAGTTTTGGCGGAAAATCTATATAGAAGAAATACTTCAAACTACAGTTTCGATTGATTTAATAGTTGTTTAAAAGTGTTGTGTGATAAATAGAGTCTCACATTCGTTCTCATTTCTTATCTTTTTTAATAAACTCCTTTACAAAAATTAATATATATGACGCTCACCAAGGCTCGCGTCATATCATTTTAGTCAACTCGTTTATTAAAAATGATAAATAATGATCACTTATGTAAGATCTTCTATATATTCTATTTTTTTATTGTTTTATTTCAGGTAACAAACTTAAGACAGTTTTGATTCAGTTCATACATTCAGATTTGTGTACAGCGACGTAAACCCGTATCATGTTTAATTGTCGCCTGCTTCCAATTTATCGTATGCAAAAAAACACCTTAAAACAGCTTGTTTACCGTTTCCTTGAATGTGTTCATTTAGTAGGGACACATCGAAGGTAAATAATTTAATCAAGTAGTGAAAAAAGAACTTTCTATACAAATTGTTTACCGTTTGTTATATATACAGAATAACTCACTACGAGTATAGCCCAAGATCAGACGCCGAGTAACTTGGCGTCTACATGGCGTCTGATTTGAATCCAAACCGTTTGTAAATTATCAATCGCGCATGGCATGATAGAGTTCAATTATCTCTTAAACAGCTGTATTCTATTGTTTTATACATGTTTATTTGATTACATTTCCTTTTTTATAGATAATATTAATGTAGGCCTAGTTTTCTTAACCTTGCAGATAAACAGTAAATACTTACTTGCACCTCTGGGAAATTTTGCCTGAGTATGCTGCCGAGAATTTTGATAAACCCCTAATAAAAATTTAACTACAATTCTTGCTGATGTAGTTTAAGAAACTTCATTTAATCACAATGTTACGCGAGTACAGTGGAGAAATATAGGATCTGTAATGAGTCGATGTTTAAGACTATTGGCGAGCTTAATAACTTTTCTATTCTAGACGAGTTTGAGATCAACTTGTCTTAAACATCGACGAGTGACAGATTCTTTTTCTCACATTACCAACGATTTAAGCTATTTTTTAAGCAATTTGCATTTTTTTGGAACCCGGGTGACGTCGAAATGCCGTTATAAAAAGTGACGTTATAGTGACGTCATCAAAGTGATCTTACACATGTTGGAGATAAGGATATTCGTCATCGTTGTTCGTTATAGAAAACAGGGGTAGTTATGTGAGAAAACGTTATTCTTTCTAAATAAACGCGTTTACGCTGAAACTATTATTTCAATTGCAAACAGTTTGGAGCCAGATCAGACGCCGGGTAACCCGGCGTCTGATCAGGTTCCAAACTGTTTGCTACTGAGATAAATATGAATTATCAGAATACTTTTTTACGTTTTAATGTGTTGCGTTTCGTTTCGTTTAAACGGGAAAGAATAACGTATTCCCCACTGTAAGCCATGCCTCAGGCAATATTTACATGCAATACATTGTAAACGACACACTTTGGGCATTTTCACCTGAGACTCGCGAGTCTAGTAGAGTTTACCAAATGACGTAAAATGGCGCTATAATCTGAATGCGCACGCACTTTTCACCAGAACGACAAACCCTTCAGACGAGTAAGTAATGGGTCAAATTAGGTAGTCTGGTACCCGACTATTGGGTTTTTGCGTTGTGTTTTTCTGACGCCATTTTGAAACTCGACTAACCCTGCTCAGGGACTGGGTTAGCCTAGAGTTCGGTTCAGAGGTCATATGACGTCATTCGAGTACGAACGCGGTTTGTTCACATGTAACCTGAGGAACTTGGGTCGACTCGAGGATCTCAGGTGAACACGCTCTTTGTACCCTCATCTAAACTTTACCGCCATGGTGTCATCAGCTTTAAACAAGTGTCGTCTGCTTTCATTTCTCAAGTTTAAATTAACACACCGTCCAATCGGTTATGGTTGCCGCATCGATAAAGCTCTGGTTCCCTCTCGCAGCGAGAGTCGATTAAAAAGGTGAGTTTATATTTTACTCCAAAACACTCCTTTTTTCACAAGATCGGCACTTCTTTGTATGCAGCCGTAAAAAGCAATGTTTGCCGAACATTTTGGTGTAATAATTTCCCAACAGCATGCAGAATGGTGTAATAAATCAGTAAATCAATGCGAATCAATATGCAAAAACACCAATTTTCTTTCTTTGCGACTGAATATCTCCGATAAATGACAAACTCTCGTTAATTCAACGATGTCAAAGGTAAATCAAAGTATTTTTCTGTCCATCCTATGAATTTCATATTGCTTTGTTCAAAATCAAGGTAGTTACAAGTATTTACGTGTACTGAGTTGATGCTCGAATGGCTAAGGTTACCGCATTTTTAAAATTTGGTGGTTACGGTTCACCCTAATTATGGGCGCAATAAGGTTAAGGTTAACCAACAACTAACATACGTAGTATTACAGCCTCTTAAGACTCATACGTCGTATTTTTCCCTTGCACAAATACTGGCCTTATTAGGTATTCCTACTCTTGAATTAAGAAGAGACCGTTACGCCACGCTTCAAGTTCTCAACGCAAACATTTTGTATCCGCTGTATGAAGTTTCAGAATTAAACGTTCATTTGGTACACTGTCGAATGCATTGCTGCAGTCAAGATAGTTGACATCTATTGGATCTCCGGTGCCAAGTAGCTCGGTCCATTCATCGAGTATGTTCAATAACTGTGTGGTACAGGATCTCCCAGGACGGACATCGTATTGAGAGTCATACAGTAAGTTATTGGTTAGTAAGTGTTTCATGAGTTCATGTATTACAGAATCACAAAGTTTACATACTATTGATGTAAGACTGGTGAGTCTATAATTTTGATGTCTCAAGTTTATTGCCCTTCTTAAAGATCGGCGAGACAATTACATTTTTCCATTCAAGGGGAAGATTTCCTGATTGAAGATGTTTTGAAGATCATGTATAATGGGTCTTACAGTTCATTTTGAGCTACAAGTAAAAACTTTTGGGTGAATCCCGCTAGGTCCCAGAGATTTATAGGATTTTAAGGATTTCAACGTTTCAAGAACATCTTCTGGCGAGAAGTCAACTGCATCCAAGACGTTTTCAAAACAGTCGTTAGTTAAGTGTTCCCAAGATGAAAGTTAATCAGCAAAAACTAACAACGCAAAAAATTATTAAGCATTTACTGAATTTCATTTGGAAATTGATTTTGATCTACACGGACACTGCATGGAGACGAAGACCTACAGGAGCATAGGACCTACTTAATTGAGCCCGAGTCACTCAAAGTACGAAAACGTTGGGCGAATCCATTTCCATGTCGTATTTTTAGTTTTTATACGATGATCGACAATATATAGATATACTAGCATATATCACATAAACAATCACATGGCATTGGGAAGAATACTGTTACTAATGGTCTGATGTACTATTTACAGCACGGTTTTAGGGACCTATGCCTTGTGAGACTCAACTTGTCATCTTGCTAGAAATACCAGCTAAGGTAAGAATGGTGATCTTATCCTCCTTGATTTTAGCAAGGCTTTTGACATGGTTAGTCGTGAGAGGTTGTTCCTAAAGCTGAACAAGTATGGTATTCGGGGTACGAGCATATGCTGGATATGGGCATTTCTAAGCGGTACATTGCAGACTGTTTTACTTGACGGCGAGTCTTCTAATACGGCCCAAGTCTCATCAGGTGTACAACAGGGTTATAACCTAGGTCCTATTCTGATCTTGGATTACTGGAAGAAAACATCAAATTTCGAAATGAAGGATACATTTCATCATGGACAAATGTTATCAGTGGTGTGCCACAAGGAAGTGTCCTAGGACCCATGCTTGTTTTATTTTTTTATATATGATCTTCCAGATGTCACAGAAGGAACTGTACAAAACATTGCTGATGACAGTAAAATTTACTCGTCTTTTCAGAATGAATCTGATTCTGAAATTTTAAAACGAAAATAAATTGGAATACACATGTATCAAAAAGTTTAACCCAACAAATTAACTAGTACTTTGCAAAATTAACAAAGAAAGTATATAGGTATTCTGGACATTAATGAAGAACTTAACAAGAGGGGCCTAATTTTTGGGGGCAAACAGTTAGTACGGAATGTTGAATCTATTAAAATCTAGGCTAACTCCTTACAATATAAATACAGTGTAAGGGTTAGCGTAGTTTTGCGTATAGACCTAGATAAGAGGGCTCCTGACTGTTTACAATGCTATGCACAATGAAGATCATTTAATACAAAAGGAAAACGATAGGTATTTGTGATTGTTTTTCAAACATAAGTCAAGATGTGCAATTACTGAATTTGCTGTTGATTAGTGTATCCAGAAAATTCGTTTATTCTGAAATATTTTCTGCAGTCTATGTGTCCGGATTATCGACACATCATTGTTCATGATATACCCACAAATTAGCTCGAAACACGCGGGGTCGTGTTGATTACAATAGATTTAATAAAGATATTCAGTAATCAGTACATATACAAACCAAGTGTCACATCATAAATATAGAATTTGACCTCTGTTTACAAGTTTTGTGCTTCAATACAATACATTGTTTTAAACAATAAACAGATGACTATTTACTGTGCGAAATCGGCCAGCTTGTACATCTTTGTACAAACCCGATTTATACGTTAAAAAAATCATTGTTGTGAACATAAATTAATAGGCTAAAACCACTTTACAGATTATACATGACAGCTGTGGGTCTTATATGTTTCAATTTAGAGATGGAAATACGACGTTTGTGTCTTTAGATGCTGTAATACTGCATATGTTAGTTGTCGGTTAACCTTAACCTAATTGCACCAAGAATTAGGGTGAACCTTAACCACCAAATTTTTAAAATGCGGTAACCTTAGCCATTCAAGCATCACCTCAGTACACGTAAATACTTGTCACCGCCTTGATTTTGAACAAAGCAATATGAAATTCATAGGATGGACAGAAAAATACTTTGATTTACCTTCGACATCGTTGAATTAACGAGAGTTTGTCATATATCGGAGATATTCAGTCGCAAAGAAAGAAAATTGGTGTTTTTGCATATTGATTCACATTGATTCACTGATTTAATACACCATTCTGCATGCTGTTGGGAAATTATTACACCAACATGTTCGGCAAACATTGCTTTTTACGGCTGCATACGAAGAAGTGCCGATCTTGTGAAAAAAGGAGTGTTTTGAAGTAAAATATAAACTCACCTTTTTAATCGACTCTCGCTGCGAGAGGGAACCACAGCTTTATCGATGCGGCAACCATAACCGATTGGACGGTGTGATTAAAGGTATTTTGATTTAAGAAATATAAACTTGAATGACAAACAGTTTGGATCCTGATCAGACGCCGCATAACGCGTTTGCAAATATATTTTACCATTGTAATAGTTCCACAGAGACATAACGGCATCCTTCAAGAAATGAACTGACTTTTTTCGGCGTTTAAGCGAAATAAACGACAGAAAATGTTCGGCAAATTAACCATGACTAGCTAATATTTACATTATATTTGCTGTAGATCTAATATAAAATGGAAAATTGATTAGTATGCATGTATTTTGAATCCATATTAGAGTTTGTTAACACAAATAATGAGTACCATGAAAGAACAGCCATAACTGCGTAACTGAAGCTGTGTACATTCGAACGCAACAAAATAAGTTCCATTGTAAACAATGAACGTCATTACATTTCATGAAATATGTTTCTCATTTATGAAGAAGAATTAAGGTTCATGTATAGTGTTTTTTGGTGCATGTTTGAAAGGTGATATTTTGGTCATTTATTGAGCAATGTTGCATAATTTCATATCAAAATGTTCGTATTGAAATGAACAACCTTATGAGATAGCTTACAACTTGATAGGAAAACTGTGTATCTTGATTTTGAACAATATGTTTGGATTTGCACCAAAATGTGAAGCAAATTTTCTGTACTGAAATTCAACAAATCCTTCCTCTATATTGAAGAATATGCTTTACATGAGGTAGTAGGACCAAAATCCTGACGAAATCCACTCAAATAACAACAGAAGAAGTCATGGAATATTTGACAATTTTCAAGGACAACACTATTTTGCAATGGGGGACTACTTATTTTTTCCAAAGTATGGTGGGCAACACGAGCCTCTGTCAAACATTATTACATGTATAAATATGCATGCTGTATTATTTTTTTCATCCTTTTTTAACTGAATTATACCTTGAGAATACATTGAGAATCGTTGTTGGGCTCTCGCGGGAGGATCTGCTTCTTTATAACCCCATCCTCTTCCTAGAATTCTTCTATAACTGTGTTTTAACGCATGTTGCAAGATACATACATGATTATAATGACTTCATTGCGTATAACGATTACACAATTGCTATTCAAATCCCAGGTCTCTTTATGCGTCTAAGCTTGCCAACGTGTTCCTTACTTTGCACGTGCGCAGATACAGGTGTTTCACTGTAAACAGCGCTACATTCATTACCGCGAAGGCAAGAGAATCTCTCGACACGGTCCGCTCGCCTCAATGCACAAAAAGGAGGAGTGACCGTGGAGAACGATATGTTTGAGAGAGACATAATGGGTGGTGGCAGCGCTATGGTCTGGTTTGGGAAAATTGGAACTCTGGAAATTTATTTGGTTATTATTCAATAAAATGCCAATGCTCAGCGTTACATCAATGTTTTAAATAGCACAGTGATTCGATGCATGCAAAAGAAAGGAAGGCCCTGGCATTTTCAGCTTGACAATACATGTATAAAGCATCACACGGCGCGTATCACCACACACTTTCTTGCTAAAATACATTAACGTTCTGCCTTGGCCTGTTTTATCCTCGGACATGAGCCCCATAGAACACATATCGGATGTATTTGATAACAAGGTCGGGTCAAATCATCAAATTTATACCATAATGACCTCCAAGTGCATTTTGGTTGGAATGGCAACGTATTTGAAACGTTACGTAAAATCAATGAGGGGACGTATTCTGCAATGTATCCGTAAAATGGAGGTAACATTGGTTATTAGTGCTTTTTTAAACATCATTTTAAATGCGCATCAAGTAAATGTTTGTTTCCAGATGCTGTGTGGTCATTCTAATTATTAAGAATATTCCATTTCGACCCCTCTCACTGACTGAATTATTCATTAAAAAGTATGCAATATTTGATTCTAATCCAATAAAGTACACAAACACATGACTATGACATTGAAGCTTCGATTACAAAAATAATTCATCCGGCATATAAATGTATCAACACAATTTATTATTTTTAATTCTATATAAACTGAAGTGAGATCCGGTTGATTATAATTCTCTGTGAAAAGTGTTGTAAACTTAATGATGTTTTTTTAATTCGAAAAATATGTTTCAGGTAAAATCTTTCTATATGTATATCCTCCATTTCTTAAAATAATTTTCAACATTGTATCATATCACCACGGCTTCGTCGATGACCAAGCAATTTTTGAAAACCAATCTTTCGGTACATGTAAGGTTGACAATCCAGGAGACGCTTATTGGTAGGCTTACATAATTTTTAAACACTTCTTTTAAGAATATATACCATAATACATGATAATAGTGTTTCCATATTGACCTGACGAGTGCTTTGTACAAAAATATGAAATAGCTTTTCGAAATATAATCATACATTCTGATTATTAAGGATACGGTAATACACTGTTGGATTTGTTATCTTTTTCAGCTATATGACTACTTACTTTTTAATCCTAATATTATCCCTAAATCCCCCTTTTAACTAGCAGACTCAATGTCCGCAAAGTTCAAAGTATACTGGTAGTATCGGTTGTCTCTTCCAAAGTGTATGGTTCTGTACTTTTTCACATTAAAACGCAACAGCCACTTTGACTATGTGTAAGGCATCTAAGTCGTGCTGGATAATATCAATTTTAATGTCTTTGTTGTATAATTTGGTACCATAAGCGAATAATTTCACAATACTACGTATAACTTCAGGGGTAGGGGTCATCTATTATAAACATATGAAT
Organism: Gari tellinella; assembly: GCA_922989275.2. Classification (NCBI taxonomy): domain Eukaryota; kingdom Metazoa; phylum Mollusca; class Bivalvia; order Cardiida; family Psammobiidae; genus Gari; species Gari tellinella. Next base: position 99,717,403 of record OV277858.1, on the reverse strand, counting down.
ACTATGGGTCCCAGGACACTTCCCTGGGGTACCCCACTTAAAATGTCTTTCCACGAAAAAGACCAGGGTCCTTTCACAGATACATTTTGCCTACGTCCAGTAAAAAAGTCACGTTTCCATGACAAAACTGGCCCTCTGATACCAAATACTAATACTTTGCGAGAAAACGTTAATGTTTTTTTTTCTTTTTGGAACTATCTACAGATAGTCCGTTTATTTACATTAAATAACAATCATAAAAACATAACATATGCAAAGGAAACATATACTAAGCATGTATGTTTATACAAAATCAACATGCATACGTATATACTGCAAGAGATTAAATCTGATTTTTCAATGCTTTGTTAAACTTTTGTATTATTGGGTATTTCAATTTCTTCTCAAAGTAATATTTTTCTAATGTTAATAAATCAAAGTAAAGAATGTTTATCGTATTCACTTTATTTGTTCTTTCACTTTTCATGTAACTTTTGTAGATGGAGTACATAATGTTTCCTATGATGATATTTACTTCTTGGTAGGCTTTATAATGTATTTTGTATCCGACTATGAGTTCATACATGCTAATCTTTTTATTTATGCCTATTTTTGAAAGTAGATTATGTATCTTGATCCAAAATATATTTAAATAAGGACAAGAGATGAAAAAATGTTCGAATGTTTCAATTTCATTACAATGCTTGCAGAATGGCGCTTGGATTAGTTTCCAAGTAAAAAGGTTTTCATTAGTTGCAACTATTTTATGGATAAGTTTAAATTTAAGCTCTTTTATTCTGTTGTCTATATAAACATTATTCATTGTGTGGTAGACTTCATGCCACTGAACTTTTCGATTCATTTTTTCCTCCCAGAATTTGTGTATGTACGGAGTTTCAAATTTTGTTGCAACAAATTTTCTCTTTATATCCTTGTTATTTAATTTAGTGATGTTAAAATTTTTACCGAAAACTGAGTTTCTGTTAATATTAACTTGTGTTTTAATGGATTGGTCAGATTTCAAAATGGTTTTCCAGGCATTCGGAATTGCTGTTTTTAATCTGGTAAATTCCGAAATCCAATTGCTTCTATTTTTTAGGTTGTTTATTAAGCTTTCATTAATTTCGCCATTATTATGTATGACATCATTTATAAATAGAATTCCAGAGTCTATCCATGAAGTGAAAAGTAAGCATTTACCTTTGAATTTTATATATTGATTACCCCATAGCACCTGGGTTCTGATATCATACAGTGATTTTGGCAATAGTTTTGGTCCTGAGTTATTCAGGTTAATAAAGATATTAACAATATCTTTATAGAAAAGTGGTAGGTTATATCTTACAGGTGGGAGTGATTTAAAGGAGTCAATATTCATTTTTAGTAATAATAGTTTATCTCCGTATTGGTTTAAAAAGAATTTTGGAATAACCTTCCAGTTTGCTTCTTCAACTGAACTAAGAGTTTTTAGCCATTTAAGTTTTAATGTTTTTGAGTAAATCTCGATGTCTGGTGCCTCAAGTCCACCGTCATCTTTATTTCCTATTAGGGTATTTCTTTTAATTTTTTCACTTTTATTACTCCACAAAAAGGAGAAACACATAGAATTTATTTGTTTTAAAACATTATTTGGGATTGGAAGAGTTTGTATTAGAAAGGCAAGTTTCGGCAGAATCAAAGAATTTATAACAGTAATCTTACCATAAAATGTAAGCTTTCTTTGATTCCAACTATTGATTAATTTTTGACATGCTTCAATTTTTTCTCGCCAGTTAATCTCACTACAAGCAGTTTTCTCACTTCCAAAGTATACCCCAAGCGCTTTTACTATCGGGCTGAATTTAATATTATTTATTATCAATTCAGAATTAGTTTTAAGTTTGCCGATTAAAAGACCTTCCGTTTTATTTCTGTTTAATTTTAACCCTGAATGTTTCCCAAACTCTTCAATTATTTTTAGTGCAGTAGGAATTTCTTCAGAATTTTTTAGAAATAGCGTTGTATCATCAGCTAACTGTGTTATTTTAAAGTGGTATGTTTTATCATTATTTTTCACTTTAATACCTTCAAGATCTTCACATGATTTGAATTTATTTGCCATAATTTCAGCTACAATTATAAAAAGTAAAGCAGACAAGGGACATCCTTGTCTGATTCCGCGTGAGATATTAAAAAAGTTTGATATCCATCCGTTGTTTGTAACTGATGAACAAATATTTTTATAGAGAATTTTAGTCCAATTAATAAAATCATTTTTAAAGCCAAATTTTTTTAATACTTGATGCATAAATTCCCATTCGATGGTATCAAACGCTTTTTTGAAGTCTAGAAATAACATTGCACCTTCTATATTCAAAGATTCTGTATAATCAATAATATCTTGTATTTGTCTTATATTATAACCTATGTACCTATTTTTTATATAACCTTGTTGGTCTAGACTGATGATTTTTGGCAGTACTTTTTGGAGTCTTTCTGCTAGAACTCTAGCTAGGATTTTATAATCAATATTCAATAGAGATATTGGTCTCCAGTTCTCAATCTGTTCTGGATCTCCCTTCTTATATAGAAGTGAGAGAACAGATTGTTTCTGGGAACGCGATAATTCTCCAGTTTGATGACTTTGTAGAAAAGAGTTAAAAATCATTGTAGATAAATGTGGCCAAAACTTAATATAGAATTCTACTGTCAGTCCATCTAAACCTGGACTTTTATTTAGTTTCATTTTATTCAATGCATCCTTACATTCAGCTAGTGTTATGGGCCCTTCACAGATGTTTGCCTCTTCGCTAGTTAATATAGTTTCTAATTCCGTTCCTTCAATATAATGTTTACTGTCATTTTGTTTACCATTTGATGTGTAAAGAGTTTCATAGAAATTTGTTTCAGCTTTTAAAATTTCGTCAATATTAGTTATATGCTGCTCGTTTACTAAAAGTGATGTGATTGTTTTTCTGTTTTGTCTAGATCTTTCTAGACTTAAAAAATATTTTGTATTTTTCTCGCCGTCTTCTAAGAATTTTATACGGGATCTAATTTGTGCTCCAGTGGCTCTTTCATCATATATCTGTTTAATGTCAGCCTCTACTTCAGTAACTAGTGCTTCATTTATATTAGTATCGTTCAAAAGAGATTTTAACCGTTTTTCTAAATGTTGTAGTCTGTTATGCCTTTGTCTTGATTTTTGTTTTGAGTATGTGATTGATGCTTCTTTTATTTCATGCTTACAAATTTCCCACTTCTGAGAATCATTTAAATTTAAGTCTTTACATTGATATATAATTGCTATTATTAGTTTACAATAATGTTCGTTATCTAAGTGTTGATTGTTAAGCTTCCAATAACCTGGTCCTCGTTTAAATGGTTTCTTTACCTTCAGCGATATTGCAAGATGATCAGTTGAATGAATCACTGCAGGTCTGATATCAGTAGATAGTATCAGCGGAATAATATTGGAGTCTATTAACCAAAAGTCTATACGACTTTTTTCGCTACCATTTTTTCGTCGCCAAGTGAATTGATTTAAATCATCATGTAAGTATCTCCAAATATCTGTAAGATCATTTTTATTTTTCAATTTTGTCAAGGCTTGATTTATCTTTTGTTGCTTCTTTGAGGAGGATACTCTGTCTCTTAAGCTGTTTACGTCATTAAAATCGCCACCTATGTACCACCAACGTTAATGTACTATGCTCTCAAAAGCTTTGACAAAATCTAAATATACAATATACATGTATTTTCCCAAATTCTATCACCCTCAATGTAAAGTGACTAATCATCTATGTATTCAATTAACTGTAAAACGCAGGATCCCCTAGAACGAAAACCAAATTGAGCATCAGATAAACTAATATATGATTGTTTCTGACTAAATTTTCAAATATCTGTGCCCTTATGATTGTTTTTAAATTCTTACAACTACTAAGTAAGGCTTTCAGGGTGGTGGTTGCATAATTATACTCATGAACTATTACAGTATTTTAATGTGTGTGTATGTGTGAAATGCAGAAGCAGAATATACGTGAAAAAAGTAGTAAGGACAAAAAAGAATTGTGTGTCTCTGCCCAACGAAATCGTCGGTTGTGTCCCTAATAGGACACCATAGAAAGCCTTGTCCAAATCGTGCAATAGTATATACAGTGGAGAATCTGTTATTCTTTCCCGTTTAAACGCAAACGTACGCAAACGCAAAGCACTAAAACGTAGAAAATAACAACTTTTGGACAATTCTGATATTTCATGTTTAACGTGGGGGCACACAGTTTGGAGCCTGATCAGACGCCGGGTTACCCGGCGTCTGATCTGGCTCCAAACTGTTTGCACTGCAAATAATAGTTTTTGCGTAAACGCGTTTATTGGGAAAGAATAACACATTCTCCACTGTACATGAGCATTTACCCCTGTACCTGCCAAAGGCTTGAATAGTTTCACAACAAATGTAAGCTTTATATAATAGAGATCGCAATGCAAAGTGAAATATTAATCAACATTACAATAGCCGGAAAGATGTGGAATACTTGAATGTGTGTAAAAAGGTGATTTAAAGGGACAAACTCTTGATTTTCCTGAAACAAAGGTCAGCTGTACAGGGACGGATTTACTTTCCCAACAAGTAATCCGCTGAAAAATCGTGACATTCGGAGAAATTTATGATCGAAAGTAATGCGCAATGCACTTATTTTATTGTTTATGTATTAAACAACAATAGTGTACAGAAATAAAAGTTGAAAATATGGATATTAAAAAATGAGAAAATGCGGATTAATCGGAAAAGTCGACAAATGACATATTTCGGTGACCTTGATATAATTGAACGGATATATTGTCTAACTGCAGTGATTCGGGTGAGTGACATTCCATCAATCATATTGCTTGTTCTTTTCTCTGTCCGCACGTATATAACAATTGTCAATCGGTTTTGTACATTTGGAGTAAATGGACTTTAAATGTTAGCAAACTTCTACAAATTTGTAAAATGCAAATGGCTGCCCTTGAATCAAGCATGGGGTATTTTAAGGGCCAATTACAAGGAGTTTTTCTGACTTTTGCAAGACATTCTGTGTAGGAGTACCCAGTATGTAATGTGTTCTTTGTATGTATTCTACCAGATTTCCGAAAATACGTGTCATTAAGTGATTTGATATATTCTGCTGAAGAGGCTATTTTCACTCCAAGTTCGTTACTTTCGAATCTTCTGACATCACGAGTACACTTATATTAATGAAAATTTAGGCATGCTCCTTTTCATTGACTAATCATTTATGCTGTGTGAAAATATTTTTAGCCAATGTGGTATAGTTATTGAGTATTGCAACTTTTCAAATTTGGGTATTTTTTTTCTCGTACATGGACGTTACATGAACCTTAAGTCGATAATCATTAAGTCGATTGAGTTCGAGTTTGTGTTATGGAAAGGGAGCCAAAATGCAGAAATGGGGCCAACGTATGCACAGAGATTAAAAAGTGAAGTAACAGTGAAGGCATACTGAGACATTTAAATTTTTGTTTTAAATGTGAAGTATCTATGAATATCTAAATATGATTTGCAGATAACAGTTTTTGCAGGTGTCATTGAAGTAGTTTGCAGGGGATTTAAGTTTGATGCACGAATAAACAAAACTAAATTAAAGACAATAGTCATTTTGAAGAACTTATCAAATTTAAAACAAAATCAAATGTTTGTCTAGGCGACTATAGAATCAATTATTCAAATCAATATCAAAAGAATATCGTATCAGTTTTACAATCACGGTAATATATGCTAAAAGTTTGCTTAACCCATTACCCCATAGCCTGTTTCTAGTTTTGAAGATAGGTGCTCATTTTAAGCAGGTTGAAAGAGAGCAGCAAGCTTTCAACCTGCTTTAAGCTATTATCTCCTAGAATATAAAAATATATTTATTATTGTTCTTATTTGAAACAGCATAAATTGGAACTATTATCTTCATTGGAGGAGTAAAGTACAGGCGTAAAGGCGTATTTATGGGAAATGGGGTTAACCTATTGTTATCAATATATAGCACGGTGTATGGCAAAATGCAGCAAAGTTTCGTAATTTAAAATAGTCGATCAAATAAACTAAAGCAGTAAACTAAAACTGCTTGGTCGGTTCCGTATACAGCAAACAACATGATTTTATCTGAGGGTGCGAAATAAGTCATATTCAAATAAATAATGGTAAGTGCAATGTACGCTTACGCTCGTTTGCAGAAAATCCCCCAACGCCCTGTTTTAATAGGTAAGAAATGCTTTATTGTCTACAAAGATAAGTTGAAATTTTATCAATGTAAAGACACTATACGTTTGAAAATAGTTTCACATGTTAAAACAAATTTGTTTTAGACGTTCTATTCAAATCTAAATGCCAATATTGTATAAAATTGTCTGTAAGTTTTTAAAACGTTGCTTTTATTAGCCCTGAAAACCATGAACAAACCAGATTCAAGAGAAAATTAAAGTACAGAGGTTCTGTTTTAAACTTTCTATCAATTGTAAATTCATTTCATTTTTAAATGCAGTTTGTGTATCATTCTGTACATTTTGGGGGCTATTTCTGTATTTTGGTTGCTGATAATGTTTTCAATAGGTCTGGTCCAGTAAGCTATTACTCTATTTGTATACTTAACGCGAGAGGTGTTAGTCATATCTTATCATAAATCATGTAGGGCGTTGTAGATGTTTTTAAATTAAAATTGTACACTGACAACACCTAAGATGACCGTTTCCTAACACATCAAAATTTCCATATCCCCAAAGTTCGCTTCCGTGCACAGGTAGATCTATTGGTTTTATTGGGTTTTTTTTTCTGAAATAGTTCAATTTGTAGATAATATTGTAAAGCTATTATCTTTATTCTTTCAGTAATGCAAATACGGCCTTATTGACTTATACAGCTGTATATGATTTTGTTTTGAAAAAAATATGCCTGGATTTGTAAATAACAATTCCAAGTATTTATATTCTTTAACAAAGTCAAGTTGATGTTCTCCAATTGTGAAATATGTTTTTAGATTTAACCATAATTTACTAAATACAATAACTTCAGTTTTACTAAAATTGATGCTAAGTTTTAACATATCACACTAGTCATTTATTTATATCGTCTGCATACAGGAAGGTATATTAGAAGTTTCAGATAAATATAGAAACCTCCAATCATGGTGATTTATTTACTCAATTGACCCCATTTACTGTTTCATTATCCTCTGTTTCAATTATGTTTTTTTGCAAGATCGCTTCAAAGTAAGATTCAATGTACATGTAGTACATGTATGACTTAAAACATATCATTACGACTTTAAAACAGTTTTGATCCGAATCTTTTGATTACGCGGCGTCTGATCTGGATCCAAACTGTTTGCAAACGCGCTTTTAATCATCATGAGAGTGAAAAGCAAAACATTTTATTTCCTGAGATTTTGCAATAGCCCTACTCTCCATTCTGAGTCATATGCCTTTTGAAGTCAATAAAACAACAAAACAGCATTTTATTTTCAGTTTATACTAAGTCAATTAAATTCTTTAACATGAATATATATTCAATTGAAGAAACTTTTTCCTTAACCCAGCTTGAGTTTCATGTATGACATTGAAATTATCTGCATATTCATTTAATATATTATTACAATACTTGTAAAGAATTTCCCCAGATAGTTTAGTTGCAATATTCGTCTGTTATTTTCTGGATGTTTTGGAGAGCCTTTGATATTTTTAAGGAGGTTTAATCAATCATATCGTCCAGCTTTCTTGACTTTTGCAAACACAATATTGTTTTTTAGATATATATTTATCATTACATCAGTAGAGTGTTATATATGTTCGTTTAATATATCAATATATTTATAACAGGGAAAAACTCAATAAAATAAACATAAGTTTCGTTTATTTCTTACATGTTTCGGCCCGTGGCCTTCTTCAAAGATAAAAAGTAAACAAATAATGCTTATACGTCATATGTCGTTAACGACGTCAAAAGACGTCATATCATTTCGCGTACTGTCTGATTGCTTTTAGGATCTATTATAGACTCAAACTACTAACAAAAATTCCAAACAAAATATATTAATAAAGAAAGCAAAAACTAATCTCAAGCAGAAAGTATGCTGACACAGAAATGTATTAAAATAGGTTAAAATAGGTTTAATATATCACAAATTCTCATAATAATCTATAAAAGCCTTCTGTTAAAACATAGCTCTATGTCCACCCGTTGTTATTCACGTTTGGACTGTGCTATGGAGTATTCAGGTTAACTATTGCCCTTGGTATTCAGATTTTCTAAAAATCTTAACTATATGTGCAAAACATGATTGCGCTCATGTAGTTCTCGTCACTTCGCTCAATTCTAGCTTTGGTTTTTTATGAAGGTCGATCAAAAGAATGTTAATCTTCTGCGGTGCATTATTATTGTAAAGTGGTATGCTGATCAATGTGGGTTTACATATTCTTCCTTTCACCATTGTTCCGTGTTTGTAGTTAGATTTTAAAATGTTTTCATATAAAGTAGTATTGCGCTTTCCTTTAAATACACCCATCTGAAAAAATCAAGAATTTTTACGTTATAAAATAAGCATGCAAAGCATACACATTTTTTCAAAATATTACATAACGTATAATAGATTCGACGACTTGTTAAGATGTTTGTGTTTTATGGTGTTACAGTGTGCAAATAAATGACGAGTTAGGAAATGCTGTTTTAGTCTTTAAGCTGATTTTTACTACCTGGACATCCACTTATATTATCTACAGTACTGCCTCTCTTCAACGATCCTCCAAACAACGACTCCCTCCTTACAAATACCTTTACCGCAGTTCCCCAAACAGGACAATCATGTCTAACGCTTTAACTGCTGAAATAGCGTCTGCTTCAAGTTGTTGTCTGCTGTTTTTCTCAAAGTTACATTTTGATGGAATAGATATAATGACGGGTGACAGACAGCTTGAATCTAGACTAGACGCCGCGTAACGCAGCGTCTGATCTGGATTCAATATGTTTGCAAGTGTAAGCCAATTTCCCTCCCTAGAACGCACACATTGTTTCTCCCTTTGGTTGGCGTTGTAGAGAGGGAGCGTTGTACATTGTAATAGTCGTGTAAGAAATCAAAGGAATGTTACCAGCTTACATTTTCACTAACAGCCGGATTATCATTTACGTCACGTGACGGCTTTTGAAAATATTTGGTTACCACGAGAAACGGTTGTCAATTTGCTTATATTAGATTATTTGGAATACATATAATTCCAAGGTAGATATACAGAATGTGTAGTCATACATCATCATCATTGTCATTATCGTCATCATTTCACGTTTTTGGAACATTTATTCATCCTGACTGTATTTGTAAGTCAGTTATGTAATTGTAATTTTTAGGGAAACGTTTTGTGTAACGTTCCTCACAATGTGTTTACATATGTGTATTATGTATATTAATAAGCTTCTCCATTCATGGTTTAGCTTCATAGTTAATCTACATACATGTATATAATTTACTTATGATTGCTTATTTCTTATATTCCGGATCGCAACCACATAGGAAGAGTACATTGCAGTATCCAGTCATAAATGGGGTTAAGTCCATGTCCTACTCACGTGACCAATCTTGTACGTTATTCTTTCCCAATAAACGCGTTTACGCTAAAACTATTTTTTCTATTGTAAACAGTTTGGAGCCAGATCAGACGCCGGGTAACCCGGCGTCTGATCAGGCTCCAAACTGTTTGCCACCAAGATAAACATGAATTTTCAAAATTGTCCAAAAGTTGCACTTTTCTACGTTTTAGTGTTTTGCGTTTGCGTTTCGTTTAAACGGGAAAGAATAACATATTCTCCACTGTAGTTTATTGCAGTTTACTTGAAGTGTCGAGCCGTGTGTTTGTCTGTGGTCAATCGGTACATACAAAGGAGTCACCGGAGGCGTCACTGACGTCAGCATCACGTGACTACTAGATCTCTGTGAGTGAGAGATATTTTACCATCAAAACTCAACACTTCAAACACGCTTTCATCAAATTATCAGTTATTCATATCTGTAGTTTCGATACATTTATTTTGCTTAAGTCGAGCATACCGTTATTTCAAAGTTAAAACGTGGCTAAGCTATTTGGAATATGTGTGTGTTCCAACTAAAGCGAGTTCGAATTATCGAGTTTCGAATGTACATGTATTTACATTTACAAATACAGAACTAAGATATGTTTAAAGTAAAACGCATCGTCAAAATGGTTGCTTTTATGCGCTAGATGATTTATTTTGATTAGTGTTTCATAACTCAGAGATAAACCAGCCCTGCGTTCATTAACAAAAGCGCTTCGTGACGCTTTGCCACGGCCCGCTTACCTCAAGGCGCACAAAGGTGGTGAGACTATGGAGAACGACAAAATCATTTAAGTAGCAAATTCACGTGGAACTATAGTTCGAACCCCTGGGGCCTCTGTGGCATAATGGTATAGTCACTATGACTTACATCACTAAGCTCATCACCGCTGTGAGTTCGAATCCCAGTAGTGTCGTTCAAAGTTTTGATGTGGGGAAGCCTTCCAGCTGGCTTGGGGAAGGTCGGTGGTTCTACCCAGCTGTCGATTTGTGTCTGAAACAGTGCATAAAGGGCTTCTGGGGTCTTCCTCCACTTGTAATTAACTGGAAGTCGCGAAATGACTTAAATACTGTTGAAAGCGACGTAAAATCATAACAAATCAAATCATAATTCGAACCCCTAGTCAGGCAAAATGGCTGATGCCGCATGCGCATTTACAGTGTGGTAATACCACGTGACTTTGACGTCATAAAAGCTACCATGTCCAGACGTGTTTTGCCTCGATTGAACTTTTAAAAGAGCTGTAAGTATTTTATTTGCCATGCAAATCTGACGATACCCGGCCAATTCGAACGAGAAAATAGTAAGTTTTGATCGTGTCCACCTTTATCGCGGATTAAATAAGTGGGCCGTGGCAAGGCGCCACGTAGCATTTTCGTTAATGAACGCAGGGCTGGTGAATGTTAATGATCTCTCTGAGTATTTGAACGTCAATGGACATGTATTTTAGCACGATCTCATTTTAGGGTGCGCATGTACTTCTGTAATAATATAGGTCACACGAGTATTTGTGAAATAGTTGTGACGTATGTGCCATACATGTGTGTGAATAATTCTTAAAGACTTTTCCTCAGTCCATTTACAGACTACCCCCATTCATCGATTGGTGAGAAAAAGCATGAATCACAAGGTGTCACCAATCTCAGTTGGTGTGAAAATCTAGGTAACTAAACTAATCTTGTCTAGAGAGGCCCTCACATACTCACACTCAAGGTTTTTTTCAATGGGCTTTACTAACCAAACTAACAAGTTTAAGGTACGGGCTTCACATGAAACGCTTGGATGAGTACATCCCTAGACAAGATAGCAGTATGGACAAACTTGCACGTGGATGCATGCTTTGATAGCTTGTTAGGTGTTATGACCGAAAAGTCGTCAGGAGATGTCTTTAACCGTCTGCTGTGATATTTGCAGGGCTGCCATTTCTCCGGATTTTTCCTAAATCTTCGGATTTTTTCCCAGTACATGGTAGCTTAAAGCAGGCTGAAGGTAAAGCAGAATGCGGCTTAAGGTGCATTCTGCCTTACTTACAGCCTGCTTTAAGTAGTCGCATGTCAACAAAACTAGAAACAGGCTAAAGGGTAAAGGTACGATTTCGTTAAATCGCACTTGAAAAATGCAAATTTGGAAATCTTAGGATTTTTCACGTCAACTTATGGCAGCCTTGTATTTGTCGTCTGCAATCTTTGTGAAATTCAAATTCATTTTTTTTAATTGGAAATACCTTAAAACAAATGTCAAACAGTTTTGATCCAGATCAGACGCCGCTAAAACCGGCATATGATCTCGATCAAAACTGATTGTAAATACAAGTCAGTTCGAGGCAGGCGTAGGCGGTTAAAATTGTGCTACACCTGTGATTTCGTATGTGTGTAATTTACGGCTATATATTAATTTTGTTCATGCATGGATGTCTGTACTGGCGTAGTTCGCACATTAACTCTTTCACTTAAATTCTTTAGCGCCTGATTTCAACCCTTCCCCAGGTAATATAATAATCTTATTTACTACAGCTCAGTTCATTTTTGCTAAAGTACTACGATCGACCCCTAGTTCATAACCTCTGCCAAGAAATTAAAGGAAAGCAGGTCGGTGGATTTGATCCAATGCGATGCTTCGCAACGAATGAGATTAGCAGAAATCATCTTCCTGAAATCATCATCATCTCATCTCACCGTCCCTCATCATTCATTGGAGCTATATCACCTATTTTGTGTCGCAGTCACTCATTTATCAATCTAAACTCGCACTTTAGTATCTCAAACTAGCTCAGACCGAACTTTCCCGTTTTCTACAGTTGAATTTCAATGTATGTAGTTAAAACTCTTTTATCGTCTGCTATAACCCTCTTACAATGTACCACCAAAGTATTGCCTGCATACATTGTAAGTAGTGCCGTCTTCAATATTTATAAAGTCAGCTAAATGTCCATTTTGACTGAAGGAATATCGGTACGAGTTTCAAACAGTTTTAATCCTGATCAGTCGCCGCGTCCGCGTCTTCAGGATCAAAACTGTTTGCAAAGTCGCCTTTTGGTGCCATTGGCAATGAAAGAGTTACACTCGTTTTTCGGGGAGGTACAATCAGTTTGTGGTGATTTAACTGACCTAAGAAACAACGTTCTTGACAGTATAGCATCCTTTCGGGAGTGTATAGAGAACATGGAATCTGCTCAAATTAGTTGCACTGCATCAAACAAAAGTGACATTAAGCTTATCTCTCAAGACCTTAAAAACTGTGAGAGTACTCTCACTATTCTCAGCGACAGACTTCAGAAGTCGGTCTCGGGGAATAGTAAGACACAGAGACTTAGAAACAGATCTAAGAACACTAGTGATAAATGTTGCCAATGTGACTTTATGGACAATCGTGTAGATGAACGTAACGGCGGTACTTCCTACCACACTGGTTCGACGTTAGGAGATCTGGAATCTGTCTGTCATTCCGCCATCACTACAGGTCCTAACCTCGACACCGGTGGGGCAGATTCGTCGATTGATTGTACTAGTGTGTCACACATCACACATACTGCTCTCCCGTTATACCCAGGAAATATGAATGGTAGGGTTGTTAGTAAAACAGTTGACTATAGTTTGACAAATGTGAAACATATACAGAATGGGCCTACGATTCGAACCATAGAGGATCATATGCCGAATTCTTCTATTAATACAGACTGTGTCAATGATACCGAAATGCATATGAATCAGACTTGTCACACTCCCAGAGCAAACCCTTACGTCACCACTTTTGAACAGGAGACCATCGACCGGTCAACCAAACCATTTCCCCACCCATCATTCACATGGTCCGGTTGATATTCATAGTTTGAATGAATTCCCTATTCTACCGGTAGTCTCCGGTCGCCCCAGTGAACCCACTTCAATTCTCTTAAGAGTCAAATTATCAGTCAGAGAGCAATGAGTTTCCACCCCACAGTGTTAACCAATGTGATGAATTCAAGAAACCCGCCATATCTAGGCCCACTTACAATACAACTAATTCAGATAGTAGTGCTCAGATAGATCGTAATGCAATACATACTAGGCCTTCTAACATAGAAGCTTCAGGACGATCTCTGAATCAGTTATATGAACCAAGTGATAACTCGACAGTCCGTGGTAATTTCCTGTCGGACTATGTGAGAAAGAAAACAAAACGGTTTTACCTTGGAGGCTTCATGTCATCTGTAACAGAAAGTGCAATTGCATTTCATGTACAGGACAGAGGACCTAAAGTCTCAAAGGTAAACATCTTTCGTAGTAAGTACAAGCCGCCTGTTATTAGACTGAACCTAGAAGATGATGGGAATGCGTCACTTGTTTTGCAGGATGACTTTTGGCCAGAAGGCATTGTATGTCGACCTTGGATAACAAAGCCAAGATACAGATCGCGAAACGGTGAAGCAGGTAATAGAGTTCCGCGAGATTCACGTGGTGGAAACTTAGACTATCGAAATAGAGACGAGTGGACTGATCATAATCCATACAATGCTCTAACGCAAAACGAAGTAGACTAATTACTCTCTCATTATGGATTTTAAACTTCAATTAGTTTCTTGGAATGCAGCATGCATAACAACAAGCTCTTCTTACCTTGCTGAAAAACTGTTTGAGTACGAAATAGACGTTTGTGGTATATCCGAACACTGGCTGTTCGAGCGAGATTTACACTTTCTTGGTCGTATTAACAACTCCTTCAATTATTATGCAGTGTCAGATAAACACCTTAGCTCACTAGACACAAGAAAAGTTGGTAAAGGCGGTGTTGCCCTTTTATGGAACAAATCATTTGACAAGCGTGTTACCAGTGTTGAGTGACAGGATTATAGATATACAGTTAGAGATTAGTCCAAATAATAGGGTTTTTATTTTCCAAACATACTTTCCATCAAAGAATAATACAGTGGATCTTTTCTGCAGTTACTTTGATAACCTAGTTAATACATACAATGAATAGAGCACCAAGGGTTTAGTTATCTTTATGGCGGATATGAACTGCCATGTTAATTGCAGTAAATTTTCCAAAACGCTAGACAGTAGAGATATTAAATTTCAAAGCTTTCTAAACACATCGAGTCTGGTTTCGGTCCCTACCTTAGATATTTGTACTGGTCCACGATCAACTTATGATTGCAAGACTGGCCAGAGCTTGGTAGACCACATTCTTATCCCAAAGGATGATTTAAACTGGGTAACATCGCGCAAGGTTATTGATGACGATGCTCTCTGTTATTCCGATCATCGCCCTCTTACTTGTTTGCTAAACATTCCATGCCTCTCGACTCCTATTAATGCGGATTTTCTCTATCATACTAAATGGTATAATGTTTCTGATGAGGCGAAGTAATGTTATAGCGATGCATTAAATTGTGATACAGGCCTGCAAGCAGCTATGTCTTTAGACATATCGAACAGCTCTGGTATAGACACTCTATACAATGTTATAGTTAGCGCCATGAAAAACACCGCTTCATTATATGTTCCTAGGAAGCGTTTCAAGCTCTTTCTTAAACCATACTGGTGTGATACCCTTTCCATTCATCATAAATATATGAAACAGTATCGACTCTCTTGGATCTTGGCTGGCAGACCGAGACATGGTTGTACTTTTGACCAGTACAAAAACTCAAAACGAATATTCCAAAATGCCCACAGGACAGCTGTAGATACATATTTTTCTAGGCTGTATGACGAAATCGATGAAGCGGCAGAAGTTGACCAAGAGAAATTCTGGCATCTAGTCAATCAAACAAGGAGTAATTCAAATAGGGCAGTAGGCGCAGAAATTATGTTTGACGGCAATTCTTGCAATAGCACTGAATCCATTCTTAAAGGCTGGCATGGTTATTTCAGTAATTTGTACAGTATAGACTATGACCAAAGCTTTGATAATTCATTTGCAAAATATGTGTCCGAAACTTTGTCTGACAAACAACATCCACTCGAGGCTTACAATAACTGAAATATAAAACCTAGCTTCTTACAGTCCATTCTCCAAAACATGAAAAGCAATAACGCTCCTGGTAAGGATGGTATTACTTATGAGCATATGCGTTTAGGATGTAGTATAATTTTGGAACTCTTAAGTAAGCTTTTCTCTGCCATGCTGCGCTATTGTCATATTCCAATTTTAATAAAGGAATGTATCATTTTTACTGTATATAAAGGGGGTTCCAAAAATAGAAAGGATCCAAATAGTTACAGGGCGATAACTCTCTCGTCAACGATATTGAAACTGTTTGAACAAGTTCTTGTCAAACGGCTCGAACAGTCTACTAATGTGAATCATCATTTACAGGGTGGCTTTAGAAAGGGATTGGGCTGTATTATGACATCCTTTGCTCTTACAGAAAGTATATACTTTGCTAAGGAAAACAATAGCAAGTTGTATGTGTGCTTTCTCGACTGTAAACAGGCCTTTGATAGAGTATGGCTTGAAGGCCTTTTCTATAAACTTTTTCAGAAAAATGTCGACAGGTGCACGATAAATTGTTTTATGAGTATGTATAAAAACTCAACAAGTGTTGTTAGGCATCAGGGTATGCTCTCGTCACCAGTCTCTATTATGCAAGGAACAAGACAAGGTGGTGTAAGCAGTCCTTCCATGTATCTCTTGTACATTGAAGATCTAATTACTGAACTAGAACAATCAGGTCATGGGTTTTGCATAACCGGTCACAGCTGTAGTTCCTTAAGCGTTGCCGATGACATGGCATTGTTATCATTTTCAAAATCAGGCCTTCAAGCAATGATAAGCATATGTTATCAGTATTCACTGAAGTGGCGTTTCAAATATAACCATATCAAGTGTTCGGTAATAGTCTTTAACGAGACTAAACATGCTTACAAATCCCAATCAAGAGCTTGGTCATTAGGTCAGGACTTAATATGTGAATCAGATCAATACAACCACCTAGGTATAAATTTAAATAAGTACCTTAACTTTTCTGAAAATGTACAGACAAGTTGTATGAAGCTTCGCGGCACTCTTTTAGGTCTAGTTAATGCAGGGTTACACCCTAATGGACTGACTACTATGACAGGATATATATTATATAAATCTATTGTAGTTCCAAAAGCCTTATATGGCTGTGAACTGTGGCCCTCTTTAACACATAGTAAGCAGCTGCTAATTGAACAAGCACACAGATTTTTGTATAAAATACATTGAACGTGTGCCTGTGTACACAAAAACGGACATTTGTATGAGCCTTATAGGTAGTAGGAATATTGAATATGACATTGACTTGAAGAAGCTTACCTTTTTGGGACAGCTATGTCGCTTAGATAACAACCACATTTCTCAAAGGGTATTCATGTACAGGCTTCAAGCCTTGCATCATACAAAGATAGTGATACTATTCAAACAGGCTTTGCTTGCGAAATTAATCGTTTGCTAAAAAAAATACAAGTTGCAGAACTTTTTATCAAGTTTTTTAGAAAATGGTGTTTTTCCATCTAAAGGTGTATGAAAGGTAACTCTCCGCCAAGCAGTAAGCTATCTTGCTGAGAAAGACTGGTTTGATCGTGTTAGTTCAAGTTTAATACTCCATGATTTTCTGCAGGCGAAACCTGTTCTCCAATACCCATTAGATTTACTATACTTTAGTAGATATATTCCTATCTATAATAATTGTGCAAATGTATACTTGCAAATACTGTGCAAACTATTTTCTGACACTTTTACTCATAAGTGTTCCAATTGCCTATCTGAAGTGAATTCTCTTTGTACATGTAAACATACTCTGGTATCCAGAATAGAAGTATATAATGTTATCATTTCTGTGTGGGGTAGGGAAAAGTTGGCATTATTCTTAGACCTCCAGTCCAGGCTCAGGGTAATTAGCATTGTTGACGGGTTTCCGTACACTTATGGCGAGTGACCAACACATTTTGTATTTCTACAAAAAGACAAGCAGATACATAGCTGCCATGTTTAACATGATATAAAAGTAGCATTTCTGTGTTGTATAGTATAGTGTTGTATTCAGCTAATCTGTTATTAATTGACCACTAATGGATGTACCTTGGACACCTGTTGTAGCCGCTGGCTGCTTGGTGAGGGATAGAACCGATGTAGGGAGTCCCCGTTGGAACTCTATGCATCTTTAATGTCCAGCACTCGGCGGTCAGCTGTATTCTGTTTTAGACTGCGCATCTTCTGTTTGGAGGTCGCTTAATACAGGATTAGCTGACATGTGTGTCTTTTGTATTATTATCATTTTTCCTCTTTTCAATGTTTGCTTAACCCATTTGTGCCCACGATCCCATATATTAGACATAGGCAAACAGTGTAGACTCTGATCAGGCGCCGCATTATGCGGCGTATGATCTGAGTCTATACTGTTTGCTGATAGGAATTTCAATACAAAACAAAATGAAAATGAAACTTTAGACCATACAACCCTTACATAAAAATGGACTAATCCAATATATAAGCTTGGAACAATCTACTGGGCGTGAATGGGTTAATTCCTTATTTTCTTTATCATGTTCCTTTCTAGATTTATTTATTTTTGTTTCTATATTGTTCATTATTTGTATTTGCTCATCAATTATGATGGAAATAAAGATACTACATGTACTACTACCACCGTTTCATTTGAACTCGGATTTTCAGTGCTCAATTTAAGAACCAACTGTAAGGTTATTTGTTTGAGCGGGGAATCGAACAAGCGACCCTTGTGTTACCAGTTAAACGCGATACCGCCACGAAGTTGACCATGGTGTCAAAAGCGCTAAATACGTACATGTTCAGCAACATTTTTATATAGAAAATAAAGAAAATTAGGAAATACCGCTACAAAATGGACGTTTTAACGCATTCAATCCGAAAAGTTTAATGAACAATTCCCGATTCCAATTAGGTCTAGTCTATTGTTTTACTGTTAAGGGCTATTTAGATATATGGAAAATGACAAACAGTGCATATCCTGTTCTTAGTATTCATTGTTTATATGGGACATGTGTACTGTTCACAGGTACATTGTGTAGCCGGGCTGAGTTAAGACATTCGTGGTTAGAGATTTGTGCTATCGGTCCGGATAGCTCATATGGGAGAGTATTCGCCCAGTAAGCGAGGGGTCCAGGTTTGAGCCCCGGTCTTGCTGCATATTTTTCTCACCATGTAACAATTCTTTGTTAATAACAATTATACTCGTCGCTTGGGATAAATGTGTTAACAGCATACATCATGTTGGGAAAATGTTTAACAAATGATCAGTAGTTATTGAGTACGTGCAATGATATTTCTGTGATTTTCCAATTAAATAAAAACATCAATTACACGAATTTAACTCGCCCCAAGGGAACTATACTTCAGAAAACGCTTGAAGCATCTCCGACACCCCTGATGAAATGGAACATAACGCACTTGTTATTTCCATTTAATGGATGGAATCACGATTTAATTTAATATTTTGACAAACAGACGGCATAATCAGTAATATCGAAGACACAGTGCAGTCCCCAACTACAGAGGCCCGTTAGTGCCGTTTCGTCTTCATAGCTTTAAAATACAAAATATGCTTGTATAAGCCCCTTACATGTACATGCAGCTATGCTGGTTAGGTGTCAACACCCGAAGGGGTACACAATTAACTTAGCTATAGTAAAGCTAACGGGGGTTTTACTCGCACAAATCATACTGGGAAAAACGAGGTTGCTTATATTTAAAGTGTTTATATTCAACTAATTCACATAATAAACTGTATTTGACTAGATTTGTTTTTATGTATATAAATATATTTTATACCGGCCAAAACGTTTCATAGATGTAATAGCTTCTACAGTCTCTACTGTATGATAATACAGCGCTCCCTCCCTACAACGGCCCTCCAAACAACGACTCCCTCCTTACAACGACCCTTGCCGCAGTTTCCCTAACAGGACAAATTTGTCTAACGCTTTTACTGCTGCTATACTGTCTGCTGAAAGTTTTCGCAGGCTGTTTTTTCTCGAAGATCTACATATTGAACATTTTGACAGAATTTTTTTAATGACGAGTGACAAACAGCTTGAATCCAGATCAGACGCCGCGAAACGCGGCGTTTGATCTGGATTTAGGCTGTTTGCAAATGTAAGTCAATTTACCTCCATATAACGACTCCCTCCGAACAACAGACATATTTTTGTCGTTGAAGAGAGGGAGCGGTGTAGTTCCAAACACATGTTTTGTAATTGTATTACAAATCCACGCACTTAACGTGTAAGACATTAACAATAAACAATGTAACCTGAATATCTATTTTTAAAGCATGTTCTTAAAATATGGACCACGGATGTTCTTAACCCATTCACACTCAATGACGCTTAAAAGCACGTTTGCAAACAGTTTGGATCCTGATCAGATGCCGGGTATCACTTAATTAAATAACAAAGATATAAAGAGAAAAGTTGTTGCAAAATATTGTGAAACTCCATACATACACAAGTTCTGTGACTAAAATCCTGAATAGAAAAGTTTAGTACATGAAGTCTACCTCAAATAATGTTTATATCGATAACAGAATAAAAGAGCTCAAATTCAAACTTATCCATCAAATAGTTCCCACTAATGAAAGCCTTTTCACGTGGATATGCCATTCTGCAATCATCATAATGCAATTGAAACATTGAAACATTTTTTTCATCTCTTGTCCGTATTTAAATACATTTTGGATCAATATACACTCTTTACTTTCAAAAATAGGCATTAGTAAAAAGATTAGCATGTACGAACTCGTAGTCGGATACAAAATACATTACAAAGGCTATCAAGAAATAAATATTATTATAGGGAACATCGTGTATTCTATTTACAAGTTATCTGAAAAGCAAAAGAAGAAAAAAATACAGTGAATATGATGAACATTTTATACTACGAGTTATTAACTTTAGAAAAATACTATTTCTAAAAGAAATTGAAACATCCAACAATTCTAAAGACAACAAAGCATTGAGAGATCAGATTTCACAAATTTAAATTCAAACGTTTATACGTATATGCATGTTGTTTTTGTGTATTTATAAACATACATGCTTTGTGTATGTTTCCTTTGTATATGTTATGTTTTTATGACTGTATTTTAATGTAAATAAACGGACTTCCAGTAGGTAGTTCCATAAAGAAGAAAAAACTTTGAAACGATATTTCAAACAACAAAATTGAAGCAGACGACAATGAAACGGTGAAGGGGTAAAACTCATATGAACATTTTGGTAGTGAAAGGGTAAACATCACATAGCAACACGATAACAACCACACTTGATCTCAATCAGCTGACCGCTTTTGATGGATTTGATTCTTTGATTGTTTTTCTATGTTAAACTTTATACAGTAAAACCTCGCTATTACGACCACTAAATTATGTTAATTATTAGGGTGTTTACGATAGGTGACCGCTTAAAGCAAGGTGACAGTGAAACAGAAAGCTCCTATAGGAGCTTTCTGTTTCACTGTAACCTTGCTTTAAGCTGTCACCTGTCTATTATACACTCAATTAGCCTTCGTTTAAGTGGTCGTAATAGCGAGGTTTTACTGTAGTAAGAACATTGAAAAACGAGTCGTAAGACTTCGATCGTTACTAGATAAATCTACACTAAGGTTTCTTAAATTTCAACATTATGTCTTGACCCTTTACCCTAAAGACTGTTTCTAGTTTTAAAAAAAGTTGACTACTTAAAACAGTTTGAAAGTGAAGCAGAATTAAATATAGAAGCCCTATTAATGCGCATTCTGTTTACTTTTAGCCTGTATTCAGCTACAACCTTCTAGAATAAAGAAAATATCCCTTATGATACATGTACATGGCTGTATAATTTGGAACTATTTTCTTCAGTGGATGAATGAACTGAAAGTGCTAAAGGTGCTTCTATGGGGGAAAGGGTTAATATTTTCTATGTAGCATACAGTGGCTGCGGTGTGTTTTAAATGCCATGATCATTTTTGTGAACCGTCGTTTGGATCCAAATTGTCTGAGACTCGTCTATAAGTTAATTTAATAAAAAGTGACTAAACATAAATCATACAGTAAAACCTCTTTTTACGAACACTAGAAGACGGTTAATTCATTCTATAAAATGCAGGTTACAGCTTAAAGAAAAGTGACAGTAAAACGGAAAAATCAAAACACTTAGTGATTAACACAATTTAATGGTCGTAATTTAACCCATTTGTGCCCACGATCCCTTTTATGGGACATAGGCAAACAGTGTAGACTCTGATCAGACGCCGCATCATGCGGCGTCTGATCAGAGTCTACACTGTTTGCTGATAGGAATTGCAATTTAAAACAACAAAAACAGAAAATTTTGACCAGGCATCCCTTAAATAAAAATGGACTAATCCAATATATAAACATGGAAGAATCCACTGGGTATAAATGGGTTAATGGTCGAGGTTGTTTTACTGCATAATGCAAAAACAATATCAAAGCAGCAGATATTAGGACAGAGTTAAAATACAAAGGCCGTCGATTGATATAATTCTATTTCATAAGTTTTATGTCATATCCCTTTTCTGTCACAACTTATATGACGCGGATGATCTTGGGTGAGGTGCATTTGTTTCATAGGATGTTTTATGTAATTAATTCTAAAATCATGGCTAGTTTTACAACAGTAATTTTAACCATTCTTCTTGATCTACGCAGAATTCATTCATATATAGAACTCCGTACTCAACTGACATCTATTTCATAAGTACTATGTCATAAAAACTTCAACTATCCCTTTTCTGTCACAACTTGTATGACGAGGATGATCTTGGGTGAGGTCCTTTTGTTTCATAAGATGTTTTATGTAATTAATTCTAAATACATGTACATGACTATTCTTAACAACAGTAATTTTAACCATCCTCCTATTCAAAATTCAATTATAGATCTCTAATCTATTTCATAAGTACTATGTCATAAAAAACTTAACAAAATAATCATCCATTTTTCTGTTACAAATCATATGATAACTGATCTTGGGTGAGGTATTTTTGTTTCATGTGACACGTTTTTGTGTTATAAATTACACATACATGTACGTTGCTATTTTTAACATACATAGACCTATGTCTACTATGATCATCTATCAAAACCATTACAATACCTGTCAAAAATAGGAACACACTGAAAAGTTAAGTGTAAAACCTGGTAAATATATACTGTTGAACAAGACTTTCAAAGGATTGGTATTTTAACACTGAATTTCCTAATGGACTCTTTCAGTTTTACAATGGAGAAACCGTTATTATTTCCAAATATACGCGTTTACGCTAAAACTACTATTTCCAGTACAAACAGTTTAGAGCCAGATCAGACGCCGGGTAACCCAGCGTCTGATCAGGCTCCAAACTGTTTGCCACTAAGATAAATATAAATTATAAGAAGTGTCCAAAAATTGGACTTTTCTACGTTTAAGTGTTTTGCGTTTCGTTTGCGTTTAAACGGGAAAGAATACCGTTTTCTCCACTGTACTAAATAATGAGCAGTTTTTATTAAATCCTGTTTTTTTCTAAAGACAATGTTTCATATTATGGCAAACATAATTAAACGGTCTTTATCCAGGGGACATCTTCTAGGTCTTCGCTGTTTGCAATTGATGTACGAGTATACACACGTTTCCTACAAAGCAAAGATTAACTTTTCTTCAGCTCAAATGTCCTATAGTGGAGAATATATTTGTCGCTCCTGTTGAAACGTATTTAAACGCAAAAATTATATCAAATAATTATTTTACTCTAAATGTTTTCCAGGCGTCTGGTCTGGTTCAAAACTGTTTGCAATGGAAATGATAGTTTTAGCTTATAGAGTGGAGAAAACGTTATTCTTTCCCGTTTAAACGCAAACGAAACGCAAACGCAAAGCACTAAAACGTAGAAAAGTACAGCTTTTGGACAATTCTGACAACATATCTTTATCTAAGTAGCAAACAGTTTGAAACCTGATCATAAGCCGGGTTACCGGGGGTCTGATCTGGCTTCAAACTGTTTGCAATAGAAATAATAGTTTTTTTGGGAAAGAATAACGTTTTCCCCACTGTACGCAGACTTAACTCTGCCTCTGATTTGGCTATAAACTGTTTGTAATGGACTGAATTGTTTTAGCCCATACGAGTATCACTTAAAATTACTGTTCCCTGTGCATTTTCTTTGAATCTACATGCATGTTTATTATACAGTGGAGAAAACGTTTTTATTTCCCAATAAACGCGTTTACGCTAAAACTATTATTTCAAATACAAAAATTTTGGAGCCAGATCAGACGCCGGGTAACCCGGCGTCTGATCAGGCTCCAAACTGTTTGCCACCAAGATAAACATGAATTATCAGAATTGTCCAAAAAGTCATACTTTTCTACGTTTTAGTGTTTTGCGTACGTTTGCGTTTAAACGGGAAAGAATAACAGATTCTCCACTGTATGTGATAAATCGGTGAAAAGAGCTGATTCCTGTGGATAGATAGACAACACACAGATATTTTATTGATACAAAAGGCCATAGGCCCATCAGTACAGGTAAATTCAAAACTATAAATACATAATCAAAACATCAATGGTAGAGGTTTTACATTTGCAAATAAAGAGAGGAAAATGAATCATATTGTTTATGTAATTTCAAATGTTTTAATTAGGCGTTTGCAACGCAAAATAGTTTTCAAAACAGATTTTTATGGTTTGAAGTCATTTATCACTGTGACGTATCATTCTGATACAATTGCACCTCTACTCATTTTGGAAATTACACACCAATGCGTGTCAGTCCTGTGCACATGCTAACATTTATTTGCTATTACATTTAGACCGCTACAGTGGAGAATCTGTTATTCTTTCCCGTTTAAACGCAAACGTACGCAAACGCAAAGCGCTAAAACGTAGAAAAGAACAACTTTTGGACAATTCTGATAATTCATGTTTATCTTGGTGGCAAACAGTTTGGAGCCTGATCAGACGCCGGGTTACCCGGCGTCTGATCTGGCCTCAAACTGTTTGCACTGCAAATAATAGTTTTAGCGTAAACGCGTTTATTGGGAAAGAATAACACATTCTCCACTGTATCAATGGCTTTAAATCTTTGAATTGAATTCGTCTATAGTCAGCGTCGAGTTTCATTAAATTTGACTCAGTACTAATACGCTCAAGAAAACAACACTCAATGTAGTCGGTGACAACTTAATTGTGAGTGTTTTACCTCTTCACCTCTTAATTGCCGTCTGTTACAAAGCAGTTTGTTTGTCACGAAGCGTTTGATCTGGATCCAAACTATTTGCTAAGTCGACTTTAGGTGACTTCGGTGGTTACCCCTTTCACTCTCAATCGCGCTTCAAATCGCGGTTGCAAACAGTTTGAATCCTGATCAGACGCCGCGTAACGCGGCGTCTGATCAGGATCCAAACTGTTTGACACTCGTTTTGAAAATTCTTTAGTCACACTGCCGTATTTTATAACTTTGAAACGCCATTGCAGATAACAAAATTGAAGCAGACGACAATGAAACGGTGAGGGGTAAAAGTCTCCCGAATAATTAGATCATGAAAGGGTTAAAGGGTCTTCTCTCATGTATACAATGTAGTAAGAAACGTTGCGCGGTCAAATCAAATACAGTTATAAAATCGTTTGTTGTTTTAATTCAACACACAAAACAAAATGAAGAGTCAATATGACATTTAATCAAACTCAGATGTGTTCAACACTTACGGCAATATGATGCTTCATCAATAAATGTTTCATGGGTGTGTGTTTGTCTGTTTCAATTTACGTCCATTTCGGCCAACTTTGATCTAATTTCAGGTGTTTTTTTCTCAAACATTATTATAGTTGAGAAGACATTATTATTTCCCGTTTAAATGCAACGAAACGCAAACGCAAACGCATTGTAATAAATTATAAAAATTGACCAAATTTTGACACTTCTCAAGATTTATTTAAACTTAAGTCGCAAACAGTTTGGAGCCTGATCAGACGCCGGGTTACCCGGCGTCTGATCTAGCTCCAAACGGTTTGCAATGGAAATAAAAGTTTTAGCGTAAACGCGTTTATTGGGAAAGAAAAACGTCTTCTCCACTGTACCCGTCCGTGACACATAGCCCAGTGAAATGACATACAATGTACAACGTGGCATTTCGGCACTATGTTGACTCGGAAAGTTTCGTATAAGGCGAGCCTCTGTCACCATTTAAAAGTAATTTCGATCACAAACATGAGACTGATCAGTTTCCCATTAACAGAAAAACAAACTGCCTTTGTGAACATGTTATCACTCGTATTACAATATACTTTTGCCGACCAATACATGTACCAGAACCTTACTATAAACAAGAACGGTGTCACAGAAAGTGACAAATGCCCTCGAGGCGTTTGTCAGTGATATGCATTCATTTATCAAGAGCTTGAGTACACATACTAACTATACTTTTCTATAACGTGTAGTTCTGAATTATGTCCAAATAAAAATTAAGTCAACTGACCTCTTTGTGACCTGTTAATGACCACGACATTTGTCCGGTATGACCAAAGGTGTACTGAGCTGAAGATTTTTTGAGTGTAGCATGTGTGTACATGTATCACACATAGTTTTGAAGTTCTAGTCAAATAGCAATTGGCTCATTTGATTAATGAATTACCTTGACCTTTGCCAGACATGACCCAATTTGTTCTGAGCTAAAGAATCTCTTAAGTTGAGCCCACAAACCATATAGTACTGAACCTTATTAAATTAAATTGATAGTCGCAAGCGAATTGCCATCGAATTGCCATCGAATCGGGTGTTTCAAAAGGCAAATCTTACGCTTGAATATTTTTACGCGATTTTGTCGAAGCGGTTGTGAAAAAATTGGAATCGAAACAATTAACGAAGGCATATTTGCAAATATTTGTGAGATACACCATTCAGGCAAACTTACCCGAGGGTAAAATTACTATTTTGAATCGAAAGCGAATTGCCATCGAATTGCAAGCGAATCGCAAAAAAAAAATGTTAATTTAATAAGAATCAGTACTATATATGAAAACTTTTTCTCACATGGTTCCGAAGTTCTGGTCGAATTCAAAATCAATCCACTTGACCTCTAAATGACATTGACCTTTGCCGGGTATAACCCAAGTTGTACTAAATTAAAGAGCTTCTTGGGTCAAGTACACATGCTTAATATGAAGTTTCTGCCACATGTACATGTAGTCCTGAAGTTATGGACAAATTTACAGTTGTGAACAGAGGGACAAACAGACAGACTGACAGACAGACCAAAAGAAATATGCCCAGACTAAGTCGTACGGGGGTGTAATAAAATACGAAAAATTGACAGCGAATTTGTTATTTACGATTATTGTATACCTTACTATAAACAGTAACAGATTTTGCTTTGATGACAATGCAATACGCCCTTGCTGAGCGGGCCAATAACCGGATGCAGTCCAATAATATACAGTTATTAAACGGCCGAGGGCGGGCCGTCGTTGCTTATTGGCACAAGTTAGCCATAATGGCACGAGGGCCTTGGCCCGAGTGCCAATGTGGCTAACGAGTGCCAATAGGCAACGACGGCCCGCCCTCGGCCGTTTAATGACTTGTTTATTGTATACCTGGTTCAAAATCAACGAATATGTAGATTGTCCTTGATCCTTGATCTATGGACTCGTCGTCACGTATTTCACAAATGTATGTTGGCACTCTGGTGATTTATTACTCTCTTGTGAATTACTCAATGTACTTTGCTAATACGTTTTTAGATCATCGGGTCAAGGCGGTCGCGGATGCAAACCTCCCTGTGCTGTTAATGAATTCAGCCAGCTCTTGCCATATTCTCTCTGTCCAATCACTGAGTTCCGGGTGTTCCTCTTGGCTTAGCAGTGTGTGGATATCAAGAGCCGGGATACCACACTTCATTTGAAGAGATCTAATTAGAGTCTCTCTCTGGACAGTATACAGCTCACAGTCTAGCAGATAGTGCTCTGGCGTTTCAATAGTCCCACACTCACAGAATGATGACACATTTTGACCTGTCGTACTCCTATATGCATTGAGTCTGGAGTACCCTGTTCTTAGTTGAAGGATGATGTTTGAAGTTTGCTTGTCTGGGAAGTCAAATTTTTGTTTGTTTGTGACTGTTGGGCAGAACTCATAGAATCTTCTTCCTGTGGATGAGTTCTCCCACCTGGTTTGCCACTTGATCAAACTTGTTTTGCGGCTGGCGTCCTTAACTTCCTGCAGCGTTACCGATCTCCTTTCTTCTAGCATCTCCGAAGCCTGTTTTGCACCTTCCTTCGCCAACTGATCAGCCTTTTCATTTCCCTGCAGTCCTGCATGTCCTGGCGTCCACAGGATTTCAACATTGTAATCTAGGTTTTTCTTCAATAATTCAAGTGCCTTGTTTATTTCCAGAATCACTCCCCTGTGACTGTTCGAGTCCCATCCCATGGTCAGTATACCCACCGCCGTCTGGCTATCACTGAATATTCTGGCACACTTGGCTGCTGCTGACAGAGGGTACTGGATCAGGTATTCCTTGTTTGAATGTTTACATAAGCGCGGCCGTTATAGAAATCAAATGACGTCATCTTCAACGAACGTTGACGATTTTGAACGTTACGTTGCTAACGTTTTCACGTTCATTAATTCTGTTGCCCCCGGCACACAAAGAATTTAATAAACGATTACCTCTGGGTTATCCTGGTCGTCCGATTGTTTCAGCATGTAATTCTAATACAGATAATATATCTAAATATGTCGACTATGTTTTGAAACCTCTTATGCAGTCTCTTCCATCGTATGTCAAAGACAGCTCAGATTTTATTCTTAAGCTCAAATCTGCTAAATTAGAACACGCAGATTCATATTTAGTGACTTTAGACGTGTCCTCCTTATATACAAATATTCCACACCAGGATGGTATTGATGCATGTAAGTGTTTTCTTAATACTAGTGACATATGTGCTTCTCGTCAACTGCCTGTTGATAATATTCTCAGCTTAATCCGACTAGTTCTGGAGAATAATCACTTTCAGTTCAATGGTGAAAATTTTATGCAGAAAATGGGCACTGCTATGGGTAGTCCTATGGCTCCAGCGTATGCCTCATTATTTATGGGTAAACTGGAACAGGGTTTTCTTAATACTAGAAATCTAAAACCTTGCATTTGGCTGAGATTTTTGGATGATATATTTATGGTATGGGATCACTCCTTAGAAAGCTTACAAATGTTTATAGATGCTCTCAATTCATTCCATCCTTCGATTAAGTTTACATACAGCATCTCTAAAAAATAAGGTAAATTTTCTTGATGTTTCAGTTACTAAATCGGAAGATCTAGATTTTGTTACAGATGTATATGTGAAATCAACAAATGCTCACCAGTATGTTGAATACTCTTCGTGCCATTCTAAATCATGCAAAAATGGTATTCCCTATAGTCAAGGTAAAAGATACAGAAGAATTATTTCTGATGACACTACTTTCCGTAAAAGCCTTTGTGAATTAAGAGAGTTTTTTCTTGAAAGAAATTACCCTGCTAAAATAATTGATAAGGCACTTGAGAAGGTTTCTTTATTAACTCAAAATGAGGCACTCAAAACTGTTGAAAAGGTCCGTGATAAGAGCGTTATTCCTTTTGTTATAGAATATAATCCTTCACTGCCTAACATAGGTCTAATACTCAACAAATATTGGGACTTATTAAAGCTCTCTGATAAGGACAGCGTTAAAGATGTTCATTCGTGTAAGCCTATTTTAGCTTTTAACAGGCCAAAAAATCTACGTGACTATTTAGTTCGGTCAACTTTTACTGATAGTAAATGTACTAATCATCTCTCCCAATCATGTGACAGACGAAGGTGTTCCCATTGTAAAAATATCATTAAAACCGACGTTTTTACAAGTAGTCGTAGGCCTACACAGGAGCGTTTTAAAATGCGATTTTCCACATGTTGTAAATCTAAGAACATTATTTATTATATGCCTTCGAGTGATATCGAGCGTTTCCGCGTGTATTTGCAGAGTAAAATACAAGAGTCTGTATCAGCCTCCTTGTATCAGCCACTTTGTATTTTACTCTGACCTCGCTTTCGATTTGACGTGACGTCATTTACGTACATGTACGAGTGCCGCATTATTCTTTGTGACATACAAACAATCTTGTTCTGCTTCAAATAACTAATAAATTTTGGATATAAAATGATTTAAACAACTATTTAGTTGTTTCTGGTTTGTATTCACGGCATATAATAAACACATCACCAGTTGGCAGTGCGCAACAGAGTGTTGCATTTAGCTCTCGACGTTTTCGGCGGAAACAACCGATCAGACTCGCGCCAAGGCGCTCGTCAGATCGGCTATTTCCGCCAAAAACGTCTCGAGCTAAATACATCACTCTGTATCGCGCTGTCAACTGGTAATGTGTATATATTTGATTGAATGTAAACGCTGTAACATGCAATACATCGGTCAAACAAACCAACTAGTTTCTAAACGTATGAATAGCCATAGATTTGATATAAATAGTTATGAGGATCGTGGATATGGTACACATGTGGCTTCGCATTTTAATTCAGCTTTGCATTCTGTTAATGATTTCAGCTTTCTTCCTTTTGATATTGTTAATAATGAGATGGATCGCCTATGTAAGGAAACTTACTGGATTCACAAATTCAACACACTCTATCCAAATGGTATGAATGCGAAATTGCTATACGATATTAAGTAGATAGGTTACTACTGTTTGTTCCTATTTCTTCTTTTTATATATATAACTTATAGGAATAGTTTGTATCTTTACTGATCTAGTAGTTTCTTAATTATCAGCTTGAACTTTCATGTACAGTATTAACTCTCTATTACTACCACTATATTACATGTACGTTATTTATTTGGTGTTTGGGGCATGTGGCTATTTTGGGCGGGAAGAAGGTAAAACAGAAAGCTCCCTTAGGAGCTTTCTGTTTTGCTTTCACCTTGCTTTCGGCTATCGCATATCGCTCTGTTTATGAACCAGCTTTCGTTTGGTGGTATAAATGGAGAGTTTTTACTTTGTATAAGTGTGACTTTGATGTTAGGATTGTTTATTAGTTGCATATTTTTCTATCTACTTTATGATATTGTCACTGTTTTTCCGTATACTATATGTATATACAGCGAACCCTCTCTATTTAGCAGCCGCTATATTGTGTTGATTGTTTGGGGCAGGTGACTGTTTTGAGAGGGTGACATTCTATTCGCTTTCTGCTTTACTTTCACCTTGCTTTGGGCAGTCGCCTGCTTTTGGTATATATATTTTGTGTATTTCGGTGACTGTTGTAGAGAGGTTTTACTGTATATATGACGTTTTGACATTAACGCGCCAAAACGTCTACAGTATTTGTTTATCGTTACGTCATGATAAATATTAATTCCTTGAAAAAGCCTAACGGCGAAACGTTGGAAGATAATTTAATTCGTGTTGGTGTTGTTATTTTTATTTTATTTTTCTTATACCCTCTCTACAATGACACCCGACGAGAGACAAAAAATGTGAGTGTTGTTCGGCTGGAGTTGTGTATGGAGTGTAAGCTAAGACTTGGCTTACATTTGCAAACAGCTTGAATCCAAATCAGACGCCGCGTAACGCGGCGTCTGATCTGGATTCAAGCTGTTTGTCACTCGTCATTATGTTTATTTCAAATTGTTCACTATTATGTATTTTTTAGAAAATAAGGGGGCAGCATTTCTAAGTATACGAGTGTAGTAATCGGGGTTAGGATAGTTGGGTAGCAAAGCGGGAACCAGCCAGAGATCCGGAACTCCAACTGCGCATGCGTCTCCCAAGCCCGCGCAACAGCGCCCCCTCGCCTTGAGTGCTTCACTCTGACCGTCGAATCTAAACCACCAACAGCTAGCTTGAACCTTCCTTGGCTTCGGGAGCATAGAACTCGGAACTCAGGTAAGTTCCACTATAGTAAAATTACTATAGTTATTTCAGCAGTGAGACCTTTAGACATTATTGTCTTGTTCGGGGAACAGCGGCAAGGGTCGTTGCAATGAGATAATCATTGTTTGGAGGATCGTTGTAGTAGGGAGGGAGTAATGTACATCCTAGCAAGTTTAAGTTTCCTATAAATTTCCAACATGCGATTGCCGAGAAAAAGTTCGGACATGGACACCCAATATTAGAGCTACACTGGAGTAAAACCTCTCTATTACGACCGTTAGAAAGAAGGGTAATTGACGGCATAAAAGGCAGGTGACAGCCTAAAGCAAGGTGACAGCAAATCAGAAAGCTCTTAATGGAGCTTTCTGTTTTATCGTCACCTTGCTTTATGCTTAACTTATGTCACCTTGCTTTAGGATGTCACCTATCGTAAAATACTTAATAATTTACTAAATCTAGTGGTCGTACATGTATGAGAGAGGTTTAACTAATTGGAATTGTTTGACGCCGTCGTCGATGCAGCCGTAAACCCTTGACCTGCCGTTATACCTCCTGCTTTGAAATTATCGTTTTCAAAATTTGTCAAATTACGATTTGTGCAATTTCAATATATGTTAACACATAGTTTCACAGAGATAGATATATATATTTATCACATAAACGTGCAAAATATAGAGGGCCGTAAAAATCGTATGGCCCACTGGGCATATATTTTATACTAATTTTCGAATCACCAAAAAAATGTACTACTACGCCGACTGTAAATCAGTTAAGAGAATCTAGACAAACATAGATCACCACTAGGTATTGAAACATTTCGAAGTGTCCTAGAAACATTATCCCTAGCAGTCTCGCAAACTCAGGCTGCAAATCAGGCTAAACATAATACCACGTAGACTTTAGTATTAACAGTGACTCAAACTGTTTTTCAAATTTAGACGTTACAATGATAATGACGTCATGTTACGTCTTGACGTTATTTTGAAAAGGAAACTAGATTCTTAATGTCAAATGATCATTTTTAGTCAATTAGAACAACTTTAATTTAAATATTAATTTAAAAATTAATTTAAAATTTGAATATGGTATCAGAGAAGTCTTTTCACAACGTAATGGTGTTGATTTTCGTTACGTTAATATGATTGGTGTTTTTATATACGGATGAATAAAACCGAATAACACCTATGACGAATCGTTTACCTAAGAGTCGAGGGCAAAAGTGAAAGTAAGACCTTTCGGATTTTCGTGTCATTTGGTGTTTATGTGATAAATAGGATATTAAATTCGTGTTTTTTCAGTAATAAATTTATTGAACTCGTTGGATAAAAATGATATGTTGCTCGCCAAGGCTCGCAAAATATCATTTTTATCCAACTCGTTCAATAAATTCATTACTGAAAAACACTCATTCAATATCCTCTATATATTTAAAGGAAAGAAACTCAGAACGAGTAAATTAAGTAAAAAAGGTTGAAGACATTCACTGGATTTTTTAAACTTTTATTTCCCAATGCGTTTATATATATATATATAAGAATACTTAAGACAAAAGACAAACAGTTTGGATCCAGATCAGGGCCCCGTTTCATAAAACATCTTACGACAAATGTTGTCGTACGTCAAAACTTTAAAATACATTTAATCTATAATTTCTCTATCTAATCCTGTCTTGTGACATCTTTTTGGAATCGTCTTTTCAAGACGATTCCAAAACGATGTCACAAGACAGGATTAGATGGAGAAATAAATAATAATTCAGAGTTTTATAATCTGACTTACGACAACATTTGCCGTACGAAGTTTTATGAAACGGGCCCCTGACTCCTCTGTACGCGGCGTCTCATGCGGAACCGATTTTGTTTGCAACTGCCAGTAAGATCATGATCGGCAGACAAAGGATAAAATATATAATCTATTGGTCCATGAAGTTTTATTTCATAAGTTTTCATGTCATAAAGCTATATTCAAAATGTACTTTTATATACACCATTTGTTTGAATAAATAATAATCGTGATATTGGGTGAGGTACCACTTTTAGTTCATGTGTTATAAATTTTCAATCCATTGATATTCGTAACATCAGCTTATATTAATTATTCCCTTGCTGGGTACTTATATATCAAACTCTGTCCACTTTGAATATCTATCAGAAGATTACAATGGCTTACAACATTGTTTTTAAAAGGTCAATATGCACCATTAACAAAAGAAACATTAACCCTTTCACTGTCAATGACGCCAAAAGACGCGTTTGCAAACAGTTTGGATCCTGATAAGACGCCGCGTTCACGCGGCGTCTGATCAGGCTCAAAACTGTTTGACACTCGTTTTGAAATTTCTTCAGTCATACTGCCTTAAAGTCATCTTTGAAACGACATAGCAGACAACAATATTGAAGCAGACGACAATTTAGCGGTGAAGAGGTAACAATCTCACGATAAATTTGATTATGAAAGGGTTTAATGACGATGACATTTAATGAGGTGTTACTGAAAGGTGTCGCACCCTGACAAAGAAGGCGTTAAACTGAGTAAACGTAAACCGTTGTATAAGAACTGTAACCTTTTCACTTTTTATGGCGCGATAAAAAAGCGCGTTTGTAAACAGTTTGGATCCTGATCAGACGCGGCGTAAACGCGGCGTCTGATCAGGATAAAATCCGTTTGCAACCGCGCTTTTTGACATGACGTCAGTTATACTGCCTTAAAGCTACCGTTGAAACGTTATCGCAGGCAACAACATTGAAGTAGACGACAATGGCTGAGGGGATTAAAATCCTCACGATAGATTTGCAGGGCTGCCATTTCTCCGGATTTTTCCTAAATCTCCGGATTTTTTCCAAGTACATGGTAGCTTAAAGCAGGCTGAAAGTAAAGCAGAATGCGCCCTAATGCGCATTCTGCTTTACTTACAGCCTGCTTTAAGTAGTCGCATGTGAACAAAACAAGAAAAAAGGCTATGGGGTAAATGTACGATTCGTAAAATCGCACTTGAAAAATGCAAATTGGGAAATCTTAGGATTTTCATTTGAAATCTTAGGATTTTCATTTCAACTTATGGAAGCCCTGGATTTGATCATGAAAGTGTTAAAGGGGTGTCGATTTAACCCTTTCCTCCCTAAATATCTCTAGTGGGTATTTATAACCCATTTGGACTCTTCTATTACATGCATTTTTAGCCAGTCTACTGTTGTATTTATGATATGACAACAAAAACCAATGATTATACTAAACAGTGCAGACCCTGATCAGAGGACTCTTATAGGAGCCCTCTGATCAGGGTCTACACTGGTTGCATATGTAATCAGTAATCTCTACAGTGGGCTGTAGGGTTGAAACACTGATTTTTTAAAAGGATGAGTTTACAGCACAGCGACACTGGACTGTCATAAAAAGAGGCCGATAATCAACCCTTTACCCCATAGCCTGTTTCTAGTTTCGGAAATTAGTGACTACTTAAAGCGGATTGAAAGTAAAGCAGAATGTGCCTTAAGGCACATTCTGCTTTACTTTCAATCTGCTGTAAGCTACCATCTGCTAGCATAGCGTAAATATTCCTCATGACACAGATTCATGACTGTTTGTTTGCTTTTATTTGACCACCATACATGATGAAAATATAAGAAATAAATAAACAAGAAAACATAGTCACATACATACAACACAATGCAAAGCAACCAACAAAACACATAGGAATGATTGAACAAATGAGTAAATGAATGAATGAACAAATGAATAAATGAATGAATGATTGATACAATGATTGACCATAAGAGCGATGAAATACGATCAGCTAAACTGTTGAATGAAATTGGAACTTATTTATACAGCAGAGTAGTGGTCTGAATGCACCAAAGTGTGCTTCTATTGCGGTAAGGGTTAAAGGCGAATTATGTAAATGTAATTTATAGCCGGTTATTTGGAGCCCATTTGAGCTACAAAGATCTTGATTCTTTCACAAAAGGCGGTTTTATCTGTCTGGTCATGAATGGATGTTACATTAAAAATATTTTATGTACATGTACCCTACATAATGTAAAGGTTGTATGCTACATTTTCTGTCTTGGAAGCGCAGTTGGTAGAGCGAGTGACAGATATAACAGTTATAACAGATCGAAAAATTTGTTCGTTCCAATTTAAACAAAACGCTATAAAAATGTAGAATTTTAAGATATATGGGTCCAAACTGTTTGCCCTGTGTAAACAGCGTAGAGAGATTCATTGTTTCCGTTCAAACAAAAATAGCGAACAAGTGTTTGGTACAAATGCATTTATTACCTACAAAGTGAGAATTCCTATGAAACTATTGTGATACACTTTATTCATGTAGACCAACAACCAATTGCAACTGCAATGAAGAAGATGGCATTCTTTCCCGTTTAAAAACAGACACATGTACAGTGGAGAATCTGTTATTCTTTCCCAATAAACGCGTTTACGCTAAAACTATTATTTGCAGTGCAAACAGTTTGGAGCCAGATCAGACGCCGGGTAACCCGGCGTCTGATCAGGCTCCAAACTGTTTGCCACCAAGATAAACATGAAATATCAGAATAGTCCAAAAAAAAAATATTTTCTACGTTTTAGTGCTTTGCGTTTGCGTACGTTTGCGTTTAAACGGGAAAGAATAACAGATTCTCTATTTACTGTAATGTAATTGATTGTAGAAAAAACATCTTTAGGCAATTTAAGCCAATCCATTTACTCTGCGTGAAAAACAGTTTGTAGCCTGATCAGACGCCGGGATATCTCGTCATCTGATCTGATTCCAAACTGTTTGCAATTGACTATATAGTTTTAGCATGAACGCGTTTGATGGGAAAGAATAACGTCTCCTCCATTGTACAGTGGAGAATCTGTTATTATTTCCCAATAAACGCGTTTACGCTAAAACTATTATTTCTATTGCAAACAGTTTGGAGCCAGATCAGACGCCGGGTTACCCGGCGTCTGATCAGGCTCTAAACTGTTTGCCACCAAGATAAAAAATAATTATCAGAATTGTCAAAAAAAATTACTTGTCTACGTTTTAGTGTGTTGCGTTTGCGTTTCGTTTCGTTTAAACGGGAAAGAATAACAGATTCTCCACTGTATATTGTAATAATGATACCCACTAGTGCCATATCGAGGCAAGTTTTCGATAAGAGTTGATGAGAATAAAGAAATCAAAAAACAATTTCTACGCTTTTTAAATTTTATTTCATGAAACTGATTTTATCGCAGCTCACAATTGCTATCCATTGTTGTGTCCCTCTCAATCAATAACAATGAAAAACAAATACGTGCATTTGCTGTACGACGTCTAATCTGAAATTTAACAATTTCACTGCCAAGTGTCATCGTCTGCTTTTTCCCCCTAACCGTCAAAACTCGTCTGCATTGATAAGTTCGTCTGTAATACTTTTTCAAGTCAAATTTAAGGCTTTTTAGACTGAAAAAATGTGGATATCAGTGTCAAACAGTATGGATCCTGACCAGACGCGGTGTCTGATCAGGATCCAACTGTTTGAAAAGTTGCATTTTGGCGCGATTTCCAGTGAAAGTTAAAAGCTTGCTTTAAAGCCAGAATGTCGCCCAAATGTATGTTTAAATCGAGCAATTTCTTATATAAGAACATTTTCTATATATGTATTAAAACTAAGCGAAATCCGTTGTCAGATGCCTGAAACATGCCCCCTTTTCTTTAAGAACCATAAATAAATGTGCCGATTTCTTATCGAGATGGTTGGAAAAATAAGCTTTTTGTTTACATAACAAATCTTCGTGTCGGCTTCCGAGAGTTTTCGCAAGGTCGAATAAGAGTCACGAGATCGATCCGATTTTCTTGACTTGTCTGGGTTATTTTTAGAACAGAATAGTTCATAACCATTAAGGTAACGATTGAGAAAACGTTATTCTTTCCCGTTTAAACGCAAACGAAACGCAAACGCATCGCAATAATACGCATAAATGGACAACCTTTAGACAATTCTGACCATTCATGTTAGTCTGAGCGGCAAACAGTTTGATGCGTGATCAGACGCCGGGTTACCCGGCGTCTGATCTGCTCCAAACTGTTTGCAATTGAAATCACGGTTTTAGCGTTAACGCGTTTATTGGGAAAGAATAACATTTTCTCCACTGTAAGCAAGGTAACATCGACTACATCATCGTACACTTTCCTACTTGAGATAAGTATGGTTCCCGTGCAGCACGAGACCGCTGCGCTAACTTTACTGATATTTTAGTCTCTCCCAATAAACGCATTTGTATACAAAACTATTATTTCCATTGCAAACAGATTGGAGCCAGGTCAGACGCCGGGTAACCCGGCGTTTGATCAGGCTCCAACCTATTTGCTACTCAGATTAAAAAATAATAGTTAAAACTTCCAAAAGTAAATTTCCACAGTTACGTGTATTGCGTTTGCGTTTAAACGGGAAAGAAAAATGTATTCTCTACTGTATACTGCGCACAATAAATACAGCTATCAATGTTTCTTGCTGGATGTAGGGAATACTCATCCCTTTTAAAGTTTTAGAATGTTCCAATCTAAAAATAACTATGTCAAGTCAGAAGAAAACACTAATAATGAGCTATGAAAACATCTTTACCGGGCGCAAGCCGAACGAACTCGGAAAATGTCCGTCGTTGAACCGATTTAAAAGTCGACTTTTTACCACCAAATTCATGTGTTTGTCAGATTTATTGCCTCCATTATCATCGCGGATTACTTCTTTTTATATGTTTAGATTACGTATCTGCCTGAATATTCAGGTTTGAAAAATGCGCTATTTTGGCTTACATACTGCCTTTAAATTGATACGGTCGCATTTTTGTAAAGCTAAAGTGGAACAGACATTATTCTTTCTCAATACAGGCGTCTGCAGGGCTGCCATTTCTCCGGATTTTTCCTAAATCTTCGGATTTTTTTCTAGAACTTGGTAGCTCAAAGCAGGCTGAAAGTAAAGCAGAATGCGCCATAAGGCGCATTCTGCTTTACTTCCAGCCTGCTTTAAGTACATGTAGTCACGTGTCAACAAACTAGAAACAGGCTATGGGGTAGAGATACGATTCGTAAATTCGCAATTGAGAAATGCAAATTTCGAAATCTTAGGATTTTTCATGTCAACTCATGACAGCCCTGCGTCTGTTGCTATGTATCAATTACATGTTTGGAGCTTTGTCAGCCACAATGTTATTATATGTATTTGTAAGGTGT
Organism: Gari tellinella; assembly: GCA_922989275.2. Lineage (NCBI taxonomy): Eukaryota > Metazoa > Mollusca > Bivalvia > Cardiida > Psammobiidae > Gari > Gari tellinella. The sequence continues at coordinate 99,678,763 of OV277858.1, read as the reverse complement.
GTCGGTGGATGGCTCCCTGACCCCGACGCACCTATGACGGGGACAATAAATGAGGTCCTTACTGACAAGGCCTGAAAAAAAAAATAAAAAAAAAAAATAAAAAAAATTACATGTACATCTATAAATAAAAGCGTGAGACATTTCAAGCAAACGAAAGTACTACATTGACCGTGTTATATACGGTGGAGAAAACGTTATTCGTTACCGTTTAAACGCAAACGAAACGCAAACGCAAAACACTTAAACGTAGAAAAGTGACCTGTGACCTAGATATGACGGATCGGAAATATTAGAACTATTTTCCAAGAGGACTATATAAGGATCATTCCTGCCAAGCTTGGTTTAAATCCATCTAGTAATTTAGGAGGAGATGTCGTTTTAAAGTAATTGTTGACGACGGACAACGAACGAACGGACGACGACGGACACAAGACGAGCAAAATAGCTCACCTTGGCAATTTGTGCTGAGACAAAACAGCAGACGACACTTTTAAGCAGACGATATTGCAGCAGTAAAAGCGTTAAACATAATTGTCCTGTTTAGAGAACTGCGGCAAGGGTCGTTGAAGGTGGGATTCATTGTAGGCATGGACCAATGTATATGTTTTTTCTTATGAAATAATTTGCCACATGAGTCTATTATCGCAGTGTCTCTATTATCAAATATTCGAGCAAGTAATTGCAATTTACGGGAGTAAATCGGTTCAGTTTGACGTTATGCTTGCTGGGCAGTGATGGGCTGCAGATATTCTCTTTGATTTTGTTGTGTGGTACTTTACGGAAGCAGCTTTTCTTACCAAATTTCACTGCAAAATGTCATTAGGTTGACACGGCTTCTGCGCAGGTTTCAAACGGTTTGTCAATGTCAACATTATGTACACGAATCTTCTAAGTGTGCACTTATATATGGTATCATATCTCCGGCGCTAATGACCAGATCGTATTAAAACTTTTCAAAAATCAAGAAGACATATTTCTGATGGTAATGTATTTACTTGATTTAATACAAAACAAAAAGTATATAAATCTGAACGAAACTTATGAGTGAGTAAAAAAGAATGGTTTCTCAAAGAGAGAGAGAGAGAAGGGACGTATACAGAACACTTAGATGCGATTCCCTACTCTTATTCGCTGATTATTTCAGATTCTCAGTGTAAAGAACTGATCAATACATTGGGCTCCGGTTTTTATAAAGTCTTATCAGAAGGAATTGGATCGATCTCACGACCCCCAGGCATCGTAGTCGAGCGTGTTACTTCTAAACCACGTCCGACGATGAGTGTAACAAAAACTCAACGTTTTAGCCTAAACGCTTTTATTGAGAAAGAAAAACGTCTTTTCCACTGTAAAAACTGTCAATTTCTCTCCATTCTATTGCCTTTCGTTTGCCTTTCGTTGCGTTTAAACAAGAACGAATGTAATTTTCTCAAATATTATTAGTTAGTTACAGTGTTCCCTCACTACAACGGCCCTCCCAACAACGACTTTCTCCTTACAACGACCCTTACAACTGTTCCCCGAACAAGACAAAAAGTTTAACCATTTTACTGCTGCAATGTCGTCTGCTTCATTTTGTCATCTGCTGTTGTTTTTGTTTTTTATCAAAATTACATTTTGATGGAATAAATATAATGACGGGTGACAAACAGCTTGAATCCAGATCAGACGCCGCGTAACGCGGCGTCTGATCTGGATTCAAGCTGTTTGCAGATGTAAACCAAATTCCCTACCTGTAACGACTCCCTCTGATCAACGCACACAATCTTTGTCTCCCATTGAATGTCGTTGTAGAGAGGGAGTGTTGTAATTGGGGGTTTTGTATCCTGAGGTTTGAAAATTAAATTATGTTTTCAAAAGTCAATTTTCAAAAGGCCAGATTTTTTTCTCAAACTTTTCGGGCTACAATAAATTCCAATAAAAATTCAAATGCAAAATTCAACCTACTTTAAGTGGAGACCTGTCTTAAAATCCAGGACCAGGATAATGGATAATAGGTTAATATCTTGAAGTAGCTGTAGAGCTATATCAAGTTTGGTACGAGTTATTTATTATTTTTTCATTATTTTACTTAAATTCGCCATATATAAGCTTTATTTGATTAGAATTTAACTTATTAAGGAATTTAAGTAGTTTGGGTTGATTTAAGTGGTTTGGGCAGGTTTGGAGAGGTTTTGAGTCGTGTGGGGTCTTTAGACGAACCAATGACTGACCAAACCGTGATTATTAATAGATACATATAGAATCGAGAATCAGAAGATAAAAACTTTGCAAGAATGTTCTAAAATTGTTGGTGTAGCATTTTTCCTGTTAATTCAATTTTCACATAGTTACATGTATCAGTTTTTACAAAAAGCGAAAGGTACAAGAAAAACACGCTGTCGTCAAGATAAAGTTCCCCCAGATAGCTTTTGGTGTATATTAGGTAGGAGATAATGATTGATTAACACATATACGTCCCCTTTCCATTTTAGTTTATTTATAACATAACATAGAGAAATTTCTGTACTTTTGTTACTTACTTTTGTACTTTGACTACTTTTTACTTGAAAGTATCATAATCATGGGTTCGAAAAGATTTTACGCATCGCGTAAAAGATACTTAAGACTGACATTAATTTTAAAAGATATTACCAACAGTATATATATTTACTTGAATTTAACTGATTATTTAACTGTTTATGTTATAATATGTGGTACATTTATTTTATGTTACAAGTCTGAATAAAACAGTGGAGAAAATGCTATTCTTTCCCAATAAACGCGTTTACGCTAAAATTATTATTTCCATTGCAAACAGTAACCCGGCGTCTGATCAGGCTCGAAACTGTTTGCCACTCAGCTTAAAATAAATCGTAAGTTGCAATTTTCTCCATTTTACTGCTACGCGTTTACGTTTCGTTTGCGTTTAAATGGGAAAGAATGACGTTTTCTCCACTGTACATGTCGCTGTTTCGTTTGTCAAACTAATGACTCATGCTATATGACTAACCGCGAAATAACTGTACATTTGTACATCTAAACTGGGAAACAGTTGGATCCAAATTAGACTCGATTCGTTCAGCCTAGTTAGTAAACATTTAAAGTATGATTAAATTATCCCTTTACTCCATAGCCATTGTCTTATTTTGAAGACAGATGACACTTAAAGCAGGTTAAAAGTAAAGCAGCATGCAACTTTAGGCCTGTTTTAAGCGGAAAACTTATGGGATACAGAACATATTTCTTATGGTTCATGTTCATGATTGTATGAAATTGAAACAATGACATTCAGTGGAGAAATAAATAAAAAAATATATAATCATAATAGAAAAAAGAAATTTAAATATCAATATCAGATCGTTTATATAACTTTTAATCAAAGGTAGACGTGTTAAACGCCTACAGCAATATGATGCCTGATCAAGGAAGGTTTTGAGGTGTTTGTTTATTTGTTTCAATTTTCGTCCATTTCGGCCAACTTAAGACTAGTTTCAGGTGTTCTTTCTGATGTAATACTACCCGCCAATGACATTAAGGAGTAGTACTGCAAAATGATACGACACGTGGTTAATTAAAGCTCTAATTAAAGCTTCATGTTCTTCTCGTGGGCCTTCAAGCCCAATGGAATTATGAAATAAACCATAAACAGTATGTTAACTCGGTAAACACGCACACCCTTTAACTCTTTCACTCTCAATGACGCTTAAAAGCGCGTTTGCAAACAGTTTGGATCCTGATCAGACGCTGCGTAACGCTTCTAACTGTTTGACGCTCGTTTCGAAATTTCTCCAGCTATACTGCCTTATTTTTTAACTTTGAAACGACATTGCAGACATCAAAATTGAAGCAGACGACAATGAAACAGTGAAAGGGTAAACTTAATTTTAACTTATCACGAAAAGTTGACAGTGAAAGGGTTAACGCCAGTAATTTCTCCTTTACTTAGGAAAGTAGTGCTTACATGTACAGTGGATAATCTGTTATTCTTTCCCGTTTCAACGCAAACGTACGCAAACGCAAAGCACTAAAACGTAGAAAAGTACAACTTTTTGGACAATTCTGATAAGTCATGTTTATCCTGGTGGCAAACAGTTTGGAGCCTGATCAGACGCCGGGTTACCTGGCGTCTGATCTGGCCCCAAACTGTTTGTATTTGAAATAATAGTTTTAGCATCAACGCGTTTATCGGCAAAGAATAACGTTTTCTCCACTGTAGCTTGGCCGTGATGGAAACGAATCAAGGGTGGCCTTTAAACTTTTTTAAACGAAACATTTTTAAGTATAAACAGATCTGAAGTAAAGCAGAATGCTCTTTCAGGAGCATTCTGCCTTACTTTCAGCCTGTTTTATTACAGTGGAGAAAACGTTATTCTTTCCCAATAAACGCGTTTACGCTTAAACTATCATTTCCATTGCAAACAGTTTGGAGCCAGATCAGACGCCGGGTAACCCGGTGTCTGACCAGGCTCCAAACTGTTTACCACCAAGATAAAAAATAATTATCAGAATTGTCCAAAAAATTTACTTGTCTACGTTTTAGTGTTTTGCATTTGCGTTTCGTTTCGTTTTAACGGGAAAGAATAACAGATTCTCCACTATAGCACTACATGTAAATGGCTGTGAACAAAAACATGTACAGTGGAGAATCTGTTATTCTTTCCCGTTTAAACGCAAACGTACGCAAACGCTTTAGCACTAAAACGTAGAAAAGAACAACTTTTGGACAATTCTGATATTTCATGTTTATCTTGGTGGCAAACAGTATGGAGCCTGATCAGACGCCGGGTGATCTGGCTCCAAACTGTTTGCACTGCAAATAATAGTTTTAGCGTAAACGCGTTTATTGGGAAAGAATAACACATTCTCTACTGTAAAGCGTGCCAAACTTAAGCATGTTATCAACACAACTGTTGAGGTGTAACTCGGCGTTTCTATCTAGATCCAACAAATTTTCTCCCTTTTAACAGTGCCAAGTGCGACATCTCTGCATGTGTAAACAGTTTGGAGCCCTCTGATCATGATATACACTTTTTGCATGTTATACATGTAAGTGTACTCTAAACAGGAAAAAAACTAGTTGTTAAAGACAAGTCATGATACTGGTCGATTTGGTTTAATGTGTTGAATTCGATATAGTGTTAACCGGAAGTGTTTGTGGTATGATATAAACATATTAAATTTGTGTAGCGGAAATTCTTAATTTACTTAATATAATTATAAATGACATACAAACAGCTCGCATCATATTGTTTTGTATAACTCGTTCTATAATTTCAATACATTTAGTACAAAACATGTATCACATGTACACCTCTGTTAGCATTAGTGCTTGATATATATGATCAAGTGTCGATCCATCTCATGATATCAATTCAATACATGATTCATAGCCTCCGATAATCAAAAGCACGTGCTTTAGTTGATATATATTTATTTCTTTATTAGAGTCTCATTATGATTTTAACATAAAATACATACAACATTCATTTCAATCACAAAAAAACCATGCCATTCAAATAAGAATTATAAGAGACTGTATACATAATGTAATTATCACAATCATATTCATTGTAAATTTCAACTTAAAATCCATATACTACAGATTTCATTTAAATATTCTAAGATATATACAGCCTCTATCAATCATATATGATCAAAACACCATATATGAGTATAAGTCGTGAAACCACACCCCGCAAATGGAAATGAAAGTTCTTTGAAATTGAACACCTTCAGTTTATTCAGAGAGGAAAACGGTTTGGAGTCAGATCAGATGCCGAGTTACTCAGCTTCTAATCTGAATCTCACAACCCGTTTGCACTGAACAAGATTGTTTTAACACAAACGCGTTTGTTTAGATAAGAAAACTGTGCATACAGTGGAGAAACCGATATTCTTTCCCGATAAACGCGTTTACGCTGAAACTATTATTTCAAAAACAAACAGTTTGGAGCCAGAGCAGACGCCGGGTACCCGGCGTCTGATCAGGCTCCAACCTGTTTGCCACTAAGATAAATATGAATTATCAGAATTGTCAAAATGTTGCACTTTTCTACGTTTAGTGTTTTGCATTTGCGTTTCGTTTGCGTTTAAACGGGAAAGAATAACGTTTTCTCCACTGTATGACTATCTGTAAAGAGTTTCCTGGTTAAAATGATTTTAAGAATACAGTGAAAACTCTCTATTACGACCACTAAAAATGGCTAGTTGATTTCATTCAATACAGGTGATATTTTCTAGCAAGGTGAACATGAAAATAACTGTTTTACGTTCACTTTATTTTTAAGCAGTCACCTGCGTTAAACACCTACATGTACTAATTAACACGATTCAGAAGTCATTAAAGTGAGGTTTTACCGTAGCATTGTTGCACCTTTGAAAACACATTTTTTCGTCTTTAAATAAACTGGTCCGGATGTTCTAAAGCTTAAGAGTAGAGTCTGAGACGATTCTCAAGCATATTTTGCTCAGATTGGATTGCAATATCCTTGACATTTAGGAACTGATCTGTCAATCACACCAACTAGTGTAAACACCGTGATATATCACGGCATATCATATACTGTTAACATTTGTATCATTTCACTTGGAGAGGATGGTAATCTAAACAAAATGTCATTCAATAACGTGTAGAATGTAACAATTGTTTTGACATAATGAAGTAAAAACGCTTAAAGACCTTTCCTCAGTCCATTGAGGGACCACCAGCATATTGTTCTGGAGGTGTCAATGCAACTGTAAAGCACAGCCAACACACTCTCAGTTTACCTGGTGAGGTCCAGATTATACTCATGCTAAAGGGATTTTCAATGGTTATTTTCTAACCAAACTATCAAATATAAAGGTCCGGTCTCACATAAGAAGAATCAATGGTTCAATATGCACAAGACCCATGCTTTTTGCAAGGAAATTGACAGTAAATAATCTGGCAAGGCGTTATGACCAAAAGGTCGTCAGGAGATGTCTTTAACGTTTGATCATTTTCCGGTTACCTTGTGTCTGACCTGGCTCAAAACTGTTTGCATTGGACATTAACACAGCGTCTGATCTGGAACCAAACTGACAATCCTCTTTATTTTTTATTTGCTTAGTTGAAACATGCAGGAATCTGAAGTTTACAAAAAATGCACCAAGTTCAAAGCAGATGATTTTAACGAAAGGAATAGGGTTACAGCGCCCCTTCTCTATAACGGTCCTCCCAACAACGACTCTCTCCTTACAACGACCCTTGTCGCAGTTCCCTAAATAGGACAGTTATGTTTAACGCTGTAACTGCTGCAATATCGTCTCCGACCTTAAAATTGTCGTCTACTGTTATTCTCAAATTGACTTAATGGGCATTTTGACAGAAAATGAAATGACGAGTGACAAACAGCTTGAATCCAGATCAGACGCCGCGTTACGCGGCGTCTGATCTGGCTTCAAGCTGGTTGCAAATGTAAACCAATATTCCTCCCTATCACGACTCCCTCCGAACAACGAACAGAATATTTGTCACCCATTGGGTGTCGCTGTAAAGAGGGAGCACTGTACATGTAAATCTTCGTCACGATATTCTTACTAGTATTATACAGTGAACTAGACGTTATTTTATCTCGTTTCGACTAACCTAAACGCAACTTTTTTTTAAAAAAAAACCATTAAATGAATTGATTTTAGAAGGTACAGTGGAGAAGGCGTTTTCTTAACCAATAAACGCGTTTACGCTAAAACTATTATTTCCATTGCAAATTTGGAGATACGCATGCCACTCGAACTAAAATGAGTCGAAAAGTTGTACTTTAATACGTTGCGGTGCGTTTACGTTTCGTTATCGTTTAAATTGGAACGAATAACGTTGTATCAACTATATGAGGTTTATTTTAATCAAACTGACATTTAAACAGTTTATAGAGTCTAATCAGATACCGATTCAATAAATTTAATCAGGCTCCAAACTGCTTGCAATGGAAATACAGTTAAATCGAGTACAGTGAAACCCCTCTAAACCGGAACCTCTAAATACCGGATTATCTATAAACCGGACAAAAACTTTGGTCCCGTTTCCAACCATTCCTTATTTGAACCTTTTTCACCATAGATATGACTTTTACGCCTTTGATTTATTCCTATTCTGAATATGTATCATCAGTAATATGTTCTATATTCTAGCAGATGATAGCTTAAAAGCAGGTTGAAGGTAAAGCAGAATGCGCCTTAAGGCGCATTCTGCTTTACTTTCAACCTGATTTAAGTGATCAGCTATTTTCCATACTAGAAGCTCCTCTAAACCGGAAACCCCTCTAAACCGGTCATTTATGTTGTCCCCACACGTGTCCGGTTTAGAGGGGTTTCACTGTATTTCAAATTTCTGTATTAAATCCTATGGTGATACTGCTTATAAGAATCGCCTCTTCAAGAGAATCAAGACAGACTATCATAATGATTGGTAACACAATAAGATTTGATGCTTAAATGAGTGAGAAAATGTAAGATTTGTTCAGATTATTGTCTCTTATCTGGGGCCCTGGGCCCGGGTGCATGACACACCGCTAAATCTCCTCGCTAAACTATCCGATAAATTCTACCTGTCCGTTAGTTACCTATCAGTTAGAGCGAGCCACTAACTGGCGTGCACATGTCCATTTTACCTTGTAGGTAGTTACCTTGTAGGTAGTACACTTAGTAGCAAGCTAAAGTTGGGTTAGATTTGGTGAATGCATTGAACATGAGTGAGCATAAGCGTTTTTGGCTAAAATGCACTTCATACTTTGTTCTCCATTGTGTTTATACATTTGTATATTGAAAATGGGGGGGGGGGATTTGTTAACCAAAAGGGGGGGGGGGGGGGGGGGGGGGAGGATCTAATGTTGAAAGTACTTGTGATCCGAACCCGTTTTCTTGTTCACTATATTTCCAACACTTAGGATCTGTGACGCATCAAGCAAATCATAAACCTTAATTGCTGAGTTTAGTTTTAACAATTCAATCATTTTGGATCATGATATGACAGCTAGACATGGCAGCGGATCATGATCCAAACTATTCGGCGCTCATGTTTCGTTAGATCTAAACCATGCAGTAAAACAGACGAAATTATGTGTTGAAAAGGTGAGTACAAACATAACTATCATATGAAAGTAGATTCTATTCAGATTAAAAAAAAAACAGTAAAAAAGAGGGACAGTAAGACGACAGGCAGGGAATTTTGACATAAAGAGAAAGGAAAGAGACAGGAATCAAACTTGAGAGGTTGGGAGAATGAGAGAACGATAGAGAGGGAGAAAGAGAGAGAGAGAGAGAACGAGATAGAGAGGTAGATATACAGTGGAGAAAACGTTATTCTTTCCCGTTTAAACGCAAACGTACGCAAACGCAAAACACTTTAGTTTTAAAACGTAGAAAAGTGCAATTTTTGGACAATTCTGATATTTCATGTTTATCTTGGTGGCAAACAGTTTGGAGCCTGATCAGACACCGGGTTACCCGGCGTCTGATCTGGCTCCAAACTGTTTGCACTGCAAATAATAGTTTTAGCGTAAACGCGTTTATTGGGAAAGAATAGCGTTTTCTCCACTGTACATGTACATACGGACAGGCAGAGACTGACATACAGTGAGAGGTAAACGGGCGAGAGAGAGAGAGAGAGAGAGAGAGAGAGAGAGGGGGGGGAGAAAATGGGATGGTAGACAGTGATAGACAGAAAGACAGACGTGCGGACAGACGGTTCCTAAGCTGTTCTTACGCATTACACCTAACGCTAAAAGGTTGGTACATTTTAAATATTCTTGTTCTGACCCGTAGTTGATCAAGATCCTAAATGATCGTGTCGATATTCAGTTCTGAAGGTTAATCCGTTATAGAGTTATTAGTATAGTGTTATTATTGTATTCTTCTTTAAAGATGAGCTTTATGGGAAAATCTTGTTTGAAAGAAATGTTTTAAAATCTCTTTCACCGCCGGAGTCGCATGAAGTCGGCTTCCCAAACAGTTTGGATCCAGATCAGTCGCCGAGTAACGCGACGTCTGATTAGGGTCCAAACTGTTTTACACTCGTATCGACATTTTCTAAGTCATTCTACATTGGATCTTTCTTTGAAACGATATTAAAAATGAGAATATTAAAGCAGACGACAATAAAACGGTGATAAAGGGATAAACACTCACGATTAATTGGCGCCGAAGGGGCTAAAAGAAAACATTATGGCAACACACACTAAAGTGTTTCGTTGTTACTACATGTAACAGAGCTTTCTGCGATAATGTACCAATTATTATTATGTATTGTAGATTCATATTTGTATTCTGAAATTGGTTCGTACTTCTTTATGTTACAGAAAACAGGATCTCGGTAAAAACAGTTTGGACCCTAATCAGGACCCGCTTTTCCAAAATACAGGTTTCAAGCGTGGAATTGGTTGACATATTTATGACGTACATGTATTACATCCATACAGTGGACAATACGTGTGTCTTTCCATTCCGCTTAAGCTAAATTGTTTTATTTTCTTTGCTTACAATGTTTGAGCCATATCAGATAACGGGTGACCCGGCGTGGATCAAACTCCAAACTGTTTGCCTCTCAGATTAATATAAATCATATTCCGTTGTCAATTAAAATATTTTAATGCATTGTATTGGCGTTTAGTAATATGTAAATCTCAAACAGAGAAAATGAAAAATGAAATAAAATAACAAAAATAATAAAACAATTTTGACCTTGATAAGACACCGAGGTGTTAAGTTTCTGATCTGGATCCCAAATGTTTCGTTAACGCGGCTATGTAAGCTGACTTAACTGGCTACTAGAGGATTTATCGCTGCACTGAGTACCTCTAAATTTAGTGGTGAAACTTAACTTGTAGTTAGTCAATTTTGCGCTCGTGCAACACTAGTTATCTTACCTGTCTACTAAAATCAATATTTAACTATCAACTAAAACTTTAGTATGTTACTAGAATTTAGCGGTGTGTCATGCAACACAGTTAGTTTATCTTGTAGTTAAAAATCGATATTTATCTCTCAGCGAGGGATTTAGTATACAGGGCCCGGGTGCATGACACACCGCTAAATCTCCTCGCTAAACTATCCGATAAATTCTACCTGTCCGTTAGTTACCTGTCAGCTAGAGAGACCCACTAACTGGCGTGCACATGTCGAATTTACCTTGTAGGTAGTTACCTTGGAGCTAGTACACTTAGTAGCCAGCTAAAGTCGCGTTAAATTTGGTGAATGCATTGAACATGAGTGAACAGAAGCGTTTTGGCTAAAACTACACTTCATACTTTGTTTTCCATTGTGTATATACATTTTTATACTAAAATGGGGGGGGGGGGGGGGGGGGTATTCGAGGAGGGGATCGATTCTAATAGGATCTGTGATGCATCAAGCAAATCATAATCTTTAATTGCTGAGTTTAGTTTTCACAATGTAATCATTTTGGACCATGATATGACAGATAGACTTGGCAGCTGATTAGGATCAAAACTATTTAGCACTCATGTTGCGTTAGATCTAAACAATGCATTTATAAAGCAGACGGCATTTTGGGTTGAAAGGGTTAGAAGAAACAAAACTATATTATGAAAGATTTTAAACTACAACAAGAGAAAAAGAAGAAGGACAGACAGGGAAACAAAGTCACAAAGAGAACGGAAAGAGAGAGGAAGCAAGAGAGGTTGGGAGAATGAGAGATAGAGATATATAGAAAGAGACAGGTAAATATACATGTACAGACGGACATGCATATACTGAGATACAGGGAGAGATATACGAGCGAGAGAGAGAGAGAGAGAGAGAGAAAGAGAGAGAGAGAGAGGGTGGCTTTTAAAAGACAGGTATACATATACACATACAGAAGTAGCGCAGACAATAGAGAGATAGCGAGAGAGAGAGGGGAAAGGAGAGAAAAAGAGAGAATAGACAGTGACAGACAGACAGACGTACGGACAGAAGGTTCCTCACCTGTTAAGTTACTACGCATTACACCTAACACGAAAAGTTGATACATTTTAAATATTCTTGTTCTGACCCGTAGTTGATCAAGATCCTAAATGATTGAACCTCGTAGATGTCGGAAGGTTATTTCATTATAGAGTTATTGTGAGTTATTATTATTGCATTCTTCTTTAGAGATGTGCTTTATGGGAAACTCTTGTTTCATAGACATGCTTTAGCAACTCTTTCACCGCCGGAGTCGCATAAAGTCGGCTTTGCAAACAGTTTGGATCCAGATCAGACGCCGCGTCACGCGACGTCTGATTAGGATCCAAACTGTTTTACACTCGTATCGACATTTCTTAAGTCATTATACATTGGATCTTTCTTTGAAACGATATTACAAATAAGAATATTAAAGCAGACGACAATAAAACGGTGTAGGGGTAAACACTCACGATTAATTGGCGCCGAAAGGGCTAAAAGAAAACATTATGGCAAAACACAATAAATTGTTTCGTTGTTGCTACATGTAACAGAGCTTTCTGCGATAATGTACCAATTATTATTATGTATTGTAGATTCATATATGTATTCTGAAATTGGTTCGTACTTCTTTATGTTACAGAAAACAGGATCTCGGTTAAAACAGTTTGGACCGTGATCAGAACCCGCTTTTCCAAAATACAGGTTTCAAGTGTGGAATTGGTTGATATATTTCAATGCAACCAACATCCTATGGCGTATTACATCCATACAGTGGATAACATGTTTGTATTTCCATTCCGTTTAAGCTAAATTGTTTTATCGTCTTTGCTTACAAAGTTTGAGCCTTATCAGATAACGGGTGACCCGGCGTCTGATCAAACTCCAAACGTTTTGCCTCTCAGATAAATATAAATCATTTTCCGTTGTCAATTAAAATATTGTACTGTATTGTGTTGGCGTTTAGTAATATGTAAATCTCAAACAGAGAAAATGAAATAAAAGAACAAAAATAATCAAACAATTTTGACCTTGATAAGACACCGAGGTGGTATGTTTCTGATCTGGATCCCAAATGTTTCTTTAACGCGGCTATGTAAGCTGATTTAACTGCCTACTAGAGGATTTATCGCTGCACTGAGTACCTCTAAATTTAGCGGTAAAACTTAACTTGTAGTTAGTCAATTTTGCGCTCGTGCAACACTAGTTATCTTACCTGTCTACTAAAATCAATATTTAACTATCAACTAAAACTTTAGTATGTTACTAGAATTTAGCGGTGTGTCATGCAACACAGTTAGTTTATCTTGTAGTTAAAAATCGATATTTATCTCTCAGCGAGGGATTTAGTATACAGGTAAGCTCTAACTATGTGTCATGCACCCGGGCCCAGGTAAGCTCTAACTATGTGTCATGCACCCGGGCCCAGGTTTCTTGTTACTTTCAGTAGACATATATAGCAAATGTACGAACTACAACAGAATATCAACATTCAGCCCGCATAGTATTGCTTGTAAAGGAGGGACGACTTTATTCTGTCCCCAAAGACGTGCTTGTAATTAAACAACAAGTACCTTTGCAAACAGTTTGGAGCAAGATCAGACGCCGGGTGACCCGGTGTCTGATCAGGCTGCAAACTGTTTGCTAATCCGATTAAAATACGTCGGCAACATTTTCAACATTTTAATTATTTTGTATTGGCATTTAGTTTCGTTTAAACGGGACATCAACTTATATTTTTCACAGCTTCCCTGCATCAAACTCATCTGTTTTTCCTCTTACATCGCTAGTCTTACTCACAAACGGGGTTGTTAGCCAAGAACTTGGCTAATGGTTGTTATGCGTTTGAGATGAGTCTGAAATCATTTCAAAGCTTTTGATTGGTCATTCTCATACTCATCTTACACGGTGTATTACCATGAGGCCTGGCTCCGAGGTTATAAAGCGTTTTTAGTTGAGTTTGAGTGTGTTCCCAAACATTTAATTGGTCAGATGTTTGGGAACGAGTTCAGACTCAAGTCAAAAGCTTTATAACCTCGGAGCCAGGGTCCAAGGTTATAAAGAATTTGAGCTGAGTCTGAATTTGTTCTCAAGCACTTGATTGGTCAGATTTAAGCCTATGCTCAAATCTGTCCTATTAAATGCTTGAGAACGACTTTAGACTCAACTGAAAAGCGTATAACCTTGGAGCCTGATGTTCAGAATTGCTCAATAATAGACCATATACACATCACCGTGTTTATGCTAATCTTTATTCTTTAATGTACATTGCAGACGCCGGGTAACCGGACAAACTCCTTGACATTAAGCATTTGTTATTGGTTATGCGTGTTATTGAATGACATTTGCGCTTGGTTTACAATATCAACTTCTCCCACTAAAGTAACCCTTTCACTACCTTACCGTGAAAACAATATTTACTTGCAAACACTTTGAGTCGTTATCTGGCGTCTAACAAGGATCTAAACTGGTTGTAACTCATTTCAATATTTCTGAAGTCTAAATACCTACACTTTGAATTAGAGAAATAAAGCAGATTGCAAGTGTTTAAAAATGATGACTAAATGGCAAGGGGTTAAAACTAAGGGAACTTTGTCGGATACATTGTACGTCGTGATATATCACGGTGTTTACCGAAGTGTTGGTGTCTGGTCAGTTCCCAAATGCCAAGGATATTGTAATCTATATCGAATTTGGTTTTAAGCATTTCGTGTTAGGTCGTCAATGGCTATCGTGTCAGAAGGATTTTGTTTAACCCACTCACCACCATGACATCAGCAGTTTTCAACAATTGTCGTCAACTTTTATTTCTCTAATTCAATTTTTAGGTATTTTGACCTCATAAATGTTGAAATGAGTATCAAACAGTTTGGGCTCTGATTATCAGGGACAAAACTGTTTGTAAAAAACAATGCTATTCGAGGTATTAAAGCAAGTAAGGGGTTGACACATTTCTAAATGTCATATCAAGATTTTTGAAACCGTACATTTCCTATTTTGCAGTTATATTATATTTCATGTTATTCATCTAAAATTGGAAAGGTTATCGTGTTTACCAAACTTTACAGGTGCTCGTTGGAACACTTGTTTTGATTGATTTTAGCATGTGTCTCATCTAGGTGTTCATGTATGACAAGAAAACAGAAGTATTGAAATGAATAGAAAGTAGGTCTTCAACAATGGTAGCGTATGTTGAGCTGGGCATCTAAATTATCAGATAACTCGTCGACAATGATACATTTGTAGTAGGACATCGCGCCCGGATTTTCTATATCTACCCCTTCCTCTAGGGCGTCAAATTAGACCATAGATGTCAGAAAGTTAAGAGAGGGGAGCGGATGCAGAAAAAACATCCCGAACACCACCCACCGACTTTCCGAAAACAATGTTGTTGTTCTTTTGTTGTTGTTGTTTGTTTTGTTTTTTTCGGGGGTGCAAAGCGGCTTCTACGCATACAGTATCAACTCATTCGGGTCCATCCGCCCGTGTTTAGGTTTACACACACTGGTATGAATTAATTATTTCTTAGATAAAAGCAGAAATGTGGCATCATTTGGCAGTTAGAAAAATTATGATAGGTCAAAACACATCCCAAACACGTCACTGAATCAATTTTTTTAGATTACTTTCATCGCTTTTTACGTTCCGGGACAGCAGGGCTGCCATTTCTCCGGATATTTCCTAAATCTCCGTTTTTTTTCAGTTCTTGGTAGCTAAAAGCAGACTGAAAGTAAAGCAGAATGAGCCTTAAGGCGCATTCTGCTTTACTTACAACCTGCTTTAAGTAGTTGCATGTCAATGAAAATAGAAACAGGCTATGGGGTAAAGGTACGATTCGTAAAATCGCACTTGAAAAATGCAAATTTGGAAATCTTAGGATTTTTCATGTCAACTTATGGCAGCCCTGGGACAGGACGGAGAACGTTTTTATTTTGAAGAGACTGAAAACAAAATGGTGTATTTGCAAAATAAAATGACAATACTCAAATAAAAGTATATGTGTATAGCATTATCTTGCATCTGGCATTAAAAAAGTACGATCGGTCTAAAAACATTCTCAAGAAAAATCATATCAAATCTTAGAGTTTTAGATATTTTCCATCGCTGTTTTTTGCTCCGTCTGATAGAATGTGTAAATCCATTTCGCATTGTTTGCGCTCACACAGGCATAAACAGGAAATAGTACAGTAAGGCATTTTCCCTCTATGTACGGTAAAGTATGTTAAATTGACCGACTCATTAGCCCGGTGGTTAAGGCCTGACACAATTTTTGTTTTCTTCACTGCGTCCCGGGTGTGAATCCAACCTGAGCTTAATATTTGTTTTTCTTTGAAATGTATTTTGTAAGAAAATCCTTTTCCTAAACTAATATTTACGTGCATGTATTATATATAAGTATATAGTACGGCCAGGAATCGATTCACAAAGAACACTTCTTATTTATGTTTTTATTGCTTGGCAAAATTTGGTTTTCATTCATTCCTTTTAAAAATAAAATTTACTTCTTGCTGAATATTAATTAACTCTTTCAAATTCCAATTTCCTGTAAAATCTTGTCAATTTATGACTATTTGTGGTTTAGTTTAATAATATTTTAGTGTTCAATTAGTTCACATATTCATACTTGTGAGCATCATGAAATTTGTTTAATATAAACAAAAGGGTTGGGTCACAAGTTATTGCAACATTAGATTCGACCCTTCCCATTTTTGGTTGTTTTCTGCATCATAATTGTAAAATGACAAACAGTGAAGACCCTAATAATATGACCCCTTTCAAAACCCTCTGCTCTTGTTCCACGCTCTTTGCATAGGCCAAACATACTATTTTCAGGTACATCGTTTGTAAAGGACGATGAGTCGAGTAAACAGATGTTATTCTTTCCCTATAAACGATTTTACGCTCAAACTACTACAGTACTGAACCTTATGCAATTCGATGGCAATTCGCTTGTAAATATTTTCCGACGCAATTAACGCGTTAAGTTTTCCTGAATTGTATATCTCACCAATATTTGCAAATATGCATTCGTTAATGTTTTTCGATTCCATTTTTGTCACAACCGCTTCGGAAAAATCGCGTGAAACGACTCAAACACACGGTTTGCTTTTTGAAGCGCACGATTCGATGGCGATTCGATGGCGATTCGATGGCAATTCGCTTGCGATTATCAATTTAATTTAATAAGGTTCAGTACTGTAATTCCATCGTAACCCCGGCGTCTGATGATCAGGCTCCAAACTATTTGCCAAACGTATTAACCCATTTATGCCAAGGAGATTATTCCATGTTTTATATTGGTCCATTTTTTATCAAAGGGATGCCTGGTCAAAATTTTCATTTTCATCTTGTTGTTTTTATATTGAAATTCCTATCAGCAAACAGTGTATACTTTGATCAGACGCCGCACAATGCGGAGCCAGATCAGACACTAGGCAAGTTCGAGTTAACCCGGCATCTGATCAGACGCCATACTGTTTGTCACCAAAATTAACCCTTTACCATAAAGCATGTTGTGTGTTTTCAAGACAGGTTACAGTGGAGAATCTGTTATTATTTCCCGTTTAAACGAAACGCAAAGCACTAAAACGTAGACAAGTAAATTTTTTGGACACTTCCGATAATTATTTTTTATCTTGGTGGCAAACAGTTTGGAGCCTGATCAGATGCCGGGTTACCCGGCGTCTGATCTGGCTCCAAACTGTTTGCAATGGAAAAAATAGTTTAACCGTGAACGCGTTTATCGGGAAAGAATAACGTTTTCTCCAATGTACCACATTAAGCGGACTGAAAGTAAAACAGAAAACGCCTTAAGGCACATTATGCTTTACTTTTAGCTTGTTTCAAGCGACCATTTGCTAGGATATAAAAACTATATATTTCTTAAAGTACATGTTCATGACTTTATAAATTGTTTTCTCTAGTGGGGTAATGAACTAAATACGCTAAAATCTCTTCGATGGGGGAAAGGGTTAAAATAAATCTTCAATAATTCCAAAACGTTATTTTTTTTTACTTTTTGTTATATAGGGTTTCGATTTAACAAGAACGAGCAACGTGTCTGTATCTAGGACATATATTTTTAATATAGTTTGTCAAGGCTAGTACTTTGGCAAGACTGTGAGAATATGACCCTGAAAGTGTAAAAATCAGGCGCTAACTTGGTAGTGAAATGCCTACGTTAACAGTGGTTTCCATATATGAACAAACACAATGTAGACCCGGTAATTACACACATACAAAAAACACAGGTGTGAAACAATTAGGTGAAAACTATATTAACCCTTATCATGCTAAGCGCGACTTGGCTTACATTTGCAAACAATTTGAATTCACACCAGACGCCACGTAACGCGCCGTCTGAACTGGATTCAAACTGTTTGCCATTCTTTAACCTCTCGTCAATTTGAAAAAAATTAAAAAACTAGTTTTTGATTTATTCTCGCAGACAATAAACATGTATTTTAAAGCAGACGACAATTCAACATGGTTAGGGTTAACGGTTCGTCTACTGACCGCGACTTGACTGGTATTCTCAAATAGCTTGGATCCTGATCAAACGTCATGATCCAAACTATTTGACACTCAACTTTGTATGACGTCATAATGGCAGTGAAAGGGCTAAGAATAAATAACTTTACATACATTCTGTTTAAATTTGCCTGGTACATGTATATATATTTGGTTTGATAAAAACCCTGTTAACTACTGCTTTTTTACTCTTTCACTGCCGATCTTTATCGTCTGCTTTGCCCCTCTCACCGCCATAATATCGTCTGCATTGGTAGTGTTGTCTTCAATATTCGAAAGTCATATTAAGGGCTGTTTTGACCGAAGAAATATCGATACAAGAGTCAAACAGGTTGGATCCTGATCAGACGCAGCGTTACGCTTGGTAGTGAGATAGTTAAATTTATGTTTGGCGCCTGAACAGATTAACCCATTAACTCAGTGTATTTTTCCATTTTTATATATTGGATTAGTCCATTTTTGTGGGTGTGTCCTTGGACACATCCACAGTGTAGTTCAGGAAAAATCTCCAGACGGGGCTGAACAATACATCGAAGCATTTAGCAGGGGGTGCTAAATAGCAGCTTCCGGATTACGCAGATTTTGTGAGCTTGGGCGGCTAAAAATAAAGGGCGATGTAAATGAGTCTGTGTGTTATTAACTATGGCCTTACACCTGGTGAACCCGATTTTCATTTGAATTTTGGATCTAAAACGTTTTAACTTAATCAATGAAAAGGATATTGACAAGTAGTTGTTAAACAAGGAAAGTATATAAATATTTTCCTTACGCGCAGGAATACAAAAGCCTACCAAGATTATGTGAGGTCAACACCTGTTTATTTCACGCTGGTACCCGAATCGACCCAGGGTCTGTTAATAAAACCTGGTACCATTTACCTAGGCACATGTCAACGCTTAGGCTCCGATGATGTCGTCTGCTTCAAAATTGTCGTCTGCAAAGTTTATTTTAATTTAGATTTATACATTTTCAAGTAAAAAAACCTAATGAAGAGTGTCATTTTTAACAATTTGGATCCAGACCAGACACCTCGTAACGCGGTGTCTGATCTGGATCTAAACTGTTTGCGAAAATCAATAAAGTCGCGCCCAGCAGGCAAAGGGTTAAGAATGCGGCGCGGCTTACACCAGACACAGAATAATTCCGTGCCTCAGTACATTGACTCTCGGTTCGATTTTACAGTTTAGATTCAGATGAATATTAACCTTCTGCACGTTACGGGCGATTTCGTGACTGTTGCTGCAAATAGTTTGGATCCAGTTCAGATCGTGATAAGAACTGTTTGACACTCGGTGCGATTTTAAAGTTCGGATCCAGATGAATATTTTCCTTCTGCACGTTACGTCGAATTCCTGATAATGGCTGCAAATAGTTTGGACCCAGACTAGATCGTGATACGATGTGTTTGGCACTCGGTGCGATTTTAGTTTGGATCCAGATGAATATTTACCGTCAGCATGTTACGGTCGATTTCGTGATTATTGCTACAAACAGATCCAGATCAGATCGTGATACGAACTGTTTGACACTCTGTGCGATTTTAGTTTCAATCCAAATGACTGCACGCTACGAGCGAATTCATGATTATTGCTGCAAATAGTTTGGATCCAGATCAAATCGTGATACGTACTGTTTGACCAATCGGGTGCGATTTATAAAGATATAAAATCAAAGTACTGTAGTACTGCAGGCTCGGAATTTCAGTTTAATGTAGAACAAAGTAATGCAGAAAGCTAATTATGGAGTTTCTGCATTACCATTGCCATGCAGTAACCTGCAGCGCTTAAAGACCCTAAAGAATTTTGTAATGTGAATGTCTTATAATGCATCGTATGCTATGGCTACTAGGTGAATGTTTATTACAAGGGAGTAACTACGGTGTTTAAATCACCACAGGTACAGACTCAGGATCCTGAGTTTAACTCAGTGCTGCTACTACACGGTTTATCTGATAGTGACGTATCCAGCAACTGAAGCTCCATTGGATAGCATATGTAAACCCCGTGTGACAGGATTTGTTTGTTGGGGGAGCTAGACTCGCACCAATATTTTTCTTAAGGATTCGATATAGGCTCTCCGAGCCAAAAAAAAACCCCAATTTTCCAGAGTGATTATTTTGTAAAATCATTTTTTTGCAAATATTTTAGATCGAGATGAGATCTGGTACAACTGCTTTACACTCGGATGCTATTCTATGTTGATATGAAATGCATTACAATCCACTAAGACGAAATTTGCAGACGAGACTTTCATACTTGATCAAGGAGAAGGCTAACTCAATTTGGAAGTATGATTATTGTTGGAAATAGTTTTAATCAAGACGATTATTAACCTTATACACGATACCGCGAATTCATTATTACTGTTGCAAATAGTTTGCATCCAGATTAGATCTGGATATACTGTTTGACACTCTGCATGCTATTTTATGACGAAATACAATGCACAAAAATCACTCGTGTAGAAACATTAACTTTTAATTGCATCATGTATAAGCCAGCTCTCTTAAACACAAATTAACACTTCTGCATTTAAAAGTGTTTTAATTATCAAATACTTATCGAGTATTAGTTACAGACAGTAAAGATTGCAATGGGTGTCATTATGATATCTACTAAACTCGCTGGAATACATTTTTATATATCAGAGTGTTAGCAGTGTGAACCAAGATCTCGCGTAACGCTGCGTCTAATCAAAATCCCAACTGTTCGACATATTTTAGATCAGACAATGTCATTATGACATTCCATACATTACATTAAATTGTTGTTTTGACAGTTTGCAGCTAAAAATAGTTTGTTTTTTCTCAATTAAAAATCTTTCTGTCTGAAACCATGTACAAAGCCATGAGCTTAGATATTTGACAGAACACTTCATTAGCAGGTTCATCAGCAAGCTATTTTAAATTATGTCCTTGGGGTGATAATGATCCCATCCCAGGGGTCATGTGCCCTTTTTCTGGGTTTTCCCAGGTGAGCGATATTTAGGCCCACATGGGCCTTTTTTCAAACTTTGAAAGCTTACTGTAAATATAACATTCACTCTCTCTTTATCAACTACTTTTTTCATCCTTTAACAAGGACACACCCACTTCAGTACTTTTAGTGCTTTGATTTATCAAAAGGGATGCCTGGTCAGAATTTTCATTTTGTTTATATTGAAATTCCTATCAGCAAACAGTGTAGTCTCTGATCAGACGCCGCATAATGCGGCGTCTGATCAGAGTCTACACTGTTTGCCTATGTCCCATATATGGGATCGTGGGCACAAATGGGGTAAAGAGGTTTAACTCTTTCACTCTCAATGACGCTTTTAAAAACGCGCGTTTGCAAAATAGTTTGGATCCTGATCAGACGCCTCTGTGAGGATCCATACTGTTTGACACTCGTTTTGAAATGTCTTCAGTCATATTGCCTTATTTTTAACTTTGAAACGATTTTTGCAGACAACAATATTGAAGCAGACGACAATAAAGCGGTGTAGGAGTAAAAATCTTCCGAATAGTTTAAACATGAAAGGGTCAAAACCAGATGGCAAATTGACACTTTTCAGAAGAAACAAGAAATGTGACACTAGTGTGACAAATGCACCTAGCTGCCTCCTTGGCCGACATAAATGTACCGATGTCCTTGACTTTTGACACAAGGATAATGAAGTTGAAAAAAAAACCCACTAATAATGAGGCATTTGGAGACGTTGCCTATGTTGTCGGGCATGAAATGAATGCCCTGTAGCCTCGACCTTTGAGCCATGACCATAGGAGTTTAACGGGACACGCCAAAAAAATTTGAAATCCGTTCATAGATGCCAGACCGGACACGGAGTTTGTGATAACCGCATCTTAACCAGTGACCTTAACCTATTATCCACATACATGGGAGTTGATTGAGACACATCGTCTTTGTCTGGTTAACATTTTTGAAAAAAAATTGAAATGCATTCACGGTAATAGAAATTACAGATAGGACACAAAACTTGTAAAGACGTTATCGTCCCCTGTGACCTTGACCTTTACTCCAAAGACAAGGGATGCAAAAACAAAACACGGAATTTATCTAGTATTCATTTGTGCCACCGTTCACCGATAAAAATGTTACAGACCGGACAGGAAATTTATGAAGGCGTAATCGTACAGTGGAGAATCTGTTATTCTTTCCCGTTAAACGAAACGAAACGCAAACGCAAAACACTAAAACGTAGACAAGTAATTTTTTTGGACAATTCTGATAATTATTTTTTATCTTGGTGGCAAACAGTTTGGAGCCTGATCAGACGCCGGGTTACCCGGCGTCTGATCTGGTTCCAAATTGTTTGCAATGTAAATAATAGTTTAAGCGTAAACGCGTTTATTGGGAAAGAATAACAGTTTCTCCACTGTACCCTGTGATCTTGCCTTTTTGACCAATGGACACTTGAGTTGATCGCAACATATCGTCTGTGTCAGGTTAACAACTGTGCCAAGTTAATTTGAAATCCGTTCCCCGTTGAAAACAAACGTTAAAGGCCGAACATGACAATATTTTCGTACACTGTGACCTTGACCTTTGATCAATGGACACAGGGGTTGAGCGCACCACATCTTCTTTATCTAGTGAACATTCATGCCAAGTTATTTTGACTGATTTAGGACAGTCCGACTGTATATACTATGTCAAAATTGATAATAAAAGAAGTTGAAAAACTTCACCAAAAACTAAGTTATTTTGAAATGTGATGACCAATAAGAAGGTTACAGACCAGCCATGAAATATGTGACACCGTTATCGTTCCCTGTGACCTTGAACTATCGAGGAGTTGAACGGGACACATTGTCTTTGTCTGATGAAAATTTGTGCCAAGTTATTTTGAAATACATTCACCGATTAAAATAAAGTTACAGACCGAACACGGTACGTACGCACGTACACAAGAACGGAGAGAAGGACTGGCGGACAATGCGATAACTATAATATGCCCGCCGTCGGGGGCATACAACTATGATTTTATTGTGCAAGCGTTGTTAAAATGTCGACTGTTGATATAAAATGTAGCTTAAAACGTTCTTGGTTTAATTTATTTTGGCTTTAAAATTGTATATTTCTATCCCGTTTACAGTGTATTGTCTCGCCCATATAAATGCTTTTCCTGGAGGTTAACAAAGAGGCAAAACAGTGTCTTATATCTGGGTTATTTATCTTCAGTATGAAAAGATTGCAACTTTAGCAGACCATTTTTGACAGCGAAATAGTTAAATCAGACTGTTTCTGCGCTGAAAGGAAAAAATACTAAAAGTTTACCCAATATGTCTGAACATATCCCACAAATTTGATTGCACTTTTAAATTGCAATATTATCAAACTGTTCTTATCCTTGCAGATATGTTTTACAATTACGATATAGACTCGTCTTTACGTCACCTTTGGGAAATACGGAATGCAATGTAGCGCATTTTACTTATTAAACCTTATCCTTCGGTGATGTCGTCTGCTTCAAAATTGTCGTCTGCAAAGTTTGTTAAATTTAGAATTATATGTTTTTTAAGTAAAGAAACATGAAGAAAAATGTCAAACAGTTTGGATCCAGATCAGACGCCGCGTTACGCGGCGTCTGATCTGGATCTAAACGGTTTGTAAAAATCAATAAAGTCGCGACCAACAGGCAAAGGGTTAATTTTATAAATTCATATCGCTTAGCATCCTGAAAGTTGCCACTCTTGATATTTAACAGATTCAAGAAAAGGGGAGTATTGTTATTGAAGCAAAGCTTGTTAACCCTTTCATGATCAAATTATTCTGGAGTTGACTTCATAAATATCGATAAGAGTGTCAAGAACAGTTTGGGTCCTGATCAGACGCTGTGTTACGCGATTGATCAAGTTCCAAACTGTTTGCAAACGCGCTTTTAAGCGTCATTAAGAGAGAAAGGGTGAATATCATTTTCTTGTGTTATGTCTTTTTACAACATATCTAGCGTAAATTTTAGTATGAGATCAATATTACTGTAACACAACATTTAAAGGTGAACTATACTACTCAAAGTTTGCTAAAGGTCAAAGGTATAACCGTCATAGGAACCAATGCATCTACCTATCACTTTCTCATCGCATAACTTCCCAACATATTTGTTAGAATATTGCTATACCATAGCAAACCATGGAGCGAAGATTATTTGAAATTTCTTAAATATATACCAATTTTATTATATAACATTGATGCGATTTTTTCCAGTTCACCTTTAATTATTGTTTCAGGACAATGTCACTTTTAAATGTTTTATGGTACGTTTGACAATGCTTTGAAAAGTATGAGATAATTTCTGTACGGTTGCATAGTGAGGTAGCGACAACAAACGCATCGGCTCGAGGACTGGAACTGTACGAGTACATGTACCAGGTTGGAAATCAATTCGACAGCACCAGAATACGCAATCATTGCCCTTGTAGGAGTCATCTGCTCTGGGTATACGTGTACGCTGTTTGCACATGTAATCGGTATATCTAAAGTAAGTCCATGGTGTTGAAAGAGATATAATAACTGGACTTGACAATACTGTTTTCTCTGTTTATGGTCTCCAAAGAATTGGAAAGAGCACATAGTTGCCGCCGTCTTGTTCTTCCGTTTGACTCACACTTTTTACGGAGCAAACAAGAATGAAAGAAATCTAATAAAAGTTGATACATATACATTTAATGATTTAACCAGTTCTGCTAGGCGGAGGGTTGAAACAGTAACGTTTGCTGGTCATTCGTCGGAGTTATACCTGTTTGTACAAAAACATATTCGCTTTTTATCTATGGTGTAAATCTAAAAACAAGAGCCGTATACGGCTCTAAATCGCTCACCTGGAACAGTTGATGTAAAATGTAAAATATCTTGGAAAGCTGAGCAGATGATGCTGTGTGCCAAAAGTCTAAGCTCAGGGTACTGTAGTGTATGACAAGAATTATTTTTGAAGGATTCATTGAAAGAATCTATTTTTAGCTCCTGTGACCTAGATATGCAACGGACCGTAACAATTTGAACAATATTGGTAAAGGTTCTCTAAAAGTGACACCATGCCAAATATCAAAGCTCTGGCCATATTAGTTTCAGAGAAGAAGCTGTTTGAAGATTTCACTATGTAAATTTGTGACCGGGGCAGTGTCATTTTTTACCCAGGGACATAATTTGAACAATCGTGATAGAGGACCTGCAGTTGATGGTTTGTGTCAAATACATGTAGCTAAGCTCAGGGTACTGTGGCTTCATTATGAAGCAGGCAAGAAGATTTTAGTTTAAATTGAAAAAATCTATTTTTAGCTCCTGTGACCTAGATATGCAATGGACCGGGACAGTTTGTGCAATATTGGTATAGGTCCTCTAGAAGTGTCACCATACCAAATATCAAAGCTCTGGCCATATTAGTTTCAGAGAAGAAGATGTTTGAAGATTTCACTATATAACTCTATGTTAATTTGTGTCCCCTGGGGCGGGGTCATTTTTGACCCCAGGGACATAATTTGAACAAGTTTGATAGAGGACCTGTAGATGATGCTTTGTGCCAAATAGCTAAGCTCAGGGTACTGTGGTTTCAGACAAGAAGATTTTTTAAGTTTTTATTGAAAAAAATCTATTTTAGCTCCTGTGACCTAGATATGCAATGGACCGGGACAGTTTGAACAATATTGGTAAAGGTCTTCGAGAAGTGTCACCATACCAAATATTAAAGCTCTGGCCATATTAATTTCAGAGAAGAAGATGTTTGAAGATTTCACTATATAACTCTATGTTTATTTGTGACCCCTGGGGCGGGGTCATTTTTTACCCCAGGGACACAATTTGTTAAATATTGATAGAGGACCTGTAGATGATGCTTTGTGCCACATATATAAGCTCAGGGTACTGTGGTTTCAGACAAGAAGATTTTTTAAGTTTTTATTGAAACGATCTATTTTTAGCTCCTGTGACCTAGATATGCAACGGATCGGAACTTTTTGAACAACTTTCAAAGAGGACCATATAAGGATCACTCCTGCCAAGTTTGATAAAAAATCCTTACAGTAGTTTAGGAGGAGATGTCGATTAAAGAAATTGTTGACGACGGACGAACGAACGACGAATGGACAGACGGACACAACACGATCAAGAGAAATCATAGTGGCCTTTTGCTGAAACTTCGAGTTCCATGTATAACTTTGCCTTTAACACATTCAACCCTAGCGACGAGTATACTCGTCATCTATAAACAGTGTACCTTTGAGGATTACAATTGTCCCATGCAAACAGTGTAGACCCTGATCAGATGGTTCCTTAAGGAACCCTCTGATCAGGGTCTACACTGTTTGTTGTTGTGAAATATATTGTTAAAATCAACCCTAAATAGTAAAAAAATGGTTTAAATAGACTTATTTTGAAATTGGAATTTTCCATTAAAAGTATCAGTGGTGAATGAGTAACTCTTTCAACACTAAGTAACTCTTATGGGTTATTCGGTTCCCTTATGGATCTTTTAGTAACCAAAACATGAACAAGTATATTTGGAATTCAGCGTAGTTTAACAAATACTGGTCTAAATGAGGACAAAAAACAGTGCATACCCATTATCAGAGGACTCTTACAAAACTATGCAGTGTGTATCAGGTATTTGGGTACAAATGTGTTTTATTGGCAATCTGTATTTTAACCAAAGTATATTAACGATGATATTTCTTTCCGTTCAAACGGAACTCGGCTCTAAATGACCTTTTTTGTGTAGATGGGCCGTAAAACACATTCATTCATTACGAAACGAAATGCAAATGAAATTCACCAAAATGTTGAAGACAATTTCTTTATAAAGTGAACAAAACGTTTAACCTGTGTGGTTAACAGTTCGGAGCTTGATCAGACGCCTGGTTACCCTGTGTCTGATCAGGCTCAAAACTGTTTCCAACCATGCCAATGAGTGTGTACTTTATAGTATAAACGCACTTATCGGAGATGAAAAACGTTAACTCCTTCCTCCCTGAAACTTTAAATGGACAATTCCAGTTTTCAATTTAGTCTAGTCCATTTTTGACTTTTAAGGGTTGATTTGTACAATATATGTCAAAAAGACAAACAGTGTAGACCCTGATCAGAAGGCTCCTTAAGGATCCCTCTGGTCACTGTTTGCAAATGACGCATTTAAGCGTGACTAGGGTTCAAAGGTATAAGTGAATGCTCAATCCGCCCAAGCATGAGGATGCAGTCACATGTACTCTTTAATACCCGACATAAATAATGTTATATACGTCCTCTGGGAAATATAGCATATGTGAAACATGCTCATTCGTTCACAATTAAACAGGTGTTAAACTCTGTACTGTATTACTCAGATTACAATAGTTACAGTGGAGAATCTGTTATTCTTTCCCGTTTAAACGCAAACGTACGCAAACGCAAAACACTAAAACGTAGAAAAGAACAACTTTTGGACAATTCTGATAATTCTTGTTTATCTTGGTGGCAAACAGTTTGGAGCCTGATCAGACGTCGGGTTACCCGGCGTCTGATCTGGCTCCAAACTGTTTGCCCTGCAAATAATAGTTTTAGCGTAAACGCGTTTATTGGGAAAGAATAACAGATTCTCCACTGTATCTGTTTGCAAACGCTCGGGTTTTTATGCGACTTCGGCGAAAAAAGGGTTAAAAGTGTCTCAACCAAAACCAAAGTTTAGAAACAAGAACAACTGCAGTGGTTTTATTACAAAATATAAAACGTTTTAATACAAACACAGTGTAACAAGACAATGAAAATGTTGAAACGTATGCGTTTCAAGTTAAGTACTATATATATACATATAGATCTATATAGTGACTTATTCACCTCTGAACCCCAATTTTCAGTTTAGGAAATGCCAGAGCTGCCATTTCTCCAGAATTTTCCGAAATCTTCGGATTGTGTTCATTTCTCCGGGTTTCTGCTCTTACCTATAAATTTTGAAAGTTTATGCAATGTTTTTACTTAGGACACATTAATATGGCTGTCAAAAAGAACTTTACAACCAAATCCGACAACGCGTATCGCGGCGTCGGATCTGGATCCAAACTATTTGCATATGTTTATGAGAGTGTTAAAGAGCCTGGCAGCCAAAGGGTTAAATGTACGATTCCTAAAATCGCGCTTGGAAATCTTAGGATTTTTATGAGCAGCTTATGGTAGCCCTGAAATGCTCGGGTTACCGCTACCCTTGGCTTACAACGGCGTCGTATTAATTGGTTGCATGTGCATACTGTGTAGATTATGGAATGCTGGACTGTAAGACGGGACATGCCAACTGCCAATTGATAAATTGCCAGTTGCTATGGAAGGCCGGTGTGCCATGCTAAATGCTAAATGCGAATTGTGAAATACTTTATTAGGGGTTGTTCAATGCTAAATGCTATTTGTAAAATGCTAAATGCTGATTGCGCAATGCGTTTTGCGAAATGCCATTTGCGAATTGCAAAAATGCTAAATGCGAATTGCAAAAATGCTATTCGAAAATTCCTAAATTCCAAATGCGAATTGCTGTACTAAGGCCAAACAAAAATACCTCTGGTTCCGGTTTGACCCTAGTTTTTCCCTCCGACCTTAAACTCTTTTTTTTCAATTTTCGAAAAACGTATGGCGAATGTCGGTCATTTTTGCGGCGCATGTGACTCGTTTTTGAGGAACGTGTAAAAGAAGCTATTCTTGACTTAATTGTTTAAAAAGCTGCTTTATAGTCTTTTAATTGTTGTAAAAATTGATGTTTAGATTAGCAAATATCTAAGAGAAATTTGATCTAAATCTGACATAAAGTACTTTCCTTGCAGATATGATCTGCTAGTTAATTAAGTTAATTAACTATTGACATATCCAACTTGCAGACAACACATTTTATTGACATATTTAACAAGCTAACAACACATTTCCAAATATTATTAATTCCACCCTATATAAATTACTTCTTTGCCCGTTTGGTATACCAATATTGGTTAACAATCTGAATCATACCAGTTTCAATTTTAAGGTCATTTTGGTAATAGGACGTATCAATTAACAATTTGAATTGACATTTTTAAGGTATTTCATTGTATGGCCCAGGGCTTTAAAAAATAAAATACATTCATATGTTTTCATATATGAATATGATAATATAAAATACTCCATCAGAAAAGTTAAATAGACCATATCATTATATGATTGTGTTAAAAAAAAAAAAGAGAAGATTTTCCGACCGTTCGTCCCTAATTTTTTTGGCATGTAATAGGAAACACGGGTAATTTTTTATTTGGCCTTAATGCGATTTGCTAAATTTATGTTAAAAGCAATTTGCTGAATGTCAAATGATTGAGAAAAACCGCCATTTGAAGAAACCGCCAAAGCATTTGGCATTCGGCGCAAATAGCATTAAGCATTTGGCAAATAGCTATATGCATTGGTATAGGCAAATAGCATTTCGCAAATAGCAATTCGTATTTGGCAAATAGCATTTAATATTTCACAGGTAGCATTCGCATTTAACAACTAGCAATTAGCATGGCGCACCGGCCTTCCATACGCTAAATGCATGCCACTTGCTAGTTGCTTAATGCTAATTGTCAATGTGTCATTTGCCATTTTCTAAAAGCTAATTGTTAATTTGTCATTATTTTTTATTTATTTTCACTGAAGGGATACCAGGACAAACTGTCTTGCTAGTTTGCCCAATGCTAAAACAGTGCTCCCTCTCTACAACGACACCCAAAGGGAGACAAAAATTGTGTGTTGTTCGGAGGGAGTCGTTATAGGGAGGGAAATTGGTTCCCATTTGCAAACAGCTTAAATTCAGATAACGCGGCGTCTGATCTGGATTCAAGCTTTAAAGTCACTCGTCACTAAGTTTTTTTCTGTCAAAATGTCAAATATGTAACTTTGAGAGAACAACAGACGACCACTTTAAGCAGACGATGTTACAGCAGAAAAGGCATTAGACATAATTGTCCTGTGTAGAGAACTGCGACAAGGTTCGTTGTAAGGTGGGGTCGTTGTAAGGAGGGAATCGTTGTTGGGAGGGTCGTTTAAGGGAGGGAACACTGTATTTTACTTCCTTATTGCTTTAAGCTAATTGCAAATTTACCAGTTGCTAAATGTTAATTGCCATTAATTCTACTTTCTTTTCACTGAAACGTGCATGCTAGTTACTCGGCAAATTTTACGAATTAAAGCAAACGAAGTATCGGTGAATAACGTGTTGGTTACAATCTGAACATTTGTATACATCACTTCCCTCCAATTGGTCATTTGTGGATTTGGAAGTACGATGAATACGTGAGCACAAAATGGCAGTACATAACAATTATGTAGATTCCGCTTCATTCGTCTGTCTATCCAACCGATATACATTTTTAACAAAATTTAATGTACAGCGCTCCTTCTCTACAACGACATCCAATGGGAGACAACTATTGTGTGCGTTGTTCGGAGGGGGTCGTTATAGAGGGGGGAAACAGGTTCACATTTGGAAACAACTTGAATCCAGATCAGACGCCGCGTAACGCGGCGTCTGATCCGGATTCAAGCTGTTTGTCACTCGTCATTATATCCGTTGTATTTATTCTATTAAAATGTCCACGTACATGTACATTTGAGAAAAACAGCAGGCGACAAATTTAAGTAGACGACATTGCAGCCATGAAAATGTTGGGTATAAATGTCTTGTTTGGTGAACAGCAGCAAGATTCGTTGTAAGGAGGGAATCGTTGTTGGGAGGGCCGTTGTAGGGAGGGAGCGCTGTATAACGCTTTCACTGCCACATGTGTCACCTGCCAGCAAGCATCAGAAAAGGGGAATAACTCTAATGGTATTGATGCAAGAGTTATGAACTACATGCAAGACACTTCCACTCATCAAACTCTTTAAACCAATGAAATTTCTGCTGATAAAAAAATATGAGAAAGAAAAATCAAACTCGCACAGTATTGCTATACAGTGGAGAAAACGTTATTGTTTCCAAATAAACGCGTTTACGCTTAAACTACTATTTCCATTGTAAACAGTTTGGAGCCAGATCAGACGCTGGGTAACACGGCGTCTGATCAGGCTCCAAACTGTTTGCCACCATGATAAAAAAATAGTTATCAGAATTGCCCAAAAATGTACTTATCTACGTTTTAGTGTTTTGCGTTTGCGTTTCGTTTCGTTTAAACGGGAAAGAATAACAGATTCTCCACTGTAAGTGGTATCAACCTTGTGCAAGACACTTTCACTCATCAATCTCTTTCCATAATTAAAATTTCAAATTATTCAGTATAACAGAAGAACTCTGCAAGAAAAGGCAATGTTGAAAAGGGGAACACATCTCGCAATACTGATGCAAGAGTTATGACCCTTTTGTTTTACACTTCCACTTATTACGCTCTTTCCATAAATGAAGTTTCATCATAAAAGCTTCAGTAGAACAGGAGTTATGCAGGGTGACAGACAGACAGACGTTCTCACAGATGGACATTTTTGTTTAAAAGTACCGAACAGTACACAAAATACCCAACAATACACAATAGGGTAATCACGGAATGAATGGAATCTATTCTTCTCCCTACCAAACAAAGGAACTTTCGTACGCTCGTTTGTGTATTGTTGGGTATTTTGTATGATGTTGGGTACTTTTAGGGCGTGTTCGATTATCAGTCCGCAATTGACGGAATCGAAATCGAATGGTCCGGAATTCAATTCAAGAACTGTTGTTCAAGGAGGTGGTGTGAGCAGAATTGTGACGTATCGTCATGGTTCCCGGCACAATTTGCCAACGCTTCGACAGCAAAGTTATACTAAGCAGGGACCCAGACTATCATATTTGCAAGGGTTCAATTCCGTTTTTATTTGATTTACTAATTCCATGGAATCGTTCCAAACAGTTTTGGAACTGATAATCGAACACACCCTTAAACAAAAAATTAACCCCTAGTTTCATGTACAGTCATATGATAACTAAGATATATTTATGAAACCGGTCCACTGTCATAGAAGTGCAAAAAGTTTTTAAAAAGTACAGTCTCAAATACTCTACTACCTTAATCATTTCCTCCACATAAGCGCCATACTATTTTACCCCTTCCTCCATAAAGAGTGCCAATGCGTATTTATGGGGTAATGGGTTTAAATAGTGAGTGTTTGTTAGTGGTCGTTCGCTGGATGGTAACAAATTCAGTAAAAGTTTTCTCCGGAATTTTCCGAAATCTTCGGATTTTTATCCTAGCAGATTGATGCTTAAAGCAGACTGAAAGTTAAGCAGAATTCGCCTAAAGGCGCATTCTGCTTTACTTTCAACCTGCTTTAAGTAATCGCGCTTGAAAATAGAAAATTTGAAAATTTTAGATGTTTTCAAAATCAACTTATGGCAGCCCTGTCCTTCTTTTTCTTCAGTTGGTCTGCGGTAGGAAGCTCCACTGAAAATAAAACACAAAGTAAGTCCTCTAATGCCTAATATTCATACACAGTAATACGAAATATTTCCTATAATTCCTAGTAGATGCTAACTTAAAGCACGCGTGCTTAAAGTAAAATAGAGTGTTCATTAAGGCACCGGCTTTAAGTGGTCACTAGTCTTCAAACTAGATACAGGCAGTGGACAGGCAGTGGGGTGAAGCAGGCTCAAAGTAAAGCAGAAATCTCTCGAAAAGAGATCTGATAGTTTGTGGTCGTACTAAAGAGGTTTTACTCTATAACTCATAATAAACACATAAACCATTGGTTTACATACCATCATACTGGAAACACGACCAGTACTGCTTCAGTGCTTTAACTGTCCTCTTGATATCAATGATTGATCTGAAAAAACAAAAATCAATCTTGCCGTCAAAACTGACCTACACAACTCCCTCCCTACAACAGCTTTCTGAACAACGATTCCCTCCCTACAACCATGCTTACCACTGCTCCTCAACGTACATACAGTGGAGAATCTGTTATTCTTTCCCGTTTAAACGCAAACGTACGCAAACGCAAAGCACTAAAACGTAGAAAAGTACAACTTTTTGGACAATTCTGATAATTCTTGTTTATCTTGGTGGCAAACAGTTTGGAGCCTGATCAGACGCCGGGTTACCCGGCGTCTGATCTGGCTCCAAACTGTTTGCACTGCAAATAAACGTTTTAGCGTAAACGCGTTTATTGGGAAAGAATAACAGATTCTCCACTGTATATGTTTAAACCTTTCATTGCTGCAATATAGTCCGCTGAAAATTGCCGTTTGCTGTTTTTTCTCAAATTTACATAATATTACAACAACAACAACAACGTTTATTTCATGATGTAGGTCACCGGCCCTGACATATAAGTGATATATAAGTGGACAGTTTGCCAGAAGCAATATCATTACGAGTGAATAACAGCTTGAACTAGAGGGGGCCTCAGTGCCATAGTAGTTATAGTCACTGTGACTTACAATCGCTAAGCTCCTCACCGATGTGGGTCCCAATCCCGGCCTGGGCACTTCGGAATTTTCCTGAAGGAGCATTTGTCTCACATGGGACAAATGAGACCGCATATGTCTTACCAAAATAAACACAGTTGTGAGACAAATGAGTTCCGATCATTTTTTTCTGAGGGAAAAGAAAGCACATTTGACTCACGTCATTTTTTATGAAATACAATGCGAAACACATTCATCACATATTTTTGCCAAAATCTTAGAATCGAGGTTCGCCGTTTTACCTAATGTTAGGCAATGGTATCGCTAATGCTTTATCCTTTTGGTTCTTTTATATAAATATGTGGCATGCAGAACAGGGATGTTCTTTATCTAAATATATGACTGCTATGCAGAGTTCGGGAGTTTTGGACGTTTCTGATTGACCGGAAGTGACGTAAAATATCGCTATTAATAAATACAGAAAAAATAGAACAATGATGGGTAGTCATGCAGAATACGGACGGGCATAATTATTCTTTTTATTTTAATGAGTTCGTACATTACGTTTTGTGTTCTTAAAAATAACTTTTGGTATAGATTTTGTTTTGATACAAAACTGAAAACAAAAGCCTTAGGGTACAAATAGGTATCAACACTACAGGTTGTATATGTATACAAGCTACACCGTAAAACCTTTTCTATATATAAAAAAGTATCCTATAAAGTGCGATATTTCCAAGTAAACACATAGTGAAAACTCGCCCGTGTTTTACTGATACTCGAATGCACACTCGTTATGGAGTTGTGTTCAGGGTCACGCTGAAGCATACGGATGGAGAGAAAGATAGACAAAGCAGTCAGAATAGTATTTTATCTTGTTGAGAAACATGAAAACATGTATATTTTACAAAACTGGTACATTTAATATGCATGTAGTACAAAATAGGTACATTTAACTTAGTATTAACTGGACACATCAAAAGCACGCGCTTACCAGAGAAATAAAATCAATCATCAATATAATGCAGAAATGTGGATCCTAGAGTATTCTAGAGAAAAATTAAATGGAAAGAGGGGGAGAGTGATGGCAAGCAATACGTCGTCTAGAACAACGGACGGGCAGACATCGGAGAACAGTTCAACACAAATTTTAGCGAGGAACCAGGCGAGGATGACGGGGTGTTTTAGAGACTTATGAAGGAACTTTCGGAAAAAAGACACTTCTGAGAGATATAAAGGAGCAGGGGGCGACTGCGATACCCAATTCACCAACGACAACCATGCATGTAGACCCTTAGGTAAATATTGTGCGTGCATTAACTTCATGATGCAGTTACAGATGCGCGTTTAAACATGCAAATAAATAATGCAGGCCAAATGAACACAAGGACCTGCCAACAACAGCCGTGATGAATAATTGAGTTTAAAAATAAACCATGACACAAACATGGAATAGAAATATGGAATATAGGAAACATCACTATTGGCAGCATATTCGTAACAAATTATTTGCAGAGAAATATGAAAAGTGGATCGAGATGACATCACCTATTGTAATTTCAAGATAGCTTCAGGTTGTACGAATCAAACTAAACGGATACAGGTTATTTCGTACCCAAACCATTTCGTACCCACATCTTGGTCATTTCGTACCAAAACCACATCGAACCCAAACCATTTCGTACTCACTATCATGGTCAATTTGTACCAACGTACGTGGCGAAATCATACCAATATATGAAAGTAGGGAGGGGAGATTCAGTTTTTGGGCAGTAAAGATGCGATTTCTAAAAGTGGATGGCATCGGCCATTCAGCTTCCTAAAGCGATTACCCAACGAAACACCGAGATGCATTTCAAAAACTGTTTGTGAGGATGAGTTCAACATAACCAATTTTTCTAAACATTTCGTTATTTTATATACAGTGAAACCGCTCCAAATCGGAACCTCCCAATACCAGAATTCTCTCTAAACCGGACAAAAACGTTGTTCCAGTTCCAAACCTTTCATTAGTTTAACCCATAACACCAAAAGTACACATTTAAAACGTCCTTGGTTTATTCCTTCACTGAAGAATAATAAAGCTTAAAGCAGGTTAAATGCGTTAAAGCAGTTTAAAGCAGCTTAAGGCGCATTCTGCTTTACTTTTAGCCTCCTACATGTATATATGGGCTAATGGGTAAAACCCCTCTGACAAGGAAACTCATCTAAACCGGAAATTTATACATGTATTTCCCCACACATGGCTGATTTAAGTGGGTTTCACTGTTTATATACTTATGTTGGATTACTTAGGGCTGTGTTCATTCTGTATATGTTATGGGTCTAATTTTTAGTTCTGGGGTTGTACTGTTGACCAATGCCTGTCTGGTGGATCTTTGATGGTAGGGATACAACTCTGATCTCTTTTGAAACCAGCTGGCGTGGTCTGTGGTACAATTCGTGGACAGCTTTCACCATTTTTAATAATGTTATTGATCTTCTATAGAGTTTTTAGTTATGGTCGCATGCTATTATTCCTAGTTATGTTACATTAGATGGCCTGCATTGGGCGCTCTGCTATTATTTCTATTGGTCGGCAATCTTTAGCCGGTTGGTTCATTGCTGATTGATGGGGGTAGTGTGATTGCCGTTTTGGGGGCTGTCTTTTGTATGTTTATTCTTATTTATTTTAGATCTAATTATAGTTATTTGTGTTTTGTCGATGGCCTGCATTGGGCGCTCTACCATTATTTATATCAGTCGGCAATACTTAGCCGGTCGGTTCATTGCTGATTGATGGGGGTAATGTGATCGCCGTTTTGGGGGACTGTCTTTTATATGTTTATTCATGTTTTATTTCAGATCTAATTGTAGTTATTTTGTCTTTTCACGATTTATAGGTACATAAGTGTTATTTCATGTAAAGCGCTTTTGAACGCACAATCCCTGTGTGAAAAGAGCGCTATATAAATCTGGTATAATAATAATAATAACTACCACATTTGATATATAACTGTGCATTTTATATACAGGACTATAATCCATTACTAGAAACTTTAACACTGTTTTCATTTACCAACCTCCATACCAGTAAATTCAATACGGACTAAAACAGGGCTGCCATTTCTCTGGGTTTCCCGAAATCTTCGGATTTTCCCTAATTTCTCCGGACCTACGGATTTTTTCCAAAATCTTCTGTTTTCTACCTTTACTTTAAAAAAATTGGAATTTTACTTACGAAACAAGGATATCAACAATTTAAGATCAAGATCAAAACTGTGTTTAAATGTATTATTATGTTTATGTTAAAGAGCCTGGCAGCGAAAGGTTTAAAGGAGCGATTCCTAAAATCGCGCTTGAAAATGTGAAAATCTTGGGATTTTCATGAGCAACTTAATAGTTATGGTTAACATCCCTACGTCAATCTCTAGACATTAATAGATGTGTTGATTAATCAGAGCAATGCTAATTAGACTTATCGTAATTTGTAGATCATTATGTCATAATATTTGTCAATATATTTGACAAATGCATGGGTTTATATACAATTTCAAATATGTTTCCAGTCGATAATTTAAGAAATAGCATACATAGTGTATATGTACTTAGCATACTTCGAGGACCTTATACTTAGTGTATACCTGGAATACTTCGAGGACATTATACTTTATTAGTTATACAGTTTCTTCACAGGGTACATGAGAATTTCTTCCCGGCTGAGGAAATCAATGTTACCCGAGCCGTTAGGCGAGGGTTACATGATTTTACCAGCCGGGAAGAAATTCTCATGTACCCTGTGAAGAAACTGTATAACGAATTTATTATACTGCAAAGTTTTTATTGTTCAAATGAAATATTTCGGAATTTGTCGTGCACAGCGCTCAAAGTAAACAGTAACAATTTTAAGCGCGTCAAAACATATGACGTTGAACGTAAGTGACGTCATATGTTTATGACGTTATTATTCAAAAGAAAAATGGACAAATACTAGGAGACTTCGACTTCAAACTTTCCCAGAAATAATGCGACTGTTGAAAGATCCAAACACCGATTGGTTCTTAGCCGAAATGGACTTAAAACGGAGGATGCAGGATTGAATGCACTCAATCCTGTAGAACTATCGGTCATCTTATTTTCTGCAAAGCAAGACTCAGGGACCTGTAAGCCAATGAAAATGCTGCTTTCCTAAGTACCCTGTCAGCTCACAGGGTACATCGGATTTTGTCTAGGGCTCATTGACCAATGAAAAGTAAGGAATTTACTTTGCAGTATAATAAAACCCTTTATCCCATAGTCTGTTTCTTGTTTTGAAAATAGGTGACACTACTCAAAGCAGGTTGTAAGTAAAGCAGAATGCGCCATATGGCGCATTCTGCTTTACTTTCAGCCTGCTTTAAGCTATTAACTGCTAGAATAAGGAAAGTATTAAATATTACACATATTCATTAGGGTATATATTGGAACTATTTTCTTCAGCGGATGAATTAAATGCAAGTGCTAAAAGTCGCTTCTATAAGGGAAAGGGTTAAGTATATACTGAGCATACTTAGAGAGCATTATACTTAGTGTATTCTTAGCATACTTCGAGGAGCTTAAACTTAGTGTATACATAGCATACTTCGAGGACTTTATACTTAGAATATACATAGCATACTTGGAGGGCCTTATAATATGTACAGGTGAATAATTAGCATACTTCTAGGGCCTCATAAAAGATTGGTTATTACCAAATATGTTCCCTCATTAAATAAAGTTTTTTATTATTTTATTGTTATTTGCCGTTATCAGCACACAATCAAAGGTTACTGATTACCTTGAAACATTAATAATTCAGGATCAAACACCACCGACTGCAATATTGCTGGCATATTAAATTTATATAAAATATAACTGAGTTAATTACAAGCTATAAATTGTATTTAATCCTTTCATGATCAAATTAATCGGGAGATTTTACCTCTTCGCCGCTTTATTGTCGTCTGCTTCAGTATTGTTGTCTGCAAGACACGTTTAAGTTAGTTTTACGGTTGTATGACTTAATAAATATCGATAAGAGTGTCAAACAGTTTTGGGTCCTGATCAGACGACGCGTGACGCGGCGTCTGATCAGGACCAAATCTATTCGCAAAAGCGACTTATGGCGACATTAAGAGTAAAAAGGTTAAGATATTACGACCTCGTATGTCATGCCAGAGCTTGGGTAATATGGAAAAATTGTAATGGTCCAAGGCAATTACTGTATAAGTATCAAAGCTTTGTAGTCAGTCGTGTTGATGTTAGACGAAACGGTAAAATCTAGTTAACCACGAAATAGCTAATTCAAAATATTCTCAGTCAAAATAAGGTCAAGGTCAATGTCAAAATTAAGGTTAGATAATGTGTATGGACTCGAAGTGGTCAAATGCAACAACTGTTTAAGCATTAACGCACTGTAGTCAGTTGTATTGGCACTAGAAGAATCGGTAAAATCTAGTAAACCAGGAAAACAATTACAATGTTCTTAGTCCAAATAAGGTCACAGTCAAGGTCGAAATCATGGTTGGGTGATATTGGTATATTGGGAATGGTCCAAGGCAATTTGAGTACGCGGTGTTGACGTTAGACAAAACGGTAAAATCTAGTTAACCAATAAATGGCCCATTTACAATATACAATATTCTAAGTCCAAATTAGGTCAAGGTCAGAATCAAAATCAAGGTTGGGTGTTATTGGTGGATTGGTATGATCCAAGGCAACATCTGTATAAGTATCTAAGCAGTTGATGCTAGACGAAACGGTAAAATCTAGTTACCTTGTAACGGACGGACGGACGCACAGACAGGACGATCACTATATGCCTCCACATGATCATCTATAGATGCCGGTGGCATAAAACGCCAACAAAACGTCTTTATAAGAATATATATGACGTCACTAATGATGTAGCATACACTTTATTGCAGTATAGTAGCAGGGCTGCCATAAGTTGACAAGAAAAATCCTAAGATTTCCAAATTTGCATTTTTCTTGTTTTGTTGACATGCGACTGCTTAAAGCAGGCTGCAAGTAAAGCAGAATGCACCTTAGGGCGCATTCTGCTTTACTTTCAGCCTGCTTTAAGCTACCATGAAATGGGGAAAAATCCGGAGATTTAGGAAAAATCCGGAGAAATGGCAGCCCTGTAGTAGGAAAGTTAGAAATGTTTGTTATTGGAAAACACAGTAGCGCGTTAAAGTACCGTATCGATTGCATCAGAAAACGGTAACAATTTAACTGTCACGACCGTTTGGCTATTAACGATTGCGAACGGCACGAACTGCCTCAGAGGTAGTTAGCCATCGCCAACAAAGGAAAACAAAATGGCGACCAAACGAATTTAATAAAACCAGCGAACAGTCCCGACTTAATTTCTCATCAATAAACCAAAATTTTCCGATACTTAATGTATCAAACAAAGCAGCTTACATCTGAGCAGCTAAATCTTATTTTTATATGCGGTAAAATTGATGCATTACAGTTGATTAGTACACTTTTGCGTGTGTTATTCCGAATCCGTACATAAATCGTTCGTACCCTTGAAAAGTTAATAAACATGGAGGCGCAATGAGTTATTATTGAAGAGTATTGGTGAACGTTAGATGTCGTACTATATGGGTTGTTTGCATCGGTTAACGTTGCTGTTCGCTGATACGGTACTTGAACGCGCTACAGATTCGCCGTGAACTGTGCTTGGCCATAAATACATATCGTAAAAATACAAACACTTTACAAGTTGGCTTATTTAAAAGCTCCGCGGTTTAAATGACGTGACATGTATATGTTATAATAAACAAATATTACACTTGGTCGGGGAAAAGACGAATATAGGTGAAAGGTATAGCTATTTTGGGGTATATCTAAGAAGGTGTTTTATATACATTTACAGTGGAGAAAACGTTATTTTTTCCCAATAAACGCGTTTACGCTTAAACTATTATTTCCATTGCAAACAGTTTGGAGCCAGATCAGACGCCGGGTAACCCGGCGTCTGATTTGGCTCCAAACTGTTTGCCACCAAGATAAAAAATAATTATCAGAATTGTCCAAAAAATGTACTTGTCTACGTTTTAGTGTTTTGCGTTTGCGTTTCGTTTAAACGAGAAAGAAGAACAGATTCTCCACTGTACACCTGAGTCTGTTAGTAGAGTTAGGAACAGTATTAAAAAGCTAAGGGTTAGCGTACGAAACGTTGTTAAGAATGTTAAAAACTTAGCAAGAAACAAAAGTAAAAACAGGATAAAAACACCATTGACGGGCTTAAGGTTTAAAATGATTTTATGATGCTGATTAAGGAATTGAAATTTTTCTAGCTCCGTTTCAGCACGAAATCTGCAGGAACAACACTTCACTGTACTACTGTAAGAGGATAAAAAAGAGTATTTATAGTAGTCTGCTCTAGTATGAACCTGTCTGAGACTCACGAGGTGACAGAGTCTTCATAGACGAGTGTTTCTATGTAAATAAGCTGGAACTGGGACTTCCACTATCCTACGGACAAATTTGTAAAAGATACATAGTCTAGTATTCCTCCATGGAAAAACATAGTTCATTTTTCTACAATCATGCATATGTACAATAACGAGTATTTTCTAGATCCTTGCAGATAATAGCCTAAAGCAGGATAAAGTAAAGCAGAATGTGCCTTAAGGCACATTCTGCCTTACTTTCAACCTGCTTTAAGTAGTCACCTATCTTTAAAACTAAATGAAAGGCAATAGGGAAAGTGGGTTAAGCACTTACAATGGTACATTTACATATAACAGACAACACTTTTCTAGACATAGAAAATAGGTTTTTCAGTTTAAACGTTTAAGTATCAATAATTTAGAGCTAGGAAACTTCAACACCATATACAGTGGAGAAACGGTTATTCTTTCCCAATAAACGCGTTTACGCTCAAACTAATTTTTCTATTGCAAACAGTTTGGAGCCAGATCAGACGCCGGGTAACCCGGCGTCTGATCAGGCTCCAAACTGTTTGCCACCAAGATAAACATGAATTATCAGAATTGTCTAAAGGTTGCACTTTTCTACGATTTAATGTTTTGCGTTTGCGTTTCGTTTCGTTTAAACGGGAAAGAATAACAGATTATCCACTGAATCATCTGTTTCAACCATCAAGCATTAATAATTTAGCACAAAGAAGTATTAGAGCCTAACATTTTAATGAAACTCACAAACAGTTGGGATCCAGCTCAGATGCTCAGTTATACAGGGTCTGTTTGATGATTATATTTATGTTTCTGAAGTTTGAAAGAAATATAGCCTATAAAGGCCATGTCTCAAAGTGAAAAAGTCCCTATAAAACAAGAGCCACATTCGGCCCTAAATCGCTTACCTGGAAAAACAATGTTCACCAAAGCGGAATAATTTGTTAATTTACTTGATACCGTTAGAGTGGATTATGCTCTGTGGTTTTAAACAAGACCAGTTTTTTTAATTCAAAAAAATCTGTTGTAGCTCCTGTGGCCTACATACGTTAAAAAACCAGAACCATTTCAGCAATACTGGTAAAAGGTCTCTAGCAGTGTCACCATGCCACATATCAATGCTCTGGTCATATTATAGTCTAAAAAAAATATTTTTGGAGAGTTTCACTTTATAAGTTTTTGAGAATTTTTTTGTGTTTTCATAAGATAATTATGCAATGGGCTGAGAATATTTTAAACTTTTGAAAGATAGTTTGTGCCAAGTTTGGTAAAAACAATTCAACCAGTAGTTAAGAAAAAGGTGTCGTTTCAAGCAAATGGGTGACGAAGAATGATCAGATGGACGAACAACGAAAGATACAGGAAGATCAAATTAGCTCACCTTAGGACTACGTGTCAGTTGAGCGAAACAGGCATATATACATGCATGTGGTTATGGATTAACACATGTGCCGGGCTCCAGATAAGAGGGAGATAACTGAACAATTCCAACATTTTCTCATTATTTCAGCACAAAATCCTATGGTATAACTGCTCATTACACTTGAAGAGACGATTCTAATTAGTAGTAACACCATAGGATTTAATTTGAAAAATAAAGATTTTGGAATATTCCCCTTATCTGGAGCTCTGCACATACGCGACGACCGAACTGACCTTTGGCTTGGAGTAATGGACGTCAACATGGGACATGGGTTGCCTAGCAACACAGAAATGCATGCCCCCATACCTGCTGAAGTGGTATTTAAGGTGTACCCTCCCTATATAGATAAACATGTAATCATATATTATTATCTAACACATTATCCCCTGAAACATCCATTGGACAAATCCAGTTTACAGCAAATGTTAATCCATTTTAGGCTAATTTAAGGGTTGTTTTTGTAATATATTGCAAACAGTGACGTCCCTGATTAGAGGACTCCTGCAGGAGCCCTCTAATCAGGGACGTCACTGTTTGCATTAGACAAATGTACCCTTCACAGGTACACTTTTGGTAAAGGATGCATATTTGCGTCATTAGGGTTCAATAAGTTAAGCAGAATTTTGTTTGTCTCTTCAGACGAAAAGAATGAAACCCGGTTACATTTTAATCCATTGGTGAAATAAAAAGAAACCAAGAGGTCAAAAGACCTTAACGCTGGATACATAAAAAGTTCATAATACATAACTATTTAGTACAAATGACTGGTGGGGTCATTTCACTATCACTTCCTTAATATATGCATTAATCTCTTATATAGCGTTCACACTTCAAACTTCTACCTTCAAGCTTCACGGGTCACAGAATGATGTCATGAGATTTACTTCTTTTTAGAGCAACTAAATAAAGAATTTTCTGCTGATGTTGAACAGTTACTGTAAATGAATATGGGTTTATGAACACTTTCAACCCTACAGAGACTTCTGGCCCAGCGCATATATAAAGCGTTTGAGATTCTCAAGCATTTTATCGGTCAGATTTGAGACTAGGCTCAACTCTGATCAATCAAATGCTAGAGAACCATTTCAGGCTCAACTCAAACGCTTTATAAGCATGGACCAAGCTCACATACAAAATGCACATTCTGCTTTACTTTTAGCCTGATTAAAGATACTATCTGCTGGAATATAGGAAATATGTGTTATTTTACTCTGGGCCATGACAATGCAGAAAACTCCTCCAGGAGCTTTCTGCACTATTTCTGTCCTGCATTTAGCACTCACCGAACACTGTATTTCATTAGGATCCAAATAAAACTGTTTGCTCAGATAATCACGAGTCCCCGGCAAGCTTGCAAAGAGTAAAATACCTCTAGTGACAGAACCAGATTCCCGTTCGCCAGACTTTTCAACATCTGCGTCATGTGAGCAAATCCTACAGGGGTCACTTCATAGGAACCCTGAAGCAGAAAAATATCAAAACTTTACACTGAATATAAAATTAATACAGTTAACCCATTACCCCATAAATATGCCTTTTAACATCTTTAATTGTTTGCTCCACTGAAAAAAAAAATTCCACTTAAGAGTAAAGATTTTGCAACTTAAGAAATCTTTTCTACATCCTAGCAGATTGTAGCTTAACGCAGGCTGAACGTAAAACATCATCCTGTCAGTCTCAACAGCGCAAAAGTTGCCGCTGCGTTTGCAAACAGTTTGGATCCTATTCAGGATCAGGATCCAAACTGTTTGACACTCATTTTGAAATCTATTCAATCATACTGCCTTAAAGTAAACTTTGGAACAATATTGCAGACAACAATATTGAAGCAGGCGACAATAT
Source organism: Gari tellinella (assembly GCA_922989275.2). Lineage (NCBI taxonomy): Eukaryota > Metazoa > Mollusca > Bivalvia > Cardiida > Psammobiidae > Gari > Gari tellinella. The sequence continues at coordinate 99,634,324 of OV277858.1, read as the reverse complement.
GGCGGTGAAGGGGTAAAAATCACATCTTATGATGTAAGCTACCACTTGGGAAAGAACATGGACAGACATAAGAAGCAGTTTAACTCTTTGCATGCTGGGTAATTTTTAAATTCAGTGTCAGAATAGCAAACAGCTTGGATCCTGATGAGACGCCGCGTAACGCGGCGTCTCATCTGGATCCAATCTGTGTACAAACATAATCACTTTGGCAGGTATGTCCGCTGCAAAGAGTTAATGCACATACATGTAAGGGAAATAACACAAATATGTTTGCATATATGTTATGGAGGAGTCACTTCCTTTGAAAAACATTGCAAGATAGAGAAAGTACTGATAAAGGAGGTAAAAAAGGCGTTTAATGCCTTTTAAATTTGCAGTTATAATCAATTTAAAATAGAATAAAATAAAATAAAGTCAATTTTATTATTTTGAATCGGCAAGACACAAAACACAAAAGAACATAAGCTACTAGGCTTTTAACCAACTAACAAACAATTGTATGCAGTATAACAAACATATAGTAGGATAAAACATTAATAGCTTCTTTATACAGTGCCCACTCTCTACAGCAAGATCAAATGGGAGACCAAGATTGTGTTTGTTGTTAGTAGGAAGTTGTTATAGGGAGGAAAATTAGCTTACATGTACTTTTGCAAAAAGCTTGCAAAGAGTTTCTATGGCTATTTTTTCTGTCAAAATGTTCAATATGTGACTTTGAGAAAAACAATAGACGACAAGTTTCAGCAGACGTTATTGCAGCAGTGAAAATGCTAGACATAATAGTATAGTGTCTTGTTTGGAGAACAGCTGCGAGCATTGTTGTTAGAACGGACTCGTTGTTGTCAGGGCCGTTGTAGGGAGTGGACACTGTATTTCCCCCGTACCAATAAATCTCCAGCTCCTGCATCAAAACCAGCTCCAACAAACACAAGCTCTGGTCCAAACTAAAAATTGACAAATAGACATACTTGACATGACCTTAACCCATTACCCAATAGCTTAATTCTGGTTTTGAGGATAGGTGACCACTAAATGCAGGTTGAAAGTCAAACAGAATGCGCCTAAATGCGCATTCTGCTTTACTTTCAGCCTGCTTTAAGCGATTATCTGGTAGGATATAAAATATTTCTTCTGATACATATTCATGACTGTATAAAAGGGAACTAATCTTCAGTGGAGGAAAACATTATAGGCTATTCAATGCGTATTTATAGGGTAATGGGTTAAGTATTCAGACAGACAACCCTGAGCAAAAAATATAGACACTGATTTGAATACTTCCTTACCAGGAGTCTGAGCATGGTCTACACCGTTTGCCATTCAGTTTGTATCATTTGGACAAATTACGGTGTGATAAACAATTAGTTTAGATTTAAGATGAATACGGCAGTTATAGAAATTGAAGGTGTCTTTACTGTTGAAGACTTGCAGATAGGTCTGATATTATTTGCTGACGACTGTGTATTATGTGCTGAAACAGCCGAGGCTCCACAAAAATGCTTATTGATTTAGAATGTATTGTAATGAATGGGGATTAAAGATAAACACAGACAAAACGAAAATACTTATTTTCGAAAAGGGACATACAAAGTCCAAAAACTTTAAATTATACAATAAACCCTTAGAAACCGTTACTTCGTTCAAGTACCTAGGTACACATCTATATAAAAATGGATCATGGTGCAGAACCCAAAAGAATATTGCACAACATGTTAAATTTGCCCTGCATAATTTATTTGTTGCATTCAATCAACTAGCATTGTCACTTACAAATAAAATTCAACTATTCGACAGCTTAGTAGGCTCTGTTCTAAACTATAACGCAGCAGTATGGGGAAATCATGAATCAAAAGACATTGAGGTAATACACTGTAAGTTTTTAAGAAAAATATTAGCAGTAAAACGATCCACGAACCTTGACACACTATATGGGGAAACGGGTAGATACCCAATGAAAATTGCTAAACAGATAATCATGTTTCAATATTGGATAAAATTATTAAATTAATAAAGTCTCAAAATACACTAATGATCAATACCTACAAAATGCTCGCTAAAGATGCTGTAAACGGCAACACGTATAATAGTATGAATTGGGCTGCGCAAATTAAAAATACTCTTGAAAACATAGGTCTTGCAGATATCTGGGACAACCAATGGAATTTAACGTATGAATTTTCTATCATAAAACAAAAATTACTAGACATATACAAACAAACATGGTACTCGCAAATCAATAATTCACCAAAACTATCAACATACAGTTTATTTAAACACCAGTTCGAACCAGAGAAATATCTCTCATGCATATCAGACAAGAAGTTTACAACAACCTTAACCCGATTCAGGGTATCTTCACATAACCTTAAAATAGAGACAGGAAGATATTCCAATATCGACAGAAAACACCGTCTTTGCCCGAACTGTAATATGAGAACTGTTGAAAACGAATATCATTTTCTTCTAGTATGCCCAAAATATAGAGAAATTCGAGACCGTTATCTACCAAAACAATACTGCTCATGGCCGAATATCAACAAATCTATCAGCATAATGACCTCTACACCTAGCAATATCATAAATAAAGCCGCTAAATTTGTATATTTCGCAAATAAATTGCATGTTAGATAAATGTCATCCTTAAAACTGATAATTAACAATCGAACCATTCACTCACTCATCCTTCCTATCCACCTATCACATACTCAACATTACAGTATGCCTACCAACTCTATACTTACCTCACTACTACCAGTATAATTACGTTGAACTTAAAACTTGTGTAAACATATAAAAAATGTCTAAATGACACTTTATTTCTCCTACGAAAATAGTTTCTTCCTCCAAACTGTTTTCATGTGTTTGCTATTACCAGTATATTGTTAAGGCTATGAATGTATGTATATTTTATGCCTAATAAAATATTCTGTAATCTGTATTCTATATAGTGTTTTAACTCTTTAGGTATTTTAACTCTTTGCATTATGGGTAATGTTTTTCGTTTAAAACAATTATCGTCTGTTATTGTTCTTAAAATAAGATTTTTCGAAGTGTCCTGATGAGACACGGCAATACATCGTGTCTTATCTTGATCCAAACAGTTTCCAAATGTAATCACTGTGGCACATATCCGCCGCTAATATGGTATGCGTTAAAGGTATATCGTCAATTCTCGTATTCTCGTTGTTTCTCATAATCTCGTGTCTTACAAAAACAGATTAAATGGACAAACCTGACATCCAGAAATATATCAACTCTTTTCCTCGGATGAATTTATGTTGGAAAATGTTGTAAGGACCAAAAAAACATCAATTGGGTTTGAATTATCTTTTTTCGAAATGTCACGTGTAAACCGTGTTGGATATTGTAATTCATTTAATACTTGTGCATAACTAAAAATAAATAAACAAACAAATATTGATGCCACAGACGCAGAAATTGTCTATATGATAGATTTAAAGTGACTCTAAAAACACATATCTGAAATGAACAGTTGACCCCCTCCATAGCAACAAACGTTAACAAGTTATCACCAAAATCAGTCAACTATTTAAATTGATAATCTACAGTGGAGAATCTGTTATTCTTTCCCGTTTAAACGCAAACGTACGCAAACGCAAAGTACTAAAACGTAGAAAAGTACAACTTTTAGACAATTCTGATAATTCATGTTTATATTGGTGGCAAACAGTTTGGAGCCTAATCAGACGCCGGGTTAGCCGGCGTCTGATCTGGCTCCAAACTGTTTGTATTTGAAATAATAGTTTTAGCGTAAACGCGTTTATTGGGAAAGATTTAATACAGTCTTTACAGCAGATCACCAATCAGCCAATTAGACGCAAATACCATCTAATTAATATGTGCATATTTTTTGCATATTCAACCCTGATCTTTTTCTAGTTGATATAAAGCCTCATGGAATATTATTGACGGCTGTCAGCATTAGCCCACTAGAGCTAAATTGAGGTTGCTAAAATGTAAGACAAGGCCAAATACACTGTTTTTCATAAATCTTTAAAAAAAATAACTCTTTATTTCAATCCGATTTAAGGAAATTATCAAACATTATAAAGATCTTATACTGTTACACAGTCTGTCAAAATATGATTTGGATTGGTGGGCAACTGAGGCTGCTAGAGTGTAAACAGGGTTGATCATTCTGATAATTCAAGGGCAGATAACTATGCACATAATGACTTGATTGAACCCGAAAACCTTTGGGTGTTTTCCTATTTTGATACTAATAAGCAAATGCTGTTAAAATGAACACGATACATGAAGATCTGTTTGAGTGATCCGTCACATCAAAAGTGTCGGACAGACGGACATCCATGTAGCTTACTTAAAGTATGGGGCCGTTTTAGTGGATTGTGAACATATACAGTGGAGAATCTGTTATTCTTTCCCAATAAACGCGTTTACGCTAAAACTATTATTTGCAGTGCAAACAGTTTGGAGCCAGATCAGACGCCGGGTAACCCGGCGTCTGATCAGGCTCCAAACTGTTTGCCACCAAGATAAACATGAAATATCATAATTAATCCAGGACAAGGCCTCTAGACCCGTTTGCAAAATGGTGTTGAGAGAGTTTCTCACTTGATGTGAGTTAACGAGACTCTAGACATCACAAATCACCGAGGTGCTTGTCTGCCACACTGTCACGTTTCCCATAATATCCAAATCCAATATGGCCACCGCCAGCCATTTTGGAAAAGCTAACTTTTTTGTTTTTTGGAGAATAAATAAGTGTAATACCTCTAAATTGATTGTTTTTTGGTGTGGAACTGATAACTGATGCCCTTTGTGCAATCTGGGGTGTCTTTGATTTGGAAAGGTCAAATTTCACATTAGCCAAATCCAAAATGGCCGCCGCCAACCATGTTGGAAAAGCTTTTTTCGTTGTTTTTTTAAGAAAAATCAAATATAATACTTCTAAATTGATTATTTTTTAGAGTATAATTCACTTCTGATGTCCTTTGTGCAATCTGGGATGTCTTTGATTTGGAAAGATCAAGTTCCGCGATAGCAAAATCCAATATGGCCGCCGCAAGCCATGTTAAAAAAGCTAACTTTTTTCCTTTTTTGGAGAATAAACCAATGTTATACCTCTCAATTGATAATTTTTTGGTGTTGAACTCATTTCTGATGCCTTTTTTGCAATCTGGGATGTATTTGATTCGGAAAAGTCAAGTTTCACAATCGCCAAATCCAATATGACCGCCGCAAGCCATGTTAAAAAAGCTAATTTTGTTTCTTTTTTGGAGAATAAACCAATGTAATACCTCTCAATTGATAATGTTTGGGTGTTGAACTCATTTCTGAGGCCTTTTGTGCAATCTGGGATGTCTTTGATTTGGAAAGATCAAGTTCAACAATAGCCAAATCCAATATGGCCGCCGCAAGCCATGTTAAAAAAGTTAATTTTGTTTCTTTTTTGGAGAATAAACCAATGTAATACCTCTCAATTGATAATATTTTGGTGTTGAACTCATGTGTGAAGCCTTTTCTACTATCTGGGATGTTTTGATTCGGAAAGGTCAAGTTTCACAATAGCCAAATCCAATATGGCCGCCGCAAACCATGTTGAAAAAGCTAATTTTGTTGTTTTTTGGACAAAAATCAAATGCTATACTTCTAAATTGATTATTTTTTAGAGTAGAACTCATTTCTGATGCCCTTTGTGCAATCTAGGGTGTCTTTGCTTTGGAAAGATCAAGTTCCAAAAGAAGCAAAATCCAATATGGCCGCCGCAACCACGTTGAAAAAGCTATTTGTTTTCTTTTTTGGAGAATTATCAAATGTAATACCTCTAAATTAATAATATTTTGGCGTGGCACTTATTTCTGAGGCCCTTTGTGCAATCTTGGGTGTTTTTGATTCAGAAAGGTCAAATTCCACAATAGCAAAATCCAATATGGCAGCCGCAAACCACGATGGAAAAGCTAATTTAAAAAAATAATAATTAAAAAAGATCAAATATACATGTAATACATGTATATCTTAATTGGTTATTGCTTGTGTTTAACTCATTTCCTATCTGAGGTCCTTTGTTCAATATGGAGAGTCATTGGTTTGATAAGGTCAAGTTCAATGTCTTGTTGATACATTAACGACCTTTGGCTTAGCTTGAACAGCAGTAGTCAGTATGTAAACAAGATGTAAGTAAATGGCAACTCTCTGACATTAGACAGAGAACACACGACAGTTAGCGGGACTCAATCCTACGTCCTGAGGTAAGAGGCTTTTATCCTAACCACTAAGACTACCACAGGCCCATGGACAGACGGTAGGGCTGGGGCAGAATATATAACACCTTGTTCCACATGCATAGAAAGATACATCAATAAAGCATCAACAATTGATTAGATACACATGTAGTTCCAAAGTCATTTCGTGCCGGGTTTTCACAGGGTGAAGAAACAGAAGTGTCCAGTTTTCTATGACAAAATGTGTTGCAAAAAGTACCTCTGCAGCACGGCAAAGACATCAACGAGTATCACACGTCTCTGTACACTAATACAATGTGAGCAGACTCTATGGTAAAGGCTTAAGGCACTTTGAGGGCAGCAGAGTACCAATGTACTCCTTACCACAAGGATCCGACACGATTGATTTTGAGGGGGAAAATCGTCAGAAGGGATAAATAGAGAAAAGGGATACAACTGATTGTCAGTATATTCTCACCCTATCTCGACAAAACCGGGCATATCATGAATAAAAATTGATGAACCGACACTTTTGTTGCATGTCTGTCTTCAGTTTCTTCACCCTGTGAAAACCCGGCACGAAATGACTTTGGAACTACTATCTAATCAATTGTTGATGCTTTATTGATGTATCTTTCCATGCATATGGAACAAGGTGTTATATATTCTGCCCCGGCCCAACCGTCTGTCCATGGGCCTGTGGTAGTCTTAGTGGTTAGGATAAAAGCCTCTTACCTCAGGACCTAGGATTGAGTCCCGCTCACTGTCGTGTTTTCTCTGTCTAATGTCAGAGAGTTGCCATTTACTTACATCTTGTTTACATACTGACTACTGCTGTTCAAGCTAAGCCAAAGGTCGTTAATGTATCAAAAAGACATTGAACTTGACCTGTTCAAACCAATGACTCTCCATATTGAACAAAGGACCTCAGAGAGGAAATGAGTTAAACACAAGCAATAACCAATTAAGATATACATGTATTACATGTATATTTGATCTTTTTTAATTATTATTTTTTTAAATTAGCTTTTCCATCGTGGTTTTCGGCTGCCATATTGGATTTTGCTATTGTGGAACTTGACCTTTCTGAATCAAAAACACCCAAGATTGCACAAAGGGCCTCAGAAATAAGTTCCACACCAAAATATTATTAATTTAGAGGTATTACATTTGATAATTCTCCAAAAAAGAAAACAAATAGCTTTTTCAACATGGTTGCGGTGGCCATATTGGATTTTGCTTCTTTTGGAACTTGATCTTTCCAAAGCAAAGACACCCTAGATTGCACAAATGGCATCAGAAATGAGTTCTACTCTAAAAAATAATCAATTAAGAAGTATAGCATTTGATTTTTGTCCCAAAAAAACAACAAAATTAGCTTTTTCAACATGGTTTGCGGCGGCCATATTGGATTTGGCTATTGTGAAACTTGACCTTTCTGAATCAAATACATCCAAGATTGCACAAAAGGCCTCAGAAATGAGTTCAACACCAAACGTTATCAATTGAGAGGTATTACATTGGTTTATTCTCCAAAAAAGAAACAAAATTAGCTTTTTTAACATGGCTTGCGGCGGCCATATTGGATTTGGTTTTTGTGGAACTTGATCTTTCCACTCAAAGACATTCCAGATTGCACAAAAGGCATCAGAAATGAGTTCAACACCCAAAAATCATCAATTGAGAGGTATTACATTGGTTTATTCTCCAAAAAAGAAACAAAATTAGCTTTTTTAACATGGCTTGCGGCGGCCATATTGGATTTGGCGATTGTGAAACTTGACCTTTCCGAATCAAATACATCCCATATTGCAAAAAAGGCATCAGAAATGAGTTCAACACCCAAAAATTATCAATTGAGAGGTATTACATTGGTTTATTCTCCAAAAAAGGAAAAAAGTTAGCTTTTTTAACATGGCTTGCGGCGGCCATATTGGATTTTGCTATCGCGGAACTTGATCTTTCCAAATCAAAGACATCTCAGATTGCACAAAGGACATCAGAAGTGAATTATACTCTAAAAAATAATCAATTTAGAAGTATTATATTTGATTTTTCTTAAAAAAAACAACGAAAAAAGCTTTTCCAACATGGTTGGCGGCGGCCATTTTGGATTTGGCTAATGTGAAATTTGACCTTTCCAAATCAAAGACACCCCAGATTGCACAAAGGGCATCAGAAATGAGTTCCACACCAAAAAACAATCAATTTAGAGGTATTACACTTATTTATTCTCCAAAAAACAAAAAAGTTAGCTTTTCCAAAATGGCTGGCGGCGGCCATTTTGGATTTGGATATTGTGGGAAACGTGACAGTGTGGCAGACAAGCACCTCGGTGATTTGTGATGTCTATGGTCTCGTTAACTCACATCAAGTGAGAAACTCTCTCAACACCATTTTGCAAACGGGTCTTCAGGTCAGGTACAGGACTAAATTGTCCAAAAGTTGTTCTTTTCTACGTTTTAGTGCTTTGCGTTTGCGTACGTTTGCGTTTAAACGGGAAAGAATAACAGATTCTCCACTGTATATGGCTATTGGCAGTGGTCCCTTCCTTAACTGCTCGTAAAAACGGCATACATGAGCTTTTTGGGTCTCAAGGGAGGTAAAATATTTTGAAACATGGCCCATTACCACAAATGTCCATAATATGTCCATATGTTGAGGGTGACTTCAAGGGACCGTTTTGGTTGTTCAGATAGTAGAAAAAGGGGCCACTTGTGGCCCTTTTTGGACAATGACCCCTTAAACGTGGCCCTTTAGCTGCTTACCCTTACACCTAAGTTAGTAGACCGGACGGACGAATGGACAGAAAATGTGATTCCTATAGGGCTCCTGCATTTGCAATACAGGGCTCTAATAACGGTGCTCTTTCCCTACAATGACCCTCCGAACAACCATCCCTCCTTACAACAATGCTTAACACAACATTTTTGTCTGAACTTTTTACTACTACAAAATCGTCTGCAAAAATTGTCATTTGCTGTTCTATATAAAACTGATAAGCCCAGAGGTTGGGTCATTTTTAACCCCAGGGTCATGATTTGAACAATTTTGGTGGAGGACCGTAAGGCAAAGCTACATGTAACATATAAAAGATCAAGGTATTACGGTTTCAGAGAAGAAGTGTTTAAAAGCTTTTCCTATGTAAAACTGATAAGCCCTGGGACGGTTCAATTTTTCACCCGGGTTATAACTTGAACAATTTTAGTAAATGTTCATGACATGATGCTTCATGTCAAATTTGATTGTCCTAGCACTTTACGGTTATTGACAAGAAGATTTTAAAAGTTTTGACTTTGGTTGTGATATAACGTAAATGCCGAGCCCTCTGGCGGCCATGTTTTTGATGGATCAACAATCTTTGAACAACTTTGAATGTACAGGTATCACAGTATGTAAACTCCGGTGTATACCTTCCGGAAGCTGCGATCAGCGAGTCGACAAAATGTCGCGAAATAAGCCACACTCAATCGAAGCCGGTAAGATTTACCTTTATTTTACAGCCCTTTGTATACAAACAATTGTAATATATGGTCCAGTACACTTGCATGATAAATTATTTTCAGTTCACCAAATATCTTCCGAGTCTGAAGCAAGATCTCTCTGAAAGAAGCTTCTGATCACTGGCACCGCTTACCGTCGCGCCATGGAAGCGTGATTTAAAACTGTTCCAGTGACACCTATAGTAAATTTCTGCCATCACATTATTAAATTTCACTCGCAGCGAGAATATATTAATGCACCTGAGGTGTCTGATATTGAAACATAAACAGAAAAACACAAAATAATGTGTTTTCTACAAACTGAAATGGTGTATGACTAGCTGCTTGTTTATAAAAATTCACTGTATAACCAGCCGTGATTTCACTGTATGTTAGCTGCGATTAAGATATTATGCCCTAGATTACCTTAGACGTTTTGGATGTCAAAGTTTCATTTTAATCCGATATTGTATGCATACCTGAGATGTCATTATATGAACGAGACCTTAGCAACCTGAAACAAACACCACTGGTCCTACAACAGGTGGTCGCATAGATCTTAATTAGTCTATGTTTGGCGTTTGTATCCCATTAATCAGAATCTATTTGATGAAAGTTGATAAAAAAAAAAAAACTTGTATCACTTTACGTAATAATTTGGCCCGGACCTTCAAGCATGAATAAAGATTTAGGTAAGGCCTGCGTAATGAGATTGTGTATACTAGATACTACCGTCAGTAATTTGGGACGGACAGTAATTTCACATAAACCGACTGGTGCCCAGTGTCCTACACAACAAATAACCGCACGCAGGTAACTAGACTGCATACATTTTCGAGGGGTATCCGGGGGCATGCTCCCCCGGGAAAATTTTGAGTTCTACAACACTGGATATGCATTTAAGGAGGGTCTGGGGAGACATTTGTATGAAGAATTAATGAAATGAAACGCTTAAAATAACAGACAACTTACATGTTTGCAACGGATGATATCTGCATCTTTTCTTTAAAAAAAAACCACGTCAATTAGTATATCATAGGGTCTGATACTGTAAGTTTTTCAGTTTTTCATTAACAAACTCGTTACTTGGAATTTTCTTGTCGAGACAAATTGATCGAGCACACTAGGAAGTCCGTAGAAGGCCCGTAGGAAGTCCCAGTAACTATACCAATTTAGGGAACGCACTCTTACTAGGGGTTGATTCCTAGATGGCCTCTGGTTTGTTCTGAGGGCGTTTCGCGCGTTCACGCAGGGACCATATATAACATGTTATATATGGTCCCTGGTTCAAGACAGGTAAAATTCTGACATAAATCTATGTAAAAGTCGGCTAAAAATAACATACATTGTCTGTTCCAGGATCCCGTTTTATAAAGCTTCGTACGACAAAAACGATCGTAAGTCAGAACTTTAAGACACATTGTACATTTAATTTCTCATTTCTCTATCTAATCCTGTCTTGCGATATCTCTTTTGGGTCGTCTTGAAAAGACGATTCAAAAGAGAAGTCACAATAAAGGATTAGATGGAGAAATAAATATAAATCGTGACTTTAATAATCTGACTTACGACAACATTTGTCGTACGAAGTTTTATGAAACGGGCCCCAGGGTAATACAATGTAATTATTGGCAGGTCGTCTTCCATTAATCTCTAACACCTACCCACTCCGATGTTATTTCATTTTTATTTTACTTTTAAATTGTTCCAAATATGAGGATAATGTGCACACAGTAGCATTGTTTTGCATAAAGGCAGCTATACATGGAGGTTTATGGTCGCAACGTACCACTGCCGAAACGTACCAGTCGGAACGTCCCTATTTTCTGGATGGAACGTCCCACTTTATAAAAATTATAGAAATCAGTTTTATTATACTATTTTTGTATAATTAATTGTTTTTGAGATTATTCACGATATATAATCTGATTGATTTAGGATATCTGCAATTACAAAAATGAACACCCGATCGTAGAAAAAAATGCAAATAGTACACTCCGACGGCCGTGACGGCAGCTAAAGCTAATCTCCTGATAACCTTTTCAAACAGTTTCATCCAGATTAGAGACCAACTCAATTCTCATCATATATCCCAAATTGGATATTAATAAAGTCACATATAGAGGATATATTGATTTAAGCAGGCGTCATATTTAGCAGAATTCCTTTTCTTTGTTTTCATCGACGGGCGACTCGAAATGCAAAGAACACCACAGGAAAGGGGTTTTATGTTGTAATAGCGTATTTAAAGGTATCTGTGCGCCAGTTTATTAGTCATATATGAAATTCCCGCTCAAAAAGATACTTTTATTGTCCAAAAATCGGCGACGATATGAAAATGCCGATCCTACCTATTCTTCGTTAACACCAACTAAAAAAAAATTGATGTACTAATATCGTATTTAAAGGCATATATATACTGTTTTTAAATAACTGTATCGACACCCCGGTTAAAAAAGTTGGCTTTTCTTGGCTTACAATCGCCGATAATTTGAAAAATGCCCACCTTCCTTAACCTATTCATCCCTGAATGGACAATTCCAGTTTCCAGCTAAGTGTTGTCCATTAATGACTATTTAGGATTGAATAAGACAATATATTGCAAACTGACATACGAGCAGGCATTGGGCAGAGGAGCCCTCTGATCAGGTTCCTCACTGTTTTCGTATGACATGTGTACTCTTCATAGGTACATTATTTGTTAATGACGAGTATACTCGTCGTTAGGGCTGAATGTATAAACCTACGAAAACGCCCCGAGTTCCCCATTTAAAATGGGGGGTTATGCATTAATTCTATTTGTGGACTTTTTCGACACTCCGGCCATGGCGTTCAAAGACACATTGAAATACCGAATACAACATTTAAAATAGGTTTAAGATATAGTCTTGAAACTTCTTTTATCAATTAAAATTTATAGTATGAACTCATGGTCGAAAATTGGCAACCATATAAAAGTGCAGAGTATCCCCGACATACGAAAACAAAAGCCGAAATTAATTTAATATGTACATAATATCATTATGGACGTGTGGTAGGAAGTGGCTAGACCAATGAATATGGTACAGTTTCTTACTAGGGGGTCCGGGGCATGCTCCCCGGGAAAATTGTATTCCTAGATAGTCTCTAGATGCGTTCTGAGGTCTTTTACCGCGTTTGATACAGGCAAAATACTAACATGATTCTATCAGGAACGTAGATATATCTAAATATACGTTCCTGATTCTATTTAAAAACAATTGGGTTCACCCCTAACCCCCATAGACGTCAATTTTATTGCTTTTTCTGCATTTTTAGCCTTTTTTATTTTTTTTGGCCTTCTGAAAAAAAGGGTAGGCACGTGCCTACTTGCCTAATAGGAAGCTACGCCAATGCCCACCACCTACTCAATAGGGTGGTGAGGTTGTGATACTTAAATCAAACTCATGTACAGAGCCTGTCATGACAACGGTGCCTGGTCTGTACAATGTTGCAATGTAAAAAGGCTGATGTTTTCATGACACGTCTCATATATTTTTTAAAAATCATATGAAAAAAATATTGTTTTGGGCAATGTAGGACTATAGTACTATTTCAACACGTTTCTATAAGTCCAAAACGTACGCCCTGATAAGAGAACTGTTGAAATCGTCTCTGTTTGCTAATACATAAATAGGAAGTTATGAGGAGAAAAGGGTTTAAGGGGTTTGAATGTATCAATGTCAATAGAAAAATTGGGATTCGAAAAACGATACTTATTAAACCAAGATATCGTGTCTGACCACCGTCTAAACATTTGACAATCGTCAGAATAATCTGTTTTGTAATGTATAAAGAGCATATTGAAGAATATTCGTTGCCTTCATTTGATAAATTCACATATATAACAATTTAACACTACGAACTGGTTTCATAACGGATTCAGTGATCTCAGCTAGTCATACAGTTTTTCCATTATAAATCGCAGCTATTTATACAGTCGTATTGCAGCTGGTCATACAGTAAATGAAATTAGGTCAGATATATTTGTAACGAAGTTTTCGTGTAAAATTCACATTTTTCCACGGAATATTATACTTTTCAGGTAGGTATTTATTCATTTTGCCATTTCTATCACGTGTGGTGCGGAAATGCTTCAATTGACAGAATTTATGATACTTTTTGAAGCACCTGTTCGTTTTCTCTTGATACGCAGCGATGATCAATCAAAGATTTAACGTTTATTTATCATATCATTGTAGGAAGAGCTATGTGGAATGTTTTTAAACTGTAGCACCATCGTAGATTGTGTATTTAATATAAGCTAGCGTGTTCTGTTATGGCAAACTTACTTGTCAAAGTGGTCGGAGTCAATCTGTCAGATAAACTATCGGTAAATATCTCGCTTCGCTGATCGCAGCTTCCGGAAGGTATACACCGGAGTTTACATACTGTAGGTATATCAGCTGAGAAAGATTTTGGTAAAAACCAATTTTAAATCGGACTAGTCTTTCTCTCAATTGCGCATGGTTGCCATGGCAACAAGACCGATAGTCCCACCCACGTTTTAACAACTTTTGAAGCTTACAACTACTGTATGTTTCTGACCATTTTTTGGTCCAAAATTGGGCAATTGGTTCCAGAGAAAGAAGTTATTTGAACAAATTGTGAACAGACGACATTGACACGGACACCAACACCGACATTTAGCGACCGATCACTTTGAGCTAACACTCAGTGGTAGAAAGCATCTGTTTGAGCGCTCTGCATTATACTGCAATATACCGTATACGTACAGTTGAGAAACTGTTATTCTTTCCCAATAAACGCGTTTACGCTAAAACTAATTTTTCTATTGCAAACAGTTTGGAGCCAGATCAGACGCCAGGTAACCCGGCGTCTGATTAGGCTCCAAACTGTTTGCCACCAAGATAAACATGAATTATCAGAATTGTCCAAAAGTTGCACTTTTCTACGTTTTAGTGTTTTGCGTTTGCGTTTCGTTTCGTTTAAACGGGAAAGAATAACAGATTATCCACTGTATATGGCTATTGGCAGTGGTCCCTTCCTTAACTGCTCGTAAAACCTCTCCACTACGACCCCCAAAAAGAAGGTCAATCGATTGCACAGAAGCTCCAAAAAGGAGCATTCTGCATCACTGCCACCAGGAGCTCTTAAATATAATCTCCCTGCTACCACATCGCTCCAAGCAGCCATGCGTCCAAAACAATCAACAGCTCATACAAATAAGCGGTCGTAATAGCACAATCTTACTGTATGTCAAAATCACAATACATAGTCCGCTATATAATAATACATGTATGTATGAGACATAGAGCTATTCGAATAGCTACGAACCAGGGGCCCGTTTCATAAAACTTCGTGCGACAAATGTTGTCGTAAGTCAGATTATAAAAATCTCAATTATTGTTTATTTCTCCATCTAATTCTGTCTTGTGACATCTTTTTGGAATCGTCTTGAAAAGACGATTCCAAAAAGATATTACAAGCCATGATTAGACGAATGAATCAGAGGGCGAGGTCATTTTTGGTCCGGGGGTCATAATTTGAACAATCTTGGTAGAGGACCACAAGGCAAAGCTATGTGCCAAATACTAAAGAGTTTGGCCTTACAGTTTCTGAGGAGAAGATTTTTAAAGGTTTTCCTAAATAAGTCCATGTAAAAACTGATATACCCCGGGGTGGGGGCAATTTTGACCCGGAGTTCATAATTTGAACAAACTTGGTAGAGGACCATAAGGCAAAGCTACATGTAAAATATTAATGATCTGGGCCTAACGGTTTCAGAAAAAGATTTTTAAAGGTTTTCCAAAATAAGTTCATGTAAAACTGATATGCCCAGGGGTGGGCCAATTTTGACCCGGTGTTCATAATTTGAACAATCTTGGTAGAGGACCATAAGACATAGCTACATGTAAAATATTAATGATCTGGGCCTAATGGTTTCAGAAAAGAAGATTTTTAAAGATTTTTCTATGAACAAGAGACCCAGAGGGTCACATTTCGCTCACCTCAGGACATTGTACCATAGAATCTGACTGGGCAAGACAACATTTTGATATAGCTATGACCCAGGTGCCATAATTTGATCTTGGTAGAGGACCACAATGCAAAGCTACATGTCAGATATTAATGATCTGCTGGACCTTACGGTTTAAGAGAAGAAGATTTTTTAAAGTTTTCCTATAAAACATGATAAGCCCCTGGGTGGGACCAATTTTTACCCAGGTGTCATAATTTGAACACACTTGGTAGGGAACCACAAGGCAAAGCTATATGTCAAATATTAAAGATCTGGGCCTTACAGTTTCAGAGTAGAAGATTCTCAAAGGTTTTCCTATATATGTCTATGTAAAACTGATAAGCCCCGGGGCGGGGCTAAATTTGATCAAGGGGTCATAATTTGAACAATCTTGGTAGAGTACCATAGGGCAAAGCTACATGTCAAATATAAATGAACTTGGCCTTACGGTTTCAGAGAAGAAGATTTTTAAAGGTTTTCCTATTAAAAACTAATACGCCCGAGGGCGTGGCAATTTTTGGCCCGGGGTCATAATTTGAACAGTCTTGGTAGAGGACCACAAGGCAAAGCTATATGTCAAATATTAAAGATCTAGGCCATACAGTTTAAGAGAAGACAATTTTTAAAGGGTTTCCCATATAAGTCTATGTAAAACTGATAAGCCCCGGGGCGTGACCAATTTTGACCCAGGGGTTATAATTTGAACAATTTTGGTAGAGGTCTATCAGGCAACGCTACATGTTAAATATAAGTGATCTAGGCCTTACAGTTTCAGAGAAGAAGATTTTTAAAGGTTTTCCTATGAAAAACTGATAAGCCCGAGGGCGGGGCCATTTTTGGCCCGGGGGTCATTATTTGAACAATCTTCGTAGAGGACCACAAGGCAAAGCTATATGTCGAATATTAAAGATCTGGGCCTTACAGTTTCAGAGAAGAAGATTTTTAAAGGTTTTCCTATATAAGTCTATGTAAAACTGATAAGCCCCGGGGCGGGGCCAATTTTGACCCGGGGTCATAATTTGAACATTCTTGGACGAGGACCATATGGCAAAGCTACATGTCAAATATTAATGATCTAGGCCATACAGTTTATGAGGAGAAGATTTTTAAAGGTTTTCCTAAGAAAAACTGATAAGCCCCAGGGCGGGGCCATTTTTGACCCCAGGGTCAAACTTTGAACAATCTTGGTAGAAGATCATTAGGTAATGATACATACCAAATATCAAAGGACTGGCCCTTTGGGTTTCTGAGAAGAAGATTTTTTAAGATTTTCTTATGCATTAAAAGTTGTTAGAAAATCTAGTCCCACAGCAAGGGGAATAACTCTAGCCAAAAACTTTGAACAAGATTTCGTTCCCCCTTGTCACTGATGCTTCTGATAAAGTTTGGTTGAAATCGGGTTAGTGGTTTCAGAGGAGATGTTTGAAAATGTGGACGGACGACGTACGACGTACTACGTACGACGGACGCCGGACACCGGACACCGGACGGAATGGGATCACAATAGCTCATCCTGAGCCTATGGCTCAGGTGAGCTAAAAACGGATAAGCCAAAGTTGGCCCGGGGTCATGATTTGAACAATCGTGGTAGAAGACCATTAGGTCATGACACATTCCAAGTACCGGCCTTTCAAATTCAGAGAAAAAGATTTTTAAAGATTGTCTTATGCATTAAAAGTTGTCAATACGGTCATGTTAGAAAATCTGGTCCCATGGCAAGGGGAATAACTCTAGCCAAAAACTTTGAACAACACTTCGTTTTCCCTTGTCACTGATGCTTCTCTTAAAGTTTGGTTGAAATCGGGTCAGTGGTTTCTAAGGAGATGTTGTTTGAATATGTGGACGGACGTAGAGCGGTCACAATAGCTCATCCTGAAAATCCACAGGTACTTGACACATATTAAAATAATAATAATAATAGACTATAATACATATGGGACTATTTTGGTCTATTTCACTGGATTGCGTCCCTTAAATACACCTAGTGAAGAAGCCAAAATACGCATTGCGGTTTTCTCCCTTTGTGTCAATACATGACAGATAACCTATTCTTATAAATTTGATAATGTTCGGCTCCGGTCGCCGATTGCCGGAAATTACGCGTTTCCGTGACTTGCCCACGACCCTATCACTGTGATAATAAAACAGACGACATGCTGTGTGTATAATCTTCACTAAGTCTTATCGCCGTGGGTAATAAAATAATCTCACACTATTTCGGGTTCTCAGTTTAAGCAGGTTTCAATGAATAAGCCATTTAATAATATGTAAATAATGATTTATTACATGAAAATGACAACTGAATAATTGCGTTCATTTGGTATTCATTAAGGTACAGTAGAGAAAACGTTATTCTTTCCAGTTGAAACGCAAAGCACTAAAACGTAGAAAGGTAAAAAATTTGGACAATTCTGACGAATTATGTTTATCTTAGTGAAAAACAGTTTGGAGCCTGATCAGACGCCGGTTACCCGGCGTCTGATCTGGCTCCAAACTATTTGTAATAGAAATAATAGTTTTATCGTAAACGCGTATATTGAGAATTAATAACGATTTCCCCGCTGTAGCTAATATTTGGTACATGTAACATAATAATGTATTTGTGCTATAAGACAAAAATGAAACGTCTAATACAATGTCATGAATATACAGTGTTTGATTTCAGAGTACCAGATCTAAATAATAACTCTTTTTTTTAATTTTTAATTTTTACTTTTACTCAAATCTTATGCAAACATTATTTTTCTGTATCCAAATACACTTTTAATTTTCTTATACACGTTGCTCGCCATTCTCGCCAAAATATTGAATAAAAGTAAATGAACGGCACACACTTCATCATTGTAGACGATTCTCTTTTTTTTTTCTTCTTTTTTGGCCTGGAACTTTGAACGACAGCTTTTAAGTTTAACTGCCTGAGCAGTTTGGGTCCTCCTAAGACGCCGTGTAACTCGGCCACTTACCAGGACACAAACTATTCGACACAGATTTAATACATGCATTTAAACTAGCTGAAATTTGGTTTGGTAATCATTTCAGACATTTTCATCTTAACAAATAATTCAACATAATACAAAACGTGCCCTGAATCTAAGCAACGCTTTGATCCAAACATATCAAGAAAGCTCTGAAAAAATTGAACACACTAAGTTGAATGAAAGTAAAGGAGCTTTCGGCTTAACTACAGTAACAATCAGAGACATTTATGCAATAAAGCCTCTCTAATGCGACCGCCCAGTCATTGTGATTTGGGATTTTTAATTGCAGGCGACTGCTTAGCGCAGGGGTGAGTCGTATTGGGGCTCCTTCTTTCCTGCATTAGGCTGTCACCCCGAGGCCGACCATGATACTTATATCGAGTGGTCGCGTTAGAAAGGCTTTATAGATCGACACATCAAACATTTGTTTTATTGTTAGTTAACCATTTCACTGCCTTTATGACGTAATAACGATTAACCCGTCAAACACAGCCGCTGCTATATTATCGCCCGCATTTTTTATTCATGCGTCAGCGTTTACTTTATTTTTTTGGGAATTGTATGCAGTTTTAACTTAAGAACAATTAATGTGAGTGTCAAACAGATCGAAAATTGATCAGACACCGCATGCGTAATTAGGATCCAAACTGTTTGCAAAAGTCAGTGCCGTCGGCTTAGGCAGTTAAAAGTAAGCAATCGTATGCCCCTTGTATTTCCGGCTCATTTCACACAACCCTTCATATGCAAACAAGGTATGTTTGAAAATCACAACTTCTTATCAAACAGCGTAGACTCAGATCACTCAAAGAAACCATCTGATCAGGGTTTGCATAGTCTTCCATTCAGCAATGCAGTTTAAGAATGACAGCCCGAAGCAGTTAAATATTGACTAGATTTAACTGGACTGGACTGAAATTTGCCATTTGCATTTTCACGAGTGATTGAATTATCATAAGTATTTTAAAATATATTTATGTACAGTAAATGACCCGTAAAACGACCGTCCGGTCAAAAAGACTTGAGATATGTAACTAAGGGTGGCTGCTTAATGCAGGACAAAAGTGGTCCATAAACCTCTTACAGGAGCTTTCTCCATTACTTCTGACGGTATAAAATTAAATTGAACAGAACATATAAGAATAGATCTAATAAAAGATAGATTTTCTTAATATATTACCTTTTAACAATATAAGCGTCAGTATAATAAATAAAACTATCATCATTTCTTTCTCTCATTTCGGAACTGTATCAGTTAAATGATAATGTAATCTTTAAACAGCTATAAGCAACTATAGTGGAACCCCTCCAAACCGGAAACTCTAAATACCGGAATTCTCTCTAAACCGGACAAAAGCTTTGGTCCCGTTTCCAAACCTTCTTTATTCAATACACATTAAACCATAAATACGCCTTTTTACCTCTTTGATTTATTCCTTGACTGAAGAAAATTGTTTATATATTCTAGCAGATCATAGCTTAAAGCAGGCTGAAAGTAAAGCAGAATGCACCTTAAGGCTCATTCTGCTTTACCTATTGTCCCTGAATATTAGGGGAACAATAGCAAGTTAGTTACCTCGACCAAAGTGTCAACATTCTACCAACCAACTAACAAGTCTGAGGGTTATTGTGTATTAGGTGATGAAAAATTATCCGAATCAATTTGCTAAAAACAAACAATTACTCAACGTTATTATCTCCATCATCAAAGAAACATCTTGCATAACGTCTCAGTTAAAGATAATGAGACCAAATTATTAAAACTTTATTACATCATATCATGATATTACGTCAACTTTACCTAAGTGTTTTTCCCGATCTTATGATGTATTGTTCTCAGTTTACCTTGTAAAAGGTTATTACACGGTTTATAACTAATTGCATACATTTTAGATCTATATAGCACTAGAATTTATTTCAAAGTTACAAATACTCCGTTAATTCTTTTGCGTAAAACTTCCATTTCAGACTGTCCAAAATAAAGCTTATTTAAATTGTCATTTCTTTCGTGAAAGTACTGGACCCTTCTCTATATTCCTCTTATCTGTTTCTATACTGTCTTCACATACTTACAATGGATTCAAGACCTATCATGTAGGATCATATAGGATGATCTCTGATCTGGGACTATACTGTTTGCATTTCGAAGTATTTAAAGGTTATTCAAAGCAATTCAAAGCAAAATATTACTCAACATTCGATCTTTAAGATAACGCAGCATATTGGATAATATTTCATTACAAGAAAATTTGACAACATTTCTAAAAATTTCAAATCCAATTAAATTAGGTAATTTACCTGATCGTTTATTTCATTCAATTTTTCATGACACTTTGGTAAAATAAGTTATTACACATTATAACCAATCACATGTTTAAAACAATTATATATAGATTCATTCAACATAAAACTTTATAAATTCTGCTGCTACAAACGTTTCGTAGAGAATGTCTCAAATTTACGCTTTGCTGCATTTGTCTTTTCTTAATCTGTTAATGCAACAGATTATTGCTAATAGGGTTGAAATATGTCCTTTCCCTTGGCAGATTTATGATACCAGCAATAAACGCCCCGGGGGGGTTGCCCGCTGATATTGCTACGGTCGTTAATTTCCGTCGGAAATTTACGAACCTTAACGAGTGGTTCTAATATATCGATATCATGAAATATAGTGTAATTCAACCTAAAAAATACTGTACAAGACACTAAGTTATTTTTCTGAAAATTATATCATTAAAAAGAACAATGTTTTCTTAATTTACTCATAACGGGGCGGATATTTAATTTTGATAAATAAATTGCTTTTAAGAGCCAAGCATGGTACAACCCTCCCCCTTTTTTGCATAATCGTATAAGAATATATAAGCAGCACTTTACTGTTTAAATAATCAAAAAAATACTGTTGAAGATAATATATCATTTTAAAACACAATATACCATAATAAAGTTTAGATGTAGACCTTTCAACTCATAACGGGGCGAATATTGTGATTGGAATAATAATGGTTTTATTGCAGTTACAAAAATTGTCCCCTATCAATTCTTTGTAATCTAAATCGATGGCTTCTTGCTGGACAGTCACGTATCGGCTTATTTTCAAGGGGAGTAACTCCCTCGATTAAGCCAGGCATTTCACTAAAATAGTCCCATATGAACAATTTTTTTTTAAATAGAACTCTTTTACGGTATAATTATAAAAAGACAAGGTATACAATGGGGATCGAACAGGTAGTCTAAACTCTCAACTTAAACTGATGCTAAAATCGACTAGATCACCGATATTCTCTTGTGGTGCCCTCGTGAAGGCTTATGGTAACGGGTCAAATCGGCCCAAAACAAAAATGGATCCCGAGTCAAAGCGGCCCAAAACCAAATTGGGCAGGGTTAAATCGGCACATTTTAACTCGGCTTTTTCGAAAAGTCGAGCTTTTGTCGTCACCCTGTCGTCTGCGTCAGCGTTGGTAAAGTGTTATGGTTACGTGCGTGCGTGCGTGCGTACGTACGTGTGCTTGGGTGTGGGAGTTGGTGAGGTTGGGTGTCTGTGTGTGGACAAGACCTTTCCATGCACAGGAAAAATTGGACCCCTGTGACCTTGAATTTAGGATCCGCGTTTAGGTTTCGAATCTATGTTAAGGCTTCGAAAAATGCCTTTAACTTCTATGTCCTTTGAGATATTCCTTTCATGGTTGGTTTTTGTGTGTGTGTATGGACAAAACCTTTCCCGGCACAGAAAAATGTGGACCCCTGTGACCTTGACCTTGATCTAAGGGCCAACGTTAAGGTTTCGAAATATGTGTTTACATTTCGAAAATGCCTTTAACTTCTATGTCCCTTGATATATTGCTGTCATAATTGGTTTGTGTGTGTATATGGACAAGACATTTCTATGCACAGAAAAAAGTGAGACCCTGTGACATTGACCTTGAACTTAAGGCCCACGTTTAGGTTTAAAAATCTGTGTTTAGGTTTCTAAGTTATTATCTGAGGTATTAAATTAAACTTTGAATAATTATTTAGTATTGAAAGGGCAACTCTATCTATCTATCTCTGGTTACTGCCAACCCCTCTCGCGAGTGTTATAGGCAGGAAAAGGTGCACGTCGGAATTGTTAGTAGGAAAGAGTGTAACTCAATGCATGTTACCCTGTGATTTGTCTTTCCAGAGTTATTGCCCTTGGTGTTTTACTTAAAAAATTAAAGTAAAAAAAACTAAGTAATTATGAAATGTATGTTAACTTGAAACCTTAAATACTTGTTAAGTATCGAAAGGGCAACTCATTACAACATGTCATGTTACCCTAGGATTTGTCATTCCAGAGTTATTGCCCTTAATTTGACTCAGAAATTTGTAAATGAAATTTCTCAATAAATATAGTATCAAAAGGGCTACTCATTACAACAAAGCATGTTACTCTTGGATTGGTCATTCCAGAGTTGTTATCCTTTTGTAATTTGAAATATCTCCTCCAATATGTGAAAGTCGAACGAAAAGTCATTATGCTAATATACAGTTTATAATTTTTAACCTTTACATGTGTTATTTGTGTTACTTAAGGCACGAATGAATAGTTATTTATTCGTGCTTAAGACTATTTTTAAAGTAACATTGATACAGATCAGTGACAAGTGAAAATGAAGAATATAAAACAAAACATTGTCGTATGTGAATTGATTTAATGTATCAATAATGCAATACTATTTCAGAAATTGTGTGAATTGCAATTTAACAAAATTAGACAACGAGGCTGTGACAAGAACCGATGATCGCTTACCCGATGACCTATTGTGTTATACTCATTGCAAACTGAAGTTTGTCATTAAATATTTGTGGACTGTTGCATGAAGTAGAAGCTCTGAATCCGTCATTATGTCATTAATTATTATTATTTGAGAAAAAAGGTCAAATAGGCCTACTAACATTATGGAAATAGGCCTAATAAAGAGTCACCTAAACAATATATATTTAAACTATTATTGAATTCTTGCAAGTGGTTTCACAGAACTTGTTTTCAAGTCTTTGTTAAACTCATATGTCGGGGGGGGGGGGGGGGGGGGGGTAGGTCCATTTTTGACACAGGGGTAATAATTTGAACACTCTTGCTAGAGGACCGTAAGGCAAAGCTAGAGTCCATGTCTGATCAGGATCTAATCAATTTGACACTCTTATTAATATGTTTTCTGTCCAAACTTAAACAAGGGCCACTATGGCCCTAAATCGCTCACCTGGTACACCATGTAAACTTAACATATAGTGACCTAGATTATGACAGGACATGACCCACAATAAACCTTTAGAGTGTTAACAAGATTTTTCTATGATTTGACCTAGTGACCCAGTTTTTGACAAGACACAATCCACATTTGATTTTGACCTAGATTTGATGTAGGCAAATATTCTGATCTAATGAGACTTGTAGCAGATCACTGTTTTTCAAAGATTTGACCCAGTGACCTAGTTTTTGACCGGACATGACCCACATTCGAACTTGACCAAGATATCAATGAGGCAAACATTTTGACCAAATTTCATTACAATCCAACGGGATTTGTAGCCTCTAGAGTGTTAACAAAGTTTTTCGAAGATTTGACCTAGTGACCTAGTTAGTTTGACCCAACATAACCCACATTCGAACTTGACCTAGATATCAATAAGGCAAACATATTGACCAAGTTTCAGAAAGATCCAATGAGATTTGTAGCCTCTAGAGTGTTAACAAGGTTTTTCTATGATTTGACCTAGTGACCTAGTTTTTGACCGGACATGACCCACATTCGAACTTGACCTAGATATCTACTAGAAAAACATTGTGATTAAGTTTCATGAAGATTGGATGAAATTTGTAGCTGCTATAGAGTGTTATAAACCAAGTGTGAACGGACGGACAGACGGACGACGGACGGACGACGGACATCCAGCGATCCTAAAAGCTCACCTTGGCACTTCGTGCCAGGTGAGCTAAAAAACTGAACCAATAAATCAAATTCGGTTAATAAGGACATATTTAGCCGATTTGACCCGGTCCGAGTAGGTTTTTGGCCGATTTGCAGATATACATGTTGCGTTACACACGAGTTGCATCCCCTACACACGAAGACCGCCATTTTAGACTTGTAAGTAAATTGTTGCAAAAATTGAAAAGTTAAGCCATTCTGACGTTTTACTGCTGTTTCTTCCATTGAAGCTAGGTATGTCTACGTAGCAAATAACTGAATTTGATGACGAAATTGACAAATTGTACAAGGTACTAAGGTACTCGGATGATTTAAAAACAGTTATCAAGAGAATTGAGGGTGTTCAGAGGAGAGAAACATTCAAACAAGATTAGTGCCTGACCTGGCTGGCTTAAATTATCCAGAAAGACTGAATCAACTAGGTATTCCGACCCTTGAATATAGACGGGATCGTTATGACATGCTTCAAATGTTCAAAGCAACATATAATTTTGATGAATTGAAATGGGGAAAATATGTTCTCACTAGCAGTTGGTGAGCTCACTAGGAAACTTCGTTGAAATTACAATAGAGAACTCTATCACCACAAGTTATATTGTTTTTCTTCATAAGAACACACGGTTACATATTGTACCCTTAAAAATCAGAATTATCCATTAAACTCCAAACGTATATCGTTGCAAACTTGAGTAAAATCCAGACCATGAATATAAATGTAGTCATTGTAGAATATTTGCACTCATAGCTTTAATCAAATTCACGTTATGGAATTCACTTTGAATCTGGCAAAGTCTTTGGGTGTGGGAACTTGGGATATACCATTGCAGCTTGGATCCACAGCGGTGGCAGCTTGGATACACACCATAATTTACCTGTAATTATAGATGGTGTGTACCGCAAACATCAAACAACAAGCGCGCGTTGAGTTTGAGCTAGGTGTGAATTACCTACCTGTCCAAATGACAATAATTGCTCTTACACGGCTTATTGTTTGTTACTCAATCAAGCTGTTTGCTATTCAAATGTCAAACAGCGCGTGGCAGCAAAATATGCTCAAGTGAAATGACCAAGCTGAAAAGCGGAGATTCTTCATGCTAGTAACCTATATACATGTAACCGCAATGCAAATCTCAGCTCATCTGATACACTTGTTCTCTCTAACCTGTTTAATATTTAATCAACATCATTCAATCAATTCCAATAACGAAACAATAACAACAAAACTTTGACCGTAAAACGAGATATAAATTGCCGTACGTGTCATTAGCACGTTTTACTATTGATAAACGTACAAGAAAGACAACTCCAATTCTTAACATTCTAATTGCGAGTTATCATTCTTGTACGTGTCAATAGATAACATGCTACTGTAACTTGCTAATGACACGTACAGCAATTTATACCACGTTTTACTGTGTTTTAAATATTTCCATATGATAGTTTTCCAAAGATATGTCGGTTTTATCGACTTCATGGACTTAATGCGTACTGATACCTGTGTATAAATTAAAATTTCACTTGTCTAATACTTCAATCCACATATTTCAATCAATACCAATATTGAAACCAAAACAACAAAACTTGATATAAATTGCAGTACGTGTCATTAGCGAGTTCTTGCTACAAAAACGTACAAGAAAGACAACTCCAATTCTTAACATTTCAATTGCGAGTTATCGTTCTTGTACGTGCCAATAGATGACATTGCTAATGACACGTACGGCAATTTATACCAATTTTTACTGTTTTTAAACTCTGCCCATTTGATAGTTTTCAAACGATATGTTGGCTTTATCGACTTAATAGAAGTATAAGAATAAAGACAAAAAAGTTTGATTAAAAATGTCATCGGCTTTATTTTTAAGGACATTTCACGATATGACCTGGGCACTTATACCTGTGAATCAATTAATATTTCACCTGTTTAATATTTTAATCCACATATTTCAATCAATACCAAAACGAAACAATAACAACAAAACTTTGACCGTCAAACGTGGTATAAATTGCTGTACGTGTCATTAGCGAGTTCTTGCTACAAAAACGTACAAGAAAGACAACTCCAATTCTTAACATTCCAATTGTGAGTTATCGTTCTTGTACATGTCAATAGATAACATTGCTAATGACACGTACAGCAATTTATACCACGTTATAAATACTGCTTAATATTTCACCCACGTGACAGGTTTCCTTATTTTATCGAGTTTATGGCTTAAGAGTGTGGTAATAAAATAATATAAAGACAACAAATTCTGTTTCAACAATCCCATCTGCTTTATTAGATATTTACAGATATGATTTATGTACGGATTTCAGTGTATGGATAAACCTTTCACCCATTTAATACTATATATACATCAATTCAATTTCAAATAGCTAAACAATATCAAAACAAAATAACGACCTAAAACGTAGAACAAATTGCCGTACGTGTCATTAGCGAGTTCTAACTACAACAAGGGCCACCATGGCCCTAAATCGCTCACCTGGTACACCATGGCAAACTTGACCTATAGTGACCTAGATTATGACTGGACATGTATACCCACAATCAACCTATAGAGTGTAAACAAGATTTTCCAATGATTTGACCTAGTGACCTAGATTTTGACCAGACATGACCCATATTCAAACTTGACCTAGATATCAATGCGACAAACATTCTGACCAAATTTCATCAAGATCCAATGAGATTTGTAGCCTCAAGAGTGTTCACAAGGTTTTTCTATAATTTGACCTAGTGACCTAGTTTTTGATCAGACATGACCCATATTCAAACTTGACCTAGATATCAATTAAACAAACATTCTGACCAAGTTTCATCAAGATCCAATAGGGTTTGTAGCCTCTAGAGTGTTCACAAGGTTTTTCTATGATTTGACCTAGTGACCTAGTTTTTGACCAGACATGACCCACATTCGAACTTGACCTAGATATCAATGAGGCAAACATTCTGACCAAGTTTCATTAAGATCCAATGAAATTTGTAGCCTCTAGAGTGTTCACAAGGTTTTTCTATGATTTGACCTAGTGACCTAGTTTTTGACCTGACATGACCCACATTCGAACTTAGCCTAGATTTCATCAAGACAAACATTGTCATCAAGTTTCATGAAGATCGGATGAAATTTGTAGCCGCTAGAGTGTTCACAACCAATTGTAGACGGACAGACGACGGACATCCAGCGATCCTAAAAGCTCACCTTGGCACTTTGTGCCAGGTGAGCTAAAAACGTACAAGAGCGACAACTCCATTTCTTTATATCACTATTTGTGGGTTATCATTCTTGTACGTTTATGGTCGTAATGTTTGTCAAAATATTTTATTTTTCGATTTAAACGTATGCCAATTGTTTCAACTTATGTGAATTTATATGGATAACTCATATCAAACCACTAAAAATGTGAGAAATTCCTTGCTTTGTTGTAAGCAAACTGTGAGAAAATCAACAGCAGGTATATTCATCAATTAAAAACTCTTGTTTATACCTCTTATTTACAAATTCTTATCAGATTCATAAACAAGGGCCACCATGGCCCTAAATCGCTCACCTGGTTCACCATGTAAAACTTGACCTACAGTGATATAGATTATGACTGGACATGTATACCCACAATCAACCTATAGAGTGTAAACAAGATTTTCCAATGATTTGACCTAGTGACCTAGTTTTTGACAAGACATGACCCATATTCAAACTTGACCTAGATATCAATGCGACAAACATTCTGACCAAATTTCATCAAGATCCAATGAGATTTGTAGCCTCAAGAGTGTTCACAAGGTTTTTCTATAATTTGACCTAGTGACCTAGTTTTTGATCAGACATGACCCATATTCAAACTTGACCTAGATATCAATTAAACAAACATTCTGACCAAGTTTCATCAAGATCCAATGGGGTTTGTAGCCTCAAGAGTGTTCACAAGGTTTTTCTATGATTTGACCTAGTGACCTAGTTTTTGACCAGACATGACCCATATTTGAACTTGACCTAGATATCAGTTAAACAAACATTCTGACCAAGTTTCATCAAGATCCAATGAGATTTGTAGCCTCTAGAGTGTTCACAAGGTTTTTCTATGATTTGACCTAGTGACCTAGTTTTTGACCAGACATGACCCACATTCGAACTTGACCTAGATATCAATGAGGCAAACATTCTGACCAAGTTTCATTAAGATCCAATGAAATTTGTAGCCTCTAGAGTGTTCACAAGGTTTTTCTATGATTTGACCTAGTGACCTAGTTTTTGACCGGACATGACCCACATTCGAACTTGGCCTAGATTTCATCAAGACAAACATTGTCATCAAGTTTCATGAAGATCGGATGAAATTTGTAGCCGCTAGAGTTTTCACAACCAATTGTAGACGGACAGACGACAGACATCCAGCGATCCTAAAAGCTCACCTTGGCACTTCGTGCCAGGTGAGCTAAAAACGTACAAGAGCGACAACTCCATTTCTTTATATCACTATTTGTGGGTTATCATTCTTGTACGTTTATGGTCATAATGTTTTTCAAAATATTTTATTTTTCAATTTAAACGTATGCCAATTGTTTCAACTTATGTGAATTTATATGGATAACTCATATCAAACCACTAAAAATGTGAGAAATTCTTTGCTTTGTTGTAAGCAAACTGTGAGAAAATCAACAGCAGGTATATTCATCAATTAAAAACTCTTGTTTATACCTCTTATTTACAAATTCTTATCAGATTCATAAACAAGGGCCACCATGGCCCTAAATCGCTCACCTGGTTCACCATGTAAAACTTGACCTATAGTGATATAGATTACGACTGGACATGACCCACAATAAACCTCTAGAGTGTTAACAAGAATTTTCTATGATTTGACCTAGTGACCTAGATTTTGACCAGACACAATCCATGTTTGATTCTGACCTCTGACCTAGATTTAATGTAGGCAAACATTCTGACAATAATTCATTCAGATCTAATGAGATTTGTAGCCTCTAGAGGGATAACACTGTTTTTCTTTGATTGACGTAGTGACCCAGTTTTTGACCAGACATAGCTCATATTTGAGCTTGACCTAGATATCAATGAGGCAAACATTCAGACCAAGTTGCATTAAAATCCAATGAAATTTGTAGCCTCTAGAGTAATAACAAGGTTTTTCTATAATTTGACCTAGTGACCTAGTTTTTGACCGGACATGATCCACATTCACACTTGACCTAGATATCAATGTGGAAAACATTTTGACCAAGTGTCATGAAGATCGGATGAGATTTGTAGCCTTTAGAGTGTTAACAAGGTTTTCCTATGATTTGACCTAGTGACCTAGTTTTTTTACCGGACATGATTCATATTCGAACTTGACCTAGATATCAATTAGGGCCTTTATTAGGCAAACATTCTGACCAAGTTGCATAAAATTCCAATGAGATTTGTACCCTCTAGAGTGTTCATAAGGTTTTTCTATGATGTGACCTAGTTTTTGACCGGACATGACCCATATTTAAACTTGACCTAATTTAAACTTGACCTAGATATTAATTAGGCAAACATTTTGATCAAGTTTCATTAAGATCCAATGAGATTTGTAGCCTTTAGAGTGTTCACAAGGTTTTTCTATAATTTGACCTAGTGACCTAGTTTTTGACCCTACATGACCCGCATTCGAACTTGACCTAGATTTCATCAAAACTAACATTGTCATCAAGTTTCATGAAGATCAGATGAAATTTGTAGCCGGTAGAGTGTTCGCAACTAATTGTGGACGGACGGACGTTTTTGTGGGGTTAGATGCTATATAAACCCTAACCCTAAAACTAACCCCACATGCGCCATTTTAAACCCCACAATACTCTCTTTCAACCCCACAATCACTAACTGGCCAGGTTAATGACCCAAAACGACCCCATAAGGTGGCTCCTGTAAGCCCGGACGGACAGACAGACGACGGACATCCAGCAATCCTAAAAGCTCACCTTGGCACTTCGTGCCAGGTGAGCTAAAAACTTACCTATAATGTAAATTTATTATGATTGTTTTGCATAAAAATGCTAAAACATACCGTTGTAATTCGTTCTGATTACTTTCAACAAATATAGGGCGGAACCTTTCTGGCGGCATTGGTGATTCTTACGATAAAGTGAATATTATGTGTATACACGTCAATAGAAGGTTTTTTGTTTTTCATACGTACATGTCAATACACTCGGCCTTTTAAATCTAAACTAAACTCAACAAATTGGAACATCAAGAAATTTAACCCAACATGTAAACTAATTCTTTGCATAATTAACGAAGAAACTATATCAGTATAATGTATATGGAACATTAATGAAGAACTTCACTAGAGGGGCCTAGATGGACTAACATCCAATATTATGGTCGAAGATCAAGGTAATCAAGGTAATAACACCCCCAGTCCATTCATTGATCCCTCCCCATTGTTTTCACTAGGCGTGAAAGTAACTGTACTGCATGAGAAAATTGTGCAAGCAACGGCTCAGCTATCTGAAGTTTTGTATAGAGGCCCTGACTGGCCTGACATCACTCACTGGATCAGCCCTTGACTGGTTTTTTCAGTGGGTTTTATTAACAGAACAGAGCATTCTTTATTCAACTTGTACACAATCAGGTACCTCGTTACATAACATACAATCATACAATACAAAATATACACACATGGTCAATGTGGAAACATTATTTATTATTCAGATCTTATTGCACATGAACGCTGTGTGTTAATTGTTTAACTCTGATAAAGATTCTGATTTATCCACCGCTTATTGAACTATTATAAAGGTAAAAGGTAAGCTTTATTTAACGTCACATATGGTAAACAATCAACATAAGCTCTGAAAAGATTTTATTGCGACAAAGAAGGTATCCATTTACATGCATAATTACCTGGGCATTACAGTCACCTTCCTAGCACTACCCTTATAATGCAGAGTGTCAGGCAAGGGAGCTACTAGTACCGGTTTATAATTGTCTTTGGTATACTCGGCCGGGGATCGAACCAAAATCCTCCCCCTCAAAAGTGGACGCTCTACCACTGAGCTATCGAGGCGGTCTAACTATTATAGTAGCTTTACTATATACTGGCTTTGCAAATCTTCGATTCCGATTGAAAATAAAATAAAAAGTTCGGTTTTATAAACCCAAATCAGCATTTTACTTACCCTTTCGGTCGGGGTGCGACATTTTAACAGAAGATGGAAAACAAGTGTCAATTAAACTACGTTATTGTATACCTTACTATAAATAGTAACAGATTTTGCCAAGATGACAATGCAATACGCCCTTGCTGAGCGGGCCAATAACCGGATGCAGTCCAATTACAGGTTATTTGGACTGCATCCGGTTATTGGCCCGGGGGCAACAGAGTTTATGAACGTGAAAACGTTAGCAACGTAACGTTCAAAATGGCCAACGTTCGTTGAAGATGACGTCATTTGATTTCTATAACGGCCGCGCTTATGTAAACATTCAAACAATCTACATATTCGTTGATTTTGAACCAGGTATACAATAAACAAGTCATTAAACGGCCGAGGGCGGGCCGTCGTTGCTTATTGGCACTCGTTAGCCACATTGGCACTCGGGCAAAGGCCCTCGTGCCATTATGGCTAACTTGTGCCAATAAGCAACGACGGCCCGCCCTCGGCCGTTTAATAACTGTATAGTAATTGGCCAAGTAATCCAGGCGCTTATAGAGATAAGCGATCGGTTGGTAAAATTATCTAAAACAAGCATTCAGAACACATCATCTATTTCGGCTGTGTCTAACAAAAATGATGTTGCAATCAGCTGGGAGGTAACGATTTTCGAAGAAAATGAAACTGGAAGCCGTTAGCAAAATCAGCTTAGATTGTAGTTTGTACGCATCTAAGGTAATATGTTAGCGTATTTTATATATAAAATTAATACATATTGAATTGATTTTCAAAGCTTATTTGGCTATATTTAATGCGTAAAATACGCCATACGCAGCTTATCTGGGGCACTGATGTCAAATTCTGTTTTATTGTCAATCAGATATATGCATGCATCTAGGTATCGTCAATTCTCGTATTCTCGTGGTTTCTCATAACCTCGTGTCTTACGAATACGGATTAAATGGACACTCCTGACATCCAGAAATATATCAACTCTTTTCCTCTGATAAATTTATGTTGGAAAATGTTGTAAGGACCAATAAAACATCAATTGGGTTCGAATTATCTTTTTTCTAAATTTCACATGTAAAACGTGTTGGATATTGTAACTCATTTAATACGTATAGGTTAGACCATGGTTGCAAGCGAATAAACGATATAGTTCGAACTATATCGTTTATTCGCTTGCAACCATGGTCTAACCTATACATAGTAAAAATAAATAAACAGACAAAAATTGATGCCTCAGACGCAGAAATTGTCCATATGATAGATTTAAAGTGACTCTAAAAGCACTTCTCTGAACTGAAGAGTTAACCCCCTCCATAGCAACAAACGTTGACAAATGACAACCAATCAGAAGGCACGAGAATACGAGAAACATTTGACTGATTCAGATCCTGCAGGGAGGTGTATTCAAACGTAGAAATGACGAAGATATTATTTCATTATTATTATTTTTATGGATGTTATACTTTTTTCGGAGTTTCAACTGTTTTTTAAGCCACAAAGAATAATTCTTAAAAGCAATGTATGTGCTTTATATATATTCTAAGGCTTAGCCACATGAGAATAGGAGACAACAGTATACTGGGAAAATAGGGTAGACCTAGATGCATAGCAGAGCTTCAGATAAGGGGAACATTTCATGCCATATATGATAGTGCTTATACTCTAGAAACTAGTTTTCAATGGATTTTCATAATACATGCATACAATGTATTCATGTTCTTAAAGAAGTGCATTTATTGTTGAAATCAAGTCATGAGTTATCTGCCCTTGATATACTCAGAAATACAAGAATATGTAGTGTTCCAATATTGTTTACACTCTAGAGTCTACAAATTTAAAAAGCTTGGTTTGATTATGGATGAAACTTAAAGACCTATTTCTGGCTCAGCAGGATGTCTATCGGATTGTATATTGTGCCAGGGTCACACAACAGGCTTAATACACAACTGTTACATCATATTACCCAGAGGCACATAGGGCATCATGGGATAGGGTACTAGGTATTAATACAGGTAGATAAGGGATCTAGCTGAACCATTTCAACACTGTGATATTGTTGCATAAATATAAAGATAAGAATAGGCCTTCACAAAAAATCAAAAGTTTGCATCTAGATCATTTGCTTTAATTGTCAAATTATCAAGTTATGAAACCTTTTTCTACACTATTTAACATCTATATTTTGTCAACTAAAAACTGTCGTATAAGTTATATGTATACAATTTTTTCTAGAAGATTAACCCTTTAAAATGCTTTGTTTGAATACAGGTGATCATTTAAAGCAGGTTGAAAGTAGAGCAGAATGTGCTTTACTTTCATCCTGCTTTAAGCAACCGTCTGCTAGGATAAATACTATATATCGTAAAGTTCTTATTCAGAGTTATATATATATTTAGACCATGTTTGCAGAGGATTAATTCTTTGTTTGAATACAAGTGGCCACTTAAAGCAGGTTGAAAGTAGAGCAGAATGTGCCTTAAGGCACATTCTGCTTTACTTTCAGCCTGCTTTAAGCTACCATCTGCTAGAATATTGAAAATATTTCTTTGCATACATTTTCATAACTGTATAAATTGGAGCTATTTTCCTCGAAGGAGAAATAAATTACAAACGTAAAAAGGGTATATTTATGGGGTATAGGGTTAAGGCATTTTTCTTTACTTTCACTCTGCTTTAAGCTACCATTTGCTATTATATAGGATACATATCTTATTTTTCCCATTTATAACAATTTCAAATGGATAAATTTTCTTCAATGGATGAATTAAAGAAAATGTGTAAAAAGGTGTGTTTATGGGGTAGTGTGTAAACAACATGTGACCACATACAGCACGTTGAAAGTAAAGCAGAATGAAACAGAAGGCAAATTCCGATTAATCTCTGCTACAATCTGCTAGGATATATTATTTTGCATATTCATGTAGTAAAAAGTGGAAGTTTTCTCTTCAGAGTAGTAGATCTAATACATAAAATGTGTCAAACGTGTTTTTATGGAGTAATGGGTTAAATCACAAGAAAATGCCAAGAAAGTAAAGCATTTTCTTTATAGTTACAATGGACTAGACTTTTTGAGAAACTGGAATTGTTATTAAAATGATTCATGCTGATCAAACATATCAAATATTTAGCTAATAACTATTTGCCCTAAAGTCTTTAGTATGGCTCCAGCTCATGTGCTTTGTAACAGAAAATTTGATCTGGATCTATGCAGTTTGCCTTTTTTAAATGTAGTTTGATAGTTGATGATTGTAAATGTAATGTTTTGACTTGCTTGGTATTATGCTTGATGTTATTTATTAAAGCTAGATTGCTAACCCACTGTTTTGTTATGTATTATATTATAAGACCCAAAATTACAGATTAATAAAATCAAATCAATTTCATCAATTTTTAATCTACAGACAATATCACTGTGTGCTTAACCCTTACCCTGCAGTAATAGCTTCTGCTTTTAAATTGTCGTCTGCAAACAATATTTAAATTAGATTTGTACATATTTCAATTAAAAAAGTTTGAGCGATAACTGGTATACAGTTTGGATACAGATCAGATGCGACATTATGCAGCATCAGATCTGGATCCAAAATGTTTGAAAAAATAACAGTCAACTCACGATCCACAGCTTAAGGGTTAAATGCACAGCTATCACTTGCCCCTATATTGGTCTACATCTATCAATTAGTACCCTGCTGTGATAATTTGTTTGTAATAAACATACCCTGATAAGGGCGATCTAATCACCAAGTATCAAGCTGTGATTGGGGGGGGGACTGGTATATAGAACTTGATATAGGGCTTTAACAGTAAAACTATCACGCTTCATTACAACAGGTGAGCAATATCAGGGCAACTGTGCATTGTCCGCTTGTTCTCTTACTGTTTATCATTAGCTCACCTCTAAAATTGAAATTTGAAATTTCTCAATAACAATCAAAGGCATTACCTTGAGAATTTGAATTCTTGTGAAGTATCAAAATGCCATTTCACAACAATAAGGCGCCGCATGTAACCCTGGGGATTTGTTACACCAGAGTTATTGCCCTTGTTTTTTTACGTACAAATGTGTTAATTGAAATTTCTCATTAACTATCAAAGGTATTAATTTGAAACTTTGAAAACTTCTTAATTATTAAAAGGGCAACTAATTGCATCAAGACCTGTAATCCTAGGCTTTGTCATTTCAGAGTTATTGCCCTTGTTTTTACCTAGACTTTTTAAAGGAAATATCTCGATAATTGACAAAGTAAATCATTTGAAACTGAATGATTGTTAAGTATCGAAAGGGAAACTCATTACAACAAAGTAGGTTACCATTGAATTTGTGATTTCAGAATTATTGTCCTCGTTTTGATATACAATTTACTTTAAATGGATTATCTTACTGACTGCCATAAGTATTTAAACTTCAAACTTTGAAAACTTGTTCATTTCGTTACAACAAGACAGCTAGCCCTGTGATTGTTTGTGCAGATTAAGTACCCTAGTTTGACTTAGAATTTACT
Source organism: Gari tellinella (assembly GCA_922989275.2). NCBI lineage: Eukaryota > Metazoa > Mollusca > Bivalvia > Cardiida > Psammobiidae > Gari > Gari tellinella. The sequence goes on along the minus strand of OV277858.1, from coordinate 99,598,048 downwards.
TTTAATGGAATGCAGATGCAAGTATTAATTTTTTGAAATTAGATTTGAAACTTGCATGATATTATTTCCTCTATAAAAAGTTTAAACTTTATTTATTTAACATTGATTATGAAAGGGTACATTGGTTGCCCATCTAAACACTTATTTCATAATCAATGTTAAATAAATAAAGTTTGAATGTAGAGCAGACTGTGCCTCAAATATACATGGACATATATGAGTTTACTATATGTGGTCATATAAGAGATAGCGCACCCACTTCTCAGCAATGGGTCCTGAGTTTGAACAATCTTGATAGAGGACCATAAGGCAAAGCTACATGCCACATATTAAAGGTCTGGGCCTTACGGCTTCAGGGAGGAAGATTTTTAAAGGTTGTCCAATATAAGTATATGTAAAACTGATAAGCCCCGGGGCGGGGCCATTTTTGACCCTGGGGTCATTATTTGAACAATCTTGGTAGAGGACCATAAGGTGAAACTAGATGCCAAATATAAAAGGTCTGGGCCTTATTGTTTCAGAGAAGAAGATTTTTAAAGGTTTTCCTATACAAGTCTTTGTAAAACTGATAAGCCCCGGGGCGGGGCCATTTTTTACCCTGGGGTTATTATTTGAACAATCTTAGTAGAGGTTCATAAGGCAAAGCTACATGCCAAATATAAAAGGTCTAGGCCATACAGTTTTAGAGAAGAAGAGTTAAAGGTTTTCTTATGAAAAACTGATAAGCCCTGGGCGGGGCCATTTTTGACCGGTGGGGTCATTATTTAAACAATCTTGCTAAAGGTTCACAACATGATGCTACATGTGAAATTTGGTTGTCCTAGGACTTATAGTTATTGACAAGTAGATGTTTAAAGTTTTGACTTTAGTTGTCAATATTACAAAAATACGGAAAATGACCTTGCCCTCTGGCGGCCATGTTTTTTTACGGATCAAAATTTTTTGAACAATTTTGAAAGTATATCAATTGAGAAACATTTTGGTGAAAACCAAATTGAAATTGGACCAGTAGTTTCTGAGAAGAAGAATCTTTTAGATATTGTGCATGGTTGCCATGGCAACACGACCGATGCCCCCCCCCCCCCCCCCCCCACTTTTTTTTTAATTTTTGAAGCTCACAACTACAGTATGTATCTGACAAAGTTTGGTTGAAATTGGGCCATTGGTTTCAGAGAAGAAGTTATTTAAAACAAATTGTGAACAGACGGCACCGACGTACGACAGATGGCAACCGATCGCAATAGCTCACCTTGAGCACTTTGTGCTCAGGTGAGCTAAAAAGAGGGGTGTCACCTGCCAGCAACCATCAGTCAAACAAGAGTGAAAGTTAAAATGACAAACTTCATTATAGCAGAAAAAGTCTGCTGCAAAACAAAGTGTAGAAAAGGGGAATAACTCCATGGTATTGATGCGAATTGAACCATGTGCAACACTTCCACTCATCAAAGTATTTAAGTAAATTAAATTTCATCTGAAAAGCAGGAGAGAACATAAGTTATACACTGAAAAAAGAAAATATGGGAAAGGGGAATAACTTTCACAGTATTGCTGCAAGAGTTATCAACCTTGTAAAAGAAAATTATACTTTCCAATCTCTTTCCATCAAAGAAATTTCATTTCAAAATCTTTAGTATAACAGCAGAAATCTGCATAAAAAGAAGCTGTTGAAAAGGGGAATAACTCTCACAACATTTTAGCCAGAGTTATTACCCTTAAGCAATATGCTTCCACTTGTCGACTCTATAAATAAATGAAGTTTCATCTTAAAAGCTTCAGCAGTAGATTAGGAGTTATGAAGCGTGACACGAAATGCGTGACAGACAGAGGGATGGACAGATGCTGGAAAAGGTGTCAGAGAGACAACAAAGATCGCCACCAGCCCCTTAAGAAACTTTAAAGCACACTCAAGGTCACCAAGGTCAACCTTTAATTTTGCTGCATGGAAAGGTCTTGTCCATATACACATGCAAATCAAATATGAAAGTAACACCTCAAGGTACATAGGAAATATAAGCGTTTTTGAAACATAAACTCAGATTTCGAAACCTTAGAAACCTGTGACCTAAGTTCAAGGTCAAGGTCACTGGGCTTAATTTTTTTGCATGCATGGAATGGTCTTGTCCATATACACATGTATGCCAAATATGAAAGAAATATCTAAATGGATATATGAGTTATAGAAATTTTTAGAAACTTAAACGCTGATTTCGAAACTTAAACGCGGATCCTAAGTTCAAAATCAAAGTCACTGGGGGTCAAACTTTTTGCATGCAAGCAAAGATCTTGTTGATTATACACTTGCTCACTGAATATGAAAGGAATATCTCAATGGGTATAGGAGTTATAGAAATTTTGAGAAACCTAAACACAGATTTTGAAACCTAAACACAGGCCCTAAGTTCAAGGTCAAGGTCACAGGGGTCCAAATGTTTCTGAGCATGGAATAAATGGTCATATACACACACATACCAGCTATGAAAGCAATACGTCAAGGGACATAGAAGTACAAGGCATTTATTCGAAACCTAAACACAGATTTCTAATCCTAAACGCAGGCCCTAAGTTAAAGGTCAAGGTCACAGGGGTCTAAATTTTTCTACGCATGGAAAGGTCTTGTCCATATTCACATACACATACAAACTATGAAAGCAATACCTCAAGGGACATAGAAGTTATGGTCATTTTTTCGGAACCTAAACATGGGCCCTAAGTTCAAGGATCCAAATTTTTCTGTGCATGGAAAGGTTTTGTCCATATTATACACACACAGTCATACCAACTATAAAAGCAATACCTCAAGGGAAATAGAAGTTAATGGCATTTTTGGAAACCTTAACACAGATTTCGAAACCTTAATTCAGGCCCTAAGGTCAAGGTCACAAGGGTCTAAATTTTTCTACGCATGGAAAGGCCTTGTCCATATTCACATACACATACAAACTATGAAAGCAATACCTCAAGGGACATAGAAGTTAAAGGCATTTTTAGAAACCTTAACACAGGCCCTAAGGTCAAGGTCACAAGGGTCCAAATTTTTCTGTGCATGGAAAAGTCTTGTCCATATCAGGCATGGAGTAATGCAAAAATGTAATTGTAATGCATTACTTTTTCCAATGTAATTGCATGTAATGTGTAATGCAGATTTTTTTGCATTACATGTAATCGTAATTTAATTCATTACAATGCTAAAAAGGCAAGTAATTATAAGCATTACATTGCATTACATGGCATTACTTTTGTAACAAAGATTAATGTGTATTAATTGCTTGAATACTGCATGTACCAGTATAACATCATATTGTATGTGCTCAGCTGTGTAGTGTTTTAGTTTTGCAAAGGGAAAGCATAATTATGTTATTTGATGAGGTCTAAATACAATAGATACAGATTTATTCGGCATAAAATAGCATAAGCATATTCATAGCCATCAATTTTGCATGAACAATATATACATACAATAGGTTATTATTCCATCAGTGAAGAAGTTAATCCCTATCATTCTTTATATAGGTAGATCTAGATGTGTTCTATTTGGACAAGTTTTCTGCACAGTTTCTGAAAGTGACCTTTCCACAGTTTTCAGTTCTAACTTTTCACACAGAGTGATCTTAGTACCAAATAGTTTCGATCTGGATGGAATGTGGAGTCACACCATATCTGATTTTGATCCAAACTCTTCCAGTAACATAGGGTTTGGCAGGATAAGGGTTACAATAGGTGTGAAAACTTCACATTGCCACCTCTAGCATGAAATTAAACAGGTGTAAGGCAAAAATGACTTAACATGCTAGTGCATCATCAAAGTATCTAAAAAATCTATCATGTTTTTAGCTCACCTGAGCCAAAGGCTCAAGGTGAGCTATTGGGATGGCCCTGTGTCCGTCGTCGTCCATCGTGCGTCGTCGTTAACAATTGCTTCAAATGAAATCTTCTCCTAAACGGCTGAACAGATTTCAACCAAACTTTACAGGAATGTTCCTTGGGTCAAGCTCTTTCAAATTTGTTCAAAGAACTCTGGTTCCTATGGCAACCAAAGTGAAAAAATAAGGAAATCTTAAAAAATCTTCTTGTCTGAAACTACAAGGGCCAGAGCTTAGATATTTGGCACATAACATTATCTACAGGTCCTCTATCAAGTTTGTTCAAATTATGCCCCTGGGGTCAAAATTGGCCCCGCCCTGGGGGTCACAGTTTTACATAGAGTTATATAGTGAAAATTTCAAACGTCTTCTCCACTGAAACTAATATGGCCAGAGCTTTGATATTTGGCATGGTGACACTTCTAAATGTCCTTTACCTAGTTTGTTCAAATAGTTCTGGTCGGTTAAATATCTAGGTCATAATTCACATTCAAAATATGTATAGCAGACAGCAATTCAGCATTATAAGAGTTAGACCCTAGTCAAATTTCCTACTGGCAGAGTTACATAACTGAACTCAGGTCAGCTGGTCAGCTGATGAGGTTCACTGTAAACAGCAGCATATGGTGTTGTCTGCTATATTTTTATGCCCTGCAGTTGGGGGCATATTGTTTTTGTCTGTCTGCTTTTTTGTCTGTTTGTCCATTTGTTTGTCTGTCAGTCCACAACTTTAATCTTAGCCATAACTTTGTTAAAGTTAGAAACTTTATAACTTGGGTCATGTCCTACAAAGGTCAATGTCATTTTTGAGATATTTCCCAGTGTCATATTTTCTTGTCTTTGAGATAACTCCAGTTCTACTGATGTTAACCCATTACCCCATACATATGCCTTTTTACGCCTTTAATTTATTCCTCCTCTAAAGAAAATAATTCCACTTTATACAGTCATAAACATGTAAGATATAAGAAATAGTATCTATATCTTAGTAGATGGTTGAAAGTAAAGCAGAGTGCGCAATAAATAATCATATGGAAATACATGTAGCTTGATAAGAAGAAGTGTCATGGATAAGGGCCATAACTCTGCCAACAATATTTTTTTAAGTTATTCCAATTTGTCATGGTTTTTTTTGTCTGCAAGATAATTCCATTTACAGCTATATTAAAATGTTGTCTTGCCTATTAAGCTAAGGCACAATGACCTCAGGTGAGCGAATTAAGGGCCATGGCCCTCTTGTTTTTTAAAGAGATAGGTGTCAAAGCCACCTGAAGCTCGCCTGTTTAAATTTAAGTCTAAAATCATTGTGTATCGAACAAAAAATCAATTATCAGTTTAGAAAGATTATTAAATGAATGATGAGTCTTAGTCTAGCTATATTAAACTTAAAAACAACCTGTCCCTAAACTTTTACCTGGTGATTTGAGGTCAAAACAACTAAGTTCAAACCATATAAAAAAATTGATATAATTAAAATAAATTTTAATTCCAACTTCATAGCCTCAATGTTTGTTCCTAAATGAAGCCCCATACATAATTCCAGTACCCTAGCACACATATTCAACTTTGAAACAACCGTCCAAAAATCTGGTAATTGTAGTAAAAATTTAAGTTAAAAATTGACAAATATTAGATTTGTTTTCAAAAAATTCCAACTTCATGTGATCAATGTTTGACCCCAAATGAATCTTCATACAAAGTTGCAGCACCCTAGAACAAGTATTAAACGTTTGAACAACCCGTCCAAAAACTTTAATCTGGTGATTTGTAGAAAAAATAACCTAAGTCCAAACCGTCAATAATTGAAACAAAAAATAAATTATTTTTAAATTCTAACTTTATAACATCAATGTTTGACACCAACTGAACCTCCATTCAAAATTTCAGCACTCTCGCATAAGTATTAAGCTTTAAAACAACCCATTAAAAAACTTTAATCTGGGGTTTTGTAGCAAAAAACCTTAGTCCAAAGCATGTTCAAAATTGAAATAAATTGAAATCTCTTTTAAATTTGAACTTCATAACATCAATGTTAAACCTCAAATAAACCTCCAAACAATATTTTAGTACCCTAGCACAAATATTTAACTTTAAAACAACCCGTCCAAAAAACTTAAACCTGGGGTTTTGTAGCAAAAAACCTAAGCCCAAAACATGTTCAAAATTGAAATAAATTAAATCATTTTTAGCTCACCTGAGCCAAAGGCTCAAGGTGAGCTATTGGGATGGCCCTGTGTCCGGCGTCGTCCGTCGTGCGTATGTGCGTCGTCGTTAACAATTGCTTCAAATGACATCTTCTCCTATACCACTTGACAGAATTCAACCAAACTTTACAGAAATGTTCCTTGGGTCAAGCTCTTTCAAATTTGTTCAAAGAATGAAAAACAATGCAGAACTCTGGTTGCCATGGCAACCAAAGTGAAAAAATAAGGAAATCTTAAAAAATCTTCTTGTCAAAAACTGCAAGGGCTAGAGCTTAGATATTTGGCACATAGCATCATCTACAGGTCCTTTATCAAGTTTGTTCAAATTATGCCCCTGGGGTCAAAATTGGCCCCGCCCCGGGGGTCACAGTTTTACATAGAGTTATATAGTGAAAATTTCAAACGTCTTCTTCTCTGAAACTAATATGGTCAGAGCTTTGATATTTGGCATGGTGACACTTCCAGATGTCCTATATGAAATTGTTCAAATGGTTCCGGTCGATTGCATTACTAGGTCACAGGAGCTAAAAATAGATTTTTTTCAATGAAAACTTAAAAAATCTTCTTGTCTGAAACTATAAAGGACAGAGCTTAGATATTTGGCACATAGAATCGCCTTTAGGTCCTCTATAAAGTTTCTTCAAATTATGCCCCTGGGGTCAAAATTGTCCCCGCCCCGGGGGTCACAGTTTTACATAGAGTTATATAGTGAAATTTTCAAATGTCTTCTTCTCTGAAACTAATATGGCCAGAGCTTTGATATTTAGCATGGTGACACTTCTAGATGTCCTATATCAAAATTATTCAAATGGTTCCGGTCGATTGCATAACTAGGTCACAGGAGCTAAAAATAGATTTTTTTTAATGAAAACTTAAAAAATCTTCTTGTCTGAAACAACAAAGGCCAGAGCTTAGATATTTGGCACAAAGCATCACCTACAGGTCCTCTATCAAGTTTGTTCAAATGATGCCCCTGGGGTCAAAATTGTCCCCGCCCCGTTGGGTCACAGTTTAACATAGAGTATATAGAGTGAACTTTTCAAACGTCTTCTTCTCTGACACTAATATGGCCAGAGCTTTTATATTCGGTATGGTGACACTTTTAAATATAATTTACATATTTTGTTCAAATTGTTCCGGTCTGTTGCATATCTAGTTCAGTTCTGGACATAAATCATTATCTCCATTTTTTCAGCTATTCTCAGGTGAGCGAAATATGCCCCATGGGGCTCTTGTTTAATTTCAACTTCATAAAATCATTGGTTAACCCCAAATAAACCCCCATACAAAAATATCAGTATTTCCCTAGCACAAATATTAAGCTTTAAAACAACCCGTCCAAAAAACTTTAACCTTGGTCCACGCCCATGCTCACGCCGGGGGTATGACATAACCTCTGTTATTATACATCAATTTTATTTACAATGTTAATCTCCCATAGGCCACAGTGCCATATAAATACTGTCAGACCCAGCGGGAACAAAATACTGTCTTAAAAATACTTGTCTTACAAACGTATATGCTTCCATACCCAGTGGTACTATAAAGGGTCTATGACTTTTCAAGATGTATGCATGTATTCTTATGTTTCCAATCTCAATAAATGTAGCTGACAATGAACTTGTAGATAACAACGTATCAGTTAGATAATATATGCTTATTAGTTATTCTTTCGGTCATAATTTTGGATTGGTATCATAACTTGAAATCAAAATGTAACGTGTAATGTAATGCATTACTTTGCCAATGTAATGGTAATTTAATTCATTACAATTGTAAAAGTTGAGTAGTTGTAATTGTAATTTAATGCACTGTTTTGGCAATGTAATTGTAATATAATAATGCATTACATTCTCAGGTAATTGACCCCATGCCTGGTCCATATACACACACATACAAACTAGGAAAGCAGTACTTCAAGGGACATAGAAGTTATGGTCATTTTTCGAAACCTAAACACAGATTTTGAAACCTAAACGTGGGCCTCAAGGTCAAGGTCATAAGGGTCCAAAATTTTCTATGCATAGAAAGGTCATGTCCATATACACACACATACCAACTATGAAAGCAATACGTCAAGGGACATAGACGTTATGGTCGTTTTTCGAAACCTAAACACAGATTTAGACACCTAAACATGGGCCCTAAGTTCAAGGTCAAGGTCATATGGGTCTCATTTTTTCTATGCATGGAAAGGTCTTGTCCATATACACACACATACAAACAATGAAAGCAATACCTCAAGGGACATAGAACTTAGAAGTTAATGGCATTTTTCGAAACCTAAACACAGATTTTGAAACCCAAACTTGGGCCCTAAGTTCAAGGTCACACGGGTCCAAATTTTTCTATGCATGGAAAGGTCTTGTCCATATACACACACATACCAACTATGAAAGCAATACCTCAAGGGACATAGACATTATGGTCGTTTTTCGAAACCTAAACACAGATTTAGAAACCTAAACGTTGGCCCTAAGTTCAAGGTCAAGGTCATAGGGGTCTCATTGGAAAGGTCATGTCCATATACACACACATACCTTAACACAGATTTCGAAACCTTAACACAGGCCCTAAGGTCAAGGTCACAAGGGTCCAAATTTTTCTGTGCATAGAAAAGTCTTGTCTATATACACACACATAACAACTATGAAAGCAATACCTCAAGGGACATAGAAGTCAAAGGCGTTTTTCGAAACCTAAACACAGATTTCAAAACCTAAACTTGGGCCCTAAGGTCAGGGTCATAGGGGTCTAAATTTTTCTACGCATGGAAAGGCCTTGTCCATATTCACATACACATACAAACTATGAAAGCAATACCTCAAGGGACATAGAAGTTAAAGGCATTTTTAGAAACCTTAACACATGCCCTAAGGTCAAGGTAACAAGGGTCCAAATTTTTCTATGCATGAAAAGGTCATGTCCATATACACACACATACCAACTATGAAAGCAATACCTCAAGGGACATAGACATTATGGTCGTTTTTCGAAACCTAAACACAGCTTTAGAAACCTAAACGTTGGCCCTAAGTTCAAGGTCAAGGTCATAGGGGTCTCATTGGAAAGGTCATGTCCATATACACACACATACCTTAACACAGATTTCGAAACCTTAACACAGGCCCTAAGGTCAAGGTCACAAGGGTCCAAATTTTTCTGTGCATAGAAAAGTCTTGTCTATATACACACACATAACAACTATGAAAGCAATACCTCAAGGGACATAGAAGTCAAAGGCGTTTTTCGAAACCTAAACACAGATTTTGAAACCTAAACTTGGGCCCTAAGGTCAGGGTCATAGGGGTCTAAATTTTTCTACGCATGGAAAGGCCTTGTCCATATTCACATACACATACAAACTATGAAAGCAATACCTCAAGGGACATAGAAGTTAAAGGCATTTTTAGAAACCTTAACACATGCCCTAAGGTCAAGGTAACAAGGGTCCAAATTTTTCTATGCATGGAAAGGTCATGTCCATATACACACACATACCAACTATGAAAGCAATACCTCAAGGGACATAGACATTATGGTCGTTTTTCGAAACCTAAACACAGATTTAGAAACCTAAACGTTGGCCCTAAGTTCAAGGTCAAGGTCATAGGGGTCTCATTTTTTCTATGCATGGAAAGGTCTTGTCCATATACACACACATACAAACAATGAAAGCAATACCTCAAGGGTATTCAATAGTTTGTATGTGTGTGTATATGGACAAGACCTTTCCATGCATAGAAAATATAGACCCCTATGACCTTGACATAGAAGTTAATGGCATTTTTCGAAACCTGAACACAGATTTTGAAACCCAAACTTGGGCCCTAAGTTCAAGGTCACAAGGGTCCAAATTTTTCTATGCATGGAAAGGTCTTGTCCATATACACACACATACAAACTATGAAAGCAATACTTCAAGGGACATAGAAGTTAAAGGCATTTTTAGAAACCTTAACACAGGCCCTAAGGTCAAGGTAACAAGGGTCCAAATTTTTCTATGCATGGAAAGGTCATGTCCATATACACACACATACCAACTATGAAAGCAATACCTCAAGGAACATAGACATTATGGTCGTTTTTCGAAACCTAAACACAGATTTAGAAACCTAAACGTGGGCCCTAAGTTCAAGGTCAAGGTCATAGGGGTCTCATTTTTTCTATGCATGGAAAGGTCTTGTCCATATACACACACATACAAACAATGAAAGCAATACCTCAAGGGTATTCAATAGTTTGTATGTGTGTGTATATGGACAAGACCTTTCCATGCATAGAAAATATAGACCCCTATGACCTTGACATAGAAGTTAATGGCATTTTTCGAAACCTAAACACAGATTTTGAAACCCAAATTTGGGCCCTAAGTTCAAGGTCACAAGGGTCCAAATTTTTCTATGCATGGAAAGGTCTTGTCCATATACACACACACATACAAATTTTGAAAGCAATACTTCAAGGGACATAGAAGTTAAAGGCATTTTTCGAAACCTAAACACAGATTTCAAAACTTAAACCCAGGCCCTAAGTTCAAGGTCAAGGTCACAGGGGTCCAAATGTTTCAGTGCATCAAAAGGTCTTGTCCATATAAACACACATACAAACTATGAAAGCAATACCTCAAGGGACATAGAAGTTATGGTCAATTTTTGAAACCTAAACACAGATTTCAAAACCTAAAGGTTGGCCCTTAGTTAAAGGTCAAGGTCATAGGGGTCTATATGTTCTATGCATGGAAAGGTCTTGTCCGTATACACACACATACAAACTATTGATGCAATATCTCAAGGGACATAGAAGTTTAAGGCATTTTCTAACCTAAACACAGATTTTGAAACCTAAACGCAGGCCCTAAGTTCAAGGTCAAAGTCACAGGGGTCAAACTTTTGCTGTGCATTGAAAGGTCTTGTCCACATACATGTACACACATACAAACTATGAAAGCAATACCTCAAGGGACATAGAAGTTATGGTCATTTTTCGAAACCTAAACACAGATTTTGAAACCCAAACTTGGGCCCTAAGTTCAAGGTCACAAGGGTCCAAATTTTTCTATGCATGGAAAGGTCTTGTCCATATACACACACATACAAACTATGAAAGCAATACTTCAAGGAACATAGAAGTTAAAGGCATTTTTAGAAACCTTAACACAGGCCCTAAGGTCAAGGTAACAAGGGTCCAAATTTTTCTATGCATGGAAAGGTCATGTCCATATACACACACATACCAACTATGAAAGCAATACCTCAAGGGACATAGACATTATGGTCGTTTTTCGAAACCTAAACACAGATTTAGAAACCTAAACGTGGGCCCTAAGTTCAAGGTCAAGGTCATAGGGGTCTCATTTTTTCTATGCATGGAAAGGTCTTGTCCATATACACACACATACAAACAATGAAAGCAATACCTCAAGGGTATTCAATAGTTTGTATGTGTGTGTATATGGACAAGACCTTTCCATGCATAGAAAATATAGACCCCTATGACCTTGACATAGAAGTTAATGGCATTTTTCGAAACCTAAACACAGATTTTGAAACCCAAACTTGGGCCCTAAGTTCAAGGTCACAAGGGTCCAAATTTTTCTATGCATGGAAAGGTCTTGTCCATATACACACACACATACAAACTTTGAAAGCAATACTTCAAGGGACATAGAAGTTAAAGGCATTTTTCGAAACCTAAACACAGATTTCAAAACTTAAACCCAGGCCCTAAGTTCAAGGTCAAGGTCACAGGGGTCCAAATGTTTCAGTGCATCAAAAGGTCTTGTCCATATAAACACACATACAAACTATGAAAGCAATACCTCAAGGGACATAGAAGTTATGGTCAATTTTTGAAACCTAAACACAGATTTCAAAACCTAAAGGTTGGCCCTTAGTTAAAGGTCAAGGTCATAGGGGTCTATATGTTCTATGCATGGAAAGGTCTTGTCCGTATACACACACATACAAACTATTGATGCAATATCTCAAGGGACATAGAAGTTTAAGGCATTTTCTAACCTAAACACAGATTTTGAAACCTAAACGCAGGCCCTAAGTTCAAGGTCAAAGTCACAGGGGTCAAACTTTTGCTGTGCATTGAAAGGTCTTGTCCACATACATGTACACACATACAAACTATGAAAGCAATACCTCAAGGGACATAGAAGTTATGGTCATTTTTCGAAACCTAAACACAGATTTTGAAACCCAAACTTGGGCCCTAAGTTCAAGGTCACAAGGGTCCAAATTTTTCTATGCATGGAAAGGTCTTGTCCATATACACACACATACAAACTATGAAAGCAATACTTCAAGGAACATAGAAGTTAAAGGCATTTTTAGAAACCTTAACACAGGCCCTAAGGTCAAGGTAACAAGGGTCCAAATTTTTCTATGCATGGAAAGGTCATGTCCATATACACACACATACCAACTATGAAAGCAATACCTCAAGGGACATAGATATTATGGTCGTTTTTCGAAACCTAAACACAGATTTAGAAACCTAAACGTGGGCCCTAAGTTCAAGGTCAAGGTCATAGGGGTCTCATTTTTTCTATGCATGGAAAGGTCTTGTCCATATACACACACATACAAACAATGAAAGCAATACCTCAAGGGTATTCAATAGTTTGTATGTGTGTGTATATGGACAAGACCTTTCCATGCACAGAAAATATAGACCCCTATGACCTTGACATAGAAGTTAATGGCATTTTTCGAAACCTAAACACAGAGTTTGAAACCCAAACTTGGGCCCTAAGTTCAAGGTCACAAGGGTCCAAACTTTTCTATGCATGGAAAGGTCTTGTCCATATACACACACACATACAACTTTTGAAAGCAATAGTTCAAGGGACATAGAAGTTAAAGGCATTTTTCGAAACCTAAACACAGATTTCAAAACCTAAACCCAGGCCCTAAGTTCAAGGTCAAGGTCACAGGGGTCCAAATGTTTCAGTGCATGAAAAGGTCTTGTCCATATAAACACACATACAAACTATGAAAGCAATACCTCAAGGGACATAAAAGTTATGGTCAATTTTTGAAACCTAAACACAGATTTCAAAACCTAAAGGTTGGCCCTTAGTTAAAGGTCAAGGTCATAGGGGTCTATATGTTCTATGCATGGAAAGGTCTTGTCCATATACACACACATACAAACTATTGATGCAATATCTCAAGGGACATAGAAGTTTAAGGCATTTTCTAACCTAAACACAGATTTTGAAACCTAAACGCAGGCCCTAAGTTCAAGGTCAAAATCACAGGGGTAAAAATTTTGCTGTGCATTGAAAGGTCTTGTCCATATACATGTACACACATACAAACTATGAAAGAAATACCTCAAGGGACATAGAAGTTATGGTCATTTTTCGAAACCTAACACAGATTTCGGAACCTAATCAAGGGTCCAAATTTTTCTGTGCATGGAAAGGTTTTGTCCATATTATACACACACAGTCATACCAACTATAAAAGCAATACCTCAAGGGAAATAGAAATAAATGGCATTTTTGGAAACCTTAACACAGATTTCGAAACCTTAACACAGGCCCTAAGGTCAAGGTCACAAGGGTCCAAATTTTTCTGTGCATAGAAAAGTCTTGTCTATATACACACACATAACAACTATGAAAGCAATACCTCAAGGGACATAGAAGTCAAAGGCGTTTTTCGAAACCTAAACACAGATTTCGAAACCTAAACTTGGGCCCTAAGGTCAGGGTCATAGGGGTCTAAATTTTTCTACGCATGGAAAGGCCTTGTCCATATTCACATACACATACAAACTATGAAAGCAATACCTCAAGGGACATAGAAGTTAAAGGCATTTTTAGAAACCTTAACACATGCCCTAAGGTCAAGGTAACAAGGGTCCAAATTTTTCTATGCATGGAAAGGTCATGTCCATATACACACACATACCAACTATGAAAGCAATACCTCAAGGGACATAGACATTATGGTCGTTTTTCGAAACCTAAACACAGATTTAGAAACCTAAACGTGGGCCCTAAGTTCAAGGTCAAGGTCATAGGGGTCTAATTTTTTCTATGCATGGAAAGGTCTTGTCCATATACACACACATACAAACAATGAAAGCAATACCTCAAGGGTATTCAATAGTTTGTATGTGTGTGTATATGGACAAGACCTTTCCATGCATAGAAAATATAGACCCCTATGACCTTGACATAGAAGTTAATGGCATTTTTGGAAACCTAAACACAGATTTTGAAACCCAAACTTGGGCCCTAAGTTCACGGTCACAAGGGTCCAAATTTTTCTATGCATGGAAAGGTCTTGTCCATATACAAACACACATACAAACTTTGAAAGCAATACTTCAAGGGACATAGAAGTTAAAGGCATTTTTCGAAACCTAAACACAGATTTCAAAACCTAAACCCAGGCCCTAAGTTCAAGGTCAAGGTCACAGGGGTCCAAATGTTTCAGTGCATCAAAAGGTCTTGTCCATATAAACACACATACAAACTATGAAAGCAATACCTCAAGGGACATAGAAGTTATGGTCAATTTTTGAAACCTAAACACAGATTTCAAAACCTAAAGGTTGGCCCTTAGTTAAAAGGTCAAGGTCATAGGGGTCTATATGTTCTATGCATGGAAAGGTTTTGTCCATATACACACACATACAAACTATTGAAGCAATATCTCAAGGGACATAGAAGTTTAAGGCATTTTCTAACCTAAACACAGATTTTGAAACCTAAACGCAGGCCCTTAGTTCAAGGTCAAAGTCACAGGGGTCCAAATTTTGCTGTGCATTTGAAAGGTCTTGTCCATATACACACATACAAACTATGAAAGCAATACCTCAAGGGACATAGAAGTTAAAGACATTTTCTTAAAAGAAATTACGCCGTTCACGACGAAGCCGAAGACGACAACTACACCGAGGGTATTGCAATAGCTTGTCTTGTACTTGGTACAGGCGAGCTAAAAATGGTCTATTTGGATAGTTGATTACTATAAGGATCAAACTAGTGCTATTTGGCAGATAAGTCATATAACGACTAACAAATAACAAGACACTTACACACTTTTGCTATAAACGCTTATGGTGTTTCAACACAGCGGAATGCAGTGCAAACGCCTGTGCTTTGCCACACTGTCATTCATTTAAATGTGGTCATGTGATCGCGGTGCAAATAAATTCAAAACTATTCCAATATTAGACTGCATATATCTTGTTTTGTTACTCTTTAAACTGATGATAAATCTGATATCGTGATAAATGTGTAACTTAATGTGTTGGCAATGTGATGCACTCGTTTTAGCAGACGGATACAGTGTATATTGCATATTGTGTACTTTCAGTTTCAAACAAGAGCGTGTCCCAGTTACACGAATGCCCCCGATGATACAGGGAGGGGAATCCAGACTATCAAACGTAAAAGTAAGAGAGCTGAAACTGTAGTGGAGCGCCATTTTGAGGACTTCAAGGGCCATTACTCCAAAGGGCCTAGCATAAATTGGTGCCGCTGGTTATCCAAATTGGTCTCCATTTTATGTCAACAAACATTTTCAGAAAGTTTGGTGATGATCAGATGAAAAGCAATGTGTTTGTGAAACACAAATGCCCCCAGCCAGCATCATGTTCTGTAATGTAATGCTTATTTGCAAAAGTCATGGTCGTAGGGTAAATGAAACATTGGCATGGTTGGAGAAGTCTTAACACAAGAAACATATAAAGTATGGAAGCTCTAGGCCTACTGGTTCAAATGTTATAGGCGTATAAAGATTTATACAAATAAAGGTCAAAGGTCAAGGTCACAAGGGCAAAAACGTAGGTATGGTTGGAAAGGTCTTGACACATGAAATATATAAACAAAATATGAAAGCCGTAGGCCTACTGGTGCAAATGTTATAGCCATTTAAAGATTTCAACAAAAGTAGGTCAAATGTCAAGGTCACAAGGTCAAAAAGTTTTGTATGGTTAGAAAGGGAAAACAAATGTCAAGTACAAAAGGCCAAGGTGCAAAAATGCAAAAGTTATAGCCAAGGTTAAGGTTTTTGGTTAAAGTTTGATTAAATAGGTCAAAGATCGAGGTCAGGTCACATGGTCAAAGATGTTGGTATGGTTGGAAAGGTCTTGACACAAGAAATATACATACAAAATATTAAAGCCCTGGGCCAACTTTTGCAAATGTTATAGCCATTTAAAGATTTTTACAAAAGTAGGTCAAATGTCAAGGTCACAAGGTCAAAAAGTTTTGTATGGTTGGAAAGGTCTTGCCATGAAGAATACACATGCCAAGTATAAAAGGCCCAGGTTCAAAAATGCAAAAGTTATAGCCAATGTTAAGGTTTTTGGTTAAAGTTTGATTAAATAGGTCAAAGGTGAAGGTCAAGGTCACATGGTCAAAGATATTGGTATGGTAGGAAAGGTCTTGACACAAAACATAATATACATACAAAATATTAAAGCCCTATGCTAACTGGTGCAAATGTTATAGCAATTTAAAGATTTTTACAAAAGAAGGTCAAATGTCAAGGTCAAGGTCACAAAGTTTTGTATGGTTGGAAAGGTCTTGATACAGGGAAGACACATGCCAAGTATAAAAGGCCTAGGTACAAAAATGCAAGAGTTATAGCCAAGGTTAAGGTTTTTGGCACAGACGGACGGACGGACAGACAAACCAACAGACATGACAAAAACTATATGCTCCCGAATCATAGATTCTGGGGGCATAAAAATTACTTGTTTACCATGAAAATTACTATTTTTACCATAGAAACCATATATAACTTCAAAAGCAAGGCAATTACATAAACTTTAAAAGAAAATTGTCTGTTTCTTGGTAAAAGTTTGAATTCATATGTATCAAAAGATTGAAATACTTATTATTCTTGTCTATATGAAAGGGGAGTAATTTTGCCGAATTTAATAGCCGTTGTCTTTCATGTCTTGCTATGGCCGCCAGCTGAAATTATACAAAGAAGTTTGTTTGTGCAAGGTTAAAGTTAATTTAATGCTGTATGTTCTATTTCAGGTCTGATATATGTAGAAAGTCATCAAACAGAACAATCAGGCTCAGACCAGAATAGCTGTTTATTGACACACACTAAACATACAGCAGTGAGACCTTGAACTTGTGACCTATATTAAAACCTCACCAAGTGTGGTAGACATTTGATTAAAACAGCAGTTTGATATAATACATGATGGTTTATACAGAAAAGACATCTTACACATGTGACCTTTGTAAAAAAGTCATTTAAAAATAAAGCAATTTAACAAGACACATTTGGACACCTAGTGACCTACAGAAGAGAACACTATACAAGTGTGATCTTTATGAAAAGGCATTTGATCCGAAAGGCAATTAAATGACACACATGAGGATACACCTTACAAGTGTGATCTATCTGACAATTTATTTAAAATGAAAGACAATTTAGTGTCATAAATGCGGGTACAAACAGGGAGAAACCATACATGTGTGATCTGTGTGACAAGTTATTTAATCATAAGATCAGATTAGTGTCACACATTCGGACAAATACAGGTGATAAACCATACAAATGTGATATGTGTGAATCGTCAGTTACTCAAAAAAACAATTCAATGTCGCACATTCGGACACATACCGGAGAGAAACCGTACAAGTGTGACCTCTGTGACAAGTCCTTTACTCAAAAAAGCAGTTTAGTGTCACACATCAGATTACATACAGGGGAGAAACCCTACAAATGTCATCTGTGTGACAAGTCATTTAGTAGTAAATGTAATTTACTGCCACACATGAGGGTACATACAGGGGAGAAACCGTACAAGTGTGATCTTTGTAAATCGTCATTTACTTGTAAGAACAGTTTAGAGATACACATGAGATTACATACAGGGGAAAAACCATTCAAATGTGAACTGTGTGACAAGTCATTTAATACTAAAGGCAGTTTAGTGCCACACATGAGGATACATACAGGGGAGAAACCGTACAAGTGTGATGTGTGTACATCGTTGTTTTCTCGTAAGGCCAATCTAGTCATTCACATGAGGATACATACAGGGGAAAAACCATTCAAATGTGATCTTTGTGAATCGTCATTTACTCATCGGCACAATTTAGTGACACACATGAGGATACATACAGGGGAGAAACCGTACATGTGTGATCTGTGTGGAAAGTTTTTTACTCATCAGAACGGTTTAGTGGCACACAAGAGGATACATACAGGGGAGAAACCATACAAATGTGACCTCTGTGACAAGTCCTTTACGCATAGAAACCATTTAATGAGACACATGGGGATACATACCAGGGACCATATATACCCCATAGTACCTGTACATACCAAAGAGAAACCTTACAAGTGTGGTCTGTGTAAATCGTCATTTACTTGTAAGCACAGTTTAGTGTCACACAAGAGGATACATACTGGGGAGAAACCATACAAGTGCCATCTGTGTGACAAGTCATTTACTCAAAAGAATAATTTAATGAGACACTTGAGGATCCATTCCAGAGAGAAACCATACACTTGTGGTCAGGATTGGCAATCAACCGGTCAAAAAGAGTATTGACTGCCTGGGCAATACCAGTCATTAGTGGTCATTAACTGTCAATATCGGTCAATTGAAATGAACATTTGGAACCAAATTATAACCTATGTATCATACCCCTAGCAATGTAAATTGTTGTTTAATAATTATACAGTACATACAAACTGTATTGTTAAGGATCTTTCTAAATAACAGTATCCGAAGTATGATATTTTGATGTTTTTCAAAGTTTTTCTTAAATGACTACAAGTGGTATTTTGCGGGGTGGCCATTTGATGTGGTCAATTCAATCAGACTACTTAAAATATAAAGTACTAGTAAACTATTTATCTTATTCATACATTGTGATGATGAGCATACTGGAAATAATGATCATATCAATGATTTAAATTTTAATCTAAAGACTTAAAGGGACTCGCAACCGGATGGTGTACTTGTCAAAATAAAATAAAATACTCAAATAAAAGCAAATTTGTGGCATTATTTGGCTTCTGACATTAAAAAAATATGATCAGTCCAAAAAAAAGTCTCAAGAATTGTCACCGAATCTTAGGTTTTTAGCTCACCTGAGCTAGCTCAGGGTGAGCTTTTGCAATCCTTGAATGTCCGTCGTCCGGCGTCAACAATTTTAGTGTTTACACTCTAGAGGCCACAATATTTATCCTATCTTTCTCAAACTTGCTCAGATGGTATATTGCCATAAGAGCTTGGATGAGTTCGATTATGGTTGAAATCGGACAAATAGATCATGAGTTATCTACCTTTGAACTGCTGAAAATGCCATACTTAACAGTGTTTACACTCTAGAGGCAACAGTATTTATCCAATCTTTCTAAAACTTGTCCAGATTGTATATGACCATAAGAGTTTAGATGAGTTTGATTTTGGTTGAAATCGGATAAATAGATCAAGAGTTATATACCTTTGAATTGCTGAAAATGCCATATTTAACGATGTTTACACTCTAGAGGCCACAAATTTTATCCAATCTTTCTCAAACTTACTCAGATTGTATATTACCATAAGACTTCGAATGAGTTCGATTATGGTTGTAATCGGATCAATAGGTCAAGAGTTATCTACCTTTGAATAGCTGAAAATGATATATTTAGTTCAGTATTTTCGCTCTAGAGGCCACAATATATATCCAAGCTCTCTCAAACTTGCCCAGATTGTATATGACCATAAGAGTTCGAAATAGGGTGATTATGGTTGGAATCGGACAAATAGATCAAGAGATATCTACCTTGAATTGCTGAAAATGCCATATTTTACAGCGTTTACGCTCTTGCAACTACAGTTTTCAATGGATTTTGATTATACTTGTATACAAAGGATGTAGCTATACGTTCTCGAAGGAGTGCAATTATTGTTGAAATGTAATCATTGTGGCAGTAGTTACCTGCCCTTGATATTCTTTGAAATGCTAGAAAAAGGCTTCATTTCAGTATTGTTTAGGCTCTAGTTATCTGTCTTTGATGTACTCTACTATACTACAGTAGGTGGACAAACTTGAATGGATTTAGAATAAAACGGGTGAAATTCAAAGGTAAAGCTACCAGGCTTCATTACAAATGGTGAGCGATATCAGGGCCTTCAGGCCCTCTTGTTTTTAGATATTTTCCATCGTTTTTCTATAGCTTTAGTAGACAGTATAGTTGTTGTTGCTTCTCTACATGGGCTCAGACATAAATATCTGAGCCGAATAATCTACTACCAGTGAAGTACGTTAATTTGCTACCATATATATAGAGAGCGCTCGTAGCCGAGTGGGTAAAGGGTTTCCTTATTTTTCATGTTTGTCTCCGCATGGAGGGTCACAGGTTCTAATCCCACCAGAGCTTCTTATTTTTTCTTTTTTTTTTGAAATGCATTTTTTAACAGAATTTATTATCCTAAACTAAATCTTACCCATTTATATAAGCATTTGACATATATTTACAAATTACTATTTTTAATGCTAAATCCGGTTGCGAGCTTCTTTAAATATTTGAAATACATTTTGTAAATATTTGATAAACCTGGACTACAAAGTGGCTGATTGAAATGACCGGCCTTGTCAATTGAAAAGTCTACCCCATTTGATTGAAAGTGTCCTATACCAATGTAAATAAATGTTCTTTTTTAATGTATAAAACCCATCATTTAATGTAACATCAATATTGATATTTTGATTCTAGTACCAAAATTATATCAATTTCATGTTGCAACTTTGTTTATTTTTAATTTCTCCATCGTTTTTAAAATTTTAACTTATTCCAATCCCATTTGATGACATGTCATCAATTATTGCAAAAGGGTAAAAAATGTATCAGTATGATTATCCATTTACTACAGAGTTGACATCTAGTTGACTGAATTGGAAATTTGTGAAAGGCCATGTACCTTTGAAACAAAAAACACATGTGATGTTTTTATGCTTTTACCCAAGTGTAGATTCAAACTACTCAGCCGCTTTAAAAACGCAACGTTTTCAAACCCTATTTTTAACTTGTTCCTGAAAAGTATGTAAACAGGTAACAAGATATCATCATTCGCACGTGCATCCATTTGTTCTTTCTGCCAATGTGTTGTGAAATCATTCAAGCGATAAGTGTATCTGACGCAATAGGTGAAATTCAATGATTTCCACATGCACACTCAGCAATAATTTTACACCGAATGAACTTTAGTATGACTCAGGAGTAATAAAAACACAGCATGTTAAAAAAATTATCTGTTTTGTCCATGCCACGTCTTTTTGAAAATGAGCGCCAACGCGCAATTGACATGCTGAAGGCTGCATTGTCAGTGCGCGCCATACTAAGGGTATTAAATTGTAATATACCGATAATTACGAGACTTCTTCAACGAAGGCAAGCTCCTGGTGAGGTTCGTGGTCATCATCTACCAGGCAGACCAACAGTAACGTAACGTCGTCAGGACGTCAATATCAGAACGTAACATCTGAGAGTTTGCTGAACAACAGCCACAGGAACCACAATACAGACATGTGGAAGTCATGGGTAAGTTTTCCGCAAAACGGCATCGCTTATTCACAATTTGATTAAGAAAAAATTTATTGACAAACAATTGTGACTTTGCTATTTTTTACTCATCACGCTATTTTGACTTAATATTCCGACACATTTACTGCATCAACAATCTTAATTTTGCTTTTGGGGAGACGTGTACGTCATCATCAACCAAATCTGCCACAGTGCAGAATCTCACAAGGAAGAGTGGATAATAAACCTACCACAACCAGTTATTACCCGCATCTTTCAACCAATGCGTCGTAGATGTCAAACCTGTATTGCTGCATATGGTGGATAAACACGGTACTAGAGTCGTGAATTTTTCAGTTTGTGGGTTTATGCCATCGAGTGATAAAATAAGAGTGTTTGGATTGTTCGATTGTTATGAAATTTTGAGCACCTTCGCAGAACACCTTGATTTACATTATGTTGGAATAGCATTGCTATCGTTTGTATGCTTAAACTAAACAAGTTCAATTATGGAGTTTCTACAGTAAAGGCTTTATACTGTTGATATATGGAAGAACGGTTTTGCTAACATCTTGAACACTATAGATCACTTTACACAATGCTTTGTTTGGATTTGTTATGATTTTATGTTGCTTTCAACAGTATTTCAGTCATATAGCGACATCCAGCCAATGACAGGTGGAGGAAGACACCAGAAGCCCTTTATGCACCGTTTTAGGTACAAATAGGCAACTGGGTAGAACCATCGCCCTTCTGCAAGCCAGCTGAAAGGCTTCCCCACATGAAAATTGGAAAATATCCAGACCAGGATTCGAAATCATAGTGGTGAGGATCTTAGTGATGTAAGTCACAGTGACTATAACAGCTATAGGCCAGGAAGGCCCGAGATATTATTAGTGAAGTACTGTAGCAGTACCCATAGATAAGTATAAAGAATCTACCTGGTAGGCGATGGGCATCACAATCTGCTGAAAGGCTGCAACATAGTCTCTATCCATCCTTGCTCCCTACAAACATATACAGTGGAGACAACATTAATTTCCAGTTTACAGGGGTTTCAAGTTCAGAGTGTTTTTCACCCATCACCCCATAGCTTGTTTCTAGTACTGATAGCATATTGAATGTAAAGCAGAATGCGCCTTAACTCTTTGAACCCTAGGCACGCATATATGCATCATTTCTAAACAGTATACCTGTGAGGAGTACACTTGTCCTATGCAAACAGTGAAGACCCTGATCAGAGGGCTCCTTAAGGAGTCCTCTGATCAGGTTCTACACTGTTTGTCGTTTTGACATTTATTGAAAATAATCAACCCTAAAAGGTTAAAAGTGGACTGGACTTAATTGAAAACTAGAATTGTTTATTTGCAGTTATAGGGAGGAAAGAGTTAAGGCGCATTCTGCTTTACGTTCAACCTGCTTTAACTCTTTCCTCCCTGAGACTTTAAATGGACAATTCCAGTTTCCATCTAAGTCTAGTCCATTTCTGACTTTAAAGGGTTGTTTTTGTCAATGTTTGGCATTGTGACAAACAGTGAAGACCCTGATCAGAGGGCTCCGAAAGGAGCCCTCTGATCTGGGTCTTCACTGTTTGTATAGGACATGTGTACTATTCACATGTACACTGTTTGAAAAGCACGCCTATAGGTCTGTTTGTGAAAAACTCGCTTTTAAACATATACAGTTACAAAATAATTGATGATTCAACAGACGATATTTTGTGGGTTAAGTTCTGGAATGAAAATGAGAATATATGCATTTGTACTTGCTATCTCCCCCCGCAATTGTCAAGCAGGAGTCATAATGCAGAGGCATTCTTCACGTTACTTACTGAACAAGTGTATATGTATCAGAACGAAGGAAAACTTTTCATATGCGGAGATTTTAATGCCCGGTGTGGTGACAATTCAGATTACTTTGAGGGTGTTGATGACGTGAGAGAGCGGAACGTTATCGATATGACGTCGAACCACTACGGCGATCTTTT
Organism: Gari tellinella; assembly: GCA_922989275.2. Taxonomy (NCBI): domain Eukaryota; kingdom Metazoa; phylum Mollusca; class Bivalvia; order Cardiida; family Psammobiidae; genus Gari; species Gari tellinella. The sequence goes on along the minus strand of OV277858.1, from coordinate 99,574,473 downwards.
GGTAGATTTTATGGTGGACTGTAACCTGTGCATGTTAAATGGACGAGCACCAGGTTCAAATAACTTTACTTCTGTATCATCTCGCGGACGGGCAGTCGTTGACTATGTTCTTGTTCCGCATGAACTGGTGTCCATGGTTACGCGGTTTGATGTATGCTTAATGAGTGAAATCATTAGTGAATTTGAGCTTCAGGGCTATGAAAAGACACCAGATCATTCTGTATTGAAGTGGCAAATGAGCATTTATGCTGAGTTTGAAAGCGATTCTGAGCCGAATGACACTTACTTTCACGGGGCACAGAGACGCTTTAAAACGAATTCCATTCCAAATGATTTCCTTAATGACCATTCAGCTCTTGAGCAGCTGCATAACACTATTTTGAAAATTGAGAATAGCTTATACATGCAAAATGATGCAAACGAGGCATACACTGCTCTGATGTCCTTACTGACTGTGGAAATGACGCGTAAGTTGAAATCATATAGCACTGTTAGCCAGAATAGACCAAAGGGACATAAATCTAGGTATAAGAGTTATTGGAATGACGAACTTCAGACTCAGTGGGATTTAGTTTGTGCCGCCGAACGGTCTTGGTTAAAATGTATCGGTAATACGTGTGATAAAAGGCGTCTGATATCGAGAGCAAAATTTAACAGTGAAAGAAAGCAATTTGATAGACTTAATAGAAAATGGAAACATTATCCAAGTTGGTCGAAGAGTCTGTATCAATAGACTTCTGGAGGGAAATTGGTAAACTCTCCCTCGCAAATGAGAGGAAAACCAAAATCCCCATGGAAGTACTAGATGAGAATGGTAATTCAGTTACTGACAGGGTTCACGTTTTAAGTACATGGGGAGAAAAGTATAAAACATTGTATAATCCAGTAAACACAGATTCCTTTGACGAGGATAATCTTTGTTATGTTAGAAATTGTCTGAGTGAAAATAGTGTTCCAGAAAATAATATAAACAGTAATATCTTGAATAAAAGTATAACGTACGAAGAGGTAAAGCAGGCTGTTTTCAGGGCCAAGCTAAAGAAAGCCGTAGGTGCGGACAATATTCCAGCCGAGGGATTAAGATATGACCAGTGCATTGATCTACTATATAGGCTCATAACATATTGTTTTGAACAAGGTGAGATACCACAGGAATGGTCTAAGTGTATAATTAAACCCATACCAAAAGGTGACTCAAAAGACCCACGAGAGCCCTTAAATTACCGTGGAATATCCCTACTATCTGTGCCATATAAAGTTTATGCAGATATTCTTAATCACAGGCTATCAAAATGGCTTGAGAATAATGACTTACTATGTGACGAACAGAATGGCTTCCGTCGTAAGCGTAGCTGCCAGGAACATATATATACTCTTTATACAATAGTGAACAATCGCAAACTTGCTCGGAAGTCTACATTGTCGTGTTTTATTGACCTTCGCAAAGCGTATGACAGTATCTCGAGAGATTGTCTTTGGTACAAACTGTTAGCTATCGGAGTTCGAGGCAAAATGTATGAAGCAATAAGGTCTCTGTATAACGACGTTCAATGTACTGTTAACGTTAATGAGATATTTACACCGTGGTTTAACGTAAATACAGGCTTAAAATAGGGTTGCAAAATATCCACGACGCTGTTTTCTGTCTATATTAATGATTTAATTAGTGAAATCAGTGCATTGAACTGCGGGTTACAGTAGACAACAAGATAGTTTCATTATTAGTTTATGCTGACGATATCACGCTCTTGGCTCCTAACTCAGAATCACTTACACAAATGTTGAATGTCGTGGACAATTGGTGCAAAAAATGGCGTTTGTCTATTAATGAAGATAAAACAAAGATTGTGCATTTCCGTTCACAGTCAGTTGAGAAATGTAGCTTTGAATTCAAATGCGGATCAGCTAATATCGAGTATGAAACTGACTATAAGTATCTTGGTGTTTGGCTGAACGAGCATTTAAACATGATAAAAACTGTAACGGAAATTGCAAAATCTTCGAGTAGAGCCCTTTCTGCATTATATACTAAATGTTTACAAGCAGGTGCAATGACCCACAATGTGTTCACGAAACTCTATCAGTCACTTGTTGAGCCAGTCATGTACTATAGTGCTGCAATTTGGGGAATCGGCAACGCTGAATTGAATAAAATACAAACTGTTCAGAACAAAGCGTGTCGCTATTTTCTCGGCGGAGGTAAACACGCATCAAATGTTGCACTACGTGGCGACATGGGTTGGGTATCTGCCAGAGTTAATGCCAAGGTAGAAGCTTTTCGAAAGTATATAAAACTTGGTAGGCTTCAGCCGTCTAGACTGACTCAAAAAGTTCACTTGTGGTCAAAATCTATTAATAGGAGCTGGGAGTCACGTGTTCTCAACATGGCTTCTAAACACGGATGCTTACATATCATAACAAATGACATACAAAGTGTTAAATCTTTAGTAAAAGAAGTGAAACAAACATTGACTATCGCAGACATTGACCAGTGGAAGACAGAGTTAGAAAAGTCTGATAAACTCAGAACTTATAAAAAATACAAGTGTGATTTTCAAACAGAGCATCGATTACTGTACATTACCATTATCACGGGACCACCGTCGAACATTGTTTAAATTCAGATCTTGTTCACTCCCCCTTTTTGTAGAAACGGGTCGTTACAGTAGGCCAAAAGTTCCACATGGAGAACGTATTTGTAAATTGTGTCCATCCAATGAAGTAGAGGATGAGACTCATTTTCTCATAGACTGCAGTCTCTATTCGGACTGTAGATATGACCTGTTTGCAAAGGCATCGGCGCTGAACGGTGCTTTTGCAGATAATTATGTCGTCTACAGATAAACTAAAATACATAACGAAATGCAATGAATTGCAATATTTGCTTGCAAATACTTTAAACAACATGTATAAAAGGCAGAAAGTTTTTATATAGTAACATAAAATGTATATCTATATTTTAAATTTCTTTCTTTTAGACATGTATAAAAGTCTTACCCTTTATAGTCTTCTAAATCCTTTTTATACTGCTGCTATATCCATATGCTCTTAATTGTAAGTAAATGTCTTTAGAAAATTTCTTCCTTTCAGGAATGTGGCATATGTATATAAGCCATCATGTTTTAATGAAAGTATTTTATTTGATTTTACAGTGTCTTATAGGTCGAAAGCGGCCGGGTATCAATACCAAATGTCATTTAGTTTTTATTGATATGTTTATGTACAAATGAATGATGTATTGATGCATGACACTCTAATAAACAATTTTGTCTGTCTGTCTGTCTGTCTGTCCTATATGCGGGACTAGGGTTCAAAGAGTTAAGCTATCTTCTATTTACTAGAATACAGAAACTATTTCTGATGATAAGTATTCATGAATGTGATTTTCTTCAGTGTATGAATAAAGCAAAGGCGTAAAAATGCGTGTTTAAAGGTGTAATGGGTTAAAATAAAGAAGGGTTGGAATCGAGACCAAAGTTTTTGTCTGGTTTAGAGAGAATTCCGGTATTTAGAGGTTCTGGTTCGGAGGTGTTCCACTGTAAATGATCTGCCAAACCATGCCAAAGATGTGGATCCAGGTCAGATGCCATTTAAGAATCAAACTGATTGTGACATTCAAATGAATGTTTGAGATGAACATACTAAAACCTCAATGTGTGGGAAATAAGTATAGTAAAACCTCTATTAGGTCCTCTAAAATAAAACTTATTGTATAAAAGGTACAGGACAGCTTAAAGTAAGGTAAAAGAAAAACAGAGAGCTCTTAAAGCTTATCTCACCTTGCTTTAAGAAGTCACATGCCTTAAATACAAAACATTAATAATAATTTTGTGGTCGTAATAGAGAGGTTCTACTGTATATAACTTGAAAACATTGTAGGAGCCCTCTGATCAGGGTCTACACAGTTTGTCATACTTGTTTTCAAAACTGGAAACAGGCTATACTCCCTGGGTAATGGTCAAATGTAATATAACATTAAATTGTTTCAGATGAGTTAATGGTCAATTAAAGATTGATTGAATTTAATTCAGATTTATGTTTTTCATTGTTCTTTCCTGTTTGAACAAAACTTAATACTGTGCAATGAAATGGAGAAAATGACAGCTTTAAACCCTTTTGAAGACATGTGACTACTTAAAGCATGTTGAAAGTAAAGAAGAATATGCCTTAACCTTTTCCTCCCTGAAACCTCAAATGGACAATTCTACTTTTCAATTGAGTCTAGTCCATTTTTGACTTTTAAGAGTTGATTTTTACAGTGCATTTCAAAATGACAGTGTAGACCCTGATCAGGGTCTACACTGTCTGCATAGAACAAGTGTACTCCTCACAGGTACATTGTTTGCAAATGATGCATAAATATGTGACATAAGTTCAAAGAATTAAGGCACATTCTGCTTTACTTTCAGCCTAAACAGTGTAGACCCTGATCAGGGTCTACACTGTCTGCATCACTGTACTCCTCACAGGTGCATTGTTTGCAAATGACGCATACGTATGTGACATTGGTTCAAAGAATTAACCCTTAGCCTGCCACTCACGACTATAGCACCATATGCAAACAGCTTGGATCCGGATGAGACGCCGAGTAACTCGGCGTCTCATCCGGATCCAAGCTGTTTGACACTCGGACAACATTTTCAGCAATTTTGAGCAACTTAGAAGCACTTTGAAACTTGAAGCAGACAAGAAATATAGCAGACGACAATTTATTTGGCGGGCTAAGGGTTAAGGCACATTCTGCTTTACTATCAACCTGCTTTAAGCTACGTCAATACCATCTACTACAATAAAGAAAATATTTGTTGTAATACATATTTATGACTGTATAAATATTATTTCCTTCAATGGAGGAATAAAGTAAATAAAACAGAGAAGATCTGAAAAGTACACTTGTACTAAACAGTGAAGACCCAGATCTCAGCTCTCCTGCACTGATCACCACAATTATTGCAATACATTGACAAATATCAAACCTAATTAGTCTAGTCAGAAATGGATGAAAATACTTAGGAAGATGGCATTGTCCATTTTAAGTTTCAGGGAGGAATGGGATAAAGGGTAAAGACTAACCCCTTCCTACAACAAGGGCCACCGGGGCTCCAGATAATGCGTATATATTCAAAAACTGAAATCTTTATTTCTGCATTAAACCCTATGACGTTACTACTCATTAAAATTGTCTCTTCGAGACAATTATGAGCAGTTACACCGTAGGTTTGAGTGCTGAAATGAGCGAGATAATGTTGGATTTTTTCATAGGTCAGATTCTAAAATTCTGATTTTTTATTTATTTCTCCATCTATTCCTGTTATTTGACATTTCTTTGGAATTGTCTTGAAAAGACGATTTCAAAGAGATATCAAAAGACAGGATTACATGGTGAAATCAGAAGTTAGATGTATTTGAAGGTTTTGACTTAAGACCATTTTTGTCGTAAGACAGGCGCCAGGGGCCTGTTTCATAAAACTTCGTACAACAAAAACGATCGTAAGTCTAAATTTTAAAATACATTTAATTTCTGATTTCTGTATAAAATCCTGTCTTGTGACATCTTTTTGGAATCGTCTTTTCAAGATGATTCCAAAAAGATGTCACAAGACGGGATTAGATGGAGAAATGAATAATAATTGAGACCTTTATAATCTGACTTACGACAAGTTTTGTCATACGAAGTTTGATGAAAAGGGCCCCAGGACCATAAAAAGTATAGTGCAACTCACCATATTCCATGCAATATTGACATTGTGCCCCCTGCCTTCTTCAGCTCCAACCCTTTCACTACAGCCGTTAGGACCGTATGGGTAATATTGTCCATTATCATACCTGTGTAGTGAGATGTACAGTACACTGAAAATACAAAAGTATATAAGTGATGAACTATGGTAACTCTTGTGGTTTATTAGGTTCCCTTGTGGATAATTTCAGGTGCCAAAACATGAACCCGTTGACTTGGAATTCTGGGTAGTTTGATAAATACTGGTCTAAATAAGCAAACAGTGTAGATCCAGATCAGAGGGCTCCAAGGAGCCCTCTGATCTGGGTCTACATTGTTTGCAAATGTAAAGAGTATATTTTAAACAGGTCCATGGTGCTGAAAGAGTTAACACATTCAACACTATAGTGACATTTACAAACAGTGTGCCTGTAAAGAGTTTTATTATATACATATCGATGATTTATAGAGATTTCTCAGTTAGATAAATTTGATATCGTCACTGTTGATATCATCACTACATGTAGTGATGATATCACTTTTTGTGAAGTCATGTCATAATAAGTTTAGTGACGTCGCGGTAGTCAATTTTGTGTGTGTTTTTTCCAGTAATTATATATATAATAAAATTATAATATAATAAATAGAATAATCAATTTCTTTGAATAGATATGAAAACTTGAATGAGTTGTTATCTGGTTAAAAAACTCGTCCTGTGGACTCGTTTTTAACCAGATAACAACCCATTCTCTAGATATATTTTTCATATCAATCCAAGGAAATTGATTATCCTCTATCTCTCGTCCTCTGCAAATGGTAAACACAGTGATAGACACAGATCAGAGGACTCTCATATATACATGTAGTAATAAAAGAAAGTTACTGGGGTGAATGAGTTAATTGCTCTTCTTGGTGCAGCTGGTTAGGGTTCAGGAGAAAAACGTTTTAACCATTTGAGCCCAGTTGATTCTTCCATGTGTATATATTGGATTAGTCCAATTTTGATGAAAGGGGTCCCTGATCTAAATTTTAATTTTCGTTTTGTTTTATATTGAAAGTCCTATCAGCAAACAGCATAGACTCTGATCAGATGCCGCAATATGTGGCATCTGATCAGAGTCTACACTGTTTGGCTATGTCCTATATATAGTGGCATCTGATCAGAGTCTACACTGTTTGGCTATGTCCTATATATAGGACCATAGGCACAAATGGGTTAAACTTTTACTAAAAGCATATGAAAAAAATCTGCATCAGCTAGTGGCCCCCGTTTTGTATATTGAAGACCATACTGTGCTGTCATATTCAAACAGTATATATGTAGACCAATATCACAAGGATGCTAAAGGAACTTTCTGAACAGGATCTGCACTGTTTGTATTTTGCAATATCATCATCATCATCCGTATTTATATTAACGTGCAGGAGTGGGAGTGTCGTCCACATCGGTGACCCCCCTTTCCAGGCAGCTGGCTAACTGCAATATGTTGTAAAAAACTTTAAAAATGTAAATTAAGAATAAACAAGGGCCCTAAATCTCTCACCTGGTACACCATGTAAAACTTGACTTATAGATTTTTACCCAACATGACCCACATTCAGCTGTAGCCTAGGTTTCAGTGAGGCAAACATTTTGTACAAGTGTCAGCTAGAGATTTGTAACCTCTAGAGTGTTAACAATGTATTTTCATGATTTGACCTAGTGACCTAGTTTTTGATTGGACATGACCCACATTCAAACATGACCAAGATATCAATAAGGCAAACATTTTGATTAAGTTTTTATTCAGATCTAATGAGATTTTTAGCCTCTAGAGGGTTTATACTGTTTTTAGCTCACCTGAGCCAAAGGCTCAAGGTGAGCTATTGTGACCGCTCACCGTCCGTAGTACGTCTGTCCGTCTGTCCGTTCACTTTTACTTCAAACGACATCTCCTCTGAAACCCGCCGATTGTAGGGAGAGTTCAAACTGCTCATGATGTTCCTTGGATGCTTCTCTACAGAAGTTGTTCAAAAAAAAGGAAAAAAAGCACAAACTCTGCTTGAAAAAGCAAAAAAGCAAAAATCTTTAAAAAATCTTCTTGCCCAAAACTACTAGGCCCTAAGCTTTGATATTTGTACAGTAGAATCTCCTGGTGGATCCCTCTATAGTTTGTTAAAATGAAATCCCTAGGGTCACATTTGACACCACCCTGCACAGTTTAAGTGCTGCTCTAGGCAGGTTTTACAGTATTTTTGATTTAGGCAGAACTGTATTTACCTGAGTTACCCTTAATATACTATGGGCAAATAGCCAATATTTGCAAACATTTTGGATCCAGATCAGATGCAACATAATCATAATGCTACATCTAATCTGGATCCAACCTATTTGCCACTCATTTACCAACTTAACATTTTCTAAATTGTTTTTTTTGTACACTTTTCACATACAGTAGGTTTTAAGCAGACATCATTTCAGTCTGGTAAGGGTAAGCCCAAGAGTTCTAGCCACTGAGGTCAAATATTATGCAACTCTGAACTGGTAGTGAGTATCACAGAACTGGTCATGATCAGCTGAACATGTTGTCTGCTAAAGTTTAGATATGGTTCAGTCTGATTCATACTTAGAGAAACAGGATCTGGAAGTGATCCACTGACAGTTATGTAATTATGTCTTATGCCATATTTATACATATGTTTAATATTGGTTTTGTCAGAGTTATCTGTATGTCTTTTCAATAATTCCACTTTAAACAGTCATGAAAATGTAAGATGCAAAAGTAAAGCAAAGTGTGCATTAACCCTTAGCCCGCCAAATAAATTGTCGTCTGCTATATTTCTCGTCTGCTTCAAGTTTCAAAGTGTTTCAAAGTTGCTCAAAATTGCTGAAAATGTTGTCTGAGTGTCAAACAGCTTGGATCCGGATGAGACGCCGAGTTACTCGGCGTCTTATCCGGATCCAAGCTGTTTGCATATAAAGCTATAGTCGTGAGTGGCAGGCTAAGGGTTAAGACACATTCTGCTTTACTTTCAACCTGCTTTAGGTGGCCACCTATTTTCAAAATTAGAAACATGCTATGGGGTAATGGGTAAAATGAAATTGCCTATTTGGAAAGAGCCTGATGAGAGGAAGTGCCATTTGCAAAGGCCATAACTCTGACATCATTGTTTTTTTAGTTATTTCCCTTTGTGATATTTTCTTGTCAAGAAGACAACTTCAGTTCTACTGATGCTATTGTGATGAAATTTTATGTATGGAAAGAAACTGATGAGAGAAAATGCCATGCACAAGGGCAGCAATATTTAGTTTTTCCCCTTTGTCATATTTTATTGTCAGGAAAATAATTCCAGTTCTGCTGACGCTAGTGAAATAATTATCATTTATTGGAAATGGAAATAGCTTGATAAGAGGATGTGTCATGGATAAGGGTCATAAGCTTGGCAACAAAATTCACTTTTGTCATGTTTTCTTGTCTGGAAGATAACTCCATTTATAGTTATATTAAAATGTTGTCTTGCCCAGTCAACTTAGGTACAAACTTCAATGTCCTCAGGTGAGCGAATTTAGGGCCATGGCCCTCTTGTTCTTTGATTTGACCTAGCTTTTACCCTGATATGACCCACATTTTAACCTGTCCTAGATATCAATAAGACAAACATTTTGAGTAAGTTTTATTAAAATCAAATGAGATTTGGAGCCTCTAGAGAACCTGTTAATAAGGTATTTCTAATTTTTCATTTGACCTAGTGACTTAGTTTTTACTTAATTGGACCCATATATGAACAACCTAGATATCAATGAGGCAAACATTTTGACCATGTTGCATTGAAACCCAATGAGTTTGTAGCCTCTGGAGTGTTAACAGGGTTTTCTATGATTTTCTATGATAATGACCAAGTTTTTGACCCAACCTGACCTACATTCGAATTTGACATAGATTTCTTCAAAACAAGCATTGTCATCAAGTTTCGTGAAGATTGGATAAAAATTTGCTGCCGCTTTATCAGCTACAATCTGCTAGGATATAGAACAGAGTACTATTGTTCTATGCAAACAGTGTAGACCCTGGTCAGAGGGCTGCTTAAGGATTTTCAAATCAACCCTAAATAGTCAACAAGAGGGTCAATGCCCACAAGTCGCTCACTTGAGAAAAATATACCTAAGCTGACCGGGCAAGACAATATTGTGAAACCATTTAAACAAAATAGGTAAAGGACATCTAGAAGTGTTACCATGCTGAATATCAAAGCTCTGCCCATATTAGTTTGAGAGAAGACGTTTGAAAACTTCACTATATAAATCTATGTAATACTGTGACCCCTAGGGCGGGGCCAATTTTGACCCCAGATGCATAATTTAAACAAACTTGATAGAGGACCTGTAGATGATGCTGTGTGCCAAATATCTAAGCACTGGTCCTTGTAGTTTTTGACGAGAAGGTTATTACCTAATAATAATCAACACAATTTAGTGGTGATAATAGAGAGGTTCTACTGTACCTTTTATCTTTGTAGAACAACTGTTGTAGTGCGTCTCCATGATGAGTGTCCCAGTCTACTATGAGGATCCTGCAACAACATGAATTGTGGAAATACAACAGCAAATAATATTGTTTATTCTCTTTGAGTCAAACAGTTTGGGCCCTTATCATGCCGAGTTATTTGGCATCTAATATATTGATCCAAACTGCTAGCAAATACCAGTTGTGTATGGAGTGAAAAGGTTTACAACCACTGTTATCAGAATCAAAAGACTCTTTATTTTTAACTCTTTCAACACCATTGACCTGTTCAAAATATATATTCATTACATGTGAAAACAGTGGAGACCCTGATCAGAGGGCTCCTATAGGAGCCGTCTGATCAGGGTCTACAAGGTTTGCTTATTTAGAGAAGTATTAAACTATCCAATATTCCAAGTAAACTGGTTCATGTTTTGGTATCTAAAAGAGCCACAAGGCAACCTAATAACCCACACTAGTTACTTTAATAGTGTTGAAAGAGTTAACCCATTCCCCCATAAAAAACACCTTTTTTGCCAATAACTTATTCTTCCACTGATGAAAATAGTTCATTTTTATGCAGTCATGACTACATGTATGTATCACAAGAAATATCTTATATATCATAGCAGATAATAGGTTAAAGCAGGCTGAAAGTAAAGCAGAATGCACCTTAATGCGCATTCTGCTTTACTTTAAACCTGCTATAAGTGATCATATTTCTTTAAAACTAGAAACTGGCTATGGGGTAATGGGTTAAACACAATACTATAAAACTTTCTCATGTCATATCTTCTTTTATTGTCTGCAAAGAAATTAACCATTTTACTTCCAGATTTAACAACCTGCTTTAATCTTTTTGCCAATATGTCATCAACTAAAATTTGTTGTCTACCAATTATGCCAAATTCAAATTTTTGAAGCTCAGATTGAAGAAATACTAATAGATCTACCAGTGCCAAACTATTCTGGACCCTGATCAGAGTTCTTGGTAAGCAAAGCCTGAGACAAATTCAAACTGTCTTATTTTCAACTTGCTTTAAGTCTTCAACCCTTTACTCCATAGATACACATTTAATTAATTCCTCCACTGAAGAAAATAGTTGCATTTTAGACAGTAATGAATGTGCACTATAATAAAATGGTAGCTCAAAGCTGGCTGAAAGTAAAGCACAGTGCACCTTAACTCATTCAGCCCTGAAACTTTTGATGGACAGTTCCAATTTCAAAATAAATCTAGTCCCTTTTTGACTATTAACCCTTTACCCAATAACCTGTTTATAACACTAAAGGCAGGTGATCAATTAAAGCAGGTTGAAAGTAAAGCAGAATGTGCCTTAAGGCACATTCTGCTTTACTTTCAGCCTGCTTTAAACTACCATCTGCTAGGCTATATATAAATAATTGTTATGGCAATTATTCATGCGGATATAAACTGGAACTATTTTCTTCAGCGGAGGAATAAATCAAATACGCTAAAAGTCGCTTCTATGAGGGAAAGGGTTAAGGGTTGACTGTAACAATATATTTCAAAATGATAAACAGTGTAGAACCTGATCAGAGGACTCCTAGGAGTCCTCTGATCAGGGTCTACTGTGTTTGCATGAGACAAGTGTAATCGTCACAGGTACACTGTTTGTAAATGACAAGCATACTCATCACTAGGGTTGAATGTGTAAAGGCAGTCAGAAAGCACCTAAACAAGCCTGCTTAAAGTGAGATGACAGTAAATCAGAAAGCTCCTTTACTATCAACTTGCTTTAAACTGTCACCTGTCTTTTATACAACCAATTAGCCTTCTTTACAGGGGTTGTAATAGAGAAGTTTTACTGTGATTTTCAATACATACCTTTTCATATGATACTTCTGTTTGGCATATTTCACAGCAATGCCCATGTTGTTGAAAATACAAAACCCGTCTGCGTGTGACCAGGCGGCATGATGACCTGGTGGCCTGTTAGAAATATAGAACAAAATTACACTTCTCGAGTCTAGTCCATTTTTTACATTTTTACCTACAGTCAACTTCGATATCTCGTACACGTTTAACTCAAACTATCAGATAGTTCGAAATATGAACTGCATTATTTCATGCTCGGTTAAGTCGAACATACCCATTTTTCAAAGTTAAAACGTGGCTTAGCCACGTTTTAACTTTAAAATACGGTTATGTTTGACACAACCAACTTCATGATATTGAAGTTTAACTGTATTATTCCATAAATATGTCTCTAACCATGAAAAGTAGTCCTTCGCTTGTAAGTTACGAAAAATGGATAATGGGTTTTTTTTTCCAGACAGAAGCTAATAGCAGATTGAAAGTAAAGCAGAATGCTCCTTCATATGTAGTCTGCCTTACTTTTGACCTGCTTTGAGTGATAACCTGTCTTCAAAACTAGAAACTATGCTATGCGCCCGTATGCGGTAATGGGTTATGGATATTTTTGGCATTATATTGTACAAGTGTACTCTTCACAAGTACAGTGATTATAAAGAATGACAATACTGGTTCAAGATTTAACCCTTACACATACATTAGTCTTTAACCCATTATTCCATAAATACACATTTTTACGCCTATAACCCTTTACCCCATAGCATATTTCTAATATTGAACGCGACCACTTAAAGCAGGTTAAAAGTAAAGCAGAAGGCGCCTTCAGGCGTATTCTGCTTTACTTTCAACCTGTTTTAAGCTAACATCCACTAGAATATAGAAACTATTTTTATAATACATATTTATGATACTAGAAAATGGAACTACATTCTTCAGTGAAGGAATAAATCAAATGTGCTAAAAGGCACTTCCATTTGGGAAAGGGTTAATTTATTCATACCCTGAAGACAAAAAGTTCTAATTTACTTTTTTACTTTACATTCAACCTGCTGTAAGTTGTCAATTGTTTTCAAAACTAGAAACAGGCCATGGGGTTATAAATAAGAATTGTAAGAAATATTTCCTACATCCTAGCATATGATAGGTTAAAGCAGGTTGAAAGTAAAGGTGCATTCTGCTTTAAGTGGTCACCTGTCTTCAAAAACAGGAACGAGTTAACAAGTACAGTGGGTTAAACCATTTCATGCAAGATACACTTTTAGGTGTACCTCTAGGCAAACAGTTTTAATCTCAGATCAGGCCCCACATTGTGGGGCCTGATCTGAGATCAAAACTGTTTGCAGCTAAGTCAATATTCTATCAGAAACTGCTAAAATAATTCGCAAACATTTGAGTTATACCTGCTGCAGACGACATTTTAAAATGGCCTACAAAAATTACCCAGCATACAATAGGCTAACTAAATTACCTTATTAATGCCACTCCAGCCTGGGCCTGAATTTAAAAAACAAAAGTATAGAATTAAAGATGAAAGTCTCTGAAAGCAAAATACAGAGCTCCCACTCTAAAACAGCCCTCCCAACAACAACTACCTCCTTACAACGACCCTTGCTACAATATCCTAAATGGGACAATTATGTCTAATACTTTTACTGCTAAAATAGTGTCTACTTAAATTTGTCGTCTGCTGTTTTAAAGTTACATGATATTTCGACAAGAAAAAAACTTAATGACAAGTAACAAACAGCTTGAATCCAGATCAGACGCCGCGTTACACGGCATCTGATCTGGATTCAAGCTGTTTGCAAACGTATCCAATTTCCCTCCCTATAGCAACTCCCTCCGAACAACGCACACAAGTTGTGTCTCCCATTGGATGTCGTTCTAGTCCAAAATGTGTGTTCTAGATAGCAATATAGAAAGGTTCAGCTGACTGCCCGATTCAAGACAAAAGTAATGCAGAAAGCTGCTTCTGGGGCTTCTTGCATTAAATTTATCCTGCATTAAGCTGTCATCTACAACTAGAACTGTCACCTAGGTTCTAACCCCGCCCCATCCCTCATTTTGATGTACCTAGAAACAAATGAGTTTGAACTAAATCTCAACAGGTGAATATTTTTTGTGTATTCTGTGAAACAAGCAGGGTAGATAACTCGTGGAGCACTAGTGAAGAAGCCTTTACAGTACAAATATTTAGGGTTGCCTCCCTTATATCAAATTTTTTAAGATCGATTAAGCATCCTTATACATATATACTTGAAGTGACTTAATTCTACACTGTTTGATAGGACATGTGTACTCTTTACAGGTACACTTATGGTGAGTTTACTCATCGCTGGGGCTCAATGAGTGCGAAGTAATGCCAAAGTTCCATCAAGAAATAACATGCTATTGAAATATGCATAACAAGAGTTGTCTCCCTTTATTGAACACATTTGACACTAGATTCATCATTCTGAACTTACCTTTCCACTAAGAACTGTATCAACCACCTCCAGTAAACACCCTACTGCAGTTGCTGCTGCCAAATATGTGTCCTTGAAAATACACAATTTGAAAAGAATAACAACATGAATTTCAAAACAAGAAATGTAGAAAATTCACTAAGAGCAGGGTATTTTTCCGATAAACAGTAAAACCTCTCTATTATGACCACTTAACTAAATGCTTATTGTATAAAAGACAGGTGACAGCTTAACTCTTTCCTCCCTGAAACTTTAAATGGACAATTCCAGTTTCGATTTAAGTCTAGTCCATTTCTGGCTTTTAAGGGTTGTTTTTGTCCATTTTTGGCATTATGACAAACAGTGAAGACCCTGATCAGAGGGCTCCTTTCAGAGCCCTCTGATCTGGGTCTTCACTGTTTGCACAGGACAAGTGTACTATTCACATATACACTGTTTGAAAAGGACGCCTATATGCGGGACTAGGGTTCAAAGAGTTAAAGCAAGGTGACAGTAAAACAGAAAGCTCCTATAGATTTCTGTTTTACTGCTACCTTGCTTTAAGCAGTCATCTGTCTTAACCCATTACACCATAAATACGCCTTTTTATGCCTCTAATTTATTCATCCACTAAAGAAAATAGTTTTCATTTGTACAGTTAAAATATTCAACATTTGAAATATTGTTTCAATATTCTAGCATTCCATTAAACCCTTTTCAATGCTAAAATCCTTACATTTCCATCATACCCTTTCCAATGCTAAAATCCTTACATTTCCATCATACCCTTTTCAATGCTTAAATCCTTACATTTCCATCATACCCTTTTCAATGCTAAAATCCTTACATTTCCATCATACCCTTTTCAATGCTAAAATCCTTACATTTCCATCATACCCTTTTCAATGCTAAAATCCTTACATTTCCATCATACCCTTTTCAATGCCAAAATCCTTACATTTCCATCATACCCTTTTCAATGCTAAAATCCTTACATTTCCATTAAACCCTTTTCAATGCTAAAATCCTTACATTTCCATCATACCCTTTTCAATGCTAAAATCCTTACATTTCCATCATACCCTTTTCAATGCTAAAATCCTTACATTTCCATTAAACCCTTTGCAATGCTAAAATCCTTACATTTCCATCATACCCTTTTCAATGCTAAAATCCTTACATTTCCATTAAACCCTTTTCAATGCTAAAATCCTTACATTTCCATCATACCCTTTTCAATGCTAAAATCCTTACATTTCCATCATACCCTTTTCAATGCTAAAATCCTTACATTTCCATGAAACCATTTTCAATGCTAAAATCCTTGCATTTCCACCATACCCTTTTCAATGCTAAAATCCTTACATTTCCATCATACCCTTTTCAATGCTAAAATCCTTACATTTCCATCATACCCTTTTCAATGCTAAAATCCTTACATTTCCATCATACCCTTTTCAATGCTAAAATCCTTACATTTCCATCATACCCTTTTCAATGCTAAAATCCTTACATTTCCATCATACCCTTTTCAATGCTAAAATCCTTACATTTCCATCATACCCTTTTCAATGCTAAAATCCTTACATTTCCATCATACCCTGTTCAATGCTAAAATCCTTACATTTCCATCAAACCCTTTCCAATGCTAAAATCCTTACATTTCCATCATACCCTTTTCAATGCTAAAATCCTTACATTTCCATCATACCCTTTCCAATGCTAAAATCCTTACATTTCCATCATACACTTTTCAATGCTAAAATCCTTACCTTTCCATCTTACCCTTTTTAATGCTAAAATCCTTACATTTCCATCATACCCTTTTCGATGTTAAAATCCTTACCTTTCCATTATACCCTATGTTGTGACTAGTCATTAGACAGATCTCAAAGAGATGACTCTAATGAGCAGTGACAACATATGGTTTGGCGACGACATACAGCAGACATTTTGAAAACTAATCAGTCTACTACCCCTCTTCTCCATAGATATGTCATTTAACCCATTACCCCATAGCCTGTTTCTAGTTTTAAAGATAGATGATCACTTAAAGCAGGTTGAAAGTAAAGCAGAATGCGCCTTGAGGCGCATTCTACTTTACTTTCAGCCTGCTTTAAGCTATTATCTGCTATTATGTAGAAAATATTTCTTATGATTTTTATTTGTGACAGTATAAACTATTTTCTACAGTAGAGGAATTAATTAAAGGCGTCTTTATGGGGTAATGGGTTAACGCATTTCATTTATTTCTCCACTGAAGGAGCAGTCCCATTATAAAGCAAACAATTTGAAAGCCTATCACTGTACTACCACTTTACTCCATAGATACACGTTGTAACACATTTCATTTATTATTCCACTTAAGGAAATAATTCAAATCTATACAACCATGAATATGTAGCATAAGAAATTATTTCAATATTCTGGTAGATGGTAGCTTAAAGCAGGCTGAAAGTTAAGCAGAATGCGCCGTAAGGTGCATTCTACTTTACTTTCAACCTGCTTTAAGTGGTCACTAGTATTCAATAGTAGAAACAGGAGTTAACTCTTTATCCCAAAGCCTGTTTCTACTATTGAATACAAGTGACCACTTAACCCTTTGAACCCTAGTCCCGCATAAGGGCGTCCTTTTCAAACAGTGTACATGTGAATAGTACACTTGTCCTGTACAAACAGTGAAGACCCAGATCAGAGGGCTCCGAAAGGAGCCCTCTGATCAGGGTCTTCACTGTTTGTCATAAAGCCAAACATTGACAAAAACAATCCTTAAAAGTCAGAAATGGGCTAGACTAAAATGGAAACTGGAATTGTCCATTTAAAGTTTCAGGGAGGAAAGAGTTAAAGCAGGTTGAAAGTAAAGCAGATAGGAGTTAACCCTTTATCCCAAAGCCTATCTGAATCCCTAAACTTCTTATATCATCACCGAAGCCAATCTCACCTGACACAGGTAGACAGAATTGAACGTCTTCTGGACCTTTTCCAATGTCTCTTCTGACAGCATGGCAGTCCTCTGTATTTGATGCACATAGTCCGAGCTGCAAGCAAAAAACACAATTTCATGTTGTTATCAGGTGCTATCAAAACACTTACTAGTCGGGGGAGGGGGCTGATAATCACCCTACACCCGAGGACTAATTGCGGATGATTAGCCTGGTTGGAGAATATGAAATAGTCTCTGAAATAAATCAAATATTCAATTTTATGGGGGTTTTTTGTGTGTTTTTTCAGAGACAACTATTCAAATTCTTAAATAGGATTTGAATATTCGGCCCTTACGCAAATATCGGAATACTGTCCTATCCCTAGTTTTAAGGCACCGCGACACATGAAAAGTTAGTATGAATAGTTGTCTATACCTGTGGGCTAAAGTTAGCTTGAATAGTTTGTCTATACATGTAGGCTTAAGTTATCTTGAATAGTGTATATACACAAGGGGTTAAGCTAGCTGGAATATAGTGTCTATACCTGTGGGCTAAAGTCAATTCCTCTTCAGTGGCCATTCTACTCTGAAAATAAGAGTTTAATGAAAATGAATACATGTAAATCATTTTTGTACAGTGTAGAATGTGTTATTCTTTCCCAATAAACGCGTTTACACTAAAACTATTATTTGCAGTGCAAACAGTTTGGAGCCAGATCAGACGCCGGGTAACCCGGCGTCTGATCAGACTCCAAACTGTTTGCCACCAAGATAAACATGAATTATCAGAATTGTCTAAAAGTTGTTCTTTTCTACGTTTTATTGCTTTGCGTTTGCGTACGTTTGCGTTTAAACGGGAAAGAATAACAGATTCTCCACTGTACATACAGTGCTCTCTCTCTACAACAACACCAATTAGGAGGCAAATACTTGTGTGTGTTGTTATAAGAGAGCTGTTATAGGGAGGGAAAACTAAACCCTTCGACGCCTTACCCAAAGTACACATGTACAATGTTTTTCTTGCAAACAGATTAAATTCTGATCAAATGCCATGTAACATCATGATTTGATCAGTAAATAGACTGTCTGACACTGATAAGGGTATATCTTTAGTCATTTTACCTAAAATTTAGATTTCAGAAATAAAAGCAAAGAAGACCTATTTAAAGCAGATGATCTCATAGCAGTGAGATGTTTATCATACAGCAATTGTCTTGTTTGGGCAACAGTGGCAAGCATTGTTGCAAGGAATGAACTGTGGCGTTATTTGACGGAATTTGATGAAATAAAAAGTAGATATTGATAAATTAATCATTTCCTGAGGGTACCACAAGAGGATATCGGCGATCTAGTCTATTTTAGCATCAGTTTAAGTCGATAGTAAAGACTAGGTGTTGAATTGCGCTGTTTACCTTGTATCTATAATAGAAGTATAGTAAAAAAAAAAGGGGGGGGGGGGTGTGTTAATAGATAATAAAGTATGTGTCAAGTACCTGTGCACTTAACCCATTACCCCATGGCCTGTTACAGGTATTGAAGATACATGACCACTTAAAGCAGGTTGAAAGTAAAGCAGAATGCGCCTTAAGGCGCATTCTGCTTTACTTTCAGCCTGCTTTAAGCTATCATCTGCTAGAATGTAGAACATATTTCTAATAATTCATATTCATATCTGTATAAATCTGATCTCTTTTCTTCAGAGGAAGAATAAATGAAAGGCGTAAAAAGGTGTAATTATGGGGGAATGGGTTAAAGGTATGATACTGACCAAATTTATGTTTGAAACATTCAATTTCTTATATGTGCTCATTTTCTATGTATTAAAATTTAAGTGAAATTTGCTGTAACATGCCTGACATATGCCTCCATTTCATTAAGAATCATACATAAATGTGTCAACTTCCTATCGAGATGGATAGCACAATAAGAGATTTGTTTACATAACAAATCGTCAGACTGGGTTCAGAGTATTTTCTGAAGGCCATATGATCGATACGGATGATGATAACTCATATACGCTGTGTGTGACGTCATCAATTTGTGAGACATTAGAGGATAAATATTGTAGCTTATTTACATATCTATTGAGGAGTTGTCTCTCTTTCATGGAAAAGTGCTAAAAGTTCTCACAGCAAATAGCGATGAGGTCATTGACATGTGTGTATAGGATATACTCATGAGCTTTTACCAAAATCTCAGTGGTAAAATCTAATATAAACAACTGGATTTAAAACTCGATTTGTTTCCCCAAATTTAGGTTTGTAAGCAATATTTCCTAAAAAATCACCAAATATTACTTCTTTTGAACTCACCTGAGCTAGCTCATGGAGAGCTTTTGCAAAACTTGAATGTCCGGTGTCCGGCGTCAGTCATATGTTGTCAACAATTTAAGTGTTAACACTCTAGAGGCCACAATTTTTATCCAATCTTTCTCAAACATGCTCAGATTGTATATGAATATAAGAGTTAGAATGAGTTCAATTATGGCTGAAATCTGACTGATAGGTCAAGAGTTATCTACCCTTGAATTGCTGAAAATGCCATATTTAACAATGTTAACACTCTAGAGGCCAAAATTTTTATTTAATCTTTCTCAAATTTGCTCAAATTGTATATGACACTAAAAGTTCAAATCGTTTTGATTATGGCTGAAACCGAACTAATAGGTCAAGAGTTATCTACCTTTGAATTTGCAAAAATGCCTTATTTAACAATGTTAACACTCTAGAGGCCACAATTTTATCTAATATTTCTTGAACTTGCTCAGAATGTATATGACTATAAAATTTCGAATGAGTTTGATTATGGTTGAAATCAGACTAATAGGTCAAGAGTTATCTACCTTTGAATTGCTGAAAATGCCATATTGAACAATGTTAACCCTCTAGAGGCCACAATTTTTATCCAATCTTTCTTAAACATGCTCAGATTGTTTATAACTATAAGAGTTCTGGTGAGTTCAATTATGGCTGAAATAGGACTCAAAGGTCACCAGTTATCTACTTTTGAATTGCTGAAAATGCCATATTTAACAGTGTTTACACTCTAGGGGCCACAATTAGTATCCCATCTTTCTCAACCTTGCTCAGATTGTATGATACTATAAGGTATGGGTGAGTTTGAAAATGGTTAGATTTGGACTATTTGGCCAAGAGTTATCTGCCCTTGATGTATTGAAAAAAATGCCTTATCAGTGCTATAATACTCCAGCAACTACAGTTTTCAATGGATTTTCACTTTACTTGCACACAATGTATATAGCCGTAAGTTCTTGAAGGAGTACAATTATTTTCGACTTCTTATGATTGTGGCAACAGCTAACTGCCCCTGATATACTTTTAAATGTTAGACAAGGTTTTATTTCAGTATTGTTATGCTATATTTATCTGCCCTTGATGTACTCTAGTATACTAGAATAGTTTGTATTCTAACATTGTTTACACACTATATATAGTCTACAAATTTGAATGGATTTAGATTAATATGGGTGAAACTTAAAGGTAAAGCTATCAGACTTCATTTACAACAGGTGAGCCATATCAGGGCTTTCAAGGCCCTCTAGTCATATGTAACAATTACAACAGTACCATAAATTTCCTGATAGAAAATAGCTCGATTTTAGAAATTTGAGAGCAACAGTCTGGCTTTAAGGTAACTTATAGTTTAGTTACACATAAAATTGCAATTTCTTCTAGTTTTTGTTACATGTATTCAAACTTTCTTTACCAGAGCACCAGATAAGGGTAGTTTTTCAAATACCAAAATCTTTATTTCTGAATTAAACCCTATGGTGTCACTACTCATTAGAATCGTCTCTTCGAGACGATTCTAATGAGTAGTAACACCATAGGATTTGGTTCTAAAAAAGTGAGATAATGTTGGATTTGTTGAAATAACTACCTCTTATCTGGAGCCCTCCTTTACGGGATCCGGACAATTCCCCACCGGGACAATTCCCCACTAGGACAATTGCCCACCGGACGATTCCCCACAGGACAATTACCCACTAGGACAATTACCCACTTTTTGGCAGGGCGGACAATTCCCCACTGTTAAAATTAAATTGTTAATAAATCATTTTTTTGAAGTATTAAAGAGGAAAAAAACACTGAGGATACAAATTCAAACTAATATTAATAGTTTGTAACCTTTAAATTAACAATTGATGCATAAAAATGGTTGTTAGGCCATGGTTGAAATTAGGTGGATTTATGACAGAATTTGTAATTTTTATCCTAGGACAATTCCCCACTGTTAAAATTAAATTGATATAGATCAATTTTTTGAAATATCAAAGAGGAAAAAAACACTGAGAATACAAATTCAAACTAATATCAATACATGTAGTTTGTAACCTTTAAAATAACCATGGATGCCTAAATTGGTTGTTAGGGTATGGTTGAAAGTGGGTTTACATTATGACTGAAACTGTCAGTTTTGTCCCTTATTTTAAATTGAGATACATGTAGTTAGTATAGCACTTTTAAGACAATTTTCTAAAGGAAAAAACACATTAGTGAGAAAATTCATTCATAGTTATAGCAATACATGTATATTCTAATTTTTAATTCAACCATAAGTAAATAAAAGTGGTATTTTCAACTATTCATTCATTTGTACAGCTTTATATGTGGCGCATGTTTAACTTTATATGTGGCGCATGTACCCGTAAATTGTGACTTCACAAGTCATGACGGATTCTTGGAAGTAAAATATATATAGAGACAGGTGACATCTTAAAGCAAGGTCAAAGTAAATGAGCCTTCTATGTTAGTTTCATCTTGCTTTAAAATTAGTCATATGCCTTAAGCACCAACTAAACTATGTAATTTAGTGGTCGTAATAGAGAGATTTTACTGTATTAATCATAGTATAAATTTGGATACAGTCGAACTTCGATATCTCGAACTCATTTAACTCAAACTATCCGATAATTCGACATATGAACTGCATTATTTTATGTTCGGTTAAGTCGAACATACCCATATTTCAAAGTTAAAACGTGGCTTAGCCACGTTTTAACTTTGAAATACGGGTATGTTCGACAAAACTGACTTCGAGATATCGAAGTTCGACTGTATATAAATAATCTAACTGTATTTGAGTTTTTAGTGATAATTTATGAAATATAAACGTATACACGTTTGTTAAACGTACATCAAACATGACGTCAATACATGTGCAACCAAGCGTATCAAACATGACGTAAAAACCTGGAACGTAACGTCGCTCGAAACGAAGACACCCTCTGACTTTAAAAAGCTTTAACTTTCTCAATATGCATAAGAAAATCGTCAAATAACTTTTATACTGCTCAGAAATGATTGTAGATTTAGAAAACGTTAACAACTTAAAATGACATTTTTTGTCACTAATTAAGGTTTTTGCATGGAACGGCCCATTTGTATTTCCTGCGGCCCATTTGTATTTCCTGCGAACAGTTTAGATTCAGATCAGATATTTGATGTTTGATCTGGATCTAGTGTTTGAAATTGTTATGCACAAGGCATTTAGCATTTTAAGAACGGTTAAAAAAGATATGTCATTATAATTAAAAATTGTTTAAATCAAGAGCAGACATCAACTATCTATGTATTTCCTGTTTAGATTCAGATCAGATATTTGAAGTTTGAATTGATCTATAGTGTTTGAAATTGTTATACATAAGGCGTTTAGCAAAAGTAGAAACAGGCTATGGGGTAATGGGTTAATAGTAAAGAAACGTCATTAACATAATCAACCTTTATCAAGATCAAGCACCTACTGTTTATCATTGACTGATCTTGGTCAAAACTGTTTTGCAAATGCAACTAAAATCCTGATGTGATTGGAGTCTACACTGTAAGTTTTATATTGGGCATGTTTAAATTGCAATAAGTGCTTAAATTCATTAATTAAATACATAATTATAGTTAATAGTGGGGTATTGTCCTAGTGTCGAAAGTAGCACTGATCATACTTTTTCTATATAACAAAGAAGCTGACTTTTAACATACTTAACAGACACGGGTTTTCACCTCGGTAAAAGAACGTTAACATGGATTAAAAGTAGATCCTGATCAGATGGTTACTATATAGGAACAGTCTCTATAATCAATGACTGTCCTCTCTGGTTCTTAAATGACATTATAGGTCTATAAATGCTGCCTATTACAGGTGAAAAAGGGGATATTTATTAAGACATTACCGGTATTAAACATAAACTTTGTATTATTCAGTTATTAATAATGACATGAATATTCATTAGGCAAAGGGTTAAACTGATCTTTTAAAATATGTTGAATGGTAAACAGTTTCTTCAAATATGTATATTTTGTTTGTCCATTATATACCAGCAGATTTTAGTTGACAGAAATTTCATAGAAATAGTTCAGTCTGTCATGCTCATAGCGCACATGGAGTTCACCTCTCAAGGCTTCTGCCCAGGGGCCATAAAGCGCAAAGCATCATCACAACTAACAACAGGAAGTAACCAATTAGCTAGAAATCGAATTGTATACTGACCCCCCACTGGGGTGCAGCTGCTGTCCCATAAGTGTCATCTCTGCTATGACAAGCCATAAAACGGAAGCTTAAGTCTTGGGTACACAGGCTGGAATCAAAACACACCAAACTATTATTTTTTTATAGGATCCACATTGTTATTCATGTGGGGAATAAATTTTAATCTCCTATATCATGCACTCCTTCATGTGCAAAAGCTTAACCCATTACCCCCATCATTATGCCTTTTACTCCTTTAATGAATTCCACCTTCATAAGCAACTAAATCCTCTTCATGCACTAAGCAGTCATAATTATGAAACATAGGTGATATTTTATGTCCAGAGACTACAGTCTCTGTTTATGTCGTAGTGGGTGGTGCCTTAAAGCAGGATTAAAGTAAAGCATGGTGCACCTTAAGGCGCATTATGTTTTACTTTCAACCTGCTTTAAGAGGTGATCTATATTCAATACTTAACACGGGCTGTGGGGTAATTGGTTTAGGTAATGGGTAAACCCATTACCCGATCGCCTGTTCCTACCTGGAAAGACATGTAGGTGTCCATTAAAGGTAGATTGAAAAGTACATGCTACTTTACTTTCAGCTTGCTTTAAGCTACCATCTGCTAGGATATTCAATGGTTTTTATGTTGCACATTCATGCTAATAAAAACTTTGAATTAGAACTCTTTCCTTCAATTGAGGCATAAACCAAAGGCGTATTTAAAGGGTTAATAGGAAATACATACCGTTTTAACAACATAAATACTTTAGAACCCCTCTCCTATCATTAAATGTGTACTCTATTGAAAACTCAATGTTGAAAGTAAAGCACGTATTCCATCGTTTTAGTAGATTAAAACTTTATTTCTGTTGATCTTTTACCAGTTCACTAATTATAATAGGCTTAAAACACTATCATTTATAAAAAAGTTTGGAACCAGATAAGATGCAGCATATATACTAACAGGCTGATCAGGGGTAGAACTGTTTCACACTCATATATGTTTTAAGTCAAAATTGATATCATGTTCTAAACTTTTATCAAGAAAGTAGGCAGTAATTTTTTTTTTAATATTAACCCTTATCATGCTATTAGCATAATTGATCATTCCTACGGTATTTTTCCTTATTTAATCAGCTAAAGTAATAAATTAAATGATAGGTATTCATAGCGGGTAGGGTTTATGGTTGATTAACAGCAACCAGAATGTGCTATGACACATCCATGTAACGGGGTTTAACCCTTTACCCAATAGATGGTATTAGTTTTGAAGATAGGTGACCCCTTAAGGCAGGTTAAGGTACATTCTGCTTTAAGCTATCATCTGCTGAAAGGTATAACATATTTATTGAGGTGCAGATTGATGACTTATTTTAATAAACATATGAATAAATGATATGCATAGAACGGTATATCTATGGAAGTTTTTGTAAGTTTTATTGTAGGTAAAGTAAATGCATGTCTTAATTCTATTTTTGAACAATATGAGAGATTGTGCTTTCAATAATGTATAGCCAGGTTCTACTGTATATAATATAAACTCTACACTAACAAGCAGACGATCTCCTCAAATTCGTGTTTGAGGATAAAGGATTTTCGATACTATGTGTACTTCACTATTGAACCGGAAACAACCGCTCATTCAGGGGGCGCTACTCTTATCACCTTTTCCATGCGGGGTAACTCTGTATATCGGTAGGGCCCCATTGTCACCTGCTTCTATTCTGCAAAAATATTTTGCAACATTTCTTTTTTAAAGCTGAGTCAGTGTCAACAAATTGGATCTTGACGAGAGGCTGCATCTCATCATGTTTTTCAGCTGTTTGCCCAGATAATCACGATTCTGCAGCTAGCATTGCCAAGAGAAACTCCCATTAGTGCCAAGCTCAACTGGATCTTGATGAAACAATTCATCTCATCATGATCCCAACTGTTTGCACAGATTTCTATGGAGAAGAGGTTAAGTCTTTAACCTATTACCCCATAGCCTGTGTCTTGTTTTAACAAGAGGCCCATGCGGGCCTAAATATCGCTCACCTGGAAAAACCAACACAAGGGTCACATGACCCCTGGGGTGGGATCACTTTTTACCCCAGACACTATTTTTCAAAAATCTTGCTGATGAACTTGAAAATTAAGTGTGTTGTCAAATATTTTGTACATGGATGGTTTCAGACAGGAAGACTTTTCATTGAAAAAAATCTATTTTTAGTTAATATGACCCAGATATGCAACAGACCGAACCATTTCAGCAATATTGGTAAAGAACATCTCAAAGTGTCACTATGCTAAATACCAAAGCTCTTGCTATAGTAGTTTCAGAGAAGAATATTTCACTACATAACTCTATGTAAAACTGCAACCCCTAGAGTCTTGGCAGTTTTAACTCAAGGGGCATAATATGAACAATCTTGATAGAGGACCTAAAGATGATGCTTTGTACCAAATATGTTAGCTCAGGGTACTGTGGTTTCAGACAAGAAGATTTTAAGCTCCTGTGACCTAGATATGCAACTGACCGGAACCATATTTACAATATTGGTTAAGGACTTCTAGAAGAGTCATCATGCCAAATATCAAAGCTCTGTGTATATTAGTTTCAGAGAAAAAGATGTTTGAAGATTTCACTATATAACTCTATGTAAAATTAAGACCCCCGGGGCGGGGTCATTTTTTACCCAGGGGACATAATTTGAACAATCTTGATAGAGGACCTAAAGACGATGCTTTGTGCTTAATATCTAAGCTGTGGTTTCAGACAAGAAGATTTTTTAAGTTTTCATTGAAAAAAATCTATTTTTAGCTCCCGTGACCTAGATATGCAACGGACCGGAAATGTTTGAACAACTTTGAAAGAGGACCATAAAAGGATCATTCAGGCCAAGTTTGGTAAAAAATCTATCCAGTTGTTTCGGAGGAGATGTCGTTTAAAGAAATTGTTGACGACGGACGAAGGAACGAACGACGACGGACAGAGGACGATCAAAATAGGGGACCACTTAAAGCAGTTTGAAAGTAAAGCAGAATCTGCCCTTAGGCACATTCTGCTTTACTTACAGCCTGCTTTAAGCTACCATCTGTTAGGATACAGAACACATTTCTTATGGCGCAGGTTCATTACTTTATAAATTGGAACTTTTTTCTTCAGTGGAGGAATACATCAAAGGCGTAAAAAGGCGTATTTATGGGTTAAATGAATGACTAGAAGCCAAAACGAAACCAATAATATATTTTGAGTAACAGATCTTTAACCTACTGACTTAAAAGCAATAGATCAAAAGCATCTCCTCCACATAAGCAAGCAGTACACCAAATATGGGCATGACTTCCCTATGAGAACAAAAGTTTATTGTCCAGAACCCAAACCTGACAAACAACAGACGCATAGACGAATAGCACAAAAACAATATGTCTCTCCACCCAGCGCAAACATGGCGAAGACATAACTCAGCATGATAAAGGTTGTAACCAGACTGTCTATATCATTTACCTGTACATGTAGGCACTGTTTCCACAGATCCTGGCTAATCAAGTAATCTTTACAATGAGATATTCTATCTGGTCTCTCTTCCATAGCACTGAAAACAGAGAAAGCAGGGCTCCAGATAAGAAGTAGTTATTTCAACAAATCCAACATTTTCTCACTCATTTCAGCACCAAATCCTATGGTGTTACTACTCATTAGAATCGTCTCGAAGAGACGATTCTAATGAGTAGTGACACCATAGGGTTTAATTCAGAAATAAAGATTTTAAGTTTTGAAAAACTACCCTTATCTGTTGCTCTGGAAAGAATAAAACAATATACCGGGTAAACACAGCCAGGGGCCCATTTCATAAAACTTTGTACGACCAAAAACGTTTGTAAGTCAGATTATAAAAGCCTCAATCATTATTTAGTTCTCAATCTACCGGTAATCCTGTCTTGTGACATCTCTTTGGAATCGTCTTGAAAAAAAGATTCCAAAGAGATATCACAAGACAGGATTAGATGGAGAAATTGGACATTAAATTTATTTTAAAGTTAAGACTTATGTCCGTTTTTGTCATACAAAGTTTTATGAAACAGGCCCCAGGGCTCCAGATAAGAGAGAGTAACCTGAACAAATCCAACAACTTCACCTTCCAATTGCTATGATATCTACTCATTAGAATAGTCTCGAAGAGATGATTCCAATGGGTAGTGACTAGGGTTGTGCAATAAAATCTCTTATCCAGTACAATGCAATATTTACATTCACCCTGTAAAGTCTTTATGTAATCGTATTAAAAATATGCAGGCCATTTCTCAATGAACCTACACATCGAAACTGGTTTCAGCCAGTTAGAAAGAGGGCGGAGTCTCCGCCGGAAAGATACCAACCTAGCGACCAGCTAATCGTTGCTATGGCGTGTAACTAGGCTGAAATAAACATGCGCGACATAACTTTTAAAATATGCTTTAATAATAGATATAAAAGTTGCATTCTTTTTTTTAATGTCTTATAAGTGTTCGTTAAGTACACAGCGACAGTATATACTGGGTAAAGGCTTGACTTTGTAATCAACTCCGAAACATGTACTTTGGACTACTTTTCATGCCGTATATTATAGAGATCGAATGAATGGCTGTTACATCCAGGATTACATCTATCAAACCTATTTGGCCGGTATATGATATATTCATATACATGAAAACAAATCTGGTCAACATGCACATTAAATGGACAAAACAGAAAATAAAAATATAAATATAAGGAATAAACAACATCTTTTTGCCGTGCATGCGGTAAGAACACATTAGTTTCGCAGGGTAAGTTTATCATAAACGCCCTTCGGGCATTTACGCTACTTACCCCCGTCAAAAAGATGTTGTTTATTCCTATAATACGTTCCGATAATGATACAAACTAATTTGATTGCTCATTAAGCCACATGCAAAGAACACGATCCCCCTTTGTTGTTTTATAGCACATGGCATGGTATGAGTCACTGCTGAAACAGTATACTTAACCAGATTTAATATCTTTATCGAAAAGTTACATATCTGAATGAAAAACTTAAGTTTCCAACAAGTATTGATAAAATACTGACGAGTCTCTGTCATTTTAGAGACGATTTCTTAATTTTAAAAAATTGAATAATAACTTTGAGTCTTAACAAATTCGCCCAAAATGCATTATTTAAGGTAAAAGTAAGTACCAAGTTATAGTCTACTTTTAGTCCGAATGACCGCTCAGCCGACTGTACATTCACTCCCCTGATCATTGAGCCATCTTGCCTACACTATTGAGCACTGCTAACATATGGTGCGTAGGCAGCCGCAGCACAGCCTCAGACCCTTCAAAGGTACCCATTTTAACCCCTGGGTGGAGAGGAGCAATTCAGGATATATGATCTTTCTTAAGAGCATTCCAGTACATCATTGGGGATTCAAAAAAAATCCCTAGTCAGGCCGCTGGTCCAGCGGGTGATCAAACTCACAACCCCAGGTACCATAGTCAAATGCATTAACACTGGACTAATATCACCGGTTTCACTTTAATAACATGTAATATATTGCTATACATATTGCAAAACAGTGATGGAGTAACGTAATATATTGCAATACAAAATTTCTGGCAATACCCATCCCTAGTAGTGACAACCTAGAGTTTGATGCAGACTAAAAAAAATTAGTTTTTGAAATACTCCCATTTTCTGAAGCCCTATACACAGCATATACACTAACTTAAAGCTGGTTACATTTTTTGTAAAAAAAAAAATCCCCACAGTGCCTTTTAGTCCATTTCTCATACAGATAACTTTTTTCATGTTTTTATAATGCCCTGTTCAATAGCCATCCAATTCCTGCATCAAGAGTTGGATCCTTAAAGCAGGCTTAAAGTAAAGCATAAAGCTCCACATGCATGAAAGGACAAGGTGGTGATATTTAACCCTTTCCCCGATAGAAGCGCCTTTTAGCTTATATAATTTTTTCCTCCGCTAAAGACAATAGTTCGATATATACAACCATGAACATGTGAAAAGGTACCATATGACTTTTACTATGTCCTGGCAAATTGTAGCTGAAAGCAGGCTGAAAGTAAAGCAGAATGTGCCTTAAGGCACATTCTGCTTTACTTTCAACCTGTTTTAAGGGGCCACCTGTTTTCAAACCTAGAGACAGGCTATGGGGTAACGGGTTAAGGGAACAGTATAGACATTCCTTACTCATTGTCCACATTCTTATGCATTAACATCGTCTCATCATAAGCTATACACAGTCTGAAAAATAAAACACAAGCAACATCAAACACATCAGAGCTCCAGATAAGATGAAGTAAACTGAACAAATTCATCATTTTCTCCTTCATTTCAGCACCAAATTCTATGGTGTTACTACTCATTAGAAATGTCTCTTCGAGACGATTCTAATGAGTAGTGACACCATAGTGTTTAATGCAGAAATAAAGATTTTAATTTTTAAAGTACTTCCTTTATCTGGAGTCCTGTTTATAGTATCTTGAGTATCCTTATGTCACCATTGGTAGTCACATATCATATGATTTGGGTGGCATCATAACAATGTCATTCTATGAAAGTATATTCAAAACATTGCAATTGGTGGAGATATATGAGAAAATTTTAACACTTTCAGTTAACCCATTACTCCAAAGATATTAGATACACATTTGAATACCCATAGTTCCAATGATACAGTCATGAATATGTACCATAAGAAATATTTCCTATATTCTAGCAGATGCTAGCTTAACTCTTTCCTCCCTGAAACTTTAAATGGACAATTCCAGTTTCCACGTTAGTCTAGTCCATTTGTGACTTTTAAGAGTTGTTTTGTCAATGTTTGGCATTTTGACAAACAGTGACGATCCTGATCAGAGGGCTCATTTCGGAGCCCTCTGATCTGGGTCTTCACTGTTTGCATATGACAAGTGTACTATACACATGTTCTCTGTTTGAAAATGACGCCTATATGCGGGAGTAGGGTTCAAAGGGTTAAATTAACCCTTTTCCCCATAGAAAAATTAAACGCCTTTTAGCACATTCAATCTATTCATCCACTGAAGAAAATAGTTTTGATTCATAGTCATGAATATGTACCTGGATATAGTTACCTGGAAGGAGGCCCACTGATGTGGATATTGCGATTGACGGACATGAGCCTGCATGTTATTCAAAAATCCAATAGTAGTAGTAGTTTCTATAGTTTTTATCATTGCATAACTGACATTGTTTTTATGTGCTAATTGCTTTAAAGAAAACAAACAACACAGGACTGGCATGTTACATAATGTTCATGTCAAACTGTATCTAAAACTGTGGAACAACTCTAAGAACGTTTCCTGGCATATTATATAACTTCAAAAGTCTTTCTGGTAAACAACATGTCCAGTTTACCCCCTAGACTCTTTCTAATTTTCTTTAAACAAGTGACTACTTAAAGCAAGCTGAATGTAAAGCAGAATGTGCCTGCTTTAAGCTACCACTGGCTAGAATAAAGAAAATATTCCTTATGATACATTTTCATGACTGTATAAACTATTTTTTTCTGCAGAGGAATAAACTGAAATGTGCTAAAAGGCACCTATATGGGTAAAAGGGTTAAGTAAAAAAAAAAAAATGACATTTTCAGGATTTTTGTTTGTTGATGGTGTGTTATTGTTTTTAAGGTTTTTACGGAGCATGCATCATTTGAGAACTTACACAATGAAGTGTACTATAAAGTTTATCCAGCATTATGCAACATACTTGTTTTGCAGATCAATTCTCCCATTGATCACTGGTTTGGCTCTACTGTATATCATTTATGTTAACCCATTACTCCATAGATATACAAGTACTTTTAAATGATTTTAAATTTATTTCTTCAATGGAGAAAATATTTCCACTTTATACAGTCATGAATATGTACCATAAGAAATATTTTTCATATCCTAGCAGGAAATAGCTAAACACAGTCTGAGAGTAAAGCAAAATGTGACATAAGAAATATTTTCTTTATCCTATCAGATGCTAGCTTAAATTAACCCTTTCCCCCATAGAAAAATTAAACGCCTTTTAGCACACTCAATCTATTCATCCACTGAAGAAAATAGTTTTGATTCATAGTCATGAATATGTACCTGGATATAGCTACCTGGAAGGTGGCCAACTGATGTGGATATTGCCACTGAGCCTGCATGTTATTCAAAAATCCAATAGTAGTAGAAGTTTCTATAGTTTTATCATTGCATAACTGACATTATTTTTATGTGCTAATTGCTTTAATGAAAACAAACAACACAGGACTGGCATGTTACATAATGTTCATGTCAAACTGTATCTAAAATAAATAGATACAACTCTAAGAACGTTTCCTGGCATGTTATATAACTTCAAAGGTCTTTCTGGTAAACAACATGACCAGTATACCTCCTGGACTGTTTCTTTTTTTTCTTTAAACAAGTGACTACTTAAAGCAAGTTGAATGTAAAGCAGAATGTGCCTGCTTTAAGCTACCACTGGCTAGAATAAAGAAACTATTCCTTATGATAAATTTACATGACTGTATAAACTATTTTCTTCTGTGGAGGAATACAATGAAATGTGGTTAACCCTTAGCCTGCCACTCACGACTTAAGCTCCATATGCAAACAGCTTGGATCCGGATGAGACGCCGAGTAACTCGGCGTCTCATCCAGATCAAAGCTGTTTGACACTTGGACAACATTTTCAGCAATTTTGAGCAACTTTGAAGCACTTTGAAACTTGAAGCAGACGAAAAATATAGCAGACGACAATTTATTTGGCGGGCTAAGGGTTAAAGGCACTTCTATGGGTGAAAGGTTTAAGTAAAAGAAAATTGACATTTTCAGGATTTTTGTTTGTTGATGGTGTTTTTATTGTTTTTCAGTTTTTACGGAGCATGCATCGTTTGAGAAATTATACAATGAAGTGTACTATAAAGTTTATCCAGCATTATGCAACATACTTGTTTTGCAGATCAATTCTCCCATTGATCACTGGTTTGGCTCTATTGTATATAATTTATGTTAACCCATTACTCCATAGATATACAAGTACTTTTAAATGATTTTAAATTTATTTCTTCAATGGAGAAAATATTTCCACTTTATACAGTCATAAATATGTACCATAAGAATTTTTTTTTCATATCCTAGTAGGAGATAGCTAAACGCAGTCTGAGAGTAAAGCAGAATGTGACATAAGAAATATTTTCTTTATCCTATCAGATGCTAGCTTTGGCCCATTCTGCTTTTCTTTCAACCTGGTCACCTGTCTTTAAAACTAGAAACAGGCTATGAAGTAAATGAGTATTATCACATAAAAACGACTCTGTGAGTGTTATAAAGCCATTCAATAAACTATAGTGAAATATCAATATTTGGGCTCCGGCCCTACCTGTTCGTCCACGAGCGCTGCATGGCGCTGGGCGCCAAATGACGTCATTTGCCATGGCGTTACTGTAAACAACGTCAAGTTTTGGCGGAAAATACATATGGCGGAGAGACAAAAAACTACGGATTCAGTTCACTTAAAAGGGTTTTAAAATGTTTATGTGATAAATAGGATCTAACATTCGTGCTCATTATTTATCATTCTTAATAAACTCGTTGACTAAAACAAATATAACGCTCGCCAAGGCTCGCGTCATATTGTTTTAGTCAACTCGTTTATTAAAAATGATAATTAATGAGCACTCATGTTAGATCCTCTACATGTTGCTTTATACAACCACTTGCTGGTTCCATGCTTATACAGCGTTAGAGTTGAGTCTGAACTCATTCTCAAGCATTTGATTGGTCAGATTTGAGCCTAGGCTCAAATCTGACCAATCAAATGCTTGAGAACAAAACTCAGACTCAACTCA
Organism: Gari tellinella; assembly: GCA_922989275.2. Taxonomy (NCBI): domain Eukaryota; kingdom Metazoa; phylum Mollusca; class Bivalvia; order Cardiida; family Psammobiidae; genus Gari; species Gari tellinella. The sequence goes on along the minus strand of OV277858.1, from coordinate 99,540,730 downwards.
AATGCTTTACAAACACTGGGACAGAGCTTACTTATTTGGAGCAGAGTTGAGGGCAGTGTTCTGTATGAGGAGATCTATCCTGGTGTTGAGCTGTTCCTCCTTCTCGTGGTAACTTTCATCGTACGTTGGCTCAAACAAGTCATACTTCTCTGGCTTCTCATCAGAGTAGAACTTTATCCCAGGTCTGAAACAATACATTTCGTATACAGTCGAACTTCCATATCTCCAACTCTGTTAAGTCGAACATACCCGTATTTCAAATTATGCCAGGCCTTAAACATTACATTTTTGTATACAGTCGAACTTCGATATCTCGACCTCTGTTAAGTCGCACATACCCGTATTTCAAAGTTAAAACGCGGCTAAGCCGCGTTTTAACTTTGAAACACGGGTATATTTACCTTAACCGAGCTTGAAATAAGGCAAATTCATTTTGAAATATCGGATATTTAAGTGAGTTCGTAACATCGAAGTTTGACTGTACTTTGGTAATATACAATATACACAATACATTATAAATACCACATACCACTGTAATGGGTTGAGATACAGTCATTCTATACAGTACTCCCTCCCTACAACAGCCCTCTGAACAACGATACCCTCCTTATAACAACGCTTGCGGCTGTTCCCCAAGTATGCCCAACCTTATTGTTTGCTTATAATAATCGTCTGATCTGGATTCAAGCTGTTTTGCAAATGTAAGGCAATTTTTCTCCCTATAACAACTCCCTCCGAACAACACACACAATTTTTGTCTCCCACTGGGTGTTGTTGTAGAGAGGGAGCACTGTACCACTCTCAACTCTTTCCTCCCTGAAACTTTAAATGGACAATTCCAGTTTCCATTTGAGTCTAGTCCATTTCTGACTTTTAAGGATTGTTTTTGTCAATGTTTGGCATTATGACAAACAGTGACGACCCTGATCAGAGGGCTCCTTTCGGAGCCCTCTGATCTGGGTCTTCACTGTTTGCATAGGACAAGTGTTCTATCCACATGTACACTGTTTGAAAAGGACGCCTATATGCGGGACTAGGGTTCAAAGGGTTAACCCATTACTCCATAGCCAGTTTCTAGTATTGAAGATTGGTAACCACTTAAAGCAGGTTGAAAGTAATGCAGAATGTGCCTCATTTTTTTACCCAAAGGGACATACTTTGAACATTCTTGATAAAGGATCTGTAGATGATGCTTTAATGTGCACAGTATCTTTGCTCAGGGTACTGCGGTTTCAGACAAGAAGATTTTTTAAGTTTTTATTGAAACAATCTATCTTTAGCTCCTGTGACCTAGATATGCAACAGATCAGAACTATTTGTACAACTTTCAAAGAGGACCATATAAAGATCATTCCTGCCAAGTTTGGTTAAATTCCATCTAGTAGTTTAGGAGATGTCGTTTAGAGAAATTGTTAACGAAGAACGAACGGACAATGGATGACGGCGAACACAGGACGATCAAAACACTGATCGTGCCAGGTGAGCTAAAAACAGTTATTTCATGTGTGTTTGGGGAACAGTCAAAACTATTGTCACTCGATATCAGAGAAGACATTTCGAACTGTTGCCTTTGGCTTTGCCGCCTTGGGCAACAGTTCAAAAGTCTTCCCTGATACCTCGGGCCAATAGTTTTGACTGTTCCCGAAACACACATAAAATAATTGTATACAGTTAACTCTTTACCCCATAGCATGTTTTTAGTTTTGAAAAAAAAAAGCTACTTAAAGCAGGTTGAAAGTAAAGCAGAATGCACCGGAAGGCGCATTCTGCTTTACTTTCAGCCTGCTTTAAGATATCATCTGCTTGAAAAAAAGAAAATATATCTTATGAGACATATTCATGGCATTATAAATTGGAACTAATTTCTTCAGCCAAGGAATAAACTGAATGCGCTAAAAGACGCTTCTATTGGGGAAAAGGTTAAGCATGAGCAAGACTTACTTTGGAGGTAGCTGTACAAGCCCGGGCATCAGTGGCGTGCTGAGACTGTCTAAGTCACCCTGATACTGTAAGCACTTCCAGTAAGGCCGTAGCACTTTGATCACATTCAGAATGGACTCCACAACACTGCAATACAAAACCTTGTTTACCCCTTCACTGCCATGTACCAGGGTTGCCATAAGTTGATAATGAAAATTCCTTAGATTTCCACACCAAAAAAGTCAAGCGCAATAACTTATTTAGCAGGTTGAAAGTAAAGCAGAGTGCGCCTTAAGGCGCATTCTGCTTTACTTTCAACCTGCTTTAAGCTATCATCTTCTAGGATAAATATCCGAAATTTTCCGAAAACCCGGAGAAATGGCGGCCTTGGTGTACTTGCATTTGCAGACAATTGGTGCCTGATTAGAAGCCGAGATCAGAATCCAAACTGTTTCACACTTATGTCATTGTTTCTTCTGTCAACATTCCATATCCCTTTACCCCATAGCCTGTTACTAGTTTTTAAGACAGGTAATCACTTAAAGCAGGATGAAAGTAAAGCAGAATACGCCTTAACTCTTTGAACCCTAGTCACGCATATATGCGTCATTTGCAAACAGCGTACCTGTGAGGAGTACGCTTGTCATATGCAAACAGTGTAGACCCTGATCAGAGGGTTCCTTAAGGAGCCCTCTGATAAGGGTCTACACTGTTTGTCATATTGACACATATTGTAAAAATCAACCCTAAAAAGTAAAAAATGCACTAGGCTAAATTGAAAACTAGAATTGTCCATTTGAGGTTTCAGGGAGGAAAGGGTTAACCAATTACCCCATAAAAACGCCTTTTTACGCCTTTATATAATTCCTCTACTGAACAAATAGTTCCAATTTACACTGTCACAAATAAAAATCATAAGAAATATTTTCTATATTCTAGCAGATAATAGCTCAAAGCAGGCTGAAAGTAAAGCAGAATGCGCCTTCTGCTTTTCTTTCAACCTGCTTTAAGTGGTCACATATCTTCAAAACTAGAAACTGGCTATGGGATAATGGGTTAAGGTGCATCCTGCTTAACTTTCAGTCTGCTTTAAGCCAACATCTCCTAGATTATAGAACATAGAATAGATTTCTTATATTGCACATGCATTATTGTATAAAATGAATCTATTTTATCTTCAATGGAGGAATTAGTTAAATGAATACGAGAAACCGCCAATGTCGGTATGGCCGGATTGTCTGCACTTTTGCTTTGTATATATATATATAATATAGTTACCCATGGCATGTGATGATGACCTCACTACAACTGTACATGCCAAATTTGGTTGCTGTAGGACTTAAATTTGACTAAAACTGACACTAACAAAAAGGTAAACCAAGACGCAAACGAAAAGGTTAACCAAGAATTCTCTAAGTCATTGGACCTTGAAATCTAGGTCACAGTGACCTAGTTACCCATGGCATGTGATGATGACCTCACTACAACTGTACATGCCAAATTTGGTTGCTGTAGGACTTAAACTTTGACTAAAACTGACACTAACAAAAAGGTCAACCAAAGTGAGGACGGACGGACAGACAGACAGACAGACAGACAGACAGACGGACAGACGGACTGACGGCATTCGCCAATCTATAGACCACATTTTCAATCCGGTCAAAAATGCAGATTTATGGAATAATGGGTTAAAGAAGGATGAGAGTGAACCAGAAGTCAAAGCAAACTTGCTTTCGAGTTTTCTCACAAGTTACAACTGCGGTACAACAAAATGATTTCATTTCAAATTTTGACATACTCCTACTGATGCCTGGGTAATGCAATCAACTCCATACAGTCGAACTTCGATATCTCGAACTCGCTTAACTCAAACTATTAGATAGTTGACACATGAACTGCATTGTTTCATGCTTGGTTAAGTCGAACATACCAATATTTCAAAGTTAAAACGTGGCTAAGCCACGTTTTAACTTTGAAATACGGGTAAGTTCGATTTAACCGAGTTCGAGATATCGACGTTCAACTGTGTGTGCTTGCTGGAATACAAGGATATTCTAATGACACTGCAATGTCTGTCCATTTAGTAATGGAAAGACGATTAATACAGCAACAGCCTGATCGATCAATAAAATGACTAATCCCCCACCCAGTCCATATACCATTCCTGTTTTTCTTTTCTACTTTTTTTTCTCTTTATTCAAAACGGAACCACAATGCTATTATTAAGTGTACATTTTGATATATCCCCTTGTTGTATGTAAATACCTGGGTGAATAAAAGATATGTTCTGTTCTGTTCTAGTAGACAATTTCATTTGATCTAGCAAACAGTGGAGACCCTTATAAGACAATGTGTAATGCAGCATCACATCAGGGGCCCGTTTTACTAAACTACTTACGCAAAATTCTTGCGTAAGTCAAAATCGTTTTACTCTTATTTTTGGATCATAAACGTTTGCAAACAGCAAATAGCCAGATCAGAGGATGAGCTTCAAGCGCGTCCTCTGATCTGGCTATTTGCTGTTTGTAGCAAGTGATAATAAAGAATATAAATTAAACTTTAAAATTTTGACTTACGCAAAAATTTTGCGTAAGTAGTTTAGTAAAACGGGCCCCAGGGTCTACACTGATTGCAAATGTCGTATTTAGTAGACACTAGACTTATGTATTGTAAAGAATAACTGGATTTTAGGAAAGTTTCAGCAACCTGATTTTAACCCTTACATAACCGGAACCCATCCGTTGCAAACAGTGAAGGCCCAGACTAGAGGGATCTAGATCTGGATCTTGACTGTTTGTCATGCTATCAAATGTGACAAATGACAAACAGTGCAGACCCTGATCAGAGGGCTCCTTCAGGGTCTACATTGTTTGCAAAAGACAAGTGTTTTCCTCACAAGTGCACTGTTTGTAGATGACGCGAAGACTCATTGCCAGGGTTGAAAGTGATAATCCTTTAATTCTTAGCCTGTTTCTAATTTTGAAGACAGGTGAACACTTAAAGCAGGTTGAAAATAAAGCAGAACATGTGCCTTAGGGCACATTCTGCTTTACTTTCAGTCTGCTTTAAGCTACTAGTACCATCTGCTAGAATAAAAAATATATATTTTGATACATATTCATATAAAGTGGAACTATTTACTTCAATGAAGGAATAAATTACATGCATTAATAGTAGCTTCTATGACGGAAGGTTTAACTGTCCTATTCAAAAGAAAGAAAGTTCTTACCTTTGATCTGGTCTACCTAGGGGCTCTAACACGGGACATGGATCACCCAACAATGCCCTGAGACTCAAGGCTATACTTTCTGCAAGGGTCTTGATGCAGTAACCTCCCTTTGTGACATAAAACAAGAGATTAAAATTTAGAGAACAGTTAGATGGACGGTCATCAAGAGCGATGATTTCTTCGATAAATAAGACCAAGTATATGGAAATCGGTGGTCAAACAAGCTTGCAAGGATAAAAAGTCGTAAATGTACCCAACAAATTCGGAGCAGATTTTGACCGGAGTTGAATAGTTTTTATTACTTTTAATATTATATAGAGCTATGATTTTCAATATGATTATATATTTTTCAAATTTTGTTTTTCATTTTAATTTTGGTCAGAAAACTGTCTTTTGTTATGGTTAAGATTCTATCACATGTGATCTGGAAAAAAATGCATATGAGCCGTGCCATGTCAAAACTGTGCCGTATCAAAACCTGTCTTATTGCATTGTAGCTTTGTACAGACCAAGCACTGTTGTCATCCCAGGCTCTGTATCTGAGTTTGTTCTATACTGTCAAAAACTGTATATAATACAGCTACATAATATGATTTAGATGATTGCTGTTGTCAAACAGTGTAGAACAAGATAAGCTCCTGCTTCTCTGACGCGCCAGCTGGCCTTGATCTACACTGTTTGAAATGCAATAAGGCAAGTTTTCTCATGGCACGATTCATTTGTTGTAGGAAAGGGGGGGAGGGGCTGGAGAGAGACACAGGGCACCAGATAAGTGGGGTATTCCAAAAAATAAAATCTTTATTTTTGCCTTAAACCCTATGGTGTCACTACTCATTAGAATCGCCTCAAAGAGACGATTCTAATGAGTAGTAAAACCATAGGATTTGTAGCTGAAATAAGAGGGAAAATGCTTGATTTGTTCGGTTTACTCCCTCTTATCTGGAGCCCTGAGACATATCATGTGATCAGCACCTGTAAAATGAACAGCTGGCTAAACCCTACGGAATGAAAGCTGCTCACCTCTTGTATGAGACAAATCTTCCCACCTGCCAGGGCAGACAGCAGGCTTACAAAGTGGCTGTACATCACTGGATACACCTCCATCTCACCCTACATAAACAAACACATCCACCCGTCACATTCTTAACCCATTACTCCATAAATAAGCCTTTTTACCCCTTTAATTTATTCTTCCACTGAAGTTAAAAGTTATTTATAAAGACATGAATATGTGTCATGAGAAATAGTTTTTATATCCTAGCAGATGATAGCTTAAAGAAGGCTGTAAGTAGAGCAGCATGCTCCTTAACTCATTATCTCCTGAAACTTCCAATGGATAGTCCAGTTTGCAATAAAGGCTGGTCCATCTTAGACTATATAGGTTTGTTTTTATAATGTTAAAATGACAAACAGTGAAGACCCTGATCAGAAGGCTCCTGCAGGAGCCCTCTGAACAGGGACTTCACTGTTTGCATAGGACTCTTCACAGGTACACTTTGGGTAAAAGACGCATATATGGGTCACTGGGTCACTAGGGATCAATGAGTTAAGGGGACTAGAAACTTGCTATAGAGTACTGGGTTAAAGAAGAAGTTATTTTTTCAAAATGTACAAATATGCCCATTTTCTTTCAGCCTATTTTAAAAGCTATCATCTGCTAGAAGATAGAAAATAATTCTTATGCTACATATTCATGACTTATAAATATGAACTCTTTTCTTTGCTGGAGGAATAAATTAAATGAAGAAAAGTGTTTACAATTGTCAAGGGCCATAACTGTAGTAAACCTTGACAAACAATGATGTTTTTGTAGACACAAGCAGGGCTCCAGATAAGGGGAGTATTTCAAAAATTAAAATCTTTATTTCTGCATGAAACCCTATGGTGTCACTACTCATTAGAATCGTCTCGAAGAGACGATTCTAATGAGTAGTAACACTATAGGATTTGGTGCTGTATGAGTGAGAAAATGTTGGAATTGTTCAGAATACTCCCTCTTATCTGGAGCCCTGCACAAGATCATTACATGTATAACTTATGTACAGTGTGTCTTCAACAATCCATGGATAAACCTGAGAGGAGTAGAACACACACTTTTTTGCCTATACAGTAAAACTTATATGTTACGACCAATAAATTGTGTTAACTATTAGGTGTTTAACCCATTAACCCTTTACCCCATAGAAGCGACTTTTAGCGCATCTTATTTATTCCTCCGCTGAAGAAAATAGTTCCAGTTTATACCCTCATGAACAATTACCATAACAAAACAAGAGCACCGCAAGCCGGGCACATTATACGCCCGTCAAAACGATCTTAGAATGTAGTCATACCAAAACCCTATCAAGGTAAAAACAAAAGGGGAAGAACCCTGAAAGTTAGGGGTCATATGCTGACCAAGTTTCAAAAGGATGGGAATAAATTAGTTTGAGAAAGAGAGCTACAAACAAAAAAATGCCCGTTTTTGACGATAAAAGGGGCATAACTCTTGAATGTCTGGGGCAATCTTGCTGGTTATGAAGCTTGACCGAGACATTATGGTCATACACATGCTGACAAAGTTTCAAAAGGATTGGAATAAATTTATTTGAGTTAGAGAGCGGACAAATTAAAAAATGCCCGTTTTTGACAAAATAAGGGGCATAACTCTTGAATGTCTGGGGCAATCCTGCTGGTTATAGAACATAACTGAGACATTATGGTAATACACATGCTGACCAAGTTTCAAAAGGATTGAAATAAATTTGTTTGAGTTAGAGAGCGGACAAACTAAAAAATGCCCGTTTTAGATGAAAAAAGGGACATAACTCTTGACTGTCTGCGGCAATCTTGCTGGTTATGAAATATAACCGAGACATTATGGTCATACACATGCTGACCAAGTTTCAAAAGGATTAAAGTAAATGTGTTTGAGTTATAGAGCGGACAAACTAAAATATGCCCGTTTTTTACAAAAAAAGGGGCATAACTCTTGAATGTCTGGGGCAATCCTGCTGGTTATCGAACCTGATCGAGATATTATGGTCATACACATGCTGACAAAGTTTCAAAAGGATTAAAATAAATTTGTTTGAGATAGAGAGCGGACAAACTAAAATATGCCCGTTTTTTACGAAAAAAGGGGCATAACTCTTGAATGCCTGGTGCAATCCTGCTGGTTATCGAACTTGACCGAGATATTATGGTCATACACATGCTGACAAAGTTTGAAAAGGATTAAAAAACATTTGTTTGAGTTAGAGAGCGGACAAACTAATATGCCCGTTTTTGACAAAAAAGGGCATAACTCTTGAATGTCTGGGGCAATCTTGCTGGTTATCGAACTTGACCGAGATATTATGGTCATACACGTTCTGACCAAGTTTCAAAAGGATTAGACTAAATTTGTTTGAGTTAGAGAGCGGACATGAAAAAGTTAACGGACGGACAGACGGACGGACGGACGGACAGACGGACGGACAGCGCCACGACATAATACGTCCCGTCTGAAGACGGGCGTATAAAAATGTATGTAGCCTAGCAGATGGTTGTTTGAAGCAGGCTGAAAGTAAAGCAGAATGTGCCTTAAGGCACATTCTGCTTTACTTTCAACCTGCTTTAAGTGTTCACCTGTATTTAATGTTATATACGGGTTATTGGGTAAAGGGTTAAACCATAAATAAGCCTTTTTACATCCAATGCAGGAAATAATTCCAATTTATAAAGCCATATTTATGTATCATAAGAAATATTTTCTATGTTATAACAGATGGTAACTTAAAACAGGCTGGATGTAAAGCAGAATGCACCTTTAGGTGCATTTTGCATTACTTCTAACCTGCTATAAGTGGCCACCTGTCTTAAATACTAAAACAGGCTATGGTGTGATGGGTAAAGACATGTGACTGCTTAAAGGTAAGGTGCCAGTAAAACAGAAAGCTCCTTTAGGAGCTTTCTGTTTTACTGTCACCTTGATTTTATTAGTCACTTGTCTTTCATGAGATCAATTAGACTTCTTTAAGTGGTCATAATAGAGAGAAATTTTACTGTACACTGTTATATAATCAGGGTTCACACAGGCTTTTAATTTTGAGGGTGCATGCACCCTCTAGGGCTATTTTTTGGGGGTCCAGACAAATTTCAGAGGGTGCATATGAAACGTTTTTCTGTTTCTTCTGATGCGAGGACGCCAGGGACAAAGTACGATGAGGCCGGGGCCGAAAGGCTTATGAGGTATCTACGACGAGTGGTCCCATAACAAAGTAGCAATCTGTATTCAAACAATGGATACGCACCAGGGATGATCTTTGGAAATTTGTGGTTCCACCGCTAAATTTTTATATCATTTGTTTGGATGTGTACTGTTCGTATCTCTCACATTATTTCTTAACCAGGCCGTCAATTGGGACTTAGCCGACATATTTGCAGACTACACGAATGCGTAGGCCTATGCTAAGACTGTGTCTCACTAAATCAGGCATTTTCCTCAACATTGTTAATAGACGGGATTCAATACATCTGATAACCCGTCCAGTTTTTCGACTGTGTTGTTTGGATTTCGCATAAAAAATGGCGTCGCTATTTTGAAATCGAAAGTGACCAGAATTAGACCCATGACCAGACTTTTTGTTTTAATAATTTGTCAGCATTTTTCAAACACGTATTCCTCTAAATAAGTATTGAACTCTTATAAAAACAAAAATTGATAGAAAAAATAGCGACTTTATTAGGCACAGAGACGGGAAATCCCACAATCTATTTTAAACCGCTTAATCATCATATTTCGCAATGCGGGTGAACCAGGCGCTTTACGTAATAAGAATGATAAGAATTGTCAAGCGCCTGACAGACACTCTAAGGAAAATGAATGACACGCCAGACTTTGATGTTTAACTTGTATTTTGCTGTTTGTTAATAAAACTGGTCTTCTTACATCCGATTTCGGCATTATCTGCAACATAAATCTGTACGTGCATGCACGTTCAGGGCATTGATTTTATGCGTGATTTTTTGAAATTATACGTGAATCACGTACATCTGTACGTGAATGGGAACTCTGATAATAGAAAGATTACCGTACACTGTTTCATAAAAGATAGAACAGTTTAACTGTCCACAGTTTCATAATAGAGAGGTTTTACTGTACACTGTTTCATAATACTGAGAGGTTTTACTGTACACTGTTTCATAAAAGAGAGATTTTACTGTACTCTGTTTTATAATAGAGGTTTTACTGTACACTGTTTCATAAAAGAGAGAGAGGTTTTACTGTACTTGTTTTATAATAGAGGTTTTACAGTACACTGTTTCATAAAAGAGAGATTTTACTGTACTTGTTTTATAATAGAGGTTTTACTGTACACTGTTTCATAAAAGAGAGGTTTTACTGTACACTGTTTCATTATAGAGAGGTTATACTGTACACTGTTTCATAAAAGAGAAAGAGGTTTTACTGTACACAGTTTCAGAATAGAGTTTTTACTGTACACTGTTTTAGAATAGAGAGGTTTTACTGTACACTGTTTTATAATAGAGAGAGGTTTTACTGTACACTTTTTCATAATAGAGAGGTTTTACTGTACACTGTTTTATAATAGAGAGGTTTTACTGTACACTGTTTTATAATAGAGAGAGGTTTTACTGTACACTTTTTCATAATAGAGAGGTTTTACTGTACACTGTTTTATAATAGAGAGGTTTTACTGTACACTGTTTTATAATAGAGAGGTTTTACTGTACACTGTTTTATAATAGAGAGAGGTTTTACTGTACACTTTTTCATAATAGAGAGGTTTTACTGTACACTGTTTTATAATAGAGAGGTTTTACTGTACACAGTTTCATTATAGAGAGGTTTTACTGTACACAGTTTCATAATAGAGAGAGGTTTTACTGTACACTTTTTCATAATAGAGAGGTTTTACTGTACACTGTTTTATAATAGAGAGGTTTTACTGTACACTGTTTCATAATAGAGAGGTTTTACTGTACTCTGTTTTATAATAGAGAGGTTTTACTGTACACTGTTTTATAATAGAGGTTTTACTGTACACTGTTTCATTATAGAGAGGTTTTACTGTACACTGTTTCATAAAAGAGAGAGAGGTTTTACTGTACACAGTTTCAGAATAGAGTTTTTACTGTACACTGTTTTAGAATAGAGAGGTGTTACTGTACACTGTTTCATAATAGAGGTTTTACTGTACACTGTTTCATTATAGAGAGAGGTTTTACTGTACACTGTTTCATTATAGAGAGAGAGGTTTTACTGTACACTGTTCCATTACTGAATGTCAAGGATCATAATTATTCAAAACTTAAACACAGGGGCCAAGGTTACAGGGGTTGAAACTTTCACATGGATGGAAAGGTTTTGTCTCAAGGTATGTGTGATCCGAATCAAAAAGTTTTACTTCAAAGGGTATTGAAGTTGTGACAACATTCTTGAAACTGCTCACACAAACAACAACAGGAAATGGCCAAAGGAAGGCTCAAGCCCATAACTGTGTGACAACACAAGCTCTCCTGGACATTCGTCCAATGAGGTATTGACAATAGCTCAATGATAGGAAGGTTGCACCTGGATGAGCCCACAACTGGGTGACAACACAATCTCTAATGGGTTAAAGAAGAAGTCATTTTTTCAAAACGTTCAAATATGCCCATTTACTTTCAGCCTATTTTATAAGCTACCATCTGCTAGAAGATAAAAAATAATTCTTATGCTACATATTCATGACTTATAGATATGAACTCTTTTCTTTGCTTGAGGAATAAATTAAATGAAGAAAAGTGTTTACAATTGTCAAGGGCCATAACTCTAGTAAACCTTGACAAACAATGATGTTTTTGTAGAGACACAAGATCATTACATGTATAACTTATGTACAATGTGTCTTCAACAGTCCATGGATAAACCTGAGAGGAGTAGAACACACACTTGTTTTGCCTATACAGTAAAACTTATATGTTACGACCAATAAATTGTGTTAACTATTAGGTGTTTAACCCATTAACCCTTTACCCCATAGAAGCGACTTTTAGCGCATCTAATTTATTCCTCCGCTGAAGAAAATAGTTCCAGTTTATACCCTCATGAACAATTACCATAACAAAAAAATTATGTAGCCTAGCAGATGGTTGTTTAAAGCAGGCTGAAAGTAAAGCAGAATGTGCCCTAAGGCGCATTCTGCTTTACTTACAGCCTGCTTTAAGTAGTCACATGTCAACAAAACAAGAAAAAGGCTAAAGGGTAAAGGAACGACTCGTAAAATCGCACTTGAAAATGCAAATTTGGAAATCTTAGGATTTTTCATGTCAACTTATGGCAGCCCTGTGGACATTCACCCAATGAGGTATTGACAATAGCTCCAGGATAGGAAGGTTGCACCTGGATGAGCTCACAACCGGGTGACAACACAATCTCTCCTGGACATTCATTCGATGAGGTATTGACAATAGCTCCAGGATAGGAAGGTTGCACCTGGATGAGCTCAAAACTGGGTGAAAACACAATCTCTCCTGGACATTCACCCATTGAGGTATTGACAATAGCTCCAGGATAGGAAGGTTGCACCTGGATGAGCTCACAACCCGGTGGCAACACAATCTCTCCTGGACATTCACTTGACAGGTTATTAACAACAGCTCAAGAAAAGGAAGGTTACACCCAAATGAGCCCACAAATTGGCACAACACAATCTCTCCTGGACATTCATCCAGTGAGGCATTAAAATAGTTAGTCCTTGGAACACGTGTGTCACCTGCCAGCAACCATCAGTCGAACAAGAGTTTAAGTTAAAATGACAAACTTTGTTATAGCAGAAATAATCTACTGCAAAAGGAAGTGTAGTAAAGGGGAATAAATCTCGTGGTATTGATGCAAGACGCTTCCACACATCAAATTATTTAACCCTTTCCCCCATAGAAGCGCCTTTTAGCGCATTCAGTTTATTCTTGCCCTGAAGAAAATAGTTCCAATTTATACATTCATAAATATGTATAATATAAAATATTTTCTATATTCTAGCAGATGATAGCTTAAAGCAGGCTAAAAGTAAAGCAGAATGCGCTTAAAGCGCATTCTGCTTTACTTTCAACCTGCTTTAAGTGGACACCTATATTCAATACTAGAGATATGCTATGTGGGAAAGGGTTAAGTAAATGAAATTTTATCTGGAAAGCATAAGTAGAACAGAAGTTATATGCTGAAAATAGAAAATATGGGAAAGGGGAATAACTCTCAGTATTGCTGCAAGAGTTATCAACCTTAGGCAAGACAATTTTACTTGTCAATCTCTTTCCATACAAGAAATTTCATTTCAAAATCTTCAGTAAAACAGGAGAAATGTGCATGAAAAGAAAATGTAAAGGGGAATAACTCTCACAATATTGATACAAGAGTTATGACCCTTGTGTAATAGGCATTCCTATGTCAAGCTCTTTCCATAAATGAAGTTTCCTCCTAAAAGCTTCAGTAGAACCGGAGTTATGAGGGCGGACACAAAAAGCGTGACCGACAGACAAACGGACATAGCCGGATGGACATTTGTACCCACAATCTTCATTTAAGTGGCCATTTTGCTCATTTTGTGAGCACGGACAGACACCGGAAAAATGATCCCTAAGTGTCACCTCTGCCTACAGCAGGTGACACAAAAATGGCTCAAGAAAGGAAGGTTGCACCTTGATCAGCCAATGGTATGCTTATTATTGACCTGTGGTTTGGTATATTTATTTACAATTATAAACTTAAAATCTTTTCATGATAGTTACATTTGAAGACAAATAAAGGCTGGGTCTTAACTTGTTTTCAGCACATTCAGCCTAACCCTTTTAACCCAATAGCCTGTTTTTAGTTTTGGAAGACATGCGACCAATTAAAGAAGATTTAAAGTACTTAAGGCCCATTCTGCCTTACTTTCAGCCTGCTTTAAGCTACCAGCTGCTAGAATATTGAAATTAGTTCTAATTTATTCACAACTCTATGAATTTGAACTATTATCTTCAGTTGATGGATATATAAGAGGCATAAAAAAGGCATTTTTATGGAGTAATGAGTTAATAATCGAAAATATACACAATCTTAATCTCATTTAGAACAAACCTTTTTCAGCCATTCAGGGCTGCCATTTCTCCATTTTTTTCCTAAATCTTCGGATTTTTTTCTAGAACATGGTAGCTTAAAGCAGGCTGAAAGTAAAGCAGAATGCGCCATAAGGCGCATTCTGCTTTACTTCCAGTCTGCTTTAAGTAGTCACATGTCAACAAAACCCGAAACAGGCTATGGGTTAAAGGTACGATTCGTAAATGCGCACTTGAAAAATGCAAATTTTGAAATCTTAGGATTTTTCATATCAACTTATAGCAGCCCTGGCCATTTTTTTAATCAAAATTCAAGTTTGTCAAGATGATGGTGACCATGTCAGACTCAGGGCTCCAGATAAGGGGGAGTAAATTGAACAAATCTAACATTTTCTCACTCATTTTAGTAACAAATCCTATGGTGTTACTACTCATTAGAATCGTCTCGAAGAGACGATTCTAATGAGTGATGACACCAAAGGGTTTAATTCAGAAATAAAGATTTTAGTTTTTGAAATACTCCCCTTATCTTGAGCCCTGAGACTACACATACCTCTGGGCAGCCTATAGCAGAGTCATAACCAGCAGATACCAGTACAAGCTCCGGAGCAAACTGCAAGTACAAACATGCATAGCATTTAGTTGTGCCAATCATTACCACATCAAAACTCAAATCATTGTGCAGCCAACATAAGCTACAGTACTCCCTCCCTATAACAGCCCTCCCAACAATGGTTCCCTACTTACAACAATGGTTGCTACTGTTCCCCAAACAAATATGTCTCATTCTTTCACTGCTGCAATATTGTCTGCTTAACTCGTTCCTCCCTGAAACTTTAAATGGACAATTCCACTTTCCATTTAAGTCAAGTCCATTTCTGACTTTTAAGGGTTGTTTTTGTCAATATTTGGCATTATGACAAACAGTGAAGACCCAGATCAGAGGGCTCCTTTCGGAGCCCTCTGATCTGGATCTTCACTGTTTGCACAAGACAAGTGTACTTTTCACATGTACATTGTTTGAAAAGAACGCCTATTTGCGGGACTAGGGTTCAAAGAGTTAACATGGTTGTTTACTGTTTTTTCCTCAAAGTTACGTATCGGACATTTGGACAGAAGAATCATGACGAGTGATAAACAGTTTGAACCCAGATCAATTCAATTCAATTCAATATATTTATTTGGCATAACATATACATGTCTGTTGCCATAACAGCGTTATGCAGCGTCTGTTCTATGTTCAAACTGTTTGAAAATGTACTAACTCTTAGGGTATTTAAAGTTTCTCTCATCATAACAACTCCCACAATCTTTGTCTCCATTTGGGTGTTGTTGTAGAGAAGGAACACTGTATACGGGAAAGAGTTTCGATGAAAGAAATCTGTGCTTACCACTCATCCCAAGATGCAATACATTCAGGGCTCCAGTTAAGCCATTTACCCCATAAATATGCCTTTTAAAGCCTTTAATATTTCTCCACTGAAGAAAATAGTTCTAATTTAAACAGTTATGAATATATATCATAAGGAATAATTCCTTTTTTCTAGAAGATGGTAGCTTAAAGCAGGTTGAAAGTAAAGCAGAATGTGCCTTAAGGCACATTCTGCTTTACTTTTAACCTGCTTTAAGTGGCCACCTATCTTCAATACTTGAAACAGGCTATGGGGTAATGGGTTAAAGGGAGTATTTCAAAAACCAAAGCCTTATTTCTGCTTTAAACCCTATGGAGTCACTACTCATTAGAATCCTCTCTTCAAGACGATTCTAATGAGTAGTAACACCATAGGATTTGGTGCTTGAGTGAGAAAATGTTGGATTTGTTTAGTTTACTCCCTCTTATCTCGAGCCCTGACATTGTACACACAACTCACAACAAAAGAATATGGAATGTTCCATTATGATTGTATAGTAGTCAGAAAACAGTCAAACTTTACCCAATATCTCCATAGATACACATTTTAACACATTTAATTTATTGCTTTACTGAAGATAAAAGTTCCCAAACTTAGTTATTACAAATTCTAAGGGACTTGAGGATTTACTTCACTCTAAACATTATTCACTCTACTAACAGTACAAAATTAGTGATATAGAGGATAATCAATTTCTTTGGATTGATATGAAAAATATATCACGAGAATGGTTCGTCCTGCTGACTTGTTTTTTAACCAGATAACAACCCATTCGAGTGATATATTTTTCATATCAATCCAAAGAAATTGATTATTCTATTTATTATATATATTTTAATGACGTTTTTACAAAAAAATTTTTAAAAAGTTGATTACCACGACGTCACTAAACTAATTTTGACATGACGTCATAAAAAGTGATATCATCACTACATGTAGTGATGATATCAACAGTGACGATATCAAATTTATCTAACTGAGAAATCTCTATAAATCATTGATAGGTATACAATAAAAATTATTACCTTGTTTGCAACTGAACTTTATATTCAGTGCCATATGGAAAATTTGGAAATGCATTACCATAATACATGCACATAGTCACATTTTACATTCATACACTGGTTATTATTAACCTCTTAATACTATTTAATCTTGGAGTACAATTGGCTAAGGTTGCATTATGACCAAAGGGCCCTGTGTAAGGCATTGTTAAAATAAAGTCTGCCCATTTTACACATAAATAAAAATATTCATATTATGATAAAAATGGAGGTAACAGGAAATTGATATTTTGATCGAGTCATCCTATTATGATTCAAATTAAAAGCATGTAAGATATGGAAGATATATACACATTACCAGTTGACAGTGCGATACAGAGTGATGTATTTAGCTCGAGACGTTTTTGGCGGAAATAGCCGATCTGACGAGCGCCTCGGCGCGAGTCTGATCGGTTGTTTCCGCCAAAAACGTCGAGAGCTAAATGCAACACTCTGTTGCGCACTGCCAACTGGTAATGTGTTTATTATATGCCTTGAATACAAACCAGAAACAACTAAATAGTTGTTTAAATCATTTTATATCCAAAATTTATTAGTTAGTTGAAGCAGAACGAGAAGTTTTATATGTCACAAGGAATAATGCGGCACTCGTACATGTACCTAAATGGTGTCACGTTAAATTGAAAGCGACGTCAGAGTAAAATGCAAAGTGGCTGATACAAGGTGGCTGATACAGACTCTTGTATTTTACTCTACAGATACACGCGGAAATACTCGATATCATTCGAAGGCATATAATAAAAGTTATTACATGTATTCTTCTTTAAACAACAGCATCAATCAAAATGTATTTCAACGTAATGGGATAGTTTTAACGTGTAAAGGTATAAGTGTCTTGTAACATATCCAAGGTACGAATCTATTGCTCTGAGTTAATGGATTAAATTACTATAATGGACAATCCAGAGCAAGAAAACAATCTACATTGTTGTGTCTTGTAATGGTGTTGATGGTAAAATGATTTTCTATCCACAAGTGAACCTTATAACCCACAAGTGTTGCTTAGTTTTGAAAGAGTTAACCCTTACCCCATAGCATGTTTCTATTTCTGAAAATAGTTGACCACTTAAAGCAGGTTGAAAACAAGCACCTTAGAGCTGATATCCCCTGCCGCAGCGATTGTCCAGAAGAAAGTGGCAAACTTTAATGTGGGAGGAAGGGGCAAATGGTGATCACCTGTCTTTAA
This sequence comes from Gari tellinella, assembly GCA_922989275.2. Lineage (NCBI taxonomy): Eukaryota > Metazoa > Mollusca > Bivalvia > Cardiida > Psammobiidae > Gari > Gari tellinella. The sequence continues at coordinate 99,522,856 of OV277858.1, read as the reverse complement.
AGATCAACATTGAAAAGCTTTTTACAAAGTTTTATAAAATACATTCAATTTTGTACATGTTAAAGCCTAAACAATACAAAAAATAAAGCCGTTTGTAGCATTATAAATCTAAGTATGACAGGGGCAGGTAACTCTTGATTGAAATTCAACAGTAATTAAACACTTTCAAGAATTTATAATTGTGTGCAAGTATTATTAAAAAAAATTCAGAACTGTAGAATTTACTAGAGTGTAAACACATTTTCAACTCATCAAGGGCAGAGAATTCTTGACTAATTTGCACATTTTCGACAAAAATTGAACTCATTCTATAAATAATAGCCATATATGATTTAATTTTTTTTTTCAAAATCCATTCACATTTGTACACAATAGCATGTAAACAATAAAGCCATGTTGAGCATTACTAAGTACATAAAGGGCAGATAACTCTTACCACAAAGTATCCTTTTTTGACAATAATTGCAACCCTTATATTTATATACATCGTGTGTAAGTTAAATCAAAATCCATTAAAGACTGTAGTTTCTAGATGGTAAAAACTGTTAAATATGGTTTTTTCGACTCATCAAAGGCAGATAACTGTTGACTAGTTTCTCCATTTTCAAAAATGATAACAATTATTTGAAAGCTAATAGCCATACATAGTTTAAGAATTTTTTTTATTAAAATCCATGCATATTTATAGATACTAGGATGTAAACAATATTAAAATAAAGCATTTTCTAACATTTCTAAGTACATCAAGGGCAGATTACTCTTGCCACAAGTATCCTTTTTTGACAATAATAGCACACCTTCAAGAACTTGTACTTATAGACATTGTGTGCAAGTATCATTTAAATCCATTCATAATTGTAGTTGTCAGAGAGTAAAAACAGTGAAATATGGCCTTTTTTACTTATCAAGGGCAGATAACTCATGACTGATTTCTCCGTTTTCAACAATAATCAAATTCATTTGAAATCTAATAGCCATACATAATTCAAGAAAGTTTATCAAAATCCATGCATATTTATAGGCTCTAGTATGTAAAAAATATCAAAATAAAGCATTTTCTAGCATTTCTAAGTACATCAAGGGCAGATAACTCTTGCCACAAGTATCCTTTTTTTACAATAATTGCACACCTGCAAGAACTTGTACTTATAGACAATGTGTGCAAGTATAAACAAAATATGTTGAATACTGTAGTTGCTAGAGTGTAAAAACTGTTAAATATGGCATTTTTAACACAAAAAGGGCAGATAACTCATAAATTCCTAAAAATTTCTGAAAAAAAATTGATTTCCCACGGTGCTCCTATGATGACAAATAAGTATACCAAGTTTAATCCAAATCTGTTAATAGGTTTCGGAGATACAGTTGCGGACGGAAAACGTGACGGACGGACAGCATTTTTAACACAAAAAGGGCAGATAACTCATAAATTCCTAAAATTTTCTGAAAAAAAGTTGATTTCCCACGGTGCTCCTATGATGACAAATAAGTATACCAAGTTTAATCCAAATCTGTTTATAGGTTTCGGAGATACAGTTGCGGACGGAAAACGTGACGCACGCACGCACACACAGCCGGACGGACAGACCTAAAACAGTATCCCTCTGCCTTTCGGCAGGGGATAATAAAGCAGAATGCGCCTTAAGACCCATTATGCTTTACTTTCAGCCTGCTTTAAGCTATTATCTGCTAGAATATAGAAAATATTTCTTATGATTCTTATTTGTTACAGTTTTAATTGGAACTATTTTCTTCAGTGAATGAATAAATAAAAGGCGTAAAAAGGCGTAAAAAGGCGTATTTATTGGGTAATGGGTTAAGGGTATATGTCAGAATACATACCTCATAGGCCACTGGTAGAAGAATCTGCTGAAAGATTGCTAGGTAGTCACTATTTCCACAGCCTGTCTAAAGAAAATAAACTACATATAAATCAGTGAGTACAGTAGAACCTCTCTATTACAACCTCTGAATTGTGTCAAATATTAGTTGTTTAAAGTAATGTGAAAGTGAAACAGAAAGCTCCTGTTGGAGCTTTCTGTTTCACTTTCACATTGCTTTAAGCTGTCACCTGTCTTTTATACAGACAATTAGCCTTGTTTGAGTGGTGTTAATAGAGAGGTTCTACTGTACTTGATTTTTTAAGTGAATTTGGCAAGCAGAAACAAGCGGGCCATGTTGGCCCTATATTTATCGCTCACCTCAAGGACTGGGTTTTTTATACTAAATGCAAACTAAAGTTTGCCATTGCATATAATTTTTATTGTGTACTGTTGTATGCATCAGTTTGTTACTAATACTATTTGAGAATAAAAGGTAAATTTCATATACAATGTAGTTGCTGAATTAGGTCCCAAATCTTATATATTCTGGCTTCAACCATAACGCTTGCATAGGTTTTTAATTTACAATTTAAAACGTTCCTGTGAGGCAGTCATATTAATATCAGTAGTAACTAATAAGTATTCAGGATGCCAAAGATTCACAGTAAAACCTCTCTACTATAACCACTAAAACGACGGCTATTTGATGTATGAACACTTTCCTCCCTGAAACCTCAAATGGACAGTTCTAGTTCTTAATTAAGTCTAGTCAATATTTGACTTTTTAGGGTTGATTTTTACAAAATATGTCAAAATGAAGGAGCCCTCTGATCAGGGTCTTCTTTGTTTGTATAGGACAAGTGTAATCCTCACAGGTACGCTGTTTGCAAATGATGCATATATGTGTGACTAGGGCTCAAAGAGTTAAAGACAGTTGACAGCTTAAAGCAGCTTTCTGTTTTAGTGTTACCTTGCTTTAAGCAGTCACCTGTTGTAAATACCTTATAATTAAGGTAACGGGGCAAATCGGCCCAAAACCAAATCGGACCCCGAGTCAAATCGTCCTAAAACCAAATCGGACCGGGTACAGGAAAACTGATTATGCTTGGTTACGGTATATCACTTTTTGACCTTTACACTCGTTATTTGTGTTACTAAAGTTACATTGATACATGTCAGTGACAAGTGAAAATGAAGAATTGAAATTAACTCTTTCCTCCCTGAAACTTTAAATGGACAATTCCAGTTTCGATTTTTGTCTAGTCCATTTCTGGCTTTTAAGAGTTGTTTTTGTCAATTTTGGCATTACTGACAAACAGTGAAGACCCTGATCAGAGGGCTCCTTTCGGAGCCCTCTGATCTGGGCCTTCACTGTTTGCACAGGACAAGTGTACTATTCACATGTACACTGTTTGAAAAGACGCCTATATGCGGGACTAGGGTTCAAAGGGTTAAACCAAACCAATTAATGTTGTACATGAATCAATTTAGTGTAACAATAATGCAATGATATTCAGAAATTGTGTAAATTGCAATTTAAGGAAATAAGTAAATGAGGATATAGTAAAACAAGAAGCACACGACAGCAAAAACACATTTCAACTTGTACATAATACCATTTTGGAAACAGGTCGGAAACAGATCTATAAGTTAAGTTAACCTCCTGATATCTAAAGATGTCATCTGCAAGTGTTGTCTGCTTTTATTTCTCAAGGTATATTTTGTGTTTTCACATCATAAAAAAGTTTTGATCCTAGTCAGAAACTGTATTACCTGTCTAATGAGGATTAAAACTGTTGGCAAATAACGACGTACCTGGAGTAAGTCAGTGAAGTGATTTCTGATTAACTGTTACAACATGTCAAACATCAATTAACACCTTTATTGCGATCAAACAGTTAATGTAGTCGCTGCAATAACAACTTTGGCGACACACTGGGCACTTTAGTGCATAGCTGAGTGTAGGGTATGTATTATTACATAATTTTACATAATATTAGTGCCTACATATATCTTATTGATTTGCAGTATTAAAAGCATCTGACAACATTTAAAACAAGAGCTGTCGGAGAACAGCAAAGCTCGCCTAATTAAACCTTTCTTAAATAGGTAACTATCAATAGAAAAGTGTATCAGTACATTGATATTCAAGCCACGGGGAACCTCCATTCCAAATATCAGCTTACTAATGCAAATATTTTACGTAGTATAAGTGCATTCCAACACTTACTCCATAACTAACTTTGAAATTTCAGTCCCAAAACTCTAAGTCCACAACAGGTGAAATTTTGACTAAATTTTAACTAGGCAACATCAATGTTCAACCCACAGGGCACCTCCATTCCAAATATCAGCTTCCTAATACAAATATTTCATGTAGTAACAGTAGTATTAGTGCATTACAACACTTACGCCAAAACTTTAACCATGAAAAATCAGCCGAAAAACCTAAGTCCACAAAAGGTGAAATTTTGACTAAATTTTAACTTTTTGTTTTAATTTTAACTACACAACATCAATGTTCAACCTACAGGGCACCTCCATTCAACATATCAGCTTCCTAATGCAAATATTTCATGTAGTATTAGTGCATTACAACACTTACCCCAAAACTTTAACCATGAAAAACCAACGCCGACACCAACGCCGACGCCGGTGTGATTCCATAAGCCACCCCATTCTCCGAATAGGCGAGCTAACAAAGCCCAGCTTCTAATCAGGATCCAAACTGTGTTTGTAAATTTTTGATGTGTGACGATATTTTCAAATACATCTGGACTCTACATTCTATATCTGATCAAAATCCAAACAAATATGACTCTCTTTGCAATATTTTCTCGTCCAAATTTAAAGAAGAGTTATCAGAGAGACAACAAAGCTCGCCGACGGCACCTTTAGAAACTTAAAAGCACACTCAAGGTCACCGAGGTCAACCTTTTTGCCTGCATGGAAAGGTCTTATCCATATACATGTACACATGCAAATCAAATATGAAAGTAACACCTCAAGGGACATAGGAACAATAAGCGTTTTTGAAACCTAAATGCAGATTTCAAAACCTAAACCCGGGACCTAAGTTCAAGGTCAAGGTCACTGGACCAATTATTTTTGGCATGCATGGAATGATCTTGTCCATATACACAAAATTACACATGCATGCCAAATATGAAAGAAATATCTCAATGGATATATGAGTTTTGAGAAACCTAAACACAGATTTTGAAACCTAAAAGTGGGTCCTAAGTTCAAGGTCAAGGTCACTGGGGTCTAACTTTTTACATGCAAGGAAAGATCTTGTCCATATATACATGCATATTGAATATTGTTACGCGCTAGCGCGTGTAGTTTATAAAGTCCTTAATGTGGGAATAAAATGAAACAAGATATAGGGATCTAGATCGTCGAGCCAAAGGAGTAAGAATAACTTGATTCGTTGTAGAGTTTCTTTAACTTTATTTTCGGCTAGCAATGGTATGTTTGCTAGGCCCGAAACACCAATGGTGGTACTAACAGTTTATGCCAGATAATAAAATTAACGATGACATATGATAGATAACAATACAGGCAAATATACGAATTTAGCCAATGCACGCCTATATAAACAGTAACCCGTGAAATCTAAATAAGTTACTTAATAAATTTATTTAGCTTCTTACAAATTCACTGTGAATTTGATCACGGGGGTCTGGTCTCTATGATGTTTGTATTCAGACTGATTTGACGTGGAATTTTCACGTCTATTTATACCCCTGAGAAAAAACGACCACTTTTGTCAGTTTTTTTGTGACAAAAAGTGACTGGTGGGTGAAAAGACGCTACCACCCACTTTTGACGGGGATCCCCGTCAAAAATGGTTGGGAAAAGTGACCGTTTCACCCACCTGTGACGTCAGACCCGTCAAAAGTGGGTGGAAATAAAATACTAAGTTAAACTGATTTATTTACATGTGCGACGTTGGAAATTTGAATTAGAAGGAATTAAATCAACTTTTCATACCAAATACACATTAAACGTGACAAATTTCCTTTTGTAGATCTTTAATTTTAAATGTTTATGATTTGGAAGCTGGCATCGTTGTTGCTTAGTGACCGCATCCGGTTTACCCACAATGCAACAAAGATGGCCGCCTCCTTACACACATGTAAACAATTCCTATTGAATCCGAGATAAAATGAATGAAGACGATCATGCATTGACTTTACATCGAAATGGTGCATCAGATAAGCTGTCACAGCATTGGACTGACCCTCCATAGAACTTGGTAAGCCCCATTACGAAAGTACAACTAATGATAGCTGACTGTTGGGCTTCGTGAGCGAAAAACCCAAATCCACCCAAGTCCAAACCACGATATCAGTTGTAGAAGAATAAAGCCCTCAGATCGGGACCACTTCAATATGAAAGGAATATCTCAATGGATATAGGAGTTATAGAAATTTTGAGAAACCCAAACACAGTTTTCGAAACCTAAACGCAGGCCCTAAGTTCAAGGTCAAGGTCACAGGGGTCAACATTTTTCTGTGCATGGATAAAATGTCCATATTCACACATATACCAACAAGGTCACAGGGGTCCAAATTTCTCTGTGCATGGAAAGGTCTTGTCCATATACACACACATACCCACTATGAAAGCAATACCTCAAGGGACATAGAAGTAATGGTCATTTTACGAAACCTAAACGCAGAATTCGAAACCTTAACATGGCATTAAGTTCAAGGTCAAGGTCATAGGGGTCCAATTTTTCTGTGCATGGAAATGTCTTGTCCATATACACACATATACCAACTATGAAAACAATACCTCAAGGGACATAGAAGTTATAGACATTTTCTTAAAATTGTTTACGCTGTTTACGACAACGCCGACAACAACGAAGACGACGACGACTACACCGGGGGTATTGCAATAGTTCGTCTTGTACTTCGTACAGGCGAGCTAAAAACTGAACCAATAAATCAAATTCAGTCAATAAAGACATGTCCGCTATATCTACAATATTGGGCCGATTTGACCCGTCATTATTGGGCCGATTTGACCCAGGCCGATTTGGTTTTGAGCCGATTTGACCCGGACTCAGAATTAACACAGTTTTACTGTATTTCCTAATGAGGAAGAGCTTCATGCCCCCTCCTGTTCCAACAGTTACTGAATATCTAACCTTATTGAGCGGTACATTGATGTTGAAGCCTGTTCCTGGCCCATCCCCGATATAGTCGTAGTCGGACTCTCTCAGGAATGGCCACTCCTCACCATAGGAGTATGTGTGAACGGAGAAATACAGCACTCTGAAATGTCAAACATAAACAGGGCTCAAGATAAGGGGAGTATTTCAAAAACAAAAACCTTTATTTCTGCTTTAAACCCTATGGTGTCACTACTCATTTGAATCGTCTCGAAGAGACGATTCTAATGAGTAGTAACACCATAGGATTTGGTGCTGCATGAGTGAGAAAATGTTGGATTTGTTCAGATTACTCCCTCTTATCTGGAGCCCTGATAAAACTAGAATGGCTATCACTAAAGGTGATTAATACCCCCACTATGCAGCACTCTGTCACACTCTGCAGACATTTTCAATGAGGTTTGACAATGGCAGGGTGCTGCCACCATCATAAAAACTTGGAAAATTTATAGCAAGTATCAAGTAAATCAGGTTGAAAGTGAAGGAGTTCGCCGTACAAGATTTCGCCTGCCAATTTTGAGATTTGAAATGTGTGTCTTGCACATCTACTACTACTGAGTAACATTTATGCAAAGTATCAAGTGAATCAGGTTGAAAGTGAAGGAGGAGTTGAAAGTACAAGATTTTGCCTGCCAATTTCAAGACCAATTTAAATGACAAAGGTCAAGGTCACAGAGACCTGAAATTTGTGGCTTGCACATCTACTACACCTGAGTAACATCTATGCCACGTATCAAATGAATCGGGTTGAAACTGAAGGAGGAGTTGAAAGTACAAGATTTTGCCTGCCAATTTCAAGACCAAATTTAAGGCCAAAGGTCAAGGTCACAGAGACCTGAATTTTGTGTCTTGCACATCTAGTACACCTGAGTAATATTTATGCCAAGTATCAAATGAATCGGGTTGAAACTGAAAGAGGAGTTGAAAGTACAAGATTTTGCCTACCAATTTCAAGACCAATTTCAAGGCCAAAAGTCAAGGTCAATGTCACAGAGACCTGAAAATTGTGTCTTGCACATCTACTACACCTGAGTAACATCTATGCAAAGTATCAAATGAATCGGGTTGAAACTGAAGGAGGAGTTGAAAGTACAAGATTTTGCCTGCCAATTTCAAGACCAAATTTAAGGCCAAAGGTCAAGGTCACAGAGACCTGAAATTTGTGTCTTGCACATCTAGTACACCTAAGTAACATTTATGCCAAGTATCAAATGAATCGAGTTGAAACTGAAAGAGGAGTTGAAAGTACAAGATTTTGCCTACCAATTTCAAGACCAATTTCAAGGCCAAAGGTCAAGGTCAAGGTCACAGAGACCTGAAATTTGTGTCTTGCACATCTACTACACCTGAGTAACATCTATGCCAAGTATCAAATGAATCGGGTTGAAACTGAAGGAGGAGTTGAAAGTTCAAGATTTTGCCTACCAATTTCAATACTAATTTCAAGGCCAAAGGTCAAGGTCACAGAGACCTGAAATTTGTGTCTTGCACATCTACTACTCCTGAGTAACATTTATGCCAAGTATCAAGTGAATCGGGTTGAAAGTGAAAGAGGAGTTCAAAGTACAAGATTTCAAGACCAATTTCAAGGCCAAAGGTCAAGGTCAAGGTCATAGATACCTAAAATTTGTGTCTTGCACATCTACTATACCTGAGTAACATTTATGCCAAGTATCAAATGAATCGGGTTAAAAGTGAAGGAGGAGTTGAAAGTACAAGATTTTGCAGACAGACCGACGACCGCCGGACCGCCGGCCAACCAACGGCCAACCAACCGACCGACCGACAGGCTGATTCCAGTATACCCCTCCTCAAACTCTGTTTGTGGGGGTATAACAATCTCAAGTAGGCATTAACTCTTTCAACACCATGGACCTGTTTAAAATATACTGATTACATTTGCAAATAGTGAAGACCCAGATCAGAGGGCTCCTTCCGGAGCCCTCTGAACTGGGTCTACACTGTTTGCTAATTTAGAACATCATTTTTTAAACTGCCCAGAATTCCAAGTAGACTGATTCATGTTTTGATATATATTTTCTATTTTATTTATGAACCTATGGCATTTTTTCCTCTGACCTTTTTTTACGGCATATTTTCCGTTTTCATTTTTACCTCTGGCATTTTTTCCTCTGGCATTTTTACCTATGACATTTTTTCCTCTGGCAATTTTTTCAATCCAATAAACAGCCCAAATCCCCCACACCAGGAGATGAAAGAGCAAAAGCATTGGATGTGATTGATGGTTTAATAATGCTGACTCAGTTAAGGAAATTTACCATCGTAACATTGACGGACAAAAACACTGTCTGCTTAATCTACTTTTCTTAATTCATTTCTGTGAAAGGAACTGCATGAGCTTAAATGTTAAAATTAATTATAATATTAACAACAGCGTCTATATATATATCTATCCCTCCATCTACATATCTATCTCTGCCCACAACACCTCATCCATATCAAGGGTCTCAGTAATAAGATATTAAGACCACTTTATGTCAGTACCACAACTTTTCTGTACCAATGAATCGTATGCATCTAAAGAAACATTGAAGAAGAGCATAGGAGTCATTTTGTTTCATATAAACCATGTGATAACAGGCAAAGTTGAGTGAAACTGTACATATACAGTCAAACTTCGAAATCTAAAACTCGCTAAGTTGAACTTATCAATACTTCAGAGTTAAAACAAGGCTTAGCCACGTTTTAACTTTGAAATAAGTATATGTTTGACTTAACCCATTACCCCATAAATATGCCTTTTTACACTTTTAATTTTTACCTACACTGAAGAAAATAGCTCCAATTTATAGAGTTTTGAATATGTATTATAAGAAATAGTTTTTATATTTTAGCAGATAGTATCTTAAAGTAGGCTGAAAGTAAAGCAGAATGCGCCATAAGGCGCATTCTGCTTTACCTTTTAACCTGCTTTAAGTGGTCACCTGTCTTCAAAACTAGAAATGGCCCATGTGGTATTGGGTTAAGGGAGGCCGAAAAAATGATCATGTGGCAAATGAGGTATCCTTAATTGACATGATTGGGAACCCTAGTTGCCAAACAAAAGAGGGGTGTTTAGCACACGGCATTTAAGAGCATCCAATAAAAAAAAGACGAATAATCGTTAATATCGCCAATGAAGCTTTTCGTAAACGACCAATATCACGCAAACACTATCTAAAATCATCAAACATTCTAGTTAAGACGTCATGAAAGCTTCATATTGAACTTACACAAATCGTAGATCTATAACGATCAAATTCGTACTAAAACGCAACTACACCACCGGCTACTGCGTCGCCTGTGTGAAAGAATTTTACTCGTTCTGCCGACAAGAATCAGCAACCTGTTTTGTTTGTTAACATCCGTTTCTGCCTGTAACATCTGCATGCAGAAACTTGAGAGTGTGTGTTCAGATTAATTCTAAAAGCAGATTTATATAAAAAAATAATAATTTTAAAGCCGAAATAATGACGGAAGACTTAATTCGAAACTAATTTGAATGCAGATATAGATGTTGCGTTAAATACGAGTTGCATCCCTTACATACGGAGACCGCCATATCTACAAAGATTAACTGTAGTAAATGGTCGTATTCGAATCAGGACAACTATCGCGTTAGTTGGAATAGTTGTCAACAAGTTCTATTCGAATCACCACTTGATGGTTTCCGTTGATACTTTAAGCGAATATTCGAATAGCAATTTGGGTTCAAATTCCCATCCCTAGTAATTGAAACTAACCTTTGGCTGTAAATGCAGAGCCGGGAATTCCTATTATGCCGGAAGTTTGACGTCATCATCCGGGTAACAAAGGCGCTTGTACACAATTGGGTCAAATTTATACTGCATGTGCAAGTTCAATTTCCAGACACTCGCTACTCGTTATAAATATTTAGAGTTATATTGGAAAATGTGTTATTCAAAATCATTTTACAAAGGGAATTTTTTAAAAAATAAGGTATGTGATCAATTTTGGTATTCGTTTTTTGAAAATATAATTTTCTTCAAAGTTTCACTATAATTCCCAGTTTTTTTCCGCATTTTTTTCAGCTATGTTGCTGCCTACATCTAATACCAAACCGGAACCAGTTTATGCGATGACGTCAGCAGATTGCACACACTATAACAAGCGTTTTTGTGAGGCTTCTGGAAATATGGGAAGGGTCCAGTGTATGAGAATCAAGGATACTACAAACAAAAAATTGTGCTATTTCAGGAGTTACCGGTATATATAACCCTACACTCCATAGAAACACATTTTGATGCATTTAATTTATTCCTCCACTGAAGGAAATAGCTCAATTTATACAGTCATGAATGTGTATCATACAAAATGTTTTCTATATCCTAGCAGATGCCGGCTTAAAGCGGGCAAAAACTAAAGCTGTTACTTTCAGCCTGCTTTAAGCTTCTATCTTCTAGAATATAAAAAATACATCTTATGATACATATTCATGACTGTATAATTTGAAACTATTTTCTTGAGTAGAGCAAAAAACTAAAGGCGTAACAAGAGGCCTATGCGGGCCTAAATATCACTCACCTGGAAAAACCAACACAAGGGTCACATGACCCCTGGGGTGAGAACATTGTGTACCCAAGAGACATAATTTCAAAGTCTTGCTGATGAACTTGAAAATTAAGTGTTGTCTCAAATATTTTGTACATAGATGGTTTCAGACAGGAAGACTTTTCATTGGGAAAAAAATCTATCTTTAGCTAATGTGACCCAGATATTATATAATAATATAATGCAACAGACCCGAACCATTTCAGCAATATTGGTAAAAAAAACATCAAAAAGTGTCACTATGCTAAATATCAAAGGTCTGGCCATAATAGTTTCAGAGAAGAAGATCTCACTATATAACTCTGTAAAACTGCAACCCCTAGGGCCTTGGCAGTTTTGACCCCAGGGACATAATTTGAACAACATTGAAAGAGGACCTAAAGATGATGTTTTGTGCCAAATATCTAAGCTCAGGGTACTGTGGTTTCAGACAAGAAGTTTTTTTTTAGCTTTCATTGAAAAAATCTATTTTTAGCTCCTGTGACCTAAATATGCAATGGACCGGAACCATATTTATAAAACTGGTTTGGGGCTTCTAGAAGTGTAACCATATCAAATATTAAAGCTCTGGCCATATTAGTTTCAGAGAAAAAGATGTTTGAAGATTTCAGTAAGATTTTTTTAAGTTTTAATTGGGAAAAATCTATTTTTAGCTCCTGTGACCTAGATATGCAACGGACCAGAACCATATTTACAATACTGGTTGGGGGCTTCTAGAAGTTTCACCATGTCAAATATTAAAGTTCTGGCCATATTAGTTTCAAGGAAAAAGATGTTTGAAGATTTCAGTATATAACTCTATGTAAAATTACGACCCCCCGGGCGGCGTCATTTTTGACCCCAGGGACATAATTTTAACAATCTTGATATAGGACCTAAAGATGATGCTTTATGCCAAATATCTAAACTGAGGGTACTGTGGTTTCCGACTAGAAGATTATTTTAAGTTTTAATTGAAAAAATCTATTTTTAGCTCCTGTGACCTAGATATGCAATGGACCGAAACCATATTTACAATACTGGTTGGGGGCTTCTAGAAGTGTCACCATGTCAAATATTAAAGCTCTGGCCATATTAGTTTCAGAGAAAAAGATGTTTGAAGATTTCACTATATAACTCTATGTAAAATTACGACCCCCGGGCGGGGCCATTTTTGACCCCAGGGACATAATTTGAACAGTCTTGATAGAGGACCTGAAACCAATGCTTTGTGCCAAATATCTTAGCTCAGGGTACTGGGGTTTCGGACAAGAAGATTTTCTAAGTTTTAATTGGAAAAAAATCTATTTTTAGCTCCTGTGACCTAGATATGCAATGGACCAGAACCATATAATCAATATTGGTTCAGGGCTTCCAGAAATGTCACCATGCCAAATATCAAAGCTTTGACCATATCAGTTTCAGAGAAAAAGATGTTTGAAGATTTCACTATATAACTCTTTGTAAAATTATGACACCCCCGGGCGGGGTCATTTTTGACCCCAGGGACATAATTTGAACAATCTTGATAGAGGACCTTAAGATGATGCTTTGTGCCAGATATCTTAGCTCAGGGTACTGTGGTTTCAGACAAGAAGATTTTTTAAATTTTAATTGGAAAAAAATCTATTTTTAGCTCCTGTGACCTAGATATGCAATGGACCGGAAATGTTTGAACAACTTTGAAAGAGGACCATACAAGGGTCGTTCCTGCCATAAGTTTGGTGAAAATCCATCCAGTAGTCTAGGAGGAGAAGTCGTTTGAAGAAATTGTTGACGACGGACGACGGACACAGCACAATCAAAATAGCTCACCTTGGCACTACGTGCCAGGTGAGCTAAAAAGGTTTGTTAATGGGGGAGTGGGTTAAAGCAGGCTGAAAGTAAAGCAGAGTGTGCCTCAAGGCTTTCAACCTGCTTTCAGTGGTCACATATCTTCAATACTAAAAACAGGCTATGGAGTAAAGGGTGAACAAATGAAGGCTGTTATATTTTACCTTGGGTCATCATAGAACATGTATTGTGTTCCCTGGCCATGATGAACATCCCAGTCAACAATGAGAACCCTGTAAGTTGTAAATAAATTACTGCACATAACTTATAACCACAATTATACAAATGACAGCAATTCTAAAACACCTCCTGCACACCCCTATATAAAGAAAGAAGGAAAGTATCTGTGTTTAAATTCTCAATAAAACACGCATGGGCTTAACGTGACGTAATATGGCTTTGAAAATGTGTGCACCAATGGATCACTGTTGCCTCAGTGCAAATTGTGGTTAGAAATCAAAATAATAAATTCATACTGGTCAGTGTATTTTCACGCAATAGAACACGGGTTATCTCAACTCCTACCCGTGTTCAATTGCACGATAATACACTGGTATGCATTTATTATTTCTTAAGTCTTTGCATGCTAGCGGTGGAATCGTGATTATCTGTGCAAACAGTTAAGATCCAGATGAGACGCCGTGTAACGCGACATCTCATCAGGATCCAAACTGTTTTACACTCTGACCCTGTTTGAAAAGAAATTGTGAAAAATTATTTTTAGAACAGCAGCAGATGAAAATTATTGCAGACATGAAATATTACCCAGCATGCAAAGAGTTTAGTACTGATAATCTATGACACAATAATCAATTTTAACTATAATCAAAGCTCCAGATAAGGGGACAATTTGAAAAAATAAAATCTTTATTTCTGCATTTAACCCTATGGTGTCACTACTCATTGGAATAGTCTCTTTGAGACGATTCTAATGTGTAGTGACAAGAGACGATTCTAATGAGTAGTGACACCATAGGATTTGGTGCTGAATGAGGGAGAAAATGCTAGATTTGTAAGGTTTACTATCTGGAGCCCTGTATAATGTGCAGGTCACCTATAACAGATGCATAAAAGGGCAAGAACTTTTAAAATTTGTACTCAACTCAAGTTGTTCTTGAGCTCAGTACAAGTTGGGTCATGTCAGACAAAGTCTTAGGTCAAAGCCATTTAGAGGTCATGGTCACATCAAGGGGCATAGTGTTTCGCAAAAACATGTGGCTCTTCCTTTTATAATACAAATGGGTTAGTGCTAATCAGAGCTACCATAAGTTGCTCATAAAAACTCTAAGATTTTAGGAATCATAACTTTAACCCTTTCACTGCCAGGCACTATAACACTAACATAATTATGCAAACAGTTTGGATCAAGATCAGATGCCGCGTAATGCGGCGTCTGATCTGGATCTAAACTGTTTGATACCCATATTAATGTTTCCTAAGAAAAAAATACATAAAATTCCAAGTTTTAAAAAAAAGCAGAAATCCAAAGATTTCGGAAAAAACGCAATATCCGGAGAAATTAAGAAAAATCCTATGATTTCAGAAAAATCCGGAGAAATGGCAGCCCTGGCTAATTGTACAGTGGTCATATTTCATAATTAAGTTCTTGTAAACACTCAATCATTTGGTTATACAAAAAATCTTTGTGATGTCAATTGAAAATGTATGAGCAGTCCTATACTCCATAGATCCACCTTTTAATGCATTCAATTGATTCTACAGGAGTTTTCTGCATTACTTTTGTTCTGCATCAGTAACCTTCATATAAGAGAGCGAATTCTTCTGTGAAGTTATTCAGCACAATAGATACTTGAACAAAGTCATTTATACTGATTAATAACTCTATTTTGAACTAATAATCGGTAAGACTTTACTAAATAATATTCTGATCCTACCGTTCCAACCCATATTTGTCCAATGCCATCTGTGCTGCAGTAGCGACATTGTTAAAGTAGCAATACCCACAGCTCTCCTGGTGCATGGCATGGTGCCCTGGCGGTCTGATAATGGCTAAACCATTCTCTACCTACAATAAAACCAGAGCACCAGATAAGGCTAGTTTTTCTAAAACTAAAATCTTTATTTCTGAATTAAACCCTATGGTGTCACCACTCATTAGAATCGTCTCGAAGAGATGATTCTAATGAGTAGTAACACCATAGGATTTGGTGCTGAAATGAGTGAGAAAATGTTTGATTTGTTTAAATAACTACCTCTTATCTGGAGCCCTGAATAAAACACTCACTTCTACAGAGTCGGAAAAACCCGTGGATTGTAACCAACACAATGATAATGTATTCCTAATTCCCAATTTCCTAATTGACCTATTACCTCGTCGCCTGTTTCTAGTTTTAATCACAGGTGACCACTTGAAGAAGGTCGAATGTAAAGCAGAATGTGCATTAAGCCATATTCTGATTTATTTTCTGCCTGCTTTAAGCTACCATCTACTAGGATATAGAAAATATTTCCTATGGTGCTTATTCATGTCCAAATAAAACAGAACTTTTTTCTTCTGAAGAGGAATAAACTTAAGGCCTAACAAGAGCCGTATACGGCCCTAAATCGCTCGCCTGGAGCCATTGATGTAAATGTAACATATCTTGGAATACTGAGAAATTATGACAATATAATTGTGCAATTTGCTGATTGGATGATGCTGAGTGTCAAATAGCTAAGCTCAGGGTACTATGGTTTCAGAGAAGATTAAAAAAAAAAAATTAAAAATCTATTTTTAGCTACTGGGACCTAGTTATGCAACAGACAGGAAACATTTGAAAAGTATTGGTAAAGTACCTCTGAAAATTACACCATGCCAGATATCAAAGCTCTAGCCACATTACTTTCAGAGAAGAAGAGGTTTGAAAATTTCATTATGTAAATTTGTGACCCCCGGGGCGGGCCTTTTTTGACCCCAGGGACATTATTTGAACAATCTTGATAGAGGACCTATAGATGATGCTTTGTGCCAAATATCTAAGCTCAGGGTACTGTGGTTTCAGACAAGAAAATTTTTAAGTTTTAATTGAAAAAATCTATTTTTAGCTACTGGGACCTAGATATGCAACGGACCGAAACCATTTGAGCAACATTGGTAAAGTATCTCTAGAAGTTACACCATACCAAATATCAAAGCTCTAGCTATATTAGTTTCAGAGAAGAAGAGGTTTGAAGATTTCACTATATAACTCTATGTAAATTTGTGACCCCCGGGGCGGGCCATTTTTGACCCCAGGGACATAATTTGAACAATCTTGATAGAGGACCTATAGATGATGCTTTGTGCCAAATATCTAAGCTCTGGGTTTGTCGTTTCAGAGAAGAAGATTTTTAAAGTTTTTATTGAAACGTTCTATTTTTAGCTCCTGTGACCTAGATACGCAACGGACCAGAAACATTTGAACACCTTTCAAATAGGACCATATAAGGATCATTTCTGCCAAGTTTGGTTAAAATCCATCCAGTAGTTTAGGAGGAGATGTCATTTAAAGAAATTGTTGATGACGGACGACGGACGGACGTTCTCACAGTTGGACATTTGTTGGGTATATTTTTTGTTTAAAAGTACCCAACAGTACACTAAAATACCCAACAATAACAATAGGGCAATCACGGAATGAATGGAATCTATTGTTCTCCCTACCCAACAAAGGACCTTTCGTGGGCTCGAATGGACGGACGACAACGGACGACGGACACAGCACGATCAAAATAGCTCACCTTGGCACTTTGTGCACATGAGCTAAAAAGGCCTATTTATGGGATAATAGATTAACCCTTTTACAACTGAATATTGAAACATAAAACTCCGCCCACTATGAATATCCTATAATCAATATACCGTACTTTGGGAATAATTGGCCGTGGTTAATAATTGGCCTAATTGGCCACCTGGCACGAATGGCGAAAATTCAACATCCCAAAATATCCTTATTATTTAACAACAAAGATGTAAATTATCTCAGACCCAAACATAGGCCTGAAGATTCACACCTCCGTCTGTTTACCTGTAATTTGTGTTAGGTAAACCGTGAACGATAAGCAAACACACTATTGTTTACCTTTATTTTCTTTTATCCAAGTCGTTTGTGTGAGCAGATATCCCAAACTATAATTTACACGAGCGTTAATTCCTAAAAAAACAAACACTCTCGAACACAAAATGAAACAGGAAACGTTCACTATTTACCTTAGACGGTGTTCTTAATTTTTAGCACGTTAAAATCGATACAGTCAATGCGATATACTGTAAACCAGTCTGACTGACGTTATTATTCGCCTTACGCATCGAAACAATTTACCAACTACGTTGGAGTTGTATTAAATTTTAATTTTTGTACTCGAGGATTTTTACAAGATGTGAAATAGCCTTAAAATTCGTTCTATTGTGAATATTTTTTCCGAGAAGCGAATGCAATAACATACTGATATTTTCGGACATAGAGTATTTTAGTAATTCCGTTTGAGCATCCGTTCTTCTTTCGAAGCCATTTTATCAACAAGGTATTTTTGTGACGAGTTTGGGGCCCGTTTCATAAAAAACGATATGAAACAATCGTAAATTATATCATATCGTTACGTATATATATACGATACCGTACTACAGGTGGATTACGACCTTATATACCATATATCGAAATGCGTTTCATCAACGCTATCGTTAATCAGACAATTGTGCGTAATTATACGATAGGTTTATGATGTTTCATGAAACGGGACATTGATATATACGGGCGTTTAATTTTCTCCCCTTGGATCTCAGAATGGCCAAAATTAAACAAACCAAAATAAAAAAAGATCTTTTAGCACAAAACGGCCAAATTATGACGACGCCAATTATTCCCAAAGTACGGTACCTGATTTATATAGCACTCTTTTCACACAAGAGTTCTGCGTTCAAAAGTACCTAAAAATATCTGAACTATTACATTTGCTAAATTATACATCTATACAGAAACATTTCCTCAGAAAAGAGATAATTTACATGTCAGACAGATGCTATAAGAAAACTGTGCTGACCCTGATCAGACAGCTCCTTCAGGAGCTGTCTGATCTGGATCTACACTGTTTTCAATAAATTTTGCTATACCCTAATAGAAGAGAAGAGTTTTCAAATAGCTACAAGGGCTACATACCTCCTTTTTCAGGACTGCACTTACAAGATCCAGAGTACCTCCCAATGCTAACTTGGCATTTTCATATGAACACTGAAACAGAAATGTATATCAGCTTATACCTTTATCTCATAATACGTCTTATTTATACCTCTACTTAAGAAAATAGTTCAAATTTATACAGTCATGAATATGTATGGTAAGAAATATTTTCTATATTCTAGCAGATGGTAGCTTAAAGCAGGCCGAAAGTAAAGCAAATTGTTCCTTTCAGACGTTCAACCTACTTTAAGTGGTCACCACCTATCTTCAATACTAGAAACATGCTATGGAGTAAAAGGTTAAGAAAATAGTTCCAATTTATACAGTCATGAATATACGTGCAAAAAGAAATATTTTCTAAACCCTAGCAGAAGGTAGCTTAAAGCAGGCTGAAAGTAAAGCAGAATGCTTTAAGCGGTCAACTGTCTTCAAACTAGCAATAGGCTATATAGAGTAAACTTGGTTAATCTTAGCATAAGTGACAGACAATGCATTGGAGAAGCAAAAGCTCAAATCTGACAAATCAAATGCTTGAGAACATTCTCAGACTCAACTTGAAAGAACCTTGGGCCCAGATCTCAATTGAACCAGTCTATGACCAGATTTTGAGAAATGATGAAAACAAAACTAGGGGCTTGTAAAAGTTCTCACCTGATGGTAGTGTTGTAGCGATGATCGATTATAATCGATCATCGATCGAAAATGACCATAATCGAACATAATTGATCATGATTAGCCGTAATCGATTATGTTCGATTATTTATGATAAAGTTAAGAAGAAGCATAGTGCATATAAAAGACAGGTTGTAGCTTAATGCAGGTTGGAAGTAATGCAGAACGCTTCTATGGGAGTGTTCTGCATTACTTCCAACCCACATTAAACAATAATCTGCCTTTCATGTGTTCACTATATGCATGTTTGTATCCTCAAAGTATGGTTAAGTAAGCTTTGACTGTAATGTTAATCTGAAATTGTTTTACTTACTTGCACCAAATATATAAATGAAACAGTTGATTCCCAACCAAGAGATTATTCAAACAATGTTTACCCAGATGAACTGCCGCAGCAATAGTAATTACAGGTAGTAAAAGAAGTGGTA
This sequence comes from Gari tellinella, assembly GCA_922989275.2. Lineage (NCBI taxonomy): Eukaryota > Metazoa > Mollusca > Bivalvia > Cardiida > Psammobiidae > Gari > Gari tellinella. The sequence continues at coordinate 99,503,208 of OV277858.1, read as the reverse complement.
TACAATTAGTACAAAGCAAGCTCAATTAATTTGCAAATAAAAATACATAGGACATTAATTTAACTGTTTTATCAAATTGCTGCTTTGATTTTTATTTTGCTTCATATGGGTGCATTGTTTGCAAAATTATGTAGATATATAACATACAAATGCAAACATGAGTATCACATATATTCAGCTTTTCAGAGTACATATATAATAGTTTATGTTAAAAGGATTATATAATCGATCATTGATCGATTATGGTTACCAATAATCGTTTATAATCGATTATGGTTTTCGGACCGATTATACAACACTACCTGATGGAAATAAATGTAGTCATACAGGGTAGACAACTCTTTCAACTCTTCCTCAGTTTTGTGCTGTGTTTCTTCAAACTTCTTTACATACTCTGGGGAATGTTTACACAGCATTTCTGCCTCAGTTGCTTCTCTACACTGTAAATAAAACAAATACATTGGTGCAGTATTAGACTTTTTAAGAACTTGAAGGTTGAAAGTAAAGCAGAATGCACCTTCTGCTTTAATTCCAGCCTGCTTTAAGCTACCATCTGCTGGGATATTGATACTATTTCTGATGGTGCATATCCATGACTAGACTTTCCTAGAACTTGATGATTGAAAGTAAAGCAGAATGCACCTTCTGCTTTACTTTCAGCCTGCTTTAAGCTACCATCTGCTAGGATATTGAAACTAATTTCTGATGGTGCATATACATGACTGTATAAAATGGAGGAATACATTAACCCTTTACCCCATAGCCTGTTTCTAACACTGAAGACATATGATCACCTAAAGCAGGTTGAAAGTAAAGCAACATGCGCCTTAAGGCGCATTCTGCTTTACTTTCAGCCTGCTTTAAGATTCCCACTTGCCGGAATAAAGAAAATATTCTTTATGATACATATTCATGACCGTAAAAATTGGAACTATTTTCTTTAGTGTAGGAATAAATATGATGTGCTAAAAGGTGCTTCTATAAGGGAAAGGGTTAAAGGTGTAAAAAGGTATATTTATCGAGAAATGGGTTAACCTTCCCTGCTTTACTTTCAAGAGTTTCAGTAAACATAATCCACATTACATTTCATAAAAGACCTCAATTTCACCCTTTCCACTATTGAGCCATAGGAATCTTTTCCTACTTCCGAAAGATGACTGATTCAAGACGTCAGAAATGAAAGCAGAAAGCTTACCAGGAGCTGTTTGTTTTATTTTCAGCCTGCTTTCAGAAGCCACCTTATCAGGGCTGCCATTACTCCAGATTTTTTCCTAAATCTCCGGATTTTTTCCCAATACATAGTAGCTTAAAGCAGGCTGAAAGTAAAGCAGAATGCGCCCTAAGGCGCATTCTGCTTTACTTACAGCCTGCTTTAAGTAGTCGCATGTCAACAAAACAAGAAAAAGACTAATGGGTAAAGGTACGATTCGTTAAAATCGCACTTGAAAAATGCAAGTTTGGAAATCTTAGGATTTTTCATGTCAACTTATGGCAGCCCTGCCTTATTTAAACACTAATGTCTTAGACACAATCTTATTCTTATTCTTCCTTTTAATCTTAATAGCCATTAATTTTTCAACACCATGGACCTGTTTAAAATGTACTCATTACATTTGCAAACAGTGTAGACCCAGATCAGAGAACTCCTATAGGATCTCCCTGATCAGGGTCTACACTGTTTGCTTATTTAGACAAGTTTTTCATTCCAAGTTGACAGGTTCTTGTTTTGGTAACCAAAATGATCCACAAGGGAGCATAGTAACCAACAAGAGTTACTTAGTGTTGAAAGAGTTAATGCAAATCACCTATTTCATCCGACTTGTAATGCCTATGGAAAGTTGGTGTTTAAATCAGGTGACTGATTTAAAAGCTTTCTGCTTTACTTTCAGCAATTTTTAACTGTATTGAATACTATCAGTAAATCACCATTTGGCATTTATGTGGAAGAAGGTATAAAGGTAATCTATGGTACTTGTGCACATGGTAAAGTTTAGAGGGGCCAATCCACCATTACCTGTCGTTAACACCTAATAATTGACAAAACGTAGTGGACGTAATAGCGAGGTTTTATTGTATTATATAAGCCAAAAATAACCACTGGCAGAATTATGGCATTCAGATACCAACCTGTATTCTGTGGCATCTGTCAACAAGTTCATATTTTTGACACACTGAGTAGGGCTGGGTGACCCTCTCAGGCTTCTCCGTGTAGTCATCATTCCACAAGTTGTAATGCCGGCTTAGTCTCTCATCATAAACAAGTCCTGTCCTATATAAGAACAAAAATTTTTAGGAATGAAACATGGATATTTTATGAGAAACCAGGACTCCAGATATGGGGGAGTGAACTAAAGCTTTTCAAAATTTTCTCCTTTATTATGACTTACCAAATCCTATGGTGTGATTACTCATAAGAATCGTCTCAAAGAGACGATTCTAATGAGTAGTCACACCATAGAGTTTCATGCAGACAGAAAGATTTTAAACTTTTGAAAATGTAACTCGCCTTATCTGGAGCCCTGAGAACCTATTACTGTTGTTTATTATTAGCCTTCCTGTGATATCGAATTGTTCCACGTATAGGATTATCACTATATTATCAGCTCCAGTTATTGTGTTTATCAATTTTCTATTTCGGAAGGTGATCATTGTGACATTATAGACTAGTGAATACAAATAGACCACGTTCTTATTTACCAAGTGTATCTGGCTCCTTGTATCTTACTCTTCGACTTCTATTTTAGCACTCAATCCTACTGTCTATTTCTGACAATGACTCTGACCTAGGTAAGAATTGACCAAAAACATGGCTACGAAATGACAAGTGGATTTGAAATGGTACGAATCGACCAAAAATTTGGGTACGAAAAGGCGTGGGTACGAAATGACCATAACACTCAACCGACATGTCCTTTTAATAAAGAATATGTTTAAATGATTTAAATATTGTATCATAAAGTACAGAACAATTTGAATTATTTACAAATAAATATACCGCAAAATAGTATTCATTTTAATGCTGCATCTGAACTGCATACATGTTGTCAAATCAGAAGTTAGCACCCTGTCGATTCTGCAAAGACGGAAAAATGAATTATTTCAAAACAAGGGAAACAACTATTGTAGAGCTTTACTATCTAAATCTTCAACATGGTTTACGGACATTTCGCTACCTGGCGTTTCGCTACCCGGAATGTTTCGCTGCTGTCGATTAGCTACATATCGAGAAGTCGTTTCGCAACCCAACTTTTTAATATTATATCAGGGATATTTTATGAGCTCATAAAATATCCCTGATTATATTAACCTTTATTTTTGGGATCGATTATTATAAATTATGGCGATGTGTTATTAAGGGTGTATCAAACCCTTACGCGAATTTTTCAACAAACTTTTTTCTATCATTGTTTTTTTTTGGAAGAACTGTTTATGATGAATGAAAAAATGAAAAAAAAATATATATGGAGGTGTCTTTTTTGAAAAAGGTATGTCAAATTTTGACTTTTTTTCTCAAATTTTACCCATTCAGAGTAGATCTACAAGCTTCAGTAAAATCTATTTCAAAACAAAACAAACATGGTAATTTGCAATTGGGTTTTCATTATTTATTTCATGTCTATGGTGGTATTTTCACATATAGAAACCAAATTTAGACAAAGCAGGCACCAGGTTTGAACAATTATCAATATGGATCCTTGAATATCAAAAATATGCTTTTTATAGGGCATGATTTTATTAGATTTTTTATTTTATGAAAACAAGTAAAAAAAGTTTGAAAATGAAATAAGTTCTAGTCATGGAATTATACAGTGTATAATTCTGTGTTCGAGTATTAAACTTTTTCTTATATTCTACCAGATGAAACCCCATGCTAAGGCAGTTCAAAATATGAAAAAATTGAAAGGTCAGTGTTGAAAAATTCGAGTTATTAAAGAAAAAAGAGTTTTTACCAAATTTACAACAAAGTAGGCCTACCATATCGATGATATTTAAAGCTTTATAAATTTCACATTTGGTGCCTGTTTTCTCTTAAATAAGTGTGTGCATGAAGAAATACTACCATAGACATGAAATAAATAAAACAAAACAAAATCTTCATATTTAATTGTTTTCATTTGAAATGGATTTTATTGAAGCGGGCTGTTTGAAAAGGACAAAATAAGCAAAAGTGGGTGGGTTAAATTTTACATGACCGTAGAGCCAAATGTTGTTCACCAAAATGTACACTTTTTCTATTTATTCATTCATCTTATATAGCTCTTTGTGTGCTTTAAACTCCATTTTGGCTGAACATTGAAAAATGATCGATTATAGTTCTATGTCATTATATTCTATCATTATGTACAATCGTTAACTTAACCCTTAATTCCAGCTATCAGAGTATATTGACGCTTCTGCAAGCGGTGTAAAACTCAGGTACTTGACACATTTAAAGATTTTTTAACACTCTCGTAGAAACAGTCTCTAAATCTACGACACTGTAAAAAAAAAAGGAAATCTTTTTCTTTACTCTGTCGAGTGGTGAAAACCAGATTTAGAAAATTGTTGGAGACCCTGGCAAATCAGGGTCTGCATTCTTTTCCTGTTTGTTCTCTTTCATGGGGGAACACTCATTTATTTTGTTATCCAATGTAAATGTTCAGATATCGATGTTGCCTGTGTATTACTAATTTACTATCTTGTATGCTTCTGTATAATGTAATGCTATATGCCCCAGTTTGGATCTTGCTTGGTGCTTCTCGTCCGAAACATGAATGTACATAATATAATCATGACCAGACATTTAATTAGTTGCTCCAAACTGGTTGAAGATAAGCTATGTGAATGCGTTTATGAATGTCATTATTTTTCCTTTCCATTTCCATTACAAAATATGTACATCAGAGACCAAACTGTTTGCAATTCAGATAAAAGCAAATGATCTGAATTTTCAAAAAGCTGTAAAATTTTGCAAATATTGAATTGAGTTTGCGTGTCGTGTTGTTTAACTCTTTCCTCCCTAAAACTTTAAATGGAAAATTCCAGTTTCCATTTTAGTCTCGTCCATTTCTGACTTTTAAGGGTTGTTTTTGTCAATGTTTGGCATTATGACAAACAGTGAATACCCTGATCTGGGTCTTCACTGTTTGCACAGGACAAATGTACTATTCACATGTACACTGTTTGAAAAGACGCCTATATGCGGGACTAGGGTTCAAAGGGTTAAACCTCTCCTTGACCTTTTTGTAAACTTGCGCCTATCGTGATGTGTTTAACCCTTTCACTCTCAATGACGTCATAAAGCGCATTTGCAAACACGTTTGATCCTGATCAGACGTCGCGTCTGACCACGATCAAAACTGTTGCCACTTGTTTGAAAAAAATCGTCAGTTATAATGCCTTTAAAAATCTAACTTTGAAACGATATTGCAGACAACAATATTGAAGCAGGCGACAATACGGCGATGAAGGGGGAAAACCTAACGATAAATTTGACCATGAAAGGGTTAAAGTATTGCTAACGCTCAAAAAAGTACATTTATCACATGAAAAAGCCACTGACAGTGTAATAAAGCCATTCAATGAATGATAGTGAAATATCAATATTTGGGCTCCAGTCCAACCTGTCCGTCCACAAATGAAAAAATGATCATTAATGAGCACTCATGTAAGATCCTCTATTTATCGCATAAAACCGCCTCTGGCAGTGTAATGAAGCAATTCAATAAACGAAAGTGAAATATCAACATTTCGGCTTCGGCTTCGGCCCTACATGTTCGTCCACAACTCTTGTTGTGCTGTTTTACATTTATGATCTTGGAGCCGTTTCAACTGATTATGTCTGGCAATATCTGGTGGTTCTCGGCTTTCTTATAGCTTTTATTTTCGCCTTGTTAGATACCCCAGAGACCTTTCTACCTTGAAGAAGTTCAGGTGTCCGTTTCATAAAACTTCGTACGACAAAAACGTTCGTAAGTCAAAACTTTAAAATACATTTAATTTCTGATTTCTCATTCTAATTCTGTCTTGTGACATCTCTTTGGAATCGTCTTGAAAAGACGATTCCAGAGAGATGCCACAAGACAGGATTAGATGGAGAAATAAATAACAATTTAGACTTTTATAATTTGAATTACGACAACATTTGTCGTACGAAGCTTTATGAAACGGGTCCCTGGTGTTTAATTGGCATAGGGGATGTGTTTTGTTTATTTGACAGGGAGTATTATCTATGCCAAGAACTAAAAGGAAGGTAGATCGGTGGTTATGATCCAATGCGCTGGATTCCAGCGAATAAGATTAGCCGAAATCATCTTCGGTAAAGTATTCCTTACCATTCATCGGTGCTTTATGACCTATGCAGTGTCCACTGTATTCGGTGTCACAGTGCCGTAAAACTCATCTGATCTGCCCACCATGGTCCATCCTTTTAACCAGTTCTCAAGCTTTTGATTCTGCTCAAATCTGACCAATTTAAAGCTAGACAACGAATTTGGACTCAGACGACAACTCAAACGCATTTTAAGCATGGGACATGGTTGATGTCATTTTGATGGTATAATATCTTTTTATCTAGGATACCGGTCATTGAGGACAGCTGACCTAGATCGACTGAACTATTAGGATTGTTCGTCAAACAAGGCTTTATCTGTATCAATACAATCAATGTTTACATATGACATTCGGATGGTTTTGCACATAATTGAAGATTGCTGTAAATATCCAAAGCTCAGTAGAAGATAACATAAAGCTGGCGGTAAACGAGAATAGTTCTACATGTAGATAATTTCGGTGGAACAGTAAAAACCCATCCATGACGAGCACTAGAATAAGGACAATTGCGTTAACTGTTTCACTGCCAATTGTGAGATTTAACACCTTCACCTTTTTATTGTCATCTGCTTCAATTTTGTTGTTTGCAAGATCTTTTAAGAACTTAAGATTCATTCAATGTAGTATGACTTAAAACATATCAATACGAGTGTCAAACAGTTTGGATCCTGATCAGACGCCGCGTAACGCGGCGTCTGACCAGGATCCAAAATGTTTGCAAACGCGCGTTAATAAAAAGCTTCATTGAGAGTTAAATGGTTAAATATAGATTAAATGCACAGTTTTAACCCCTTCACTACCTTAGTCCGGGGGTCACTGACAGTTAGTGGTAACCCGGGGTAGGTTAGTATTTGAGTAAGTATTTCAAGTACACAGTAGATGAAGCATTTTATTATGTAATAGCCATATACATGTATATATCTTAACCCCTTCACTGCTTTACCCCGAGTACGATGGTTATTTGCAAATAGCTTGGATCCTGATCAGACGCCGCGTCACGCGGCGTCTGATCAGGATCCAAACTGTTTGACACTCATTTGAATATTTATTAAATCAAAATACGTAAAAATTAAAGATGAGAAATAAAAGCAGACGACAATTGTTTAAAACTGATGACGTCACGGTAGTGAAGGGGTTAAAATAATCTATTTTGAGATATCTATGGTAAAGTTCGGACAAATTCACCGCTTTCGAGGGAACCAACCTTTAATCCTTTCATGATCAAATTTATAGTGAGTTTTTTTTACCAATTCACTGTCTCATTGTCGTCTGTGTCAATATTTGCTGCAATATCGTGTCAAAGTTAAATGAAAGACAGTATGAATGAAGAAATCTCAAAAAAGTGTGAAAATGTTTGGATCCAGATCAGACGCCGCTTTACGTCTAGTCAGAATCCAAACTGTTAGAAACGCGCTTTTTGGCGTCATTGAGAGTGAAAGGGTTAAATAATACATGTGTAAAGTTTCATTGTTATAAACGTTTATTAACGTCAACCCCTTTTAAAAGCATATGGAATATGGCTTATATAATGGGAATGCATGAATTGCATTGGACCAATTTCTCTACTACTACATGTATACTGCTGCTACTACACGCACCGGTTTGACATCAAACTTTCCCATATACCGACCGATGAGCTACAAACCGACTCGTCACATGCTAGAAAAAACATGCCTTGTCCAACTTTGACACCAAGCGTCCCAAGATACCCGAGCTAAATACTGACCTAAAATATGCTTGAAGCATTCAGCCACTTTGATATCAAGTGTTCCAAAACACTTCGAGCTAAAATTTGACCCATCAAAAGCTTGTGCCAGTTTTTCGATCGGGAGTATTTGTTTGCATTGCATTCTTCCTGTTTGCTATTGTTATGTAATCATAAAAAATAAATTGCTCACAAAATGTCTGTAGATTCAAAATTCGGTACATCTCATAGCAGACGGCCCTTAGGAGATCTCGTGCATTTTTATCACATGATATCTTAAGAGTTGTTTGCCATCCATCTTTGTCAGTCGTGTTTCGTGCGATATATTTATCAGTTTTTAACTTAAACTCAAATTCTACAGGACAGGTTTGTTGAAAATGTTGGTAGAAATAATCCGTGTATGGTCCTGACCAAACGCTTTACTTTCCTGGGGCCCGTTTCATAAAACTTCTTACGACAAATGTTGTCGTAAGTCAGATTATAAAAGTCTAAATAATTATTTATTTCTCTATCGAATCCTGTCTTGTGACATCTTTTTGGAATCGTCTTGAAAAGAAGATTCCAAAAAGGTGTCACAAGACAGGATTCGATAGAGAAATCGGAAATTAAATGTATTTTTAAGATTAGACTTACGATCGTTTTTGTTGTAAGATGTTTTATGAAACGGACCCCTGATGATCCGAAACAGGCACCTAGGAAGGAAATGGGATGGGGGAGGGATTGGGGTCACACTCATAATTTTTTATTTTATTTTTTTTTGGGGGGGGGGGGGTTACTCTTTATTCAACATCCCCCGATGTTTCTGTTGTTTAATACACTGACAACGTTCGTGTCTTTTTTGATTTTTTGTTTTTAAAACAACTGTTCCTACGGGCCTGCGAAATTCAACATGACCGCCATGGTAGCCATCTTAAAAATCTCTTCAAAACTTAAAACTCTAAATAACCGATTTTGTTGTACAGTGCTCCCTCTCTACACCGGCATCCCATGGAAAACACAGATTGTGTGTGTTGTTTGGAGGGAGAGAGTCTTTATAGGGAGAGAAAATTAAGAATTGACTAACATTTGCAAACAACTTGAATCCAGATCAGACGCCGCGTAACGCGGTGTCAGATCTTCATTAAAGCAGTTTGCCACTCGTCATTATTTTTTTTTCTATCAAAATGTCCACTTATATGTAACTTTGAGAAAAAACAGCAGACGACATGTAACTTTGTGGAAAAAAAGCAAACGACAATTTGAAGCAGACGATATTGAAGCGGTAAATGCGTTTTAGACATAATTGTCCCGTTTAGGGAATAGCGGCAAGGGTCGTTGTAAGGAGGAAGTCGTTGTTGTGAGGGCCGTTGTAGGGAGGGAGCAATGTAATATGTCGGTAGAAATAATCGGTGCATGTTCATGACCAAATTTTACTTTCATGTTGATCCTAAATTCAACATAACCGTCTTGGTAGCCATCTTAAAAATCTCTTAACTCAAATCTACCGATTTGTTGAAACTAAGTAGAACCACAGGGACCCGGCACGATTGATTTTTGAGAGAAAAAATTGTCAAAAGGTATATATAAAGTCTCTATATATACCTTTTGAAAAATTTTTCTCTCAAACATCAATCGTGCCGGGTCCCTGTGAGTAGAACTGATCGAAACATGGTCCTTACCAAACGCTTTCATGTTCATCAGAAATCCAAATAGCGAACATGGCGGCTATATTGAAACTCTATTTTAAACTTAATTTCAAAACCGATTTTGTTGAATCTTGTTTTAAATAAATGTGCGCATAGTCCTGATCGAACGTTTCTTTAATGATGGTCCAAACTCCAATATGGCCACCATTGCGGCCTTCCGTTGAAAATCTATTTTAAACATAAACACAAAATCAACTTGACATTTTGTTGAAACTTGTTAGAAATTATCAAATCATGTAACATTGTAAAATTTCATGTTGATCCGAAATCTAATATGGACTCTATGGTGGCCAACTATAGAACCTGTTCTGAACTGTTGACACTTATATATAGAGGATAATCAATTTCTTTGGATTGATATGAAAAATATATCACAAGAATGGGTTGTTATCTGGTTAAAAAATGAGTCCGCAGGACGCGTTTTTTAACCAGATAACAACTCATTCGAGTGATATATTTTTCATATCTATTCAAAGGATTTGATTATTCTATTTATTATATATATTTTAAGGACGTTTTTACAACAAAAAAACACTAAATTGATTACCGCGACGTCACTAAACTAATTATGACGTGACGTCACAAAAATGATATCATCACTACATGTAGGGATGATATCAACTGTGACGATATCAAATTTATCTAACTGAGAAATCTCTATAAATCATCGATAGGTATATAATAAAAATGTTTCTTAAATTAAAAACAAACTATATATTACTTTTATAAATAAAAGCAGCCGAACAAATTGCAGACGCTTTTATGAAAGTGATGGTATTTGACGGGTTATTGCGTCACAATGGCAGTGAAAAAGTGTTAATGTTTAATCTGTTTCTAGTTTTGAAGACCGATCACCACTTAAAGCATGTTGAAAGTACAAAGGAATGTGCCTTAAGGCGGACCCTGTTTTACTTTCAGCCTGCTTTTTAAAGCTATCATATGCTAAAATTTAATATAGAAACTATGGTTTATGGTGCACATTCATAACTTTACAAAGTGGAACTATTCTCTTCAGTGGATGAATGAATTAAAGGCGTAAATGCATATCTAAGGAGTACCAGGTTAAAGTAGATGACATCAGGCTGATAATGCGACCTTGATTGGTCATCTACCCTGTTATTAATCTCGGTCAATTGTATGGTCACGTCGGTCCTACATTAAGGACACGTACACTTCTGTCAAATTTCAAATAAATTTTAGGTTTACGTGAACTTGAAAATTGACCATACAATAGGATACCCATTAACGCATTATCATTTATCATGGCATATATTTAGGAGAAATACTCCGACTTTGATTTAGCAATGTCGCATTATTACATACAAGTTTTATAACATAAATGTCGATATAGATATACAGATATATAGCTCAATATGTCTCCATGGGTTCATCCCTTCACTGCCTTACCCACCAGAGTACAGTGGTTATTTGCAAATAGTTTGGATCCTGATCAAACGCCGCGTCACGCGGCGTGAGATCAAAATCAAAATTGTTTGACGCTCCATTCTGATGTTGAAATACATACTTTCTAAATTTGAGAAAATAAGACAATTTTTAAAAATTGATGACGTCATGGCAGCGAAAGGTATAGCAAAATGAATGTAGTTTGCTCTTATACTTTTCTTGCAATGAACTTCCTTTAATTAATATACCAATATTCTGTACACTTTGCCCCAAATCATCTTAGCCTAATATGTTGAGCAAGTTTGATAGCATACCAGACTGCATATGACAATCTAGATATATGCCCCTTTATCTCATTACTTCATCACACTTCAAATGGACAATTCCAGTTCCAATAATATCTAGGCCATTTTCAAATAGAAATCTATTTAGGGTTCACTTCAAATTAACAGTATATTGCAAAATGACAAACAGTGCAAACCCTGATCAGAGAGTTCCTGTACGGGCCATCTGATCAGGGTTTGGTGTACATTGTTTGCATTGGGCAACTCCACTCCTCATGTGCACACTGTTCGTCGCTAGAGTTGAAAATGGTGCAGTGAAGATGTCGTTATTTTTCCCCGTTTAAACACAAAGGAAACGCAAACGCACCACAATAAAAGGTATTAAAGGACAACGTTTCGACAATTTTGACTACTCATTTTAGTTCGAATGGTAAACAGTTTGGAGCCTGATCAGACGTCCTGTACCCGGCGTCTGAACTGGCTCCTAAACTGTTTGTTTGTAATGGAACTAATACTTTAAGCGTAAACGTTTTATTTGGTAATAATAACGTCTTCTCAAAAGTAATGCTGCTAATTTTGGATTATGTTATGCAAAAAAAATGTTTTTTCACTAAACTTGTTTTTAACAAGAAAACATTAGATGCTAACATAAAACAAATGGGTTTATTGCATATCTTTATATTAAGTAAGTACAACATTGTGTGTTATTTACACAGTTGTGCGAAATACTAGCGAAACATCGAAAAATACATGAAAAAGAATTGTTGGAAATGCGATTACGGAAGTTCACAACGTACTGTGGCTTCAGCGCGTATCATGGGTTGTCAGGGGCTTTTACAGATTTCGAAGTTTTCAGTATGTCATTACCCACGCAGACGCGTGGAACATACCGTTAGCAACTATTCTGAAACGCTTTTTCAAATCAAGCCTGAAAGTGTTCATGTCCATCATACTGATGAAAACTATTATGGGAACATGCATTTAACTCATTTGTTGTTACGCTCAAATGTATAACAGGTAATATGGACTGTATTTCATGATGTGAATATGATATTGCAGCAAGCATGCGCATTGTGTTCTTTCTTCCATCACTCTAGTTTCGTTTTGTTTCGAGGTGGAAAACACACGAAAAAACAACGAACCCAAACACAATTACATTGTAATTGATAAATTGTCAGGAACAAGACGATGCTTTTTTAAAATAAAAAATTAAAAGTAGTTATAGCGTCTTCAATTCTAACCACCGATAATGTTCGAAAAACTTATGCAAATTAGTATTATGCATTTTCCTTATACATGTATTGTTCTCCGATATATCTTTAATTTACTTCTTAATCTCCATACGAATCCGCTGTTCCTATCTTTCTTATTCATATTCCTGTATTATTTTGTCTTAATCAACCATTTCGTGTCATTTATACTACAGTCGAAACTCGATACTTCAAACTCGCTTAAATAAATCTTACAAGTATTTTAACAGTGTTAACACAGATAACAGACAGACATATATATATGTTGATTTACAAATACAGTAAAAACTCGATTCTACTATCTCGCTTAAGTCGAACATACCCGTATTTCAAAGTTAAAACGTGACTAAGCCACGTTTCTACTTTGAAATATGGGTATGTTGAACTAATGCGAGTTCGTAGAATCAAGTTTTTACTGTATTTATAAATCTATATGTATATATGTTATCTTTTATATTAATCCTTACAATGTTATCAAATCAATATAAAGAGATTATAAAAAAAAGTCTATATACTTGTATATGATGTGAATTTGGGGTAGGGTGTTTATAACATTGTGTATGTCTTGAACATGTAATATAATAGGATACACTATGTTAATAAACTACGGTTTGTTTTAGCTCTTTTTCGTCGTTCACGCCTCAAATTTTAAGTCATCATCTGAGTAGCTTATATATAGAGTTCTTTGATCAATACTGCTAAATGTGTTAATTATTATGAAAAATATGCTATTCTCTCTATCTCATGTTATTTTATGTTTTTTTCTCAATCAAACGTTTGGTGTTATTTATACCATTTGTACATGTACATGTGTATATGAGCCGTGTCATGCGAAAACCTGTCTAATTACAATCGCAAATAGTGTAGAACAATGCCAGCCCCGCGTCAAAGACGCACCGGTTGATCTTGATCTACACTGTTTTTACATGCCTCTAAAATATTTTATGTGGCTGTATTATATATAACTCTACAGTAATTGATAGCTTCACTAGTTTGTACCAATAAAGCCTGGGATGACAACGGTGCTTGGTCTGTACAATGTTGCAATGCAATAAGGCTGGTTATGTCATAGCACGACTCAATTATATTATCTGTGTTAAGATTGTTTTTTTTCAACCGTTACAATGTTATCAAATCTCTCTAAAGAGATAATTTAAAGCGAATATATAGTTATAGATGTAGTGATTTAGGGAAATGTTTATAACATTGTGAATGTCCATTATATTGATAAACTCAGGTTTGTTAAAATAGCTAGTTTACGTCGTTCACATCTCAAATGCTAAGGGCTTCGTCTGAGTAGCGGATATATATATACTGGGAGTTCTTTGATCAATATTGCTAATTAGAATATCTTAATTATATTTAGAAAATACATGTTCATATCAGAGGATTATTTATTGTTATTTACATAAGTGTTTATCGTCTAGCTAAAACTATTTGTTAATTATCATGTAATGGCGAAGACGTTAATCTTTCTCACTAAATGCGTTTATTCTTTAACAATTGTTTCCATGTTAACAGTTAGGAGCCAGACCAGACAACGGGTAGCCAAACGGTTTGACACACGAATTAAAAGAAAACGTTAAAAATAAAATAATTGTAATTTCCTACGATTTATTGCACCGCGTTTGCGTTTGAACGGGAAAGAAATAACATCTCCATTGTATGTATTGCTGTCATAATAACTACAGTATAACCTTCTATATCAGACATCTTTCAGTACCAACTTATCATGTCGGATACAGCAGTGTGTGGGTTAAAGAAGCTTTTAGATATACAGCCCAACTGTGATATTTCGAACTCTGCTTAAGTAGAATATAACCGTATTTCAAAGTTTAAACGTGGCTTTGCCACGTTTAAACTGTGAAATACGGATATGCTCCACTTAAGCGAGCTCAAACTATAATAAATTCATTTAAAGAAATACGGGTTAGCTCGACTAAAACGTGTTCGACTGTAGATTCTATACCATTTGACATTTGCGTCAGAAAAACATTGTCAGATGAAGCAGGTTTCTGACTTAACCAGGTGACGAATACAGTGGAGAATCTGTTATTATTTCCCTTTTAAACGCAAACGAAATGCAAACGCAAAGTACTAAAACGTAGAAAAGTACAACTTTTTGACAATTCTGATAATTCATGTTTATATTGGTGGCAAACACTTTGGAGCCTGATCAGACGCCGGGTTACCCGGCGTCTGATCTGGCTCCAAACTGTTTGTAATAGAAAACATAGTTTTAGCGTAAACACGTTTATTGGGAAAGAATAACGTTTTCTCCACTGTATATAAAGGGCAAGTGAAATCATTAACAGTTTCCGAATTATATACAATGAGAGATTCCTAATTATATTCTATGAGAGTTGCACAAAATTAGAGCCTGGTCATACGCCGGGTCACTCGGTGTCTGATCAGGCTACAAACCATAGGCATATTTTTCCCAGCACAAACGCGTTTATTGAGAAAGAATACCATCTTCTCCGCTGTAACTTGTACAGGTACACGTTTGTATTTTGTTAACCCATTACCCAATAACTTATTTCTAGTTTTGAAAGCAGATGATTGCTTGAAGCAGGTTGAAAGTAAATTCAGGCGCATTCTGATTTACGTTCAGCATGCTTTAAGCGACCATCTATTAGGATACAGAAAATACACATTATCGTACATATTCATGGCTGTGTAAACTTGATCTATTTCCTAAAGTGGGGGAATAAATTAAAGGCGCAAAAGGCGTATTTATGGGGGAATGGTTTAAATACAGTCCATGGGCAGCCATAATGAAGGCAAAAAAAGACAAAATACAAAACGAACATGATCATTTTCTTTAATCTAATAATACAGTCTAACAATATTAATCTCTTACACTTCATACTGGAGTGTGATCCATTTCAAATCCCTGCTTTTCTATTCAATGAGCTGATAGCTACTGCAAACGGTTTGGAGCTAGGAAACATGCTTTTCATGCCTTTGAAATGAGTGTTCGATCGTTCTTAATCTTTTGATTGGTCAGATTTGAGCATTTTGCTCAAATCTGACCAATCAAAAGATTGAGAACGATTACAAACTCAACTCAAAAAGGCAAAAAAGCCAAACGTTTTATAAGCATGTGACCAAATCGGACGCAAGGTTATCAGGCGCCTTACTAGGCTCCAAATTGGTTTGCCAAGGATGAAAGTAAATGGTCCCCACAGTCAGAATACTGCAAGTTTGTACGTTTTGCAACATTCGTTTTCGTTTAAACAAAACTTAAGGGAAGCGAAATGCAATAAAATGTAGGAAACTACAGCTCGTTGAAGAATACCCGTAAAGGACAGGTTTTTATAATTACAAGTAATCTATATAACTACAATCTATGCTATATGTAGTATCTACAATGCACACACACAGTGAAACCTCTCTATTATGACCACTAAAACGAAGGCTTATTGATTGTATAAAAGACAAGTGACAGCTTAAAGCAAGGTGACAGTTAACAGAAAGCTCCTTAAGGGTATTAATATTTCCTTCCTATAACAGCCCCTCCTAACAACACACTCTATATGTGTCTTCCATCTTGTGTTGTTGTAGAGAGTGAGCACTATATCTGTAGTATGTACATGTATATACATTTGTAAATATAACTTTGAAGATAATATCTTTAAAATATAATCTCAAGTAAACTAAATGTATCGACTACCAATGAAACCAGTAGTTTATATTGGCTAAACCCATAACCCCATAAATACGCATTTTACGCCTCCAATTTATTCATTCACAGAAGAAAATAGTTCCTTTTTTAGACAGGTATATATATTATGAATATGTATACCATAAGAAATATTTTCTATATCCTAGTAGCTGTAAGCTTAAAGCACACTGAAAGTAAAGCAGAATGCGCCATAAGGTACATTCTGTTTTACTTCTTACTTGCTTTTAGTGGTCACCTGTCTTCAAAACTAGAAACAAGCTGTGGGGTAAAGGGTAAATCATTAACAGTTCCACTGTCAATGCCGATATTTGCAAACAGTTGAGACTTAGAGCCACGGCGTCTCATCTAGTTGTTTGCAACAGGTATATAAAATCGCTAAAAAGCGTGCTATAACTGAAAGCGAGCAACATACTGTTCAACTCTATCGTCGTCATAGGCGACAGTCGACTTTGTTAACTTTTATATGTCTTCACTCATTTTGCAATTAATATAGATTTAACCATTTCACGCTCGATGGCGTTATAAAGCTCATTTAAAGCTCATTTGCAAACAGTGTTGATCCTAATCAGACGCCGCGTAACGCGGCGTCTGATCAGGATCAAAACTGTTTGAAAATTGTTTTGAAAATTACGTCAGTTATACTGCCTTCAATCTAACTTTGAAACAATATTTCAGACAACAATGTTGAAGCAGGCGACAATATGGTGGTGAAAGGGTAAAGGCCTCACGATACAATTGATCATGAAAGGGTTAAAATGATAGAAAGGCAACAGTTCTATTGCAGACGATAATATGACGGTGAAAGGAATAAAACATACAAAAATAATAAGCGGTGAACGAGTCAATAAATATGATATATGTATACATGGATCCCATTGAAAATCGGTTTGTAGTTTTCAGTGATAACAAAAGTGATAACTACCCGATATCTGCCTTATCCAGTTATATTACCGTCTGCTTTGTCGCCTGCAATACATATCAAATTTATATTTCGAATTAGTGGTTTTTTTATTAACTCGATGTTAAACCATGACCAACAATGTTTGACACTCAACACAAATCAATTTACATAAAATTAAAATGTTATAAATAAAAGCAGACGACACCTTTTTGAAATAGATGACGTCATGACAATGAATTGGTCAAGGGTTAAACTAACAGTGTCAGTCAACAATATTACCATTGATGTATATTATTTTATCTTATCTGATAATATAACAATTATGTACAAACTCATTCTATATATAGCCAGTGGAGAAAACGTTATTCTTTCCCAATAAACGCGTTTACGCTTAAACTATCATTTGCAGTGCAAACAGTTTGGAGCCAGATCAGACGCCGGGTAACCCGGCGTCTGATCAGGCTCCAAACTGTTTGCCACCAAGATAAACATGAATTATC
The DNA here is from genome assembly GCA_922989275.2 of Gari tellinella. NCBI lineage: Eukaryota > Metazoa > Mollusca > Bivalvia > Cardiida > Psammobiidae > Gari > Gari tellinella. Next base: position 99,485,479 of record OV277858.1, on the reverse strand, counting down.
AGAATTGTCCAAAAAATGCACTTTTCCACGTCTTAGCGCTTTGCGTTTGCGTACGTTTGCGTTTAAACGGGAAAGAATAACAGTTTCTCCACTGTAGCATATGAGAGGCTGTAAGTGTATGCTAATATAACACATGTATTCAGTGGATAAACTTGAAGGCGTAACTATTTCCCGTTTAAAACCTTCACTGCCATATCATCATCAATTACTGTTGTCTGGTTTTATTTCTCACATTCAAATATTGGGTATTTTGACTCAACAAATATTGGAATGAGTGTCAAACAATTTGGATTCTGACCAGACGCCGCTTGACGCGGCTTCTGATCAGCATCAAAACTGTTTGCAAAATTAATATTGCACTCGGAGTAAGGCAGTGATGGGGTTAAACGAAAAATAACAAACAAATGAAAATGCATTGAAATGTAGAAAATGACAGATTGCGAATATTGACGATTTATTCAACTCTGAGTGGCAAATAGTTGGAACGTTATCAAACGCCGGGGTACCCGGCGTCAGATCTGGCTCCATACTATTTTTCACTAATTGAAACTATTGTTTTGGCATGAATGCGTTTATTGAGAAAGAATAAGGTATTCTACATTTTATGCTCTGGTGTATGCAAACATTTAACATTGGTCATATCACTTAATTAATAATTACATGGAACTATTTTCCCTTGTCAAAATATTTCAAAATTCGTCAGACACTATACATTCCGAAATTCGAAATAAAGAATTCGAACTTCTTACTGCTATTTTTGTAGCTTGTACGGATTAACGTCCCCAAGACTCTTAACGCTACGTCATCCCCTATCCTTCAAGGCGACGGCCAGCAAGCTGGTGACTGTTTCAATATCAATCCCATACTTCAAATAATTTACATGTAAGAATGGGAAACAAGGTAATATCACAAAGGTTAAGCAGTCTATTTGTTCATTCTCTCTTTATAGCTCCGTTGTACGCCTTGTTCTTTTCAGAATCCTCAAAGTTCCAGTCCACGGGCGTTATCAGTTGTTGGGTCTTTTTATATGTCCAGTAAGGCGTCATTAAGAATGTGACCAAAATAAGTTGGAGGTAGAAAAGTACAAACATGACCGTCGGCATGGCGGCCCAGATTCTGTCCCAGTGCTTGTACGTGTGGTACCACATTGTGCATTCCACAACCGAGCGCAAATGGAACGTGTGAACCAAGAAGAACTGGTTCGCCTTCCACAGAAAGGAATGGGCCATGTCCGCTTTCAACATTGTCCAACACAGGCAACTGAATGGTGTGCTCATTTCTAGGATCAGTCCACGGGTACCGAAAAAATGTGCACTCCCTGTGTATATGCAGAAAGAATACCCGACAAGAGAAATCCAATGATGGAGGTTCAAGAGAACGTTGAACTGTTTGAAATAGTAGTCTGAGTACGCCAACATTGAGCACTCAAACAGGAAAAAACCGACCGTCACCGTCATTGCGAAATGGCTGGTCGGTGTAGTTGCATATGCGAGGTCCTTTTCAAGCTCCGTGTCTACGAATATCGCCCAGGATCCGACGATGATGCAGTATACTCCATATACGCCACGCACGACGGCCAGATTCCAGAACATCTTCTCCTTAACGCGCAAGTTCCGGTATGTTTTAAACATGGCTGAGACAAAGACAGAACCGATAAATACACTAATGAATGTCACAAGAGAGGCAAAGGTAAACTTCAGTTTCACCGACAGTTTGCTGTAGTCCGCCTCGGCTAGACTTGGATGAATGTGTTCCACAAGTCCCATGGTTTACTGCTTTCCCTGAAACAACAAACAACAATTTGACATAAATCTCGCTACAAGTAAATTAATGAAAATTATTGTACAACAATATTTATCCATATGATTAACGTCTGCTTTTACTGTTACCCTGCCTATTGCGTCTAGACTGATTTTTTCAAACAGTTTTGATCTAGACCAGATGCTAAGTAGTCATAAATAATATACAAATATACTATACTTAAGTAAAAACTTGAATTGTTCGTTAAAGCCGCATTGTGTTTTGAGAAACCTGCATAAAACGGTTGTTTTGGGTCCCATTTGAGCTACGTGGGGCGTTATTCTTTCACAAAAACGGCTTTATCTAAGAAATTCGCTTTTTAATTTTTATTTATAATTTTTTGTGCGGCCCAATTTAAAAAGCCTCCCTTGTGAATGGAAAGAAGGACAACTCTGTAAAATACAGGGCTCCAGATAACGGAAGTATTTCGAAAAACTAAAATCTTTATTTCTGCTTTTAAACCCAATGGTGTCATACTCATTAAAATTGTCTCGAAGAGACGGTTTAATCAGTAGTAACACCATAGCATTCGGTGCTGAAATGAGTGAGAAAATGTTGGATTAGTTCAGGTTACTCCCGCTTACCTGGAGCGCTGAAAATGAAGCAGTTAACCCTTATTCTGCTGCACAGACGTCTGCTTTGACATTGTCGTCTGCAAAATTTGTTCAGTTTAGATTTATGCATTGCTTTAATTAAACAAACCTTAAGACGAGTGTCAAACATTTTGGATCCAGATGAGACGCCGCGTTACGCGACGTCTTTCTAGATTCAAACAGTTTGTAAACTCCGTAAAGTTACGACCAGTAGACACAGGGTTAAACACTATGAGATCCAGTCACAACGTGTAAATAATATTCACGGTGGGTGAGCGATTAAAAAAATTACGGAGAATCTATACCAAGCTTGCTGAAAATGACTGTTTCAGCCTTGTCCGCTCTCTAACTCAAACACTTCTTTTTGGATCTTCACCAAACTTGCTACAAATGTTTATTAGTATAGAATCTAGGTCAGGTTCAATAACTAGCAAAATCGCATAAGGCATGTCTGAGTTATTGCCATTGAATAATTAAAAATGACTGTTTCAGCATTTTCTGCTCTCTAACACAAACACTTTTTATTGGATCTTCACCAAACTTGCTGACAATGTGTATTGGTATTAAATCTAGGTCAAGAAAAAAATCGAATACAGTTGAATGAAAATCCTTCAAGAGGTAAAGGAGAAATGGAGTGGTCATTTATTACTTAACTTATTACCAACACGGCTAAGATGAAGCACATGTATCCATTGACCAAATATTTGGCTAAAATAGAATAAAAACTGGTCCTTTTACAGAGAGGACGGGGCAAAAATAAGGATAAAATAGCAAAACTTTAAAAATTGAAGAACCATAACTCCAACATGCCTTCGGCGATTTGGGTATTTATAGAGCTGGACCAAGATTTTATACAAATATTATTTTCAGCATTTGGTGAAGATCCATTTAAAACTGCTAGAGTCATAAAGCTGACAAGCCTGAAGAAGTAAATTTTTAGTCATTCAAGGGCAATAACTCCAACGATTTTGGTAGTTAAGATGATTGACCTAGATTTTATATTAATAAACATTTCCAACAAGTTTGGTGAATATCTAATAAAAATTGTATGTGTTAGACTCCGCACATTTTGCCATTCAGATTACAATGTATATAGGATGCACAGTAAGGTTTTTAACCCTTTCCCACATAGCATATCTCTAGTATTGAATATAGGTGTCCACTTAAAGCAGGTTGAAAGTAAAGCAGAATGCGCTTTAAGCGCATTCTGCTTTACTTTCAGCCTGCTTTAAGCTATCATCTGCTAGAATATAGAAAATATTTTGTATTATACATATTTATGAATGTATAAATTGGAACTATTTTCTGCAGGGCAAGAATAAACTGAATGCGATAAAAGGCGCTTCTATGGGGGAAAGGGTTAAATGTGTTATTTTCTCATTTTTAATGCATGACGTTTAGTTTTGTTTAACCCACATGTACTTGACACATACATCTAGATCTATTACCCCCCCCCCCCTTTAAAAACAATTATTTTTTTAAAAGGAGGGGGGGGGGGGGTAATAGATCTAGATGTATGTGTCAAGTACCTGTGGTTTAACCCTATTAAATGTTTTAACCCTCCTACCGCCAAAATATCGCCTGCATTGGTAGTGTCGTCTGCACTATTTATAAATTCATCTTTAGGGTTGTTTGACTGAAGGAAAGTCGATATTAGTGCAAACAGTTTGATTGATTTGATTTGATTTGTTTTGATTTTACGTCGCTTTCAACAGTATTTCAGTCATATCGCGACGTCGCAAACAGTTTGAATCACGGCGTATGATCAGGATTCAAACTGCATGCAATGTCGCCCTGTGGCGATATTAGCATTAATTTTACCCCATTTGTGCTCACGATCCCATATATGGGACATAGGCAAACAGTGTAGACTCTGATCAGACGTCGCACAATGCGGCGTCTGATCAGAGTCTACACTGTTTGCTTACAGGAATTTCATTATAAAACAAAATAAAAATGAAAATTTTGACCAGGCATCACTTTGATAAAAAAAATGGACTAATCCAATATATAAAACATGGAATAACCCATTGGGCGCAAGTAGGTTAAAAGATATCAAGCGAAACGAATAACACATTCTCCGTGTATCTACTGTGATCCACTTTTCGTCTTCGTTTGGTTTCTTCGCTTGATACGAATGTTTGCTTTCATATCGGTTGCAATTCGACTGGTCCATTTACTATCCATAGTAATAGATAAGTTAATAAGATCTCTCGTCTTTTCTTCTCTGCCTCACATGTATCTTTTCTTACCAACCACTCTGCTATTCAGTTTCTATTATATCACGGAGAAGACTATACTCTTTCCAGCCGCAAACGCATGACGATAAACATGTACAGTGTTCCCTCTCTACAACGAAACCCAATGGGAGACACTTATTGAGTGCGTTGTTCGGAGAGAGTCGTTATAGGTAGGGAACATTAAGACTTGGCGTACATTTGCAAACAGCTTGAATCCAGATCAGACGCCGCGTAACGCGGTGTCTAATCTGGATTTAAGCTGTTTGTCACTCACAATTATATTTATTCTATCAAGACGTCCACTTATTTGTAATTTTGAGATAGAAGAACAGACGACAATTTTAAACAGACGATATTGCAGCAGTAAAAGTGTTAGACAATGTTCCTGTTTAGGGACCTGCGGCAAAGGTCGTTGTAAGGAGGGAGTCGCTGTTGAGAGGACCGTTGTAGGGAGGGAGCGCTGTATACAGAAAACATGTCCCATGACTATTTAGCCAAACATTTTTAACTTGTACACTCGTCATTAACAAACAGTGTATCCGTGAAGAAAACAGCTGTCCTATGCAAACAGTGTAGAACCTGAATAAAGCGTTCCTGTAAACACGTTTTGGTAAGCGGCTTTTAGGTGCCTATATATAATATGTATTATATATAGGCACCTGACATCCGCTTACCCCGATTGCTGATTGATGGGAGTAATGTGATCGCCGTTTTGTGGGGCTGTCTTTTGTATGTTTATTCATGTTTATTTTAGATCTAATTGTAGTTATTTTGTCCTTTCTCGCTTTGTAGGTACTTTTGTGTAATCTTATGTGAAGCGCTTTTGAACGCACTACCCCTGTGTGAAAAGAGCGCTATATAAATCTGGTATAATAATAATAATAAATAATAATAATATTACCAAAACGTATTTAAGTCGAATCTGGGTTTCAGTATTTTTTAGACGTATATTTGTGTAACTTTCCATAAGAGATCATTGTTACTTATGAAATATTAAAGTAAATGGCAAACGGTTTGCATTCTAGTCAGACGCCGCATTGACTGATCAGGATTTTAACTGTTCACAAATTACCATTCTACTCTAGATTAGGCGGTGAAGTTGGCCCGATGGATCTTCGGGGCAATGCTGTGAAAGTGTAGCCCGATGAATCTTCGGGAAAGGCAGTGGAGGAGTCCGATGGATTTTCGGGGCAAGGCAGTGAAAGGAAACTCCGATGGATCTTCTAGACAAGGCAGTGAAAGGAAACTCCGATGGATCTTCTAGACAAGGCAGTGAAAGGAAACTCCTATGGATCTTCTAGACAAGGCAGTGAAAGGAAACTCCGATGGATCTTCGGGACAAGGCAGTGAAAGGAAACTCCGATGGATCTTCTAGACAAGGCAGTGAAAGGAAACTCCTATGGATCTTCTAGACGGATCTTCTAGACAAGGCAGTGAAAGGAAACTCCGATGGATCTTCTAGACAAGACAGTGAAAGGAAACTCCTATGGATCTTCTAGACGGATCTTCTAGACAAGGCAGTGAAAGGAAACTCCGATGGATCTTCTAGACAAGGCAGTGAAGGGAGAGTCTGATGGATTTTCGGGGCAAGACTGTGAAAGGAGAGCCCGGTGGATCTTCGGGGCAATGTAGTGAAGTGGTTAAGAATTACCTTTTCCTGAAGTTTGTATTGTAATATTTCCTGCCTGAAGCCACTCTACCAATATTGCACTAACTCTCAGCCATCAACAAATACACTACAGTACAAATGTTCAGACGGACAAACTCCAGCATTCACGAGACTTAGTATACATGTATCTTATCAGGAGCGGATCAATGATTTCAGTAAAGGATGGGCGGACCTACAAAATGAATAACAATACAATTCAATGTAGAAATCGAGAAGACGGTGTTTAACGCTGGCTACAAAACAGAGGCGTAAGGGCTAAAATGCTTTGTCCGATCAGGATCCAAACTAATAGCTAGTGTTTGTGGTTTTAGACATGACAACGAATAGGTCAAGCGTTAATACGTCGCTCCGTCCATGCATATGATATTATCGACACTGCGATTACACCAAACTGATATGGTATCTTGTACAATAGCACATGTGATGGTATAGCTATTATTATTATTACTAAATTAGGTTAAACTGCATAATTAAAATATTATCGCCTTCCTAATTATAAAATACAGTGGAGAATACGTTATTCTTTCCCGTTTAAACGCGTTCGAAACGCAATTGCAATAAAATGAAGAAAATAACAACTTAATGAATTTTCTGTCTACATGTTTTTTATTCTGAATAAGTGGCAACCAGTTTTGAGCCTGATCAGACGCCGGGTTACCCGACGTCTGATCTGGCTCCAAACCTGTTTTAAATGGAAATAACAGTTTTAGCGTAAATGCGTTTATTGGGAAAGAATAATGTCTTCTCCAATGTAGTAGCCTGCTATTTGTGCTTCAATTCAGGTTCGTATTTCGTCATGACAGGGCTGCCATAAGTTGACATGAAAAATCCTAAGATTTCCAAATTTGCATTTTTCAAGTGCGATTTTACGAATCTTACCTTTACCCCCCATTGCCTGTTTCTAGTTTTGTTGACACGTGGCTGCTTAAAGCAGGCTGGAAGTAAAGCAGAATGCGCCTTAAGGCGCATTCTGATTTACTTTCAGCCTGCTTTAAGCTACCATGTACAAGAAAAAAATCCGAAGATTTAGGAAAAATCCGGAGAAATGGCAGCCCTGTCATGATATGTACATATGCATCAGTATGCGAATCATAGTTTGATACCTGATCAGACCAGTGTTTCGACGTATATTCATTCTCTATTTGTGCAGCAGCTAAAGCATGCTATCTCATATGTGATATCAAAAATATGTGATGTATGAATGTATTTTATAATAGACTTTGTAGAATTTTACTGTATTAACATGATAATGTATTTCTTTTACAGGCTGTTAGTTAATCTTATGGTTAAGAAACTTATGTTATTATGTCGGTAAATAGCTTTTAGCTAATGTTATATATGTTGTGAAAACACCCGACTATAAATAAAGTTTCTTGTATCTTGTATCTTGTATCTTGTATATTCTGTTTACTGAAACAATGCAAATTAAGCTAATTAATTGGCAATTACATTGTAACCCTTTCATTTCCGTTATGACGCAATAAACCGACTTACAAGTCACTCCCATAATATCGTCTGCTTTTTTTATTCTATATTGCAGACGAAAAGTTTAAACGGACGATAAATATGTTTAAACCAAAATGCGAAGTGTAAAAACACCGACATAAAACTCCAAATGTTGGTTTAAACATATTTATTTCAGATAACTTATGATTACTGCGAATGCAGAACGACACGATTCTTCATCCGTGCGGTACATATCAAATATAATACATATCAAGTAGAGGGTCAACACGGAAGACACAAATGTCTTATAGAGACTGTCTCCTCGAAAGAAAAGCTGCAACATGAATAGAAGATATTGGTTGTTAAGTTTGCTTGGTTTTTTTAAAACTAAGTAGTGGTGAAGATATGATTTACAATACTTATTCCAGTAATAATTTAGGTGAACCTGACATTTTGTCAAATGTAAGAAAGACAACATACTTATAGCGATTTCAGAAAATACTACATGAAATTAGAAATAATAATAATTGCTCGTAAACTTAGAGTAAATGTTTCATGCCATGCACGGCTTGCTTTGCTTTACCTCAGACTTTGCTTTGGATGTAGGTCAAAAGCTATGTATACATAGCTTATGTTTCAATGTTATATGTAATGACACACTGACTATAAATAAAATTTGTATTTGTACTATTAAGTTCTCACATAGACAATATAAGTAACATGGGTTTCAGGCTAGGTTGTATAATTATGATAATTTGGTTTGAAAGGATCCAAAACACGGAAATAGTAATAATGATAATGAGAGGGGGAAAATAGAAACAAATATATATAGGAAAACGTTTGGGGAACTATTTCTTCGTTATAGTATTGATAATAGTGCGCTCACATTTGCTCTACGGCGGCCGTACGGCGGCCGCAGAGACGTGAAATCGAGAGAATCTTACGGCGGCCGTAGAGATTCTACGGCGGCCGTGCGGCGGCCGTACGGCAGCCGCACGGCGTATCCCAATATCTTACAGGCCGTAGAGGTCGCCGTAGAATTATAACTCGGAGTTATAACATTTTTTCATTTCTACGGCGGCCGTAGAAACACACGCCGCAGAGTGGTTCTACGGCTGCCGTACGGCAGCCGTACGGTCGCCGTACGGCCACCGTGCGGCCGCCGTAACTCGATGGTCAATTTTGCTATTGAGCATTTGTACTTTTGATCATATATGTAAAACATGAATATTATCTAAAAATGGATTTAGATGTTCTTAAATGCTGTCCAAATGTGTCCTTTGAGTTCATGGTGTTTCTGGACTGATATAAGTTGTGTGAACATGTAGCAAAACCAAGTTGTGTAGCAGGAGCAGCATTTTGGTTGCAATGTATCTGGTGGGACTTCCACGGCTGCCGTACGGTCGCCGTACGGCAGCCGCACGGCGGCCGTACGTTGGCCAAGATTTTTTAACCCCACCAAAATAAAATCTCGCCGCGCGGCAGCCGCAGCAAATGTGAGCGCAACACACGGCGGCCGTAGGAATTCTGCGGCGGCCGGGGAATTGCTACTCGCCGTAGAAATGATTAGCCGTGCGGCCGCCGTACGGCAGCCGCAGCAAATGTGAGCGAGGCATAAATCACATTTGTTAAAGGCCCGCTTTAATAAAGAGGTAATTAACCAATTATTCTGATTTAGATAAAGTTTTTTTTTTAGAGTTAACTACTTATATGTATTCAAACATTCATTTAACTTTCATACATTGGCCTTTTATACCATGTTTGTAAACAATGAAACAAAATTAACATCTATTACTCGCCATGATAACATATGCTGCAGATAGACCAGGTTGGAGACAAATGACAGCTTCTTCGGCATCAGAATCCCCCCTACGACGAGACAATCAGTCAAGGGATGAGTGCGTGAGTGAGTGACTCGCCATACATATACACACAAACATATCAATATATACTTCAATTTCCATGTACACACATGTATATGTGCATATATAATACCGGTAAGCGGATATGTGTATACAAACATACACATACATTAACTATTAAAAATACAAAACATAATATCGTTTAGAACAGATATAATCAATGTTTTCCTTCCTTTCCTTGTTTACTCTTCTTTTTTTTCTTTTTTTAAAAAGTATAATATTTAAACACCATACTGTTGCATGGTACTGAAACAAAACAAAGGTACATGTGTATAGAATTAGGTGGATACAAATACTAAATTCAGAAGTTGACATATTTTATGACTAAAGCAATTGCATTTAGGAAAATGACTGTAACTGCTTGTGGACATTTTCAATTTACAACTAGGCCTGTATAATACTATCTTTGGTTATTATGGGTTGAATTTTACAATGTATTGCACAAAGGCTTTCAGTAGGCTTATTTAGGAGTCCTCTGATATGGGTTTACACTGCTAGCATAGTGCAACCGTTCACGTTAAGCTACAAAATGGAGTGACGCTAGCGAATACAAAAATGTAGTTCTGATCGGATATGGTGGTAATAATGACAAACGAAGAAGAGGTGGTAAGGACCCGACACGATATGAATAATAATTAATGAAACGACACCCTTTTTGCATTTCTGTCTAGCTAATATAATACCCTTCCATAGAAACATAACATAAAGCCAACTGTAAGCATTCATTCAACAGTAACTGCGTCGACTCATTAAAATCGCCAATTTTCGGAAAATGGGACAAGGGTTCGTTCATAGCCGACACAGCATTGACCACTCCTGTACGCTTGTTTAGGCGGTATTATCGAGCATGGAAGTCATAAAGTTCCATAGATATACGTTTTTGACACCGATCAAAGCTGTTTTCTTCTCAAATCATTGTCGCACCAACACCAAATTCGCATGTTTACATCACAGGGACCGACACGATTGATTTTTGAGAAAAAAATTGTCAGAAGGTATATATGGAGTCTCTATATATACCTTCCGACAATTTTTTCTCTCTCAAAAATCAATCGTGTGGGTCCCTGTGGTCAAAAACGTATATCTATGAAACTGTAGACAGAAACGTTTCATCAGTTGTTATTCATTTTATGCCCGGTTATGTCGAGATAAGGTGAGAATATACTGACGATCAGTTGTACCCCTTGTCTCTATATATACCACAGTATGTAAACTCCGGTGTATCCCTTCCGGAAGCTGCGATCAGCGAAGCGAGATGTTTACCGATATTTTCTCTTACGGATGGGTGCAGACCACTTTGACGAGTAAGTTTGTAATAATTAAACACGCTAGCTTATATGAAATACACCATCTACGATTGTGATACAGTTTCAAAAATTCAACACACCTCTTCCTACAATGTTGTGATAAATAAACATTGAATCTTTGATATGATCATCGCTGCGTATCAAGTGAAAAACAACAGGTGCTTCAAAGAAGTATTGAAAATTCCGTCCATTGAAGTATTTCCGCACCACGCATGATTGAAATGGCAAAATGAATTAAATATCTATCTAAAATGTATAATGTACCATGAACATTTCAGTTTTACACGAAAACTTTGTCATAAATAAATCTGACCTTTTTTAACTGGCTGTATGACTAGCTGCAATGTGACTGTATAACTAGTTGTGATTTATCGTGGATTAACTGTATGACTAGCTGAGAGCCCTGTCTTCGTTACGAAACAGAGTCGGGTGTTAAGTATTTATATAAATATTAGTGAATCTATAAAACGAAGGCAACGAACACCCATGCAATTTACTCGTTATACATGTATTTTACATAACAAATTATTCTGACGAGTGTCAAACCTTTTGGACCCAGGTCAGACACGGTATATTGGTTTGAATAGCGCTTTTTATATAGCCTAATGTCCCATTTTCTATTGACAATGATAAAATGTCTATTGAAAACCCCACATGTGCAATCGTGCTGGAAACTAGTATTATCTCGCAGACAGCTCTTGTATTGGAATGAAGCAGGACATTTACTACACTTCTCCTCCAATACTTTGTCGTTGGATGCCAAGTGTCTTTTATGATTATAGAGCGAGTTGAAACCCCTTTCACTCGTGAATCTAAATGTAAGTTTGTGTTTTGAATCTGTATGTTGCTTCAATCCCTTCCGTGTCTTTAACTGTCTTCACTGAAGGTTTTGAATTAATGAAAACACACGCACATACACATATAGCCCCTTACTACACCACCTGACTCTACGTCGACCTAACTGCGGATCGCCAGCATGGAAATATAACTGAAAACGGACCAAAACATGATATTTGAGACTATCATGTGGAATTTTACATTTGAAATATGCATTTTTACACTAAATAAGCACCAGCATTCTTGAATTCAACTCTGCCTGACTTTTCTTACTTTACCGGAGTCTATATTTAGACGTAACGAGCAATTATGGTACATGTATGTCTAAAATGTCTGCGTTCGTTATACGAAGTGGGGTGGTGGTGGGGGTGGTGGTTGTCTTAGTATGTTTATAACATCAATATTAATCTAATGTAAAAGTAAGACCAATTCGCAGAAAATGCTCCAATGTAGATTTTGATTCCTCGAAATGATGATTTTCTCAAAAAGTTTGCTTCATTTTCAAAGAAAATTGATCCCTTAAATAAATAGATATGGCTACAAGTGAACACGTATGCCAGTTTTGAAAGCAGCGGTCTCAGACGCATCATAACTTTTTATTTGATCAAAATCCTGCAAGTAAATGTGAATTACAGCAAGTTTTAAGCAGACTGGATGTGCGGCTAAGTGTGGAATGTTAGGTATGTTTATTGCTTGCATCCCTACCCTGTTTAAATCCTTATAAGTCTCTGAAGTATGCATCTAATATGTTCAACATAGTGTCTATTTAATGAAAACTACCCAAATAGATAGCAGAAAGTCTAATTCAATGTTTGTATGAGTACTGATCAAATCCATTCAAAAACTCTATGAAAAGACAACCAGTAAAGTTCTTCTCCAAGGTACAATATGGAACTTGTTCTATACATCTATTATTGGAGTTCGACAGGGATGTCTACTTTCCCCTACTTCATTGAACGAAATACTTATGAATGAAGCTTTAAGAACATGCTGGACCAATAAGTATCGGAGGACGTAACATCACAAATCTTAGATCTGCTGATGGTATTGATAGCTTGGTGGTTGGTGAAGAAGAACTTGCTTCCTTGGTTGAAAGGCTTGATGGTGCCGCAACGAAATTCGCAATGTAAATCAGCGCAGAGAAAACAAAGAAAATGACAAACAATAATAACACCATCACTACAGACATTAAAGTTCATGACCAGACACTTAGAAGAGTACAAAAATTTAAATACCTAGGTGCTAAATTATCAGTGACGTAGGTTTCAAGCCAGAAATTCTAACAAGGTCGACACAGACAGCAGCAGCACTCACAGGACTAAAACATATATTGACAGACACCAGGATCACAACGAAACGCAAGAGCAGACTTATGCGTTCATTGGTTCTGTCAATTCTTCTTTATGCGTGTGAGAGCTGAACACTGACAACAGAACTTAAGAAGAAAATGAGATGAGATGTTTCCGGACCATCGTGGAAATCTCGTATATGGAGCACGTTTCCAATGAACAAGTCAGACAATAAGAAGTTAACCATAAAATATAGGTAAACATTGTGTCTGTTTTTTCATTTATAGTCAAACGGCGGAAGATGAAATGGTACGTACGACCATGTCACTCGATCTAGTGGCCTTTCAAAGTCTTTTTTTTACAAGGAACAGTAGAAGGAAAGAGGAGACGAGGAAATGAATTGATAATATTAAACAATGGACAGGATCGACACTCGAATAGTCTTTATATAAGCTTAAGAATGAGCCAAGTTCACTGGGGTCACACCATAGTGATAATACAATATGAGATTAAAATAACTATGTCAACCTTCTACCAAAACGACGTTTCAGGTAATATAGGGATATACATGTAGTATATAAATCACAGCTAACTTACAGTAAAATCACAACTGGCCATGCAGTGATATTTAATCAATAAGCAGCTAGTCATACACCATTCCAGTTTGTAGAAATCGCATTATGTTGTGTTTTTCTGTTTATTGTTCATTAACAGACACTTAATTCGGTTACATTAATTTATTCTAGTTGCGAGTGTTAAATAGTAATGTGTCAGCAGAAATTAACTTCAGGGGTTGCTGGAACAGTTTTAAATCACTCTTCCATGGCGAGTCGGTAGGCAATGGCAGTGATCAGCAGCTTATTTCAGAGAGATCTTGCTTCAGATTCGGAAGACAGTTGGTGAACTGAAAGGAATTTATCTTGTAACTGTACTGGACCATATCTTACAATTATTTTTTAACGCAGGGTTTTAAAATAAAGCTAAATCTTACTCGTTTCGCTGGAGTGTGGTCTATTTCGTGACGTTTTGTCGATTCGTTGATCGCAGCTTCCGGAAGGGATACACCGGAGTTTACATACTGTGTATACCTTCTGACAAGTTTTTCTCTCTCAAAAGTCAATCGTGTCGGATCCCTGTGGTAAGAATCACACCGACAAAGCGCATAGTCTTCAGTCTAAAGTACATATATTTGTACTTTTGAGTACTTACCAGTTTTTCACATTTATTTTAGGCATCGTGATAGTAAGTCATATTCAGCTGGACCCTTGCCAACTGTCACAGGTTTTTATTTTTGAAAGAAAAGTAAGGACTTGATAATGACCAACGTTAGAATGTTTTTCAGCGGTCACTTCCAGGGATCCTGAAGCTTAGTAATTTTCTAATACTTTTAAATGTCGCCTGGGAAAAGTTTGTTGTCCGTAACCCGGCGTCTGATCAGGTTCCTAAATGTTTACCACTCATATGCATATGATTGTCAGGAGTCAGGATTTCTCAAAATGTGGTCGTTTTCTACATTTTACTGAACCCCCTTGTGTGACTCAGTTCGTCCTTAAGATTAATTCACCCCTAATAAGATCTGACCAATGCCGGTCACTATCGGAAACTCTACGGAGAGCGATCGACCATTTTCGTTGTCTGTCGACTCGTTCCGAACCATGCTAAGCATGATTCGGAACGGGTCGGCAGTTGGCGAGAATATGAACCGATTTCATTAGGGGTCCTCAACCTTAACTTTGCAAAGGTTAAAGAATTATATATACTCAGTCTAATTGAAATATACTCTTAGACTCGTAGAAAATATCACAAATAACTTGCATTGGCCAGAAATAAGTTTATAAAAAATATAATAGTTTTTGCCTTACAATGTCAGGGAAAATACAGTCTATGATTCGCAGTTTTGGTCTTTCCTAATAGAGCACTAAATGATGTAAGTAGTTGTAAACACGGTGTTTACCATGTGCTAAAGCCCATAGCGGCAGTCCAAATTACCAACAGGAGAGCACTTAACCACAAACACCATTCACTTCACTGCACGCGGTGCCTAAAATAGTCGGAAGGTAATGTTTTCCACAAACGTCAACCGGAAAGCAAAATGCACTCTGTACATTGGTTAACCTTTTCATGATCAAATTATTCGGGATATGATTATCCCTTCACCGCTTCATTGTCGTCTGCTTCAGTAGTATTGTCAGCAAGACACGTTTTAAAGTTATGTTTAAGGTTATATTACTTAATAAATATCGATAAGAGTGTCAAACAGTTTGAATCCTGATCAGACGCCGCGTTACGCGACGTCTGATCAGGACCCAAACTGTTTGCAAACGCGCTTTATGTCGTCATTCATTTAGAGTGAAAGGGTTAAATTATAAACTGTTGGGTTTTTTATATATTGGTGTTGATTTGCGTAGTGTAATAAAAGAAGAAAAAAATGGCTGTTGATAAATTTGACAGTCTTTATAAGTGGAATATTGCTTTGAATGAGATTTCGAAAGAGTTCAACCGTTTTCTACGATCAGATATTGCCAGATTTGCTGTATAAATAGTGTCCAAAAAGGCAATATGAACGTTAGTTACAATCACGTATTCGAACAATAAAAAAATCGAAAATTGATCTGTATAGATCTCAGAATACTACTTGATACATGTATGAGATTATTTGAAGGTTTCAGCGCTTCCCTACAATCAAAACTTGCCAGAGTTGCTGTATGATTGATGCCAAAAAGGCAACCGATTTCTAGATAGTTCAGCCCTTCCCTAGGATAAAAATCTGCCACATTTGCTGTATGTACGGTGTCTAAAAAGCAATCGATTTCTAAAGAGTTTTAACCTTCTCTACGCTCAGAACTTGTCAGATTTGCTGTACAAATGATTTTCAAAAGGCAATATATTTCTACAGAGATCAACCCTTCCCTACGATCGGAACTTGCAATATTTGCTGTTTACTGTTTACTATATGTACACTGTTTTTTTTTTTTTCAATCTTAGACAATCAAATGTATCACCAAATTTCTTTTCTTCGTTTGTAACACAAAAACTTTTGGTAGTTGTAACCAATGTAGATTGCAATGTAGATTTCGTTGTTTTGCAGACTCTGATCAAACGCCGTTTAGTTTAGCTCATTTCAAGTCATTTACAGCAGCATGTAGTGTCTGATCAAAATTCGCTTCCCTTAAACGAAACAAAAGTTTTTAATGCCTGTTGGAAACATTAGAAACAAAATGCCATCTTTAAACTTAAATCAACATCAATTAAATCTAAATATTTCATTGAAATGTTTTATCACATGTTTTACCGAAAAATGTTCGTTTGAAGTATTTAGAATTGTTTTATTTTCCCGAAATACTGTTGGGCTGCTAACTTCACAGATAGTACTCAGGATAGAATAAAAATGTATACCTCACCAATAAGACATAAAACATAGAAGAATCATAGTCCAGTTTCACGATAACATATGGTTTATTTAAGCATTTTGGCCATGATTGTACGTCCGTGATTAGACAAAACATCTTATCAGTTTTCTCGGAATTAAAATAGATCTAGATCTACCAGGAAGAAACGCCCTTTAGTTTAAAAATGTCAGGTTATAAAGTCAAAATATCACGATGTAAATACAAATGAAATTCTGATTCAGGATTATGGCCGTAGATCTACAAAAGTGTCTATATATAGGGGCATGGCGAAAACAGAAATACCCTGGTGAGAGCTCTTATAAAAAAAAACTCTAATCTATTACTGCTCTGTTTGCCATTTTCTTTTTCAAATTATTGTAATTCTTATAGTTATAATAACCAGAAAGCAAATGTATTGCGTTTTTGCAGGCCATTGACACACACGCTTCCTAAAGCCTTTTTAATGTTTTTCGTGTAATGAAACGAAGCGCAAACGCAACGCAACAGTTTAATCAACAACTATTTGAAAATGTCTGACAATTTACAACTTTCTGAGTAACAAGCAACCTTGCCATACATAGGTCTGTAATGCAAATCGAAAATCGATACCTCGAACTCGCGTTAGTTCGAACATACCCATATTTCAAAGTTAAAACGTGGCTAAGTCACGTTTAAACTTTGAAAACGAGTATGCTCGACTTCAGTCAGATCGCGTTACTAAAATTCAACTTTTGAAATACTGGTACGATCGATTTAAGCGAATCGAAGTATCGAGTTTCGACTTTAATTGTAACATACTGGTATATAGTTGAAAGCAATTATTGGGAAAGGATAACGTCGTGCCCACTAATCACTTCCACATGTGCAGCAGAATACTCACTTTAAATAATAACCAAATAAACTAGTTTATTTTTTATTTTAATTTGGTCACCATCAAGCATATGTACAGTTATAATACATGTAGTAACAGCACTTTCATATTTAAAGGAAATGACACTTAAGCATTTGCATAAATAAGCCTTAATTAGTCCTAAGCAAATATTTTCTGTCACCACCCATACAGTAGAGAATGTGTTATTCTTTCCCAATAAACGCGTTTACGCTTAAACTATTATTTGCAGTGCAAACAGTTTGGAGCCAGATCAGACGCCGGGTAACCCGGCGTCTGATCAGGCTCCATACTGTTTGCCACCAAGATAAACATGAATTATCAGAATTGTCCAAAAGTTGTATTTTTTACGTTTTAGTGTTTTGCGTTTGCGTTAATTTGGGTTTAAAAGGGAAAGACATTTAAGGGTGTATCAAAGTCATGAATTTGGAAATTGATTTATTGAGTTGGGTTTTACGGCACCGCGACACATGAAATGGTCACATGGCGCCGGAATTTGGAAAATTTTCAAAGTATATGAAAACACTCTATGGTGGTTTTGTATTGAAGAGCTAGTTTAGATGAATTAAAAAATAGAAAAAGTGTACATTTTGGTGAACAACATTTGGCTCTACGGCCATGTAAAATTTACCCCCTCCCACTTTATCTTATTTTGTCCTTTTCAAACAGCCCGCTTCAATAAAATCTATATCAAAAGAAAACAAATATGTGTTATTTATTTCCTGTCTATGGTAGTATTTCTTCATACAAAAACTAATTTAAGAGAAAACAGGCACCAAATGTGAAATTTACAAAGCTCTAAGTATCATCGATATGGTACTTTTTTGTTAATTAGGGAGATAACTCTTTTTACTTTAATAACTCAAAATTTTCAACACTGACCTTTCAGTTTCTTTTCATATTTTGAACTGCCTTAGCATTGGCTTTCATCTGGTAGAATATAAGAAAAAGTTTAATACTAAAACTATCTCATTTTCAAACTTTTTTACTTTTTTTGTCACGAGATAAAAAAATCTAATAAAATTATGCCCTATAGAAAGCATATTTTTGATATTCGAGGATCCATATTGTTCAATCCTGGTGCATGATTTGTCTAAATTTGGTTTCTTTATGTGAAAATACCACCATAGACATAAAATAAATAATGAAAACCCTAATTATCATGTTTGTTTTGTTTTGAAATAGTTTTTACTGAAGCTTGTATTCTGAATGGGTAAAATTTGACATACCTTTTTCAAATCGCTGTAGCTCAAAAAAAATGGACACCACCATATTTTTTTTCATTTTTTCATTCATCATAAACAGCTCTTCCAAAAAAATAATGCTCGAAAAAAATGTTTGATACTTTGAAAAATTCGCTTATGGGTTTCATACACCCTTAACATAAAACTTAATATTCAAGTTCATCTGCAAGATTTTTGAAATTATGTCTCTGGAGTAAAATATGATCCCACCCAGGGGTCATGTGACCTTTGTGTGAGTTTTTCCAGGTGAGCGATATTTAGGCCCGCATGGGCCTCTTGTTTGAATGGCTTAATTACACTACCAGAGGCGGTTTTATGTGATTACATACAATACTAACATGTTCCTAAACGACCCTATCCTGCCTTGTCACCGAACCTGTCACACTGGTCAAAATACGTACTCAGCTATCCCTTCTCTTTTTTTGTTGTTTCCGGTCATTTTGTCAAAGTTTGCACATAATGTCACTTGTTCTATTCTTGTGCTTGTGTACTCCATCCCTATACGCCCCCAATACCATGTCTAACTTTCTTGTTACGGCCAGCCCTTTTCGTTGAGTATTCTACAAGACTCCCGGTTACATGTGTTTCCCTAGGACATTCCCAGGTAACTATGTCTGTATACAATATTCAGAAGTTTGCAGTACATGTGTACTGTGGAGAAAACGTTATTCTTTCCCAATAAACGCGTTTAAGCTAAAACTATGTTTTCTATTACAAACAGTTTGGAGCCAGATCAGACGCCGGGTAACCCGGCGTCTGATCAAGCTCCAAACTGTTTGTCACCAATATAAACATGAATTATCAGAATTGTCCAAAGTTGTACTTTTCTACGTTTTAGTACTTTGCGTTTCGTTTGCGTTTAAACGGGAAAGAATAACAGATTCTCCACTGTATTTCAAGAATTTGCAAAATGTCCATGTTTAGAATATAACCTACATTTTTAACCAATCAAACTGCTGTTTGCGCCCCATTAAGTAAGAATTTTGTTGTGTTTCGACGTCGCGTGGTGTCTTGCGCGCGGTATAGATAACTCCGCCTCGTAGCAACTAGTTGTAGAGAATGCCATATTTGGGCGATCTCACAACCAGAATAAGCCACCTTTGTTTATGGTACGTGGTAATTATGTAGTCCTCGGACGGCCAATTAAAATATAGGTTATATTCTAAGTTATTTAGAACATATTAAGTGAAATCTTAATGGTTAAGAAGGGGCCACTCGCTAACGCTCGTTACGCCCCTTCTTAATCATTAAGATTTCACTTAATATGTTCTAAACTATAACTTGGCGCGGAGGGCATGCCGAACTTCTTGTATAGTTGGCACTGCAGACTTTCTTTCAAACTGTTCCAAAATGTATGCACTAAAACAGTTTTGTTTTATGTAAACTCAACCATAATACCATAATTGCACGTGTGTGTGTATCGTCAACATGGAGAAAAACTTGTTTTCTTATCCATGCCTATATTATAAATAATGTATATTGAAAATTATGAAATAAATACTGTTTAAACTAAACTTTCTTAGCCTGTCCGCGCTCCAACCTGTAACCTTTCATGATCAAATTTATCGTGAAGTTTTTACCCCTTCACCGCCATAATGTCGTGTGCTTCAATATTGTTTCAAAGTTAGAGTTAAGCCAGTATAACTTACGTAATTTCAAGACAAATGGTATACAGTTTTGGTCCTGAGGTCTGGTCAGGATCAAAACTGTTTGCAAATGCGCTTTATGACGTCATTGAGAGTTAAATAGCTAACGGACGTCAGGCTTAACAGTAACTTTTAACAAATATTATATCAACGTGAAAAACTAGACCAGGTACCTGTTAAGTGACAAATGGACCCATCCCATGATTATTATAAAAGCCTAGAATAATTTAATTGGCATAAATGGAATAATTTAATTCTGAGATACAGAAAGTAAACACAGCGTTCCCTCCCTTCAACGACCATCCCAACAACGACTCCCTCCTTTAAACGACCCTTGCCGCAGTTCCCTAAACAGTACAAATATGTCTAACGCTTTTTCTGCTGCAATGTCGTCTGCTTTTTTACATCAAAGTTACATATAAGTGGACATTTTGATAGAATAAATATAATGACGAATGATAAACAGCTTGAATCCAGATCAGACGCCGCGTTACGCGGCGTCTGATCTGGATTCAAGATGTTTGCAAATGTAATCAAACTCCCCCTCTCTATTACGACTCCCTCCGAACAACGTACACAATCAGTGTCTCCCATTTGGTGTCGTTGTAGAGAGGGGGCACTGTATACTGAGCGAATCAAATTATATAGTTGTTTAACATGGGGTTTCCCATAGACAACATTCCCAGTTTTCTGTAGGTCTAGAAAGGAATATCAAAGAAATATGGACACTCAGCAAAATAAGGTGAGGTGAGGGGATGGCATTGAGAGTCTCTGAGATATCAGTTGCAATAATTTGTTTCCGGGTATGTTGTCCTCTTTTTTTAATGCAAAGGTAGGTACTTTGAAAAATCATCTTTTCAACGGACGATTGTACACACAGTTAAAAAGTTTAAATTTCCCAAAAGGCTGGATTTTTGTTCCTGGCTACTTTTCCAACACAACTGCTATCATTCATGAGGAAACCATGACTGACATCTCGTGTATGACTGGTAAAGCAGTTACAATACAAAGAGAGTTACCTCCCTATACACAGATGTTTAACGTACATTCAATCTGTTCAATGAAGTTCGGTTACTTATGTCGTTATGCTAATGAGTGATTGATTGTGCCGCACAGACGGTGTTTACATCCTTAACCCTTTACCCCATAGCTTGTTTCTAGTTTTGAAAAACAGGTAACCACTTAAAGCAGGTTGAAAGTAAAGCAGAATGTGCCTTAAGGCACATTCTGCTTTACTTTCAGCCTGCTTTAAGCTAAAATCTGCTAGGCTATATAAAATATTTATAATGGTTATTGTTCATGAGGGTATAAACTGGAACTATTTTCTTCAGCGGAGGAATATATTAAATACGCTAAAAGTCGCTTCTATGAGGGAAAGGGTTAATGTATGACAAAAAAAAAATCGCTCAGTATTTACAGCGTTCCCTCCCTTCAACGACCCTCTCAACAACGACTCCCTCTTTACAACGACCCTCTCAACAACGACTCCCTCTTTACAACGACCCTCTCAACAACGACTCCCTCTTTACAACGACCCTCTCAACAACGACTCCCTCTTTACAACGACCCTCTCAACAACGACTCCCTCTTTACAACGACCCTCTCAACAACGACTCTATCTTTACAACGACCCTCTCAACAACGACTCCCTCTTTACAACGACCCTCTCAACAACGACTCCCTCTTTACAACGACCCTTGCCGCTGTTCCCAAAAAGGCAATTATGTCTAACCTATTCGCGGCTGCAATGTCGTCCGCTTTAAATTGTCGTCTGCTGCATTTCTTAAAATTACATAATGGACATTTTGACAGAAAGAACCTTTAATGGCGAGTGACAAACAGCTTGAATCCAGATCAGGTGCCGCTTTATGCGGCGTCTGATCAAGATTCAAGCTGTTTGCAAATGTAAACCAATTTCCCTCCCTATAACGACTCCCTCTGAACAACGCACACAATGCTTGTCTTTCATTGGATGCCGATGTAGAGAGGGAACCCTGTATAACAATTGTGCTCAAAGTATTACAATGGAGGAGTTAACATTTTTCTGGTTTACGGATTTGAATCATTGAAGTCCAAATTATCCTACAGTTTTTCACTCAACATTTTTAAAAAAGAAAAACCAGGCCCAGGGCTTATAAAGCATTTGAGTTGAGTCTGAGTGTGTTCTCAAGCATTTGATTGGTCAGATTTGAGCCTAGGCTCAAATCTGACCAATCAAATCCTTGAGAACGAGTTCAGACTCAACTCAACTCAATTGCTTTATAAGCATGGACCCAGAAATGGCAGCCCTGAAATAGGGATCGCGTTGTTGTCGGAGGCGATAATGTTCCAGTTCCAGAAGGCACCTTACAATTGTACACATACAATGTATATGAGTGTTTTCTTCTGACCTCGAAGAGTAACATTCTAAAACTTTAAAATGGATGAGTATCACCTACAGCCAGCAAGAGACGTTAATTGTGCGCTATATACAAAACGCAATGCACTTTACTGTGGAAATTTACTTTTAGAAATTATAACTTTTTTTTAATCTGAGTAGCAAACAATTTGGAGCCTGATCAAATACCAGGTAACCCGGCGTCTGATCTGGCTCCAACATGTTCGCAATGGAAATTATAGTTTTAGTTTATAAATGCGTTTATTGGGAAAGAATAAAATATCAGCAAAGTTAGCGCAGCGGTCTCGTGCTGCACGAGGATCATACTTATCTTAAGTAGGAAAGTGTAGGATTATATATTCGATGTTACGTTCTTACCTATTTACCATTATTAACTATTCTGTTCTAAAAATAACTCGGACACGTCAGAAAATCGGCCTATACATGTTGCACGTTCAGTTACCATATCGATGGCCATCGATTGCATCGTAAACGTAACACTTTAACTTAAACGACCTGTTTGCACGATATCGATTGCGAACGGCACGAACGGCATCAAAGGAAGTTAGCCAACGCCAACAAGTAAAACAAAATGGCGACCAATGAGTGTTACAGCCGAGTAAATTTCTCATCAATACACCGACAGTTTCTGATACCTTATGTATCAGATAAAGCAGTTTACATCTAAGCAGCTAAATCTTTTTTTCTATTCGGTAAAATTATTGCATTTCAGTTGATTAGTACACATTTGCGTGTGTTTTTACGATTCGTACATAAATCGTTGGTACCCTTGAAAGTAAATAAACATGGGGGCGCAATGAGTTATTAATGGACAGTATTGGAGAACGTAAGATGTCGTACAATTAGGGTTGTTTGCGTCGGTTATCGTTATTGTTTTCTATGGAAGGCCTGTGTGCCATGCTATTTGCGAAATGCTAAATGCGAATTGCGAAATGCTAATTAAATACAAAACTTATTAGGGGCGCTAAATGCCAAATGCTATTTGTAAAATGCCAAATGCTAACTTCTGATTGCGAAATGTGTTTTGCGTAATGCCAATTGCGAATTGCAAAAATGCTAAATGCGAATTGCAAAAATGCTATACGCAAATTCCTAAATGCCAAATACGAATTGCTGCACTCAATGCGATTTGCTGAATGTTTAATGATTGAGAAAACCCGCCATTTGAAGAAACCGCCAAAGCATTTGGCATTTGACGATTATAGCATTACGCATTTGGCAAATAACTATTTGCATTTGGCATTGGCAAATAGCATTTCGCAAATAGCAATTCGCATTTAGCAAATAGATTTAATATTTCACAAATAGGATTTCGCACTTAGCATTTGGCATTTTACAACTAGCAATTAGCATGGCGCACCAGCCTTCCATAGTTTTCCGATAAGGTACTTCAACGCGCTAATGTTGTTAAAAGGTTAAAATCACGTGGTAATTTTGGGAGCGCTGCATGTATAAATTGTTTATTCCTCTCCCAAGAAGATCACAACAACGAAGGAATTCTACCAACAAAGAAGAAAATCTTTGTTAAGGTCTATTTTGACTAACTATTTGCTGCGGCAAAATTATTTACCGGGAAATATCGCATAATCAATTGGTAGCAATGCAAAGGTATGTTGCAGTATTTCTTATATTATTTCAAGATTTAGACATTTCACTGATTATTTCAAATATAACAGCATTTAAGATAGTTTTGACCCAGAGCAGGCGCTGGAAATATGTTAGGCATTTGGGCTGGTATTAGTAGATTTCTAAAAAAAAAAAAACACCCAAAAAACCCCGAATTTTTTACTGATCTTAGCTTATCGAGCATTTAGTTTAAACATATTTTATTTCAAACATAGTACATATTTTATAATCATACATAAATATACTTTAGGATGAGAACGAAAGCAATGTTTGCTTATTAAATTCTTCTCCTAGTTTTATCGAGCATTTCAGAACAGAACAGAAAAAATATCTTATTCCATTGCCGGGTTAATTAGCCTTCAGTGCTTTTCGTAATTGTCGATTGCGAAATGTGTAGTCTGTAACAGTTCTTAAAGTTGTGTTGTTCAAACGTCATTCTCTTTCAAGAAATATCACTCACAGGAACGTCATAAAGCGTATTTGCAAACAGTTTTGATCCTGTTCAGACGCCGCTTAACGTGCATCGAGTCTGGTCAGCATTAAAACTGTTTGCCAGTTGTTTTGAAATAACGTAAATTAGACTGCCTTAAATCTAACTTTGAAACAATTATGCGACAACAATATTGAAGCAGACGACAACATGGTAGTGAAAGGGTAAAACATTAAGATAAATTTGATCATGAAAGGGTTAATTGATTAAAGACGCCGATACTGTTTGCATTTTGGTTAAATACAAGCACCAAGACATAAAAGAAAAGGTGAACAAGTATTTTATATAATTATTATACATGTACTTTATATTGCTTTCTTGCAGGGAGATGGAACAGTTGTTTCGACCGAGAGCTGTGACGGGTCCCAGTAGTACTGTTCGAGTTGTTGTCATGGGTTCCCCATCAGTTGGAAAAACTGCAATCATCAACGGTTACATAAGCGAGAAGCTCTCAGCTGAACACTCCTCGGCCGTCAGTAACATGCTCGATACAAATAAAGACAGAATCAAACTAGAAATCATGGACACGGACGGACTTCTTGTCACGAGTATTCGCAAACTTGCCATACGCACTGCGCATGCGTTCGTCTTAGTCTACGCAGTGGACGATGAAGAATCGTTCGATTATATAACCGAATTGAGGTCGGAGATTCTGCAGATGAAAGGAGATGTGCCTATCATTGTTGTAGGAAACAAGGTGGATACAGGAAGGAGACGAGTTCACCCAGTAGTAGCAGACTGTGTCGTTTCCATAGACTGGGACTGTGAATATTTTGAAGTGTGTGCTATTGACAATTTCAATATCAGCGGCATTTTTGGAAAGCTGCTAAGTCATAACAGTTTGGATGCTTTTTTTGCTAACATTTCTCCGCGCTCACGTAGGGCCTCTTTGCCAAACAATGGCTTAATGGCGGTTAAAAGACGACTTGAAAACCCTCACCATGCAGAAGAACGATCATTTGTATAAACTCTCACTCGAATTTTTAAAGTTAGAGAAGGTTCGTAACCCTGTCATCGCAAGGGGTGACCAATATTGACACTGCGATCAGTTTGACTACAGTGTCCAAGGTTAAGCCTCTTTGTTAACCCTTTACCTTATAGAAGCGCCTTTTAGCGGATATGATTTATTCATCCGCTGAAGAAAATAGTTCCAATTTAATCAGTAATGAATATGTATTATATGGAATATTTTCTATATTATAGCACATGATAGCTTAAAGCAGGCTGAAAGTAAAGTAGAATGCGCCCTAAGGCGCATTCTGCTTTACTTTCAACCTGCTTTAAGTAGTCACCTATCTTAAGTACTAGAAATAGGCTATCAGGTAAAGGGTTAAGTCAAAAATCGTATTATTTGGTCAGATTTAAGAATATGCTTGAGAACTACCGTACTTCAGACTCAACTCAAAAGCTTAATAACAGTGGGTCCAGATCAGACGCCCCAAGACATATGAGCAAAATAAAATTTGTACCAACTTTGAGTGTTAAGTTATGTATGAACAGTGGCGAAAACGTTTGAAAGTGGAGAAGACGTAATATTGTTAAAATAAATACATGTACATGTATGTTTATAGCAAACAATTTGGAGCCAGATCAGAAGCCGTTTCACCTGGTGTCTGATAAGGCTCCAAACTGTTTGCAACTTAATGCAAAATAAATCGTTATACTTTCAAAAACCTGTCTCTTTCGTCATTTTATTAAATTGTGTTTGTGTTTGAACGAGAAAGAATATCGTCTTCTGAATTTGATTGTCAAATGGTTTGGAGTCGAATTAGGGCCTATGCTTTTGATTGGTCAGTGTCTTCTAAAGCTTTTGATTGGTCAGATTTGAGCATTATGCTTAAAGCTGAGTAATGAAAAGTTTGAGATAGTCACGGATTCATCTCAAACGCTTGATAAGCATGGGACAGACATCAGATTACATGGTGTCTGATCTGATTCCAAATAGTTTGTAACGGGAATCATTTCTTGTGACGGGTAGGGGATGTTGAACGAATAAAATCTTGACTCCTGTATTTTATCATTATTATTTTTACCACATACTCATCTAATGATGTTATTCTGTCCATGTCATAGCATGTAAATGTGTGTTTGTATGGTAAATTGTCAATAAAACTATGGCTGTTAATGCACGTGATTTCAGGCTCCGTATGTATCCGTGGACTGATAATTTGACGTTTTAAAAGTCATATGGCAGTGTTCCCTCCCTATAACGGCTCTGTCACCAACGACTCTCTCCTTACAGCAATGTTTGCTACTGTTCCCCAAATAAGATATTTGCGTGTAATACTTTAACTTTTGCAATATCGTCTACTTTTCTCCCTCAACGTTAAATATAAGAGGATATTTTGACATAGGAAATATAATGACGAGTGACAAACAGTTTGAGTCCAGATCAGACGACGCGTGATGCGGGGTCTGATCTGGATTCAAGTTGTTTGCAAATGTAAGCCAAGTTTTAATTTTCCCTCTCTATGATAACTCACTCCGAACAACGTGCACAATCTATGTCTTCCATTGGGTGTTGGTGTAGTGAGCGAGCACTGTAACTCGGTAAACGCTGAAACTTCGAAAGGACAATTCTATTTTGCACTTTAGTCTAGTCCATCTTTGGCCATTTGATATTGTTTTTCTACACTATACTAGAAAGCAATTTCTTAAACGGTGAATACTCTTACCTCTATGGTTAATTAAACAGTCCCCAGGCTCTGACCTGAGCCTACATTATTTGCAAAAAAACACTGTTTGTAAAGAACACGTGTAAGTGCCGCTAGAGTTCAATAGTTTAAACACATTCAACGCTAGCGACGAGTTCACTCGTCTTTTACAAGCAGTGTACCTAAGAAGAGTACACTTTCACAATGCAAACAGTGTATGAAGAGGGTCTTGGATGTTTGTCAATTTGCAATAAACATGTACGTGGGTTTTTTGTATTTGTTTTTTAAAAAAAACATCGAAATACATATGGGTCAAACTTAGACTATACTTACTAGTATTTGGGAACTGGAACTGTCCGTTAAATATTTCAGGGGTGGCGTGAATGAGTTAACAGTAGTTTCAAAATCTAGTTTGAACAATCCACATGTATTACGCTATGTCCAAATAATATATAATATCTCGCAAAAAAATAATTAAAGATGGTGGGGCATCCCCGATAGGGTCTTGACGTTTTCAATTAACAGAGGGAAAAGATCTTAATGAGATTTTGGGCGAACAAAAGAAAGGTTTAATTAAACTATTTTCATCCAAACATTAAAGACGGCGCTCCCGGAGACCCGGTACCAAACGAATGAAGCATAGTTCCGGCATCTAAGGATCCTCCTGAGTCCATAACAAACGTATGCGACAGTCTCCGCCTCCTTCGCAGACTCTCAGGATTCCGGTGTCAATAGAGTAATGACCAGTGTTTGCCCTCTATGAACCATTCTGAGTCCATTGCAACGGTCTGCGACTGTAGATCCATCACCCTCGCAGACTTTCAGGAGTTCGGTGCCAATAGAGTAATGACCAGTTCTTGCCCTCTATGATCCATTCTGAGTCCACTTCAACGGTCTGAGACTGTATCCGCTACCCTAGCAGACTTTCAGGATTCCGGTGTCATTAGAGTAATGCATAGTTCCGGGCTCTAGGGACCCTCTCCGTTTCGATGCATCGGTCTATGACTGTGTCCGACACCTTCGCAGTCTTCAAGGATGCCGGTGCAAATCGAGTTCCAGGCTCTTTCGACACTTCCGGGTCCAATGCATAAGTCTACGACTGTTTCCAGTACCATCGCAGATTTTCAGGATCCGGTGCCAAACGAGTTATCATCACATTCCACATTCCAGGACCATCCCGAGTTCATAAAAACTGTCTGCGACTGTCTACAGACCATCGCAGACATCCAGGAGTCCCGATGCCACACTATTAAGGAGTGTGTCTACTTATAGGGACCTTCTCGAGTTTACCAAGTCTGTCTGCAAGGCATAGAGAGAGGCGAAGAGGATGTACGGAGGATTGAAAGAGGAGGCACGGAATAGTGAAGAGGGAGGCATTGAGGAGTGAAGAGGAGTCGTGGAGGAATGAAAAGAATGTAAGGAGGAGTGAAGAGGAGGCACTGAGGAGTGAAGAGGAGGTAAGGAGGAGTAAAGAGGAGGCACTGAGGAGTGAAGAGGATGTAAGGAGGAGTGAAGAGGAGGTAAGGAGGAGTATAGCAGGCACTGGGTAGTGAAGAGGATGTAAGGAGGAGTGAAGAGGAGGTAAGGAGGAGTGAAAGAGGTGACACGAAGGGTGTGTCGGGAGAGACAAGTGGGGGGGGGGGGGTTCACGAAAACTCATATATATGGTTTATTGCATTTAATGTACATGATACATATCCAAATAGAAAGAAATATGGCCTCGCGGAATATTTTAAGTTCATCCACATAATTGATGGATTGGAAACACGTTGTAAAATGTTTATTATCATGTCTGTCACTGTACATCCAACGAAAAGGAGACTTCACGTTTAGTCCTTTTAGCCAACGGTTCCTCTTCGACACAGATATCCTCCTGCAGTTCAACGCCCTCTAATTCCGGAGGATAATACTCCGACAAGAAAGTGTCAAACAAATATTTCCTTTGTTCGATGACACTTTTCCAGGCCTCCTCCGGACTGTAGTCATCTAGATCCACAAAGTTAGTGACATTCCTTTGAATGGCTTTATACATGGGATGTTTGCGAATAGCATCGAACCACACCATTCTGTCGGTAAATACCTAGCTAACCGCATTTCTGTAGGTGCTTCTCATATCCCGATACTCCTGCTTCATGGCCTCCGAGGCGCATGGGGCCAGTGATTATGAGAGTCAGTGAAAAACCAGTATGATCCTTGGGAAAGTGTGATTCAAAAGGGATTTGCCAAGTGTCAAGATCAGTTTGAGGAGGAGGTGATTAGGCTGATGTAGAGGATGCAAATCGATAAAACGGAGGCTAGGAAGCAGGTGCATCGAGAAAATGAAAGGTAGATACCTTGAGGACAAAAATAAAACTTTCAGCAAAATTTTAACATTATTTTATTTGTGTCCATGGAAACGGCCAACATTATTATCCATGCCTGCTAAAATTGCCCATATCACAGTCAGTTTTTGGCCTTAACATCTAAATGTTGTACCAAATTGAAGATAATACAAACTGTGGTTTTATTTCCAGCTTCTACTTTGAAATTACCTAATGTACATACTCATGAATATTAATTAGCACATTAAAAAAAGTAGAGAAAATATAGAAATAACTTAATTTTTTCACTTTTAAGCATACAAATATCAGTAAACAGTTTCAAATGCAGTTAAAAATGATGACATCATCCCCCAGAAAACAAAATGTTTAACTTGAGGACATATATTAACGTTAAAGTAATGCTTAAACAGTATTTTAAAATAATGTTTCCATAGGAACTTCCCAGTGTACGGTTATGATGACACATACCTGCAAAATCATCGATATATCAGCAATTTTTGTCCTAAACAAATAAAACTTCTGTACCAAAATGAATATAATACAAATTGTAGTCTAATCATTAGATTCTACCTTTAATATAAACTTGCCACTTTAATCCTACACATATCAGAAAACAACTTCAAATTTAGTTTAAAATGATGACAAAATGCTCAGAAAGCAAAATATCTAAATAGAGATCAATCTATGAACTGTGAGTAACGTTGTAACTGATCCCATGGAAACTGATTATTCACACATTTTGAAATTTTACACCTAAGTATGACTGGCTTAAGGTAGCCTAATGTCGTGTCATCTTATTAATGATACGCATGAATGGATAAACGAGATTCCCACTGTCCTTATCTATTATCTAGGGAAAATCAGGACATTAAGGCTGTTTCTCACTGTTGATATACATGCACTATCATCTGCCAAGAACTGATAAACCTCATCTTCATAGTTGAGAACACTTTTGCATTGCAGCTTTAAGCATAAGAATCACACCTCACTATTTTTAGACATAACCTGTGCATTTTCATTTTACTGTCTGCATTTCACACACAAAATTTCCATTCGACTGGTATTTTCGTGTTCTCACCTTGAATGATTATGAAACAGGTTTCTGAACAACCTTGTCTCTCCTTATTTCATGCTTTTAATAGGTATCATTAAACATGTCTGTACTGAAAATAACATCATTTCTGTGTAGCATCATGTTGAAAACAATTTTAGATATCTTTCTGAAGTTACCTGGGACTTCTTTTGTCGAGCGAATAAGGCATCCCCATCTTCTATCACCAGCAGTTTATCTTGTGTCGGTTCATTATTTATATCAATCCCTTCAATGATGTATTTAAGACCCTTTGATTTCTCTGTTTTCGCTAAGTCACCACTAGAAACCGGTGCCAGCGGATACTTTATTAGCTCATCTACATATAAAACCTGCATCGTATGTCTTTACGAATGCAATAATAATTGTAGTGCTACATTTCCAATGCTGACTATGCTCAACTTCTTTATTTCTACTGGATCAAACCTTGATCTTCATTTTCCATTGCTTCCCCTGAGTTGAGATTTTGAGGCTTAATAAACATCTCATGTGATTCTAATATTTTCTGTATATATACTTTATTGGCCCCTTTGTCACGTGTTTCCGCCATGAGAATATCATGTTCATGAATCCTTGTATTGCATCAATTGTGTGACGGACACTGTCATCACTTCTTTGTTTTTTTGAGTGGATTTGTCTTCTGATTTTTCAGTGAATACTTACTTACGGACATAAATAGGATTTAGTAGAACAACATCATTTGTATTCTCCGTAATATATTCAGCAGTTGGTGGCCACTCAGCTAACTTGTCAAATGCATGCAATGCAGAATTAACAAACATGAAGTTGATTGTATTAAAATATACTTGCTTCCCTGTACAATCACCCTCTGAACTACAGTTTCTAATTTCATACCAGAACTTTAAACATGTCATTTTGGAATATGTATATGTTCAAGTCTTTAAAATGATCATATGATATTCACCATGGATGTCAATTATTACCAATTTCCCTGAAAGGAATCTATGAAGATGAGGTTTATCAGCTCTCGGTAGATGATGGTATACCAATTAGTGCCAGCCTAATTTCCACACAGGAAAAAGGTGACACACTTAGGTTTATGCTTTACTCTATTGGCTGTGGTTTCGCTTGATAATATATAAGGGTAGTGGGAATCTCGTTAAGCTCGTTTATCCATTCAAACGTATCACTAATTAGATGACAATGTATTTTGGCTACCTTAAGACAGTCGTACCTATACATTGGGCCTATATGGGCCATACATTGTAAGTCCATATGGACTAGCCAGGATATATCCTACATTGGGCCCATTTAGCCATGTTTGCTGGGTATATTGGGCCTATATGGGCCACACATTGTAAGTCCATATAGGCTAGCTTGGATATGGCCCACATAGGGCCCATTTAGCCATGTTTGCTGGGTATATTGGGCCCGTATGGGCCACACATTGTAAGCCCACATGGGATAGCCCGGATATCACATGGGACCCATTTAGCAATGTTTGCTGGGTAGATGAAAAAAAGTTCCTAGACGGTTGAATAACCAGTTACCAACTTACCATGGGAACAGTTACAATTTTACTTACAGTTTATATTTCGGCCTCTATTTAGATATTCTGCCTTCTGAGTATTTTGTCATCATTTTAAACTTAGTTTGAATTTGTTTCCAGATATGTGTAGGATAAAAAGTTGTCAGTATGTTTTTTTCTATATTTTTGTAGTTTTTTAATGTTCTCATTAATATTCATGAATATGTAAATAAGTTAATCTTAAATCGTAAGCTGGAAATAAACGCACAACTTGTCTAATCTTCAATTTGGTACCAATTTTATATGTTTAAAACAAAAATCTGGCTGTGATTTTGACGATTTTGTAGATACGTGTCATGAAAACCCAAAAGTGGGGATTTACATGGAAACAATTAAAATACATGTGTGTACAGTTAAAACATTACTGAAAGTTACTTTTGCCGTCAAGTTTGATATTTTGTCATTTGAGGATTTTGTTATCATTTTAAACTGCATTTGTAGTTGCTTTCTGATATTTATATGACGAAAAGTGAAAATTTTAGGTAATTTCTATATTTTCTTTAAAGTATTAAATGTTTTCATTAATATTCATGAGAATGCAAATTAGGTAATTTAAAGGTATAATCTAATAATAAGACTACAATTTGTATTATATTCAGTTTGGTACGAATATTTATTTATTTAGGACAAAAAATGGCTGAGATATCGATGATTTTGCAGGTATGTGTCATCATAACCGTACACTGGGAAGTTCCTATGGAAACATTAAAATGCTGTTAAAATTTTACTTAAACCTTAATTTGTGTACTAAAGTTAAACATTTTCTTCTCTGATGATGTTGTTATCATTTTAAACTGCATTTGAAAGCTGTTTACTGATATTTGTATGCCTAAAAGTTAAAAGTTGAAGTTATTTCTATATTTTCTCTACTATTTTTAATGTGCTCATTAATATTCATGAGTATGCAAATAAGTAAATTTCAAAGTAGAAGCTGGAAATAAAACCACAGCTTGTATTATCTTCAATTTGGTACAAGATTTAGATGTTTAGGACAAAAACTGACTGTGATATGGGCAATTTTCGCAGGCATGGATCATAATGATGCAATTTTGGGCAAATAAATGACTGTTAAAATTTTGCTAAAAGTTTTACTTTTGTCCTCAAGTTAACTACTTTATTTTCCGATGACTTTGTCATCATTTTAAATGCATTCGCAGTTGTTTACTGATATTTTAATCCTGAAAAGTGAAATTGTTAAGTTATTTCTATATATCTTGTACTACTTTTAATGTGCTAATTAATATTCATGAGTATGCAAATTTGGCAATTTCAATCTAAGAGCAAACTATAATACCTCATTTTGTAATATCTTTCATTTGGTACAAGATTTATATGTTTAGGACCTAAACTTACTGTGATACGGGCGATTGTGTAAGTATTGTCCTTTACAACGCAAACTTGGGGGGTTGTCATGGAAACAATTAAAATAAATTACTTAGAATTACTTTTTTTGGTCCTTAAGTTAGATATTATGTTTTCCGAGGAGTTGTCATCCCTTTAAACTGCATTTGAAGTTGCTTTCTGATACCTGTATAAAAATAAAATTTACGTTATTCTTTCATTTTCTTTTCACTTTCTTTAATGTTAACATTAATAATCATGAATATGCAAATAAGATATTTAAAAGAAAATTATTGGAAATAGAAGCCCAGTGTTTTATCTTCAATTTGGTTCCAGTTTTATATGTTTAGGACAAAACTGACTATGATATGGATGATTTTTCAGATATTGGTCATCATAACCAAAAATGGGGCTGCCAAGGAAACGGTTAAAACACATAGCCTAAAAGAGTTAAAGTTTTGAGTACATTAGTGGTTCTGATTCAGAAGACCCTATTTTACATTTTGGTACCCATGAAAAAAGTCGGGGTGCACGGTAGACCCCATTGGCCCCTAGAGTTTTATAGTAACGTCATAAGAAATGACGTCATTTTGTTACCCGCGTCATGCAGCGATTGTAGCAAAGCTGGGAAAACAATAAAAGATATCACGTGGTATGGAGGATAGAGTGATTCCGTATAGGGAATATCTCTATCCCACATGGGCGAACGTGAGAGAAAGAGTGATTCCCTATGGGGAGAGTCCCTATCTCATATAGGCGAAAATGGGAGAAAAACGTTGTAAGCAGATGGCTGCTTAAAGCAAGATGATGACAGTAAAGCAGAAAGTTCCTATATAAACTGTCTGCTTTACTGTCATCTTGCTTAAAGCTTCCATCTGTCTTAAATGTCATCAATTAGCCTGCATTTCATATGTCGTTTTAGAGGATTTCTACAGTATTTTCCAACCTGTATGTTTAACCCTGATCCTGTCGTAATATCGTTCACTTTGAATTTGTCGTCTGCAAATTCTGCAAAAAAATAGATTTATGTACGCATTTCTTATGGGAGAAAACTAAAGATGAATGACAAACAGTTTGGATCCAGATCTGAGGTCGTGTTACGCGGCGTCTATTCTGGGTCCAAACTACAAATGTAACATTTGTATTTGGAAAAAAACTATTGTTCTGGATTGGCAGGCAGAAGGTTTACCACAGTAACCGTGCTAATATAATGCAAAACAAATAAAAATGGAGATGCCATGAACGTCAAATCTATATAAGCACAGACTTTATTATTTCCTAATATACGCGTTTACGCAAAAACTATACTTTCCACTTCAAACAGTTTGGAGCCAGATCAGACGCCGGGTATCCGGCGTCTGATCACGCTCCAAACTGTTTGCCACTCAGATTAAAATGAATATTCAGAATTGTCGAAAGTTGTCATTTTCTAAGTATTATTGCGATGCGTTTGCGTTTCATCTGCGTTTCATCTGCGTTTAAACGGGAAGTATTGACGGTTTCTGCACTGTGCCTAACCCAGAAATAGTTTTCCGCTTAAAAACAGGTTTTTTTGGTCAAATAAACAAAGGCAACAAGTACATAAATTCTACCCGAAAACGTACCCACATCTCTTCCTTTCATTAACCAACTTCCCTGTCATGACGTCATCAATTTAAAACAATTATAGTCTGCTGTTATTTTTCAAATTTACTGACTGAATATTGAAGAAATATTGAAATGCGTGCCAAACAGTTTGAATCCTGATCAGACGCAGCGTTACGTGGCGTATCATCAACATCCACATGTTTGCAAATAACTATTGTACGCGACAGTAAACGGGCTAATACTCTATATAAGAAATAGTACAGCCCGCTGAGGGCCTTCTTGCATTATAGTGACCGACCAGTCAGCCCCCAAAATAGTTTACGGCCCGAAGCCGAAGGCTGAGGGCCGTAAACTATTTTAGGGCTGACTGGGAGGTCACTATAATGCAAGGAGGTCACTATAATGCAAGGAGGCCCCAAGTGGGCTGTACTATTTCTTATAGTATACCGCACTTCTAATTAGGATCAAAACAGTTCTGTGTATTGTCA
This sequence comes from Gari tellinella, assembly GCA_922989275.2. Lineage (NCBI taxonomy): Eukaryota > Metazoa > Mollusca > Bivalvia > Cardiida > Psammobiidae > Gari > Gari tellinella. Next base: position 99,449,664 of record OV277858.1, on the reverse strand, counting down.
AGTAATATGTGCATTGATTACCTCCCTTTAATAAAATTTTGCATCGGTAGTACCTAGTAAGCTTCCTTATGTTTACCTGAATCTACACTTTCCATATTATAAAACTAATAATGTAAAATTGATTTTTAAAATTTATTGTATGATCTTTGATTAAATCGCAAACAATCAAAGCTCATGTTTTGTAAAATAAATTAAATTATTTAGATCTAAACGTTTATAAGACTAAAACCGAACAACTCTTTAAGTCACAACTAACCTCTATGAGTCATATAGTAATTTATCATAGACAAATTTCAAAATACATTTCACATTTTATTTACAAGTAGATCTACAGATCTACTCGGACATGGCTAATATTTGCTAAAAGAGCCGGTGTAACGAAGTATTTTGACCCCCATCGAAAAGTGACCCCCCGGTCAAAATTCGACGTCGTAGAATGACCTCCCATCGTCGAATTATGACCCCCCATCGTCGAATTATGACCCCCCCTGTCGAAATATGAACCACCTTTAAAAATCCTTGATATTTTGTTTAAAGTCAGTTTTGCATATGTTAAAGTTGTTTTAAACCTAACTCAGTTTTGAGTGAATAAATTATATTGATTGAATTGTAAGTGTGTCTGCCTATCGATGGACAACCTTATGGGTATCGGACCCAGAACCGTTTACCCTTTTACAAATATACATTTACGATCTACCAATTACTCTTGTTCGATTATTGATTTAATTTCGACGTAGCAGGCTGAGTAAACCCCAATCACACATGCACCACGTCTCCGAGAAAGCGTATGATCAGAATTTACAATACGCTCGTATTGACATTCATTTCAAGAAATTTTCCTATCTTGCCGCGGTTTCTTTGGTTTAACCAACTACCCCACAGCCTTTTTCTAGCTTTAAAGACAGATGACCACTTCGAGCAGGTTAAAAGTAAAGCAGATTGGGCATTCTGCTTTACTTCAGCCTGCTTTGAGGTACACTTTAGCTAGGATATAGAAAATATTGTCTTATGGTATATATCTATGACTGTATAAATTTGATCTTTTATCTCCAGTAGAAGAATAAAAAGATCAAAGGCGTAAAATTCGTATTTATTAGGTAATGTCTTAACATATTTTTATGAGGATGTTTTGATTTGTCGGAACTTATCCCTTTTGTCAAGAAATAAGAAGAATGCAGGTCGGTTGTTTTGAGTGGGCTTTTTTTTGTCTTTTGTCAACACTTGCTATGTTGTGCGTTTATAGTTAACCATGTTATGTGTAAAGTCAATTGCATTTACTAAACAAACAAGCAAACAAACAAATAAGCAAACAAAAAGCGATCAAAATCGGAGGCTGTGTTATGTTGCACATCGCACCATTCAGTGTCGTAGAAAGACTCCGGTCATTATTCTAGCTCGTATTTTGACACCTCGGCCATTATACGATAACATAGTTTGACTCGCCAGTCATTATTCGATGTCGTAGAATGACCCCCGGTCATTATTCGATGTCGTAGAATGACTCCCCGGTCATTATTCGATGTCGTAGAATGACCCCCGGTCATTATTCGATGTCGTAGAATGACCCCCTGATAACATTCTATTTCATAGAATGTCACTTCTGCCCCGATATGGTAATTACCGTATTTGATGTCAAACAAAGACCCCTTGTCATTTATCAAGGTCGTAGAATAACCCCGCCATGATTGCGATCAGCTCCCTGAGGACAAATTCATATCAGATTGTTAATTACCTAAATCATTGGATGTTTCTATGTTGTACAATATACTGTCAATAATCTAATCAATGTTCATAGTCACATGCCGCAATGTTTCTGTTGCGATACATTGTTAGATGACGAATGTCATTGGAACCGATGTAAATATTACAAATACATGTTCTGTAAAAGGGGGATACATATTTGCACTCGTTCACGTAACGTTTATTGGCATGGAGTACCACTGATAGACTGTAAACTACGTTCAATAAATTGTCACATATCTTCAAGAATAGAAACAGGCTAAGGAGTAAAGGGTTAAATAATCAGGTCTGACATAATGCATCTAACAGACAATGTATTTGAAACTTTAATGATGTTATGTGCAACAGTAACATTTATACATTTTGTCTTGGTAATTAGCAGAAATTCAATTAAGAAGTATACAGGCAAAAAAGACATGCCATTTCATATAACAGGTTTAATATGTAGAAAGCACTTCAAAGAGCTTTGTACAAAACGTTTGGTCTGTATTTACCCTTTGCTCCATAGGCAAGCTTGCAAATTAGCTACGTTTAACTGTGATTAAGGCAGGACAATGCATACAGCAATATGAATTTAATGCAGAAAGCTCATGTATGCTTTCTGCATTACACTCATTTTGTTGTTAGCTGACGCCTGTAATTAAAACTATTATTGGATTTTATTAGTGTATTTTAATCTTATTTGCAGATGTAGGTGCAGGCGGCCTGAGGCGCTACTGTGGAGGAAAGGGTTAAGGGCTCACTTGCTTACAAAAGTATACTTCCTTACCCAGTGGGCACTATAAAAAGGCTGTGACTTTTCAAACTGTAAACTTGCATCCATGTATTCTTAAGTTTAGAATCTTTGATTATTTAGTTGACAAAGAACTTGTAAATGATAACCTATCAGTTATATATGATATGCTTATTAGTTATTTTTCAGTAATGTTTTTGACTGTTATCAAAATGTAATGTGTGATGTAATGCATTACTTTGCCAACGCACTTGTAATTTAATACATTACAAAATTAATGTAAACGTAGTATTAATTGTAATATAATACACTCTTTAGCAATGTAATTGGTGACACTTGTAATGTAATACATAACTTTCTCAAGTAATTCACACTATGCCTGTTCCCGCCCCACCGGCCTGCATACTCCATGACTGAATTACTACCTTAACTTATTTATAAATAAGCTGTCCACGAATTACACCACAGACCCGCAGCCACCTTGTTTCCCTACCATCAGTATCCAACAGATAGGCACAAGGTTAACGTAACCCATCGGGAACAGCATTTAGTATACTATACGTTTCCATGGCGCGCTTATCATAAGTCTGAATTTTGACTTGTTTATCATCTAAATTTTATATATATTTTAACTTATTCACACCTGAAACTTCAAGTGGACAATGCAATTGGTTTCTAGTTATGTCAAGTCAACTTTTGACTAGCTAGAGTTGTTTTATACAATATATTTCAAAACTGACATATATTGCAAACATATCAGAGAGCTCCTTTGGGATTAGTCTGATCTGGGTCTACACGGTTTACAAAGGACAAATGTACTATTGCTAGGTAGACTGTTTGTAAATGACTAATATACTCGTCGCAAGGGTCCAATGGGTTAAACTGTGTCTGTTAAATGCTAAAGAGGGGTGGGGTCATTTTTCGATGGGGGTCGATATATTTCAGGAGGGGTCAAAACACTTCATGAGGGGAGTCATAGTACTATGACCGGGGGGTCAAATTTCGACGTCGAATTATGACCGGGGGGTCATTGTACGATATCGAAAAATGACCGGGGGTCATTCTACGTCGTCGAATTTTGACCGGGGGTCATTTTTCGATGGGGGTCAAAATACTTCGTTACACCGGTAACACTTCCTTAAGCATTATGTCAAATTTCATTACGTAATCATCACGACGCTATCATATGACGTCAACGGTGCTCAGCGGGCACTATCGTAAAATAGTGACCGCTAGCTCGTACAAAGAGAAAGAATGAGCGTACGTAGGTAAGGTATACTATAACAAAATAGGGACCGCCTTATTGTTGCAGAAGATAATTTTTCCAGACGGTACTAGTTAACGTATATGTTTTTAGTAAATGTTAAAGTCACGTGGTTATTTGGGAGCGCTGTGTGTATATAAATTGTTAACACCGCTTCTAAGAAGATCACAACAACGAAGTTCTACCAAAAAGGAAGAACATCTTAGTTAAGGTTAAATTTGACCAACTATTTTGTGCAGCAAAATTATTTACCGGAAAATATCGTTTCATCAATTGGTAGCAATGCAAAGGTATGTTGTAATATTTCTTATATTATTTCTAGATTAAGACACTTCACTGAATACATTTATTTTAAATATAACAGCATTTAAAATAGTTTTGACCCAGATCGGGAAAAATATTAGGCATTTTGACTAAAAAAATGTGTACATTTCTAAAAAAATAAAATAAAAAAAGTTCGACTTGTTTTAGCTTTATTGAGCAGTTCAGAACAGAACAGAAAAAATGTCTTACATCATTGCTAGGTTACACTCAGCGGGTTAATTAACCTTCAGCGCTTTCCGTAATTGTCGTTTGCGAAATTTGTAGTCTGTAACAGTTCATAAGGTTGTTCAAACGCCATTCTCTTTCAGGAAATATCACCAGAACGACAAACAGTTTGGCTCCAGATGAGACGCGGAATTACAAGTGGCGTCTCATCAGGATCAAAACTATTTACACAGATTATAACGGGTTCGCCGCTAGCGAGATACTCTTCACCCTTTCACTCTCAATGACGTCATAAAGCGTATTTGCAAACAGTTTTGATCCTGACTCAGACGCCGCAAAACGCGGCATCTGCCACACGGTCAGGATCAAAACCGTTTGCCACTTGATTTGAAATAACGTAAATTATACTGTCTTAAATCTAACTTTGTAACGATTATGCAGACAACAATATTGAAGCAGACGACAATGGCGGTGAAGGGGTAAAAACATCAAGATAAATGACCACGAAAGGGGTAATTGATTTAAAACGCCGATGTTGTTTGCATTTTGGTTATACAAGCACCAAGACATGAAAGAAAACGAGACAAAGGGGGGTTTTGTTTAATAATTATACTTTGTATAACTTTCTTGCAGGGAGATGGAACAGTTGTTTCGACCGAGAGCTGTGACGGGTCCAAGCAGTACTGTTCGAGTTGTTGTCATGGGATCACCATCGGTTGGAAAAACTGCAATAATCAACGGTTACATAAGCGAGAAACTCTCAGCTGAACACTCCTCGGCCGTAAATAACATGCTCGATACAAATAAAGACAGACTCAAACTAGAAATCATGGACACGGACGGACTCCTGGTCACGAGCATCCGCATACTCGCCATTCGCACTTCGCATGCGTTCGTCTTAGTCTACGCAGTGGACGATGAAGAATCGTTCGATTATATAACCGAATTGAGGTCGGAGATTCTGCAGATGAAAGGAGATGTGCCTATCATTGTTGTAGGAAACAAGGTGGATACAGGAAGGAGACGAGTTCACCCAGTAGTAGCAGACTGTGTCGTTTCCATAGACTGGGACTGTGAATATTTTGAAGTGTGTGCTATTGACAATTTCAATATCAGCGGCATTTTTGGAAAGCTGCTAATTTCTTTGCTAACATTTCTCCACGCTCCCGTACAGCCTCTTAGCCGAATAATGGCTTGATGGCGGTTAAAAGACGTCTTGAAAACCCTCACCATACAGAAAAACAATCATTTGTACAAACTCTCACTCGAATGTTTAAAGTTAGAGAAGGTTCGTAACCCTTTCATCGCAAAGGGCGACCAATATTGACTCTGCAAGCAGGTTGACTGCAGGGTCCAAGGTTATAAAGCGTCTGAGATGACTCTGAAATCGTTTTGATTGGTCAGATGTGTGCATATTCTAAAATCTGACCAATCAAATGCTTGAGAAGTACCGTACTTCAGACTTAACTCAAAAGCTTAGTAACAGTGGGGCCAGATCAGATGCCCCAAGACATATGAGCTAAATATAATGTGTACCAACTCTGAGTGTTAAGTTATGCATGAACAGTGGCGAAAACGTTTGAAAGTGGAGAAGACGTAATATTGTTAAAATAAATACATGTACATATATGTTTATTGCAAACAATTTGGAGCCAGATCAGAAGCCGTTTAACCTCATGTCCTGGTGTCTGATAAGGCTCCAAACTGTTTGCAACTTAATGCAAAATAAATCGTTATACTTTCAAAAACCTGTCTCTTTCGCCATTTTATTAAATTGTGTTTGTGTTTGAACGAGAAAGAATATCATCTTCTGAATTTGATTGTCAAATGGTTTGGAGTCGAATTAGGGCCTATGCTTTTGATTGGTCAATGTTTTCTAAAGCTTTTGATTGGTCAGATTTGAGCATTATGCTTAAAGCTGAGTAATGAAAAGCTTGAGATAGTCTCGGATTATTATTATTATTATTATTATTATTATTATACCCGATTTATATAGCGCTCTTTTCACACAGGAGATGTGCGTTCAAAAGCGCTTCACATGATATTATATAAATGTACCTACAAAGCGAGAAAGACAAATAACTACATTCACAATAAAAATGATACAATATTGAGATGCATGGAAACATGGAATTTCTTCCAATATTATTACCAAGATTATAAAATTGTTATAGTAAGTTTGTAAGATCATTTTTAAAATGAGTCAAATAATTAAAAGATCAATGGCATGATTAAAAACAGAGTGGTGTTTTGTTTGTTTGTTTGTTTGTTTCAGTGTAGAGCCGGAGAGTAGTTCACAAGTCGTAAAACGAATGTTTAAAACAATACTCTCCGTGTTGTTTGGTTGAATTTGTTTGTTTGTTTCAGTGTAGAGCCGGAGAGTAGTTCACAAGTCGTAAAACGAATGTTTAAAACAATACTCTCCATGTTGTTAGGTTGAATTTTTTTGTTTGTTTGTTTGTTTGTTTCAGTGAAGAGCCGGAGAGTAGTTCACAAGTCGTAAAACGAATGTTTAAAACAATACTCTCCGTGTTGTTTGGTTGAATTTGTTTGTTTGTTTCAGTGTAGAGCCGGAGAGCAGTTCACAAGTCGTAAAACGAATGTTTAAAACAATACTCTCCGTGTTGTTTGGTTGAGTATTGTACAATCCATGGCCGTGGTACACCCTTAGTTCATAAACATAAAGCTGTCCAAGAATTACACCATAGACCCCTAACCAAATGGTTTCAAAGCGATTGGGCAATCCCTACCAGCAAGATCTACCAGACAGGCACAAGGTCAATGGTACAACTCCAGAACTGCCATTTATACCCACAGCATCCACAGCAAGAACACAGCCCAGAGGTAGCAGTCATTGATTACCTACTTTCTTCTAATAACAGATATTAAAGAAGTGAGTTTTTAAACGTTTTTTGAAGGCTGCAATTGAGCTAGCATATCTGATGTCTGATGGTAGAGTGTTCCAGAGCTTTGGGGCTGCATGCATGAAACTTCTCTCTCCAAACTTCACCAAACGACTTCTCGGCACAACCAGCGATACTGATTTACTCGCAGACCGCAACTCTCTTCGAGGTCTATACACGTCCAGCATACTAACAATGTACCTTGGATAATCATTGCACATGGCTTTGTATGTGAGTGTCAGAATTTTGAATTCAATTCTGTGTTGAACTGGAAGCCAGTGAATCTCCTTCAAGACTGGAGTGATGTGATTGTACCGAGGAGTCCTGGTAATGATGCGGGCTGCTGTATTTTGCACACGCTGTAGTTTTCGTAGTGAGTTTTGGGGAATCCCATATAGCAGTGAGTTGCAGTAGTCAATTTTTGATGTGACCAGAGAATTGACCAAAGTCCTTGTTGCTTCTGGAGAAAGGTACTGTCTAATATGACCTATTTGCCGCAGCTGTGCGTAGCTAGATCTGCACACAGCGTTGATGTGCTGTGTCATATCCATTTGGGAATCAAATCTAGCACCAAGGTTGTTCACCCATAATGACGGTTTGATTTTAGAGTTTCCCACTTGAACATGAAAATCTCCGGGAACGTTAACCTTTTTTGAGTGAAACAGTATGACCTCAGTTTTGTCAGTGTTCAGCTTCAACATATTCTGGTGCATCCATGAGACTATGTCTCTTAGACATCCTTCGACTTTTGAAAGGGCTTCTTGGTGACTAGATGTGTCTTTAGGCTTAAATGACAAGTATAACTGTGAATCATCTGCATAGAAATGATGATCCAGATCATGATTTCTGCAAATTGAGCCGACAGGTTTTGTGTACAAGATGTAGTTTTTGGGTCCCAAGACTGAACCCTGTGGCTCACTATATTTCATTTGAACTGGGGCAGATAATTCTCCATCTACTGCGACTGTTTGGTAACGGTCATTCAGGTATGAGGTCATCCACTTTAGTGGATTTCCAATGATTTTGAAGTCTTTTTCAAGGCGATTGAGTAATGTTTCATGATCAATTGTGTCGAATGCAGCTGATAGGTCAAGCATCACCAGAATTGTGATTTCATTCTTATCAAGATATTGCAAGATGTCATTTTGAACTTTAACAAGAGCAGTTTCTGTAGAGTGATGCTTACGATATGCTGCTGATGCTGTTCATGCAGATTGTTTGTGGCCAAATGGGACTCAATGCGTCTGTCTACAACTTTTTCTAATACTTTGGAGAGAAATGGCAAATTTGATACAGGCCTGTAGTTCTTTAGATCATTTGTATCGAGATCAGGCTTCTTCAAAAGAGGTCTTACATGCGACTTTTTGAATTCTTTCGAAACATACGCAGATTCCAGCGAAGAGTTTACAATTTTTGTTACTGACGGTAGGAGCTCGCTAAGGCATAACTTTAAGAGCCATGTAGGTATTGGGTCGAGTTCACATGACTTACATGGGGATGCCTTGACAATCTCCCCGATTTCTGCTGCTGTAGCAGTGTTAAAACTTTCTAAAGAGCTCATTGAATGCAACGTTTCTGTGATGACTGGGGTGCATGCCGTTGATTCAGAGGCAATACCTGTTCGTATTTTGTCCACTTTTTCAATGAAAAAGTCGCTGAAATCATGCGCAAGTTGTTTTGAGGACACATTTTTCGGCAGTGCAATTTCACTGTTTGCACCTAGGAGATGCTTAGTGACTTTAAAAAGACTCGTCGAGTCCCGTTGACAGGATTCTACTTTTTCTGTGTAAAAATTAACCTTTGACTTTGCTAACAATTTCACTTTCGTTCCAGCTTACGCTTTAAGTGTTTAGCATCGTGAAGTTCCTGGGTGTACCATGGACATGATGGCCTGAGAGTTATGGTCTTAGTGCACAATGGTGCATGCTTATTGGTCATATAGCCTAATAGCTTTAAGTTCATGTGTGTATACACTGACAATTTCGTCAATATCTGTCATTTTCAGAATTTCTTTCATTGAATCTGAGTTAAGGATATCTGTTTTAAATAAATCGACATTAATGTCCCTTAGCCTTCGAAATGAAACAGTTTTTCTGATTGGCGGAGGCTTTTCTGCCTTTGCTCTGAAAGACACAGAGAAATGGTCTCTTGAGATTTTGCCACTACTGTCAGATAGTCCAGGGTCTGTGACTTCGATATTTGACACACAGTCTTCGCTATCTCTTGTGATAACAACGTCAAGAGTGTGTCCCCCTACATGAGTTGCTTCTTTGACATGCTGTTGAAAACCAAATTAATCCATTGTACTGACGAAATTGACAGTGTTCCTATCGTTTGAGATATCAAGATGAAGGTTTAAATCCCCTACAATGATGATTTGTTTATCAATGGTTGGAAATTTTGATAAGAAAAGTGGTCATTCCTTGTCAAGAAAGTCTGAGATTTTTAGACCGTTTGCAGTGGATGGAGGGGGTCTGTAGATGACTGCTAGACGCACTGTGAAATCTTTGATGCTTAAAGTACAGTCAATGTGCTCAAAAGTTGAAAAATCATTATCTTTGGTAGAGGAAAGGATTTTGATATCAATTGATGCCTTATATATGAGCCCCACCCCACCACCACGGCCTCCACTACAGCGAGGGATATGTTTGATCTTATAGCTGTCAGGAACCAGTTCACCTAAGCACGGTTTATCTGCAGCACTACCAAGCCAAGTTTCAGTGACGGCCATTACATCAATATCATTTGAGATTATATAGTCATGTATAACCAAAGCTTTATTTATTACTGATCTTGGGTTTAAACTGCAGACGTTAATTTGCTTTTGAGGTTTGGTGGACATGGGCTGTTCATACTTTACACGAATGAGATTTTGTGTTTTGGATTTAGGAGGTTCAACCAAGATTTCAAGTTTGCTATTTGTTTGAAAAGTACTGGAAACAACTTCTATTGACTGTTGTAATTCTCTTACAATTTCATGATGAATGCCATCATTTGTATCCCAAATGCGTTTCAGTTTGAATTTATCCCCTTTTGTACCCCTATACTTTGCTAAACCAAACTGCCCGAAGTCACAAAGACCTAACTCTCTCAATCTAGATAATAAAAGGGGATCTGGTTTACAATCAGGTGATAATTGCCTGAGCTCAGAAAGATACAACCTGCTGTATGTGATAATCCCTTTTGGTAACACTTGTTCACAGTCAGTTCTGCCTTGGGCCAAACACATGTTGAATTAAATATCCAATAAGTCCAGTAGTACTAGATATTCCACAAATATGATTTATTAAGTCCACAATATCTTTTAATCTCACTATAAAAACACTTTTTAATCACACCATTCTTTTAAAAATATATTAATTTACAACACTGTAAAGTTTCAGAAGTATCTATAAAGGAATTCCACTTTGAACAATGAACACAGACAGAGCTAAGAAAAATGCAGCCAGTCACGCCCGGCGCATAAATACAAATTGATAAGCTTGATAAGCATGGGACAGACATCAGATTACATGGTGTCTGATCTGATTCCAAATAGTTTGTAACGGGAATCATTTCTTGTGACGGGTAGGGGATGTTGAACGAATAAAATCTTGACTCCTGTATTTTATCATTATTATTTTTACCACATACTCATCTAATGATGTTATTCTGTCCCTGTCATAGCATGTAAATGTGTGTTTGTATGGAAAATTGTCAATAAAACTATGGCTGTCAATGCAAGTGATTTCAGGATCCGTATGTGTCCGTGGACTGATAATTTGACGTTTTAAAAGTCATATGGCAGTGTTCCCTCCCTATAACGGCTCTGTCACCAACGACTCTCTCCTTACATCAATGTTTGCTACTGTTCCCCAAATAAAATATTTGTGTGTAATACTTTAACTTTTGCAATATCGTCTACTTTTTCCCCTCAACGTTAAATATAAGAGGATATTTTGACATAGGAAATATAATGACGAGTGACAAACAGTTTAAATCCCAGTGACCCGCGGATCAGTTGCCAGTGATCAAGCGAACAGTCCAGTTCGCGAAACTGTCTGGGTAAATAAATTTACTGAATGAATATGACGGTAGGCGAATTTATCGAGGGGCGAATGTGATTCTTACGATATTACGCGTGTTGTTCTTACGACATACATTTTGACATGTTGTGAAAAAGAATTTGAATTTTATGCCCACTTTGCTAAGGGCTATGCTGAACAATTGACATTATGTGTTGCCCACTTTGCTAAGGGCTTTGATGAAGCTATTTGTGCTTTTTTGGGGTCTGCCATGTACTGTTGCGGCGACCCGATTTTTGTATACATGTAAATGAAAGCCGCAGCCAAATACTGGCCATACTTATTTAATTAAACATAAATAATGTTAATACAGGTTTTTGTTTGCTTTATGCATCCTTCGATAAAGCAGTGTAACAAGAACTTACTAACAAAGTTTGAATCCAGATCAGACGACGCGTGATGCGGGGTCTCAATTGGATTCAAGTTCTTTGCAAGTGTAAGCCAAGTCTTCAATTTCCCTCTCTATGATAACTCACTGAGAACAACGCGCAAAATCTATGTCTCCATTGGGTGTTGATGTAGAGAGAAAGAGAGCACTGTAACTCGATGAACGCTGAAACTTCGAAAGGACATTTTTATTTTGCACTTAAGTCTAATCCATCTTTGGCCATTTGATATTGTTTTTCTACACTATACTAGAAAGCAATTTCTTAAACGGACCATACTCTTACCTCTATGGTTAATTAAACAGTCCCTAGGCTCTGACCTGAGCCTACATAATTTGCACAAAAAAAAAAACTTTTCAGTTACACTGTTTGTAAAGAACACGTGTAAGTGCCGCTAGAGTTCAATAGTTTCACTACATTCAATGCTAGCGACGAGTTCACTCGTTTTTTACAAGCAGTGTCCCTTCATTTTCCATTGCTTCCCCTGAGTTTGAGATTTTGAGGTTTAATAAACATCTCATGTGGTTCTTATATTTCCTGTATACCGGTATATACTTTATTGGCCCCTTTGTCACGTGTTTCCGCCATGAGAATATCATGTTCATGATCAACTGTGTGACGGACACTAGCTGTCATCACTTCTTTGTTGGTTTTTTGAGTGGATTTGTCTTCTGATTTTTCAGAGAATACTTACTTACGGACATAAAAAGGATCTAGTTGAACAATATCATTTGTATTCTCCGTAATATGTTTAGCAGTTGGAGGCCACTCAGCTGACTTTTCAAATGCATGCAATGCAGAATTAACAAACATGAAGTTGATTATATTAAAATATACTTTCTTCCCAGTACAAACACCCTCTGAACTGCAGTTTCTATTTTTATACCAGAACTTTAAACATGTCATTTTGGAATCTGTATATGTTCAAGTCTTTAAAATGATCATATCATAGTCACCATGGATGTCAATGATTACCAATTTCCCTGAAAGGCATCTATGAAGATGAGGTTTATCAGCTCTCGGCAGATGATGGTATACCAATTAGTGCCAGCCTAATTTCCACACAGGAAGAGGGTGACACACTTAGGTTTATGCTTTACACTATTGGCTGTGGTTTCGCTTGATAATATATAAGGGCAGTGGGAACCTCGTTAATCCATTCAAACGTATCACTAATTAGATGACAAGGTATTTTGGCTACCTTAAGACAGTCATACCTATACATTGGGCCTATATGGGCCATACATTGTAAGCCCATATGGACAAGCCATGATATATCCCACAGTGGGCCCATTTGACCATGTTTGCTGGGTATATTGGGCCTATATGAGCCCCACATTGTAAGTCCATATAGGCTAGCTTGGATATGGCCCACATAGGGCCCATTTAGCCATGTTTGCTGGGTATATTGGGCCTGTATGGGCCCCACATTGTAAGCCCATATGGGATAGCCCGGATATCACATGGGGCCCATTTAACAATGTTTGCTGGGTAGGTGAAAAGTTCCTAGACGGTTGAATAACCAGACACCAATTTACCATGGTAACAGTCACAATGTTACTTACAGTTTATAGTTTGGCCTCTATTTAGATATTCTGCTTTCTGAGTATTTTGTCATCATTTTAAACTTAATTTGAATTTGTTTCCAGATATGTGTAGGATAAAAAGTTATCAGTATGTTTTTTCTATATTTTTGTAGGTTTTTTTTAATGTTCTAATTAATATTCATGAGTATGTAAATAAGTTAATTTTAAAACGTAAGCTGGAAATAAACGCACAACTTGTTTAATCTTCAATTTGGTACAAATTCTATATGTTTAAAACAAAAATCTGGCTGTGATTTGGACGATTTTGTAGATACCTGTCATGAAATAAATACGAAAGAAGACTCAAGCAGGAAACGCAACACAAACAATACACCCATCTCTAAAGCAGAACACACACACATCCATGCCATAACAAACACACACACACATACATACACACACACACGCAATCCCACTATCCAAACAGAAAACAATACGCAAAACAAACATAAAGCCAAGTGAACATAGGAGCCCGCCTTGGTACGGTCAGCAGCAATCGATAATTAATTATAAATTAACCATTAACAACCACTGGGGGGTTAAACCTGGGTTTAGGGACGCCCAACCTCACACTTATCTCCTATATTCACCTATAAAGACGAACAGTGTACATAAAATATAAACCCTGTTCCACAACCTTACAATCAAAAAGACCGCCAGCACAGTAAGTAAATACATGTAAAACATCTAACAAAATTCTCTGACAGTATTATTAGTAACACGGGAAAGAATTAAACATTCAAGCCCGTGTTAAAAATAACCCACTATGGCAACGGTCAAATTGTACTCAAGCGAATAGTCTGTAGTCACGAGTAACTGTAAGACATGGGAGGGTTTAGGGTACGACAGAGAGGGAGAGAAAAACACCAAAGCACGAAAATCCGACATAACTCTCCCGGTTAAGGACGGCTTTAGAGATACATCATCATGTAGTGCTAAGCCCTGTCTGTCGTCGCACAACCAAAGAGGAAAGCATAGTTATCAATTGTAGATTGATCGATAACCAAACCTGAAGTGCGCAGCAATATAGTTGGATCATAATCTTTTTTGAGGAAAAATCTAATACGTTTCACAAATAGGTTTTGAAAATGCATATGTCCAAGAATCTTACGAAGTCTGTAAATCACATCACCATAAAACTCCAGATGTGAAATACCTTGCCGCAGAAAAGACTTTAAGTTACATTTATACTTGTTAATGAGAGGAAGATTTCTATAAAAGAATTTAGAAAATGTTTTACGAAGTTTATGAAATCTGTACCCCTGTTTAAGAAGCTTTTCAGTAATAGTTTTATTACGAATGTGGAAGTCCTCAACAGTGGTACAAGCCCTAGCAAAACGAATAAGTTGTGAAATATAAACCCCGTAAGATGTAGAACGGGGAACATCGCCATCTAGATGAGGATAGTTTACAATACTAAAATCAAAATCATCTCGTTTATCGTAAATCTTAGAAGAAACAATTCCATTATTTATTAAAAGATCCAAATCTAAAAATGGTGCCGATAAATTTGACTCGTTTGTTTTATTAAGGCGTAATTCTTTTGGGTAAATAAAAGGAAACAACGTATCAAAAATGGGTTGTCTATATTAAAAATATCATCTAGATAGCGCGATGTGTTGTTAAAGGCTTCGATCATATCTGCCTGTGTATCAGGTTTTAGACTTAGCATAAAGTCCCTCTCATAACAGTACAAAAATAGGTCTGCGACAAGGGGCGCACAGTTTGTACCCATAGGGATACCAATCACTTGGCGGTATATGTTACTCCCAAAACGTACATAAATAGTATCCAGAAGAAATGATAGTGATTTACAGACATCGGTGCAAGTCCACATAGTGTAATGCTTAACCGTGTCATTTGTAAAAAATGCACGATCAGTATTACACGCCAGAAATAGTTTCCTTTCTCTGGCAAAAGTCTTTTCAATAAGTTGTATAAGTTTAGCTTTTATTAAATTATGAGGTAAACCCAAAAGTGGGGATTGACATGAAAATAATTAAAATACATGTGTGTACAGTTAAAACATTACTGAAATTATTTTTGCCGTGAAGTTTGATATTTTGTTATTTGAGGATTTTGTCATCATTTTAAACTGCATTTATAGTTGCTTTCTGATATTTATATGACAAAAAAAGTGAAAATTGTAAGTAATTTCTACTTTTTCTTAAAATTATTAAATGTTTTCATTAATATTCATGAGAATGCAAATTAGGTAATTTAAAGGTAGAATCTAATAATAAGACTACAATTTGTATTATATTCAGTTTGGTACGAAGATTAATTTATTTAGGACAAAAATGACTGAGATATCGATGATTTTGCAGGTATGTGTCATCATAACCCTACACTGGGAAGTTCCTATGGAAACATTAAAATGCTATTAAAATATTATTTAAACGTTAATTTGTGTCCTCAAGTTAAACATTTTCTTCTCTGAGGATGTTGTTATCAATATAAACTGCATTTGAAGCTGTTTACTGATATTTGTAAAATTTAAGTTATTTCTATATTTTCTCTACTATTTTTAATGTTCTCATTAATATTAATGAGTATGCAAATAAGTAAATTTCACAGTAGAAGCTGGAAATAAAACCACAGTTTGTATTATCTTCAATTTGGTACACTTGAGATGTTTAGGACAAAAACTGACTGTGAAATGGGCAATTTTCACAGGCATGGATCATAATGATGCAATTTTGGGCGTTCCAATGGAAACAAATAAATTACTGTTAAAATGTTAGTAAAAGTTGAACTTTTGTCCTCAAGTTAACTACTTTATTTTCCGAGGACTTTGTCATCATTTAAAATGCATTCGAAGTTGTTTACTGATATTTGAATGCTTAAAAGTGAAAATGTTAAGTTATTTCTATATAGCTTGTACTACTTTTACTGTGCTCATTAATATTCATGTGTATGCAAATATTGTAATTTCAATGTAAGAGCAAAATATAATACCCCATTTTGTAATATCTTCCATTTGGTACAAGATTTATATGTTTAGGACCTAAACTTACTGTGATACGGGCGATTGTGTAAGTATTGCCCTTTATAACGCAAACGTGGGGGTTATCATGGAAACAATTAAACTAAATTACTTAAAGTTATTTGTTTGGTCCTTAAAGCAGCATTGTGTTTTTGGGAAACCTGCATAAAACTGTTGTTAGGGATCCCATTAGAACTACATGGGACGTGATTCTTTCACAAAAAGCGGCTTTATCTAAGAAATTCGCTTTTTTTTATTTTTTTAATTTATGGATGTAACATCCATTAATTTGACCTTGCGAACGGAAAGAAGGACAACTCTGTAAATACAGGGCTCCAGATAAGGGGAGTATTTCGAAAACTAAAATCTTTATTTCTGCTTTAAACCAATGGTGTCATTACTGATTAGAATCGTCTCGAAGAGACAATTCTAATGAGTAGTAACACCATAGCATTCGGTGCTGAAATGAGTGAGAAAATGTTGGATTTGTTCAGTTTACTTCCGCTTATCTGGAACACTGGAATGAAGTGGTTAACCCTTATTCTGCAGACGTCTGATTTGAAATTGTCATGTGCAAAATTTGTTTAGTTTAGATTTATGCATATTTTTAATTAAACAAACCTTAAGACGATTGTCAAACAATTTGGATCCAGATAAAACGCCGCGTTACGCGGCGTCTGTTCTAGATTCAAACAGTTAATAAACTACGTAAAGTTTCGACCAGCAGGCACAGGGTTAACCAATGAGTTAACTGTGAAGTTGATCCCGGCTGTGTCACGTGACACTAAGCCGTGTAGTAATGTTTATGTCAGGCGTTCTATTTTCGGTTTGTTATGGTTTTAAACTGCTCTTTTTGGTGATTTATGTCTGTCTTCAACATTTCGTAGATCAGTTTGGCCCATAAGCATGTTCAAACATTATTATTAACATTATTGTATTTCAGACATTAAAAAAGGTCTGAAAACACAATGGGACTTTAAGTTAGATATTTTGTTTTCCGAGGATTTTGTCATCCCTTTAAACTGCATTTGAAGTTGCTTTCTGATACCTGTGTATAAAAATATAAAGTTTACGTTATTCTTTCATTTTTTTCACTTTTTAGCTCACCTGACACGAAGTGCCAAGGTGAGCTATTGTGATTGCACTGTGTCCGTCGTCCGTCGTCGTCGTCCGTCGTCAAACTTTTTCTTCAAAGATCTTCTTCTTCGAAATCACTGGACCAATTTCATCATAACTTCATAGGATTGTTCCTTGTATGTGACTCTCTCAGATTTCTTCAAATTTAGGTCATCCAATTGAAAGTGTGGTTGCTATGGTAACAAATTGAAAAAACTTTGAAAATCTTCTTGTCAAAAACTGCATGTCCGAATTGAAAATAAATTTACCCAAATGTGCCTTAGTGACCGTCTATCAGATTTTTAAAATAATTTTCCTATCTTAAAAAAACATGGCCGCTAGTGGGTGGGGCAGATTTTCCTTATATGGCTTTATAGTGAAAACTTTAAAAATCTTCTCGTCAAAAACTGCTGGTCCGATTTAAAAGTAATTTCATACAAATGATCCATGGGTGACCCTCTACCAGCTCTCTTAAAATAATTTTGATAGCTAAAAAAACCATGGCTGCCAGTGGGTGGGGCACGTTTTCCTGATGTTACTGTATAGTTAAGTTTTAAAAATCTTCTTCTCTGAAACAACTGGTCCAAACTGAAAATAATTTTACACAAATGGTCAATTGATGACCCTCTACCAGATTTCTTAAAATCATTTTGTTATCTTAAAAAACATGGCCGCCAGTGGGAGAGGCACCTTTTCCTTATGTTTCTGTATATAGTAAAAACTTTAAAAATCTTCTTCTCTGAAACTTCTGGTCCAAATTGGAAATTACTTTACACAAATAGTCAATTGATGACCCTCTTCCAGATTTCTTAAAATCATTTTGTTATCTTAAAAAACTGTATAGAACAACTTTAAAAATCTATATATTGGTCTGATTTAAGAATGATTTTACACAAATAATGATTCATGGGTGACCCTATGCCAGTTTTCTTCAAATAATCTTCCTAGCTCAAATATCATGGCTACCAGTTGGTGGGTGTGAATAAGTGAAAACTAAATCATTTTTGGTCCATTACCATGACCGTAATCATGGGTACCGTGTGAGCGATTTAGGGCCGCATGCGGCTCTTGTTTTGATGTTAACATTAATATTCATGAATATGCAAATAAGATATTTCAAAGAAAATAATTGGAAATAGAAGCCCAGTGTTTTATATTCAATGTGGTACCAGTTTTATATGTTTAGGACAAAACTGACTGTGATATGGATGATTTTTCAGATATTGGTCATAATAACCAAAAATGGGGGTGCCAAGGAAACGGTTAAAAACATATAGCCTGAAAGAGTTTATTTTGAGTACATTAGCGGTTCTGATTCAGAAGACCCTACTTTACATGTTGGTACCCATGAAAAAAGTCGGGGTGCACGGTAGACCCCATTGGTCCCTAGAGTTTTATAGTAACGTCATAAGAAATGACGTCATTTTGTTACCCGCGTCATGCAGCGATTGTGGCAAAGCTGGGAAAACAATAAAAGATATCACGTGGTATGGAGGATAGAGTGATTCCTTATAGGGAATATCTCTATCCCACATGGGCGAACGTAAGAGAAAGAGTGATTCCCTATGGGGAGAGTCCCTATCTCATATAGGCCAAACTGGGAGAAAAACGTTGTAAGCAGATGGCTGCTTAAAGCAAGATGATGACAGTAAAGCAGAAAGTTCCTATATAAACTGTCTGCTTTACTGTCATCTTGCTTAAAGCTTCCATCTGTCTTAAATGTCATCAATTAGCCTGCATTTCATATGTCGTTTTAGAGGATTTCTACAGTATTTTCCAACCTGTATGTTTAACCCTGATCCTGTCGTATTATCGTTCACTTTGAATTTGTCGTCTGCAAATTCTGAAAATAAATAGATTTATATACGCATTTCTTATGGGAGAAAACTAAAGATGAATGACAAACAGTTTGGATCCAGATCTGACGCAGTGTTACGTGGTGTATATGCTGGGTCCAAACTACAAATGTAACATTTGTATTTGGAAAAAAAACTATTGTTCTCGATTGGCAGGCAGAAGGTTAACCACAGTAACTGTGCTAATATAATGCAAAAAAAATAAAAATGGAGATGCCATGAACGTCAAATCTATATTAGCACAGACTTTATTATTTGCTAATATACGCGTTTACGCAAAAACTATACTTTCCACTTCAAACAGTTTGGAGCCAGTTCAGACACCGGGTACCCGGCGTCTGATCACCCTCCAAACTGTTTGCCACCCAGATTAAAATGAATATTCAGAATTGTCGAAAAGTTTTCCTTTTCTAAGTTTTGTTTTTGCGATGCGTTTGCGTTTCGTCTGCGTTTAAAAGGGAAAGAATATCGTCTTATGCACTGTGCTTAACCCAGAAAAAGTTTTCCGCTGAATTCTTTTTCATAAACAGATTTTTTTTGGTCAAATAAACAAAGGCAGCAAGAACATAAATTCTACCCGAAAACGTACCGCCAGCTCCTCCTTTCATTAACCAACTTCCCTGTCATGACGTCATCAATTTTTTATCGTCTGCTGATTTTTTTCTCAAATTTACATTTTATTCTGACTGAATATTGAAGAAATATTGAAATGCGTGCCAAACAGTTTGAATCCTGATCAGACGCAGCGTTACGTGGCGTATCATCAACATCCAAATGTTTGGAAATAACTATTGTACGCGACAGTAAACGGGCTAATACTCTATAACAAAATAGGGAACGCCTTATTGTTGCAGAAGATAATTTTTCCAGACGGTACTAGTTTACGTATATGTTTTTAGTCACGTGGTTATTTGGGAGCGCTATGTGTATATAAATTGTTAACACTGCTTCTAAGAAGATCACAACAACGAAGTTCTACCAAAAAGGAAGAACATCTTAGTTCAGGTTAAATTTGACCAACTATTTTGTGCAGCAAAATTATTTACCGGAAAATATCGTTTCATCAATTGGTAGCAATGCAAAGGTATGTTGTAATATTTCTTATATTATTTCTAGATTTAGACACTTCACTTAATACATGTATTTTAAATATAACAGCATTTAAAATAGTTTTGACCCAGATCGGGAAAAATATTAGGTATTTTGACACAAAAAAATGTGTACATTTCTAAAAAAAAAACAACCCACAAATGTTTCGACTTCTTTTAGCTTTATTGAGCAGTTCAGAACAGAACAGAAAAATGTCTTACATCATTGCCAGGTTACACTTAGCGGGTTAATTAACCTTAAGCGTTTTCCGTAATTGTCGTTTGCGAAATTTGTAGTCTGTAACAGTTCATAAGGTTGTTCAAACGCCATTCTCTTTCAGGAAATATCACCAGAACGACAAACAGTTTGGCTCCAGATGAGACGCGGAATTACAAGTGGCGTCTCATCAGGATCAAAACTATTTACACAGATTACAACGGGTCCGCCGCTAGCGAGTTAAAATCATTACTCTTCACCCTTTCACTCTCAATGACGTCATAAAGCGTATTTGCAAACAGTTTTGATCCTGACTCAGACGCCGTATAACGCGGCATCTGTCATACGGTCAGGATCAAAACTGTTTGCCACTTGTTTTGAAATAAGGTAAGTTATACTGTCTTAAATCTAACTTTGTAACGATTATGCAGACAACAATATTGAAGCAGATGACAATGGCGGTGAAGGGGTAAAAACGTCAAGATAAATGACCACGAAAGGGGTAATTGATTATAAACGCCGATATTGTTTGCATTTTGGTTAAATACAAGCACCAAGACATGAAAGAAAACGAGAAAAAAGGGGTTTTTTGTTTAATAATTATACTTTATATTGCTTTCTTGCAGGGAGATGGAAAAGTTGTTTCGACCGAGAGCTGTGACGGGTCCCAGTAGTACTGTTCGAGTTGTTGTCATGGGATCACCATCGGTTGGAAAAACTGCAATAATCAACGGTTACATAAGCGAGAAACTCTCAGCTGAACACTCCTCGGCCGTAAATAACATGCTCGATACAAATAAAGACAGGATCAAACTAGAAATCATGGACACGGACGGACTCCTGGTCACGAGCATCCGCAAACTCGCCATTCGCACTTCGCATGCGTTCGTCTTAGTCTACGCAGTGGACGATGAAGAATCGTTCGATTATATAACCGATTTGAGAACTGAGATTCTGCAGATGAAAGGAGATGTGCCTATCATTGTTGTAGGAAACAAGGTGGATACAGGAAGGAGACGAGTTCACCCAGTAGTAGCAGACTGTGTCGTTTCCATAGACTGGGACTGTGAATATTTTGAAGTGTGTGCTATTGACAATTTCAATATCAGTGGCATTTTTGGAAAGCTGCTAAGTCATTACAGTTTGGATGCTTTCTTTGCTAACATTTCTCCGCGCTCCCGTACAGCCTCTATGCCGAATAATGGCTTAATGGCGGTAAAAAGACGTCTTGAAAACCCTCACCATACAGAAAAACAATCATTTGTACAAACTCTCACTCGAATGTTTAAAGTTAGAGACGGTTCGTAACCCTTTCATCGCAAAGTGCGACCAATATTGACACTGCAAACAGGTTGACTGCAGGGTCCAAGGTTATAAAGCGTCTGAGTTGACTCTGAAATCGTTTTGATTGGTCAGATTTGCGCATATTCTAAAATCTGACTAATCAAATGCTTGAAAACTACCGTACTTCAGACTTAACTCAAAAGCTTAATAACAGTGGGGCCAGATCAGACGCACCAAGACATATGAGCAAAAGATAATGTGTACCAACTCTGAGTGTTAAGTTATGCATGAACAGTGGCGAAAACGTTTGAAAGTGGAGAAGACGTAATATTGTTAAAATAAATACATGTACATATATGTTTATTGCAAACAATTTGGAGCCAGATCAGAAGCCGTTTAACCTCAGTTCTGGTGTCTGATAAGGCTCCAAACTGTTTGCAACTTAATGCAAAATAAATCGTTATACTTTCAAAAACCTGTCTCTTTCGCCATTTTATTAAATTGTGTTTGTGTTTGAACGAGAAAGAATATCGTCTTCTGAATTTGATTGTCAAATGGTTTGGAGTCGATTTAGGGCCTATGCTTTTGATTGGTCAGTGTTTTCTAAAGCTTTTGATTGGTCAGATTTGAGCATTATGCTTAAAGCTGAGTAATGAAAAGCTTGAGATAGTCTCTGATTTATCTCAAATGCTTGATAAGCATGGGACAGACATCAGATTACATGGTGTCTGATCTGATTCCAAATAGTTTGTAACGGGAATCATTTCTTGTGACGGGTAGGGGATGTTGAACGAATAAAATCTTAACTCCTGTATTTCATCATTATTATTGTTACCACATACTCATCTAATGATGTTATTCTGTCCCTGTCATAGCATGTAAATGTGTGTTTGTATGGTAAATTGTCAATAAAACTATGGCTGTCAATGCAAGTGATTTCAGGATCCGTATGTGTCCGTGGACTGATAATTTGACGTTTTAAAAGTCATATGGCAGTGTTCCCTCCCTATAACGGCTCTGTCACCAACGACTCTCTCCTTACAGCAATGTTTGCTACTGTTCCCCAAATAAGATATTTGTGTGTAATACTTTAACTTTTGCAATATCGTCTACTTTCTCCCTCAACGTTAAATATAAGAGGATATTTTGACATAGGAAATATAATGACGAGTGACAAACAGTTTGAATCCAGATCAGACGACGCGTGATGCGGGGTCTGATCTGGATTCAAGTTGTTTGCAAATGTAAGCCACGTTTTAATTTTCCCTCTCTATGATAACTCACTCCGAACAACGTGCACAATCTATGTCTTCCATTGGGTGTTGGTGTAGTGAGCATGCACTGTAACTCGATGAACGCTGAACTTCGAAAGGACATTTCTATTTTGCACTTTAGTCTAGTCCATCTTTGGCCATTTGATATTGTTTTTCTACACTATACTAGAAAGCAATTTCTTAAACGGTGCATACTCTTACCTCTATGGTTAATTAAACAGTCCCCAGGCTCTGACCTGAGCCTACACTATTTGCAAAAAAACACTTTTTTCAGTTACACTGTTTGTAAAGAACACGTGTAAGTGCCGCTAGAGTTCAATAGTTTAAGCACATTCAACGCTAGCGACGAGTTCACTCGTCTTTTACAAGCAGTGTACCTAAGAAGAGTACACTTTCACAATGCAAACAGTGTATGAATAGGGTCTTGGGTGTTTGTCAATTTTCAATAAACATGTACGTGGTTTGTTTGTATTTTTTTTTTAAAAAACCATCGAAATACATATGGGTCAAACTTAGACTATACTTACTAGTATTTGGGAACTGGAACTGTCCGTTAAATATTTCAGGGGTGGCGTGAATGAGTTAACAGTAGTTTCAAAATCTAGTTTGAACAATCCACATGTATTACGCTATGTCCAAATAATAGTAGTAGTAGTATATACTTTTTATTAGACCTACTTGTCCTTGCCCTCGAACCCCAACCCACCTTTGCCCTGTTGAATCTCATTAGTGACGTCATCAATCAGGAATGTTCAACATATTTATCATTTTAATTAAATTCATTTCATCTCGCAAAAAAATAATTAAAGATGGTGGGGCATCCCCGATAGGGTCTTGACGTTTTCAATTAACAGAGGGAAAAGATCTTAATGAGATTTTGGGCGAACAAAAGAAAGGTTTAATTAAACTATTTTCATCCAAAAATTAAAGACCGCGCTCCCGGAGCCCCGGTACCAAACGAATTAAGCATAGTTCCGGCATCTAAGGATCCTCCTGAGTCCATAACAAACGTATGCGACTGTCTCCGCCTCCTTCGCAGACTCTCAGGATTCCGGTAGAGTAATGACCAGTGTTTTCCCTCTATGAACCATTCTGAGTCCATTGCAACGGTCTGCGACTGTAGATCCATCACCCTCGCAGACTTTCAGGATTTCGGTGCCAATAGAGTAATGACCAGTTCTTGCTCTCTATGATCCATTCTGAGTCCACTTCAACGGTCTGAGACTGTATCCGCTACCCTAGTAGATTTTCAGGATTCCGTTGCCATTAGAGTAATGCAAATTTCCGGGCTCTAGGGACCCTCTCCGTTTCGATGCATCGGTCTATGACTGTGTCCGGCACCTTCGCAGTCTTCAAGGATGCCGGGTCAAATCGAGTTCCAGGCTCTTTCGACACTTCCGGGTCCAATGCACCAGTCTACGACTGTTTCCGGTACCATCGCAGATTTTCAGGATCCGGTGCCAAACGAGTTATCATCACATTCCACATTCCAGGACCCTCCCGAGTTCATAAAAACTGTTTGCGACTGTCTCCAGCACCATCGCAGACATCCAGGAGCCCCGATGCCACTCTATTAAGGAGTGTGTTTACTTATAGGGACCTTCTCGAGTTTACCACGTCTGTCTGCAAGGCATAGAGAGAGGCGAAGAGGAGGTACGGAGGATTAAGAGGAGGCACGGAATAGTGAAGAGGGAGGCATTGAGGAGTGAAAAGGAGGTAAGGAGGAATGAAAAGAATGTAAGGAGGAGTGAAGAGGAGGCACTGAGGAGTGAAGAGGAGGTAAAGAGGAGTAAAGAGGAGGCACTGAGGAGTGAAGAGGATGTAAGGAGGAGTGAAGAGGAGGTAAGGAGGAGTGAAAGAGGTGACACGAAGGGTGTGTCGGGAGAGACAAGGGGGGGGGTCACGAAAACTCATATATATGGTTTATTGCATTTTATGTACATTATACATATCCAAATAGAAAGAAATATGGCCTCGCGGAATATTTTAAGTTCATCCACATAATTGATGGATTGGAAACACGTTGTAAAATGTTTATTATCATGTCTGTCACTGTACATCCAACGAAAAGGAGACTTCACGTTTAGTCCTTTTAGCCAACGGTTCCTCTTCGACACAGATATCCTCCTGCAGTTCAACGCCCTCTAATTCCGGAGGAGGATAGAACTCCGACAAAAAAGTGTCAAACAAATATTTCCTTTGTCCGATGACACTTTTCCAGGTCTCCTCCGGACTGTAGTCATCTAGATCCACAAAGTTAGTGGCATTCCTTTGAATGGCTTTATACATGGGATGTTTGCGAATAGCATCGAACCACACCATTCTGTCGGTAAATACCTAGTTACCGCATTTCTGTAGGTGCTTCTCATATCCCGATACTCCTGCTTCATGGCCTCCGAGGCGCATGGGGCCAGTGATTATGAGAGTCAGTGAAAAACCAGTATGATCCTTGGGAAAGTGTGATTCAAAAGGGATTTGCCAAGTGTCAAGATCAGTTTGAGGAGGAGGTGATTAGGCTGATGTAGAGGATGCAAATCGATAAAACGGAGGCTAGGAAGCAGGTGCGTTGAGATAATGAAAGGTAGATACCTTGAGGACAAAAATAAAACTTTCAGTAAAATTTTAACATTATTTTATTTGTGTCCATGGGAACGGCCAAAATTATTATCCATGCCTGCTAAAATTGCCCATATCACAGTCAGTTTTTGGCCTTAACATCTAAATCTTGTACCAAATTGAAGATAATACAAACTGTGGTTTTATTTCCAGCTTCTACTTTGAAATTACCTAATGTACATACTCATGAATATTAATTAGCACATTAAAAATAGTAGAGAAAATATAGAAATAACTTAATTTTTTCACTTTTAAGCATACAAATATCAGTAAACAGTTTCAAATGCAGTTAAAAATGATGACATCATCCCCCAGAAAACAAAATGTTTAACTTGAGGACACATATCAACGTTAAAGAAATGCTTAACTAGTATTTTAAAATAATGTGTCCATAGGAACTTCCCAGTGTACGGTTATGATGACACATACCTGCAAAATCATCGATATATCAGCAATTTTTGTCCTAAACAAATAAAACTTCTGTACCAAAATGAATATAATACAAATTGTAGTCTAATCATTAGATTCTACCTTTAATATAAACTTGCCACTTTTAATCCTACACATATCTTCAAATTTAGTTTAAAATTATGACAAAATGCTCAGAAAGTAAAATATCTAAATAGAGATCAAACTATGAACTGTGAGTAAAGTTGTAACTGATCCCATGGGAACTGATTATTTACACATTTTGAAATTGTACACCTAGGTATGACTGGCTTAAGGTAGCCTAATGTCGTGTCTTCTTATTAATGATACGCATGAATGGATAAACGAGATTCCCACTGTCCTTATCTATTATCTAGCAAAAATCAGGACATTAAAGGGACTCGCAACCGGATGGTGTACTTGTCAAAATAAAATAAAATACTCAAATAAAAGCATATTTGTGGCATTATTTGGCTTCTGACATTGAAAAAATATGATCAGTCCAAAATAGTCTCAAGAATTGTCACCGAATCTTAGTTTTTTTTAGATATTTTCCATCGTTTTTCTATAGCGTTAGCTAACGGTATAGTTGTTGTTGTTGCGTCTATACACGGGCTCAGACATAAACCCAGCCGAATATTTATAAATCAATCGCTACCAGTGAAGTACGTTAATTCGCTACCATATAGATAGAGAGCCCCAGTAGCCGCGTGGTTAAGGCGTTTGCCTTTGTTTTCATGTTTGTCTACGCATGGAGTGTCACGGGTTCGAATCCCACTAGAGCTTCTTCCTCTTTTTTTTTTTGAAATGCATTTTTTAACAGAATTTATTATCCAAAACTAAATCTTACCCATTTATATAAGCATTTGACATATATTTACAAATTACTATTTTTAATGCTAAATTCGGTTGCGAGCCTCTTTAAGGCTGTTTCTCACTGTTGATATACATGCACTATCATCTGCCAAGAACTGATAAACGTCATCTTCATAGTTGAGAACACTTTTGCATTGAAGCTTTAAGCATAAGAATCACACCTCAATAGTTTTACACATAACCTGTGCATTTTCATTTTACTGTCTGCATTTCACACACAAAATTTCCATTCGACTGGTATTTTCGTGTTCTCACCTTGAATGATTATGAAACAGGTTTTTCTGAACAACCTTGTCTCTCCTTATGTCATGCTTTTAATAGGTATCATTAAACATGTCTGTACTGAAAATAACATCATTTCTGTGTAGCATCATGTTGAAAACAATTTTAGATATCTTTCTGAAGTTACCTGGGACTTCTTTTGTCGAGTGAATAAGGCATCCCCATCTTCTATCACCAGCAGTTTATCTTGTGCCGGTTCATTATTTATATCAATCCCTTCAATGATGTATTTAAGACCCTTTGATTTCTCTGTTTTTGCTAAGTCACCACTAGGAACCGGTGTCAGCGGATACTTTATTAGCTCATCTACATATAAAACCTGCATCTTATGTCTGTACAAATGCAATAATAATTGTAGTGCTACTTTTCCAATGCTGACTATGCTCAACTTCTTTATTTCTAATGGATCAAATCTTGACCTTCATTTTCCATTGCTTCCCCTGAGTTGAGATTTTGAGGCTTAATAAACATCTCATGTGGTTCTAATATTTTCTGTATATATACTTTATTGGCCCCTGCGTCACGTGTTTCCGCCATGAGAATATCATGTTCATGAATCCTTCTTGTATTGCATCAATTGTGTGACGGACACTGTCATCACTTCTTTTTATTTGAGTGGATTTGTCTTCTGATTTTTCAGTGAATACTTACTTACGGACATAAAAAGGATTTAGTAGAACAACATCATTTGTATTCTCCGTAATATATTCAGCAGTTGGAGGCCACTCAGCTAACTTGTCAAATGCATGCAATGCAGAATTAACAAACATGAAGTTGATTGTATTAAAATATACTTGCTTCCCAGTACAAACACCCTCTGAACTGCAGTTTCTAATTTCATACCAGAACTTTATACATGTCATTTTGGAATCTGTATATGTTCAAGTCTTTAAAATGATCATATCATATTCACCATGGATGTCAATTATTACCCATTTCCCTGAAAGGAATCTATGAAGATGAGGTTTATCAGCTCTCGGTAGATGATGGTATACCAATTAGTGCCAGCCTAATTTCCACACAGGAAAAAGGTGACACACTTAGGTTTATGCTTTACTCTATTGGCTGTGGTTTCGCTTGATAATATATAAGGGCAGTGGGAATCTCGTTAAGCTCGTTTATCCATTCAAACGTATCACTAACAAGCACCTTAGAGCTGATATCCCCTGCCGCAGCGATTGTCCAGAAGAAAGTGGCAAACTTTATTGTGGGAGGAAGGGGCAAATGGTGATCACCTGTCTTTAAAGATCAACATTCAAAAGCTTTTTACAAAGTTTTATAAAATCCATTCAATTTTGTACATTTTAAAGCCTAACAATACAAAAAATAAAGCCGTTTGTAGCATTATAAATCTAAGTATGACAGGGGCAGGTAACTCTTGATTCAAATTCAACAGTAATTAAACACTTTCAAGAACTTATAAGTGTGTGCAAGTATTATTAAAAAAAATTCAGAACTGTAGAATTTACTAGAGTGTAAACACATTTTCAACTCATCAAGGGCAGAGTATTCTTGACTAATTTGCACATTTTCGATAATAATAGAACTCATTCTATAAATAATAGTCATATATGATTTAATTTTTTTTTCAAAATCCATTCACATTTGTACACAATAGCATGTAAACAATAAAGCCATGTTGAGCATTACCAAGTACATAAAGGGCAGATAACTCTTGCCACAAAGTATCCTATTTTGACAATAATTGCTACCCTTATATTTATATAAATCATGTGTAAGTTAAATCAAAATCCATTAAAGACTGTAGTTTCTCGATGGTAAAAACTGTTAAATATGGTTTTTTTTACTCATCAAGGGCAGATAACTGTTGACTAGTTTCTCCGTTTTCAAAAAAAAAACAATTATTTGAAAACTAATAGCCATACATAGTTTAAGGATTTGTTTTATCAAAATTCATGCATATTTATAGATACTAGGATGTAAACAATTTTAAAATAAAGCATTTTCTATCATTTCAAAGTACATCAAGGGCAGATAACTATTGCCATAGGTATCCTTTTTTGACAATAATTGCACACCTTCAAGAACTTATACTTATAGACATCGTGTGCAAGTATCATTTAAATCCATTCATAATTGTAGTTGCCAGAGAGTAAAAACAGTTAAATATGGCTTTTTTCACTTATCAAGGGCAGATAACTAATGACTAATTTCTCCGTTTTCAACAATAATCAAATTCATTATAGACAATGTGTGCAAGTATAAACAAAATATGTTGAATACTGTAGTTGCTAGAGTGTAAAAACTGTTAAATATGGCATTTTTAACACAAAAAGGGCAGATAACTCATAAATTCCTAAAATTTTCTAAAAAAAATTGATTTCCCACGGTGCTCCTATGATGACAAATAAGTATACCAAGTTTAATCCAAATCTGTTTATAGGTTTCGGAGATACAGTTGCGGACGGAAAACGTGACGGACGCACGGACGGACGGACGGCATTTTTAACACAAAAAGGGCAGAAAACTAATAAATTCCTAAAATTTTCTGAAAAAAAATTGATTTCTTACGGTGCTCCTATGATGACAAATAAGTATACCAAGTTTAATCCAAATCTGTTTATAGGTTTCGGAGATACAGTTTCGGACGGAAAACGTGACGGACGCACGCACGCACGCACGGACAGCCGGACGGACAGACCTAAAACAGTATCCCTCTGCCTTTCGGCAGGGGATAATTAGATGACAAGGTATTTTGGCTACCTTAAGACCTATACATTGAGCATATATGGGCCATACATTGTAAGTCCATATGGACTAGCCAGGATATATCCTACATTGGGCCCATCTAGCCATGTTTGCTGGGTATATTGGGCCAATATGGGCCCCACATTGTAAGTCCATATAGGCTATCTTGGATATGTCCCACATAGCGCCCATTTAGCCATGTTTGCTGGGTATATTGGGCCCTTATGGGCCCCATATTGTAAGCCCATATGGGATAGCCCGGATATCACATGGGACCCATTTAGCAATGTGTGCTGGGTAGATGAAAAAAAGTTCCTAGACGGTTGAATAATCAGTTACCAACTTACCATGGGAACAGTTACAATGTTACTTACAGTTTATATTTCGGCCTCTATTTAGATAGTCTGCCTTCTGAGTATATTGTCATCATTTTAAACTTAATTTGAATTTGTTTCCAGATATGAGTAGGATAAAAAGTTGTCAGTATGTTTTTTTCTATATTTTTGTAGTTTTTTAATGTTCTCATTAATATTCATGAATATGTAAATAAGTTAATCTTAAATCGTAAGCTGGAAATAAACGCACAACTTGTCTAATCTTCAATTTGGTACCAATTTAATTTTATATGTTTAAAACAAAAATCTCGCTGTGATTTTGACGATTTTGTAGATACGTGTCATGAAAACCCAAAAGTGGGGATTGACATGGAAACAATTAAAATACATGTGTGTACAGTTAAAACATTACTGAAAGTTACTTTTGCCGTCAAGTTTGATATTTTGTCATTTGAGGATTTTGTTATCATTTTAAACTGCATTTGTAGTTGCTTTCTGATATTTATATGACGAAAAAGTGACAAATTTAAGTAATTTCTATATTTTCTTTAAAGTATTAAATGTTTTCATTAATATTCATGAGAATGCAAATTAGGTAATTTAAAGGTATAATCTAATAATAAGACTACAATTTGTATTATATTCAGTTTGGTACGAAGATTTATTTATTTAGGACAAAAAATGGCTTAGATATCGATGATTTTGCAGGTACATGTATGTGTCATCATAACCGTACACTGGGAAGTTCCTATGGAAACATTAAAATGCTGTTAAAATTTTACTTAAACCTTAATTTGTGTACTAAAGTTAAACATTTTCTTCTCTGATGATGTTGTTATTATTTTAAACTGCATTTGAAAGCTGTTATTTGTATGTCTAAAAGTTAAAAATTTAAGTTATTTCTATATTTTCTCTACTATTTTTAATGTGCTCATTAATATTCATGATTATGCAAATAAGTAAATTTCAAAGAAGAAGCTGGAAATAAAACCACAGCTTGTATTATCTTCAATTTGGTACAATATTTAGATGTTTAGGACAAAACTGACTGTGATATGGGCAATTTTCGCAGGCATGGATCATAATGATGCAATTTTGGGCAAATAAATGACTGTTAATATTTTACTAAAAGTTTAACTTTTGTCCTCAAGTTAACTACTTTATTTTCCGAGGACTTTGTCATCATTTTAAATGCATTCGCAGTTGTTTACTGATATTTTAATCCTGAAAAGTGAAATTGTTAAGTTATTTCTATATATCTTGTACTACTTTTAATGTGCTAATTAATATTCATGAGTATGCAAATTTGGTAATTTCAATCTAAGAGCAAAATATAATACCTCATTTTGTAATATCTTTCATTTGGTACAAGATTTATATGTTTAGGACCTAAACTTACTGTGATACGGGCGATTGTGTAAGTATTGTCCCTTATAACGCAAACTTGGGGGGTTGTCATGGAAACAATTAAAATAAATTACTTAAAGTTAACTTTTTTGGTCCTTAAGTTAGATATTTTGTTTTCCGAGGATTTTGTCATCCCTTTAAACTGCATTTGAAGTTGCTTTCTGATACCTGTATAAAAATAAAGTTTACGTTATTCTTTCAATTTTTTTCTCACTTTTTTAAATGTTAACATTAATAATCATGAATATGCAAATAAGATTTTTAAAAGAAAATTATTGGAAATAGAAGCCCAGTGTTTTATCTTCAATTTGGTACCAGTTTTATATGTTTAGGACAAAACTGACTATGATATGGATGATTTTTCAGATATTGGTCATCATAACCAAAAATGGGGCTGCCAAGGAAACGGTTAAAACACATAGCCTAAAAGATTAAAGTTTTGAGTACATTAGCGGTTCTGATTCAGAAGACCCTACTTTACATTTTGGTACCCATGGAAAAAGTGGGGGTGCACGGTAGACCCCATTGGCCCCTAGAGTTTTATAGTAACGTCATAAGAAATGACGTCATTTTGTTACCCGTGTCATGCAGCGATTGTGGCAAAGTTGGGAAAACAATAAAAGATATCACGTGGTATGGAGGATAGAGTGATTCCTTATAGGGAATATCTATATCCCACATGGGCGAACGTGAGAGAAAGAGTGATTCCCTATGGGGAGAGTCCCTATCTCATATAGGCGAAAATGTGAGAAAAACGTTGTAAGCAGATGGCTGCTTAAAGCAAGATGATGACAGTAAAGCAGAAAGTTCCTATATAAACTGTCTGCTTTACTGTCATCTTGCTTAAAGATTCCATCTGTCTTAAATGTCATCAATTAGCCTGCATTTCATA
Organism: Gari tellinella; assembly: GCA_922989275.2. Taxonomy (NCBI): domain Eukaryota; kingdom Metazoa; phylum Mollusca; class Bivalvia; order Cardiida; family Psammobiidae; genus Gari; species Gari tellinella. The sequence continues at coordinate 99,417,132 of OV277858.1, read as the reverse complement.
TGTCGTTTTAGAGGATTTCTATAGTATTTTCCAACCTGTATGTTTAACCCTGATCCTGTCGTAATATCGTTCACTTTGAATTTGTCGTCTGCAAATTCTGCAAAAAATTAGATTTATATACGCATTTCTTATGGGAGAAAACTAAAGATGAATGACAAACAGTTTGGATCCAGATCTGACGGAGTGTTACGCGGTGTATATTCTTTGTCCAAACTACAAATGTAACATTTGTATTTGGAAAAAAACTAGTGTTCTCGATTGGCAGGCAGAAGGTTTACCACAGTAACCGTGCTAATATAATGCAAAAAAAATAAAAATGGAGATGCCATGAACGTCAAATCTATATTAGCACATACTTTATTATTTGCTAATATACGCGTTTACGCAAAAACTTTACTTTCCACTTCAAACAGTTTGGAGCCAGATCAGACGCCGGGTACCCGGCGTCTGATCACGCTCCAAACTGTTTGCCACTCAGATTAAAATTAATATTCAGAATTGTCGAAAAGTTGTCCTTTTCTAAGTTTTTTTTACGATGCGTTTGCGTTTCATCTGCGTTTAAACGGGAAAGAATAACGTCTTCTGCACTGAGTTTAACCCAGAAAAAGTTTTCCGCTGAATTCTTTTTCATAAACAGATTTTTTTTGTCATATAAACAAAGGCAGCAAGAACATAAATTTTACCCGCAAACGTATCCCCCAGCTCCTCCTTTCATTAACCAACTTCCGTGTAATGACGTCATCAATTGTTTATCGTCTGCTGATTTTTTTCTCAAATTTACATTTTATTCTGACTGAATATTGAAGAAATATTGAAATGCGTGCCAAACAGTTGTGAATCCTGATCAGACGCAGCGTTACGTGGCGTATCATCAATATCCAAATGTTTGCAAAAAACTATTGTACGCGACAGTAAACGGGCTTATACTCTAAAACAAAATAGGGAACGCCTTATTGTTGCAGAAGATAATTTTTCCGGACGGTACCAGTTTACGTATATGTTTTTAGTCACGTGATTATTTGGGAGCGCTGTGTGTATATAAATTGTTAACAACGCTTCCGAGAAGATCACAACAACGAAGTTCTACCAAAAAAGAAGAACATTTGACCAACTATTTGCTGCAGAAAATTATTTACCGGGAAATATCGCATCATCAATTGGTAGCAATGCAAAGGTATGTTGTAATATTTCTTATAATTTTTCTAGATTTAGACATTTCACTGAATACATGTATTTCAAATATAACAGCATTTAAAATAGTTTTGACCCAGATCGGGAAAAATATTAGGCATTTTGACTAAAAAATGTGTACATTTCTAAAAAAACAACAACAAATTTTTAGACTTGTTTTAGCTTTATTGAGCAGTTCAGAACAGAACAGAAAAATGTCTTACATCATTGCCAGGTTACACTTAGCGGGTTAATTAACCTTCAGCGTTTTCACAGATAATAACTGATCCGCCGCTAGCGTGCAGCGAGTTAAAAGCATTTCTCTTCACCCTTTCACTCTCAATGACGTCATAAAGGGTATTTGCAAACAGTTTTGATCCTGACTCAGACGCCGCATAACGCGGCATCTGCCATACGGTCAGGATCAAAACTGTGTGCCACTTATTTTGAAATAACGTAAGTTATACTGTCTTAAATCTAACTTCGTAACGATTATGCAGACAACAATATTGAAGCAGACGACAATGGCGGTGAAGGGGTAAAAACATAAAAATAAATGACCACAAAAGGGGTAATTGATTAAAAACGCCGATATTGTTTGCATTTTGGTTAAATACAAGCACCAAGACATGAAAGAAAACGAGAAAAAAGTTTTTTTTGTTTAATAATTATACTTTATATTGCTTTCTTGCAGAGAGATGGAACAGTTGTTTCGACCGAGAGCTGTAACGGGTCCCAGTAGTACTGTTCGAGTTGTTGTCATGGGTTCCCCATCAGTTGGAAAAACTGCAATCATCAACGGTTACATAAGCGAGAAACTCTCAGCTGAACACTCCTCGGCCGTCAGTAACATGCTCGATACAAATAAAGACAGAATCAAACTAGAAATCATGGACACGGACGGACTTCTTGTCACGAGTATCCGCAAACTTGCCATACGCACTGCGCATGCGTTCGTCTTAGTCTACGCAGTGGACGATGAAGAATCGTTCGATTATATAACCGATTTGAGAACTGAGATTCTGCAGATGAAAGGAGATGTGCCTATCATTGTTGTAGGAAACAAGGTGGATACAGGAAGGAGACGAGTTCACCCTGTAGTAGCAGACTGTGTCGTTTCCATAGACTGGGACTGTGAATATTTTGAAGTGTGTGCTATTGACAATTTCAATATCAGCGGCATTTTTGGAAAGCTGCTAAGTCATAACAGTTTGGATGCTTTTTTTGCTAACATTTCTCCGCGCTCACGTAGGGCCTCTTTGCCAAACAATGGCTTAATGGCGGTAAAAAGACGTCTTGAAAACCCTCACCATACAGAAAAACAATCATTTGTACAAACTCTCACTCGAATGTTTAAAGTTAGAGACGGTTCGTAACCCTTTCATCGCAAAGGGCGACCAATATTGACTCAGCAAACAGGTTGACTGCAGGGTCCAAGGTTATAAAGCGTCTGAGTTGACTCTGAATTCGTTTTGATTGGTCAGATTTGTGCATATTCTAAAATCTGACCAATCAAATGCTTGAGAACTACCGTACTTCAGACTTAACTCAAAAGCTAAATAACAGTGGGGCCAGATCAGATGCCCCAAGACATATGAGCAAAATATAATGTGTACCAACTCTGAGCGTTAGTTATGCATGAACAGGCGAAAACGTCTGAAAGTGGAGAAGACGTAATATTGTTAAAATAAATACATGTACATATATGTTTATTGCAAACAATTTGGAGCCAAATCAGAAGCCGTTTAACCTGGTGTCTGATAAGGCTCAAAACTGTTTGCAGCTAAATACAAAATAATTCGTAATACTTTTTCAAAAACCTGTCTCTTTCGACAATTTATTGAACTGTATTTGTGTTTGAATGGGAAAGAATATCGTCTTATTAATCAAAGTGTCAAACGGTTTGGAATCTGATCAGGGCCTATGCTTTTGATTTGTCAGAATTTTCTAAAGCTTTTTATTGGTAAGGTTTGAGCATTTTGCTCAAAGGTGAGCAATGAAAAGCTTGAGATACCGGTAGTCTCTGATTCATCTCATACGCTCGATAAGCATGTGACAGACATCGGACTATACGGTGTCTGATCTGATTCCAAACAGCTTGTTATGGGTATCATTTCTTCTGACGGGTGGTGGTTTTGAGAGGGTTATAAACATATTTGTTGTTAACGAATAAAATCTTAACTCCTGTATTTTATCATTATTATTATTACTCCAGACCCATACAGTTATGTGGTTCTTCCCTGCCGTGGCATGTAAAGGTGTATTTGTATGGTAATTTTTAAAAAGAAAAATAGTTGGGTTCCTCGGAACACGTGTGTCACCTGCCAGCAACCATCAGTCGAACAAGAGTTTAAGTTAAAATGACAAACTTCGTTATAGCAGAAATAATCTACTGCAAAAGAAAGTGTAGAAAAGGGGGATAAATATCATGGTATTGATGTTTAAGTAAATGAAATTTTATCTGGAAAGCCTGAGAAGAACAGAAGTTATGCTGAAAATAGAAAATATGGAAAAGGGGAATAACTCTCACAGTATTGCTGCAAGAGTTATCAACATTGGGCAAAACTATTTCAATCATCAATCTCTTTCCATAAAAGATATTTCATTTCAAAATCTTCAGTAAAACACAAGAAATCTGCTTGAAAAGAAAATGTTGAAAAGGGAAATAACTCTCATAATATTGATACAAGAGTTATGACCCTTAAGCAATACACATTCACATGTCAAGCTCTTTCCATAAATGAAGTTTCATCTTTAAAGGTTTCAGTAGAACCGGAGTTATGAGGCCGGACACAGAAAGCGTGACGGACAGACGGGCGGAAATTCTTACGGGAGGATACTTATGTGGCTATTTTCTATTGTTTTCTTTTGCGTGGCTAGCCACACAACAGATAATTTCTTTTTGCTCTAACTTGGAAAACAAGAGCCCCATGGGGCATATTCGCTCACCTGAGAATAACTGGAAAAATGGAGATATTGATTTATGTCCAGGACTGACCTTGATATGCAACAGACCGTAACAATTTGAACAAAATATGTAAAGTATATTTAAAAGTGTCACCATACAGAATATAAAAGCTCTGGCCATATTAGAGTCAGAGAAGAGGACGTTTGAAATTTTCTCTATATAACTCTATGCAAAAAAAACTGACCCCCGGGGCGGGTCCAATTTTGACCCTAGGGGCATAATTTGAACAAACTTAATAGAGGACCTGTAGTCGATGATATGTGCCATATGTCTCAGCTCTGGCCCTTGTAGTTTTAGACAAGCATATTTTTTAAGTTTTCACTGAAAAAAATCTATTTTTAGCTCCTGTGACCTAGTTATGCAACGGACCAGAACCATTTGTACAATTTTGGTATAGTCCGACATCTAGAAGTGTAACTGTGCCAAATATCAAAGCTCTGGCCATATTAATTTGAATTTGACCCAAAGAACATTTCTGTAAAGTTGAATTCTGTCAAGCGGTATAGGAGGAGATGTCATTTGAAGCAATTGTTAACGACGACGGACGACGCACGACGGACGACGCACGACGACGGACGCCGGACACAGGGCCAGCCCAATAGCTCACCTTGAGCCTTTGGCTCAGGTGAGCTAAAATGATCTGGAGGCTAACCTTACCCCTAACTCTATGTCCCACAACTGGCCAGGTTAATGTCACAAGAAATAGCCCTGTTAATGCCACAAGAGATGGCCAGGTTAATGTTTTTCAATTATGGGGCTAAGAATTATAGCCACACAAGTACCCTCTCGTAAGCATGGACGGACAGACATGACTATGTGAAAATTTTTTACCCCTCTGACCTTGACCTTAGACTCTGCGATTAAAGAAATTTCCTCAGTCCTTTGATGGACTGATCCCCCCCACCTCCCCAATAGTTATCGATAGGCGGGAAAGTAACTGTAAACGCATGCAGCATAATCTTTACCAATCTCAGTTTACCTGGTGAGGCCCATACAAACTCATACTCTAGAAAGTTTTCAATGGTTATTTCTGGCCAAACTATCATATATAAAAGTCGGACCTCACATGAGACGGTTCAGTGGTTCTTTGCTATTGGTATATGCACATTAGGGCTGTGCATTGGCACTGCACATGACCTATGAGTAATGCATGGGAAATGTCTGGAAAGGTGATATCACCGAAAGTAGGTCAGGAAATGTCTTTAGGTTAAGAAATGAGTGTTTAAGTTTTGAAAATTGCGTACAACTGCTGTATCCTTTGGTCTACAGCTATAATACCTGCAACACCAAAATCTTGGGACAAGACCTCCTCGTCCATATGACACGTTGGTCCCCTGTGACATTGACTTCAACCAATGCGTTGGACAATTTATTAAAATCTGGATGACAAACAGTTTGGATCCTAGTCAGACGTCGTTTAACTAGGCTTCAAACTGTTTGCAATTGACATGGTTTATAGGCCCATTTGCACCCAAGGTCCTGAAGGTGGTCAACGTAAAATCTCACAATAATTTTGACAATGAAAGGGTTGACGCAAACCAAACGCAAACGTATTGTAGTTAAACGTAAAAAATTACGACTTGTTGACAAACCTTACTAACTATTTTAATCTGGATGCAAACGGTTTGGAGCATGGTCAGTGTCTGATCTGTTTTCACTGGTAACAATAGTTTTAGTGTAAACGCCTTTATTTGGGGGGGAAACGTCTTCTCCATGGTACTCACTGAAATGGCGTTTTTTCAACATTGATCTCTCAAAGTAACTGTGACATATAAATCACATACATTGGGCAAAATAAAAAATACCTTTGTTTCCGGTAACCCGACCGACCCTAGTTTTTCCCTCCGACCCTAAACTTGTTTTTTCATTTTTCGAAAAAATGTATCGGCGAATGTCGGTAATTTTTGCGGCGCTTGTGGCAGTTGTTTTTGCGTAGCGTGTAATATAAACAATTCTCCACTTAAGTGTTTAAATTTTGATTGATAAATAAGATTTACCAAATATGTAAGTGAAATTTGCCCTAATAAGTCATAAGTACGTTCCTTGCACATATGACATGCTAGTGAATTAACCATTGACACATTCCACATGCAGACAATACATTTGATCGAAATCATTTGACATGCATAGAACACATAATCAAAACATATTTACTTGCATCTATAAAATATGTCACTTCTCTACTGGTTTGGTTCACCAATATTGAACAACAATGATACCAGTATAGATTTTTACGGTAATTTTGGTGATGGGACCTACCTATAGAATAACAATTTGACTAGATATTTATAAGAGTTTCTTATGAAACACCACAGGACTCTGCACAGTTAAATACTTTCATATATTGAATGATATAAATACTCCATGAGAAAGTTAAATATTATATGTGTTTAAAAAAAGAGAAGATTTTCCGACTTCCCTTCCCTAATTTGTTTGCCATGTATTAGGAGAAACATAGACCTGTACTTTTTATTTTGCAATGGTCATGTGTGAGACCGGGATAAGACCACCTTCACGTATTGACTGATGGTGGCATTGACTTATCATCCCTTTACCCCATAGCCTGTTTCTAGTCTTGAAAGTAAGGGACTACTTAAAGCAGGTTGAAAGTAAAGCTGAAGGCGCATTCTGCTTTTCATTCATCCTGCTTTAAGCTACCACCTGCTGAAATAAAGAAACAATTTATTTTGATACATTTTCATTACCGTATATATTGGAACTATTTCTCTCAGCGGCGGAACAAACTGAATGCGCTAATTTAGATATGGGGGAAAGGGTTAAGGCCACTGGAGTGGACCTTGCATGTGGCACGAATCTAATAGCTTATTTGTGTCGAGTAATTACAAAATGTTGTTTTTTTCTGACAATAATATTAAGAGCCCAGGCACATAATAACTCCCCAGATATGTTAATAACCCCCGGATATGTTAGCAGTGCTCAATAGTGTAGGCAAGATGGCTCAATGATCAGGGGGTAAATGTACAGTCGGCTGAGCGGTCATTCGGACTGAAAGTAGACTTTAACTGGTACTTTACTTTACTTTTCCAGAGACCTACATTGCACCCGCTCTACACCCACACCCAATGGGAGACAAAGATTGTGTGTGTTGTTTGGAGGGGGTTGTTATATATATAGGGAGGAAAATTGGTTTACATAATTGTAAATAGCTTGAATCCAGATCAGACGCCACGTTACGAGGCTCTGGTCTGGATTTTAGCTGTGTATCACTAGTCATGATATGGTTTTTTTCTGTCAAAATATCCAATATGTGAATTTGAGATAAAAACAGCAGACGGCAAATTGAAGCAGACGATATTGCAGACAGGAAAGGCTTGGATATAATTGTCTTGCTTGGGGAACAGCGGCCACCGTTGTTGTTAGGAGAGAATCGTTGTAGGGAGGTATCACTGTACTAATGTTGCAGCGGTTGTCACAGGGGGGGGGGGGTGATTTTAGCTCAATTGTGCATAACGTGTTAAAGGTGTTCGTTTGCGATCGCCTAGGTTATATATTATAAAGGATTTAAGTATGATGTCGTTCTCAATAATAATAATAATAATAATAATAATAATAATAACGACTTTATTTCATGTGGATTACATATTTGGTATCTAACAAACAAACCAATTTTCAAAATGGTCCACAAACAAAATTAACATATATACAACACGAAGGAACACAATTACAAATCAGTATTTTAAACCTTTGCAAACAGAGTGGACCCTGAAAAGACAGTTCCTGTAGGAGCTCTCCCCAGGGACTACTCTGTTTACTTAAAGAATTTTAAAGATTAAGCTGAACATGATAATGCATAAGTGTCATTATGAGAATTCAAATTTTGTTATCTATACATGAATATTGATAGGTAGAGACAAAATAAAGCCAAAACAAAACGACGATTTAACCAATAGCAAAGATCTAGATCAATGAAATTTCATAACAAACGGGAAGGAATATACCAAAGATACTTCAAACCCTCAATCATTTGATTGGTCAGATTTGAGCCTACGCGCAAATCTGACCAATCAAATGCTTAAGAACAAACTCAAGACATAACTCAAACGCTTTATAACCTTGGATACTGATGTCCGTCGTCCGTCTGGCGTCGTACCACAGCTCTCTTCCACAGCATGTAGTCAGTGCCGACTCCGTAGCCGGATTCAGGTCAGCACTGGCTACATGGACAGGACCATAGGCTACATATGCTTTCACTTTTTTAAATTCACTAACACCCTGTTTCTATGCACAACAAAACCTGTATATACTGTAGGATCTTAAGTCCTTTTTTCTTAAGGTGTTAGGTTTTGCACCTTCACTTGCACATGCGGGTAGTTATTGGGTGGATTGAGTAGCTCATGACTACCCAACATTTCTTTCTTTTAACCACCCACGCATGGCCATCATATTCAGTATTGAATGTTAGCCATTAATATAGAATAAGAAGAAGAAGAAGAAGTACGTTTGTCAACAATGTCTTTAAACACCCCCCCCCCTACACAACTAGATAAGATTTACCAAATATGTAAGTGAAATTTGCCCTTATATGTCATAAGTACGTTCCTTGCACATATGACATGCTAGTGAATTAACCATTGACACATTCCACATGCAGACAATACATTTCATCGAAATCATTTGACAAGCATAGAACACATACTCAAAACATATTTACTTGCATCTATAAAATATGTCACTTCTCTACTGGTTTGGTTCGCCAATATTGAACAACAATGATACCAGTATAGATTTTTACGGTAATTTTGGTGATGGGACCTACCTATAGAATAACAATTTGAATGGATATTTATAAGAGTTTCTTATGAAACACCACAGGACTCGGCACAGTTAAATACTTTCATATATTAAATGATATAAATACTCCATGAGAAAGTTAAATATTATATGTGTTTAAAAAAAAGAAGATTTTCCGACTTCCCTTCCCTAATTTGTTTGCCATGTGTTAGGAGAAACATAGACCTGTACTTTTTATTTTGCATTGGTCATGTGTGAGACCGGGATAAGACCACCTTCACGTATTGACTGATGGTGGCATTGACTTATCATCCCTTTACCCCATAGCCTGTTTCTAGTCTTGAAAGTAAGGGACTACTTAAAGCAGGTTGAAAGTAAAGCTGAAGGCGCATTCTGCAGGATCTTAAGTCCTTTTTTCTTAAGGTGTTAGGTTTTACACCTTCACTTGCACATGCGGGTAGTTATTGGGTGGATTGAGTAGCTCATGACTACCCAACATTTCTTTCTTTTAACCATCCACGCATGGCCATCATATTCAGTATTGAATGTTAGTCATTAATATAGAATAAGAAGAAGAAGAAGAAGAAGTACGTTTGTCAACAATTTCTTTAACTCCCCCCAGATTGTGACATTGACATTATGGATACGAAACTGGGGCCCGATTCATAAAACTTCGTACGAAGCAAACGGTCGTAAGATACATTTTATGTCTGATTTCTCGATATAATCCTGTCTTGTGGCATCTCTTTGGAATCGTCTTTTCAAGACGACTCCAAAGAGATGTCACAAGACAGGATTAGATGAAGAAATAAACAATGATCGAAACTTTTATAATCTGACTTACGACAACATTTGTCGTATGAAGCTTTATGAAATGGAACCCGGGCCATAATTGCGACACACCGTCTGTAGGTAATGAACAGTTCTACTAGGTGCCTTCAAAATCCACTAATGCATGTACGAGTCACAGAGAGGGCATGCTGTTGGACAGACAGACATGCAGATTACAATTTGTCTCCCGTTTGGGGGACATAAACCACCACTGAACTTTTGTCCGCCTGTACAAACGTTCAGGAGGGTATTTTTGTTTGTACCTCGTGTTTTTCCAACACTAACTTTTGAAAAATAGCGAGTGAAAAACACTTGTGCTGTCCTGTGGTTGCTCCAAGTCGCTTGGTGTTTTTAATAGGTAAATCAACCAGTGAGGTCCATTTCTATCACGAAGTTTCAAAAGGTTAATCATCCCATATAATAACGAAACAAGAGACCCGAAGGCCCTGATATCGCTCACCTGTTATAATGAAGCATGATAGCTTTACCTTTGAATTTCACCCATTTTATTCTAAATCCATTCAAATTTGTAGGATAGCATGTAAACAACATTGGAATACGACCTACTCCAGTATAGTAGAGTATATCAATGGCAGATAATTAGAGCCTAAATAATTCTGAAATGAAGGATTTTCTAGCATTTCAAAGTATATCAAGGGCATATTACGCTTGCCACAAAGATCAGACTTCAACAATAACTGCACTCCTTCAAGAACTTATGGCTATATACATTGTGTTCAAGTATAATTACAATTCATTGAAAACTGTAGTTACAGTGGAGAATATGTTATTCTTTCCCGTTTAAACGAAACGAAACGCAAACGCAAAACATTTAAACGTAGAAAAGTGCAAATTTTGGACAATTCTGATAATTCATGTTTATCTTGGTGGCAAACAGTTTGGAGCCTGATCAGACGCCGGGTTACCCGGCGTCTGATCTGGCTCTAAACTGTTTGCAATAGAAATACTAGTTTTAGCGTAAACGCGTTTATTGGGAAAGAATAACGTTTTCTCCACTGTATAAGCGTGCAAAAACTTTTAGATATGGCATTATCAGCAGTTCAAGGGTGTTGTATAACTCTTGACCTATTCATCCGATTTAAACTAGTCAAACTCATCCGAACTCTTTAAATGGTATCTGAGCAAGTTTAAGAAAGATTGGATAAAAGTTGTGGCCTCTAAAGTGTAAACAGTGTTGAATATGGCATTTTCAGCAATTCAAAGGTAGATAACTTTTGACCTATTATTCCGATTTCAACCATAATCAAACTCATCCGAAGTATTCAAAGGTAGATAACTCTTGACCTATTAGTCCGATGCCAACTATAATCAAACTCATCCGAAGTCTTATGATCATATACAATCTGGGCAAGTTTGAGAACGATTGGATAAAAAAATGTGGCTTCTACAGTGTAAACACTGAACTAGTTTAAATATGTCATTTTCAGCGATTCAAAGGTAGATAACTCTTGACCAATTAATCCGAGTACAACATCCGAACTCTTATGATAATATACACTTAGGACAAGTAACCAAAAATTGGATTAAAAGTGTTGCCTCTAGAGTGTAAACACTAAAATTGTTAACGACGGACGACGAACGACGGACGCCGGACATTCCAGGATTGCAAAAGGTCACCCTCAGCAAGCTCATGTGAGCTAAAAACCCAACATTATTCTTTTTAATGGAATGAGTGCTGATATTATGTCCGTTGCAAACAATTAAAAGTCTGATGAGACCAGAGTCCATGCTTATAAAGCGTTTGAGTTGAGTCTTAAATCATTCTTAAGCATTTGATTGGTCAGATTCATGCCTTCAGAACGTACTCAGACTCAACTCAAACGCATTATAAGCGCTGGACCAGGCTACAAAGGGTTTTCCATTCCAAATTGATAAATAGTTAACATTTTCATTACACCTTAAAAGTTAAGTCTGGAATCAAATGCTTGAGAACAATCTCGAACTCTTTATAACCTTAGACCCTTGTGTTTCATGTCAACGGGAAATTTTCCTCAATTTGTTCCTAAATGAACTAAGATGTGTCTAGTATGTTTGGAAATGTGTTAATTTGGTTGTCATGGCGCTACATTATTTATATGGAATGGAATTCTTTCAACCTCTTTGGGAGGCCATGATGAACGGAAACATTACACTAGGGGAAAATCTTTCCTGAATATAAACCCAGTACATGTACATCGTAAATATGTTATTTGTGCTTTTGACTTATTCCGTCACTAAAGATGTTCTACAGTACTCCCTTCCAACCACGGCCCTCCCAACAACGACTCTCTCCTTACAACTACCCTTTCCGCAGTTCCCTAAACAGGACAGTTATGTATAACGACTTTTTGCTGCAATATCATCTGCTTTAATTGTCGTCTGCTGTTTTCTCTCAAAGTGACAAAATGGACATTTTGACAGAAAATTAATTAATGACGAGTGACAAACAGCTAGAATCCAGATAAGGCCAAATAAAAAAGAACCTGTGTTTCCGGTAACCCGGCCGACCCTAGATTTTTCCCCCAACCCTTAACTTTTTTTTTCAGTTTTTGAAAAATATGTTGGCAAATGTCGGTAATTTTTGCGACAATTGTTTATTGAGGAGCGTGTACTAGACGCTACGCTCCGTTAAATTGTTTAAATAGCTAATTTATAGACGTTTAAGTATTTTAAAAATTGATTTTTAAATAAGATTTAAGTAATATCGAAGTGAAATTTGCTCTAAACATGTCATAAAGTAGCTTCCTTGTAGATATGATATGCTAGTTAGTTAACCATTGACACATTAAACATGCAGACAGCACATATCAATGACACATTTAACATACATACAACACATTGCAAAAACATCATTCATTCCATCTGTCATATATAAGTCACTACTTTGCCGTCTTGGTATATCAATATTATAAACAATCATTTTTAAGTTAATTTTAGTAAAGGGACCTATCAATAAAATCAATAACTTTAGTGGATATTTATAAGGATTTTTATATATGGCCCAGGGCTTTGCACAATAGAATACATTCATACATTTTCCATTTTCATACTCCATCAGAAAGTTAAAATGTATTATTGTATGTTTTATAAAAAAAAATTGTTTTGGGCATGAAATAGGAAACACAGGTATTTTTTTTATTTGGCCTTAGCCGCGGTCTGATCTGGATTCAAGCTGTTTGCAAATGTATTTACCAATTCCCTCCCTATAATGACTCCCTCCGAACCATGCACGCAATGTTTGCCCCCATATTGTACTTCTGGCAGGCTAAATGTTGAGCAGAATGCAATTGAAGGTGAGTTGAAAGTAAAGCAGAATGCTTCTTAAAGGAGCATTCTGCTTTATTTTCAGCCTGCTTTAATCCGCATCTGCAAAGATATTGGAAATGCCTTCTATGTTAAATGTTTTGGACTCCCAACATGGGAACTATTTTCCAGAGTTTAGAAATGTAAAAGGCGTACATGTATGTATGGGTAATATGTTAAATTAAGACAGGTAGTAGCTAAAATCACCACAGAAAAGAAACATTTTATTCAATCACTTAGCATTACCTGCCTGTGCAGGTCTACATATGTCTTTTTTAGTTGTTTTCACCCTTTCACTCTCATTTTGCTAACAGTTTGGGTCCTAAACAGACGCTGGACATGACCCACGCTCGAATTTGACCTAGATTTTATCAAGAAAAACATTGTCACAAAGTTTCGATAATCTCTCTCGCTCCAGCCGAGGTGAACACGTCACGGGAGAGGCACGGGGGTTCAGTCCATGACTAAGTGTGGCAGACTTAGTCAGTGCCTGAACCCTTGACCAACATCGGCTGGTGTGCCCGTAAAAGGCGCCGTTTGTAAAGATGTATCCTGAATCAACTTGTTTTCCTTTCTGCACCACTGGATCCAGCGGCAACTTTGAAGAAATTCAACTTTGGATGCCAGCCTCCGTCGAAATTCAACTTTAGAAATCCATCATCTGATGTTCAACAACAGCCAACTTTCGAATTCCACCGTTTTGGACCCTACCGGCTGAAGGGAAGAATCCCCCGATAATGCATACGCCCTAGAGGCAAGCGATGGGAGAGACGTTAAAATCAAAGAAAGAAAGATTCATGAAGATCGCCGCTAGAGTGTTAACGAACAATTGTGGACGGACGGACAGGCGGAGGACGACGGACATCCAGCGATCCTAAAAGCTCATCTTGGCACTTCGTGTCAGGTGAGCTAAACACTATTGCTTTAATACTAAAAAGAGGTAATAAACATTTCTATAGGAGAAAAAATCAGGTTTTTCTAAGGGTTATGTAAGCAGCTAGATTATGAAACAAGGGGTCTGTTTCATAACATAGCTACGACAGTAGTACTGGCCATTAAGACCACTTAACAGCTAGCTTGTTTTAGGTGCTTACAGCATGTTTGATGAAAATTAGGCAGAAAGTGCATTTAGGAGTTTTTAACTTGACTTTCATCCTGTTTGAGACTGTCAACTTAGTTTAACCCTTTCACTCTCAATGACGTCATAAAGCGCATTTGCAAACGGTTTGTAACACGGCGTCTGACCAGGGTCAAAACTGTTTGCCACTTGATTTGAAATAACGACAGTTATACTGACTTAAATCTTTGAAACGATATTGCAGACAACAATGTTTAAGCAGGCGACAATGAAACAGTGAAGGGGGTAAAAACCTCAAGATCAATTTGATCATAAAAGGGTTAACACCATCATGTGGAGAAATCAAAGAGTTGCTGTATACTCTATCAGGGTTCCAGATAAGGGAAGAATTTCAAAGATTAAAATCTTTATTTCTGCATTAAACCCTATGAGAAAATGTTGGATTTGTTCAGTTTACTCCCTCTTATCTGGAGCCCTGCTCTATGGTATATTGGTCAATCAACAGGCCAATATATTTCACACGATCCTTGATGAAACAAGCCTTACATTATTTGTCGTTCTTGTTTCAAAACTGCTTTTAAACCTTTAACCATGCAGTAAAGGGACAAAGTAAATACTTCATTACCCCATAGTCTGTAGTTTTAAAGAAATATTGTCACTTAAAGCAGGTTGAAAGTTAAGCAGGATGTGCCTTAAGGCACAGGCTGCTTTATTTTCAGCCTGCTTTAAGCTATTATCTGTTAATATATAGAAAATATTTATGATAACTATTTATGACTGCATAAAAGGGAACTGTTTTCTCCAGTCGAGAAATAAATTATAGGCATAACGAGAGTTGTAAGGGAGACAACAGAGCTCGCCATCAGCACATTAAGAAGCTTAAAAGCAGGCTTGGAGGTCAAGGTCATAGAGGTCATTTTTGGTTTGCATGTAAAGGTCTAGTCAACATGCATATGCAAACCATATATAAAAGTAATACCTCAAGGGACATAGGAATTGTATATTTTTTAGACTTAACACAGATTTCAAAACCTAAATGTAGGCCCTAAGTTAAGGGTCAATGTCACAAGGGTCAAACATTTTGCATGCAAGGAAAGTTCTTATCCATATGCATATGCATACCAAATGAGTATCTCAATGAACATAGGAAGTATGGGCATTTTAAGAAACCTACACACAGATATTGAAACTTAAACGTAGGCCCTAAGCCAAAGGCCAAGGTCACTGGGCAGCAAATGTTTGTATGCATGAATAGGTATTTTCGATATACAGTCATGCTTGACAAATATGAAAGGAATACCTGTATATCAATGAATACAGGAGTTATAGGTACTTTGAGGATGGGTTGTTCATATACACATGCATATACCAAATATGAAAGCAATATCTCAAGGGATATACATGTATAAGATATAAGCATTTGTCGAAACCTAAACACAGATTACGAAACCTAAACCTGTGTCCTATGTTCAGGGTCACTGGGCTAAACATTTTTATACGCATAAAAATGTATATTTCACATTCATGCAAAATATGAAATGAATTTCTCAAAGAACATAAGAGTAATAGGCATTTTGAGAAACCTAAACAATGATTTTGTATTTTAAACATCGGCTATAAGTTCAAGGTCACAGGGGGTCAAACAGTTTATGTGCATGAAAAGGTCTTGTCCATATACACACACATACCAAATATGAAAGGAGTATCTCAAGGGACATAGAATTTATAGGCATTTTGAGAAACCTAAACGAAGATTTTAAAACCTAAACATGGACTCTAACTTCAAGGTCACAAGAGTAAAAATTTTGTGTGCACGGTAAGGTCTTGTGATAACACATACATACCAGATATGAAAGCAATATCTAAATGGACATAGGAGTTAAAAAAATTCTAAACCTAAACGCAGAATTCCAAAACTAAACTTGGGCCCTAAGTTCAAGGTCAAGGTCACTAGGCTCTAAATTGCTGTATGCACGGAAAGAAATTTACCATAAACACATGCATGCCCAATATGAAAGGAAAATCTCTATGAACATAGGAGTTATAAGCATTTTTCAAAACGTACACACAGATTTTGATACCCAAACACAGGCCCTTAGTTCAAGGTCACAGGGGTCAATATTTATTGTGCATGGAAAGGTCTTGTCCATATACACACACACACACAAAACATATTAAATGAATACCTCAAGGGACATAGAAGTTATGGGCACTTTGAGAAAACTAAATGCAGATTTCAAGACCTAAACGTTGACCCCAACTTCAAGGTCAAGGTCACTGGGGTAAAAATATTTTTGTGCATTGTAAGGTCTTGCCCATAAACACATGCATACCAGATATGAAAGCAACATCTCAAGGGACATAGGAGTTATAAGCATTCTTGAAACCTAAACGCAGATTTCTAAACAAAAATGTGGGTCCCAAGTTCAAGGTTGCTAGGCAAAAAATGTCTGTATGCCTGAAAAGATGTGACCATATACACATGCATGCCAAATATAAAAGTAAAATCTCAATGAACATATGAGTACTAGGCATATGGTCAAGGTCACTTGGGTCAAACATTTTGCGTGCATGGAAAGGTCTTGTTCACACACACACATACATCCCAGATATTAAAGCAATACCTCAAGGGACATAGAAGTTATTTATAGCATTTTTTTTAAACTGCTAACAGGAAAGGAAACGCCAACACCAACAACAGGGTGAAAACATTATCTCTTGGACACAGCCTGGCAAGCTAAACAAGAGGGCCTGAAGGCCCTGATATCGCTCACCAGTTGTACTGAAGCCCGATACATGTAGCTTTACCTTTCTGTTTCACCAGTTTTAATCTAAATCCATTCCAAATTTGTAGTATAGCATGTAAACAATTTTGAAATACAACCTCATAATTCTAGTATAGTAGAGTACATCAAGGATAGATAACTAGAGCCTTAATAATACTGAAATGAAGCCTTTTCTAGCATTTCAAAGACTTTTTTAAGTATATCCAGGGCAGATAACTGCCACAATGGTTAGATTTCAACAATAATTGCACTCCTTTGAGAACTTATAGCTATATACATTGTTAGCAAGTATAGTCAAAATGTATTGAAAACAGTAGTTGCAAGAGTGTATACGCCGTTAGATATGGCATTTTCAGCAATTCAAAGGTAGATAACTTTCAACTTATTGGTCGGATTTCAACCATAATCGCACTTGTTCCAACTCTTATGCTCATATACAATCGGAACAAGTTTGAAAAAGATTGGATAAAAATTGTGGCCTCTAGAGTGTAAACACCATTAAATATGGCATTTTCAGCAATTCAAAGGTAGATAACTTTCGACCTATTCGTCCAATTTCAACCATTATCGAACTCATCTGAACTCTTATAGTCATATACAATCTGAGCAAGTTTGAACAGGTAATATGGTGCCATGAATGATGATGCTCATGATGGACGACTTAAATGATGATTTTGGCTAATCTCATTCACAGCAAAGGAGCCCACTGACCTGCCTTCCTTTTAGTCCTTGCCAAAGGGGATATCTCTGTTAACCCATTACCCTATTTCTAGTATTGAATACAGACATCCACTTAAAGCAGGTTGAAAGTAAAGCAGAATGCGCCTGAGGGCGCATTCTGATTTACTTTCAGCCTGCTTTAAACTAGCACCTGTTAGAATTTAGAAAATATTTATCCTGGTTCATTTGCATGACTGTAAAAATTGGAACTTTTTTAGAGGATGAATAAATTTAATGCGCTAAAAGGCGCTTCTATGAGGTAAAGGGGTTAAATAAGCAAACACACCGGGTGACCCCCTATGACAATTAAGACCCAGAACCACTGCAATGTAGGAGAGTATCTTGGGACACATCAACGAGCTGCCCCGTGCTAAGATAAAGGTGTGTTAGCAAATTAGTAATATATCAAGGATCTGTTTGTTAAAGAAATGGTGACTGAACAAACAATTAAAGCTGTAGATATTTGCGTATATTTTATACCACCTGGAAAGATGTTGTCACCTCCTACTCTTGAAAGACATCGATAACCACTGTGTGCAATTGCAAACATTTCTTAATTAGGTGCTAAGTGACAAAACAACAAATAATTATAGGATTCTAGTATAATATTTATTCAGTGCTAAAAAAAGTTTTGTTCTTCTTCATGTAAAATGGTGAAAAAGTTGTGACCCAACTGGGACTCGAACCCAGGACCTCTGGCTTACCATGCCAACGCTCTAACCACTGAGCTACCGAGTCACCCAGAAAAGCCAATCAACCATTTCACCATATTCTCTACCCAGCTACACACACCCCCTCTACACAAGAATTCGTCCCGAATTCTTATTAAAGAACACTCCACGAGTTTCTTATTATTATTTCTGTACACTCCACGAGTTACATATTATTTTACGGGTTATTTACGTTGGGCGCCAAATGTAACATGGTGAAAAAGTTGTGACCCAACTGGGACTCGAACCCAGGACCTCTGGCTTACCATGCCAACGCTCTAACCACTGAGCTACCGAGTCACCCAGAAAAGCCAATCAACCATTTCACCATATTCTCTACCCGGCTACATTCAGATGACAAATAATCAGATGACAAATGATTTAGATAAACAATTTAAATACTTGAACCCATAAACATCAAATGCACAATGCCAGTTACAAATTATCTTAAGTCCATTTCAGGTTATTTAGGAGTGTTTTTTACAATAGACATGTTATTAATGCGAAATGGCAAACAGTGTATACCCTGATCAGAGGGCTCCTTTCGGAGCCCTCTGATCTTGGTCTTCACTGTTTGCACAGGTAAAGTGTACTATTCACATGAACATTGTTTGAAATGGACACCAGTATGCGGGACTAGGGTTCAAAGGTTTAATCCATCTGTCCTTTGAGGTTATTCATAAAGGGAGAGGTGAGCATGTAAACATATTGTGTGTTGGTAGCGAGAAATGTGTCCAGTTGTCAGAGATTTCAGTTTAGCAAAGTCAGGGTCCATGCTTATAAAGTATAAATTTGAGTTGAGTCTGAATTCGTTCTCAAGCATTTGATTGGTCAGATTTGAGCCTAGACTCAGATCTGACCAACCAACTCCTAGAGAACGGTTCCATACACAAGTCAAATACTTTATAAGCAAGGACCCTGACTTTTGGATATTACAAATTGTATTCTCCTTATCTGTAGCTCTGTTAATGGTCAAACTTGTATTAGGCATCCACTATTTGAACTATCTTGGAGAACATGGACAGTTGACAGCTTAACCCTTAGCCTGCCACTCACGACTATAGCTCCATATGCAAACAGCTTGGATTCGGATGAGACGCCGAGTAACTCAGCGTCTCATCCGGATCCAAGCTGTTTGACACTCGGACAACATTTTCAGCAATTTTGAGCAACTTTGAAGCACTTTGAAACTTGAAGCAGACGAGAAATATAGCAGACGATAATTTATTTGGCGGGCTAAGGGTTAATGCAGAGCTAAAGTAAAGCAGAGAGTTCCTAATTTTGCTCTGCATTAGGCTATAATTTGCATAAAATCCTTGTTATCAATGTCGGGGTGGCAGCATAATACAAGATTGACTTTACTGCAGCTACCATATTCTTGTAATAAAAATGTTCACGTTACAACATCCATCCTAAATCATCATCCCTATTCATTTAGAGTGATCGTCATTGGCTTGCCCTTAGGGTCATCAAATCTGTCCATAGTCGTGATGTTGGCCAACATGGTCAAGCCAAAGAATAGGATGAGCACGAGTATAATTGTACTGAAGATGCCCATCCATATTGGAACAGTGAAGAACTCCACACAATCCCAAACAAAGTCTGTAAACACCTCGGTTGTGTTACCGTTATAGGCCTCCATCTGTGAGAAAAAAGAAACATTCCGTTAGTAAACAATTAGGTTCTATTAATCCTATCTATAAACAACTTGCTTTACCAATTCACCCCACTGCTTGTCAGCACTGAAAATTTCCAAACTTTCTGGTTTTTTTCAAGCACAATTAGGTTCTATTAATCCTATCTATAAACAACTTGCTTTTTTTACCCATTCACCCCATTGCTTGTCAGCACTGAAAATTTCCAAACTTTCTGTTTTTTCAAGCACAATTAGGTTCTATTAATCCTATCTATAAATATACTTGCTTTACCCATTGCTTGTCAGTACTGAAAATTTCCAAACTTTCTGTTTTTTTCAAGCACAATTAGGTTCTATTAATCCTATCTATAAACAACTTGCTTTACCCATTCACCCCATTGCTTGTCAGCACTGAAAATTTCCAAAATTTCTGTTTTTTCAAGCACAATTAGGTTCTATTAACCCTTAGCCCGCCAAATAAATTGTCGTCTGCTATATTTCTCGTCTGCTTCAAGTTTCAAAGTTCTTCAAAGTTGCTCAAAATTGCTGAAAATGTTGTCCGAGTGTCAAACAGCTTGGATTCGGATGAGACGCCGAGTTACTCGGCGTCTCATCCGGATCCAAGCTGTTTGCATATGGAGCTATAGTTGTGACTGGTGGGCTAAGGGTTAATCCTATCTATAAATATACTTGCTTTACCAATTCACCCCATTGCTTGTCAGTACTGAAAATTTCCAATTTTTCTATTTTTCAAGCACAATTACTTAAAACCAGCTGAAAGTAAACAGAATCCTATGGTGGCACTGAGGTGACATGCAAACATTTTTTTTTTAATTTTTAACTCGTGCGCACGACTTAATTTCTAAAAAAAAAAATCTTTAATATTTATCTCGTGCACACGACTTAATTTCTAAAAAAAACAAATCTTTACTTTTTATCTCGTGCGCATTCTGCTTTACTTTCAGCTTGCTTTAAGCTAACATCTGGTAGGATATATTAAAATATTTTTCTGGTGCATGTTCATGACTATAAATTGTAACTACATTTTGCACTGTATGAATAATTGAAAAGCATAAAAAGATGTGTCTATTGGATGATGGGATAACTCATTCCTGAATTGTATCTACAGTAAAACCTCGCTGTTACGACCACTAAAACGAAGGCTGAAAGAAAGGTGACAGTGAAACAGAAAGCTCCTACAGGAGCTTTCTGTTTCACTGTCACCTTGCTTTAAGCGGTCATCTATCGTAAACACCCTATTAATAATTAATAAAATGTAGTGGTCATAATAGAGAGGTTTTACTGTACTTTTCAAACGTTTTACCTCTTCCTTTCAGATATACCTTGTCATGCATTATGTTTAAGAGTCACAGATAACATCTAATGCATTTTGATAATTTCATTCTGCTTTAAAAAGCCACCTAGTATTGACACTTTAAACCTTCCAACCCTAAATATCTCTTTTGGGTATTTATTGTCCGTTTGGACTCGTCTAGTACAGGCATTTTGAACCAGCCTACTGTTGCATTTTTGATAGGACAACAAAACTAAATGAAAATGTCAAACAGTGCAGACCCTGATCAGAGAGCTCCCTTTATGGGAGCCTTGGGAGCTCTCTGATCAGGGTCTACACTGTTTGCATATGTAATCAGTAATCTCTACAGAGGGCTGTAGGATTGAAAGGGTTAATAAATGATGTATCTGTCTGTCTGTACTATCTCCAGGCTTGAAAGAGAAAGCTGATTTAAGTTCTATTGTTTGTAAACAATTAGGAGCCTGATCAGATTCCAAATGTTTCAACTTCTGATCAGGCTCATACTTGTTCCCCACTCAGGCACAAAAAAAGTCAAAATATCTTATAAACCTGCCTTTTTTTCCATATGCCATTGCAATGTATTTTGTTACGCGACTGACCCCTTGAGATGCATTAATGTGTCCTTTACAAGAAGTGTCACTATAAAGAACACATTTGTTCTGCAAACAGTGAAGAATCAGATCAGATAGCTCTTGGATCAGGGTCTTCACTGCTTGTCATTTTTGCAATCCGTGCAACTCTTTCAACATTAAGTAACTTGTGTGAGATTTTAGATTCCTTTATGGATCATTTTAGTTACTAAAGCAAGAACCAGTCTACTTTGAATTCTAGGTAGTTTAATAAATACTGGTCTAAATTAGCAAAAACAGTGTAGACCCAGATCAGAGGGCTCCTATAGGAGCCCTCTGATCTGGGTCTACACTGTTTGCACATGTAATGAGTATATTTTAAACAGGTTCATGGTGTTGAAAGAGTTTTGGGGAAAAATAGCAAGTTCACTAGTTTTTTTCACTAATAAGTTTTAACAGCAATAAGTACCTGGAAGCCTGCTAGGGACAGGGTGATGGCTTGGTAAATAGTTGAGTTGAAGAATCTCTTAACGGTCCTTGGTTGAAGCCTCGTGCAGTGGAAGGAGAAACCTGAAGCAGCCAGGATTTTGTAGTCCATGACAACATCTTTAAAGCTGAAATCACTTGTGTTTGTGGTGCTTCCTTCATAGGTCAAATTTCCGAGGCCAGACATCCATTCACTGGCATAGTTCAGGGACAAGTTGAAGCTGAAAGAAAAGGAATTAACCTATTGAACACTAGTGACAAGTATATGACCATGTCCTTTCTTTCTCTTTTTCTTATGACTGATGATTGTGAGAAGGGGCACTTATGAAGTGCACCAGGGACTGTACCCTGCTGGTCACTTTATTCTGACACCTACAACCCAGTTGTGATGCTAACCCGAAATCCTGAGCGCCAAGACTTGATGGCTTCCTCACATGAAAAATTCAAATGCCTAGACCGGGAATATAACTCACAGCCTTGAGGAGCTTAGTGATGTAAATCACAGTGACTGTAACCACTAGGCCATGGAGGCCCCCATGAAGCATTAAAGCATACAAAAATCCTGACAATATGAACATCTGTTAAATGTTGCACATATGAAAACATCCTAAAAAATTATAAGGTTGCACCTTGCAAACTGCATGAGGCGAGACAAAAAGAGTATAGGGATGCTATTTCGCTGGGATTTTTCCGATATCTTCAGATTATTATCCTAGCAGATAGTAGCTTAACCCTTGACCCCATAAATACGCCTTTTTACGCCTCTAATATATTCCTCCACTGAAGAAAATACTTTCACTTTATACAGTCATGAATATGTACCATAAGAAATATTTTCTATATCCTAGCAAATAATAACTTAAAGCAGGCTGAAAGTAAAGCAGAATGTGCCTCAAGGATCATTCTGCTTTACTTTCAACCTGCTTAAATGATCAGCTTTCTTCCAGTCTAGAAATGGGCTAGGAGGAAATGGGTTAAAGCAGCTTGAAAGTCAAGCAGAAAGCGCCTTAAGCCACCATTTTGCGTTACTTTAATCTGCTTTAAGCAATCATGCTTAAAAAATAGAAAATTTGGAAGTTTTAGGATTTTTCATGATCAACTTATGTATCAATCAAATAGTTATGATGACTGCCACACAGATATATGAATGGATGGATGGATGGAAGCAGGGCTCCAGATAAGAGGGGTATTTCAAAAACTAAAATCCTTATTTCTGCTTTAAACCCTATGGTGTCACTACTCATTTGAATCGTCTCGAAGAGACGATTCTAATGAGTAGTAACACCATAGGATTTGATGCTAAAATAAGTGAGAAAATGTTGGATTTGTGCAGTTTACTCCCTCTTATTTGGAGCCCTGGAAAAGTTTACCAATGAACAGGCAAGGGTAAAATATCATGCCCCAATCTTATCACTGCAGGTGCATAACATTTTTAAAACAATTTTTTGTTCAATACTTACACCATTGTCAGTACACCTTGACTGTTACTCATGCCTATGGTGACTCTGAAAATAGATAATAACTAATTACTCCATAAATACGCCTTTTTACCCCTTCAATTCCACAGAAAAATATAGTTCCAATTTTTACAGTCATGAAAATGTACCATAAGAAATAGTTTCTATATCTTAGCAAATTGTAGCTTAAAGCAGGTTAAGGCACATTCTGCTTTACTTTCAACCTGCTTTAAGTGTTCATCTGTCTTCAAAACTAGAAACTGGCTATGGGGTAACTGAACTTAACTCATTACGCCATAGACGGGGCTCAGATAATCGAAAGTAAACTGAACAAAATCAGCATTTTCTACCTCATTTCAGCACCAGATCCTATGCGTGCAATACTCATTAAAATTGTCTCGAAGAGAATTCTAATGAGTAGTAACACCATAGAGTTTAATCCAGAAATAAAGATTTTCATGTTGTTTTTTTCACCTTTACTTTATATAGTACTATTTAAGAAATGCAGATATCCTAGCAGATGGTAGCTTAACTCATTATCCCAAAATACACCTTTTTACGCCTATATTCCTCAACTGAAGTAAATAGCTCACATTTATACAGTCATGAATATGTATGATTAGAAATATTGTCTATATCCTAGCAGATAATAGCTTAAAGCATACTGAAAGTAAAGCAGAATGTGCCATAGGGCACATTCTGCTTTACTTTAAACCTGCTTTTAGTGAGCACCTGTCTTCAAACTTAGAAAACAGGCTATGGGGGAATGGGTTAAAGGAGGCTGAAAGTAAAGTGAAATGTGCCTTCATGCTCATGCTGCTTAAAGTTGTCAGCTGTTTCCAAAAACAAAGAAATAGGCTATAGGGTAATGGCTTAAGGCAAGGTGAAAGTAAAACAGAAAGCTCTGATTTACTTGCACAGTGCTTTAACCCTTTACCCCCTAGCCTATTTATAGTTTTGAAAATATCTGACTACTTAAAGCAGGTTGAAAGTAAAGCAGAATGCGCCTTAAGGCGCATTCTGCTTTACTTTCAGCCTGCTTTAAGCTACCATCTGATAGAATAAAGAAAATATTCGTATGATACATATTCATGGCTGTATAAATTGGAACTTTTTCTAATTGTCTACAGCGGAGGAATAAATTGAATGCGCTAAAAGGCGCTTGTATGAGGGAAAGGGTTAATTAAGCTCCCACCTGTCTTTTATAAAATAGCAAATTAGCCATCATTTTAGTGGTTGTAAGAGAAGGGTTTAACAGTAATTACTCATATAACATTACCACAGAAAGCATTAGTAATTGTTGATCATTTTCTAGAGATACATGTATAGGCTTGGCTATTGGATTAAAATTGTGGCCTCTAGAGTGTAAAGACAAAAATTGTTGACGACGGATAATGAACCACAAACCTCGAACGCCGGACATTCAAGGATTGCAAAACCTCACCCTGAGCTAGCTCAGGTGAGCTAACAAAAAGGCTTAATTATTTATAAAAGACAGCTGACAGCTTAAAGGAAGGTGACAGTGAAACAGAAATCTCCTTAAGGAGCTTTCTATTGTTTCATTTTCACCTTGCTTTCAGCAGCCACCTGCCTTAAACACAAAATAATTACCTGAAATTAGTGGTTGTCATAGAGAGTTTTTACTGAATAATCAGTCAAAATATGCATGTGTACAGTGGTATATAACAAACAGGTCATTCACCTAAGGCCATTCACCTATATAAAGTGTGCTCCTGAATAATGCCATTGTAAACGGTCAAAAAGAAACTCCGGCATTCAAGTGTCGACTTGCCACATACCTTATCTAAAAAAAAAAAAATTTTTTTTTTGTGTGTGTGTGTGCAACCCCTGGCAATTATATTCAAAGTGTTGAATGTGGCCAGTACCTGGTAGAAGTAGAAGACTATGAAAACTGTTTGAGTTAAGGAGTGGAGACTGACGTCGAGAATAAAAGCACCATTTTGAGGAGTTCAATGGCCTGTCCAATTTATTTTTAGAATGGAACATTCTAAAACTGAACATGGGATGATCATTGGACTCCATAATATCTGTAAGTTTGAGCTAGGGATACGAATAGCTGTATTTACTGTGTTTAACCCTAACCCTACCCCATAGCTTATTTCTAGTTTTGAAGAAAGTTACTTAAATCAGGTTGAAAGTAAAGCTTCACTTTCAGCCTGCTTTAAGCTACCATCAGCTAGAATATAGAAAATATTTCTAATGACACATTCATGACTATATTACTCAGTGGAGGATTGATTTAAAGGCGTATTTATGGGGTAATGTACAGAAGGGAAGATGTTTTATCTTTTCTGTTTGAATGCAAGGCAGTAAACTGTAGAAAATTCCTTTTTTTTTAATTTTCTGACTATTTTTTTTTAACTAAGTGGCAAATAGGTTGGAGCCAGATCAGACTCCTGGTTAATCCGGTGTCTGATCTGGCTCAAACTGTTTGCAATGGAAAAATAGTTTTAGCCTAAACATGTTTAATTGGGGAAAAATAATGTATCAGTAAAGTTAAAGCAGCGGTCTTGTATAAGAGGAGTATTTCAAACACTAAATCCTTTATTTCTTAATTTAACCTTATGGTGTCACTACTCATTAAAATCGTCTCGAATGAGTAGTAGCACCATATGATTTGGTGCTGATACGAGTGAGAAACTGTTGGATTTGTTCAGTTTACTCACTCTTATCTTGAGCCCTGGTTTCATATGTCCTGTGGTAATGGTCACTAATCATAGTGAGTGGACTAGTGAAATTGTCCTGCCTATGACAGGATAAGACTGATTATTTTCTGCAAGACTCCCCAGATAAGAAAGAGTATACTGATCAAATCTTGACATTTTCTCACTCATTTCAGAACCAAATCCTATGGTGTTTCTACTCATTCGAAAAGACGATTCTAAGAGAAGTGACACCATAGGGATAAATGCAGAAATAAAGATTTTAGTTTTTAAAATACTCCCCTGATCTTGAGCCTAGATTGATGCTGAAACTAATTTACATGTATTAACCCATTACCCCTTAAACACGCATTTTTACGCCTATAATTTATTCCTCCATTGAAGAAAAAAGTTCAAATCTGCTTTAAGCGGTCACCTTTTTGAAAGCTAGAAACAGGCTAAGAGGTAATGCGTTAAGACTACTTACAAATATGTATTGTTGTCTGAGGTGCCATTTTCACCAGGAACTACAAGTTCAGTCTTCATATTCAGATGTTCATTCGCTAAGAAACGTGATGCATCAGACCTCAGTTTATGAGGCTTTTCTGGAAATTCGCTGTTTGGCATCATGACAAGCAAATCTACATATCTTAGGCTCATCATGACACGCTCATCATACGTGAACACCATTGTGTCATTGGGCTTTTCATCTGATGCCAGTAGGTGACGACCTTTGAACTCTTCTCGTACCTCATTCTGTTGAATAAAATTGTAATATTACAGTTACTGTCCAGTCTTGATAACTACAGCTCCCATAACCCATTAAGCCATACTGACTCATTTTGACTCATTGCGCAATAGCCTCATACTAACTCATTTTGACTCACTTTATTCAACTGGCATGTATTGAGATAAGCACTGATAATTGTTAATCGCTTATGAGTTAATGGGTTAACACAGTCCCCCATAGAAGTGCCTTTTAGTGCGTTCAGTTTATTCTAGGGATGTCAACGAATACCAAAACGGTATCCGAATATTCGAAAGTTCTATCCGAATAGTATTCGGATATTCGGTTTTTAAAGCCATACAAATCATCGTATGCTCGTAAGTTGCTTGAATAGTATAGCGGTAATAAAGATGATATCCCGTAAAGCTTCTCTCACGGCAAACACACAACAACATAATCGATTCACATTTTTAATGATGAAAATAAATAAATAATGAATTATCATATAAAAGCATACATATGCTTAAAATAAGTACAATGCAGGAAAATGTAATACAGAACTTTCGTTATATAGAGAGGTCTACATTACGTTTGTTCTGCACTAACCCTTATCGCGCTGACTTGTCGTCTGCTTTAAATCGTTATTTTGCAAACAAATTCTCGATAATATGTTAGGCTATATTAACTGAATAAAAGTTGAAAATTAGTTTCAAACAGTTTGGACCCAGATCAGACGACTCGTTACGCGGCGTCTGGCCTGGATCTTAACTGTTTGCAGCATGATAAGGGTTTAGTAAAGTCCGTGAATTATACCCTGACGTAATGGAAGTTGCAAACAAACACAATGGGATCTTCTTAAGCCTAGACGGGTAAACCGTAAATGATGCCTGTCACATGTGCTATAGGTGTCACGCAATTATCTTACCATTGACACTTGTTGAAAAAACAAACTCTAACGCTAACGGGGTGCGAAAACATCGATTTAACTGGCAATGATTAATGAACGCGGAACAGTATCGAAACAATTTAACTAACCTTAGGTGCTGCATGAGCTGTGTAGATGGCGCTATACTTCACACCACGTTTGTTCAAATGATGCATACACCTGCCAATCATCTTGTCTGAAATGAAACATGAGTTTGGCATTAAAGAAAATTTGCATATTGGATAGCGAGTGAAAGAGTTCTGCTCTCTGTATTTCAGCTCTTTGTACTGAGGAATGGGTAAAGTTAGTCTAAGGTACCTATGTAAAACCCGAGGGAAAGACATAGTATGGATACACCCTTGATCTTCACAGTTTGAATGTCAGTCTGCTCTTTATAACATTAATACATGAAATGTTACAAATTTGTACATAGATTAACTATTTCTCCCATCACTTGTTTTCAGTTTTGAAAACAGACAGTTGATTAAAGCAGGCTGAAAGTAAAGCAGAATGCACATTAAGGTGCATTCTGCTTTACTTTCAACCTGCTTAAATCTACAATCTACTTGGATTTCTTATTGTGCATATTCATGACTGTATAATGCTGAACTACTTTCTTTACTTGAGGATTAGTGTAAAGGGGTGAATTTATGAGATAATGGGTTAAAGCTAGTACCATTTTCCTCCAGAGCCTTTGCTGCATCTTTGCCACTAACTGGGTGTAGGGCAACTAGGATCAGGTAACTCTTCCCTTCTGACAACTGTGTATTGGCAAGATCCTCTGGGTTATCTATCTTGACTACTCTCCCTTTAAAGGACTTCTTCAATTTCTCAATGCCTGCCATCGGACTGGCCACTGAGGGTAGCTGCACTGAGAATTCCTCATCCATTGCTGTCTATAACATAAAGAAAACCTTTTTTTAAATGTGTTCAGCAGTGTATACCAAAATGATAATTTCTGAACAGTCAGTGTAACAGATTTAAACAATTAGCACATTATACCCACTGTTATAGAATTACAGGGCTGCCATTTCTCCAGATTTTTCCTAAATCTTCAGATTTTTTTTCCAGTACATGGTAGCTTAAGGCAGACTGAAAGTAAAGCAGAATGTGCCTTAAGGCCCATTCTGGTTTACTTTCAACCTGCTTTAAGCATTACGTGTCTTAAAAACTAACAAGAGTTGTCAGAGAGACAACAAAGCTCGCCTGCGGCACCTTTAGAAACTTAAAAGCACACTCAAGGTCACAGAGGTCAACCTTTTTGTCTGCATTGAAAGGTCTTGTCCATATACACTGGCAAATCAAATATGAAAATAACACCTCAAGGGACATAGGAATTATAAGCATTTTTGAAACCTAAACGCAGATTTCGAAACCTAAAACCTTTTGCGACCTTAGTTCAAGGTCAAGGACACTGGGCTAATTTTTTTGCATGCATGGAAAGATCGTGTCCATATACACATGCATGCCAAATATGAAAGAAATATCTCAATGGATATATGAGTTAAAGAAATTTTGAGAAACCTAAACGCAGACTTTGAAACCTAAACGCGGGCCCTTAGTTCAAGGTCAGAGGGCTCAAACATTTTGCATGCAAGGAAAGATGTTGTCCATATACACATGCAAACTGAATATGAAAGGAATATTTCAATGGACATAGGAAAAATAAAAATTTTGAAAAACCAAAACACAGATTTCGAAAACTAAACATTGGCCCCAAGTTCAAAGTCAAGGTCACAGGGGTCTAAATTTTGCAGTGCCTGGAAAGGTCTTGTCCATATACACACATAAACCAACTATGAAAGCAATACCTCAAGGGACATAGAAGTAAAAGGCATTTTTCAAAACCTAAACACAGGCCCTAAGTTCAAGGTCACAAGGGTCCAAATTTATCTGTGCATGGAAAGGTCTTGTCCATATACACACACATACCAACTATGAAAGCAATACCTCAAAGGATATAGAAGTTAAATGGATTTTCGAAACTTAAACGCAGATTTCGAAACCTAAACACAGGCTCTTAGTTCAAGGTCAAGATCACAGGGGTCTAAATTTTTCTGTGCATCGAAAGGTCATGTCCATATACACATACATACCAACTATGAAAGCAATACCTCAAAGGACATAGAAGTTAAAGGCATTTTTCTAAACCTAAACACAGGCCCTAAGTTCAAGGTCAAAGTCACAGGGGTCTAAATTTTTCTGTGCATGTAAAGGTCTTGTCCATATACACATACATACCTACTATGAAAGCAATACCTCAAGGGACATAGAAGTTAAAGGCAATTTTCGAAACCTAAATGCAGATTTCGAAACCTAAACGCAGGCCCTAAGTTCAAGGTCAAGGTCACAGGGGTAAAAAACTTTCTGTGCATGGAAAGGTCTTGTCCATATACACACACATACCAACTATAAAAGCAATACCTCAAAGGACATAGAAGTTAAAAGCATTTTTCTAAACCTTAACACAGATTTCGAAACCTAAACACAGGCCCTAAGTTCAAGGTCACACGGGTCTAAATTTTTCTTTGCATGTAAAGGTCATGTCTATATACACACACATACCGACTATGGAAGTAATACCTTAATGGATATAGAAGTTAAAAAGCATTTTTCAAAACCTAAACGCAGATTTCGAAACCTAAACGCAGGCCCTAAGTTCAAGGTCAAGGTCACAGGGGTCTAAATTTTTCTGTGCATGGAAAGGTCTTGTCCATATACACACACATACCAACTATGGAAGCAATACCTCAAGGGACATAGAAGTTTAAAGGCATTTTTCGAAACCTAAACACAGATTTCGAAACCTAAACGCAGGCCCTAAGTTCAAGGTCAAGGTCACAGGGGTCAAAATTTGTCTGTGCATGGAAAGGCCTTGTCCATATACACACACATACCAACTATTGAAGCAATACCTCAAGGGAAATAGAAGTTAAAGGCATTTTTCTAAACTTAAACACAGATTTCGAAGCCTAAACGCAGGCCCTTAGTTCAAGGTCAAGGTCACAAGGGTAAAAAAATTCTGTCCATGCAAAAGTCTTGTCCATATACACACACATACCAACTATTGAAGCAATACCTCAAGGGAAATAGAAGTTAAAGGCATTTTTCTAAACTTAAACACAGATTTCGAAACCTAAACGCAGGCCCTAAGTTCAAGGTCAAGGTCACAGGGGTAAAAAAAATTCTGTCCATGCAAAGGTCTTGTCCATATACACACACATACCAACTATTGAAGCAATACCTCAAGGGACATAGAAGTTAAAGGCATTTTTCGAAACCTAAACACAGATTTCGAAACCTAAACGCAGGCCCTAAGTTCAAGGTCAAGGTCACAGGGGTAAAAAAAATTCTGTCCATGCAAAAGTCTTGTCCATATACACACACATACCAACTATTGAAGCAATACCTCAAGGGAAATAGAAGTTAAAGGCATTTTTCTAAACTTAAACACAGATTTCGAAACCGAAACGCAGGCCCTAAGTTCAAGGTCAAGGTCACAGGGGTAAAAAAAATTCTGTCCATGCAAAGGTCTTGTCCATATACACACACATACCAACTATTGAAGCAATACCTCAAGGGACATAGAAGTTAAAGGCATTTTTCGAAACCTAAACACAGATTTCGAAACCTAAACGCAGGCCCTAAGTTCAAGGTCAAGGTCACAGGGGTCTAATTTTTTCTGTGCATGGAAAGGTCATGTCTATATACACACACATACCGACTATGGAAGCAATACCTTAATGGATATAGAAGTTAAAGGCATTTTTCAAAACCTAAACCAGGGTTCGACATTAACTTTTTTTTTCACTAGACATTCGGTCTTGTAGCCTGCAAACATTACTAGACCAGACCAAAAAGTTGGTAGACCAAACAGAAACAACTGAATCTTTGGTAAACTTCAAAATTTCGCAAAACTTTCTGTCTTTTTTTATTTTCATAGCGTGTCTTTGACTCCTACGTAGCTGTACTCGCCCCTTTCTCTTCCTTTTTCTTACCATTAAAACCGAAGCTGAATAAATCTGACATGATTTGACGTTACGATGTACACAAACAAAAAAGCGTTCGCTGAATGTCGTACTTATACTTGGCAGAAAAATGGATATTTTCGTTAACAAAACAAATAATATATCAGAATTGGGATTGATTTCGGTTTCGCACGTAAAAATTGATACAAAATTGTGTTTTAGGTAAAATAATTGCATTGAAGATACTTACGACAATCATGGTAGTGAAAAGCGTGGGAAAGTAATATCCGGTAACTACCGAGAAATATCGGTTCGCAGAATAAATTGTCATTTTCAATCCCAAAAACTGAGACTGCAGTTACCTTTTCGGATATTGTACCTTTCTAATTAAAAATGATCAATTCTAAAAACATTCAAAACGTAACTGTTATCAACACAATCAGGTGTTTTAAGTATAGCGCGAGATGATCAATTAATCACACCGATATTTTTCGTAACTGAACCGGATTTTACTCATCGCCCTAATTACTGCGGGATAGTTACTACTGCTAATTTTAGAACAAGGATTTCCTGACTGCGTGCTTTATTTAGATGCGGAAACAGTTTTGAGGTCTGAGCAACCTACTTGTCTGAAACCACAGTGGCGAACTGGGTAGGATTTTTAGCTTGAACATAATGATGTCATTTTCTAAATGCGTGAATTTAAATAAATCATCCTCAGATTTTAACTAGACCATTCGGGTTAGTAACTGCGAGGGATCACTAGACTGAACATCGCCGTTACTAGTGAATGTCTATCGGACGTAGGCCAATGTCGAACCCTGCCTAAACGCAGATTTCGAAACCTAAACGCAGGCCCTAAGTTCAAGGTCAAGGTCACAGGGGTCTAAATTTTTCTGTGCATGGAAAGGTCTTGTCCATATACACACACATACCAACTATGGAAGCAATACCTCAAGGGACATAGAAGTTTAAAGGCATTTTTCAAACTTAACGCAGATTTCGAAACCTAAACGCAGGCCCCAAGTTCAAGGTCAAAGGGGTCTAAATTTTTCTGTGCATGGAAAGGTCTTGTCCATATACACACACATACCAACTATGGAAGCAATACCTCAAGGGACATAGAAGTTAAAAGGCATTTTTCGAAACCTGAACGTAGATTTCGAAACCTAAACGCAGGCCCTAAGTTCAAGGTCAAGGTCACAGGGGTCTAAATTTTTCTATGCATGGAAAGGTCTTGTCCATATACACACACATACCAACTATGAAAGCAATACCTCAAGGGACATAGAAGTTATAGACATTTTCTTAAAATTGTTTACGCCGTTCACGACGACAACTACACCGGGGGTATTGCAATAACTCGTCATGTACTACGTACAGGCGAGCTAAAAACAGACTATGGGTAAAAGGTATAATTCGGAAGATCACGCTTGAAAAATTGAAAACATTCAGGGTTATAGATAAGGCGCGTATTTGCGTAAATACGCAATTAAATACAGTAGAAAAGCAATTACTTTCAAATCCATGCGTACTGAAAATCAATTATTGAAAGGGTTTACGCAAAAGAATTCAAGCAGGCGCGTATCGTACGCAATTAGTCGCATTTCTCAAGTTTAATGACGGGATGTTTACTTCGACACCGGGTAAATATTTTACCGATACACTGGTTAGACTGGTTATTTATTTCCAAGTAATAGCCTATCGGATTTATGCAGCGCCGCTTTTTGTTAGCTCGTTTAATTAGTAAACCAGTCACATCGTCTGCCAGAATTTCTTCTGTCAAAATGGCATCGCGCGGACGGAAAAAGCACAACAAAAAAACCCACATTATTCAATTACGTTCAGCCTTCCGCGAACGAACCAGAAATAATTTGTAACGGTGTCGTGAATGAATTTTTGAATGATGCATGTAACGGCCAAAAAAGAGGTTGTTTAATGTTACCGACATAATCGACGATCTTTTGTCCCGAATCTGTAAGTCACCAAAGAAACACGACAGTGCTAAAGTTAGCAAAGTTACGGTAAAGGAATCCTGGAATGGCTTTTAAAGTTTCCGTGGCTGGAAATTAATGAATCCTAGTTTTCCTACACAAACATGAGCTGTTGCATTTGTGTTGAAATGAGATCGAAACTGAAATTATCGAGTGTGGGCAAACGAGGGTACAGTACATCAAACAATCAGCTTGTGTTTTGCATTAAATGAAGAAAAAAAAATAGAGTAAAAAAGCAATTCATATCAAATTGATGGAGTAACGGTTTTTTGGATACTCAATTGAAATTCAGAAAACCCAATTCTTAGAAAATAGAGGGAGTAAATACCCAATTAATGCAAAACCTTATCTATAACCCTGACATTGAAATCTTAGGAATTTTTTTATAAATTTATGGCAGCCCTGGAATCATAAACAGGAAAGTGGGCAGACATAGACATGTCTACCCACTATCCTGTTTATAATTCTAACTAGAACTATCACTAAAGGTGAATTATAAGACCCCTCCCCAACACACTAATGTAGTTCATTTGAATAATTCAATACTCCCCCTCAAC
Organism: Gari tellinella; assembly: GCA_922989275.2. NCBI lineage: Eukaryota > Metazoa > Mollusca > Bivalvia > Cardiida > Psammobiidae > Gari > Gari tellinella. The sequence goes on along the minus strand of OV277858.1, from coordinate 99,382,517 downwards.
ACTTTATTGTGTGGGATAGAAACACAGGAAACAACTTAAAACAGGTTTTAACCCCTTCCCCAATACAAGTGCCATTTAGTGGATATGATTTATTCTTCCGCTAAAGAAAATAGTTCCAATTTTATCAGTCATGTATATATAGCATAGAGAATATTTTCTTTATTCTAGCACATGGAACTTGATGCAGGCTGAAAGTAAAGCAGAATGTGCCTTAAGGCGCATTCTGCTTTTCTTTCAACCTGCTTTAAGTGATCACCTGTTTTCAAAACTAGAAACAAGCTATGGGTTAAAGACATTGCTTGACTAAGCTTGGGTGGTAATACCTTCCACCGTAGATAGTTTGAGTCAAAGCATGCACTAACGATGGTAGCGTCTAGGCAAAGAATCAGTCAATGAATGGACTGGGGCAATGTCTTTAAGAAGGTAAGGGTATGGACGGAAAAAACTAAAAAAAATTCAATGGTGCTTGACATAAGTTAGTAGTTTCAAACTGACCTTGACATTTTTGAATGCCCCTCCATCACTGTTCGGGTTATACACATCTGCATGATTGGTGAAGTCTTCGATACTCAGCTGAAATATACACCAATCAAATTTAATATACACTCCATTTTGATAAAAACAAGAGGACCTTGAATACCCTGATATTGCTCACCTGTTATAATTGAACCTTATACATGTAGTTTTATCTTTGAGTTTTCCCCAAAATCAAAACAATTTTAATCCAAAACCATTTGAATTTGTAGACACTACAGTATATTGTTAAAGATATTGGAATTTTTTACATATTCTTGTATATGGCCGAGTACATTTACCCTTCCCTCCCTGAAACCTCAAATGGACCATTCTAATTTTCAATTTAGTAGTTCATTTTTGACTTGTTAGGGTTGATTTTTACAATATATTTCAAAATGAAAAACAATATAGACCCTGATCAGAGGGCTCCTTAAGGAGCCCTCAGATCAGGGTCTACACTGTTTGCATAGGACAAGTGTATTCCTCACTTGTTCACTGTTTGCAAATGACACATATATGCGTGACTAGGGATCAAAGAGTTGTAAGGGCAGTTAACTCTGAACAAAATGGTCTGAGATCACCAATATTTTATCCTATCTCAGTCATTGTTTTGATTTGTGTCTGACTGCCAACTCTAGGCTGATTGAACGCCCCAGACTGAGAGAGAGGGAAGAATAATTATACAAATTAACTAACAACAGATTACGAACAAAGACAGATAATGAACTGATGGCAATAGCTCTGACACTTGATATACAGTGAAACTCCTGACCTCTACACCGGAACCTCTAAATACTGGAATTCTCTCTAAACTAAACTGGACAAAAACTTTGGTCCTGTTTCCAGCATCTCTTTATTTATTACACCTTTGATTTATTTAATCACTGAAGAAAAATATATATTTGAATACACATCATCAGAAATATTTTCTATATTCTAGTAGATGAAAGCTTAAAGCAGGTTGAAAGTAAAGCAGAATGCCCCTTATTGCTCATTCTGCTTTACTTTCAACCTGCTTTAATTGATCAGCTATCTTCCATACTACAGACAAGCTATGGGTTAAAATCCCTCTTAACCAGAAACCCCTCTGAACCCGACAGTTATGTTGTCCCCTTACATGCCTGGTCAGAGGGGTTTCACTGTATCACCTGAGCTGAAAAAAATTAAGATCAATTGGAAGTTTAAGTTTACTCCTCTTTTTAAAGCCCTGTTTTATTCCTTCAAGCTTTATCCCAGTCTGTTTACAAGTTTGAAGCCAGGTGACAACTCAAAGCAGGTTGAAAGTAAAGCAGCATGTATAACTTTCAGCCTATTTTAACTTTTAGCCACTATCTGGCTATTAGTATCTGCTAGGATACAAAAAATATTTCTAATGGTGTTTATTTATGATTGTATGGCATGAATTTCATTTCTTCATTGCAGGAATGAATTAACTCTTTCCTCCCTGAAACATTAAATAGACAATTCCAGTTTCCATTTTAGTCTAGTCCATTTCTGACTTTTAAGGGTTGTTTTTGTCAATTTTTGGAATTATGACAAACAGTGAAGACCCTGATCAGAGGGCTCCTTTCGGAGCCCTCTGATCTGGGTCTTCACTGTTTGCATAGGACATGTGTACTATTCACATGTACACTGTTTGAAAAGCACGCCTATATGCGGGACTAGGGTTCAAAGGGTTAAAGCAGTAAAAATCCATATTCAGGTCTCCAGATAAGAGGGAGTAAACTGAAAAAATGCAACATTTTCTCACGATTCTAATGAGTAGTTACACCATAGGGATTAATGCAGAAATAAATATTTACGTTTTTTGAAATACTCCCCTTATTTATGGACTACTGAGTTTATTATACAAACCAACCTTGTCCTGGGAAAACACAATCAAATTGGTCTTCTGGTCTAAGCTCAGTGGTGTAAGATAGTTATCATGGAATTTGTCTGTGTCAACATTGTGTCCAATATAGCTCTGTGGCATGTCACTCATTGATCTAAAATACAACAAGAATGGACTTTCAATAAACACTAAGGCCAAATAAAAACAAGAGCACCGCAGTGCAGCAAAATACGCCCGTCACGGCCGGCGGGTGTCAAAGTCGTCCAGACTCAGGCCGACTGGAAAAAGTCGCCCGGAGTGTAGGCCGGACTATCGATCTCAAAAAGACTATGCTGTAGTATTGCGATAGCTCAAGTACTATCCCGATAGTATTGCGATAGTCAAGAAAAAAGTTTTGGTTTTTTTAAAAAATGCCCATTTTTGACAATAAAGGTGGCATAACTCTGCTAAAAATAGTCGCCAACGTCTGAAATTTAACAGGAACCAAAATTCACAGGTGCCTTCCCTGTATGATGAGAAAGCTAACTATGAAATTTGGTTACAATAGACAAAATGTAAGTAAAATTATTATCAGGAAACAATATATTGTTAAAAAAATTGTGTGAAGGGGCATAACTCTGAAAAAACAAAGTCAAACCAAAAACCCGTAATATATATTAAGTCACTTCATTCATTGTATCACCATATCAAATTTGAAATCAATTGAATCAAAAATAAAAAAGTTCTGTTTTTTTTTTTAAAAATGCCCATTTTTGACAATAAAGGGGCATAACTCTGCTAAAAATAGTCGCCAACGTCTGAAACGCGAACTCGTCCAAACTATTGTGGTATGGAATATTTGTAGGAAGTTTAATCAAAATCGGTCAATAAATGAAGGTGAGAGAGCGCTAAGAAGAAAAGTTAACGGACGAAGTGTGGCTTATTTTAAATTTTAAGGATGTAAAGGGGCATAACTCATAGAAAAATAATTTAACAGGAACCAAAATTCACAGGTGCCTTCCCTGCATGATGAGAAAGATAAATATGAAATTTGGTTACAATAGACAAAATGTAAGTAAAATTATTATCAGGAAACAATATATTGTTAAAAAATTGTGTAAAGGGGCATAACTCTGAAAATACGAAGTCAAACCAAAAACCCGTAATATATGTTAAGTAACTTCATTCATTGTATCACCATATCAAATTTGAAATAAATTGAATAATTAAAAAAAAAGTTCTGTTTTTTTTTTAAAATGCCCATTTTTGACAATAAAGGGGCATAACTCTGCTAAAAATAGCCGCCAACGTCTGAAACGCGAACTCGTCCGAGCTATTGTGGTATGGAATATTTGTAGGAAGTTTAATCAAAATCGGTAAATAAATGAAGGTGAGAGAGCGCTAACAAGAAAAGTTAACGGACGGACGTACGGACGTACGGACGGACGTACGGACGGACAGCGCTGGGTATACCATAATACGACCGTCGATGACGGGCGTATAAAAATACCTGTGTTTCCTATTACATGCCCAAAAATATTAGGGGCGGACGGTCAGACTTTTTTTTTTTTATTAAAACAAACAATAATACATATAACTTTCTGATGGAGTATTTTTTACATGGGCATGCCTGAATGTATTCTATTGAACAAAGCTCTGGGCCATACATAACAAACCTTTTTGATTTTATTGATAGGTCCCTTTACCAAAATTATCTTAAAAATCTAAACCGGTATGATTGTTATAATATCTACATACCAAGACGGCAAAGTAGTGACATATATGACAGATGGAATGAATGATGTTTTGAAATGTGTTGTATGCATGTTAAATGGGTCATTGATATGTGCCGGCTGCATGTTGAATGTGTTTATGGTTAACTAACTAGCATATCACATCTTCATGGAAGCTACTTTATGACAGATTTAGAGCAAATTTCACTTCGATATTTGCTAAATTTTATTTAAAAATCAACTTTAAAACACTTAAACGTCTATTAATTAGCTTTGAAAACAATTTAACGGAGAAAATATTCTATTACACAACTACTGTCGCTGAAATGACCGACATTTTCCAACATATTTTTCGAAAAGAGAAAAAAAAAAGTTTAGGGTCGGGGGAAAAAACTAGGGTCGGTCGGGTTACCGGAACACAGGTACTTTTTTATTTTGCCTTATGCCCCCTGTGGCAGCCGTGACAGTATACTTGTGTATGTATTCTGAATCTTTTCTAAGTCCAAACTAGGTCAAGGTCATGGCTAAATTGAGGTTGGGTAATATGGATGAATTGTATTGGTCCAAGATAACTACTGTATGATATGTATCTAAGCATTGTTGTCAGTAGTGTTGACCCTTAATGAAACGGTAAAATCCAGTAAACCAAGAAATAACCCATCCAAAAATTCTAAGTTCAAATTAGGTCAAGGTCAAAATCTCAAAATCAAGGTTGGGTGATATGGGTATATTGGGAATGGTCAATTGCAACAACTATATAAGTATTAAAGCATTGTAGTCAGTTGTGTTGACACTAGAATAAACAGTAAAATCTAGTTTACAAGGAACCAAATTCAAGGTCGAAATCATGTTTGAGTTATATTGCCTTTTATTGGTACCATATATTCGCAGCCATAAGTCTACCTGGACATCGACCCCCCTATTTTCTCCTCAATTTTCAGGCTTTTTAAGTAGACCCTTCCATAAGTCGGTTCAATTTTTCGTCACGGCAAGTTTTGCCGAGCAGAAAGTTTGTAAGCAGTCACAATTTATGTAAAGAATTAAAATACTGCTCTGTATTCAGTCCTTTTTGATAAGTAATTAGACAAAAGTCTTGTAAATTTTCGAAATAATTGGCCTCATTTGTCACTTATTCAGACAATGTTTGCAAATTGTTGTAATTAAATAGAGGGAAGCAACCAATTAACTTTACTTAATCTCTCCGTACCTCTAAGAATAGGGTCCCGTATGTCTGCAGTTTCCTTTGTGTACAGCTCTCATGTTAATCCGTGATAATTAAAGCAATTACACAATGAAACATCTTCAACACATCTATAATCTATCTTGACTTTCTGCCTACAGAAAAGCAGCTATGCCGTTACGTCACTTTACATGATGTGTTTACAATGTAAATTAGACCAACGCCCAGCGTGTGTACACACAGCTGATCAGTGATCATTGCGACACTGCATGTAGCCAATGTGTTGTTTATCTCGCATGAAGATTAACACATGAACACTGACCAGTGTATTAAGTGTCATTCACGAGGCTTGCAAACTGAATCTGGATTACTGTGTGATGTATAAATATAAATGCAAGTTATTTTGTATCTAGATACAGATTGTAAAATAGGGTGGGGGAATATTTTGCTTCTAAATTTGTTATCAAGAGAGTGTTTGAATCAGATTTTTGCTATAAAAAAATCTTGGGTCCGGGCCATAGGTCAAGTAAGGTTTCTGAGAGTAATTTTGGAGTCTGAAAAAGTCAACTTATGGCTGCGTATATACGGTATATTAGGAATGGTCAAAGGCAACCACTGTATAAGTATCTAAGCATTTGAGTAAGAGGTGTTGACGCTAGACAAAATGGTAAAATCTAGTTAATCAAGAAATGGTCCATTTAAAATATTCTATGTCCAAATTAGGTCAAGGTCAAAGTCAAAATCGATTGGGTGGTATTGGTGGTATGCCACATTTATCCCTGTTAGTTTATCTATACTGATTATAGAAGAAAAAAAATCAATATTCAGCGAGGGAGTTAGCATACAGCGTAACAGGTAGGCACTAACTACCTGTCATGCACCCTGACCCAGTTTACGGTCTTTAACTGTCTCTGTATCTCGTATCGTAGAGTCCTATAAGGCTGTTTACACGACGGTGAAATTTATTTTTGTCTTTTTAAATATGTGGTAGCAATTGTCTTGGTTCAGATGATGTTGAAGGAGTGACCTCAACACTTTGTTCAAACAAAGAATCGTCTGCTAGTTATCTATTTTAATCTGATAGAAAATCTGTCAAGCCCATCCGTTTCGACGCCATTTTCACAAAGTGAAAAGACTGGTTTAAATTTCTATATGCCAATATTCATCACATATATTATATGTGCGCAGTCTATTTTCAATACTAAGATTAATCTCTCTTTGTGATCTCTCTATTCTCCGGAATGGACAGAAACTAGTGGAAATTGCCGAAAATGCATTTTTTTTCATGGCTCCACCATCTGCCTGCGCAAGGCGAATTTAAAACGGAATAGCAACTAAGCGAGGTTGAATAGGCCAGTATCTGAGCTCTCGCGGCTGTTGAATTTTGCGAGATTATGTGTCACGTGACAACATCTTCACTTTTTTGCCTCGTTGTCCGCCATTTCTGGTGTGAAATTTACCGACTCGAGCGTTTTTATTGACATTTTATAGCATTTAAACGACTTGGTGGACATTCCTATCAATTCACGGGAATAAAAAAACCAGCAACAATGCTTCGAAAAACACACATTTATCATATTGACTACCGACAGACAGTCCCTTATCAAGTCTCTCGAGTCTCGTATCTGCCGCACGAGATTTACGATATAGCGCGAGGTTTCGATTCCGTCAGTGTATAATTCTGTGGCCTAGGCACAACACTGTTTGTGTCTTAACTGTTTTGAATGGACACTTTTCTCCCCTCATTAATTTTGTTCAAAATTAACTTTATGGTTTTCAATTTCTAACTTACACAAGAGCATGTCGGCGCCTCTTTCTTTCTATATATACTGCTACACACCCCTTTCAGGTATCACGAGCAGGGGCACTTTTTATGTGCACCAAATTTTTCTTTCTTTAAACCCTGCAACACCCCCTCTCTGGGATTATGTGCAGCTGCGCGTCAGTGCAAATTTGTTAAAAGTAGGATCTAAATAAAGGTAAAGTAGCTCCAGACAATAATTGTGACCAATGGGACTGTATCCGGCGGGTCACTTTATCCTGACAACAACAAACCAGTTGTAATGCTAAACCGAAATCCTGAGCGCCATTACTACCAATGGCCAACCTTAAATTCTAGGGACCCCTGTCCAGTTACAAAGTAAAACCAAATGAGGATCTTGAGCTGTCAGAGGGGTCTCGAACCCTGGTACCGCCACGGAAGCTGGAGTGGTCAAGGTCTGATGGTTTGAAACGTAACTGGGAAATCTTTTCTTCTTGTACCTTTTTACCTATCTTCATAGCACCGGTTTTCTGAATGGCAGAAGGATCACACTATACTTCAAAACGACCTTAATGAACTTGAGAAATGGGCTGACAAATGGGGCATGAAATTTAATGCTAAAAGTGCTACTTACTTAGTGTAAATAACAAATCGATGCACTTTTATTCGTTATGCGGTGAAATACTTAAACAAGTTGAAGAGAATCCATATTTAGGCCTAACACTTCATGAATCCCTTGAATGGTCAACCCACATTACGAAAGTGGCAAAAAAGGCAAACTCTACCATGGCTTTTCTTAGGCGCAACCTAAGAAATTGCACCGAACAGTGTCGAAAACTAGCTTACATATCACTCGCTCGCTCCTTGACCGACTACGGCGCAGTCATATGGGATCCATACTACAAGAAAGATATTGAAATGATAGAAAGGGTAAATAATCAGGGTGCACGCTTCATTAAAAATGACTATAAAAGAAGAGACGAAGGTTGTGTCACACGTATGCTAAACGACCTAGATTTACCGCGACTACAAGATCGCAGAAGATCCAGTAGGTTGATTCTCCTGTACAAGATTATCGAGGGGATGGTACCAGCAATACCACCAGAGGAGTACATAGTGCCAGCACGACGAAGGAGACGCATCAAGGCTAGAGTCAACAGGGACTACCCATTGGTGAACATAGTGGACCGATATGTTGTTAACCATGACAAAGGCATTCACGTAGATAGCGGAAGCAAAACTGACCAATTCAAAAACTCCTTTTTTGTCCAAACAGCAGTGGACTGGAACCATCTGGACAGTGAGATAGTGAGCACAAAAACACTAGAGGGCTTCAAGGCAGCCCTTCATTTTAAATATTTTGACTAATATTATAAGTCGCACACCACCACCCGTTGCATTACGCCGTAACTGGCCCTGCACTGTATAGAAGCAGAAGCAGAAGATGTAGATGTTAAAGTCTTTGGTTTGACACCTACCGCACTGCATGTGGACACTCTACCACTTAGCCACGCAACCCCGTATTGTTGACAACAATATTCATTGTTGTTAAAATTCTGAGTAATATAACAGTTTTAATTTGCATGGACACTTATGCCGATTCATGTCATGAATGAAGAGATTCAGATACCGAGTCGACTGAATAAGCCATGTAGATAGAACTGTTTTAAGCCATTGACCACGAAGTGAGGTAGAAACATCAATAAAATACATACCGACTGGGAGACCATATCAGCACGGGTGTGTTGTCACCTCGCACCACAAAAATCGTCAAAAATATGCAGAATATCGAAGTTTTCATCTTGCAAGTTTTCACTTCCGGCGAATTGTCATATGATTACCTCTTACTTCCGGTTATAAGAAATTAGGCAAAACCACAACACTTGATGCGGTTCCGCAAGCGGTTAGAACTTCGGAATATTATCTAGCCTATGTCATTTTCCCAATCCCGTTACCATGGTAACCCTTTTAAACAAGAGGGCCATGGCCCTTAATTCGCTCACCTGAGGTCATTGTGCCTTAGCTTAATAGGCAAGACAACATTTTAATATAGCTGTAAATGGAATTATCTTGCAGACAAAAAAAAACATGACAAATTGGAATAACTTAAACAAACATTGTTGGCAGAGTTATGGCCCTTATCCATGACACTTCTTCTTATCAAGCTACATGTATTTCCATATGATTATTTATTGCGCACTCTGCTTTACTTTCAACCTGCTTTAAGTTATCATCTACTAAGAAATAGATACTATTTCTTATATGTTTATGACTGTATAAAGTGAAATTATTTTCTTTAGAGGAGGAATAAATTAAAGGCGTAAAAAGGCATATGTATGGGGTAATGGGTTAACATCAGTAGAACTGGAGTTATCTCAAAGACAAGAAAATATGACACTGGGAAATATCTAAAAAATGACATTGACTTTTGTAGGACATGACCCAAGTTATAAAGTTTCTAACTTTAACAAAGTTATGGCTAAGATTAAAGTTGTGGACTGACAGAAAAACAAATGGACAAACAGACAAAAAAGCAGACAGACAAAAACAATATGCCCCCAACTGCAGGGCATAAAACTATAGCAGACACCATATGCTGCTGTTTACAGTGAACCTCATCAGCTGACCAGCTGACCTGAGTTCAGTTATGTAACTCTGCCAGTAGGAAATTTGACTAGGGTCTAACTCTTATAATGCTGAATTGCTGTCTGCTATACATATTTTGAATGTGAATTATGACCTAGATATTTAACCGACCAGAACCATTTGAACAAACTAGGTAAAGGACATTTAGAAGTGTCACCATGCCAAATATCAAAGCTCTGGCCATATTAGTTTCAGTGGAGAAGACGTTTGAAATTTTCACTATATAACTCTATGTAAAACTGTGACCCCCGGGGCGGGGCCAATTTTGACCCCAGGGGCATAATTTGAACAAACTTTATAGAGGACCTGTAGATAATGTTATGTACCAAATATCTAAGCTCTGGCCCTTGTAGTTTCAGACAAGAAGATTTTTTAAGATTTCCTTATTTTTTCACTTTGGTTGCCATAGCAACCAGAGTTCTATATTGTTTTCAATTCTTTGAACAAATTTGAAAGAGCTTGACCCAAGGAACATTCCTGTAAAGTTTGGTTGAAATCTGTTCAGCCGCTTAGGAGAAGATGTCATTTGAAGCAATTGTTAACGACGACGGACGACGCACGACGACGGACACAGGGCCATCCCAATAGCTCACCTTGAGCCTTTGGCTCAGGTGAGCTAAAAACAAAGAATTAGCAAAAACGTGAATTTAAAAACGTCAGCCCAATATTTGAATAGATAGTTACAACTGTCTGAAAAATAAAAACAAAGTTTAATGTGATGTCTCTGGTATAATCAATTAGTTTGGATTGATATGTAAAATATGGGAACTTTCTGCATTACTTTTGTACAGCATTAAACAGTTGAAGTTTAAAAGGTGTGATGTCAGCTTAATGCGTGATAATGGTTTCACTAAATATGTGTGTATTTTTGTTTAAATGTTAAATGTGTAAGTTGTAGAAAATATATGTCTATGGTAAAAGTAAAGCCAGTTAAAAAAAGAACCAGCTAAAGGCGGTACGGAAGTTATGAGGAAAACTCCTATGAGAGCCTTTTACTTTACTCCATTACTTATAACCAGCATTTTGAAATTGTGTTTTATAACGGTGCGGTGTCAACTTGGTGTGGGACAAAGGTGGCGCAGATAGCGAATGTTTGAGTTTTTTGCGTTACCTTCATTCAGCATTAAAGATTAAGTGGTTTATATAGATAACTATATTTTATAGAATAAGTATAATGTATATTTATGAGGTCGGCAATACTGAATATACTTGAGTATATTTAGAATCGAAATTTACAAACTTGATGTTAAGGCTACTAGCAAAAGGAAATATTAGTGTCAGTATTGTTTAAACGTGCAGCTGACAAGAATCTTTGCTAATTGCTCAAAAAAATAATTATATTAATCATTGTTAAATACCTTCTCCGCACTTGTGTTATATATGTATGTATTTTGTAATTTGTCATGTCATACTGTCAGTCATGTGCATATTTGTATGTGTATTTTTCCTCATGGGCCTTTAGGCCTAATGGAACTACTGTGAATAAACTTAAACTAAACTTATCAAGAGAATGGGTTGTTATCTGGTTAAAAAACGAGTCCGCAGTACGAGTTTTTTTAAACAGATAAAAACCCATTTGAGTGATACAATTTTATTTTTAATTCATCTAAATGAGAAATCTCTATATCCTTGCTTCTTGTCATTTCGCCACTTTCTTGTCAATTCGCCACCTAAGCAAAACTTGGAATTCCGTCACAAGCAAGCTACCGAGGATGTCCGAAAACTACAGAGGATATCCGTATACTAGGACAGTTTCACTAAGGAAGATTTCAAGCGCCGAAAATGCGAAAGAAGCAGGTAAAATAACAATAATTCATAAAAAGTTTCAAATCAAAGGACATGTTGGTATTATTTTAACTCTATATGCCCGTTGTTACTTTTTATTGTAAAGTTGTAAAAGATATTATTTACTTTTAAAAAATTAAATATTTCAAAATCATTAAACAATGTTCAAATTTCATGAAACAAACTATAACATATTGCCAGAGCCTACATTGACCTAATTATCGAACGACCAATCAGAGGTGGCGAATTGACAAGAAAGCATCCCGGTGATCCAGCAATGACCTCGTTCAAAAACGGTACAGTAATTTACATTTGTGTTTATTTCACAAGTTTTATTTGTATATATTCGTGTTATTGAAAGTTCAGTCCAGAATTAGATCCGTGAAAAAGTAAGAAATGTTACATCAGAAAGCGCATGCGCGAAAAATATAGCTAAGGGTGGCGAAAACACAGGTAAACAGGCTAAATCATAAATAGGTATATAATAACGCGATATAATAAATGTAATTTTTGTACGAACAGTGGTAGGATTATATCATTAGAAAAAATGTAAAAAATAAAGCAGCGACAGTGAAATTTTTTCCTCAGCGTTTTCAAGTACACTGCTGCATTAGAAAACACCAAAATCTAAATTTGACCAAAAACTTCCCTTTTTCACAATGGCTCGTCAAATAGGCGTTTTTATAGATCTATTGAGGAGTTGTCTCTCTTTGATTTAGAAAGCTTTAATTCCAACCGCAAATAGCTATAACGTCATCCACTTGTGTGTATAGGATATGCTAATGAGCCTATTGAAAGGGTCACTTAGTCAAGGTAATTCATATGTAAACAAACTCGAATAAAACTTGATTTATTTCCACTATTATCACACTGGTTTGTAAGCAATATTGCCTGACCAGGCATTACTTCTTTTTATGTGTTCAATAATGATTACGAATGTGCCATAAATTCATGTTAGAACAAGACTGCACATTCAGTTAACGCTTATGGCATCCTTGACATAAATACTGAATCTTTTTTAAGTCAAAATTAGGTAAAGGTCAGAGTTTAATTGAGGTTGGATAATATGGGTGAATTGGTATTGGTCCAAGACAACCACTGTATATGTATCAAAGCATTGTAGTCGGTAGCGTTGACGCAAGATGAAAAGGTAAAATCTAGTTAACCTTGAATTAGCCAATTTAAAATATTCTAAGTCAAAATTAGATCAAGGTCAAAATCAAGGTTGGGTAATATTCGTATAGTGGGAATGGTCCAAGGCAACAACTGTATAAGTATCCAAGCAACAAAGTAAGCGGTGTTGACACTAGGTAAAATTTAGTTAACCAAGAAATGGCCAATTTACAGTACTCATAGTCCAAATTAGGTCAAGGTTGGGTGATATTGGGTAAGGTCCAAGGCAACAACTGTATAAGTATCATAGCATTTGATTAAGTCGTACAGGTAATAGACGAAATGGGAAAATCTAGTGAACCTGTTTCGGACGGAAGGATGCAGGAACGGACAGGACAATTACTATACGCCTCCCCAACAAGAAATATGTCCTTTATCCAAGCATTTGATGGCATAAAAGCAGGCTGAAAGTAAAGTAGAATGCTCCTTTCAACCTGCTTTATGCAATAATCTGTCTTCAATACTGAAAACAAGCAATGGAGGAGAGTGTTTAACAATATACAGTATTTTTAACCCATTACCTCATAAATATGCCTTAAAATCTCTCAACTGAATCAATATGTACTCTAAGAATTTGATTTGTGATGATTTTATATCGCTTTTAACAGTATTTCAGTTATATTGCCACGTCCAGCTAATTACAGGTGGAGGAAGACCCCAGAAGGCCTTTATGCACCGTTTCAGACACAAATAAACAACACGACAGAACCACCAACCTATAAGAAATATTTTCTATACCCTAATGGTGGTAGCTTAAAGTAGGCTGAAAGTAAAGCAGAATACGCCTTAAGTGGCCTATCTTCAAACCTAGAAACAGGCTATGGTGTAATGGGTTCAAAGAGTCACATCATTGGGGTTCCTTGTTTGAGACAGATTGAGAAAGAGGAAAATGTAAATTTTTAGTACACTCCATCAAGCACCTTACCTCTTTGTTTTAAAATTAGCTATTAACCTTTTATCCCATAAATACACCTTTTATGCCTTTGTTTTATTCCTTCACTAAAGAAGAAATTTCTAATTTATACAGTAATGAATATTTACAATATTAAGAAATATTTTCTATATTCTAGCAGATGGAAGCTTAAAGCATGGTGAAAGTAAAACAGAATGTGCCTTATGGCACAATTTATTTTACTTTCACCCTGCTTTAAGTGGTCACCTGTCTTCAAAACTAGAATCATGCTATGGGGTAATGGGTCAAATTTCATGATTTAAAACTAGGTTTGGGTCTGTACCTTTAAGGGTTTTATTCATTTACATTATAACATTGATAATAACAAGAAAAGGTAAACTGGTTCACATTTTATTCCAAAAATAATATAATATTCATCAAGTATATAAATCATATGATATCAATTGTTCATTATGAATATTATATAAAACAGAATAAAAACATAATTTTCATAAAAATATATGCAGATCTACTATTTCTGACTTATTCTATCCTAATAAACTCTCTGAACACTTTTAAAGTAATTTTCTGATCTTGAACAATTGTCGTCTGTTATTGTCCTAAAAATAGATTTTAGAAAAATATTAATTTCAAAACACAGTCAGAGTGCCAACAAAATTAGATCCTGATGAGATGCTGGGTTACACGGAGTCTCACCAGGATCCAAATTGTTTGCAAAGGTTAACCCTTTACCCCATAGCCTGTTTCTAGTTTTGAAGACAAGTGACCACTTAAAGCAGGCTGAAAGTAAAGCAGAATGTGCCTTAAGGCACATTCTGCTTTACTTTCAACCTGCTTTAAGATATCATCTCTAGGATTTACAAAATAATTCTTATTATTCGTTTTCATGGCTGTAAATATTGGAACTATTTTCTTTAGTGGATGAATAAATTCAATGTGCTAAAAGGCGCTTCTATGTGGGAAAGGGTTAACATGGTTCCGACCCTAGTATACTAAGAGTTAAAAAATATTTTTTTAGAATTTCTTTTAAAAAAGTATTCAATTAGTTTGGATCCTAGTGAGACATGAACTTGTTTGGCATAATTATCAGCTGGATCGAAACTCCTTGCAAAGGGAATCATGTGTTTTGGTGTTGGATTGTATATAGTGAATTTATTTTTGGATTGAATGACATTCTTCTTACATTCATGCATGTATAAATGATGACAGGTTCATACACATATACAATAATCTAGAATATTTTCTATATTGAATTTTCCATGATTTGGCCAGCATTCATACATGCATGAATTTCAGAAAATGGCATTCAAAATTCTTATAATTTTGAAAAAAAATTACAGTCACTGAAACATAAATACAGGAAAAGTAGATAATATCTGTTTAAAATCTTAATATATTGTGAGGAGATATGCATAGCAATACACTTCTATGTTATGAGACTGCAACCAAACCATTGTAGGCTATCCTATTCATAGCTAGTGCCTGTTATAAGTGTCATATAAGGCAATTATTATTTTCTAAATATCTTGTTAAGAATAAAACATAAACCTAAAAGTTGCTAAAATAAAAGCAACTTAACTCTTTCAACACCACGGACCTGTTTAATATATATACAATTAATTTGAAAACAGTGTAGATCCAGATCAGAGGGCTCCTATAGGAGCCCTCTGATCTGAGTCTACACTGTTTACTCATTTAGAGCAGTATTCATTAAACTACCCAGAATTCAAAGTAGACTGGTGCATGTTTTGGTAACCTAAAAGATCCACAAGGGAACCTAATAACCCACAAGAGCTACTAGTGTTTGAAGAGTTAAATCAGAGATACAGATACTGTGAGTAAAGTCAAACCTTAATAACTCAAACCCATATTTCAATAACCAGTCTTTCCTTAGTTGAAATTTAATCCATCAAGTTAGTTGGCTTAACCCTAACCCATAGCCTTTTGCTAGTTTTGAAAATAGTTGACCACTTAAAGCAGGTTGAAAGTAAAGCAGAATGTGCATTAAGGCACATTCTGCTTTACTTCAAACCTGCTTTAAGCTACAATCTGCTAGAATATAGAAATATTTCTTTTAGTTCATATTCTTGGCTGTATAAATTGGAACTATTTTATTCATTGGAATAAATAAAAGGCGTACAAAGGCGTATTTATGGGGTAATCGGTTAAGTCGAATGTACCAGTTTTTAGCTTACCTAACGTCTAACATACCCATATGTCAATGTAAAGATGTGGCTACTGGTTGCACCATTTAAATATTGAAATATGGGTAAGTTTGACTAAAACCCTATACCTGCTCAAATACTTCAAGTATACCTTTCAACTATATTCTTCTCTTCCCTAACAAAACATAATTTTTGTTTCCTGTCACGTATACATATATATTTTTACAAAAGAAGTCAACATGTTTCTGATATGATTCATCGGAATGTTCCTGATTTATGTATATTATATAACAAAAACAAATATAAAACAGGAAACAAATATGGGTTTGACCTACAAACTATCCCTGATTAAACTACTTATTCTGAAATTATATAACAGTCTAAACTAAACTTTTCCAACAATAAACAAGAGCCGCATGCGGCCCTAAATCGCTCACCTGGTACCCATGATTACGGTAATGGTAATGGACCAATAATGATTTAGTTTTCACTTATTCACCCCCACCCACTGGTAGCCATGTTGTTTGAGCTAGGAATATTATTTAAAGAAAACTGGCAAAGGGTCACCCATGAATCATTATTTGTGTAAAATCATTCTTAAATCAGACAAATAGTTTCAGGGAAAAAAGATTTTTAAAGTTGTTCTATACAGAAATATAAGGAAAACTTGCCTCACCCACTAGCGGCCATGTTTTTTAAGATAACAAAATGATTTTAAGAAATCTGGTAGAGGGTCATCAATTGACCATTTGTGTAAAGTTATTTTCAATTTTAACCAGTAGTTTCAGAAAAGAACATTTTTAAAGTTTTTACTATACTGTAACACAAGGAAAAGGTGCCCCACCCACTGGCGGCCATGTTTTTTAAGATAACAAAATGATTTTAAGAAATCTGGTAGAGGGTCATCAATTGATCATTTGTGTGACATTATTTTCAGTTTGGACCAGTAGTTTCAGAGGAGATCATTTTTAAAGTTTTTACTATACAGCAACATAAGGAAAACGTGCCCCACCCACTGGCGGCCATGTTTTTTTTAGATATCAAAATAATTTTAAGAAATCTGGTAGAGGGTCACCCATGGATCATTTGTATGAAATTACTTTCAAATCAGACCAGTAGTTTTTGACAAGAAGATTTTTAAAGTTTTCACTATATAGCCATATAAGGAAAATCTGCCCAACCCACTAGCAGCCATGTTTTTAAAGATAGGAAACTTACTTTATGAATCTGATAGAGGGTCACTAATGGCACATTTGGGTAAAATTATTTTCAATTCGGACCTGTAGTTTTTGACAAGAAGATTTTTAAAGTTTTTTCAATTGGTTGCCATGGCAACCACAATTTCAATTGGATGACCTAAATTTGAAGAAATCTGAGAGAGTACCCTACAAGGTACAATCCTATGAAGTTTTGATGAAATTGGCCCAGTGGTTTCGGAGAAGAAGATCTTTGAAGAAAAAGTTTGACGACAGACGACGACGACGACGGACACATTGCGATCACAATAGCTCACCTTGGCACTTCGTGCCAGGTGAGCTAAAAAACAATTCATATAAGATATATTTTTTCCTGTTATATAATATTGACACCTGTATTGTGAATTTAACTTTGATTCTAGCAAAACATTCTACATAATTCTATGTTATTAAACATAAGAATTGTTCGAGACAAACATTTCAAACACATATACAGAAAAAACTCTACAATGACCATTAAAGTGAAGACTTATTGATCATATGATAGACAGACGGCAGCTTAAAGCAAGGGGAAAGTAAAACAGAAAGCTTCTTTAGGAGCTTTTTGTTTTAATTTCACCTTGCTTTAAACAGCCACCTGCCTAAACCCATTACCCCATAGTTTGATTCTAGAATTTAAAGTAAATGACCACTTAAAGCAAGTTGAAAGTAAAGCAGAATGTGCCTTCAGGCACATTCTGCTTTACTTTCATCTGCTTTAAGCTATAACCTGCTAAAATATTGAATATTTTTCTCATAACACTTATTTATGATTGTATAAATTGAAACTATTTTCTTCAGTGGAGGAATAAATTAGCAGATAGTGGCTAAAAGCATTCTGAAAGTTAAGGAGTCACTTGTCTTCAAAACTAGAAACGGTATATGGGGTAATGGGTTAATTACTGAATAAACTGATTTTTTTTTCCAGTGGAGAAATGAGTTAGGTGTAAAAATGTGTATCTAAAGTGTAATGGTTTTAGATAGTTGGATATTAGTGATATGCACTTATGACTATGGCAGAAAAGGTTTAACATACCGGTAAAAAGGGCTGCCATTATCTCTGGAATTTTCCGAAATCTTGGAATATTTATCAAAGCAGATGGTAGCTTAAAGCAGGCCAAAAGTAAAGCTCATTCTGCTTTACTTTCAACCTGCTTTAAGTAATTGCGCTTGAAAAAATGAAAATGGGAAAATCTTAGGATTTTTGACGATCAACTTCGACAGCCCTGCATAGACAGGAGACCCATATTTGTGGTGGCAAGATAATGGCATTGAGGTGATCACATCATAGGCTATGGGGTAATGGGTTAACCCTTTATCCCATAACCTGTTTTTAGTTTTGAAAATTATCACTTAAAGCAGGTTGAAAAAAAGCAAAATGCTCTTAAAGGAGCATTTTGCTTAAGTTTCAACCTGCTGTAATGTTCAATCTGGAAAAATGCTAAAAATACTGTTCATGATTTATTTCCACATCCTAGCAAAGGACAACTTTTCTTTATGTAAGAATACTTAGAGGTATCAAAATGCCTATTTATGGAGTAATGGGTAAAAGCAGGATAAAAGTTACATTCAGTCTATTTTAAGAAAACAACCTGTCTAAAATTATGAAAAAAAAAGCTATGAAGGGTTACTGTAGAACAATCTTTATGCAGAAAACTCTAATAGACACTTCATGCATTACCGGTACATTTATCCTGCATTAAGGTTGAGAACCTCTAATAAGATCAGGCCAATGTTGGTCAATATTGGTGCTCTACGGAGAGTGTTCAGCCATTTGCTACACCTTTCAGTCCCATTCTGAACCATGGTAACTGTCAAAATGGGCCGACACTTGAAGAGAATGGCCAATTGCTGTACCTAAGAGAACCGATTTTGGTCAGATCTCATTAGGAGTCCTCAACCTTAATATGCCAACTGACTTTAAAAACCTTTGGATTGTCTTTCTAAAATGGTTCTCAACACTGGTTTAACTCTTTACCCCATAGCCTATTTCTAGTTTTAAGATAGGTGACTACTTAAAGCAGGTTGAAAGGAAAGCAGAATGCGCCTTAACCCTTTACCCAATAACCCGTTTATGACATTAAATATAGGTTATCACTTAAAGCAGGTTGAAAGTAAAGCAGAATGTGCCTTAAGGCACATTCTGCTTTACTTTCAGCCTGCTTTAAACTATCATCTGCTAGGCTATATAGACATTTTTGTTACGGTCATTGTTTATGAGGGTATAAACTGGAACTATTTTCTTCAGCGGATGAAACAATTAAATACGCTAAAAGTTGCTTCTATGAGGGAAAGGGTTAAGGCGCATTCTGCTTTCCTTTCAGCCTGCTTTAAGCTATTATCTACAAGCTCATCCCTACATAAATTATAACTATTTTCATAAGTGAAGGAATATATTACATGCACTAAAATGCACTTCTATGGAGGAAAGGGTTAACTGTTTATAACAGAAACAATATATACATATATACAATTACCACAGGTCACTGAAAACAATACATATCAGTGAGATCTATAGGGTTGGTGTTTTACATAATTATGGTATAAAAATATGTTTTCTGAAAACATCCAAGTAACATCTGATGAATATAGAAGATTAATTGAAGAACTACTAGGCTAGTATGTGATAAAGGTTTGAAAATAGATTGAAGATTTAGCATGAAATATATGTGTTTAAAAATTAATACATTTATGAACTAATATGTAATATTGGTTTAAAAATAGACTGAAGTCACTTGAAAATAGATTTAAGATTTAGTGTATTAAAAAAAAACAAGACGCTTATGCCCCCAGTGGCATCGTTGACAATATATTCTGAATCTTTCTAAGTCCAAATTAGGTCAAGGTCAGGGTCAAACTGAGCTTGGATATTATTAGTGAGTTGGTAATGGTCCAAGGCAACAACTGTATAAGTATCAAAGCATTGTAGTCATCTGTGTTGATGCTAGGCGAAACGGTAAAATCTAGTTAATCAAGAAATAGCACATTTAAAATTTTCTAAGTTCAAATTAGGTCAAGGTCAAGGTCAAAATCAAAGTTTGGTGATATTGGTGGATAGGGAGTGGTCCAAGGCAACAACTGTATAAGTATCCAAGCATTTGGGTAAGCGGTGTTGATGCTAGACGAAACGGTAAAATCTACTTAACCTTGTTACGTACGGACACACGCACGGACGTCCTTCCATTTGGGCCCTTGTTGGGTTTTTCTTTTGTTTTAAAGTACCCAATAGCAACAAAAAACCCCAACAATAACAATAGGGCAATCACGGAATGAATGGAATCTATTGTTCTCCCTACCAAACAAAGGACCTTTCGTGCGTGCGGACGGACGGACAGGACGATTACTATATGCCCCGCATCTGTCGATGCTGGGGGCATAAAAATTAAGATTTATAAGCTAATATGTCACTTGTATGTAATATTGGTTTAAATCAGACTGAAGTCACTAGTATGCAATGAGGGTTTAAATGTGTTTGAAGAACTATCATGTGATGTGGGTTTGAAAAAAGACTAAAGTCACTTGAATGTGATATTGGTTTGAATAGAGATTAACTAGTATGTGATGTGGGTTTAAAATAGACTGAAGTTACTAGTATGTGATATGGATAGACTGAAGTCACTATTATGTGACTGAAGTTACTAGCATGTCATATGGGTTTTAAAAATAGACTGACGTTACTGGTTTGTGGGTTTATTTTACTATCAATCGGATAATTAATATGTAATATGGGTTGAAAAATCTGAATATGGATTGGATAACTACTATGTATAAATTAATGTGGGTTTAAAAATATATTGAAGACTGTGTGATCCGTGTGTGTGATATTGGTTTAAAAAATACGGTAGTTTAAAGTAAAATATATATATAAAATTATGATGTTAAAAAATATAAATCACTGAAGGATGTTTGCTTAACCCTTTCACTCTCAATGACACTTGAAAGCGTGTTTGCAAACAGTTTGGATAGTTACTAAGTCATACAACCTTAAATCTAACTTTGAAATGTGTCTTGCAGATGACAATACTAAAGCAGATGACAATAAAGTGGTAAAAGGGTAAAAATCCACCCATATAATTTGATCATGAAAGGGTTAAAAACTGAAATACCCATATTGCTTTCATATCACAGTCAACCTTGTGTTCGGTGGACACTATTTGAAGAAGAATGATTTGTTGAAAAGACATATATCTGTTAGATGCTGGATAAAAATAAAGCAGAAAGCTCCTACATTAAAGTTTTCTTCTTTACTTTTGTCACGCATGAAGCACCCACCTGCATTAACTATCGATATTTAGTCTTTCCTTTAAATGGCAAGTTATCATAATTCTGAATGTATTATTATGGCACATATTATGAGAAAAAACAAACAAACACTACCCTAATGATCCTTAGTATTGGGAAACACAGGTTGGAGAAAGCAGTGTAGACCCTGATCCTTCAGGAGCAGTCTGATCAGGGCCTAGACTGTTTGCCATTCAGTTTACATCTTTTGGACAAATAACTATCTAATGTGATTCTGTTCTTTTTGCATAACAGCAATTTGTGTAGATTTTATAAATTACAACATTTACACAGGGTGACACGTTACAATATTTTTACAGTAAGATATTTACTTATACAGCAAAAGAAGAACTAGAGATGTGGGTATTTCTGTACAATACATAATTATGATGCCCTCTACGATCCAAACTATTTGCAAAGGTAATCACCGTGGTACATATCCCCCACCAGCATGGTAAGAGTAAATAGATTACTGTAGAAAATAAGTTTGACTATACCATAAATTATATTTAGGAATGCACACAAAAGATATAGCCTCACAGGAATGTACAATTTTGTATAAAATCATAAATAAGATATTGTATAGTAACTAAATGTACAATGTTGTATAGCCCAAAGTACAATATTGTATAACTGAATGTACAATGAATAGTATTAACTAAATATACAATGTTGGATCACTGCATACAAAATGCTGAACAACTAAATATACAATGTTTTAGAACCAAATGTACTGTTGAATAAAAATTACCGGTAAGTTCTTTCAACAACAACAAAAAGATTAGTTGATGGGGCTGAATACATATGGCAGCTGAAACATAAGCTTGCATTTAATTATCACTAATTGAGGTAGCATGGAGATCTGTCAAGACAGATGACTGCTTAATGCAGGATACAAATAATGCTAGAAGATCCTACTGTTTTCTACGTTATTTTCTATTCTGCATTTAACAGCCATCTAAATTTAATATAGTCAAATGGTCCTCTTATGAGTTACTGCGTCATACAAGATGGACTGTACAGTGGAGAATCTGCTATTCTTTCCCGTTTAAACGCAAACGTACGCAAACGCAAACGCAAAGCGCTAAAACGTAGGAAAGAACAACTTTTGGACAATTCTGATATTTCATGTTTATCTTGGTGGCAAACAGTTTGGAGCCTGATCAGACGCCGGGTTACCCGGCGTCTGATCTGGCTCCAAACTGCTTGCACTGCAAATAATAGTTTTAGCGTAAACGCGTTTATTGGGAAAGAATAACAGATTCTCCACTGTAGTTATATATAGAGCATTTTGGCTATGGATGAAAAGGGTGAAACATGTACAGTAAATTCTTTTTATTTAAGAAATAATAAATTCATATTACTAGTGTTTTATCATGCAATCAAACACTGGTAGGAGTTGAGATGCATAGTGATTTAATCACGAGGCCTTTAGGCTGAGTGGTTTAATTACACGCATCTCAACGACTACCCGTGTTTGATTGTTAGATAAAACACTGGTATGAATTAATTATTTCGATTTTAACACATAATTTTACCTTAACTTGCACCAAAGCAACGGCATACATTTCTTAGCGTATGGACTTTCGAGGCCATTTTACGTCACGTTGGAACGTTTTAGCGCGTGAGTGTTTGATTGAAAATTCAAACACTGAAACGGTCGTTCTTTGTTTATATAGTGGCGTGCGCAAAGTGTGTTAGAATCCTAAATAAAACCTCTCTATTACGACCATCTAAAAATAAGGTTAATTGATTGTACAATGTATACAAGAAAGGTGACAGCTTAAAACAAGATGGCAGTAAAATAGGGAGCTTTCTATTTTATAATCACATTGCTTTAAGTAGTCACCTGTTGTAAACACCTGATAATAAATGCAATTTAGTGGTCCTTAAAGCAAGGTGGCAGTAAAACAGAAAGCTCTTTAAGGGGCTTTCTGTTTTACTGTCACATTGCTTTAAGTAGTCACCTGTTTTAAACATCTAATTATAATTAACACAATTTATTGGTCGTTATAGAGAGGTTTTACTGGATACAGATCTACAAAGCATGGTGCTGAGATTCATGTGCGTCAACTTGTCGATATCTACGACCTCTCTTTAAGCCACGTGGTAATGGATTCTAAGGTTTCTTTCTTCACCTCTGGAACCTCATAATGCAGCTGATGGAAGGCATCGGGGAACACCTGAAAATATCCAATCATTCATAGAACTGAATTTCAAAATGACCTTGGTCTATCAATCTGATTCAAAGCATTGTCAATCACAAACTGAAGAAGAAGGGGGGGTCTGTCTCAAGACCCCAAACCTCCCCAAACCACTCCAAATCATTTAATAACCCAAACTACTTAAATTCCTTAATATCTAATCCCATAAAGCTTATAAATGGCAAATTTAGGCTAAGATAATGAAATACAATGTTAAATTAAAATTAAATCTACAATGGTTTTCATTTCAAGGGGAGCAACTCATACAAAACTTAACATATCTATATACTGTTACGACTAAATATTAACCCATTACCCAATAGCTTGTTTCTGGTTTTGAAGACAGGTATCCACTTAAAGCAGGTTGAAAGTTAAGCAGAATGTGCCTTAGAGCACATTCTGCTTTACTTTCAACCTGCTCCAAGCTACCATCTGCTAGAATATGGAAAACTTGTGTTTAAAAGTGGTTTGGGGTCTTTAGACTGATCGGTAGCAGGGATATCTTTTAAACTCCACCATAGCTTGGTTCAGTATTAAAATTAAATCTACAATGTTTTTAATTTCAAAGGGAGCAACTCGTACAAAACTTAAGATATCTATATACTGTTTCAACTAAATATTAACCCATTACCCAATAGCCTGTTTCTGGTTTTGAAGACAGGTATCCACTTAAAGCAGGTTGAAAGTAAAGCAGAATTTGCCTTAGGGCACATTCTGCTTTAATTTCAGCCTGCTTTAAGCTACCATCTGCTAGAGTATGGAAAATTTGTATTTAAAAGTGGTTTGGGAGAGTTTGGGGAGGTATGGGGTAGCAGGGATACCTTTTAACCTCCACCAAGCCCATAGCTTGGTTCAGTGTAGGACACAATTGGGTGCTTAAAACAGGCTGAAAGTAAAGCAGACTGCTCCTTAATGGACATTCTGATTTACTTTCAGCATGCTGTAAGCTACATCTGTTAGGATCTAGAAATATCTCTGTATCATATTATGGGGCATATTCATGACTGTATGTATTTTTTTCATTTTTCAGTGGAGGAATAAATACATGTATTTGATAATGGTTTAAGACAGTTAACTGATCAGGAGGGTTTTTATCCCAATGAACTAATGTGGAATACTACTACCACAACCGACAATATTCTACTTCAGTATGAAATAGGAGTGTACTACCTTATAACTTAAGAATATTTGGTTCCTCACTTGCACTAACCTTGATTTTCTTGTCTTTGCTTCCGGCTTTTTCATACAGATCTTTGGAGCCCTCCACTGCACAGAGCGTGTCTTTATCTCCATGTAGCACATAAAATGGCCATTCAATCTGCTCAAAGCTCTTCTGTATCTTTTCGATGCTGCTCTTACATTGAACTGCAGTGCTGTAAATATGATAATAGTTCAAGGTTACAAAATCTATTTAACTTAAACTAGATAAATCATTAAAAGGAACAGTTCATGTGACCTTTGATCTACTGACCTGAAATGCAAGCCCAGACATCCCCTTCTCGTAAGCAACCAGCACACTAAAAATTAGCATGATCCCACAATCGGAATAAAAGTTATTGTCCAGAAACAAAGTGTGACAAACAGACGTCCTCATAACCTTTGTCTTATGTGGCTATTTTGTTTTGATATCTTTGCATGGATAGCCAATTAGCAGATTTTTTTGTTGCTCTTACTTTGAAATAGAATAGGTAAGCGGGCATGAGGCCCCCGCAGATTTTGTGCGGGTGGACACAAGCCCCCGTCTGTTTTGCACAAGCCTACATGAGCCCCCCTGGTAAGTTTGCACATGCGAACATAAGCCCCTCCCCCCCTCCCCTCATTTCCGTCAATCAATAGAATGATCTGGAAGATTTCCCACTAATGGTCAGGTAATGGCTTGGAAAATGTCACAAGAGATGGCAAGGTTAATATTTTTCACTTACATAGCTAGTAATTCTGGTCACACATATACAATGTATGGATTTAACAGATCGGTTCATGTATTATGACTTTTTCCTCTGATCTTTTCTTGAAATAGTCCCATCAGTAACATTATTTTTGCTAACTTTGGCATACAGTGATCTAGAAGCTAACCTTAACGCATATTTTTACTTGTGTGACTACAGTGTTCCTTCCCTACAACGGCCCTCCCAACGACTGCCTCCTTACAACAGTGCTTTCCGCAGTTTCCTAAACAAGACACTTTAGTCAAATGCTTATATTGTTTGCAATATCATCTGCTTAAAATTCTTATGCTGTTTTTTCTCAAAGTTTCTTATAAGTGAACAATTTGACAGAAGAAATATAATGATTAGTGACAAGCAGCTTGAATCCAGATCAGATGCCATCTGGATTCAGGCTGTTTGCAAATGTAAGCCCAGTCTTAATTTTCCCTCCCTATAACAACTTCTTCGAAACAACACACACAATCTTTGTCTCCCATTGGATGTCATTGTAGAAACTAGAAAGGAACACTGTAGTCACAAAATTCTAGGTTGGTGAGTGCGGACAGAGAGAACAAAATCAACACGCTTCCATACTATGATTGTTTAGTTATACTGTTACCAGGGCTCCAGATAAGGGGAGCATTTCAAAAAGTAAAATCTATAACTCTGCATTAAACCCTATGGTGTCACTACTAATTAGAATCGTCTCTTCGAGACGATTCTAATGAGAAGTAACACTATAGGATTTGGTTCTGAAATGAGCACAAAAATGTTGGATTTGTTCAGTTTACTTCCTCTTATCTGGAGCCCTGGTTATAATTGGTCGTGTTGTTTAATTTTTACACTCCGGAAAGGACAGGCCCTTTTTTAATATACATACATTTATATCTATTTAGTTCCATTTGAACTCATCCCCTGCAAATTCTTTTCATATTAGATAATCCTTATAATTCATCCACAGTTACCTTAGTGACACGAATGTGTGTTCATTTATGGTGTTGAAATAAGGGTGGCCACTTAACCCTTTACCCAATAGACGCGCCTATTAGCGCATTCAATTTATTCCTCCGCTGAAGAAAATAGTTCCAATTTATATAGTCACGAATATGAATTTTAAGGATTTTTTTCTTTATTCTTACAAGTGTTAGCTTAAAGCAGGATGAAAGTAAAGCAGAATGCGCCTTAAGGCGCATTCTGCTTTACTTTTAATCTGCTTTAAGTGGTTACCTGTCTTCAAAACAAAAAAAATAGTCATTGGGTAAAGGGTTAAAGCAAGATGAAAGTAAAGCCAGATGCTCCTAAAGGATCTTTCTGCTTTACTTTTATCTTGATTTAACCTATTACCCCATAGCCTGTTTCTACTTTTGAAGATATGTGACCACTTAAAGCAGGTTCAAAGTAAAGCAGAATGCACCTTAAGGCGCATTCAGCTTTACTTTCAGCCTGCTTTTAGCTATTATCTGCTAAAATATAGAAAATATTTCTTATGATTTTAATTTGTGACAGTATAAATTGGAACTATTTTCTTCAGTAGATATTTTAATCAAAGGCGTAAAAAGGCGTATTTATGGGGTAATGGGTTGAACACAGCTGGATAGAGTTGATTGACACTCATGGCTCAGGAAACAAGAGGGCATGAAGGCCCTGATATCGCTCACCATTTGTAATGAAGCCTGATAGCTTTACCTTTGAATTTCACCCGTTTTATTCTAAATCCACTCAAGTTTGTCGACCTACTGTAGTATAGTAGAGTACATCAAAGGCAGATAACTAGAGCCTAAACAATACTGAAATTAAGCCTTTTTCTAGCATTTCAAAGTATATCAAGGGCAGGTAACTATTGCCACAATGATTACATTTCAACAATAATTTCACTCCTTCGAGAATGTATAGCTACATCCTTTGTGTACAAGTACATGTATAATCAAAATCCATTGAAAACTGTAGTTGCAAGAGTGTAAACGCTGTAAAATATGGCATTTTCAGCAATTCAAAGGTAGATATCTCTTGATCTATTTGTCTGATTCCAACCATAATCACCCTTTTTCCAACTCTTATGGTCATATACAATATGGGCAAGCAGGGTTCACCCTGGCTTAAAATTTTCTTGCGCCAGCACTTGCGCCAAATGAAAAAAGTTTGCGCCAAAATAATATTTTTGGAGCCAAATTTTTCGCCATTTTTTTTATGTATGTTATACATACATGTGATATTTTCTTGGACCCAAATAGGGAGATTTGGTCATTTTAATAGGGAGATTGGGGTGCCAAATAGGGAGCTTTTTTCGCCACACCTTTTTCGCGATTTTTTTTTAAATCAGTGAATCTAGATAAGTCTATAGACCACTAAGACAGAGACAAAATTACTTTTTATAATACTGACATGGGCCTATTATTCTAGCATATAGGCTGAAAGTTAAGGAGAATACTCTTCAGGAGCATTCTGCTTCAGTAAAAGTTTAAGCCTGCTTTAAGCTAGATCTAACATCTGCTAGGATATAAGAACTATTTCTTATGGTTCTTATATATATTATTCATTCATGACTAGTAAAGGTAAACTGGAACTATATCTATTTTCTTGAAAGAATAAATGAAGTAGTTTAAATGGTCTAGATTTCTATCTATGGAGTAGATCTAGAAAGAGTAAGCAACTTAACATTAAATTATGCAAACAGTATGGATCAAGATGAGACGCGCATCATCTTATATAGATACAAACTGTTCGACACTGATATTTTCTGGAGAAAAAAAATGCACAAAAATTAACTCAGAGAATTGTTGCAGATGACAAAGGTTGCAGACGACAAATTCTGCAGACGATATTTACTAGCGTCATAAAGTGGGTGTGGTTTTAACAACGAAATAACGCGTCTTAGTTTTCTACCGCGAAAACTGATTGCAACTCAATTTTACGAGCGTAATTGGTTGTAAAACCTAACTTAATAATTATACATTTGCACAAATCGTATGTAACAAACAGAAGAATTTAGGTCCAATGTTTAATTTTAATTTATTGTTAGAAAACGGCGCTGGGGAATACTTTTTAGACTTACAAAATATAGCAAATGTTACGGCGCCCCGTCATTTTGTAACGGTATCATTTTCAAAGTATTTTTCTGTTACGTGAATATACAAAGTTTTTTGTGGCGGAAATCAATTCATGAATGATAAATTCTGATCAGCTTTCATATAAAATGTGTGTTTGTCCAGAACTTACGGATAATTATCTGATTTTAATCCGACCCGTATCGGCGACATAGATCTTTATCCTTCGCATCACCGCTTCTAAAAATTGTCGTTGAAAAGGTCTCCGATTCGGGGCGAACCTGTCAATCACTTTTTTTGATAACCAATTAGATCTACAACACATTAAAAGCAATCTCGGCGCGTGTGGTCAAACATTGTTTGGCAGCAGTGCCATTACACATGCCGTTATCGACGATTGCGTAACGTGTTTACACGCATCAGTAGCGTTTGGTGATAGGCTATAGCTAAGCGTGTGTATGGATTAGCCGAACTCTGAAGCCGATTTTAAGATTTTTAGAGTCGGCGAGAAAATAAACTGTACTATTATACGGCGACAATTCCGAAATTTCTCGGCGCCAGACACTTTCGCCGATTCGAAATTTCTGTCGCCAGAATTAATTTTTTTGCGCAAATGGCGCCGTTGGCGATGCCCAGCGGGAACCCTGGGCAAGTTTGAGAGAGCTTGGATAAATATTGTGGCCTCTAGAGCGTAAACACTGTTAAATATATCATTTTCAGCCATTCAAAGGTAGATAACTCTTGACCTATTGATCAGATTACAACCAAAATTGAACTCATCCGAAGTCTTATGATAATATACAATCTGAGTAAGTTTATGAAAGATTGGATAAAATTTGTGGCCTCTAGAGTGTAAACATCGTTAAATATGGCATTTTCAGCAATTCAAAGGTAGATAACTCTCGACCTATAAGTCTGCTTTCAACCATAATCAAACTCATCTGAACTCTTATAGTAATATACAATCTGAGCAAGTTTAAGAAAGATTTGATAAAATTTGAGAACTCTAGAGTGTAAACACTGTTAAAAATGGCATTTTCAGCAATTCAAAGGTAGATTACTCTTGATCTATTTGTCCTATTTCAACCAAAATCGAACTCATCTGAACTCTTATGGTCATATACCATCTGGCCAGGTTTTAGAAAGATTGGATAAATACTGTGGCCTCTAGAGTGTAAACACCGTTAAATATGGCATTTTCAGCAATTCAAAGGTAGATAACTCATGACCTATTTGTCCGATTTCACCCATAATCGTTCTCATCCGAACTCTTCTGGCAATATACCATCTGAGCAAGTTTGAGAAAGATTGGATACTAATTGTGGTCTCTAGAGTGTAAACACTAAAATTGTTGACGCCGCACGACGGACATTCAAGGATTGCAATAGCTCACCCTGAGCTAGCTCAGGTGAGCTAAAAAGGGTTGAGTAAACAGAACATAAAAAGGGATGCAGATACCTCCTACTGCGCTCATGAGTCACAGCCATGTTGGTGGCATTGTTTTTAAAGGAAATGTTATGTTGATCATTATAGCATACCATGAGCAGTTCATTAAATTACTGTAAAACATACAGTCAAACTTGTATATCTTAAACTCCCATAACTTATTTCAACACTAAATTACTCTTGTGGGTTATTAGATTCCCTTGTGGGTCTTTTTAATTTACCAAAACATGGACCAGTCTTCTTGGAATTCTGGATAGTAATAATAAATAATGCCCTGAATTAGCAAACAGTGAAGACCCTGATCAGAGGGCTCCAATCTGGTCTGGGTCTACACTGTTTGCAAATGCAATGAGTATATTTTAAACAGATCCATGGTGTTGAAAGAGTTATGTCTTACATATGCTATGGGTGGCTAGAGTGTCCAACACTGAATAGAGTAGAGTGGAGATTGTGTGTTAGACACTCTAGCCACCTGCTGCTTTATGCAGCCTATCCCAGCAACTGGGACACCCACAGTATTTGAAAACTGAACTCTGGATCATACTTACTAACTATATCCATATCGCTAAGCTAAACTGTGGAATTGAAATGAAATATGGATGCACGTATCTTAGACACTGTATAAATACAGGTAATTTAATTTAATCCACTACTCCATTAGTGTGCATTTTTATGCCTTTAATTTATTCCTTCACTGAATAAAATAGTTCCACTCTGTACAGTCAAGAATATGGGCCATAATGATATTTTCTTTATCCAAGTAGACAGTAGCTTAAAGCACACTAAGTGTAACAGAATGCTCATTAAATCACACTCTGCTTTACTTTCAGCCTTCTTTAAGTGGTCACAAGTCATCAAAAGTAGAAACGGGCTATGTTGCAAAAGGTTGAGGGAGACAGAGATGTCAAGTGTTAAATGTCGAGTGGTAACATCAAGGCTACAGATAAGAGGGAGTAAACTGAACAAATCCAACCTTTTATTACACTCATTTCAGTACTAAATCCTATGGTGTTACTACTCATTAGAATCGTCTCGAAGAGACGATTCTAATAAGTCGTGACAACATAGAGTTTAATGCAGAAATAAAGATTTTATTTTTTGAAATACTCCCATTACTTGGAGCTCTAAAACATTGTCTACTTACCCGCACTTTACCCCTCCATGATAAACCAGTGGGTCTTGCTCATACTTTTGCACCTAAAGCAAGAAAAGTAAATTATGAATAGACATTGGTATACCCTTCCCCTCCATAGAAGCTCCTTTTAGCGCATTTAATTTCTTCTTCCACTGAAGAATATAGTTCCAATTTATACAGTCCTGAAAACATGCCATAAGAAATATTTTCTAAATCCAAGCAGATGATAGCTTAAGGTGGTTCGAAAGCGGGCGGCCCGCATCTCGAGCTCCGGAAATGCTGATGACATTCACCTGATCTTTGCGGCACATGCTTATAGTAGTGAATTTAGATAAAGAAAAGTTTGATCTGCTTGAGTGTCTTCTTTGTTAGCGCAGTTGGTACGGTGATTGATTTGCAAACCAAAGGTTCTAGGTTCGATTCCCACTTGCTTCAACACTTTTTTTTTAACAAATTGTCCGATTTTAGTGACTTGTCAATTCATAACGCAGTGATCAAAGGACAGGCTATGTTTAGTCTAGTAATAATGAATAATATCAGATGCAAGTATAGTCAAGTGACAGCTAAATTTGTGAGGATTTATAGCCTATATAACAGACAGCAGCTTAACACAGGACAAAAGTAATGCTAAAAGATAGACCCTAAAGGAGCTTTTATGCTTACTTGTGTTATGCATTAAGCAGTCACTTGCCTTTAAAGATCCACAGGCTACCGTATTCAATGGTCCCTTATTACAGGTTTGACTTATGGTATTATTTAGAGCTGACGGCATTTTAAAGTTGAACTCAAGGGAGGTTACTCGTTTTGTGTTAACATTTGTCAGAATTTCAGGAAATCATGTATAAAATGTAAATTCTACTGTAGATTTTCATTAAATTTTTGTGACTAGTAGAATTAAGTTATATCTATCTAATAAGAGTAAAATTAGTGTATGTTAAACAGCTAGATTTTTGGTAATTTGAGATTTTCAGAATTTGACTTTTTTAAAATGTTGATATTTCCAGAAAATATGTCATGAAATACTTTTGTTTGCCCAATATCTTATAGTCTATGTACAGTTTACTTGAATGGACAGAACTTATTGAATTATATCATTCTATGAAGAGAATATTCCTGTTTATTAAAAAAGGAGCTTTTCTCGACAAAAGGTCCTGTCAGAAAAAAACGGCACGGTAACTTTTTTTTATTTTAATGATTTTTCACTCTCCATATGGTATATTTCAATTTAATCAAGGTTTCAAAGAATTCTGACACAGAATAAGCTGACCTGCGAACCACCTTAAAGCAGGCGGAAAGTAAAGCAGAATGTGCCTGAAGGCAGATTCTGCTTTACTTTCAACCTGCTTTAAGTGATAATCTTTCTTTAAAACTAGGAACAAGCTACTGGGTAATGGGTTAACCAGTATGCCCCTCATTGTGGGGTATAAATTCTACCTGGGGGGTCTCAATTCTACCTGTGAACATTTTTAAAATCTACCTGACAGGCATCAAAGGGACATCACATGCATGTACATGTGATTTCAATGCCTCTTTCAGCTAGTACAGAAGCATTGCATTTTATTTCCTTGATGGTCTTAGTGTTATATTTCCACTTTTTTCTTTGCATGAGATTTGCACCGAGTCCATGGCATGAATCCATGACTCACAGGTAAGTCAAGAAAACAAGACCTAAGCAGTCTACAAGGCAAAACATACCAGGGCTGCCATTTCTCCGGATCTTTCCTAAACCTTCGGATTTTTTTTCTAGTACATGTCAACAAAACTGGAAATAGGCGATGGGGGAAAAGGTACGATTAGCTAAATCGCACTTGAAAAATGCAAATTTGGAAATCTTAGGATTTTCTATGTCAACTGATGGCAGCCCTGACATACAAGGCTACTTGTGTGGAGTTATTGAACATACATGTTATTGTTTTGAGTGCATGTCCAAATGTACATGTTATTTTTTTCTGTTGAACCCATTACCCCGTAAATGCACCTTTTTACCCCTCTAATTTATTCCTCCACTGAAGAAAATAATTCCTCTATATATAGTCATGAATATTCAGCATAAGAAATATGTTCTATATACTAGCAGATTATAGTTTAAAGCAGGCTGAAAATAAAGCAAAATGTGCCTTAAGGCTCATTCTGCTTTACTTTCGATCTGCCTGAAGTGGTCACCTGTCTTTAAAACTATAAAGAGGCCATGGGGCAATGGGTTAAATGAAACTAAGTGCAATCCTAAGACCATACAAGAGGGCCTGAAGGCCCTGATATCGCTCACCTGTTTTAATGAAGCCTGATAACTTTACCTTTGAATTTCACCCTTTTTATTCTAAATCCATTCAAATTTGTAGTATAGCATGTAAATAACATTGGAATATGACCTACTCTAGTATAGTAGAGTACATCAAGTGCAGAAAACTAGAGCCTAAATAATAATGAAATTTCTAGCACACTGTTAAAATGCCATTTTCAGCAATTCAAAGGTAGATAACTCTTGACCTATTTATCAGATTTCAACCATAGTCAAACTCATCTGAACTCTTATGGTAGTATACAATCTGAGAAAGTTTGAAAAAGATTGGATAAAAATTGTGGCCTCAAGAGTGTAAACACTGTTAAATATGGCAATTTTAGCAATTCAAAGGTAGATAACTCTCGACCTATTAATCCGATTTCAACCATAATCGAACTCATCTGAACTCTTATGGTCATTTACAATCTGAGCAAGTATGAGAAAGATTGGAGAAACATTGTGACCTCTAGAGTGTAAACACTGTTAAATATGGCATTTTCAGCAATTCAAAGGTTAATAACTCTTGATCTATTAAAATGATTTCAACCATAATTGAACTCATCCAAACTCTTATGGTAATATACAATCTGGGCTAGTTTGAGAAAGATTGGATAAATAATGTGGCCTCTAGAGTGTAAACATGTTATACTATGGCATTTTCAGCAATTTAAAGGTAGATAACTCTTGACCTATTGGTCAGATTACAACCATAATCGAACTCATCCGAACTCTTATGGTAATATACAATCTGAGCAAGTTTGAGAAAGATTGGATAAATATTGTGGCCTCTAGAGTGTAAACACTAAAATTGTTGACGCCGGACGATGCACGACGGACGCCGGACATTCAAGTATTGTAAAAGCTCACCCTGAGCTAGCTCAGGTGAACTTAAAATGTAGAAAACATCTGCTTTTTAACAATGTTGATATCTTTAATATGAGTAGCAAACAGTTCGAAGCCTAATCAGATGCTGGATAACATGGCATCTGATCAGGTTCTTAACTGTTAGCATTTCATAAAGTAGTTTTAGCATAAACTGGGTCAATCTTTCAATGCCAAGAAGAGTCTTAGGACTCTAAATTCTAATACTATAACTACTCCTGAAAGGGTCTCCCCTGGAAACCTCATGTTTAGACAGATCCTTTAACTCTCTGCATGCTAGCAGGGGATACATGTGCCACAGTGATAACCTTTGCAAACAGTTTGGATCCAGATGAGACACCGCATTACGCGGCGTCTCATCAGGATCCAAAATGTTTGCTATTCTGAATAGTTTGGATCCTTATAAAATGCGATGTTTGGTTCAGAATTTCCAACTGTTTGACACTCTGACCTTGTTTTCATAAGAAATTTTGAGAAAATCTATTTTTTAAACAGCAGCAGACAACCAATTTTGTTAATAATTCCTTCTAATTTGTATCACTACTGAATTTACGAACTTCAAAATAGTTAGATAGAGAATGTGACACAAGTGTTCATTATTTAACACTTTTAAATTGTAGGTTGTAGTCACTCCGCGCCATATATATTTTCCGCCAAAACCCGACATTGTTTTGTAGTAACGTCTACGTCAATGACGTCATTTGGCGTCCTGTTTCATGTAGCGCTTGTGAAGAGCAGTTGGACTAAGAGAAAGTAGTCCTGACAAGGCTTGGCCTGATTTATTATTTTTTCATGGAGTTATGAACAAAAATTACAGCCAATCACAGCTTTCCAAAAGTAATGAAAACAAACAATATTAAATTATTTGCACATGAATAATAGTACCCAGCATGCAAAGTGTTTCTGTTCAATTACCTGTTCTTTATCCCGTGATATTGCCTTGGCATCCAATTTAGCAACATGCGTCTGAGGAGCAATTTTGGCAAGCATTGTGGCAACAAATACCTGAAAACAAATACATCAAATATGATTACTTCTTTATGTATACTCCTTTTGTCAAACCGGTTTTTCTAAATGTACTACAGAGTTTGACCTACAGTGTCATATGTGGAGAGACAAAGTGTCCATATAAGTACAAGCAAAACTTGATACTTCGAACTCGCTTAACCCTTTAACCCATAGCCTGTTTCTAGTATTTAAGATATGTGACCTATTAAAGCAGGCTGAAAGTAAAGCAGAATGCGCCCTAGGGTGCATTCTGCTTTACTTTCAGCCTGCTTTAAGTTACCATCTGCTAGGATATAGAAAATATTTCTTATGGTACATATTCATGACAGTATAAAATGGAACTATTTTCTTTTGCGGATGAATAAAATGAATGCGCTAAAAGGCGCTTCTATGGGGGAAAGGGTTAAATCAACCTTACAGGTATTTCATATACATGTATAATTTTGATCAATCGATTTCGCTTAAGTCAAACATACCTATATTTCAAAGTTAAAATTATGGCTTTAAGTGGAATGTTTAAGGGTATGTTCGAACGAAAGTGAGTTCAAATGATTGAGTTTCGACTAGTTTTTTATAAGAACAAATCTTCTCTGAAGTCTGGTTTGGTTTGTTATGTTTTGACTTCAACATTTCTTAATGTTAAACCTTTCCCTCATATAGTGTTTGTTTCTGCCCTGCCTTGAGAGAGAGTCTAAGAAATATGATATTTTCTTCTTGTCGATGATTAAAGCACTTAAAAGTACGCAGCAAGTTAAGAAGAAAGCTCCTCCTTTCAGTCTGCTTTAAACTTCTATCTGGAAAAGTACTTGAAACTTCAATAATGATTTATTTTTCAGAACTTCATCAGACTAAGCAAAGGACTACCTTTCTTAGTGTAAAAATTATTTAAATGATGATGATGTGTTAAACCGTTTATGGAGTAACGAGTTGACTACAGTCATTCTACAGAACTGCACAGAAGATAGAATGAATCAGCATGTACAGGGCTCCAGATAAGATGGAGTAAACTTAACAAATACAACATTTTCTTCTTAATACTAGCTCAAATCCTACGGTGTAACTACTCATTAGAATCGTCTCACAGAGACAATTCTAATGAGTAGTGACAC
Source organism: Gari tellinella (assembly GCA_922989275.2). Lineage (NCBI taxonomy): Eukaryota > Metazoa > Mollusca > Bivalvia > Cardiida > Psammobiidae > Gari > Gari tellinella. The sequence goes on along the minus strand of OV277858.1, from coordinate 99,346,284 downwards.
CATATGGTTTAATGCTGAAATAAAGATTTTTGTTTTTGAAAAACTCTACTTATCTGGAGCCTTGATGTACTTACAAGAACAGGAGAAGCTGCTTTTCTGTCCAGCTGAAGCAGTGGGCCTATGAGAACAACACCTTTAAAGAATGAGGGTCTTTCCATGGCTGCGAGAGTTGCTATTGTGCCACCCTGAAACAAATATGAGAAATGGTATAAACATGGTAAAAACATACAGTAAAACCTCTCTATAACCACCACTAAATTATGTAAATTATTAGGTGTTTACGACAGGTGACTGTTTAAAGCAAGGTGACAGAAAAACAGAAAGCTCCTTTAGGAGCTTTCTGTTTTACTGTTACCTTGCTTTAAGCTGTCACCTGTCTTTTATACAAACAATTAGTCTTCGATTTAGTGGTTGTTATAGAAAGGTTTTACTGTATAGACATTTACAGATATTCTAGTACAGAAGATAGATTTATTAGAGGAAGTAGGGTGGGGTGGAGTGGGTCTGAATCTCAAGTGACAGAAACCAGATACTAGGAAATCTTTCTGCTTTACTTTTCCTTTAAACATGTTGCTTAACCCTCAACCCCATAGCCAGTTTCTAGTTTCCACTTAAAGCAGGTTAAAAGTAAATCTGAATGTTCCTTAAGGCACATTCTGCTTCACTTTCAGCTAAACTTTAGCTACCATTAGTTAGTATATAGAAAATATTTCATATGGTACATGATTATGTCTGTAAAGGGAAACTATTTTCTTCAGCCGAGAAATTCATTAAAGTCATAAAATGTGTATTTATGAAGTATATGAGCTTTCTGCTTTACTTTCATCTTGCTTTAAGCTGCCACCTACATTCAACACCATCAACAAATATTATGTGTAGTGCTTATATGGAGAAGAAGGTATGGGATTCCTAATTGATTTCTGTGGAGGAAAAGTTTGCAGTCCAAGAGGTTTTTCTTTCCGAAATTCATATAGATGTGTTCGTGCTAAAGAAAGTGTGTCCATGTTTTAAACAGTTGGGAATTTGGTAGCCCAGCATCTGATCAGGCTCGAAACTATTTGCCCTCAAATTTAAACATGTTTTCACATTTTCAAAAAGTTTTTCTCAATTCTATTAGACGGACTGTGTATAGTTTTGTTTTAACGGAAAAGACAAACTTTTTCCCCCATCACTGTAACACAAGTTTGGTAGTAGAGATGACATACAGTGGAGAAAATGTTATTCTTTCCTGTTTAAACGCAAATGAAACGCAAATGCATTGCAATAAAATGGAGAAAATGGCACTTTTTTTTAAACATTTTAACGATTTATTTTTATTTGAGTGGCAAACAGTTTGGAGCCTGATCAGACGCTGGGAAACCCAGCGTCTGATCTGGCTCCAACTTGTTTGCAATGGAAATAATAGATTTAGCACAAACACGTTTATTGGGAAAGAATAACGTTTTCTCCACCTGTATGCTTACCATGGAATGGCCCACCAAGAACACTGGCAGGTCAGGTAGGGTGCCTCTAACCTGGTCTATATGGTCTAACACATCCTCCACATACTCACTGAAGTCTGTTACATGTACCCTGTCCCCCGAACTCTGGCCATGACCAACTGTGCAAAGATACAGTCAAAGTTTCATTAAAGCCAGAATGTCGCCCAAATTTATGTTTAAATCGCGCAATTTCTTATATAAGAACATTTTCTATGTATTAAAACTAAGCGAAATCCGTTGTCAGGTGCCTGAAACATGCCCCCCTTTCTTTAAGAACCATACATAAATGTGCCGATTTCTTATCGAGATGGTTTGAAAATAAGGTTTTTGTTTACATAACAAATCTTCGTGTCGGCTTCCGAGAGTTTCCGCAAGGTCGAATAAGAGTCACGAGATCGATCCGATTTTCCTGACTTGTCTGGGTTATTTTTAAAACAGAATAGTTCATAACCATTTAGGTACAGTGGAGAAAACTTTATTCTTTCCCATTTAAACGCAAACGAAACGCAAACGCATCGCAATAATACGCATAAATGGACAACCTTTAGACAATTCTGACCATTCGTGCTAGTCTGAGCGGCAAACAGTTTGGTGTCTGATCAGACTCCGGGTTACCCAGCGTCTGATCTGCTCTAAACTGTTTGCAATTGAAATCATGGTTTTAGCGTTAACGTGTTTATTGGGAAAGAGTAACATTTTCTCCACTGTAAGCAAGGTAACATCGACTACATCATCGTACACTTTCCTACTTGAGATAAGTATGGTTCCCGTGCAGCACGAGACCGCTGCGCTAACTTTACTGATATTTTATTCTTTCCCAATAAACGCATTTGTATACAAAACTATTATTTCCATTGCAAATAGATTGGAGCCAGGTCAGATGCCGGGTAACCCGGCGTTTGATCAGGCTCCAACCTATTTGCTACTCAGATTAAAAAATAATAGTTAAAACTTCTAACAGTAAATTTCCACAGTTTAGTGCATTGCGTTTAAACGGGAAAGAAAAATGTATCCTCTACTGTATACTGCGCACAATAAATACAGCTATCAATGTTTCTTGCTGGATGTAGGGAATATGAGGCAAAGGTTTGAAATGGTAACACATAATATTATGAGACACCCTGTATATCGTATATAATAAAACAAATTTAAAACTGGAAAAGAAATAGACTAGACCTACAAACTATCCCTAATTCAACTATATGTACTTAATCTGAAAATTGCATAATAACTGTACGACATTCTAACCTGAACTTTTCCAATACATACGGTAGTAAACAATTTTCATGATATTTTAGATAACAAAACAAACCTAAAACAGGAAATTGACCCTCTTACACTTTTTGCACTACTTAACCAATAATAAAATGGCATTTGCCAAGCCCTGACAAAACAAACAAGAGCCGCATGCGGCCATAAATCGCTAACATTGAGAAAATATTGTGTTATACCGAATGCAAAATGAAATTTGTCATTGCACGTATGTGGACTGTTGCATGAAGAAGAATTTACACAGAATCTTTTAGTCATTATGATTGTTTGAGCAAAAAAGAGAATATGGAAGCAAAATAAAGTCCAAATAAAGGGTGTCTTAAATAATATTCATTCAAAATGTTATTGATTTCTGAACAACGGTTACAGTTTCAGAGTAGAACCTTTTTAAAGGGTTTCCTCTATAAGTCTATATTTTGTAAAACTGATAAACCCCAGGGCAGGGCCATTTTGGACCTTGGGGTCATGATTTGAACAATCTTGATAGAGGACCATAAGGCAAAGCTACATGCCAAATATAAAAGGTCTGGGCCTTACGGTTTCAGAGAAGAAGATTTTTTTAAAGATTTTACTACATATGTCTATGTAAAATTGATAAGCCCCGGGGCAAGGCTATTTTTTACACGGGGATCTTGATTTGATGAATCTTGGTAGAGAACCAGAAGGCAAAGCTAAATGCCAAAATAAATGTAAAAGGTTTAGGCCATTCAGTTTCAGAGCAGAAGATTTTTAAAGGTTTTCCTATATAAGTCTATGTTAAACTGATAAGCCTCGGGGCAGGGCCATGATTTGAACAATCTTGATAAAGGACCATAAGGCAAAGCTAGATGCCAAAATTAATGTAAAAGGTCTAGGCCATTCAGTTTCAGAGCAGAAGTTTTTTAAGAATTTCCTATATACCTCTACGTCCAGGGCGGGGCTATTTTTTACCCTGGGGTGATGATTTGAACAATCTTGGTAGAGGACCATAAGGCAAAGCTACATGCCAAATATAAAAGGTCTAGGCCATACAGTTTCAGAGCAGAAGAGTTCTCAAGGTTTTCCTATTAAAAAATGATAAGCCCAGGGCGGGACCTTTTTGACCCAGGGGTCATCATTTAAATAATCTTGGTAAAGGTTCACAACATGATGCCACATAGGAAATTTGGTTGTCCTAGGACTTATGGTTATTGACAAGAAGGTTTGAATTTGGTTGTCAATATTACTTAAATTTACGGAAAATGACTACGCCCTCTGACAGCCATGTTTTTTGACGGATCAAAGTTCTTTGAAAGTATATCAATTGAGAAACATTTTGGTGAATATCAAATTGTAATCAAAACCAGTCTTTTTTAGAAGATGATTTTTTTTAGATATTGTGCATGATTACCATGGCAACAAGACAGATGGCCCCACCCACTTTTTTTAACAAGCTTTGAAGCTCACAACTACAGTATGTATCTGACCAAGTTTGGTTAAAATTGGGCCATTGGTTTCAGAGAAGAAGTTATTTGAAACAAATTGTGAACAGACGACACCGACATACGACGGACGGTAACCGATCACAATACAAAGGGTGTTTTTTTAGTTATGTCACTGGGGTCCTTAAAGGCGCAATATGAGATTCGTGCATACTTCGTTCTGTCCAACCTTAAGATACATTTCTTGTCAACAGAAATATATTATTTAAGTATTTAAATTAAATTTAGAAAGGGGGAAAATAGTTTTTTTTAGGTATACCCCAGAAACAATGTACAAGAGGCCCATGCGGGCCTAAATAATAATATCCCTCACCTGGAAAAACCAACACAAAGGTCACATGACCCCTGGGGTGAGAACATTTTTTACCCCAGAGACATAATTTCAAAAATCTTGCTGATGAACTTGAAAATTAAGTGTTCTGTCAAATATTTTGTACATGGATGGTTTTTCATCGAAAAAAAAATCGATTTTTTTGAGTTTTCATTGGAAAAATCTATTTTTAGCTCCTGTGACCTATATATGCAATCATATATAATCAATATTACAGGTTAAGGGCTTCAAGAAATGTCACCATGCCAAATATCAAAGCTCTGGCCATATTAGTTTCAGAGAAATACATGTTTGAAGATTTCACTATATAACTCTGTGTAAAATTATGACCATCGGGCGGGGTCATTTTTTACCCCAGGGACATAATTTGAACAATCTTAATAGAGGACCTAAAGATGATGCTTTATGCCAATATCTAAACTCAGGATACGGTGGTTTCGGGCAAGAAGATTTTTTAAGTTTTAATTGGAAAAAATCTATTTTTATCTCCTGTGACCTAGATATGCAACGGACCAGTACCATATTTACAACATTGGTTCGAGGCTTCTAGAATTGTCACCATGTCAAATATTAAAGCTCTGGCCATATTAGTTTCAGAAAAAAATATGTTTGAAAATTTCACTATATAACTATATGTAAAATTACGACCCCCGGGGCGGGGTCATTTTTTACCCCAAGGACATAATTTGATAGAGGACCTAAAGATGATGCTTTGTGCCAAATATCTTAGCTCAGGGTACTGTGGTTTCAGACAAGAAGATTTTTTAAGTTTTCATTGAAAAAATCTATTTTTAGCTCCTGTGACCTAGATATGCAATGGACCGGAAATGTTTGAACAAATTTGAAAGAGGACCATACAAGGATCATTCCTGCCAAGTTTGGTGAAAATCCATCCAGTAGTCTAGGAGGAGAAGTTGTTTGAAAAAATTGTTGACGACGAACGAACGACGGACACAGCACAATCAAAATAGATCACCTTGGCACTACGTGCCAGGTGAGCTAAAAACAGTCTGGCTTGCATTGAGAGATTGCTCAGCATAAAAAGATATCTTTCTTCGATAAAAGAAGCGAAAACCAAATTTAAGAACCATATTGCGATGAATAAATCAGACGGCGTACCTGGGTTATCGTTTTATTGGTCAGGAAATCATTTACCATTATACATGTGGGGGAAAGCTATAATTTTTTTATGAGGCATATCTTTTAATTTGGATTTCAGGTTTATGTTTTGCATAGATATCCTTCTTTTTTTTCTCAGTATATTGAATTTATAACCCCTCTTCATAACTTTTCGGTTCATTGGGTTCTGAACTTAAGTATTGCAAGATCAGATTTCGAGTAAAATTGCATTTAAAACTTTTTCCAGCTCATTTTAATATTTCACAATAACAAATCTATTTTTTCCTGCTCATTTTAATATTTTACAATAACCAATCTAAACTTGTATTTACACATCATCTGGCAACAAAATAATTAGTATTTGTTGTTTATAATTATAAATCACTTTAACCCTTTCCCCCATAGAAGCGACTTTTAGTGTATTTAATTTATTCCTCTGCTGAAGAAAATAGTTCCAGTTCATACCCTCATGAACAATTACCATTGCAAATATTTCATATAGCCTAGCAGATGCTAGCTTAAAGCAGGCTGAAAGTAAAGCAGAATGTGCCTTAAGGCACATTCTGCTTTACTTTCAACCTGCTTTAAGTGGTCACCTGTCTTCAAAACTAGAAACAGGCTATGGGGTAAAGGGTTAAGGCAGCTCAAAAATGTGTAACTTGTATATATTTCTGCTTTTCGACAAGGATTTTACAACATTATTCATGAGTTTGTAGTATTATTCTCAATGAAAAAATGAGGGGCCAACCAAACAAAACAAATTCTAACTTTACACTCCCGTATCAAAACTACATGTATGTGATATTATCCCAATATTTAACCAACACCGTTAGTTAAATATTTAAATGCATTTCTTGTGTGCTGTTTTAATAAATCACCCACAGCAGCAGCTTTAACTTTGGCACCCACCAAACTGAACAGTAGTCGTCTTTAATTAAAACTAGTAATCTTTAAATTGTTTGGATTAGAAAATGACATTCATGACACTGCAAACCTCCATTTATCAAATAAAGTTCAAAGTATATCTATGCAATCGACATCTACAAAATTATTCGACCTTTACACTAGCCTCATTTTTTCGTACGCCCAATATACATACAATAAAATAGCCAGTGTCTATAAAAGGATGAACTTAAATCTTTAATCATTTCTAAAATGCTTAACGGATTCAAACGAAATTTTCAGTCAATATAAACAATCACTTCACAGACAAAGTTTCAAAACACCAATCTTACTTAAATAGGAGGGCAGGAATACGCACGAGTGACATAATTAAATGAACGCCCCTCGTAGCTCACCTTGAGGTTAGCTAAACAAGAGGGCCTGAAGGCCCTGATATCGCTCACCTGATATACTGAAGCCTGATAGCTTTACCTTTCTATTTCACCCTTTTTAACCCAAATCCATTCAAATTTGTAGTAAAGCATGTAAACAATTTTGGAATATAACCTCATAATTCTAGTATAGTAGAGTACATCAAGGGCAGATAACTAGAGCCTAAACAATACTGAAATGAAGCCTTTTCTAGCATTTCAAAGTATATCAAGGGCAGATAAGTGAGATAACTATTGCCACAATGATTAGATTTCAACAATAATTGCACTCCTTCGAGAACTTATAGTTATATACTTTGTGTGCAAGTATAATCAAAATCCATTGAAAACTGTAGTTGCAAGAGTGTAAACGCTGTTAGATATGGCATTTTCAGCAATTCAAGGGCAGATAACTCTTGACTTTGGTCCGATTTCAACCATAATTGTACTCATCTGAGCTCTTATAGTCATATACAATCTGAGCAAGTTTGAGATAAATTGGATAAAAATTGTGGCCTCTAGAGTGTAAACACTGTTAAATATGACATTTTCAGCAAATTCATAGGTAGATAACTCTCTACCTATTAGTCTAATTTCAACCATAATCGTACTCATCTGAACTCTTATAGCCATATACAATCTGAGCAAGTTTGAAATAGATTTGATAAAAAGTGTGGCCTCTATAGTGTAAACACTGTTAAATATGGCATTTTCAGCAATTCAAAGGTAGATTACTCTTAATATATTTGTCCGATTTCAACCATAATCAAACTCATCTGAACTCTTATGGTAATATACAATCTGGGCAAGTTTGAGAAAGGTTGGATAAATATTGTGGCCTCTAGAGTGTAAACACTGTTAAATATGGCATTTTCAGCCGTTCAAAGGTAGATAACTCTTCACCTATTTGCCCGATTACATCCATAATCGAACTCATTCGAACTCTTATGGTAATATACAATCTGAGCAAGTTTGAGAAAGATTGGATAAATATTGTGGCCTCTAGAGTGTAAACACTAAAATTGTTGACGACTAATGACGGACGCCGGACATTCAAGGATTGCAAAAGCTCACCCGGCCTGAGCTAGCTCAGGTGAGCTAAAAACCCAAACCCAAAAACAAAACAATAGCTCATCCTTTGACTCAGGTGAGCTAAAAACAACCCATTATATAAACCCCATAGCCTGTTTCTAGTTTTTAAGACAGGTTACCACTTAAAGCAGGTTGAAAGTAAAGCAGAATGTGCCTTATATAAGGCACATTCTGCTTAACTTTCAACCTGCTTTAAGCTACCTTCTGCTAGAATACAGAAAATATTTCTAATACTAAATATTCATGACCGTATAAAGTGGAACCATTTTCCTCAGTGGAATAATAAAGGTGTATCTATGGAGTATTGGGTTCTGTGTGACATTGTATACATTTCCAGTGTACAGTAAATACTAAATAAACTAAAATATGTATTTTAAGATACATGTTTTCCGGTTGGTATTGTGAACTTCATTTGATACTAGCAAACATTCTATATTCTTCTATGAATCATAAGGATTGTCTGAGATAAACAATTCAGACACATACATAGTAAATAACTCTCTATCACAACCCACTAAAATGCAGACTCGCTAATTGATCATATAAAAGACAGGTGGCAGCTAAGAGCAGGGTGAAAGTAAAACAGATACTTGTAGCTGTTTAACTTTCACCTTGCTTTATGCAACCACTTGCCTTAAAACACAAAAGAATTATATCAATTTACACCATAGCCTGTTTCTAGTTTTGAACTAAGGGAACCCACAACCGGATGGTGTACTTGTCAAAATAAAATAAAATACTCAAATAAAAGCAAATTTGTGGCATTATTTGGCTTCTGACATTAAAAAAATATGATCAGTCCAAAAAAAGTCTCAAGAATCGTCACCGAATCTTTTTTTTTATTAGATATTTTCCATCGTTTTTCTATAGCGTCAGCTGACGGTATAGTTGTTGTTGTTGCTTCTCTACACGGGCTCAGACATAAACCGAGCCGAATATTCAGCGAAGAAACAAAAGGCATATTTATGTAGTAATAGCTTAACCCATTACTACATACATAATTATGCATTTTAACACATTTCAATTATTCCTCCAGTGAAGAAAATAGTTTCAATTTATAGTCATGAATATGAATTTTTATTGAGAAATATTTTCTATATCCTAATTATAATAGAACGTAGCTTAAAGCCGGCTGAAAGTAAAGCAGAATGTGCCTTAACCTGTTTTAAGTGGTCACTTATATTCCATACTGCACATTCTGCTTTACTTTCATCCTGCTTTAAATGGTCACTTACATTCCATACTAGACACAGGCTACGGAGTAATGGGTTAATACAGAATTGATTATACATGTATCTATCATCACTTACCATGATCATGTGCAAAGACATAGAAGCCACTGCCTATAAGCAGCTGTGCTAGTTCTGTGTAATATAGGCAGTGTTCTGCTAGGCCATGAACCATAAACACAATACCCCTGAATAATAAAACAAAATCATTGATTATTTCTTGTTCCTGAAAATCAGTGGAGGAATAAATCAACCCAATACTCCATAGCCTGTTTATAATATTAAAGATACATGTATGTCTATGTGATCACTTAATGCAGATTGAAAGTAAAGCAGAATGTGCCCTAAGGCACATTCTGTTTTATTTTCAGCCTGCTTTAAGCTGCTAGAATATAGAAGTTATTTCTAATGTTAAATACTCACAGCAGTATAAATTGGAACTAGTTTCTTCAGTGGAGTGATAAATTAGGGGTGTAAAAAGGTGTATTTATGGGGTAATGGGTTGAAAACGTAAATACACAATACACCTGAAATACTAGAACTATCACTAAAGGTGATTTATATACCCCACCAGTACATTGAAGAATCAAAACTATAATCACAGGATTTAATTTCAAGAAAAGGGAGATAATTCAAGAATGACAATATTTCATTTGTTGAAATTACGAAAAGGGAGATAATTAAAAAAGGAAGTAACAAATCAAAATCATCATAATCACAGGTGCATGGCATGATTCGAGTTAGTTGCTTGGCTAGCTGGTTCCACAGCTGTACGCCTGAGGTAAAGAAGGAGTGACTTTATGTATTCATACAGAAGTAAAGCAATTCCTTAACTTCCTTGACTTCCACGCCGTGTACCCTGCTTGTAGAGTGGAGGTACTTGTCTGATTGAATGTCCAACAAGTCATCATACAGTGATAATTTTAGAAATCAGGTGAATAAGTCCTTGGGATGCACATTCTATCAAACAATCAGTCCTTTAGACAAACATTGAGTCCTTGAGGTGAAAAATTAACCCAATATCCCATAACTTATTTCTAGTTTTGAGGACAGGTGACCACATAAAGCAAATTGAAAGTAAAGCAGAATGTGCCTTAAGGCACATTCTGCTTTACTTTCAACATGCTTTAAGCTACTATTAGCTTATCAATAATAGATTAATGAAGGCCAGAAAAGCTATGGGTCTATGGGGCTCCCAACTTTTTAAATAACGAGTCCCTAGCAAATTTAATGAGTATAGGACTCTGGATGCACAGGTAAAATTATCACTGCCAGGGCTTTTTTTCACTCCAAAGGGAAAACATTTCCACCCTTTTTTATTAGCTCACGGTGAGCTTTTGCAATCCTTGAATGTCCGTCGTCCAGCGTCAACAATTTTAGTGTTTACACTCTAGAGGCCACAATATTTATCCAATCTTTCTCAAACTTGCTCAGATGGTATATTGCCATAAGAGCTTGGATGAGTTCGATTATGGTTGAAATCGGACAAATAGGTCATGAGTTATCTACCTTTAAACTGCTGAAAATGCCATATTTAACAGTGTTTACACTCTAGAGGCCACAGTATTTATTCAATTATTCTAACACTTGTCCAGATTGTATATTACCATAAGAGTTCAGAAGAGTTCGATTTTCGTTGAAATCGGGTAAATAGATCAAGAGTTATCTACCGTTGAATTGCTGAAAATGCAATATTTAACGGTGTTTACACTCTAGAGGCCACAGTATTTATCCAATCTTTCTAAAACTTGCCCAGATTGTATATGACGATAAGAGTTTGGACGAGATCGATTTTTGGTGAATTCGAACAAATAGATCAAGAGTTATCTACCTTTGAATTGCCTAAAATGCTTTTTAACAGTGTTTACATTCTAGAGTTCACAATTTTTATCCAATACATCTCAAACATGCTCAGATTGTATATGACTAAAAGAGTTCAGATGAGATCGATTATGGTTGAAATCAAACTTATAGGTCGAGAATTATCTACCTTTGAATTGCTGAAAATGCCATATTTAACGATGTTTACACTCTAGAGGCCACAAATTCCAATTTTTCTCAAACTTACTCAGATTGTTTATCACCAAAAGACTTCGGATGAGTTAATTATGGTTGTAATCGGATTAATAGGTCAAGAGTTATCTACCTTTGCATTGCTGAAAATGATATATTTAACAGTGTTTACGCTCTAGAGGCCACAATATTTATCCAAGCTCTCTCAAACTTGCCCAGATTGTATATGACCATAAGAGTTCGAAAAAGGGTGATTATGGTTGGAATCTGACAAATAGATCAAGAGATATCTACCTTTGAATTGCTGAAAATGTCATATTTTACAGCGTTTACACTCTTGCAACTACAGTTTTCAATGGATTTTGATTATACTTGTACACAAAGGATGTAGCTATACATTCTCGAAGGAGTGCAATTATTGTTGATATGTAATCATTGTGGCAATAGTTACCTGCCCTTGATATACTTTGAAATGCTAGAAAAAGGCTTTATTCAGTATTGTTTAGGCTCTAGTTATTTGCCTTTGATGTACTCTACTATACTACAGTAGGTCAACAAACTTGAATGAATTTAGAATAAAACGGGTGAAATTCAAAGGTAAAGCTATCAGACTTCATTACAAATGGTGAGCGATATCAGGGCCTTCAGGCCCTCTTGTATAGTAAAATAAGTTAATTAGGGGAAAAAATAATGCGGGGTTTGCCAAAGGGGAAAGAAAAACCTGGGGTAAACCCATTTTTAGGGGAAAACTGCATGATTTTAAAGAAAATTGTGGGCATCTGTTATATAGGGAAAAAAAGCCCTGACTGCATATGTGATGAGGAACACCATTGTCAGCTTGTTCTTTTGATGCAGGGCAATAAGAGATCTCTCAGCATCTGGCTGGTATGTACTGCTTAGCCTGCTGGTTGCCTGTGATAAATCTGCCTTGAGTTTCTCAATGGAATTTTTAGTGTGTGGATCCCCACTGGTGTAGCAGATTCGAGGATTGGCCTGACAAGGATCTTGTAATACTGTGCCTTAATGTCTTGTGGGCAGGTTGTCAGGTTTCTCCTCAGAAAGACAAGGAAACTGGTTGCCAACTTTGTGACTGCTAGTTCATGCCATGCCTTTTCTGGCCATTTTGGGAAAACTGCAATGTTTGATTTGGGAATTTTTTGTGCGAAAAATCAAATAATTTGGGTAGAATTATTTAATTGATAACACTTATTTTCAATAAAAGGCCTTTAAGCTAGTTTTTTCCATCATTTTTTAATTTATTTTTTATGTGATTTTGGCTTATCAGGAACAACCTTTCTATCCAAAAGAAAATAGTTTTTTTTTTCAGAAATTTATTCTTTGGCCATAAGTGGGAATTATTTTTACAGTTTCTCATTGGGATTGGGTCCGTTTACTGGACCCATTGATACTCCAGAAAAAGGCCTGCATGCCCATGAATCCTGTAGGTGGTTCTGATGGTGTCTGGTCTCAACGCCCCATCGCACCAACGCCCCACGACATCAACGTACCATTTGTGGACCCAACGTGCCATTTTTAAAAAATTATATATATCACCCGTATTTGACAATTATTAATTGATGCAAAAGTTAAATAGTGATTTAAATGAGTAACTGGGATTAAATGAAATATTTTTTGCTTACATACTATGTACATACGATGTTCCTATGCGAGTATTATCATCCGTTAGTCGGGGTTGTTTTATCCACTTATAGCATCGCATTAATCTTCGTATTTCGTAGAAGATAAGTTTCCTTTCGCTAATGCCACACCCAAGTAGCTACCTTTTTTCACTGTGTATATGTTTCATGTCTACGATTACACTCTTTGAAATGTCGGCATACATGAAAGGGAAAAGTTGCAGGGAGAGGTGTAACACATATACACGTGTCAAGTCTAATATGCCACTGTGTATTCCGCACGCGCTGATAATCGCATAGCATAATATTTTTCGCGAGGGTGTGAACATCGGCACGATTTGATAAATTGTTCAAATGTTTGCGACTTTCTTAACTTTTCTTAACGTCTTTAAATGTCTGATTGATTCACACAGAAAAACTTCCAATTTGTTTCATTTATTAAGCAAACGTTCAATTCCAATTCGAAATTGCCATTATAAAAAAAAAGATATTGATATCATAATAGATCATAGTAAGACAGCAAATTATTGGTTTCCTTTTCCATGTAATGTGAAGTACTGAATTCACACTAAGTGCTTGGGTTAAATGACATCTGCCAGTCCTCTTCCTCTTCATCTAGGTCTTCTTGCAGAGCCACACTGTCTACAGTACAGTGCAGTCAGTTACTTAGTAGACCTATTTCTCCAGTGGGAAGTGCAAGAAGTCTGAATATGTTGAAAAGACCGTGGCTGGCATGTCATTTAAGAATAAGATTGAGGAACAGGAGTAGTCCATGGTTGAAGGACAGATCTTTGAGGGACGTCAGATGTGACAGATGCAGCAGGGGTTGAGCTGTGGCCTACCGCGAGGACTTGTTGGATTCTGTGAGAAAGGAAGCTGCTCACCAAATGGTACATGTTGCCTCTGATGCTGTACTGTTTTAGCTTTACTGCTCACGAGAGAACTTATCAAAGCTTTGCTGAAGTCCAACAGAACAGCAGGTTGCTTAATATTTCAGTACATCCAGCTAATTAATAATTATATTTAGAGGAAAGACCTAAGGTGACCTTTCCCTTTGGGGTTTTTAGGTCAGTAAGACAATCTTGTGTTAACTACATTATTTGCATTCTCCTTACTGCGGATCATACCTTTGCAAACAGTTTGGATCCTGATGAGACGACGCGTTACACGTCGTCTCATCAGGATCCAAACTGTTTGACACTCTGACACTGTTTTTGAAAAGAAATTTAGAAAATTATTGCAGAAGAAACAATTACCCAGTATGCAAAGAAGTAAGTGACCACTCAATACACTTAGAAGAACCGAATGCGGGTCAAAACGGCCCACTTCCAAAACGGCCTACATCCAAAACGGCCTAGAACCATAACGGCCCGGTCCAAAACGGCCCAGTTTGTATAGGCCCATATTATTTGCAGGTGTGTTAACTTAAATAGAGGATTTTTATGATAGCTCATAATTTATTATGTACAGCATGATTTTAATCTCATTCTAATTCTGCTTGATATTATTCTTCTTGACTGGAATACCAAATTAAGTGTGAACATGCATTGCTCCAGTTAGCTAATTTACCAATGCTGCATATGTAGTACTGTAGTAGTAGACACCATTAACACCATAATCAATTGTCATATATCTACTTTCACTACTACTACTTCTACTACCCGCTATATACCATTACTACTACACTGGAATTCGACTGCTGTCACAAGGATATAGTCACCATCACCATTAGTAGAAGTAGTAATAAGTAGTAGCATCATCATAATTGAGGGGAATAATTAATCTATATTGGCTTTGCCCTTTTTCTTTTATATTTATTGATTCAAATAGGTACGAAATATCATAATAAAACTGAGTTTTCCCCTAAGATATCGTTTATACATGCTGTGAGTAGAACGCCCGAACATTATCTAAAGTGGGCTGTTTTGGACCGGTCATAAAGTGGACCGGTCATAAAGTGGGCCGTTTTGGACCGGGTCGTTATGGACTAGGCCCTTTTGGATGTGGGCCGTTTTGACCCGTCACCGAAGAACCCTGGCTCATCTTAATTAACTCTTTGAACCCTAGTCAAGCATTATATATGCGTCATTTGCAAACAGTGTACCTGTGAGGAGTACAGTACACTTGTCCTATGCAAACAGTGTAGACCCTGGTCAGACTCAGAGGGCTCCTTTAGGAGCCCTCTGATCAGAGTCTGCACTATTTGTCATTTTGACATTTATCGTAAAAATCAACCCTAAAACGTCAAAAATGGACTAGACTAAATTGAAAACTAGAATTGTCCTTTTGAGGTTTCAGGGAGGAAAGGGTTAGAGACAAATTAATACAGGTGGGAACTCTTGCAGATAATTGCTTAAGTTAAATCAGGAAGCACATCTTTCTGCAATATTTTTATCTTTATCTGTCTTCAACGATGTCCATGATACCTTTAAAACGTGGTCGCTTAATTAACTCACTGTTCATAATTATTCTCAGTTGACACTTCTTGATTTGACTTGATTTTCACAGGTAGAAACATTTCTAAATCGGATACCGCCAAAATTGAAATATACCTTTCCGGCTTTGCATTTTCCTCTTTATTGTCTTCGTTCCAATATCTACAATACAATTTGTTTCCTTTCTTGGTTTGAATAAATGTTTCTGATTTGTTATTGGAAGTCATCATGAAACGGAAAGTATTGCTGTTTGTTATTTTCCTGCTGCTGAAAGCGTTCAATTGATCGAGAGCAAAATTACCTCGAGCCCAGTCTGGAATTACGTGGACCGGAAGTTTACAAAATCCAAGATGGAAGAAGAAGTCATCAAAAAGTTGGAAACCGATGGTACGGTTCTTTATTTTCAGGATCATCAGTTATTCATTTCCAAAGAACATGTTCCAGAATAAACATTCAACTAAAAGGAAGTAAACTGCGTTGTTTTGTGTAAAATCGAAGAGCTGACACATGATATTTGCAGCGAGTAAACCTCTAATAAGCTCATCTCCAGAGAACTAGAGAACATTTGTCAGGAGAAGAGTCTCTACCCCACCCCCGTCGGGACGGAATGCCGGTCGACTTAACCTGTTTTTATCCTTATTCGGTCAAAATACCGGAATATCCCTCGCATGTCACGTAATGTGCCTGTAAACCACCTGTATAGCTCAGTGGTAGAGCGTCGGCTTGCAGTGCGAGAGGTTGCGGGTTCAATGAATCCCCGGCCGGGTCAAACCAAAGACTTGAAAATTGGTAGTAATGGCTTCCCTCCTTGGCGCTCAGAATTTCAAGTTAGCATAATGACTGGTTCGTCGGTGTCTGGATAAAGTGACCGGCCAGGTACAGTCCAATGGTGCACCTAAAAAGTGCCCCTTCTCATAATCATCAGAATTGATTGCGTAGAAGTAATAAATAGGAAATGTGGTTCATTCTGTATATATGAACGGTTCAACAACATACCCATCGTGTAAAAGCCTTTATAGGATTCTACAACGTATTGATACAGATACAGAACCACAGTGGGGGCTCTTTAATACACATATCACAAGAGTAACATCAAATGCAAGCAAAACTTTAGGCTTCTTAAAAAGAAATATCACCACAAAAAATGAAAAAGTTAAACAACTCGCATACAAATCCTTGGTCCGCCCCCAGTTGGAGTATCATGCAGCCTCCACAGTTTGGCACCCCCACAACCAAGTCGATATACTCATAAAGTTGAAATGTTCCAGAGACGAGCGATACGGTGGGTGAAACGAGACTACTCCTCATCTTCCTCAGTAACTGCCATGCAGAAAGATCTTGGCTGGCGTTCTCTTGAGCATTGTAGACTAGACTTCCGCTTAATCATGTTCTTTAAGATCTACCATAACTTAGTTTCCACCAGTCTCCCATCCTACATTATGAAACCTCTCAGACCAACTAGACACATGCACCCTCTTTCTCTTAGACAAATACAGGTTTCATCAGACTACCACAAGTTCTCATTCTTTCCGCACTGTATCACCCTCTGGAATCATCTCCCCTGCAACATTGTAACCCTGTCTGATCTTGACCAGTTCAAGCTGGCAGTGGTGGGGATACAGTATTAGTCACATACTAGTGTTTTTACTCTTAATCTTTTGCACACTCACTTAATTGCTAACATTTTATTTATGACTTGAACTCTGTTCTTGTCTCTCACTTTCCTGATAATTCTTATTACCAGGCTCTACCTATATAGTTACACTTTTTCCTACTAACAATTCCGACGTGCACCTTTTCCAGCCTATAACACTCGCGAGAGGGGTTGGCAGTAACCATAGATAGATAGATAGATTAATACACGTGGGGGATATTCCGGTATTTTGCCCTTATTTGCTTTAAACTTAACAATTTTCTAGCTTTTTACTATGTTATTCTACTTTTTCTTTTCACGTATATAAATTTCTACTAACAGACACAGACGTGCAACTGCTCAAAATTACCCGTGAGGGTGTGCAGCAGTACAAAGAGATAGATAGAATCATAGATAGATAGATAGACATTGTGCGGTCGGACTGGAGTCCCCCGTTGCGTTTGAGTGGGAGGCTAGGACTTCCTTCCCGACCTGATTGCGCCCTCATCCCGGGTGATAATTGCTTGTCTCCTTACAATGTGGACTCATTGACCCAACAGGTACCTTCAGGATTTTCTGTACACCAGCACATACCGATTCAATGTATGTTCAGAGTCCACTCAATGATAAAACATGGGGCTCATCAAAGGCAATGTAAACCTGCTTAATGCGATGCCAGCATTATTTATTGAGAAAACAATTAATCTCATTTTTGTTTGGTTATCTATTTTTTACGCATTTCAGGGCATCGCATTACTTGTTAACTCTGAATTTTGCACTTTCCCCCTCTTCTTTAAGTGTATTTTGGTAATCTAACACTTTCCCCCCACTTTCTAAGTTAAAGTATATTTTGTTTATTGACCATCAAATAATATAATATTTCTGTATTAATGAATGGGGCCCTACCGATATACAGAGTTACCCCGCATGGAAAGTGTGATAAGAGTAGCGCCCCCTGAATGAGCGGTTGTTTCCGGTTCAATAGTGAAGTACACATAGTATCGAACCTTTATCCTCAAACACGAATTTGAGGAGATCGTCTGCTTGTTAGTGTAGAGCTTATATTATATACAGTAGAACATTATTGAAAGCGCAATCTCTCATATTGTTCAAAAATAGAATTAAGACATGCATTTACTTTGCCTACAATAAAACTTACAAAAACTTCCATAGATATACCGTTCTATGCATATCATTTATTCATATGTTTATTAAAATAAGTCATCAATCTGCACCTCAATAAATATGTTATACCTCCCAGCAGATGATAGCTTAAAGCAGAATGTAGCTTAACCTGCCTTAAGGGGTCACCTATCTTCAAAACTAATACCATCTATTGGGTAAAGGGTTAAATCCCGTTACATGGATGTGTCATAGCACATTCTGGTTGCTTTTAATCAACCATAAACCCTACCCGCTATGAATACCTATCATTTAATTTATTACTTTAGCTGATTAAATAAGGAAAAATACCGTAGGAATGATCAATTATGCTAATAGCATGATAAGGGTTAATATTTAAAAAAAAAAAAAGACTGCCTACTTTCTTGATAAAAGTTTAGAACATGATATCAATTTTGACTTAAAACATATATGAGTGTGAAACAGTTCTACCCCTGATCAGCCTGTTAGTATATATGCTGCATCTTATCTGGTTCCAAACTTTTTATAAATGATAGTGTTTTAAGCCTATTATAATTAGTGAACTGGTAAAAGATCAACAGAAATAAAGTTTTAATCTACTAAACCGATGGAATACATGCTTTACTTTCAACATTGAGTTTTCAATAGAGTACACATTTAATGATAGGAGAGGGGTTCTAAAGTATTTATGTTGTTAAAACGGTATGTATTTCCTATTAACCCTTTCAATACGACTTTGGTTTATGCCTCCATTGAAGGAAAGAGTTCTAATTCAAAGTTTTTATTAGCATGAATGTGCAACATTAAAAACATTGAATATCCTAGCAGATGGTAGCTTAAAGCAAGCTGAAAGTAAAGTAGCATGTACTTTTCAATCTACCTTTAATGGACACCTGTCTTTCCAGGTAGGAACAGGCGATCGGGTAATGGGTTTACCCATTACCTAAACCAATTACCCCACAGCCCGTGTTAAGTATTGAATATAGGTCACCTCTTAAAGCAGGTTGAAAGTAAAACATAATGCGCCTTAAGGTGTACCCTGCTTTACTTTAATCCTGCTTTAAGGCACCACCCACTACGACATAAAATATCACCTATGTTTCATAATTTTGACTGCTTAGTGCATGAAGAGGATTTATTTGCTTATTAAGGTGGAATTCATTAAAGGAGTAAAAGGCATAATGATGGGGGTAATGGGTTAAGCTTTTGCACATGAAGGAGTGCATGGTATAGCAGATTAAAATTTATTCCCCACATGAATAACAATGTGGATCCTATATAAAAAAAATAGTTTGGTGTGTTTTGATTCCAGCCTGTGTACCCAAGACTTAAGCTTCCGTTTTATGGCTTGTCATAGCAGAGATGACACTTATGGGACAGCAGCTGCACCCCAGTGGGGAGTCAGTATACAATTCGATTTCTAGCTAATTGGTTACTTCCTGTTGTTAGTTGTGATATGATGCTTTGCGCTTTATGGCCCCTGGGCAGAAGCCTTGAGAGGTGAACTCCATGTGCGCTATGAGCATGACAGGCTGAACTATTTCTATGAAATTTCTGTCAACTAAAATCTGCTGGTATATAATGAACAAACAAAATATACATTTTTGAAGAAACTGTTTACCATTCAACATATTTTAAAAGATCAGTTTAACCCTTTGCCTAATGAATATTCATGTCATTCTTAATAACTGAATAATACAATGTTTGTGTTTAATACCGGTAATGTCTTAATAAATATCCCCTTTTTCACCTGTAATAGGCAGCATTTATAGATAATGTCATTTAAGAACCAGAGAGGACAGTCATTGATTATAGAGACTGTTCCTATATAGTAACCAGCATTTATAGACCTATAATGTCATTTAAGAACCAGAGAGGACAGTCATTGATTATAGAGACTGTTCCTATATAGTAACCATCTGATCAGGATCTACTTTTAATCCATGTTAACGTTCTTTTACCGAGGTGAAAACCCGTGTCTGTTAAGTATGTTAAAAGTCAGCTTCTTTGTTATATAGAAAAAGTATGATCAGTGCTACTTTCGGTTTGCTAAAAACGATGAAATAAATAACCGTCGCATTTGACATTAAACAAAATTAATACATTAAAATACATAGGGATAAACGGGAGCTTGACTGCATATTGTCGTGAACGATATGTTTAAGTTTTATTAATTGTATTTGTTAAGTTGGTTTTCTGTTATTATTTACACATAATCATAATAGTCAAGAAGACGGAGCAGAAGGAGTTAAACCAGTAGAAACTGGAATGGCGGAGCACGCCATAAACTTGCTTATGTCGTGCGGCGGAGCACTCCATAAACTTGCTTATGTCGTGCGGCGGAGCCATATTAGGGTGGTTTGCACGTGCTCAGATTTAACCCTATATAAGGGCCAACATATGTTTGACTAAAACGCTCTGTACTTTGAAATTTCGGACTTATTGGTTATACTGTGATTGGATTTAAATTGCTAAAGTGATCGAAAACATGGATATTAAATGTGAAATTAAATATGTTAAAATGGATTTAATTTGTTTTGTATGATTTCCACTGTGGCGGATTATTAAGAAACCTAATTTGCTCTCCCAATAACTCAAGTAAAAGTGTCCGCCACATTGTTTGGCGCCGAAACCCGGGAAAACCTGGTGAAAGTTTAAGTGAATATTCAAGTTTCGGATTACTATTTGGATTGATATTGACGGAATATTTCGAAACAAATATGTCAGCGTCAAAATACACCAAAGGTGTAAGAACGCGGTACAGAAACCGCCTTGAAAATGAAATACAAAATTGTGAAATATTACTGGAAAAATACTATTCAGACACCAGTATAGACGAGCATGTGTCTAAAGTGAACATGAGTTTAAAAGTGTTGAAAATTTATACTGAAAAGGTAGAGATGCAGTGTGAAAAATACATTTCATCACTTGCAGAGAGTGAAGATGAAGAAGTAGATACTGATAATGTGATAGACGAGGATTATAGTTTGTGTGATAAAGCGACTGAGTGTTGCGTGAAGCTTGAAAATCTTCGAGAAAATCTCACAGAAGAGACAAGTGCTACCTTACAACTAAAACAAGCAAAAACAAAAGAAGAGTCTGAGTTACAAACTCAAATGCAAGAATTTATTGCTGAACAAAATGCACGGCAACAGGACTTTGTTGAACGTCAGAATCACAATCAAAGGGAATTCATGGAAAGACAAATGATTCTCCAACAAGAGGCTCTTGTTAAGGTAAGTGGTTCACATGACAAGTCAACATCCGTCAAGTTGCAAAAATTAGAAATGAAACCATTTTCTGGTAACAAAATAAAATGGCCTGAATTTTGGGATTCATTTTCTTGCACAGTTGATGAAAATAAGAAACTGTCTGACGTTGAAAAATTTACCTACCTACAAAGTAAACTCTCTGGTGATGCAAAAGCAGCCATATCAGGTTTATCACTATGTAGTAAAAATTACGGAGTAGCTATATCCTTACTGAAAGAGCGGTTTGGAAAGGCACAAGAGATAATTGATCTCCATTATCATACGATGATGAATCTGGAACCACCAGCAAACAAATCAGTTAATCTCAGGCAGTTTCTAGACACTATTGAGAAACATTTGAGAAGTTTAGAAGTCATGGGCGAGAATACAGACCAAAACATGTTTCTTGCAATGATTAAGTCGAAAATTCCAAAGGACGTCCTACTTCATCTGGAAGTGCAGAAAGGTACTAGCCATGAGTGGACTGTTTCAGAGCTACGTAAACGAATGAAAGATTACGTAACTGCTCGAGAACAGTCAGAAAAAGAAACAAACAAAGAATCTCCAAAGAATGGACAGGATAAACAAAGTGGTCAATCTTTCCGGAGATTTGAAAACGTCAGAAAACAAACACCCGGTTATGGGTACAAAAACGTGTTTGTACGTAGTCCAAGTTCTGCAGAAACGTTGTTCTCTGGAGAAAATTCTGCTCAAGGATACGCAAACAAATGTAGATTCTGTTCAAATCGTCACTGGAGTGACGAGTGCACGAAATTCAAAAGTATTGAGCAAAGAAAACGATTACTGAAGGATTCGTGTTACAAGTGCTTAAAAGTTGGACACAAGACCCATGAATGCAAACAGAGTAAAATATGTGTTCACTGTGGTGAAAAAGATGTTCATCACAGGAGTCTTTGTCCTAAAAAATTTCAGTACAAAGAAACAAAGAAACCAATGGAGTATGTAAATGTCTCAGAGGAGATAGAATTACACAATACCCCTGATTACACCGGACAGGAAAATGTTCTTGTATCATCAGGAGAATTTGTTTTAATGCAAACGGCAAAAGTTGAAGCTAAAAATACAGCAAATTCAAACAAAGAACAAATTCGACTCCTTCTAGATTCGGGTTCACAAAGGACATACGTGTCGGAGCATCTGGCGGAGCGACTCCGTCTAAAACGAGGTGAAAATCAAGAAATTAAAGTGGTGACCTTTGGTAGCAATAAGGCAAAGGTGATCAAGACACCTTCCACAAAACTGGATACCAAATTGAAGAATGGACAGTACTTAACTATTACTGCAAACATAGTTCCTGACATCACTGGAACAATGGAAAGGAAAGCTATTAAGTTCGACAAGGCAGTGCAACAAACTTTGAGAAGTGTAGATATGGCAGACATTGTACCATCTGAAAATGAATTTTCTTCAGTTGACCTTCTGATAGGTAATGACTTTTATTTGGACATTGTGTTGCCTCAACGGATAGAAATTCAGCCAGGATTGTACTTGCTTAGTTCCAAAGTAGGATGGATACTTACCGGTCGTATCAAGGAAACGGACAACAAAGCAAATGATTACAGCATGCTTATACTTACCTACGGTTCTGAGTGTGGTAGTCAAAACCTTTACTCCGCCGTGGATGAAAGTGTACCAAGAAAGCCAGACCTTGAAGACTTTTGGGCCATTGAATCTATTGGCGTGACAGATCACCTTTGGGACACTAATGATACAATTGCAATGGCCAAATTCAAGGAAACAATCAAGTATGAGAATGAAAGATACCAAGCAACATGGCCATGGAAAGAAGATATGCAGGATCTACCAGTAAATCGTGGACTAGCTCATGGTAGGTTGACATCTAATGTCAACAGACTAAAGAAAATGCCAGATCTTATGAACAAATATGACGCTGTCATACAAGATCAGCTACAGAAAGGAGTAATTGAAAAGATAGATGGAAGTGTAGACGCAACAAGCGGAGTAGTTCACTACCTACCTCATCACGCAGTCATAACTCCTCATAAAACAACAACAAAAGTTCGTTTGGTCTACGATGCATCAGCCAAGACCAGTGATAAATACAAGAGCTTGAACGAATGTCTTTTCCGAGGCCCAGTTATGTTACACGATCTCTGTGGCATATTAATGAGATTCCGTACACACAACATTGCTCTTGTGGCAGACATTGAAAAAGCGTTCCTTCAAGTGGGTCTTCAACCAGATCAGCGAAATTGCACAAGGTTCTTGTGGCTTAAGGATATCTCAAATCCCTCTACAGACAGGAAAAACGTCCAAGAATACCGTTTTTGCCGAGTACCCTTTGGAGTAATCTCCAGCCCTTTTATTCTAGGCGCAACCATAGAACACCATTTGGAATCTTATAAGACTGACATTGGTGAACAACTAAAGAATGATATATATGTGGACAATGTCATTACAGGGACAAATGATGATAGCCAGGCTCTCAAATTGTACACCGATTCAAAAGCTATGTTTACAGACGCAGCAATGCATTTGAGAGAGTGGTCTACTAACAGCGAGACACTTAACAAAGTTATACCAATGGAGGATAAGGCAAAGTCTGAAACAATAAAGGTGCTTGGTCACACTTGGAACACTGCCAAAGATATTTTGTCATTGAAAAAGTCGCTTATACTTGATGACGATACTACACTAACCAAGAGATCTGTACTAAGGCAATTGGCGTCAGTCTATGACCCACTTGGATTGTTTTCACCGGTACTTCTCCGGGGGAAGGTGCTCCTACAAACTGTATGGAGCAAAGGTCAAGAATGGGACGATGTGTTGGATCAATGTGACGCAGAAACATGGCTTTCAATCAAAGAGGACTTGAAGAAGATTCCTGAAATCGAGATACCAAGAAATTTAGCGATGCAAGATGACAATGTTCAGTATAAGTTACTCTGCTTTTGTGACGCGTCAATGCATGCTTATGCAACCTGTGTCTACCTACATCAAGAGGGCAGTTCTCAGTCAAGAGCCGATCTGATCTTCTCTAAGTCCCGATTAGCCCCAAAGAAACAGATTACAATTCCAAGGTTAGAGCTATTGGCGGTTCTTATAGGCGCTCGCTGTGTTGCGTTCGTGAAAAAGCATTTAGCTCTGCCAATACAAGACGTTTACTTGTGGAGTGACTCCCAATGTGTCCTTCATTGGATACACTCTGAAAATGTATCGTCAGTGTTCGTAGCTAATCGTGTGAAAGAAATAAAAGGCTGCGATGTCAAAGAATTCAGATACACACCATCCTCTGGATACACTCTGAAAATGTATCGTCAGTGTTCGTAGCTAATCGTGTGAAAGAAATAAAAGGCTGCGATGTCAAAGAATTCAGATACACACCATCCTCTGAAAACCCGGCGGATCTACCTAGCAGAGGAACAACAATTGAGCAACTGAAAAACAATAGTTTGTGGTTTCAGGGTCCATGCTGGCTCTCTAAACCATTAAATGAGTGGAGAGATATTTCCAGAGAAACTAAAGAAGGTGACATAGTGAAGGATGTTGATCAACCTCTTGAAAGTATTCAACTGTCTGAAGAGACATGTGACAATCCACCTTTTCAAATCGATAGTGAAAGGTTCTCATCAGCCTCAAAATTGATTCGAGTAACTGCTTTCGCAAATCGATTTGTCAACAAAACACGAAAACTGGAGAGTCACATGGGTTCATTGACTTCTGAGGAGCTACAGCAGGCTGAAACAACGTGGATCAAATCCGTACAAAGGAAACATTTCCCTGGTGTATTTGATGCCATAACAAATAACAAATCAAATAACTTGCAGAGACAATTGGACTTATACATTGATGACAATGGTGTCCTAAGATGTCGTGGCCGTATGGAGCATGCGTCCATGTCTGAAGCCAGTCGAAGACCAGTTCTTTTGCCGAAGAATGAACATTTCACTCATTTGGTAGTCGACAGAATGCACAAAGAGCTTCTTCATAGCGGTGTATCACATACTTTAAGTAGCATTCGCAAACGATTCTGGATACCATGCGGACGTGCAAGTGTTAAACGTGTTATTCGGCAGTGTCTTGTGTGTCGACGTCATGAAGGCGGAGCATATGCAATGCCAAAAATGGCTCCACTTCCTCCAGAACGTGTAACAGAATCAGCTCCGTTTGCAAAAGTCGGTATTGACTATTTAGGCCCATTGTATGTCAAAGGTAAGGACGAAACAAACAAGATATGGATTTGCCTGTATACATGCCTGGTCACGCGTGCAGTTCATTTAGAGATGATGAACAACTTAACAACTGAAGAGTTCTTAATGGGCTTTAGACGTTTCATAGCTTCTAGAGGAACTCCAGACACAATTTTCAGTGACAATGCTCAACAGTTCAAACTAGCCAGTGAAACGCTTGACCTAGTTTGGCGGAGCATACTTAAGTGTGAGGATGTACAAAGTTATGTCTCAGAAAAAGGAATACGCTGGAAGTTTATTGTAGAGCGGGCTCCGTGGATGGGAGGATACTACGAAAGGCTAGTAGGACTTACGAAACGATCTTTGAGAAAAGCCATCGGTCGTAACCTACTTACTCATACACAAATGCTGACATACATCAAAGAAATTGAGTCTGTGGTTAATTCCCGACCTCTCGTTTACGTTGGAGATGATGTTAATTCTATCGTCACATTAAGCCCAGCAAATTTCCTGGTACTTAATCCTAACATTGGATTACCAGAAATTGAAACCGGACATGATGAGGAGTATACTCCTTGTGAAAGTTCTGCCCAGAAATTACTGAAACTGTGGAAAAAGGGTCAAAAACTGCTGAATGCGTTTTGGACAATTTGGAGGAATGAGTATGTGTTAAGTCTTCGTGAAAGAGGACAAACAAGATTAAAAACACACAGAATTAAGTCTCAATTTGTACCTCAAATTGGAGATGTTGTGCTGATAAAAGAAGACATTCCACGCGGTTGCTGGAAGCTCGGAAAAATAACAAAACTTATACAAAGCCGTGACAAAAACGTTCGTTCGGCAAAGGTGAGATTGTCGTCAGGACGTGAGATTGGTCGACCCCTGAATCTACTTTGTCCAATCGAAGTTTCAGGAGACATCGATCAAATCCAACCTGAACAACTTTCAGAGACAGCAATTTACTCTAAACAGCCCAAAAGAGTAGCTGCAACAATAGCCAATCAGAAAATAAAGCAGTATTTCAGCAACAGTGAGTAAACTCTAAATACAGAACTGTTATATTACATACAGGTATATGTGTAAAGTAAGACAATGTAAGTAATTTCTATTAAAAAGTATTTCATAAATACAAATAAACAACATAGAACAGTCTATGTATAGTATACATATAACAGTCATAATCTGTAAGATAAGAAATCCGTACAAGCATGTGAAAATAAACAGTGTACCGTTATGGTGTGTCAGGCGGAGCAGACACTCTGGCGGAGTAGTGTGTTCACACCTTTTCTGATGTGTGAGCGGAGCGACGCATCGGCGGAGTTACAGTCCTCGTGCACGTCGTGCTCACAGTAGAACAATAGGCGGAGCTGTTATCCCCTCGTGCATTTTGAGATCTCTTTGTCCGCTTGAAAAGTTGTCATTTTAGTTAAGTTTTCGGATCGTACAGACGTATTTTACTTTCAATCATTCTGTAATAGTGAAACTTAGAAATATGCGGTTTCATTGTGACACATGTGGTAGAAGTTATACCAATAAAAGGAACTTGAACCGTCACATGAAAGAAAAGCATTCAGACAAATTGCTACATTTCAAGTGTGTTGTTACTGGCTGCAAAGCAACGCTTATTCGCCGGAGCTATCTGACCAAGCATTTGAAGCTTATCCATAAACTAGACAGTCACACAGTGAAGCAGTTGGTCTCTGATGTTGTTTTGGAAACCAGTGATTCTCAGAAACGCCCACCTTTAAATGGGATATATGAAGACATTTCGGATGCAGACGACACACATCCTTATGAGGACGTGTCGGATGGTGACTTTGACACTTGGCTAGATGACAAGATAGAGATTAACAAACAGCCAACCGTGCCGCTTTTAGTTCCAGATATCACCGCAACAGAGCATTTGCCTAAGAAAAGCTCTGACATTGCAGACATGGATTTCGCTAAAGAACCTACGCTTGACGAAGTATACAACCATGCAGAAGCTGAACTTAGACAAGACATTCAGCTATCAAGTGTAAGTGAAGCAGTAGTGGCAGCTGTAGAAAGTGAGTTCAGTGATATCGGATCTAGCAACAAATCTATCGGACCCGGTTCGGATGTGGATAGTAATTCCGGTGATGATGCAGACAATAACCCCATAGAAATATCAAGTGATGAAAGTGACAGTGAGGACACGTTTGAACAGTCTGTTGAGTTCTTTAATGTAACTCTCAAAACAACAAAATCAGTGAAAGATGGCGAAGTGAGGAAAGTGGACAGAGTAGCATCAGTTGCCTACTCTCAGAACTTTGACCCAACCAATCATAACCCTATGGAAATTATCCAACGTATACAGCAGGAATTTGTTGACTTTATAGACAATTATAAGAAATAGCTGCTTTCAGTTTTGGAATTTATTACCTTCTCGGCGGGAGTGTCGTGAACGATATGTTTAAGTTTTATTAATTGTATTTGTTAAGTTGGTTTTCTGTTATTATTTACACATAATCATAATAGTCAAGAAGACGGAGCAGAAGGAGTTAAACCAGTAGAAACTGGAATGGCGGAGCACGCCATAAACTTGCTTATGTCGTGCGGCGGAGCACTCCATAAACTTGCTTATGTCGTGCGGCGGAGCCATATTAGGGTGGTTTGCACGTGCTCAGATTTAACCCTATATAAGGGCCAACATATGTTTGACTAAAACGCTCTGTACTTTGAAATTTCGGACTTATTGGTTATACTGTGATTGGATTTAAATTGCTAAAGTGATCGAAAACATGGATATTAAATGTGAAATTAAATATGTTAAAATGGATTTAATTTGTTTTGTATGATTTCCACTGTGGCGGATTATTAAGAAACCTAATTTGCTCTCCCAATAACTCAAGTAAAAGTGTCCGCCACACATATAGATATAGGTATCAAACTAATAAACCGCATTCGATCTATTCTTTTCCGAATCGTTTATGACCGTTATCGACACCGTCTCAATGATGCGTTAACTAAACCGGAAACAACCTTTTCCTTATCAGGGGAGTTAACTCGTGATGAAAATTGGGATAACTCTGTAATGCGGTAGGGCCCCATTGAGTTGTTTCTCGAGTTCTAATTACTTAAGATATATTAGTTTTCCCTATTTATTGTTTATTGGGTAGTGAAACGTACAGGCAGCGAAATGTCTGGGGTAGCGAAACGACTTTTGGGTAGCGAAATGGCTGTAGCGAAACTTGCGGGGTATCGAAACGTGTGGTAACCTCCATGATGATTAATAAAGTCAGTTGAAGTTTAAAGCAATAGCTTGCATGAACTTTTTTTGTTATTCTATTTGCATGTCCTCTATATTTTCAGATGTATTTCAACAATTTCTTGAAGAAGCTTTTGATGTTAAAGCTCATGCTAATCAGGCCATCCAGGGCAGAGCAATAACAGCCCAGCTAGCCAAGCTAGCAGAAGGCATTGGCCTCCTGGACAAGGAAATCCACTCACAGGTATAAATCTTAATACTTTCCGTCAATGTAATGTCATTATACAACTTAACCCATTCCCCCATAAATACGCCTTGTTATGCCTTTAATTTATTCCTCCAATGAAGAAATAGTTCCAATTTATACTTTCACAAATAAGAATCATAAGAAATATTTTCTATATTCTAGCAGATAATAGCTTAAAGTAGGCTGAAAGTAAAGCATAATGTACCTTAAAGCACATTCTGCTTTACTTTCAACCTGCTTTAAATGGTCAACTATCTTCAAAGCTAGAAACAGCTACGGGGTAATGGGTTAACCTTTTTTGCCATAGAACTTAAGAAGCACCATTGGCTTTACTTTCAACCTGGATTAAACTGCTGTCTACGAGAATATAGAAAATATTTCTTATTTTTCAATTTCATGACTATGAATTGGAACTATTTTCTTCAGAGGAGGAATAAATTAAATGTATAAAAATGCATATCTATGGAGCTTGTCATGCTTCTATATTCAGTAGTCAGATTGAATGAGTTTGAAAGTAACTGGAAACTGTGTGATTGAATATTGTAGATTGTTGCCCATCATGAAGACCTGCTGTCCCAAGCAACTGGAGTTGAGACTTTGGAAGGTGGGTTGGAAATGCAGCCCAACTTGTGTTAACTATAAACCCCATAGCTTCTTTCTACTTTTGAAAGACAGATGACCACTTAAAGCAGGTTGAAAGTACGGTATGGCAGATTGTGCCTTAAGGCACATTCTACTTTACTTACAGTCTGCTTTAAGCCACATTCTGCTAGGATTTGAAATATATTTTTATGGTGGATATTCATGACTTAACCCATTACCTCATAAATAATCATTTTTACGTTTATAATTTATGCCTACCCTGAGGAAAAAAGTTCCAATTTATACAGTTATAAATATGTATGATAAGAACTATTTTTAGCTCTCTTGGCACAAAGTGCCATAGTGAGATATTTTGATCGTCCTGTGTCCATCCCTAGTCAACAATTTCTTCGAAGGACATGTTCCTCTAAACTATAGGATGGATTATGACCAAATTTGGCAGGAATGATCCTTAAATGGTCCTCTAATAAAGTTGTTCAAATAGTTCTGGTCCGTTGCATATCTAGATCACAGGAGCTAAAATAGATATTTTCAATTAAAACTTCAAAGAACCTTCTTGTCATATACATGTACCATATTACCCTGAGCTTAGATCTTTGGCACACAGCATCATCTATTCAGCAATTGGCATAATCATATTGTCATAATTTCTCAGCTTTCCAAGATATTTTACATTTACATCAATGGTTCCAGGTGAACGATTTAGGGTCGTATACCACTCTTGTTTATATTTTAACAGATGGTAGCTTAAAGCAGACTGAAAGTAAAGCAGAATGTACCTTAAGGTGCATTGTGCTTTACTTTCAACCTACTTTATGTTGTCGCCTATTTTCAAAATTAGAAATAGGCTATGGGGTATTGGTTTAATAAAGTTGAACTATTTTCTTTAGTTTAGGAATAAAGGGTTTAAAAAGGTGTATTTATAGATTAATGGTTAAACAGCCACCAGTCTCCATTTTTATTAACAAAAGTTTGACTGTACCTGCTAAATGGGATATTTTAGCAGTTTGAGCTTCGTTGGACGCAAATACCATAGTTGTCTACTGTAGAGTACACTGAATCTATTGTTTTTTGTCAATAACAATAAAAAAAAAAATCAATGCAATATAATTCTTGTACATGTATATGTGTTTGCTAAATGCAGAATAAAAAGGTCCTATAGGGCCTACACTGTTTGTATTATTACTATAAAACAAGTTTACTCTACACCGGTATATTGTTTGTAAAGGATGTATTTCTTGGGTTCAATGGTTGAAAGATCAGTCAGTAGTAAAGCACTTTAAAACTCTTTGAACCCTACTCACTCATATATGCATCATTTGCAAACAGCGTACCTGTGAGGAGTACACTTCTCCTATGCAAACAGTGTAGACCCTGATCAGAGGGCTCCTTAAGGAGCCCTCTGATCAGGGTCTACACTGTTTGTCATTTTGACATATATTGTAAAAATCAACCCTAAAAAGTAAAAAATGGACTAGACTAAATTGAAAACTAGAATTGTCCATTGGAGGTTTCAGGGAGGAAAGGGTTAAATATTCCATTATTATAATGTATTATTACAGGTGTTCTCCAGATGATGCAAGCAAGAATACAGTCTTTACTTTCTGCAATGGACAGGTAAATATTGTTTTACAAAGTACAGTATAACTCTGTGGATTGGCACCCCTGTTGATTGGCCCCCTTTAAACTGGAACCCTCTGTTAACCAGCACTGCTGTTTGGTCCCTGCTGTTTCCGTTTAACTTTTATGTATCCAAACTTTTTCTTGATTGGAACCCCCTGTTAACACTTTCTCTCATACAAGCGCCTTTAAGCATATTCAGTTTATTCCTCCGCTGAAGAAAATAGTCCCAATTTATACAGTCATGAATATGTTTCTTAAGGAATATTTTCTTTGTTCTAGCAGATATTAGCCTAAAGCAGGCTGAAAG
Organism: Gari tellinella; assembly: GCA_922989275.2. Classification (NCBI taxonomy): domain Eukaryota; kingdom Metazoa; phylum Mollusca; class Bivalvia; order Cardiida; family Psammobiidae; genus Gari; species Gari tellinella. Next base: position 99,314,694 of record OV277858.1, on the reverse strand, counting down.
TAAAGCAGAATGCACCTTAAGGCACATTCTGCTTTACTTCCAACCTTCTTTAAGTGGGCACATATCTTCAAAACTAGAAACAGGCTATGGGGTAATGGGTCAACCGGTATATCTTGGCAGGCAGATAAAGGCAAATTAGTAGTTTTTCACACCTTGTTATCCTATGACAGATTGACGGACATGTGATCCTTGACCTTGACCTCTAGGCTCAATGTTAAGATTTTGAGTTAAAGTCTGTTTTGGACTAACGACTGCATCTACAGTCATGATACTTCATATGCTGATGCACCTCAATGAGAGTACACCACATTGCACCGCAGTTTGGTGACATTGAACTTCAATGATTGTGTATCCTTTCAAAATGTGCAGGAGGTGAGCTTCATTATCTCAGGGCTGCCATAAGTTGACTTAAAAAATCCTAAGATTTCCAAATTTTCATTTTTCAAGTGCATTTTTACGAATCGTACCTTTACCCCATCGTCTGTATCTAGTTTTGTTGACATGTGGCTGCTTAAAGCAGGCTGGAAGTAAAGAAAGCAGAATGTGCCTTAAGGCGCATTCTGCTTTACTTTCAGCCTGCTTTAAGCTACCATGTACCGGTACAAGAAAAAAGTCGAAGATTTAGGAAAAATCCGGAGAAATGGCAGCCCTGTTATCTTTAATTGCCCCATTCTGGGTTTTTTTGCAGAATCAGAGCCAAGGTCACAGATCCATACACAAAAATGCTCTCAAGGACCACACAGCTAAGAAATTTACAGGTAAGTAACAATTAAGTGTAGCCAGGTTGAGTTTATGATTAAATGGTGAGAGATTTGTGTAAGCGGCCAGGTGGCTCAGTCAGTAGAGCACTTGCCATGTACTAAAGAAAGGGGTTCTGGGTTCAAGTCCCAGTCTGGCTGCATATTTTTCTCACCATGTTTGTTTTTTCAAATGTACAGCATTTTGAATTTGGAGCCTATTTGTTAATCTGTGGAGAAATACCATAGCTGACTTTATAGCCTTAACCCTTGAAATGCTGAGCCTATATACAGTATAAACTGTTAACCCATTACCCCATAAATACACCTTTTTACACCTATAATTTATTCCTCCACTGTAGAAAACAGTTCCCTTTATACAGACATTAATATATATCCTAAGAAGTACATTTTATATCCTAGCAGATAATAGCCTAAAACAGACTGAAAGTAAAGCAGAATGCACCATAAAGCGCATTCTGCTTTACTTTTAACCGGTTTAAGTGATCATCTTCCTTAACAACTAGAAACAGGCTACCAGTTTCTATATCCTAGTAGATTGTAGCTTTAAGCAGGCTAAGAGTAAAGCAGAATGCACCTTAAGAGGTCACCTGTCTTCAATACTAGAAATAGGCTATCGGGTAATGGGTTAAGCGGTCACTTAACCCTAAATGCCATAGATCAGGGTTGCCATAAGTTGATTTTGATAATCCTAAGATATTCAAATTTTCTACATTTCAAACGTGATTACTTAAATCAGGTTGAAAGTAAAGAAGAATGGGCCTTATGGCACATTCTGCTTTACTTGCAATCTGCTTTAAGCTACAATCTGCTAGGATAAAAATCCGAAGATTTTGGACGAATCCGAAGAAATGGCAGCCCTGATAAAAACATTTTTACGCCATTAATTTATTCCTGGCTTTAAGTGTTCATCTATTTCAGTATTTAATTTATTTTACAGATTTTGGGGTTAAGCAATAACTTGCCTTTCTAGATCACCATGCCTTATCATTTACTGGCTGCTTACACAAGTTTTACTGTATATCCATTCTTTGTATAGTATAGAGTCAGATCTCATGGCTCCTGAACTAAGCCATTGATTACCTATGATAGCTATCGTAAAAAAAAAACCTAAACTTATTGTGTGAAACCACTAGCTTGAAAAATATCTTGCACAAATGGTCTTTGAGTGACGCCCTACAGGATTTCTGAAAATACCTTTCCTAGCTTGACAAACATGGCTGCCAGTGGGTGGGTAAGGCTTTCCTTATTATGGCTTCAGTGAAAGGTAAATACAAAGTATCCAAGGGATACAAGGTGAGCAATTCAGAGTCCTTATGGTCCTCTTGTTAAACTCTTCCAGAGCACCAGATCAGGGTAGTTTTTCAAAAATTAAAATTTATTTCAGAATTAAATCCTATAGATGGTGTCACTATTCATTAGAATCGTCTCTTCGAGACGATTCTAATGAGTAGTAACACCATAGGATTTGGTGCTGAATAAGTGTGAATATGTTTGATTTGTTGAAATAACTCTCTCATCTGGAGCCCTGCTCTTCTACTGAAATGAATAACATAGTGTTTTAGTGAACTTGTTTATTAAAATTGATATGGAGTGAACACAAATGTAAGATTTTCCATATACGAGGGGTGTTCAAAAATGACGCGGACAGATGCTGCCATTCTCTCAGTTTTTGTCGAAACGTCACAAAACTTGCACATTATGGTGCCCAGAGAATTCTGTATTTCATCTGAAAATTTAATACAATTGACTTCAAGTATGATCAAAAGTCTGTTGTTATGGTAACGTCGGGTCGTCACACTCGGCCCAACGTGACATTGACGACTCTACCCTTTGAGCTTTCTGACACTCAGGCAGCATTTTAGGGATCCATCTCGTGCATAATCTCATCACATTTAAACTGTCATGGACTTCAGTATGTATTGTCCCAACATTACAGTCTACCCGCTGGTTAACTTCTCTAGCCCTGATACGCCTGTCTTTATCCAGGAGCTCGATTTCCTGAACTTTCTGCAACGTTATTGATGTCGTCTGTCCGCTACGCTATTTGTCAATCACACTTTCGTATCCGTCTTCATACACCAAGTACCACTTATGCAATGCTGTTCTCTTCATTGCAGCATTGCCGTATGCCTTGACCAACATTTCCATAGTTTCCTTTCTGTTTTTCAATTGAAAACACAGACTTTAACCACCTTTCTCTGTTCGACACTCATTTTGATGCTCCTTGTATAAACAAAATAGCTTCTAATGCTGAAATGGCATCAGACGTTGATGGGAGGTAACTGACGTCGTGTCAAGATTTGGCGCCATATTGTGCTAAAATTTGGAGTCAATATTGGATCAGACGCAAGTGATAGATGTCGTTTTCGGAGTGACACAAGTTTGCGTTTTGTTACATTTTGGGCCGGATATTACGAGGTGACGTTACCATAACAACCATACATTTACCATGCGTAAAGATAATGTCGGCAAAGTTACACTCTGGGTACAGACTTTTTTGGGCATCATTATGTGCAAGTTTCGTGCTGTTAAGTACACAACTGAGAGAATGACAGCATCTGTTCGCGGTTTTTTTAACACCCCTCATATTTATAATTTTTCCAAACTTTTGTGAATCACCCCCTACAGGAAATATTTCCTAAAACATTCCCTCTAACCTTGGAAACAATAATTATTTCTGCTCTTAATCTTTTTACATAACTATACATGTAGTTAGCAAAGCAAAACAAAAACAGGAAACAACATTTAAAACAACCACAAATTTGACTAATACAAACAAACAAAACAGGTTCATATGCTAATTATTCCGTTAATGAACACTAAAATTTAGAAAAAGGTTATTACAGATATACAGTAAAACCTTTCTATTGCAACCACCAAAAACAAGGGCTGATTGTATAAAAGATACATCTTTAACTCTTTGAACCCTAGTCCGGCATATAGGCGTGCTTTTCAAACAGTGTACATGTGAATAGTACACATGTCCTATACAAACAGTGAAGACCCAGATCAGAGGGCTCCGAAAGGAGCCCTCTGATCAGGGTCTTCACTGTTTGTCACAATGCCAAACATTGACAAAAAACAACCCTTTAAAGTCAGAAATGGACTAGACTTAGATGGAAACTGGAATTGTCCATTTAAAGTTTCAGGGAGGAAAGAGTTAAAAGAAAGGAGCTTTCTGTTTTACTGTCACCTTGCTGTAAGCAGTCACCTGTCGTAAACACCTAATAATTAACGTAATTTAGTCTTCGTAAATGATTCGTAATAGAGAGGTTTTACTTCACATGTATATCTCATTGAAGGAAATATATATATAAAGACACATTAGCAGTTGAAGTTCTATTTACAAACTGTTTTGATCCAGATCAAACCACGGGTACAATGTAACTGCAAGTCCTGCTACAAGACCTGTCCATATATGTGAAAATTTGGACTACTATGACCTTGACCTCAGACTCTGAGTTTTAATTTTCTAAATATGCTTTTAAGCTTTGAAGTGCTTTATATCCTTTAACCTGTGGCTTTCATATTTGCAGCACACTTGCCTTTAAACAAGACCTTTTCCACCCATGTGATTTTTTTTACCCCTATGACCTTGATCTCAGACTCTGCTTTTAAGTTTCTAAATGTGCTGCAGACAAGCTTTGTTGTTTTCTGACAAATCTTGTTCAGAACTATATAAGTTCATATGAAAAAAATGAACATGTAAAAGGTTTGTTCAGGATTCAGAGTTTCATATATTACATGTACCTCATAAATACACCTTTTTACACCTAATCAATTTTTTTACTTCAACAAAGCGGTTCATGAACATAATTATAGTGTAAGAAATATTTGCTATATATTCTAGTAGATTGTAGCTTGAAGCAGGTTGTAAAGCAGAGTGCGCCATAATGTACATTCTGCTTTATTTTCAACCTGCTTTAACTCTTTCCTCCCTGAAACTTTAAATGGAAAATTCCAGTTTCCATTTTAGTCTAGTCCATTTCTGACTTTTAAGGGTTGTTTTTGTCAATGTTTGGCATTATGACAAACAGTGAAGACCCTGATCAGAGGGCTCCTTTCGGAGCCCTCTGATCTGGGTCTTCACTGTTTGCACAGGACAATTGTACTGTTCACGTGTACACTGTTTGAAAAGGACGCCTATAAGCGGGACTAGGGTTCAAAGGGTTAAGTGGTCACTTGTCTTAGAAACTAGAAACTAGAAACAGGCTGTTGGGTAATGGGTTCAGTCATCCCATTACTCCATAAATACGCCTTTGTACGCCTTTTATTTATCACTCCACTGAATAAAATACATCCAATTTATACTGCCAAGAATATGTATCATCAGAAAATTTCTGTTATAGTTAACTTTCTAAACTAAAAATTTCATATAACCCATAAAACCCCTAAATCCCATCCTCTTAAAACCCATAAAACCCATCGGGTTGGGCAATAAGATAAAACCCGCAGAAATATTTTCTATATTCTAGCGGATGATAGCTTAAAGCAGGCTGAAAGTAAAGCAGAATGCGCCATAAGGCGCATTCTGCTTTATTTTCAACCTGCTTTAAGTGGTCGCCTGTACTTGAAACTTTATGGGGTAATTGGTTAAGTTATAATACAGAACTGTTCCTTTATTTGTTTCAGGAAGCCTGCGATCTGTTAAGAAGGATCATCCGAATTATGTATTTGAGCAAACGGTTACACGGCCAGCTACAGGGTGGTGCAAGAGAGATAACCAAGGCAGCGCAGAGTCTGAATGAACTCGGTAAATACCACCATCTGTTTCAAGCCTCTACATAAGCACCTTAACCTATTCCCCCATAAATACGCCTTTTTATGCCTTTTTATTTACTCCTTCACTGCAGAAAAACGTTTCATTGTATACCGTCACAAATAAAAAGCATAAAAATATTTTCTATATTCTAGTAGATGGTAGCTCAAAGCAGGCTGAAAGTAAAGCAGAATGCGCCTTAAGTCGCATTCTGCTTTACTTTCAACCTGCTTTAAGTGGTCATCTATCTTCAGTACTAGAAACAGGCTATGGGACAATGATTTTAACCTTTTACTCCATAGCCTGTTTCTTGTTTTGAAGACAGGTGACCATTGAAAGCAGGTTGAAAGTACTTTACTTTCAGCCTGCTTTTATTTAAAAGCTATTATGTGCTAGGATATAAGGTATATTTCTTATGATACATATTCATGACTATAAATTACAACTATTTTCTTCTGTGGAGGAATAAATTAAAGGGGTAAAATGTGTTAATGGCGTAAAGTTCTATGACTGTTTTATAATCTTAGTAATGTAAGCAACTACATGTATTTCTTTCTTTGTCATAAATTGTTTACACAATAAAACAAGAAGTGGCCCCTTTATATAACCATCATGTTATGATAAACAGGATTGCTCATTTTAGATAAATTGACTATACAACTAATATCATGATGAGTGTTAAACAGTTTGGATCCAGATCAGATGCAGAGCCATGTGTTATTTATATATATTATCAGGGCCTGATGTAGGAGAAAAACTAAATGTTTTCACTGCAGATATTATGATTATGCAATCAAACTTTAATTAACAATTACAGTAAAACCCTTCTATTATGTGCACTTAAACTTGACTAAAAGGGAGATGTTTAAGACAGGTTACAGTTTAAAGCAAGATGAAAGTAAGACAGAAAGCGCATATAAGAGCTTTCTGCTTGACCATAATCTTGCTTTAATCCATAACTCCATATAAACTAATACTCATTTTCACACTTTTGATTTATTCCGCCACTGAAGAAAATAGTTCCACTTTATACTGTCATGGATATGTATTATAAGAACTATTTTTTATATTCTAGCAGATGGTAGCTTAAAGCAGGTTGAAAGTAAAGTAGAATGCACATTCAGGTGCATTTTGCATTACTTTCAACTTGCTTTAACCCTTTCCCTTATAGAAGCGACTTTTAGCACATGCATTTTATTCATCCGCTGAAGAAAATAGTTCCAATATAAACCGTAATGAATATGTGTCATATTTAATACTTTCCATATTCTAGCTGGTAAAAGCTTAAAGCAGGCTGAAAGTAAAGCAGAATGCGCCATATGGCGCATTCTGCTTTACTTTCAACCTGCTTTAAGTAGTCACCTATTTAAAACTATAAACAGGATATGGGGTAATGGGTTAAGTGGTCACTTGTCTGCAATACTACAAACTGACTATGAAGTAAGGGTTAAGCAGTCATCTGTATTGAATACCAAAAATATTGAACCTCAGATAGTGGTCATGATACAGAGGTTTTACTGTATTTACAGATTATATATGTGAAGGAGTAGATCTGGGAGGTTTTACTGTGTTTACCTATTATATATGTGAAGACTGTAATTACAGATTATATAATTATGTGAAGCACAGAATTAAACACTGACGGAATTGAAACCTCGCGCTATATCGCAAATCTCGTGCGGCGCATACGAGACTCGCGAGACTTGATAAGAGAATTTCTTTCGGTAGTTAATTTGATAAATGTCTGTTTCGAAGCATTGTTCACTGGTTTATATTCCTGTGAATTGATAGGAATGTCCACCAAGTCATTTAAATCCTATAAAATGTCAATAAAAACACTCGAGTCGGTAAATTTTCACCACAGAGGCAAAAGTGAAGATGTTGTCACGTGACACATAATCTCGCAAAATTTAACCGCCGCGAGAGCTCAGATGCTCGCCTATTCAACTTCCCGGATAGAGTTGCTATTCCGTTTTGTATAATTCCGTGTGTGAAGACTTTAATTACAGACTATATATGTGAAGGAGTCGATCTGGGAGGTTTTACTGTATTTACAGATTATATATTTGAAGACTGTATTTAGGGATTATATAAATGGAAGATTGTATTTACAGATTATATATGTGAAGGAGTATATCTGGGAGGTTTTACTGTGTTTACAGATTTTATATGTGAAGACTATCATTACAGATTATATAAGTGAAGGAGTAAATCTTGGAGGTTTTACTGTGTTTACAGATTATATATGTGAAGACTATTTACAGATTATATAAGTGAAGGAGTAAATCTTGGAGGTTTTACTGTGTTTACAGATTTTATATGTGAAGACTATTTACAGATTATATATGTGAAGACTATCATTACAGATTATATAAGTGAAGGAGTAAATCTTGGAGGTTTTACTGTGTTTACAGATTATATATGTGAAGACTATTTACAGATTATATAAGTGAAGGAGTAAATCTTGGAGGTTTTACTGTGTTTACAGATTATATATGTGAAGACTATTTACAGATTATATATGTGAAGACTGTTATTTCAGATTATATATGTGAAGGAGTAGATCTGGGAGGTATAGAGGTGATAGAGCAGGACAGGAGGTTTGTGAAGCAAGCAAGAAAGGAGGTAGAGGGACATGCTCAAAAAATGTTAGAACAGGGCATGGAAACACAAGTAAGTCGCTCATAAGGTCTTTGGAATAGACCTTGTATTAACCCTTTATTCCATGGATATGCCTTTTTAAGCCTATAATTTATTCATCCACTAAAGAAAATAGTTCCATTGTGGACAGTAATTAAAGTGCAAAGTAAGAAATAGTTTCTATATCCTAGTATATGGTAGTTTAAAGCAGGGTGAATGTTTTTCTTTTTACAATGGTACTAAAATATGGTTGAAGAACCTATGCAGAAATTTTCATAGAGATCCTTCAGAGATTTCATTTGGGAGTGTATGTCCTTAAATCAATTGAAGCGGTTGTTTGTAGTCTTTCTGCTATATAGATTTTCCGCCAAAATCTGACCCTGTTTAGGGTAACATTATCGTAAAAGACGTGATTTGGTGTCCCGCTACATGCAGAGCTTATAGACAAAAAGGTTTGGCCAAAACCCCAAAAATGATATTTCACTAGTGGATTACAATACTGTACATGTATTTATATGATGGCCTTATTCCACTCCCAGTCCGCAAGTTATGTGATAAAGGAACTTATATAAATCTCTTCCAATAAAAAATTCCCTACAACATTAGATTTGCCTGAGATGTCCGTTAGAATCCAACCCAAAGTTGTTAAAAAGAAGGAGCGGTGTATGGCTTACATAAATGGAATAATCAATTTAGTCAATAACCTTGAACTCTTTCTTGTTTGACCCATTTCCCCATAGCCTGTTTATAGTTCTGATGACAGGTGGTCACTTAAAGCAGGTTGAAAGTAAAGCAGAATGCGCTTTAAAGCGCATTCTGTTTTACTTTCAGCTTGCTTTAAGGTAGCTGTTGACGATAGATACTGCAAGCGGATTTTTCTAATTAATTGTTGTGATTGATGATTTCCCCCCCAATTTTATAGCTGACGGATGAAAATGGTACACATCCCATCAGAATATGCCAATTTACAAAAAATATTTTAATTTTTTACGATTTTATAAGAACATTTAAAAAAAATATTCAAACAACGATATCAAAGCCATCTTTATTTGTAACATGATTAAAATTGCCCAAAATACTCTTTATAAACATATCGAGGGATCCATGTCTCAGAATTTAAGCTCACCTGAGCTAGCTCAGGGTGAGCTTTTGCAATCCTTGAATGTCCGTCGTCCGTCGTTCATCGTTTGTCGTCCGTTGTCAACAATTTTAGTGTTTACACTCTAGAGGCCACAATTTTTATCTAATCTTTCTCAAACTTGCTTAATTGGGCTGTAAAACACCATTCATTCATTCAAACTTGCTTAGATTGTATATTACCATAAGAGTTCAGATGAGTTTGATTATGGTTGAAATCGGACAAATAGGTCAAGAGATATCTACCTTTGAATTGCTGAAAATGCCACATTTAACAGTGTTTACACTCTAGAGGCCACAGTATTTATCCAATCTTTCAAAAACTTGCCCAGATTGTATATGACCATAAGAGTTCAGATGAGTACGATTTTGGTTGAAATCGGACAAATAGATCAAGAGTTATCTACCTTTGAATTGCTGAAAATGCCATATTTAACGGTGTTTACACTCTAGAGGCCACAGTATTTATCCAATCTTTCTAAAACTTGCCCAGATTGTATATGACCATAAGAGTTCGGATGAGTTTGATTTTGGTTGAAATCTGACATATAGATCAAGAGTTATCTACCTTTAAATTGCTGAAAATGCCATATTTAACAGTGTTTACACTCTAGAGGTCACAAATTTTTATCCAATCTTTCTCAAACTTACTCAGATTGTATATGACCATAAGACTTCCAATAAGTTCAATTATGGTTGTAATCGGATCAATAGGTCAAAAGTTATCTACCTTTGAATTGCTGAAAATGATATATATAACAGTGTTTACGCTCTAGAGGCCACAATATTTATCCAAGCTCTCTCAAACTTGCCCAGATTGTATATGACCATAAGAGTTCGAAAAAGGGTGATTATGGTTGGAATCAGACAAATAGATCAACAGATATCTACCTTTGAATTGCTGAAAATGCCATATTTTACAGCGTTTACACTCTTGCAACTAAAGTTTTCAATGGATTTTGATTATACTTGTACACAAAGGATGTAGCTATACGTTCTGGAAGGAGTGCAATTATTGTTGAAATGTAATCATTGTGGCAATAGTTACCTGCCCTTGATATACTTTGAAATGCTAGAAAAAGGCTTCATTTCAGTATTGTTTAGGCTTTAGTTATCTGCCTTTTATGTACTCTACTATACTACAGTAGGTCGACAAACTTGAATGGATTTAGAATAAAACGGGTGAAATTCAAAGGTAAATCTATCAAGCTTCATTACAAATGGTGAGCGATATCAGGGCCTTCAGGCCCTCTTGTAATTATACTTGTACACAATGTATATAGCTATAAGTTCTAGCAGGAGTGCAATTATTGGTGAAATCTGATAATTATGGCAATAGTTATCTGCCCTTGATATACTTTGAAATGCTGGAAAAGGCTTCATTTCAGTATTATTTAGGCTCTCTATAGTTATCTGCCCTTGATGTACTCTACTATACTAGAGTAGGTCATATTCCAATGTTGTTTACATGCTTTACTAAAAATTTGAATGGATTTAGAATAAAATGGGTGAAATTCAAAGGAAAAGCTATCAGGCTTCATTACAAATGGTGAGCGATATCAGGGCCCTCTTGTTAAAATACCGCTTCAAACCTTTGTTATGTAACATCAAAGATTTTTTACGGTTTAAAGTCGACCACTATTACGAAACGCTTTATAACGGACCACTGGAGCTACTTATACAATTTCTGAGACACCGTTCCCTCGGGGAGATAATACCCTTTTATCTGCTTCAAACCACACGAAAATTGAGCCCCAACTGCGGAAGTTAGGGGTGTTCAAAAATACCGCTTGCTTGAAATTATGTAATGCCGGAAACTCCAATTAACTGACTGATGTGTCAATTAGGCTCTCGTGACCACCCGGTATTCAACTAAGACCTTCTTTTTCAATAAATAACATGACCCAGCTTATGAACAACCATTTCGTTAAACTCCGCCCCAAATTAACAAAGCCAATCATATAAAAATAACGATTTTAATACGGTAAAGTCGTAAATCACCTCTGACGTAATCTACGCAATTGAGGCACTCAGCGGGGATTCTGACGCGAGATTTACCGGTAAAATGACCGAGAAAGCAAGAGAGAATTTGGTAACTTGTAGAAAATACCTTTATCTATCAGGATTTGTAAAAAAGTATAAAACAACTATTTTACCATTTATTTCATAAAACCATCGGCTAGAGTATAGAAACTATTTCTTCTAATACATATTCATGACTATGTAAATTGGAACTATTTTCTCCAATTGAGGAATAAATTAATTGCGCTAAAAGACGCTTCTCTCGGGGGGAAATGGTTAAATAAACCAATCAAATGGGAAGGAACTACAAGAAAAACTTTATACCAATGGCTGCGCCAATGAATTTGATATTCTTTAAAATGCTAGCGTTTCATACTCTCTACTTAAAGGCAGTATGTAGCTGTCAAGTAGCCAAAATCGTGCATTTTGTAAACCTGAAAATTCAGGCACATACGTAATCTTAATATATAAAATGAAGTAAACCGCAATGGTTATGGAGGCAACATTGCTTACAAACCCATGAATTTGGTGGAAAGGAGTCGATTTTTAAATCGGTTTGTTGACATCAAATTTAACGACGGAGATTTTCCGAGTTCTTTCGGCTTGCGCCCGGTAAAGATGTTTTCATAGCTCATTAGTAGTGTTTTCTTTTGACTTGGCAGATTTATTTTTAGATTGGAACATTCTAAACTTTAAAAGGGATGAGTATTCCCTACAACCAGCAAGATACATTGATAGCTGTATTTATTGTGCGCAATATACAGTAGAGTATACATTTTTCTTTCCCGTTTAAATGCAAATGCAATGCACTAAACTGTGGAAATTTACTTTTAAATTTTTTTAACTATTTTTTTTTTATTCTGAGTAGCAAATAGGTTGGAGCCTGATCAGATGCCGTCACGCCGGGTTACCCTGCGTCTGATCTGGCTCCAACCTGTTTGCAACGGAAAAAATAGTTTTGTATACAAATGCGTTTATTGGGAAAGAATAAAATATCAGTAAAGTTAGCGCAGCGGTCTCGTGCTACACGAGGATCATACTTATCTCAAGTAGGAAAGTGCACAATTATGTATTCGGTGTTACCTTCCTTACAGTGGATAAAATGTTATTCTTTCCCAATAAACATGTATACGCTACAACCATGATTTCAATTGCAATCAGTTTTGAGCAGATCAGACGCCGGATAACCCGGCGTCTGATCAGGCACCAAACTGTTTGCCACTCAGACTAACATGAATGGTCAGAATTGTCTAAAGGTTGTCCTTTTATGCTTTTATTGGGATGCATTTGCATTTCGTTTGCGTTTTAACGGGAAAGAATAACGTTTTCTCCACTGTTACCTATTTACCATTATTAACTATTCTGTTCTAAAAATAACTCAGACAAGTAAGAAAAATCGGATCGATCACGTGACTCTTATTCGACCATGTGGAAATTCTCGGAAGCCGATACGAAGATTTGTTATGTAAACAAAGAGCTTATTTTTATAGCCATCTCGATAAGAAATCGGCACCTTTATGTATGATTCTTAAAGAAAGTGGGGCATATGTCAGGCATCTGACAACCGTTTTCGCTTAGTTTAAATACAGAGAAAATGTACATATATAAGAAATGGCACATTTTAAACATCCATTAGGGTGTTATTATCTTTTTAAATGGTCATTTATTTCGGCCTACTCAATCTTGGTGTCTATGAGTTGACAAAGATAGACCTAGATTTTTTTTACATTGCACATGTACCGATCAATGTGAGCAGTTTGGAGTCATGTGATTTTGAACCACGTGACCATATTCCAAAGATTTTTCTTAGAAATGCCAAAATTCAGGTAATATTGTCTATACCTCTTTGTGTGTCAAACTGTTTTGGTCCTGATCAGATGCTTCATTACACATTGTCTGATAAGGATCCAAACTTTACAAATAACAATTGTACTCCAAAAGGCAGTTAAAGTGTTAAAAAAATAATAATGAAACAAAAGACTATCCCCATATGGTTTCTTTACACGTGCAACACACAACAACAGTATACTTAAATAAAACACTCATATGAAGAATAAAATCACAAACATATCCATCAAAAACAGGAAACGACTAGGGCAAAACAAGGAACAGGTTCAAAAGTTCAAGTTTATTTCTGCGTCATTGATTATGAAACAAATTCTCCCAATTTGATTCTGAAACATGTTCCCCCAACTTACATAAACATTCTCAATAATGGAACAGCTGAACTTTGATATCTCTAACTTGCTTAACTCAAACTAACCAATATCTCTACACATAAATTACATTATTACCTGTTTTGTTAAGTCAAACATACCCATATTTAAAAGTTAACCCATTGTATGCTGGGTAATATTTGGCAGCTATTTTAAAATGTCATCTGCAGCAGGTTTAACAATAACAATTGCAAAATATTTAAGCGGTTTCTGATAGAATATTGAATAAGCTGCAAACAGTTTTGATCTCAGATCAGGCCCCACAATGTGGGGCCTGATCTGAGATCAAAACTGTTTGCCTAGAGGTACACCTAAAAGTGTATCCTGCATAAAATGGGTTAAAACATATGGCATAAACTTTGAAATACGGGTATATTCAACTTTACTGATTCGAGATATCGAAAGTTCGATTGTATGGCCATTTCTAAGACAGGAAACAGGAGTACCATGTGTGTGGGAGTTCACAAAATCCACAGGTTGTTCGAGAGAACTCTAATTGGATCTTAACAACCATTTTTAGCTCATTGGACAAACATCCAGGAGGGTAAGCGGACATGATCGAGCCCCCTTGGACACAAGCCCCCCGGCTGATTTTGCGTGGGCGGACACGAGCCCCCCACCTGTTTTGCGCGGGCGGACATGAGCCCCCCTGACTCAACGTATGATAAGATACATGTTTTATTGTGTAAAATTGTAGATTTGAAACTTCAAAACATGTTTTTAAGTCTTATTTTGTCATTATTGCACTTTAAATTTTAAGCTTTGAACCCCAAATGTTTCAGAACTTTGATATGTTTGAGAATTATAAGACACAAATAACACCTTTAACATGCAATTATCAGGACAATAGATTAAAACAATCTTTTGACTGGCGGTTTTACTTCAGTAAAAAGGGTCAATTAAACAATTAATTCCATTATCATCAAAGTGTTACCGACAGTTTGATTCGCTAATAGGCAACGATTATCTTATTTTGTCACTATTGTGTAAGCAAGTTGACAATATAAATGATTAGATCTATCATCAGTATCTTTTTCTTACGAGGTATCATGATTAAAATGAAACAATAAATAATTGGTGAATTATTACTAACAAGCAAGGCAATATATATATAGCCGAAGAAAACTTCATTTTTTGCTACAAATATTAACAAAACATTAGTTAATTATCTGTCGGACCAGGGGGGCTCGTGTCCGCCCGCGCAAAATCGGCCGTGGGGGGAGCTCATGTCCGTTATTCATCAAGGAGAGCTTACCTTATTCCTCCGTGTAAAAGCTCGAATTCTAATACATGCTCTCCGACTCTCCCCATAAAAAACAATAATAAGCTATGAATTTTACTAAAATCTAATGCACTTTCCCCATTTGCATGTTTTCAGTACAGTAAAACTTATTTATAACGAACTCTGATAAGGCGAATGTGCAGCATATAGCGAACTAAATTTCATTCCCCGGCCTATCTCTTCATTGATTCAATACAGGATAAACACTGTGACGCATACCGGGTAGGTGTTTAAAGGGCTTGGGCCACCAAAACGGCTCTCCTATATAAATTATATAAAATGCGTCATTTCCCAATGTCCAAAAAATACAATTTTTATTCCAACCACAGGTGCCACCCTATATTTCCCACAAAGATACACCCTTGCACAAGTGAAAAATGCAGAGAAAACAGGGGGTCATGTGGCATGTAAGAAAATTCTCTTGACTTCAGTGACATGACTGGTGTTTTGCTACATTTTGAAATAGGCACCGGCTAAAACAGGGACATGTCACTCCAGCTCACATAATTTCTCCAAAAACCCATCTATCATGACAGAAAGTCTTTGTATCTATTCTCTAGCATCCATGTATTACATAAAAGGCTCAAAACAGTACATATTTCTTGACAAAAAGCTATTCTGAGGCAAAAAGTTTGGCACTATTTCTTTGCCGGACTTCTTTCGACTACACCATGAAGCACTTCCGGTCTATTTGGTGGCCCTATACCTAAACACACAATAAGATCTGGATGACTTGTGAATTGATCTTTAATTACTATATGGTATAATTAACATGGTATAATCGTAATGCTTTGTAAACTCCATTAGTCCTGGAAGCATAATGTGCGCTTGTACATGTTATAACTATGCATATTTTCTTTCAGTTCTTGAGTTAACTTTTTTTTTGTCCGTGTCAAAAACTCTCAACCGCTGAAGCAGGAGATTAGTAAACTGAATCTCAGTGATTTAAAAATAAGAGGTCAGTAATATTTACATGGAATATTAATTCCTTGATATTAATAACAACATAAGTGAAATGAGCATATGACAGCTCACGTGTTAATCAAACCATACACAGTAGTGTATTTACGTGTTTGGTATCTTGGAAATTTAAGAGACAACACGGCATATGCACTAACAAATAGTGTTATCGCTGCCTATATTTCTTTTCTGTTTTTTCGCTTGAAGATGTGACATAGATCGTAAATTGTATTTCAAGATTAAATGGTAATAAAAGGTAAATAATAACCAGTGTAGAATGTGACTGCGTACATGTATTATGGCGACACATTTCCACATGGCACTGAATATAACGTTTATTCGCAAACCAGGGTTATAATTTAAAACGAATTTCGTACTATCGATATAGCGAATAATGTTTAGAGTGAAGTAAATCCTCAAGTCCCTTGCAATTCGTTATAACCAAGGTTTACTGTACATGTATTGAATTTGAATACATGGTTTGCTTATAGCATGCTGAAAGTAAAACAGAATGCTCCTTAACTCTTTTCTCCCTAAAACTTTAAATGGACAATTCCAGTTTCCATTTTTGTCTAGTCCATTTCTGACTTTTAAGGGTTGTTTTTTTCGATGTTTGACATTATGACAAACAGTGAAGACCCTGATCAGAGGGCTCCTTTCGGAGCCCTCTGATCAGGGTCTTCACTGTTTGCATAGGACAAGTGTACAATTCACATGTACACTGTTTGAAAAGCACGCCTATATGCGGGACTAGGGTTCAAAGAGTTAAGCTTCTGTGAATTTGCATCCTGATTGGGGTGTTTAAAATAGGGTTTACAACTTTACAGTACATGTATGTTGTCACCCAGTCATTGGTGTCGGCATTACTATTCCGTTAGCTTTTTAGAAGTTTTAGGAAAATGTTAACAATTTTTATGCCCCTTGACCTACAGTTTTCAGATTTTGAGTACACATACCTTGGGACAAGAATTTTCTATCTGTGCACACATCCGACATGACATGCCTTTTGACAAGACCTTCCCATCCATTTGAAACATTTGGACCCATGTGACCTTAACCTTTACCTAAGTTTCTGTGTTTAGGTTTCAAAATTTGTTGTCTTTTGCAATTCTTGGTTTGTCTTTCAGAACCAGGCTCAAGTGGCCACATCTCTTCAAGTGTTCCACAACCTGGGTTGTTTACGGGAGATTGTGAATACAGAGGTGACCAGCTGCAAAGATTCCCTACACAAGGCTCTCAAAAACTGCCTCGATATAACAATGCTTTCCAACCAGCAGTCACTCACACCAGGAAGAGGTTGGTCTCTAAACCCTTTCTCCCCACATATACAGTAAACTCTCCCTAATACAACCACCTAATTGTGTTATTAGGTGTTTACGACAGGTGACTGCTTAAAGCAAGGTGACAGTAAAACAGAAAGCTCATTGAGGAGCTTTCTGTTTTACTGTCACCTTGCTTTAAGCTGTCACCTATCTTTTATACAATCAAATAGCCTTAGTTTTAGTGGTCATAATAGAGAGGTTTTACTGTATCCCTTTGGCTGCCTATATCTCTTTCTATGCATGAATCTTAAGACATCTCTACTCTTGTCCCATTAATCCTTTCCCCAATAGGATGGTTTCAGCATTAACCCATTTTATGCGGGATACACTTTTAGGTGTACCTCTAGGCAACCAGTTTTGATCTCTGTGGGGCCTGATCTAAGATCAAAACTGTTTGCAGCTACAGTGGAGAATCTGTTATTCTTTCCCAATAAACGCGTTTACGCTAAAACTATTATTTGCAGTGCAAACAGTTTGGAGCCAGATCAGACGCCGGGTAACTTGGCGTCTGATCAGGCTCCAAACTTTTTGCCACAAAGATAAACATGAATTATCAGAATTGTCCAAAAGTTGTACTTTTCTACGTTTTAGTGCTTTGCGTTTGCGTACGTTTGCGTTTAAACGGGAAAGAATAACAGATTCTCCACTATAAGTCAATATTCTATCAGAAACTGCTAAAATAAAATTTTGTACATATTTGATTTATACCCGCTGCAGACGACATTTTAAAATGGCAGCCAAATATTACCCAGCATACAATGGGTTAAAGACAGAGGACTGCTTTAACCCATATTCCTTCATAAATATGCCTTTTAAGGCCTCTTGTTTATTCCTCCACTGAACAAAATAGTTCCGATTTGTGCAGTAATGGATATATATATTATAAAAAGTATTTTCTATATTCTAGCTGATGATAGCTTAAAGTAGGCTAAAAGTAAAGCAGAATGTGCCTTAAGGCAGATTCTGCTTTAAACCTGCTTTAAGTTGTCACCTGTCTTCAAAACTGGAAATAGGCCATGGAGTAATGGGTTAAGCAGGCTGAAAGTAAACCAGAAAACTACTTAAGGAGTTAAAGCCTGCTTTAAGCTGATATCTCCTAAGATAAAGGGAATATTTCTCATGATGCATATTCATAGACATCTGTATAAAGTGGAACTTTTTTTTTCAGTGGAGGAATAGATTAAAGTTGTAAAAAGACATAGTAATTGAATTTTGGGTTGAAGCACTGAAGTAGATATTCACTAATTTTGTTTAATACAGGTGAATTGAGTGAAAGATTAAAGCAAGAAAAAGAGAAGAAATTTCTTTTTATCTTGATAGGCTTAAGCAGCCGCGTGCCTTTCAACAAAGAAGTATGATACAGTTGAAACTTTGAAATATGGGTAACTAAAGCGAGTTTTGGATTATTGAGCTCTGACTGTGATTTTCAGTCATGACTGATGGGAAGGGTTAGGGGTGGAAAATCTCTTTGCTGTTTCATTTAACCCATTACCCATGGCTTGTTCCCTAGTTTGAAAATAGGTTACCACTTAAAGCAGGTTGAAAGTAAAGCAGAATGTGCCTTTAAGCTACCATCTGCTAGAATATATGGACAATATCTCTTATGATACATATTTATGACTTTATAGAATGAAACTATTTTCCTTAGTGTAAGAATAAATTTAAAGGCATATTTATGGGGTAATGGGTTAAAAGTCGCTCACCACAAGACGTTATTGTATTTTTATAATGTTCAGGTGGGCCAGGTCGTGCATCACTACCAGTGACGGGTAACACAGCCTCCTACAGAGCCACACTTTGGACCAACATGGAGAAACTGATGGATAATATCTATTCTGTCTGTGCTCAGGTATGTTCTACTGTCTAACTTGTTGATAAGCGTTGAGACTGATTTCCACTTAAGTGTGATACATTTCATACGAGGAACTATTGTAACTAAGCTTAGCAGAAAAATGTACATTGCATATAATGAGAATCCCCAAGCCGGGATTGAACCTGTTACAGTCCAATACCATAACCTCTGAGCTAAAGAGTCGGCTCCCTACCTCAGGAGCCTGGTATTGGATAAATCTCTCTCTCTCTCTCTCTCTCTCTGTTACTATGCTATTTATAGAACACAAAGAGAGGTGGGTATGTGGCATTTACCACAATCATTTTAAGTGCCTTTCTAACATCTTTATTCACATTTGGTGAAAGTAAAGCAGGAACTGCCTGCTTTGTTTCAATGTATCTTTTATCACCGGTATCCAAATGTCATGAACACTGGATAAAAAGCTTACTACTACATAGATACTCACTTTTGCACTTTTAATTCAATCCTCCCCTGAGGAAAATAGTTCCCAACTTATACAGTCTTGAATATGTATAGTGATTGTTTACAAACAATAATTTCTCCTATTTCAGATTCAACATTTACAGAAAGTGTTAGTAAAGAAAAGAGATCCTGTTACTCATATATGTTTCATTGAAGAATTAGCTAAGGTAAGTGACACAATGTTAGAAGAAAAAATCATATTTCTATGATGTGTGTATCTGTTTAATATTTGATATGCATGCAAACCTGTGATAAAACATAAATTTATATTGTGTTTGCTTAACCCTTTCCCCATAAATATGCCTTTTCGTGCCTTTCATTTATTCCTCCGCTGAAGAAAATGGTTCCAATTTATAAAGCAATGAGTGTTTGTCATAAGAAATAATTTCTATACTCTAGCAGATGATAGCTTAAAGCAGGCTGAAAGTAAAGCAGAATGTGCCTACAGGCACATTCTGCTTTTCTTTCCACCTGCTTTAAGTGTTTGGTTTTTTTTAATTTCAGAAACAAGCTATGGGGTAATGGGTTTACCCTTTCCCCATATATTCACCTTTTGACGTCTTTATCTTTCCTCATAGCAATGACTATTTTTGCTTATACCATTTTTATGCCCCCCACATGACTAAGTCTGGGTATATTGGTTTTGGTCTGTCTGGTTGGGGGTATTATTCACTTACTATGACGTAGTTCTTATTTGTTACAGAAAACATAATTTTTTCCCTGTAATCTGACAGGCTGAAAATAAGCAGAAAGCTCCTCCAAAACTATAGGGTACATAGCACAAGACAATCTTATGCTATACCCTCGGTGCGTTTAGGCAGAAAGCTCCTCCAAAAGTGCATTTTTGTGCTGTTTGAATAGGGTTAACTAAATAGTACTTTAATTTTTAGCTCGCCTGTACATAGTATATGACAAGCTTTTGTTATACCCTCGGCATAGACCTTGCCATGCACATAAAAAGTTTTACCCCTGTGACCTTGCCCTCAGACTCTGCATTAAAGTTTCAAAATGCGCCACCGGCATATGAGGTTTTAAATTGTCTTAAAATATTTGAATGGCTCTGCCTTTGACCCTTAACCCATTACTCCATAAATACACCTTTTTATGTCTTTAATTTATTTCTCTACTGAAGAAAATAGTTCCATTTTATTCAGTCATGAATATGTACCGTAAAAATATAATATATTATATCTTAGCAGATGGTAGCTTGAAGCTGGATGAAAGTAAAGCAGAATGTGTCTTAGAGCACATTCTACCTTACTTTCAACCTGCTTTAAGTGGTTATATATCTATCAATACTAGAAACAAGCTATGGGGTAATGGATTTAAACCTCAACTTTAAACTTGGTCATCACTTTAAAACTACATCAGATAGAGACTTTATATTTGGTATGTGTACTAACCGTAAGACGCTCCTGAACTAGGTACAACTAAGGCCATATCTGACAAAGTTCAAGGTCATTTAGGGGTTATTTAGAGGTTAACCAGGATGAATTTAACATTGGCCATAACTTTGGAACTGTATTGATAGAGACTTTATATTTAGCATATGTACTCAACTCAAGAAAATCTGGAGCTCGGTACAATGGTCAAGGTCATGTAGAGGTCAAATACGGTTAATTTAACATTGGCCATAACTTAAGAACTTTAATTGCTTCGATAACTCAGTTGGTAGAGCATCCTCTTTCAATGCGGGTGGTCGTGGCTTCAATCCCAGGCCCGGTCATACCAAAGACCACTATAAAAACGGTACTAGGACTTTTGTTGTAACTTCTTTGCCTGGCACTCTGCATTATAAAGGTAGTGCAAGGAAGGTAACTGTAATGCCCAGGTAAGTATGTCTGTGGATACCTTGTTTGTCACAATAAAATCTCTTTAGAGCTTATGTTGAGTGTTTGCCATATACAACATTAAATAAAGCTATCTTTACCTTTACGAATGAAAGAGACTTCATATTTGGCATGTGTACTCAACTCAAGAAGCTCCTGAGCTCAGTACAAGTTGGATCATGTCAGACAAAGGTGAAGGTGATTTAGAGGTCATGGTCACATCAGGGGGCATAGTGTTTCACAAACACATCTTGTTTGTTGTTTCAGAATGAAGGCAGTGTGAACATTATGAGTGACTTCTGGGAAGACATAACACGGCTACTCAAACAGGAATTCCAGAGAGGAGCAGAAAGTAAGAACTCATTGGAATGCTGGGACAGGGCTGCCATTTCTCAGCATTTTTTCCCAAATCTTTGGATTTTTTTTCTAGTACATGGTAGCTTAAAGCAGGCTGAAAATAAAGCAGAATGTGCCTGAAGGCGCATTCTGCTTTACTTTCAGTCTGCTTTAAGTAGTCACGTGTCAACAAAACTAAAAACAGGCGATGGGATGAAGGTAAGATTCGTAAAATCGCACTTGAAAAATCTTAGGATTTTTAGCTCAGGGTGAGCTTTTGCAATCCTTGAATGTCCGTCGTCCGTCGTTCGTCGTCCGTCGTCAACAATTTTGGTGTTTACACTCTAGAGGCCACAATTTTTATCCAATCTTTCTCTAACTTACTCAGATTGTATATTACCATAAGAGTTCAGATGAGTTCGATTATGGTTGATATTGGACATATAGGTCAAGAGTTATCCACCTTTGAATTGCTGAAAATGCATTATTTAACAGTGTTTACACTCTAGAGACCACAATTTTAATTCAATCTTTCCCAATCTTGCTCAGATTGTATACAACCGCAAGAATACGGATAAGTTTGATTATGGTTGGAATCGGACCGATAGGTCAAGAGTTATCTACCTTTAAATTGCTGAAAATGCCATATTTAAGGTTGTTTACACTCTAGAGGCCACAATTTTAATCCAATCTTTCTCAAACTTTATCAGATGGTATATGACTATAAGAGTTCAGATGAGTTGGATTATGGTTGCAATCGGACCAATAGGTCAAGAGTTATCTACCTTTAAATTGCTGAAAATGCCATATTTAAAGTTGTTTACACTCTAGAGGCCACAATTTTAATCCAATCTTTTTCAAACTTCATCAGATGGTATATGACTAGAAGAGTTCAGATGAGTTTGATTATGGTTGCAATCGGAACTGTAGGTCAAGAGTTATCTACCTTTGAATTGCTGAAAATGCCATATTTAACATAGTTTACACTCTAGAGGCCACAATTTTTATCCAATCTTTCTCAAACTTGCTCAGATTGTACATAAACATAAGAATTCAGATATGTTCGGTTTATCGCTGGAATCTGACCTATAGGTCAAGAGTTATCTACCTTTGAATTGCTGAAAATGCCGTATTTAACAGTGTTTGCGCTCTAGAGGCCACACTTTTCAATGGATTTTAATTATAATTGCACACAATGTATATATCTATAAGTTCTCGAGGGAGTGCAATTATTGTTGAAATCTGATCATTGTGGCAAGAGTTATCTGCCCTTGATATACTTTGAAATGCTCGAGAAAAGGCTTCATTTCAGTATTATTTAGGCTCTAGTTATCTGCCTTTGATGTACTCTACTATACATACTAGATTGGGTCATATTGCAATGTTGTGTACATGCTATACTACAAATTTGAATGGATTTATAATAAAACAGGTGAAATTCAAAGCTAAAGCTATCAGGCTTTATTATAAAAGGTGAGCGATATCAGGGCCTTCAGGCCCTCTTGTTTATGTCAACTTATGGCAGCCCTGCTGGGATACTTACATGTTTATTGCCTTGAACCATTCTTAATCCTTTTATGCCTGGATATTGCAATGAACTCTCCCTGTATAACACAAATTCCAGAGAGGAGCAGAAAGTAAGAACACATTGCAATGCTGGGATACTTACATGTTTAACCCATTACCCCATAAATACGCCTTTTTACGACTTTAATTTATTTCTTCTCTGAGGAAAATATTTCCAATATGTACAGTTAAGAACATGTATGACAGTAATTATTTTCTATATTCTAGCAGATTTTTAGCTTTCAACCTGCTTTAAGTGGTCATCTGTCTTCAAAACTTGAAACAGGCTATGGGGTAATGGGTTAATGTCTTGCACCATTCTTAACTCATTTATGTGTGTATATTGCATGGAACTCTCCCTAAATACTTGTTGGAAGATTTCATTGTAGATATACAAGGGTGGTCTATAGACACAGCAGTATTTGTCCATACAGCAAAATATTTCATATGATATTTAGCAAACAGTGCAGACACTGATGAGACGCCACATTTCACAGCGTCTCATCAGGGTTTAGACTGTTTGCCAATGTTCACTTTAGTATACACTATACACAATATCACCCAAGTGCAACTTTGCCTTGACTTTGTCCTAATCTGACCTAAGAAAAGATTCAAATCTCTTCTCAGGGATGCCACCTGGGACATTATATACCTATCACATGTCTGACAGGGTGACAGGGCAAAGCCTCAGTTGACAGTATTTTTCTAAAAGTTGATAATTTTACTGTCACCCTGTCAGACATGTGATATTATGTATTTTATTATACCCAAATTCTTTGCTTTAACCAGGACATCTAAATATTTCCAAAAGCTGGCTGGATTCATGAATGTAACTTGATCTAGATCGGCATGCGAGTAGTAATGAAATTCACTGTTTATCAAAGATTGGAATTGGAAGGAATTATACAAACTCTATATAAATAAACGTGCATAAATTACAATATACCCCTCATGCATAGGTCTCCCTTTTCAGATCTGACTGTTTATTTGCATCACTTTAAACTGCTTCACATTGTAGATACAAGTTTTAATGTTATCTTAAGTGATACTTTGGCACTTTAACATTACATGGATTTGACGTCATTTTCAGTTTGACGACATTTACGACATTCTGCTACCTATGGTAGCGGGCGACAGTATTTTCTGACTGTAATTTTTTTCCTTCTGGGTCTGACAGGTTTTTTAGCTCGCCTGTACGTAGTACATGACGAGCTATTGCAATACCCCCGGTGTAGTCGTCGTCGTCGTTGTCGTCGGCGTCGTCGTGAACGGCTTATACAATTTTAAGAAAATGTCTTTAACTTCTATGTCCCTTGAGGTATTGCTTTCATAGTTGGTATGTGTGTGTATATGGACAAGACCTTTCCATGCACAGAAAATTTTTGACCCCTGTGACCTTGACCTTGAACTTAGGGCCTGCGTTTAGGTTTCGAAATCTGCGTTTAGGTTTCGAAAAATGCCTTTAAACTTCTATGTCCCTTGAGGTATTGCTTCCATAGTTGGTATGTGTGTGTATATGGACAAGAACTTTCCATGCACAGAAAAATTTAGACCCCTGTGACCTTGACCTTGAACTTAGGGCCTGCGTTTAGGTTTCGAAATCTGCGTTTAGGTTTCGAAAAATGCCTTTAAACTTCTATGTCCCTTGAGGTATTGCTTCCATAGTTGGTATGTGTGTGTATATGGACAAGACCTTTCCATGCACAGAAAAATTTAGACCCCTGTGACCTTGACCTTGAACTTAGGGCCTGCGTTTAGGTTTCGAAATCTGCTTTTAGGTTTTGAAAAATGCCTTTAACTTCTATATCCATTAAGGTATTGCTTCCATAGTCGGTATGTGTGTGTATATAGACATGACCTTTCCATGCACAGAAAAAATTAGACCCCTGTGACCTTGACCTTGAACTTAGGGCCTGCGTTTAGGTTTCGAAATCTGTGTTTAGGTTTCGAAAAATGCCTTTAAATTCTATGTCCCTTGAGGTATTGCTTCTATAGTTGGTATGTGTGTGTATATGGACAAGACCTTTCCATGCACAGACATTTTTTTATCCCTGTGACCTTGACCTTGAACTTAGGGCCTGCGTTTAGGTTTCGAAATCTGTGTTTAAGTTTAGAAAAATGCCTTTAACTTCAATTTCCCTTGAGGTATTGCTTTCATAGTTGGTATGTATGTGTATATGGGCAAGACCTTTACATGCAAAGAAAAATTTAGACCCGTGTGACCTTGAACTTAGGGTCTGTGTTTAGGTTTCGAAATCTGTGTTTAGGTTTAGAAAAATGCCTTTAACTTCTATGTCCTTTGAGGTATTGCTTTTATAGTTGGTATGTGTGTGTATATGGACAAGACCTTTCCATGCACAGAAATTTTTTGACCCCTGTGACCTTGACCTTGAACTTAGGGCCTGTGTTTAGGTTTCGAAATCTGTGTTTAGGTTTTGAAAAATGCCTTTAACTTCTATATCCCTTAAGGTATTGCTTCCATAGTCTGAATGTGTTTGTATGTAGACAAGACCTTTCCATGCTCAGAAAAATTTAGACCCCTGTGACCTTGACCTTGAACTTAGGGCCTGCGTTTAGGTTTCGAAATCTGCGTTTAAGTTTCGAAAAATGCCTTTAACTTCTATGTCCCTTGAGGTATTGTTTCCATAGTTGGTATGTGTGTGTATATGGACAAGACCTTTCCATGCACAGAAAAATTTAGACTCCTGTGACCTTGATCTTGAACTTAGGGCCTGCGTTTAGGTTTCGAAATCTGCATTTAGGTTTCGAAAATGCCTTTAACTTCTATGTCCCTTGAGGTATTGCTTTCATAGTTGGTATGTATGTGTATATGGACAAGACCTTTACATGCACAGAAAAATTTAGACCCCTGTGACCTTGACCTTGAACTTAGGGCCTGTGTTTAGGTTTAGAAAAATGCCTTTAACTTCTATGTCCTTTGAGGTATTGCTTTCATAGTTGGTATGTATGTGTATATGGACATGACCTTTCGATGCACAGAAACATTTAGACCCCTGTGACCTTGACCTTGAACTAAGAGCCTGTGTTTAGGTTTCGAAATCTGCGTTTAAGTTTCAAAAATCCATTTAACTTCTATATCCTTTGAGGTATTGCTTTCATAGTTGGTATGTGTGTGTATATGGACAAGACCTTTCCATGCACAGATAAATTTGGACCCTTGTGACCTTGAACTTAGGGCCTGTGTTTAGGTTTTGAAAAATGCCTTTTACTTCTATGTCCCTTGAGGTATTGCTTTCATAGTTGGTTTATGTGTGTAAATGGACAATACCTTTCCAGGCACTGCAAAATTTAGACCCCTGTGACCTTGACTTTGAACTTAGGGCCAATGTTTAGTTTTTGAAATCTGTGTTTTGGTTTTTCAAAATTTTTATTTCTCCTATGTCCATTGAAATATTCCTTTCATATTCAGTTTGCATGTGTATATGGACAACATCTTTCCTTGCATGCAAAATGTTTGAGCCCTCTGACCTTGACCTTGAACTAAGGACCCGCGTTTAGATTTCAAAGTCTGCGTTTAGGTTTCTCAAAATTTCTTTAACTCATATATCCATTGAGATATTTCTTTCATATTTGGCATGCATGTGTATATAAACACGATCTTTCCATGCATGCAAAAAAATTAGCCCAGTGTCCTTGACCTTGAACTAAGGTCGGGAAAGTTTTAAGGTTTCGAAATCTGCGTTTAGGTTTCAAAAATGCTTATAATTCCTATGTCCCTTGAGGTGTTATTTTCATATTTGATTTGCCAGTGTATATGGACAAGACCTTTCCATGCAGGCAAAAAAGGTTGACCTCTGTGACCTTGAGTGTGCTTTTAAGTTTCTAAAGGTGCCGGTGGCGAGCTTTGTTGTCTCTCTGACAACTCTTGTTTTATGTCACGGTGGCCTATGGGAAATTAACATTGTAAATGACATTGAGGTAAAATAAATGCATTTATTGAATGCAGTGTCTTGTTTAGATAAGATTTGAAGCATCCCAAACATCTTAAAGATGAGTGTCAAAGAGTTTGAATTGAATGGATTCTTATAAGTGGCTGAGTAATGTTAAAGACTTTTCCTCAGTCCATTGATGGACTACCCCCCCCCCCCCCCCCCCCATTTGTCTCGATAGGTGAGAAAAAGCGTGCATCTAATGCTGCAAGCGGGTGTACCAATCTCAGTTTACTTGGTGAGGCCCAGATTGTACTCATGCTCTAGTGCTTTTCAATAGTTATTTCTAACCAAACTATCAAATATAAAGGTCCGGTCTCACATAAGACGCTTCAATGGTTCAATATGCACAAGACCCATGCTTTTTGCAAGGAAATTGTCTGACAAGGCGTTATGACCAAAAGGTCGTCAGGAGATGCCTTTAAGTGCCTGATGTGACTCATAACAGTTTGAATATTCCAGACAACACTCAGTTAGTATGAGAAAGATAAAGTACAGTCGAACTTTGATATCTTGAACTCACTTAACTCGAACTATCCAATAGTTTGACACATGTACTGCATTATTCCATGCTCGGTTAGATCGAACATACCCATATGTTAGCCACGTTTTAACTTTGAAATACGGGTATGTTCGAATTAACAGAGTTCCAGATATCAAAGTTCGGCTGTAATATTAACAAAAAAGTTGTTTCCGTTTTTTGCCAGCATCATCATTCCTGAAGCAAGCTTTTGAGGGGGAGTATCCAAAACTGCTCAGACTCTACAATGACCTTTGGAAGCGACTTCAACAGTTCACCTTGACCTCTGACCTTAGTTCTTTGGGCTTGACCTCAGATAGCATGGCAACTGGGGAACTGATTGACGGAGAACTCTTCGCCTATTCCCATAAAAAAGATAAACAGTACAAGTATGCTAAAAATTAATCCATTATCCAATAAATACACCTTTTTACCCCTCTTAATTTATTTCTCCACTGAAGAAAATAGTTCTACTTTATATAGTTTTGAATATATACCTTAAGAAATATTTTCTATATCCTAGTAGGTAGTAATTTAAAGCAGGTTGTTTCAAGTTTTGAAGACACTTGACCTCTTAAGGCAGGTTGAAAGTAAAGCAGAATCCTTCTTTAAGAGCATTTTGCTTTACTTTCATTCTGCTTTAAGCTGGAAAGATACTAGAAATACCTTGTTCAGGTCTTCCTAGCTTGGAACTACTTTCCTTTGTGTAGAAATAATTAGAGGTCATATGGCGTATTGAGTAATGGGTTGATTTTTAACCCATTGTATGCTGGGTAATATTTGGCGGCCATTTTAAAATGTCTTCTGAAGCGGGTATAACTCAAATATTTGCAAAAGAAGTTAGCAGTTTCTGATAGAATATTGACTTAGCTGCAAACAGTTTTGATCTCAGATCAGGCCCCACATTGTGGGGCCTGATCTGAGATCAAAACTGTTTGCCTAGAGGTACATCTAAAAGTGTATCACACATAAAATGGGTTAAAGAAACAGGACAAAAGTAAAGCAGAAGATTCCTTTTTGAGCTGTTTGATTCTTAGCCGACTTGAAATAGAAATATGTCTTAAATACTGAAAAAAATATGAATATGTTAAAATGAATGAAATAAACCAATGATAAAAGTGTGTGTAAGTTTTATAAACATGTATCATCATATGATTTAATCAATAAGTTCTGTAGCCTATAAGCTGTACCTTAACACAATATCCTCTAATGATATGTGTCATTTACAAACGGTGTACTTGTGAAAAGTTCTCCTGTCCTATATGATCAGTGTAGACCCTGCTCAGAGGGCACCTTTAAGATCAGGGTCTGCACTGTTTGTCATGATGAAATGATTTCTAAAAAACACACCTAAAAAGTAAAGAATGGACTCGACTTAATTGGAAACTAGAATTATCCATTTAATTTGTTTCAGAGTAAAATGAGTTGATAATTATGCATATTGGAACAATTTAACAGATTTGTCGAGTGGTATTACAGGGCTCAAGATATTGGGAGTATTTCAAAATCTAAAATATGTATTTCTACTTTGAACCCTATTGTGTCACTACTCATTAGAAACGTCTTATCAAGACGATTCTAATGAGTAGTCACATCATAGGAGTAGGTGCTGAAATTAATGAGAAAATGTTAGATTTGTTCAGTTAACTCACTCCTATCAGAAGCCCTGGGTTCAAGGTTATAAAGCTTTTCAGTTGAGTCTAAAGTCGGTCTCGAGCATTTGATTGGTCATAGGCTCAAATCTGACCAATCAAATGCTTGAGAATTATTATTATTATTATTATTATTATTATACCCAATTTATATAGCGCTCTTTTCACACAGGAGTTGTGCGTTCAAAAGCGCTTCACATGTAATTATATAAATGTAAATGTACCTACAAAGCAAGAAAGACAAATAAATACATTCACAATAAAAATGATACAATATTGAGATGCATGGAAACATGGAAATTCTTTCAATATTATTACCAAGAAAACACTCAGACTCAGCTCAAATGCTTTATAACCATGGAGCCTGGTATTTTATCATTAATTCTAGCCCAGAACAAGCTCTACGGGAAACTCTGGCTAACTTTGAGAATGCCTACCTGTCCAAGTCATTATCGATGCTGTTTGATCCAATCAACCTGGCCTTCAGTACAGCCTCGTTCAACCCACCAACAAATGAAGAAGTAGAGAGTATCGTTAAAACAATATCAAGGTAGGATCTATGTACATATCCAAAAAAATTATTTACCAGGGTACAAGTTTATAAAGATTTTCAGTTGAGCCTAAAGTCATTCTCAAGCATTTGATTGGTTAGATTTGAGCCTAGGCTCAAATCTGACCAATCAAATGCTTGAGAACACACTCAGACTCAGCTCAAACGCTTGGACCCTGGACTAGTTTTGATTCCCGATTGGAAACGACATCTCAGGGCGGGTTTACTGCTTGATTGGTTCCTAGCAGTAAGTAAAGATGTGTAAATAGGGCTTGGTTGGTAGTTCCCATAGCCCTAAGGTTATAAAGCTTTAGAGTCTAGTCTGAGATCGTTCTCAAGCATTTGATAGTTCAGAATAGAGGAAAAGCTCAAATCTGACCAAGTCCGAGATTGCTCTCAAGCATTTTATTGGTCAGATTTGATCAAAAGCTCAAATCTAACAAATCCAATGCTTGAGAGCAATCTCAGACTTTACTCAAATGCTTTATAACCTTTGACCCTGGTCTCTATTTATTGTTTATTCCTATTCTGCAATGCATAGAAACTCTCGCATGCTCAGCAGGAGGTGTTATTTCACAGTGATTTTTGCTACCTCTCGGTCATTATTCTGCACGCCACAATTCAGGCATGACTCATAAACAATGTGTGTACTATTAAACCAAAGCAGGGGACTGAGCTCTTAGAGTGCGTGAAACAAAATTGATGATGTCGCAAATAGCACATACCAAAATTGAAAATAAAAGTGTTTGCTCAATGTGTGACATAAAAGTCACAGTTGGGTAGTACTCTATCAGTGCATTTCACCCTTATCAGTTTAAACAGAAATGTGTAACTTTGTCATGATGCTTGTTGAAAACAGTGAAGACTCAGATCAGAAGCTCCTGCAGGACTCATTAACAATGTGTTTACTGTTAACACTTTACCCAATAGCCTGTTTCTAGTTTTGAGACAGGTAAGCACTTAACCCTTTCCCCCATAGAAGCGACTTTTAGCGTATTTAATTTATTCCTCCGCTGAATGAAATAGTTCCAGTTTATACCCTCATGAACAATTACTATTACAACTATTTTATATAGCCTAGCAGATTTTAGCTTAAAGCAGGCTGAAAGTAAAGCAGAATGTGCCTTAACCCTTTGAACCCTAGTCCCGCATATAGGCGTCCTTTTCAAACAGTCTACTTGTGAATAGTACACTTGTCCTATGCAAACAGTGAAGACCCAGATCAGAGGGCTCCGAAAGGAGCCCTCTGATCAGGGTCTTCACTGTTTGTCTAAATACAAAACATTGACAAAAACAACCCTTAAAAGTCAGAAATGGACTAGACTTAAATGGAAACTTGGATTGTCCATTCGAAGTTTCAGGGAGGAAAGAGTTAAGGCACATTCTGCTTTACTTTCAACCTGCTTTAAGTGGTCACCTGTCTTTAAAACTAGAAACAAGCTATGAGGTAAAGGCAGGTTGAAAGTACTTTAAGCTGGCATCTGCTTGTGTTTAGGAACTTTTTCTTATGGTACATTTTCATGACCGTATAAATTGGAACTATTCTCTTCAATGCAGGAATAAATTGTATGTGCTAAAAATTGCTTCTATTGGGAAAGGGTTAAACTAAAAGTAGAGTTATTACACTCAATGCAGGAAAAAAATTGATTACATAACAAATAGTACATACCAAAATAAGAGTGTTTGCTCATTGGTTGACTTAGGGGTCACAGTTGTGTAGAACTCTTTCAGTACATTTCACCCTTATCAGGTTAGACAGAAGTGTTCACCAGTCTTGCGATAAATTTCTATATTTACATCTTAACCCCTTACCCTATAAATATGTCTTTTTACGCCTCTAATTTATTCCTCCACTTAAGAAAATAGTTCCAATTTATACAGTCATGAATATGTACCATATGAAATATTTTCTTTAAATTCTAGCAGAGGATAGCTTAAAGCAGGCTGAAAGAAAAGCAGAATGTGCCTTAAGGCACATTCTGCTTTACTTTCAACCTGCTTTAAATAGTCACAGATTTTCCAAACTAGAAACAAGCTATGGGGTAATGGGTTAAATTGAAGACCCAGATCAGACAGTGCCTGTAGGATATAGGATCTGTCCTGACACGAGTGTGCACTCTTTCCTGGGTAAAAGTATCCTTATAATGTTAGGCAATCATTCCCAGTGTAATAATACCGTTGATAGATATTTATAGAGTTTTAAGAGAACCCATGTAAATGACCTATTGAAGTGCAATCAAACTTGTGTAAGGTGCCAATAGATATTCATAGAGTTTTATATATGAATATCAGCAGGAGACGGGTCAACCCTTTGCTTCCTGAAACCTGAAATGGACAATTCTAGTTTTCAATTTAGTTTCGTCCATTATTGACTTTTTAGGGTTGATTTTTAGCTCACCTGAGCCAAAGGCTCAAGGTGAGCTATTGGGATGGCCCTGTGTCCGGCGTCGTCCGGCGTGCGTCGTCCGGCGTGTGTAGTCGTTAACAATTGCTTCTAATGACATATCCTCCTATACCGCTTGACAGAATTCAACCAAACTTTACAGAAATGTTCCTTGGGTCAAGCTCTTTCAAATTTGTTCAAAGAATTAAAAACAATGCAGAACTCTGGTTGCCATGGCAACCAAAGAGAAAAAATAAGGAAATGTTAAAAAATCTTCTTGTCAAAAACTGCAAGGGCCAGAGCTTAGATATTTGGCACATAGCATCATCTACAGGTCCTCTATCAAGTTTGTTCAAATTATGCCCCTGGGGTCAAAATTGGCCCCGCCCCGGGGGTCACAGTTTTACATAGAGTTATATAGTGAATTTTTCAAACGTCTTCTTCTCTGAAACTAATATGGCCAGAGCTTTGATATTTGGCATGGTGATACTTCTAGATGTCCTATACCAAAATTGTACAAATGGTTCTGGTCCGATGCATAATTAGGTCACAGCAGCTAAAAATAGATTTTTTTCAATGAAAACTTAAAAAATCTTCTTGTCTAAAACTACAAGGGCCAGAGCTTAGACATATGGCACATATCATCGACTACAGGTCCTCTATTAAGTTTGTTCAAATTATGCCCCTAGGGTCAAAATTGGCCCTGCCCCGGGGGTCACAGTTTTACATAGAGTTATATAGAGAAAATTTCAAATGTCCTCTTCTCTGACTCTTATATGGCCAGAGCTTTTATATATTGTATGGTGACACTTTTGAATATACTTTACATATTTTGTTCAAATTGTTCCGGTCTGTTGCATATCTAGGTCAGTCCTGGACATCAATATCTCCGTTTTTCCAGCTATTCTCAGGTGAGCGAATATGCCCCGTGGGGCTCTTGTTACAAGATATGTCAAACTGACAAACAGTGTAGGAGCCCTCTGATCAGGATCTACACTGTTTGCATAGGACAAGTGTACTCCTCACAGAAACACTGTTTGCAAATGACGCATGAATGTGTGACTAGTGCTAAAAAATTACCTATTAAAAAATTACCTATTAACTTGTATAAAGGTGCCAAGCGATATAAGGTAAATTCTTTAACATAGGTGGAAGCTTATTGCAGTTCAAAATCAAAGCAGTAAACTGCTTATGAGCTCTCTGCTTTTACTTTTGTGCATTAAAGAGTTACCTGTTGTCATAGATACCAATGTTTCTTGACAGTTCAGGTGATTAGCACATTGAACTTTTCCCGTTACTGTTCCAGTTTCTATTAGCAGTGTCTGCTCACAACTTCCATACCTTTTGACCTACAGATTTCATACTTGCTGTGAACATACCTTGGGACAAGACCTTTCCATATATTTTTATACGTCTAAAGGTGGTTGTATATTGGCCGGCCCTGTCCGTTCATCTGCCTGTTCGTCCGTCAACATTTGGCTTGTCCGGAGTTTTTCCGGAAAACTGTTTAATGGATATTAAATGGACAAGTCCAGTTTCCAATTAAGTCAAGTCCACTAATGGCTACTTAGGGGTGTTTCTACAATAAATTTATTTATATAGCAATATAACAAACAATGCAGACCCTGATCAAAGGGCTCCTGTTGGAGCCTTTGGAGCCCTATGATCTGGATCTACACTTTTTGTTAAGGACATGTGTATTCTTTATTTGTACAAATTTTGTAAACGATACAAAAATTTGGCCCATGGGGTCAATGAGTTAACCCTTCTCCTGCTAATGATAAAATCCCCTCTATTGCGACCACTACATTGTGTTAAATTTTAGGTGTTTAAAACAGGGCTTCTAGCAAGGTGACAGTAAAACAGAAAGTTCATTTACGAGCTTTCTGTTTTACTGTCACCTGTCTTTATACAATGAAGCCTTCGTTTAAGTGGATGTAATAGAGAGGTTTTACT
The DNA here is from genome assembly GCA_922989275.2 of Gari tellinella. Lineage (NCBI taxonomy): Eukaryota > Metazoa > Mollusca > Bivalvia > Cardiida > Psammobiidae > Gari > Gari tellinella. The sequence continues at coordinate 99,280,539 of OV277858.1, read as the reverse complement.
GTATACATACATATTTAGGAGAGCTGTGTTCTGTAATTTATGCAACCATTTTATTCTGTAATGTAATTTTCTGTGTTCTTTGTATATATTCTAGTGAGCTGAGCAACCATTTTATTCTGTAATGTAATTTTCTGTGTTCTTTGTATATATTTTAGTGAGCTGAGTGTTGCTAGTGTGGATTTGAAACTCTGTGCTACGGTAGCCAAGAATGTCTCCAAGACCGTCAAGATGTTCTGTGTGAAGAGTGAACAGCTGGTAAGCTTACCCTTGCATTATGTTGACAGTTTATAATAATAATAATACAATAAAACCTCGCTATTACGGCCTCTAACTTTGATTAATTATTGGATGTTTAAGGCAGGTGACCGCTTAAAGCAAGATGACAGTGAAACAGAAAGCTCCTACAGGAGCTTTCTGTTCCACTGTCACCTTGCTTAAAGCTGTCACCTGTCTTTTATACAATCAAGTATCCTTCGTTTTAGTGGTCGTAATAGAGAGGTTCTTCTGTAATAATTATAAAGACTTTATTTCAAGAGGGTAACACAATTAGAACACACAAGCAACTAATCTCCCTTGTGGCCCTCAAAATAATGTATAGATATTTACAGAACACATTCAACTCTATCTATGAGCATAGATTTACTTGCCATTTGCTATTAATGTACAGGTGGAAAGTACACTTGTCGAAAACTAACAGTGCAGACCCAGACCAGAGGGCTTCTACAGGTGTCCTCTGATCAGGATCAGCATTGGCATCATTTATGAACAGAACAGATGTTTTACATATATATTAGACTTGATCCAGATTAGACTCTATCATTCTCACATTTAGACCAACAAGTTAGTGCAAAACCACCGTATCTGCGACTTACATTATTCAAGGATACTGTAGTATTGCACTGAGTAGATCTACACGAGTTACCTCATGCAATATTGGGCATAACTTCAATATGATTGAGTTATTGTCTGTTCAAGAGAGATAACTCCTTGAAATTCAATCTTTGAATGAATGCTTTCTGTAATGAAAAATGATATTGATAGGAATTAGTATACAATGTGTATAGTATACAAATCTGACATTTTCTCACTCATATCAGTACGAAATCCTGTGGTGTTACTACTCTTCGAGACAATTCTAATGAGTAGTGACATCATAGGATTTAATGCAGTAATAAAGATTTTATTTTTAGCTCACCTGAGCCAAAGGCTCAAGGTGAGCTATTGGGATGGCCCTGTGTCCGGCGTCCATCGTTGTGCATTGTGCGATGTGCGTCGTCGTTAACAATTGCTTCAAATGACAACTCCTCCTTTACCACTTTACAGAATTCAACCAAACTTTACAGAAATGTTCCTTGGGTCAAGCTCTTCCAAATTTGTTCAAAGAATTGAAAACAATTCAGAACCAAAGTGAAAAAATAAGGAAATCTTAAAAATCTTCTCGTCAAAATCTGCAAGGGCCAGAGCTTAGATATTTGGCACATAGAATCATCTACAGGTCCTCTATCAAGTTTGTTCAACTTATGCCCCTGGGGTCAAAATTGGCCCCGCCCCGGGGGTCATAGTTTTACATAGAGTTATATAGTGAAATTTTCAAACGTCTTCTTCTCTGAAACTAATATGGCCAGAGCTTTGCTATTTGGCATGGTGACACTTCTAGATGTCCTATACCAAAATTATTCAAATGGTTCTGGTCGGTTGCATAACTAGGTTACAGGAGCTAAAAATAGATTTTTTTCAATGAAAACTTAAAAAATCTTCTTTTCTGAAACTACAAGGGCCAGAGCTTAGATATTTGGCACATAGCATCGCCTACAGGTCCTCTATTAAGTTTGTTCAAATTATGCCCCTGGGGTCAAAATTGGCCCGGCCCTGGGAGTCACAGTTTTACATAGAGTTATATAGAGAAAATTTCAAACGTCTTCTTCTCTGACACTTATATGGCCAGAGCTTTTATATTCTGTATCGTAACACTTTTAAATATCCTTTACATATTTTGTTCAAATGGTTCTGGTCTGTTGCATATCTAGGTCAGTCCTGGACGTAAATCATTATCTCCATTTTTTCAGCTATTCTCAGGTGAGCGAAATATGCCCCATGGGGCTCTTGTAAGAAATACTCCCCTTTTTCGGAGCGATGTAGTATATAGGATATATATATGAGCCTATGGTTATAAAGTGTTTAAACTGAGCCTGAGATCTTACTCAGGCTATAGATTGGTCAGTTTTGAACATTCTGCTAAAAATCTTACTAATCAAAAAAGCTTGAGAACGAACTGAAACCCATCTCAAACACTTTATAAGCATAGATCATGGTTGATATTTTCTTTCAGCTGTCGACAGACGGGGAGGCGAGCCAAGTCATAGGTCCTCCTACACAGGGCCAGACCAGGAATGCTGTAGTAGTCAACACACTGTTCCAACTTCACCAATCTGTTGCCAAGGTAGGTTAGAAATTAAAGAATCAATTTCAATTTTTAGCTCGCCGTCCACTGTGTCCAAGAGCTTATGTTGTCACCCTGTCGTTGGTGTTGCCATTCCCGTTTGTTCCTGTTAGCAGTTTCAAGAAAATGCTTATATCTCCTATGTCCTTAGAGGTATTGCTTTCATATTTGGTATGTGTGTGCATATAGATAAGATCTTTCCATGCGTACACAAAGTTTGGCACCTGTGACCTTGACCTTGAACTTAAAAAAAAGTTGACCTCTGTGACCTTGACTTTGGGGTCTGCTTTTAAGCTTCTTAATGTGCCGAAGGCGAGCTTTGTTGTCTCTCTGACAACTCTCGTTATTGTCAAACTAATCACAGAAATAAAATCACAAAATGTTTTGAAGTAATTTTCATGCAGATGACGAAGAATATTTTAAATACATTGTACTACATATTGGTTTGAGTATAAGAAAAATAACAACACCAACACGAATTAAATTATCGTCCAACGTTTCGCCGTTAGGCTTTTTCAAGGAATTAATATTTATATAATTTGATGACGTAAAGATAAACAAATACTGTAGACGTTTTGGCGCGTTAACGTCAAAACGTCATATACAGTAAAACCTCTCTACAACAGTCACCGAAATACTCAAAATATCTATACCAAAAGCAGGCGACTGCCCAAAGCAAGGTGAAAGTAAAGCAGAAAGCGAATTAAATGTCACCCTCTCAAAACAGTCACCTGCCCCAAACAATCAACACAATCTAGCGGCTGCTAAATAGAGAGGGTTCACTGTATATACATATAGTATACGGAAAAACAGTGACAATATCATAAAGTAGATAGAAAAATATGCAACTAATAAACAATCCTAACATTAAAGTCACACTTATACAAAGTAAAAACTCTCCATTCATACCACCAAACGAAAGCTGGTTCATAAACAGAGCGATATGCGATAGCCGAAAGCAAGGTGAAAGCAAAACAGAAAGCTCCTAAGGGAGCTTTCTGTTTTACCTTCTTCCCGCCCAAAATAGCCACATGCCCCAAACGCCAAATAAATAACGTACATGGAATATAGTGGTAGTAATAGAGAGTTAATACTGTACATGAAAGTTCAAGCTGATAATTAAGAAACTACTAGATCAGTAAAGATACAAACTATTCCTATAAGTTATATATATAAAAAGAAGAAATAGGAACAAACAGTAGTAACCTATCTACTTAATATCGTATAGCAATTTTTTATATTGGTTTGAGGGCTCCCCAATCTTAACATTTATCTTTCACCGAAACATATGTTTAACCCATTTCTCCATATATATGCATTTTTATGCATTTCATTTATTCCTCCACTGAAGAAAATAGTACCAATTTATACAGTCATGAATATGTATCATAAGAAATAATTTCTATATTTTAGCAGATGGTAGGTACCTTAAAGCAGGCTGAAGTAAAGCAGATCGTGCCTGAAGGAATAAACTACATGCATGAAAATGTGTATGTATGGTGTAATGAGTTAACCCTTTGAACCCTAGTCCCGCATATAGGCGTCCTTTTCAAACAGTGTACATGTGAATAGTACACTTGTCCTGTGCAAACAGTGAAGACCAAGATCAGAGGGCTCCGAAAGGAGCCCTCTGATCAGGGTCATCTCTGTTTGTCATAATGCCAAACATTTAAAAAACAACCCTTAAAAGTCTGAAATAGACTAGACTAAAATGGAAACTGGAATTGTCCATTTAAAGTTTCAGGGAGGAAAGAGTTAAGACAACTTCTATTCCAGGTTGTGAGTACACTAGAGCACTACCCAGATGAAGCAAAGAGTAGTATCACAGAGTCCTTACAGGTAAACTCATAACAGAAACTAGTCTTGTCATCTTTGCTTTTCATCCGACGGGTCTATAACTGGTCTATAAGACTGTGTCCCTGTCTGATAGCATGCATGGAAATCTTCAGGGCTGCCATCATGAAAAATCCTAAGATTTCCAAATTTTCTACTTTTCAAGCACGATTACTTGAAGCAGGTTGAAAGTAAAGCAGAATGTGCCTTAATTCTCATTCTGCTTTACTTTCAGCCTGCTTTACGATACCATCTGCTATGATAAAAATCCGAAGATTTCAGAAAAAATGGAGAAATGGCAGCCCTGAATCTTGTACTGACCATTTCTTCAAATAATGGTAACAAATCTGCCTACATGCTCGAAATTAATTTAGGTGATTGTCATTACTTTTGGTTAGTAATGTCAAGGGTTAAAACCAAGGATATCTGGGTCAAGTAGTAGTTGATAGTGTATAGCCAAGTATCGCCAATAGAACCTGACTAGTGATAAACTATCATGGACTTGGGCTCGAGTATATACTTTCCCTTGCGACGGATTATGATACATTTGGCAGTTACTCTTAAACATACATGTATGTAGGGTAGTTTTTAACCCATTACACCATAAATATGTCTTTTTACGCCTTAAATTTATGCCTCCACTGAGGAATATAGTTCCACTTTATACAATCATAAATTATTTCATATGCAGTGTTATGCACCATAAAAATACTTTCTATATCCTATCAGATTAATAGCTCAAAGCAGGCTGAAAGTAAAGCAGAATGCGCCTTAAAGCACATTCTGCTTTACTTTCAACCTCCTTTAAGCAGTCACCTATCATGAAACTAGAAACAGGCTATGGGGTAATGGGTTAAGCCCAAAGTAATCAATATCAAGCATGTAGTTGAGATATTATTTGAAGAAAATTTCTATACAAGATTTTCACTCATGCTATCAGATCAAGACATGGTCATATAGACCAGTTATATGGTGTTCGGACTTAAATTATACCATATTTCTATTTCGAATCTGAAGGTATGATCGCGTCCTAGAGGAGTAAGTTGTCACTTTGATTACTCATTAAAATTTAGAGAACAGTTCGATAGCCACTCATCAAGAGTGATGATTTCTTTGATAAATGAGATCAACTGTATGGAAATCAGTGGTCAAACAAGCATGCAAGGATGAAAGCCATAAATGTACCCAACGATTTGGGAGCAGATTTCGGCCAGAGTTGAATACCTTTTACTTATTAAATAAAGGGATAGTAATGTTTGCAAATTTAAAAAACAATGGCATTTTTAATTTTGGTCAGAAAACTGTTTTTGTTATGGTTTATAAACAAGTTGTATCATTGGATATTAACCCATTAATCCACAGCATGTTTCTAGTTTTAAAAACAGGTGACCACTTAAAGCAGGTTGAAAGTAAAGCAGAATGCGCCTTGAGCCCATTCTGCTTTACTCTCAGCCTGCTTTAAGCTAACATCTGCTTGAATATAGAAATTATTTCTAATGTTAAATATTCACAACTGTATACATTTTTCTTCAGTTGGGGGGGGGGGGGGGGGGATAAATTCAAAGCATAAAAAGATGTATTTACGGGGTAATAGGTTAAAGGAATGAATTATTTGTGTTGTGGATTGTTGTTTTTGTTGAGACATAGCATGCAATGAACAGCTGTTTTGGTTATGGTTTATATACAAGTTACAACATGAAATTTTAAATGAATGACGTTGTGGGTTGTTGTTGTTGTTAAATGAATGTGTGTAATGTTTTTGGTGCAGGCTGTGGTGTTACTGATGTCCAGTGCTATCAGTCCTCTGATGTCATCTATCTGTGATGCCCTGGAAGCCATAATACTCACCATACACCAAGAGGACTTCTCAGGGTAGAGTATACTTATATATCTCAACAACAGGAGGTGCTTTACCTTTACTGTTCTGCTTTAAATAGTAAACTGTAGTTAGAGAATCCTTTGTTTCTTTAACGCTTTACTTCATAGCCTGTTTCTAGTTTTGAATGTTGGTGACCACTTAAAGCAGGTTGAAAGTAAAGTAAAATGTGCCTTAAGGCGCATTCTGCTTTTCTTTCAGTCTGTCTTAAGCTACCATCTGTATAGAAAAAATTTCTTATGATACATATCCATGACTGTATAAATCAGAATTATTTTCTTCGGTGGCAGAATAATTTAAATGCATATAAATGAGTTTCTATGGAGTAGTGGGTTAATGAGAGGCTGCTTATCTCAGATCTTACTGTATTGTATTGTAGGCCAGCGCCGTCAGATGGGAACACAGATCCTCCATGCTCTCTTTACATGAAGGAGTTACAAGGCTTTGTGTCCAGATGCCAGTCTGAATATCTAGGACAGTTCTTGTGTCAAGACTTTATCATGGAAAGGTGAGTTGTGTCAAGACTTTATCATGGAAAAGAAAGTTGTGTCAAGACTTTATGATTATCATTGAATGCTGAGTTGTGTTCAGACTTTTTCATGGAAAAGTGAGTTGTGTCAAGACTTAATCATGGAAAAGTGAGTTGTTATAAAGTGCTCCCTCTCTACAATGACCCTCAAAGGGTGACAAATATTGTGTGCCTTGTTAGTTGGGAGTCGTTATAGGGAGGGAATTGGCTTACATTTGCAAACAGCTTGAATCCAGATCAGACGCCATGTAACGCGACTTGAGAAAATGAGTGAGAAAATGTTGGATTTAATAAATTTATTCCCTCTTATCTGGATTCAAGCTGTTTGTCATTTGTTTTAATTGAGTCTAAAATCGTTCTCAAGCATTTGATTGGTCAGATTTGAGCCTAGGCTCAAATCTGACCAATCAAATGCTTGAGAATGATTTTAGACTCAACTCAAACGCTTTAAAAGCGCAAGGCCAGATCAGATGATGAGTAATTTGGCAGTCTCTTGTCAGTCTCCAAATAGTTTGACATAGACATTAGCAGGAGAGAATTGTTAACATTCTAAAAAAATCTTATTTCCTATAAAATGAAAAAGAAAAATATTTTATTATCTGTAGCATAATTCAATTTTACTACATTATGCTAATATCCAATTCTATAAACTGAAGGGAAAATCTAGGTATTAAACTAAAATATATATTATTCAACCACAAGCCCTATGCATTGAATCTAACATTTTATCATAAATTTTATATATTGTAGCATAAATCCAATCGCCTGTAGATGTATTGATCTGTTTGTGCGACATGCATGCTTGGTACGGCCTCTAGGGGAGGGTGGTAAACTTCGGCTGGCTGCAGACTTTGCACAGATGGAACTTGCTCTAACCCCATTCTGTAGACGTGTATCTGACCTGGGAAAACCATACAGACTTCTCAGATCATTCAGGTAAACTAGGAAATGTGTTCTATTGTAAATTATGTTTGATCGATTCATGCCATAGTGTTGCAAGGTACGAGCAAGTTTACTGAACCCTTTACCCCATAGCCGGTTTCTGGTTTTAAAGACAACTGATCTCTTAAAGCAGGTTGAAAGTAAAGCATTCTGCTTTAATTTCAACCTACTTTAAGCTACCAGCTGCTGGGATATAGAAAATATTTCTCATGTTGCATACTCATTACTGTATAAAATTGAACTATTTTCTTAAGTGGAGGAATTGATTTAAAAAAAAGTGAATCTATGGAGTAAAGGGTTAAAGGTACTGTCTACTAAAAAGGAAATTGGCAAACAGTGTAGACTCTGTTTAGATGCATTGTTTTGGGCATCTTTTCAGGGCCTGCACTGTTCGCCATCTCATATGAAATGCTATGTAGACAAACACTGCAGTGTCTTCAGATCACTCTTGTATATCTATTGAAGTGGTTCTTAGTCAATTACTTATACACTAAATGCTTAATTTATGATACAGTTAAGAGATGAATCTCTATAACCACTTGCTTGAGTTGAAATAACCTGTATTTCTTCAGTGGAATATCAATAATGAGCTCACTTAAGTGGAACATATCTGTATTTCAAGGTTAAAAATAGTATCCAAGCCACAGTTTTACTATGAAATAGGGGTAAGTTTGAATTTAAGTGAGTTCCAAGTTATGGATGTTCGACAGTATAGCTAAAGGGTGTGTTGTCACGGTATATATATCGAGTCTTTTTGTACTATAAGAGTTGATGGGGTCAAGTGTCATCAGGCTTTCTGTTTGAATATTCTGAGAAAGATTAAAAGAGGACTAGAGCTCCAGATATGAGAATGAAATGAATACTTTGTATGAATATTCTGAGAAAGATTAAAAGAGATATAAGAATTAAATTAATACATAACTCATTGAGTCCCGGCGACAAGAGTAAAAAGTACAGTTGTCCTATGATAACAGTGTTGGCCCAGATCAGAGAGGCTGAGAGAGCTCCTGAAAGAGCCTTCTGATTAGGGTCTGAACTGCTTTTCATTTTGCAATATAGTGTAGAATTCAACCCTAAATAGTCAATAATTGACCTAGACTTAATTAGGAACTCAAATGTTTTACTTGGATGTTCCAGGGGTGAATAGGTTAATTCTCTGTCTCCACCAAATCCTCTGTTGTTCTACTCGTAAATATTTTCATCACAGAGAGACAATTTCCATTACTCAATAGATAGGCATTTTTACACCTTGAATTTATTCATTCACTGAAGAAAATAGTTCAAATTCATAGTCATGAATGTGTATCCAAAGAAATAGGTTCTCTATTCTAGTAGAATGTATCTTAAAGCAGGCCTTAAGGCCCATTCTGCTTTACTTTGATCTTGCTTTAAAATTAGAAACAGGCTATGGGGTAGTGGGTTAATGAGTAGTTACAACATAGGTTTTGGTGGTATCATAAAGGAGAAAATGTTGAAAACATTAACTTCACTCCCTCATTATCTAGAGAAGTGATAGCAGGCATTTACAGAACCATCTTTTATTTTCAGACCCCTTCTTTTCCAAACTGTGGAGCATATTAGCAAGAGCCCAGCACTAGGGGAGATAATTCCCTACAGTTTGTTGTTACTCTTCCTCTTTGCCAGAGCGCCAGCGGAAATCAAATCACCACATGCTGTAAGTATTATCCTTCAGATTGTTGTGCATAAGATTGTAATATATGCTGACTTTCAAACATGAAAATAGCCCAGGAAATTGGGATCATTTTAATCCTCTATCTTATAGCCTGTTTCGATCTTGTTCTGAAGAGAGGTGACAACTTAAAGCAAGTTGACTTTCAGTTACCATCTGGTAGAATATAGAAAACACATCTCCTGCTACATATTCATGACTGCATATGAACGAGAAACTACATATAATTTGTGGTGGAATGAATTAACCCTTTACCCAATAACCCGTTTATAACATTAAATACAGGTGATAACTTAAAGCAGGTTGAAAGTAAAGCAGAATGTGCCTTAAGGCACATTCTGCTTTACTTTCAGTCTGCTTTAAACTGCCATCTACTAGGCTATATAAAAAAAATTGTTATGGTAATTGTTCATGAGGGAATAAACTGGAACTATTTTCTTCAGTGGAGGAATAAATTAAATATGCTAAAAGTCGATTCTATAAGGGAAAGGGTTAAAGGTGTAAAATGTGTAAATATTTGGTATTGGGTTAAATGCTAAAATCTTTATGTTGAAACTCAAATTTGATGTTACTTCATGTGGTAGCGAGAGAATGTAAAGGAAATTGTAGGAAAATGAATTTTATTCTTTATAAACCCTTTATACTGTTAATAGTTGTGAAGACAGATGACCACTTATAGCAGGCTGAAAGTAAGCTGAATGTGTCTTAAGATGCATTCTGCTATGCTCTCAGCCTGCTTTCAGCAACCTATTCCAGAACATTTTTCATAGTCATGACTATAATTTGGAATGATTTTCTTCATTGGAGGAATAAATCAATTGCCTAAAAATGTGTATCTATTGAGTAAAATGGTTAACAGGATTACCGATAAATCATTTTACAGACAGCCGACTGGTCGCTCAGCAGATACTCACAGTGGTTAGACGATCATCCCTCAGAGAAAGATAGACTGACGCTCATCAAGTATGTAAAGGTTCATCATTTACAAATGTGCTTACAGTATTACAGTGGAGAAGTTATTCGTTCTTGCTTAAAGGCAAATGAAACACACACACATAGTAATAAAATGTAGAAAATGACAATATTTTGAAATTTCTAATGATATTTTAATCCTAGTGGCAAACAGTTTGAAGCCTGATCAGAAGTCAGGTAACCAGGTGTCAGCCAAACTATTTGCAATGAACAACAGTTTTAACATAAATGTGTTTACTGGGAAAGAGTAACATCACATCAAAAGTAGTTATAAGTAATAAAACTCATAGAGTCTTTGAAGACATAGTCCTTGTACATGTATCCTATATGTGTAATAAACTTAAAAGGATTAAGTGAAAGGTACATCATGTACATGTATAATGAAAGTTTTGAAGGAAACTTATATCAGGGCTTCCATAACTTCATCATGAAAAATCCTAAGATTTCAAAAAAAATAATTTTCAAGCGTGTTTACTTAAAGCAGGTTGAAAGTAAAGCAGGATGCACCTTCTTAAGCAGCAGGCTGCTTGACTTTCTGCATGCTTTAAGCTACCGTCTGCTAGGATAAAAATCAGATGATTTCAGAGAAATGGCAGCCCTTTTACATTTTACATTAAATTTAGTTTCTTGTCTGAAAATATGCTCATACATCTTTCTTTGAAAAGGTTGCTAAATTAATTCACCCTTGCAACTTCAAACAAACAATTGCAGTCTGTATTGAAATATTTAGGTTTGATTTTAACAAAATGGTGCAATAATGACAACTAGTGCAGATGCAGATCAGATGACTCCTGCAGGGACCTCTGAGATTGGTCTATACTGTTGGCTAAGGACAATAATTGTACTCTTTACAGGTACACTGTTTGTTTTATACAGTTAATGATGAGTATACTTGTCACTAGGGTTCAGTATATTCAAACTGGATTAGCTGTATTTGAGACCAGGGGCCAATGTTATGAATCTTTTGAGTTGAGTCTGACATTGTTCTTAAGCATTTGATTAGCCAGACTCAGCTCAAACACTTTATATCTGTGTATGTTTTAAGAAATGGTCAAGCTGATAGTCCTGTGCTATGACTGCCATATTTTGTATATACAGGGGTTCCCTAGAGGCTTACGTACAACAAGTGAGGTCGAGACAAGGAAAAGAGTTTGCATCAATATATCCCATCATGCTTCAGGTGCTACAGGCTGGTTTACAACATGTCTCTTGAAAGTCAGGTGGAAAACAGACTGGTACACAGACAGAGTGTTGGAATACACTGGTTTACTAGGGAAACATGGAGCTAGGGGCTGTTGTGTGGAGGCTTAAATATAGCCTCAAATAACCCATTACCCCATAAAACGCCTTTCCTTTATTCATATCTCTTTGAAGTCAGGTGGAAAACAGACTGGTACACAAACTGACACAGATAGACAGTGTTTGGAATACCCTGGTTTATTAGGGCAACATGGAACTTGGGGCTACAGTGTGGACAGTTTAATTTAGCCACACTTAACTCATGCACCCCTCAATTTCAAAAGCATAATTCCAGTTTCCAATAAAGTTTTCATTTTTAGCTCGACTTTTTCGAAAAGTCGAGCTATTGTCGTCACCCTGTCGTCTGCGTCTGTTAAGTTTTTTGCTTAAGGTTTTTGTAAGAGTCCATTTCTCAATAACTATCAAAGGTATCCATTTGAAACTTGGAATAATTGTTCAGTATCAAAAGGGTACCTCATAACAACAAGGCAGGTAACCCTGGGATTTGTCATTTCAGAGTTATTGCCCTTGTTTTATTTACTTAAAATTATAAATTAACATATCTCAATAACTGTCAAAGATATCCATTTGAAACTTGGAATAGTTGTTCAGTATCAAAAGTGCAACTCATAACAACAATGCAAGTAACCCTTGGATTTGTCATTTCAGAGTTATTGCCCTTGTTTTATTTACTTAAAAATTATAAATTAACATATCTCAATAACTGTCAAAGATATCCATTTGAAACTTGGAATAGTTGTTCAGTATCAAAAGTGCAACTCATAACAACAATGCAAGTAACCCTTGGATTTGTCATTTCAGAGTTATTGCCCTTGTTTTATTTACTTAAAAATTATAAATTAACATATCTCAATAACTATCAAAGGTATCCTTTTGAAACTTGGAATAGTTGTTCAGTATCAAAAGGGCAACTCATAACAACAAGGCAGGTAACCCTGGGATTTGTCATTTCAGAGTTTTTGCCCTTGTTTTATTTACGTAAAATTTATAAATTAACATATCTAACTGACTATGAAAGATATTAACTTGTAACTTTGAATACTTGTTTAGTATCAAAAGGGCAACTCATTGCAACAATATTGGTTACTCTGTGATTTGTAATTCCAGAGTAATTGCCCTTTTATTTACTTAAAACTTGTAAATTGAAATATCTTAATAACTGTCAAAGGTATTAACTTGAAATTTTAAGTATTTGTGTTATATCAAAAGGGCAACTCATTCAAACAAGAAAGGTGACTGGGGATGTGCCATTCCAGAGTTATTGCCCTTGTTTTTATTTACATAAAACTTGTAATTTAAATTTACTTGAAACTTTAAATACTTGTTAAGTATCAAAAGGACAACTCATTACAAGAGGGCAGGTAACCCTGGGTTTTGTTATTCCAGAGTTATTGCCATTTGGTATTGACTTTTTAGAATTTAATTAGATTTCTCAATAACTACCATAGGTATTAACTTTGAAATTTGAATACTTGTTCAGTTTCAAAAGGGCATCACCTTTCAACAAGGCAGATAAATTAACCATGGGATTTGTCATTGCAGTGTTACTGCCCTTGTTTGACTAAGAATTTGTATATGAAATTATTCAGTAACTGTAGAAACTTATTAATTTCAAACTTTCAATATATTAGAATTCTTTTTTATAGATATAAAGATATTGTCCTTGTTTTGACTTACGTTTACTTTAAATGGAATGCAGGCTGTCCAAGTATGTTAAAGTTGTTGTTGCTTACAAACTTCTGTGATCAATAGGGCATTAAACACCCATACACATTCTTTAAGTTTGGAAAATGTAGCCATCTCAAGTATATGAAAGTCGAGCGTCCAGCACCCGTTTGCGATGCTCTCGTTATTGTTAAGGCTCGATTTTAAGAATATGTTGCAAAATGACGAACTGTGCAGATTCTGATTGGGGGGGGGGGGCGGGGGGCTCCTTTATGATCTTGATTAAAACTGTTTGCAGAGGACAAGTGTACTCTTCACAGGTACACAGTTTTAATGTGTTAAGAATATTCCAGGTCTACTGCAAATCAGCTTTTAGCTCACCTGAGCCAAAGGCTCAAGGTGAGCTATTGGGATGGCCCTGTGTCCGGCGTCCGTTGTCGTGCGTATGTCCGTCGTGCGTATGTGCGTCGTCGTTAACAATTGCTTCAAATGACATCTCCTCCTATACCGCTTGACAGAATTCAACCAAACTTTACAGAAATGTTCCTTGGGTCAAGCTCTTTCAAATTTGTTCAAAGAATTAAAAACAATGCAGAACTCTGGTTGCCATGGCAACCAAAGTGAAAAAATAAGGAAATCTTAAAAAATCTTCTTGTCAAAAACTGGAAGGGCCACAGCTTACATATTTGGCACATAGCATCATCTTCAGGTCCTCTATCAAGTTTGTTCAAATTATGCCCCTGGGGTCAAAATTGGCCCCGCCCCGGGGGTCACAGATTTACATAGAGTTATATAGTGAAATTTTCAAACGTCTTCTTCTCTGAAACTAATGTGGCCAGAGCATTGATATTTGGCATGGTGACACTTCTAGATGTCCTATACGACAATTGTTCAAATGGTTCTGGTCGGTTGCATAACTAGGTCACAGGAGCTAAAAATAGATTTTTTTCATTGAAAACTTAAAAAATCTTCTTGTCTGAAACTACAAGGGCCAGAGCTTAGATATTTGGCACATACCATCGCCTACAGGTCCTCTATCTAGTTTGTTCAAATTATGCCCCTGGGGTCGAAATTGGCCCCGCCCCGGGGGTCACAGTTTTACATAGAGTTATATAGTGAAATATTCAAACGTCTTCTTCTCTGAAACTAATATGGCCAGAGCTTTGATATTTGGTATGGTGACACTTCTAGATGTCCTATACCAAAATTGTTCAAATGGTTCTGGTCGGATGCATAACTAGGTCACAGGAGCTAAAAATAGATTTTTTCCAATGAAAACTTAAAAAATCTTCTTTTCTGAAACTACAAGGGCCAGAGCTTAGATATTTGGCACATACCATCGCCTACAGGTCCTCTATCAAGTTTGTTCAAATTATGGACCTGGGGTCAAAATTGGCCCCGCCCCTGGGGTCACAGTTTTACATAGAGTTATATAGAGAAAATTTCAAACATCTTCTTCTCTGACACTAATATGGCCAGAGCTTGTATATTCGGTATGGTGACACTTTTAAATATACTTTACATAATTTGTTCAAATTGTTCTGGTCTGTTGCATATCTAGGTCAGTCCTGGACCTAAATTATTATCGCCATTTTTTCAGCTATTTTCTCAGGTGAGCGAAATATGCCCCATGGGGCTCTTGTAAATATTTAACCCTTAACTCCATAATCAGTTTCTTCGTTTTGAAGACAGGCAACACTTAAAGCAGGTTGAGAGTAAAGCAGAATGTGCATTCTCGCTTTTCAGGGGTGCTATACCACATTTTGTTACTATAAATAGCAGTGCGGCAAACCTTGTCTGGTACGGTATCCTTCAGCCCGATTGGCTAAAAGCAAGGGAAAGGGACGGGACGTTACTCTTACAGAAATTCCCTAAAACTTAAATGGACCACAAACTACGTTTATAGAGAGAAATGAAATCGATAATTTTACAGTAGACTCTACAGTTATCTGTGGCTTTCGACAATTCAATGATCCGATGTTTAAACCATAATTTATGTTGTTGTTGATTGTTTCACATGATCGTGTATACGCGTAAGGTCACGTTCTTATATGACGTCGGTTGTTGTTGTTATGGCTTGAAAGTAGAACGCATATAAAGGAAGAAATGGACGTTTTGATAACTTTTACTATTCAAAATCGCTTGGATTCAATAAAAACGTTTGTATTTCTGAGTTGTGATCTAAAAATGGGACATGTTTTCTTCTTAAAACGTGTGTACAAATAAATGTTAAAGCCAAGCTGAAATAGCGCGACTTTTAAACAGCTGTTTGTTGCTAATGGATATGGAATGTGTGATTCGGATAAAAAAGTAGGTCTTTACAATTACTTTAATTAACTCGTTTTAACGGTAATTTTAAGCGAGAAAAATAATCAAGCACGGCTTTTGGTAAAGACGGGGGATTCTATACCCTCGGTATACCCTCGCTAAAGCTCGTTTCCGAATGGGAACAGACAAACCTCGGGTATAGAATTCCCCCATCTTTGCCAAAAGCCGTGCTTGATTCTATTATTCTGCTTATACAGTAAAGTTCCGCTTAACGACCGGTCCGAAATTAAGACCGGTCCGAAATTACGACCACTTTTTAAAAGAACGGAATATATCCCTTCATAGTGTAATGGTCGTATGGTCCGTTATTAAGACCGGTCCGCTATTCTGTATTACGACCACTAATCCCAGAACAAAAGACCGATTAGTGTTGTTTTAGGGTCCGATATTAAGGGCAGGCGTTCACACTTCGCCGGTCGCGACAAAAGCCAGTTTGACACTTTTACGACAAACACCGATTACTTTACGGCAGAGGTCAAGGCCGATTAAACAATAGGGATGCTTCAACGAGGGAAATGTTTTGATAGCAGATAACTCAACATTATGCGAAAGTATGATGAATACGGCACTTGTTTAATCTCTTGATTGCTCTATTGGTACATGTATATTTCGTTTATCTCGCATTAGGCCAAATATAGTTACAGAAAAAACTGTTTGTAGCGCATACATCGGACTTGATGACAGAGGGAGAGATAATTGGGCTAATTAGTAAAATACTTACAAGCGTGTGATTTACTAATTAAAATGTTAATTTATCACTTTAGACTTTCATCTGATCCGCCCCAATCGAGTTTTATGTTTGATAAATTATTTTTTATTGGTTATCTCGAAAGATGATTTTTGTAAACAATGAAATAATTGGTCGAACTTTGGATAATTAATAATATTAAACCCGACGAATTTCTTCATAAACATGTCGTGTGAAGGATTAGATCCAGATCAGATATCAAACAATTTGGAATCTGTTCAGGATCTAAACTGTCCAAAATGATATTTCTTTGTCACTGAAACTCATAGACTATGTGCTAAGGCCCATCTTTATGTGCTAAGATTTTTTTATTGAAACATCGTTTTAATTCAGATCAGACATCAAGTAATTTGGAGTCTGGTCAGGATCCAAACTGAAATGCCACTTCTTATAGATTATAGTCTATGTGTTACACTGCTAATACCCCTCTTTATGTGCTAACATTAATAATTTATTCAATTAATGAATCTTCATAACATGTGTATGACAGTTTTTAGTTTCTGTGTATATGTGTATTTTCAAAAATTAAATTATGGTTGTGTGAAATAGGCTTTTTTGTGCCGATCTATTCAAAATAGGTTCAATATACCTATCTATCTATATCTGACCAAAAAATCCTCATCGATATCAAGGGTCTCAATAATAAGACCGACTCGATATTAAGACCACTTTTTGTCAGTACCACAGGTGGTCTTAATAGCGGAACTTTACTGTATTTTCAACCA
Organism: Gari tellinella; assembly: GCA_922989275.2. Classification (NCBI taxonomy): domain Eukaryota; kingdom Metazoa; phylum Mollusca; class Bivalvia; order Cardiida; family Psammobiidae; genus Gari; species Gari tellinella. The sequence goes on along the minus strand of OV277858.1, from coordinate 99,263,531 downwards.
GCTTTAAGTGTTCATATGTCTTCAAAACTAGAAACAGGCAATGTGGTAATGGGTTAATAAAGTTCATGGGACCAAGTGAAATCATTCCTTGTTGAAGGAGTTTATGTAAGCATGTAGACAAGCATTTGGGAAATTCTCTAAAATAATATCTCAACCCTTTGAACCCTAGTCCCGCATATAGGCGTCCTTTTCAAACAGTATACATGTGAAAAGTGCACTTGTCCCATGCAAACAGTGAATACCCAGATCAGAGGGCTCCTTATGGAGCCCTCTGATCTGGGTCTTCACTGTTTGTCATAATGCAAAATATTGACAAAAACAACCCTTAAAAGTCAGAAATGGACTAGACTAAATTGGAAACTGGGATTGTCCATTTGAAGTTTTAGGGAGGAAAGGCTTAACGAGATACCAGTAATATCCTTATTAGAAATGGTTTCTGTTGACAGTTGAGATCATGAGAAATGGGTTTTATCATGAGAAATGTTTTCTATATTCTAGTAGACAGTAGCTTAAAGCAGGCTGAAAGTAAAGTAGAATGCGCCTTCAGGCGCATTCTGTTTTACTTTAAACCTTCTTTTAAAAGACTTGCCTATCTTTAATACTAGAAACAGGCTATGGGGAAATGAGTTTAAAATGAAACTTTTGGTTGAACTCAAAAGTAATAGGTGGGGCAAATAAAAGAAAATACAGGTTGGTTGCATAATGCATATTATTTATACTTCAATATTTTATTTATCAAAACATTTGTATATAGCATGGCATATATATGTACAGGTGTGTGTACATATCATGGGTCAATCATGTTAATAGAATTGGTATTTAAATACAGATTTATGTATAAGTGATACAGTGCTTGATAAGAATAAAAAATACAGTAAAGTTTAACTTCTAAAACCTACAATGGTCCAAGGTTATAAAGCTTTTGAGTTGAGTCAGAGATCATTCTCAAGCATTTGATTGGTCAGATTTGAGCTTTTGCTGAGCAAAAGCTTAAATCGGAGCAATTAGATGTTCAAGAATGATCTCGGTCTTGATTCAAACCTTTAAAATTTTGGGGCCAAGAAAAACAGGCTTGTTTCCTGTGCTTAAGTCAAATGGCTGCATGAAGCAGGATGTTAGTGTCTGCAAAGCCTTTCTGCTTAACTTAGATTCTGCTTTAAGCTGTCACTTTCTTTAAAGACAAGTAAAAAGAGTCTTTGTTTCAATGGTAGTAAAAGTTGGATTTTACTGTAGCAATAAATGATAAAATTGTGTATTTATCATTCACAATCCTGATGGTCCATTAACCCATTCAACACTAAGTAACTATTGTGGGTTATTATGTCCCCTTGTTGATAATTTCAGTAACTAACACATGAACCATTCTACTTGGAATTCTGGATAGTTTAATAAATACTGGTCTAAATTAGCAAACAGTGTAGACCCTGATCAGAGTGCTCCTACAGGAGATCTGACCTGGGTCTGCACTGTTTGCAAATGTTATGAGTATATTTTAATCAACTCATTCACCCCTGAAATTTCAAATAGAAACACCAGTTTCAAGTTAAGTCTAGCCCAATTTTGACCATCTTTGGTTGCTTTACAATATTGCAACTAAATAATGCAATATGTCCGCTAAATTGTGTTAATTACTTAAGTGTTTAAGACGGGTAACTGCTTACAGGAAGGTGACAGTAAAACTTGAGGAACATTCTGTTAAACTGTCACCTTGCTTTAAGCTGTAAACTGTAACCTTGCTTTTTAAGCTGTCACCTGTCTTTTAATTAATTAATTAACCTTCTTTTTAGTGGTATAAAAGAGAGGATTAACTGTATTGCAAAAATTACACACAGTGCCGACTCTGATCAGAGGGCTCCTACAGGAACCCTCTAATCTGGGTCTACTCTGTTTGCATAGGACAAGCATACTTTTCAGTTTTCACAGGTTCATTGCTCGTAAATGACAAGAATACTTGTTGCTAGAGCTCAATGGGTAAAACTCTATGAATGGCTTTCTGTCTCATGTTTCAGCTTGAATCGGTTTATTCTTCTCTTTCTGTTTGAGCAAAGTTCCCAAAACTATTCCCAGAAACAAGACAGCTCCAAGTTGTGTGTTTGACTTGAACTTTCTCATACAGTCATCTGGGTTATTCAGGTCCACAGTATATAACTGCAACAGAAAACAAATAAAATGATGTTCATCTCATAATATCTGTGGAAATAACATGTCCTAAGGCCTATTACACAAGTGGAATTGGAATTATAAATGTAAAATGGACATTGAACTGAAGTCAATTATGTTTTCTTTTGCTAGAAACTTTGCCTAGGAAAATCATAATGTATCACTAAGGGCATATGTCCCTGGTGGCATCCTTGCTAATAATTATGTCTCCCCCCTTTAGGGGAGGGAGACATATTGGTGCTGTGCTTGTTGTCTGTCCATCTGTCTGTTTGTCTGTTAAAATTCTTGTGCAGCTAACTTCTCCTACACTTTATGAGGGATTTACTTCAAACTTTGACAAATGAACCAGCTATATGTGAGGTGGTCATGTGATTTGGAATTTGGGCTGCAACAATTTTAACAGAAGTTATGGCCCTTTGTAGTTTTTCCTTATATAGCAAAACATTCTTGTGCAGCTAACTCCTCCTACACTATTTGAGGGATTTTCTTCAAACTTTTACACATGAACCAGCTATATGTGAGGATGGTCATGTGGTTTGGATTTTTGGCTGCAACAATTTTAATAGAAGTTATGGCCCTTTGTAGTTTTTCCTTATATAGCGAAAAATTCTTGTGCAGCAAATATCTCCTACACTATTTGAGGGATTTACTTCAAACTTTTACACATGTACCAGCTATATGTGAGGATGGTCATGTGGTTTGGAATTTTGGCTGCAACAATTTTAACAGAAGTTATGGCCCTTTGTAGCTTTTCCTTATATAGAGGATATATAGCGAAAAATACTTGTGCAGCTAACTCCTCCTACACTATTTGAGGGATTTACTTTAAACTTTTACACATGTACCAGCTATATGTGAGGATGGTCATGTGGTTTGGAATTTTGACTCCAACACTTTTGACAGAAGTTATGGCCCTTTGGAGTTTTTCCTTATATAGATTATATAGCGAAAAAGTCTTGTGCAGCTAACTCCTCCTATACTATGTAAGAGTTTTCATTCAAACTTTTACATATGAACCAGCTATATGTGAGGATGGTCATGTAGATATGCATATGGGCTGCAACAATTATGACAGAAGTCACACAGTAAGTATACACACAATTTTAATCTGAAAATAAATTGCTTACAATTTACAATGTCAGTATTTTGACATGAATTTATTCCTCTTATAGGTGCCAGGGTGGAGGTTGCCAGGGGTGAATTTATTCCTCTTATGGGTGCTGGGGCGGGGTACCGGGGGGAGACATGTGGTTTTCTCAAAAACAAGCTCTAGTTATACTCTGAATCAAAAGTTTCCAAAAATAGGTCAAGGTCAACTCAAGGTAGGGTTAAACAGTTTCATTGGACCATTTCTATTGACCATTCACCCATACCGTCCAACCTCAATTTGACCTTGAGTTCATTTAGAAATAGAAAATATTCAGAATATATTGTCAAGGATGCCACCAGGGATATAAGCGTTAACCCTTTACTACATAGATGGTTTTCAGTATTGGAGACAAATGTTTGCTTAAAGCTGGATGAAAGTAAAGAAGAATGCCCCTTTAAGATCATTCTGCTTTACTTTCAGTCTGCTTTAAGCTACCATCTGCTAGGTTTCAGGAAATATTTCTTATTGTCCATAGCCATGACTGTATAAAGTTTAGCTATTTTCTTACAGTGGAGGAGCAAATCAAATGGGTTATAATGATTTACACACAGTATCTATGGAGTAAATGGTCAAAATGCATACCTGGTGTGCTAGATGGGCTGCTGTGACTCCTAGGGCTGTATAATATGGCCAGGTCTGATCACACATGTAGCCTGTTAGTGCCAGGTTGGAAATCATGATCCCTGCAAACCCCGTCAGCCACGGCTTCGTCTGCTCCCCAAGTTTTAAGGCAGTAGACTTAACTCCTATCAGCATATCATCATATTTGTCCTGTAACACAAGTGGATATTTTTATTACAATAGAGTAAAACTTGTATTATGCTAACATTGAAAATAAATATTAGAATTGTAGTCTATATAGAACAAGCGACAGCTAAGTGCATGAAAAAGCAGACTGAAAGTAAATCAGACTGCAACTTAGGGCACATTTTGCTTTGCAATTTGTCTTCAAGATCAGAAACAGGCTATGGAGTAATGGGCAGATAGTTACTAAATATGTTTCTTTAACCCTTTCCCTCATAGAAGCGCCTTTTAGCGCATTCAGTTTATTCTTCCGCTGTAGAAAATAGTTCTGATTTTTAGTCTTGAAAATGAACCATAAGAAAAAAATTCTAAATCCTAGCAGATGATACCTTAAAGCAGGCTGAAAGTAAAGCAGAATGTGCCTTAAGGCACATTCTGCTTTACTTTCAACCTGCTTTAAGTGTCACATGTCTTCAATACTAGAAACAGGCTATGGGGTAAAGGGTTAAACATTTGAATGCAGGAAATGGATCTTTTTAACCACTTTGCCACCATATGTTGCTATCAAGTCAGTGTTTATATATGAAATCTTAAGTTTGTGAAATCTTAAAAAGTTCAGTTAAAACAAAGTCAGATTGTGGCTTCCATTTGCGGCTCAATGAAAATATGTACATGAATTTCAGTGTTCAATATAAAAATAAAAATACATGTACGTGATTATTATTTATGCAAACAAACAATTACTCCTTTCCATATGATAATACATGTACATAGAAATAATATACATGCAAGTTGTCAAGCTAGAATTCTCAAGCATGCAGGATTACAAACACAGTCAAGCTAGTGTTACGTGACCATACACTGAAGATGCATGATGATATGTATAGAATTTACATATAATGCATAATATAAGTAATGCAGAAAGCTCATATTAGGAGCTAGAGTGCTCCCTCTCTACAAGGACACCCAATGGGAGACACATATTGTGTGCCTTGTTCAGAGGCCAGGGTGTTGATATAGGGACTGGAGGGAAAATTAAGATTTGGCTTACAAAATTTGCAAACAGCTTGAATCCAGATCAGACACCATGCAACGCAACATCTGGTTACATGGCATCTGATCTGCATTCAAGCTGTTTGTCACTTGTCATTATAATTCTTGTCAAAATGTCTACTGATATGTAACTTTCAGAAAATCAGCAGATGGCAATTTTAAGCAGACGATATTGCAGGAGTAAAGCATTTGACATAAATGTGTTGTTTGGGGAACAGTGGCAAGCTTTGTGGTAAAGAGGATATCGTTGTTTGGAGGGTCGTTGCAGGGAGGCAGCACTGTATCTGTATCATTTTTGTCCTACATTTAGACACAGTCCATTCCAAAGATACTGGTATGTCTTTCTACCAATGTGAATGGTCACTTAACTCTTTCCTCCCTGAAACTTTAAATGGACACTTCCAGTTTCGATTTAAGTCTAGTCCATTTCTGGCTTTTAAGGGTTGTTTTTGTCCATTTTTAGCATTATGACAAATAGTGAAGACCCTGATCAGAGGGCTCCTTTTGGAGCCCTCTGATCTGGGTCTTCACTGTTTGCATAGGACAGGTGTACTATTCACATGTACACTGTTTGAAAAGGACGCCTATATGCGGGACTAGGGTTAACATGGGCTTATCAGTGAGTAGAAGGCAAGCAATTAGTATATATTAACCCATTACTCCATAGATATGTATTTTAACACCTTTAATTCTTTGCTCCAATGAAAAATAACTCTTTATACAGACATGTATGTGCATCATAAGAAATATTTGCTTTATCCTAGCAGGTAATAGCTTAAAGTATTTAAGCAAAATGCACCCTAAGGCACTTCTGCTTTAAATAGTCGCTTGTTTTCAAAACTAGAAATAGACTATGGAGTAAAGGTTTAAAAGCTGAAGCATATTAGCAAGGCTGTTAGATGAAACTCTATGAAAGCAATCAAAATAACAAAGTAAGAACACTGAATTTTTATCTATGTATACAGAAATTAAACTCAAGATACAGGGTGCATTTCAAATACTTATAACATGAAGACTATTTCTAGTACTGAAGACTGGTAACCACTTATAGCAGGTTGAAAGTGAAGCAGAATGTACCTTAAGGCGCATTCTGCTTTACTTTCAGCCGGCTGTAAGCCACAATCTACAAGAATATAGATGATAGTTCATATGTAACGAATTCCTGACCAATTTCCTTAGTGGAGGAATAAATTAAAGGCTTATTAATTGAGTGATGGGTTAACTCATTATCCCATTGATTTCTTTAATATAATATTCTTCCACTTCAGAAAATATTTCCACTTTATAGTCAAAGATAATTATACATCATGAGAAATGCTTTCTATATCTTAGCAGATGGCAGCTTAAAGCAGGTTGAAAGTAAAGCAGAATGTGCCTTATGGCACATTCTGCTTTACTATCAACCTGCTTTAAGTGGTCACCTGTCTTCAAAAGCAGAAACAGGCTATGGGGTAAAGGCTTACATCCATGATGTGCATCCATTGATTAACACTGTGACTCATTAGAATCATCTCGGGAAGATGTTTCTAATGAGTAGCTATAACATAGTGTTTGGTGGGGAAAATGTTGGAAACTTTATCTGTAGCATAGTACAAGTATCAATAGCACTATATAGGGTAGATTTAAAACTATGTGTCTAATCTGGAGTGCAACTGTTTACAAAACATTCAGTAAATTCTTTAAAAATATTATGCAACACACACACACTAGTTAGGCATTAAGCTGACACAACATCTATAAGATTTCACTCAGCAGGTCTAATGGAAATTATATTAGACTATGTTAAGTTTTTGACCCATTCAATCCTAGCGGCGATTATATGCATCATTTAACAAACAGTGCACTAGTGAACAACAGAAGAGTATATTTGTCCAATGCAAACAGTATAGACCATGATCAGAGTGCTCCTGTAGGAGCTCTCTGATTAATTTGCTAACGATGTCTGTTTCTGTCATCTATGGGTTAATTGGACGCCCCAGAGAGGGGAGGAGATACAGAAAACCCAGGTGCGATGCCCTACTCTTATTATCCTTACACTCTCAATGACGTCATAAAGCACATTTGCAAACAGTTTGGAAATGTTTTATTCTGATTAGATTCAGTGTAAGGCAGCGTCTGATCAGGATCAAAACTGTTTGCCACTTGTTTTGAAATTACATGAGTTATACTGCCTTAAATCTAACGAAACGATATTGCAAACACCAAAATTGAAGCAGGGGACAATATGGCGGTGAAGGGGTAAAAACCTGACGATTATTTTGATCATGAAAGGGTTAAACACCTAATAATTAAGACAATTGAGTGGTCAATATAGAGAGGTTGGACTGTATTACATGCAAGGGAAGAGGAGTTTACTCACTTGGTGGGCATAGATGGTGTCATATACAAGTGTCCAGCATAGACAGGCAGCGTACAGGGGCATTATGGGCCAGTCTACACTCCCTCTCACAGCACACCATCCCAGCAGAGCCCCATAGTTGAATGTTAACCCTAACAACCAAACAGAATACAAAGAAATTTAGATCACAGTGAATTTTAGATAACCCTTAAAAAATGCTACTACCGTAAAATTCCTAAAAATTGGGACACCCTAAATGCTGTAATTATCGTAAAAATTTGAACTTATTGCTTTAATCATACAATAATTTGACAAAATGGTTTGTCAAAAGGGCAAACAGTGTAGACACTGATCAGACTGCTCCTAAGGGAGCAGTGTCTGATCAGGGTCTACACTGTTTGTTTAGGCCTGACTGTCCCAATACTTAGGGTAATTACGGTAAACGATTAATTTCAATACAGTAGATACAGTTCTTTCTTCTCTTCAGTAATTAAAATGTTGATTTGAGTGTCAAACAGATCAGATGCTTATTTACTCAGTATCTGATGTGCATACAGTTTGGATCCTGATCAGATATATTGTAACACGGCTTCTGATCAGGATCCAAACTGTTCTGTGTTTATATCAATATTTATTTAGTCAGAACCTTCAAAATATTGAATTTGTCATAAAATTAGACAACTCATTATTTTAGAAGAGGATATTTTGTCCGCCAAAGAAATAAAGACAGTAAACTTAGTCGGTGAAAGAGTTAAGCTCGCTGAATGAAGAGAGAAAGAAACTATTTCAATACTATATCTACAATTATTTATCTGCGACTATTTCAAGCAATGAAGCATTCCCTGGTGTGCTGGAAAGGGGAACAGGCATTACACTGGATTCTGATTGTATAGGGAAACTTGCAGAGTTATAGACTGTTGTACATCATTCCAGAATAGGATAAGATAAATATAAATAAGCAAAACCAATATAGACTAACATTGATAACTCAAACTCACTGAACTCCTTCACCCCTGAAACTTTAAATGGACAATTCCAATTTCAAAATAAGTCTAGTCCAATTTAGACTATTTAGGGTTGATTTCAATAATATAGTTCAAAATGACAAACCGTGTAGACCCTTATCAGAGGGCTCCTTAAGGAGTCCTCTGATCAGGGTCTACGCTGTTTGCATGGGACAAGAATAATCCTCACAGGTACACTGTTTGTAAATGATGAGTATACTCGTCGCTAGGGTCGAACTTGCCTGCACATGTACTTCCATAACTAATTCTTGTTTAAGTCGAAGTGAGTTCCAGTTATCGAGTTTGGAGTGTAGTTTGAATCAGTACTAAATTGATTTACAGTCAAACTTACGAGTCAAGAGACCACCTTCCAGTATTGTCCTTGCAGAAAAGCTATTGTTTTTGTCTTTTGCCGTTTTCACACATAATGGTACAGTATAATACCTTACATTAGAATTCAGTGAATGCGTCTTTACTGTAACCTGCAGAATGTCTCTTTATTATAGCCAGAAATCACATTTTATCTATAGCTGTCCTTGAATATTTTCTCAAATGGGAAACGTGACTGGCTTGACTAAAATCTGGCCAAGGACTTTTTAACAAAGTCTTGTATGATTTAGAAAAGCAAGACAAAAGAAGAACCTTCCCTGTGTGAAATATGATGGAACAATAGTTAGTATATATGCAAGCACATGCAAGAAAAGACAATGATAAGAGGGAGTGCAGTAAATATTTCAAGACATTTTTTTTTATCCCGTTACCCATCTAATCCTGTCTTGTGACATCTTTTTGGAATTGCCTTTTCAAGACCATTCCAAAGAGATGTCACAAGACAGGATTAGATGGAGAAATAAATAATTATTGATAATTTTAGAATCTGACTTACGACCATTTTTGTCGTAAGACGTTTCCTATAACAGGCCCCAAATGTGCTGTATTTGAAATACTCCCCCTATCAAAAGGTATATAAGTACTGACATTCCGCAGATAAACTACATAATACTAGTACAACTACTGCTGGTGTTTTATACACTGGCTACAGCACAAGCTGGTTGGTGAAGACAGGGGATACCTGATGCGAATAGATAGTGTCGTAAATCATGGTATATAGAACACACGAGGAGTAGAGCGTTAACACTGGCAACTGAAGACATCCCTGAATACCGGACCAAGCCAGTAACACGCCCCAGTTTAAAGTAAGACCTACAACCAAAACACATCTATACATCAACAAACTGGAGTCTTAACCTGTTGCTGTATTTGGACATATTAGCCCATAGATCTTAACCACAAGAAATTCCATATAATTAAATGTCTCTTCAAAACGAAGAAGCAAAAGTGAAAGCAATGTATTGATTACCAACTGATTCTGAAACTAAAATGTACAGTTCTCCCTCTCTACAACGACAGCCAATGGGAGACACATATTGTGTGTTGTTCGGAGGGAGTCATTATAGGGAGGGAAAATTAAGACTTGGCTTACATTTGCAAACAGCTAGAATTCAGATCAGACGCCATGTTACGCGGCATCTGATCTGGATTCAAGCTGTTTGTCACTTGTCATTATATTTATCAAAATGTCCACTTATATGTAACTTCAATAATAAACAACAGAAGACAATTTTAAGCAGACGATATCGCAGCAGTAAAAGCGTTGTCCTGTTATGGGAACTGCGACACAGGTCGTTGTAAGAAGGGAGTACTGTAATATGAATATCTTCATTTGGTAGTGATGCATTTTAGCAAGTTTAATAAAACTTCAAGAGGCCATTGCAGAGAAATAGTCTGAACAAAAAAACTTTTCAGTTTCACAACACTGTTGTCACTACCCTTCAGCTGCCGATATAAAAGGAACTACTTATAGTTTCAATTTCGTTCTTTTGTTGGGACAAGACAAAACTTTACGGTACCAAGTCATTTTGCTAATAAACAATGTGACCATGTTAGACAATGATATTGCGATGAAAAAAAGTGTAAAACAACAATACTTTTAGTCGGCGTATCATAAATCCAATTCCTTAATCTCATGTAAATAAATTTATTTTAATTTATGAATTTCTCTGATGTCATATCTTGCTATCTATACCTGCTCAATTTCTTGTAAATTGTTTTCTATATCAATTTATGAAAAGTTGTAATTTTTCGATGATAAATTGGTCAATGCTGATTATAGCACATTCAACTCTAGCAAAAAGTATACTCATTGTTAACAAACAGTGTACCTGTGAAGAGTAAACATGTCCTGTGCAAACAGTGCAGACACTGATCAGAGGGCTCCTTCAGGAACCCTCTGGTCAGGGTCTGAACTGTTTTGTCAGTTTGCAATATAGTATTAAAATAAACCCTTAGTATTCAAAAATTGACATGATTGAATTGGAAATTGGAATTGTCCATTAAAAGTTTCAGGGGTGAATGAGTTAAACATGAACAATTGCTGACGTCAATCACTAGGATACAGTAAACAACTAAATATTGTCCTTACCTAGAACAATCTGCGGCCAGTAGGTGTAGCGTTTAGCCAGTGGATAAAGGATCACTAAACCCATCGATGATGCCCCTAGTGCTACACTGCAATCATAGAAAACGTCGTGATAACCATTATTTACAGTGATCAGACAGAAAGAGTTCTTGAAATGTCAATGAAATCATGTATTTTCAAAATAAGAGCTACGAGGGATAAACACTGTTATTTCTAATGAACAAGGAAGATGTCTCTTTTATGTTAAGCCTACTTTACACAGGTACCTTTTTTGTATACAGTGCTCCCTCTCTACGACACCCAATGGGAGAAACAGATTGTGTGCATTGTTCGGAGGGAGTCGTTACAGGGAGGGAAAATTAAGACTTGGCTTACATTTGCAAACAGCTAGAATCCAGATAAGACACCGCGTAACGCTGTGTCTGATCTGAATTCAAGCTGTTTGTCACTCATAATTATATTTTTCTATCAAAATGTCCACTAATATGTAACTTTGACAAAAACAGCAGACAACAATTTTAAGCAGACGATATTGCAGCAGTAAAAGCGTTAGATATAATTTTCCTGTTTATTGGATTTGTACACACAGACATTGAAGTTTTCAATTATGGTTCATATTCATGAATGATTGTATAAATTGAAACTATTATCTTCAGGTGAAGAATAAATTAAATGCGTAAAAATGTGTATCAATGGAGTAATGAGTTAAAGTTTCAGTTATACCTGAACCAGTTCAGTTGAAGTAGTATAGCCAAAGCCACAGACAGGTTCCCACCCAGAAAAACCAGAGCCTGAAAGGGAGATAACTCCCCACTGGCTAAAGGCCGGGTCCTTGTTCTTTCCACCTGAAGGAAAATACAATGTCATTTAGCATTTCTAAAAACAAAACTACAGCGCTCCCTCTCTTAAACGACACCCAAAGGTACATAAAAAATGTGTCCATTTTTCGAAGGGAGTATTTATAGGTAGGGAAATTGATTTACATTTGCAAACAGCGTTGAATCCAGATCAGACGCCGCGTAACGCTGCGTCTGATCTGGATTCAAGCTGTTTGTCACTATTTTCAGTCCAAATGTTCAATATGTAACTTTGAGTCAAACAGCAAACGACACTTTTAAGCAGACAATACTACAGCAGTAAAAGCGTTAGAAATAATTGTCCTGTTTAGGGAACTGCGGCAAAGGTCCTTGTTTGGAGGGAACCGTTGTAGAGAGGGAACTCTGTTATACACAGTCAAACCTTTTGCAACCTCTCAACAAAATTGTGTGGTGGTCTACAGAAATACACTTTTAATTTATTCCTCCACTGCAGAAAATAGTATATTTATACAGTCGGGAATATGCACCACAAGAAATGTTTTCTATTCCATAGCAGATGATAGCTTAAAGCAGGTTTAAGGCGCATTCTGATTTATTTTCAACCTCTTTTTAAGTGGCCACCACTAGACACAGGCTATGGGGGTAAAATATGACTATATAAAATAGAACTACTTTCTTTAGTGAAGGAATTAATCAAAGCCGTATCAAAGGTATATCCATGGGGGATTTCTGCTATACTTTCATCTTGCTTTAAGCTGCCACTTATTTTTAACATTTCTGATGAAAATTTAAACCGAGGTTCCATGCTATACACTGGGCATGTAAAACAAAACAGAGATCTCTATCATGAGAAGTAGGGCATCACTTTGTTCCTCTGTATTTGCTTCCCTCTTTCTGGGATATTCAATTAGCCCAAAGTTGGCAGAAAAGTGAAACATACCCTTTGAAACTACAGTAAAACCTCAGATCTGTCACCTTGCTTTAAACAGTCACCTGTCTTACGTACCTAGTAATTACTAATTAACACAATTTAGTGAAACATACCCTCTGGAACTAAAACTCACTTTTTTGTCAATGTCCCTGTCCCACATGTCATTGATGATACAGCCAGCACCTCTCATGACAAAGGAACCAGCTCCAAACAAGCCCAGCATGTAGAGGTCAGGCAGGTTCCCGGCTTGTGCTGCCAGTGCTATACTCCAGGTACATGGCCAAAACAGCAGATATGTTCCTGCAAAACAAGAGCTTATCTAGACTCAAGATAAGAGGGAGCAAACTAGACAAATTCCAACATTTTCTCTTTTATGTCAGCACCAAACCCTATGGTGTAACTACTAATTAGAATCGTCTCTTTGAGACGATTCTAATGAGAAGTCAAACCATAAGTTTAAATTCAGATATTAAGATTTTAGTTTTTGAAATACTTCCCTTATCTGGTGCCCTGGCTAATAAACAGTGTGTGAGCATTCTGACTTCGAACTTGTCAAGAAATAAGATAGAACTTTTTTATTGTTTGCACATTAAAAGCAAAACCATGATTACCTTCGCATACAGTTTGGATTCTATTGAGATGCCTAGTAACTCTGTGAGATTTCTGCTTTACTTTTATCTTGCTTTATTAAGAAGTATCAAGCTTTAAAGCTTTACTCCAGTCCATAGATACACTTTCTTTTGCATTTCTTTTGTTTTTCCACTAAGAAATTTAGTTCACCTTTCTATATCCTAGCAGATGGTAGTTTAAAGCAGGCTGAAAGTAAAGCATAATATGCCTTAATGAGCATTCTGATTTACTTTTTATCTGCTTTAAGTGGTCATCTGTCTTCAATTAAACTAGTATAAGATTAAACATCAAATTAATAGTAAACATAAATTAGTGGTCATAATACATGTAGATGGGTTTTCTGTAATTGTAGATACAGCGCTCCCTCTCTACAAAGACACCAAATGGGAGACAAACATTGTGTTCATTGTTCGGAGGGAGTCGTTATAGGGAGGGAAATCAGCTTACATTTGCAAACAGCTTGAATCCAGATCAGACGCCACGTAACGCGGCGTCTGATCTGAATTCAAGCTGTTTGTCACTCGTAATTAAGTTTTTTTTCTGTCAAAAAGCCCATTATGTAACTTTGAGAAAAACAGCAGGCGACAATTTTAAGCAGATGATATTGCAGCAGTAAAGGCGTTAGACATAATCGTACTGTTTAGGGAACTGTGGCTAGGACCGTTGTAAGGAGAGAGTCGTTGTTGAGAGGGACGTTGGAGAGAGGGAGCACTGTACCTACCTATTGGTTTATCAAATCTGATCAACCGCAAGTATGGCTGCATTGGTTTGGGTGAGGCTTGAACAATACTTGCTGTGAAACTTAGTTGTCTACAGTCTGACTTCTGATTGAAAGCCTGGCGTTTTCTCAGGTTGTTGCCACTTAAATGTCTCCAGCCTTTGTGTTCTAGTATTCTACAAGCCTGCAGCTTTGTCATTTGACTATGGCATAATGAATTGTTCAATTGTGAATGTTTATCTGAAGTTAAGCTACATCCAGTTGGTGGATTAACGCCTAAAAGTGAATCTCTTTGCACTGACTGAGATGCTTTGACATGAAGATGGTTTATGCATGTAGAGTTCGTCAGAAATAGTCCAGCTGTCATTTTTCTCCAGGCCCTATACTGACCCATCAGAGACTTTGATTGCTGGCAAATTGGGGAATACATCAGTACATCTATAAATGTTCCAGTCTGAAAAGACAAAAAGCTTCTGTGTTGGCCATGACACATAACAATTTCATGACATAATATTGTTTGTCACTTCTCATGTAAAGGGTCATATTGTGTGTTGCATCGCATTGTCATATTGTGTATTGCATGACATGTCATGGTTTGAGGTCGACACATGACATAAGAAGCTACGCATGATACAACTCGTGACAATGCTTCACGACACACACTATGATGCATGACAATACGACATGCCACATGATGTGACCCATGACAATGGGATATGACTTCAGAGTCATTTGTGCATTGTACATACATGATTTACTCTGTCGCTCTATGGTGGCTAATAATTTCACCTACAGAATAGATAGTGCCCTTTCCCCGATTAAAAGCAAGGGCTTTTTTCCCAAAATGAGCATTATGGCAGGATTTTTTTCACAAAATGAGCATTTTCCAACTATTTTTTCCCCCCAAATCAAGTATTTTACGAAGTTTTATGGCATATTTTTCCCAACTGAATGGGTACAAACCAATTCCCAAAGTGGTGAAAAAAAACCCACTGGACATTGTCGTATCGCATTTTCATGCAGCCTATTATGCCGTCATGTGTCACATAATATGTAGCCTCTGTTTTGAGTGTCGTGCTGCTTATCTTGTGTGATGATGCGTTGTCATGCTTCGTAATGTGTCCCGTACCATGTCATGGTTTGAAATCAACATCACTATGACACATCACGTAAAGTGGCATGACAACACGACACAACATACAAAAGGTGCGTGTTAAAATGTATCACATTGTCGCGCATCGTATCATTCGTCACATCAAAATGTCATGTGTCGTATTATGTGTCGCTTTGTGCATCAATAATCAATAATGAAATATGACAATGAATGTGGCACCAACGTTATTCCGCAAGTTTAAAGTTATTTTGGGGCGAAGTGACTCAAATCCGAACAACGTCTCAATAAGGTCGACCTAGCCGGCAATTTTATATTAACAGTAACATTTAATAAAGATTGCATGAAAAGGGTTAATCATATCCCCGACACATACCCGCTGATAGACCTATTATTCTTTTTGTCAAATAGTGAAACCATTCGCCAGCTTATCAAGCTCAAGCAACTACAAAATCGTTTCCCCAGCTTGTCTCGTCGCAGCAAGGCCTTTCAGGGTCAAGGTCGATTTTCTAAAGGTAGTGACTAGGGGTACGTGACCGTACCTCTAATATTTGAAATTAGCGGTACGGTCACGTACCCCTAGCGAGCCCTGTGAGGGTTGACTAGGGGTACGTGAGTCATTTAAACTATGTAGCAACACATTATTTTACCTGCAGATACGTTTTATTGATGCTAATATTAATAATCTCTCATGTCTACCTTATCTTGTGGATATTTATTGGAGAAAAACATAGAAACTTCGATAAATATTCCCCACCCAACATGTTCTCACGACAGCGACGAGATTAGAAGTATTCCGCATACATGTATAGTGTTAATTATCATCAGATACGCCCGATATCTGAACATTAGTGACCAATGTTAAGTTTTTTTCTTAAAAATTTGATTCAACTTAATATAATAAGCTTGTTAGAAATAACTGCTAAGTAATTACTAAGCGTTGAATATAAAGTGGTAGATCTAAGTAAAGAAAATAAAAACTATCGAAGCTTCGGCTCCAATCATGGAGTCAAGTATCGAAACATGTAAATGCCGATGTAAATTTGCTGGTTAATAACCTACACAAATCACCTCTAAAAACACGTTTGACAATTGATCGCAATAAACAGAGCAATTATTCTAAACTAAGCTGGACTGGATATTTATATAAATACATGTTTGTAAAAATGTGTGAACGTTCTTTATTCATATGTATAGTTTTCGCTGCCGTGAAAAAAATGCCGATTGGATTTTTTTTAATGAAGTTTCTTTGCTTTGCTGCGTTAAACAGTCAGAATAGAAGGTTGAAATGATATATTATTAACATAAGCATCGATATTAACGTATCTGCAGACACAATAAAGTGTTGCTATATAGTGTTTTGGACTCACGTACCCCTAGTCAGCATGTACACTGGCCTAAAGAGGGAAGAATGTGAAGGTGAAAACTCCAAAGGTGCCTTCTCCTCCACATTCATCCTGATTGTAGCCATGTTGCATGAAAATAAATACGTGGAATTGGACGGCTACAGGGGGGGCTTGTGAGGGTACGGATTAATGAACAGAGTCATTTTATTATAGTAGAATAATGAATGTATCTAGAGTAGTTTAGTTTAGTCTAGTCTTGTAATTCTCATTGCCGATCTAGCTCATACATACCTATGATCTCATTTATATATACATACACACCAGCCATGCCCTCTAAAACAAAGTATTGGAAGGCATCTAGGAAACACCATGTCAGTTCACGGTAACAGCTTATCTACTCAGCAGATAGTTACATCTATGACCAAATTATGGATAAGTTGGTCAAAATCATCCTTTTAGTTAATCCTGTGTTTCAAAACAATTTAGGCGCCCCTTTTTCTGAGATCTTCAGAGGTGTTATACCTACATAATTCAACAAAATTTCACCCCTGATACGATGAAACACATGTTGTTTCCCATCAGATTCCAATATGACCTCCATGGAGGAGGTCATGTACTTTCTCCCGTTTCTGCACCATTAAGCATTATAGCATCTCGACCCATTCCCCAGAAGAGCCACAATGGAACGAGCTTTTCCGTTGTGACTCCTGAGATGAGGTACGGGCCTGCAGGGGGGAGGCTGTGAGGCGGAAGTAACAAAATACCCCTGCCTCGCGGTCTCCACTCTTCAGGTTGTGCCTCTCTCCAAACAATTGGATAGGGAAGGTTGCTTTTAATAGCAGGTGAAGGAACGGGTAGAAGACTGGATTCTGGTGCTAATAGTGGGGGTATCTGTCACCATTATGGATAACACATAATCTAGATCTTCTCTGTATCATAACAGAATCTCAAAATGTCAGCAAAATTTAGGCTGCTGATTCTCAACCTTAATGCTCACTATAATAATAATTAGAATAGCTATACAACAAAGGAAGTGCTTTATGCAATATTTACTTTAAGAAGTGGCAAGTGCGGTTAAATAGTCATATATGGTGTGATAGAATATCACCGATAAATAGAGTCAAGTGAACCAAAGTGAAATCAAGACAAAGTGTGCCTACAAGACAACAAAACTCGCCAATTACACGTTCAAATAAAATTGAACGGTGCTCCGACAAGTCAACGGAGGAATATACAACAACAACAACAACAACAACCCTCATAGGGCTCGCTAGGGGTACGTGACCGTACCGCTAATTTCAAATATTAGAGGTACGGTCACGTACCCCTAGTCACTACCTTTTCTAAACCCCGTAGACTGCAGAAGTTTCATCTTTACATTTTCGTTTGTATTTTACCCCTTTAAGATTCATAGGAACATTGAAAGAGAATATATTTCATGATTAAATTAGACTCTAAAATATAGCTGTTAGGAGATGATTATGTTTGTTCAAACTAATTAACCTTATTATTTACGCTGGAACAATAATAATGAAACAGGCTATAAACTAAGGAATGTGATCTGTGTTTCTCAAACGCTTGAATTTATCTTTTTTTCAATGAGCGTCTGGCTGACCAACCAAAATAGATCATGGAGGATTTTCGATGACGGAGATTTTGGCGTGGTTAGAAACGAGCCATGAAGAAATTAAAAGGAATATTTGGTGGAAAAAAGGGTGGCGCAACAAGCCAACCTGCAGCAAGTAACTCAAGTGACACTCCAGGATATTCTGTGAAGGATAAAGACTTATCAAAAATTCACAAAGCAGCATGGACTGGCGATATCGCGAAAGTCAAACAGTTGGCAAAGAAAGATTCAAGTTCATTAGATAAGGAAAACAGGTATGCGGCGCGATCTATTCACCTCGAACAGTTTTGGTTTTTTTTACCACTGCAAACATAATTAAACTGATTGTTTGGCCCATCAAAATTAAAAAACAACTCATTTGGTGGGAATTTAATCCTCTTTGGAAACAAGACGTGACTTGCATTGTTTGTAGAATCAGATCAGTGCTTTTCAATAGAAGCCAAAGTGTCATATTACAACATTATTTTAACCCTTTCTTTGCTGAATTATTCTCTATTGACAAATGACCTATTTTTGTAGATCTATTTGGAGGACTAAAAGATACTATTTCAGAAAAATAGTAAAACAGTGCAGACCCTGCTGGACTGGTCAGAGGGTTCGTTTTGCAGTTCTCTGATCAAGATCTACACTGTTTGCATAGTAAACACTGGTTTCCAGTAAACAAAGAACCAATTGGTTCTTAACTTTTCAGACATACTTACCGTTTGTTGTAAACAATGTCCTTGATTCTCATACATCAGACCCATCCCATATTTCCAGAAACCTCACAAAAACGCTTGATATAGCGCATGTGATCTGCTTACATCATCGCAAAAAGTGGTTCCGGTTTGGTATTAGAAGTTGACAGCGACATAGCCGAAATTGGCGGGAAAAAACTGGGAAACTTTGAAGAAAATTATATTTTCAAAAAACGAATACCAAAATTGATCACATACCTTATTTTTTTAATGTCCCTTTGTAAAATGATTTTGAATAACACATTTTCCAATATTTTTTAGAATATAACTCTAAATGTTTATTACGTGTAACGAGTCAGATTTTTCTCCATATTCCTTCAATGTATATCCCAGTTTCCATTTCATCATCATCAATTCATGGATACTGCAATCCTTCACTAAAATTGATTATCTTTATAATCGTTTTTCGCTACGTGTTCCGGTGATACGAATGGAGAGGATATATGTATTATTTGATTGTTAGATGAATAGACCTACCAATACCATTTAAAGATTTATTTTGGAAAATAAAACATGTTCAGATTTGATGAATGCAGCTGAAGCTGCTGACAGGTTTTTCGTGTCAGTTTGCCAACCAATTCTTTGATATTTTGTGATTCTGTCATTTTACTACCAGCACATTCCATAATCCAGTTCAAACAAGCATAGTGTGTTTGTGAAAAAAGAGGTGCCCCCAGCCAGCAGCATGTTTGATAGTGGGTAATGTTCAAGTAGGTCAAACATCAAGGTCAAGGTCACAAGGTAAAGAATAGCACGGGTGGAGACATATTGACACAAGGAAGATACAATACCTAGTATGAAAGCCGTATATGCCTATAATGGCTATTGGTTCAATTGTTATAGGCATTTAATTTTTTTTTAAAGTAGGTGATCCAATGTCATGGTCAAACTGGCAAAAATGTTTGCATGGTAAAAAAAGTCTTGCCACAAGCAAGTCACTTGTAAAGTTTAAAAGGCCAATGTGCAGAAGTGCAAGAGTTCTAGCCAAGATTAAGTATTTTGATTAAGTAGGTCAAATATCAAGATCAAGCCATTCAAGGTCACAAGGTAAAAAAAGATGGTATATGGTTTGAGAGGTACTGGGACAAGGAAGAAACATACTTTAGTAAGAAAACATAGGCCAATTGGTTCAAATGTTATAGGCATTTAAAGATTTTTAGAAAAGTAGGTCATACTAGTATGTCAAGGTCACAAGAGCAAGTCTTGGCACAAGCAAGTCACATGCCAAGTATAAAAGACCCATGTGCAATAGTGCAAGAGTTATAATACATTGTAGCTAAGGTTAAGGTTTTTGGTTAATTTTGTTTAAGTAGGTCAAATATTAAGGTCAAGCCTCAAGGTAAAAAAGATGGTATGGTTTGAGTGGTATTGACACAAGGAATATATACATTACCAAGTATATACTAGCCTATATATAGTTTTGAAGATAGGTTACCACTTAGAGCAGGTTGAAAGTAAAGCAGAATACAGTTACTCTTTAATGCATATTTTGCTAAATACTTGCAGCTTGCTGTAAGCTACCATCTGCTTAGCAGCTAGGATATAGAATTCAATATATTTCTTATGGTGCAAATTCATGACTGTAAAGTGGAAATATTTTCTTCAGTAGAGGAAAGAATTAATGGGGTAAAAACTAAAAACACGTATTGTTGGTTAAGAAGCTACCTACTTGAAACACAAGTATACTATTCTAACATGACACACGTTTTGGTCACTATAAAAATAAAGCAAGCTCATCATGGTATATCTGAGACGTTTTACAATGTTCTTCCCTACCCCACTCCTCCCACGGTTAAATGATGTGACATGACGTCATGCATTCATATGTTACGTTTTTGAAATTTCTTACGTTATTCCTATAGCCCGTAAAGACCATATGCTTTTAACCAGTCATGTTACTGTAATTTCCCCATTTTTCTGTCTTGTTTCATGTAATGTTTGTTCTATGCCAGATGGTGGGTCGGTAAATATGTATTGTGTGTGCAAATTCTCTGCTGTACGTAAATTTGATGTTGGGTGTTAGATTCTTGTAAAAGCTGCGGGGAAAGTTATTCGGTCGGAAAACTGCATCCGCTGAGAAAATAAGTATGAAACGTTTGATTTCCTTTCTAATGAATTTCTTTAAATCAGGTCATGTTAGATTTGAAATAATCTATGTTCTATGTTTTCGGTATTTTTACAAAGGTTGTTGTGCTGCGTAGGAATTGACCACCCAGACCTTTGTCCTTCGTGGTCAATTCCCGCGCATCACAACTCCCAACCTTTGTAAAATACCGGTTAACAACTGTAGAACATAGATTAATTCTTAAGTATACTATATTATGTTATATAAGTGGCTATTACTGATTTACTCTGATGACTATGTACAGATTATAGAAAAGAAGCTAAATATTAATTAGTTCAGAATCTAAACTTCATAATTATTGCATGTCAGTATTAACTCATTGAGCCCTAGTGACGCATATATGCGTCATTTACAAAATGTGTACCTGTGAAGAGCACACTTGTCCTATGCAAACAGTGAAGTCCCTGATCAGAGGGCTCCTGCAGGAGCCCTCTGATCAGGGACTCCACTGTTTGTTATTTTGCAATTTATTACAATAGTTACCCCTAAATAGTCTAAAATGGACCAGCCTTTATTGCAAACTGGAATTTTCCATTGGAAGTTTCAGGGGATAATGAGTTAACAACTCTCTTGCTATTAGTGTATATTGATCGGATACTGTGTAGACCCAGATTAGATAGCTCCTTTTCTATTTTCTATTTCAGATCACCGCTACATTTAGCATGTGTCCAGGGTCATGCCAATGTTGTACAGGAACTTCTAGAATGGAGAGGAAATACAGGTCTTGGGGACAACAATGGCAGAACTCCACTGATGAAGGTCAATAAGTAACATGTTACACCAGTCTGTGCAATTAGCAATTGTCCCATTTAACTTTGACAAACAGTCATGCCTTTTTTTAACCCTTGACTCCATAGCCTGTTTCTAGTTTTGAAAGACATGCGACTACTGCCCTAAGGCACATTCTGCTTTACTTTCAGCCTGCTTTAAGCTACCATCTTCTAGAAAATAGAAAATGTTTCTTGTGATACACATTCATAGCTGTGTAAATTGGAACTGTTATCTTCAGTGGAGGAATAAATTAAATGTGTTAAAGCGACTCGCAACCAGATGGTGCATTAAAAATAGTAGTTTGTAAATATGTGTCAAACGCTTATATAAATGGTAAAGAATTAGTTTAGGATAAGAAATTCTGTTTAAAAAAATGTATTTCAATAAAAAAAAATATTGGTCTCTGGTGGGATTCGAACCCGGGGCCCGGCATTGGCGGACAGAAGGCAAAATAGGGGAAACCGCTTAGACCAATGGACCATGGAACTATCCGTTTATCTCGGATCGATTTAACGTATTTCAATGTGTAGCGATCGAAAGTGCATACAACTTCGTAATTCGGCTCGTGTTTATGTCTGAGCCCGTGTAGAGAAGCAACAACAACAACTATACCGTCTACTAGTCGGTATAGAAAAACGATGGAAAATATCTAAAAATCTAAGATTCGGTGACGATTCTTGAGACTTTTTTTGGACTGATCATATTTTTTTAATGTCAGAAGCCAAATAATGCCACAAATTTGCTTTTATTTGAGTATTTATTTTATTTTGACAAATACACCATCCGGTTGCGAGTCCCTTTAAAAGGCTTCTATGGAGTAAAGGGTTAAGTAATCTCAGTTGTCTCATGGACAACCAAACACTTTGATAAATATTGGAAAGTTTACCTACATTGAAGTACATTCTGACCTGACAAGTGGCTGATTATAGCAGGCTGAAAGGAGCATGGCCATTTCTTCTATATTCAGTTTGTTTAAATGACCAGCTGTATAATCCCTTTTACCCCATAATCTGTTTCTAGTTTTGAAAGCAGAATGCTCCATAGTCCTAAAGGAGCATTCTGCTTTACTTTCAACCTGCTTTAAGCTTCTAACTGAAAAAAACTTAAAATGATTCATTTTCAGTACTTTCATGCAACAAACTACTTTTTGTTTCACCTGCTATAAACAGAGGTGACACTTAGGGATCACTTTTGGGTCGTCTATTACTACATTTTTATTTTTTACTATACATGTAACTTAGTAACTGTTTTACTGAAGCTTTTCAGATGAATTTTCATTTATGGAAAGAAGTGTCTTGCACAAAGTTCATTACTCTTGCAGCAATACTATGAGAGTTATCCCCCTTTTCCATAATGGCATATTCAATCTATCTGTCTGTCCGGCTTTCCCGCTTTTTACGTCAGACTTATATTTCTGACTACAACTTCTGTTCTATCGAAGACTTTAGTTTAACATGAGTTTTCCTTTATGGATAGAGCTTTCAGACAATCAGACAACTGCTATGATCTGGCAGACTGTTGTACCAGTCAAGACTTAAACAGTCATCTTTTCATTCAGTCTCTTGTTTATTATCCCACCTATCGCGCTTGAGTTGTTAATTACAGTATCGTTATCATGTTATCGGCTACCAACGTCTGTCAACCTTGAATTATTAATGAAGGCAGGAGCTTCAACAATACTAACCTATGAAATTAATTGTATCCCTCAGTCAGTAATTACCCAGGTATTGCTGTACAGTCACACTTGTGTGCTTTGCATGCTGGGTAAATTTTTCGTCTGCAACATTTGTCGTCTGCTTTTGGTCCAAAAATCGATTTTTCTTAATTTCTTTTCAAAACATGGTCAGAGTGTCAAACAGTTTGGATCCTGATGAGACGTCGCGTTACGCGGCGTCTCATCTGGATCCAAACTGTTTGCAAAGTCACTATGGCACATATATCCGCCACTAGCATTCAAAGAGTTAAAACTTCCATTCTTTAACCCACTACCCTATAGCCTGTTTCTTAGTTTTCAATACTGATGACCACTTAAAGCTGGTTGAAAGTATATATAGTAAAATGTGCCTAAAGACGCACTCTGCTGTACTATCAGAATGCTTTTTGCTTAGTAAACATCTGGTAGGATATACATAATAGGAAATATTTAACCCTTAGCCTGCCACTCACGACTATAGCTCCATATGCAAACAGCTTGGATCCGGATGAGACGCCGAGTAACTCGGCGTCTCATCCGGATCCATGCTGTTTGACACTCGGACATCATTTTCAGCAATTTTGAGCAACTTTGAAGCACTTTGAAACTTGAAGCAGATGAGAAATATAGCAGACGACAATTTATTTGGCGGGCTAAGGGTTAATATGTTGCACATTCACTACTGTATAAATGGAACTGTTTTCTTCAGTGGAGGAATTAAATTTAATGTTACTGTATAAAAAGGTTGCAACTAGTAAATCAAAAAGCTCCAATCAAATTTTATTGCTTTACCTGTGCCCTGCATCAAGCTATCACCTGACTGTTAACCCTTTACCTGATAGCCTGTTTCTAGTTTTGAAGATATGTGACTACTTAAAGCAGGTTGAAAGTAAAGCAGAATGCGCCCTAAGGCGCATTCTGCTTTACTTTCAGCCTGCTTTAAGCTATCATGTGCTAGAATATAACAAAAGATTTCCTTTACTATATATTCATGACTGATTAAATTGGATCTATTTTCTTCAGCGGAGGAATAAATAAAATGCGCTAAAAGTCGCTCCTATTGGGGAAAGGGTTAATTCATCACTTTTATTGATTTTTTAACACAAATTTGACTGTATTGATTTTATTATTTTTTCACATAAAAAATTAACATCTGTTGTTGTTATGTACAGGTGGCTTTCTGAGATGTTTAAGTGATAGAAATCAGAAGCACATTCTGTAAAACAATGAGTCCTTGAGGTTAAAAATAATCCATGTATAACCCCATAGAAAATTTCTATTTTGAATACAGGTGATCTCTTAAAGCAGGTTAAAAGTAAAGCAGAATGCGTCTTGACTTGCCCTTAAGGAACATTCTGCTTTACTTTCAGTCTGCTTTAGTATAAATAATCACATGTCTTGAACACTAGAAACATACTATGTATATGATTAAAACTCAGACATGGTTTGTTTCTAGCCAGATCAGCCCAGACTCTTTGAAGTATAATTGCCCATTATCTGCTAAAATCTCATGAATTCTTGTTGTGTACCGGTAGGTGTATCTAT
Organism: Gari tellinella; assembly: GCA_922989275.2. Taxonomy (NCBI): domain Eukaryota; kingdom Metazoa; phylum Mollusca; class Bivalvia; order Cardiida; family Psammobiidae; genus Gari; species Gari tellinella. The sequence goes on along the minus strand of OV277858.1, from coordinate 99,238,551 downwards.
TGGGTAAAAAGTTAATGACTAAATACATCGAAATTAAAATGGTAAAACATGCATTCAGCCTGAAGAAACACAATGATTTCACAAGACATTCATGTTTAAAGTAGAGCAAAACAGTTCAAAATAGTTACATAGAGGTCCTCTACTTGGAGCGGTTTCCATTAGTTTTGTTGTGCATCAAGTCATGTTACCTTTCCACAAACGGCTATTACCATTTCCAATGTTAAATTTTTCAAAGGGACTGTTCGACTTTTGAAAAAGTATAACTGATTTATGTTGGTATTTACGGCTGTAAACAGTGCAGACCTTAATCAGAGGGCACCCTAAGGATCCCTCTGATCAGGGTCTGCACTATTTGCTGCTGTTAGTACATGTTTTCAACTTATACAGTTACTGCCTGGTTTTACTGTATTATAAGGTCTATATTTGTGGCACTAACATAATATTTCTTTCTTGTCATGCTAATGTTATGATATTATTTATTTGGCAAGAAGGTTAGATCCTAATCAATCTAGTTACATTTGGTTGATCTTGGTCTGAAACTGTTTGTAAACATATATCATTTGACAGTCATTAGCGTAAATAAAGATTAAAAATCCAGTGAAGCTTAAAGTCTATTGTGCTATATGTAACAGTAACAGTTTGTGGGTCATTATCGTTCAAGATTTAAAACTCTTACCATACTAGCGGCAGATATATGTCCCACAGTGATTACCATTGCAAACAGTTTGGATCCAGATGAGACACTGCATAATGCAGCGTCTCGCCAGGATCAAAATTGTTTGAAATTCTGACTATGTTTTGAAAAGAAATTTTAGAAAATTCTAGTTTTAGAACAGTTGCAGACGACAGTTTTTACAGACTAACAGATTTCCCCAGTATGCAAAGTGTTAACCCTGCTTTAAATAGAGGATATAATTATTGTCTTTGCTTGCAACCAAAAGATCCAGATCAGACTGAAATCTCGGCAGCGTTTTGATCTGGCTCAACATCGTTTGTATATAATGGTTGCATCTGCTCTAGTTTTATAAGTTATTATCTATTAAAGATGAAGATGTATAGGCTTTTAAAACTCTTTGCATGCTGGGTAATTTTTTCTTCTGCAACATTTGTAGTCTACTGATGTCCTTATAAAAGAATTTTCTCATTTTCTTTTCAAAACAGGGTCAGAGTGTCAAACAGTTTGGATCCTGATGAGACGCCGCAACATGCGGCGTCTCATCTGGAACCAAACTGTTTGCAAAGGTAATCACTGTGGCACAAACATTGGCCGCTAAACTTACTAACATGCAACGAGTTAACAACGGAAAGTAGCAATCATAGAAATAATCACCTTTGTCCAAGGTATGGTTATAGGAATATTGGTCTTGTGAACAATTGATTTGGTCTTAGGCTAGTGTAGTTACAAATGTCAAGCTTATAATATTCACTCCTTGTATGCTGGGTAAATTTCTCGTCTGCAACAGTTCAGTTGTATCCTGTTACTGTTCTAAAAATAGCATTTTAAAACTTTCTTTTCAAAACTGTAAGTGTCAAACAGTTTGGATCCTGATGAGACTACACATTGTGAGGCATCGCATCTGGATCGAAACTGTTGTAAAGATAATACCGGTAGTTTCACTGCTATAGCGTTCTAGGAGTTCAGCACCACTCAAAAATAAAAAAAAATTTCTGTCGTTGAGATAGGTTGCTAAATGCAGAACAAAAGTAAAGCAGAAAGCTCTTTAAGGAGCTTTCTGCTTTACTTTTGTCCTGCATTATGCAGTCACTTGTCTATAGGGAGATTCATGCTTTGTTAATATATATAGCTTAACTCTAATGTAAAACTAATGATTTTACCCCTTATCCCATTCAATTAATGTCTAGTTGAAGTCTAAAATTTCTCGTCAATTTTATAAATACAATTTCTACATACCATATTTTTATATTCACATCTAAAATTCTAGAAACAAACAATTGATTTCTGATCATATACAAAGTTACCAAAAATTCTGATCGGGATCCAGACTGTCTTCTGAGATGCATGTTTGGAAGCACATAGCAGGGAACTGGTTAACCCTTAGCCCGCCAAATAAATTGTTGTCTGCTATATTTCTTGTCTGCTTCAAGTTTCAAAGTGCTTCAAAGTTGCTCAAAATTGCTGAAAATGTTGTCCGAGTGTCAAACAGCTTGGATCCGGATGAGACGCCGAGTTACTCGGCGTCTCATCCGGATCCAAGCTGTTTGCATATGGAGCTATAGTCGTGAGTGGCAGGCTAAGGGTTAAGCAGTATGGCATTTTGTTACAGTATAGTTTGCCAATATTGGTGAAAAGTGTCAGCGAACAATTGTAAACATTGGAGAAACAATGCTTACAAACAATGGCTGTAACAAAAAGTGAAGAATTTAAACTCTTTGCTTGCTTATCGCGACTTTGCTAAACTTTTCAAAAAGTTTGAAATCAGATCAGAGTCACACTGTGTGATTCATGGTGTCTGATCAGGAATTAAACTGCTTGACCTTGTATTTAGTGTTTTCCAACTAAAATGGCATTATAAAGTAATATTTTATAAACAATTACAGATGGTAAGCCAACTGAAGCACTGCCATTGTTGAGGTAGTCGAAGGGTTATAACTAAAATAATCCAACCCCTATAGGGCTACAGTGTATATTTGCTAATTATATATTAATAGCAAATTTACTGGTACATGTATTTGATTTTACAAACAGTTTGAATCCGGATCAGAAGCACTGCAGATCAAGAACCTGGAGTTTGACAAGGATTTGTCATTTTGATCACAGTTTTGGAAATACACAAACACTAATATAAATGAGTTGATTTTAGAGTTTAGACAGATGACAGTTTTTAGGTAGACAACACGTATTCAATTTTCAGAGTTTACAATGATTAACCCATTACCTCATAAATACACCTTTAAACACTTTTGTTATTCCTCCACTGAAGAAAATAGTGACTTTATACAGTTATGAATATGAACCATTAAGAAACGGGTTTATATATTCTAGTGGACAGTAGCCTAAACCGGCTGAAAGTAAAGCAGAATGTGCGTTAAGGCACATTCTGCTTTACTTTCAACCTGCTTTAAGTTGTCACCTGTCTTCAAAACAGGCTATGGGGGAATTGGTGAAGTATTGTAACCTTCATGTAGGCTGATGATTGATTGGTTATTGGTCAACCCTAAATTCCTCCACAGATAAGTGCAAAATACAGGGGCCCATTTCATAAAACTTTGTATGACAAATGTTGTCGTAAGTCAGATTATAAAAGTCTCAAATATTATTTATTTCTCCATCTAATCCTGTCTTGTGACATCTCTTTGGAATCGTCTTAAAAAGACAATTCCAAAGAGACGTCATAAGACGGGATTAGATAGAGAAATCAGAAATTAAATGTAACTCTTTACCCCCTAACCTGTTTCTATTTTTGAAGACAGGTTACCATTTAATACAATAGGTTGAAAGTAAAGCAAAATGTGACTTCAGGCACATTGACTGCTTTACTGTCAGACCATCTGCTAGATACAGGGAATATTTCTTATGCTACTAAATTAACTAATACATGTTACCTGTTAATACCTGTAGCCACACCCTTAAGTGTGTATATTCTCGTTTACTTCAGTGGAAAATGAATTGAAGGTGTTATTAACATGCATATCTTAATTTTAATTATGATGAAGTCAGGGCCTTTTTTCCCAAAATTGGGAAGGGGCCTTAGCCTTTCCATTTGGGAATTTCAAGCGTGATTTTCGACCAAATTTAGAAAAGTAGACTGACTTCCAAAATACATAAAAACTTAATGGAAGACTACTTACTTACAGGACATAGAAAGTTTCATTAATTTAAAACCAGAAAATAAAACTATTTAACACTAAATAGGGACTAGTATTTGAATAGAACAAAATTGTAAAAATAAAAATACATGTATATAAATTATTTTTTTTTATCTTTTTGGGAAACTTTTCCACCAAAATTAGGAAAAAATAAGGCTTTTTTGCAATTGGGAAGTCACCGAAAGTCGGCCTCTATTACAGAAGGTAAAAAAGCCCTGGAAGTAAAGGGTTAATGATGTCAGAACTTTTGAGTTTGTTGGTAATAAATGTATACTTGTATGATGCCAATTACATTTATAATTAGATGTAAATAGATCTGATTTGTTAATTGTAAGGTAAAATTAAAATGCCATTACCATTAATCAAAACTGTCATATAAAGAATGTCATTCAGTAGCAAGAAGTTTTGATGAAAAACTGATAATATATTCATGTCATTTAGAATCGAAGTGTTGCATAGATTTCTGTATTCAAATTTCTTTTGATATCATATCTCGTTTCAAAGGAAGACATTCTAGCTTTTATTGAGTGACTATTTCAGGCGTGAAAATATTTAGGAGCTTTCTGCTTTATTTTTGTCTTGCATAAGGCTGTCACTTGTTCTAAAAGACCACCCGTGTATTTTCTTTTAATTCTTTGCATGCTGGGTAATTTTTTTGTCTGTAAACATTGTCATCTGCAACTGTTCTAAAATTAGATCATATGTATCCGAACTGTTTGCAAAGGTTATCACTGTGGCACATATCTGCAGCTAGTATGGTAAAGTTAACAGTTGCTTTATGCTATTCTGCCTGTATTATAAAAGGATAAAATGACTTCCTTATATGTGTGGAGAGTGCACTTAGCTAAATTCATCAATATCATACTCTTCTACTCAAATAGACCGTAGCAGTTAAACTGAAACATGCTGTTCTAACCCATAACCTGCCATCGATAATATTCATAATACAGTAAAACCTTGCTATTACGACCACTAAAACGAAGGCTAATTGATTGTTTAATAGACAGGTGACAGCTTAAAGCAAGGTGGCAGTGAAACAGAAAGTTCCTTTAGGAGCTTTCTGTTTCACTGTCACCTTGCTTTAAGTGGTCACCTATCGTAAACACCCTAATAATTAACATAATTTAGTGGTCGTAATAGAGAGGTTTTACTGTACCTCAAAATTATAGCTTTTTATTATACGCCCGTCATCGACGGTCGTATTATGGTATACCCAGCGCTGTCCGTCCGACAGTCCGTCCGCGCCACTAAAGTGGGTTAGAGGGCCAGATAACGGTAAACATAACAAAAGAAGACAATGGAGTTCACTCCGTAACAATACACTAAGGGGCCGTGGCCCGTTATTCGAACAAAAGAAAATAACAAAAGAAAAGGCCCTCTAAACCAATTCGGTGGCACGTCCGTCCGTCCGTTAACTTTTCTTGTTAGCGCTCTCTCACCTTCATTTATTTACCGATTTTGATTAAACTTCCTACAAATATTCCATACCACAATAGCTCGAACGAGTTCGCGTTTCAGACGTTGGCGGCTATTTTTAGCAGAGTTATGCCCCTTTATTGTCAAAAATGGGCATTTTAAAAAAACCAACAGAACTTTGTTATTTTTTATTCAATTGATCATATTGTTTCCTGATCATAATTTTACTTACCTTTTGTCTATTGTAACCAAATTTCATATTTAGCTTTCTCATCATGCAGGGAAGGCACCTGAGAATTTTGGTTCCTGTTAAATTATTTTTCTATGAGTTATGCCCCTTTACATATGTCGCGTAATGGTTCATTAGCGACAAGATTAGGATCCAACCTAGGTCTGGAACCAAGCCATATACTGGGTTGATTGGATCCAAACTGTGTATTGTTTAACGTGTATTCAGGAGAATGATTGACAAGTGCAAAATGCCAAGAGGCAAATATACTTAATTCAGGTACAGAATGTTCGCCTGTCACTCCTACATATGACGGTTACTGGAGGTCATCTGTCAAAGCAGCTGTATAAAACCGACGCACTGGACAGTCACAGAGGAGACACTAACTAGAGGGAACCGAGATGAGCGGTGGTTGATAGGTCTCACGCTTGAGTGAGCTCCGGCTGTATGACCAGGCGGTCAGTCGTTAGCTAGAAATGAACTCTGCTGTTACAAAGACTTTGTTAAGATGTGTGTTATTAAAGTTACATATTAGTTTTAATATGTCTTGTTTTTTAACCCCACTACGTGACACGTATGGGTGATTTGATGCTCGTGACTCAGGATCGACACGAAGGCTGCTTCTATGCGATCATAAGGCCAGAAGAAACATAGAAACAGAGGAAAACGTGAGTACTGTTGAAACTCTTTGTGTTAAGAAATGACAGATCAGAATATTTCAAAATTGTTGCAAAATGTTTAAGTCTTCAAATGCTTGCAGTATTACAGAGAGCACATTAATGTTCACGGGAATGTAAATTGTTTAGAGGATAGGTAAACAAATTGAAAGCATTGTCTTGGATAAAATTGAAACAGCTCAAATTAAGAGATTTTCAAACAAAAGAAATTATTAGCGATTATGCGAATCGACATACTTAAGTAAAAAAATTTTAAGAATGAACGCGAAAACAATGGGAACAAATTGTGTTGAACTCGGTCATAAGGTTAAAGAGAGAGATAAATTCAAAACAGAAATTAAATGGAGATTAGCAAAGTGTTTAAATGTGTAGAACTAGCAGACATTTTATCGAGCGTTGTGCTGAATAAAGTTTAAAGCAGAAATAAAATATGAATCGGAGAGCTATGAAATTACGATCATTTTTTGCGGGCTACAAAATAACAGAGCTTGGGTAGGCTATTTAGTAAAATTAAGCAAATTAGTAGCAAAAATGTACATATTGAAAAAGATTAAGGGAGAATTATTAATTGTGAAACGCGTATATTATAAAAGAAGCTTACAGCGTGATTGGTTAACTAATAAAGCTATGAAAAGTAAATAAGAAAATTATAAAATGAGGTCATTTTTGCAGCCAACTAGCAAACTGTAAGACGACTGAATTAAGCTCAAGACACATACAGCACATAGAATCTGTAGTTAGATCAGAAAGAGAACAGAAAAGGAGAAAAACAGGTCGGGTTAGACAATTTCGACTTATTGTACTCAAATTAAAGTAATTTTGCATATCGTAGGCTACTGTAGAATAAGTTTTAAGAACATTAATCTGTTTAAGATGAAGAAAACATGTACATGTACAAAAAGGTGGGAAACGTTTAAAAGTCATGAATATGGAAATGTATATTAACTCATTGAGCCCTAGTGATGCATATATGCGTCGTTTATCAAAAGTGTAACTATGAGGAGTACACTTGTCTAATGCAAACAGTGAAGTCCCAGATTAGAGGGCTCCTGCAGGAGCCCTCTAATCAGGGACTTCACTGTTTGTCATTTTGCAATATACTATAAAAAACAAACCTAAATTGTCTAAAATGGACAATCCCTTATTGTAAATTGGAATTTTCCATTGAAAGTTTCAGGGGATAATGAGTTAAATGTAAAAGATAAGGCATATCTGATTTCATCAAAGGGGTAACTCCAATCTGGGATCAACGCATCTAAATTTCAAGGAAATTGGTGTTAAAGGCTGTGAATGCACACATTTCATTTGAACCTTCAAAAGGGTTTCTAAGTTGCATGCCCGTTGAGGATAAGATTAATACCGAGATGGTAAAATGATGGGGGTAAAACGGGATTGAAACGGAATGCCGTCAGAAACATGTACACAATAAGAACAGAAAACATTTTCAGAGTCAAAATGTAGCCACCTATAAATAGGGAAAATCTGTCAGATAGATCGGTAGCTTAAAAGTCAAGTAATCACGGTTACCTGTAATTGAATTGACAGGTGAAACAAACATTGCCATGCTAATTAACATTAAGAAAGTCATTGTTCTATAGTATGTAGTTAACTATAAGTTAAAATTGTGGAAACAATAGGTAGTTCTCTGTATAGCAAGGATTTCAAGACAGACGGTATCTTTATTTATAATGAGAGAAATTACTAGGAATATGTTGTATTAATATTGATCTGTCTGGAATGCACAAAGTGGGTTTACACAGTCCTCGAGTTGATGGTCAGCGAAATGACGTACCAGCATACGGTATCCAAGAGGTGACAACTTTTGGCATCGGGAAACGGATTTAGCGGAGAAATAATCTCTCTAGCTATGATACTCATTGTAATTGAGTTGGGGACTAACTGTGAGATTCATTAGAGTGCAACTATCGATGTATTAATATGCACACAGGTGTGTATATACAGGGGAAAAAACCCCTGAGATATGTGACATCATAAACTATTATATGAATATGAACTGTAAGCTACTGAGTGTGTATATTGCCAGCCATATGCGCATACAGGCCTGTGCGCATATATAAAGGACTTGCAGACAACATGGAACTACGCCGAGCAACTTGGTGGGTTGACGAACCTAAAACCAGACAGCGTGTCAAGACGATCAAACGTGGCTCTTGAAGAAGGCAGAAGGCATGTGGCTTAAAACGGGAAACAGAGTGACGCTGTAATTGTGAAGTACATGCAATTACACACACACAACAGACAATAGACAGTTCAGAAATATTGTGTAGAGAGAAACCATAACGGTGTTAGTGAATGTATATTAAGTGAATGTTTTAAGCCTAAATAAGAGACTGAACACTAAACTGCCTTATTCCTGAAAAATTTGTAATTCGTGGTTTATCGATAGCTAATTAGGTATGCAGATTACTTTATGTGTAATTGATATGGTGATGGGGTTAAGTTTTAGATTAAAGATAGATATAAAAATGATTATTATGTTGTAAATTGGTTCCAGTTACCATGAGTTGGCTTAGGTGAAATATTCAAAATTCAAGTAAACCGTGCAAACCCCGAGTTTTAATAAATTTGTTTCGACTACTCTGTCAAAACAAATTTGGCAAAGTAGGGGAAGAGTGTCGCGTAATGGTTCATTAGCGACAAGATTAGGATCCAACCTAGGTCTGGAACCAAGCCATATACTGGGTTGATTGGATCCAAACTGTGTATTGCTTAACGTGTATTCAGGAGAATGATTGACAAGTGCAAAATGCCAAGAGGCAAATATACTTAATTCAGGTACAGAATGTTCGCCTGTCACTCCTACATATGACGGTTACTGGAGGTCATCTGTCAAAGCAGCTGTATAAAACCGACGCACTGGACAGTCACAGAGGAGACACTAACTAGAGGGAACCGAGATGAGCGGTGGTTGATAGGTCTCACGCTTGAGTGAGCTCCGGCTGTATGACCAGGCGGTCAGTCGTTAGCTAGAAAGGAACTCTGCTGTTACAAAGACTTTGTTAAGATGTGTGTTATTAAAGTTACATATTAGTTTTAATATGTCTTGTTTTTTAACCCCACTACGTGACACATACTTAAAATTTAAAATAAGCCACACTTATGCAGTTAACTTTTCTTCTTAGCGCTCTCTCACCTTCATTTATTGACCGATTTTGATTAAACTTCCTACAAATATTCCATACCACAATAGCACAGACGAGTTCGCGTTTCAGACGTTGGCGACTATTTTTAGCAGAGTTATGCCCCTTTATTGTCAAAAATGGGCAAAAAAACCAGAACTTTTTTATCTTTTATTCAATTGATTTCAAATTTAATACGGTGATACAATGAATGAAGTGACCTAATATATATTACGGGTTTTTGGTTTGACTCCGTATTTTCAGAGTTATGCCCCTTCACACAATTTTTTTAACAATATATTGTTTCCTGATAATAATTTTACTTACATTTCGTCTATTGTAACCAAATTTCATATTTAGCTTTCTCATCATACAGGGAAGGCACCTGTGAATATTTTGGTTCCTGTTAAATTTCAGATGTTGGCAACTATTTTTAGCAGAGTTATGCCCCCTTTATTGTCAAAATTCTGTGATATATCCAAAGTATGTAAATACGCCCAAAGAGCATTTGTTTATGAGAAAACATTTGGTAGAAAAACTATCGTGATAGTATTGCAATAGTTTCTTGACTATCGCAATACTATCGGGATAGTACTTGAGCTATCGCAATACTACAGCATAGTCTTTTTGAGAGCAATAGTCGGGCCTACACTCCGGGCGACTTTTTCCAGTCGGCCTGAGTCCGGACGACTTTGACAGCCGCTGGCCATGACGGGCGTATTTTGTCGCACTGCGGTGCTCTTGTTTTTATATTTTATTTTTAGTATATTTTAAACAGGTCCATGGTGTTGAAAGAGTAAATCCAAGATGCAAATAAAGCATTTTGCCTTTAAACACCACCAAACTATGTACCTTAATGCTTTCTATGCTGAATTTTTCAATTGAACTGAATAGGTTTTATAATCTACGAGAGAAAGGGCTAATGAAATACCTCAAGAGGTACAGGATATAATTACTAATTTTTCAATACCGGGTTTCAACAATTGGTTACAGTGGAGAAGTCTTTCCCAATAAACATGTAATAAGTATTGTTTCCACTCCAAACAATTTGGAGCCAGATCGGTCACAGTCACAGTGTAATCAGGTTATTTTCTAGTTTAAAAGTTTCATTTATAAGGGGACGAATATACATCTTCTCCACTGTATATATCACTTTGAGCTTGAATCCCCTTATCAGTTTGTTTGATTTCTTGGCATAAAAATTAAATTGTTAGCGAGACAAAGTGACAATTTCAAGTAGTAAGATAGATCCATAATGCAAAACATTAGGGTACAAAATAGCCTTATCAGCTGTAAAGACAGATGATCCATTGTAAATTAAACCCTTCACTGACATGACGTCATAAATCTGAAACAATTGTCGTCTGCTTTATTTGTCAAATTTAAATTTTAGGTATTTTGAAATGAGTGTCAAACAGTTTGGTTCCTGATTAGACGCTCAGTGTAACGCGGCGTCTCATCAGGATCAAAACTGCTTGACACTGACCCTGTTTTAAAAAGAAATTTTTGAAATTTCTACTTTTAAAACAGTGTGGCAGATGACAATTTTTGTTGCTGACAAAAAATACCCAGCATGCAAAGAGCTGCAAACTGTGTCCCATATTTCTTCTATTGAATAATCACTGTTTTCAAAGTGTAAGTTTGACTGTAATTGATTTTTTGGAAGTTGTTTCATTCACTTTATTGAAACAGACTATAAACTTCAATGAACGGGAGATATTTGCTTTTCCTCTTTGAATGCTAAATGATTGTTGTCTGCTTTAAAATTAACGTCTGCTTGAAGTAAGATATTAACTCAAGTTTTTTAAATTTCCAGATATACAATCTTAACTTACAAATTGTTTGAATTCTGATTAGTTGCCGAGTTCACTTGGCATTTGATATGGATCCAAACAGATGGCAAATGCTATAAAATTAGCTGCAAGCGCCATTAAGAGTGAGCTATCTGAGTAGAGCTGGTAAATATTGGAATTTTGACAGGTTATCAGGTGTTTTATTGACATTTGGCAATGTCCATGTCACAGGTCACATAACATTACTTTATCCGTTAAATTCAGATGACAAAATTTAATACAGAAGAACCTCTCTATTACAGCCACTGAAAAGATATCTGATTCCTGTTGTTAAAGCTAGGGGAGAGCTGAAATCAAGATGAAAGTAAAGCAGAAAGCTCCTACAGGAGCTTTCTGCTTTACTTTCATCTTGATTTAAACACCCACCTGTTTAATGTGCCTTCTTTTAGTGGTTGTATATATTGGTATTATAGGGGTTTACCATATTGCCTTAATCCATTACCCCATAGCCTATTTCTAGTAATAAAGATAGTTGATCACTTAAAGCAGGTTGAAAGTAAAGCAGAATGCGCCCTAAAGCGCATTCTGCTTTACTTTCAGCCTGCTTTAAGCTATTATCTACTAGGTTATTGAAAATATTTCTTGTTGGACATGTTTATTAAATTGGAACTCTTTTCTTTAGTGGATGAATAAATTAAATGCACTAAAAGGTGCTTCTATGTGGGAAAGGGTTAAAAAGCCCTCTGCTTCAACAACCGTCATCTTAGAATCCTAATATCAGCAGTTGCAAAAATCATCATTTATGGGTATAAAGATTGATTACCTCTTGTGGCAAAATTGCAGCCATCTAGGTTTCTGCAAATAAGGTATCTAAATTTAAATGGATTTTATAAACTGGTAACTTGGTAAGACTTAAAGCAAGGAGCATGTCAGGACTTGATAAAGACATGTGGCAGCTTAAAGCAGGTTCAAAGTTGAGTCAAAACTGGTGACCATGGAGGAAAACCTACAGTGGAGAAAAAGTTATTCTTTCCCAATAAACGCGTTACGCTAAAATTATTATTTCTCTTGTAAACAGTTTGGAGCCAGATCAGACGCCGGGTAGCCCGGCGTCTGATCAGGCTCCAAACTGTTTGCCACCAAGATAAACATGAACTATTAGAATAGTCGAAATGTTGTACTTTTCTGTGTTTTAGCGATTTGCGTTTGTTTGCGTTTAAACGGGAAAGAAATAACGTATTCTCCACTGTAACACATTTCAGCCTAGAACAAAATTACCAACTCAGCTTGTTTATGATAGCTTGATATATGCATATTTCATACTAGATCAAGGCCAATTTATCAATATATAATCTTACTCTTTTGTTCTTAGACTTATAGCATTATTCTGTCATTTATCTAATGAACCCCTGTACTGCAAATTCCAAGTTCAATTTAACCCTTTACCCCATAGCCTGTTTCTAGTTTTGAATAAAGGTGATCACTTAAAGCAGGTTGAAAGTAAAGCAGAATGTGCCTTAAGGCACATTCTGCTTTACTTTCAGCCTGCTTTAAGCTACAATCTGCTTGGATATAGAAAATATTTCTTCTGGTACATATCCATGACTGTATAAATTAGAACTCTTTTCTTTGGTAGAGGGATAAATTAAAGGCGTACAAAGATGTATTTATGGGGTAATGGGTTAAATATATAACTTAGTCCAGTTTTGACTGTTTAGGGTTGGTTTTAACAATATCCTGCAAAATGAAAAACAGTGAAGACTCTGATCAGAGAGCTCCTGTAGGTCAAGTGTTTAGGAAAATTGTACTCTTAACCCATTACCCCATAGCCTGTTTCTAATTTTGAAGACAGGTGACCACTTAAAACAGGTTTAAAGTAAAGTAGAATGTGCCTGAAGGCACATTCTGCTTTACTTTCAGCCTGCTTTAAGCTAAAATCTGCTAGGCTATATAAAATATTTGTAATGGTAATTGTTCATGAAGGTATAAACTGGAACTATTTTCTTCAGCGGAGGAATAAATTAAATACGCTAACATTCGCTTCTATGGGGGAAAGGGTTAATAGTTACGCTGTTTGTAAAATTAATTATAAGTATAGTGCTCTCTCTCTCTCTGTAACAACACCCAATGGGACAAAACGATTGTGTGTGTTGTTTGGAGGGAGTTGTTATAGGGAGGGAAATTGGCTAACATTACAAACAACTTGAATCCAGATCAGACTTTGTAATGCGGCGTATGATCTGGATTCAAGCTGTTTGTCACTTATAGTTATGTGTTATTTTCAAAATGTCCAATATGTGCCTTTGAGAAAAACAGCAGACAACAGTTTTATGCAGAGCAAATGCATTCAATCTTAAAATAAGTTTATGAGTGTTTACAGAATTAATTTGGATCTACACAGTTTGGAAAGATGCTGCTGTACGTTGAAAAGATAAAACATGTAGGCCAGTGACACTATTTAGTAACTTGTAATCTGTTAACCCCTACACTGCCATAATATGTTCTGCTTAAAAATCTGTCTGCTACCTTTCTAAAATTTGATTTTTTAAACATTTCTTTTCCAATCAGGGTCAGAGTGTCAAACAGTTTGGATCCAAATGAGACACTGCCTTACGCGGCGATTCATCTTGAACCAAGCTGTTTGCAAATGTTATAACGGTGGCCGCTGGCATGATAAGAGTTAAATGGTATGAACAGTCAGACCTGTATACATGTTAACCCTTTCCCCAATATAAGCGACTTTTAGCGTATCTAATTTATTCCTCCACTGAAGAAAATAGTTCCAATTTATACCCTCATAAACAATTACCATTACAAATATGTTATATATCCTAACAAGTTTTAGCTTAAAGCAGGCTGAAAGTAAAGCCGAATGTGCCTTAAGGCACATTCGGCTTTACTTTCAACCTGCTTTAAGTGGTCAGCTATCTTCAATACCAGAAACGGTCTATAAGGTAAAGAGTTAACCAATTCTTCAATACAAAAGCTTGGAATACGTGAAAGCTGAATACATAAATAAAACAATGTAGAAAGCGACTAAAGTAGCTTTCTGCATTAAGACTTTAAGATTGCCGGACTAGTGTTTTCCTTTGTTACTGTGGTTTTTAAGCAGTTTTTGACCATAATAGATTACTCCCTCATGATGGTACAAATATTTATTATATGGTATTATAGACTGAAAAATATTTGGTTGATCAACTTAATTCATTCAAGTGTGATACTTGTTATTTAACTAAGTAAGATTTTTTACATTGATAGGATTTAAACCTTTGAACATGTCCAGTGTTTTTAATAACCCTTCCCCCCATAGCTTATTAAAGATTTTGTAGGTAGTGGTTGTTTAAAGCAGGCTGCAAGTAAAGCAGAAATCTCCTAAAGGAGATTACTGCTTTACTTTTAGTGTGCTTTAACCCATTACCCCATAGTCTGTTTCAAAGTCTTGAAGACGTAAAGAAGAATGGGTCTTAAGGTGACTTTACTTTCAAGCTGCTTTAAGCTACCCTCTGCTAGGATATAAACAATATTTTTTATGGTACATATTAATGACTGTATAAAGTGGAATTATTATCTTCAATGGAGGAATCAATTACAGGCGTATTTAATTTATTAGGGGTACAGAGCTCCAGATAAGAGGAGTATTTCAAGACTTTAAATCTTTATTTCTGGATTAAACCCTATGGTGTCACTACTCATCAGAATCGTCTCAAAGAGACGATTCTAATGAGTAGTAACATCATTGGATTTGATGTTCAAATTAGCGAGATAATGCTGACTTTGTTTGGTTTACTCCCTCTTATCTGGAGCCCTGGCCGGGTAGGAGGGAAAGGATCAATAGTTTGGACCCTTGATCAGGCTTGACATTGATCCAGACTGTTTACCAGCAGGCTTCATAAGCCTATCCCAAAAACAAGGATTAATTTAGCAGCTTAACTCTTTGCATGCTAGCGGCGGATATATCCGGCACAGTGATTGCCTTTGCAAACAGTTTGGATCCAGATGAGACGCCGCGTAACGCGGCGTCTCATCAGGATCCAAACTGTTTGACACTCTGACCATGTTTTGAAAAGAAATTTAGAAAAATCTATCTTTAGAACAATAGCAGACGACAAATATTGCAGACGAAAAAAATTACCCAGCATGCAAAGAGTTAAAGATATCTTTAAACTTGGTAGAATCTCGGTCAATAACCAGTAATCTGAAATGTAATGTTGGTTAATGTAAGAGATTTAACACCCAACCTTAGCTCATTCACACATTGAAGTGTATCAATCCTTTGTTATTTAATTCTTATTAGGTAGTGGGTGCTCAATTGGAATCACCATGACTGTCTTTCTGTCCCAGAGACCTCCCTACCTTGTAGAGGTTATGGGACTTAACTGACAAAGGGAATGTTTCTGTTTATTTGACTGAGATTTTCTCACATAGCTACCCTTGTTTTCTATAGCGAACAACGATGACGAATATCCTTATTTCCAACATGTGTGAGATCACTTCTATAACGTCATTATTTATAACGGCGTTTTGACATCACCGGGGTTCCAAAAAATAACTTAAATCGTTGGTTATGTGAGAAAAAGAATCTGTCACTCGTCGATGTTTATGAAAAGTCGATCTCAAACAAGTCAAGAATAGAAAAGTTATTAAGCTCGCCAAGGCTCACTTAATAATATTTCGATTCTAGACTCATTGGAGATCAGGCTGTCTTAAACATCGACTCTCGACAGATCCTTTATATCCCCTCTGCCAAGAACTAAAAGGAAGGTCTGTCGATGGTTTTGATCCAATGCACTGCACTTTGACACATCAAGTAAAATTCCTCCTCATCATCTCATCTCATCATCTAGGATATAGCAAATAATTCTTATGGTGTGTATTTAAAACTGTCTAAAATGGAACTAATTTTTTTCAGTTGAGGAATAAATTGAAGCTTAACTCTTTGCACGCTAGCGGCGTATATATCTGCCACAGTCATAACCTTTGCAAACAGTTTGGATCCTGATGAGACGCCGCGTAACGCGGCATCTCATCAGGATCCAGACTGTTTGCCATTCTGACCCTGAGTTTAAAAGAAATTTTGAAAAATTATAATTTTAGAACAAAAGCAGAGGACAATTGTTGCAGACAAAAAAATTACCCAGCATGCAAAGAGTTAAAAATGTGTTTCTATGGAGTAGAGGGTTAATAATTTCTATGTCCTATTTTTCAGGCTGTGGAATGTGGCCATGAAGCATGTGTCAAGCTCCTCCTAGAGTACCATGCTGACGTAGACATACCGGACAAGGAAAGTAACTCCGCCCTTCATCTCGCTGTGGAGGACGGCAAGGTCGATATAGCCAACACAATCATCCAAGCTGGGGCAAAGCTGAACACTAGAAATAAGGTGACAATGATTTTTTCAGACCTTTTTGGAACTGAATTTCAGCCACTTTCCTCTCTAAAACAAACAGTGCAGACCGTGATCGGAAGGATCTAGTATTGAAGATAGGTGACCCCTTAAAACAGGTTGAAAGTAAAGCAGAATGCATCTAAAGACCACTCTGCTTTACTTTCAGCCTACTTTAACCCTTTGAACCCTAGTCCCGCTTATAGGCGTCCTTTGCAAACAGTGTACTTGTGAATAGTACACTTGTCCTGTGCAAACAGTGAAGACCCAGATCAGAGGGCTCTGAAAGGAGCCCTCTGATCAGGGTCTTCACTGTTTGTCACAATGCCAAACATTGACAAAAACAATCCTTAAAAGTCAGAAATGGACTAGACTAAAATGGAAACTGGAATTGTCCATTTGAGGTTTCAGGGAGGAAAGGGTTAAACTATAATCAGCTAGAATATGGTGAATATTTGCTATTGTACATATTCATGACTGTATAAAGTGGAAGAATAGATTAAAGCTGTATTTATAGTGTAATGGGTTAAGGAACCCTATGATCAGGGTCTACACTGTTTGCAAAAGATATATATACATGCCCTCAGCTCTGTAAGGGATAATTGTGCAAGGGAGATAACTCATGTCTTTGTTGTCCTTTTTCCAGGTGGGTTATACTCCCCTTCATATGTCCATTAAGAACAAGAGAGATGAGCTGACGCGGATATTGCTGGAGAACAATGCTGACCCAAACCTAGCTGACAGAGAATACAGGTATTGCTGCAGATCATCATGTCTCATTGCCATATTTCCTATTCCACCATAACCTGGGTCAGCATTAACCATTTATCCCATAGACCTTTAAATTTACATCGACCTTTCGACATCAGCAAGTCAATGAGCGTGTTCACCTGAGATCCTCGAGTCGACCCGAGTTCCTCAGGTTACAGGTGAGCAAACCGCATTCGTACTCGAATGACGTCATATGACCTCTGAACCGAACTCTAGGCTAACCCAGTCCCTGCGCAGGGTTAGTCGAGTTTCAAAATGGCGTCCGAAAATGACAACACAAAATCCCAATAGTAAAAAGCTAAATACCGTATAATATACGCATGTAATTGTATAAGAGTGTTTTAATGAACAGTCCTGTAACCGTGCTATAAGGTAACAAATAGTTAGCCTAGGGTTGCATTGTTCCACATTATAATCATAAAATTGCCATTATTGGTCCGGGTTGGCGTTGTTCACATTTTTTTAGGCCGTAATTTGACCCATTACTTACTCGTCTACTAGACTTGCGAGTCTCAGGTGAACACGCCCAATATATACAAGTCATTTATCCCATTACCCCATAAAAACGCCTTTTTAAGCCTTAAATTTATTCATCCACTGAAGAAATTAGTCCCAATTTATACAGTCATGAATATGAATCATAAGAAATATTTTCTGCAGTCTAGAAGAGGGTAGCTTAAAGCAGGCTGAGAGTAAAGCAGAATGCACCTTAAGGTGCATTCTGCTTTACTTTCATCCTGCTTTACATGGTCACCTGTC
The DNA here is from genome assembly GCA_922989275.2 of Gari tellinella. Taxonomy (NCBI): domain Eukaryota; kingdom Metazoa; phylum Mollusca; class Bivalvia; order Cardiida; family Psammobiidae; genus Gari; species Gari tellinella. The sequence continues at coordinate 99,220,555 of OV277858.1, read as the reverse complement.
TCCAAAACAAGAAACAGGCTATGGGATAAAAGGTTAACTATAGCTTGTTTCAGCATTAACCCTTTACCCCATAGACCTTTTGACATCAACTTTTTGACATCAACAAGTCAAAATGGCATTTATACAAGTCATTTAATATGCGACAAATGTTGCATCATGACTACTACTTTATATTTTGTTCTATACTGTTTGTAAACATTCTATTTCAACATATTGAATTATATATGTTAATAATTTGGGCCAGATGTCTTATACTAAGGAAATAAATCTTGAGATCTTGAATAGAAGCAACTTTTAGCGCATTCACTTAATTATCATAAAGATACCTTTTCATACTTTTGTCATGTCCTGTTAAAAAGCCATAGAGATTTATTCCTGCATGCTTTAAGCATGCTGAAAATTATCCGTCAGTCTCTCTATCTAAAGTCATACTTTCCTTTGATGACTTTCTGTTCATCTGTGTGTGTTGTCTGTCTGTCAGGGGCCCGTTTTATGAAAAGTCGTACAACAAATATTGTCGTAAATCAGATTCTTAAATTTCCAATTATTACTTATTTCTCAATCTAATCCTGTCTTGTGATATCTCTTTGGAATCGTCTTGAAAAGACGATTCCGAAGAGATGTCACTTGACAGGATTTTATTGAGAAATCAGATAATAGATGTATTGTTATTTTTAGACTTACAACCGTTTTTGTCGTACAGCGTTTCATAAAACCAGCCCCTGGACTGCTTTGCATTGCTTGGATCCACTTTACAAAGTACCACAAGACTGAGCTACATGCATATCAATTGGTGAATATGTAATATATTCATGTAATATTTTCAGGACTCCACTGCACCACGCCTGTAATGAGGACGCCATTAACCATGTTAAACTTCTACTACAGTATAATGCTAACACAGCCATGAAAGATGCCAGAGGTACGGTTACTCCTATTCTTTCAGTATAGTTGTAAATGTCTGCATTATTTGCTTTATTGAACAAGATTATCAACTGTTGTTTGATTCAACAGTTTTACTACTCACCTAACTGGTTTTTTTTAACAAACCCTGTTCTATTAACTCATTGCTCCATTGCTGTTTTCCCATTTAATTTATTGCTCCACTGAAGACTGTAAATCTAGTCCTGTTTAACTTTTTGGGGTTGTTTTTGCTATAGATTGCAAAATTACGAACAGTGCAGACCCTGATCAGAGGGCCCCTATAGAATCAGAGTCTGTACTGTTTGCATAGGACAAGTGTTCTCTTCATATGTACACTAAAAAGGGTGACTAGACTTTTCACAAGAGCTCAATAGACTAAAAGAAAGCTTTTTCTCACAAAACTACCCCTGTTTCAATAGTGAACAACAATCCCGAATATCCTTGTCTCTAACATGTGTGAGATCACTTTATTATAAGAGTCACTTTGATGACGTCACTCTATTCCATGAAAGGTCTATTACTTAAAATAGTTTAGAATCGTTGAATTCGTGAGAAAAAAAATCTGTTACTTGTCGTTATTTGAGACATAGTGAATCAAACACCACCGTGAGTGTCAGATAAGAATATCCCACCCGAGTTTTGAAGATATTTTTGGAACACGAGGCTTAGCCGAGTGTTCCAAAAATATCTTCAAATGAGGGTGGGATATTCATCTGATACTCAACTGTGGTGTTAGATTTATTTTCTCACCTTGACTACGCTAAAAAACGTGCTCAACTTGCTATACAGTGGCGAGTTGTATTTTTGCTTTCGCCTCATGAATGGCGGACGAATATAGAAAAAAGAAGTACACTAGTTTCAACAACTTAATATATTAACACATGAGTTATTGTTTAAAACCGTTACCTCACTTGATTTATAAACTATATAGCCTTTATGAACTGAATATAGATCTTCTAACCAGATTCGTTAGCGAGAGGTTGGCTGTAATGTCAAGGAGGATATTTTAATGCGCTAATGCATGCAGGACGACGTTGTGACGACGTCATGACAACGACAATAACAAGCAACGTTCGGCTTGTCTGTCTGGACAGATAAGGTTATCTCACACCCCCTAGATTTCGGGATACCTCTGTCCGAGAGGTGAGAAAAATTGATCTCAAAGTCACCACAGATCTGTCTGTTCATGTAGTACATGTACTTACATTATGCTCATTCTTACAGGTTGGACTGCGGAGGATTGCGCCATGATGAAAGCTAACCATGGCTGTTCGCAGCTTGTGTATGATCACAACCTAAAGCAACAGAAGACTCTCTCCAAGAGCGTCCCTCTCACCCCGAGATCCGGCTCCTCCGTTCCTCCTAGCAGTCAGTCAACTCCACGGGATAAGTCCTTTTCAGACTTTGGCATGCCACAGGCTCCTAAAGAAGAGAGTAAGTCTATGTTTAAAGCAGGTTTGCCATAAGTTGATTTAGAAAAATTTCCAAATTTTCTATTTTCCAAGCATGATTACTTTAAAGCAGGTTGAAAGTAAAGCAGAATGCACCTTATGGTGCATTCTGCTTTACTTTCAGCATGCTTTAAGCTATCATCTGCAAGAATAAGAATATGAAGATTTTGGAAAATCTCAGAGAAATGGCAGCCCTGTTAAAGGATTAACTATGATACATATAGGACCTCTGAATGAAAAACTCCTGGATGAAAAAAGTGCTCTTTCAATCTGGTATAATAATAATAATAATAATGACTTTGCTGTTGCTACCATTAGTTGCTCATAAAAATCCTAAGATTTCCAAATTTTCAAGTGTGATTTTAGGAAATCGTACCTTAACCCTTTGATCCCTAGTCCCGCATATTGGCGTTATTTGCCAACATTGTGTACACTTGTCCTATGCAAACAGTGAAGACCCAGATCAGAGGGCTCCTAGGAGCCCTCTGATCAGGGTCTTCACTGTTTGTCATAATACCAAACATTGACAAAACAATCCTTAAAAGTCAGAAATGGACTGGACTTAAACGGTATCTGGAATTGTCCATCTAAAATTTCAGGGAGGAAAGAGTTAAAACCCTTTCTCTGCTAGGCTCTATAACAACGATTATGCAAACAGTTTTGATCCAGATCAGAAGCCGCGTAATGCAGTGTCTGGACTGGATCTAAACTGTTTGACACCCATATCAATGTACAATAAGTAAAAATGCATAAAATTCAAAATTGTAAAAGCAATAGCAGAAATCCGAAGAATTCGGGGGGAAAATCTGTAGGTCCGGAAAACTTTAGAAAAATCCGAAGTTTTCAGAAAAAATCATGAGAAATGGCAGCCTTGCTGTTGTTCAAGCCAAAGTTTCTTCTTCATTTAACTGCAGGAGATCACAGGGTTGACTGTATCTGGTTATCTAGTAATCCTTTACTCCATAGCCCTTTTCTAGTATTGAAGACAGTTGAGCACTTAAAGCAGGTTGAAAGTATAGCAGAATGCACCTTAAGACACATTCTGCTTTACTTCCAGCCTGTTTTAAGCTACCATCTGCTAGGACACAGAAAATATTTCTTATAATGCATATTCATGGCTATATAAAGTGGAACTATTTTCTATAGTGGAGGAATAAATCAGTTACATAAAAAAGCATATCGATGGAGTAAAGGGTTAAACCATTATCCCATAGCCTGTTTCTTGATTTGAAAATAGGTGACCACTTAAAGCAGGTTGAAAGTAAAGCAGAATGCGCCTTAAGGCGCATTCTGCTTTACTTTCAGCCTGCTTTAAGTTTTCATCTCCTAGGATAAAGAAAATCCATGTATTACTTATAGTACACAATCATTACTTTATTAATTGGAACTATTTTCTTAAGTGAAGGAATAAATCAATTGCGTAAAAAGGCATATCTATGGAGTTAGGGGTTAATGCCCATGTTTTATTGTTCCAGCCTATGACTCTGATGATCCTACTCTCAGCAGAGGCTCGGTGCATGAAGACAGACTTGACTCATGGGCCGACAACACAGATGTCAGTTCAGCCATGGATGATCATAAAGACAAGGTATGCATCGATGGTCTTAAACCTTTAATTGCTACAGTGCTCCCTCCTTACAACAGCCCTCCCTACAACGACTCCCTCCTTCCAGCGATGTTTGCTGCTGTTCCCCAAACAAGACAATTTTGTCTATCGCTCTCATTTCTGCATTATCGTCTACTGAAAATTGTTGTCTATGTTTTTCTCAAAGTTACATATTGGACATTTTGATAGAAGAAACATAATTTAGAGAAGCAAACAGTTTGAATCCAGATCAGACACTGCGTTAACCAGGGTCTGCTCTGGATTCAAGCTGTTTGTAAATGTAGACCAATTTCCCTCCCTATAACAACTCCCTCCGAAAAATTGTCTCCCATTGGGTGTCGCTGTAGAGAGGGAGCGCTGTATTAGCCTAAATTGTGGCCTTTTTTGAAAACAGTGAAGATCCAGGTCATACAGCTCCTAAAGGAGCTGTCTGATCAGGGTCTGCACTGTTTGGGATAGGACCTTTCAGGCATGAATCTGCAATTTTTCCTGAGGATTGTTTTTGTTTATTTTATTAAACCATTTGTGCCCACGATCCCATATATGGGACATGCGGTGTCTGATCAGAGTCTACACTGTTTGCTGATAGGAATTTCAATATAAAACAAAATGAAAATGAAATTATTGACTAGGCATCCCTTTGATTAAAAATGAATGAATCCTATATATAAACATGGAAGAATCCATTGGGCACAAATGGGTTAATGTTTAGATGCTAGATGTTCATAGTGGGCAGTTTTATTTATAAATACTCAGCATGAATAGAGTTAAGCTTGTTTTTCGTTCTAAGTAAAAACACTTTTTTTTTTACAATCCACAGCTCCCAACTCAGAAACTAGAACTTGATGCAACTAAATGAGTTGAGTTTCTTGTGTAAACAGTTTCTATACAATGAACCCATTTACTTTTACCAATAGCAAATTCAGTTTAGCCTCACAAAATATACCGAACCAATACCATCGCTGTAAAAAAGGTTGAACTTGTTGGTACTTTGTTCATCTTCCCAAGGTAGGGGGTTAGCTGGATGTTGCAGTATGACTGAAATATTGTTATAACCACATAAAAACATAACAAATCAAATCCTTCCAAGGTACTCATATACGCCACAAAATCATATACAGTTTAACCTCTGTATCTTGATCTCGCTTAAGTAGAAATTACTAGTGTTTTTTCAGTTTCATTATATTGAACTAGCTTAAGACAAACATATCAGTATTTTAGAGCTCAAACATGGCTAAGCCCCATTTGAACTCTGAAATACTGCTATGTCGACTTAAGCGAGTTTGAGATATCAAAGTTCGACTGTAATAGACCTCCTGATGCTGATATACTTTGTATATCTTCAATAACAAATCAATCAACTTAATGATGCTAATGCAGAGCTCCAGATAAGGGGAGTATTTCAAAAACTAAAATCTTTATTTCTGCATTAAACCCTATGGTGTTACTACTCATTAGAATCGTCTCGAAGAGACGATTCTAATGAGTAGTTACACCATAGGGTTTGGTGCTGAAATTAGTGAGATATTGTTGGATTTGCTCAGTTGACTCCCTCTTATCTTGAGCCCCGCTAATGTACCTTATTTGTCTCCCTAAGCCTTACAATAATTTAGACGATTCAGATATGGATGGAGATCTGTTTGATGAGAAGGTTTGTTAGTTACATCGTGACAGTAGTTATCTCTGGACATTGTTGTGCATTGTGGTAGACGTAACTTCAAATCTCCCACCACATGTATCTTTTACTGAGTGTAAAGTGTTCCCTCTCTACAATGGCCCTCCGAACAAGGACTCCCTCTTTACAAAGACCTTTGCTGCAGTTCCCTTAAAAGGACAATTATGTCTAACACTTTGACTGCTGTAATATCGTCTGCTTAAAATTGTCGTCTGCTGTTTTACTCAAAGTTAAATATTTGAAATTTTGACAGAACAAAAGTTAATGATGAGTGACAAACAGCTTGAATCCAGATCAGACGCCGCGTTACGCGGTGTCTGATCTGGATTCAAGCTGTTTGCAATTGTTAGCCATTTTCTCTCCCTATAACGACTCCGTCCGAACAGCGCACACAATTTTTGTCTCCCATTGGGTGTGGTTGTAGAGAGGGAGCGCTGTAGTTTGTTACCTAGCAGTTATGTTATACTAAACCCTTTCACTGCCATAGACGACGACTTGGCAAATAGTTTGGTTCAACTCTTTGAACCCTAGTCACGCATATATGCATCATTTTCAAACAGCGTAACTGTGAGGAGTACACATGTCCTATGCAAACAGTGTAGACCCTGATCAGAGGGCTCCTTAAGGAGCCCTCTGATCAGGGTCTATACTGTTTGTCATTTTGACACATAATGTAAAAATCAACCCTTAAAAGTCAAAAATGGACTTAGACTAAATTGAAAACTAGAATTGTCCGTTTGAGGTTTCAGGGAGGAAAGAGTTAATCCATTACCCAATAGCCTGTTTCTAGTTTTGGAGACAGGTTACCACTTAAAGCAGGTTGGAAGTAAAGCAGATTGCGCCTCAAGGCGCATTCTGCTTTACTTCCAGCCTGCTTTAAGCTACCATCTAGAATAGAGAAAAAAATCTTATAATACATAGTCATAACTGTACAAATTGGAGTTTTTTTCTTCAGTGGAGGAATAAATTAAAGGGTTAAAAAGGCATATTTATGGGATAATGGGTTAACATGGCACCTGATCAGGACACAAACAGGATACTCATATCAATATTCCCTCAGTCTAAACTTAAGATTCTTATTTAGCATGAAATTGCAGACAACAATTTTAGGTATTTTGTCTGAGAAAGGTGTAAAAGGGATGGTTAGATTAGGCAGTGAAAGGGTAAATTGAGCATACTGACAACTATTGTCAAACAGATGTGTAGGACCACTCTAGTGTGTATGTATGAGCAGGCTGTAGTGTGGGAGATTCATGTACAGGGGTCCAGATAATGGAAGTATTTCAAAAACTAAATTATTTATTTCTGCTTTAAACATAATGGTGTTACTACTCATTAGAATCGTCTCAAAGAGACGATTCTAATGAGTAGTAACACCATAGGATTTGGTACTAAAATGAGAGAGAAAATGTTGGATTTGTTCAGTTATTTCCCTCTTATCTCGAGCCCTGATGTATGAAAGAAAGTTTGCAGCAAGCTTCCAAGGACATTGTGACATCTTAATTTGAGCTGTCTGCATAAATTAAATCTGCTATCCTGTCATAAAGACATACAAATTGTCATGCATCTTCATCGACATGTATATAAAAAGAAACACTTAAAGATAACAATTTTCTTTTATCCTATTATCAAAACAGCCCTTGACTTTATCAGCAAAACAAAATCACAGAAACTATTACAACCAAAACAAATCGATGTGTACCTGAGTTAGTGCTTTTTATTTTATGAATTATTTTTCAAATCATATATATTAAATTTTGTTTATGTTTCATTTTTTGACTCTTTTTGTTATATTTGTTGCACAAGTATTAATAAAGTTAAGACACTTTAGTTTTATTTGTAGGATTCACGATAAAAGAAAGAATTTCAAATGCATTTTAGTCCCTTTTGTCTCTCCGCTATGTAAGAGCAAAAGTGGGAACTTTGCATTGGAGCATTTGGAGATAGCTCCAGTGTTAAGTTTTCCTTGTTACACAAGTTCTCATTGTATTGCCTAACTCTTTCCTCCCTAGCCATAAGTGCAAATCACAAATATCCATCTGTGTTTAAGGCAAGATACTGCTTAAAGCAAGATAAAAGTAAAGCAGAAAGCTCCTAAAGGAGCTTTCTGCTTTACCTCCATCTAGCTTTAAGCTGCCACCAGTATTCAACATCATTAATTAATATTTAATTTTGGTAGCTTTGTTGGTGAATACATAGAGCCTTCTGTTGAGGAAAGGGCTGAAAGTTTCATCTCTTTGTAGCCGAAAGACATCTCGTTGTTAGTAAATGAATGTCATCTGTAACTGTTCTAAAATCATATTTCCTGAATTTCATTCTCAAAACTGTGTTAAGGGGTCAAACAATTTTGATCCTGATGAGATGCCATGTAACATGGCATCTCATCAGGATCTAGACTGTTTGCAAGGGTGATCACAGTTTATTTGAATGTATGCAATGAGTTATTTCCCTTGAAATTTGTCTGCTCTATCTGAAGACTGCACTACACCTTTCTACTGTTTTGTTGTATAGTTTTATACAGGACCATAGAAAGGACTCTTATATTTTTAGCTCACCTGAGCCGAAGGCTCAAGGTTAGCTGTTGTGATCGCCCGCCGTCCGTCGTCCGTCTGTCCGTCCGTTCAAATTTACTTCAAGTGACATCTCCTCTGAAACCGCGAGTTTGAGGGAAAAACTAAATTGCTGACGGTGTTCCTTGGATGCTTCTCTACAGAAATTGTTAAAATAAAATTCATTGGTGGACTACTTATTGAAATTTATTAAAAAAAGTGAAAAACTTTAAACAAGTTTTTTGTAAAAAACCACTGTTCCCACACCTTAGATATTGCATGAATAGTATCTTCTACTAAATCACTTTCAAAATTGTAAAAAATCAAAACCCTAGGGTCAAATTTGACTCAACCCTGGCCATATCAGTGCTTTTTGATGCAGGTCTGACAGTAAAAACTCTCTAATGATCCGTTTTTATACAGACCCATTGTATTTTCCAGGCTAAGAAGCTACCCTTATACTAAATGCAACATTTTTGCAAACAGTTTGGATCCAGGTCAGATTCCACATAATGATGCATCTAATCTGGATCTAAACTATTTGCCACTCATTTACATATTTTCTTATATTTAGAAAATATAAGTTATTATTTTTTACATATTTCACATACAAACATTTGGAGCAGACAACAGTTCAGCATGATAATAGTCATTTCTCTCTGAGACCGTCACCTATTGCATAACTGACCCATAGCTAGCTCTGAACTCAGGTCACTGAGATACATAACAGAAATGATAGTGATGTCTGCTATTTTATGCTCAAGCACAACTTAGTTCGAGGCATATTACTTTTGGTCTGTCTGTTTGTTTGTTTGTGTTTTGTTTGTTTGTTTATCTTTCTGTCTATCAGTCCACAATTAATTCTTGGCCATAAACAGTATGGATCCAGGTCAGATGCCACATAATGCTGCATCTAATCTGGATCCAAACTATTTGCCACTCATTTACATATAGTTTCTTATATTTAGAAAATGTAAATAATGATATTTATTAACCTATTAACCCATACATATTCCTTTTTATGTCTTTAATTTATTCTTCCACAGAAGAAAATAATTTCACTTTATACAGTCATTGTTGTCTTTAACAATTGCTTCAAATGACATCTCCTCATATACCGCTGAAAAGATTTCAACCAAACTTTACACGAATGTTCCTTGGGTCAAGTTCCTTCAAAATTGTTCAAAGAATTGAAAAACAATGTAGAACTCTGGTTGCCATGGCAACCAAGTGAAAAAATAAGGAAATCTTAAAAAATCTTCTTGTCTGAAACTACAAGGGCCAGATCTTAGACATTTGTCACATAGCATCATCTACAGGTCCTCTATCAAACTACAAACTATGCCCCTTGGGTCAAAATTGGCCCGCCCGGGGGGTCACAGTTTAACATAGAGTTATATAGTGAAATTTTCAAACGTCTTCTCCTCTGAAACTAATATGGCCAGAGCTTTGATATCTGGCATGGTGACACTTTTAGATGTCCTATACCAATAAGGTTCAAATGGTTCTGGTCGATTGCATATCCACTACAGGTCCTCTATCAAGTTTGTACAAATTATGCCCCTGGGGTCAAAATTAGCCCCACTCCGGGGGTCACAGTTTTCAAACGTCTTCTTTTCTGAAGCTAATATAGCCAGAGCTTTGATATTCGGCATGGTGTTACTTCTAGATGTCCTTTATCTATTTTGTTCAAATGGTTCCAGTCTGTTGCATATGTAGGTCACAGGAGCTAAAAATAGATTTTTTCAATGGAAACTTAAAAAAAATCTTCTTGTCTAGAACCCTAGTACCCTGATCTTAGATATTTGGAACATAGCATCATCTACAGGTCCTCTATCAAGATTGTTCAAATTATGCCCCTCGGGTAAAAAATGACCCCGTCCTGGACATAAATCATTATCTCCATTTTGATGTACAACTATTCTCAGGTGAGCGACATATGCCCCATGGGGCTCTTGTTTATAGAAGTGTTGTTTTAATTTCATCAACTAAGCAGTAGAGGCAAAACAATTTGTGAGTTGTCAATAGATTGGTCATAGTTGTTGACCAAAGTAGTTTGGATTTTAACATGTTCAACCCTAGTGGAGAGTATACTCATGAATTACATAAGAGAACACTTGTCCTATACAAACAGTGAAGACCCTGGTCAGAGGGCTCCTATATCAGAAGGTTCCTATAGGAGCTTTTGATAAAGATCAGCACTGTTTGTCATTTTGCAAGATATTGTGAAAAATCCTAAATACATTTACAGTTGAACTTCGATATCTCGAACTCAGGTCGAAACCGAAAATACCCGTATTTCAAAGTTAAAACATGGCTAAGTCAAACATACCCGTATTTCAAAGTTAAAACATGGCTAAGCCATGTTTTAACTTTGAAATACGGGTATGTTTGACTTAACCGAGCATGAAATAATGTAGTTCAAGTGTCGACATATCAGATAGTTTGAGTTAAGCCAGTATGGACCAGACTTAATTGGAAACTGGAATCGTCCAATTGAAGTCTTAGGGTCGAATGTGTTGATGTAAAATGTTGAAGTGTGTTTAGTAGTATAGTATATTTTCTTCAGACTGAAGCCAAACATCAAGAAGAGGTAATGTGGGGAAGTGACGAGAGCTTTGTAGTCTCACTGATCAACCATTTCATTCTTAGCTTGCTGACAGTATTATCAGAGCTCCAGATAAGGGGAGTATTTCAGAAACTAAAATCTTTATTTCTACATCAAACCCTATGGTGTTACCACTCATTAGAATCGTCTCGAAGAGACGATTCTTATGAGTGGTAACACCATAGGATTTCGTGCTGAAATGAGTGAGAAAATGCTGGATTTGTTCAGTTTACTCCCTCTTATCTGGAGCCCTGCTTCATCAAAATACAAGAATGCAAACAGCAAACTGTTCAGATGCTGATCAGATGCTACATTGTCATATGCTGTGTCTGATCTTGATCTACACAGATTGCAAATGCATATCAGGTCGTTCTTAGAAAAAGATGGAAATTACATGTATGTCTTAACCCTTTTGCTACTGCAATATCGCCTGCTTTAAAATTCTCTTTAAGTTAGATTTTTAATTATTTTGACTGAAAATTGAATAAACTGAACTGACACAAGGAACAACCTATTTGGATCCTGAACAGTTGCAGCGAAACCTGTTACCTGATCTGGATCCAATTTATTTGTAAACTTTACTCAAGTGTGCTAGGGGTGTAGAGAGCATGATAACCTTCTCAAAAAGTTTGGATCCTGATGAGATACCACATAATACAGCATCTTATCAGGATCAAACTGCTTGCACTCTGACATAAAGAACTTTTTAAAAATCTATCATTAACTCGTTACCCCATAGTCTGTTTCTAGTTTTGAAAATAGCTAGGTTACTACTTAAAGCAGGTTGAAAGTAAAGCAGAATGCGCCTTTAAGGCGCATTCTGTTTTCCAGACTGCTTTAAGCTATCACCTTCTAGAATAAAGAAAATATTCCATATTATACATATTTATGGCTGTATAAATTGGAACTATTTTCTTCAGCGGAGGAATAAATTAAAGGCATATTTATGGGGTAATGGTGTTAAAACAGTAGAAGACACCAATTTTTGCAGACCTATCATGCAGAGAGTTAAATCCAAACTGAAGATACCCTTGTGAGATTTTCGTCAGCAGGTTAAGGTTGATTTGTTAACACCAATAGATGTATATTGTGTGAAATGATCACTGTAACATTTGATCCCATGTATAATTATACTTTATTAATTTATTAATATGTACAGTAAACCTCCCTATTATGGCCACTACAGTCAGGCCGATTAATTGTATGAAAGACAGGACCTCACCTGGTGAAAGCTTAAGCAAGGTGAACGTAAAACAGGAAGCTCCTAAAGGAGCTTCCTGTTTTTCATTCACTTTGCTTTAAGCAGTCACCTGCATTAAATACTAATAATTGAACAGTTTCCTGGTCATAATAGAGTGGTTCTATTGTGTAATACTTTAATTGAAAATAGCACAATCACATTGTATATCATTTTAGTTTTTAATAAACCAATACTGAATTCCTGAAGAGAAATGTTAGAAAAGGTCATCAACACCATAAGATTATGGCAGTTTTGCTAACCATTACAAGTTCTTCAACCCAATGCCCATATAGCTTGTTTATTATGTATAAGTCAGGTGGTTACTTTAAGCAAGCAGAAAGTAAAGCAGAAAGTTCCTAAGGAACTATCTGCTTTTAATTTTAGCCTGCTTTAAGTTTACTTCTGTTGGGATATAGGAAATATTTCTTACCCTACATATTCATGAATGTATAAAGTTGAACTAATTTCTTTAGTGATGGAATAAAAGTAAGGTGTATCAGGGTGCAGGCAATCTGTAACTCTTTAAATGTAGGATGTTGCAAGATTATGTTACCTCAAATTTGTGTTCTTTTAAACCATTCCCCCATAAAGACGCCTTTTTATGCCTTTAATTTATTGCTCTACTGATGAAAATAATTCCACTTTATACTGTTACTAATAAGAATCATAAGAAATATTCTCTATATTCTAGCAGATAATAGCTTAAAGCAGGCTGAAAGTAAAGCAGAATGCGCCTTAAGGCGCATTCTGCTTTACTTTTAACCTGCTTTAAGTGGTCATGTGTCTTCAAAACTAGAAACTGGCTATGGGGTAAAGGATTAAAAAAGAGTCAATAGGATAACATGAAATTTTACATCTTAAACATTATACAATAACAGTATACAGTAGAGCTGATTCATGAGGGCTACGATCTATTACTGATTGGTTTAAACAATATTTATTCATATAATGAAATGGATTAGACAACAGGCATTGCCTTTGTAAGTCCTCTCCAGTATTACTGATTAGGGTCTGCACTGTTTGCAAATGCCATTTTAATTACCGTATTCCCGTCTATTCACAGGGCTCCAGATAATAGAGAGTAAACTGCACAAATCCAACATTTTCTCACTTATTTTAGTATCAAATCCTATGATGTTACTACTCATTAGAATCGTCTCTTCGAGACGATTCTAATGAGTAGTAACACCATAGGGTTTTAAGCAGAAATAAAGATTTCAGTTTTTGAAATACCACCTTATCTGGAACCCTGTATTCATATTGATATGTAATTGCCTTTTCTAAAGTGGAGAAGACAGTAATTTTTCCTGTTTAGACAAGAACAAATGCAAATCCAGTGCAGTGCAGTAAAATATAACTGGTTTTTAAAAACTTAAATGATCTGAGTGGCAAACAGTTTGGAGTGTGATCAGACGCTAGGTATTTACCCGGCGTCTGATCATGTTCCAAAATGTTTGCAAAGGAAACCTGGTTTTTAGCATAAAAGCGTTTATATGGAATCAATAGTGTCTTCTCCACTGTACCCCATCCCCCTTGTGTGATACTGACCTGCTCTAAACCAAAAACCTGGTCACAGACAGGTGTTTCAATGTATTATTAACCCATTACCTCATATACATATATACGCCTTTTTAGCTCACCTGGCACAAAGTGCCAAGGGGAGCTATTTTGATCGTCCTGTGTCCGTCGTCGTCGTCCGTCTACAACAATTTCTTTAAACGACATCTCCTCCTAAACTACTGGACGGATTTTAACCAAACTTGGCAGGAATGATCCTTATATGGTCCTCTTTAAAAGTTGTTCAAATGGTTCCGGTCCGTTGCATATCTAGGTCACTGGAGCTAAAAATAGATTGTTTCAATAAAAACTTAAAAAATCTTCGTCTCTGAAACCACAGTACCCTGAGCTTAGATATTTTGCACAAAGCATCATCTACAGGTCCTCTATCAATAATGTTCAAATTATGTCCCGGGGTCAAAAATGACCCTGCCCCGGGGGTCACAAATTTACATAGAGTTATATAGTGAAATCTTCAAACCTCTTCTTCTCTGAAATTAATATAGCTAGAGCTTTGATATTTGGCATGGTGTAACTTCTAGAGGTACTAAACCGATATTGTTCAAATGGTTCCGGTCCGTTGCATATCTAGGTCACAGGAGCTAAAAATAGATTTTTTCAATAAAAACTTAAAAAATCTTCTTCTCTGAAACCACAGTACCCTGAGCTTAGATATTTTGCACGCATCATCTTCAGTTCCTCTATCAAGATTGTTCAAATTATGTCCCTGGGGTCAAAATTGACCCCGCCCCGGGGGTCACAAATTTACATAGAGTTATATAGTGAAATCTTCAAACCTCTTCTTCTCTGAAACTAATATGGCTAGAGCTTTGATATTTGGCATAGTGTAACTTCTAGAGGTACTTAACCGATATTGTTCAAATGGTTCTGGTCTGTTGCATATCTAGGTCACAGGAGCTAAAAATAGTTTGTTTCAATAAAAACTTAAAAAATCTTCTTCTCTGAAACCACAGTACCCTGAGCTTAGATATTTTGCACAAAGCATCATCTTCAGTTCCTCTATCAAGATTGTTCAATTATGCCCCTGGGGTCAAATATGACCCCGCCCCAGGGGTCACAAATTTACATAGAGTTATAAAGTGAAATCTTCAAACCTCTTCTTCTCTGAAATTAATATAGCTAGAGCTTTGATATTTGGCATGGTGTAACTTCTAGAGGTATACTTTACCAATATTGTTCAAGTGGTTCCGGTCCGTTGCATATCTATAGGTCACAGGAGCTAAAAATAGATTTAAAAAAGAAAAGCTTAAAAAATCTTCTCTTAAACTACAGTACCCTAATTTTAGCTATTCTGCACTCAGCATCATCCAATCAGCAATTGGCACAATCATATTGTCATAATTTCACAGCTTTCCAAGATAAGTTACATTTACATCAACGGTCCCAGGTGAGCGATTTAGGGCCATATACGGCTCTTGTTTACTATTTTAATTTGTTCCTCTACTGAAGGTTATAGTTCTAATTTATAAAGTTATAAATATGCATTATAAGAACAATATTCTATATCCTGACAGAGGGTAGCTTAAAGCAGACTGAAAGTAAAGCAGAATGCACCTTAAGGTGCATTCTGATTTACTTTCAACTTGCTTTAAGTGGTCATTTGTCTTCAAACAATAAACAGGCTAAGGGGTAATGGGTTAATTGTTATAACCCAGTGAAATATATCTCAGAAAACCTTCCCTTTATATACAATTAGTGCAAATATTGTATGTCCAACTGATACACTCAAACATCAAACAGCTTATGTCGGTAACCTGGTGTCTGATCAGGCTCCAAACTGTTTTCCATTCAGATTAAAATAAATACCCCGGTGTCATATCAAAATTGGACCCCCGTAAAAAATGGACCCGGGTCCAAATTTGATAGCGAAATATGGACCCGCGGGTCCATATTTCGCTATCAAATTTGGACCCCCCCTGTAAAAAATGGACCCCCCCCCATGCAAAAATTTAGAATGATAAAAAAACATAATAAAAAGGTAAGAAACAAGAAACCAATGAATATTTTAACCCATTACTCAATAAATATGCCTTTTTACGCCCTTAATTTATTCTTCCACTGAAGAAAATAATTCCAATTTATTCAGTCACAAACATTATTTTACTGTATAGGAAATATTTCATGTATCCTAGAAGATGGTAGCTTTACCAATTACCCAATAAATATACCTTTTTAAGCCCTTTATTTATTCTTCCACTGAAGAAAGTAGTTCCTTTTTGTACCATGTATTCCTACATTGAAGAAAATATTTCCATTTTATACAGTCACAAACATTTACTGTATAGGAAATATTTTATGTATCCTAGAAGATGGTAGCTGAATCCATTACCCAATAAAAATGCCTATTTACGCCCTTAATTTATTCTTCCACTGAAGAAAGTAGTTCCATTTTGTACAATGTATTCTTACTTTGAAGAAAATAATTCCATTTTATACAGTCACAAACATTTGCTGTATAGGAAATATTTTATGTATCCTAGAAGATGGTAGCTTAACCAATTACCCAATAAATATGCCTTTTTATGCCCTTCATTTATTCTTCCACTGAAGAAAGTAGTTCCATTTTGTACAATGTATTCCTACTTTGAAGAAAATATTTCCATTTTATACAGTCACAAACATTTACTGTATAAGAAATATTTTATGTATCCTAGAAGATGGTAGCTAAACCCAGTATCCAATAAATATGCCTTTTTACGCCCTTAATTTAATTGGACCCCCCCTCCCTTGGCAACACCCAACCATTAGTCATTTGATATTCACATCAATTTTAATTCTTTTCCATTATTTGTTTTGTTTAAGTAATGTTTTTTCCCTTTCCTGAAGTTACTATGCCCTGCAAATTATTTTGGTTGGGGTGGGGGGGGGGGGGGGGTTCCCAAATTTGATGGTGTAAAAAATGGACCCCCCCTCCCTTTTCAACACCCAACCATAAGTCATTTGATTTACACATCAACTTTAATTCTTCTCCATTACTTGTTAAGTTTTAGTGATGTTTTTCTCCTAATCTGAGGTTACTTAGCGCCGCAAATTATTTCAATTGGAGAGGGGGGTCCAAATTTGATGGCGTAAAAATTGGACCCCCCTCCCTTTTCAACACCCAACCATAAGTCATTTGATTTACACATTAATTTTAATTCTTTTCCATTAGTTGTGTTGTTTAAGTAATGTTTTACTCCTTTCCTTCAGGTACTATGCCCTGCAAATTATTTTGGTTGGAGAAGGGGGGGGGGGGGGAGGTCCAAATTTGATGGCGTAAAAATTGGACCCCCTTCTCCCTTTTCAACACCAAACTATAAGTCATTTGATTCACACATCAACTTTAATTCTTTTCCATTACTTGTTAAGTTTAAGTGATGTTTTTCTCCTAATCTGAGGTTACTATGCGCTGCAAATTATTTCAATTGGAGAGGGGGGGTCCAAATTTGATGGCATAAAAATTGGACCCCCCTCCCTTTTCAACACCCAACCATAAGTCATTTGATTTACACATCAATTTTAATTATTTTCCATTATTTGTATTGTTTAAGTAATGTTTTACTCCTTTCCTGAAGTTACTATGCCCTGCAAATTATTTTGGTTGGAGAAGGGGGGGGGTCCAAATTTGATGGCGTAAGTCATTTGATTTACACATCAACTTTAATTCTTTTCCATTACTTGTTAAGTTTAAGTGATGTTTTTCTCCTAATCTGAGGTTACTATGTGCTGCAAATTATTTCAATTGGAGAGGGGGGTCCAAATTTGATGGCGTAAAAATTGGACCCCCCTTACCCTCCCTTAAGACAGCATAAACATTAGCTTCAATGTCAAACCTAAACAAGTAATTGAACATGATTCTAGTAAAAGTGTATATCAAAGGACTAGTTTGTTGGTTTGGTGTTGACAATGGGGAGGGATGAGAATTTAACACCATCAAATGTTCACCCATCCTCTTTCCATCAGTTTAAACATGATACAAACAGTATTCAACACCTGAAACCAGTTACTTCTACATATGTACTTCTATGATCTGTCTTGTATGATTGAACAGACAAAGAAAGGGAGGAGAATGAATATTTAATGGCATTATATTTTCACGCCCCACTTAAAATTTCCATTTAGATGCCACCAAATTTGGACCCCCCTCTCCAACCAAAATAATTTGCAGGGTTTAGTTACTTCAGGAAAGGAGTAAAACATTACTTAAACAAAACAACTAATGGAAAAGAATTAAAATTGATGTGTAAATCAAATGACTTATGGTTGAGTGTTGAAAAGGGAGGGGGGGGGGGGTCCAATTTTTACGCCATCAAATTTGGACCCCCCTCTCCAACTGAAATTATTTGCAGCGCATAGTAACCTCAGATTAGGAGAAAAATATCACTAAAACTTAACAAGTAATGGAAAAGAATAAAAGTTGATGTGTTAATCAAATGACTTATAGTTGGGTGTTAAAAAGGGAGGGGGTCCAATTTTTACGCCATCAAATTTTGACCCCCCCCCCCCTTCTCCAACCAAAATAATTTGCAGGGCATAGTAACTTAAGGAAAGGAGTAAAACATTACTTAAGCAAAACAACTAATGGAAAAGAATTAAAATTGATGTGTAAATCAAATGACTTATGGTTGGGTGTTGAAAAGGGAGTGGGGGGCCAATTTTTACGCCATCAAATTTGGACCCCCCTCTCCAACTGAAATTATTTGCAGCGCATAGTAACCTCAGATTAGGAGAAAAACATCACTAAAACTTAACAAGTAATGGATAAGAATTAAGGTTGATGTGTAAATCAAATGACTTATGGTTGGGTGTTGAAAAGGGAAGGGGGGGTCCAATTTTTACGCCATCAAATTTGGAACCCCCCCCCCCCCCCCTTCTCCAACCAAAAATAATTTGCAGGGCATAATAACTTCAGGAAAGCAGTAAAACATTACTTAAACAAAACAAATAATGGAAAATAATTAAAATTGATGTGAATATCAAATGACTTATGGTTGGGTGTTGACAAGGGAGGGGGGGGTCCAATTGTAACGCCATCAAATTTGGAACCCCCTCTCCAACTGAAATAATTTGCAGCGCATAGTAACCTCAGATTAGGAGAAAAACATCACTAAAACTTAAGAAGTAATGGAAAAGAATAAAAGTTGAGGTGTAAATCAAATGACTTATAGTTGGGTGTTGAAAAGGGAGGGGGGGTCCAATTTTTACGCCATCAAATTTGGACCCCCCCCCCCCCCCCTTCCTCCAACCAAAATAATGTGCAGGGCATAGTAACTTACTTAGGAAAGGAGTAAAACATTACTTAAACAAAACAACTAATGGAAAAGAATTAAAATTGATGTGTAAATCAAATGACTTATGGTTGGGTGTTGAAAACGGAGGGGGATCCAATGTTTACGCCATCAAATTTGGAACCCCCCCCCCCCCCCCAAACTCCAACCAAAATAATTTGCATGGCATAGTAACTTCAGGAAAGGAGTAAAACATTACTAATGGAAAAGAATTAAAGTTGATTTGAAAATCAAATGACTTATGGTTGGGTGTTGCCAAGCGAGGGGGGGGGGGGTCCAATTTTGATGCCATCAAATTTGGACCCCCTCTCCAACAAATTTTTATTTTTTTTTATTTTTTTTTTTTATGGGCATAACAACCTCAAGCTAGGAGTAATCAATATTTTGCATTAGGGAGAATCATTACCAACTTTTATGGGGGGGTCCAAAATTTACAGGGGGGGTCCATATTTCGCTATCAAAAATGGACCCGCGGGTCCAT
Source organism: Gari tellinella (assembly GCA_922989275.2). Taxonomy (NCBI): domain Eukaryota; kingdom Metazoa; phylum Mollusca; class Bivalvia; order Cardiida; family Psammobiidae; genus Gari; species Gari tellinella. Next base: position 99,201,176 of record OV277858.1, on the reverse strand, counting down.
TTTTTACGGGGGTCCAAATTTGATCTGACACCGGTAGTCAGAATTGTGAAAAAGTTGGGATTTTCTACATTTTATTGCGATGCATTTGCGTTTAAACTGGTAAGAATAACACCTTCTCCACTGTACCATATAGCTTTTCTTAAGACCATGTACATCTTTACAAAGTAAACAAAGTTTTAAGAGATGTTTTTGTTTACTCAGAACATCCCTGATAAATGACTACATCTTGTCTGGTTGATCTGAATAAATATGTCAGAAACTATTTTTCTTCTCCATATAAGTCCTGGCTAAGCTACAGTTGAACTTCGATATCTCAAACTGGGTTAAATCGAACATACCCGTATTTCAAAGTTAAAACGTGGCTTAGCCACGTTTTAACTTTGAAATATGGGTGTGTTCGACCTAACCGAGCATGAAATAATGCAGCTCATGTGTCGAACTATCGGATAGTTCGAGTTAAGTGAGTTTGAGATATCGAAGTTTGACTGTATCTTGAAGTTTATTTTGTGTCACATCTCTCATATACATCACAGGTTTAACCCATTACTCCATAACAGGGTTCGACATTGGCCTACGTCCGATAGACATTCACTAGTAACGGCGATGTTCGGTCTAGTGATCCCTCGCAGTTACTAACCCGAATGGTCTAGTTAAAATCTGAGGATGATTTTTTTAAATTCACGCATTTAGAAAATGACATCATTATGTTCAAGCTAAAAATCCTACCCAGTTCGCCACTGTGGTTTCAGACAAGTAGGTTGCTCAGACCTCAAAACTGTTTCCGCATCTAAATAAAGCACGCAGTCGGGAATTCCTTGTTCTAAAATTAGCAGTAGTAACTATCCCGCAGTAATTAGGGCGATGAGTAAAATCCGGTTCAGTTACGAAAAATATCGGTGTGATTAATTGATCATCTCGCGCTATACTTAAAACACCTGATTGTGTTGATAACAGTTACGTTTTGAATGTTTTTAGAATTGATCATTTTTAATTAGATAGGTACAATATCCGAAAAGGTAACTGCAGTCTCAGTTTTTGGGATTGAAAAAGACAATTTATTCTGCGAACCGATATTTCTTGGTAGTTACCGGATATTACACTTTCCCACGCTTTTCACTACCTACATCTACATCTACATCAGTACGTAGTCCTGTCAAGCTTGACATTTACACTACGGTGCGCTAGAAAGATAAAGGTAACAAAGAGAAGAAGATAGGAAAGTAAGAAAAGAAACATTCAAGAAGTATCGGTGCGATGTGGATAGGTAAAAGGTAGAAGGAGAAAAGATTTCCCAGTTACGTTTCAAACCATCAGGACTTAACCACTCCAGCTTCCGTGGCGGTACCAGGGTTCGAGACCCCGCTGACACAGCTCAAGCCCTTCATTTGGTTTTACTTTGTAGCTGGGTTTAGAGGTCCCTAGAATTTAAGGTTGGACAACCCACTCTTAAAGGATGCCAAAGAGTGGGCCTCAGCAATTGATGCTGGCAAGGAGTTCCATGTAGGAATGCACCTTGGGAAAAAGCTAAACTTATAGCTGTTGGTAGAGGCATGGTGATGTAGAAACCGAGTACTGTGCGAGGATCTGGGCATCGTCTTGGCTGGTCTCAGGTATGTCGATGGATCGATGTCAACTAGGTCATGCACAATCTTGTATAACATGGTTAGTTGGGTCTTCTGCCGTCGTGCTTCGAGGGACTCCCAGTTGAGGCCATCCAACATATCAGATACACTACTTGTGTTCCGGTACCTGTTGGTAACAAACCGGGCAGCCCTGCGCTGTACCATCTCGATCTTCCGTATAAGGGTCTTGTGATGTGGGTTCCAGACGGTACAGCAATAATCCACGTTGGAACGAACCAATGCAGTGTAGGCGTTGATCTTCGTTTCCTTGCTGGTGCTGTGAAGATTGCGGCGAATGAAACCTAGCATGTTGTTGGCCTTCTTACTTATCCTGTCGATATGAGTTCTCCAGCCGAGGTCTGCTTGTATGTCCACTCCCAGGTATCTCGAAGATGTTTCTGTTGACAGGGTGACGTCTTTCAGGGTATAGTCCTTGATGCGAGGTGATCTTGCCCTGGTGACCCTGAGGATGTTGCATTTATTCGGGTGAAAATCCATCCCCCATCTCTCTTCCCATTTTGCAAGGGTTTGCAGATCCTCTTGTAGTTGTTGCTGGTCGAGTTCGGACCGGATCTGCCTGTAGAGTATGCAGTCATCTGCAAAAAGACGTGTCTGCGATGAAAGGCCCTCAGGTAGGTCATTGATGAACAACAAGAACAGCAAGGGGCCGAGGACAGATCCTTGGGGTACACCGCTAACTACAGGCACAACTTCTGATGATTGTCCATGAACCAACACCTTCTGCGTACGGCTGCCTAGGAATGACTGGATCCACTGGAAGGCCTGTCCTCTAACACCATAGTGGTGGATCTTGTTGAGCAGGCGCTGGTGCGGTACCCTGTCAAATGCCTTACTGAAGTCCAGGATAATCATATCGGTCTGGATGCCCTTGTCGAGTGATGAGGCCAACTCATGTACGAGAGTCAGTAGCTGTGTCTCGCAGCTCCTCCTCGCCCTGAAGCCATGTTGGCAGTCATGTAAAATGCTGTGCTGATCCAGGTGTTTGAGAGTCTGGCTGACAATGACATGTTCGAGCATCTTACAGCAGAGGCTGGTTAATGAGACTGGTCGGTAGTTTGCCGGGTCATGACGAGCACCTTTCTTGTATATGGCTGTGACATTAGCCTTCCTCCAATCATCTGGAACGGTGCCTTCACTCAAGGATTGCTGGAATATCAATGTCAGGATAGGAGCTATTTCAGCAGCCCATTCCTTCAGAATCCTGGCCGATATGTCATCCGGCCCTGCAGCTTTTCTTGGGTTGGTGTTGTTCAGAAGCTTCAAGATACCCTCCTCCTGGATCACAATATGGCCCATGTCAGGATAAGGTGTCCCTGATGGTACTGGGATGTCGCCCTCCTTCTCTTGTGTAAAGACAGACTGGTACTGACGGTTTAGTATGTTGGCTTTGTCTTTAGGAGAGTTGAAAAGGCGCCCCTTGTCTTTGAGTGGTGAGATGCCAGTATTGTCTTTGCGCAAGGATTTAATGAAACTCCAGAACCTCTTCTGCTTTGGCTGTCTGTCCATGTTCGGGTCCTCAACTTCAATCAGATGGTTGACATAACTCTGGTAGGTTTGTCTCTCCATCTTCTGTGTAGAGGATTTACACTTCTTATACGCTGAAATGTCACTGTCTTTCCTGGTTTTCAACATTCTACCATGATTGTCGTAAGTATCTTCAATGCAATTATTTTACCTAAAACACAATTTTGTATCAATTTTTACGTGCGAAACCGAAATCAATCCCAATTCTGATATATTATTTGTTTTGTTAACGAAAATATCCATTTTTCTGCCAAGTATAAGTACGACATTCAGCGAACGCTTTTTTGTTTGTGTACATCGTAACGTTCCACATCGTAACGTCAAATCATGTCAGATTTATTCAGCTTCGGTTTTAATGGTAAGAAAAAGGAAGAGAAAGGGGCGAGTACAGCTACGGCGGAGTCAAAGACACGCTATGAAAAGCAATAAAGACAGAGAAAGTTTTGCGAAATTATTGAAGTTTACCAAAGATTCAATTGTTTCTGTTTGGTCTACCAACTTTTTGGTCTGGTCTAGTAATGTTTGCAGGCTACAAGACCGAATGTCTAGTGAAAAAAAAAGTTAATGTCGAACCCTGCATAAATACACATTTTTACACAACTAATTTATTCCTTCACTGAAGAAAATAGTTTCAATTGATATAGTCATAAATATATATCATAAGAAAATACTACCTATATTCTAGCAAATGGTAGCTTAACCCATTACCCCATAAATACGCCTTTTTACGCCTCTAATTTATTCCTCCAATGAAGAAAATAGTTCCAATTTATACAGCAATAAATATGTATCATAAGAAATGTGTTCTATATTCTTGCAGATGGTAGCTTAAAGCAGGCTGAAAGTGAAGCAGAATGCACCATATGGTGCATTCTGCTTCACTTTCAACCTGTTTTAAGTAGTTGCCCATCACCAATACTAGAAATTGGCTATGAGGTAATGGGTTAAAGCAGGTTGAAAATAAAGCAGAATGCAACTGAAGGCATATTCTGCTTTACTTTCAACCTGCTTTAAATGCTCACCTATCTTCAATACTAGAAACAAGATATGGCGAATATGTGAATATTTGATTGGCAGAACACATATTTATTTGGATTGACAGGAAGCTAATTAGGTTTTGGCCTAAAGAATAGAAAAGCAATTTGCATCCAGTGTTGACCAACAGGCACCTACTGTGAATTCTTGGTCATTAGTATTAAGTTTTATGAGTCACACTATCACAACATAAAGTTTGAAACTTCAAAGGGGATGTATGTCACTTTTATGGTCAATAAATTTCTGGAGATTTGATGTCAACTTAATCCTTAAAATGATCGCCCTGTGATGCAAACAGCATTGTTTCTTTAACTCTTTATTTAACCTACTATACCGTATAAAATGTTTATAGTATTGAAGATAGGTGACCACTTAAAACTGGTTGAAAGTAAAGCAAAATGTGCCTTGAGGGGCATTCTGCTTTATTTTGAGCCAGCTTTAATCTACAATCTGTTAGAATATCGAAACAATTTCTTCTGGTACATTTTCAGATAAAGTGGAACTATTTATACTCCTACCATTTGTGGTGGGGGCTATATAGGAATTGCCTTCAACATCAATAAAATTATGACTGTCAGAGCTTTGATCTCAGAATATGTTGAATTAATATTTTAGTTTGATTATCTTGTTCAAACTTCATTTTTCTCCCAATTAAAGCCATAGGAATCTTGGCAAATAGCCTGGGAAATATCCTACATAATTTAAATGACATAATTTCTCTCTTTAATAAAAAACTTTACAGCAACAAAAAATGATTTACATATTTAGATTTGAACATTCCAATCATGACAAGATACTGTCAAATTTGTGTTAAATGACCTCTCAAAAGAAGATAACTATGCAACCTTTGATAAACATGTATTGTCAAGTTTAATGCAGCCCAAAAGTAAAGCAGAAAGCTTCTGTAGGAGCTTTCTGCTTTATGTTTTTGCTGCACTAATCAGTGACCTATCTTTAGAGATCTACATGCTTACAGATTGGAAACTTAACCCATTACCCCATAGCCTGTTACTAGTATTGAAGATAGGTGACAACTTAAAGCAGGTTGAAAGTACAGCAGAATGTGCATTAAGGCACATTCTGCTTTACTTTCAGCCTGCTTTAAGCTATTATCTTATAGGATCTAAAAAATATTACTTATGGTATATATTCATGTCTTATTAAAAGGAACTATTTTCTACAGTGGAGGAATAATTTAAAGGCGTACAAAGGCGTATTTATGGGGGAATGGGTTAAAACAGGTTGGACTGTAATTGCATTCTCAATAATCATACAGATACTTTTTACCAAAATGACAATGGTACACTATTCAATAGGGTCCTTGTATCAATAATGCTTTTATTGGAGAAATGTAAATAACCAAGTATAATAATAATATTAATTTAAAATTTCACAATGAAATATCATGATGTATTAAGAATTTGAGACATATTATAGACCTTTTCAATGAATGTGTAACTACTCCTTAGTACTCTTTTAACCCTTTGAACCCTAGTCCCGCATATAGGCGTCCTTTTCAAACAGTGTACATGTGAATAGTACACTTGTCCTATGCAAACAGTGAAGACCCAGATCAGAGGGCTCCAAAAGGAGCCCTCTGATCAGGGTCTTCACTGTTTGTCATAATGCCAAACATTGACAAAATAACCCTTAAAAGTCAGAAATGGACTAGACTAAAATGGAAACTGGAATTGTCCATTTAAAGTTTCAGGGAGGAAAGAGTTAAGCCTTTACCCCATAGCCTATTTCTAGTTATGAAGACAGGTGATTACATAAAGCAGGTTCAATATAAAGCAGAATGCACCCTAAGACAGATTCTGCCTTGGTTTAATAATGCAGTGTCTCACCAGGAATTAAGCTGTTTGACACTCTGACCATGTTCAGAAATGAAATTTTGAAAATTAATTTTTTAGAACAGTAGCAGATGACAATAGCTGCAGACAAAAAAATTACCCACCATGCAAAGAGTAGCGTAAATCATTATGTTGTATTGTATTTGAAGGTAGCTTAGTTCAAAAGATGTCGTTTTAGAACACAAATACTGACAGAATATATTATTAATAACTCAATGTATAGTCAAACACTTGAACCCTCTGTGAGGGAGTCTCTTTAGTGTGAGAGTTGGTCTCTGCTTTATATTTTGCTATTCAGTCGTTTTGAGACACTTTTACACATATGAAATAACTGTCAAATTGTTTAGGTTCAGATCTGTTGCTTTAGTTTCTTTGTAATTGATCTGGATTCAAACTATAGTCAGAGAATAGACACTTTGTTGCAGGTGTTAAAAACAGTTATGTAAACAATATCAACAAATAAAACAGGATTTATCATTTTAGAACTCAGCTCTTAAAACTCTTTGCATGCTTGGGTAAATTTTTTCCTCTGCAACAATTGTTATCTTCTACTGTTTTAAATTAATTTGTTCAAAAATTGTTTTCAAAATACGATCAGAATGTCAAACAGTTAGGATCCTGATGAGACGCCGCATTATGCGGCGTCTCATCTGGATCCAAACTATTTGCAAAGGTTATCAAGGTTTCTCCCCTAGCGTGCTAAGAGTTTAAGATCTGTGAATGTCATTGTCCATTTATTTACCAAACTTGGTAAACAGTCAAACCAGTGTTAAACAGTTATTCAATAGAAGATTCATTTGCAAGTTTCATAAGACAGTTGGCAGCTTATTGCAGGACAAAATTAATGTGGAAAAAATCGCTTTAGGGAGCCACATGTATACAATACTTTTGTCTTGCATTAATAGAGCAACCTGACTTTAAAGATATCTGCTTCATCAGGGAAATGAAGCTTAAACTCAGGTGTGACCGTACATAACCCTTGTCATGCTAAATTTTGAAATGGACTCGTCTTTTTTTCTGAAAAACGACCAGTCTACATTTGCTCAAGAGGGATTCTACAAAGTATTTATAAATCACAGTGGCAAACAGTGCAGACCCAGATCAGAGGACTCCTTCAGGAGCCCTCTGATCTGGGTATACACTGTTTGCAAAAGTTGTATCTAGTCCCGTTTCAGCACTTTAAAATCTAAGAATATTGAAGTCGAAACATTAGTGTTACAGAGAAACCATGATTTAAGCATATGTCTGTAGGTGAAAGGGGTGTGGCAAGGGATTAGGTATCAAGGGTAATCAATATTGGCCGTAATTGTAAACATTGGTCCTAATTGAATGTAATTGACATCTATAGGCCCAGTGTTTGATTACTTGTAAATCAAGTCACTACATGCTAAAATATGTACTGGGATGCTATCAACACCTTTATACTCGGGTCGCACAGGGTCAAACAAAGTTCCATTGATGGATATTTTAAAATTTGGTGGCCTGCAAGATGGTTGTGTTGTATGCGACTGGATTAAGATTTTATTTGTTGCACATCTGGATAACAAGATTGTCAATTTAGGGAGATAAAAAGGGATTTGTCAAAGCATGTGAAGATCTATATCTGTTAAAACTAATAGTGATTGTCTGGATTATGGCAATAAGATATGGGAATATTGGAACAAACGTTTTAAGTATTCATTTTTGCACTCAATGTGGATTTAATTTTGACTGAGCCATTCATTGATATTCACTATAAATGGAGAGTTTCAAAATACACTGTATTTGGATTTATCATGGATTTTTAAAGAATGTGTGTCAAAATTAGAAATACTTGTGCATGTGTTAAAAAGAAAATAGCAAACAAATATTTGACATTGCATTCAAGTAAAAGCCAACAGGATATCCATTGTTTTAACCCATTACTCAATAAATACACCTTCTTATATTTACGCCTTTGATATTTATTCCTGCACTGAAAAAAACTGTTCCACTGCAACTATACAGTCATGAATATGTACCCTCAGAAATATTATCTATATTCTAGCAGCTGATTGATAGCTTAATTCAGGCTGAAAGTTAATGAGAATGTGCTTTACTTTCAACATACTTGAAGTGGTCACCTATCTTCAATACTAGAAACAAGCTATAATATGGGGTAATGTAATAAGGGGAAATGGATAGAATTGTATCAAGGAATAACTTTGTGTGGATCAACCAGTGTATCATGATTAGCTTGTGTTGGTTGGATATAAATGCAGGATTAAGTTGATTATTAAAGTATATTTGAAGAAATAGAATTAAACATGTCAAAGAAATCATTGATTCCAAGGTTTCAGAAAACACTACCTAAGGCTAAACCTAAAACTGCAAGTAAAGTTGTAAAGAAATCTCAAATACCACGGTATCTGTCAAACTCCAAGGTGAGCAACAAATATGTGTAACAATTCAGAGTATCAGTTAAGGGGAGTATTTCAAAACTTAAAATCATTATTTCTGCTTTTAACCTTATGATGGCACCACTCATTAGAATCATATCTTCGAGACAATTCTAATGAGTAGTCACACCATAGGATTTGGTGCTGAAAGTAGCGAGAAATGCTTGATTTGGTCGAAATACTCCCTCTTATCTGAAGCCCTGTAGCATTTAGCCCATCTCCTGCTATTAGTGTATATCAAAACTTTTGAAAACAGTGTAGACCCAGATGAAACAGCTCCTGCAGGAGCGATCTTATTAGGGTCTGCACTGTTTTCTTATAGGATGTTAGAGCCTGCACTCTAACCTAGCTGGGGAAAATTTTCCCCATTTTATTAGCCAGTGTAATTGTTCAGATGATAGATGTTTTAGGAGCTTTATATATGAATATTCAGCAGGAGAAAGGTTACAACTCCTCTCTGTAATCCTCCATTGTATTGTCTTTCACAGAACTCCATAATTATTATGGGGAGTATTTCAAAAACTGAAATCTTGTCACAACTCATAAGAATCGTCTCTTTGAGACGATTCTAATGAGTAGTCACACCATAGGATTTGGTGCTGAAACAAGCAAGAAAATGTTGGATTTGTTCGGTTTACTCCCAGGAGCCCTGATGCCTTTAGCCATTTCTAATAGAAAATCCTTCCTTAGTCATGAAAGACAGGTGACTGCACAATGCAGCATAAATGTAATGCAGATCCGAACATTTGTTTAATGATAGCGTTGGAATGTCAAACAGTTTGGATTCAGATGATACGCCGAGTTACTTTGTGTCTCATCTGGATCAAAACTGTTTGCAAGGGCTATCAAGGTTTTGCTGTTAGAATGCAAAGAACTCTATCCTAAAGGTGCCTTTATCAGAGCTCCAGATAAGGAGTGTATTTCAAAAACTAAAATCTTTATTTCTGGATTAAACCCTATGGTGTTACTACTCATTATGAATACTCAATGAGTACTAACACAATGGGATTTGGTGCTGAAATGAGTGAGAAAATGTGGTTTTTGTTCAGTTTACTCCCTCTTATCTAGAGCCCTGCCTTTATGTATGTACTCAACATTGTGTTGATTATTAGATGTTTTAGACAGGGGACAGCAAGGTGGCAATACAACAGAAAGCTCCTTCAGGAGCTTTCTATTTTACTGTCACCTTGATTTAAGCTGTCACATGTCTTTTATACAATCAATTAGCTTTCTTTTTAGTTAGCGTATTAGAGAGGTTTTACTGTAGTCTACTTGAACCCATTACCCCATAAATATGCATTTTTGCGCCTCTAATGTATCCCTCCACCTAAAAAATAGTTTCACCTTATACAGTCATGAATATGCACCATAATAATTATAAATATTTTCTCTTTCAAAGCAAATGGTAGCTTAAAGCAGGTTGAAAGTAAAGTAGAGTGTGCATAAGGCACTCTGCTTTACTTTCAACCTTTTCCAAGTGGTCACCTATCCTTTATACTAGAAATAGGCTATGAAGTAAAGGGTTAAGCTGCCAGATCAATTGTGGTACTTGATACCAGTCTACTTGGAATAATGGGTAGTTTAATAAATACTGGTAATTACAAATAGTGTAGACCCATGAACCAGTCTACTTGGATTTATGGTCGGTTTAATAAATACTGGTATTAATCAGCAAATAGTGTAGTTCCAGATCAGAGGGCTCCTATAGGAGCCCTCTGATCTGGATCTACACTGTTTGCAAATGTCATGAGTATTATATATTTAAACAGGTTGATGGTGTTGAAAGAGTTTATCAAATAGGAAACTGGAATTGTCCATTGTGGCGAATGAGTTGCAAGTATAATTATGTGATTTTGTGTTTTGTTTTAGCCGGCTGTGAAGACAAGTCTGGTGAAGCATGTAAACCTTGATGACAGCGATGAGGAGTTGAAGACCGGCAACTCACTGTCTGAAGGGTCCAGGAAGTCCCCGGGGCCCAGGCCTGGATCAGGTGAGTGAAGCAGGGAACCAGTAGATTCCCATTTAGATATATACACCGTTACAAAACCTCTGAAAATGGACTTCCTTAAACAAGAAGTCTAAAAAAAATATTGACCCTCCCCCTATCTTAGTTACCTCCTAATATTGTATGCTCGAATCTTAGCAGTTAAGGGTGTATCAATGTCATGAATTTGGGAACTTTTCAAAGTACATGAAAACACTCTATGATGGTTTTGTATTGAAGAACTATTTAAGATAAATGAAAAAATAGAAAAAGTGTACATTTTGTGATCAACAGTTGGCTCTACGGCCATGTTAAATTTACCCCACCCACTTCCTCTTATTTTGTCCTTTTCAAACAGCCCGCTTCAATAAAACCCATTTTAAATGAAAACAAATATGATAATTTGGTTTTGTGTTATTTATTTCCTATATATGGTAGTATTTCTTCATACAAAAACTAATTTAAGAAAAAAAAGGCACCAAATGTGAAATTTATACAGCTCTAAATATCATCGGTATGGTACTTTTTTGTAAATTTTGTAACTCTCTTTACTTTAATAACTCAAAATTTTCAACACTGACCTTTCAATTTCTTTTCATATTTTGAACTGCCTTAGTATGGGCTTTCATCTAGTAGAATATAAGAAAAAGTTAAATACTAGAACTATTTCATTTTCAAACGTTTTTACTTTTTTTCATAAAATAAAAAATCTAATAAAATCATGCCCTATATAAAGCATATTTTGGATATTCAAGGATCCATATTGTTCAAACCTGGTGCCTGCTTTGTCTAAATTTGGTTTATATATGTGAACATACAACCATAGACATGAAATAAATAAAGAAAACCCAAATTAACATTTTTGTTTTGTTTTGAAATAGATTTTACTGAAGCTTGTACTCTGAATGGGTAAAATTTGAAAAAAAATCCAAATTTGACATACCTTTTTCAAATCGCTGTAGCTCAAAAAAAAGGACACCACCATATATATATTTTCATTCATCATAAATAGCTCTTCCAAAAAAACAATGATAGAAAAAAAGTTTAATACTTTGAAAAAAATGGCTCATGACATTGATACACCCTTAAGTCAAACTTGAAGTAAGCAACCAGTGGAATGAAATTCATGTTTGGTAGTCTTTAGGACTGATGGCAGTTTAGGGCTTTACTTTCTGATCTGCATTAACCCAATGGCCAGTTTCTAGAATTGAAGATAGGTGACCACTTAAAGCATGTTGAAAGTAAAGCAGAATGTGCCTAAAGGCACATTCTGCTTTACTTTCAACATGCTTTAAGCTACAATCTCCTGGGATACAGAGTGTATTTATGATGATGCATATTCATGACTGTATCAATGGAAACTGTTTTCTTCAGTGGAGGAACAAGTTTAAAGCGTAAAAAGGCATATTTATGAGGTAATGTGTTAAGGAGTCATCTGCTTCTTCAGTTAAAGGTGACTCTTAATTCAGGTTTGACTGTAGGCCATATTGGAATTACATATTTTTAATTATAGCTATATAAAATTCACTTCTTTTACCTATATCAATATGGACAAGTTATATTTACGCATGTACTATGGAGTTAAGCCTTTAAAATCGTTTTATTTCTGGTTTGACATGATTATAGTCATGATTATACAGTATAACCTCCGTTATCCGACACCCCATGGTTCCATGTTTGTAAGTCGGTTAAGAGAGGTTGTTGGTTAACAGAATTAGGCCTAAGTTTACAAGTTTACACACCCAAAGATTGTCGCTGCGAGGCGAATTTCTCGATGCCGATTGACTTATTAAATATGCTTGCATGAGTGCAGTATATCCCTGCAGGTTATTCCAGTTTGAAATAGGAATCCCATGCTCAGGATCTACACGGTTTTTTCCATTGTTCTTTCTACAGTGGGCATAAACTTGTATAGTCAGTGTACAATTGGAAGTAAACACGCATACATGTAGATATTAAGGGATCGACTTAAACACCGGTACATTCGTATTTACATTTTAGATACAAGTACAGTCTTCTCTCGTTATGTCGAACTAGCGGGATATTAAAACGCGAGAATGTTTTAATTTTCTCTCAATATAATTTGAGCATACATTTTTACGCCTGCGATTATTACTATAGACTCAACCTATACGGACGGCGCATTAGATATATATTTCGTACTTCTAAAGTTGACAACTTGACGGTGAGGATGATTGGCAGATACCTGTCCAATTTGAACACGAAATAATGGTTAGCTATTGTTGGAAAGGATGGATGAGTTGGTCTTTTCGGCACTGCAAATGGGTTGCTTACACGTTTTGGCTGAAGTTATATTATTAACCATCACATTATTCATCAAGAGAGAGTTATGTTACATAAAATATATAGGGAAACTGCCGGGACCAAACAGCAGTGTCGGATAACAGAGGTTTCCGGTCAAGAGAGGTGTCGATCGACAGAGGTTATACTGTAGTTCAGTATAATCAAGCTGTGAATGTCCGAATTTTTTTCATTTGTTTTACATGTGTTGTTCTGCCAAGTTCATGCTTTAAAAAACATTTTTTACAAATTCATGTCATAAGCTTTTATCAATTTCAAACCGAGATCGTGGCATTCAGACTTTTCATGTGGGGAAACCTTCCAGCTGGCTTGTAGAAGGTCGATGATTCTACTCAGCTGCTGATTTGTGCCTGAAACAGTGCATAAAGGGTTTCTGGGGTCTTTTTCCACCTGAAATTAGCTGGATGTTGTAATATGACTGAAATACAGTTCAAGCGAAGTAAAATCTTAACTAATCCAAATCAAACCAAGATCTTGCAAAATTGATATAAATTTTCCAAACTTTTCACTTCACTTCACTTACAATGCAGTGTACATTATTTTAACACATACCAGTAGTTTTGAAGCAAGACTGATAATGATTTTACCTGTTGCTTTATATGCATGGTACACTAATATTTGTGTGACTATTATTCTACCAAATTTAGGAATTCTGAAAAGGCGAACAGGTAACAGACAATGTATAATACTATTGACTATTTTGACATTGTTTGTTGTCGGTAATTAAAGGTATAGGTATTTACAGTTGACTTGCTTGTGGAGAATCAATGTACAGTATAAACCTGTGTTAACTCTTTCCTCCCTGAAACTTTAAATGGACAAGTCCAGTTTCCATTTTAGTCTAGTCCATTTCTGACTTTTAAGGGTAGTTTTTGTCAATGTTTGGTATTATGACAAACAGTGAAGACCCTGGTCAGAGGGCTCCTTTCGGAGCCCTCTGATCAGGGTCTTCACTGTTTGCATAGGACAAGTGTACTATTCACATGTACACTGTTTGAAAAGCATGCCTATATGCGGGACTAGGGCTCAAAGGGTAAAGGAGCAATTTAATGATAATTAATTGTGATATCGGAATACAAGGTTTTGCTTAACTAGAGCCTAAGATCGTTATATAAGGGGAGTATTTCAAAATTCAAAAACTAAAATCTTTATTTCTGCATTAAACTTAGTGTGTCACAACTCATTAGAATCGTCTCTTTGAGATGATTCTAATGAGTTGTAACATCATAGGATTTGGTGCTGCAATAAGTGAGAAAATGTTGGATTTGTTCAGTTTACTCCCTCTTTTCTGGAGCCCTGCTTAATGCAGGGCAAAGGTAATGCATAAAAGAGCTTTTTATGTATTTATATGAGCTTGCTAATTCATCATATATGAGAGGGTTGCTTAACACAGGTTTTACTGTATTAACTCTTTCCTCCACAGCCAAAAGTGCAAATCGCCTGAACTGTGTTTGATTAAGACAAGTTACAACTTACTGCTTTAAGTAAAGAGTAGGAGCTTTCTGCTTGATTGTCTCCCTACTTTAAGCTTCCACAGGTGTATTTAAAGCCATCAATGAATATTCATTTGTGGCATTTAATTAGAGGAGTAGGTCAAGGCATCTTAACAAGGCACTTATGTGGAGGAAAGGGTTAAAGAATATAACAGACACAATGTAATCAGATGTATTTGTATGCTTTATGTTTCTATGTATCGCAATATCGTAAATAGGGCAGAAAATCTGTGATGAGGGAAAGGGTAGATATTTCGGATCTGTCATGAGTCGATATTTGAGACAAGCTGATCTCAACTGAGTCTAGAATTGAAATATTATTAAGTGAGCCTTGGCGAGCTTAACAACTTTTCTATTCTAGAAGATGTTGGAATCAGCATATCTCAAAGATCAATGAGTAACAGATTATTTTCTGACATAACCAACGATTTTAAACTATTTTTCAAAGCAATTGGCCTTTTTGGAATCCCAGTGACATAATCACGCCTTTATACATAGTGACGTTAAAGTGATGTCATCAAATTGATCTCACAGTTATGTTGGACACAAGGATATTTTTTATCTTTGTTCGCTATTGGAAACAGGGGTAGTTAGAAATAGTTGTCTGCTATATGAGAGGAAACATTTGCTATTTGTTCATGTTGTTTGTTCATGTTTGTTGTCTGCATGTGTCGATAGGTCTATCGGGGATTGTGTTTTACCAGACACAGAGTAAGTAGTGACTCTTTTATTGCAGCTCAACACTGACCAAAATAAAGTCTAATCTTTGATTGTTGATAATCTGAGCATGATCACAGAGAGTAAATTGAAAAGCGTGCTTTAATTGACCTTAAATTCACCAACCATATCTTCAGTTCGAAATTTTTTAATTTGGAGTCTGTCTTATCACTCATTCTTTGTCTGTCAATTTATCAATTGCCGGCTTCTTTACTTATTCCATGTTTCTTAAATAAGCTCAGCCTGCAACAGACAAGACCAGTATTCTTTTTTTCATCTGGAAAGAAGCTTCATTGTCCAGGCTAAAAGTATGCAATTGGACAATCAACTACCAGGCTCTACCGTGGCCCACAAATCATGTTTGACCATGATTAGTGCTTGATCAATGATCAAACACAGTGGACCATGTTCAACCATGTCCACCAAACAAACAAAAAAATAATATCCATGGTAGACCATGTTATCCAAACCATGCTCAAACATGATTGACTATATTATATGTTCTTCAACCATGATGGACCATAATCAACCATGATAGGTCGTGCTCAACCATGGTGGACCATGTTCTTAAACCATGGTGGTCCTAACTCCTTGATTTCTGATAAGTTCAGCCTGAAACAGTTTTATTGCTGCCTATTTCCTGAATAAATATAGATAATGATTTCCTCCAGGATTTATTGATATATAGTTGAACTTGATATGCTTGGTGAATTCAACATGTAACTGATAGAAACCCCATAACATGTAACTAATTTAACTTAATTGTGAAGAGCACCTAGTGTTCCTGATCATCACAGACTGATTTCTTAACAATTATCCTATGAAGGCTTCAATGATAGTCTTCTCCTAGGAGGATTTTAACAACACTTCTGGTTCCAAGGTTATAAAGCTTTTGAGTTGAGTCATATACTATTCTCAAGCATTCGATTGGTCAGATTTGAGCCTAGGCTCAAATCTGACAAATCAAATGCTTCAAAACTACATCAGACTCAGCTAAAAAGCTTTATAACCTTGGAGCCTGTTTTGCTGTGAACTACTAGATGTCAAACAGAATTTTAAACACTTTAAAGTTATATATGAAATGTTGTGGACAAAGTATCTCGGACATTGCAGATTCAGTAAAAATCTCTCTATTAAAACCATTTAATGTAAAGTTACGCATCTTTGTGTTTAAGGCAATTTGAAACAGGAACGCCCTATCAGATTCCAGTTATTTTGGCTGATTTGAGTCTACACTATTTGCAATGTTCTAGAACCCCTTTGTCTTATGATATAGCTCGTATTATAACTGATATCCTCTGAAGTCTATTAAACCCCTTTCTAATCTTGGTGTTGATTTTAATATAAGTTACAGTTAATCTTGCAATTATAAGTTGCTCACCTAAGTTAGTTGCTGCTGAAAATAAGTTTTACTTTTACCTGTGTCTTACAATAAGTTTCCATTTGTCCTAGCAATTTCATTTTACATGTGTCTAATAATAGCTGTAGCTTTGATGTTGTTTGACATTATTGTGCTGAACTTTGTTGTTATAATTGTCGTTTTTGTAAATATTGTTTTGCCTACCGTAACCCTGTACTTCATAGAATGAAGCCTATTTGTCATTTAGAGATTTAGCTTTTAAGTCTTGACCATTTGTGAAATGTGAATTTAACCCATTACCCCATAGCCTGTTTCGAGTTTTGAAGACATGTAACCTCTTAAAGCAGGTTGAAAGTAAAGCACATTCTGCTTTACTTTCAGCCTGCTTTAAGCTACCAGCTTCTAGAATATAGAAATTATTTCTAATGTAAAATATTCACAACTGTATAAATTGGAACTATTTTCTTCAGTGGAGGGATAAACTAAAGGCATAAAAAGGCGTATTTATGGTGAAATGGGTTAATGTATCTAGAGACTTAGAATCTTTGTGGATATTCAGTAAAACTTGTGTTATTGTCCTTTCAAAAGAATAGGAGTTGCTAGTCATATATGAAAGCACATGTAGGAGTCTATTACAGGACAAAAAGATACAAAAAAGATCCTATATAAGGGTATTCTACATTTCTTTTGTCCTGCACTAAAAGGTACCATAATAACTTTAGTATTGGGACAAACAGACCTGAGCAAGAAGTGTAGACCCTGATCAGACTGCTCCCTTAGGAGCAGTCAGATCAGGATCTACACTGTTTGCTATTTACCCTGTACACCCTGATGAAGCAGCTTTTTCCGAAACTGTCTGATCAGGGTCTGTACTGTTTTCTAAATGGATCTGTCTAACACGAGCCTGCATTCTTTTCTGGGGGAAATTTTGCCTTATTCTGTTAGCCAATGTAATAGTTCAGATGATAGATATTGAAAGCGGGCAGACTTTTATAATATGAATATTTGGTGGAAACTGAAAGTGTTAACCCTTAGCCTGCCACTCACGACTATAGCTCCATATGCAAACAGCTTGGATCTGGATGAGACGCCGAGTAATTTGAAGCACTTTGAAACTTGAAGCAGACGAGAAATATAGCAGACGACAATTTATTTGGCGGGCTAAGGGTTAATACCTTGATTCTTTCATGAATGGCAATTGAACACAGGTTCTACTGTATTTGTTGTTGTTGTTGTTTATATTACTCATTCACTCCTTAACTCTTTCCTCCCTGAAACTTTAAATGGACAATCCCAGTTTCCATTTTAGTCTAGTCCATTTCTGACTTTTAAGGGTTGTTTTTGTCAATGTTTGGCATTATGACAAACAGTGAAGACCCTGATCAGAGGGCTCCTTTCGGAGCCCTCTGATCTGGGTCTTCACTGTTTGCATTAACAAAGTGTACAATTGACATGTTCACTATTTGAAAAGGATGCCTATATGCGGGACTAGGGTTCAAAGGGTTAAAGTTCCAATTTCAGATCAAGTCTTGTCCGATTTTGACTATTTAGTGTTGATTTAAACAATATATTTCAAAAAGACAGACAGTGGAGACCCTGATCAGAGAGCTCACCTGTAGGAGTCCTCTGATCAGGATCTACACTGATTGCACAGGACAAGTGTACTCTTCACAGGTACACTGTTTGTTAATAATGAGTATACTTGTCACCAGGGTTGAATGTGTTAATATGTGAAATGATGTGATACAAACTTTCTCAATACATGTACACTTTGTTTACCCTTTAGAAAAAGCATCTGTTTCATATTTGTCTGTTTATTTTTAATGTGTTATTGTCTTTATGTGTCTCAGATTCGGGAAGACCTCCAATAAGATTCAGAAAACTACTTGTAAAGACAGGTTGTAAAGTCTTAGCCATTTTGTTTCACAGGGATTACTTCTTTACTTCTTAACATTCTGCTGCCAGTTTTCAAAAAACATTTAGTATATGATCAAATATATTTAAAGAAACTGTCAAATTTGTATTAACTCTTTCCTCCCTAAAACTTTAAATAAACAATTCCAGTTTCGATTTTAGTCTAGTCCATTTCTGGCCTTTGATGGGTTGTTTTTATCCATTTTTGGCATTATGACAAACAGTGAAGACCCTGATCAGAGGGCTCCTTTCGGAGCCCTCTGATCTGGGTCTTCACTGTTTGCACAGGACAAGTGTACTATTCACATGTTCACTGTTTGAAGAGGACGCCTATATGCGGGACTAGGGTTCAAAGAGTTAAGCAATAATGATTCATGTTAATTGCAATCACAGTTAAGAGTGTGTTAAAATGAGAGCATTTAATGCTGGCAGCAAAATGTTTTTATGAATAGGGTTTCTCTCTGTCTCTCTCCTTTCAATCATTAATTGGGTACCTCTTTGGGCATCACAAATATGGTCTCTTGGAACTTTATTGCAAGGGAAGTATGTCTTCATGCACCATAGAACAGTATTGTCATCTTTCCTCCTTAGGGATTAGTGCAAATCACTTGTATTCATCTGATTCACAGGGATAAGTTTTCCCACAAAATATGTTTATGCCAAAAGAATAACAGTCGAAACTCGATACTTCGAACTTGCTTTAATTGACCTTACCACTATTTCATAAGTTTAATTTTGATAATTCAGTCTCACTTAACCCATTACCCCATAGCCTGTTTCTAGGTTTAAAGAAAGAGGATCACTTAAAGCAGGTTGAAAGTAAAGCAGAATGCGCCATAAGGCGCATTCTGCTTTACTTTCAGCCTGCTTTAAGCTATTATCTGCTAGAATATAGAAAGTATTTCTTATTATACATATTTAAGACTGTATAAAACGGAACTATTTTATTCAGTGGAGGAATACATTTCAGGCGTAAAAAGGCGTATTTATGGGGGAATGGGTTAAGTCAAACATACCTGTATTTCAAAGTTACCACGTTTTAACTTTGAAATATAGTATGTTCGAGCTAAAGCGAGTTTGAATTTTCGAGTTTATGATGGCCGACTGTATGTCCATTGCAAACAGTGTGGAGCCAGATCAGACATTGGGTAACCCTGAATTTGATCAGGCTTCAAACTGTTTGCAACTCAGATTAAAATGAAACATTAATAGTTTGCAACTCAGATTAAAATGAAATATTAATATTTTTCAAAAAATTGTAATTTTCTACATTTTAGTGCAATGCATTTGCTTTTTATTTCAATGGGAAAGTCTATAACGTCTTCACAACTAATAGTAAGGTAAACTACTGCTGTAACAGTGTAGGTTGATGACTGTTTAAAACAGGGTGAGAGTAAAGCAGAAGTCTCATTTAGTAGCTTTCTGATTTACTTTCATCCTACAGTGCTTTGACCCATTACCCCATAGCCTGTATCTAGTTTTGAAAATAAGTGACTTCTTAAAGCAGGTTGAAAGTAAAGCAGAATGCACCTTAAGGCACATTCTGCTTTACTTTCAGCCTGCTTTAAGCTTTCATCGGCTAGAATATAGCAAATAATTCTTATTATGCATATTCATAACTGTATTGATTGGAACCATTTTCTACAACAAAGGAATAAATTAAAGGCGTAAAAAGGCATATTTATTGGGTAATGGGTTAATCTGTCACTTGTCTTATTCAAGTCATAAGGTGTATGAGGAAGAGTAAATGAGGTTTACAAAAGTCAATAGTTTATGCATTGCATTAGATGGGTTTTTAACCCTTTCCCTTATAAAAGCGACTTTTAGCACATGCATTTTATTCATCCGCTGAAGAAAATAGTTCCAAATTATACCATCATGAATATGTGTCATACTTAATATTTTCCTTATTCTAGCAGGTAATAGCGTTAAGCAGGCTGAAAGTAAAGCAGAATGCACCATATGGCGCATTCTGCTTTACTTTCAGCCTGCTTTAAGTGGTCACCTATCTTCAATACTAGAAATAGGCTATCAGGTAAAGGGTTAAAAGGAAATGTCTATTTTCTGGACAAGTTTTGTGTTTTGGTGTATATGTATTTACTTTGTGTGAATTTAACATTGAAGGGTAATGCAGGTCTAGATTTTCTTGTTAGAAATCAATTTTATACACTAGTTTTATGGGGAAAAGATCATGTTTTTGCACAAGTGATAAGTTTTCTTCATAACGACCCATTTCATTTGGAGAGTTAAAACACGGTGGAGTAGGGTTATATGTTTACTAATTAAAGGTTTTGAAGTAGATAGTCAATAAATGAATAATTATTCTTATTAAAGGTTAAGGCTGGTGTTAGAATAAAATAAAGCAGTGTTGTTTTTTCACTTACAGGGAAGTGGTGGTGGACCTTTGTAGAGGGAAAACATTGTTTCATATTTCAGGTTTTTAAGTGTTTTAAGACATATAGCTACTTAAAGCAGACAGAAAGTAAAGCAGAAAGCTCATGTTGGAGCTGTCTTCTATACTTTTATCCTGCTTAAGGGAATAATGGTCATGTTGTTACAAAAGCTTTTGAATATTAACCCATAGCCTGTTTCTAGTTTTGAAGACAGGTGACCAGCCTTAAACACGTTGAAAGTAAAGCAGAATGCGCCTTAAGGTGCATTCTGCTTTACTTTCAGCTTGCTATAAGTTACAATCTGCTAGGATATATAAATTATTTCTTATGATACATATTAAGAATTGTATAAAGTGGAACTATTTCCTTCAGTGGAGGAATAAATGAATGGCGTAAAAAGGTGTGTTTAGGGGATAATGGGTTAAGGGATACCTGTCATGTTGTAGGAAAGGTTTTGTGAAGCTCAATTATCTATTAACCCTTACTGTGCAAATGAGGCATGCAACCTTTATTTATAACGTCAAAACATTTGAGTCGTGCCACGAGAAAACCTACCTTATTGCATTGCAACATTGTACAGACCAAGCACTGTATCTGAGTTTGTCTACACTACCAAATACTGTATATTATACTGATAAATACAATGCTTTAGATGATTGTAGATGTCAAACAGAGTAGATCAATCAAGGCCAGCCACCGCTCCTTTGATGTGGCGACTGGCCTTGATCTACACTGTTTGCAATGCAATAAGGCAGGTTTTGTCATGGCACGGCTCGCTTGTGTTCAATGTCCTAATACACACTTATTTAGTATGTCACATTATCACTCCGTCATATATAACTTATAAAGTTTGGATTTAATTAGATAATATATCTGCCCGAACATTGTTAGATCTAATTATTCATACATACAGTTGAACTTCGGTATCTCGAACTCAGTTAAGTCGAACATACCCGTATTTCAAAGTTAAAACGCGTTTTTTACTTTGAAACACAGGTTTGTTCACTTAAACTCAGCTTGAAATAAGGCAAATTCACATTTAGAAATATCGGATAGTTTGAGTTATATGAGTTCGAGGTATAGAAGTTCAACTGTAATTTAAGTATTTTTAACAAGTTGCATTGTAAGTTTCATCAATTTTTTTTATAAATAATATTTTTATTACATGTATCTCTCATCATGGCAGGAGATGTCGGTGGATCAGTACGGCCCATGTACAGTAGAACACCAACCCCAGATGGCACTACATCACCTATCGACAGGCCGGGCTCAACCTCTCCGATGCCAGTGGGTGGCACGCCCAAGAAGCCTGTAAAGCAGACAGTGTCGGGCACGTCACACACCACTGTGGAGGAGGATTTTACTGATGATGATGATGATGATGATGCTGATGAAGAACCTCAACCTATACAGAGGAACAGAGTGTCTTTCAAACAAGAAAATGACATTAAAAACATTGTAAGTACAGTCAAACTTCTATATCTCGAACTCGCTCAACTCGAAATATTCGATGTTTCGAAACATGAATTTTGCCTTTTTTCAAGCTCGGTTTAGGTGAACATACCCGTGTTTCAAAGTTAAAACGCGACTGTAAATATAATATCAGGACTCTAGATTAAAGAGAGGAAACTTAACTCTTTCAGCACTAACTTACTCTTGTGGATCTTTTCAATTATCAAAATATCAACCAGTCTATTTGGAATGATGAGTAGATGAATACTGGTCTAAATAAGAAAACAGTACAGACCCTGATCAGAGGACTCCTTTAGGAGTCCTCTGATCTGGGTCTACGCTGTTTTCAAATGTATTGAGTATATTTTAACAGGTCTATGGTGTTGAAAGAGAGCCCAATCTAGATCACTTGAACTCCCTTCAGTTGAAATTTTATGTATTTCTTCAGTTTAAATTGGATTACTCAAGCCCACTAGATAAATAAAATATGTCAAACTGTAATTCAAAGTCAAAATGAGCTAAGCTGTGTTTTAACTGTGAAATATGGTAAGTGTGATTTAAGCGAGCTCCAGTTATTTAGGTGTTGCTTTATGGCCAATATCTTCCTTTTGTTTCAACCAAACTGTATATTGTGTTTCCACATGAAAGTCATCTCTCTGAGATTCTTTTTAAGTTAACCCGTTACCCCATAGCCTGTTTCTAGTTTTGCCAGTAGGCGACCACTTAAAGCAGATTGAAAGTAATGCAGAATGCACCTTAAGGTGCATTCTGCATTACTTTCAACCTGCTTTAAGCCACCATCTGCTTGGATATAGAAAGTATTTATTTTGGTACATATTCATGACTGTATAAATTGGATCTAAATATTCTTCAGTCGAGGATTAAATTAAAGGTGTAAAAAGGTGTTTTTATGGTGTAATGGGTTAATGTGTGTTGTTGTGTTATTGTAGAGCACTGAGGATGACTCTGATGCCGATGAAGATGATGAGGAGGAGATTGAACCGAGTAAGAAACGAAGGATCCAGACCCCCGAGGAGGCCTCGGTAAGTAAACGTTGTGTAACAGAAACAGAGGTCATCTAAACTGAACCAGATGTTTATGTCTTGAATTTAGCTCTCTTGAGCTTAACCCATTACCCCATAAATATGCTTATTTACGCCTCTAATATATTCCTCTTCTGATAAAAAAAATTCAATTTTTACTGTTACAAATAAGAATCATAAGAAATATTTTCTATATTCTAGCAGATAATAGCTTAAAGCAGGCTGAAAGTAAAGCAGAATGCACCTTAAGGCGCATTCTGCTTTACTTTTAACCTGCTTTAAGTGGTCACCTATTTTCAAAACTAGAAACAGGCTATGGGGTAATGGGTTAATTGGCTTAAAATGAGCTAGTGTGAATGCCTATGATATGTCATCCATCAGTCTGTTCTGATTTCTTCAAACTAAATCTATTCTGAAACTTGTCGATCTTAGCATGGGTGGTTTTTTTGTGCCTCTAAAACAGAGCACGTAAACGCATGATAAAGTATCTCTATGAGGAAAATGTAAATGTGTTAAAACGCCTTTTTACACGTCAAATTCATTCCTACATTAAAGAAAACAGATCCAATTTATACAGTCATGAATATGTATCAAATAAAATAGTTTCTACATTCTAGCAGACGGTTGCTTAAAGCAGGCTGAAAGTAAAGCAGAATGTGCTTTATGGTCATATGTCTTCAAAACTAGTAACAGGCTATTCAGGGGTAATGGGTTAAGCTTTGGATTGTAAAATATACCATTGATTTATAGATGAGTTTGACTTAAAACCTTTGAACCCTAGTCATGAATATATGCATCCTTTGCAAACAGTGTACCTGTGAAGAGTATACTTGTCAAATGCAGACAGTGAATACCCAGATCAGAGGGCTCTTATAGGAACCCTCTGACCAGGGCCTGTATTGTTTGTCATATTGCAATTAATTGATAAAAAACAACCTCATAATAGTAAAAAATTGACTAGACTAAATTAGTTTAAACAGTATGGCTAGACTAGAATAAATTGGAAACTGGAATTGACCATTTGAAGTTTCAGGAAGGAAAGGGTAAACAAGATTCAACACTATAACTATACTGTCTGTGTTTTGATATTACAGGGCTATCTTCCACCAGGAGTATCAAACAGCTCAACTCCAACACTGTCACAAGAAAAGATGAGAGGTAATTATGAAGAAAAAATCAGATATTCAGTCAAGATGATATCAAGCAGCCATCCAATGAAGAATCATAAAGAATATCTTAGTACCATTTGTAGCTTGGTACAGACTGAAAGCAATGCAGAAAGCTCCTTACAAAGTCCAGAGACAGTTTTCTGGAACTGGCAATTCAAGTGAGCTTCACTGTACGGTGGAGAAGATTTTTATTCTTTTCCAATAAAAGTGTTTGTAGTAAAACAATTATTTCTGTTGCAAACAGTTTGGAGTCAGATCAGATATCAGGTAACCAAGCATTTGATAAGGCTCTAAGCTGTCTGCCACTCATATTAAATAATGAGTTTGTTTACATTTTCTAAAATATGTAAATTTTCGCCATTTAATTTCATTGTTAAGGCAAGTGACTATTTATTGCAGGACAACAGTAAAGCAGAAAGCTCCTATAGAAAGCTCCTATAGGAGCTTTCTGCATTGCTTTTGTTCTACATTAAGCTACAGTCTGTCTTAAACAATTATTTCGAGGCTTAAATTAATTAACCCATTACCACATAAATACACCTTTTTACACCTAGTTTGTTCCTTCTCCAAAGAAAATAGTTCCAATTTATACAGTATAAGGCATATTTTCTGTATTCTGACTGATGGTTACAGCTTAAAGCAGGTTAAAGGTAAAGCAGAATGTGCCTCAAGGCACATTCTGCTTTACTTTCAAACTGTTGTAAGTGGTCTCCTATCTTCAAAACTAGAAACAGGTTATGGGGTAATGGGTTAAGAGAGATAGTAATGTAATTTGTTAACCCATTACCCCATATCCTGTTTCTAGCTGTTGAAACAGGTGACCTTCTTAAAGCAGGTTGAAAGTAAAGCAGAATGTGCCTTAAGGCACATTTTGCTTTACTTTCAGCCTGCTTTAAGCTACCCACCTGCAAGGATATAGAATATATTTCTTATTCTGCATATTCATGATTGCATAAGCGGAACTATTTTCTTCAGTAGAGATAAATATTAATGGCGTAAAAAGGCGTATTTATGGGTTAATGGGTTAAAATAGGAAAGGATACTTACTTCCCTATTTCTCCCTGTATCTTCTTTTGAATGGTTGTTTATCACATCTTGACTGCAAATAAGTATCATTACCTTTTACTCTTTTAACACTAAGTAACTCTTGTGGGTTAATAGGCTCCCTTGTGGATTATTTTAATTACCAAAAAATGAACCAGTCTATTTGTAATTCTTGGGTACCGTAGTTTAATAAATACAGCTCTAAATTAGCAAACAGTGTAGACCCTGATCAGAGGGCTCCTATAGGAGCCCTCTGATCAGGGTCTACACTGTTTGCAAATGTAATGAGTATATTTTAAACAGGTCCATGGTGTTGAAAGAGTTCATATAATGATAAGCATTGGTCATAGCAGGGCTCCAGATAAGAGTGAATAATCTTAACAAATCCAACATTTTCTCACATATACAGCACCAAATCCTATGGTGTTACTACTCATTAGAATGGTCTCTTAGAGACGATTCTAATGAGTAGTGACACCATAGGGTTTAAAGCAGAAATAAAGGTTTTAGTTTTTGAAATACTCCCCTTATCTGGAGCTCTGTCATAGAAATGATGACGACAATGATGATAATTGCTATAATGTAATCCTTACTCCTTATACATGTAATTGCATTTTACCTCATGGTGAACATGCATGGAATGAGGTCTGGAACTAGACTTTTATATTTTCCCTAACCCATTCTATGCTGAATCTTTCATACGGACTATCCCACTTTTGAAAAATCATCAGAATATGTTGACTATGGGTTTGGTTTTTGAAAATATTTTAGAAAAGTTAAAGTGAAACAAAGTGAAGCCCAAAGTGGAGCCCTCTGATCATGGTCAACACAATTTGCAAAATATATATAAATTGGTTTTCAGCATTGAAAGGGTTAAAAAATATAAAGAATTAATATGTCCTGTAGTAATAGGTACTTTTGTTTTGCATCTTGAAAAAACTGTATGTTCCATGTTTTAATTATGAATATGATTGAAACTGCTTAATAATAATAATAATTGCATGGGATGTGGTGGGATAATGAAATTAAAGTATATGTCAATAATTTTATGCATTATGGTATAAAGCTTGTAAATTATTTATGCATATTAAATGATAGAACAATAACAATTCTGCTTGAATCATGTACAGTCAAACCTGTGCAGAAAGTTCAGCTATGGAACTTAACCTTTTACATGCTGAGTATTTTCCTATTTATATTTGCTTGGATGTATTTAAGGTTTATCTGTGGAGGAAATGGTTAAAGCCAGATCTAATGCCAAGAAACTTTGCATTTGATCAAGATCAAATTGTTTGACTCCCGTGTCAATATTTCTTCAGCTAAAATGGATAGAAATTAAATTCAAAACAATGTGAGCAGACATTTCCTGGACGAGGAACAGATTTTACCATTAAAGATGAACTTGGATTTAAGAGATGTGCTGTGTAACTCTTTTCTCCCTAATCGTGAATGATTATGATTATCTACATACAAACAGTTTGTCTCGCCAGGATCTGTACTGTTTGACACTCTAACTTTTTGGAAAACAAAAGTTTAGAACATTTTAATTTGAGAACACTTTTAGGAAACAATTGTTGTTGATGCAAAATATAACTTAGCATTTAAAGGGTAGATACAGGTTTGACTGTACAAGTTAACCTCATTTACATGTATATTTGTGTAAGCTAACCGTCTAATTGCTAATTTTACAACAGGTCCAGGCAATGGTATGTTTTAGATGATACTTCTAGAAGTTTGTGAATGTAGTGAAGTTTGATCATAGTTATAGACTAATAACAGTATTCACCCAATCACAGTTAGGCATAATTTTCTTCTTAACAGTATTCACCCAATCACTGCCAAGCATCATTGTATTCTTACAGTATTCACCCAATCACTGCCAAGCATCATTTTCTTACAGTATTCACTCAATCACAGATAGGCATCATTTTCTTCTTACAGTATTCACCCAATCACTGCTAAGCATCATTGTCTTCTTACAGTATTCACCCAATCACTGTCAAGCATCATTTGCTTCTTACAGTATTCACCCAATCACAGTTAGGCATCATTTTCTTCTTACAGTATTCACCCATACACATAGGTATCATTTTCTTCTTACAGTATTTACCTAATCACAACTGGTCATTATACCCACAGTATTCATCCGAACACAGTAAAGTATCATTCTCTAAGTATTCATCCAATCTCAGTTATAAGCATCATACTCATAGTATCCATCCAATCACATTTAAGCATCAGACTCGCAGTAATCATCCAATCACAGTTGGCCACCATGCTCACAGTATTCTTCCAATCAAGGTTAGGGATGGTTCTCACATTGTTCATCCAATCAGAGTTAAGCATCATTCTCATAGTATTCATCCAATCACTGCAAGGCATCATTCCCTACTTACTGTTAGGCATCATTCTCTTCTTTCTGTATTCAACCAGATCACACTCAGGCATCATGCTTTACCTACAGTATTCACCCAATCAGTTAGACATCACACTCTACTTTCAATATTCATTATCAAACAACACTGTTTATTTCTCATTTATATTGTTTGCAATTATCATGTGAATTTTTAGCTGACCTGAGCACAAAGTGCTCAAGGTGAGCTTTTGTGGTCAGTCAATGTCTGGCGTCCGCCGTCGTGCGTTGTGCGTCGTGCGTCAACAATTTCTTCAAACATCTTCTTCTCCAAAACCACATGCTTGATTGCAACCAAACTTCACAGGAATGTTCCTTGGGTCAAGCTCTTTCAAAGTTGTTCAAAGAATTTGAAACCATGCAGAACTCTGGTTGCTATGGCAACCAAAGTGAAAAAATAAGGAAATCTTAAAAAATCTTCTTGTCACAAACCACAAGAGCCAGAGCTTAGATATTTTGCACATAGCATTGCCTATAGGTCCTCTATCAAAGTTGTTCAAATTTTGCCCCTGGGGTCAAAATTGGCCCCGCCCCGGGGGTCAACGTTTTACATAGAGTTATATAGTGAAATGTTCAAACATCTTTTTCTCTGAAACCAATATGTCCAGAGCTTTGATATTTAGCATGGTATTACTTCTAGAGGTATTTGACATATATTGTTGAATCGGTTCCGGTCCTTTGCATATCTGGGTCACCGAAGCTAAAAATAGATTTTTTTTCCATGAGAACTTAAAAAATCTTCTTGTCTGAAACCATAGTACACTTCGCTTAGATATTTTGCACATAGCATCGTCAACAGATCCTCTATCAAAGTTGTTCAAATTTTGTCCCTGGGGTCAAAATTGGCCCCGCCCCGGGGATCACAGTTTTACATAGAGTTATATAGTGAAATGTTCAAACATCTTTTTCTCTGCAACCAATATGACCAGAGCTTTGATACTTGGCATGATGTAACTTTTAGAGGTCCTTCACATATATGGATGAATTGGTTCTGGTCTGTTGCATATCTGGGTCACTGGAGCTAAAAATAGATTTTTTCAATGAAAACTTCAAAAATCTTCTTGTCTGAAACCATAGTACACTGAGTTAAGACATTTTGCACATATCATCGTTTACAGGTCCTCTATCTTAGTTGTTCAAATTTTGCCCCTGGGGTCAAAATTGGCCCCGCCCTGGGGGTCACCTTTTACAAATCTTCTTTTCTGAAATCACGTGACCCATCCTAGTGTCACCATTGTCAGGTGAGCGATCAAGGGCCATTCTGGCCCTCTTGTTTATTGTTATTTATGAAACACTGTTTTCACTACAGGGTGGTGAATTTTCATTTTGCTGTTCAGTGTTGTCACTGAAATGCAGTCACATTGCTTTGCTGTTTTCTGAATGAAGCAGGAAAAAATCACTTTTCTGTTGTTTCTACAAAACTCTTTATTATGATGTTTACATCAACTACAGTCATGTTCCTTTTGCAAATTAGCTCTTTCAACTCTAACTAACTATTATGGTTATAAGCTTCCCTTGTAGATCATTGTGTTTACCAAAACATGAACCAGTCTACTTGGAATTCTGGGTAGTTCAAGAAATACTGCTCTAAATTAACAGGACAACTGGTTTCCTGCATTTAGGAATTAACTGTACATAATACAATCTATTGATCTTCTTTGAATTAACGTTTAATACAGGTTTTGCTGTTTTTCTTATTTCACAAGTACTAATCAGTTACTTTTCAGTGAGATGCTCATTGGATAAGTCGTTATTCTCTCCTGATAAACAATTGCGTACTAAATTACCCATAAATCCATTGCAAAACAGTTTGGAGTCAGATCAGGTGCCAAGTAACTTGGTGTTTGATCAAGTTCCAAACTGTTGGCCATTCAGATTTAAATGAAACGCCAACATTTTCGGTAACCTGTCATTGTTTTAACCCTTAGCCTGCCAGTCACGACTATAGCTCCATATTCAAACAGCTTGGATCCGGATGAGACGCCGAGTAACTCGGCGTCTCATCCGGATCCAAGCTGTTTGACACTCGGACAATATTTTCAGCAATTTTGAGCAACTTTGAAGTACTTTGAAACTTGAAGCAGACGAGAAATATAGCAGACGACAATTTATTTGCCGGGCTAAGGGTTAATTTAATTGCATTGTGTTTGTATTTAGTGTCATTTGAATGTGGAGAATAACGTCTTCCCAACTGTATATGCTTGCAGTTGGTATTTTTTCATGAAATTTATTACAGTGTCAATACTGTTCATTTTATATTTAAACTGCTGTTTGTTTTAAATTCAATGCTTGAATACTGGCAACCTCAAGCATGGCTCAAATGGGCTGCCAATAAGTTGATCATGAAAAATCCTAAGATTTCCGAATTTCTACTTTTCAAGCGTGACTACTTAAAGCAGGTTGAAAGTAAAGCAGAATGTGCCTTAAGGTGCATTCTGCTTTACTCTCAACCTGCTTTAAGCTACATTCTGATAGGATAAAAATCTGAAGATTTGGGAAATATCTGGAAAAAAATGGCAGCCCTGGTTCAGTATGGGCCGTCAGTTGACCCTAATGGCTGACCAACATTGGTCTAATCTCCTACCTTAATGTTTTTTATTTCTGTTGTATATTTTTTACTTGAATTCTGGTATTTTACTGTTTAGCTAACTATGATGGTAAGATTTACACTCTTGTATCATTGTTTTGTTTTTTATTTGTGGACAATTTGTTACTGTGTCTAATCCTGGTAAACGATCAGTTTAATTCCCTGGGAATTGTCGTGCTTTTTGCCAAAGTACAGTACAACCTCCCCTGATTGACAAACTGTTAAGGATATGGGTGATTAACACATTAACCCTTTGAACCCTAGTCCCGCATATAGGCGTTCTTTTCAAACAGTGTACATATGAAAAGTGCACTTGTCCTATGCAAACAGTGAATACCCAGATCAGAGGGCTCCTTACGGAGCCCTCTGATCTGGGTCTTCACTGTTTGTCATAATGCAAAACATTGACAAAAAACAACCCTTAAAAGTCAGAAATGGACTAGACTAAAATGGAAACTGGGATTGTCCATTTGAAGTTTCAGGGAGGAAAGAGTTAAACCCTAGCGAGGAGGACATGCATCCTTTAAAAACAGTGTACCTGTGTACAGTACACTTGTCCTATGCAAACAGTGTAGACCCTGATCAAAGGACTCCTGAAGGAATAGATTGTTAAAATCAGCACCAGATAAAATAGATATTGGACTAAATTTAATTGGAAACTAGAATTATCCATTTGAACTTTCAAGGCTGAATGCTTTAAAGGAATGTGGTTGTCTAGTTTTGAAGACAAATGACCACTCAAAACAGGTTGTAAGTAAAGCAGAATGCTGCTTTAAAGGAACACTCTTCTTAACTTTTAACCAGCTTTAAGTACATTATATGGAATGATACTGCAAATGCTTTGTGTTCAGGACTTCCTGTATGCAGACTACTTTCCTTAGTATGGAAATAATAAGTGGCGTCAACAGACATATTTATGCAGCAATGTGTTAACTCTTTCCTCCCTGAAACTTTAAATGCACAATTCCAGTTTTGATTTTTGTCCAGTCCATTTCTGGCTTTTAAGGGTTGTTTTGTCCATTTTTTGGCATTATGACAAACAGTGAAGACCCTGATCAGAGGGCTCCTTTCGGAGCCCTCTGATCTGGGTCTTCACTGTTTGCACAGGACAAGTGTACTATTCACATGTACACTGTATGAAAAGGACGCCTATATACGGGACTAGGGTTCAAAGGGTTAAGTCACTCAAGAGAGGTTAAACTGTATCGTGCCTTTTACACCTTTACCCATTCCTAAAAGAATTGCCTTTTCATCACTCGGACCCCCATACAAATGTACGCTTTTTAACGTCTGTAATTTATTCTGCCACCAAAGAAAATAGTTTTAATATATACATTCATAAGTATAAACCATCAGAAATAGTTTCTATATTCTAGAAGATTTTGGATAAAAGCAGGCTGAAAGTAAAGCAGAATCTGCTTTAAGTGGTTACCTATTTTCAAAACTAGGAACAGGCTATGGGGTAATGGGCTAAACACTATGTGATAAACTAAAGTATCGTCCTGTTCTGCCTTTTGGCTTTTACATATTGATTGTCAATACGAAACTGTTTGAATCCAGCTCTGATATAGCTGTCTTATCTGGGTCTACACTATTTTCAAATAGTGTATATAGTATGGGTGGCTGTGTTTTGTTTGTTTTCAAACCCATCAACACAGCTCCAGATAGGAGTGAATAAATTGAACATTTAAATTAATTTCCTTTATTTCTCCACCTAACTCTTAACTTGTGACTACTAATTAGAAGTGTCTCTTTGACAATTCTATCTGAATAGTCTCATCATAGGGGTTGATTGAGCAATTAGGATCCTTGAATTTGAAATACACACCATTCTAACAATCCATGAAATATAAAATCATGTCAGTTATACAGGGCTCCAAATAAGGGGAGTATTCTTAATTTTTGCATTAAACCCTATGGTGCTAGTACTCATTAGAATTGTCTCTTTGAGACGATTCTAATGAGTAGTAACACCATAGGATTTAATGTTAAAATGAGTGAGAAAATGTTGGTTTGTTCAGTTTACCCCCTCTTATCTGGAGCCCTGGTTATATGGTTAAGTCCAGTCCTGTTAGATAAATCTTCACCTATATGTAAAATACAGACAAAATGATTTGGTAATTTCCTCAGTAAACTTATACAGTCAAACTTTGATATCTCGAAGTCGGTTTTGTTGAACATACCCGCATTTCAAAGTTAAAACGTGGCTAAGCCAGGTTTTAACTTGGAAATATGGGTATGTTCGACTTAACCGAGCATGAAAAATGCAGTTCATATGTCGAACTATTGGATAGTTCGAGTTAAACGAGTTGGAGATATCGAAGTTCGACTGTACTGACTTTCCTCTCTTAGCATGCTAGGAATTATTTCCATCTGCTATTGTTATGAAAATAGGATTTTTTTAAAAGAAAAATCAAGATAATTATGGTCAGAATGTCAAATAGTTTGGATCTTGATGAGACACAGGGTAACACAGTGACTCATCTGGATCCAACTGGTTTGCAATTACCAGTATAATCACGGTTTGTCGCTAACGTTAAAAGAGGTAAGCAGTCACCTGCATTAAACCAGAAAAGAAGATTCAATAGGAGTTGTTAGGATAAAAAGGCTTAATTATCAGTTTATACATGTATTATGTTTCGTTTTAACCCTTTCCCCAATAGAAGCGATTTTTAGCATATTTAATTTATTCCTCCTCTGAAGAAAATAGTTCCAGTTTATACACTCATGAACAATTACCATAACAAATATTTTTTATATAGCCTAGCAAGTGGTAGTTTAAAGCGGGCTGAAAGTAAAGCAGAATGTGCCTTAAGGCACATTCTGCTTTAATTTTAACCTGCTTAAAGTGATCACCTGTATTTAATGTTATAACAGGATATTGGGTAAAGGGTTATCATGTTCTCTCTTTTTCTGTATCTATTCTATATACATGTACCTCTTTCTTTTGTTCCTATAATTCCTCAGTTTCTCTTCCTCTGTCTTTATCATTTCTGCCTCTGCCCCCATCATCCTCTTTCTCTCTCAATATCTTCCTCTCTCTCATTTTCTCCCTGTCTTTCTCTAATTATCGCTATATCCTGTTTGTCCCTCTCTTTCTCTAATTATCACTATATCCTGTTTCTCCCTGTCTTTCTCTAATTATCACTATATCCCATTTGTCCCTCTCTTTCTCTAATTATCACTATATCCTGTTTCTCCCTGTCTTTCTCAAATTATCACTATATCCCATTTGTCCCTCTCTTTTTCTCCCTGTCTGTCTCTAATTATCACTATATCCCATTTGTCCCTCTCTTTTTCTCCCTTTCTGTCTCTAATTATCACTATATCCCATTTGTCCCTCTCTTTTTCTCCCTGTCTGTCTCTAATTATCACTATATCCCATTTGTCCCTCTCTTTTTCTCCCTGTCTGTCTCTAATTATCACTATATCCCATTTGTCCCTCTCTTTTTCTCCCTGTCTGTCTCTAATTATCACTATATCCCATTTGTCCCTCTCTTTTTTTTCTCCCTGTCTGTCTCTAATTATCACTATATCCCATTTGTCCCTCTCTTTTTCTCCCTGTCTGTCTCTAATTATCACTATATCCCATTTGTCCCTCTCTTTTTCTCCCTGTCTGTCTCTAATTATCACTATATCCCGTTTGTCCCTCTTTTTTTCTCCGTTTAACTGTTTGTTTCACATAGCACTCTCACGTTTGTGCATGTTGTTAAATGTTTGCATGGTTTTGTTAATCTGTATGTGTTTGCTAATTATGCATGTATATAAGCACTTAAAACAGTATTTTGTTAAGATTAAAAAAACCAAACAAGTTAACTGTTTGATTGCATGAAGTTTATCATTATTACATGTATAATTATAATTTCCCGAATGAGAAGTCAAGTCAGTTATAAATTTTCATGTAGATCTACATTTTTTCTTATCAAGCTTCATCTCTTATCATGCTGAATTGTTGTCTGCTTGAAAGTTATTGTCTGCAAAATAAGATTCAGGGCTCCAGATAAGGGGAGTGTTTCCAAAACTAAAATCTTTATTTCTCCTTTAAACCTTATGGTGTTACCACTCATTAGAATCGTCTTTTCGAGACGATTCTAATGAGTATAGTAACACCATAGGATTTTGTGCTAAAATGTGAAAAATGGTAGATTTGTTCAGTTTACTCCCTCTTATCTGGAGCCCTGAGATTGAAATTAGATTTAATTGTTTTTAATCTGAAGAAATTTTGCATACGAGTGACAAACAGTTTGGATCCAGATTAGTCTTGATCTGGATCCAAACTGTTTGCAAATGTTTGCCAAATCGCGCTTAGCATGATAAAGGGTATACTTTGCAGGGCTCCAGATAAGGGGGGTATTTCAAAAATTAAAATCTTTATTTCTGCTTTAAATCCTATGGTGTCATTACTCATTAGAATCGTCTCGAAGAGACGATTCTAATGAGTAGTAACACCATAGGATTTGATGCTAAAATAAGTGAGAAAATGTTGAATTTGTGCAATTTACTCCCTCTTATCTGGAGCCCTGACTTTGGGGTTTATGTTTCTTCAGTTATAACGACATTTAAAGTCTCTTTGAAGTCTAGTCAAGCATATATGCATCATTTGCAAAAAGCGTACCTGTGAAGAGTACACTTGTCCTATGCAAACAGTGTTGACCCTGATCAGAGGGCTCCTTCAGGAGCCCTCTGATCAGGGTCTACATTGTTTGTCATTTTGACATTTATTGTAAATTATCAACCCTAAAAAGTCAAAAATGGACTAGACTAAATTGAGAACTAAAATTGTCCATTTCAGGTTTCAGGGAGGAAAGGTTTAAATCAAATATGACACTCCAGAAAACAATACTGTAACAGAATCAGTATGGTATTTAAAGAGGGCAAGGGTATTTTCATTTCTCATCCTTTTGCAGACATGATGAAAGATCTTGGCTTGGAGGATAATATGTCAGACCTAAGTGATGAGTTTGATTCGGAATCGTATGTCAGTCCACGGGACGCCAGTCATGGCACTGGTTCTCAACCAACCACACCAAGATCTATACTCAAACCTCCAAAGGTGAGCTACAATCAAACTGGGTCCATGGTTATAAAGCCTTTGAGTGGAGTCTGAAATCGTTCTCAAGCATTTGATTGGCCTAGGCTCAAATCTGACCAATCAAATGCTTGAGAACGCACTCAGACTCAACTCAAATGCTTCATAAGCACTGGGCCGGGTGTTAACCCATTGAACCCTTAGGTGACAAATATACTTGTCTTTGAAAAACAGTGGGGGTGTGGCCTAGTGATTCGAAACCACAGCGGTGAGGAGCTGTGTGATGTTAAATCACAAAGCTCCTCACCACTGTGGGTTCAAATCCCAGTCTGGGCATTCAGATTTTTCATGTTGGGAAGCCTTCCAGCTGGCTTGCGGAAGG
The DNA here is from genome assembly GCA_922989275.2 of Gari tellinella. Taxonomy (NCBI): domain Eukaryota; kingdom Metazoa; phylum Mollusca; class Bivalvia; order Cardiida; family Psammobiidae; genus Gari; species Gari tellinella. The sequence continues at coordinate 99,165,402 of OV277858.1, read as the reverse complement.
TCGGTGGTTCTACCCAGCTGCTGATTTGTGCCTTATACAGTGCATAAAGGGCTTCTGGGGTCTTCCTCCACCTGTAATAAGCTGGACTGTGTCATGTAAATTCATAACAAATCCAAAATTGTTAAACAGCGTTTTTGTACACTTTCTCAATGCAAACCTAGTAGACCCAGATCAGAGGGCTCTGAAAGGAGCCCTCTGATCTGGGTCATCACTGTTTGTCATTTTGGAACAAACTGTAAAAAACGTAATTAATCATGATCAGAAATGAATAAATATGTAACATATTTACCATAATATTACAGGTTTAGTTTCTTTCTAGGTTTTCATAGATTTAATCAAGCTTGGATATTTTTTTTCTAAGTAGTTGTGAGACCATTGAGTTACCGTAATACTATATTAACTCTTTCAACACTAAGTAACTCTGGTGGGTTATTAGGTTCCCTTGTGGATCATTATAGTTACCAAAACAAGAACCAGTCTACTTGTAATTCTGAGTAATTTAATAAAGACTGGTTTAAATCGACAAACATTGTAGACCCAGATCAGAGGGCTCCCATAGGAGCCCACTGATCTGGGTCTACACTGTTTTGCAAATGTAATGAGTGTATTTTAAACAGGTCCATGATGGTGTTGAAACAGTTAAAATGCACTGCTGTAATAATTTCTCTTTATAGACTGATTCAGGCAAGCCTCCATCAGTTCAGCCAGCAGTAGAATCTGATGTAAGTAGAATAGTTATCTTTAACCCATTGTATGCTGGGTAATATTTGGCAGCCATTTTAAAATGTCGTCTGCAGCGGGTATAACTCAAATATTTGCAAAATATTTTAGCATTTTCTGATAGAGTATTGACTTCACTGCAAACAGTTTTGATCTCAGATCAGGCCCCACAATGTGGGGCCTGATCTGAGATCATAACTGTTTGCCTAATGGTACACCTAAAAGTGTACCCCGCATAAAATGGGTTAAGCAGGGTTTTCCCTCTAGAGGCATTGACAAATGGGGGACATTGTGTCCCCCCAGGTTCCTTAGTTTGTGGGACAAAACTAATTTTGGGGGGTCACTTGTCACGACAATGCTTTTAACATATAAAATTTTAGGACATCAATGCAGCATTGCTGTTTGGTAGGTAAATTATTTTATAATACCGGTAGACTAATAGTATACCCTTCCATCTCTAAATAATTCCCCTGAAAACCAAACACTGATTTATGTATATGAATAATCTAGAGATGTCAAGAGTGTTGGTTGCTTAATGCAGTGTGACAGTATGGCAGAAAACCGCCTATTAAAAGACAATAGGAGCCCTCTGAGTTGGGTCTACACTGTTTGCAAATGTAATGAATATATTATACATGTAAACAGGTCCATAGTGTTGAAAGAGTTAAGGGTTAAAAGAAGTTTTGAGGGACATGGTGAACTATATAAGGCTGTAACTGTATGATGTACTGTGGTGATGATAAATAGCTCTCTGTGTCTGTATGTGTACCTTATGTTGGTTATGGGTATTAAGTCTTGTTGCTTTATATCTTGGCCTATAAACAGGTGAACCTTACAATATATAAACATTTAACACTGAAAAGGCTTTTATTGAAATATTTTGATAATTTCATTGTCTATTTAGAGAAAACGTAATTAGTATAGCTGAAAATGAGATTCGTAATTCATAATTCCATAAAGACAGCATATATAAAGTTTTGAAATGTGTATGTCTTTACTAAATCCTATGTAATGTTGTGACTTATCATTAGAATCATCATGAAGAAATGATTCTAATGAGTAGTCATAGCAGTGTAGGGTTTGGTTAGAGCAAAGAGACAATTCTAATGATGAAGACATAAAGTCCCTCATAATGGGGGACCTTGTTTATCCCATTACCCCATAGCCTGTTTCTAGTTTTGAAGATATGTGACCACTTAAAGCAGGTTGAAAGTAAAGCAGAATGAGCCTTGAGGCACATTCTGCTTTACTTTCAGCCTGCTTTAAGCTATTATCTGCTAGAATATAGAAAATATTTTCTTTATAATTTTTATTTGTGACAGTATTAATTGGAACTACATTATTTTCTTCAGTAGAGGAATTAATTCAAGGGCGTATAAAGGCATATTTATGTGGTAATGGGTTAACCCTTTCCCCAATGTTGTTTTTCCAGTATTTAAGATAGGTGCTAAAAGCAGGCTGAAAGTAAATCAGAAAGCTGCTTCAGGAGCTTTCTGGTTTACTTTATGCCTGTTTTAAGCTTCCACATATCAGGATGCAGAAAAAAATTCTATGCCATAGAAAAAGCATGAAAAGTTATCTCTATGAGAAATAAGGGAAGGCTTAAACGTTTAAAGGCCCTTCTATGGGGAAAAGGGTCCATATCAGAAGTATGGACCCTAATAAATGCTAACGAAGGTCAGTGATTCTACCGAATTGTCGATTTGTACCTAAAACAGTGTATTCCTTCCACCTGTATTTAGCTTAATCACGAGATATGACTGAAATGCTGTTAAAAGTTGATTTATTGTTCTAACTTGCCCAGTGCTAAAATATTGATGTTTAGTAGCTTTAGAAATAATGTAAGTTATGTTGGTATTGTTGCTTATTCTTGTGACATTTTGTGTGTACTTTCCCTGCATGCAGCGCTACTTGGATTCTGAGGAGGACGACGACGTGTTCGAATCACAGGTCTGACGAAAACTCGCACCGCTGTAGCTTGCTTTTTTTTCTTCTGAAAACAAGCCAACCATGTGCTAATTAAGCTTCCAGTCAAATGAAGATTATCTCAGGTTCCAAGAAAGGTTGTAGCTTCGTGCAGGGCAAAAGTAATGCAGAAAGCTCCTATAGGAGCTTTCTGCATTACTTTTGTCATGCATTAAGCTTCTTCCTGTTATATTAACAAAGAAAATTACATTCCCGAGACTGTGCAGACTCCTGCCAGACAGATCCTATAAGAAAACAGTGCAGACTCTAATCAGACAACTCCTTGTTGACCTGTCTGATTAGGGTCTACACTGCTTTCAAAAAGTGTTAATATATGATTTTAGCTGGAGAAGGGTACCTGTTTTTGTTCCTTCAAGAAGGATTCTGTTTTTAGTGATTTAACAAGTGCAATACAGTCCTTCTAAAGACCTAAAACCACCCCAAACCTCTCCAAACCTCCCCAAACCACTTTTAAAAACAAGTTTTCAATATTCTAGCAGATGGTAGACACAAATAGACTGTAGTAGATAATAGCTTAAAGCAGACTGAAAGTAAAGCAGAATGGACCTTAAGGCACATTCTGCTTTACTTTCAACCTGCTTTAATTGGATACCTGTCTTCCAAACCAGGAACATGTCGGCTATTGGATAATGGTTTAGTATCTAGAAGTAACTGTATATAGCTATCATAAGTTTTGTATGAGTTGCTCCTCTTGAAATGAAGAACATAGTAGATTTAATTTTAACCCTTAGCCCGCCAAATAAATTGTCGTCTGCTATATTTCTCGTCTGCTTCAAGTTTCAAAGTGCTTCAAAGTTGCTCAAAATTGCTGAAAATGTTGTCTGAGTGTCAAACAGCTTGGATCCGGATGAGACGCCGAGTAACTCGGCGTCTCATCCGGATCCAAGCTGTTTGCATATGGAGCTATAGTCGTGAGTGGCAGACTAAGGGTTAATTTAACATATTTTTCATTATGTTAGCCTAAGTTCGCCATTTATAAGCTTTATTTGATTTGATATTAAAGAATTTAAGTAGTTTGGGTTGTTTTTTAAGTGGTTTGGAATGGTTTTGGGAGGGTTGGGGTCTTTAGACGGACCCACTGCAATATACATAGTAGATTTGCAATAGCTGAATATTGCACAGATAGAGTTATTCTAGATAAGCTAATTTAGTTGTATGGTTCTCAACCTTGATCTAAACTCACTGCAGCATAGTTGTAAAATCAAAAATGAAGTTGATAACTCTTATAGATATTTATTTTCTTTGTTATGATTACTACAGCATTTTGTTCTATATGTGTCAAAATAAGATGTTCTACTGTTTTAATAATTTCCTCCATAGCCAAAAAATCAGAATGCTTACATGCAACAGTGTTTAAAGGTTGTGACTGATTTTAAATTAAAACTAGGACCTCAATCTTTAAGAAAAGTGACTGCTTAACCCTGGTTACATGTACACCATAGCCTGTTTCTAGTTTTGAAGACAGATGACCACTTAAAGCAGGTTGGAAGTAAAGCAGAATATACTTTCAGCCTGCTTTAAGCTACCATCTGCTACAGTAAAGAAATATTTCTTATAGTAGATAGTCATTAGACTCATTACTGTACAAATTTGAGCTCTTTTCTTCAGTGGAGGACAAATTTAAAGGTGTAAAAATGTGTATTTATGGGGTAATGGATTAAAAGAAGATAAGAGTAAACCTGCCACCCGTATTCAATACCATTAATGATATCAGGCTATGGGGCTGAACGGTTGGGGTTAACCCTTTCCCCAATAGAAACGCTTTTTAGCGAATATGATTTATTTCTCCGCTGAAGAAAATAATTCCAATTTAATCAGTCATGAATATATATTATATGGAATATTTTCTATATTCTAGCACATGATAGCTTAAAGCATGCTGAAAGTAAAGCAGAATGCGCCCTAAGGGCTAAGGCGCATTCTGCTTTACTTTCAACCTGCTTTAAGTAGTCACCTATCTTCAATACTAGAAATAGGCAATCAGGTAAAGGGTTAATGGATTGAACAAAATCATAGGGAAGGGGTTTATTATTCAAAAATGTCTATGAAACTAAATCCTGGGGCCCGTTTCATAAAACTTCTAACGACAAATGTTGTCCTTTTAGTCAGATTATAAAAGTCATAATAATTATCTATTTCTCCATCTAATTCTGTATTACCACGCCTCTTTGGAATCTTCTTGAAAAGAAATTGAATGCATTTTTGACTTACAACGGTTTTTGTTGAACGAAGTTTTATGAAACAGGCCCCTGGATCTTTGTGAACATTTATGCCCCGGTCACACAGACGGTCGGGCTTTAATCGGTACCCAATCGGTCGAATTATTTTCTGTTTTGATCGGTTGTCATAAGTGATTTAATTTCAGGCTTTCTGTGTGACCGGGTATCGGTGATAAATAATTGTTCAATCGGTGAAACGCCATCCCGCCACCGATTGGCAACTCATGAACTCCTATGGGCCACCGATTAAAAGTGCCCAACAACCTATCAATAATCGACGAATACCGATGAAATGCTGGCGGCAACTGATTGATCACCAACTGATCACCGATTGAACTGCCATTGACAACCGATGAAAACCGACGAGATCCTGCGTTTTAATTCTCATCTTTTTTCATCGGTGGTAAGTATCAGTTCATCGGTGCTTTATCGGTGACTCGTCGGTGGTATCGGTAGTAGACAGGTTGTCAATCGGTTATTTGTAAAATATTTTCACCGATCGAGAATTTTAAGCACGTTTAAAAATCCCAATCGGTGATTTTTCGCCCACGAAACTCATCTTTACCCAATAGCGATTGATAGGTGGAAAACAGGTGGCCAATAGGTGATGTCGGTAGTAAATAGCTTGTTATCGGTCCCCTCCCTAGTTTGGCGATAAAAACAACCGATCTAACACCGATGGCTCTGTGTGACCGGGGTGTAAGTTATACATGTATGTGTTATAGATATATGAATGGTGTAGAAGTTTTGTCTTGTATTGTTAGATATGTCCTACCTGCTTTCAGCCCTCAAAAATTGTGGTGGAGGCTGAAATCAATATCGCTGCAGTTAACTCCCTTGATAGGATGGCAGTTAACTCCCCTGATGGGATGGCTGATACATGTGATGTGCAGGTTGTACTAAAAATAGCCTCAGTGTTGTCCGTCTTTGTGGTTTTGCTATAATTCAAGGCTCCAGATAAGAGAGAGTAAACTGAACAAATTTTCTCACTAATTTTAGCACTAAAACCTATGGTGTTACTACTCATTAGAATCGTCTCAAAGAGACGATTCTAATGAGTAGTGACACTGTAGGGTTTAAAGCAGAGATAAAGATTTCAGATTTTTGAAATACTCCACTTATCCGGGGCTCTGTATATGTTCACTCACATTGTTTATTACCTAATTGTAGATGGCACAGCTCTAGAATATAACCATTTCCTTTACAGCAGCACTCTAGGATGCCTCTAACTTCTTCACATAAAACCTTGATAACCACATAAAACCTCCATCTTGTCCTTCACAGAAAGGCATTATGACACTTTCCTTTACAGCAGCACCTTACAATGCCTCTAACCTTGATGTTCTCCTTCACAGAAGGGCCTTATGACTCTTTCCTATTCCTCGACATCATTGCCTTTGGATGCTAAAACCCACTCTTGAAAAGTACACCCAAATGAGGGTGTTCAATAAAGATGTACATAAATTTTAAAGCATGATAACAGTAAAGCAGAAATTTCTCTAAAGTGAATATTTTCTTTGCTTTCAGCCTGCTTTAAGACCCACTTGTCAGTAGAGCAACAAGTTCTTGTTTGCAATATTTCTGAATGTTTTTGGACAACCCTTTTGTGTGTTAACATAAATTGGTCATTTATACAGATCTAGCACTTTTGTGTTTCTGTTTCTCTGAAGAAACTCCAGAGTGACCCAAGCCCCATTCCACGTATATATATTATGAGGGAATAAAATATGTTTAAACTCTAAAAATGGCCCTTTGTGACCCATAATTCTTTCAACACTAAGTAACTCTTGTGGGCTATTAGGTTCTCTTGAGTCATTTTAGTTACCAAATTATGAACCAGTCTATTTTGAATTCTGGGTAGTTTAATAAATACTGGTCTAAACTAACAAACAGTGTAGACCCTGATCAGAGGACTCCTATTTTGATATGGGTTTACACTGTTTGCAAATGTAGTGAGTATATTTTAAATAGGTCCATGGTGTTGATCGGGTTAAGAAGTTTAAATTGGATGCTTTAATGTGATTCTCATGGTTTCAAGGGTTATCCCTCTTGTGCAAATCACCCCTAAAAGATCATATCTATATTGTTATATTGAGTCTCTTAATCCTTTCAGGTGTGGTCTCCCTTGTGTAAATTTATATTTGTATGTTTTATTGTGTCTATCAAGGCAGTACAGAGTGGTCTCTGTGCTAATCACTACATTTGAAGCTATTGCACAGTTCTTTTACAGTGTTATATGAATTATGATAGAACTTGGCACATGACTATATAAAGTGTATTAATTTTCTTCCATGGAGGAATAAATTAAATGCATAAAATGTGTATCTAAGGGTTAAGAAATAATTACACTTCTACCATTGTTATTTGGTTTTAAACAATGGTTGAGAGTTGTGATGCACAGAAATTGACCATGAAGATCAACTGTTGTCTAAAAAATGTTTAACAACAGTAGAATGGAGATTACTTCGATTCTTACATGACCAACTTTAAAAAATCATCAGTTTTTGTGTTAGGTGACTTTCCATTTTACTAACACTGTTTTTCCTACCTACGAAAGTTTTTATATTCCAACAGCTGATAAAAATGATTAACCCATTGCTCCATAAATACACCTTTTTACGCCTTTATTTCATGCACCTTTTCACACCTTTAATTTATTTATCTGCAGAAGAAAATAATTGCACTTTATAGTCATGAATGTGTACTTTAAGAAATAATTTTCATATCTCAATGGATATTAGCTTAAAGCAGGTTGAAAATAAAGCAGAATGTGCCATGGCACATTCTGCTTTACTTTCAACATGCTTTGATTATTCATTGAAATTCTTGAGATGTCAGAAAACATAACAAAAACAGTGTGTGACTTTAACCCTTATCCTGCTGAATATTCATATATAAAACCCGACCCACTATGAATATCTATCATCTTAGCTACAGAACTGAACCTTATTAAATTAACAATTTTTGCGATTCGATGGCAATTCGCTTGCGATTCAAAATAGTAACTTTACCCTCGGGTAAGTTTTCTTGAATAGTGTATCTCACAAATTTTCGCAAATATGCTTCCGTTAATTTTTTCGATTCCATTTTTGTCAAAACCGCTTCGGAAAATTCGCGTAAAAATAGTCAAGCGTAGGATTTGTTTTTTGAAGCGCCCGATTCGATGGCAATTCGCTTGCGATTATCAATTTAATTTAATAAGGTTCAGTACTGTACTACATTGGCTAATTAATTAAGTAAAACTTTCCCCATGAAAGAGTGGAGACAAATTTAAGACAGATCCTGTAGGAAAACAGTGCAGACCCTGATCAGACTGCTCTAAGAGTAGCTGACTAAGAGGAGCTGACTGACCTTGGTCTACACTGTTTTAAGTAAATGTGACTATCTGCTACTAGCTGGAGACGGATTGTGGCTCACTAATGGTGATATATGACTCATTTATCATGTTTAGAAACTTAGTAAAAACCTAGGATATAGTCAGTTGTAGACGCAGTTCACCAACAAGCCAGTTGTCTTCTCGTTCACTAGTTTCTTTTAACCCATTACCCCATAGCCTGATTCTAGTTTGGAAAACAGGTAACCACTTAAAGCAGGTTGAAAGTAAAGCAGAATGTGCCTTAAGGCACATTCTGCTTTACTTTCAGCCTGCTTTAAGCTACAGTCTGCTAGGATATAGAAAATATTTCTAAAATTAATGTACATAAACATGGATAAAATGGAAGAATAAAGTTAAGGTGTAAAAAGGTGTATTTATGGGGTAATGGGTTAAGGGCTAAGTACACTTAACTCTTTCAACACCATGGACCATATATAATCATTACATTTGCAAACAGTGTGGACCCAGATCAGAGGGCTCCAATTATTAGGATCCCTCTGATATGGGTCTACGCTGTTTGCTAATTTTAGAGCAGTATTTATCAAACTACCTAGAATTCCAAGTTGACTGGTTCATGTTTTGATAATTAAAAAGATCTGCAAGTGAACCTAACAACCCACAATAATTTCTTAGCATTGAAAGAGTAACCTCTTTCTCCTTAATACATGTTTGACTATAATTCTGTTTTCTTTCATGTAATCACAAATGACCAATCAATAACACTCATAAAATGTTCAATATGATTAAGAAATTATCTGGTTTTAGTTTACATAGAACATTGAATGTGCATAGGAACCAGCAAGATACAAAATTTAATGACTATGTATAAAAAATTAAAAGGAAATCTTAGAACAGGGTTTAATGTTTTGGTAGATTGCAAATAGTATTTATTGACAGTTTACATCATATAAGATTTTTTTTTAAATCTGTGACTGAACTTTTTCTGTCATAGCATATTCAGTCTTTAAAGAGACTGAAAGCAAAATTTGGTCTTAAATCTTTCTCTCTTTATTTTTATAAATGACTGCCCAACTTGCCTATATAACACATTCATCTAAAAAGCTCTATGTTAAAAAATAAATTTCAAAGAAAGAAAAAAGCCTGGTAAGGATTCGAACCTTTGTGGAGAAGGCATAACAATATATGCTCTAAAGTTTAAAGCAAAGTTTAGTCCACATTGATAGACACTTAACTGATCCAGTTTTAGATGAAAGGATTAAAATATGACTGTTGTATGTACTACATGTATCACAATAAGTCTTTTAAGTAGTAATTGCTATTGGTTCAGGATAAAGCATGTCTATATACATGTACAGTGCTCCCTCTCTACAACGGCCCTCCCAACAACGACTCCCTCCTTACAACAACCCTTGCCGCAGTTCCCTAAACAGGACAATTAAGTCTAATCTATTCACGGTTGCAATGTCGTCTGCTTTAAATTGTCGTCTACTGTTTTTCTAAAAGTGACATAATGGACATTTTGACAGATAATAAATTAACGACGAATGACAAACAGCTTGAATCCAGATCAGAAGCCGCTTTATGCGGCGTCTGATCTACATTCAAGGTGTTTGCAAATGTAAGCCAATTTCCCTCTCTATTACTACTCCCTCCTAACAACACACAATTTTTGTCTCCCATTGGGCGTTATTGTAGAGAGGGAGCGCTGTACATTGTTTAGCCAAAGTGATTCAAGTAGTAATTAGTAATGGTTCAGGATAAAACATGTCCATATATTTCAAGTAGTAATTGTTTTTTTGTTTATTGTTGTTGTTGTTGTGTTTTTTTAGCTCACCTGAGCCTTAGGCTCAGGGTGAGCTATTGTGATACCATTCCGTTCGTCGTACATCGTACGTCGTCCTGCGTCCGTTCACATTTTCAAACAACATCTCTGAAACCACTGACCCGATTTCAACCAAACTTTATCAGAACCTTCAGTGACAAGGGGGAACGAAATCTTGTTCAAAGTTTTTGGCTAGAGTTATTCCCCTTGCTTTGGGACTAGATTTTCTAATATGACCGTATAGACAACTTTTAATGCATACGAAAATCTTTAAAAATCTTCTTCTCAGAAACCAAAAGGCCCAGACCTTTGATATTTGGTATGTATCATAACCTAATGATCTTCTTTCAAGATTGTTCAAATTTTGACCCTGGGGCCAAAATTTTTGGCCCCGCTCTGGGGCTTATCAGTTTTTCTTAGGAAAACCTTTGAAAATCTTCTTCTCTGAAACTGTTTGGCCTAGATCATTAATATTTAATATGTAGCTTTGCGTTATGGTCCTCTACCAAGATTGTTCAAATTATGACCCCTGGGTTAAATTTGGCCCCGCCCCGGGGCTTATCAGTTTTACATAGACTTATATAGGAAAACCTTTAAAAATCTTCTTCTCTGAAACTGCTAGGCCCAGATCTTTAAAATTTTACATATAGCTTTGCCTTATGGTTCTCTACCAAGATTTTCAAATTATGACCCCTGGGCCAAAAATGGCCCCCTCCTCGGGCTTATCAGTTTTTCATGGGAAAACCTTTAAAAATCTTCTTCTGAAACCGTAAGGCCCAGATCATTTATATTTGACATGTAGCTTTGCGTTATTATAAGTCCTCTACCAAGATTGTTCAAATTATGACCCCTGGGTCAAAATTGGCCCCGCCCTGGGGCCTATCAGTTTTACAAAGACTTATATAGGAAAACCTTTAAAAATCTTCTTCTCTGAAACTGTAAGGCCCAGATCTTTAATATTTGACAGATAGCTTTGGCTTATGGTCCTCTACCAAGATTGGTAAAATTATGACCCCCGGGCCAAAAATGGCCCCGCTCTCGGGCTTATTAGTTTTTCATAGGAAAACCTTTAAAATTCTTCTTCTCTGAAACCTTAAGGCCCAGATCATTTATATTTGACATGTAGCTTTGCCTGATGGTCCTCTACCAAGATTGTTCAAATGATGACCCCTTGATCAAATTTGGCCCCGCCCTGGGGCTTATCAGTTTTATAATTATAGACTTATATAGGAAAACCTTTAGAAATCTTTTTATAGCTATACATGTATATATCACAATATTGTCTTGCCCAGTCAGCTTAGATACAATGTTCTCAGGTGAGCGACTTGTGGGTCATGGCCCTCTTGTTGTGTGTGTGTGTGTGTGTGTGTGTTTTTCCAAGAATAATAAATGTCTATTTATAGCCTATGTGTTCTCAAGTACAGTTGAACTTCGATATCTCGAACTTGGTTAAATCGAACATACCCATATTTCAAAGTTAAAACGTGGCTAAGCCACGTTTTGACTTTGAAATATGGGTATGTTAGACTTGACCGAGCATGAAATAATGCAGTTCATGTGTCAAACTATCCGATAGTTCGAGTTAATCGCGTTCAAGATATCTAAGTTCGACTGTAGTAATTGTTGTTTGTTTCAGGATGAGGACTGGGACTCTACACAGGCCAGCGAGACTGACCATAGAAACCAGCAGGAGGTGGTAAACCTACGAGCTGGACAACAGGTGAGGACATTGAATAGTGATGTCAGTTGTTGTAGGCTGGATATTCTAAATACTGTGGAATTGACAAGGGATTGCGGTGAAAAGCTTGCATCAAATAATTATTTGTTACAAAACTAGTGATTACGGTAATACCCCCATTCCACTGGACGGCGATTTCGTGATTCATAAATGGCCGAATCGCCGTGAAAGCGCGTTGATCGTCGCTAGATCGTACAGAGCGTAGTGTGAGCGCCCAGAGCGTACGAGAAACGTAGCGGAATCGCGGGCAAATACAATGTATCTCGACGCTTTTAGTACGATGCGACTACGCTTGCGCTACGTCAACCACGCTGCGACTACGCTGCTACTACGCTCATGAATTTCTTAGTACGCTTCTGCTGCGCTTCTGTTGCGCTTCGAGTCCACGGCGATGCCGCTACGTAAATTTTGAGCAGGGTCAAAACATTCGCCGTGAGGTGGCGATCAATGAGCCTCTGTTACGCTTCTACTACGATCAGGGCGTTTCTACTGCGCTGTTGCCGTTCCTACTACGATTCGCGGCGATGTTACCAAAATTTCGAAGCGTAGAAGAATCGCCACTCAGTGGAATGGGGGTATAACAAATATTTATGACCAATTTAAACTTAAACACTTGAAACAGGCAATGAGAGAAAACAGTTCAGAGTTACATCCTAAGAGGTTTCTCTGCTCTGGATCAGTTCAGAGTTGTTCAGATGGCTTTAGGCAATCATGGCTGAATGTCTAATCTAATGCAAGCTTGTCATCAATTTAATTTAAACTTATGTGCTAGAAATTTTATGCTTTGATTAACAATTATGTTTGCTGAAGATATGAGATTTGCTAGAAAAAGTGAAATCTGTGTTTACCAAGATCATTCAATGAAGATGCATGGATATACTTTTAAATATATTAGACGACAATATATTCAACAGAATAATGCATTAACTCTGCAACAATTGTTGTCTGCTTCTGTTCTAAAAATAAAACTCTAAAAATTTCTTTTCAAAACAGGGTCTCAAACAGTTTGGATCCTGATGAGATGCTGCATTACGCAGCATCTCATCTGGATCCAGTCTGTTTGTTAAGATAATCTGTCGTTATAACCATTTTGCCACAAGCATGCAAAAAATTAATCTCTCGAAAATGATGTCTGGGTCCTGTTAGCTCAAACTGTTCATGCATCTCTTGTTAGTGGTCATGCAGTGAACATAAGCTTAACTGTATGGATGATAAGCTATGTTTAACCCATTACCCCATAAATGCGCCTTTTTACACCTTTAATTTATTCCTCTACTAAAAGAAATAATTCCAATTTATAAAGTTACAAATAAGAATCATAATAATTTTTTTCTAGCAGATAATAGCTTAAAGCAGGCTGAAAGTAAAGCAGAATGCGCCTTAAGGCGTATTCAGCTTTACTTTCAACCTGCTTTAAGTGGTCACCTGTCTTCAAAACTAGAAACTGGCTATGGGGTAAAGGGTTAAACCCATTCACCACCATATTTAACTCTTTCAACACCATGGACTTGTTTAAAATATACTCGTTCAATTTGCAAACAGTGTAGACCCAGATCATAGGGCTCCTATATGAGCCCTCTGGTCAGTGGTCAGGGTCTACACTGTTAGCTAATTCAGACCAGTATTCATTAAACTACCCAGAATACCAAGTATACTGGTTCATGTTTTGGTATCTTAAATAATCCACATGGGAACCTTATAACTCATAAGAGTTACTACCGTAGGTGTTAAAAGGGTAAACCATCTAGTTTAACCCTTTAAATGAACCATAGTCCCCCATATAGGCATCCTTTTAAAACAGTGTACATGTGAATAGTACACTTGTCCTGTGCAAACAGTGAAGACCCAGATCAGAGGGCTCCGAAAGGAGCCCTCTGATCAGGGTCATCACTGTTTGTCATAATGCCAAACATTGACAAAAACAACCCTTATAAGACAAGTCTGAAATAGACTAGACTAAAATGGACACTGGAATTGTCCATTTAAAGTTTTAGGGAGGAAAGAGTTAATCCTTTTACACACAAAATATTGTCTGCAACAAATTTTTGTCTGCAATAACTGTTGATATAGGTGCCAAATAGTTTGGATCCTGATCAGACACTGCATCATGTGGCGTCTTATCTGGATCAGAACTGTTTGCAAAGTTGACTTAGGTCACATGGTAATAAAAGGGTGTAGGATGTGATACATGTATATGTAGCGATTGTTTTGTTTGATTGTGGTTGTAATTGATCAGTATTGCTGGGGAACAAATCAGTTTTGCAGCTGCTACAACTTGCTTGGAAAGCAATGTAGTTCATAATGTCAATTATATTGTCATAGAAACACAGACCACAAAGATTTTGGCTTTGCTAATGTTTTCACTCAGCCATTACACCCCATGTACAAATTGCCCGCATTTTATACAAGCTACCCTTTTGACACTGAAAGCTGTTCTTGAAGACCTTTGGGAACTGTTTTGATCCACAGAGCTCCAGATAAGGGGAGTATTTCAAAAACGAAATCTCAATAATATCTGCTTTAAAACCTATGGTGTCACTACTCATTAGAATGGTCTCTTTGATCATTATAGGATTTGCTGCTGAAATAAGTTAGAAAATGTTGGATTTGTTGAGTTTACTCCCTCTTTGCTGGAGCCAAAACTTGTACATACCAAGAAAAGTGAACAATCTAAGAAGAAAGCTTCCGTGCAGTTAACTCTAACATTAAAACTTCTTGAAAGAAGACAAATGCATGGTATTATAGATGATTGACAGGTTAAAGCAGAATGAAAGTAAAGCAGAAATCTCATTCAGGAGTTTTCTGCTTTACTTTCATCCTGCTTTAAACATATATATGAGTCAATATATATTTTTGCCACATTTTCAGTGGGTAGATACCATCAAATAGATATATCTGCAATACTTTGATTTTATTTCACTGTAATATTTTAATGATTTCAATATTGTACTCGTCCTTGTGAATTCAAGCCTAAATGTTAGTTTAAAGCCTCACAACATGGTAAATTAATAAATTTATATGAGTCGTGGCATGGGAAAATGATACTGGCATTGCTAAGCTATAGATCACTGATCAGTCACTAGTTGATAGCATAATTTTATAAGTTCAGGGTCTTCACTGTTTCATCACTTGTAAGTGTTGACAGCACCATGTTTATTTAACCCATTGTAACCCCATAACCCTTTTCTAGTATCTAAGGTATGTGACTACTAAAAGCAGGTTGAAAGTAAAGCAGAATGCGTCTTAAACTACAATCTGCCAGGATATATAATACATTATCTTCTGGTGCATATTCATAACTTTAAAAAGTGGAACTATTTTCTTCAGTGGAGGAATAAAATAAAGTCATAAAAAGGGGTATTTATGGGTTAATGGGTTAATTGCTTTTGCTGCAAACAGTATAGACCCTTATCAGACTGAATATACAGTGGATAATGTGTTATTCTTTCCCAATAAACGCGTTTACACTAAAACTATTATTTGCAGTGCAAACAGTTTGGAGCCAGATCAGACGCCGGGTAACCCGGCATCTGATCAGGCTCCAAACTGTTTGCCACCAAGATAAACATGAAATATCAGAATTGTCCAGAAGTTGTTCTTTTCTACGTTTTAGTGCTTTGCGTTTGCGTACGTTTGCGTTTAAACGGGAAAGAATAACAGATTCTCCCCTGTACCCTTTGCAATTCTGGAGGGGGCCTGTTCTCATGCCATGGCTCATATTATTATGCTAGCTTTATGTGTGAATTTGCTTGTGCTTAGCTCTGTGGTGATCGGTAGTTTGTTGTTTATTTCTAATTTAACAGTCGCCAGAATATGACAGTGACTTAGAGGGCACTCTCAACCCAGAGAATTCACATATAGAGAAGGTAAAAACAAAATGGCATGTTATCTGTAGAATTCTCTTTCTCTCTCTCTCGGGGCTTAGGTCATACAGTCAAAGATTGCATTAACCCTTTGAACCAAGGATTCGTAACATATACATGCATGTCCTTTGCAAACAGTGTACCTGTTAAGAGTACACTTGTCCAATGCAAACAGTGAAAAGACGATTCCACAAAGATGTCACAAGACATGATTAGGTGGAGAAATAAATAATTTATAAAGACTTTTATAATTTGACTTACGACAACATGTGTCGCAGGTAGTTTTATGAAATGGGGCCCTGGTATTTTATTGAAAATCTGTGATCTTATATATGATAAGGACATAGATAGTCTTGATATTCAAAAATAGATGTACAATTTACTGAAAATCTTCTCTCTAAGGACATCTCTAGTTTGATTTTGTGTGTTTGAAGTGTGTTCTCTTGATTGTGTTTTAATATCTTCTCAGTGTGAATATCTCTAGGCTCCGAGGTTATAAAGCGTTTTAGTTGAGTCTGAGTGTGTTCCCAAGCATTTGATTGGTCAGATTTGAGCCTAGGCTCAAATCTGACCAATCAAATGCTTGGGACTGAGTTTAGACTCAAGGCAAAAGCTTTATAACCTCGGAGCTAGTATAAACTGATTTAATTTTTTTCTGGATTTTAAGAAATCTCGGATTATTTTTATGATAATAAACTTTAAGGTAACACTTGACATCTTTACATTGATGTTATAGTATGTAAAGTACATGACATTGTACAACAATAAGATAGTCGAAAAAGATTTATTTTCAGGATCTGTATGTTTTGTTGATTTGTAGAAAAAAGGATCTGTTTTAAAGTCTCCGAGAAGATGGGTACGAGTTGTAATGATACCATATTTTTCCTATCTAATGTTTGATGCTCTCCCCTAATTTCCCTCCCCCCTTTTGATGGAAAAATACATTTCCCCACCCATTCTATGCTATGTAAAAATGAAACTGACTTGCCTCTAAAGCAAAAATCCAGCTAAACATCAATTTATTTCTAACAAATTCAGATTATACAACATATCGTAACCCATTACCCCTTAAATACACCTTTTCATGCCATTAATTTATTCCTCCTGAATAAAATAGTTCCAATTTGTACAGTAATGAATATGTATCACAACAAATATTTTCTATATTCTAACAGATGGTAGCTTAAAGCAGGTTAAAAGTAAAGCAGAATGCGCCTTAAGGCGCATTCTGCTTTACTTTCAACCTGGTTAATTGGTCACATGTCTTCAAAACTAGAAACAGGCTATAGGGTAATGGGTTAAATTATATAAAGGCTTGAAAATCTTTTAAATGACCCCTGTGTGCCCTCTTAATTAACACCCCGGGGACATTAGATAGGGGAAATATGGTAGCTTTGGAATGAATGCAGAACGAGGAGAGTAAAGTCCTGCTATAATGACCAATCAACAGAAGACTCATTGACATTGTTTAACCCATTACTCCTTAAATACATGTTTTTATGCCTTTTATTCCTCCACTGAAGAAAATGGTTTCAATTAACCCATTACCCCATAGCCTGTTTCTTATTTTGAAGACATGTAACTACTTAAAGCAGGATGAAAGTAAAGCAGAAGGTGCCTTAAGGCATATTATGCTTTACTCAGCCTGCTTTAAGTTTATACCATCTGCTAGAATATAGAAAAATAATTCTTATCATACATATTCATAACTGTATAAATTGGAACTATTTTTCTCAGTGGAAAAATAAACTAAAGGCATAAAAGGCTTATTTATTGGGTAGAGGGTTAAAGCAGGTTGAAAGCAAAATAGAATGTTCCTTAAAATGCATTCTGCTTTACTTTCAACCTGCTTTAAATGATCACTCCTCATCAAAAATAGATATAGTCTATGGGATAATAGGTTAAAGGAGGCTGAAAGAAAAGCAGAATGCACATTGAAGTGTATTCTGCTTTACTTTAAGCCTGCTTTAAATGGTAACCTGTCTTCAAAACTAGAAGCTGACTATGGCATAATGGCTTAAACACTGTAAACAAACCTTAATTTTGAGTCATTGTAGTAGGCAGACTTTACAGATTAAAGGCAAAACTTCCATTCAATTCTATCTGTGACCTTGATGTTGTTTTACATCATATGATTGGTTCTAATTTCATTAACTCAATCAACACCATGGACCATTTTCAAACAGTGTAGACCCAGATCAGAGGGCTCCTAGAGGAGCCTTCTGATCAGAGTATACACTGTTTGCTAATTTAGACGAATATTTTTCAAACTACCAGGAATTCCAAGTACGGTAGACTGGTTCTTGTTTTGGTAATTAGAAAGATACACAAGGGAACCTTAGTCAGATACCCCCAAGAGGTGCTTAGTGTTGAAAGAGTTAAGAATATTGAAGTTTACTTGCTCTTATAAAGAGGCCTGTCTCATAGATAGTAATGGAAGTTTAACCTTGTATCAAGCATGCATGTATTTTATAAAAGAATATGTAACAAGGATGCTAGGCTTACAATTGAAATCCCCCAAGCTACACAGACCTTTATGTACATGATTATTCATTATAGTATGATATGGCTGGACCTGGTTTACTCTTGTGAATGCAAACCTATAGCATACTGTGTCCCCAGTTAAAAGAGCCTTCTGATCAGGGTCTGCACTGTTTGACACTTTTTGAATATTTGTGGAACAAGGGAATTACCTCATAAGAGACAATGTAAATTAGTCCTTTACTCAATATATAGCCTGTCTCTAGTATTGTAGATAGGTGACCACTTAAAGCAGACTGAAAGTAAATCAGAATGCGCCTTAACTTTCAGCCTGCTTTAAGCAACCATCCGCTTAGATATTTCTTATGGTGCATATTCATGACTACATATTAATTGGAACTATTTCCTTTAGTGGAGGAATGAATTAAATGTGTAAAAATATGTTTCAATGAAGTAAAGGGTTAAATTAGTTTTGCATTCACAGGACTATTCTGTTATAAGCATTATAAGCATGGCATGACCTGTACTGATTCTATTATTCTGTATTCTTCTTTCCATATCTGAGCTTACATGGGGCTTCAGATAAAAGGAAGTGAACACTTTCAGTACTTTCCATTTTATCTCTGTACCAAACCATTTGTTGTTAACACTCGAATGACTGTACTCTTGAGAGACACCTCAAAGAGATAATTCTAATAAGTGGTCACAAAAAGGGTTTAGATGGATGGATGAGTTGGGTTTTACGGCACTGCGACACAAAATGGGTCATATAGCGCCGATAAATGATGAGGGATGATGAGATGAAATGATGATGATTTCAGGAAGATAATTTGGGCTAATCTCATTTGCTGCAAGGCAGCGCATGGGATCAAAACCACCGACCCGCCTTCCTTGTAGTTTTTTGGCAGAGGGGATAATCTTACTCTAAAAACAGAAAAGATTCACTATGACAATTAAGCCCCAGAACTGGGGCAAAGTAGGAAGGTCTCTGGGGCAAAAAAAGAAAAGGGGAAAAAAAGGGTTTGGATTATAAGACTTTGGTGTCTGGAAAACTTTCCCTTATTTGAAGCTTCTAATGGCTTATCTTCTCAGCCAAATTTGTACATGTATTACTGGTATTTAACCCATTGTATGCTGGGTTATATTTGGCGGCCATTTTAAAATGTACGTCTGCAGCGGGTAGCACTCAAATATTTGCAAAGGATTTTAACAGTTTCTGATAGAATATTGACTTAGCAGCAAACAGTTTTGATCTCAGATCAGGCCCCACAATGTGGGGCCTGATCTGAGATCAAAACTGTTTGCCTAGAGGTACACCTAAAAGTGCATCCCGCATAAAATGGGTTAAGTGACCAACCATTCAGAAGAAAATGAAATTTTAATACAGTTTGCAACTTAATGCAGATCAGAGTTAATGCAGACAGCTCTCTGTGTTCCTTTCATCTGCATTAAGTTAGCTCCTTTTCATATACAGTATATTTACTGTTCTTTATAAAAATGGCCATTCTACACAAATTTGACTGACTATTTAACAAGAAAGTATATACATTTTTATATGTGAAACAGTATAGAATCCAAAAATAATTGGTATAATGATAAATTTTTGAACAACATTTTAGTACGGAAGAGAATTCAAAATACATGTATACTGTTTTAAGAACAAAATTTCGGGGGCATATTTACTATAGAAATTGTTGGCAAACAGGGTTGACTCAGATAAAAATGGAAATGTGTCATATTTGAGTCTACAAAGTTTGCCATATGTGAGAGTTCCATTCCTCATAGAATTGCCAATAATTCTACTAAAACATGCTCAAGAGTATATCCAAGTTAAGACATATGTCTTTTATACGGTAAATGCTGGACCCGCTTAAGTGTGATTGATATTGCCCCTGTGGGAAGTTATTGAATTACTCTAGAACTATTCCATAATATTTTTTAAATCTTCATGAACAACTCAAAAAGAGACCATTTAACGTTCATGAATAATCATCTGTAAAAATTCCAGAAATTCGATGGCTTTGTATACCGGCCATAATTGTTCTAGAATTACAAAAGTTTTTTAACTCCTTTTGTAGAATGTGCAGTATTTCTTAAAGCTCTACAAGTGGCCATTTAATGTTCACGAATGATCTAAACATTTTGAACACTTTTCACAGGGGCATTTATGTATGAGATTGGGGCTTTCTTGGACTATATAAGACATAACCCATTACCCCATAGCCTGATTTAAGTTTTGAAAATAGGTGACCGCTTAAAGCAGGTTGAAAGTAAAGCAGAATGCGCCCCCAGGAGCATTCTGCTTTACTTTCAGTCTGCTTTAAGTTACCATATTCTAGAAAATAGAAAATATTTTTGATGATACATGTATATTCATGACTGTTTAAATTGGAACTATTTTCTTCGATGGAGGAATAATTGAAAGTCGTAAAAAGGCGTATTTATGGGGTAATGGGTCAATTGGAAACAGGAAATGTTGATTAATAGTTTCAGGGGTGATAAGTTTTTTGTGGTATTTGGAAGCATGTTAAGAATGGTTTGTAGATCAACACTAACAGGGGAGGTAATGCACTGCTCAAGGTTCTTGATATTTATGACTTGTACAGTATAACCTCTCTATTACGACGGTTAAGCTGTGTCAAATATTAATCGTTTAAGACAGGTGACTGCTTAAAGCAATGTGAAAGTGAAACAGAAAGCTCCTGTAGGAGCTTTCTGTTTCACTTTCACACTGTTTTAAGCTGTAACATGTATTTTATACTGACAATTAGCCTTCTTTTCACTGGTTGTAATAGAGAGGTTCTACTGTATTTCGTAATGAAATCTTCTTACAACCATAATATGGTATTTTTTGAAAACACTAGGTGCAATAGGTTCAAGAAATGAAGAAATATAAAACAGTAGGGATGTAAAAATTTGGGCAGTGTTTTAATGGAGATGGGTTTGCATGTTGAAAGATATACAGTCAAACCTGTAATAAGCGACCATTCCATACATTGCTTTTATAAGTCTCTTATTCAAGTGGTTGCTTAACCCATTACCCATTAGCCTGTTTCTAGTTTTAAAGAAATGTGACCTTAAAGCAGGTTGAAAGTAAAGCAAAATGCGCCTTATGGCGCATTTTGCTTTACTTTCAGCCTGCTTTAAGCTATTATCTGCTAGAATATACTAAATATTTTGTATGATTTTTATTTGTGACAGTAAAAATTGGAAAATATTTTCTTCAGTAGAAGAATTAAAGACGTAAAAAGGCATATTTATGGGTTAATGGGTTAATGCAGGATAAGAATAATGCAGAAAGTGCTTGTGGAGCTTTCTGCATTATCTGTATCCAGCATTTAGCAGTAACCTGTTTGTGATTTACTATTTTCAGTAAAACCTCTCTATTACCACCACTAAGTTGTGTTAATTATTAGGTGTTTAAGACAGGTGACTGCTTAAAGCAGGGTGAATGTAAAACAGAAAGCTCCTTTAGCTGTCACCTGTCTTTTTTACAATCAATTAGCCTTTGTTTTAGTGGTGGTAACAGAGAGGTTTTACAGTACCGGTATATGCTTTCTTAAAGAAAGGTCGATTAATAAGGATTTGACAGTATCATTTGCTTTTGCCGTCTATTTTATGCATGTACAACATTGAACACTTGGGATTAACCTTTGTGAATGATTTGCTCTGATTTCTTTGTTGAAAATACTGTATGTGTAAATATAACTATTAAATCAAGCTGACTTTTGCTACACCAGGAGGAACACCACACAGATGACGAAGCTGAGGAAATACCTGACAGCGTGGGAGCAACCACTGTAGATATCACACATGATAACGAACAAGCAGAGGATATTCTTGCCAACACAGGAGAAATCAACCTATTAGAAATCAAGGAGTTGAATGAATCTACTGACTGGAGCTTGCATGGGTCAAGGTCAAGTAGTGGTGCCTTGGATGCACCCGTTGCCATGACGATAATTGAAGAAGAGAAGACAGAAGTGAGTGACAGCAGCCAGCGGTCAGACAATACTATGAAAACACAGATAAGTGTTAAGAGATTTTCCAAGACGGACTCAGGAAGTGATCAAATCAAGATACGGGATCATGTTGAGTCGGGTGAGGACACAGCTGATAAAGTCAGCAATGTTGGTAACACTGACACCCTGGCCAGTAAAGTAAGCATTGTCTCCTCTGATGATGTCAATAGTCTAACAGACAAGATAACAGTCAGTGGCTCACAGTCCCAGGCTGCTGGGGTAACGAAGGAGAACCTTGCTGACAACAAGGCAGAGGAAACAGATGCCCATGGCAGTATGGATGAAGATGACGGTCATGCTGATGATGAGTTTGAAGTAGACAGTATCGTAAAGGAAGAGATGCACTACTATGAAAACATAGAGAATGTAGCCAAAGCTAAGATATTGAAGAAACAAAGCTCACAAGAATCCCACGCTGATACTACAAGTATTAAAGAGGAGAAAGAGCGGAGTCATAGCGAGGGCAGAGATAAGTCCTCATCTAAATCCATTCACTCTGGAGAGTTCCAGGTCATGGATAGAAATAAAGCCCCGAAATGCATGTTTGAATATGAGCCGAGTACAACAGAGGCAGAGACAGACTCGGATACAGTAGACACAGTCTCTATCCATGAAGATTTCAACAAGAAGAAGACCAAAACAAAGAAACCTTTGAAGTATTCTCCAAAGAATCTGTTGAAGAAGGGCAACAAAGCAGAGAGCCTGAGTTTAGCCTCAGATAAAGAAGTTGCTAGAGCGCTTGCCTTAGAATCTCCAACCACTTTTTCAAAGCGACAGATGGTTGCTTCAGGTGAAGATTTTATTAACCGTGCAAGCGTTGAGCCTACGACAGCGGATACAATGGAGGATCAGGCTTCACTGGAGGAAGAAGATGGGGAGGAGGTGATTGATGTGCTGTGGTGACACTCACTGTATCTCACATGATTGATTGATTGATTGATCTCACATAAACGAGTTTTGAGTTTGCTGTGTTGTAACATGTGTCCAGTTGATAACTACTCCAGGGTCCAAGGTTTTAAAGAGTTTGAGTTGAGTCTGAGATCGTTCTCAAGCATTTTGATTGGTCAGATTTGAGCATAAGCTCAAATTTGACCAATCAAAAGCTTCAGAATGATCTCAGACTTAACTCAAAACTCTTTATACCATTGAGGCCTGTTGATAATTCCAGTATTAATTGTCCAGTATTTGAAAGTTGTGCTGAGTAACCTTTCAGTAGAAGCTGTATGGATATTTCTACCCATTAACTCATAAGCGATAAACAATTATCAATGCTTATCTCAATACAAGCTAGTGGAATAAAGTGTGTCAAAATGAGTCAGTATTAGACTATTGTGCAATGAGTCAATATGGCTGAATGGGTTAACAGTGACAGCTTAACCCTTTACCCCATAGCCTGTTTCTAGTTTTGAAGATAGGTGGCTACTTAAAGCAGGTTGAAAGTAAAGCAGAATGTGCCTGAAGGCACATTCTGCTTTACTTTCAGCCTGCTTTAAGCTATAATCTGCAAGGAAACTGAAAATAATTCTTATGAATTATATTCATGACTGTATAATTTGGGACTATTTTCTTCAGCGGAGGAATAAATTGAATGCGCTAAAAGTCGCTTCTATTGGGGAGCAGCTTGCTGCAGAGCAACAGCAATATAGCTCCTTGATGGGCTTTCTGCATTACTTTCTTCCTGCATTAACCAGCAACCTGTAAAAAAACATCTCCATTATATATATAATTCTTCATTGAAAGGTTACTTAACAGAAATTTAAGGTTGAGGACTCCTAATGAGATTGAGCCAATGACGGTACTCTACGGAGAGCAATTGGCCATTCTTGTTAACTGTCTGCCCATTCAGAACCATGCTCAATCGTAGTGTGTGATAGGCTGTTAGTTGAAGAAAATGCCCAATTGCCGTACGTAGAGTACCGATTTTGGTTTGATCTAATGAGGGGTCCTCAACCTTAACTCCTTACCAGCTGACATTCAGATCATTTCCTTAGTTCATGTACTGTTCACATTACCCATAACACACATGTATATGTTCTTTTTACAGTCTTTCAGCCTGTTGATTTGTTCAGTCCAGAATTTTGTTATACTTATCTCTGCTAGTTTGATGTGTTTACAGTAAAACATCTCAATCACCAACAATTGTATGGTATTAAATGCAGGTGACAGCTTAAAGCAAGATGGAAGTAAAGCAGAAAGTGTTTTCTGCTTTACTTTCATCTTGCTTTAAACATCGCCTGCCTTTAAAACTGTGAAAGTGACATCATGGTCTTAACTCTTTGAACCCTAGTCCCGCATATAGGCGTGCTTTTCAAACAGTGTACATGTGAATAGTACACTTGTCCTATGCAAACAGTGAAGACCCTGATCAGAGGGCTCTGAAAGGAGCCCTCTGATCAGGTTCTTCACTGTTTGTCACAATGCCAAACATTCACAAAAACAACCCTTAAAAGTCATAAATGGACTAAGATGGAAACTGGAATTATTCATTGAAAGTTTTAGGGGGGAAAGAGTTAATTGAGAGGTTTTTCTGTACTCTAATTTTCCTTGTTATTAGTGCCTGACTTCATTATCATTCCATTTTCATTTAATATTTGCACTGTATTTTGCATTATTATAACATACTTGCATCAACCCTATCTTGAGTTATAACCATTTAAATGAAATGGATTAGGAATCTGTAACCCTTTACTTCATAGCCTGTTTCTTGTTAGGAAGACAGGTGACCACTGAAAGCAGGGTGAAAGTAAAGCAGAAAGTGTTGTAAGGTGCATTCTGCTCTACTTTCAGCCTGCTTTAAGCTACCATCAGCCTTCTGCTAGAATATAGAAAATATTTCTTACATCACATATCTTGACTGCATAAATTGGAACTTTTTTCTTCAGTGGAGGAATAGATTAAAGGCATAAAAATAAGCATTTATGTAGTAAAGGGTTAAAGCAGGTAGCAGTTTAAAGCATAACATTAGTCATGCATTTAAACAGTCGCCTATCTCAAGAGATTCCGTGTTTTTGCATTAAATGACAGATCATTGCAGGTTTAACTGTATTGTTTATATCCTTTATAACATTTTGTTTATACATGTAACATATATTCATTATTTCTAACCCATTTTGCACCCTTTATTTTAAAATCTACCAACAATAATATTTATTGAGTCAGAGACAAAGCCATTTAACCATTTCTTTCATAGAAACTTTCAGCATTCATTGTTTTTAAGACAAGTGGTAAGTAAGTAAAAGTAGAAAATTCTTAAAGCTGTATGCTTTACTTTCAGCCTGCTTTCAGCAGCCATATGTCAGGATGCATAGTGGCTGTTTTCTGTGCATATTTGAAACTTTATTTTTCATAAAGATGGGTAAAGGCTTGAAATAGTGTTTCTGTATGGCGGAAAGAGACATACCGGTTACTGCTCATATAATTATCCAAACCTCATACATTTGAATCAAGAACCCCTCTACCTAATTGTTTTGAAACTCAAATTTAAAAGACTAACTGATAGCAAAGTATCAGTGAAACAATGAAAACTTTTGCAAACAGTTTGGATCCTGATGAGATGCTGCATTATGCAGCATCTTATCAGGATCCAAATTGTTTGAAACTCTGACCCTGTTTTGAAAAGAAAGTTTGAAAAATCCGTTTTTAGAACAGTACGTAGCCAACGACATTACTGCAGAAGAAAGAACTTACCCAGCATGCAAAGAGTTAGAAAATCACAGTGCCTGTACTTGTTAGAATCAACTTGACTTCAGGGCTGACATAAGTTGACAAGAAAAATCCTAAGATTTTTCAAGTGCGATTTTACGAATCATACCTTTACCCCATAGCCTGTTTCTTGTTTTGTTGACATGCGACTACTTAAAGCAGGCTGTAAGTAAAGCAGAATGCGCCTTAAGGCGCATTCTGCTTTACTTTCAGCCTGCTTTAAGCTACCATGTACAGGAAAAAAATCTGAAGTTTTAAGAAAAATCCGGAGAAATGGCAGCCCTGTGACTTGACTGTTAATTATGTTCTGATTGTTTTGTTAGCTGCATAGCTCAGCAAGCATTAATGTATTGTCTCACTCAGCTTTGCTTTGATTCACTGTATTGTATAGATTTCAGTATGGAAATAATTTTATAAGAATAGGACAAATTTCATATTAAGCAATCCATAATTTAGTTTTAGTTTAAGTTGGGATCTGTTTGATTCAAATTAGTCAAGATATTCTAGAACATGTTCTTCTTTGCTCTTGTAACAATTTCATAATAATAGTGTATAGAATTAGGCATTTTAACTACACATGACTGATATAATTTTGTGTGTCTCTTGCTTATGAAATTCGGCTTGAGCTCTTTTTTTACTGAAAAGAAGTGAAGCTCTGCAATTTTCTTAACTTCTTTATGGATTACACAATTTCTTCCAAAACCAGAGACTGGTTTGTGAGCACAGGACCTGAAATCAAATCAATTTCTAATTACATGTTTATGTAGTAGAAAATCAGGTTGTTTAATGAGATCTGTTGGTTTCAGACAAGTCAGTGGGATTCTACAGAGGAAGCCTATACACCTAGAACACCCAGAGATGAAGCTATCTTACATGGAGAGGTATGTATACTTATCCCATTACCCCAGAAAAAAATACACCTTTACGCCTTTAATGAATTCCTCTACTGAAGAAAATAGTTTCAATTCATACTGTAACAAATAAAAATGATAAGAAATATAGCTTAAAGCAGGCTGAAAGTAAAGCAGAATGTGCCTAAAGGCACATTCTGCTTTACTTTCAACCTGCTTTAAGTGGTCACATATCTTCAAAACTAGAAACAGGCTATAGGGTAATGGGTTAATATAAAATTCAGTAAAATCTTGATAACTCAAAGTGAGACAATCTCACTTAACCTTTTCCCCCATAGAGGCGTCTTTTAGCAAATTTAATCTATTCCTCCACTGAAGAAAACAATTCCAATTTATTTACCATAAAAAATATTTTCTATATCCTAGCAGATAGTAGCTTAATGTAGACTGAATTAAAGTAACGCAGAACGTGCCTTAAGGCACATTCTTCTTTACCTTCAACCATCTATAAGTGGTCGCCTGTCTTCACAACTAGAAACAGGCTTTGGGTAATGAGTTAAGTCAAAGTTATCTTTATTTGTACAGACAGTCTTCTGCCTCCATTTCACTAAGTTGAACAAAGCTATATCTAATGTTTACATGCAGGTAATTTCAACTTTACCCATTCGATGATAGAATTGCTTTAAATAACTTTTATCCATTATCTATTCAATATAAAAATGCTTCTATGTACTATTAAATAAGTCATAGAGAATATTGATTTTGAAAAAGAATCCCTACAAGTGGTTCCCCAAACCATTGCCCGATACAGTATTTCTAGTTTTAAAAACAAATGATCACTCTTTTTTTACGCATTGAAAATTTTCCTCCCCTGAAGAAAATAGTTCCACTTTATAGTCATGATTATGTATCATAAGAAATATTTTGTATATTCTAAAAGATGGTAGCTTAAAGAATGTGCCTTAGTATACATTCTGCTTTACTTTCAACTTGCTTTAAATCTGCTAGGCTGTAAGAAATTTCTTATTGCGTATATTCATGACTGTATAAAAATTGGAACTATTTTCTTTAGTGGAGAAATAAATGGTAAATAAGCCAGTTTCTAGTTTTGAAGACAGGTGATCACCTAAAGCAGATTGAAAGTAAAGCAGAATACGACTGCTTTAGCTAACATCTTCTAGAATATAGAATATTTTTTATTATACATATTCATGATTGTTTAAATTGCAACTATTTTCTACAGTGGAGGAAAACAATTAAGAGGTAAAAAGGCGTATTTATGGGGTAATGGGTTAAAGCAAGCTATTCTGTTACTTTTGTCCAGCAGTGAGCCGTAATCTGTCTATAAATTAGTTATTGAATAGCAACTGGTTCACAGGTTTGACATTAACAATGTTTCAAATTACTTCTCTCCTTATAGGCAACAAGTCCAGGTGTTGTTGATTTCGATGAAGATGAAGAAGAAGAGGAGGAGGATGAGGTGAAAGAGGTGTCAATTCAGGATCAAATCAATGATGCTGTTACATCCTTCAGTGTCAAACCAACCAATCAGACGCCAGAAACAGAGAGAGACACACCCTCCTCCAGGTCACGTGACACTCCAGAAACACCCACACTCAGTACAAACTCTGCTGCACAGAAGACTGTTATAGCAGCCGTAGTGATGGAGCCTTCTCCTAGAGATGATGATGATGATGATGATGGTGAAGAGGAACAGGAAGCTGGAGAATCAGACTGGGACTCAGAGGTGGGTTTGTGTAGAAATAATCAGACTGTAACCAGTTTTAAATCTTATTTAACCCATTACCCAATAGCCTGTTTCTAGTTTTTGAAGACAGGTGACTACTTAACCCATTACCCCATAGCCTTTTCTGGTTTTGAAGATAGTTGGCCACTTAAAGCAGGTTGAAAGTAAAGCAGAATGTGCCTTATGGCACATTCTGCTTTACTTTCAGCGTGCTTTAAATTACCATCTACTATAATATAGAAATTAATTCTTATAATACATGTTCATGACTGTTTAAATTTGAGATATTTTCTCTAATAGAGGAATAAATAAAAAGCGTAAAAAGGTGTATTTATGGGGTACTGTGTTAAAACAGGTTGAAAGTAAAGCAGAATATGCCTTTCCGCCTGCTTTAAGCTAGGATATAGGAAATATTTTGTATGATGCATATTCATGACTGTATAAATTGGAATTACCGGTATTTCAGGTATGCAGTAGGGGGGGATATGAATTAAAAAGGCGTAAAAATGCATATGTATGGATTAATTGATTCAAGACAAATACCATTGTGCATGGCAATAAGATCTTACAATTGTTTTTTACTCAGGACGAGGTTCATTCAGGGATGGATACTCCTATAATTGATGTGAATAAGGCAGCTAGCACACCCAGGACCCCTCGGGGAGATACTCATAGCACAGTCTCTGATCCTGAATCAGCCAGTGAATGGGAAATAGAACGGGAAAGGGTAAGTACAATATCAGGGAATTCTGTTTCAAAAGTACAGTAGAACCTCTCTATTACGACCACTAAGTTGTGTCAAATATTAAATCGTTAAAGACAGGTGACTGCTAAAAGCAATGAGAAAGTGAAACAGAAAGCTCCTACAAGAGCTTTCTGTTTCACTTTCACATTGCTTTAAGCTGTCACCTGTCCTTTATACGGACAATTAGCCTCCTATTTAGTGATCGTAATAGAGGGGTTCTACTGTAGTTATGTCTTTCCCACTTTAGTCCGGAGATATATTGTGCTTTCCCCCCTTTCTGTCTGTCCGTTCATCTGTTTGTCTGTCTGTCATGCTTTGGTTTCCGGACAATACTTTTGTTCTAATTGGGCGATCATATCGATTTTAGTATGCTGGTTGCTTATGACAAAGTGATGCATGGGAGGCATTTGAGTCTGTTGGTTAAAGGTCACATGATCTGTTTCTTACCTCTTCGCATGCTGGGTTATTTTTTTTTGTCTGCAACAATTGTCGTCTGCTTCAGTTCTAAAATTATAATTTTTCAAAATTACTTTTAAATTCAGTGTCGGAATGGCAAACAGTTTGGATCCTTATGAGACACCGCGTTACACAGCGTCTCATCTGGATCCAAACTTTTGCAAAGGTTATGCCTGTGGCAGCTATATCTGCCGCTAGCTTGCAAAGAGTTAAATAGATTTTTAACAATTCTAGTTGTCTCTTAGAATACTAATGTTGACATGAATGGCGCATGTTAACCATTGCCCTCATTGAATAGCATTTTGTTTACCTATTTTTAGCTCGCCTGTACATAGTACATGACGAGCTATTGCAATACCCCCGGTGTAGTCGTCGTCGTTGTCGTTGGCGTCGTCGTGAACGGCGTTAACAATTTCAAGAAAATGTCTATAACTTCTATGTCCCTTGACATATTGCTTTCATAGTTGGTATGTGTGTGTATATGGACAAGACCTTCCATGCACAGAAAATTGTTGACCCCTGTGACCTTGACCTTGAACTTAGGGCCTGCGTTTAGGTTTCGAAATCTGCGTTTAGGTTTCGAAAAATGCCTTTAAACTTCTATGTCCCTTGAGGTATTGCTTCCATAGTTGGTATGTGTGTGTATATGGACAAGACCTTTCCATGCACAGAAAAATTTAGACCCCTGTGACCTTGACCTTGAACTTAGGGCCTGCATTTAGGTTTAGAAATCTGCGTTTAGGTTTCGAAAAATGCCTTTAAACTTCTATGTCCCTTGAGGTATTGCTTCCATAGTTGGTATGTGTGTGTATATGGACAAGACCTTTCCATGCACAGAAAAATTTAGACCCCTTGACCTTGAACTTAGGGCCTGCGTTTAGGTTTCGAAATCTGCGTTTAGGTTTCGAAAAATGCCTTTAACTTCTATGTCCCTTGAGGTATTGCTTCAATAGTTGGTATGTGTGTGTATATGGACAAGACCTTTCCATGAACTGAATTTTTTTTACCCCTGTGACCTTGACCTTGAACTTAGGGCCTGCGTTTAGGTTTCGAAATCTGTGTTTAAGTTTAGAAAAATGCCTTTAACTTCTATGTCCCTTGAGGTATTGGTTCAATAGTTGGTATGTGTGTGTATATGGACAAGACCTTTCCATGCACAGAAAAATTTAGACCCCTGTGACCTTGACCTTGAACTTAGGGCCTGCGTTTAGGTTTCAAAATCTGTGTTTAGGTTTTGAAAAATGCCTTTAACTTCTATATCCATTAAGGTATTGCTTACATAGTCGGTATGTGTGTGTATATAGACATGACCTTTCCATGCACAGAAAATTTTTGACCCCTGTGACCTTGACCTTGAACTTAGTGCCTGCGTTTAGGTTTCGAAATCTGCGTTTATGTTTCGAAAAATGCCTTTAACTTCTATGTCCCTTGAGGTATTGCTTCAATAGTTGGTATGTGTGTGTATATGGACAAGACCTTTCCATGCACAGAAAATGTTTGACCCCTGTGACCTTGACCTTGAACTTAGGGCCTGTGTTTAGGTTTCGAAATCTGTGTTTAAGTTTAGGAAAATGCCTTTAACTTCTATTTCCCTTGAGGTATTGCTTTCATAGTCTGTATGTGTTTGTATGTAGACAAGACCTTTCCATGCTCAGAAACATTTAGACCCCTGTGACCTTGACCTTGAACTTAGGGCCTGCGTTTAATTTTGGAAATCTGCGTTTAAGTTTCGAAAAATGCCTTTAACTTCTATGTACCATGAGGTATTGCTTCCATAGTTGGTATGTGTGTGTGTATGGACAAGACCTTTCCATGCACAGAAAAATTTAGACTCCTGTGACCTTGACCTTGAACTTAGGGCCTGCGTTTAGGTTTCGAAATCTGCATTTAAGTTTAGAAAAATGCCTTTCACTTCTATTTCCCTTGAGTTATTGCTTCAATAGTTGGTATGTGTGTGTATATGGACAAGACCTTTCCATGCACAGAAAAATGTTGCCCCTTGGACCTTGACCTTGAACTTAGGGCCTGCGTTTAGGTTTCGAAATCTGTGTTTAGGTTTTGAAAAATGCCTTTAACTTCTATATCCATTAAGGTATTGCTTACATAGTCGGTATGTGTGTGTATATAGACATGACCTTTCCATGCACAGAAAATTTTTGACCCCTGTGACCTTGACCTTGAACTTAGGGCCTGCGTTTAGGTTTCGAAATCTGCGTTTATGTTTCGAAAAATGCCTTTAACTTCTATGGCCCTTGAGGTATTGCTTCAATAGTTGGTATGTGTGTGTATATGGACAAGACCTTTCCATGCACAGAAAATGTTTGACCCCTGTGACCTTGACCTTGAACTTAGGGCCTGCGTTTAGGTTTCGAAATCTGTGTTTAAGTTTAGGAAAATGCCTTTAACTTCTATTTCCCTTGAGGTATTGCTTTCATAGTCTGTATGTGTTTATATGTAGACAAGACCTTTCCATGCTCAGAAACATTTAGACCCCTGTGACCTTGACCTTGAACCTAGGGCCTGCGTTTAATTTTGGAAATCTGCGTTTAAGTTTCAAAAATGCCTTTAACTTCTATGTACCTTGAGGTATTGCTTCCATAGTTGGTATGTGTGTGTGTATGGACAAGACCTTTCCATGCACAGAAAAATTTAGACTCCTGTGACCTTGACCTTGAACTTAGGGCCTGCGTTTAGGTTTCGAAATCTGCATTTAAGTTTAGAAAAATGCCTTTCACTTCTATTTCCCTTGAGGTATTGCTTCAATAGTTGGTATGTGTGTGTATATGGACAAGACTTTTCCATGCACAGAAAAATGTTGACCCCTGTGACCTTGACCTTGAACTTAGGGCCTTCGTTTAGGTTTCGAAATCTGTGTTTAGGTTTCGAAAAATGCCTTTAAACTTCTATGTCCCTTGAGGTATTGCTTCCATAGTTGGTATGTGTGTGTATATGGACAAGACCTTTCCATGCACAGAACAATTTAGACCCCTGTGACCTTGACCTTGAACTTAGGGCCTGCGTTTAGGTTTCGAAATCTGCGTTTAGGTTTTGAAAAATGCCTTTAACTTCTATATCCATTAAGGTATTGCTTACATAGTCGGTATGTGTGTGTATATAGACATGACCTTTCCATGCACAGAATAATTTAGACCCCTGTGACCTTGACCTTGAACTTAGGGCCTGCGTTTAGGTTTCGAAATCTGCGTTTAGGTTTCGAAACATGCCTTTAACTTCTATATCCCTTGAGGTATTGCTTCCATAGTTGGTATGTGTGTGTATATGGACAAGACCTTTCCATGCACAGAAAAATTTAGACTCCTGTGACCTTGACCTTGAACTTAGGGCCTGCGTTTAGGTTTCGAAATCTGCATTTAGGTTTCGAAAAATGCCTTTAACTTCTATGTCCCTTGAGGTATTGCTTTCATAGTTGGTATGTATGTGTATATGGACAAGACCTTTACATGCACAGAAAAATTTAGACCCCTGTGACCTTGACCTTGAACTTGGGGCCTGTGTTTAGGTTTCGAAAAATGCCTTTATCTTCTATGTCCTTTGAGGTATTGCTTTCATAGTTGGTATGTATGTGTATATGGACATGACCTTTCGATGCACAGAAACATTTAGACCCCTGTGACCTTGACCTTGAACTAAGAGCCTGTGTTTAGGTTTCGAAATCTGCGTTTAAGTTTCGAAAATCCATTTAACTTCTATATCCTTTGAGGTATTGCTTTCATAGTTGGTATGTGTGTGTATATGGACAAGACCTTTCCATGCACAGATAAATTTGGACCCTTGTGACCTTAAACTTAGGGCCTGTGTTTAGGTTTTGAAAAATGCCTTTTACTTCTATGTCCCTTGAGGTATTGCTTTCATAGTTGGTTTATGTGTGTATACGGACAAGACCTTTCCAGGCACTGCAAAATTTAGACCCCTGTGACCTTGACTTTGAACTTAGGGCCAATGTTTAGTTTTCGAAATCTGTGTTTTGGTTTTTCAAATTTTTTATTTCTCCTATGTCCATTGAAATATTCCTTTCATATTCAGTTTGCTTGTGTATATGGACAGCATCTTTCCTTGCATGCAAAATGTTTGAGCCCTCTGACCTTGACCTTGAACTAAGGACCCGCGTTTAGGTTTCAAAGTCTGCGTTTAGGTTTCTCAAAATTTCTTTAACTCATATATCCATTGAGATATTTCTTTCATATTTGGCATGCATGTGTATATGGACACGATCTTTCCATGCATGCAAAAAAATTAGCCCAGTGTCCTTGACCTTGAACTAAGGTCGCGAAAGGTTTTAGGTTTCGAAATCTGCGTTTAGGTTTCAAAAATGCTTATAATTCCTATGTCCCTTGAGGTGTTATTTTCATATTTGATTTGCCAGTGTATATGGACAAGACCTTTCCATGCAGGCAAAAAGGTTGACCTCTGTGACCTTGAGTGTGCTTTTAAGTTTCTAAAGGTGCCGGTGGCGAGCTTTGTTGTCTCTCTGACAACTCTTGTTACCCCTACAGCAAAGTTTATTAGGGGTGAACTAAAATCACTTGGTCTGTCCGTCAGAGATTTACTCATTATAAGACAAAACTTTTATTTACGCATCTTCTTTTCAATAGCCTATCAATGATAAATTCTCTGTCAATGTTAATAACTTCAATTTTTAGAAAAGTAGCAAATGACCATTGTTGCAAAAGAAAATTACAGTACTTGGCATTCAAAGACTTAACAGTATGAAGAAATTTAGACATGTATAAGTCAAAAAGTTTTCTTGTTTTCTTCAGCAAAAAGAGCAAGAACAAAGAAGGAAAATTGAAGAAGAGGAAGAAGAAAGACAAAAACAGGAGCTGGAGGCAGAAGGTCAAAGACAGAGAGAGGAAGAAGAGAGGGATAAAGCATTGCAGCAAAGGGAAGAAGAAGAAAGAAAGATAATGGCTGAAATGGCTGCAGAGCAGGAGCAGCAGAGGCAGTGGGAGGAGGAACGGCAGCAATTGGCTGAATTAGAAGAGGAGGAGGAGCAACAGAGACAGTGGGAGGAGGATGAGAGAAACCGATTGGCTGAAATAGAAGAAGAGGAGGAGCGACAGAAGCAGTGGGAGGAAGAGGAAAGGCGGAGACAAGATGAATTAAGGCGGGAAGCAGAGGCAGAATTAGAAGTAAGTTTCTGTATTAGTTTATGGGTGTAGTCTTTGTAAAAAAGAAAACAAAATGAATGAGAATTTTTTGTGATTATTCTGATGAAAGTATTAATGAAGAAGCATAGAGAGCATGTAATATAATATTATTGTTTAATCCATTACTCTATAGGTACACATGTTTACGCCCTTTAATTTATTCATTTATTGAAGAATATATTTTCAATTTATAAAGTCATGAAATTGTATCATAAGAACTATCTTCTGTATTTTAGCAGATGGTAGCTTAAAGCAGGCTAAAAGTATAGCAGAATGTGCCTTAAGGCACATTCTGCTTTACTTTCAGCCTGCTTTAAGTGATCACCTGGCTTCAAAACTAGAAACAAGCTGTAATGGTGAAATGAGTTAATACACTACATGCAAAACTGCCAGTCCATCTTTTGAGTAGCTGCTTAACAATACCCCATAAATACACCTTTTTACGCCTTTTATTTATTCTTCCACTAAAGAAAATAGTTCCAATATATGCAGTCATGAATATGTATCATTAGAAATATTTTCTATATTCTAGCAGATGGTAGCTTAAAGCATGCCTTAAGGCGCATTCTGCTTTAAGTGTTCAACTACCTTCAAAACTAGAACCAGGCTATGGGTAATGGGTTAACACAGAATATACTGCGAATCATTGTAATCATTTCTCTGCCATTTTCTTTTACAGCAGGAGAGATTGAGTCAGGACCAGGTCTCTGACGTCAGTGACTTCAGTGATGATGACCAGGGTCACTTTGTCTTTGACCAAAAACTCCAGCAGCATCAGGACAGCTTTTCTGACCAACCTTCGCAGAGGTCAGATAGGTCACAGAGGTCACAACACTCAGAGGTCAACATACCCTCAGATAGGTCAGACAAGGAGAGTCCCTTAGCCGGCTTGACATCTCCTAGAGTGATACCCGTATGTATTGTTTTGCTACATTTATTTTATTTTTCGTTAGATATGACTAAGTTTAACCCTTTACCCCATAGCCTGTTTCTTGTTTAGAAGATAGGTGACTACTTAAAGCAGGTTGAAAATAAAGCAGAATGTACCTTAAGGTACATTCTGCTTTAATTTCAGCCTGCTTTAAGCTACCATCTGCTAGGATATAGAAATTATTACTTATGATACATATTCATGACTGTTTGAAGTGGAACCATTTTCTTCACCGGAGATAAAAACTGAATATGCTAAAAGATGTTTCTATGGGGGAAAGGGTTAAAACCCTCCACTTCTTTGAATATGTTATTATTTCAGTGTAAATTTAAGTCAAGTGATTGCCTTTCCTTGATGAAGGAACTTAAAAGGAAACTTAGTAAAATACTTTACCGTGAACTGTTTCAGACAGTTTGATTTAACTCTGTCATTAAATTGTTATATAATATTTCTTATTTCAATACTTTGGTCTTGAATTAGTTTCATCATCACTGTGAGACATCTATTTTGACAGCATTCTTGTTTAACCCATAACCCCATAATTACCTTTATGCCTTTAATTTATTCCTCCCCTGAAGAAAAAAGTTTCAATTTATATAGTCATAAAT
Organism: Gari tellinella; assembly: GCA_922989275.2. Classification (NCBI taxonomy): domain Eukaryota; kingdom Metazoa; phylum Mollusca; class Bivalvia; order Cardiida; family Psammobiidae; genus Gari; species Gari tellinella. The sequence continues at coordinate 99,129,006 of OV277858.1, read as the reverse complement.
AAGTATTATAAGTTAATGTTTCTATATTCTAGCAGATTATAGCTTAAAGCAGGCTGAAAGTAAAGCAGAATGTGGCTTAAGGCACATTCTGCTTTACTTTCAACCTGCTTTAAGAGATCACTTATTTTCAATACTAGAATCAGGCTATGGGGTAATGGGTTAAGAACAAATAAGCTAAGTGTGAAGTTCAGTGATGACTTCGTACCTCATCTGGCTTTAGATTTATTTTTTCAGAAACATGCTAAAGATTAATTTTTATTTGAATATGTTGGACTAAAGCAATTTTGAAGTACATCTAATGAAATAAAACTATAAATTCTTACCCTGAAGTTAAATTGTACAAATATGGGCAAGTTCCACTTAATACAATGCCCATATTCAAACAGTCTCAGGGCTCCAGATAAGAGGGAGTAAACTGCACAAATCTAATGTTTTCTCACTTATTTTAGCATCAAATCATATGGTGTTACTACTCATTAGAATCGTCTCTTCGAGACGATTCTAATGAGTAGTAACACCATAGGGTTTAAAGCAGAAATAAAGATTTTAGTTTATGAAATACCCCCATTATCTGCAGCTCTGCAGTCTACAAGTGTATCTTACATCTTGACACCAGCAGCTCATAACTTAAGTAATTACATGTTTTTAGACTGTCAACTTTATCATAATACAGATTCTGCATTATAGTCTGATAAAAGTTTAGGCTTTTAGCTGTCTTAGATAACAAATACAGACAGGTTGGTTACTTTAAGTCACTCCCCAAATCATTGTAGCCGGAACTTAAGCGGCCACCACCAAAGTTGGTAGTATCAGCGTTTATAACTGCTCCCAACTCACAGACAGACTCAAGGCATCCGGTACAGGTAGGTCAAGGTCAAAGGTCATTGCTGAAGCACAGGGTGAAGGTCATAGCAGTTACTCACAGCTTGTGTCAGCTTTGATGACTCATGAATCACCCCCAGCATGTGTGTTCATGTAGAGTCTTGTAGATGTGTGATATCAACTCAGATCACCCATTGCTACTTTATTCAAGAGTCTGTGTCTGTTTAGCTGTCTCCATTCTGTAGGCTAAAACAAAACAGTCATATAGTGTGTGGTGTTTAAGGCATTCTCTTGTAATGTTTGAAGTTCTATGTCAATAGTACATGTACGTATAGTAAAACCTCTCCATTATGAACACTAAAATATGTTAATTATTAGGTGTTTATGACAGGTGACTGCTTAAAGCAAGGTTACAGTAAAACAAAAAGCTCCTTTAGGAGCTTTCTGTTTTACTGTCACCAAGCTTTAAGCTGTCACCTGTCTTTTGAACAATAAATAAGCATCCGTTTTAGTGGTCATAATAGAAAGGTTTTACTATAGTTTCTTAGCTTTTCACTTGCATATAATTATAATGTTCTATAGAAATTCTTTGCCTGTTTCTCATCTATCATCTGTTTAGCCCTTTACCCCACAGTCTGTTTCCAGTTTTGAAGACAAGTGACCACTTAAAGCAGGTTGAAATTAAAGCAGAATGTTCCTTTACTTTAAACCTGCTTTTAGGCTACCATCTGGAAAGGGTATTGGAAATGCCTTCTGTGTTTTATTTTGAGGATTTCCCTAGATGGTGACTACTTTTCTAAGTATAGAAATAGTTAGAGCTGTAAAAAGGCATATTTATGGGGTAAAGAGTTAACCCGTTATCCCATAAATACGACTTTTTATGCCTCTTATTTATTCGTCCACTGAAGAAAAAAGTATCACTTCATAGTCATGAAAATGTACTGTAAGAAATATAATCTTTATCATAGACATAGATGGTAGCTTAAAGCAGGCTGAAAGTAAAGCAGAATGTGACTTAAGGCACATTCTGCTTTACTTTCAACCTGCTTTAGGTCGTAACCTGTTTACAAAACTTCAAACAAGCTATGGGTTAAGAGCTCTCCTTGTCTTATAATATAACTCATATAACCTAGCATTTTTCAAGCTAACTGCATGTTTAATAGATGACATTCAGAGATACATTGCGATAAGGTTCCGTTTGACTATTTAAAATGTTGGCCTTTTTATGCACATGCACGACATAATCGGGGGCATATTGTTTTTGGTCTGTCTGTTTGTTTGTCTGTCTGTCTGTTGGTTTGTTTGTCTGTCAGTCCACAACTTTAACCTTGTCCATAACTTCAGAACTAGATGTGGTAGAAACTTCATATTTGGCATTATGTTCTCAACTTAAGAAGCTTTTCAGTTCAGTACAACTTGGGTCATGTCCGACAAAAGTCAAGGTCATTTAGAGGTCAAATGGGCTGATTTATAATTTGGTCATAACTTCGAAACTATGTGTGATACAGACTTCATAATTAGCATGTATGCTGAACTCAAGAAGCTCTTCAGCTCAGTATAAGTGCCCGACATGGGTCAAGGTCATTTACAGGTCAAATGAGCCGATTTTCAAATTGGCCATTACTTCAAAACTATGTGTGATACAGACTTCATAATTAGCATGTGTGCTCAACTCAAGAAGCTCTTCAGTGCCTGGCAAAGGTCAAGGTCATTTAGAGGTCAAATGGGCTGATCTTTTTATTTGGTCATACTTTTTTTTACCTCCAAATGAAAATATTTCAGTGACAAAACACTTTGGGGGCATTTGTCACTTACTGTGACACCATTCTTGTTTACATAAATTCCATATCCTAGCAGATAGTAGCTTAAAGCAGGCTGAAAGTAAAGCAGAATGAACCTTAAGGTACATTTTATTTTACTTTCAACCTGGTTTAAAAGTTAACCTGCTTTCAAATCTAGAAACATGCTATGGGGTAATGGGTTAACTATCACTGCAAACACTTCAAATTGTGACACTGTTCCATATCTCAAACACAGCAGCTTATCTAAGTCTACACTGTTTGTAAAGTATGTGTGCTAGATACCTATGGCTAAGCAGGGCTCCAGATAAGAGGGGATAAACTCAACAAATCCAACAATTTCTCATTCATGTCAGCACCAAATCCTATGGTGCTACTACCCATTAGAATCGTCTCTTCCAGATGTTTCTAATGAGTAGATTAAAGCAGAAAAATATTTTAATTTTTGAAATACATGTACTCCCCTTATCTGGAGCCCTGGCTATAAGCTTATAATCATAATATCTTTCATTTCTTTCAGCCATTTGCCATAACACTTCATGGTGACATTAATTGGCTATCCATATTGTATAACTATTGTCTAAAATCAAACTTGTGTTAAGCAGTCATTCAAAACAGCTAAATGCAGGACAAAATGTTGCAGAAAGTTTTCTATACTGTTTGTGTCCTGCATTAAACCCTTTATATTAAATCCTATTTCTAGTTTTGAAGACAGGTATGGTAGCCACTTAAAGCAGGTTGAAAGTGAATCAGAATGTGCCTTAAGGCACATTCTGCTTTACTTTCATCCTGCTTTAAGCCACCATCTGCTAGGATATAGGCAATGTTTCTTATGTTTCACATTTGCTATAGTATAAAGTGGAATTATTTCTTCAGTGTAAAAATTTATTGAATGCGTAAAAAAGCGTATCTATGGAGTAAAGGGTTAACAAACATCATCCTTTATAAAAATCGTACAATACTTCTTCACTGAATGGCTACTTCACGTAACTGAAGGTGAAGAAGGCATTTTGCAATAACAATAACATCATAGTTATTATGGTAACACCTGAAATCTGAACACTTCTGGTCTCAGCAAAAAGTTCTGTTTTCAGAATAGGTGCTATTTAAAGTATAACTTTATAGTTAAACTGACTGTTGGCAGCTAAATGCATGACAAAAGTAATACAGAAAGCCTGTATAGAAGCTTTCTGCAATAATTGTTAACCTGCATTTAACAGTCAACTGTCTTTAGAATGCATATTTTATCCTCATTGAATGATTGATTACCCAATGATTTTGTGACACAGAAATACTTCACCGTTTACAGAGTGGTTCAGTATGCATTTGGATTTCAAAGGTTACACTACATCAATTTATCTGTAGCTGTGTGCTGTGTTCTTTGCTATTTTATGAAAATATAACAGACTATATGATGAAACCTCTCTATTACGGCCACTAAAAGAGCTTTCTGTTTTACGCTCATCTTGCTTTAAGCTGTCATCTTCCTTAAACATAAATACATGTAGCACAATTTAGTGGTTATAATAGAGAGGTATTACTGTTATCTGTACATGTATATCTTGATTATTATTGACAGTAGTGTTATTATGTACAGTCAAGTTAAGTGTTAAAGCAACCACTCAGTTAAGAAGTTTGGTGTAAACGATTGTAAGAAAATATGTCCCTTGAGGTATTGCTTTCATATTTGGTATGTTTGTGTATATGAACAAAACCTTTCCATGACAAGAAAATTTGGACCCCTTTGACCTTAACCTTGAATTTCTCTTAGGGCCTGCTTTAAGGTTTCGAAATCTGTGTTTAGGTTTTGAAAATGCATATAACTCGTATGTCCCTTGAGGTATTTCTTTCATATTGGTACTAGTATCTGTGTGTATATGGACAAGACCTTTCCATGCCCAGAAAAATCTGGACCCATGTGACCTTGAACTTGAACTAAGGGCCGGTGTTTTATAGGTTTGAAAATCTGTGTTTAGGTTTCGAAAAATGCTTATAGCTGATATGTCCCTTGAGGTATTGCTTTCATATTTGGTTTAAGTGTGTGTATGGACAAGACCTTTCCATGCCCAGAAAAATTTGGACCCCTGTGAACTTGATCTTGAACTTAGGGCCAGTGTTTAGGTTTCGAAATCTGCGTTTTGGTTTGGAAGTATGCTTATAACTACTATGTCCCTTGAGATATTACTTTCATATTTAGTATGCATGTGTATATGGACAAGACCTTTCCATGCACACAATTTTTTTACCCCAGTGACCTTGACCATGAACTTATGACCCGCTTTTAGGTTTTGAAATCTGTGTTTAGGTTTCTCAAAATGCCTATACCTCATTGAGATATTCCTTTCATATTGCAAAAACTTCAGCCCAATGACTTTTTGCGATTAGGTTTCGAATTTTTTTTAATATTTTCATGTCCCTTGAGGTGTTACTGTCATATTTGGTTTGCATGCGTATATGGACAAGAACTTTCCATGCAGGCAAAAATGTTGACCTCTGTGACCTTGACCTCAGAGTGTGCTTTTAAGTTTCTAAGTGTGCCGGTGGCGAGCTTTGTTGTCTCTCTGACAACTCTAGTTAAAACTAGAAACAGGCTATGGAGTAATGGGTAAAACTACATGTAGTTGCTAGCAATTCTTCTCTTTTTTCACTGACTTCTATAATGTACTTAGCCAGGATATTTTTAGCTTTTCTGGGTTTACTGATTATACCTGTTCACCAGTAGTTTCCAAGCATAATAATTGAGTGTCATGTTATGTGACATTTGATGTCATATTACACATCCAGTCTGATGTTGTGTCAGAGGTCATTAAGATATCATAATTGTCATATATCACATGAGAACCTTTCAGTCAAACAGCAGAAAATTAAATAGAAAAGTAATACAGTCAAACCTCTCTGTTACAACCAAAATATGTGTTAATTATTAGGTGTTTACGACAGCTGCCTAGCTTTCTGTTTTACTGTAACCTTACTTTAAGCAGGCACCTGTCTTTTATTAGCTCACCTTGCGTGAAGTGCCAAGGTGAGCTTTTGTGATCACTGGATGTCCGTCGTCTGTCCGTCTGTTCACAATTGTTCGTTAACACTCTAGAGGCTACAAATTTTATCCAATCTTCATGAAACTTGATGACAATGTTTGCCTTAATATAAATCTAGGTCCAGTTGGAATGTGGGTCATGTCGGGTCAAAAACTAGGTCACTAGGTCAAATCATAGAATTTTTTTTAACACTCTAGAGGCTACAAATATCATTTGATCTTCATGAAACTTGGTCAAAATGTTTGCCTAATTTATACCTAGGTCAAGTTTTAATGAGGGTCATGTCCGGTCAAAAACTAGGTCACTAGATCAAATCATAGAAAAATCTTGTTAATACTCTAGAGGCTACAAATCTCATTGGATATTCATGAAACTTAGCCAGAATGTTTGCCTAATTGATATCTAGGTCCAGTTGGAATGTGGGACATGTCGGGTCAAAAACTAGGTCACTTGGTCAAATCATAGAAAAAACCTGGTTAATACTCTAGAGGCTACAAATATCATTTGATCTTCATGAAACTTGGTCAAAATGTTTGCCTAATTGATATTTAGGTCAAGTTTTAATGAGGGTCATGTCCGGTCAAAAACTAAGTCACTAGGTCAAATCATAGAAAAATCTTGTTAATACTCTAGAAGCTACAAATCTAGTTGGATTTTCATGAAACTTGGCCAGAATGTTTACCTAATTGATATCTAGTCTAGGTCCAGTTGGAATGTGGGTCATGTCGGGTCAAAAACTAGGTCACTTGGTCAAATCTTAGAAAAATCTTGTTAACACTCTAGAGGCTACAAATATCATTTGATCTTCATGAAACTTGGTCAAAATGTTTGCCTAATTGATATTTAGGTCAAGTTTTAATGAGGGTCATGTCCGGTCAAAAACTAAGTCACTAGGTCAAATCATAGAAAAATCTTGTTAATACTCTAGAAGCTACAAATCTGGTTGGATTTTCATCAAACTTGGCCAGAATGTTTACCTAATTGATATCTAGTCTAGGTCCAGTTGGAATGTGGGTCATGTCGGGTCAAAAACTAGGTCACTTGGTCAAATCATAGAAAAATCTTGTTAACACTCTAGAGGCTACAAATATCATTTGATCTTCATGAAACTTGGTCAAAATGTTTGCCTAATTGATAACCAGGTCCAGTTTTAATGAGGGTCATGTCTGGTCAAAAACTAGGTCACTAGGTAAAATCTTGTAAATACTCTAGAGGCTACAAATCTCATTGGATCTTAATGAAACTTGTCCAGAATGTTTGTCTCATTGATATCTAGGTCCAGTTGGAATGTGGGTTAAAAACTAGGTCACTTGGTCAAATCATAGAAAAATCTTAATAACACTCTAGAGGCTACAAATCTCATTGTATCTTAATGAAACTTGGTCAGAATGTTTGCCTAATTGATATCTAGGTCTAGTTTGAATGTGGGTCATGTCCGGTCAAAATATAGGTCACTAGGTCAAATCACAGAATCACTTTGTTAACACTCTAGAGGGTTCAAATTTAATCTGATCTTCATACAACTTGGTCAGAATGTTTGCCTAATTGATATCTAGGTCAAGTTTGAATGTGGGTCATGTCAGGTCAAAACTAGGTCTTTAGGTCAAATCATAGAAACACATTGTTAATACAATAGAGACTACACATCTCATTGTATTTTAATGCAACATGGTCAGACTGTTTGCCTAATTAGTATCTAGGTCAAGTTTGTATATTGGTCATGTTGGGTCAAAAACTAGGTTACTAGGTCAAATCAAAGAAAAACAGTGTTAACCCTCTAGAGGCTACACATCTCATTAGATCTGAATGAAATATTTTTTTTCGTCAGAATGTTTGCCTGCATCAACTTTAAGTCAAAATCAAATGTTGATTGTGTCTGGTCAAAAACTCACTAGGTCAAATCATAGAAAAATCTTGCTAACACTCTAAAGGTTGATTGTTGGTCATGTCCAGTCATAATCTAGGTCACTATAGGTCAAGTTTTACATGGTGTACCAGGTGAGCGATTTAGGGCCATGGTGGCCCTTGTACAATCAATTAGCCTTAGCTTTAATGGTTGTAATAGAGAGGTTTTGCTGTTTTTGTAATAGAGTGATTGAATGAAGCTTGCTTTAGACATTTGTGAGTTTCGTTTAATTCTTTGTGGGTAATTTGTTCATGTCCAACAAGTGTCATCTGCTACTTCACTATATATTGATTTCAAATAAATCAAGTCAAATTAAGGTCAGAGTGTAAAACAGTTTGGATCCTGATAATACGCACTGTTATGCAGCATCTCATCTGGATCCAAACTGTTTGCACAGGTAATCATGATTTCTCTGCTAGCATGCAAAGAGTTAATTTGTTGAAGGGATTCTTTGTTGAATTGCATGATATATGAACCAATGTAATTTATATGTTATTTAATATTCTTGTTTGAGACAAAGTTAATTAAACCAGATTTAAATCTAGCATTAAACCTTAGTCATGCCTTGCCAAACTTGAACCATATTTACCAACGGTTTTGTTCCAGATCTTACACCAAGCAATGTTACGTACTCCATACAGAATCCAACAAGTTTTGATTTCCTGGTATTCAGGCATTCTTCTTTTTTTTTTAAAAAAATGCAAATAATAATCTTGAAGAAGATAATTGTTTTATTCAAAGGATGGTTAAGACTGGATTTTTAACTGTTCTGAATCTTAAATTAACTTGTTGGTCACTACAGTCAATAAGTGACTACTCAGAAAATGGTAAACAAGATAATACATATGAGCCGTGCCATGACAAAACCAGCCTTATTGCATTGCAACATTGTACAGACCAAGCACTGTTGACATCCGAGGATCTGTATCTGAGTTTGGTCTACACTGCCAAATACTGTACATAATACAGCTAAATAAAATGCTTTAGATGCATTTTTGTGTCAAATAGTGTAGAGCAAGACCAGCCACCATGTCTTTGATGAAGCAGCTGGCATTGATCTACACTGTTTGCAGTGCTTTAAGGCTCATATATATATTGTAGCCTAATTCAGGGCAAAAGTAAGGAAGTTATATACACAGTTCCTAAAGGCAGCGCTCATTTTTGAGCAGTATAAAATTTAGCATTATTTACTGCCATCTTGCTTTAAGCAAGTACCTACCTTTAATAACAAATAGCACTCTATCTTTCAATGGTCATAAATGAGAAGTTTTACTGCAGGGCTGCCATTTCTCCGGATTTTTCCTAAATCTTCGGATTTTTTTCTAGTACTTGGTAGCTTAAAGCAGGCTGAAAGTAAAGCAGAATGCGCCTTAAGGCACAATCTGCTTTACTTCCAGTCTGCTTTAAGCAGCCATATGTCAACAAAACTAGAAACAGGCGATGGTATGATTCGTTAAATCGCACTTGAAAACTTCAAATTGGGAAATCTTAGGATTTTTCATGTCAACTTATGGTAGCCCTGTTACTGTGTAATTACAGATGGGAGAAGTGGAGAACGAGAGTCCAGCCCCTGTCTATGAGAACCTGGTACAGACACGGGAACCGGGCATCAACTTGTATGCCTCCCCACCTCCAGACTCTCAAATCATCACACCTCCATCAGAGAATAGGTACGCTCTGGACAACCTGGAGGCCGAGTCTGATGTGGGTGTGGAGGATATCAATGAAGAAGAGGTAGATGATGAGCTAGAACATGACATTGAACCAATGTTAGATCAACATATGACAGTATTGCACAGACCTATGGAGAGGTGAGTAGAAGTTAGATCTTTGTGATTTCTTATACAGTGCTCCCTCTCAACTGCAACGGCCCTCCCAACAACGACTCCCTGCTTACAACGGCCATTGTCACAGTTCTCTTAACAGGACAATTATGTCTTACGTTTTAACTGCTGTAATATTGTCTACTTAAAATTGTTGTCTGCTGGTTTTCTCAAATTTACATATTAGACATTTTGACAGAAAAAAATATAATGACTAGTGGCAAACAGCTTGAATCCAGATCAGACGCCGTGTAACGCAGCGTCTGATCTGGATTCAAGCTGTTTGCAAATGTAAAACAAAATTCCCTCACTTACAACAACTCCCTTCAAACAACACACATATTTTTTGTCTCCCACTGGGTGTCCTTGTAGAGAGGGAGCGCTGTATTTCTAACTAACCCTATAGAAGAACCTTTGAGGGCATTAACCCATTACCCCATAACCTGCTTCTAGTATTGAAAATAATTGACCACTTAAACCAGGTTGAAAGTAAAGAACACTGTGCCTTAAGGCTTTACTTTCAGCCTGTTTTAAGCTACAATCTGATAGGATAGAAAAAATACTTTTTCTCTTAACTATTCATGCCTGTATAAATCTGAACTTTTTTCTTCAATGGAGGAATAATTTAAAGGCATAAAAAGGTGTATTTATTGGGGAATTGGTTAAATTTGTTCCTCCTCTGAAAAAAAATAGTTCCAATTTGTACAGTCATGAAAATGTACTGTAAAAAGTATTTTCTAAACCCTAGCAGATGTTAGCTTAAAGCAGGCAAAAATTATACCTTGCTTTAAGCAGCCTCCTGCACTAAGCACAAATAAGTATAATAATTTAGAGGGTGTAATAGAGAGGTTTGACTGTAGGTGATTTGTGCTAATGACTATGGAGGAAAGCGTTAACCATTTCTCCCCCCATAACTTATTAACCAATTACGCCATAGATACACCTTTTTACGCCTTTAATTTAGTCCTAGACTGTTATTTAGAAAACAATTCCTTTTATGGTTGCTTAAAGCAGGCTGAAAGTAAAACAGAAATCTCCCAAAAGGTGTATGCAAGGGAGAGAACCGATGCTGTTGGTAATTGCGCAATATGTAGCTCTGATAAATAATTAACCAAAGTTATTACAAGATGGTCATTGACTGCAGAGTAAAGCTAATAAATAATTTACAAAACTTAACACTTAAAGAATGTCCTTGACTGTTGTGGTGTGTATAAGATCTGACTTTCCATTGCAGCTTGTCAATCTTTAAGCCATTACACCATGAATATGCCTTTTTACACCTTCTGTGTATTCCTACTCTGAAGAAAATGGCTGCATTTTATACAGTGGTGAAATATGTAACATAAGAAAGATTTTTTTTATCCTAGCTAATAGTCAAAGCAGGTTGAAATTCAAGCTGAATACGCCTAAAGGCACATTCTGCTTTACTTCCAACCTGCTTTAATTGGTTACCTGTCTTTAAAACTAGAAATGGGCTATGGGGTAATGGGTTAAGACATGAATTTATATGCGAATAAAAATATGTTTAAACAAAACTGGTTAAGACAGGTGGTGGCTGAAAGTAAAGCAGAAATCTCCAATAGGGAGATTTTGACTTTACTTTAAGCCTGCTTTAAGTTGTCACTTGTCAGAATGTTGAATAAGTTTCCTATGCTTCTTTATCAGGACAGGGTAGAAGACATAAAGAAACATTTCTATCAAAGCTCCTGATAAGAGAGAGTAAACTGAACAAATCCAACATTTTCCCACTCATTACAGCACCAAATCCTATGGTGTTACTACTCATTAGAATCGTCTTGAAGAGACGATTCTAATGAGTAGTAACACCATAGGGTTTAATTCAGAAATAAAGATTTTTGTTTTTGAAGTATACTCCCCTTATCTGAAGCCTTGTTTCTATGTGAAAAAGTAAATGGCAACAAAAGGTGTTATTACGAGCGTATGTATGAAAGAGTAAAGACTTTACTGTCAATACATGATGCAGCGTAGACCTGGGTTGTCATTGATGATAGAATGGGCCATGCATAAGAACAAAATCCAGTATGGGTTTGTTTTGGAAGAGATGTTAAAACTTTTGTGCCATCAAGAATTATCATTTCAATTATTTATACCTGTTGAAAAAAGTAAGTGTTAACCCATTACCCTATAGCTTATTTCTAGTATTGAAGATAGGTGATCCATAAAGGCAGGTTGAAAGTATAACAGAATGCACCTTAAGGCTTTACTGCTTTCTGCTTTACTTTCAGCCTGCATTAAGTTTCAATCTACCAGGATATAGAAAATATTTGTTATGGTAACTATAAAAATTGGGACTATTTTCTTCAATGGAGGAATAAATTAAATGTGCTGAAATATGCTTCTTATGGGGAAAGGGATAACCAGACCGAACATAAAGTGGAAAGTACCCTAAACCTATTTTCTTTAATCACAGTCTTAAATCCCAAAAACAAGCTATGACTTTAAGGTCACTTAATCCTTTATACCACAAAAGCTCCTTATGATGCCTTTGTGAAGACCCAATACATCTACAGTAAAACCTCTCTATTACGACCACTAAATTACGATAATTGTTTGGTGTTTAGGACAGGTGACTGCTTAAAGCAAGGTGACAGTGAAACAGAAAGCTCCTTAAGGAGCTTTCTGTTTCACTGTCACCTTGTTTTAAGCTGTCACCTGTCTTTTATGCAATCAATTAGCCTTAGTTTTAGTGGTCATAATAGAGAGGTTTTACTGTATAGTGCAAAAGTGGTTAATCTATACCATTTTTGACTTGTTGAAGCTATTTTAGACATGACAGGCTTCAGGTATTGGAATTTTGTACTAAGAGTATAGCACCACTTTGCTATTTTGAGGTCTTGTTATTGATACATTATGTATAGGCCCTATGCATTAATGACAATGAGTGGGACGTGGCTATTGTCTTAAACATGAATATTTGATAGCAAAGAGCTTCATCAGTTGACTTGAGGAAGTTTTTATGGCAGATAAATGAACTGAACCATCTGCTGTGGTTTTGGGTCTGTGGGTGGATCTATATCAGTGAATATAGTGAGTGTTTTAGTGGAATTATTGAAGAAAAAAACGATATAAATTGGCTGTTATAGTCAGTTAGTCACATAGTAAAGAAGGTAAGCATTGGTATGACAAGGCTCCAGATATGGGGAGTATTGCAAATTTTATAATCCTTATGTCTGAAATAAACCCTATGGTGTCACTTCTCATTAGAATCGTCTCTTCAAGATGATTCTAATGAGTAGTAACACCATAGGATTTGGTCCTCTTATCTGGGGCCCTGTATGAGGTCATTATTTACTGAGAACTTAACCCATTACTCTATAGATACACATATTTATGCCTTTAATTATTTCCTCCACTGAAAGAAAGAGTTCCAATTAAAACAGTTATGTATGCAGCATAAAAAACTAAGTTTCTATATCATAGCAGATGGAAACTTAAAGCAGGCTGAAATTAAGGCACATTCTGCTTTACTTTCAACCTGCTTTAAGGTAGCTTGATAGTTTCGATACTGCAAGCAGATTTTTCTTATATATCATCATGATTTATAATTTATTCCCCCATTTTATAGCTGAATGGTTTAAGTGGTACACATGTCACCACAAAATGTCTTTTTTAAAAAAATACTTTATTTTTTTACGATTTTATAAGACAAATTTTAAAAAAATTCAAACAGCGATTTCAAAGCCGTCTTAACTTGTAACGCCTTTAAAATTTGCCCATAATACACTTCAGTCACATATCTAGGGATCCGTGTCTCAGACTTTTAAAATTCCCCTTCCAACTATTATTATGTAACATCAAAGTTATTTTACCGTTTAAAGTCGATTTCTATTACGTAATGCTTTGCTGTAAACAGCTGGAGAACCTCATCAACATTCTGAGACACGGTTCACTAGAGAAGATAATACCCTTTCATCTGCTTTAAACCGCATGAAAATCGGACCCCTACCACGAACACAATCGTTGCCCAAATATGCCGCGTGTTTGAAAATAAGGAGGTGCCGAAAACGTCAATTAACTGATAAGCGTGTCATTTTGACTGTCTAACACAGTGTGAATACCCCCGGGGTTCAACTATGTCCTTTTTGTTTCAACCAATAAGAAGACACATATTTCATAAGCGATTTTCCTTAGCTCCACCCTTAATAAAATATACCAATCATAATTCAATAATGATTTTAACATGCGAAACCCATAAATCACGCAACAGCAGCTGGAGAACGCCTCTAGGTGGTCACGTAGCTGGACTACGGAGTGCTTAATGAGGTGTGATTTATTGATCAGATAGCCGTGTAATGCGTTTGGTTTGGTTTTGGAGATTTTGGTAAAATGTAGAACAGAATGTCGGCTATCAAAATCCAAAAAAAGGTTAAAAACACAACTTTTGCAGTTTTAAAGCTATAAAGACACCTTAAGCGGTCACAGTCATGTCGTCAAAACTAGAAACAGGTTATGGTGTAAAGTGTTAAGGTATTGGTAAACAGAAAAGGAAGAAATTAAGAAACAAATGTATATATACAGTATATAGACATCAAAAGTAATATCAAGTTAACTTAGTATTGAGCATAACAATAATTTTTTTCCATCCAATCCTTCTCGAAGTAATGGAGCATCATTCACTGTACAGGCTAGGTAGATTATAGAAATAGAGAGACAAAGATATACAGGAGAGAGCAGCAAGGTAGAGAGAGGGCCAGAAATGGAGAGGGGTGTATTTAACCCATTGCATGCTGGGTAATATTTGGCGGCCATTTTAAAATGTGGTCTGCAGCGGGAATAACTCAAATATTTGCAAAAGATTTTAGCAGTTTCTGATAGAATGTTGACTTAGCTGCAAACAGTTTTGATCTCAGATCAGGCCCCACAATGTGGGGCTGAGATCAAAACTGTTTGCCTACAGGTACACTTAAAAGTGTATCACACATAAAATGGGTTAACCCATTCCCCCATAGCTTGTTTTCAGTTTTGAAGACAGACAAGTGCTTTAATCAGGCCAAAAGTACAGCAGGCTGCTCCTCAAAGAGCAGGCGGCCTCTGTGGCCTAGTGGTTACTGTCACTGTGACAATCATAAAGCTTCTCACTGCTATGGGTTCAAATCCCAGTTCGAGCATGACTTCAGGTTTTTAAGGTGGGGAAGCCTTCCAGCTGGCTTGCAGAAGGTCGGTGGTTCTACCCAGTTGCAGATGTGTACCAGAAACAGTGCTTAATGGGGTTTCTGGAATCTTCCTCTACCTGTAAAATAGTGGATGTTGAGATATGATGAGATATGACGGAAATACTGTTAAAGCAATATAAACAAAACACACTCCTAAGAGAGCATTCTGCCTTGCAGTCAGTCTGTTGTTTGCTTCCTCCCCACATTGGCCCTATTTTGTATCTAAATTTTCCACTGCTCTAATATTGTCTGCTTAAAATTGTTTTCTGCTGGGTGTTTTTTTCTTCAAATTTACATTTTATTGGACATTTTGACAGAAGAAATACATTGACGAGTGACAAACAGTTTGAATCCAGATCAGAGGCTGCGTAAGGCGGTGTTTGATCTTGATTCAAGATGTTTACAAACCTATGTCAACTCCCTCCCTTTAACAACTCTCTCCAAACAACACACACAATCTTTGTCCCCCATTTGATGTTGTTGTAGAGAGGGAGCACTGTAAATGAAATCTAAATTTCTATTGTGTATATTCATGACTGTATAACATGAACCTATTTTCCTCATGACACATAAAAAGGCATATATACTTTATGGAGTTAATTAATATGTTAAGTAATAGTTTAGGTATTTAACTTATATATTCAAGTTAGAATTACTGATTCTTTAACTCTTTGCATGCTAGTGGTGGATATATCTGCCATAGTGATTGCCTTTGCAAACAGTTTGGATCCAGATGAGATGCTGCGTGACGCGGCGTCTCATCAGGATCCAAACTGTTCAACACTCTGACCATGTTTTGAAAAGAAATTGAGAAAAATCTATTTTTAAAACAATAGCAGACGACAGAGGTTGCAGATGAAAAAATTACCCAGCATGCAAAGAGTTAAACAAAAAGTGGGTAATAATAAATAGATACATGTCCCCAGCTGGTGAATGGTGAGCCATTAGAAAACTTTTACTCTTTCAACACCATGAACCTGTTTAGAATATATTCATTATATTTGCAAACAATGTAGACTTAGATCAGAGGGCTCTTGGTCTACACTGTTCGCTAATTTAGACCAGTATATTATTCAATCAGGGTCTACACTGTTTGCATAGGACAAGTATAATCCTCACAGGTACAATGGTCATTAATGACGTCTATACTCAGGGTTCTACATAAGGGGGAGTATTCTGAACAAATCCAACATTTTCTCACTCATATTGCACCAAATCCTACAGTGTTACTACTCATTAGAATCGTCTCTTCGAGACGATTCTAATGAGTAGTGACACCATAGGGTTTATTGCAGAAATAAAGATTTTGATATTTGTAATACTCCCCTTATCTAGATCCCTGATACTTGTCGCAAGGGTTGAATGTGTTAAGAATCAAGACTTTGATCTACACTACACAGCTTTGCACTGTATAAACTATATCTCTCTGTATGTCAGACTTTCTGTATCTTTCATTAAATTTTGATCAGCTAGTGTCTTATTAAATGAAAGTCTTGATCTTGGTTTTAATATGAATCTTTACCGCGGGAGTTATTGACTTTCATCTTTAATTTACTGATTGGCGGCTCTGCTCAAAACTTGTCTGTAAACATTCTATTATCAATCCCCTATAGAAGCGCCCTTAAAATTTAGTGCATTTAATTTATTCCTCCACTGAATAAATAGTTACAGTTATGAATACATGTATGTATATAATGAGAAGTGGGGACAACTTAGAGATAATTAGAGGTGTAAAAAAGGCATATTTATGGAGTACTGGGTTAACTGTATCACAGTATTATACAGGTTTTGAGTAGAATCATAGCTATATTAGTTTACCCAAGCATTTTGCATGGCAGTGTTATATTTGAGCAGGATATTGCAGCTGCCTATATAGTAGGAGATGAAAGAGCTCTTTGTCCAGCCTGTGTATGGGATTTAACCTTTCAAAGCCTGTATAAGAAATATTAGGCCTTTAGAATTGATAAACTTTGAACAGTTAATTTGTATCAACGATACATGTATTATGTGCAACTGTATTTGCCTAAATATGAGCAAAGCCGACCATGTATTTACAGTGCACAGCTTGTATTACAGTATGTTTTGAAGACAGGTGACTGCTGAAATCATGTTGAAAGTAAAGCAGAATGCTCTTTCAGTAGCATTCTGTTTTACTTTTCAAGCTGCTTTAAGATTCTATTTGGAAAGATATTGGAAATACTTCCTATGCCTTATATGGGGGACTTCTTAGTGTAAAGATATAATTAGAGGTGAATCCCTGTATCATTCTTCTAAACGCTCTGACTAACTACAATAAAACCTGTGTGCAGCCACTGCATAATTATACAGTCGGCTTGATACAGGACAAAATTCACCTTAAAAGCTCTGATCTCCCTCATGGAAGCGCCTTTTAGCGCATTTAATTTATTCCTCCACTGAAGAAAATAGTTCCAATTTAATCAGTCAGGATTACATATTATAACAAATAGTTTCCATATTCTAGGAGGTTGAAGCTTAAAGCAGGCTGAAAGTAAAGCAGAATGTGCCTTAAGGCACATTCTGCTTTACTTTCAACCTGCTTTAAGTGGTCACCTGTCTTCAAAACTAGAAACAGGCTATGGGGTAATGGGTTAAACTCAGGTTTACTGTAGTATTATACAGAACTCCCTCCCTACAACGAACCTCCCAACAACGACTCCCTCTTTACAACTATGTTTGCCGCTGTTCCCCAAACAAGACAATTATGTCTAATGCTTGGAGACTGGGTGATAGACATTCTAGCCACCTGCTGCCTACCCCAGTCTCTGGGACACCCGCAGCAGTTGAAAAATAAACTAAGGATCAAGTCAATTCAAGCTTTCATTGTTGAAATTTTGTCTACTTATAATTGTTTTTCACAAAGCTACATATTGGACATTTTGATAGAAAAAAATATAATTAAGAGTGGCAAACAGCATGAATCCTGATCAGACGTCACGTTACGCGGCGTCTGATCTGGATTAGAACTGTTTGCAAATGTTAACCAATTTCCCTCCCTATAACGACTCCCTCTGAACAATGCACACAATACTTGTCTCCCATTGCGTGTCGCTGTAGAGGGAGCACTGTATATATAGGTAAAATTAATTCATGGGGATCTTTTGTCTCAACTTTAGTCCTTCCTATTCAGAGAGCAGAAAATACGAACAAAACATTTATTGAGGTGTGTCAAAGACTTTCAATGACCAGCCATGGTTGTTTAATTTCCAATTGCTTTAGATGTGATAGGATTATAGTTCAGTGCAGGGCTTTTGTTTCAATTAATGGACATTGGTTTGAAAGATAAACCCTTATTCTACTTAAACAATGTCAATTTATGAGAAGAAAAATCCAAAAGAATTAGCTTTTATGTCTTTTTAGTAAAACAAACCTGATTATGATTGCGTGTTTTTAAACCTTTATACTAAGTTTATAGATCATTTAAAGATGCTAACTTAAAATACTTCGTCTCTAATCTGGATCCAAACAATTCGCACATAACTGTTAAGTTAAGTTTTGCAAGATAAGGGCTCAAACGAATTCATGATAAAATGATATTCAAAGTTCTACCATTTGTTGATTACTGTATGCTTTGTTCAGTAGTGGTGGGGAGCAGTTTGGAATGCCTAGTATTCGTCAAGGAAGTTACGGAGTTGGTGAAATGGAATTGCTTTGTCACTTGTTTGTGTGATAGATTTGTGTTAAGGAATGTTTACCTGATAAGCCTGTCTGGCCGACTGGACTTCAGCATACTGTAAACCTTACATTGCTGCATTTTCAAGTCTAAATGATTACAAATTTAAATTGACTCCCAAGGGGGGTGTCCTCAAAATATTTTAAAGTCTGACAAACAGTGTAGACCCATTTTAGAGAGCTTCCTCAATCTGCTTTAAACAGTTATCAGTTTCTGTCTAAAACACTAACATTAAAGGATCCAGTTGAACCCATTACCCCATAGCCTGTTTCTAGTATTGAAAATAGGTGACCACTTAAGGGGCATTATGCTTTACTTTCAGCCTACTTGAAGCTACTGTCTGCTAGAATATAGAAAAAAGTTCTTTTCATACATATTGATGACTGTATATTTTGGATTTTTGTTAACTCAGTGGAGAAATAAATTAAAGGCGTATAAATGTGTTTTTGAGGGTAAATTGGGTTACTGCAGGAGGCAGCTTAATACAGGACAGAAATTGAAAGCAGAAAGCTCCTTAAGGAGCTTTCTGTGTTACTTCTGTCCTGCATTAAGCAGTCACCTGTCTATAGGCTCTAAAGTCTGCTAATTTTTCATTATGTTAATAGAGACCTCTCTTCAAACACTTGACTTTTAACTAAACAGGATCAAGTTTTGAAAGACTTAATATAACACAGAAATTGCATAAATGGGATTTTGTAAGTAACATTACGGTATGAATAGAAAGATCAACAGGACTTAAAGAGGCAAATTTGTCAACAGTCAGAGTGGAGAAGACATTGTTGTTCCAGTATGGTGACTTAACTTGTAAACTCAAATGTAAATATTTATTAAAATGTAACACCATTTATCGACAATCTGTATAGATAGAGGGATAAAGTGACAGTTAATACAGTTCAAGAGCCATTTATATCTTGCAATGCGTATGGTATTATAACTATATAGTGTGCATTTCTAGACAGTTTACATCCAAATCAGATGCATTGGCACCCATTAGGATAAAAATTGTTGTAAATTTTGGATTTGGATTTATGGAAATATACAATGGAACAAGTCATTTGTAGAACTTTAGCAAAAGGGCTCCAGATAAGCGTGAGTTAAGTTAATATTTTCAACAATTTCTACTTCATGACTTGTAAACCAAACCCTATGGTGTGACTACTCATTAGAATCGTCTCAAAGAGACGATTCTAATGAGTAGTCACGCCATAGGGTTTTGAGCAGGCATTACGATTTTAGTTTTAAAAATATACTCCTGTTATCAGGAGCCTTGAGTAGACGACAGTTTAAAGCTGAAGATGTTTATTCAGTGTACACAGCTTTAATATGTGGTGGAATGGGACGTGAAAACTTGATGTGAGCCATTGATTAAGTGATACTGATAGGAGTAAGATTGGTGAAATCAAATATCGAAACATTTACACTCTGGATGAAATTGATTGCAGCGGATTGACCCTTCTCTTGCTCTCTTGCTAATAGTGTATCTCGATTCTCTTGAAAACAGTGTAGACCCTGATCAGACAGCTCCTGAAGGAGCTGTCTGATCAGGGTCTGCACTGTTTTCTTATAAGATCTGTCTGACAAGAGTCTGCAATTTTTTCTGGATGAAATGTTCCTGATTTAGCTATAGATTTCTAGTGTTTCTGTTTTGAAAGTGCAGGGAATAGTTATAAAACATTGCAAGATATGTCTGGATCACAGCATAATAGGAAGGAGCTTTTGCTAATGAGAAGCTGTGTTTATATGCATTAATTTGTTGGAATAAAAACCTTTGAGCAGAATGCTGGAGTACATTCCTGGATATGTAATATGTACATCAAAGGAAGTTGGTATATGTGTACGGAACTGTGTTATACTATGTGGAACTGTGTTATATACTATGCATACAGATTTTTGACTTTCCAAATTACATTCATGATTAGGAAAGTCTGCAGAATTCACCCAATCGATTTATACTTATATGGGAAATTTAGAGGGAATATAAAGAGAACTGAGCTATCAATTGTCTAATTCGTTGTATAAATGGGCTGCATCTTGTCGTAAAGAATTTCTTTGCTTATTATGACCAGTCTAAAGGAGGCTTATTTTTTCAGCGTTAACCCTTAAATTCTCCCATAGAGTTTTTTCCAGTGGTAATGTTTAAAGCAGGCTGAATGTAAAGCAGAAAGCTCTTTTAGGAGCTTTCTGTATTACTTTTGTCCTTCATTAACCCTTTATCTCATAGCCTGTTGCTAGTATTGCATATAGGTGAGCACTTGAAGCAGGTTGAAAATAATGCAGAATGCGCCTTAAGGCGCATTCTGCTTTACTTGCAGTCTACTTTACTTTACTCTATCATCTGCTGGGATATAGAAAATATTTCTTATGATACATATTCATGACTGTATAAAGTGGAACTAATTTTTTCAGTGGATGGTTAAATTAAATGCATAAAAATTGTACCTCTATGGGGTAATGGGTTAAGCAGTAATCTGTCTATGGAGACTGCCATATTCTTTATTTAGTGACCACTGTACACAGGTATTAATAATTATATACACAACTTAGCTGTCATGACAAGAATAGTGGTGAAAAAAGTTGTGCCGAGGTAGAACAATGTAACTAATTCCTAATAATAACTGGAGACTGTTAAACTCTATATAAGTGTAAGAATTTAACAATGAGCTACGATCACATCTCTCCTAGACTGAACAGGGCTAGGGTCGAGTACAATGCACTGCTGCAGAGCAATCTTGGCCGATACTTCGCAAGGTAAAAACAAAAGCTGATTATTTCTATAGATTTTATGCATTTCTCTCACGTTGTGTACATGCAGAGTGAAGTGTTTGTCCAAGAAGACAGTGTATAGTTGTGATAATTATGTATTTTGCATTGTTTGTGATGATTTTAAGGAGTCTTTCAAACTTGTATTAAGTGACCACTTAACCCCTTACCCCATAGCCTGTTTTTCGTTTTGAAGACAAGTGACCACTTAAAGCAGGTTGAAAATAAAGCAGAATGCGCCTGAGGGGCATTCTGCTTTACTTTCAGCCTGCTTTAAGCTATATATATACCATCTGATAGGATATAGACAATATTTTCTTCAGGTACATATTCATTTGAACTGAATAAATTGGAACTATTTTCATTAGTGGAGGAATATATTAGAGATGTAAAATGGCGTATTAATTGGATAATGGGTTAAACAATGATAATGATATATTATGTAACTATTTTGACTGGTAGCAGCTGAATGCAGAACAAAATGTAATGCAGAAAAATGAGAGCTTTCTGCATTACTTTTGTCCTGCATTTAGCAATCACCTTCTTTAAGAATCACCATGCTTCTTTTGATACAAGAGTGACTGTTTATGTATGGTTAACCCATTACCCCATAAATACACCTTTTCACACCTAATTTATTCCTCCACTGTAGAAAGTAGTTCTTCTTTATATAGTCATGAATATATACATGTCTCATAAGAAATATTTTGACATTCTAGTAGATAGTAATTTAAAGCAGGCTGAAAGTAAAGCAGAATGTGCCTTAAGGCGCATTCTGCTTTGCTTTTAACCTGCTTTAAGTAGTTACATGTCTTCAAAACTAAAAACAGGCTATGGGTTAAAGGTGTTACATAATTATGTATATGTGACAGGGATCTTTACACAGGTTACATTCTCTGATATTGCCCTCTATATTTTGACACTGGGGTCTTGGACTGAATGATCTTGTTTATTCTGGCACTCAAAAAAGAATGGTTATTCTTGCACTTTGATCAAAGTTGTCTCAGGACACTTTGATCTTCAATGGTTGTGTAAGGCACTTTGATCTTTGATGTCTGGATGATCTTGTTTATCTAAGCACTTTGACCTTGGTTGTCTCAGGACACTTTTATCTTGGTTGTTCAGGCACTTTGATCTTCAATGGTTGTGTAAGGCACTTTGATCTTTGATGTCTGGATGATCTTGTTTATCTAAGCACTTTGACCTTGGTTGTCTCAGGACACTTTTATCTTGGTTGTCCAGGCACTTTGATCTTGGGTGTCTGGATGATCCGCTGTTTGTCTGGGTACTTTGACCTTGGTTGTGTAGGCACTTTGATCTTGGATGTCTGGGTGATCTTGTTTGTCTGGGTATTTTGACCTTGATTGTCTAAGCACTTTGATCTTAGTTGTCCAGGTACTATGAACTTTGGTGGTCAGGCACTTTCAACTTGGTTGTGCAGTTGATCTTGATTCTCTAGACAATTTGATATTTGTTGTCCAGGCACTTTGATCTTGGTTGTCCGAATCATCTTAGTTGTCTGGACACTAGGTTATGGGTTAATCTTAGACCATTGTTATTCGGAATCTCAAGGAACCAGAGCATGTACATCGTCTGATTTATGCTGGGCACAAACTGTAACAGGACTGGTATTTGTGGCCCGACTGCATGGGACTCAAACCTAGGATCTCTGGTGTTTCTAACTTCACTGAGCTACTGAGCCACATGATCTGGGATTTATTTATGTTCCAACAAGTACATGTACCTGTACCCTACCACACTCAACCCCACTACAATCCTTACAGGGGACTGCTTTGTGCTTTACTTTCATTATGCTTTAAGCAGCCACCTGCAGTAAACACTGTTCAATGTAGGTGATTTGCATGAATGGCATTAGAGGAAATAGTTAATTAATAGAAAAGCAACATTATGATGTTGCTGTTAAAGTGACAACACAAGTTTGTGTATAGCAGGAGTTAACCTTTTACTCCATAGCCTGTAACTAGTTTTGAAGGCAGGTGAGCACTTAAAGCAGGTTGAAAGTAAAGCAGAATGTGCCTTAAGGCATATTCTGCTTTACTTTCAGCCTGCTTTAAGCTACCATCAGCTAGAATAAAGAAATTTATCTTTTGATACATATTCATGACTGAATAAATTGGAACTATTTTCTTCAGTGGAGGAATAATTAAATGTGTAAAAATGTGTATGTAGTGAGTAATGGGTTAAATCATTATTGACTATCTATTTATCTTTGAACTTCAGTGCAGGGAAACAGCTTTATGTGCCTGTCACCACCCTGTCAAAGCTTATTGACTTTTGTAGGAGAAATGAACTTCCCATGAACTAAAGCTACACTTATTACACAGTTATAGTGGGAAAGAAATTATTCTTACTGATTAAGCCATTATTCCATAGCCTGTTTCAAGATAGCTAACTACTTAAAGCAGGTAGAAAGTAACTTAAAGCAAGCTGAAAGTAAAACAGAATGTGCCTTAAAGGCACATTCTGCTTTACTCTCAACCAGCCTTAAGCTACCATTTGCTAGGATATAGAAAACATTTTTTGTGGTGCATATTCATGCCTGTATAACTTGGAACTATTTTCTTCAATGGAGGAATATAGAAATGGCATAAAAGGGTATATATTGTACATGTATGGGGTAATTGGTTAACCCTTTGAACCCTAGTCCCGCATATAGGCGTCTTTTCAACCAGTGTACATGTGAGAAGTACACTTGTCCTGTGCAAACAGTGAAGGCCCAGATCAAAGAGCTCCGAAAGGGTCTTCACTGTTTGTCATAATGCCAAACATTGACAAAAACAACCCTTAAAAGTCATAAATGGACTAGACTTAGATGGAACCTGGAATTATTCATTGAAAGTTTTAGGGAGGAAAGAGTTAAAGGAAACTGAGAACCAAGGCATTGCAATAGAATGTAGAAAGTCACAGGTGTTTTTCAGGTTTCTATTTTAATTTCTATGTATAACAATATTCCAAATAGGGAATTAAAATAATATTTCAGCAATAATGCTGAATGCATGTAACAAAAAAAGTGATGTGTGTTTGGACATGATTTTCTTTGGAAAAGGCCCTTAAAGGTCGAAATATTAGAAAAGAGCAGTTTTATAGATTAATATTATTTTACTTTCATCCTCTTACAATGCTAGTGATGGATGTGTGCCCACTGATAACCTTTACCTGATGAGATGTTGCATAATGCTGCACGTCATCAGGATCCAAACTGTTCGACATGCTGACGCTGTTTTCAAAAAGAATTTTGAAGAATCTATTTTTAGAACAATAGCAGAATGACAATTATTGTTGCAGATAAAAAATTATCCAGCAAGCTAAGAGTTTACCCTTCCACCCCAACCGCACCCACCCACCCACCCACACCAAGCCCCATAGCTTGTAACAAGTTGTGTTCAGTATTGAAGACAAATGATTGCTAAGAGCAGGCTGAAAGTAAAGCTTTACTTCCAGTTTTTGGGCGCATTCTGCTTTATTAGCTACAATCTGCTAGGATAGAAATCCGCAAAAAATTAAAAAATCCGGAGAAATGGCAGCCCTGTCCTGTATGCCTGCACCAAACCCTATGTTATGGCTACATTGTACTTATAAGAATCATTGCAAACTGATGATTCTAATGAATAGTCACATCTATGATCATATGGTTTTGTGGAGGCCTAAGGATTTTACTTTTTGAAATACTCAACTTACTGCCTAAACTAAAATATTGATTTTATTTGGACTGCAATAGAAACATAATAATTTACATGAGTGTCTAACAGTTTGGATCCTGATCAGATATGCTGAGTTTCTCTGTTTGTGATCTGTATCAAAACTTTACGCAAATGTAGGTGGTTTGGTTTTAACTGATATGCCTTATCAGGAATTAGCCCTTTACCCCATAGCCTGTTTCTAGTTTTGAAGATAGGTGACCACTTAAAGCAGGTTGAAAGTAAAGGAGAATGCACCTTAAGGTGCATTCTGTTTTACTTTCAGTCTGCTTTAAGCTTTCATCTGCTAGAATATAGAAAATACTTGTTATGATACATATAGAAAATAGAAAATATTACTTACGATTCATATTCATGACTGTATAATTTGGAACTATTTTTTCAGAGGAATACATTAAAGGGGTAAAATGGTGGAGTAATGGGTTAACTTTCTTCAACTTCTGTCATCGGCAACAATTTAAATTATCAAAGCTGATCTAAAGCCTTTTTTATTTTCTTCAGAAAACATAATCAGAGTGTCAAACAGCATTATGCCACGTCTGATCAGGATCCATGGATAGGATGCAAAGAATTAAAATTAACAATACTAGCTGTTTACTCATTTAGTAATTAATATCGCTTGTTGTTGTTTTTCAGTTCAGAGTCTCCAAGGACTTCTGTGCCAACTCTCCAAGATGTGGATCGAGAAATCCAGCTGTTAGGAACGCCACCGCCGTTACCTGTCACAGAGCCACCTGGTGGCAAGAAGGCCATGTCTCTTCGCAGTGACGGTAACAGTGCTGATGAAGATGAACTAGATGACCTTGACCTACCAGGCAACAAGTAAGCTGAAAATAATTTGAAAATGACTTTCAAAAATACTTGTACCTGAAATTAGTCAGTTTGTTCACAGATAATTGAGATATGGTCAAGTTTGTATTGAGAAGAAATAAGTAGATCTCTTCAGAAAGTGGTTGTTTAATGTTAAGCACGGCAAAATTAATGTAGAAAACTCCATGTAAGACTAAACAAAACAAATTCGTTTATTAAATATTCAGCAGTAACTATTTTATATCTGCATTCCATTGAGGAATATTTTACAGAAATTGGTTAATAAGGGAGGTAATCATGTGACAATACAATAACTTACCATTAGAGTTACCTCCCTTATTGATGATGTCATAGATGTGACTTCATCATTGTCATGTGATCAGAAAATAAACTTCCTGTTCAACCATGGAGGGTGAGTGGACTCTTTAAAAACATAAATTAATAGGATTTATTACTGAACATGTAAACATTTTCAAAAAACTCAGTATGTGAAACAACTGTTTTGATATATTTCTACAGACTTTTCATTTTAAATGGCCTTTTCCTACATCAATTTCTCCTGAAAATTTGATTTTAACTTGACCTTCAGCTTGTTTTTTCTCTGTTGTCAAAGAAGTTGATATAAAGTCTGTGTAGCAACAGTTGTCAAAAATGTACATTGAAATGAAAGGATAGAAATATTATCATGATTCATGTCCAGAAACTATTCCAACTTAAATTGAGTGTCTCATAAAAGAAAAATGCAAATAGCTACATAATGTTATCTCAGATTTTTTTTAAGTGATCCAGTCATTCTTCAGAGAGACTGTCAGACATGATGAGACATCACTCTTTTTATTCAGAAAGCACAATAAATACATAGAATTCTCATTTTCTGTTATAATAGGCAGCTGCTAAATATTAATATTTTGATATTTTAACCCATTATCCCATAGCCTGCTTCTAGTTTTGAAGACAGGTGACTACTTAAAGCAGGCAGAAAGTAAAGCAGAATGTGCCTTACAAGTTAAGTCACATTCTTCTTTACTTTCAGCTTGCTTTAAGCTACCATCTGCAAGGATATAGAAAATACTTTTTATGGTACATGTTCATGAGTCATGACTGTATAAATTGGAACAATTACGGTCAGTACAGGAATAAATTTAATAAGATAAAAGGTGCCTCTATTTGGGAAAGGGTTAAGGTTCTAAATTTCTCTTTGGGAACCATCATCTGATGCTCAAAAACAGCCACTTTAAACTATGCAATAAGACCCTGCTGGCTGAGGGGAAAAACGGGTTCCCCCATGAAAGCGTTAAAACGATACAAGCAAGCAAGCAAAGGGTTAAGATAGGTGACTGCCTAATGCAGAAAAAAACCCCACAGAAAGCACCTTTCTGCTTTTGTGTTTTACTGCATTAAGCTGCAACTTGTCTGAAAGACTACCCATTTATTTGCTTCATGAAAATCCTTTAATAAAGTCTGACTGTTAGGTTGAAATATATGAAAAATTGAGTTAAATAAAAATGAATCTATGAACTTTTATTCCATTTTAGGCACCAGGGCAGATCCTCCCTCAACTTCCCACCAGAATTGTCAGGAACTACCGGCCTGTACATGTCAGGGCTGGACGTTCCTTTTGACGATGATGGTCTCTCTGTCACCTCCACCGAGAACGGTGATATAAGTAGCTCATATCGTCCAGAGAGTCTTCCCTACGGCAAAGACATGTTGGTGAACATGAACCTCAGCGACTCCAATGCAGTCTTGAAACTGCAGGAGCACCTGAGAGAACACCGGCGACAGCTGGAACATGAACGTGGCCAAAAGTCTCTGCTAGAAAACAAACATAAATTAATGGTGAAAGAAAAAGCTCAGATGCAAAAGTAAGTGCTTAAAACTGCTTATTAATTCAGGGCTCCAGATAAGAGGGAGTAAACTGCAGAAATCCAACATTTTCTCAATTATTTTAGCATCAAATCCTATGGTGTTACTACTCATTAGAATTGTCTTTTCGAGACGATTCTAATGAGTAGTGACACCATAGGGTTTAAAGCAGAAATAAAGATTTAAGTTTTTCAAATACCCTCCTTATCTGGAGCCCTGTTAGTAACTGTTGTCTTTAATCTTTAGGTTTAATTGTTAATAAATGATTATAAATTAGTTTTACTTATGAAAGTTTGTTTACTTTACTGTGAAATGAAAATTATGATGTATGGATAAATGAAATGAAAGTATCTTGATTTTTAAAGCGGGAATCATGTTATCATTTCATGATTCTGTGAAGGAAGCTTGGCTCTATCGAAACATATGTGACTGCTCAATGCTTAATGCAGGACAAAAGTAGAACAGAAAACTCATAGGAGTTGTATACTTTACTTCTGTTCTGCTTGTAGCTGCAGTTAAAAACTGACAAAATCACAAATTCATCTTCTTTAAGCGGACATTTTTTTGTCTCCAAAAAGGAAAAAATATGTTTCTAGAATAGTTCATGCAAGTTTTTCCAATACATTTTATCCTTGATGTTACATTGTGTTTCTTTTTCGTTGCAGAACCATAGACAGTCTTAAATATCAGAAGTCAGCCCTTGAACAGTCCAAATTAGACCTTGAAGCCAAAATAAGAAATTTAGAGTAAGTTAAATAAATTCCTTTGTTTTAACCCTTTAATGCTTTACCCGATAAATGCCTATAATTTAATCTGCCACTGAAGAGAATAGTTCCATTTTATACAGTCATGAATGTGCACCATTAGAAATAATTTCGTTTTCCTAGCAGATGGTAACTTAAAGTAGGCTGATGGTAAAGCAGAATGCGCCTTGAGGCACATTCTGCTTTACTTTCAACCTGCTTTAAGTGGTCAGCTGTCTTCAAAACTAGAGACAGGCTATGGTGGAAAGGGTTAAATACTAGAAAAACTTCAAAATTGCATTATACAGATTTTGTATTAATTCGCGACATCATGCAATGTTTCTAGCAGGTGGTAGCTTAAAGCAGGCTAAAAGTAAAGCAGAATGTGCCTTAAGGCACATTTTGCTTTACTTTCAACCTGCTTTAAGAAGTCACCTATTTTCAAAACTAGAGACATTCGCTAATTAACACGTAAATTATATTCTCGCGAATAAAACCAGTTTTACAATACATGTATACTGCAACGGTCCCTCGTTGAGTGCCAAATGTAACCATGTGACAAAAATATTCAGTCAAACCAGGGCTCAAACCTGGAACCTTTTCTTAACACCAATCACTTATCAGTATGGGTTACTGTACACCTTTTTTCCAAAAATGAATTCATCAGACTCATTTTAACCCCGTGTGGTTGCATGAAGGCTGTCAGAAGGTTTAATGTTTCATTGATTCGATTGATGAATAAATCCATCATAAATTGATGTACATTTTGATTTTGTACGTCTCCAAGTACTGAAAATGTTAAAATCAAAAATAATTCTGGTCAGGGTTCAATAGCTCATACTTTTAGATCGATATAAATGAGGTGTTTATCTGGCAACTTGTCTCGTAGAGTTGAAAAACAACCAGACAAATTATAAACACAAACACATTTACCGGTATTTGGGAAAAATAATGTGTCCTCTGCTTTAAGTCAAGGTTTCTACTGATGTATGACTGACAGTGATATGTCTATAACAAAATATTGTATGTTCTTGTCCTACAGATACAGTGTAAACGAGGAAGAAGAAAAGAGGAAAAATGCCGAACTTTTACTAAAAAAGACCAAAGATCATCTGGCAAAGAAAGAAGAACAGTTTACTCAGTAAGTGCTAAATATAGTACAGACGAACTTCGATATCTCAAACTCGGTTAAGTCGAACATACCCATATTTCAAAGTTAAAACGCGGCTAAGCCGCGTTTTAACTTTGAAACACGGGTATGTTCATCTTAACCAAGCTTGAAATAACGCAAATTCATGTTTCCAAATATTGGATATTTCGAGCTAAGCGAGTTCAAGATATCGAAGTTTGACTGTAGGTGATTTGTATTACTAAAGTAATACTGTCAATTTTTTTTATAATTTTGTAATTTTTGCAGCAAACTATTATTGGACAGATGATATTACAGCAAGATAAGAATTTAACTCTTTGACAGACCAATTGTTTAGGAGTAGAGCACTATAATGTACACTTTTGTCATTCAGGGAAATGGAAGCTAAACAGAGCGCGGAGTTGTCCATGAGAAATGTCCAGATGGAGTTACGATCAGCCCAAAACATAATTAGAGAGGTAAGTTATCATAAACTGTATACCTAAATCAATCGCTCCCCTTCTAAAAAATGTGACTGCTTAAAGCCAGAATGTTGCTCTCAAAGTACCAAAATTAAGCATTTTTATGCCCCACCGGCACCCATAGATGCGGAGGCATATAGTAATCGTCCTGTCCATCCGTGCATCCGTCCGTCCGTAACAAGTTAAGTAGATTTTACCGTTTCGTCTAGCATCAACACCGCTTACTCAAATGCTTGGATACTTATACAGTTGTTGCCTTGGACCATTCCCTATCCACCAATATCACACAACCTTGACCTTGACCTAATTTGGACTTAGAATATTTTAAATGGGCTATTTCTTGGTTAAGGTGGTTCAACAGCGGGCGGCCCGCATCTCGAGTTCCGGAAATGCTGATGACTTTCACCTGATCTTTGCGGCACGTGCTTATAGTAGAAAATTTAGAAAAAGAAAAGTTTGATCTGCTTCAGTGTCTTCTCTGTTAGTGCAGTTGGTACGGTGATTGACTTGCAATCCAAAGGTTCTAGGTTCGATTCCCACTCGCTTCAAAACTTTTTTTTAATAAATTGTCCGATTTTAGTGACTAGTCAATTCATATCGCGGTGATCAAAGGACAGGCTATGTTTAGTCACATAATAATGAATAATATCAGATGCAAGTATAGTCAAGTGACAGCTAAATTTGTGAGGAATTATAGCCTATATGACAGATGGCAGCTTATCACAGGACAAAAGTAATGCTAAAAGATAGATCCTAAAGGAGCTTTTATGCATTACTTTTGTTATGCATTAAGCAGTCACTTGCCTTTAAAGATCTACAGGCTACCGTATTCAATGGTCCCTTATTACAGGTTTGACTTATGGTATTATTTAGAGCTGACGGCATTTTAAAGTTGAACTCAAGGGAGGTTACTCGTTTTGTGTAAACATTTTGTCAGAATTTCAGGAAATCATGTATAAAATGTAAATTCTAGTAGACTACTGTAGATTTTTATAAAAATTTTGTGACTAGTAGAATTAAGTTATATCTATCTAATAAGAGTAAAATTAGTGTATGTTAAACAGCTAGATTTTTTGTAATTTGACTATTTCAGAATTTGACTTTTTTAAAACATTGATATTTCCAGAAAATATTTCATGAAATACTTTTGTTTGCCCAATATCTTATAGTCTATGTACTGTTTACTTGAATGTACAGAAATTATTGAGTTATATCATTTTATAAAGAAAATATTCCTGTTTATTAAAAAAGGAGCTTTTCTCGACATAAGGTCCTGTCAGAAAAAAACGGCACTGTCATTTTTAGCTCACCTGAGCACAAAGTGCTCAAGGTGAGCTTTTGTGGTCAGTCTTTGTCCGGCGTCCGTTGTGCGTCAACAATTTCTTCAAACATCTTCTTCTTCAAAACCGCTTGCCTGATTGCAACCAAACTATCATCTATAGGTCCTCTATCAAGATTGTTCAAAGTTTGACCCTGGGGTCAAAATTGGCCCCGCCCCGAGGGGTCACAGTTTTACATAGAGTTATATAGTGAAATGTTCAAACATCTTCTTCTTCAAAACCGCATGTCTGATTGCAACCAAACTTAACAGGAATGTTCCTTGCAACCAAACTTCACTAAGCATTGTCTACAGGTCCTCTATCAAATTTGTTCAAATTTTGCCACTGGGGTCAAAGTTGGCCCCGGCCCGGGTGTCACCATTTTACATGGAGTTATATAGTGAAATTTTCAAACACATTTTTCTTTGAAATCAATATGGCTTAGAGCTTAGATATTTTGCATGATGTAATGTCTAGAGGTCTTTCACATATGTTGATGAATTGGTTCCGGTGTCAGATCAAATTTGGACCCCCGTAAAAAATGGACCCGCGGGTCCATTTTTGATAGCGAAATATGGACCCCCCCTGTAAATTTTGGACCCCCCCCAAAAAAGTTGGTAATGCTTCTCCCTAATGCAAAATATTGATAACTCCTATCTTGAGTTTGTTATGCCCATAAAAAAAATTAAATAAAAAAAAAAAAATAAAAAAAAAATTTGTTGGAGAGGGGGTCCAAATTTGATGGCATCAAAATTGGACCCCCCCCCCCCCTCGCTTGGCAACACCCAACCATAAGTCATTTGATTTTCACATCAACTTTAATTCTTTTCCATTAGTTGTTTTGTTTAAGTAATGTTTTACTCCTTTCCTTAAGTTACTATGCCCTGCAAATTATTTTGGTTGGAGGAAGGGGGGGGGGGGGGGTCCAAATTTGATGGCGTAAAAAATGGACCCCCCCCCGTTTCAACACCCAACCATAAGTCATTTGATTTACACATCAACTTTAATTCTTTTCCATTACTTGTTAAGTTTAAGTGATGTTTTTCTCCTAATATGAGGTTACTATGCCCTGCAAATTATTTCAATTGGAGAGGGGGGTCCAAATTTGATGGCGTAAAAATTGGACCCCCCTCCCTCCCATTTCAGCACCCAACAATAAGTCATTTGATTTACACATCAATTTTAATTATTTTCCATTATTTGTTTTGTTTAAGTAATGTTTTACTCATTTCCTGAAGTTACTATGCCCTGCAAATTAATTTGGTTGGAGAAGGGGGGGGGGGGGGGGTCCAAATTTGATGGCGTAAAAAATGGACCCCCCCCCCCCCCCCCCCTTTTCAACACCCAACCATAAGTCATTTGATTTACACATCAATTTTCATTCTTTTCCATTAGTTGTTTTGTTTAAGTAATGTTTTACTCCTTTCCTGAAGTTACTATGCCCTGCAAATTATTTCAATTGGAGAGGGGGGTCCAAATTTGATGGCGTAAAAATTGGACCCCCCTCCCTCCCATTTCAGCACCCAACAATAAGTCATTTGATTTACACATTAATTTTTAATTCTTTTCCATTAGTTGTGTTGTTTAAGTAATGTTTTACTCCTTTCCTTCAGGTACTATGCCCTGCAAATTATTTTGGTTGGAGAAGGGGGGGGGGGGGGGGTTTTCCAAATTTGATGGCGTAAAAAATGGACCCCCCCCCCCCCCCCCCTTTTCAACACCCAACCATAAGTCATTTGATTTACACATCAACTTTAATTCTTTTCCATTACTTGTTAAGTTTAAGTGATGTGTTTTCTCCTAATCTGAGGTTACTATGTGCTGCAAATTATTTCAATAGGAGAGGGGGGGGGTCCAAATTTGATGGCGTAAAAATTGGACCCCCCTCCCTTTTCAACACCCAACCATAAATCATTTGATTTACACATCAATTTTAATTATTTTCCATTAGTTGTTTTGGACCCCCCCCCCCTTCTCCAACCAAAATAATTTGCAGAGCATAGTTACTTCAGGAAAGGAGTAAAACATTACTTAAACAAAACAAATAATGGAAAATAATTAAAATTGATGTGTAAATCAAATGACTTATGGTTGGGTGTTGAAATGGTAGGGGGGTCCAATTTTTACGCCATCAAATTTGGACCCCACTCTCCAATTGAAATAATTTGCAGCACATAGTAACCTCAGATTAGGAGAAAAACATCACTTAAACTTAACAAGTAATGGAAAAGAATGAAAATTGATGGGTAAATCAAATGACTTATGGTTGGGTGTTGAAAAGGGAGGGGGGTCCAATTTTTACGCCATCAAATTTGGACCCCCCCTCTCCATTGAAATAATTTGCAGGGCATAGTAACTTCAGGAAAGGAGTAAAACATTACTTAAACAAAACAAATAATGGAAAAGAATTAAAATTGATGTGTAAATCAAATGACTTATGGTTGGGTGTTGAAAAGGGGGGGGGGGGGGGGTCCATTTTTTACGCCATCAAATTTGGACACCCCCACCCCCCCCCCCCCCCCCCTCCCCCGACACCCCCCCCCCCCCCCCCCCCCCCCCCCCCTTCTCCAACCAAAATAATTTGCAGGGCATAGAAACTTCAGGAAAGGAGTAAAACATTACTTAAACAAAACAAATAATGGAAAATAATTAAAATTGATGTGTAAATCAAATGACTTATGGTTGGGTGTTGAAATGGTAGGGGGGTCCAATTTTTACGCCATCAAATTTGGACCCCACTCTCCAATTGAAATAATTTGCAGCACATAGTAACCTCAGATTAGGAGAAAAACATCACTTAAACTTAACAAGTAATGGAAAAGAATTAAAGTTGATGTGTAAATCAAATGACTTATGGTTGGGTGTTGAAAAGGGGGGGGGGGGTCCATTTTTACGCCATCAAATTTGGACACACACACCCCCCCCCCCCCCCCCCCCCCCCCTTCTCTAACCCAAAATAATTTGCAGGGCATAGTAACTTCAGGAAAGGAGTAAAACATTACTTAAACAAAACAAATAATGGAAAAGAATTAAAATTGATGTGTAAATCAAATGACTTATGGTTGGGTGTTGCCAAGGGAGGGGGGTCCAATTAAATAAAGGGCGTAAAAAGGCATATTTATTGGATACTGGGTTAAGCTACCATCTTCTAGGATACATAAAATATTTCTTGTACAGTAAATGTTTGTGACTGTATAAAATGGAATTATTTTCTTCAATGTAAGAATACATTGTACAAAATGGAACTACTTTCTTCAGTGGAAGAATAAATTAAAGGCATAAAAAGGCATATTTAATGGGTAATTGGTTAAGCTACCATCTTCTAGGATACATAAAATATTTCCTATACAGTAAATGTTTGTGACTGTATAAAATGGAATTGTTTTCTTCAATGTAAGAATACATTGTACAAAATGGAACTACTTCCTTCAGTGGAAAAATAATTTAAGGGCGTAAATAGGCATTTTTATTGGGTAATGGGTTAACTCTTTCCTCCCTGAAACTTCAAATGGACAATCCCAGTATCAATTTTAGTCTAGTCTATTTCTGACTTTTAAGGGTTGTTTTTGTCAATGTTTGGCATTGTGACAAACAGTGAACACCCTGATCAGAGGGCTCCTTTCAGAGCCCTCTGATCTGGGTCTTCACTGCTTGAATAGGACAAGTGTACTATTCACATGTACACTGTTTGAAAAGCACGCCTATATGCGGGACTAGGGTTCAAAGAGTTAAGCTACCATCTTCTAGGATACATAAAATATTTCCTATACAGTAAATGTTTGTGACTGTATAAAATGGAAATATTTTCTTCAATGTAGGAATACATGGTACAAAAAGGAACTACTTTCTTCAGTGGAAGAATAAATTAAGGGCGTAAAAAGGTATATTTATTGGGTAATTGATAAAGCTACCATCTTCTAGGATACATGAAATATTTCCTATACAGTAAATGTTTGTGACTGAATAAATTGGGATTATTTTCTTCAGTGGAAGAATAAATTAAGGGCGTAAAAAGGCATATTTATTGAGTAATGGGTTAAAATATTCATTGGTTTCTTGTTTCTTAACTTTTTATTATGTTTTTTTATCATTCTAAATTTTTGCATAGGGGGGTCCATTTTTTACAGGGGGGGTCCAAATTTGATAGCGAAATATGGACCCGCGGGTCCATATTTCGCTATCAAATTTGGACCCGGGTCCATTTTTTATGGGGGTCCAATTTTGATATGACACCGGTCTGTTGCATATCTGGGTCACCAGAGCTAAACATAGATTTTTTTCAATGAAAACTTTAAAAATCTTCTTGTCTGAAATCATAGTACATTGAGCTTAGATATTTGGCACATAGCATCGTCTACAGGTCCTGTATCAAGAGCATTCATATTATGTCCCAGGGGTCAAAAGTGACCCCGCCCGTGGGTCAAAGTTTCACAAATCTTCTTTTCTGAAATCACTGACCCATCACCATGTACAGGTGAGCGAATAAGGGCCATTCTGGCCCTCTTGTTTTTTATTTTAACGATTTTTCACTCTCCATAGGTATATTTCAATTTAATCAAGGTTTCAAAGAATTCTGACACAGAATAAGCTGACCCGCGAACCACCTTAACTAGATTTTACCGTTTCGTCTAGCATTAGTATAACTGACTACAATGCTTTGATACTAATACAGTTGATGCCTTGGATCACTACCAATCCACCCATATTACCCAACCTTGATTTTGACCTTGACCTTGACCTAATTTGGACCTTGAAAAAATTCAGAATATATTGTCAAGAATGCCACCGGGGGCATAAGTGTTTATTGAATGCATATTCTTGTTCTAACATGAAATGTATGGCACTGTCCTAATCGTTACATATTAAAAGAAGTAATACATGGAGAGTTTTGAGGCAATATTGGTTACAAACCTGTGAAATTTGTGGAAACGAGTTGAATTTTAAATGCAGTTTGTTTATATTGAAATAATATATTTACATCCAATACACAGAAAATGAAAACATAAGAAATTTTGCGTTTTAAACATAAATTGGGTCAGTATTCTTCCTTTTAGTTATATGTTGAATTTTAGCTGTTTAAAGCAGGTGGCTGCTTAAAGCAAGATGAAAATAAGTAGAAAGCTCCTAAAAAAATCTGCTTTATTTCATCTTGCTTTGAACTGAACTCAATTAGTCTTCTTTTCATTGGTAGTAATAAAGAGGTTTTTACTGTATATGACATTTAATTTCAAGATTGAAGAAGAAAAGACGGAAGTAGAGAGGAAGCTAGTCAATGAGAAGAAAGGCCGTGAACTTCAGGAGAGGATAAACGATGAACAACAACGACTCCAGCAACATATGCATGAGGAATCTCTAAAAACTAGCTCTCAAAGGGTAGGTTTCAATGGCAACCATTTCGCCAGCGTTTTCACTATTTTGACATGACATAAATAGATTTGTTAGGCTAGTATACATATATTCAGAATTTTACCTTGCAAACCAGGTTTTAAAATGATAAGTACTATTACAACTTATTTCGAAAGTGGGTATTTTTAAAAAAGGCAGGAGGCTGCTAAATGCAAAATAAAAGTAATGTAGAAATCTTGTACATATGTCTTTCATTAAGGTGCAAAAAAGTGAGTATTGACTGTTGCTTACAAGAGGTTTAAATTTAAAAATGCTAGCCATGGATTTTTCCAAACTATTAAGTGCCTGTTTGACGGGTACCGCTGCAACAAATATGAGGTTGTGAACTAAAGAGGAAGTCAGTTTAAAACCCTATTCACATCAAAGAAGTCCTGGCCCCATGGTTATAGAACTTTTGAGTTGAGAGATCATTTTCAAACATTTGATTGGTCAGAATTGAGCTTTTGCTCTCAGCAAAAGCTCAAATATGACCAATCAAATGCTTGTGAACAATCTCAGAATGAACTCAAAACTTAATAACCAGGACCCTGGGAACAGATTTGAAATTTAACAAATAATTGTTTTAATGTTTAGGTCTGAGATTTTGTTAATGAGCTCGATGCCTGAATATGTGGTAGAATTCTAGTTTTCAAATATATTTTTAAAACCTTGTTTGATTGTTTTTCACCAGAGACTTATATACCCGTACATGTATTTTGACCACATAGATAATGTATATCATTGTTTCCTTATTTTGTTTAAGCATGAGTTCTTTTTTCAATATTCAATACATATATCAATAAATCTATATACCCATATACCTATACTTTGCATGATAGACTAAGTTTTTATCAAATCTGTTTTCATTAGTCACTAAATCCATTACCCCATTGATTAGTTGTCTTAATCCATTACCCCATCACCTGTTTCTAGTTTTGAAGATAGGTGACGGCTTAAAGCAAGTTGAAAGTAAAGCAGAATACTTTCCTTTCATCCTGCTTTAAGCTATCATCTGCTAGGATATAGAACATATTTCGTAAGATGCATTTTCAATATTGGATAAAGTGAAACTATTTTCTTCTGTCAGCGTTTTTTTTCACCCTATTGGGAACGGGTCCAGTACCCCTCAGATAGGGAATTTTTCTTGAAACGTAAACTTCAAATTGGGGAAAAACAAGTCGTGAAATGATGACAAAAAAGAAATTGGGAAGTTAATTTTATAATATTTGTAGGCCTATATTGATTTAACTTATCAAGTGGCAATTATGCAGTTCATATCAATAGGCAATGCTAACACTAATAACAGAAATTCTCTTTTTTTCACTGAAAATACTATTTTTACAATATTGCCAGGTCCCTTCTTTGAATTGGGAACGGGTCCTGTTTCTATTGGGAACGGGTCCTGTTTCAATTTGGAACGGGTCCTGTTCCAATTGGTAACGGGTCCTGTTCCAATTTGTAACGGGTCCTGTTCCAATTGGGAATGGGTCCTTTCCCGGGTACCGTCCAAAGAAGGAAAAAAAACGCTGTCTGTGGAGGAAAAAAATTGAATGTGTAAGGTGTAGCAATGGGGTAATGGTTTAACTTCATATTCCTTGTCCCATGCAACACTGAAATCTTAGTCAACCATACCATGTAAAATTATTTGCTTGAAAAATATCTGGAAAACTGTACTATAATTATAATTGAAGATATGTAAATATATACATTTATTATATGCCTTCAAATGATATCGAGCGTTTTCGCGTGTATCTGCAGAGTAAAATACAAGAGTCTGTATCAGCCACCTTGTATCAGCCACTTTGTATTTTACTCTGACGTTACTTTCAATTTAACGTGACGTCATTTACGTACATGTACGAGTGCCGCGTTATTCTTTGTGGCATACAAAACTTCTCGTTCTGCTTCAAATAACTAATAAATTTTGGATATTAAATGATTTAAACAACTATTAAGTTGTTTCTGGTTTGTATTCAAGGCATATAATAAACATATTACCAGTTGGCAGTGCGCAACAGAGTGTTGCATTTAGCTCTCGACGTTTTTGGCAGAAACAACCGATCAGACTCGCGCCAAGGCGCTCGTCAGATCGGCTATTTCCGCCAAAAACGTCTCGAGCTAAATACATCACTGTATCGCACAGTCAGCTGGTAATGTGTATGTATCAGATTGATCATGATCAGATGCTGGGTAATTTACATCTGATCTGGACCAAGCTGTTTGCAAATTCCGATTAACACTAAGCAGGATAGGGACCTTACGTGCTGAGAATACAGGGCTGAATTAAAATAAGATAAATCTGTTAACCCTTTCTCCCTTAAATATGCATTTTTACGCATTTAATTTAATTCTCCACTGAAGAAAATGGTTCCAATTTATAGAGTCATGAACAAGGACTAATAAATTTGTTTTTATGCCCCCGGCATCGACAGATGCGGGAGCATATAGTAATCGTCCTGTCCGTCCGTCCGTCTGTGCGTCCGTCCGTCCTTCCGTCCGTAACAGGTTAAGTAGATTTTACTGTTTCGTCTAGCATCAACACCGCTTACTCAAATGCTTTGATACTTATACAGTTGTTGCCTTGGACCATTCCCTATCCACCAATATCACTCAACCTTGATTTTGACCTTGACCTTGACCTAATTTGGACTTAGAAAAATTTGAATGGGCTATTTCTTGGTTAACTAGATTTTACCGTTTCGTCTAGCATCAACACTACTCACTACAATGCTTCTATACTTATACAGTTATTGCCTTGGACC
This sequence comes from Gari tellinella, assembly GCA_922989275.2. Classification (NCBI taxonomy): domain Eukaryota; kingdom Metazoa; phylum Mollusca; class Bivalvia; order Cardiida; family Psammobiidae; genus Gari; species Gari tellinella. Next base: position 99,089,778 of record OV277858.1, on the reverse strand, counting down.
ATTACCAACCCACCAGTAATACCCAAGCTCAATTTGACCTTGACCTTGACCTAATTTGGACTTAGAAAAGATTCAGAATATATTGTCAAAGATGCCACCGGGGGCATAAGCGTTTATTGAACGCAGTCTTGTTTATATCCTAGCAGAGGATAGCTTAAAGCAGACTGAAAAAAAAGCTGAAGGCGCATTCTGCTTTTCTTTCAACTTGCTTTAAGTGCTCACCTGTTTTCAAAGGCTATTGGGTAATGGGTTAACTTCTTCATCATTGTTTATCTTACAAGTAACACGTCATAGTTTGTGCATGCTCATTATATTCAATATATTTAAACTTTTATTTACAGGACGATGATTCGGTAAGCTTCTGTTTGAAATGGTGTTGAGTAATAATTTAACTTCAATAATGTCCAATTTTTCTGACCTGGCGGTTTTATTTTTAGAAACAGAATAGTTAATAATGAACAATAGGTAAGTAAAATAACATCAGATATATTTGTACAGTTTCATACTTGAGATAAGCATGATCATCGTTCAGCAGGAGACAGCTGTGCTAATCTTTCTGATACATTATTACACACAATAAATACAGATATCCGTATCTCTAGTTGGCTGCCCGTTACATATGGTTATGGGAATAATCAAGTCCAATGATCATCCTGTTTTCAGTTTTAGAATGTTTCAATCTAAAAATAATACTGCCAGATCAGAATGAAAGTACAATGTTAAACTAACTACTAACATTAATAGAATACCAAAACATGTATATTGTTTGTGATACACAAAGAAAGGAAAAAATAGGTATATGGAGGATAAGTTCGAAATAATTTCGATCTGTCTTGTTTCTTTCCTCATTTGTCATTAACAAAATTCTTGATAGGGATTTTTAAACAAAACATGTGGTTTGACCATTCTTCTTCCATGTCTGATTCGAAGTTTTCATACAAAATATCAAATTTAGTACATGTATTTTGTACTTTGAATGAAAGCACCTAAAAGTGAGCATCAAATAGTTTGTATCCTGTTTTGTTATGGGTTATTTTAGACAGATATCTGCATGCAGCAGTCTGAGAGACTGCATGTGGGCCGTGTAATGAATAGTCTCTTAATTAATACAAGTTAAAGTTTACTGTTGTCTCTCCATACTGGTTATGGGAATTCTCAGACTCTAAATGTTTGTTGTTCATAGTTTAGCTTGTTGTTCTTTTTGATGAGTTTTTTATGACTCTGAGCAATATTTTTCACCTGTGTAATTTAAGGAGGTATTGCACCTCCTTCGTCAGTACTTGTTATGCTCAGAATGGTGAAAAACTCGTCAAAATGTTCAATCCTGAGCTTGAAAACAACCTGTTTAGCTGTGTTGTTGTTCTGTTTCTAACTTTGCTTACTTTGTTTATCTTTTGATAATTGTGTAACAAAACTAACAAAAAATAAATTAACTCTTACCGTGCTGGATTTTCAAATGAACTCATCTAATAAATGACTGGTTTACACATCAGCTCTCGAGGGGTTCTACCTTTAACAATAAAAAGTATGACAAAAAGTGCAGACCCTGAACAGAGGGTCCCTCTGATCAGGGTCTGCACTTTTTGTCATCCCTCAGGGATCATTCAAAGGCCCTCTGATCTGGGTCTAAATGGTTCAGGGCCTCCGCTGGCATTCGCATTTGTCGCCAAATGCGAAGAAAATTTCAAAGTGGCGATAAATTTTTAGTTCTGGCGAAATTGATTGCGACAAGAAATTTATAACGTTTTTTTTTTCATCAGTGACTTGTATGTCTGGCTCTTAATACCTGGGGCGCTAATGCGTGTAGAGATAATTGGTGAAGTACACAGCCAGCACCTTGGTGTTACGTAATACAAGTGTCAAAACTCAAACACGCGAGTAGGACAATAATCAAGTAAAGAATATAGATTCGGCTTATCTTTGTTCCGCCTATCTCCCATTCTGCTTACGTAATTGGCTAGCCTCAACGTGATTGACAGATCAAACGTGTTTAATGTCCAATGAAGGAGCTCTCGCGAGTGTTATTGATACTGGGTGCATAAAACTTTACACGGCGGTCTAAAAAGATTTTCGGAAATTAGCTACGTAACGTTGAAAGAATATTAGCCTAAATCGAAGAATCATTTATTTCTTTCCCCTAAAATAGACATACAGGTGAGTAATTACCATGTTAAAGACTGAGAAAAAAACGCCCATGATTCGAGGCGTGTAACAGCGCGAAATGCGTGTCGGGAAAAAATGTCTTTGATACGGAGCCTGTTAGAATCGGTAATATTCACCGAAAATACTGCACAAACGAACCTTTAACATGGATCCAAATCCGAATACAACTTCTATGAATTGAATTTACCACATATCCTTATTAATAATTGTGTCCTTAGATACAAACAGTCTCACAAACTTCCGGAATGAAACCCAAATGCATATCGCCTCAAAATGGCGAGACGCCAATATTCGGACTTCTAAGACGCGTGTCTTTCTTTGTTTTATTGGTTACCAAAAGGGCATTTACCAGCATCTTTTTTTAAACAGCCAATTAAATTAGCCGTTCTATTTCGCTACGAATCACTACTGGATGGAATGGATTGTGTGCTTGACAGTTGTGAAATGAACATAACAGCGATACGGAATACGATTTTCCCGGGAGTTTCGGCAAATAAGTTATCAGAAAGTGAAAAATAGCAACATATAAGCGCTGGAATCGAAGAATCAGATAAATTACTCGCGGAAAGTAGCGATCCTAGACTTTCCCATATTGTATATTGAACATAAGCTGATAATTTATTTTTACAAATAATAAGAAATAGCACATTGTTACAATTATCTAAGTAGTCATCGTCTTATTTCTCAAATGATGCAGTCTGAATTAAATCTTCCCTGCTAAGCTTATTTTCTGGTGTTTTATGACAAATTGTTGTATAAAGCAGGTTTCTAGTATATCTGAAAACTCCATAAGGCTTCCACCTGTCAGGGTGTACGAAAACTTTTCTATGCTTTTTGACAGGGCATGGGTAAAGGCATGAAAAGTAAATCTATGAGGAATGAGAGTTTGTCACTTATCAAAAGAAAGAAAATAAAGGCATACAAACCTATATTAGGCGACCATTGAATAAGGTATATTGTTGATCTTGAAGAATCGGTGACCGCTTTATGCAGGTAAATGTAATGCAGAAAGCTCATTTACATTATTCTGCCACCTCTTATATAATTATGAAAATAACTGATGTCCCTGTGCGTAACGAGCCTGGCCCTTTCATAAAATTTGTAAAACGCATATAAATTATAGGGTATATTTTGGGCCCCAACTTTGGATAAAAACTTGGCTCCAACTTTGGCTCCAAAAAAATAAATTTGGCTCCAAATTTTTTCATTTGGCGAAAGTGATGGCGAAAAGAAAAAATATCCCAGGGGAGGCCCTGTGGTTTGCAAAGGATGGCTATATCCAGTTCTAACACTATGAGGGTTTGCATTCTGATTTATACTAAAATATATAATTTATAACAAACTGTGTTTTGAAATAGTTTATGAATGTATTACAAACTTGATTGAATAGAGTAAGAATACCTTTTAAAGCTTAAAATGCTACTCGTATACTTTTGAATATTTCTACCATTTCTATCAATCAAGGGTGTCCATCTTACGAAACTAGTCGAAACTTTAAAATACATCTTATTTATGACAGTCATTTCCATTCTGTTTATTCTTCATTTTCATATATCTTATAATCTAGTTATGTTTCTTTCTTTAGGAAGAGGCAAAATCTGCCCTGGAACTTGCTGATGACAGTATCAAATACAACAGAGACCTTGTTGATAAGTACAAAAACGAAGCCGCTGCACTTAAGGTAACTTTTCTCCTGCTATTAGCATATATAAATGTTTTTGAAAACAGTGTAGACCCTGATCAGACAGCTCCTGAAGGAGCTGTCTGATCAGGGTTGGCACTGTTTACTTATAGAATCTGTCTGGCATGATTCTGCACTCATTCTTGGGAAAATGTTTACTTATATTATCAGCCAATGTAATGTTTTAGATTCAACGGTTCATGAGTCTCTAAACCATTTCTTTTCTGTTACTTTTCATAGATTTTACTGTATTTTTATCTCCTACTATGCTAACAAAGTAACGGTGAAACCATGGTAACATTTCCAAACGAGTTGGATTCTGATGAGACACCGCGTAATGCCGAATCTCACTCTGGATCCAAACTGTTTGACACTCTGACCCTATTTTGAAAAAAAATTGTGAAAAGATCCTATTTATAGAATACATGTATTTGCGGATAAAACAAATTACCCAGCATGCAAACAGTTATTATGAAGTCCTTTCATAGAAATTTGTAAGTACATTTATGCAAGATTCAATAATAAGAATTCTTTAGTCTGTAATTAGCTGGACACCTTTATATAACTGAAATACTGTTAAAGCGACGTAAAATCATAACTAATCAAAATCTAATTATAACATTGTCTAACCACTTGTATTTAGGCGGAGATTCAACGTCAGCGGCAGAGACTGACAGATGAGAACAACATCATGTCGGGTGAGGTAGAGAAGCTGACACAGCGAGTGGAAGACCTGAAGAGTGAGGTCAGGCTGAACGAGGAGGCTCTCACACAGTTAACCCTACAGAACAACCTGCAGCAGAATAAACTAATGGGCGAGGTCACCATGCTGAGCAATAACCTGGATAAGGAGCGAGTGGCCAGAGAGAAGATAGAGGCTGAGGTAGGCATATATTGGTGAAGAGGTTATCTCTTTCCCGTATAACCTATTACTCCTCAGCCCTTTTCTAAATTTGAAGACAGGTGACCGCTTAAAGTAGGCTGAAAGTAAAGCAGAATGTGCCTAAAGGCACATTCTGCTTTACTTTCTGCCTTCTTTAAGCTAGGATTATAGAAAATATTTCTTATGGTGCATAATCATGACTATTAAACGGTAGTATTAATTTCTTCATTGGAGGAAGAGATTTAAGGTATCTTTATGGGGTAATGAATTAAACGCATATGAAATGCAAACTTTTTGCAATAAAATGACAACTTTTTGACAATTCTGATTGTTCATTTTAATCTTAGTAGCAAACATGTTTAGAGATTGATCAGACGCCGAGTTACCCGGCATCTAATCTGGCTCAAAACTGTTTGCAATGGAAATAATAGTTTTAATGTAAACAAATGCGTGTATTGGGAAAGAATAATGTCTTCTCCACTGTATATATCTGGCTGTAGATTATGAGAATGAATGAATGAAAAAATAACTTCTTTAACCCATGACTTGTGTATTTTGAAGTATACAATCTGATGTTATTCTTATTCTTATATTTTTGTAAACTGAAACTGATTAATTTGATTAAACGCCTAAATTTACACATAGTATATTCAATTGCGTTTTACAATGAATGATAAAATAAAAATGAACAATCAATACAACCAAAGTACACATAGCAGTACTATCTATATATATAAAGAATACTGACAAATATTCTTGTTCACACATTTTTTAAACCACAGGTCAAAATTTCTGAAAAATAGTGTTTTGAGATTTTTCATTTTGTACTAAGAATACAATGTTATTGTGTGTGTTAATTACAGCTGGAGTCCTCCAGAAACAGACTACAGATTACCACTTCACAACTGGAGAAGGCTCAACAAGCTAGAAGTGACTTTGAAAGGTAACTCAACACATCACTCTCAGATAAAGAAAATCTTTAACCCATTACCCCCATAAATACACCTTTATATGCCTCTAGTTTATTTATTCCTTGAGGAAAATAGTTCCAATTTACAGAATTATGAATATACCATAAGAAATATTTTCTATATTCTAGCAGATTTTTGCTTAAAGAAGGCTGAAAGTAAAGCAGAATGCGCCCTAAGGCGCATTCTGCTTTACTTTCAACCTGCTTTAAGTATTTACTTGTTATACCCCCAACACTGTGTGGTGGGGGCTATATAGGAAATGCCTTGTCAGTCCGTCGCATTTTTTCGGGACATTTGCCTTTTTCTTGAAAACTATATACAATACCATTTTCAAACTTGGTATATATTATCAGTGTTATATGGGGACACTCAGTGACAGGTTTCATAACTCTTGCACAAAATTTGACAAAATTATGCCCCTTTATAACTTTACATTTTGTTCCTTAATATGCACATCTGGTGGAAAGGGAGATAACTCATCCTATATTATGTCAAGTGAATAGGAAGGGAGATAACTCATCCCAACTGGCCATAACACTCTGATCATGTGATCATTTCTAAATTTAGAAATAATTCCTCAATATGACATATGACAAACCTTGTTATGAAAACGACGTCATCATGACGTCATGATGACATCATGATGCTATGGTGATGATGCATTTGAAAAATCTAGAAAAAGCTTGTTTCTTTGTACATTTCCATCACAACAACAAGGGACATTTGCCTTTTTCTTGAAAACTATATACAATACCATTTTCAAACTTGGTATATATTATCAGTGTTATATGGGGACACTCAGTGACAGGTGTCATAACTCTCACACAAAATTTGACAAAATTATGCCCCTTTATAACTTTACATTTTTTCCTTAATATGCACATCTGGTGGAAAGGGAGATAACTCATCCTATATTATGTCAAGCGACTAAGAAGTGAATAGGAAGGGAGATAACTCATCCCAAATGGCCATAACACTCTGATCATGTGATCATTTCTAAATTTAGAAATAATTCCTCAATATGACATATGACAAACCTTGTTATGACAACAACGTCATCATGACGTCATGATGACATCATGATGCTATGGTGATGATGCATTTGAAAAATCTAGAAAAAGTTTGTTTCTTTGTACATTTCGATCACAACAACAACAAGGAGTATAATTATAACCTGCTGTATGATTTTACTTGAAAGCCAAATGAATACACTGCAGTGACAAAACACCTCGGGGGCATTTGTCACTTTCTGTGACACCTTAGCCATAACTTTTTGATTACTTAAGATAGAGACTTTATATTTGGTATGTGCATTCACCTCAAGAAGCTCTTGAGTTCAGTAAAATTTGAGTCATGTCCGACAAAGGTAAAGGTCATTTAGTGGTCATTTAGCGGTTACTCTGGTGGAAAGGGAGATAACTCATCCTATATTATTTCCAGTGACTAAGAAGTGAGTAGGAAGGGAGATAACTCATCCTACGTAACCGGGTGGTAGTTACGTTCAGGTAATGGGACGAATAAATAACTTCCGGTTTAGTTTTGTAGAGTGATTTCCCTTTTCTGTTGTGAATGTTTTTTCCGTTGAGAGTAGTATTGTCTCGATTATAAAATGTGATTATATGATTTTCTCTGGATTAGTTCAGTGTTCTTTTCCACGATCTGGTATGTCACTTTCTTACGTTATATGAAGTCGCGTATTTTTCCACGAGCATTATCTTGGAATTGGGCGCGATTTGGTATGTCATTTTCTAACGTTGTATGAATTCGCGTATTTTTCCACGTGCGTTGTCTTGGAATTAACGATATATTAGTAATATCAATTAAACAAACAAAACGTTATATTACGTTATATTGGCGCCTTGTGACAGGGAGGTTTCCTGTGGGGGTATCAATCACCTTTAGTGATAGTTCTAGTTTTAAAACTAGAAACAGGCTATCGGGTAATGGGTTAAAAAAACAAAAAAACCAAGACAGTTTCTTTGGTCTTTGTATTAGCTGTCACCTGTCTTTTATACAATCACTTAGCCTTCATTTTAGTGGCCGTAAAAGAGAGTTTTACTGTAGTTGTAACAAAAATAAATACAGTGTTTGCCTTTAAATGATGTCATGTCAATTAAACAGGATTGCCTATTGATTTTCTGAAGTCTTTGATCAATTTTATATGTTAATCCTGTATTCCATAGATAAGCCTTTTTATGCATTTAATTCTTTCCTTCACTGAAGAAAATAGTTCCAATTTATAGGGTAATAAATATGCAACATAAGAAATGTTAGATGGTACCAGTAGCTTAAAGGAGGCTCAAAGTAAAGAAGAATATGCCTTAACCCTTTACCCCATAGGTTTTTTCTAGTTTTGAAAAAAGGTTACTACTTAAAGCTGACTGAAAGTAAAGCAGAATGCGCCCTAAGGGGCATTCTGCTTTACTTTCAGCCTGCTTTAACTTACCACATGCTAACAATTTAGAAAACATTTCTTCTCATAATGATACATATTTATGACTGTATAGATTGGAACTATTTTCTTCCGCGGAGGATTAAACGGAATGCGCTAAAAGGTGCTTCTATAAGGTAAAGGGTTAAGGAGCATCCTGCTCTATTTTCAATCTTCTTTAAGGTACTTCGCATATGCACGTAGTTTCCATACGATTGTTATGAAAATTGTCATGAAGAATGATAATAGCCTAAGAAACAATGTGTGTAAATATAGGCAAAATTTATCGTGTGGTTTGTCTTTAAGGTCTTTTTTCTGACAAAAACCTAGAATTTTGATGATTTTATTTTTCTTAAAAATGAATAAAGCTAATGACTATAATTCTCGCCCAATAAGTAGTCCACAACATTCATTACAAGAAAAGCTAAAAACATTTTGAATAAAGGTGTTCAGAAAGATGTTATCAACTACTTAAATTTTGCAAAATGCTAAAAAATTGAATTACAAAAAACTGACTCATTCAATGTATATTTGTTTTCATTTTATTCAAATATATGGTTGATGAACTAGTCAGTCTGAAAAAATTAGAAAATATTACAGTCAGGATTTGTTGTAATAACATATTTTCTTATTAAAATGTGGGATATTTGTTGTTTAGATACAGTTACCTACCTTAGAATTAAAACTTTGTCATTAAAATGCATTATTATTTATTCATGGACTTGCATACAAGGTTTATTATATTGTTTGAACATAATTATAATGGGCAATATCGATCTTGAAAAGGTTAGCGTATTGATAAGCTTCAATGTGTGGCTTTATAGTTCGATCAAATCGTTTACATGTATACCGATTTAATTGACTTGTAAGTCATTAAACTAAAACGTACAGGTAAGTGGACATATACTTGGACCGTAAACATCACTAGTACTAATCAACGAAGACTAAACATAACATGTCTCTTGATTACTGCGTTATGGATTGACAAGTCAATAAATCGGACACTAAAAAAAAATATTTGGATCGGATGGGTCTCGAACCTATGACCTTTGGATTGCTAGTCAACCACTATAGTCAACCACTATACTAACTGCGCTATGAAGGATTATACTAATTTATATCAACATTTCCTTTATATAAATTTTCTAGTATAAACACGTACGAAAAAAGTCTGTGTCGTCCAGACGCATATCCGCTCGCCCGCAAGACCGACTTCCGGTAGCGAAAGGCCTTAAGTAGTCACTTGTCATCAAAATAAGAAAAGGGCTGATTTTTGTCTGCATTGATTGCAATTTTTTTCGTTTGTTGGGGCCTTTGATGATTGATTTTTGTGTGATGTGTATTCTAGGCGGCTGCACTCTGACCGTGAGGAGTGGGCGAGGCAGCTGGAGAGGAAGGAGCAGGAACTGGAGGCCATCAAGGACAAGTTACAAACAGTCATGCACACCTTGAACGCTACAGAGTCCAAACTGAACGCCGTAGAGAATGAGGTATAGTCATACATGTACTTTTATTAACCTGTCTCCTGCTGATTATTCATACACTCCACCTGATATGAATATCAGCATCTGACTTATTAAATTGGCTTGTGAAATAAGGAAACTTTCCACCCAGAATGAGTGCAGACACTTTGTCAGACATGTAAGAAAACAGTGCAGACCCTGATCAGAAAACTCACATGGAGCTTTCTAATCTAAGTACATTGTTTTCAAACTGCATTAGTGTAAGCTAAGGGCAGAAGAGGGCATGTAACATACCATAAAAAAAGCATATCCTATACCCTAGTAGATAGTAGCATAAATCAGGCTGAAAGTAAAGCAGAATGCGCATTAAAGCGCATTCTGCTGTACTTTCAACCTGCTTTAAGAAAAGGTGGTCACATATCTTCAAAATTAGAAACAGGCTATGGGGTAATGGGTTAATCATTAGAATCATTTAGAAACTACAAATTCTAAATAGTAATAACAAGATAGGATTTGATGGAGACATGAGGGTTTTAGTATTTGAAACCCTCCCCATATCTGGTTAAGTTAATTGTACACTAAAGTTCTTTTGTTTCTAGTTACAAATCTCCAACACCACCTTGCTAGAGCGGACTAACCAGCAGCAACAAGCCAACAGAGACATGCAGTACTACAAGACAACCCAGGAGAACTTTGACGCCAACCTCAGGCATGAAAAGGTGACACAGTCATTATCTATGTTACTTGGGAGTAGAACTAGAGCACAATGAGGTCATGAGACTTTCCTAGATCTGTTATCGTAGTTTAACCCATTACCCCATAAATATGCCTTTTTACGCCTTTAATTAATTCCTCTACTGAAGAAAATAGTTCCAATTTACACTGTTACAAACAAGATTCATAAGAAATATGTTCTAAATCCTAGCAGATAACAGCTTAAAGCAGGCTGAAAGTAAAGCAGAATGCGCCTCAAGGTGCATTCTGCTTTACTTTCAACCTGCTTTAAGTGGTCACCTATCTTCAAAACTAGAAACAGGCTATGGGTTAAACATATTTTATTCCATAAATATACATAGAAATGGGTTTGGCCACAAGTTCTCACAACATTAGATTCAGCCCTTCCCTATGGCCCTAGATCTGTTGCACTGTAAAAATCCTAAGAATTGGGACATCCTGTACAACTGCTGCCATTATCCATAAAAATATGTAAATATTGACTCAGGGCTCCAGATAAGGAGTTTACTGAACGAATTCAATACTTCCTCACTCATTTCAGCACCAATCCTATGGTGTTACTACTCATTAGAATCGTCTCCAAGAGACGATTCTAATGAGTAGTAACACCATAGGGTTTAATGCAGAAATAAAGATTTTAGTATCTGAAAAACTACCCATATCTGGAGCCCTTGTTGTACAATAGTTTTCTGTATCAGCTTTGTAAGAGTTTTCTATAGAACTTTGTGTTTCATCCTGTACTATTTTGATTGTTTGTGGATATAAATCTGGAATTAATGTGTTTTACAGGAACAGAATGCCAAGCTTCACGGGAAGATAGAAAACTTACAGGAAAGGTAAGATTACAGAATGTATCAATCAATCTTTTTAATTCTTCTACTGCTATTAGTCACAAAATGTACTGACACCTTTTCAAAACAGTATAGACCCAGATTAGACAGCTTCTGAAAGAGATGTCTGGTCATGGTCTTTCAAAGTTAAAACGTGGCTAGGCCACATTTAAATTTGAAATATGGGTATGTTCGAACTTACGCAAGTTCGAAGTATCGAGTTTCGACTGTATATGAATATTCAGCATAAGAAAGGTAAATTTGTTACTAGCTCCAAAGAATTTTTTTAAAAAAAGCTCATTGGTTCAAAAACACTTGGAAGGACTTTTAATGATAGTAGAGGTTTAGTATTACATGTCTTAACTTTTAAAAAGTGTCCCCCATTCCTTTAAAACATGCCCTGCCAAAAGTGACCATAAAATGGCATCTTGTTTGGAAGCCGACCAATCTATTGTAAATGATGGTATTAGTTACAATTTGTCTATTGTATGTCTTGCAGACTTAAAATAAAATTTATCTTATCTTACCAATAAAGATTTATTGTGTGTGTTTTAGAGTGTCCAGTCTACAACATGACAATCTGAACTTGAAGCAGCAGTTTGAGACTGCCCAGACTGTGGCCAATGACCGGTCAGGTCTTAACCTCCAGGACAAACTCAACACCATGATCTCAAATCTCAAGGCTGACCATGAGAAGGTAAGAACTGTTTACAGAACAAAAAGACATGATAGAATTGCTGGAATCGGGTTGAAAACAAACTTTACAATGCTATGTTCTTTTGACCATAGATGCTCAGGGCTCCAGATAAGCGGGAATAAACGGAACAAATCACAACATTTTCTCACTCATTTCAGCACCAAATGCTGTGGTGTTACTACTCATTAGAATCGTCTCTTTGAGACGATTCTAATGAGTATGACACCATTGCGTTTAAAAGCAGAAATAAATATTTTAGTTTTCGAAATACTCCCCTTATCTGGAGCCCTGGGTGCTTCTATGGAGGAAAAGGTTAAAAAAATAAACCCTGATTTGTAGCATTTGTGCTCTCAGATAGTTTGTTATGCCAAGGCATTAATAATAAATGGGCATTAATGGTTTGCCCTTTTGGTCTAAATGACATCTTGGTTTGACTTTGCATTTAGCTACATTTCTCAAGTTAGACAGCGTTTAGCAGTGGCATGCATATGTTTTACTAACATTTCTAGTCTTGACCTTGATAGTGCTAAAACGAGGTATATACATAATTGCAAATAGTGTAGACCAATATCTGAAGGAGCCCTTTGATCAGGTTCTACACTGTTTGTAATGCTTTGAAATATAATTTTTATTGGGAAAAAACATCTAGAGTCCAGTCAATGTAAACTGGTCATTTATAAGAAAATTGATATGTCCATTTCAAAATTCAGCGTGTTAAAGGTTAATGCCAATATAATTTGATAATTTCCATTCCACAGGCAAGAGCTTCTCTGGAAGAGAAGAACAACAACCTGCAGGACACCATCAGCCGTCTGCGAGATGAGATCAGGAACTCGGAGAACAAACGTAGCAATCTGGAGCAGGACATTCGTAAATACAACCAGGAACAAAATGATCTCATCCGTAAACTCTCTATAGCAGAGGCTTCCCTGGAAATGGCAACTAAGGTATGTGTACTGTGATGTCTATTGTGAACATGACTTTAACCCATTACCCATTAATACACCTTTTTAGCTCAACTTTTTCTAAAAGTCGAGCTAATGTCGTCACCCTGTCGTCTGCGTCTGCGTCTGCGTCAGCGTCTGCGTCGGTTAAGTTTTTTGCTTAAGGTTTTTGTAAGAGTTGATTTCTCAATAACTATCAAAGGTATCCATTTGAAACTTGGAATAGTTGTTCAGTATCAAAAGGGCAACTTATTACAACAAGTCAGGTAACCCTGGGATTTGTCCTTTCAGAGTTATTGCCCTTGTTTTATTTACTTAAAAATTATAAATTAACATATCTCAATAACGAGCAAAGGTATTCATTTGAAACTTGGAATAGTTGTTCAGTAACAAAAGGGCAACTCATTACAACAAGGCAGGTAACCCTGGGATTTGTCATTTCAGAGTTATTGCCCTTGTTTTATTTACTTAAAAATTATAAATTAACATATCTCAATAACTATAAAAGATATCCATTTGAAACTTTGAATACTTGTTCAGTATCAAAAGGGCAACTCATTACAACAAGACAGGTAACCCTGGGATTTGACATTTCAGAGTTATTGCCCTTGTTTTATTTACTTAAAAATTGTAAATTAACATATCTAAATAACTATGAATGATATTAACTTGAAACTTGGAATAGTTATTCAGTATCAAAAGGGCAACTAATTACATTAAGGCAGGTAACTCTGGGATTTGTCAGTTCAGAGTTATTGCCCTTTTTTATTTACTTCAAAATTGTAAATTAACATATCTAAATAACTATGAAAGATATTACTTGAAACTTTTTAAATAGTTATTCAGTTTTAGAAGGGCAACTCATTACAACAAGACAGGTAACCCTGAGGTTTGTGTATCCAGAGTTATTGCCCTTGTTTTATTTACTTAAAAGTTATAAATTAACATATCTAAGTAACTATGGAAGATATTAACTTGAAACTTTGAACACTTATTAAGTATCAAAAGGACAACTCATTTCAACAAGGTAGGTTACTCTATGATTTGTAATTCCAGAGTAATTGCCCTTGATTTATTTACTTAAAACTTGTAAATTGAAATATCTTAATAACTGTCAAAGGTATTAACTTGAAACTTTAAATACTTGTGTTATATCAAAAGGGCAACTCATTCAAACAAGAAAGGTGATCTGGATGTGCCGTTCCAGAGTTATTGTCCTTGTTTTGACTTATAGTTTACTTTAAATGGAATGTAGATTGTCCAAGTATGTTTGAGTTGTTGTTGCTTACAAATTTCTATGATCAATAGGGCATTAAACACCCATACACATTCTTAAGTTTGAAAAATGTAGCCGTCTCAAGTATATGAAAGTCGAGCCGTTTGCGGTGCTCTCGTTATGCCTTTCACTTATTCCTACACTTAAGAAAATAGTTTCACTTTATACAGTAATGAATATGTTTTATAAGAAATATTTTCTATGTCCTAGCAAATGGTACCTTAAAGCAGGATGGAAGTAAAGCAGAATGCACCTTAAGGTGCATTCTGCTTTACTTTCAACCTGCTTTAAGTAGTCACTTGTCGTCGAAATTAGCAACATGATATGAGGTAATGGGTTTAACTCTCCACTGCAGTAGTATTATTTGTTGGACCCCTCCACTGCCATGATGTCATTAGTTTTGAACAATTATTGTCTTCTTTATATTTCTCAAATTTAAATTTTAGGTAATTGACTAAAGTAATATTTTAATAACTGTCAAACAGTGTAAATACAACATCAGATCAGGATCCAAACTGTTTTCAAATAACCATTGTACTCGGGTCAGGCAATGCAAATAGTCTGCTAAATCAAGTCTTTTCTTTGAAGAACAAATTATAATATCATATGGTGTTTCTTTGAAAGAGAAAGTGAAGTTAAAAGAGTCAATGGGGTTAAATGAACATTTTATAAATATTCAAAATTTCCTGAAATACATGGATAATGATTTTACAAAAAATTAAGCATATATAAGTATGATACAATTTAGCAATCTACACTTCCATTTTAATACAGTCCCGTGACCAGCTGGAGCAAGACCGATTGTCCATTAAAATGGAGCTGGAGCAGATGCAGCAAAGGTACCACCAGTCCCAGGAGCGCACCATTGAGGCTCAAACCAAGGTCAACGATCTGGTGGGCAGACTGGACAAGACAGAACAGTCACGAATGATGAGTAACCAACAGCTGGCCGATACCTCTGCTACCATGAACGCATTTAATACCTCAAAGGTACAGTCGTAACTCAATACTTTGAACTCATTTAAGTCAAAATCACTGATATTTCTTCCGTTGAATTTCTATTATTCGATCTTGCTCTAGTGGAACATACCTGTATTTCAAAGTTAAAACTCTGCATTGCAACCTTTTAACTTAAAAAGGGTTAAATATGGGTAAGTGTCATATAATTAGCGAGTTCGATCAGCAGGTTGTTAAAAGATATGGCATTCATTTGATAGTAAACATTTTGTGTTAAACAACCACTACTTGAAGAAGTTTGGCATTATTTTAAGACAGATAACTGCTTAAGTTAACCTTTTCCCCATATAAGCGCCTTTTAGCGGATTTGATTTATTCCTCCGCTGGAGAAAATAGTTCCATTTTAATCAGTCATGTGTGTATAGTATAGGGAATGTTTTCTATTTTCTAGCAAATGGACGCCTAAAGCAGGCTGAAAGTAAAGCAGAATGCGCCTAATGGCGCATTCTGCTTTACTTTCAACCTGCTTTAAGTGGTCACCTATCTTCAATACTAGAAATAGGCTATCAGGAAAAGTGTTAATGCAGGACAAAAGTATTGCTCACAGCTCGTATAGGAACTTTCTGCATTACTATTACACTGCAGTCAGCTTTCACATGCTTTAACCCTTTACTCCATACCCTGTTTCTAGTTTTGAAGACAGGTGACCACTTACCGGTAAAGTAGATTGAAAGTAATGCTTACTTTCAGACTGCTTTAAGCTACCATCTACTTGTACATAGAAAATATTAGTTATGGTGTATATTCATGACTGTATAAGGTAGGATTATTTTCTTCAGTGGAGGAATGAGTTTATAGAATATCTATGGTGTAATGTGTTAATGCATGACAAAAATATTGCATAAAGCTTTCTGCGTTATTATTATACTGCATTAAGCTGTCTCCTGTTTTAACCCTTTCCCCAATAGAAGCGACTTTTAGCGTATTTAGTTTATTCCTCCGCTGCAGAAAATAATTCCAGTTTATACCCTCATGAACAAATACCATAAATATTTTTAAATACCCTAGCCAATGGTAGTTTAAAGCAGGCTGAAAATAAAGCAGAATGTGCCTTAAGGCACATTCTTCTTTACTTTCAACCTGCTTTAAGTGGTCACCTGTCTTCAAAACTAGAAACAGGCTATGAGGCAATGGGTTAAAGACCACAAATATGTCTTATTTTCAATGGTTGCAGAAGTTTGTCTACTATTTTGTATCATTTTGTATTGCTAGGCTGAGCTGGAAGAGAACTACCAGAAACTTCAGGTAGAAAATGTGCGCATTGATGCTGAACTTAAACATGAGAAACAGAAAGTAGAGATGCTGAATAAAGACCTACAAGACTCACAGAAAGTAAGTCAGCAGAGTAATGTGTCTGTTTGGTGGAAATTTCCCAAAATTCCAAATTAAAACTATTGTTCATCTGTATAATGCAGTTGCTTTGTAGTTGCGTTGTCTAAAACTGCAAGAGTTGACTGTGTGTATTATTTGTGTGTAAAGCAGTCTTCGCCTTAACTCACTTACCCAAAGTCCAGGGCAAGTGGTTTCTGATTTGGGCAAGTGATATCTGCTTCAGAATTTGGCATATTACTGTTAATGAAGCAGTTTTTGTCATGAAAAAAACAGTTTTGGGCAAGTGGTTTGAAAAAATAAAGGCAAAGACTGGTGAAGTAAAACCTTATGATATTATTTTAAAGTTTATAAGATACTAGTTTTTTAGTATTCAAAACAAAACTTTAAATCTTAGTTTTTAAGTTTTAACCCTTTCACCACCCAGGGTACACTGGTATTAGAAAACAGTTCTGATCCTAATCAGAGCTTGTATAACTGAGGTTTCTGATCAGGATACTGGAGGAATGTCAGCCATTGAGTTTTTTGCAGTCAAATGATATTTGCTCTTATTTGAGAAATTAAAACAGACAGAATTTTGACAATATTTTGGCAGAGGTGCTATTTGTAAAGATCTTATAAGATATGTAACTGTCTTTCTGATTACTGGATTTTCTCTACACCTAGTTCATGACAAACTTGGTAGGTTGTTGTGATAATGGGAACCAATCAGATTGTTTGCAGTGAGCTTTCTATGTACTCCATGTAGTGTATGTACAGGACAGTACAGTGAAACCTGTATTAACCCATTACCCCATAGTCTGTTTCTAGTTTTGAAGACAGGTGGTGAGGTGACTGCTTAACCTTTTACTCCATAGCCTTCTTCAAGTTTTGAAGACAGGTGACTGCTTAAAGCAGGTTGACAGTAAAGCAGAATGTGCCTTAAGGATGTCGGACTGTCTTTTTGAGCATTATGAAATTTCTGAAAAATTTTACGAACTCATTTTCAAAAAAATGTTAAGAACTCATTTATGGTGAATGCATACAGTAATAAAATACTATTTTCCCGGGAAATAATTGGATTTTCGTTCCTGAAGGGACTTTTTAAGTTTTATGTCCTATTCGTAGTTTACAGCATACACTGTTTTCATAGGTAGGTTGCATTTTGTTACATCCGATTTCATTTCAATTTCTCAGAATATAAGCATGAAATTTTCATGGTAGTACAGTTTTAGTATAAATTATAGATAACTTAATAGATAATATGAAATTTTTTTGAAAAAAAATATTTTTGGTAAAAATACACCAAAAATTGAAAAAATGGATTTTATCTATATCTTTTTTAAAAGTTCCGAGACCCTGTGTTTTTATTTGCTATTTCACTAAAACTTTATGTTTGCAAGGCTAAAAGCAACAAATAAAAAATTTGGTAATTAGTTTGCTACAATTTGTAGGGCAATTTTCACTGTGCCTTATTCTCCCATTATAAAAAAGTGGGTGGGGTAAATTTTACTCCTTTCTGGTGAAATCAAACATTTTTATTTTGGATCTTGAAAAAACATTATTTTCAGGGTTTATTCTTTAATACTATGGTACATGTAATATAAATTAGGATACTTTTTTGTACAAATAGATTGTTTAAATAAAGATTGAAAAACCGTAGTACAAAAATGAAGCTTCAATTTTAGTGGGGTAGCCTTGAAAAATCTCAAATTGTGCAAAAGAAAGGTCCGGTACCCCCACTTTTTTCACCAGTTTTGTCAAGAAACTAATTTTACTGTCTGTATGCAAAGTTTGAAGAATTTGGTAATTACTTTCCAAAGGTGTTCCTACCCCCTTAAGGCACATTCTGCTTTACTTTCAGCCTGTTTTAAGCTACCATCTGCTAGGATATAGAAAATATTTCTTATGGTGCATATTCATGAATATATATCATAAAGTGAAACTATTTACTTCAGTGGGGGTAAAAAATTCAAAGTGTACCCTAAAGGAGCTTAATACAAGTTTGACTGTACTTTGGATAATTTTAACCATTTGAAAGATAACATTTCTGATTAGAATCTACTCTACTTGTATTCAGTTCGTCCATTCTTATTTAGAATTTTCAAGCATCTTTGATAGTGCATCCGACTCATTGCCCATTAATAGATAGGAATATGTAGTCTCTTAACTCTTTCTTAGGATTACTTTGTCACTACTGTACAGAGATTCCTCATATTCAAATAAAATACACTTCAAAATCTGCGCTAAGCAGCCGTCTTTCTTGAATTCTGAAAACAAACAAAATGAATTAATTGTGCCGGCTTGAAATGTCTTGCTATTATTGAATAATACTGCCTTCCAAGTAGACTGGTTACATGTACCTGTAGCATGTTTTATACAGTAAAACCTCGCTATTACGACCACTAAAATGAAGGCGTATTGATTCTATAATAGAGAGATGGCAGCTTAAAGCAAAGTGACAGTGAAACAGAAAGCTCCTAAAGGCACTTTCTGTTTCACTGTCACCTTGCTTTAAGCGGTCACCTAGCTATTGTAAACACCCTAATAATTAACAAAAATTTAGTGGTCGTAATAGAGAGGTTTTACTGTATCTGCACGTAGGCTTCAGAATGATTTGGTTCTCTCACCTACTGTATATATCTATATATAAACAGAATTCCTTATACCATACCATACAAATGACAGCCCATGTGGCTAAGCCAAAGGAAGAATTGTAAAAACTTGTAATGAAAAATAGAATTAATATACACTGTAAAATGAATATGGCTGTTTTCTGAAAGTATAGAGACGCTATTGTCCAATGAATATAAGTTTATATGAAAAAATCGTGAAAAGATTACAAACCTTTACCAGAACTAGATATATGTTTGAGTATTTAGGTTCTTTTACTCCGAGCACGAAAGTTTTTCGTGCTTTGAGTAAAAGAAAGAACCTAAATACTCATGCCTGATCTAAAGTAGAGGAACCTGACTTTGGATAGATATATGTTATCCATTGCTTCTGGGGCTAATGGATTTGTCTAATTTGTTTTAAATCAAATCAAGAAATGTTATTTTAGGTTGCAGATTGCAATGAAAAACTGAACAGCAGACTATAAATGAGCTAATATTAATATAAATGTTCTAAGTAAGAAGTAAGGTAAAGGAACAAACGATCAGAAACAGTGTGATAACTGGTTTATTAACTCCTTCAACACCATGGACCTGTTTAAAATATGTTAATTACATTTGCAAACAGTCTAGACCAAGATCAGAGGGCTCCTATAGGAGCCCTCAGATCTGGGTCTACACTGTTTGCTAATTTAGACCAGCATTTATAAAACTACCCATTATTCCAAGTAGACTTAAGCTGGGTCATGTTTTGGTTACTAAAATGATCCACATGGGAACCGAATAACCCACAACAGTTACTTAGTGTTGAAAAAGTTAAATCTAAATAGTAATACAAATTTTACATTGACAAGTAATGGAAGGTGTCTGTATATGTTGTTTTTTCGGTGATGGTTTGTTTATGTGTACAGTGAAACTTGTGTTTAGCAACCTATTGGGCAGTTTGAAAGGCAGATGACAGCATAAACCCATTTGTTTCCAGTTTTGAAGACAAGTGACCACTTAACTCTTTACCCCATAGCCTGTTTCTCGTTTTGAAAATAGGTTACTACTTAAAGCAGGTTGAAAATAAAGCAGAATGCGCCCTAAGGCGCATTCTGCTTTACTTTCAGCCTGCTTTAAGTTACCACCTGCTAGAATTAAGAAAATATTCCTTCTGATACACATTCATGACTGTAAAGATTGGAATTATTTTCTTCTGCGAAGGATTAAACGGAATGCGCTAAAAGGTGCTTATATAAGGTAAAGGGTTAAAGCATGTTGAAAGTAAAGCAGAATGCACCTTAAGGTGCATTCTGCTTTCCTTTCAGCCTTCTTTAGCTACCATCTGTCAGGATATAGAAAATATTCTTATGGTACATACTGGTATTCATGACTGTATTGATTGAAACTATTTTGTTCTATTGAGGAACAAATTAAGGGCATAAAATGGGAATGCCATAAGAAATATTTGCTGTATCCTAACAGATTGTAGCTTAAAACGAGCTGAAGACAATGGGTTTAAAACAAAAGCGATGAAGAAAGCTTCTGCACAAGCTGTTCTACATTATTTTTACTCGTGTTAAATATCATTTTGTCTTTTAATCAAAATGCCTCTTATTGAATATGGTAGTTGCTGTGGTTACTGAACACTAGAGTTTGATGTTGTTAATGTTTGAAGCTGCTAACCCTGTATGTATGTATGTATGTTGTTTATCTTTGTGTGATGTTTAGGTACGGAGCAGCTTGGAGGCGTTGTGTTCGAACCTGAAGTCAACTAATGCTCATCTGGAGGAAAAGCTGGGGGTATTTAACATTACTTACTGGTTTATGGGATTGTCAGTTCAAGTTTCTCAAAAATATCACCATTACAGTTACTTAATGTTTTGTACATCGGCCTCTCAAATAATTATAAACAGGAATTTCTTTTAACTCATTATCCCCTGAAACTTCCAATGGACAATTCCTGTCTGCAATAAAGGCTGACCTATTTTAGACCATCTAGGGTTGTTTTTAGCTCACCTTTTGCTTTTGTGGTCGGTCTTTGTCCGGCGTCCGTCGTTCGTCGTGTGTCAACAATTTCTTCAAACATCTTCTTCTTCAAAACTACTGGTCTGATTGCAACCAAACTTCACAGGAATGTTCCTTGGGTCAAGCTCTTTCAAAGTTGTTCAAAGAATTTGAAACAATGCAGAACTCTGGTTGCCATGGCAACCAAAGTGAAAAAATAAGGAAATCTTAAAAAATCTTCTTGTCTGAAACCACAAGGGCCAGAGCTTAGATATTTGGCACATAGCATCATCTATAGGTCCTCTATCAAAGTTGTTCAAATTTTGCCCCTGGGGTCAAAATTGGCCCCGCCCCGGGGGTCACCATTTTACATAGAGTTATATAGTGAAATGTTCAAACATCTTTTTCTCTGAAACCAATATGACCAGAGCTTTGATATTTGGCATGGTATAACTTCTAGAGGTATTTGACATATATTGTTGAATTGGTTCCGGTCCGTTGCATATCTGGGTCACCGGAGCTAAAAATAGATTTTTTACCATGAGAACTTAAAAAATATTCTTGTATGAAACCATAGTACACTTAGCTTAGATATTTTCCTCTATCAAATTTGTTCAAATTTTGTCCCTGGGGTCAAAATTGGCCCCGCCCCGGGGATCACAGTTTTACATAGAGTTATTTAGTGAAATGTTCAAACATCTTTTTCTCTGGAACCAATATGACCAGAGCTTTGATATTTGGCATGGTATAACTTCTAGAAGTCCTTCACATATGTTGTTGAATTGGTTATGGTCTGTTGCATAGCTGGGTCACCGGAGCTAAAAATAGATTTTTTCAATGAAAACTTAAAAAATCTTCTTGTCTGAAACCATAGTACACTGAGTTTAGATATTTTGCACATAGCATAGTCTACAGGTCCTCTATCAAAGTTGTTCAAATTTTGTCCCTGGGGTCAAAATTGGCCCCGCCCCGGAGGTCACCGTTTTACATAGAGTTACATAGGGAAATGGTCAAACATCTTTTACTCAGAAACCAATATGGCCAGAGCTTTGATTTTTGGCATGATGTAACTTTTAGAGGTCCTTCACATATATGGATGAATTGGTTCTGGTCTGTTGCATATCTGGGTCACCGAAGCTTAAAATAGATTTTTTCCAATGAAAACTTCAAAAATCTTCTTGTCTGAAACCATAGTACACTGAGTTTAGATATTTTGCACATATCATCGTCTACAGGTCCTCTATCTTAGTTGTTCAAATTTTGCCCCTGGGGTCAAAATTCGCCCCACCCTGGGGGTCACCTTTTACAAATCTTCTTTTCTGAAATCACGCGACCCATCCTAGTGTCACCATGGTCAGGTGAGCGATCAAGGGCCATTCTGGCCCTCTTGTTTATAATATATTGAAAAATGACAAACAGTGATGTCCCTGATCAGAGGGCTCCTGTAGGAGCCCTCTGATCAGGGACTTCACTGTTTGCACAGAACAAGTGTACTCTTTACAGGTACATTGTTGGTAAAGGACCCATATATGCATCACTAGGGCTCAATGAGTTAAGATGTAATACTCATTAATGCAGAAAGCTCCTAACTAAAGTAGCTTTCTTCATTACTTTGTCATACATGAAGCTGCTTACTTTCTTAATATACATGTACACTGTTTGCATAGGACAAGTGTAATCTTCACAGGTACAATGTTTGTAAAGGACTAGTATACTCATCCTTAGAGTTTAATGGTTTAAAGACATTACCATCTTTATTATTTTGGTAATCTGAAAAAATAATTTATTTACTGATTATGTGTATTTGCATTTGTCACTATTTTTCAATGAATTGTATACATATGAGCTATATACATTTCAATGCATGGTATGCATATTTATATATACATGTATATGATCACAATTTTTATTTGATAAATGTTTCTAATTTATTTTGCACTAACATAAAGTTAACAAATAAGCATGTTGGATGCAGCTTTCCGAGTTGAGGATATTATATAAATCTAAAAGCAACCCATATGAGCAGTAAACTGCCATATATATTTACATCCTTTGCAAATAGTGTAGACTCTGATCAGGCAGCTCCTTCTGATCAGGGTCTGCACTGTTTGATTTATATAATGTATTGTCTTGAACAACCCTACAAATCAACATACCGCACCGTTGACAATTTTCAAAAGTGGAACTGACCATTTGAAAAGAATCAACATTTTAAAGATTAATGCGGAGTTTGAATTTTTACTTTGCTCAGAGAATTTGTTAGCAGGATATATTAGTGAAGAAACGAAAACCAGAATTGTTTAACTCTTCTGTAAAAAAAATGACTTCACTTGAAAACTATGTGAAACAGCAGCAATACCTTAAAAATGAACTTTAATGAGTTGGTTCAAGTTTTAGTTGTGAATCAATAGAAAAGGTTACATGCAATTGCATGGATAAAGTTTCACTGAACTTAGCATTTTCACCAATTTGAATGATTTGGCTGTACAAATATTGGACCAGAATGCCTGTATCTTTGTTCACCAATGATTTGCTAACATTATTTTGGTTCTTTATTATGCACTTGCATGTTTTGATGTATGAATGATCAAATGTAAACTTTCAGCCAGGACAGCTACAAGAAGTTACTGCCAGCGTAAGTCAAACTGCACATATGCCCATAGGGAGGGTATGATCTAAGCATGCCCCTCCCAACTGGGTGTGACTAAACACAAGCTCCACCCTCTTTGGCGTGGCTTACTGAGTGCCTCTCTCAGGGCATTGCTTGCTAGTCTGTGCTTAGTGATAGTGCTGGAAGTTTGGTACACTTCTTCTGAATGTTGCTTGGGTGTTTTAATATCTCTTATTCTACAATAGCTCAGCTTGCTTAGCAATTCTTTCAACACTATAGACCTTATATTGAAGACTTTTGCCACCAGTTTGAATCAATTTCTGACCCCATTTAATGTGGGTTTTGATGTGGATCAAAACCATTGGTCACATGCCTATTTCTGTAAACATAAAAACATCAAATCAGTTTCAGAATTTAGCTTTGGACATTTTAAACACTCAGCAGCTGCTCCAAGTTGAAAGAGTTAGCTTTAGTTTATCCCTTTACTTCATAGCCTGTTTCTAGTTTTGTAGATGGGTGACCACACATAAAGCAGGTTGAAAGTAAAGCAGAATGCACCTTAAGTTGCAATCTGCTTTACTTTCAGCCTGCTTTACACTACTTTCTGCTAGGATATAGAACATATTTATGTTTCACATTCATTACTGTATAAAATGGAACTATTTTCTTCAGTGGAAGAATTAATTAAATGTGTAAGATGGTGTATCTATGGTGTAAAGGTTAATGCCTGGGTTGGTTTGCTGTCATGAAATGGTTGTACTCATTGAGGTGCAAGGCAGACACTCGTTTTCTTATGCTTTCGCTTGTTTAGTGACCAGAACTGACTCTTTTCTTATATATACACATTCTTAGAGGTTATGAGTCTTGATAATTTCAATCTTGCTAGTGGATTTCATTTCATTCACATGCATGACTTTTGTATTTCTCTCTATTCCAAACAGATGTCATAGTTTATTCATCTGCTGCAAACTGATTATAATATACAACAGCTCCTGCAGAAACAATTTATTTGTAAAGAAAAACATGTTTACTCCTTGCACTCTAGAGGCGGATATAGCTGCCACAGTCATAACCTTTGCAAACAGTTTGGATCCGGATGAGACGCCGCGTAACGCAGCGTCTTAACGCGGCGTCTCATCATGATCTAAACTGTTTGCCATTCTGACCCTGAATTTAACAGAAATTTTGAAAAAATCTAATTTTAGAACAAAAGCAGACAACAATTGTTGCAGACGAAAAAATAAACCAGCATGCAAAGAGTTAATTGTCACCTGATGGTGACTATCGATATATGTGCAGTCCTAATGACAGGGAAATAGACAAAACACTAAATAGAAAGTTGTTTATTCTGCAAGGATATATATCTTGGTGTATATCTATGGACATAAAGTATGACATCTGCTTTGTTGTATGCTGATGACATGGTGATGTTTTCATTGCATGTTAAGAGTAGAAACCAATTACAGTCAAACCTTGATAACTCACTCACTTATCCCACTACCCCATAGCCCATTTCTAGTTTTGAAGATATGTGACCACTTTCAGCAGGTTGAAAGTAAAGCAGAATGTGCCTTAAGGCACATTCTGCTTTACTTTCAACCTGCTTCAAGCTACCATCTGCTAGGAAAAGATTTTTTATGGTACATATTCAATACTATATAAATTTGAACTATTTTCTTCAGTGGAGGAATAAATTAGAGGCGTAAATGGCATACTTATGAGGTAATGGATCAATTCATAATTTAATTTTGAAATAATGTTAAGTTGGAGATGAAGCGACATGAAGTTAACGAGTTTCAACTAAATAAATACTGCTAAGTTCAAACTGAGTGAGTTCGATTTATCAGGGTTTTATTGTGAATATAGTTAACAGTAGTTTGTTAAATGTGTACACATAGCAGCATATCCTTTTATTGTAATATTATAAGGAAGACGGTATCACAGGAAAATTGGAAAATTGACTATCAAAATTACTTTAAAAAGCAAAACTAGCGTAATTTTTTGCAATGAAAGGATATTGCAGTAGAAAAAAAAATTGGAGTCATTTTAAAGAAAGTGTATGAAATTTAAAGTATATATACTTTGACAGCAGGTGTTTTACAGATTTGAACACTTTTGCTCTCAAAATTCAGAAGCCTAAAGGACAGCTATGTATCAAGCAGTTGAATCTTTATTATGGCTCCATTTTAAAACAAATGAGCTGCAATGAGGTATGGATGCCCATGTGAACTCAACCTAGAACAAGTTTTCAGCTTAATGAAGGCAAAAATAATGCAGATACCGCCTTTGGAACTTTCTGTATTACTTATGTCCTGCAGTAAGTTGCGGGCTGTTTTAAAAAGGGTAATTTGGTGCCTTTTCTCTTGAATAATTGCTGTAACTCTTTAATCCATGGCCTGTTTCTAGTTTTGAAGACAGGTGACCACATAAAGCAGGTTGACAGTACAGCAGAATGCACCTTAAGGTGCATTCTGCTTTACTTTCAGCCTGCTTTAATTTGGCATCATCTAGGATATAGAAACTATATCTTATGGTGCATATTCATGACTGCACAGTGCACATGTATAAATTGGAACTATTTTTCTTCAGTGGAGGAATAAGTTATAGGTGTTAAAATATGTATCTATGGAATAACTTGAATTTTAGGTACTTTAGAGGAGTTGGGTGGGGGGGGGGGGGGGGGGGGGGGGAGTGTTGACAACATATGTCACCTCATATAGGGACATGCTAATATATCTCATTGCAGCTTACTGTGAGTTATTGTGGTGAAGCATGTTCAATGTATATGTTAGATGTAGTAACCTTTCACTCTACAGATCTATTAGCTAGTTTCTCTGTGTTTCATTAGTGACTATCTAACTGGTGTATGTTTATATTTCTCTCTCTCCCCCATTGATACCAATGTTAGAGTGAAGTAACTAGTCGAAAATTCTTGCTCAAAGATGCCGAAGATCACAAAGGATTATGGGAACAGGAAGTTATCTCTCGCTCCAAGCTTGGAATGCGGGTAAGGCAGGAATTACGTACTAACTTGAAACCCTATGGATTTCCTAGTTTATTTCTGTTGAACCTTTTAAATATAAATGAGAGGCCATGGACTATGTACGTTTGTAATACGAAATCTTATCAATACAGTAAACGAGAAGAAATGTGCAATGTACAAGTACACAGTTTAGACTATTCAGAGGCATTTTCCTGCAAGCTGTCAGATTATAGTCTGCACTATTTCCCATTTTAAACTCCTGATTTTTCAAAGTTTAACCTGGAAAGAATTAATAGCCTTAGAAGTATGTTTTGCAGAAAGTTGCAAATTAAACAAATTTTTAAAAGAAATCTTGATTCTTTTTGTACAAATTTAGCAATGCTCCATGGCTTCTATAAATACATTTTTCTCTAGCTCTGTATCCTTTATTATACTTTACCCACCCATTTCCTCAACACATCTTTTCCCACAACAATTCTTGCACAATCAACATGTTTTACTTGGACATTTGATCTGTATCTATTATCGACATCAATTTTTACTTGGAGTAAAACCAGCATTACCCAAGAATGGAGTGAAAACAAATCAAAACAGTTAGGTCAAGTAAAAGTCGATATGGTAGTTAATTAAATGGTTTACTCACAGCTTTCTTATAGAGGATTAAAGGATTTATTGTAAGTTTTAATAAGCCAGCTACTAGTGTTAGTAAGTTGACTTGTGCCCTTGGCTAAGCTAGGAATGTGCTCCCAGCCTTTGTCATAGTAGTTTACAGGGCAGATTACACAATGCCCTTAATCCCAGAAGGTGTTGGTGACATGGGCAGTTTATTATGTCCAGTGGACATTCATTGGTTGCACTAATTCTGTAATGAATTTCAAGGCCTGAAATCAAGTTTATTTGAACATTTATTAAAAACAGGAGTTGTTATACAGTCAAACTTGTGCTTTAGGTTTATACTCTGAAGCATCATGAATATCTCAAAAGACACATAACTGCCTAATGCAGGACAAAAGTGAAGCAGAAAGCTCCTGAAGCTGCAACCTGTAGTAAAGATGACTTATTTTAGTTCAGCTTATTCTTGCTTCATACCTGAATCTGATAGTATTCTGTAGGAAGTGATGTCATAAAACAGTTTTACTGTGGCAGGAAGTGATGTCATAACTTGATAAGAGTTTACTGTGATGAAAGTGATGCCATTACCGATATATAAAAGATGATGGGATATATCAAAAGTGAACATGAATTTAAACAAAACTTAGTTCTTTACTATGGAAATGACTATGGTTAAGTTTTGTACATTTGATTGGATGTGTCAAATAAATGTATGTGACAGACATTGCATAGGGGATACGTTAGTGAGGTTCTTTCCTATGTGTGTTGTATCAAAACATTTATTGGTGTAGGTAAAGAAAGAAAAGTGTCATTATATCATCAAGGGATGTATGTTTGTTTGGGAATGCTATTTTCAAAAGAGCAACAAAACAAATATAATAGTATAAACAAATATATAAACAAATAGTAAGTGCATTGAACTTTGTGGCACTGGACTATCATAATGGTGGCCACAGACTATGCCGACTCAGTTCTAATCAACACCCAGGTTGCCATCATAAATTCAGCTGTCAATGAAATTGTAAGTCCTTTTATTTTAAGCATTTTGTGATTACTTTTACAAACAGATTGGAATAAACTGGCATCTTATCTGAGTCATAGTAGTCGTAGCGTGTAAAGGAAAATATAGCATAACGTCTATTTGACTGATTGCAGTGCTAACACTTATATATACAATGGTGCTTAAAGGCATAAAGTTAAAATCATTTTTTCGGCTGTTAACCTTTTACTCCATAGTCTGTTTCTAAGTTTTGAAGAAAGGTAACCACTTAAGCAAGTTGAAAGTAAAGTAGAATGCACTTTCATGTGCATTCTGCTTTACTTTCAACTTGCTTTAAGTTGCGAAATAAATTTTAGAAGTGCAAAGTCATAATTACGGAGTATAGGGTTAATAATTATGTTGATGACTGTCTGCAAAATAATATATTTGACATTGAAATAATTGCTGAAATCATTGTGCAGTCTATCATAAGATGCATTTATATGATAATCAAATATTTCTATATCATATTGTATAAAAAATGCCTTTGTCTTGAACCTTTTCTTCATTGTATCTTTTCATCTTGTAGATTGCACAGTTAGAGAGACATAAACAGGAGACTGCCACCCAACTGGAGGAGGTGAGCTCATCACTTTATTTTAGGGATTTTCTTAGAACTCACTTTTATGAAACTTTCTGTAACAGGGACCAATCATATGTTAACTCATTGAGCCCTTGTGACGCATATATGCGTCTTTTACCAAATGTGTACCTGTGAAGAGTACTCTTGTCATATATAAACAGTGAAGTCCCTGATCAGAGGGCTCCTGCAGGAGCCCTCTGATCAGGGACTTCATTGTTTGTCATTTTGCAATTTATTACAAAAAACAACCCTAAATAGTCTAAAATGGACCAGCCTTTATTGCAAACTGGAATTATCCATTGGAAGTTTCAGGGGATGATGATTTAAAGCTATGTACATGTAATACTTTTGATCAAAATGCATCAGCAGCTGTCTACAATTGTAACCATTTGACCTAGTCTTTGCGGGGAAACTGAAGTATTTAAAAATGGCAAAAAGAGGCTCATTCTCAATTTCAAAGGCAGCAAGCAAGATGAAAGTTTCAGCAGGACCCCCTGGAGGAACTTTCTGCCTTACTTTCACCCTGTTTTAAGCGATATTGTTTTCAACACTAGCCTTCTTTTGCTAATCAAATTATCATAATCTTGCTGTACATCTGATAGTAAAAAAAAATGTTTAAAAAAAGGCTGTAAGTCCATGCAATCATTATTGCTCAAGACATCATTAAGGTTGACTCCATGCTGTTATATTTGCACCAGCAAATAATTGATTGATGGTTGGCCATTTGTGACCCAGTTTTAATTCTTATTTACAGGAAAAAAGGAAAACAAGAAAGGCTGCAGAACAGAAGAGATTAGCGGAGTCCAAACTGGAGGCTGAACAGGAGAGGTTTGTCCACTTACCTTTTAACACATTCACCCCTGACACTTTTAATGGACAATTCCAATTTAAAAATAAATCTAGACCATTTTTGACTAGTAAGCGCTGATTTTAACAATATAATTCAAAATGACAAACAGTGTAGACCCTGATCAGAGGGTCTACACTGTTTGCATAGGACAAGTGTAATCCTCCTGAAGGAGCTGTCCAATTATTGTTTTCTTGAAATAGGATCTGTTTGACATGAGTCTGCCCTCATTCCTGTTGAAAATTTTCCATATTTTAGTAGCCAATGTAATAAACGAGATCATAGGTGTTCATAGTTTGGGGAGTTTCATAAATGATTATTCAGAAGGGTTAAGATACGTTACATTGTATTTCGATTGTACTGCCATTTATTAATGTAGAGACTGACTTACTCTAACGAGCATTAACTTGTGTGAAGTGACCGTTTGATCACTGGAGATGTGTTGAGATCAGTAAAGACATGTGACTGCTTTACCCAAATATCCCATTGCCTATTTCTAGTATTGGAGATGTGTGACTGTAAAATAACTAATACTGCTAAATGCAGGACAAAATTAATTCCTATAGGAGCCTTCTGCATTACTTTTGTCTATTATTAAACCAATACCCCATAAATACACCTTTTTACGCCTTTAATTTATTCCTCTACTGAAGAAAATAGTTCCAATTTTTACTGACACAAGTAAGAATCATAAAAAGAAATATTTTCTATATTCTAGCAATTAATATCTTAAAGCAGGCTGAAAGTAAAGCAGAATGCGCCCTATAAGGCGCATTCTGCTTTGCTTTCAACCTGCTTTATGTGGTAAACTATCTTCAAATCTAGAAACAGGCTATGGGGTAATGGGTTAAGCTGACGCCAGACTATACCCACATTTAGTAATTACTCAATACAGTATAAATATTGTTGACTTATTTTGTAAACTTCTCGTCCCTAGATGCTCTAGTCTACAGAAGGAGGTGGCAAATCTGAAGGCCTACCTGAAAGTTGCCAAGAGAAAACTAAAGGTATGGTATATACAAGTCTGTTCATGTTTAAGTGAGCAGTTTGCATGGACTTCCAACCCCTGAATGATGTATGATATTCATTTACAGTACATGAACTCTCTCTCTTGAGCGACATTCTAGTGAATAAGAATCGGGACTCCTTAGTTTCTTCAAGAAGAATTGGGATTTTTGATGGTTTCAATCTTTGAAACCATCTATAGTCAGAGTTGTTTCAAAACTTTGACTCAGTACTCATCCGCTCAACAAAGCAGCACTCAGTAGTATCGCTTAAAAAGGAAAAATCAATTTCTTTAGAAAACTGTATTGGAAGAAACAGAAATATGATTTAAAATAATAAACTTCTAGTGAATAAACATAATACTCTGATGTAAAAATTATACAACGTTTTAAGAAATATTGTTCTCTCAGAATGTTTACTTTTAGTTAACTCCTTGCCACAGTTCCTTGCAAAAGTTTAGTTCTGTAGAAAGTTCTTAATATGCATACAAAAGAATGCATTAGAGGTGTACATGTATCTTGACAATATTTTACAGAAATCCCAGCTTGATTCCCAGAATATCCCCACCTAATGTTAACCTCTATGTGAATGCTATGCTTTTGATGTAGACAAACTCAGAGTAGATAATAAATATGCATGCATGTAGTACTTTGCATAAAAAAGGTCTGCATCTTTTACAGGTTTAAACTGTTTGAAAAAAAAAGAAAACAGGATATTTCATGGAGAACACTTGTTTCAAAGTGAACTTTTGTTTTTAAGAAACACAACTTGTTCATCTTTCCTCCCTGAAACCTCAAATGGACAATTCTAATTTTCAATTTAGTCTAGACCATTTTTGACTTTTTAGGGTTGATTTTTACAATATATGTCAAAATGACAAACAGTGTAGACCCTGATCAGAGGGCTCCTTCAGGAGCCCTCTGATCAGGGTCTACACGGCTTGCATAGGACAAGTGTACTCCGCATATGTACCCTGTTTGCAAATGACGCATATATGCGTGACTAGGGTTTATGATTATTTTGTTAGTCCTGCTATTATGGCTCCATTTTATTGTGTTTAAGACAGATGGCAGCTTAACTTACTCAGCATTGAAACTTCAAATTAATAGTTCTATTTTAATAAAGTCTTTTTCTTTTATAACCATATAGAATTGTTTATATAAAGAACAAAATATTGAAAATAACAAACAATGCAGACCCTTATCAGAGGGCTCCTTCTGATCAGGGTCTACACTATTTGCACAGGACAAATTTACTCTCCGTATGTACACTGTACACCCATGGTTAGGAACCAATTGGTTAAAATAGAATTTTAGTTTTGGCTTCAATCTGAACCCTTGGTCCAAGGTTATAAAGCTTTTCAGTTGAGTCAATAGTCATTCTTAAGCATTTTATTGGTCAGATTTGAATACACTCAGACTCAGCTCAAACGCTTAATAACCTTGAACCCAGTTATATACCAAACATTGGAAGTGAATAGTAAAAGCATGAAGTATGTTTAAACTGAATGTTTTTGGTTTGTTCAGGAGCCTGGCAGTGAGGATGTATGTATATTATATCTGCATGTAACTGTGTAGTCATATTACTATATATAGTCTGTAGTTGAAGTTTAGTTCTTAAACACCATAGTTGCTGTTTAGTTATTATTTCATGCTAACTTTATTGGGTGAGGCATCAGATTTAGTTGAGTTTATTTACCGACTCTTCACGTAAGACTAGATCGTGTTAGAAAAAAAAGAAATTTAAGCAATTTATTCAATTATTTAATGTAAGTTGTTGTTTAATTGCAAGGTTTAATTAAACAGTTAATTGTTTTGAAAATAAGTGTCAGACATTTTAGAAGAGAAAAGGTTTGATATTATTATTATCAACTATTATTATTATCATTATTAATATTGATTTGGTTGATTTAATACTTTACTCCATAGCCTGTTTCTAGTTCCGAAGACAAGTGACCACTTTAAGTAGGTTTAAAGTAAAGCTGAATTTGCCTTAAGGCACATTCTGCTTTACTTTCAGCCTGCTTTTAATCTACCATCTGTTAGTATGGAAATATTTTTTATCGAGCCATAACTGTATAAAAATGGAACTATTTTCTTCAGTGTTGGAATTAATTAAATGTGTAAACAGGTGTACCTATGGAGTAAAGGGTTAAACCTTTTTCTTGTTAACCTTTTCGTTTATAGAAACACTTTTTCATGATGTTTTTTAACCCTTTTCTGATAAAATTATGTGAAATATGCTTCAGAAGGAAAATATTCCCAAGTGACATATGCTTCAGAAGGAAAATATTCCAAAGTGACATATGCTTCACAAGGAAAATATTCCCAAGTGACATATGCTTCACAAGGAAATATTCCCAAGTGAAATATGCTTCACAAGGAAATATTCCCAAGTGAAATATGCAGACTCCTGTCAGACTGACCTGTAAGAAAACAATGTAGACTCTGATCAGACAGCTCCTTCAAGAGTAGTCTGATCAGGCCCAAAGGTTATAAAACTTTTGAGTTGAGTCTGAGGTTGTTCTTAAACATTTGATTGGTCAGATTTGAGCTTTTGTTCAGCAAAAGCTCAAATTTGACCAAGCAAATGCTTGAGAAAGGTCTCAGAATCAACTCAAAAGCTTTAAACCTTGCATTTATGGTCTATAGTGTTTTAAAAAAAGTGTCAATACACACTTATAACAGAAATGCATACTCTGATTATTTGAAGAAAGAAACACGTTTACTCATTGTCACCATCAATTTCGATCTTGTAATTTCTTTTATAGTTTACTTATTCTTTTGTACTCTTTGCAAATTTGGTTCTTAACCTGTTCCAGAGGGCAAGCCATTATTCTTTCTTGTTTAATTAACCCATTACTCTATAAATACACCCTTCTACACCATTAATATATTCTTTCAAGTAAGAAAATAGTTCCAATTTATACAGTCATGAATATGCAGCATCAGAAGATTTTTATGCCCCCGGCATCGATAGATGCGGAGGCATATAGTAATCGTCCTGTCCGTCTGTGCGTGGACTAATTCTTGGTTAACTAGATTTTACCGTTTCGTCTAGCATCAACACAACTGACTACCATGCTTTGATACTTATACAGTTGTTGTCTTTGACCATTCCCTATCCACCAATATCACCAAACTTTGATTTTGACCTTGACCTTGACCTAATTTGAACTTTGAATATTTTAAATGGGCTCTTTCTCGGTTAACAAGATTTTACCGTTTCGTCTAGCATCAACACTGTTTACTACAATGCTTAGATACTTACACAGTTATTGCCCTGGACCATTACCAACTCACCAATAATACCCAAGCTCAGTTTGACCTTGACCTTGACCTAATTTGGACTTAGAAAAGATTCAGAATATATTGTCAAATATGCTACCGGGGGCATAAGCGTTTATTGAACGCGCAGTCTTGTTTTTCCCATATCCTAGCAGATGATAGCTTAAAGCAGGCAGAAAGTAAAGCAGAATGTGCCTTAAGGCACATTTTTCTTTACTTTTAATCTGCTTTACGTTGTCACCTTTTTCAAAAAAAGAAACAGGCTATGGAGTAATGGGTTAAATAAGACTAAAAGAAAAAGTAATTCAGATAGCCCTAGTTTTACTTTTGATCTGGGTCAAACCTCCATCTTGGTGGAGGTATAAGAGTTTTAGTTGTTGTAATACTCACCTTATCTGGGCCAAATAATAAATATAAAGTGTTTAAGCTGAGTCTGAGATTGTTCTCAACCTTTCGATTAGTCAGACGAGCTTCTGTGTAAATCTGACCAATCAAAGGCTTAAGAATGATCTCAGATTCAACTCAAGAACTGAGTCTGAGATTGTTCTTAAGCTTTTGATAAGTCAGATTTGAGCTTCTGCTCAAATCTGACTAATCAAAAGCTTGAGAACAATCTCAGACTGAACTCAAATGCTTAATTACCATGGTACCTCAGGGAGCTCAGCATTCTGATGAATGAAAAGAAAGTTTGCAAAGAAGTACAGCTAGTTTTCTACTTACTTTTACATGTTATTTCCACTCAGTTTTAGAGTTTTTTTGTTGTATAATTTCTTTAAAGTTGTTTTTTTTCCTTGTTAATATAGATATATATATATTTTGCTGTAGTTTGATCTGATTTTGCTTGAGCTGTCTTGATTTGCTGAAATAGCAGAATTTGTATATAAAGTCTGCACATACATAATTTGTATTGTAGTGGTTCAGTGCCATATAACCATTTTATTTGTTGCTCAATCAATCAATCAATCATTTATGTAGTGGCCGCTTACACATATTTGACTGTATAACTCATTACACCATAAATATTGTCACGTGCCGAGCGGTAGTACACGTCAATTCAGGAGTCTGATCTGGATCCAATTTGGTAGCGTGATTCAAGATCGCCCCCTTTCTTCTCTCTCTCTTTCTCAAATAAAATGTTAACTAAAATGGACTCTCTCGTGCGGCAAATAAATAAAAAGTAAAGGCTTAATCAAATTTACGTGTTGCTTTATTTATATCCTATTCAATAGTAAAACCTCAAGTCATTAGACTTCTTCTATTTCTAAGTAATTCTATTCTAAAAGATAAGGCAATAAGGTACCGCACCTATGAAATTCTATTCTGAGAGTCCACGATTCGTCTGCAACCCGGGGTATTTATACAGAAAATTGGTCACGTGGTGTGCACCAAATTTCTGGTGCGATTTAACGTTAAAATCGCACCGAAAATCTGTTGCACAAAAACCGCACCAAAGTGTGCACTCCTTATATGGAGTGCACACCAAGTGTGCGCTCCTTATATGGTATGCGAAGACGCTGGCACTGCGCGGACCTAAAAATGACTAAAACAGTACCAATATCCCTTTCTAAAAATACAAGAATGCTATAAACATGAGGGGGAATATACTTAGAAGGGACGCTCATAGCTAAAATATGGAATAAATTACTTTTCAAAGAGCTATTGTGGATTGAAGTCTTGCCGCTACTGTACTATGTAGTAACCAAGACTAACAACCCACAATGCATCACTTCAATACAAACCAAGATGGCCTCCAAGCACTTCCCTCTCACAATAATGAACCATAACAAATACAAATACAGGCTGAATAAAAGATGCTGCGGGAGCTGACACGATCTGGAGGTAGATTATATCGTAACTATTATAATTAGGAATTATAATTATGAAATGACACTTGGAAACAGCCACATAGGCTGACGTTATAAATGTGAATGCTGACAAACAACAATCGTGTTTGTCAACCTAAAACCAGAACCTTACATTACCCCCCTCTCAAATATGTTAAGCTCCTGCTAACATTAAGCATCCATAATAGACTGAAACATTTAATACCACATGTATATACAAACAAAATGCTTTCTACCTAGCATGAAATAACTTCTCACTTTCATAGAACGCATTCGCATTGACCGACATCAAAGGGGAGCTCAAATGAGTGCCCCTTTTGACCTCGAACAATGAGAATGACAAATAAGCTGACCTAAACTACTTATACCTTAAATGTTACAATATTCTTTCTTTCTTGGGCACACTACCCACACTATAACACATAAAGATTTAAGGCACAGGCATTTTAACAAATGCCTTACTAAAATGCAAGAACTTTCCAACATTGGAAACACCTAAGTTATGAAATCTCTTATAACTTAAACA
The DNA here is from genome assembly GCA_922989275.2 of Gari tellinella. Taxonomy (NCBI): domain Eukaryota; kingdom Metazoa; phylum Mollusca; class Bivalvia; order Cardiida; family Psammobiidae; genus Gari; species Gari tellinella. Next base: position 99,053,441 of record OV277858.1, on the reverse strand, counting down.
TACATGTACACATGGCATTTAATGCCCATGATAAAATCCTGTAAAAGCCCTTACTAGATAAATATCCTATAACATCGCTATTAGATTTTGATTCACTTAACTTTAATAATACAATTTATAAATTTCAAAGAAGAAATGTATGGTAATAGATTTATTCCCGAATTTAATTAGGATCAAATCTAACACCAACATCTAACATCAAATAAGAGCTTTTGCTTTCTACATTCAGAACTCCAGAGCAAGATAAAAGGAAGAACCTGGACACCTAACATGTGTGAAATAAAAGAATCTTTAAGTCCAAGCTATTTCTTTTTTAACCTACTTTACACAAAGATCTCTTCAAGCGGTCATCATCAAAGTCAGACAACCTACTCTAGGCTGTCAAACTTGGATAATGACTATTGTTTAGATTACTTACTTACTGAAAATACAAAACTTTTAAAACAATTACAATTAAACATTATGCTCTATGGAATGCTGACTTACGTTACACAAATATAAAATACAGTATTCTCAATAGATTCGGCTTATTTTCTTCTTTAGGACTGGACCCAGTTTCTATTACTTGTCCGCCAGAACTTGACCTCAGCCTAACCTGCATTGCATCTTGCTGGTACCAATGTGACCCGGATGACGTTGTCTGCGTCCCTGCATCACACTTGCGTTGATAGTCTGTGCCAGCTCTGTTAATCTCTGGGTGGCTCCTTGCTCCACACTGCCTTGCAGATCTGCTCTATCAGTCCATTGAGATCCATCATAGCTTCATCGTCTCTGCTAGGAGACATCCTTTTCCCAATTCCACTGCTCCTCTTGCTCCAGTTGCAGATCCCTGATCCTCTTAGTCTACCCGTCATGCACTCTTGATTCTCTCCACTGCACGAAATATGTTGTTAATTGGCTCCTACTGACGACCCTACCTGCGCAACTTAACCTACCATCTCTGTCTTGTAATAACGCTTGTCAGGTAAAACATCTTACGGGCCCTGGCCCTCGTGTTCCGGTACACTAAAGCAACTCCCGAGTAGGCCTCTTGTCAGCCAGACCTTTGACACTCATCCTTTCATCTCTCTGTGACACATAAACTAAAATAAGGAAAATAAAATGCAACAGCTGCCCATCAGCTGTATCTCAGGTTAGACATGCGCTTTCTCTTGGTAATCCGTCATTGTTGATCTCCTTAAGCCCTTTAACGTCACTGTAGTACATGCTGGTTGGCACATCACATTACGTCACATAAACCTGTTGTCACTGTTACAGGTACTCTGTCTATGTATACCACTAATCAGGGATCCAAACGTCTAACTGGTACTGTCATAAGAGGAAACTCCCTATTAAATTCTAATGAATAATACTTTAATCTATAAGTTTAATTAAAAGTGGTCAATATGGGCATCTCTAAATACGCATAATGACCTCTCTTCCCTTTACCTAATAAACATTAAAACTTGGCTATACCAAGTAAATAGAAATACTTAATTCACCTTTAAAAGCAGGAAACAATTTCTGCTAATTAACATTCTCATACTACCTCTAATTAACATAATATACAATCATTATTCAGGATACTGTTGACAAGCCAAGAGTATTTCTAATATTTGGTCTTGCTCTTTGCTGTCTTGATCCCTTTCGGCGGGCCGGTCCCCTCATCTGGTTTCCACCGGTTGTGATGAACCATCTTCTCTCGACCTATGCAGCTAATATCTGTAATCTTCTTCTTCACCACCTCGGATCCGTCGTTCAACCTCTTGAGCCTTGGTGCCATCCCAAATCTGCGGGTTTCACCTGTCCCCTGCACAGTATCGCCAACTCTACATCTGTTGATTAAAATCTGTTCACCATGCATGGCCTTGTGTCGACTTGTCACTGCTGGAAGGTGCTCTTGGGCAACTTGGTGGACTCTCTGCATTCTGGTCTCAAGATTGTCAGCATACTGGTCTCGTAACAGGTAAGTCTCTCTGCAATTTCCCCTCGGCTCTTCTCTGTACTGCATGTCTTCAGAGTCCTCTGTCCCAAATCTGTCAAACAACCCATCTGTGACTACTTCTCCGTATCTTGGAACTGTGCAACGGTATTCTTCCCTCATGGAACGAACATCATTTTTCGGTCCTGGTTGAATGGTGTTATACCCTGGTTCATGGATTTCGGCTTTCTGTCTGTCATTCACTGGATATCTGCCATGGTCCCTACCTTGGTCCTTAAAGGGACAATATCTTGCGATATGGTTTTCTCCATTGCATGCGTAACATACTATGCTTCTTCTACTCCCCATGTAATTGTTCTCAGGTCTCTTATTTTGTTGCTGAATCTGGGTTAGTTCGGTCAGCATATTCAGTATTTGTTGCAGGACTCCAGCCTCAGTCTGATTTGTAGGATCACCTTTTCTGATCTCAGCTGGCTTGGTTTGGCCATTGCCCATGACCTGTGAATTTTCCTTAGAACCTGCCTCTTTCCTCTCTGGTTTCGCTGGAATGCGATATGCATGTTCGGCCCAGTTCTCATGGTCTTCGCTCTCGTGTTCTTGCAGTCTGTGTACACCATTCTTTCTCCTATTCCCACTATCATGTCGCTTTCTAGTCTGAATACATGTCACAACATGGTACACAGCTTCATCTATGTCACTGGGCTCTTTGATGTACTCGACTTCCCAGCTAAGATCTTCATCATGCAGTCCATCGAAAAACCTCCTCACCAGGTCTTCTCTTCTCGTTCTATGGTCTCTTTCCTTGTATGCTTTATCATAGAGCCGTTTCAGCTCAGCAGCGTACTCCTCTACTGTTTCCCTTGGTCTTTGATCTCTCTTGCTAAACTTGACTGCAAAGTTCTTTGGTGTCTCAATGACCCGAAAACGACAGTTGATCTCGTTGATCAGCTCATTGTAGTCCCTTAGGACATCTTTCTTTAATTGTGTGTACACAAACTCTGCCGCAATCCCTTCAAGTTTTGGCAGTAGTTGATCAAGTCTCTCCTCCTCAGTCCAATTCTGCCTCTCTGCTATCGCTTCAAACCTGTTGATCCATACTGGCCATTCTTCTTTCCCTGTAAATGATGGAATTTTTACGTTGCTATGGTAACGATGCTGGTCCCGGTTGCTAGCTGTTCTTCTGTTATGACGTTGCTGCACCCAACCCTCATCTCTGTCATCAAAATCAGGATAGAGTCTTCTTTTCTCGATGAGCGTTGAAGGCTGTTCCTGCTCTTCTCTGTTCTGCCCGTCTCTGCAATTGTTATTATAGCCGTGTGCCTCTACATCAGAGTGTCTTTCTTGTTTGGAACCAAGCGCATTTACTAATACATCTGACACATTCTTTAAGACTTTAGTCATCTGAGTTTGCATCTTTACCATCTTCGCCACCGCCTTTTCTATAAAAGATTCTCGTCTTAGAGTGCCATGGTCAAGTGTATCTTCTGCTTCAAAGTCTCTAATAAGTCTCTTGTTGATTTTGTGGCCTGTAACCTTTGACATGATTTGGTGGTCTATCTCATCTTCATCTGTGGCTATATTGTTTACTGAAATGTTTTCTTTTCTTGACCTTCTTTTGTTGATTTGGTGGCCTGTAACCTTTGGTGTGATTTGGTGGACTGCTTCCTCCTCATCTGTATCTACATTATAAACTGAACTGTATCCTCTGTTGGATCTTTTTTTGTTGATTTGGTGGCCTGTAACCTTCGATGAAATTTGGTGGACTGATCCCTCTTCATCTGTGCCTACATTGTCTACTGAACTGTATTCTCTGTTAAATCTTCTTTTGTTGATTTGGTTGCCTGAAACCTTTGGTGAGATTTGGTGGACTGCTCCCTCCTCATCTGTGTCTACATTGTTTACTGGACTGTATCCTCTGTTGGATCTTCTTTTGTTGATTTGGTGGCCTGTAACCTTCGATGAGATTTGGTGGACTTCCCCCTCTTCACCTGTGTCTACATTGTTTACTGGACTATATCCTCTATAGGATCTATTGTTGAGTTGGTGGCCTGTAACATTCGATGTAATTTGGTGGACTGATCCCTCATCATCTTTGTCTACATTGTTTACTGAGCTGTACTCCCTGTTGGATCTTCTTTTGTTGATTTGGTGGCCTGTAACCTTTGATTTAATTTGGTGGACTGAGCCCTCTTCATCTGTGTCTACATTGTCTACTGATGTGTAACTTCTGTTGGATCTTCTGTAGATTTGGTGTGCCACCACCTCTTCATCAACGTCTGTGTTCTTTAGTGGACTGTGTCCTCTCTTCGATCTAGATCTCATGTTAATTTGCTGTTGCTGTTGAGCTGAATCGATCTCTGAAACGTCTCGGTGGACTGTAGCCTGAACGTCTCTGAAGAATACTTCTGTCTCTGGCTCTGACTCTGAATCCGCCATTCTCTAATCAAGACGAGGTGTCGATCACTGGATCTAAGATAATAATCAAAGATCCCACCCAGCTGCCAACCACAAATGTCACGTGCCGAGCGGTAGTACACGTCAATTCAGGAGTCTGATCTGGATCCAATTTGGTAGCGTGATTCAAGATCGCCCCCTTTCTTCTCTCTCTCTTTCTCAAATAAAATGTTAACTAAAATGGACTCTCTCGTGCGGCAAATAAATAAAAAGTAAAGGCTTAATCAAATTTACGTGTTGCTTTATTTATATCCTATTCAATAGTAAAACCTCAAGTCATTAGACTTCTTCTATTTCTAAGTAATTCTATTCTAAAAGATAAGGCAATAAGGTACCGCACCTATGAAATTCTATTCTGAGAGTCCACGATTCGTCTGCAACCCGGGGTATTTATACAGAAAATTGGTCACGTGGTGTGCACCAAATTTCTGGTGCGATTTAACGTTAAAATCGCACCGAAAATCTGTTGCACAAAAACCGCACCAAAGTGTGCACTCCTTATATGGAGTGCACACCAAGTGTGCGCTCCTTATATGGTATGCGAAGACGCTGGCACTGCGCGGACCTAAAAATGACTAAAACAGTACCAATATCCCTTTCTAAAAGGTAGTGACTAGGGGTACGTGACCGTACCTCTAATATTTGAAATTAGCGGTACGGTCACGTACCCCTAGCGAGCCCTGTGAGGGTTGACTAGGGGTACGTGAGTCAAAAACACTATAACGCAACACTTTATTTTGTCCGCAGATACCTTAATATCGATGTTAATGTTAATAATATATCATTTCTACCTTAAATATGACTGTTTAACGCAGAAAATTAAAGAAACTTCATCAACAAAAAATTTCCAATCGGCAATTTTTTCACGGCAGCGAAAACTATATCTTTGAATTTAAAGAACGTATAGATACATTTTTACAAGCATGTATAATTATCCAATACCAGCTTTGTTTAGAATTACTGCACTGTTTAATTGCGATCTATTGTCAAACGTGTTTTCAAGGTGATTTTTGTCACAGGTCTGTCTTTAACCAGCAAACTTCTTGCATGAATCGATACCCGATGACAGCCGAAGTTTCGCTAGTTTCTATATTCTTAGATCTACCACTTTCAATTTATATTCAACTAGATAGCAACAACGGCAGTAATTTCGAACACGCCTTTTATATAATCATAAGTTACATTTGAATCAAATTTATAAGAAAAAGAAGAAAAAAAACATTGGGGACGGATTTCAGATATCGGGCGTATATTTAACACTATACCCTATATGCGGAATACTTCTATTCTTATCCCTGCGGTGAAAACAAGTTTGGGTGGAGAATATTTCTCGAAGTTTCTTTGTTTTTCTCCATTAAATATCCCCAAAATAAGGTAAACATGAGAGATTAGTAATATTACCATCATTAAAACGTATCTGCATGCAAAATAATGTGTTGCTACATAGTTTAAATGACTCACGTACCCCTAGTCAACCCTCACAGGACTCGCTAGGGGTACGTGACCGTACCGCTAATTTCTAATATTAGAGGTACGGTCACGTACCCCTAGTCACTACCTTTCTAAAAATACAAGAATGCTATAAACATGAGGGGGAATATACTTAGAAGGGACGCTCATAGCTAAAATATGGAATAAATTACTTTTCAAAGAGCTATTGTGGATTGAAGTCTTGCCGCTACTGTACTATGTAGTAACCAAGACTAACAACCCACAATGCATCACTTCAATACAAACCAAGATGGCCTCCAAGCACTTCCCTCTCACAATAATGAACCATAACAAATACAAATACAGGCTGAATAAAAGATGCTGCGGGAGCTGACACGATCTGGAGGTAGATTATATCGTAACTATTATAATTAGGAATTATAATTATGAAATGACACTTGGAAACAGCCACATAGGCTGACGTTATAAATGTGAATGCTGACAAACAACAATCGTGTTTGTCAACCTAAAACCAGAACCTTACAATATGCCTTTTTATGCCTTTAATTTATTCTTACACTTTAGCAAATACATGTAGTTCAATTTCATACAGTCATGGATATGTTCCATAACAAATATTTTAAAGCAGATTGAAAGTAAAGCAGAATGCTTTACTTTTAACCTTCTTTAAGTGGTCTCCTATCTTCAAAACCAGAAACAGGCTATGGGGTAATGGGATAAAAAGTTGACTTTATAACTCTGCTAGTGTTTGCTTGTTTTGTGTTCGCTATTTATAAATAATTCTTTCTATTATACTTTTTCATTTTCAAGGTGATTTTAAAATAATAGCACATTGATTCTTCATTGTTGCATTCCATAGTACTCGTAAGATTAATTTTAATTTTCAATAAATGTTACATTCTTTAAAATAGTAGACTGCAATTTATTTAAACATTATTTACCGGTAACAAAGGTTGCCTGTTCAATGCAGATCTAACGATTTGCAGAAAGCTGCTTTATTACTTTTATCCCCCATTCTACTCATGCCTCAATATTGAGGTTTTCCAATCTGGTAAACTAAGATTGAAAAGTTAAAATATTATGTCTTAAAATCGATGTATTGATAAACGTCTTAAAGTAACATTCAAGATAAGTTCTTGCCAGTTTTGGATAGATATGGCAGTCAAATTCAGAACAAAAGGCGTAAAATCGATGTACATGTATATGGAATCATGGTTTAACCCTTTGCCCCATAGCCTGTTTCTAGTTTTGAAGACAGGTGACCACTTAAAGCAGGTTGAAAGTAAGGTGCATTCTGCTTTACTTTTAGCCTGCCCTTAAGCATCTGCTAGATTAGAGAAAATATTTCTTTTGATTCTTATTTGTAGCAGTATAAATTGGAACTATTTTCTTTCAGTAGAGAAATAAATGAAAGGCGTATTATGGGGTAATGGGTTAAACTTTAATGACATTCATTCTTCTTAACTTTTTCTCCTGCAAATGGATTATTCGTAAATATCAACACTTAAATCTTAACTCTTTCAACACCATTGACCTGTTTAAAATATATTCATTACATTTGCAAACAGTGTAGACCCAGATCAGAGTGCTTCTATAGGAGCCCTCTGATCAGGGTCTACACTGTTCGCTAATTTAAACCAGCATTTTTTAAACTACCCAAATTCCAAGTAGACTGGTTCGTGTTTTGGTAACTGAAATGATCCACAAGGGAACCTAATAACCCACAAGTGTTGACAGAGTTAAAAGATCAGATTAAAATTTTGTTTGAGATATTCTATTTCGGATTAATGATGTTTAAAGGGTAAAAATACAACAAGCTCACTTTCAGACAATGATTACAATATATGTTCGAAACAGTTTTCACCTTAGAGTTTTGACTGACTTTCTAGGGTTTGCCTAAATAGATTTTTTGGTAAATGGTTTGGGTAAAGATTAGCTGAATAGTTGCTTGCAGGATATCTCTTACTTACTGCATATGTACCAAAGCATGCTATATACCCAGTACCCTGTAATCGGATGTCATCGCTATTACCCCTGGTGATAGTTGTCTCCCCTGACTAACCACATGCTTCTCTCCCCTATGTGTATATACAGGCCTTGGATACTAACGAGAATCGGGTCAGTAACCTTCACTCTGCCTTTGACAAAGAGCGGCAGGCCATGGAAGAAATGCTTGTGTCTGTCAAATCCCAGGTAATAACAGTCTTGCCGTCTTGCTGTACTGTTTACCCCAACTAACAAACCTCATGCATACCAAGTTTCATTCTTGAATAGTTTCAGTGTCTGTTTTCGGTCAAACTTGTATTATGCAGCCACTTACCTTTTCCTCCATAGCCAAAAGTGCAAACCACCTTTATCCACCAATGTTTAAGGCAAGATCTGCATAAAGCAAAATGGGAGTAAAGCAGAAAGCTCATTTAGGAGCTTTCTGCTTTACTTTCATCTTGCTTTAAGCTTCCAACTGCATTCAAAAGGGGTAATGAAACTTGGTATGTGTTATATCCTTACCATAAGCCATTTATTAACCGGTGAACGTATACCAAAAAGTGGCTACAGAATATTATTTAACCCGTAACTACAATGAATTATTATATTTACTTCAAAATTATTGTCTACAATTTTCTTCAAATTTACATTATTGGTGTTGTAACCCATTTAACTCTTTCCTCCCTGAAACTTTAAATGGACACTTCCAGTTTCCATTTTAGTCTAGTCCATTTCTGACTTATAAGGGTTGTTTTTGTCAATGTTTTGCATTATGACAAACAGTGAAGACCCAGATCAGAGGGCTCCGTAAGGAGCCCTCTGATCTGGGTATTCACTGTTTGCATAGGACAATGCACTTTTCACATGTATACTGTTTGAAAAGGACGCCTATATGCGGGACTAGGGTTCAAAGGGTTAAATATGCAAGTGGATTCTCCCAAGTTTATAAATTGGATAAATCCATTTTTCAAAGGTGCCTTATATAATTGTTCATTTTCACTTTCCTTTATATAGAAATTTCTATAGCAAACAGTGCAGACTCAGATCAGACGCCACATTATTATGCAGCGTTTAATCTGAATCTGCTTTGTTTGCCTGTGTCCCAACCTATGGGGCGCTAGGCACGTTTGGGTTAATTGATGTAATATCAAAACAAGGGTAAAACAGTTTGGATCCTGATTAGACCTCAGGTTACTTGATGTCAGGACTGGATCAAAACTGTTTGCAAATGCCAGTGCAGTCCCGCTATGCAGTGAAGAGAATCAAGTTGACCATAGTACTAACCAAGAACTTTCAGATTTTGTTGTTCTCAGCAACTGGTTGATGCTTATAATCATATTTACAGTCACTTCCGTGCTCAGAGACCTGCTGTTGACACAAGAGCACATGTTTCTTGAGATATAAAGTTGCTTTATGCCAACTGCTTACTGAAAAATAGAAATAAAAACAGAAAGCTCCCATGGGAGTTGTCAGCATTACATTAAGTTTTGTCCAGTTTGTTAACCCTTTACCCCATAGCCTGTTTCGATTTTTGAAGACAGGTGTCCACTTAAAGCAGGTTCAAAGTAAAGCAGAATGTGCTTTAAGGCGCATTCTGCTTAACTTTCAGCCTACTTGAAGCTAACGTCAGCTAGGATTTAGAAAATATTTTACCATACAATATATTCATGACTGTATAGATTGGATCTATTTTCTTCAGTAGAAGAATGAAATAAATGCACTAAAAGGCGCTTATGAGAGAAAGGGTTAAAGAGTGTCCACTTCAGCACATATTGAGCTGTATTTCAGGGCTCCAGATAAGAGGGAGTAAATCGAACAAATCCAACATTTCGTCATTTATTTCAGCACCAAATCCTATGGTGTGACTACTCATTTGAATCGTCTCGAAGAGACGATTCTAATGAGTAGTGACACCATAGGGTTTAATTCAGAAATAAAGATTTTAGTTTTTGAAATACTCCCCTTATCTGGAGCCCTGTATTTTATGATAATGATGATGATAGTGATGATGCTTGGTTTGAACTGGCTCCAAGGTTATAAAGCATTTGAGTTGAGTCTATTATCACTCTCAAGCATTTGATTGGCCAGATTTGAGCATAGGCTCAAATCTGACCAATCAAATGCTTGATAACTAATTCAGACTCAACTCAAAAGCTTTATAACCTTGGACCTTGGTTTCCTCATTGCTGTACTGTTTAATACTGTTGTTAGCTCAAACTAATGAAGATCCAACTCAAAAGCTTTATAACCTTGGACACTGGTTTCCTCATTGCTGTACTGTTTAATACTGTTGGTAGCTCGAACTAATGTTTAATACTGTTGTTAGCTCGAACTAATGAAGATCCAACTCCAGGAAGAAATGGAGGAGAAGGAGAAGGTCCATCAAAAGAATGTTCAGCTCGAAAACGAGCTGAAAACGATTAAAAAACTGGAGCGGTCAGTCCAGAAGATTGACCGCAGTAAGAGAAAGCTTGAACAAGAGTTTAGAACCTACAAGGTAGAATGTGTTGACAGTGGATTTGGCATGCTTGTTGTTTACAGTAAAAACTCTGTTACGACCACTAAGTTAATTGTGCTTATTACTGAAGAAATAATGAATTAATAAGTGTCTATTTTCATGCAATAGAACACGGAAAGGAGTTGAGATGCATAGAAATTAAATCACGAGGACGTAGGCTGTGTTCTATTGCACGATAATACACTGGTTTTAATTTTTTATTTGGATTCAAACACTTCAATTTAACTCCAATGGAGCTAAATTTCTTGGTGCACGAATTATCCAAGCCATATTACTTCATATTTAGCTGTTACAGTGTGTGCCTGTTTTATAATGAATTTCGTTCTTTGTTTATATAGAGGTGTAATAGAATAGGTGTTTAAAGCAGGTACCTGCTTAAAGCAAGGTGATTATAAAACATAAAGCTCCAATATGAGCTTTCTGATTTACTGTCCCCTTGCTTTAGGCTGTCACCGGTTCTTTATACGTCAATTATCTTTCTTTTTAGTGGCCGTAATAGAGAGGTTTACTGTAGTTATGTTGTGCGAGACACATTGCATGGTGATTGGCCTATATACCATTGATGAATTGGGATAGTTTCATAGCTCCAGATAAGGGGAATATTTCAAGAAATAGAATTACTATTTCTGCATTAAACCCTATGGTGTTACTACTCATAAGAATTGCCTCTTTGAGAGGATTCTAATGAGTAGTCTCACCGTAAAATTTGGTGCTGAATTATGTGAGAAAATGTTGGATTTGTTCAGTCTACTCACTCTTATCTGGAGCCCCGTTATGTTGTGCAAGACACAATGCATGGAGATTGATCCACCTTGGATGACTTGGTTCACATTGAATTCTGGTGCATTTGTGCATATATACAGTTTGTATATTGATAGTCTTGTATTTCAGCATGGTTTGGTATCTGTTCACCACCAGTTTGTGCATGTTTGTCACATACCGTATATATATTAGTATGTACAGCCCAACTTTTGTTAACTCTTTCACTACTGAAACTTCAAATGGACAATTCCTGTTACCATTTTAACCCCTTCACTGCCATTTCATCATCAATTTGAAATATTTGTTGTCTGCTTTTATTTCTCCAATTGATGTTTTTGGTATTTTGTCTGAAGAAAATATTGAAATGAGTGGCAAACCATTTGGATTCTGGTCAGACGTCGCTTAACTTGGTGTCTGATTAGGATCCAAACTGTTTGCAAATAACTATTGTACTGTAGGTAAGGCATTGAAAGGGTTAATCTAGCTCATTTTTGACTAATTAAGGTCGTTCTTTTTCCAATGTATCGCAATACGAGAAACAGTGCAGACCCTGATCAGAGTGCTCCTTTAGGAGTCTTCTGATATGACAGGGCTCCAGATAAGAGGGAGTAAACTGCACAAATCTAACATTTTTTCACCTTTTTAGCATCAAATCCTATTGTGTTACTACTTATTAGAATCGTCTCTTCGAGACGATTCTAATGAGTAGTGACACCATAGGGTTTAAAGCAGAAATAAAGATTTTAGATTTAGAAATACCCCCCTTATCTGGAGCCCTGTATGAGTCTTGACTGTTTGCATAGAACATATGCAATCTTCACAGTTACACTGATTACAAAGGATGCATATATATGCGTGACTAGAGTTCAAAGGGTTGAAGCTTTATCTAATAGCTAGTTTTTCAGGGTTTAACTCTTGTGGGTTATTAGGTTCCCTTCTGCATATTTTTGGTTTCCAAAACCTTTAATTCTGGGTAGTTTAATTAATACTGGTCTTAATTAGAAAACAGTGCAGAGTGCAGACCCTGATCAGAGGGCTCCTTTATGAGCCCTCTCATGATCTGGGTCTACACTGTTTGCAAATGATGAGTATATTTTAAACAGGTCCATGATGTTGAACGAGTTAAAGATCGATTGTTAATCAAAGCAGGCTGGACATATAGCAAAACTCTGCCAAAAATTCTGCTTGTCTTGCAGACTGCTTCTATTCAGGAATTAGGGAAAAAAATCTCCAATTGTTCATTAGCAGAACCCATGCTTATAAAGCATTTGAGATTAGTCAGTGATCATTCTGAAGCTTTTGAGTTTGTCAGATTTGACAAGAATCAAAATATTGAGGATGATTTTGCTCATCTCTATAGCTTTATAAGCATAGGCCCAGGACAAACTAGAGACATGTATATGCATTTCCTTGAGAAATAAGTAAAGGCATAAAAATGCTTTTCTATAAGAGAGAAAGTTACCAGAAGTTGGTCTGTACAAATGTTTCGAGAGTGTTTGTCAACTTTCAGCGTTGTTTCAGGTTATTGGTTATGTGTTTGTTGAGTGTTGACAACTGCGTGAGCATGTTGTCATTGTTGTTTGTTCCATCTGATTACAATTTGAGAACTTCAATTAGAAAAACACAACTCATTCATACAGTGGAGGAGACATTAGTCTTTCCCATTTAAAAGCTATCATCTGCATGGATATATATATATAGAAAATATTTCTTATTGTTCATATTAAGCAACCTTTCTTTGGAAAAGCATACAAGTAATCAAGGTGACTTTCTGCATTATGTTTTATCCTGCATTTAGCTTTAACCTGTATAAGACTCTGCTACTGTCCAATTTGATGAATGGTCACTTAATACAAGTTTAACACAGGTTGTTCCATGTGGACCATGCTATGAGACAGTTTTGGACAATGCAAACAGTGTAGTATCTATAGACATAGATCATTGCTTATCTACTGTTAACCATCTCATTTGTTTTATCTGATACAGAGTAATGTAGAGGTGGGCTATCTGGACAAGGCGTCCGTGGAGGAGTCCAGGAAGGAGGTCGAGAATCGCTACAGGCTGGAACTGAATCGTAAACTGGACGAAGTCAACAATTACCTCGAGGAGCAAGCCCGGACACGACAGCGACTCGACACATCAAGGGACGAGCAGGAAACTAAGTTGAGAAATGAAAAGAGGAGGCTAGAGGTGTGCTGCTTGCTAATTTGTAGATGTGTGGACACATATAAATACATCATTTACCTCTTCCTTTACATAAAGGCCACTACCCTTTCCTGATAAATGCATTCAAATAACTGATAGTGTTTAACCCTTTACTCCATAACCTGTTTCTAGTTTTAAAGACAGATGACCACTTAATCAGGTTGAAAGTAAAGCACATTGAGCTTTAAAGCACACTTTGTATTACTTTCAGCTTGCTCTGAGCTGCAGTCTGATAGGATATATAAAATATTTGTTATTGTACATATTCATGACTGCATAAGTTGGAACAATTTTCTTCACTGGAGGAAATAATTATATTAAAAGTAAAGGTGTAAAAAGACATATTTATGGAGTTACTGGTTAATACAGTTGGCAACTAATATCAATATGAAAATAAAGCAGAAAGCTCCTATTGGAGCTTTCTGCTTTACTTTCATCTTGCTTTAAGAAGTCATCTGGCCTTAAAATGAGGAAGTTCTATATAAGTTCCATATCATTTGGCTTAAGGATTAAATCGTTGGACCATTATGTAACAATGTTTGCTGAAATTAATGCCATCTTCTCAATATAAGCAATAGCCATTGGCACTCAGTGTGGATCCTGATCAGATGCCAAAAAAAAATAAACAAGACCAAAAAATAGTTTAAAATAATAAAGAGGGTATTTTACTATTTTAAATACAGGGCTGCCATAAGTTGACATGAAAAATCCTAATATTTTGAAATTTGCATTTTTCAATTGCCAATTTACGAATCGTACCTTTACCCCATAGCCTGTTTCTAGTTTTGTTGACACGTGACTACTTAAAGCAGGCTGGAAGTTAAGCAGAATGCGCCTTATGGCACATTCTGCTTTACTTTCAGCCTGCTTTAAGCTACAATGTTCTAGAAAAAAATCCAAAGATTTAGGAAAACTCCGGAGAAATGGCAGCCCTGTAAATCCCAAAGCCTCATATTAATCTTATACATACTTGTATTGTGATTTTTAAGTAGATTCATACCATCCAGTGGAGTGGTGGAGACATAATGAAGAAACTGGTTAACAATTTATTTTAATTACTCTTTCCAAAGGTCTGTTGTATTTGTTTCCAATATTCAAGAGGTTCGACACTTTCTGTTTATACCTTTCTGAGCCATACTCTTTTACCATGTGTGCATTCCAATTTAAGCTGATTCAATTATTGCGCTCAACTCTGAAACAGACAGTTTTTATGCCCCCGGCATCAATAGATGCGGAGGCATATAGTAATCGTCCTGTCCTTCAGTTCGTGCATGTGTGTGTGCGTCCGTCTGTAACAAGGTTAAGTAGATTTTACCGTTTCGTCTAGCATCAACACCACTTACCCAAATGCTTGGAAACTTATACAGTTGTTGCCTTGGACCATTCCCTATCCACCAATATCACCAAACTTTGATTTTGACCTTGACCTTGACCTAATATGGACTTAAAATATTTTAAATAGGATAATTCTTGGTTAACTAGATTTTACCGTTTCGTCTAGCATCAACACAACTGACTACAATGCTTTGATACTTATACAGTTCTTGCCTTTGACCATTCCCTATCCACCAATACCATCAAACTTTGATCTTGACCTTGACCTAGGCTTATTTGGACTTAGAATATTTTAAATGGGCTCTTTCTCGGTTAACTAGATTATACCGTTTCGTCTAGCATCAACACTGTTTACTACAATGCTTTGATACTTAAACAGTTATTGCCTTGGACCATTACCAACTCACCAATAATACCCAAGCTCAGTTTGACCTTGACCTAATTTGGACTTAGAAAAGATTCAGAATATATTGTCAAGGATGCCACCGGGGCATAAGCGTTTATTGAACGCACAGCACAGTCTTGTTGTGGTAAAGAAATAAGATGCATGGATATTTTTATCCCAGTCTGGTCACACATTGATCCAACTGAAAGCTTTTAAACCACTTCACTGACAACCCGACAACATTGAAGTTTGCCAACAGTTTGAATCCTGATCAGCCTCTATGTAATGAAGCATCTGATCAGTATCCAAACTGTTAAACACTCATATAAAAACGTACTTAGTTCAAAGTGTTAGGAATAAATGTAGGAAAATTTCAAGCAGATGAACTATTATGGCAGTGACTGTATTAGACATAGAGGATCTTACATGAGTGCTCATTGTTTATCAAATTTAATAAACAGGTTGACTAAAATATGACCTGAGCCTTGACAAGCGTCATATTAATTTTAGTAACGAGTTTATTACAAATGATGAGTAATGAGCACGAATGTAAGATTATATTTATCACATAACAGTTTCCAACACATGCAGTGCTTGTGGACAAACAGGTTGGCCGTAGCCCCCTCAAAAATAGTTCACTATTGGAATACGATTATTTATATAATGGCTTTATGCCACTCCTAGACTGCAAGTTATGCGATAAAAATTATTATATCATAAAAACAGTGGAAGGGTTAATTGAAAATCATCTATAAACATTAAATATATTGGATTTTATCAAATTTGATAAATGTTTTGCTTACATGTTGTACAGTTTACAGTTTGTATCATGTGTCTAGAATGAAGGTAATGTGGCATCTGATTTTATTTTCAGTAGGAAGTTTTGCTGGCAGATGCTGTAGTGCCAAGCTTTTAGCTTTCTTAGTTCAGTTGCAGTGACTTTGTTGACTTTTTTTGCTACACTTTTGTCTTATAGACTCCAAGATAAATGCATAGACTGCTAATGACAACTTAACTCACATTTGTTGAATAACTTGGGGCACAAGGGGAGTAACTATGTTAAATATATGATGTAAAAAATTATTAGTAGTAACACCATAGGATTTGTTGCTTAAATGAGTGAAAAGAAAAGTTGGATTTGATCAGTTTACACCCTCTTATCTGAAGCCCTAGTTTTAGCCACCTACATGTATTTCTTTCATCCATGACTGTTCATTCTTATACTGGATGACCTTTTAAAGTACCGCTTGAATTTTTCACTGTAATCTGATAGATAAGTAGAGGCTGAAAGTTAAGCAGAAAGTACCTGTTCATCATCTTAAAATAGATGTACATGTATTGACAAGCCTTTGTTGTATAAATATTATAAAGAAAATGACACCATTTAATTTGTAAGCTTGCTGCAGAAAGCTTCTTTAGGAGCTTTCAGCATTACCTTTTTTCCTGCGTTTAAAGCAGCAATTTGTCACAGATTTTTTTTACCCTTCCTTATTTATGCTGGATTCAAGCTATTTCACTGTACATTACTGTATGTACAGTGTTCCCCCTTTTACACAACACACTAGCAATTTAGAATGGGGAAATTTTAAAACATGTGACTGATTAATGAAGACAAGTAATGCAGGAAGCTCCTTCAAGAGCTTTCTTCATTACATTTGTTGTTGAGCCCACTTGCTGTGAGCTAGACATAGTTGCCACAATGTTTTCATATGTTGGGTGTATGTAAGTGTGTCTGTGTGTGTCCGTCTGTCTGAGCTATAACTTGGTACTCCATGGATAAATAGTTAAATGATTAGGCATAAGTTTTTGTGTAGCAGGTACTGGTGTAGAGCGCAAAAACTAGGTCAGTAACTGAAAGGTCAAAGGTCAAAAACATGTATTTTTGTCTTGTCGGGCTTTAGCTCAGAACTCAATAGATGGATTGTGAAATGACTATGCATAAATGTTTGTCTAGAAGTTTACCATGTCATGTGCAAAAAGGTTGGTAGCAGAAAGGTCAAGTTGATACATGGAGGTCAAAGCGATGTTTTTTTTATGCCTTTTCCTACTTTTGCACAGTAGACCCAGACCAGACATTCCTATAGGAGCTACCTGATAAGGATCTGCTCTGTCTAACTTCTTTTGCATGTACTATTATATAAATATTAGATGGCAGTTTGCGGGACATTCAAACTGTCAACCGGAGAAAACAGGAATGTCACCCCGAGGTCACACAAACTGCTATCTAATATTTATTTTATTACACCGAGCTAATTATCAACACTGGCTGTAGAATCGTCTTGTTCCCGTTTTATAAAATATGTTGTGAATACCAATTTATAGCCACCATGCATGTAACCCAGGAAACGACGTTGACGTCTACGACGTAACATTGTTTATCATTACAAAAAAGAAAGAAGAATAGAGAAAATAATATCATATAGAGTGACAATAAGAATATCATATAGAGTGACAGTATTTTTTGGATAGATGTAAAAGACATGCTAAACGTTTCATTTTGGGCTATGGGAAATTAAAATTGTAACTCAAAGCGAGGTGAAATAATGGTAAATGGTCAGCGGGCTCGACATGCTGCCCGTGGGCATGATTTTCCTGCATTAACCCTTTGAACCCTAGTCCCGCCTATAGGCGTCCTTTTCAAACAGTGTACATGTGAATAGTACACTTGTCCTATGCAAACAGTGAAGACCCAGATCAGAGGGCTCCGAAAGGAGCCCTCTGATCAGGGTCTTCACTGTTTGTCATAATGTCAAACATTGACAAAAACAACCGTTAAAAGTCAGAAATAGACTAGACTAAGATGGACACTGGAATTGTCCATTTAAAGTTTCAGGGAGGAAAGAGTTAAGCTGTGACCTGTCTATAATGACCACAATAAGGCTCAACTCTTACCAATTTGCTGTGGAGAGGTTTTACTGTTCTTCAATATGTCTGAGACATTTTTCGTGCAATGACTAAGTGTTTGTCTTTACAGGAGGACCTAACAGATGTAAGAATCAAGTACGAGCAGTCTGTAGCGCAGAAGGAGTCGAAGGATTTGGAGGCCAAACGATACCGTGACCTGTATGAGAGCGAGATGCAATGGCGAATGAGATTAACAGAACAGTTATACAGCTCCACAGACAAGACCTTCGGCCTCAAAAACAAATTAGTGTATGTATGATTACTTTGTTGGTTTAATCCTTTCCTCCCTGAAACCTCAAATGGACAATTCTAGTTTTCAATTAAGTCTAGGCAATTTTTGAAGTTTTAGGGTTGATTTTTACAAAATTGTCAAATTGACAAACAGTGTAGACCCTGATCAGAGGGCTCCTTCAGGAGCCCTCTGATCAGGGTCTACACTGTTTGCATAGAACAAGTGAACTCCACAGGTGCACTGTTTGCAAATTTTGCATATATGCATGACTAGGGCTCAAAGAGTTAAGGTGGTGCATGGTAATACCACTTGAACCCTTGGAGACAATTCTACTACCGTAGTCTTATCATAAGATTTGGCCAGCTATAAATGTTAATTATAAGATACAGGCATACATGCCAATTACTAATTGGTATAAAAGTCAAAATCTCTAGGTCTTCTCTGCTTGCCTTATGTATGTGGTGGTTTGTGTACAGTAAAACCTCTCCATTACGACTTAAAATAAAAGGCTAATTGATAGTTTAAAATACAGGTGACAGCTGAAAGCAAGATGGCAGTAAACAGAAAGCTCCAAAAGGAGCTTTCTGTTTACTGTCACCTTGCTTTAAGCAGTCAAATGTCTTAATTACCAAATAATTTACACAATGTAGTGGTCCTCATAGAGAGGTTTTACTGTTTACTGTTGGATTGAAAGGACTTAATAGTAATATATTTCATCTCATTTCTACAGTGCAGAGAGACAGAAGAATCGTATGTTTGGAAGTTTAAATAACTTATCAGGAAATGGCCATACATTGGATTTAAGTCGAGTCAACGGTTCTTACGGAGAAGATGCGCTCAGCAGTAAATTACGAGCAGAACTAGATAGAAGCATAGCCAAGCATTTAGAAGCAGGTAAGTTGAGGACATGATGCTAGTCATAAAGAAAATACTGGCCACAAGATTATAAAGAGTTAGAGTTGAGTCTCAAATCTGACCAAACAAATGCTTGAGAATGATCTCAGACTCAACTCAAACTCTTTATGACCTTGAACCGTGGTTATGACATCTTTATCAACAAATGAGTTACCGGTAAATAAAATATAATTGTATAATAACATTGTATAATTGATTTTTGCAAAACCAACATCGGTCGTTTATCAAATTCTAAAAATCATTTATTTTCTAACATGAAGGACAGTCTGAAGAATACACTACTTGAGTGATTAGAGTATGTTATCTCTATGTACAGTAAAATGTCTCTATCACAACCACTAAATAGAAGGCTAATTCATCATCATCAGATTTTTCATTAACATGCAGGGGTGGGAGCGTTGTCCACAACAGTGGGTTTCCTTCCTGATAACTGCTAGCTGCACGCATGGTGATTATAACACAGGATCGTCAGGCTTTCTATCTTGTTATTTCATAAAATTAATTGTATAAAAGACATTTGGCAATGTAAAGCAAGGTGAAAGTAAAACAGAAAGCTCCTTTAGGAGCTTTCTGTTTTACACACACCTTGCTTTAAGCAGTCACCTGCCTTAAACAACTGGGGCCCATTTCATAAAACTTTATACGACAATAACGGTCGTAAATCAAAATTTTAAAAAACATATAATTTCTGTTTCGAATCCTGTCTTGTGACATCTCTTCGGAATCGTCTTTTCAATATGATTCCAAAGAGATATCACGAGACAGGATTAGAAGAAGAAATTAATAATAATTGAGACTTTTATAAATGACTTACGACAACATTTGTCTAACCAAGTTTTATGAAATGGGCCCCAGATAATTAACACAATTTAGTGGACGTAATAGAGGGTTTAAGTGTATTTATTTGTTTGTTGCAGCCCCACATGACCAATACCGTCCAGTACTTAGAGCAGATGATCCTGTATTAGCCCACTCCAACTTTGCCAAAGCCAACGCCGAATACATAGAAGTATTGAAACGAAAATACTGTGTATAGCAGCTACATCACAACCTGTCAAATCCGTCCATTATAAATTATTAATCATGGCCTAGCTATAAAGACTGTCAACTGAACTCTCAAAGGAACAGTAACTGTTATAGACCAATAGTCCAAACATGTCCCATACTTCATACAACGAAGAAATTTGTACATTCGCATGAGTAATGTTATGTTCATTAAAGTTAAGTTTCTCTGTAGGAAATTATTTTTGTTTCTTTATTTCAACGACAGTTTATGTCTTATGGAAATATTTCTGCCAAGCAGTATGAAGTGCTGATCATTTGCAAATGCAAATTATCTGAGGTTTCATTTAGGGCTCCAGGTAAGAGGGAGTAAACTGAACAAATCTAAAGTTTTCTCGCTCATTTCAGTACCAAATCCTATGGTGTTACTACTCATTAGAATCATCTCTTCGAGACGATTATAATGAGTAGTGACACCATAAGGTTTAATGTAGAAGTAATAAAAAAATTATTTTTTTTAAAATGCTGTCTTACTCTTTGCATGCTGATGGTAAAACACTGAATAATTTTGCAAACAGTTTGTATACAGATGAGAGGGGGAGTAACTCAGCATCTCATCAGGATTCAAATTGTTTGACTCTTCTGACCGTGTCTAGGTTAGAAATTTTAGAAAATGCTAATGTAGGCAGATAGTAATTGTTGTAGATGAAAAACTACATGAAAGGAGTTTATGGAGATTAAGTATCCTTGACTGTGATTGTTACCAGGTCGAATTTGTCAATTTCACCGGGTTTTCTATTTATAGATTTGTGTTCTACGACTGTCAATGTTTATTTCATTTTATTTTTATGTCATATGATTGTGATTTTACTTGTTTATTTTACCACCTGAACAGCTTCTTTGATTTGATTAGTTACTATTTTCTACCCATGATCACATGGTGCAGAATGACAGCTATTCTGTCATTATGACTGAAAATATTGGGGGTTTTTCTTATACAGTAAAACTTGTTTTAACCCGTTTCCCCCATAGCCTGTTCCTAGTTTTGAAGACATGTTACCACTTTAAGCAGGTTAAACGTAAAGCAGAAAGCGCCTTAAGGCACATTCTGCTTTACTTTTAGCCTGCTTTAAGCTATTATCTACTATAAAATATCAAATATATCTTACAATAAATATTCATAATTGTATAAATTGAAACTATTTTCTTCAATGGAGGAATAGATTATAGGCGTAAAAGGGCGTATTTATGGGGTAATGTGTTAAGCAGCCACAGAAAGGAAGACACTCTTATTATTTTATAACAGGTGTGGTTTTCATGCCTATAACATGATATTTTTATATCATAGTCTTTGAGACATAAGATATTTTGGCACATGAGTGTAAACATTCAGACATCATCAGAATACATATGAAATACATATGCATCATTTACATATACACTTATTCATGTGCCTTTAAAACTTACATTGATGAATGTTTAATGAGTGAAACTCAGTTTTAACGGAAGTTTTAAGTTTCTTGACCACATGCTAAAAAACGGTTGATGCTAAAGAAAAGTCATGTGAATAAGCACTGGTATTTTCATTTCTTCAACAAGCAAAACTGTTTGAGCAATAAGGTTTTTTGTTTGTTTTCGATCAAGTAATGTAAAATTTTACGGGTATTACTTTCAAAGTTAGAAGAAATAGCTGCTAGGAATGAAAAACAGCCACTGGTTTTTATAAAGATTAGTTTCATTAGTTTGAGCAAGTTAAATATTCACTAACCAATTGACATGCAAGCAGACTGGTGTCATATTGTAACAGTGAGCAATATTAATCGTAATATACCTTTATAAGAGCAGATTATGGTTGAATTCTTACAGGACGGAGTATATGCACCTTTTGCAAACAGTGTAGAACAAGATCAGAGGGCTTCAATCAAATAATGATACCTTCTGCTGGGATGTTTAACTCTTTCAACACCATGGACTGATTAAAATATACTCATTACATTTGCAAACAGTGTAAGATCCAGATCAGAGGGCTCCATTAGGAGCCCTCTGATCTGGGTCTGCACTGTTTGCTAAATTAGACCATTGTCTATTAAAATACCCAGAATTTCAAGTAGACTGGTTCATGTTTTGGTAACTGAAATAATCCACATGGGAATGTTATAATCCACAAGAGTTACGTAGTGTTGAACAATTTCATTAGAATTGTATGGCTTAAGGGTTTGTTGCAGCTTTAATTCATTACCTCATAGCCTGTTTCTAGTATTGGAGAGAGGAGACCGCTTAAAGCAGGTTTAAAGTAAAGCAGAATGCGTCTTAAGGCACATTCTGCTTTACTTTCAGCCTGCCTTAAGCTTCAATATACTAAAATATAGAAAATACTTCTTATGGCGCATATTCATGACAGTATAAATTTGCGCTATTTTCTTTAGTGGAGGAATAAATTAAAGGCGTATTTATTGGGTAATGGGTTAAGTATAGTTCATTACAGAGCTTAACTGGTTAGCCTTTCACAGAGGAAGTTTAATGTGGTGAGAAATCAGTTTTTGCAAAAAGTATATAATCATACTTCGATGCGGAGATAGCTAGAAATCAAATTGCATTACAAATAAAAACATTCAAAACATTAAAAATAAATTATTTTTTTAGACTGCTCTTTAAGCCTTTATTACATACATAATAATGAGACATTTATGTATAAATGAAGTAATTTCATTTGGTATAGAGCAGGTTTTCAACAACAGCTAACTGGTTTTATTGTTTATTAGAGAAGTATGTAGGCTTTTTGTCCAACCTGTCAAATGCAGAGATGCCATAAGTTGGCACGAAAAATCCTAAGATTTCCAAATTTGCATTTTTCAAGTTTGATTTTACGAATCATACCTTTACCCCATCGTCTGTTTCTAGTTATGTTGATACGTGACTACTTAAAGCAGGCTGGAAGTAAAGCAGAATGCGCCTTAAGGCGCATTCTGCTTTACTTTCAGTCTGCTTTAAGCTACCATGTACTAGACAAAAAATCCGAAGATTTAGGAAAAATCCGGAGAAATGGCAGCCCTGAAAATGACAATGAGATGGACCAACATGAACCAACTTGTTGGGTTAGTACTAAGACGATGTGATTTCTCATCCAAACTTCCTCTGATTTTTCGTTTTGACATCAGTCTTGGCATTTTTCAGTGAACAAGTTAACACATTGAACCCAAGTGCAACACATAATAATATTCATCTTTAACATACAGTGTACCTGTAAACAGTACACATGTCCTAGGCAAACGGCGTAGACCCAGATCAGAGGGCTCCTAAAGGAGACACCTGATCAGGACCTAGACTGTTTGGCATTTTGTAAACACCCCGTCCCCTTTTATTGTCAAAAATGGATTAGACTTGTGACTTACTGGAACTGGGTTTATCCATTCATATTATGGGGGTTGGCGTGTCAATGAGTTAACCCTTTCCTCCCTGAAACCCAAAATGGACAATTCTACTTTTCAATTGAATCTAGTCCATTCTTGTGTTTTTAGGGTTGATTTTTACAATATATGTCAAAAGAACAAAAAAGTAGACCCTGATCACAGGGCTCCTTAAGGAGCCCTCTGATCAGGGTCTACACTGTTTGCATAGGACAAGTGTACTCCTCACAAGTAAGCTGTCTGCAAATGACACATATATGTGTGACTAGGGTTAAAAGAGTTAAGCTACAAGCCTTAAATACTTGTTGTATTTGCTATTGAGTGTCTGTAGCTACTTTTGACTTTGGACATTTTCTTAAGATTTTACGAGTCAGTTACATGTATATGAAAATATCACTGTGAATGTTGCATATGTTATGAAAATTAAATGATCATTTGATACACTCTTACTGTGTTAGATACGAGTATAAACTTTTTGCAAACAGTGTAGACCCTGATCAGAGATTCTTAAAGGAGCCCTCTGATTAGGGTCTACACTATTACAACAGCTATAAAAATCAATTGATATAAAGTGGTAATTTTCAAAGAGGAATAGTTCCTTACAGAAACAAAATCAGTGAAAGTTAGTCTCAAGCATGGTACTGAGGAATTCGTGATTTATCTTGCAAATAGTTTGGATCCAGTTGATTTAAGAAAAAATGCATAGATCTGGTATGCTATGGTTAATTAAAAGGGTATGTTTGTGTTTACTATTAAGAAGACCAGTGTAATTGGCACTAAGTCTACTTGTTATCCCTTTGATCCCATAGCCTGATTCTCGTTTTGAAGACAGATGACCACATAAAGCAGGTTGAAAGTAAAGCAAAATGTGCCTTAAGGCACATTTTGCTTTACATTTCAAACTGCTTTAAACTATCATGTTAGGATATAGGAAATATTCCTTTTGTTGTGTATTGATTACCGTATTAATTGTAACTATTTTCTCCAGTGGAGGAATGAATTAATTGGGTAAGAAGGGGTTTCTATGAAGTAAAGGGTTAAGAAGGTGTAACTGACACTGTTATATCTTCTTGTTAACCCATTACCCCATAGCATAGCCTGTTTCTAGCTTTAAAGAAAGATGATCACTTAAAGCAGGCTGAAAGTAAAGCAGAATGCGCCTTAAGGCATTCTGCTTTACTTTCAGCCTGCTTTAAGCTATTATCTGCTATGACATAGAAACTATTTCTTCTGATACATATTCCAGACTGTATAAAAGGGAACTATTTTCTTCAGTGAAGGAATAAATTAAAGGCGTTGCAATGGGTAAAATTAAACTAAGACTTGTCTTAGCCTGTATGGCCAGTGTACCTGTTAGTAGTTTGATACTGTAGATGTAGTACTACTTAGTCGTCATACAACGTCCATTCACAGATTTGTCATCCATCAAAACATTCAGAATTATATCAAACATGCCATTCTGTAAGAATATACTCCAGTTTTTGTACATGATTATATATATTATTAAAATATTTTAAATAAAAAAATTAAAATATGTATCCGTGTTTGTTATTTTAAAAATCAAGTCTAACATGATTATGGTTGAGGACCCCTAATGAGATCGAAACAAAATTTGTTTTCTACGTACAACTGTGATCAGTCCTTTTCGTCAACTGATGGTCCATTCTGAACCATGCTTTAGCATGATTCGGAACGGGCCAGAAGGTGATGAGAATGGCGGATTGCTCTGCATATATAAGAGTACCAATATTGACCAACATTGGTCCGATCTCATAAGAAGGCATCAATCTTAAGTGACCACTAAAAAAGGATATTACATTGGTAGTATTAACACATTCAGCCCTAGCGACCAGTATAGGTCATCATTTACAAATAATATTCCTATCAAGAGTACACTTTGTTCTATGCAATCAGTGCAGACTCTGGTCAGAGGGATTCTCTAGCCCTCTGATCAGGGTCTGCACTGTTTGTCTTACTGCAGAAAGCAACCCTAATTAGTCCTAAATGGATTAACTGGGATTGCTCATTAAACGTTTCAAAGGTGAATAGGTTAAGATCAGGTGGCAGCTCAATGCAGCACACAAATAATGCAGTGTTACTTTTTTCTTGCAGTAACCCCAAATGATACGTTTAAGCATTATTTACAAGCTATGTACCTCTGAAAAATACACTTGTCCTTGGTGAAAACCCAGATCAGAGGGCTCCTATAGGAACCTCTGATCAGGGTCTGCACTTTTTTGTGATTTTGCAAAACACAACCCTAAATAGTAGCAAGAAACCGCCTATGTTGGTATGGCTGGATTGTCTGCACTTTTACTTTGTCTATATACAATATGACATGACATAATGACAAAATCACCGATATTTCTACTATTGAAAGTTAAATTGCAAAATGAAAGCAAACAAGATTTTTACTAATTTTTTAGCTCACTTCTTCATGTCAAGGTGAGCTTTTAGGATCCCTGGATATCAGTCCTTCACAATTGGTTCGTTAACACTCTAGTAGCTACACATTTCACCTGCTCTTCATGAAACTTACTGACAATGTTTATCTTGAAAAAATCTAGGTCAAGTTTGAATGCGGGTCAAGCCTGGTCAAAAACTAGGTCACTAGGTCAAATCATAGAAAAACATTGTTAACACTCTAGAGGCTACAAATCTCATTTAATTTTTATGCAACTTGGTCAGATTGTTTGCCTTTATTGATATCTAGGTCAAATTAGAATATGGGTTATGTCTGATCAAAAACTGGGTCAAATCAAGGGAAAAAAACCAGTTAACATATCTCATTAGATTTGAATGAAATATTGTCAGAATGTTTGCCTACATCAAATCCAGGTCAAAATTGAATGTGGACTGTGTCCGGTCAAAAACTAGGTCAAATTATAGAAAAATCTTGTTAACACTCTCTAGGTTGAGTGTCGGTCATGTCCAGTCATAATCTTGGTCACTATAGGTCAAGTTTTACATAGTGTACTAGGTGAGCGATTTAGGGCCAAAGGGTATGTTTTGCTGATCTCATGATAACTCCATATGCCAATTTTGGTTCCTGTACTTTGCTACTTTGGTTGTAACAAACAAACAAAATTTTGTAAACCAGACACTTGTCCGAGACAATGAATTGTAAAAAGAATAGGGTCAAAACAACCTATTATCAAAATGGCATGCAATGTTGACTTCATTACAACTCCAAAATGCTAAGTGTGGTTACTCTAAATCATTTAAGGTAGCGAGCTTCATTAATTATGATGTTTTGCCCCATTTCATCACGGTAACCCTTCTGCCATGAAATGGGGCAAAACATCATAATTAATGAAGCTCGCTACCTTAAATGATTTAGAGTAACCACACTTAGCATTTTGGAGTTGTAATGAAGTCAACATTGCATGCCATTTTGATAATAGGTTGTTTTGACCCTATTCTTTTTACAATTCATTGTCTCGGACAAGTGTCTGGTTTACAAAATTTTGTTTCAGGGTTACAGTGGTTCACATCCCACCATAATACGCCATTTAGATTTTTGTGTGTGACTTTTTACGATTTTAAAAGACCATTCAAAAATAAATTTCAAATGGCAATTTCAAAGCTGTCTTTATTTGTAATGTATTTAAATTTACCCATATTACACTTCATTTACATAACTAGGGATCTGTGTCTCAGATTTTTAAAATGCCCCTTCAAACTTTTGTTATGTAACAGCAAGGTTATTTTACTGTTTAAAGTCGACATTCTATAACTATCTGCTTTGGCTATAACTAACACAAACAAAAAGGTAAACCAAAAAGTTCCCTAAGTCACTAGATCATAAATTCTAGGTCAATGTGACCTAGTTACCCATGACATGTCATTCTGACCTCACACCAACTCCACATGACAAACTCGGTTGCTGTAAGTCTTCTACTTTTGCTATAACTAATACAAAGGTAAACCAAGACACAAACGAAAAAGGCAAACCAAACAATTCTCTTAGTCAGTTGACCATTAAATCTAGGACACAGTGACCAAGTTATATATGTGATGTAATACTGACCTCACAACAACTCAAAATGCCAAATTTGAATGCTGTATGTCAACTACTTTGGCTATAACTAACACAAACACAAAGGTAAACCAAGACACAACACACAAAGGTAAACCAAGACACAAACGAAAAGGTAAACCAAACAATTCTCTTAGTCAGCGGACCATTAAATCCATGTCACAGTGACCTAGTTAACCATGCCATGTGATGCTGACCTCACAACAACTCCAAATGCCATATTTGGATGCTGTAGGTTTTAAACTTTGGCTAAAACTTAACACAAACAAAAAGGTAAACCAAGACGCAAACGAAAAGGAAAACCAAGGAATTCTCTAAGTCACTGGACCATGACTTCTAGGTCACAGTGACCTAGTTATAACGGGGATGTGATGTTTACTTCACTACAACTCCACATGCCAAATATGGATGCTGTATGACTGATAGTTTGGCTTAAACTAATATAAGTTAAAAGGCAAACCAAGAATTCTTTAAGTCAGTGGACCATGAAATCTAGGTCACAGTGACCTAGTTACCCATGGTATGTGATGCTGACCTCACTGCAACTCCCAAATACTAAAGTTGGTTGATGAAGGACATATACATTGGCTAAAACTAACACTAACAAAAAGGTCATCCAAAGTGAGGACGGACGGCATTTGCCAATCTATAAGCAACAGTTTCAATCCGGCCAACAAATGGACTGAACAGGAATTTTCCATTTGAAGTTTCATAATGAGTTCAGCAGTCATCTGTCTTAACCCTTTCCCTTAAAGAAGCGACTTTTAGCGCATTCATTTTATTCATCCGCCAAAGAAAATAGTTCCATTTTATACTGTCATAAATATGTACCATAAGAAATATTTTCTATATCCTAGCAGATAGTAACTAAAAGCAGGCTGAAAGTAAAGCAGAATGCGCCCTATGGCGCATTCTGCTTTACTTTTAGCCTGCTTTAATAGGTCACATATCTTAAATACTAGAAACAGGCTATGGGTTAAAGGGTTAAAAGATTGCTCATTAGTCACTTACACACGTTTACTCAGTGAAATCCAGTCTAAAGGCCATTCCTCAGTCGACAGCTTAATTGTATTGGAAGAGCTTATAGCTTGACTTTGAAGAAGAAAAAAAAGCTATTGTCGTCAGCATATGCATTTTTTTTATTTCGGTTAAGTTTATTAATTTTCTTAAAAACTGTCAAAGGCATCCATTTGAAACTTGGAATACTTGTTAAGTATCAAAAGGACAACTCATTGTAACAAGACATGTAATTCTGCAATTAATTGTCATTAAAGATTTATTGCCTTATTTTGACCTAGAATTTGGTTTAAATGAAATTTTCTCAATAGCTACCGTATCTAAGACATAACCTTGAAACTTGGAATACTTGTGTACTATCAAAAGGGCAACTCAAAACAAGAATTGAGTCATTTTTCTTGTTTTGACTAGAATTTAGTGTAAATGGAATATTCAAAGATATTAATTTTAAACTCATACTTCTTTGTTATCTTTCATTAAAACAAGTAATAAAAAAGTAATATACCAAGTTAAAGTCTACTTTCAGTCCGAATGACCGCTCAGCCGACTGTACATATACTCCCCTGATCATCGAGCCATCTTGCCTATGAGCACTGCTAACATATGGCGCAGTCAAATGCAGTCGCAGTACCGACTCAGACCCTTCACAGGTACCCATTTTAACCCCTGGGTGGAGAGGAGCAATTCGCGGTACATGTCTTGCTCAAGAACATTCCTGTACATCATCGGGGATTCAGAAAAATCCCCTAGTCAAACCGCTGGGTCCGGCGGGGGGTCGAACTCACGACCCCTGGTACCGTAGTCCAAGGTGTTAACCATTGGGCCACTACCGCCGGTAGTCAGACAACCTTATGATTTGTTTTCGAATATGCCTCGACTTAGAATTTACTTGAAACGGAATTTCTCAGTAATTATCAAATGTATTCACCTGAAACATTTAATAATTGTTCACTATCAAGAGTATTCTATTACAGCATGGCAAATAACCATGTGATTTTTCCCCAGATATATATGTCCCTTGTTTCGAAAGAATTGGTTGCAAGTACGAGAAAGTCTAGTGTCCAGCATCTCCTGGTGAGGCTCGCTTTGAATTTTGGGCATTCATATGGAATGGACATGATTAACTTGAAAACTACTAATGCTTAGCTTAACCCATTAACCCATAGCCTGTTTCAAGGTTTGAAGATATGTGACCACTTAACGCACATTCGGGTTTACCTTCAGCCTACTTTCAGCTCCATTCTGTTTAGATATAGAAAATGGTTCTAATGATACATAATCATGAATGTATGAATTCGAACTATTTTCTTGAGTAGGGGTTAAGTAAAATGCGTATTTATGGGGTAATGGGTTAATCTTATTGTCAAATAGATTGGAGATTGATCAGACCCTATACTACCTGGTGTCTGATCTTGTTCCAAACTATTTGCAATCGTATTAAGGATTTAGCACAAACGATATGGGTCAGAGTGGTAATACTCCTTCAAAAGGTGGCACCAACTCATTTGCTCACACAGAGTGGTAAGACTCCACCAAAAGGTGACACCAATACATTTGCACACACAGAGTGGTAAGACTCCACCAAAAGGTGACACCACTACATGTGCACACACAGAGTGGTAAGACTCCACCAAAAGGTGACACCACTACATTTGCACACACAGAGTGGTAAGACTCCACCAAAAGGTGACACCAATACATTTGCACCACTACATGTGCACACACAGAGTGGTAAGACTCCACCCAAAGGTGACACCACTACATGTGCACACACAGAGTGGTAAGACTCCACCAAAAGGTGACACCACTACATTTGCACACACAGAGTGGTAAGACTCCACCCAAATGTGACACCAACACATTTGCACACACAGAGTGGTAAGACTCCACCAAAAGGTGACACTAATACATTCGTACACATGCACACACACTGGTGTTTTATAACCATAATTGTGTTGCAGTGCCACCCAAACACACCAAACCGAACAAACAATTTCTATGATTTGGAAACAATGCATCAGAGGGATAATGATGAATCATCAAATTTGATGGAGAGAAGTAATAATTAGAATAGAATAGAATAACATAGAAAGTGAAATTGTTAATGTGGCCCTATGATGTGTAAAATATTCTGGTAAAAAACAACTGCTAAATGTTTCAGTTTTGTCTTTTATTTAGTTGATTTCATGTACAATGGATAAAAAAATATTTATGGCAAAAAGCAACTCTAGTACGTAAACATGTACATATAACAAACAATCAGTGCATTCAAAAATTATTTAAAAATACAATATCTTATAGACATTGAGGGCTAATCTTTGACATTCAGTTTTGCCTTAACCCTTCACCATAAAGCCTGTGTCAAGTATGGACCGATGGACACTTAAAGCTGGTTGAAAGTCAAAGCAGAATGCATCTAAAAGCGCATTCTGCTTTACTTCAGCCTGTTTTAATCTACCATCAGCCAGGATAAAAAACTCTTTTATTACATATTCATGACTGTAAAAAGTGGAACTATTTTGTTCAGTTAATGAATACATTAACTCATTTACGCCAAGCGGATTCTTTCATGTTTTATATTGGATAAGTCCATTTTTTATCAAAGGGATGCCTGGTCAAAATTTTCATTTTCATTTTGTTTGATATTGAAATTCCTATCAGCAAACAGTGTATACTCTGATCAGACGCCGCATAATGCAGCGTCTGATTAGAGTCTACACTGTTTGCCTATGTCCCATATATGGGATCGTGGGCACAATGGGTTAATTTCATAAAAATGCATATTTATGGGAGAAAGGGTTAACCTATTTCTCTGCATACGGGTTATCTGTCTTAGGTCATCACTACCCGCTGATAAATGCATTTAAATGAAGATTTACTGTTAAATACAGATTGCAGCATAGCACTCTCTGGCGACAGAACTGTAATATTACAATACAAACTGTTTGTATCTAGATGAGAGACTGAGTAACTCGACTTCTCATTAGGATCCAAACAGTTTGATTCTCTGACCCTATTTCTACCCAGTTGCCGACACAGTGCATAAAGGGCCTCTGGTGTCTTCTTCCACCTACGAGTTGCTGGGAGTTGCGATATGACTAAAATAGTGATTAAGCGATGTAAAACCATAACAAATCCAAATCCTATTTTGAAATTATTTTTTTAGAAAAATCTATTTATAACTGTAACAGAGTTACAAATATTCTGGATTTTAACTTTTCAGTTCTTGGACTGGCATACAAATACATCACTTTATGATGAATTTATCCATCAATCGAATCTCTCAAAAAGGTTACACCTTTTGGCAGCCTTCTACTGTATCATGCCAGCCTAGTATGGCAGTGGTCCCCATTCCTTTCTGCCAGTTGACCAAGCTGGCATGCTCTACTAGGACCACATTGGGTTCCCCATGTTTAACTGATACAACATATAAAGTACTGTGTCTAAAGCAGCAGGCTGCTAAAAGCTAGATGAAAGTAAAGCAGAAAGCTCCATTTATATTCTGATCAGGGTCTGCATTGTTTGTCATTTTGCAATTAATTTCAGAAAACGACCCTAAATAGTCATAAATGGGCTTGACTTAATAGGGAAATGAAAGTGTGTGTTTAAAGTTTCAGTGAGATGGGTTGAATGTCTAGCACTGGTTATTTATTTCCACGCCTGTTTTCCCTTTGGTTGATGTATAGTTTGTATTGGTCGTTTGTCTTTCTGTTCATTAATGAGTTTCTTCAGGTTGATTTTTCTGTACTCCATCCAGTTTACTCTAACCTGTAAGTTATGCTGCAATTCACTGTCTGTGGGAAATGGTGAGATCTGCAATAGTTAAAAAAAACTTTCTCATGTTCATTCATTGACATCTAGTGCCACGCTTTTATTTACAACAATGTACATGTGAAGAGAACAATTGGCCTATGCTGTTTGAAACCCATATCAATGTTTCCTAAGTACAAAAACGCACAAAGATTCCAAATTTAAAAGTACGAGCAGAAATCCGAATATTTTCGAAAAGATCCGGAGAAATTCAGAAAATTTCGAAGATTTCGG
The DNA here is from genome assembly GCA_922989275.2 of Gari tellinella. Classification (NCBI taxonomy): domain Eukaryota; kingdom Metazoa; phylum Mollusca; class Bivalvia; order Cardiida; family Psammobiidae; genus Gari; species Gari tellinella. The sequence goes on along the minus strand of OV277858.1, from coordinate 99,020,863 downwards.
AAAAATCCGGAGAAATGGCAGCCTTGTGGATCGTACCTGTTGTTTGAGCTGCTGGGCCATATTGGGGTCGACCCATTCCTTGTACACTTTCTTATTGAGCATGACACACTCCGCCCCTCCACTCACTAGTATCAGAGTAGGCTGGTTCTCTATGAACACCTGCTGTATACCCTGTCAAAATACAGTAGAAACCCTCTATTGCGACCACTAAATTGTGTTAATTATAATGTGGTAACGACAGGTGACTGCTTAAAGCAAGGTGACAGTAAAACAGAAAGCTCCTATAGGAGCTTTCTGTTTTACTGTTACCTTGCTTTAAGCCTGTCGCCTGTCTTTTATCCAATCAATTAGTCTTAATTTTAGTGGTCGTAATAGAGGGGTTGTACTGTACAACAACAACATACATCTTCATTTAGCAGTCACCTGTTTCAATAAAAAAAACTTTATGCATGGTGCCAAAAGAAAATATACAAAGCAAGACGTTTCGTTTAATTTACCTCTCGCTTTTTAAACCCATCATCATCTAGTGTCTAAGTGTATTATTATGCATCATTTACAAAAATGGTCTCCACTCTATTTCACTGAGGGGTCACTAAATACAAAATTGGTTGTATTGGGCAATGGGTTAAGTCGAGTGGTTGCCTAAAACAGGATGAAGGTAAAGCAGAAATCATTTTGTAGGAGTTTTCTACTTTACTTTCACCCTGCAGCCTCCTGTCCTTTCTTCATTGCTCCCTCCCTACAACGGCCCCATGAACAACGATCCCCTCTTTAAAAAATACAGCAATGCTTGCCGCTCTTCCCCAAACAAGACCACTTTGTCTAGTAATATTGTCTGCTTAAAATCGTTGTTTGCCTTTTTTCTCAAAGTTACATATTTGACATTTTGACAGAAGAAATGAAATGACGAGTGACAAACAGTTTGATTTGCAAAATGTAAACAAATTTCCCTTCCTATAACAACTCCCTCCGAACAACACTCTATCTTTATCTCCCACTGGAGGTTGTTGTAGAGAGGGAGCACTGTACTATTCACTGAGGAATTCGACTGAGTTGTTAGTAAAAGTTATGTGACTTTAATGCATTAAAGTGTCAGTGAACGACTACTTACAAAGGCTTGACCCTTTGTCAATGTTTGTACAAGAACAAATTCTGGATCTAGATCTGCCGCTGTGGCTTCCTTCTTGTTCTGAAACCGAAGTACATGATGACTGAATTAATGCTGCATAAGGATAAAAATACAACTTCTTGATAAAGTAGTGATTAATATATAAACATACAATGTCGTAGGTGTCCAAATACCCCAATGATAAGCATATTTTTAATGTGTAGGCACTTTGGTTTACCATCTGGTCACTTCGTTTTCTCTAAGCATCCTGATATCTCTGAGCACCCTGATTTCCTCACATATAAATGACCACATTCAAGCCGCCATCAACAATTATTACTTATATATTTCAAAGTGTGATACATTGTTTCTTAATCTTTGAAAAGCAAATTAAAATGAAATCATGATCGTATATACAAAGTACACTAAAACAATATTGTTGCAATACCTTCAAGATATGCCAAATACTGGTATAAATAAAGTTAGAAATATATATTGATTAACCCTATTTTTTCACTTTTCTAAAGATAAGTTGTTGTCATTTGTAATTCAGTTTACGATTCTTAATATATCATATAATACATAAAGTCAACATATGTGTGTGATGTGCAGTGCAAGTGTGTCAAATGCACGGCAAAACACCCTTTTCGATATTAATACATGAAAAATGTGCCAAATACAGTGCAAAACACTTTTCAATTTCAACAGAGTCAATATGTGCCAAATGCAGGGTAAAACACGATTTTCGATATTAATACAAGAAAAATGTACCAAATACTGGGCAAAACACTTCTTTTCAAATTCAGCAGTAGAATAATGTGCAAATGCAGAGCAAAGCACTCTTTTCAATTTCAGCAGTAGAAATATGTGCCAAATGCAGGACAAAACACTCTTTTAGATTTCAGCAGTAGCAACATGTGCCCAATGCAGGGCAAAATCAACAGTAGAAATATGTGTCAATTGCAGAGCAAAACACTCTTCTCTATATCCACATTATAATTGAATATTGTTTGTTTTCATTACTTTTGGTTAGCTGTGATTGGCTGTAACATTTGTTTCATAACTCCATGAAAAAAAAAACTGCTCTCCACAAGCCCTGCATGATGCAGGACGTCAAATTACGTCATTGACGACGACGTTTTTACAAAACAACGTCGTGTTTTGGGGGAAAATATATACAAGTGTATTGCGGAGGGACAATAACCTCCGTTTTAAAAGTGTTAAATAAAGAACACTAGTGTCAGATTTTCTATTTAGTTACTTTCTTAAACTCAGAAGTGATATTAAATTATAAGAAATAATTCGGAACATTTATTGTATTCATGGAGGTATGAAAAAAAACCTGGTCACACTTTTGTATGAAACCGCTAAACACTCTTTTCCATATCAACAGTAGAAATATGTGTCAAATGCGTCAATACGTGTCAATACACTCCTTTCCATATCAACAGTAAAAATAATATATGTGCTAAATTCAGGGCAAAACACTCTTTAATTTCCATATCAACAGAAGAAATATCAACAGTAGACCAAAACACTATTTCCATATCAACATAAGAATATAGGCCAAATACTGGGCAAAACACCTTCAAAACAAAATCAAATATGTGCCATTGCAGAGCAAAATCACTCTTTTCAATTTCAGCAGTAGTAGTATGTGTCAAATGTAGGGAAAAACACTTTTCAGTATCAACAGAAAAAATAGAACCAAAACACTTATTGTCCTATCAACAGTAGAAATTTGTGCCAGTTCAGACCAAACGCTCTGTTTTATATTAACAGTAGACACTATATGTGCCAAATACAGAGAAAAGCGCCCTTTTCCATTTCAACAGTAGAAATGTGTGCCAAATGCATAAACAGTAGTAATTTTTCTCACATAACTACCCTTGTTTTCTATAGTGAACAACGATCACGAATATCAACTCAACTCAACTCAATTTTATTGTCAATCGGCAACATAAAAGTGCCATTGGACATGTACAAAATATCAATTAACGTGAAATATGACCATGACATTTACATAAACACAACTCAACTTAACAACTCAATTTTACAAGTACAAAACATTCAACTGAAAATATTATAACTTGTATATACACTATTATAGTATATTATTGATATCATCAATCTACAACTACATTATTTCGTATATTCATTGCAACCTTGATATATTTTGCTACGTTTAAACGAACTTTTTAGTTCTTTGAAGAAAGCAGGTTTATGAACTTATTTAGAGAGGGCCATGGAATATGTTTTAAAATTTCAACTCTTTCTTGTTTATATTTTTGATATATTAATAAAAAGTGATATTCTGATATCATTGTCTCCAACATGTGTGAGATCAATTTGATGACGTCACTATAACGTCACTATTTATAAAAAGGCGATTTGACGTCACCTGGGTTCCAAAAATGCCTATTGCTTTAAAAATATCTCAGAATCGTTGGTTATGTGAGAAAAAGAATCTGTCACTCGTCGATGTTTAAGACAAGCTGATCTCAAACTCGTCTAAAATAGAAAAGTTATTAAGCTCGCCAAGGCTTGCTTCGTAACATTTAAATTATATACTCGTTTGAGATCAGCTTGTCTTAAACATCGACGAGTGACAGATCATATATATGTCAAATGCAGAGCAAAACACTCTTTTCCATATCAACAGTATAAATTAATGTGTGTCAAATTCAGAGCAAAACACTTTTTTCCGTATGAACAGAAGAAATTTGTGCCAAATGCTAAGCAAAACACTTTTTTCCACATTAGCATTAGAAACAATATACGTGTATGTGCAAAATGCAGCACAAAACACTCTTTTCCATATTAACAGAAGCAATATGTACCAAATGCAGAGCAAAGTACTCTTTAGCATACCAACAGAAGCTATATGAGCTTAATGCTATGCTTAGCACTCTTTTTTTTTTTTTTTATATATATCAACAGAAGATGTATGTGCCAAATACCGGGCAAAACTCTATTCCATATCAACAGTAGACAGGTGCGTAGAAAGGCAAAACTGAAACGGATTCACCAGCGAGAGTTTCCACCAGTTCAGGGCCTCATGGTGTGGCACCAAACCCTTTACAGATAAAAAATGTTTCAGCTCTTATAAGCCATATACATTGATTAAAACTTTCAGGGTTTATAGTTATCGAAGGTATTTAAACCCATATCATGCTGAATTATCACCTGCTTCAAATATATCGTCTGCAAAAAAAGTCAAAAATAAGTTTTTATTTGATTTTTGTTGTTAGTGTTTTAAACTGAAGAAAAGTTGAATATTAGTGTCAGGCAGGAAGGAACAAGATCAGACGCCGCGTACATGCTGTACGCGGCGTCTGGTCTGGTTCCAATTTGTTTGAAAATGTTAGCCAAATAATGTGGATTCCGGGGCGTACCGAAATGTAGGTAGCTACGCGCCTGGTAGAAATATGTACCAAATGCCAAGCAAAACACTCTTTTCCATGCCAACAGAAGATATATTTGTCAAATACTCATAAAACACGCTTTGAACATTGTGTGTCGAACGCCAAGCAAAACACTTTTCTATACCAATAGAATATATGTGACAAAAACCGAGCAAAACACTCTTTTCATATAAACAAAAGATGTATGCGCCAAATACCGTGCAAAAGACTTTTTCCATAATCAACAGTAGATATATGCCAAATGCAGGTAAAACAGCTATTCCTGTATCAACCAGTAAATATATGTGCCAAAATGCAGGGCAAACCACTCTTTTCCATATCAACTGAAGATATATGTGCCACACTTTTTTCCATTTCAACAGAAGAAAAAAGTGCCAACTACCAAACAAAACGCTCTTTTTCATATCAACAGAAGATGCATATTATGCCAAATGCAAAGCAAAACACTCTTTATAAAACAAACGATTGCTACATTTAATCAATTACGACATTGCAAACAATTTGAATCCTGATCAGACCTCGCATAACACGGCGTCTGATCAGGATCTAAACTGTTAGACACTGGTAAGGACATTTCTACAGTCAAAACAGCTCTAATGCTGACTTTAAAAAAATATTGCAGACGACACTACCAATGCAGACGATCTTTTTGCAGTAAGAGTTTTAAAGCAGACGATAAAACTTGGCAGTGAAAGAGTTAACCGTTTTCCTCATAGTTATGCATTTCACCACATTACCTATTTCTCCAAGAGCTGCTTTTCTTGTGTCAAGTCCAGTGAACTCATTACTCCATAGCTTGTTTCTAGTTTTGAAGACAATGTACAACTTAAAACAGGTTAAAAGTAAAGCAGAATGCGCCTTAAAGCGCACTCTGCTTTACTTTCAACCTGCTTTAAACTACTATCTATATGGATCTAGAAATTATTTCTTTTGCTGAATATTCATGACTATATAAAGTTGAAATATTTTCTTCAGTGAAATAATAAATTAGAGACGTAAAAAGGGGTGTTTATTGGATAATGGGTTAAGGAGCCATAGGAAGAGTTTTCAACATCATGACAGGTAAAGCTAAAAACTCCTTAACTCTTGAACCCTAGTCACAGCATACATGTGAGGAGTACACGTGTCCTATGCAAACAGTATAAACCCTGCTCATTTAAGGAGCCCTCTGGTCAGGGTCTAAACTGTTTGTCATTTTAACATACATGTATATGGTAAAAATCAACACTAAAAAGTCAAAATATGGACTAGACTAAATTGAAAATTAGAATTGTCCATTTGAGGTTTCAGGGAGGAAAGAGTGAAAGATCTTTCTTCTTTTCCCTCAGTCTGTTTTATATAAAGCAGCCACCCATTTAAAGAACTGATGCAACTATGAAGGGAAGGTTTACTGTCAAAACAAATGCTATCTTTAATCACTTCACACTGTGTGTATTGAAATACCATCTCTGTGACAAATGTATTTTGTTGGCGGCTTATCATTCGTGGGTTGATGTCACCACTGAAGTTTCCTTGTTCTGCCTGTTTTGGTTTTGGTGGCTTAACCTCTACTACATCATCATCAAAATGCTTCCAAGAAAACAATCAGAAATTAGCCATATCTTTGCTAACACAAATTATCGAAATACATGCACACTCAAATACACCGTATATAACTCATAATAGTATGCTCTCAGTGATAGATCCTATATGACTTTAGTCCTAAACTCAAAATATAACTCAAGTTTTTCACTGAATCATTTGTCCTAAAGGTGTGTGATCCATCGACTCATAATCACAGTAAAACCTCTTTATTACGACCACTAAATTATGTAAATTATTAGGGTGTTTACGATAGGTGACCGCTTAAAGCAAGGTGACAGTGAAACAGAAAGCTCCTAAAGGAGCTTTCTGTTTCACTGTCACCTTGCTTTAAGCTGTCACCTGTCTATTATACAACCAATTAGCCTTCGGTTTAATGGTCGTAATAGCGAGGTTTTACTGTATATGCCCTTGTAACAATAGTGGAGGGGCATTACACGATTGTGCTTTTTGTCGATCCTTACGTCTGTCTGTCAATTTGTTCATATGGCATCTTGGTTAGACTTTGTGTTTAGCTATATTTCCCTGCTTAGATTTTACATCAGAGGGGATGTATACTTTTATGTTTTAAATTTTTATTTTCTAAATCTACCTGCCATTATGATGTCAAATGTCGTCGTTGTCAAAGAAACGTTTGTTACATCTTGGAGGTTATTTCTAATTTTAGATATGATAACATGACTTAGAGTACCTTTTTTGAGTACTCCAGGGTCAGAACATTTGTCAATATAGTATACTTTTATGGTCCTCCTACCATTAAGAAGGCCCTGTGAAGGCCGAAACATGGATGGAATAAAGACCCGTCCACACAAGATCTGCCTAGTCCTATGTTATATCTTTTTCTGAGTTTTTTATTTTCTAGTTTTTATTCTTATTTGATCACTTTTACAATGCATTTTCAAAGTATGGTAAATCACTGATATTATGATAACTCTGAAGAAGTCTTGTTTTCAGTGTGTTATGCTGGTACATGTAGTAACTTAAAACTAATATGAGGAAATATGAAAATTAAGAAGAATTTTGATACTTACTGCACTTTTCAAAGGGTTTTCAAAATCATCAACCAGCGTTCTTTTACCACTTTTGTCTTCAAATATGTTTGTAGAAGATTCTACAAAATAAAAGAAAGTACAACAAATACAACAAATGTTATGTGTCTTTATTTTTCATACACTGAAGAAAATAATTCAACTTGAACGTAGTTCTGAATATGCACCATAAAAATAAAAAAAAGTTCTTATCTCTTAGTAGATGGTGGCTTTACAACAATTGTTGCTAAACATATGTTGCTTTACTTTCAGCCTGTTTTAAGCAAGCATCTGTCAAAAACTGAAAACAGTCTTAGGGAAATGGGATAAGTCATACAGTTATGAAATGAACTGATTTTTCAGCGTTTAAGCGAAATAAACGACAGAAAATGATCGGCAAAATCCATGAATCGTGCTCGTATATAAAAAAAATTACATTATATTTGCCGTAATACCTATCATTAAATGAACATTTTATTAGTATGCAAGTATGTTTGTTCCATATAAGAGGTTGTTAACACGAATAATGTGTATCCTGAATGGAACAGTCATAACCGCAAATACTGAAGCAATGCAACAAAATGATTCGAGTAGAGCAGATCCATAAGTCCCGCCTCCTCTACGAAGATGTCTACAAGTCACGCCCTCTCGAATAATCACGTCTATACGAATTAAACGTCAATATTTTTGCAATGGAATTTAAATATTTCTTATGTAAACATAATTATTCTTCATACTTTTGGTGTCAGCATCCTTGTCCTGTATCTGTGTAGAAGTTTCCGTTTCCTTGTCCATATCCTGAAAAAAAGCCAAGACAAATACAAAACGTTATTCTTTCCCGTTTGAACGCAAACGAAACGCTAACGCACTGCATTAAAATGGGTAAAATGACAATTTTTTTTACAATTTTGACAACTCATTCTAACCCTGGTGGCAAACAGTTTGGAGCCTGATCAGACGCCGGGTTACCCGGCGTCTGATCTGGCTCCAGACTGTTTGCAATGGAAATAATGGATTAAGCGTAAACGTGGTAATTGGGAAAGAATAACGTTTTCTCTACACAGTACAAGGAGAGAAACACAATAAGCTATATTGCTTTCGTTTCAATCCTACACTTTGTTTTATGTTTGTGAAATACATGTAAATTATTGAAATAAAATATGTTTAAGGCCTTTCGCTACCGGAAGTCGGTCTTGCGGGCGAGCGGATATGCGTCTGGACGACACAGACTTTTTTCGTACGTGTTTATACTAGAAAATTTATATAAAGGAAATGTTGACATAAATTAGTATACTCCTTCATAGCGCAGTTAGTATAGTGGTTGACTATAGTGGTTGACTAGCAATCCAAAGGTCATAGGTTCGAGACCCATCCGATCCAAATATTTTTTTTAGTGTCCGATTTATTGACTTGTCAATCCATAACGCAGTAATCAAGAGACATGTTATGTTTAGTCTTCGTTGATTAGTACTAGTGATGTTTACGGTCCAAGTATATGTCCACTTACCTGTACGTTTTAGTTTAATGTATGTCAATTAAATCGGTATACATGTAAACGATTTGATCGAACTATAAAGCCACACCTTAAAGCTTATCAATACGCTAACCTTTTCAAGATCGATATTGCCCATTATAATTATGTTCAAACAATATAATAAACCTTGTATGCAAGTCCATGAATAAATAATAATGCATTTTAATGACAAAGTTTTAATTCTAAGGTAGGTAACTGTATCTAAACAACAAATATCCCACATTTTAATAAGAAAATATGTTATTACAACAAATCCTGACTGTAATATTTTCTAATTTTTTCAGACTGACTAGTTCACCAACCATATATTTGAATAAAATGAAAACAAATATACATTGAATGAGTCAGTTTTTTGTAATTCAATTTTTTAGCATTTTGCAAAATTTAAATAGCTGATAACATCTTTCTGAACACCTTTATTCAAAATGTTTTTAGCTTTTCTTGTAATGAATGTTGTGGACTACTTATTGGTCGAGAATTATAGTCATTAGCTTTATTCATTTTTAAGAAAAATAAAATCATCAAAATTCTAGGTTTTTGTTAGAAAAAAGACCTTAAAGACAAACCACACGATAAATTTTGCCTATATTTACACACATTGTTTCTTAGGCTATTATCATTCTTCATGACAATATTCATAACAATCGTATGGAAACTACGCGCATATGCGAAGTACCTTAAACTATATACAAGTGAAAATGATGTTTCGATGGTCTGGATCATCCATTTTGAATGATTTGCAATACTCCTAGCAAAAACTTTGTAGATTTACGACTAAAATTTCTTCAAAGAAATTCATTTCTTATATACATGTAGATTTATTTTACTTTAAACTGCTACCTTTGCTAAACACAAACAATATGTGTTATAAATGGACACTATATGCCTGTTTGATTGAACAGCAAAAAAGGCATACATTATCATGAGCCACCAACAATTGCAATGTTAGTAAAATCATTGACGATATACAGTGGTGAAGACGTTATTCTTTTCCAGTAAACGCGTTTATGCTAAAATCATTATAGCCATTGCAAACAGTTTGGAGCCAGATCAGATGCTGGATCAGTCTCCAAAACGTTTGCCACTCAGACAAATTAATTCTTCAGAACTTCCATTAACCTGTTACATGTATATTGAATTGTAATTGCTTTTCATTTGCGTTTAAACGGAAATAATGACGTCTTCTCAACTGGACAACAGACAGTATTGAATCCTGTCACTCTCTCTACCTACCCTATACATGCCCATTGATGTATGTACGTTTCTCTTCCTTGATGAGTGTCCATATGTAGCTATAACCCCGCCCGTGGCTGTCCTCGGTCGTATCAAGCGCTCTACTCTTTGAAGCAGTGGTAATGATAGGAGATTTTCCTTGTCCTCCGCAGACAGTATCTGTGGAATATAAAACATTTACATGTTATACAGTAAACACCCTTTATTGCAATCAACTTACATACAGGTACGGTTTTAGTGCTAAAACAGGTTGCAGGTTGCTGTTTAAAGTAAATTGAAATTAAACCAGAACTACTCTTTATAGAAGCTTTCTGTTTTGCTTTACTTTCACCACACTTTAAGATATCGCTTGTCTTTAAAATTCTTGTTAGTGGCCACAATAGAGGAGTTTTACTCAGTACTAAAGAACATTTACGAGGCATTTAAGTATTTTGAATCCAGTGAATAAAAGTTTACTTTATCCCCTACTTTAGATGCTTGCGGTGTCAAACAGACTGAAACACTGTAGATCAAGACCAGCGGCTGGCTTTGAGTTACACTGTTTGCGATGCAATTAGTAAGGTTTTCTCATGGCATGGCTCAATAATTGATTTGGCAACAGTTGTACCTTGCCTGTCGGTTGCTCCTCTTCTTCCGAGTCACTGTCACCTAGGGGTGGGGGTAGCTCTAGCTCGTGGTATTTGGCATAGCGGTTGTACTCGGCTTTCTGTGTGAGGAAGCTGTGGAAACCGTCAGTGTGGGCCCGCACTGTGTAGTTACCTGTCTTCTTGTTGACTGTCGAGTAACATCTCTGTAGCATCTTGTAGACTCGTAGTGACCCCTGGATCGTGTATACATGTAATATATTTAGTCAATCTTACTTCATTACCTATTAGATATGCCTCTTTATGTTTTAATGTTAGGCAAACTAGAGCTGAATAAGTACATGAATGTCAGTAATGTTAGAGTGCTGTTATACATTTTTACTGTAATTTCAAAGTATATAGCGATATTTTACTGGTCGTTTACCCTTAAAGTGCTGGTTCCAAGTATATACACATACATATTTTGCAAACAATGTAGACCCAGATCAGAGGACTCCTTCATCTTGGTCTGCACCGTTTGCTTTACTTTCAAATAGTTTTGTTACAACCTCCTTGTGTCAATGTGAGCTGGTTAATTCCAGAAAATGAAAGAGTTCATTTCAAAATACAGTATGATAAGAGTTAAGGTTCTACCTAGCTCTAACTTGAGGGCAATTGACACACTTATCAAAATATCAGACACACATGTAATGTTTGGACTTACAGACTTTACAATATAGATCCATTCTGAACAGTTGCTGTCACGAACCATCACTGTATTTCTCCTGCAAAATATGGAAACTAGAAATATAGTCTTACTCGTAAAATATGGAAAATAGAGATACAGTTTAACCTGTAAAATATTGAAATTACAGCTACATTCTTAACTGTAAGATATACTTACAGTCTAACATGCCAAGTAAAATATGGAAAATAAATATACAAAGTAACTTGTAAATTCTGGAAAATAAGTATAATCTTATTTGTAAAATATTGGAAACAGAGATACAATTCTACTGGTAAAATATGGAAAATAGAAACACAATCATACTCGTAAAATATGAGAAATAGATATGCAGTTTTACATGTGAAGGTATAAAATAAATAACGGTCTTATTTGTAAAATATGGGAAGTAGATAAACAGTATAACGTGTAAAATAGATATACAGTTTTACTTGTAAAATATTGGAAATAGATGTACAGTTTTACTTATAAAATATTGGAAATAGATAAACAGTAAAATACGAGGAACAGATATACAATCTTGAAAATAGGTACAGGTATAGTCGTTTACAGTCGTATACAGTCTTACTCGTAAACTATGAGAAATAGATATCTAGTTTTACTTGTAAAACAGATATACAGTATCTCTTGTAAAATATGGGAAATAGATATATAGTCTTACTAGTAAAATATGAGAAAGAGATAACGACACACAGTATTTCTTGTACAATATGGAAAATAGATTTACAATCTTATTTGTAAACCATGGAAAATGTATATATATGTATATACACTGATTCGGTAGGGTAATCCAAAAGTGTTGGGTATAAAAGTCAAGCTACGGTAATCAGTCTAAGAGTTAAGTATTACATGTATTACCTGAAGTAGCAGAACTCCATGCCTTTTGGATTGGCTTTCAACACGTCAAATGGCCAATCTTTCAGAAAGAACAGTGACCTATAATGAAACATAAGTAAACATTTATCATGTGTTTCAAAGTTGTTGTCTGCAAACATTTAATATCAGTTTTACACAGTTAACAAGTAACTATCTGCATCAAAGTGTCTGATTTTCTAGCAAACTGTCTCTGAAGACAAAAAAACTTGACCACTGACCAGGGTCTGCACTGTTTGTCATTTTGAAACATATTGTAAAACACAACCCTATATATTAAAAAATGGACTATAATATATTGAAAACTGGAACTGGTGATTTAACCCTTTACCCCATAGTCTGTTTCTAGATTTGAATACATGTCACCTAATAAAGCAGGTTGAAAGTAAAGCAGAATGCGCATTCGTGCTTTACTTTCAGCCTGCTTTTAGGAACCATCTGCTAGGATAAAGAAAATAGTTTTTATGGTACATGTTGATGACTGTATACATTTGAACTATTTTATTCAGAGCAGGAATAAATCAAGTGTGCTAAAAGGCGCTTCTATGGGAGAAAGGGTTAACGTTTCAGGGGTCATGAGTCTACTGTTTGAACCACTGACAGCCAGCTATAAGGGAATGTGTTAAACCTTCCCATCCCGTAGAGAAGCGACTCTTTAAGCAGATTTACTGATTTCTCATAGTGATTGGCCTTTTCATGCCTTTACCACACCCTGTTCAAGAGCCATTTACAACCAAGTCTAATTATCAACGGTCGCTTAATACGACGCATATGCTTAACCCATTACCCCATAACTACGCCCTTTTACGCCTCTAATTTATTCCTCCACTGCAGAAGATAGTTTCAATTAATCCAGTTATGAATATGCACTATACGAAATATTTTATATACTAGCTAGTGGTAGCTTAAGCAGGCTAAAAGTAAAGCAGAATGCGCCGTAACATTCTGTTTTACTTTCAACCTGCTTTAAGTGGTCACATGTCTTCAAAACTTAGAAACAGTTACTGGCTATGGGGTAATGGGTTAACTTATGAACTTTATATTTAGTGATTATAATGCTCACCGCATGAACTTGTTGTGGTCGGGGTCATGTATGGTTTTTACTCCTCCAGCCATAAATATGTTTTCGTAAGTCTACAAATATAGAGTAAACACACACAATTAAATGACTTGAACAACTTAAACGAGAATAACCCTTAAGATAGCACAAACAGTGTAGAGCAAGATTAGCCACAGAATTTTAGCTCTTAATTTGCATGCTGGGTATTTTTGTCTGCAACAATTATTACATGTATCTGCTACTGTTCTTAAACAGAATTTTCTAAATTCTAAATTAGCATGCTTAAGAGTTAAATGGGGGTACCTATCAGATGCTATTAAGCAACCACTTTGGAAACATGCAATGGGGGAATGGGTTAAATAAGTAAACTAGAATTAATACAGTGAATTCCCTCTAAACCGGACATGTGTGGGGACAACATAATTTTCTGGTTGAGAGGGGGTTTCCGGTTCAGATGGTTTTAACCAATTACCCTATAGCATGTTTCTAGTATGGAAGATAGCTGAACACTGTAAGCAGGTTGAAATTAAAGTAGAATGCGCCTTGAAGGCGCATTCTGCTTTACTACTTTCAACATGCTTTAAGATATCATCTACTAGAATATAGAAATTATTTTTGATGATACACATTTATGAATACCTTTTCTCAGTGTAGGAATAAATCAAAGACATATAAATGGGTGATTATTGTTTTAATAGGTTAAAATAAAGAAGGGCGTGAAACGGGACCAAAGGTTTTGTCCGGTTTAAGCGGAATTCCGGTATTTAGAAGTTGCGGATTGGAGGGGTTCCATTGTATTACATTACACCTACATCACAGTCTATAGTGAGGAACTCTGTGTACTCCATGGTTAGAACAGTAGATTGTCTGGCCGTCCGATGAGCTATGGCAAGTTCCTGAAAAACAATACATCATTACTATCTTTAGCTCTGTTGCAGTAAAATCTGTCTATTACTATCACTGAAACGAAGGCTAAGTGATGTTTAAAAGACATGTGACAGCTTAAAACAAGGTGACAATAAAGCAGATATCTCCCAAAGGAGCTTTCTGTTTTACTGTCACCTTGCTTTAAGCAGTCATTTGTCTTAATCACCTAATAATTAACACAGTTCAGTGCCCGTAATAGAGAGATTTTACTGTACAATAGTACTGTATTTTGCTCTGTATAATGCAAACCTTTATTAAAGGGTTGATTCACTAGCAAAACACTTATTCCTATTCATAAGACAGTTCAACTTTGAGGTCGTTATGTTTAATGATAGACTGGGAAACAAAGTGTGTTTATGGGCCTACTTTTTTCACATTCATAACCTTGCAACTTTTTAAAACACCAGCCATTGTTTCTATTGATAGGTGTAAGTTCGTAGAAACTTTTATTTCGATTAAAATGTATAAATACTAAAAAGTCTTTATTTTAGTAAACTCTCATTGTTTTAAATTCTATATTTCTAACACGTATTGAAATACAACAACTATGATATTTAATCAGAAATACTTCTGAATTCATCACACACAAAAAATATTCAACTAATCAAACTTGCTTCAAAATTTGAGACATGTGCAAAAACATTGATAAAAATTCCACAGAATTTGTATTTTACCCTCAACATTTGTTTTTCCCATTTTAAATTCAAATTCAACTTCTTTATTTCAACATGTGGGCATAATCATACTTTACTTTCATGGCAGTACACAACCGTGAGATCAAATTTAAGTGAGTTGTGAAAAGATATAAGCATTGTGTTATCCTCCAGTTGCCAATAGTACATTCAAACATGGGTCAAGCGACAACTAAGACGTATGCCTATTTAAAGCCTATATGATAAGTAGCATCTTAATGTAGGACATAATTATATCATACAAGAAACTCTTAAAGTCCTTCATTAAGCGATCATTTGTCTTCAAAGAGCCACAAGTAGTCTCCTTATTTACGTTTTACTGTCAAATCTACCATTTTAGTTTTTATTACTTCTCATGCTGAATTGTCGTCTGCTGCTTGAAATATAGTGTGTACCTCAAACCTCAAATCAGTTCTTATGTTTTTTTAAACTGAAGAAAACTTCAATATGAGTACTAAACAGTTTGAATCCAGATCGAACGCCACGTTGTTACCCTTGCAGAAATAACTCCTTTTTTTTGTTTTCAATTCCAAGGAATACCAATGTTTTCCCAGTGGGAAAACATTGGTATTCCTTGCATCACAAACTCCTAGGTAATCATAGGAATTCCATGGAAAACATTGGATTTTTGTTGGAATACTTTGGACAACATTTAAACAATAATCCAATATAAGCCAATGTATTCCCAGTGGCAAAACAATAGCTATTTTAGGAAATTCTTTTTGCATCAATATATTTATTCCAACAAGTTCTGAAAAGATAGAAATTTAATATTCTGACTTCTCAATTAAAACCTCAATCTTTTCCAATATTTTTCTGATTATGATACCAAGTCTGAACAACTTCCTGTTGACCTAATTAATTGAATTTCAAAATGGGAGGGAATCTCTTCTGACATAAGTTTGCTATGGCAATTTATTAAGGTGGAAATAAAATCTGTAACATGTGAGTATATCAGGTATACATATTTGATAGCTTTGCATGTTTCTATGTTTGTGGTATCATTTTGGAATGTTTCATATTGCTGTTTGTTGATATGAAAATTAATTTGGTCGACCCCTATGTATGTAACGTTTAACTCATTGGAAAAACAAGAGGTTGTTTTTGTATAAACTAATCATTTTGTGTCAGCTCTTAACATTGTTGCATGCGAGTTTTCTTTTAGCATCACACATGACTCACACGTGTTTTCTTTTCTTATACATTTAGGCTGACTGCTTTTAGTAATGGTTGTTAATTAGTGCACATATTCAAGTTGTAGATCTTTGTCAAACCTATTTATAAATTGAAGTATTTGTTTTGTTTCAACAGATGTCATTCATACTAAATAGTTATTTTTATCCTGATAGTTTCTAACTATTAGTATGCTTTTAATGCTTTCTTTATGTGGGAATCTTTATTATTTACATTTCAGGAGTTTTGAACATGTGTATGAAAAGAAACCTTTTTAGCAAAGCAAAGCGCACTAGACGACATACACGTGTGTACATATTCCAAAACAAATCTAATGGGTTTATTTCTAGTTAGATTTCCTAGGAATTCAATAGTTTTTTATTGAGTTAAATTCCAAGGTACTCCGATGTTTTCAAACTTTGAAAATATTGGAATTCTTAGAAAGTCCAATGACTTGGAAGTGTTGGATGATATTGGAATACCTTGAAGAAGAGTGCAACTGTTTTCCACTGTTTAAATTTCAATATATTGCTATGATGTTTTTCAACTGGGAAAAGATTAGAATACCTTGGAATTCCCATGACACGGTGAAGTGGAATACATTTGAATACATTGGAAAGAGTGACAATACCGTGCAATATTTTAATTTCGCAAAAGACAGCTTCTGATTTGGACCCAAGCTGCTTGCGAATGTTAGTCGAGGGGCGCTGAGCATGATAAAGGTTAATGACATTAGGGCTAGCATACAAGCTATATAAAGTTATAGCATTATAAACTGGTATTTTAAACCAAGGATACAGTTGTTAGACCAACTTTCGATTATGAGCAAAGCTAAGAATAAAGCACTAATTTTAGTCAGTTTTTTTGTTGAAATCATGTTTCAACTTGAATATAAAGTAGCGTTTTATAAGGACATAACAAACAATTAATTTCATCATCATTTAAAAAACAAACAGTGTACATGTGATGAGTACACTCAATAATTTGCAATAATTTGTAAAAAGCAACCCTAACTAGTAAAACATTCAATAATTTATTGTTGAAACTTTGAAATTTCAGGGGTCAACACTTTTCTTGTTCACTGTACCTTTTCCAGCCTGATTTGTTCAATAATAAGCATTTTTAGATTTAATCTTAAGAAAAATGAATGTGCTGCCGGAGAAGTCTTTTCACAATACATGATTTTGCTTTTCTTCATTTTTTTTAAAAACCCAGCTATGACGAATCGTTTTCCTATTAGCTGAGGCAAAAGTGAAAAGAAGTAAGACGGCCAGAGTTTTGTGTCATTTGTTTGTTGTTTATTTGATGAACATAATATTGAATTCGTGCGCATTCAGCATTAAATTTATTGAACTCATTGGATAAAATGATATGTTGCTCGCCGCATCCAACTCGTACAATAAATTCATTACAATGTACTAAAACACCATATCCATGCTGTACTTTTCATATGGACTATTCCACTTTTGATAAAAGACTAGTTCATGTTGATTTTTATGATGGGATATACATTAAATTCTAAATAGTTCATTACACAAACAACATTTTCTTCAACCCTTCTCTTGCTTTTAAAGCATTGAAGATCCAGATGAAACAGCTCCTAATTGATTAAGGTATATTATGTTTTCTTTTATTATCTGCTTGACATGTGTCTACTCTCTTTCTTTGATGGGAAATTTTACCATTTTTATCTGTCAATGCAATAGTTACGATGATCAATTTTCAGAGTAGGTAGAGTTTTATATACGAATATTCAGCTGGAGAAAAACTTAAAACAAACAAACAAACAAACACATTGTAAATACTATAAAAGCCGCTATCCATAAGATCTATTGGTGCTGTAGAAAACAGTGATATGTTCAAACATGGTGAAAGGCAAGCAGACCTGTAGAAGTTTCACCTTACTATATATCCAAGATTTCAGAACTTTCTCCTTTACTCTGATTGTGTCTTAATTTTCCTGTAGGAGCTTTCCGTATTATATTCACCAAGCTTTAAGCAGACACCTGTTTTAACCTTTTCCGTACTGAACACGTTTTCTTTTAAAGGAAAAGGTTTCACTTTAAACAAGTTGTCTTCTTAAAAAGGTTGTTTTCCACTTGTCAGAAATGGCTTTGGAATTACAATCTAAGTGTCAGAATTACTCGGTTTCTAGTCAGGATCCAAACCGCTTGCAAAATTCATCAGTATTCACTTTTAGTATGAGAAGCGTTACCACACAAAATAGATTTACCCGTAGGTCTTCATTTGAATGCTTCTAAAAGTGTGATCTTTATGTTGCATAACAACACTGTCGTAACCTTTAACCCATTGACCCCTACTGGCACACATGCTTACCCTTTACAGTGTAACAGTTAAGAGTACACTTGTCCTATGAAAACCGTGCAGACCTAGATCATAAGGTTCCTATAGAAACCATATAGTCAAGGTCAGAACTGTTTGTTATTTTGCAATATACATGTAAAATAAATATTGTTTTTGTATATTTTTAAACAATATGAACTTGACTCAAACTGAAACTGAATTTGTTCATCTGAAGTTGCTATCTATCTATCTTCCTTTGAGTCAAATCCTACGTTTCAGGGGTCAATGCGCTAATACACATTTCACAGCAAACCACACATGTGTTCACTCGTTTCAATAACTTACCTCTGCCTATAAAGAGAAAGGGAGAGTTAAAATTGAAACAACAAAGACAGGGTCATTTTTTATTTTATTTTTTTTCAACTAGATCAAGCTTTCTCATATACAATCTTGTTTTATTAAATGATTTAAGATATTAAGTAAGATAATCCCTTCACTTCCCTTCATAGAAATAATGAATGTTTCATGTCTTCAACTATTTCTCTTTCCTACAGCTAAACTTGTTCCCGTGTCCGTTCCCGTTAGTAGTTTCAAGAAAATGCATACACTCTTATGTCCCTTGAGGTATTGTTTTCATATTTAGCATGCATGTTTATATGTTAAAAGTTTGACTCTTGAACGTAGTGCATGCGTTAAGGTTTCGAAAAATGCTTATAATGCCTTTGAGGTATTGCTTTCATATTTGATATGCATGTGTGTATGAACAAGACTTTTTCATGCACACAAAAAGTTGACCCAAGTGACCTTGCCCTTGATCTTAGGGCATGCGTATAGGTTTCAAAATCTGTGTATAGGTTTCGTAAAATACTTATATTTCAAATGTCCCTTGAGATATTGCTTTCATATTTGGTATGCATTTGTATATGGACAACACCTTTCATGCAAGCAAATTGTTTGAACCGAGTGGCCTTGACCACTTAGGACCCGCGTTTAGGTTTCGAAATCTGCGTTTCGAATTGTCAATTTGAAGTCTCAGGGGTTATCTCTCCTTTTGAGCAAAATTTTAACTGAAATTCACATTTGGACCCATATCAGATGCCAAGTAACTGGGCATCCGATCAGAATCCTATTTCTGTTTGATGAGTGAAACATACATGTATATAAACACTAGATTTGAAATCAAAATGTACAATTTTGAAGTAGAAAATATTATATTAGGAAAAAGGTTAAAACTTTACACCATAAATACACATCTTACACATTTGATTTAACCATCCAGTAAAAAACATAATTCCTGTTTATATAGTTGATAAGTAGTGTTTTTGTATATTCTTGAAGATGGTAAACTTTTAAAGGCAGGCTGAAAGTAACACAGAATGCGTCTTAAGGCACATTCTGATTTACTTTCAACCTGCTTCAAGTGGTCACATATCTCCAAACAAGAAATAGACAATGGGATAAAAATGTTGAATGACACTCTCTGACAATACTTTTGGACTACATCAGATTCACCTACCCCAAAGTTTTCTCCTCTTCTTAATGTGACCCTGGTTTTAGCATATGGCTCTCCAACCTCTAATGTTGCCACTACCACTAAAATAATAAGTCATTATAAAGCGTTCACATGTATATATGATATATACTGTCAAATTTTGTTAACCCAGTCCACCTTATCACATTCAACCCAAGGAATGAGCATACTCGTTATTTACAAGCAGTGTCCCTGTCAAGAGTACACTTGTCCTGTGCAAATAATGTAGCTTCTGTGCAGAGGGCTCCTTTAGGGTGGTACACTGTTTGTTATTTTGTTATACATGTTTTATTTTAAAATAAAACCCTGAATAGTCAAAAATAAATTAGACTTAATAGGAAACTGGAAATGTAATTAAAACGTTCGGGGTGAATTAGTTAAATCATCTTGTTACCCTATGTCTGATCTGACTCCTAACTGTTTGCAACAGAAATAATGGTTTACTGGGAAATAAGAAATAATAGGGTATTTCCCTCCAAATGTTATCAGTATATAAGATAGATTATTTACCTGTGCCAAAAAGTATGAAGTAGAAACAGTCTGGTGTGTGACCTTGCTTCACAATGATCCTTTTAGGACCAAAACTGAAAATATAAAGAGATAAAACTTTTTCATTTATTTGTGCATTCTCAGCATCGATTCGAATTCCAATCCAGATAATTAAGTTTTTTCTTTGAAATGCATTGTTTTAACATAAATCGTTTGCCTACACTTATAAGTTTGTGTTTATATAAGCAAATGGCATCTATTAACATTTTATGCCAAATTTGGCTTTCAGTCTCTTTAAAATGTAACTCTTTATTCTTATTTACCTTTGAAACATTCCATGTTTGGCAAGAGCTTCCTGCATTCGAAGAGGATAATCTGCTATTGAGTCTATACCCCGTAAGGCAATCATGGCCTGGAAACAAAACAAACAGATTGACAACTATGATAATACTATATTAAAGAGGACATTGGCTAGACGCGTTATTTGGTTAAAACGTTTAACTCATTATCCCCTGAAACTTCCAAAAGACAATTCCTGTTTCCAATAAAGCCTGTTCCATTTTCGACTATTTCGGGTTGTTGTTTTTTTATAATATATTACAAAATGACAAACAGTGAAGACCTTGATCAGAGGGCTCCTGCAGGAGCCCTCTGATCAGGGACTTCACTGTTTGCATAGGACAAGTGTACTCGTCAGAGATACACCTTTGGTAAAGGACGCATATATGCGTCACTAGAGCTCAATGAGTTAATAGAATTCACTTACGTAATATATTTCCTCCTTTGACCTTTGTTCTGGGGGCAAGGTGAGAATCCGGACAGCTTCTTGTGACATTTTCATCTAAAAGAACCAAAACGAAAATATGGTTACTTGAATGAGTTTCATTTTCATACAAAGAGACAAACGGTCAACTGAATGAGTTTCATTTTCATACAACAAGACAAACGGTTACTTGAATGAGTTTCATTTTCATACAAAGAGACACGCGGTTACCTGAAAGCGTATCTCACCTGCTTGTTGGCTTTGTAATAGGAGGCTTTAAAGTCTATTGCACTGCATGACTGAGATTCTGACAAGTCGTTAATCATCTGGAACTGCATGTAGAACGGATGGGTGGAATTAACCCTGAAATAATATTTAAACCATGTGTGTCCAGTGGCTCCATCCATGCTTATAAGTACATGATTATTGGATTAGTCCATTTTTTATCGAAATTCCTATCAGCAAACAGTGTAGACTCTGATCAGACGCCGCATCATGCGGCGTCTGATCAGAGTCTACACTGTTTGCCTATGTCCCATATATGGGATCATGGGCACGAATGTGTTAATCTACAGTATCCCATTACCCAACATATATGCCTTTTTACGGCTTTAATTTTATCCCTTCACGGGAGAAAATAATGCCACTTGATACAGTCAAAAATATGCACCTAAGAAATATCACCTATCCTATAACATATGATAGCTTGAAACAAACTGAAAGTAAAACAGTACCTTTAGGCAACAATTTCTTCAATACTGAAAGCAAACTATGGGCAAATGGGTATTCATCCATGTATCATCGATCAGAATATTTTTGTTTTGAATTAACCCTTTTATCCGTTAAACTAAAAATTACCTTTAATTGAACAATCTCAGTTTCCTATAAGACCCAGTTCATATATGACTATTTAGGACTGAAATATATTGCAAAAATAACAAACAGTGAAAAACCTGATCAAACTCCTACAGTATCCCTCTGATTGGGATCTTCATTGTTTGCATAGGACAAGTATACCTCTTTTACAAGCGCATTGTTTGTAAATGAAGAGTATACTTTTCCAAAAGGTCAATTGTCCGTCTTTCACTACTTAGGATTTTTATGATCTATTGCATAATTACAAACAGTGTCGGTCCCGATCAGAGGATTTCTAGATGATCTCTCTGGTCTGGTTTTGCATTGTCTGCATGGGGCAATTTTATGCTTCACGAATACACTATTTGTAGCACATTCGTCGCTAGGGTTCAATGGGTTAACCTTGTGGCAATAACAGGTGTGGTTTTAATGATGAAGTAACATAACCGAGTTCTATGCAATGTGAATTGGTAGATGTTGCAATGAATGCTAACGAAACCAAACATAATTTGCTTTAGAACGAAGCAAGATTTTACCATTATTGTTGTTATTACTATCTGTTTCAAAATTGGTTTCTTCAGAACAAGTTCAAATGTAGAAGCATTTCTTTTACCTATAGAAGCACTTCGCATGTTTGCTAAGAAATTTGAAGATATACGTCTGAATTCGACTTTACCCTTAACTCCATAGTCTGTAGCTCAGTTTTGAAGACAGGTGTCCACTTAAAGCAGGTTGAAAGTAAGCATAATGCTCCATAAGGCGCATTCTGCTTTACTTTCAACCTGCTTTAAGTTACAATCTTCTAGAATGTAGAAAACATTTAGCATGGCACATTTTAATTGCTGTATAAATTGGAACTATTTTCATCAGCGGATGAATATATTAAAGGCGCAAAATGCGTATCTATGGAGAAAAGTGTTACTAGTATGCAAGTTCGAGTTATACATGTAGAGGTTTGATTGTATTTCAATATCTCCCTACTCAGATAGACTGTGTCTTTTCCACCATCGGTGAAGCAGTGTTCGCAGCTTCATAATGAATTGAAACTTCCTTTTCCATCTCTGGAATAAGAGAAACATATATAGTCTATATATAGGATATCACATGAGCAAAGCCTCGTTTTTATCGTTTTCTAAAAGACTCGTTTAATAAATCCAATAAATTATTAACACGAATGTTATATTCTTTTTATAACATAACCTAGAAAAGTTATTTATCGCAGCCTTTGAGGTCAAGTGAATGCTAAGCGCGATATAAGTAGATCTATACAGGAAAAAAGTTGTTCCAAATTTACCCCGTTCACTAGCATAATGTTTATGTTATTATATGTATGATAAGCACTTTCATGTAGATCTAATATTGATTAATTACACCAAAAATATATAAATTGATCCTACATGATGGAAAGAAGACGTTGGAAATTGAACGCATAGAACGCATTTTAATGACGTCACAAGTAACGACGTCGTGGCGTACCTCATTTGCATAGTTATTTAAGGGTGTATCTATGTCATGACTGGGAAATTTTCAAAGTATATGAAAACACTATATGATGGTTTTGTATTGAAGAGTTATTTAAGATGAATGAAAAAATAGAAAAAGTGTACATTTTGGTGAACAACAGTTGGCTGTACGGCCATGTAAAATTTACCCCACCCACTTCCTGTTATTTTGTCCTTTTCAAACAGCCCGCTTCAATGAAATCCATTTTAAATGAAAACAAATATGATAATTTGGTTTTGTGTTATTTATTTCCTTTCTATGGTAGTATTTCTTCATATAAAAACTAATTTAAGAAAAAAAATGCACCAAATGTGAAATTTTTAAAGCTCTAAATATCATCGATATGGTACTTTTTTGTAAATTTTGTAAGGGAAGATAACTCTTTTTACTTTAATAACTCAAAATTTTCAACACTGACCTTTCAATTTCTTTTCATATTTTGAACTGCCTTAGCATGGGCTTTCATCTGGTAGAATATTAAAAAAAGTTTAATACTAGAACTATTTCATTTTCAAACTTTTTAAACTTTTTTCATAAAATAAAAAATCTAATAAAATCATGCCCTATACAAAGCATATTTTTGATATTCAATGATCCATATTGTTCAAACCTGGTGCCTGCTTTGTCTAAATTTGGTTTCTATATGTGAAAATACCACCATAGCCATGAAATAAATGATGAAAACCCAAATTATCATGTTTGTTTTGTTTTGAAATAAATTTTACTGAAGCTTGTACTCTAAATGGGTAAAATTTGAAAAAAAAACGTCCAAATTTGACATACCTTTTTCAAATCGCTGTAGCTAAAAAAAAAAGGACACCACCATATTTATTTTTTTTCAATTTTTCATTCATCATAAACAGCTCTTGTTTTATGTTAGAAAAAAAGTTTGATACTTTGAAAATTTGGCTTATGACATTGATACACCCTTAACTAGTTATATATGACATTTAAACAACGGGTGTTATTCTACGCTCACGCCGTCTGTTATGTTATAAATACTATTTAGATCTACTTGAAAAATGATTTGCAAATGCATACTCGCATGCAAACATAAAAAGTTTTGGCAACGTTAAAGCTCACTTATAACGAAATTGGGTATAACGAACTATTGGATATAACGAACTATTGGATGTAATGAAACAAAATTTATTCCCAAACCTTTATTTACAGTGGAGAAAACGTTATTCTTTCCCGTTTAAACGAAACGCAAAACACTAAAACCTAGAAAAGTGCAACTTTTGGACACGTTTATATTAGTGGCAAACAGTTTGGAGCCTGATCAGACGCCGGGTTACCCGGCGTCTGATCTGGCTCCAAACTGTTTGCAATAAAAATAATAGTTTTAGCGTAAACGCGTTTATTGGGAAAGAATAACAGTTTCTCCACTGTACCTTTAGTCAAATGGACATGCTATATCGAAATTGAAATACATTGTACGTATAACGAAATAATTACAACGGTCCGGAGCACTTTAGTGTTTAGTTTTTAGTTTGAGAAATTCTCCCCTTATTTTGGGAGCTCTGCATAGAGTGCTAAACGTTATTCATATTTTCCGTTTGTACTTACCACTAAATCTTTCTGCATGGCTTCACTAAGAAGCAGCGAGTTCTTTCTGGACTTATCACAGTCTTTCAGCACGTTACCCATAGACCGCCTCCCTACTCTAATAGAACTTCGCCGAGACATGTTGGGAGTCTCTCTATTCGATTCAGGGGGTTTCCCCATATTCTCAGTAATCGTCGTCAGCGCCGCCTCTGCCTTTTCGCGTAGATTCGTTGTGAAAACTGTATCTGTCCTTTCACGTAGATTTCGTGCTGTCTCTGTCTTTTCGCGTTGATTCTGGGTTTTAGCTCGTCTTGCCTGTAGAAGGTATGTAGTGGAGAATATGTTATTCTTTCCCGTTTAAACGCAAACGTACGCAAACGCAAAGCGCTAAAACGTAGAAAAGAACAACTTTTGGACAATTCTGATATTTCATGTTTATCTCGGTGGCAAACAGTTTGGAGCCTGATCAGACGCCGGGTTACCCGGCGTCTGATCTGGCTCCAAACTGTTTGCACTGCAAATAATAGTTTTAGCGTAAACGCGTTTATTGGGAAAGAATAACAGATTATCCACTGTAATGATGGCAGTCAGGTCATAGGAGGAATAGAGGGACTTCGATAAATTGAAATCCTTGATATTGCAAAGAAGGATATGGCGGGATCTGCTGTGCTTGCTGTTTCATATATTGCTACGCTGTATGGACACACACTACAATGTCTTATAACACCCTTCCAGAGCTATACCGTGCTCTCTTCCTACAACGGCCATCTGAACAAGGATCATACATATGCGAAACGTTTGGAGCCTGACCAGGCGCTGGGTTATCCGGCGTCTGGTCTGACACCAGACTGGTTGCAAGAACGGTACTTTCTAACTATCATGTGATATTCAACCCATTTTGCCCAGCGTCCTGTTAAAAGGACATAGGCGAACAGTATATACTCTGATCAGACGCCGCATAATGCGGCGTCTGATCAGAGTTTACACTGTTTGCTGATATGAGTTTCAATATAAAACAAAACGAAAATGAAAATTTAAACCAGGCACCAGTAACATAAAAAATAGAATAATCCAATATAATATACATGTATAAGCAATGAAAATACACTTGCCACAAATGGGGTAAGGCTTACCTTTCTCTTAGCATTCCATTGGACCACCCGCATCAGGCTGTGGAGCCGGGTATGGTATGGATCTGGGTCTACATGCTTGTGGGTGACGTCTTGATCAAGATAAAAAAGATAAACATCTATAAGATATCGTTATACCCATTTTTCAAGTATTTCTTCGATATTGTATGCATCTAAATCCATGACGTGACAAATCATTAGACTCGTCCCGAAGATGATGAATATTCATACCATATGATTAAGTGCAGACATAATATATCAGGGTTTTTTATCTTTGAAAATACCACGAGATACGTAGTGTTAAGGGTGTATCAATGTCATGACTTTGGGAAACTTTCAAAGTATATGAAAACACCCTATGATGGTTTTGTATTGAAGAGCTATTTAAGATGATGAAAAAATAGAAAAAGTGTACATTTTGGTGAACAACAGTTGGCTCTACGGCCATATAAAATTTACCCCACCCACTTCCTCTTATTTTGTCCTTTTCAAACAGCCCGCTTCAATAAAATCCATTTTAAATGAAAACAAATATGATAATTTGGTTTTGTGTTATTTATTGCCTATCTATGGTAGTATTTCTTCATACAAAAACTAATTTAAGAAAAAAAAGGCACCAAATATGAAATTTATAAAGCTCTAAATAGCATCGATATGGTACTTTTTTGTAAATTTTGTAAGGGGAGATAACTCTTTTTACTTTAATAACTCAAAATTTTCAACACTGACCTTTCAATTTCTTTTCATATTTTGAACTGCCTTAGCATGGGCTTTCATCTGGTAGAATATAAGAAAAAGTTAAATACTAGAACTATTTCATTTTCAAACGTTTTTACTTTTCTTCATAAAATAAAAAATCTAATAAAATCATGCCCTATACAAAGCATATTTTTGATATTCAAGGATCGATATTGTTCATACCTGGTGCCTGCTTTGTCTAAATTTGGTTTCTTTATGTGAAAATACCACCATAGACATGAAATAAATAATGGAAACCCAAATTATCATGTTTGTTTTGTTTCGAAATAAATTTTACTGAAGCTTGTACCCTGAATGGGAAAAATTTGAAAAAAAAGGTCCAAATTTGACATACCTTTTTCAAATCGCTGTAGCTCAAAAACAAGGACACCACCATATATTTTTTTTTTCATTTTTTCATTCATCATAAACAGCTCTTCCAAAAAAACAATGTTAGAAAAAAAGTTAAATACTTTGAAAAAATGGCTTATGACATTGATACACCCTTAAGGCGATGAAAAGGTAGATGGCGGCGGAAGATGTATGCCATACAATTTGGATCCAGACCAGACAATGAGTTACTCGTCGTCTGGTATTGGTCCAAACTGTTTGAAATGCCCAATCAAGTCATGATAGACAGTGGAAAATACTGAAATACTCAAACCGTGTTCTTCATGATCATCGTGTCCCTGCGTCGGATCTTCCAGTATTCCAGCTAGGTGCCGTTTCTGCGGCATTGTCCCAAACAATTGTTATTCAGTAAACATCGATATGTAATTATTTAAAATCCCCGTTTTCACTGATTTCAAACATAAGTATCTATACAGAAATCAAATTAGCTATTTCGAGCTTTGTTAGTGTGTTCGTGTGAGTCAACGTTCGGATAGGAATTTTGGAGAAGACTAGACGTTATATTCTTTCCCGTTTAAACGCAAACTAAACGCAAACGCATTGCAATGAAATGTAGCAAATGACAACTTGTTGACAATCTTGACTATTTATTTCAATCTGAGTGGCAAACAGTCTGGAGCCTGATCAGACACCGGGTTTCCCGGCGTCTGATCTGGCTCCAAACGGTTTGCAATGGAAATAAAAGTTTTAGCGTAAACGCGTTTATTGGGACAGAATAATGTCTACTATACTGTGTTTTGGACATGCTATTCTTATTACTCAACGGGTTGTGAAGAGAAACATAATAGTAATTAGTATGGTCTAATAGGTCATTTAGTTTTAAAGTGTCAATTCAGAAAGTGAAATTTTCAGAGAGCTTAATTGAATAGCAAACAGAAATTTCAAAAGGGGTCGAACAGAAGGAACTCTTCATAATGTATGTAGTCAATAAACTGAGAAACGAGCCCTTTACAGTAGCCCCCTCAATGCCTTACCCAGTGAACAATGGTTTTTTATATATGCAAAAAGTTCGGATTTTAACGTGGCGTCTGATCAGGATCGAAACTGTTTGACACTCATTACGATTTTACTTGAGTCAATATACCAAAAATTAAAATTTGGAAAAAAGGAAAGCAGACGACAATTGTTTCAGATTTCATGGCCGTAGAGGTGTTATGGTCGAGAAAAAAAGGCTCGGTTTAGAGAAGGTTTTGAGTTAGAACGGTTAAGCAGTCTGTCAGTCCAAAAAAGAGAAGATTTTTCTATTGACAGGTTACAAATTAATGAAGAAAAATAATAATACAGAAAGCTCCATGACTTACGTATATAAGGAGCTTTCTACACAACTTACTATTTTCCTGGACAATATCGTCATCTATTTTTACAATTTATTTCAAAATGACAAATATTGCAGACACAAATGATTATATGGTTCTTGTAGGGACCCTCTCTAATCAGGATCTACACTGTTTCCATGGGATAAGTGTTTTGTTCACAGGTACATGCACTGTTTGTGAAAGACATGTACATGTATACTAGCCTATGTGGTCAGTATAGTTCTTCGTTTAACCCTTTCACTGCCTTACCCCGAGTACAATGATTATTTGCAAACAGTTTGAATCCTGATCAGACGCCGCGTAACGCGTTGTTATATAGTTTACAAAATAACAAACAGTGTAGGCCTCATTTCGTCTGAATGTACACTGTTTGTATATAAGGTATGAGGTAAGGCATAGATGCGACACTAGCGGGTTAATGGATTTTATTAACAACATAGATATACGTGTATAGTTTAACAATATTTTATTCAGAAGAAAAGGATTGGACAACAGGCAAAGTCTATGGGAGTTCTCTCCAATACGATATTCTGTCTTTTTAATCATATACGTGTATGGACATATATACCTACGAAACTGACAGTATCAAACATAGATGCTGACAACTAAAATGTAGAAAAATATACGAGCATTTAGTCACACAGGCAGAAAGACAAACAGATAGCTTGGTTTTATGGCTGGCGGAAAATATCATCAGAATATCCGTGTTGGTAGTCTGTCTTTTTAACCATTCCCTTTCAAGAAACGCATTTTACGCTTCTTCCTATTCGTATATAGAAATGTCTGTTATGTCTCCACCCAGTGCTAAAGGAATGAGTGGGACAAAAATTACCCGACAGTCTAACATGTGAACTCTTAAAACACCGAGACATTTAACTCTTTCATGATCAAACTATTCGGAAGATTTTTACCTCTTCACCACTTTATTGTGGTCTGTTTCATTATTGTTGTCTGCAAGGCACGTTTCAAAGTTTTAATAAATATCGATAAGAGTGTCAAACAGTTTGGGTCCTGATCAGACGCTGCGTTTTACGAGGCGTCTGATCAGGACCTAAACTGTAAAGCAAACGCGCTTTATTGTAAGCGCCATTGAGACTGAAAACGTTAAGCTGTTATTATTCTTTTTCTATCTGATTTAAGAAGCCACCTGACCAACACTCATTAACCCATAGCCTGATTCTAGTTTTGAAGACAAGTGACCACTTAAAGCTGGTTGAAAGTAAAGCAGAATGAGAATGCACCAAAAGGCACATTCTGTTTTACTTTCAGCCTACTTTAAGCTACCATCTGCTTGGATGTAGTAAATATTTCGCATGGTTCATATTCATGGCTGTATGAGATAAAACTATATTTTTTCAATGGAGGAATAAATAAAAGGCGTAAAAGGGTCTTTTATGGAATAATAGGTTAGACACTAAAAAAAGACACGAATGAAGGATTAACAACATACCATTTAGCTACTTTCCATTTTCTTTAAGTCCAGTCGTTTTTAATGCACTCTGAATTGAGTCCAAATCAACAGAAGCCCTAAGTATCACGACGAACGTACGCCAGGACTATTGTCAAATGTGTGAGAATGTCTCCAAACTTGTTTGATTAAAATCTTAAAGGTAAACCAATATAGACTTCGCTTATCTTGATCGACGAACTCAGAACAAACACTCGCATTTTGCCAAGATTTTATGATAATCTCTCTTTGGTAGTCAATAATTAACTCTGAAATTTTAAAGGGACAGTCACTGAATTGGTCTGCACTTAGGAGATAACAGTGAAACTCATATAAAGCGGTTGCTTGTTTAATAACTTATTATGCTTCAAGCGCGATTTGGCTAACATTTGCAAACAGTTTGGATTCAGATCAGACACCGCGTTACGCGGCGTCTGATCTAGATCCAAACTGTTTGCCACTCCGTTTCAACTTTATTTCAGTTTATAGATTTTGAACTTTATCGTAGACGATAATTAAAGCAGACGACAATTCAGCATTACATGTATAAGGGTCAAGAAGCACGAACGGTAAAAGTGGAAAAACGTAATATTTTCATGTACATGTAGACAAACGACTATAATTGTAGTCGATTTGGTTAACAATTTGGAAACAGTTCAGACGCCGCGTAACGGCGCGGCAGTGTCTGATCCGAATCCAAACTGTTTTCCACTCATATTGATATTTCTGCAGTCCACAGAATTAAACACTTAGATCTATTCCGTGTATAATTTCGTGCTCAGTCATTCTTTCTTAAATCTGAGTTTGAAACAATTAATTCAATAATATATAGATAGACATTTATATTGAAGCAGACGATGTTAATACAGTGAAAGGGTAAAAGCAGAAGATAAAAGTCTGCGATGTAAAGGTTGAAAACGAATCGCAAACGTGATGCATTAACATGTAGAAAATGCTGGTTTCCTCTAGGCTACGTATCCATTCTAGATCTAGTATATTGATGCACTGTTTATATGTAAAATAATGCACACAATAATGTTCCTTCGTGTTGTATATATGTTAATTTTGTTTGTGCACCATATTAAAAATTGGTGTGTTTGTTCGATACCAAATATGTAATCCACATGAAATAAAGTCATTATTATTATTATTATTACATTGACTATTTATAGTAATGTTATAAATGAGTTTTGCTAATTTATTAGCTTAAACATATTTTATCTCCATTATAGATATATAAGGATTTACGAATTTTGCTTTTGTGGGTAATGTAAAAGCCGTATAGGTAGAAGATCTACGTGTTTGAAATCTGAGATCACAAATAGCTAGTTTGACTTAAGAAAATATTGTGGGGAGTGTCAAATAGTTTGTATCATGACCAGACGCAGCGTGACGCGGTGTCTGCTCAGGATCCAAACTGTTTGCAAATAACCATTGTACAGAGGGAAAGGCAGGGAATGGGTTAAACACGTTTGACTCTCATTTTTTTATTTCAACCCTTTCAGTCATAATTACGGTCTGCTTTAAACAGACTGACAACCACGAATGGCGCTTGGGTTCAGAATGTGCCTTTCTGTGCAATAAACATTTAATTTTGATTATTGGCATATAAAATAGCACAGGAAACATCACTTTTTACTTATATTTGAGCAATAAAAGCAGACGACAGTGGTATAAAAGTGATGACGACAGACCCCATGGCAGTGAATGGGTTTAAAAAAGACTGACTGTAACATCAAGTTGTCATACAAGTAGCTAGAGTGTTAAAAGACTAGGCATATGTTTGCGGAGTATCTACATTTATTGCAAATCTCTACCGTTTACATATACAGTATACATTGAAGAATCTGTTATTCTTTCCCGTTTATACGCAAATGAAACGCAAACGCAAAGTACTAAAACGTAGAAAAGTACAAAGTTTGGACAATTCTTATAATTCATGTTTATATTGGTGGCAAACAGTTTGGAGCCTGATCAGACGCCGGGTTACCCGGCGTCTGATCTGGTTCCAAACTGTTTGTAATAGAAAACATAGTTTTAGCGTAAACGCGTTTATTGGGAAAGACTAACGTTTTTTCCACTGTACATGCGTTATACGATCACTCTAAAAAGAAGATTTTGGTGCAAAAGGCAGGTGGCTGCTTTAAACAAGATTAAAGTAAGGCAGACAACTCATTTAGGAGTTTTCTGTTGTTCTTTCATCTTAATTTAAGCTGTTACTTGTATTTGAGACAGTCAGCTAGTGATTTTGTTTTGGTCGGTATGTCATGAGCTAACTGTTTGACACTCTAGTATTTCAAATCATTTAGCACCTGCCGATCTCAATATATTATTTCAAGGACTGTACATATCTATATACAGTGGAGAAGACAGTGTTCTCACTTTAAAACGCAAACGCTTTGCAATAATATGTTTTAGAAAATACAGTGCTCACTCTGTACACCAACATCCAATAAGAGACAAAAATTGTGTGCGTTGTTCGGAGGGAGTCGTTATAGGGAGGGAAATTGACTACACTTGCAAACAGCTTGAATCCTGATCAGACGCCGCGTAACGCGGCGTCTGATCTGGATTCAAGCTGTTTGTCACTCGTCCTCTTAAGTTTTTTTCTGTCAAAATGTCAATTATGTAACTTTTAGAAAAACAGCAGACGATCATTTTAGGCAGACGCTATTGAAGAAATAAAAGTGTAAGACATAATTGTCATGTTTAGGGAACTGCGACAGGGGTCGTTGTAAGGAGGGAATCGTTGTTGGAAGGGCCGTTGTAGAGAGGGAACGCTGTATTATCTATCTGAGTGTCAAACAGTTTAGAGGCTGGTCAGACGCCGGGTCTGATTTGGCTCCAAACTGTTTGCAATGGAAATATTTGTTTTATCATAAGCGTGCTTATTTGGAAAGAATGACGTCTTCTTCACTGCATATAGTGGAGCAAACGTTATTCTTTACCAATAAACGCGTTTATGCTAAAAATATTATTTCCAGTGCAAACAGTTTGGAGCGAGATCAGACGCCGGGTTACCCGGCGTCTGATCTGGTTCCAAACTTTTTGCCACTCAGCTTAAAATCAATGGTCAGAATTGTCAATAAGTTGTTATTTTTTACAGTTTAGTGTTTTGCGTTTGCGTTTTGTTTGCGTTTAAACGGGAAAGATAACGGTTTCTCCACTGTACATGTACATGTACACATATAAATGTCAACTGTGTGCTGACTGAACCCTTTCCACCACATAAACGCCTCACTATCCCATACAGTGGAGAAACTGTTATTCTTTCCCAATAAACGCGTTTACGCTAAAACTATTATTTTTTTTGCAAACAGTTTGGAGCCAGATCAGACGCCGGGTAACCCGGCGTCTGATCAGGCTTCAAACTGTTTGCCACCAAGACAAACATGAATTATCAGAATTGTCCAAAAGTTGCACTTTTCTTCGTTTTAGTGTTTTGCGTTTGCCTTTCGTTTCGTTTAAACGGGAAAGAATAACAGATTCTCCACTGTACCAGTCCTTTAACCCAATACTCCATAAATACGCATTTCGCGCGTTTGTTTTATTCCTGCGTTAAAGAAAATAGTTCAAATTTATACAGACATGAATATGTATCATTAGAATTATTTTCTGTATTCTAGCTGATGACGGTAGCTTAAAGCAGTCATTCTGCTTTACTTTCAACCTGTCACCTATATTCAACAGTAGAAAATTGCTATGGAGTAATGGGTTAACTCTTTGTATGCTGGTTAATGTTTTTGTCTGCAACAATTGTCCTCTGCTACTATTCTAAAAATAGATTTTTCAAAATATTACTTTTCAAAACAGGGCGTCTGATAAGCCTCTAAAATGTTTGCCACTCAGATTAAAATAATTGATCAGAATTGCAAACACGTATTGTTGCAATGCATTAGCGTTTCGTTTGCGTTTAACCCGTTATCCCATAATTACGCCTTTAATTTATTCCACCACTAAAGAAAATTAGTTCCATTTTATAGATAGATAGATAGATATTTTATTGACTTAAACTATACATAGTTTCTCATTAATGCAAATATAAATTAACAATACATCATAATATTAGGTACATGTGATAGATACATGTAAACAATTAACCCATTTTCCCATAAAAACGCGTCAAAAATGTGTACCATAAGAAATATTGTCTATTTCCTATATAGCAGCACGGAGTAATAACAGCTGTTACGTGTATTACTCCGTGGTAGCAGATTATAACTTAACGCAGGCTGAAAGTCAAGCAGAATGCGCATGAAGGCGCATTCTGCTTTACTTTCAACCTGCTTTAAGTGGCCACGTGTCTTCAAAACTAGAACCAGGCTATGTGGTTATGTGTTAAACGGGAATGAATAAGGTCTTCTCTACTGTAGATGGAGAACTAGACAACCCACAGAAGGTTCTTCTGCGACCAATTCCTCTCCTGTCGCGTACAGATACATGTACATGTACAATAGTGAAGACGATATTATTTCCCGTTTAAAGACATCCCTAGATGATCTTTCGATCATAACGCCTTGCCAGACAATTTCCTTGCAATAATCATGGATCTTATGGACATGTCGCTAGCAAAGAACCATTGAAACTTCTCGTGTGAGACTCTACCTTTATATTTGATAGTTTGGTTAGAAATAACCATTGAAAATCACTAGAGCATGAGTATAATCTGGACATCACAAGGTAAAATGAGATTGTGCTGCACATGATTTTACAGTTACATTGACACCTCCAGAACAATGGGGTGGTGGTCCCTCAATGGACTGAGGAAAAATCTGCATTACTCCATAGCATGTTTCTTGTTTTGAAGACAGGTCATCACTTAAAGCATGCAGGTTGAAAGTAAAACAGAATGCGCCTTTATGCGCATTCTGCTTTACTTTCAACCTGTTGTAAAATGCCACCAACTAGGATCTAGAAAATGTTCTTATGGTGCATATTCATGACTGTATAAAGTGGAATTATTTTCTACAATGGAGAAAAATTAAAGGTTTCAAATGGTGTATTTATGGGGTAATAGGTTGAATTTAGATGCAAAGCAATAAAATACATTAGAGAACATGACAGGTTTTTGAAAATTGAGTGAACTAATTTATATTTTGTCTGAATGACAAACAGTTTGCAGTCTGGTCAGACGTCGGGTTATCCGGCGTCTGATATGGCTTAAACTGTTGAAATATTTGTTTTAGCATAAAAAACGCCCTTATTGGGAAATAATAACTTTATAACATTGAGATTCGGTAAAGTTCGACTTAACCGTAACGGTAAGTTACAAAGTGTTTCGAATTACAGGTTAATTCAACCAAAGTAAATTACACTTACCAAACCGCTATTGTATCGGTATTTATAAATGCCTGGATTAAATCTCAAAGAAAAATATTATTACATTAAAGTCTATATTGAATTGCTTAGCATGGCCGCACTCAATTGTCGGTTATTGACAATCTTCACTTTATCACAAATATTTCTTATTGTTGTAGTTGATTAATTCGAGTTGTATATAACTCTTTTACTGACAAATTCAAATTTCAATTGTGGTTAACATTTCCTACCAAATAGCATGCGCGGATCCAGAAGGGGGAGGATGGTGGAGAATAAAGAAGGGAAAGAGAGAATCAAGAATCACTGATTTTATGTTAACCCTTTCGGTGCAGAAGTCGCGTAAAGGCGACATTGCAAACAGTTTGGATCCAGATCAGACGCCGCGTTACGCGGCGTCTGATCAGGATCCAAGCTGTTTGACACTCATATCAATATTTCTTTAGTCATAATACTTTAAATTTAACTTTGAAATGATCTTGCAGACGACAATACTGAAGCAGACGACACTATAGCGGTGTAGGGATGAAAAAACTCACGATTAATTTTGCGGAAGACGTTATTTCGTCCCGTTTTATCAAAACCCAAATGCGATGCACAAAATTGTACAAAATGACAATTTCTTCAATTTCTTGAAAATGAATGACAACCGATTGCTGAATGCGGTCTGTTTAGTGGTCACTTAATACAAGATCAATTGTAGCTTTGATTTGTAATTTATTTTTTAGATGTTCCTTTAAGTATACACGGAGTACGATAATTAGTGGTGTGCTGTTAAGTAAATATGGAGACATTATATGGAGAGGACAATGCATATAAGTGGCCAGGTGACAGCTAGCACTAAATCTTACCTCTAGATTCCTCTTATCTCCCCAGGGCTGCCATTTCTCCGGATTTTTCCGAAATCTTCGGATTTTTCTTGATTTCTTGGAACCTACGGATTTTTCCGTAATCATCTGTTCTCCCATTTAAAATTAAGTTTTTTTTTGGATTTTTTTTCGAATTAGGAAACATAGATATAAGTGAAAAATAGTTTAGATCCGCGTTACGCGGCGCCTGATCTGGATCCGAACTATTTGCATTATTATGATACAGATAGTGTTTTGGAGCCTGGCAGCAAAAGTGTTAAAAGTACATTTTACGATTCCTAAAATCTCGCTTGAAAATTTAGAAATCTTTAGGATTTTTATGAGCAACTTATGGTAGCCCTGCTCTTATCTCGTTCTATTCAAACTAAAAAGTAATGATAAACGCAACCATAAAACTAACAAGTGAAATATTAGACCCAAGGGCCTTCGGTGTATTGTCTGTTGCGATTTTTCGTCTGCACGAGTCACGGACACTCGTTGTCGTCTGCTGCATTTACACACCCGAGGGCTTCTGTATAAAGTAAACGTTTGTTTAACACCCACTCGAAAGAAGGCGAATTATCAATGCCCCCCCCCCCCCCCCCCCAAAGAAAGAAAGAAAAAAAGCAGCTTTACTTTTGTCATGTAGTAAGCAGTCCATTTAAACTCTTTGCATGCTGGGTACTGCTTTGAAAATAAAGGAAATCTAAATTTCTTTTCAAGTAAGGGCCAGAGTGACAAACAGTTTGGCTCCTGGTGAGACGCTGCGTGACGCGGCGTCTCATCAGGATCCAAACTGTTTGGAAAGGTATTCATATGATAAGAGTTAATTATGCTTCTTCAAATCGCTGTTTTGTCGGTTCACTCGGGTTTTGCGGATTGTCACGGATCTCGATGTCGTCTGCTGACGTTTGTCTGACATTTTCTCTTTTTTCGAGATAAGACTATTGTTGTGGTGTCTTTTACAGACAAAAGAAAAGCTAGTGCCTATAGTACTTCATATTCTTCATATTCTTCTACTGCATGGTTTCTTGGTGTTTGGTCCTTTTTACCGAAATAGTAGATATACATGTAGGCTGATCTTTTAAAATGATCTTACTTGTGTATTCTTCTTTGGAGAACCCAAAAATACGGTCGTCAAACAGATTGGATCCTTATCAGAGTTACTTGGCATTTTGATCAGGATTCAAACTGTTTGTGATTGACCGCAAGATCGTGTATTGTACATTGAAAAAAGTTATTATTTCCCAATAAACGCGTTTATGCTAAACAATAATTATTTCCAATGGCAAACAGTATGGAGCCAGATCAGAAGCCGGATGACCCGGTGTTTGATCTGGCTCCAAACTGTTTGCCAATAGGATCATAAGATGATATCAGCATTTTTAAAAAGTTGTCATTGTCTCCATCTTAGTGCAGTGCGTTTTTGTTTCGTGTCATTTGAACGGGAAAGAATAACGTCTTCTCCACTTTATACACGAGTGCTTCCTCTATACAACGACACTTAAAGACATCTCCTGACGACCTTTCGATCAATATTCTTGCAAAAAGCATGGATCTTATGGACATGTGGGTAGCAAAGAACCATTGAAGCTTCTCGTGTGAGACCCAACCTTTATATTTGATAGTTTGGTTAGAAATAACCATTGAAAATCACTAGAGCATGAGTATAATCTGAGCCTTACCAGGTAAATTGGCATGTGATGCACGCTTTGACAGTTAAATGCACACCTATCCAGACAATGGGGTGTGTTTGTGTGTGTGTGTGTGTGTGTGTGTGTGTGTGTGTGGGGGGGGGGGTCAGTCCATCAAAGGACTGAGGAAAAGTCTTTAAAGACACCCCTAGATGACCTTTCGATCATAACGCCTTGCCAGACAATTTCCTTGCAGTAATCATGGATCTTTTGGACATGTCGCTAGCAAAGAACCATTGAAGCTTCTCGTGTGATACTCTATCTTTATATTTGATAGTTTGGTTAGAAATAACCATTGAAAATCACTAGAGCATGAGTATAATCTGGACCTCACCAGGTAAACTGAGATTGTGCTGTACGTGCTTTGACAGTTACATTGACACCTCCAGAACAATGGGGTGGTGGTCCCTCAATGGTTTGAGGAAAAGTCTTTAAGGGGAGACAACGGTTGGGTGTGTTGTTCGGAGAGAGTTGTTATAGGAAGAGAATATTCAGAATTGGCTTACATTGGTAAACAATTTGAATCCAGATCAGGCGCCGCGTTGTAGGTACATGTATAGGGAGCACAATTGGTATATCGTAAGCATAATACTCTGTACTGGATTGACCGTATAAAAGAATTTTTTTAATGTACTTCATTCATATAAGAGTAAATTAGCTAGAGTGGAGAATACGTTATTCTTTCCGAATTTAAACGCAAACAAAACGCAAACGCATCGCAATAAAACGTAGAAAATTACAACTTTTCGAAAAATCTGACTATTCATGATAATCTGAGTGGCAAACAATTTGGAGCCTGATCAGACGCCGGGTTACCCGGCGTCTGATCTGGCTACAAACTGTTTGCAATGGAAATAAAAGTTTAAGCGTAAACGCGTTTATTGGGAAAGAAATAACGTCTTCGCCACTGTATATATAGCAATTTGTCCCTCAATTTCTGTTATCTTTCATCTATATTGATAGCTATCAATACATTTTGGTTTGATTTCTGCCGGTTCATTTCATTCCATTCACTGTATAGTATTAGTGGCATTATGTCTAAAAGTTAAACCTTTTATGTATGTTTGTGTATCGAGCTTCTAATATGTCTCATGACTTTGTGAGGCATGAAAAGACGAATGGGGCATTTAACATATTCACTGTCTTACCCCGAGAATAATGGTTATTTGTTGTTGTTTTTTTTTTTTTTAAAACGTGGTCTTAGATCAGGATCAAAACTGTTTCACGATCCTTAAATCGTAATTTTATTATTATCTATACATGTACATGTACATGTATAAATTAGTCAAATTACCTAAAAATAAATGCAGATATAAAAGCAGACGACAAAGATGACGTCATGGCAGTGAAGGGGTGGAGAAGGGGAATAGGAAGTGTTTGCAAAAAGAAGTAGTTTCAACTATATTTGTTGTTGCATAAAATATCAACACTTAACCCTTTCATGATCAAATTATTCGGGAGAGTTTTACCCCTTCGCCGCTTTATTTTCGTCTGCTTCATCATTGCTGTATGCAAGCAGGGCTGCCATTTCTCCGGATTTTCCTAAATATTCGGATTTTTTGTAGAACATAGTAGCTTAAAGTAAAGCAAAATGCGCCTTTAGTAATGCGCATTCTGTTTTACTTTCAGCCTACTTTAAGCAGCAGCCACATTTCAACAAAATTAGAAACAATCGATGGGGAAAGGTACAATTCGTAAAATCGCACTTGAAAAATGCAAATTGGGAAATCTTAGGATTTTTTATGTCAACTTATGGCAGCCCTGTGCAAGACACGTTTCAAAGTTAGATTCGAGGTTGTATAACTTAATAAATAACGAAAAGAGTGTCAAACAGTTCGGTTCCTGACCAGACGCCGCGTTTGTGAAGGCGTCATTGAGAGTGAAAGGGTTAATCCCTTTCCCCAGAGACATTCATACCTTGTCGTGGTTCTTGGGCTTAATTTTTCTGTTTATTAGACCGAGATTATCCCCTCTGCCATGATCTAAAAGGAAGCCAGATCGGTGGTTTTGAAACCATGCGCTGCTTCGGCTCTAAATGGCCATCTTGCGTCGATGGGTCGTTAATGTCAACGAATGGTATTAGTCGAAACCATCCTCCTGAAATCATCATATCATCTCATCATCCCTCATCATTTATCGGCACTATCATATATATACATGTATTTTGTGTCGCAGTGTCGTAAACCCAACTCATCCGTCCATCTTAATTCCTTCAATGCCTTACCCCGAGTACAATGGGTATTTGCAAACAGTTTGAAGCCTGATCAGACGCCGCGTCACGTGGCGTCTGATCAGGATCCAAATTGTTTGACACTCTTTACATTTCAGTAGTCAAAACACTTTTATTTCAAGTTTTATGAATAAAAGCAGACGACAAGTGTTTAAAGATGATAACGGCATATTAAAACCTGCTTCAAAGTTAACGCCTGTGTATGTTTTCAAAACAGAATGTGGAAAAAATGCAGGAGAAGAGGTTAAGTAGCCTATCGTCAACTTTGATAAGCAAGAAGAAACTCAGGGCCGAGATGACACGATTTAAAAATTGCAATATTAAAAGTGTAGATATATATGCTGTACAAAGGCATACATAATATGACCAGGATGACAGATACAAGAGCGAGCTGTTGCTGTCGGAAAGTTGAAAGCTAAACCGCCTTTCAGTGAAGTAAATATTTCATTACAATAGTTTATAAAAGACACAAATTATTCATTAACCAGAAATGCAGGACAACGCTCCATGCCATGTTGCAAGGGGAACACTGGAATTATTCAGGGTAAATAACAATCGCCTGATTACAATGCCGTCAGAGAGTCCAGATGTAAACTCCATAGAACATGCGTGGGACTTACTGAAACGCAGGTCGGGTACGTGCACTACTACAACAGCAGAACTAACGAGAAATAGAGCGCGTTTCATTCTAAAATGATAATTACTGCTCACGATATCATGTAAACTGGAACATGCATTAAACGAACTTGTAGCAATAAAATATAATTGGAATCAGGAAAGAGTTATTAACTGTTGCTGAAAATTCCCGACTAAAGTAGGTGACCAATTAGAAATTGTGTTGAGTGTAGAGAGAGAGAGACAGAGAAAGAGAGAGAAAGACAGAGAGAGACACATACAGACACACAGAGAGATAGAGAGACAGACGGGTAGACAGTCAGAGAGGTAGAGAGACAGACAGGTAGACAGTCAGAGAGATAGAGAGACAGACATACAGTCAGAGAGAGGGAGAGGGGGAGAAGGAGAGAGAGAGAGAGAGAGAGAGGACATAGAAACATAGAGAGACATAGACAGCGTGAAGCTAGAGGAGAGAGAACGTGACAAATAGATAAATATACATACTTTGACAGAGTCAGACACACAGAATGACACACAGACAGATAGATAAGAGGCCGACAAGGCAATCAAACAAAGACCAAGAGAGACAGGCCTAAAAATCGACAGTAAAATAGACAGACATTTAGGCAGGCAGACAAACAAAAAGTCAGATAGAGAAAAAGAGAGAGAGAGAGAGAGAGAGAGAGAGAGAGAGAGAGAGATGAGAGAGAGAGAGAGAGAGAGAGAGAGAGAGAGAGAGAGAGAGACAGAGAGAGAGAGAGAGAGAGAGAGAGAGAGAGAGACAGACAGACAGACAGACAGTCAGACAGACAGACAGACAGACAGGTATTCTGCTCTGTATATGTATCAATACGTCGTAGGTTTTACACGACGGTCATAGGGATATAGACATGTGAGGGACTCTGCGAGATAGATTGCGTATGATTCTTCTAAAAATATTTTAATTCGTTTGCTAGATGTAAATCTATGAGATATATTTAAAAAAATATATATATTCTTTAATTTATCTTTAATTTATTTCAGAAACAACGGCGAACAAAAATCATTCGTATGCAACAGTGAAGTGGGTGATGTTATAGCGAAAGAAGACCCCACGACGTCCGTGTTTTATACGTAGCCAAACATTTCCGGATGTTATCACCGGAAGTTGCAGTCAGCATTAGTTGCATTTTCGAAGGAAAAGGAAAACGATTGCGAAAATGGTGTATATAGCAGGAGGTATTCCCGTACATTTTAGTCTATTGTTAACTTTTTTTTCATACAGTTCATAGATTAAAGAACTCGTATATTGGGTTCAGATTGATCACGGTCTAGCATTAAGGAAGGTCTTATTGAATTTGGATCCAGTCAGAATTATTCCAATTTGAGTGTACAGGAGATATTAGTCCAAACATTTAGACGTATCTACATGCCCCTATTTAACAGTCAACTTTCATTAATCTGATATTTTCATTTTACATTTATCATGCATGTAACGTCTAAACGGGGTCCCATCAGTTGTATGTAGCAAATAGTTGTTCACACCAATATTTGTTTTGCGCTATGTAACCATGCTGTAACACTAAATAATACAATTATATACAATATTCTTCCGTTACCTTTCTTAATT